>CM077668.1:242161883-246961883 GCA_039707655.1 Elymus sibiricus
AAGCCTCTCAGCGTGGCCAATCATATTGACCACGTGTTCGCCAACTGAACTGCCCTCAGCCATCTTGGTCTCCGACATGGTTTTGACGATATCAAAACGTTCAGACCGTGCATTAAACTTGTACAGGGCATCCAGTTCCATGATCATATCAAAGGAGTCATGGAATTCAAAATGTTTTTGAAGCTCTGAATTCATGCAAGACAGCATGAGGCACTGCACTAAGTTGAAGTCATCATCCTTAGTGGCCCAGACATTATTTTCATCTGCCGTGGCTGTTGCCGCCGGCTTAGGTGGAAGAGGTCCGTCAAGTACGTACACTTTCTTAGCACTCCTGAGGACAATCCTCAGGGTACGGACCCAGTCCGCATAGTTGTTTCCATTCGCAGCTAACTTCTCTTTCTCTAACATCGGGCCTAAGTTGAACGCGGTGTTGCGAGCCATTTGATCTACAACGGAAAACACAAGTTCACTTAGACTTTGTTCATAATGATTTTTGGCACTAGTGAATAAACAATTTTATTCTAAAGTGCGCTCCCACTCAAATCAATATCTCTCATAATTGATTGTGAGTGATTCAAGATCCGTATTTCAATTCGACGCCATTGACGGGTTCATCACTGATGACGCGAATTTCAATCGGTAGGCCAACTTGCCAATCACATCTCTATGTGATTCTTGTTCATCTTTCGATGTGTGTGTTCCGAGCTCATGACTTTCATGCCTGAACGTCAAAGACAACCAAGTGATCTTGCTGCGAGGTCTGACCTCACCCGCCTCATTCCTCTCAATTCGTTCGTGCTCATGTGTACATGGCGCACCCCGAAAAGATACGAATTTCAGACGGTGCTACACTTGGGTGAACACTAACTACTTTGATATTTTTAAGTGAGAGATCACCCTAATAAAAAGCGACTACCACGCAATCAAAAGGGTGCACCATAAGGGATAAACATCTCAGGCAATTCATAATTAGCATGATATGGTATAGCCCTTTCTGACGGAGAAGTCAAGTATTTCTTCGTCTTCGGCATTTGCGTTGGAGTTCACCTTCGCGAAGATTGCCACCACCTTACCGATGCACCAAATAATATTGCTATCTTTATAGCTACTAAAATAAGTGCATTACATAAGGTTGACAGGCAGGTCATTAAAGTGACAATCATATGGCTCCAGCCATCATGCCGAATCATGACACGCAGGTCATGTTAACAAATTTACATCATATAGTCATCTCATACATAATCGAATTCATATGAGCTTTGCTATACCACATCACATGTACATCCTGCAAAACCAAGTTAGACGACTCTAATCGGTTTATGCAAAATTTCATTTTACGTTGCTTCTAAGGTTTTGACTTAAACCGCAGCTACCAACGTTTTATCATCAAGTATGATAATTCAAAATTGCTAGATTAACATCTCGGGGTGTATGAAACACGAGATAATTAAATCTCGAGCACCATACTAAACTTCGTCATACGCGTGACCCCCGTGCAGATCATATCTGCAATGCCCTTTCATCTGCGAATTTCATCTTTCTGTTGACTATGGTGGAACCCAAAGAACTGATAGCACTTTGTTGATCAATCAGGATCGCGGATTGCCAGAACTTTGTGAAATTCCACCATGCTGTCTCGAGATTGAGCAAACGCAAATTTCAGGGAAGCAACAAGAACATCAGGTAATAGACTTCATCTGCTACCCGCATAAATAATTTTCAGCAATAGATCTCATCTACTCCAAAATTATATTATGCAATACCCATACATCTCCATGTATTCTAGATCGTAACTTGCATCTACGCATAGCCTGGCTCTTGATGCCACTGTTTTGGAACGCGACAGAAAACAAAAATTTTTGGTACAGCGAGCACGCCCAGGATCACTATGGAGACTGCATACAAGGTTTGATCTGATCCGTACCAACTCGAAACGCAGCGGAAGAAGAGTCGGTGTAGATCGTCGGTGCAGATCCCTGCAGCTAGGATTTACAACCTCCCAACCGCAAGGATGTACTCCCACTCCGGACAGCCCTTCGGCAGGCGGTCGGACAGTCCCCAGGACGATGTCGCGGACAGCCCTTCGGGAGGACCCTCGGAACCCGAACAGTAACCCGGACAGCCCTTCGGGAGGACGCCGGAAACTCGAACGGTAACTCGAACAGCCCTTCGGGCAAAAGATCGAAACTACAATCTCTCTACGGGGTTGCACACATACGGTGTCAGCTATCCGGCAGGGCTTCGCCGTCCAGAGCTAGTTCCTGCCGGAACCCAGACAGCCTTTCGGCTCTACGAAAAACTCTTTTCGTGGGAGGGAGAGGGAGAGCTAGCAAAGCATAGCATGTGTATGAGAGCAAGGGATGATCTTTGGGCAGCCCCCTCACCTCCTATTTATAGGAAAGCCAAGGGGTGGAGGCAAGGGGTAAAAAGACCAAAAGGGGCTTAAGATCTTTTCACCCAAATGCCACATAAGGGTGTGTGTAGAACATATCCACCATGAGGTGGAAGGAAACCCCAAGGGGGCCCTCCCCACCACCTATGGACGAAATTTGGTGCTGCCCCCTTTTGGGGGGGGGGGGGGCACCACCTTTCACACACCTTTATCTCTCACCAAAAGTGGTTTTCTTCTAAAAGAAAAACCCCATTTGCAAATCAGCCCAAAAAGTGCTTTTCACTATTCACGACGACATTTTTCAGCATCTGTTCGAACTGAAAATATTTATGTGGGCTTAGAACATTTCCAGTACCCACTAAAATAATTTTCAATGCAATCCGGAACAATTCTGGTTTAGTGATTTTCATCTGCGAAAAGCATCTGAAGCGGTTCCGGCAGCTCCGGAACATTTCCGGTTTTCATCCCGAAAAATTCCAGAAAGTTTCCAGAACGATTCTGGCACCCTCCAAGAATTATCAGGCATGTGCCGAAACCAATTTTACTTAATGGTATCCCCTGAAACAACTTTTCAGTTTTACCGAAACTGTTCCGGTGTTCTCTCTGCGGAACTTTTCCGCTGTCCGAAACTTTTCCGGTGTCCGAAACTTTTTCAGTGATTTTCTCTCAGACTCCCTGTCTAGTATTCAGCAGATAGATGACCCTTAAGCGTGTGACCCTATAGGTTCGGTGAAGTATAGACATGACCCGGAACCCCTTCCGATCAATGATCAACATCGGAGCCGTGGACACCCATATTGACCCCTATACCCACACGAATGAATATTCGAGTGAACCTCCAGTTGCCGTGTGCTATTCCTGTTGCTTCACGATATATTACAAATACCCGAGGTGAGACATGTTGGCATCCCCGTGGATCAACAACTTGTCCACTATGCCAGTTACCTCGTAACCGGTTTTGTTCTCTTTACTCGTTTCCGTGTTCCGGCATCCCAATGATCAAATCACAATGTGTCTGGCCAGACGATGATGGATACCGTAACACCGAGAGGGCCCGAGAATATCTCTCCATCATCGGAGGAGCAAATCCCAATCTTGAGCTATCAAGTAGTTGACATACTTTTCCATGAACCCGTAAGCCGTCGTAATAGCCACCCATGTACGGATGACGTTTAACAAACCCCAAAGTTCATGAAGCAAGCATGAAGAAACTCGACACTCTCATGGTCTAAGGAATTATGCAAACAATAACTATCTCTGTGTTATTAACCATTAACTCATGACGAATGTATCTCATAGCATAACATCAATATGGGTCGATTCAACACAAGTGTTCTACTAACATTGTGCCCTCAAAATTGCCGGCATAGCCATGCCCATGACCAGGAAAACAGGATCATCATGCAATACTTGAGCCAGTCATAGAGGCATGACTAGGAATACTTTTCCATTTATTATACCACACGTGCACATGAGTTTCCCTCCGAGCCTCGTGGTTATTGTAGACTCGAGAATCATTGCAGTTATAGCATGGAACATAAACATTCATTACAAACTCGGAGATACAAAGTAACTATTATTACTGCCTCTAGGGCATATCTCCTACAATATTTTGCTAGCCTCTTTGGTACCGTGCATTGCCCGTTCTCACCTCGAGACTTAGTGCAAACTTCGCCGGTGCATCCAAATCCCGTGAAATGATACGCTCTTTCACACATAAGCCTCACTATATCCTTCCTCAAGACAACCACCATACCTACCTATCATGACATTTCCATAGCCATTCCGAGATATATTGCCATGCAACTTCCACCATTACTTTTTACATGACTTGAGCATTCACTTGTCATTTTGTGGCAAAGCCACCGTTCATCATTGTTATACATATTACGCTAGATCATTGCACATTTGGGTACACTGCCAGAGGCTTTCATATGTAGTCATATTTTTTAGTTTTTGGGTTGTAAGTAAATTAAAGTGTGATGATCATCATTATTAGAGTGTTGCCCCTACCAGTGAGGAAATGAACTGGAGGAGACTTATGATTCCTCTAAAAAGAGGGGATGAGGTCCGTGAGGCCGTTCAAAAAAGGAGAGAGAAAAAAGAAAAGAAAAAGGAAAAAAATGAGAGAAAAAGAGAGAGGGGCACACTACTATCATTTTTCCACACTTGTGCTCCAGAGTAGCACCATGTATTTCATATAGAGGGTCTCCATGATTTTTCACTTTCATATACTAGTGGGATTTTTACATTATTAGAACTTGACTTGCATATTCCGATGACGAGCTTCCTCAAATGCTCGAGGTCTTCATGAGCAAGTAAGTTGGATGCACACCCACTTAGTTTCATATAGAGAACTTTCATACACTTATAGCTCTAGTGCATCCGTTGCATGGCAATCCCTACTCCTTGCATTTACATCGATTGTAAGGCCTCTCCATTGCCTAACGATCAGCCTCGTTGATGTGAGACTATCTTATACCTTTTGTCTTCCCTTATAAACCTCAATCATCATTCTCTTTGCCATCCAAAGTGCTAAGTCCATGGCTCACACTCAGGTATTGCGTGGGAGTTGAAAAAGCTGAAGCGAGAAAAGTATGATTTAATTGTTTGGTTTGGCACCGGAGTGTTCATGATACATATCTTTGTGTTAGGAAGACCGATCTATGCCATGCTTACATGATTAAGTTGGTATGGATAACGTTCTTTAGCATTTATATTTTGAAAGGCAATGATTGTTTGCTTGTATGTTTGTGTATTATTGTTTTGGTGTCAAATTGATAGACTATTGCCTTAAATCATTGGCTTCCCAATATTCATACCGCAAATGTATTACTTGATCAAGAACATGTTAGGTTGCATTTCACATCAAAAATTCTGTTTTTATCATTTACCTACTCGAGGACGAGCAGAAATTAAGCTTGGGGATGCTGATACATCTCCAACGTATCTATAATTTTTTATTATTTCATGCTATTATATTATCACTTTTATATGCTTCATATGACATTTTATGTTATTTTTATGGACTAGCCTATTAACTTAGTGCCCGGTGCCAGTTCCTGTTTTTTTGCATGTCTTTTGTTTCGCAGAAAAACCACACCTACCAAAGTCCAAACATGATGAAACTTTACGGTGATTTTTTCTGGAACATAAGAGACCCTAGAAGCTTCTGGGGAGGACCAAAAGACCTACGTGGACCCCACAAGCCAGGGTGGCGCACCCAGGGGTAGGCGCCCCCCTGACTTGTGAGTCCCACGTAGTTCTGTTTGCCCTAATTTTTGACCAATAAATTCCCATATATTCTGAAACCCTCGGAGCGAGACCCAAAACAATTCTTCCGCCGCCGCAAGCTTCTGTTCTGAAGCGATCCCATTTGGAGCCCTGTTTCGGTACTCTGCCGGAGGGGAAAACCATTGGGGAGGCAATCTTCATCAACCTTGCTGCCTCCATGATGATGTGTGAGTAGTTCCTTCAGGACCTACGGGTCCATAGTAGTAGCTAGATAGCTCTCTCTCTCTCTCTCTCTCTCTCTCTCTCTCTCTTGATCTTCAATACAATGATCTCTTCTGAGATCAATCTGATGTAATCTTTTGCGGTGTGTTTGTTGGGATCCGATGAATTATGGGTTTATGATCAGAATTATCCATTGAACTATTTGAGTCTCTTGAGATTTATTTGCTGTGTAATTTTATAGTTTTGTATTTATCTTCTATCTATCCGTCTTCTTTGGCCAATTAGATTGATTTATCTTCAGTGGGAGAGGTGTTTTGTAGTAGGTTCAATCTTGTGGTTAGTCTTACCTAGTGACAAAAAGGGCGAGGCACATATTTGTATTGCTGCTACTAAGGATAAAATGACGGGGTTCGGTCATATTGCTTGGTCTTACTTTGTCTACATTATGTCATCTTGCTTAATGCGTTACTCTGTTTGTCATAAACTTAATACTTTGAGATGCATGCTGGATAGCAGTCTTGGGGTGGAGCAATAGTAGTAGATGCAGTTGGATTAACAGTCTACTTGTTACGAACGTAATGCCTATATATTGATTATGCCTTGGATGATCATCATAACTATGCGCAATTCTGCCAATTGCCCAACAGTAATTTGTTTACCCACCATTGCTATGCTCATGAGAGAGATGCCTCTAGTGAACCTATGGCCCCCGGGTCCATTCTCAATTATTACTAAGAATTCTACAATTACCTTGTTGTTTTATTTCGTTTTCTTTTACTTTATTTTGTTTGCCTATCCCTATCAGATTTAATTTTTGCAACGGGCAAGAACAAGGGGAGTGACGACCCCCTTGCCTTTGTTAGGTGCAAGCATTTGCTATGTGTGTGTGCAGGTACCGTTCACGTTGTTTGTGTGTCGTCTCCTTCTGGTTCGATAACCTTGGTTCTTAACCTTGCTTCACCCTTTCTCTTCGGGGAAATCCAATAACTCCATCACGAGTAGCAGCAACTGCGGACATCACACCTTTACAAGCCAGCATGGACCAATTTTGGACTCGTCGGCGTAAACTCACGAGGGGTGGCAAAGTCACAGGAAACACATCAAGCAATATTTAGTGACAGGGCCATGGAACACAAATAAAGCAATATACTATGTATTGCAAAACAAATTTTGGCGCACCACAATAATGCGTACGCACAACCCTAACACTGGCACATACATATCCATAATCACTCAACCGTCGCGACCCCCAGCAGGGATGAAGCTAGAAAAAAAGTTTGATAGGGTCATGTCTATGACAGTGGGGTCATCTTCTATAAATGGACAGTAATTAGTACTAAACTAATGAAGGGTTACCTAATTTCATTGGGGTCAATTGACCCCAATGCTTACATGGAAGCTCCGTCCTTGACCCCCAGTTGGTGTGTTTTGGAATGCCTACCCGGCTTCTTGCCGCCGCATTCAGCCGGCTGGCGTGCCCTGTGTCCCGGACAATGCCTTGACCTTCCTGTCCTATCTGCTAGTGCATACCCAGTGATGAGACGGTGGACATCTGATCGGCAGCCTCGCACGCAGGTTCGCCCATTCTCAATCGTGAAATAATTGTGAAACCTCAAACCATGTGGTAATCAATGGCATGAAGGAGCCTAGCTGCCGTTTTGACTCCGGAATTCCCTTCGGTTCGTGCTTCGAACCTCCTCTCTGTCCTTTTCCTTTTCGCCGAAAAGAACCCCTTCAGATTCACTTCTTCGAGGATCGGATGCTCAAGAATAAGTTTAAACGGGCAAAAGGCATGGTACGAGAGTCCAGTGCTACATGCACAAATGCGAAATGGAATCAATGACGTGAGAGTGTTGTTGATAGAGGGAGCTCTGGCAAGGAGAGACTAGAGCGAGTGATAGCAACGGAAAGGTAAGATCAAGAAGGAAACAAGGCTTAAGAGACCCTAATGCACCAATACTTTAGGCATTCCAACTTTCAATACATAATTATCATGGAATGGAATGAAATCCAAGAGGAGCAAGCATATCACTAAGAATAACTAGCTGAAATCAAGGATACTATCACAATATTCAATGGACCAAATCAAACTTTAGATTTTTTTTAGCATGGCAAAGCGAACGTTTTTATGGCAATTTATGTTGTCGTGAGGATGAGAATATTTTACGAAATACTTGCTATGTTCAATTTTTTGCCAGGATTTTGCCGTGCTTGCTAAAATAAATTGCCATAAAAAACGTTCAATTTGCCATGCTTAAAAATAGATTTTTAACATTACCAATTTTATTTTAGAGCCAAGGTGCACAAACTAGGATATACAGGAAGAAGGGGAAAAATTGCGGGGACCCCGAAAAAGGAAATAAACAGCACGTTCATCTCGCCGTTTTTTTACCAGTCGTCGTAACCCGGTCGTTGAGCGGCCAGAGCGCGGAGGCGATTTCCGAAAAAAAAAAAAGAAGAACGCGGAGACGACGGCAAACGAGGATAGAAAAAAAAAAGTAGAAAAAGCGGCAAGGAGGCCACGAGCTCACCCAGTGTGGGTCCCCGCGCCCGCCGCTCGGGAGAGAGGCGCACCACGGACGGTGGCGAGGCGCTGCGCTGCGCCGCTGCCGCCCACCCACGCGGGGGGCCCTCCCGAGCTCTGACGCCGCTGGTGACGTCGGGCCCGAGGCCGCGCGCGCCCCGGCCTGGCGCCGCGGAGGACACGTGTCGTGCCGCCAGAGGCGGAAAACGGGCCCTGTGGGGCGGGTAACGTGCGGGCACACGCGGCTGCTCGACGGCTTTTGGTTCAGAGAGAACGGAAAAAACGGGTAGCGTCACCCCGGCGTGCGACCCAAGCGGCGCCGCACCGCCGAGTAGCCTCTGCCGCCGCGCCTACGCTACGTGTGCGTTGGCGCGCTGCGCTGCGTGCACCCGGCCGAGTGCACCTGGATGGCTCGGCTGGTCGTTGGACGGACCAAACGTGTACAGGTTCAATGAACCATGGACTTTTCCTTGTAGTACTCCATTTGTATGTGTTGGTGGTCTCGTCGGCGGATTAGACAGCATCGGTGTGTTTGGAGCCACTCTACCTCCTCCTCCTCCTTCCCCCACCTGAGCATGCCACTCGATAATCCGACTTTTAAATTCTCTACTAGTACTACGTATTTGAACTACAAAAACATCTTATATTTAATTACAGAGATAGTACGTGTTTGGTTAATAGCCGATAAATGACAAATCGTACGTAAATTCACATACAATAGTACTCCCTCCGTCCCATAATATCTTGTACTCGTATTATGGGACGGAGGTAGTATTTTGTAACCAAGCGGCATTTCTCTCTCCCTCTCTCTCCCATTGTTTTAAATTAAAGGTTGATCCGTGACATCCTCTAAACCTTAAAAATACAACAAAAATATTAGAAATCCGGTCAAATCTAATGCTTGGGATGACAAATTATGTTGTTGCGAGCATGATAATTTTCTTCAGCAACCATGCTAAAAATCCTAGCAAAAAATAAGCTTGGCAAGAATTTTTTCATGCTCGCTGAACTGCTATGCTTGCGACAACATAATTTGTCATCCCGGACGTCAGATTTACAATGCTTAAAAATCTGATGTCGGATTTGTAGCGAAATCCTATAAATAAACACCACTTCAACCTTTCCAAACGAAAGATAATGAACGAACCAACTCATTCAAAATGTGCACCTCCATTTTAATATGGTACAACCATGTGATCGATCAACCCACTAATTCAAAACAACAAATATCATATTAGAATTATTGTACTCTGATTGGAAAAAACAAATATATCAAGTACTATATCATATTCATCTAGCACACCGCAAAATGCATCCCTAATAATGCCATTTGTCAACAACAAAAAAACATTTTTGAGTTCTGAAATTTTACTAGTAGTGGTACTAGTAAATGTAAGATGTTTTGGATATTTTAATATGTACTACATACGGACTTGTCGATTGTGGATTTTGCTATCCATCATTTTCCATAGTGATGAAAATGCCCTTGGCCCGACATGTCTGTTCTTTTCGTTTGATACGGACTGAAATGAATAAACAAACACATTAAAATGTGTCTATATACATCCGATTCAAAAAATATATTGAAACATCTTATACTCAAAGGGGGAGTACTCCTGTTTCTGTATTTGTGAATGGGGGAGTAGAAGCCAATCTAAGTTGAATGTTGTAAAAAAATGGTAGCGGTGGCAGTAGAACCAAGCAAGAGAAGCGGTCGTACCTGGACAAGATGCCAAACCAGGTGGAAAGAGGAGGCACGAGTGCATTGCCTTTTGCCCGCTTTCCGATTCCCCTCGCCCTCGTCACCTCACGGGGTGGGGCAAATTTTCGTGTTTTGACCTTTTCTGAAAGTTAATCAAGATCTGATCCCAGTTTGTAAAATTTTTGGGATCTGATCCTTTTTTTATCGTCAGGAGCCATGGTGGTAGGGTATAACAGCCTACCGCCAAGGTCATTGGCGGTAGGAAACACCCCTACCGCCAAACAGGCTGGTGGTAGGATGTTATTCCCTATCGCCAAACAGGCTGGCGGTAGGGTGCGAACATGCATTGTGTTCCATACTTAGAATTTTTTTCCGGTAGGGCGTGCAACCCTACCGCCAGGGACATTGGCGGTAGGCTGTTATACCCTACCGACATGGCCCTTGGTGATAAGAAAAGGGTCAGATCCCGAAATTTTTGCAAGGCAGGGTCTGATCTCGATTAAGTTTCGAAAAAAGGTCAAAACACGAAATTTTGCCACGGGGTGGCCACAGCGATTTACCTGTGGCGCCCCGCCCCACTCCCTTCTCTCTTTTATAGCACCCCCTGCCCGCCTGCGTCCTCGGTTTTTCTCCGCTGAGCTTTCCTTCAACCCCGCTCAGCTCCCTTCCTTCCTTCCTACAAATCTGGTCGCGCTGTTCGCCGCGGCCGCCGGGTCTCTCGCGCTCGCGCTCGCGCAACTACCTCAAAACTCTAGCCACCCTCGCGACCCAGTCGATTGGATCGCCCGCTTCCTCCTCGTCGTCCACCCAGACCCAGGTGCGTCGGCTGCCGGATTCTCCTCGCCTCCCTACCTGCTTCCATATGTATATCTATGTATGTCGTTTGCCTTCACCGTCGTTGCTGGGATGCCCGTACTCGTGTCTGTTATCGTCTCCGATGCGCGCCGGGATTTCCTGCCCGCTTTCCGCCCATCGTTTTGCGCCGATTCGTGCCAGATTCACGACTCTCCGAAACCTGTTTTTTTTTCTTCTAGATATATCTCTCTGACTGTGTGCGTGTTTCTTCTTTCATGGTTCTTGTGATTGTGTGATGTGCAGAGAAAGTCATGGCGGGCCTGTTGGTTTTCCTCGAGATAAGAAATTTTTGGCGGCTTTCATTTATGCGCTCTTTCCTTTCCTTTAGCATGCAGCCTTTTGCGCCCCCTTTTTTGTTGCTTTCTGTTCAGGGTGAGCAATCTGGTGATACAAAGGGCCGCCGCTGGAATTTGTTTCTTTGCTCCTTTTCTCATACCAGGTCGTTATGGATTATGGGCTCCCGATTTCTAGTTTTTCATGGGCCATTCCTCTAAGACATGTGCAAGTGTTTGCCTCAGATTTGTCTTCTCTATTTCGGTTGCCCTTGTTAATTCGATGACGGACATGGAAGATCGTTTCAGTGGATCTTTTTATCACCTGTCACTATTCGTGCTTCGTTAAATTATGGCTGGCTTGATGTACAAAACTTTAGATTCTTGCGAATGCTAATTACAGAAATTAGAGTTATAATAATAAACGTCTTATCGCTTAGCAAAGTGATCGTTTGCTCTGTTTTCTTGGGTATGCAATCCCTTAAGGGGTATTATACATTTCCATTTCTCAACTTTTCCAAGAAAAAAAATCCATTTCTCAAGCGAAGTAAAAAGGTGGAGACTCACTAGCGTTTCCTCACTAACTTCAGTGAAAACCTGTCATAATATTGTCCAATTGCACGGTTTGGGTTGGCGTAGAGGTTTTGGGAATTAAGACTCGGCCAGTTGCCATGGATAACAAGGCTGGCTGTCTCACGAGTAATTACCTATTGATGTCAATGTTTGATCTGAAAAGCAAATCAGAGCTGATGGGGTTGTCGTATCTTTATTGATCGGAGGCTCCTCCAAAAGCACTGTCACTAATCCTATGACGAAAAAATGCAACAACATTAAATCTAGGGTAACTACTGCCAGACTGCCAAAAACTGTGGCTTGCGACGAAGAAATTTGTCACCACAGCTTTGGCAATGTTTGGCAGAAGCGTTGTTTTATCAGCTGGGCAGGATGCTAAGGAAGTGCAGCATCCCATAGTTGTGGCAGTGAGATAAATAAGAGCCATACACGAAGTGCCATACTTGTGGCAAAGTTTGCTTATGCAAAAATGTGATGCAATATTGATTGAGGCGTCGTCTAGTTTTAGGTTGTCCCAACTTGTAAGGGTATGCACAAGAATCTGATGCGCGCGCTAAGCATATGAAGAATTGAAGACCTTACTATAACTCTTTTAGTTGTGAGTGAAGACTAGCTTTTTCCTTCTTTCCGAGAAACTGGTCATACAATCATCTCCTGGCAAGTAATACATACTGAACTTAAAAATTACTGTAGAAGGGATGAGCTAGTAGTAAGTGAATAGGATCTCCATGAAGTTGGTGTTATTCTGATAACCCTGTGGTTGGTACTTCCCATAATGTGTTTTGCAAAAGGAACATGACTTATAATTTAGCTATAATATGTGGGCTACAGTGTCAGCAACTTTAACATTTTCCTTCTGATGTGCACTAAAAATAGACAAGTGAAACATGTATTTAGCATGATCTACAATCTCTTATCCACCACATAAATTTTAACAAGACTACGTTATTTTTGCAGGGACCGCTGATTTCAATCCTGTGTGTTTTCAACTCATTTGGGCTCCGCGAGAGTGCTGCTATACTGGGTATAATTCATCATCTTTGATATCTTCTTTATTTTAAGGTCCTACATACCGACATTTTTCTGCCTTGCTACTGCACCTTATGAAGTGTACTTGTTGTTGGTCATCTTATGCAAATCAAAGATGTAACTGCACATCCTATTTCTTATGAAAGAATTAACAGGAAGCATGTATTCCTGTTTAGAGCAAAAGGTGTCATGCTGTTCAACTTCATTACTTGTTATAAGATAATGTGGTGCTGGTATTCAAATAAACAACAGATGACAAATGTTTAATACAGTTGGAACTGCAATATTGAATTACACCTGGCCATCTACAGGGTCTGAGATTTGTTGTCCCCTCAACTGATATAGTACATGTGTAATCAATCTTTCTGATCTTTGATCTGTGTAGGCACTTACAGATCAATAAATAAAAATGATACATATAGACTCATCTCAAAACAATGCTATGCAATGTTATAATCTTATACTCCCTCCGTCCCGAATTACTTGTCTTACATTTGTCTAGATATGGATTATCTAGACACGTTTTAGTGTTAGATACATCCGTATCTAGACAAATCTAAGACAAGTAATTTGGGACGGAGGTACTAATATCTTGAGAGAATATGATTATAAAAGCTAACTATTGAAGTCAGTACAAAATTATAAACAGAGTCTGTTAAATTTACAAGTTGAAAGGTTTAGCATTAGGGTAAACCAGCATTAGTTTGTTTTGAATTATAAAGGCACCGACAATTCTAAGATCTGTTGATCATGACAGAAGTGGACATGTCATGTCTGTGCTCTCCTTTTAGTAGATAGCTGCTCCTGGTTGTGGTCTCCTTTTCCCTTTGTATGCAATTTTTATGACTCTTTAATGTTAAGTAGCCTTTTATGGATCTCTTTTTATTTTTGCTGCATGAGCTTCGTAGTTGAGACTTCCTAGATTCTCATCTCATATTTTTTTTACTAATCAGCAGGATCATCACCTTCTGTTTGGCCTGAACTGTGGAAATTTCTAAGTAGAAACTGAGGGTCAGTTCAAAACTTCATCCCACTCACCCCATACATACTGGCGAGAAATGGATCGTGATGATGTGTCTGGCTTTGTTAGCGGGGGTTGCAAGCTGTTCTGAGTTTTCTAACCTAGTAGAAGTTAATAAATAAAGTTATGATACCAGGAAGTCAGTCAACTGGTGGTTCTTTTCATTTACTAATTGGTTGATGTTTCCGAATTGGAATGGACAAAACTTCTCATGGCCTTGGATTTGGTGATAGCATCAACTCGTTAAACACTTCTCATTACCAGAGTTCAGTCCAACACACTGCTCAGCATAGAGACACTACCCTTGATTCCACATCATACTCCAGCTTTTCATTCACTAACACAAAAGCCCTGAAAAGGAAGTGGGGTACTATGGCTGGAGCAGAAGGTACTGGGGATGCATTACTCACTCTGGGATTAGGCCGTTCACCAAGTTCATCTGACAATAGCAAAGTAAGCTCTGCCACAGCTTGTGCAATGTCTCCATGCTCGCTAAAGGAGGCTGATGAGGAGTCTTCTGTTGATCTTAGCTTGAATTTTGAGCTTTCCCTTGGCAATGATGTTGCACACTTTCAAAGGAAATCCTCTGCTGGTTTGGCAGCCAACTCTCCTAAACTGGATCTTCAGTTGAGTTTATCCACTGGCTCACCTGAATCTGCTGTCACTTGCACAAATATGGTGTCACCAAATATTCATGATGGCTTGGACATACCAGTGACCTATTCATTACCAGCCATTATAGGGAATGGGTCAGCACCGTCTAGTTGGGGTTTTGAGCACTCTGTGGTTTCATCATCATATGCGTCTGAAGCAACATATGCCTTTCCCTTTTCGAAGATACCCAGACAAGAGAATGGTGCTTTGTCTTCGCCAGTCATATCGTCAACTATGCCAGCAAGTGTGAAGAGCTCGGTTGCCTGTACTTCGGTGGTAACTAACCCTCAGCAGCGCAATCTTAACACTAAAACCTGCCAGTTCCCTGGATGTGGGAAAGGGGCAAGAGGTGCATCAGGGCATTGCATAGCCCATGGTGGTGGCAGGCGATGCCAGAAACCTGGTTGCCAAAAGGGTGCTGAAGGAAGGACCATATATTGCAAGGCCCATGGTGGAGGGAGGAGATGCGAGTTTCTTGGATGTACAAAGAGCGCTGAAGGGCGCACTGACCACTGCATTGCCCATGGTGGTGGCCGCCGCTGCAGTAATGACGGTTGCTCCCGTGCTGCCCGAGGGAGATCTGGCTTATGCATCAGGCATGGAGGTGGAAAAAGGTGTCAGCAGGAGAAGTGCACCAAGAGCGCAGAAGGTCATTCCGGCCTCTGCATCTCTCATGGGGGTGGGAGGCGTTGCCAGTTTCCAGAATGTGCAAAGGGTGCACAGGGAAGCACAAAGTTCTGCAAGGCGCACGGTGGAGGCAAGCGCTGCACTTTCTTGGGCTGTACCAAAGGAGCTGAAGGCAGCACCCCTTACTGCAAGGGCCACGGAGGAGGCAAGCGCTGCTTATTTGAGGGTGGTGGAGTGTGCCCCAAGAGCGTGCATGGCGGGACGCAGTACTGTGTTGCGCACGGTGGTGGGAAGAGGTGCGCTATTTCCGACTGCACCAAGAGTGCTAGAGGGCGGACGGAGTACTGTGTTCGCCATGGCGGTGGCAAGAGATGCAGGTTTGAGGGCTGTGTGAAGAGTGCGCAGGGGAGCACTGATTTCTGTAAGGCGCATGGGGGAGGCAAGCGCTGCTCATGGGGCTTGCTGGACTCGAGCTTTGGTATTGGCACAGAGCAGTGTGATAAGTTCGCTCGCAGCAAGACTGGCCTCTGTTCAGCTCACACCGCTCTAGTCCAGGACCACTGCGTTCATGGTGGTGGTACATTAGGCCCTGTGATCCACCACTTCGCCACAGATGTTAAACCCGACGAGATGGAAGTTGCTGCAGCAGTGAAGGTTGACCCTGTTTCGATGCAGTCGGAGCCTCCATTGCCGGAGGGCAGGGTGCATGGCGGCGGGCTGCTGGCGCTGCTTTCTCGCGGCGGAAACCACACAGGCCCTGTTGGTAACTCCGAGAACGGCGCTTCTGTCATGATGGCGTGGATGTGAGTGGGCGGACATTCTCACCAAGAATTGGTTGCTTCAAGTTTTGATCTGTTTCCAGAGCTAATGCTGTGGCGGGATAAAGTTCCACATTTCACCAATTGTTGTCCTAGTTGTTTGGGAAGTGGTAGGACATATATCCTCCGTGTAGAATAAATAAGGGAGAGCGTTGTGGGCTTCTCTGTTATTGTAATTAATTAATTAATGTCGTCAAACTGCCCTTGCTTTGTGTTTATTACAATTTGTGTAATCTGATACTACTTCACAGTTCCTACTTGGATGTCATCTCTTCGCAGTTTGCTTTGCTTTGTGTTTCTGTTAATAGTGCAGCATGTAGTACAATTTTATTGGCGGGTAGAACCGTAGAAGTATGTCGTATATTGATCGGATGAGGGTTATTTGGTCATGGATTATTCATCAGATAATTCTCTTTTTTGTGTGCGAGTCATCAGATAATTCTCTGTCGCCATGAACGTCAAGAGATGAATGTTGATGGAACATATCATTGTTAGAATCTCTAGATTTTTTTTTTGAACTTGTGGCACACTTTATTCAGATCAAATAATTGTTACATCACTGACAAGCTCAAGCTAGGATACTCTGTGGAGGATCACCCTCCCAAGAAATTACAGAAATAGAATCATAGGAATTCCTAGCAAGCTTGTGTGCCACCTTGTTTCCCTAAGTGAGAGTAAAAGAACCAATACTTTGAGCTAAATGAAAACACTCATTCAGAGTAGTAGAATAAGAACGAAACTCTAGATTAGTACCATGAACGTCAAGAGATGAATGTTGATGCCCATATCATTGCTAGCAACACTCTAGATCCACGTCAAAGGTCTCTAAACATAAAGTTGGTTCATCATGAGAGGCATGTTCTGGAATAGCAGAGGTCTTGGAGACTTGGCTAAACACAAACACATTGCCGATTGTGTAAAGGATCATACGTTGGACTTTGTGGCTATCACTGAGTCGGGTAAACGTGATTTTCCAACACGTGATCTCGACCACTTTTCATGTGGTCTTGATTATGAATGGCACGTCTTACCGCCGACCGGGAGGTCCGGGGGAATATTGCTAGGTATTAACTCTACGTACTTACAACTATTGTCCACGTCAAAGGGGGAGTATCATATCAAATTCCACCTTCGAAATAAGTCCGACAACTTCATCTGGAGCCTGGTGGCTGTATATGGCGCCGCTCAGGAGGAGTTTAAGCCTGCGTTTCTAAAAGAACTGGTTAATACCTGTCGAGACAATCCCCATCCCATGTTAATCGGGGGGGATTTTAATATCCTTCGATATCAGCAGGAAAAAAACAATGATCGGTTTGACACTAGGTGGCCTTTCCTCTTCAATGCTGTTATTGACAGCCTGGATCTGAGGGAGATCACGATGTCTGGTCGTCAGTATACCTGGGCCAATAACCGATCGGTACCAACCTTTGAAAAACTGGACCGGGTGCTCGCTACGACCGACTGGGAGTATAAATATCCCCTAGCCTCCGTTCGGGCACTAGAAAGAATTGAGGCCTTATCGGATCACGCTCCGTTGCTAACCGATTTTGGACAACCAATCCCAAGTTCTAACCGTCACCAGTTCAAATTTGAACTGGGATGGTTGACTAGAGAGGGATTTGATGTGCTGGTTAAGAAGGTCTGGGCACGCCAGCCTCGTGGTAACACACCCATTCAACGATGGAATAATCGAATCCGCGCCTTGCGTCGATTCCTTCGTGGATGGGCCAAGCATACTGCTGGCATTTACAAAAAAGAAAAACTGCGTTTATCTACCTTAATTGATTCCCTTGATAAAATAGCGGAGGTGAGGCCTCTGTCTGCTGTTGAGGTTGAGCAAAAAAGCAATCTTAACGAGCAAATTGCCCGCCTACTACGTGAGGAAGAGATTAAATGGTACCAACGCAGTAAGGCGGATTCGCTGGTGCAAGGTGATGATAATACGAAATACTTTCAAATGCTAGCCAATGGCAGACATAGAAAGAAGCGTATATTCGCCCTTGACCAGGAGGAAGGACGAATAGAGGGGGATGTACAACTTAGAAATTTTATCACTAAGTTCTACAAAGAGCTTTTTGGGCCTTCAGCTGAAACAAATTTTCAGCTGGATGAATCCGTTATTCATGACATTACTCAAGTAACGGAAGCGGAAAATGAATTCCTGACCTCTCCGTTCTCTGAGGAGGAAATTCGAACTGCGGTGTTTCAGATGGAACACAACAAGGCACCGGGACCCGATGGCTTTCCCGCAGAGTTCTATCAATACTTTTGGGACGTGATTAAGGCAGACTTGGTCCAGTTGTTTAACCAACTGCATTCCGAGGACCTTGATATTTCTCATCTAAACTTTGGGGAAATTATCCTTCTGCCTAAGATTAAGGAGGCTTGTCGAATTCAACAATATAGACCGATTTGCCTTCTGAATGTAAGTTTTAAAATTTTTACGAAGGTAGCGACTAATCGGTTGAACGGAGTAGCTGACCATGTCGTAAAACCCACTCAAACAGCTTTTATGCAGGGCTGCAACATATTAGATGGTGTGGTCGTCTTGCACGAAACTGTACATGAACTGCACCGGAAAAAGTTGAACGGTGTCATTCTTAAAATTGATTTTGAGAAAGCCTACGATAAAGTTAAGTGGCCCTTCCTGTTGCAAACCTTGCGCATGAAGGGGTTTTCACATAAATGGTGTCGTTGGGTAGAGAGCTTTGTCTCTGGAGGTAGTGTGGCCATAAAAGTTAACGATGACGTTGGCAACTATTTTCAGACAAGGAAGGGGCTTCGTCAAGGCGACCCCGCTTCTCCTATTATGTTTAACATTGTGGCCGACATGCTAGCTACCCTTGTTGAGCGGGCTAAGCTGGATGGTCAAATTAGTGGGGTCATTCCACACTTGGTAGAAGGTGGTCTATCTATTCTACAATATGCGGATGACACGATTCTATTCATGGATCATGATCTAGATAAGGCAAGAAATCTCAAGCTGCTCTTATGTGCTTTTGAGGAACTTTCTGGTCTCAAAATTAACTTTCATAAGAGCGAACTTTTTTGCTTTGGTGACGCTGCAGAATCAGCACCTGAGTATGCTGAGATTTTTGGATGCCAGCTTGGGCAGTTTCCGATTCGGTATCTGGGTATTCCCATACACTATCGGCGTTTAACTATCGCGGAGTGGAAGTATGTGGAAGAGAGACTTGAGAAACGATTAGCCAGTTGGAAGGCCAAACTCTTGTCTTACGGGGGCCGATTGATCTTGATCAATTCTGTCCTAAGCAACATGGTTTTATATATGTTGTCATTCTTCCACCTGCCGAAAGGGGTTCTACAGCGTCTAGACTACTTTAGATCCAGATTTTTTTGGCAGTGTGATAACGAAACCAAGAAATATCGACTGGCTAGGTGGAGCGTATTATGCAGACCTAAAAGTCAAGGGGGCCTGGGAATCCAAGACCTTGAGATTAAAAACATCGCTCTTCTCAGCAAGTGGGTTTATAAACTACTCACTGAGAATGGAGTATGGCAGGAAATCATTCGCAACAAGTATGTGGGATCCAATGCCATTTCTCAAGTTCATTGGAAACCTGGGGATTCACATTTTTGGAGTGGTGTCATGAAGGCCAAAGAATTCTTCTTCCAGTTCGGGACCTTCTCGGTTAGGGATGGTTCCCAGGTTCGTTTCTGGGAAGATACTTGGCTAGGGAACAACTCATTAATGGTGCAATATCCGAGCTTGTACCGGATTGTCAGACATAAATTTATCACGATCAAGCAAGTCGTAGGACAAGAAAACCCCGATATTTCTTTCCGTAGGGACCTTTTTGGCACTCGTCTGGCAGCATGGAATGAACTACTTATTCGCCTGGAGGACATTCAACTGTCAGATGAGCCGGACACTTTCCGATGGAACTTGCATCAGAATGGCAAATTTTCGGTCAAATCCATGTATGATGCAATGGTTCATTGTGCTGTTCCAGTAGATAACAGGAAATTGTGGAAGCTAAAAATTCCCCTAAGAGTGAAGATTTTCCTTTGGTTTCTAAACAAAGGAGTCATCCTAACTAGGGATAATCTGGCACGACGAAACTGGCATGGTTCCACGACATGTGTCTTTTGCCAACATGACGAGTCCATCAAACACTTATTTTTCGAGTGCAAGTCTGCTCGGGCAGTTTGGGCCATCGTCCAAGTAGCTTCGAATTTATACCCACCACGTAGTGCAAGGAATATGTTCGGCAACTGGTTGCGGGGTATAGATAAACAATTTTCTGCACATATTCTTGTGGGAGCGGCGGCCTTATGCTGGGCAATGTGGCTTACTAGGAATGATGTGGTTTTTAACAATAAATGTGTCTCATTTCCTATGCAGGTTATTCATGTTTGTACACGATGGCTCCGTACATGGTCTATTCTGCAGAAGCCGGAGGACAGGGACCTTTTTATGATGGCGTCTACACGGCTGGAGCGTACGGCCAGGGAGGTTTTCTACCCCCATGGATGGCGGTGTGATTTACGGATAGGATCTACCGCTCCTTAGGCTGGACACGATTTATTGCTTGGCATTGTATCGAATGATTTTATTTTTCTAGGGTACTCTGGACTTTTTGGCTGTGTGCATCTAGTTATGCAGAGGCCGGGCTTTCTTTCGATACGATTGTATCACCTCGATATATCTATTCAATGAAAAGTCCTTTATCGAAAAAAAAGATTCAGTACCAGACCGCCATGTATGGCTTTTGGAGGCCCGGGCTATGTAAAATATGTTATCATTGATCAATAATAAAGCTCGGGAGTTTCGCTAAAAAAAGAAAGAGATGTGAGGCAGGTTTCAGGGAAGCTTGTGCCTCAGAGTAGTAGAATAAGAACGAAACTCTAGATTAGTACCATGAACGTCAAGAGATGAATGTTGATGCCCATATCATTGCTAGTAACACTCTAGATTTAGTACCAGACCGCCATGTATGGCTTTTGGAGGCCCGGGCTATGTAAAATATGTTATCATTGATCAATAATAAAGCTCGGGAGTTTCGCTAAAAAAGAAAGGAGATGTGAGGCAGGTTTCAGGGAAGCTTGTGGCCAGGCACAAGATAGCCAGGGTACCAACTGTTATAATTGTGTCGAATTATTGGGCTAGAGTTAGACTTGAAGTATGCGAAGCGTTAGGTGTTTGAGTCAAACACGTGTTACATGTCACTGTGGATAGCAAAAATAGACTAGACATAAGTTGTAGGTTACGACATGCATCACGAGAGGGGCGTCCATTACAAGGGTGGCCTCGAGGGCTTATCGTCAATCTGTATCATGTGATACATGATGATATGCGCCTTGTAATTATGCTCCAGGGATTAGCCACGAGGTGAACCTCGTTAACAAAACATCGCGTGTTCCCGTCTACTTTTCTGCAATGATCTATCACGTATTTTCTAATACTAGCCAAAACACCAACCAAAGAGACCCTGGGAATCTGACTTCCAGGTGGTGGTTTCCTCCAGAAATTCCATATAGGCGTCCTGCGCCAGTGTCAAACGCAACCTCGATTGCACTGGTTCTTCCTTAACCAGCACGCAACATGAATGATCTCCGAAAAAGAAAGGGAGATGATATGCAGTTAACTCAAGAGTAAAAGCTAATATGCACAGTACGCTCAGAATAGGAAGACGCTCAGTACAATGTTCCAAGAGAATCAGTTCCCGTGGCTACAAAGGAGAACGTGAACGGGGTCAACAGAAGCTCCATCGCAAAGCCAAATTTACACCTACGAACCTACGATCGCAACTCGATGGCCTAGTTATGTTACAGGGCAAAACTGGACAAAAATAATCACACCCACCTGGGAGCAACCAGTTAGGAAATTAGCAGAAAACAAAGAATGAACAAAATTTCCTGAAGAATGAATAACTGCCCTAAGTATGTGGTTAAGCGCTACTCAATCAACTGTCCGTCCTTGTGTCGTTTAAGCGATCGGCATCATCTGACGGTGGCTTTATATACCTCCCTATCGTTTTTTGCCGAGCCCTCTTCTTCATTCTCTGGATCTTGTCTTTGGTCTGCTGCTTCCTCCGCTCCTTCTCCTGCTGCCTCATGGTCCTCTCCCGCTCGTACAGACCTTGCCACACAACTTCGCCAGTTTGTGGCCAGAGCCACCTTCTGTCAGGGTGGTCCTCATCAGCCTCTTCAGCCAAGTCTTCGTCCATGCTCTTCAGAGTAGCGTAGGAGAACCACTGGATTGACATCTGACCTCTCCTGCCCTCCAGCGGATGCTGCTCCTGCATTGCACCAGTCTCTGGGTTTACATAGACCATCCGCCGTGCACTGTGGAACGCCCAAACGTTTACAATCAACTCGAGAACACCAGAGTAGCAGTGCTTGTCCTGTACATGTACATATCAACAAGAGAGCAATGGTCACAGGTTTTCGAGGTGGAAATAGCATAACTATCATATATCACAAACATATAGGTCAGATTTCATTTCCTGTAGAAGTGATCAGCTGTTCTTTTGTTCCAGCCAAAAGTGTTCAAATGTTCTATATCAGTATATCACCGTGACAGGACTTGGAAGGGTATTAACTATATTGTCAATAGGTGATAGAGGCGCTCACCCTGTGGAGACTCAAGATACAATGCCCAGTTTGATGATGCTTGTCGTACATCTGTGCATCCAGTGCATCTACAAACATCCTACAAAACAGCATCTCTGTAAAACACCAAAGAATTTGAACCATATAACGCGGAAGGACTTAAAACACACCAAGTCCTCTTTGGACCTTAGCCCAATGTCTGTCTGCACATGCAGATGCAACAACAAGGCTATATGCTTAAACAGTAAAAAAAAAAATACACATACAACTTTAACCATCGCTGGGTGTCATTGGAGACAGCATATACACAGGCTATGAAATTCCTACAGTCCACTTGAAATGCATATACAAGGCAACGACCAACTAACCAATGCACCAGGATTTCCATATCTAGTTAAAAAGAGTACTAGCTACATAAATTGGCTATAATAATACAGTACTTCAGAAACATATGCTACCTTGAGAACATTACAAATTCCAGGAATGATCTCGTAGGCAAAACCCAACTTTGCATCACAGACCACGTGTCTCCGTCATTAGGCATACGTGGCAGAGAATTCAAATCTCCATCAAGCTGCAAGCCATACATCCTTTGAAAAGCCTCCAAAACAGCTAACCTTCAGGACAGAACTATGAAGAAAATTAGTTTATTGCAAAACAAAGCAGTTCAGTTTGGCAGCACAGCCAAATATTCTACTTTAAACAGTTCATGAAATAGCAACCTTAGTTCCATAAACATGGTAGGCCAGAAAGGGCAGTAAGATTCTCAAAAATGTTACTCCCACCGTCCTACAATATTAAGACGTTATTACAACCAATGTATTATGGGACGGAGGGAGTACTCTGTAAGAAATGATGGTTGGTAACATGTTTTTATAGAACAACTTATTGCCCAATCCAATACTCCCTCTGTAAAGAAATATAAGAGCGTTTAGATCATTAAAGTAGTGATCTAAACGCTCTTATATTTCTTTACGGAGGGAGTACAATATCTGTTAAAACTAGAACATTCGCAAAACTACATGCAACAGTGCGACCTATGAAACATGGTTAAATGGATGACCTGCAGTTCCCAGCATTAATCGCATCACAGAGGGACCAGAAATCTTGATTAGCATGATTTCTTGGATCTTGGTCCATACGAACCCAAAAGTAGAAGGCATCTCCATGCTTTTGAGTTTGAATAGCTTCCAACATTGCAGATTCAGCATTTTTTGACAAGTTCGCCTGCTTAGGAAATGGGATGGAAAGTATAAATAAGATGCTAACAATTATGCGCGACCTGGTAGCTCATCTACATTGCATCATCAAAAGGAAAATTCATATCAACAGCATGACAAACATATTAGGCAGTGACATCCAATGCACAGGTTCTGTAGAAAGAATAATGCCCTAATCATTCTTATATCTATCATATTCATTGAAAGTCAGTGGTACCCAAAAGTAAAATAATTGAAATGCAAAGACCTCTTTGATATCTAAAAAAAATATCATTTTACCTTTCTAGCAGTCACCCTCCAGGATTGAAATCCTATCCAAGAATTCTTGTGTATCCGGTCAATCCTGTTAGCCAGAGCGAAGAAAGCTCCAAATTCACCGAGGATATCTCTGTAGTACCCACTGTTGAGCAGTGGGAGACGAGAAGAAGCATCAATGTCATCTGCTCCGAATCTTCGACCTTTTGAAGACTAATGGAAAACAAACTTCATGTGATCAATTTAAGCCATTAAAATATTTCAGAAGAATGGTCATATATATTCTCTGGCTAGCCACATACCAAAATCCGTTCCATTAGTATTAATTTAGTGACAAACAATAATTTAAACAAAGAAGAAATACCTATTTTTTTATTTTAGTGGAAGAAGAAATAACTAATATACACATATTTGCATCTACATGTAAAGTCACCAGTCACCACATGGGATGTTGGATTAAGTTCAGTTCGATCAGATAGCTCCTAGAATGACTATATCTGAGCAATTCAAATCTGACACAATGGTATACATGGCAGTTATATGTTAACACCTAGATGAGTCTGCATTAGTTATATGCAGGAAGCAATGCAAATCTTAGTTTCATCAAAAGTTGTAGTCACACTCCCCATTTAACATGTACAACCAGCCATGGTACAAGGAATATAACATATTTAAAAGGTCAGCTACAGATTTTAGATCTCACAATAAATTTTAGTGATTTACTGGTTTATAACATCAGAAATGGTTTAAAAATGTGTACATTTGGAGCATTCAGGCTGACCATTTAACATTCTGAATAACTTGGTTAGTGCTAAGAGGTGAAAACAGCTTACCAGGCCAATTCCACGATACAGAGAGCTTTGATGCAGAAAGGGCCAAGTCCCATCCCCAAAGAAGGGTTCGTATATACAGAGTGGCTGACCTGTCCGTTCAAGCTCCTTTTCATCTCTTTCATGCAATTCATTTTTCATCCTGTCCACCCTTTTGACATTTCTATACACTTCCTCCCATGTTCCATGAGGTTGGTCACTCCTCTCCTTCAACTGCATAAAAATCCAATCAAATTACTTACCATGCATTGTTAAAAGGGTGAAAAGTGATGTGTTAAATATCAAATTTACATCAATACTTACATCCTCTTCTTCCAATTTCATTTTGGTGCTCATAATCCCATTTGCTCTTTCTTCCTTCCATGCAATAGCAGAGAACGTTTCATCAATCTTTGGTGTACTACTGTGAGGATCATCCTTTCGGTTCGTGTGCCAATCCGTTTTCTGGAGCATCTTGCAGTCAGTCAAACTTTCATTCATATTGTGTAAGTGCTTCACATCCTCAAATAGATGCCATTTCCACTCTTGTTTCAAAGGCAAAGGTATCTCCCCAGCAGTTAACGGGGTCAGTGTTTCGGAAGGAAACTTGATAACATTTTCCAATAGTACAACATAGCCTTCAATGGCTTCAGAAGCCATCAGATCCTTCGCACGGGCTTTACCAACTGATGCAATATTTTTCCCTAGAACGGATAGTTCCCCGCTTGATACCACTTGCAGTAGGACTTGACTTAGCATGGCGATATTCTTTCTTGGAAAAAGGAGTCCATTTATCCCATCATCAATCTAAGCCATCAAGATAACTGTGTTAGCTTATGATAAGATGTGCAACGGTAAGGTGTTGCGTTCATAAATGCAATGCCAATAAAATTTGAGACATCATGAGCATACATATTTTGTGATCATTCCAAGGTCCGGAGCTATAACCAGCTTCTCAAGAATCATAGCTTCGACTAGCACACTGGGGAAGGATTGCTCATCAAGGCAAGAACAGTATATGACAAGGTTAGCTGTAGCAAGGAGATTGTCAGTATCTTCAACAGGAACATGCTCCACTGCACCTCTTGGGAAGCCAACATTTAAAGCGACGGCCTATGATAATCAGAGCAATACCAAGCAGTTAGATGCAATTTAAAGGTTTATGACCACTAAGTAGGGAATTCAAACGATGAAAAACAGCATGGTGGTGCATCCTAACCTCAAGGGCTATCCTATGCTTATCAGTTTGGTTTCCTGTCAAGACTCTCACTTTCAGTTCAGTCTGTGTGCTATTCTCAGAATGATACTGCTGTAGAAGAGGTCCTACTGCTTGCAACACCAGTGCCTCTTCCATCAAAAGCCCACCATATGAAAACTGACTACCAACCATAGCAATTACAAAATCTCTTGGACCTAAACTCAGGCTGATTCTCACATCTTTGTCATAATTTTTGGCAATGAATCTATCAGCTTGAAATGCCACTGCAGGAGAACCTGGAATCACGAAATAGTTACCAGAATCAAATGCAGCATACATCACCTGCAGGAAATGAATATAATTAAATAATCTTATGTCAGGCTGGGGTCTCTACATAAAAACGCAAACAGAATTAATACATCAAATAGTATGAGAATAGCTGTAAATACCGGCAATATGTAGTTGGGGAAAACTATAACATTTGCCCTGCTGAAGACTTCTTTCCAACCACCTAGAATTTGAGTCATTCCACTAGAGTTATATTCCCTAATACAATGAGCGAGGGAAGTCTCTTGCACAGTCCAAATGACAGGTACGGATTTGAAAGGCTCCTGCAAAAGACTGCAGCATAACACATTAACTTTGAGTAAACATTTGGAAGACGGTCAAAATCAAACACCTGAGTTTGTACAAACATCTTAGAATAATCTGAAATATGTAGTCATAGTCCTTGTTTCATAACTACCTTGAAAATACTGGCCTTGCTTCAATTGAGTTTACAAGCATGCCATCATAGCTGCAGAAATGCAAATAAACCTGGTGAGGAAATGATTAGGAAGTGAGGCTGAGGTCACATACTATTTTCAAGGAAAAAAATGTTACATTACGAGACAATATGCAGTACGCAATATAAGCAAAGAACTGGCAAGATATACTTTAGAACTTACTCTAGCCAATCTACAGAAGTGAGTAACTTTGTGTCCACAGGTAAGATCTCAACTGGTATGCCAATAGTCCTCCAAATACTACTACATGGGCCATCCTCAAATGAGAAAACCTGCATTGATAATTTGGAAAGTGGATTAATAACAACATACAGACAGGGAGTTTATGGCATTTCGATCATGTGCATCCATTTTGGTTTGGGTACTTGTGCAGTTCAAGTTTTGTGCAAAAGACCATAGATACACACGACGATTACGAGTCACTCAACTAATCTATGCCCCAGTACTGGGGTTTCGACTAGACAGCTCAACTTGAATAGTTGGACTAGTCAAGCAACTTGCTGACTAGACGTGACTCATCAAGCACACTAGTGGCTCGACTAATTGTGCAACCCACTATAAGACTGAGCTCAGTTAGATCGAGCCCCACTCCAGAAGAGATGTACTTCCTAGTAAGCCCAAAGTATCAACCCTAGCTCCCTGCCTCTGATAACCTAATAGCAAGATGTTGTGCTGATTCAGCAAGTGGTCATGTATTTCTGGCTCCCACTCCCTTCAAATTTTGCAGTGTAGTCAACTAGTAATGTGGTATTTGTAGCAAGTATGGTCCACTAGTCTATGCATCGCAGCCCAGTGACAAGACTCGACTCTTCGACTCATAAACCTAATACAGCAGTGTAGAACCTATGCACATGCAAAAAATTCTGCAACATAATGATCATGCACCATACAAAGAAGACAGAATAATACAAATGAATAATCCATGCATATAGTACAGATTTTATTTCAACAAAGATCCTATTTCATCTCTAAGTGCTCATGAACTAGCGGTAATCAAAATACTCCCTCCATTTCTGTATACAGGGCCACTTCATATTTTTATGTCTAAATTTGATCATTAATTTTATCAACAAAAAATGAGTTATATGCCACAAAAAGTATGTCATTGGATGCACATTTCAAAGAACTTTTCGATGATATATTTTTATGACATATAACCCATATTTTGTTGACGAAAACTATAAGTCAAAGTTTGACACGAAAAACGAAGTGGCCTTGTATATAGAAATGGAGGGAGTATCAACCTTGCTGAAAGAGTGCAAAGGTAGGAGGGTTTGGGGGAAAATACCAACCATGTTTCAAGCATACCATGGTCCACAGGGTTCCATAACGCACATAAGGGTAATTAGGATACATATACACACGATATACTCCATTAGTCTGACAAAATATCACTAAGACTTGCAATGCATAAATTAGATTCGATTGTTGCCACCTTCGAAAGTAGGAGGTACTGACAGTGATACCTCATGCTACCTCTCATGGAACTGCTATACTAGGAAGTGTGAACATCGAAGTCAGGACTAAGAGATTAGTTGCATTACCGAATAGTACATCAGATACGGAATCTGAACTTGCTGTGTATACCATCAAGGAATATCACTTGTCGAAGCAAACCAACTAACGAACGAAACAATAAAGACACGGCTACACGCGTTCCGGTATTCAGAAGAAAGCAGTTGAGCCACGCACCTTCATTTCGTAGCCCATCGCCTCCAGCACAGAGGCGACGCTGATCATCTGAAGCTGCATTGCGTCGGGAGAGAGATCCCCAAACACCTAAACGAAGTGCAATGAAAGAAATCAGAGCCAGAATCACGAGAAAACAGAACTCAAACACCGCCCAGCTCAACAACTCACCAAGGCGAGGCGCGGCTTCCGGGCCCCGACCCTCTTGACGGGTCTCCCGAGCTCCGCCAAGCTCTGAGCATCCGCACTCCGCTCCCTCGCCCACTTCTCCCGCAGCCTCGTGGGCTCGAACGTGAGGCCCTCGCCGGTCTCCAGCCCGCCGAGGCCGCGAGGCAGCACGGCTTCGGCCCCGCCCCGCCCCCCTCCCCCGCTGGCGCGTCGCGAAGGGAGCAGCATCGTCGGGTTCTCGACGACGAGCGATCCGGGGAGGAAGGCGTAGACGAGAATGGTGACGAAGAAGAAGGCGGCGGCGGTGCCGATCCACTGAAGGAAGTCCACCTTGTCGACCAGCACGAACCGCGCGAGCCTGGATCTCACGCCCGGCCTCCGCGCCGCGCCTCCGCAGCCCGACGGGGCGCGCGGCACCGGCGCCGGCGGCGCCGCGCGCTTGTAGCTCCCCGACCCGGCGGCGCTGTCGAGGGAGCCCATCGGCGCTCGGCCTAGGGTTTCGGGGAGGCCGCGCCGGTGGAGAGCATGGCGAGCGAGCGATTAGAAGCGGAGCAGTTGAGGAGAGCTGGGGACAGTGGAAGACTCGTGAGTCGTATTTAGCGAAGGAGGCGTTGCGCTGCGCTTGTTTCGTTCGTTTGGTCTGAGAGGGATGGGGGCGGCTGGCGAGGACGAAGGGGCCTGGTGTGGTTTAAGGCGTAGGCCAGGCGGGCAAGGCGATGCTGGGGCGTCGGATCTCGATCGGACGGCGGGGTTTCCGGGGTTTAGCCTCGAGGTCGCGGAGCATGGGGCCGCGTGTTTCGGGAACCGGATGGAGTTACCACGCCTCGTGCTCCGTGGCCGAAAGCTCCAGCCGTGGCGGCGACAAAGCGGGCGTTGCGTCCGGCCAAAGGAGAAGATATGCCGCCGCCCCGCTGCTGACGCGACGCAGCGCGGGTATGCGGCTGGGCAATGTGTTGTGTAAACCGTGAGCTGTAGGCTGTAGGTAGATATACGAGTGGAATGCAAAAATAAAAATAAAAAATCACTTTACAATTCGCAACAATCACCACATAACATAAGGCAAATAATTGTCTGCCTTTTACTTCAAAAAAATTGCATCAAAAAATTGACAGTGATAAAAAGCATTGAGTATTTTTTTTTATTCCTTTTTGACGTGGAAAACCGCCCATGTGCTGATTTCGGTCGGCGGCGCTGGGAAACGGTCGTTAACGACCAGTCGGGACCGGCTCGGTCGGAACGTTTCCCTTTAAGGAAACAGCCGTCACTGCCCGCTCGCTCTCTCACCTCTCCCGCGCGGACTGGAGCTCCTCTTTCCCATGGCGGCGGCAGGACCCGGACGCGGCGGCGCAGCATCCAACGGCGACGGCGTGGTGGGTGGGGGCACATCATCCAACGCGGACGGTGGCGTGGGAGGGGGCACATCATCCCACGGCGAGGAGGAAGATTGCATTGGAAGCAACGTGTTCCGTTCGTTGTCGCCACTGTCGGCGGTCGCCCGTAGGGTGTTGAAGAGCCCCACTGGAATCGCAGATGGATAGTGAGCATTCTTTCCCTCTGCCTCTGTTGGTGGGGTGGGGTACATGGTTTTACCTCACCTGGGGAGGGGTAGAGGGAAGGGGGAGAACCGGGCGGCTCCGTGACCGAAATCTCCAGTCGTGGCGGCGATAAAGCGGGCGTTGCGTCAGCAACAGGGTGACATATCTTCTCCTTGATAGATGGAAATGCATGCTTGATCTTTTGGTTAAAAAGGGTTTCAATGAGATTCCATGATTGGTTGGCGGCTCTTTGGCGCACTTCTACTTCCCGGGTAGTTCTCAGTGGTGTCCCTGGTGATCCTATTCAGCATGGTAAGGGCCTTCTATAGGGTTACCCACTATCGCCGTTGTTGTTCGTCCTTGCTATTGACCCGTTTCAGCAGTTTTTAGATCTGGCAACGACACGTGGAGATCTTCCCAGATTGTCGCATGGGTGCGTACCTTCGCACCTCCTTATATGTTGATGATGAGTTCATTTTCTTGGCACCTCTGAAGGAAGACATTGACATGCTTGTGAGCATCCTCCAGAGCTTTGGTGACGTAACCAGCCTAGTTACGAATGTACAAAAGAGCTTGGTGGCCCCGATTAGATGTTCGAACGTTGATCTGGATGACATTCTTGATGCTTTCCCGGTAGTGTGCACCCAACTTCCTATTCGGTACCTTGACCTCCTCCTCTCGGTGTATAGGTTGAGAGCCATGGACTTCCAATACCTTCTTGACAAGATCGCCGGGAAGATCATGTGTGGTATGTGCAAATACATTATGATGGCAGGGAGAAGCAATTGGATTCGTTCGTTTATCGCCTCACAAGTCATTTGCCGTCTCAGGTCTCTCATGGTGCCCAAAGGAACATTGAACTCAATTACTAAGCTTCAGCGGGGTCTTCTTGTGGGGTGCTGCGGATCGAGTGATTGGCGGAAAATGTAAAATTAAATGGACCTTTGTTTGCAAGCTGAAGGTTATGGGTGTGCTTGGCATTCTCGAGATGGACAAGTTCGCGAGAGCTTTGCCGCTTCGGTGGTAGTGGCTTGCTTGTAAGGGTCCGGAGCGTGCTTGGGTGGGTCTTGGGCACCCTTGCGATGAGACCAATATGAATCTTTTCTATGACTGTACCACCATCACTATTGGTAATGGCATGAAGTCACCCTTCGCAAGCCTAAGGACATGACACCATCGATCTTTGCAATTTCTAAGCTAAAAACACAAACTGTTCAAAGGGCCTTGGAGAATGATCGATGGGCCGATTGAATGAATATTACCTTCGGCCTCTCGGTCCAGCACATATTGGAGTTCTACGAGCTTTGGTTCGGCCTTCATGAGGTGATCCGGAGGCGATTGAGGGCGAGATCTGTTGGAAGCTCTCACCGTCCGAGGAATACTCGGCTTCCTCGGCCTACTATGCTCAACTTGAGGATTTGGCTGCTTCACAAATGAAACCGACGGTGTGGAGCAATTGGGCATCTCCAATGCATAATTATTTTTGCATGGCTCAGCATTCAAGATCGTGTTTGGACGGCAGATCGACTTCAAAGAAGAGGATGGCCAAATTGTGGAGTATGTCAGTTGTGTAAAAGAGAGCCGGAATCCACGACACACATCCTATTCAAATGTAGATATTCGAAAACGCATTTGGAACGAGGTAAAAGCTTGGCCTGAGTTGATGCACGTCGACATCGACGCTTGGAGTAGCTTCAACTCCGTCAAAGATTGGTGGCTTTCCACGATCATCGTCAACGGCAAGGAGGGAAGGGCATGACATCACTCCTGTAAGGGAACGCGACAGAAAACAAAAAAATTCGGTACAGCGAGCACGCCCAGGATCACTATGGAGACTGCATACAAGGTTTGATCTGATCCGTACCGACTCGAGGCGCAGCGGAAGAAGAGTCGGTGTAGATCGTCGGTGCAGATCCCTGGAGCTAGGATTTACAACCTCCCAACCGCAAGGATGTACTCCCTCTCCGGACAGCCCTTCGGGAGGCGGTCGGACAGTCCCCCGGATGATGTCGCGGACAGCCCTTCGGGAGGACCTGTTGGGGAACGTTGCATGGGAAACAAAAAATTTCCTACGCACACACAAGATCTATCCATGGTGATGAGCATCTACGAGAGGGAGAGTGGATCTACATACCCTTGTAGATCGCTAAGCGGAAGCGTTAAGAAACGCGGTTGATGTAGTCGAACGTCTCCGCGATCCAAATCGCAAGTCGTCCCTCGATCCAAGCACGATCCAGCGCCGAACGGACGGCACCTCCGCGTTCAACACACGTACGGCTTGATGACGATCTCCGCCTTCTTGATCCAGCAAGAGGGAGCGGAGAAGAAGAAGAGTTCCAGCAGCACGATGGCGTGGTGGTGTTGATGAAGAACTATTTCAGCAGGGCTTCGCCTAAGCACTACTGAAATTATGACGTAGGAGGAACTAGAGGTTGCCGGCACACGGCTTGGGGCAATCTAATGTCTCTCGTGTGCTAGCCCTACCCCTCTATTTATATGTTGAGCCTTGGGGTCTAAACTTGGAGTAAAAGCCTCCTCCAGGTCGGTTTTGCCCGCACAAGGTCGGTTTGGCCCGCAGGGAAAGAGTCCAACTCGGATCCCTGCAGTACCGCGCACAAGCGGTAGTACCGCTTACGATAAGCGGTAGTACCGCTTGACCAGCTTAAGCGGTAGTACCGCTGACGATAAGCAGTAGTACCGCTTGACCAGTTTAAGCGGTAGTACCGCTGACGATAAGCGGTAGTACCGCTTGACCAGTTTAAGCGGTAGTACCGCTGATACAGTAGCGGTAGTACCGCTTAACCAGCTTAAGCGGTAGTACCGCTGCTACAGTAGCGGTAGTACTGCCTTACCATCTTAAGGCAGTAGCAAAACTTCCTTTTGCACTTTCCAATACCTCGTGGGCTTTATCCCTTTGGCCCATATAAAGTGTTGCTGCACCCGAACACTTCGGTAAACATCCGGAACCCCTTTCCGGTGAATTCCGGAACCCTTCCGGTAACCAAAAACACTATTATCACATATATCAATTTTTTACCTCCGGACTATTCCGGAGATCCTCGTCATGTCCGGGATCTTATCCGGGACTCCGAACAACTTTCGGTCACCAACAAAATAACTCAACTATACTAATCGTCACCAAACGTTAAGTGTGTAGACCATGCGGGTTCGAGAACTATGTAGACATGACCGAGACACCTCTACGGTCAATAACCAATAGCGGGACCTGGATGCCCATATTGGCTCCTACATATTCTACGAAGATCTTTATCGTTTGAACCTCTATGTCAAGGATTCAGTTAATCCCGTATGCTGTTCCTTTTGTTCTTCGGTATGTTACTTGCCCGAGATTCGATCGTCGGTATCTCTATACCTAGTTCAATCTCGTTACCGGCAAGTCTCTTTACTCGTTCTGTAATACAAGATCTCGTGACTAACACTTTAGTCACATTGCTTGCAAGGCTCATTGTGATGTTGTATTACCGAGTGGGCCCTGAGATACCTCTCCGTTACACGGAGTAACAAATCCCAGTCTTGATCCATGCCAACCCAACAGACACCCTCGGAGATACCTGTAGAGCACCTTTATAGTCACCCAGTTACGTTGCGACGTTTGATACACACAAGGTATTCCTCTGGTGTTAGTGAGTTGCATGATCTCATGGTCATAGGAACAGATACTTGACATGCAGAAAACAATAGCAATAAACTGGTACGATCATATGCTACGTTCGTAGTTTGGGTCTTGTTCATCACATCATTCTCCTAATGATGTGATCCCGTTATCAAATGACATCTCATGTCAATGGCTAGGAAACCTTAACCATCTTTGATCAACGAGCTAGTCAACTAGAGGCTTACTAGGGACACAGTGTTGTCTATGTACCCACACATGTATTTGAGTTTCCAATCAATACAATTATAGCATGGATAATAAACGATTATCATGAACAAGGAAATATAATAATAACTAATTTATTATTGCCTCTAGGGCATATTTCCAACAGGACCCTCGAAACCCGAACAGTAACCCGGACAGCCCTTCGGGAGGACGCTGGAAACTCGAACGGTAACTCGAGCAGCCCTTCGGGAGGACACTCGAAAACAGCCCCTCGGGCAAAAGATCGAAACTACAATCTCTCTACGGGGTTGCACACATACGGTGTCAACTATCCGGCAGGGCTTCGCCGTCCAGAACTAGTTCCTGCCGGAACCCAGACAGCCTTTCGGCTCTACGAAACTATTTCGTGGGAGGGAGAGAGAAGCCAGACAAGTCAAATGGCATGTGTATGAGAGCAAGGATGATCTGATTTTGGAGAGCTCTCTCCACCTCTATTTATAGGAGGAGCAAGGGGTAGAGGAAAGACCAAAAGGACCTTCCTAGGATCTTTCCACCACATGCCACATAAGGGTGTGTAGAAGATATCCACCATGAGGTGGAAGGACACCTCAAGGAGGCCCCCCCCCATGTCATGGTCGAAATTTGCAGCCCCCTTGGGGGGCTCCACCTCCCTTTCACACATCAAAAGTGGTTTTCTTCTAGAAGAAAAGCCCCATTTGCAAATCAGCCCAAAAAGTGCTTTTCACTATTCACGAAGACATTTTTCTACGTCCGTTAAAACCCAAATTATTTCTGTGTGCCTAGAATAATTCTAGCACCCACCAAAACAATTTTGAACGCATTCTGAAACAATTTCGGAACAATGTTTCTTCAGCGAAAAGCAACCAAAGCGGTTCCGGCTGCTCCGGAACATTTCCGGTTTTTGTCCCGGAAAATTCCCAGAAGTTTCCAGAACACTTCTGGCATCCTCCAAGAATTTCCAGGCATGTGCCAGAACCAATTTGACTTAATGGAATACCCTGAAACAACTTTTCAGTTTCACCGGAACTATTCCGGTGTTCTCTCCGGAACGTTTCCGTTTCGTCCGAAACTTTTTCGGTGATTTTCTCTCAGACTCCCCGTCTGGTATTCAGCAGATAGATGACCCTTAAGCGTGTGACCCTATAGGTTCGGTGAAGTATAGACATGACCCGGAACACTTTCCGATCAATGATCAACATCGGAGCCGTGGACACCCATATTGACCCCTATACCCACACGAATGAATATTCGAGTGAACCTCCAGTTGCCATGTGCTATTCCTGTTGCTTCACGATATATTACAAATACCCGAGGTGAGATTTATTGCATCCCCGTGGATCAACAACTTGTCCACTATGCAAGTTACCTCGTTACCGGTTTTGTTCTCTTTACTCATTTCCGTGTTCCGGCATCCCTGTGATCAAATCACAATGTGTCTGGCCAGACGATGATGGATACCGTAACACCGAGAGGGCCCGAGAATATCTCTCCATCGTCGGAGGAGCAAATCCCAATCTCGAGCTATCAAGTTACTTGACATACTTTTCCATGAACCCGTAAGCCGCCGTAATAGCCACCCATTTACGGATGACGTTTAACAAACCCCAAAGTTCATGAAGCAAGCATGAAGAAACTCGACACTCTCATGGTCTAAGGAATTATGCAAACATTAACTATCTCTGTGTTATTAACCATTAACTCATGACGAATGTATCTCGTAGCATAACATCAATCGGGTCGATTCAACACAAGTGTTCTACTAACATTGTGCCCTCAAAATTGCCGGCATAGACATGCCCATGATCAGGAAAACAGGATCATCATGCAATACTTGAGCCAGTCATAGAGGCATGACTAGGAATACTTTTTCCGTTTATTATACCACACGTGCACATGAGTTTCCCTTCGAGCCTCGTGGTTATTGCAGACTCGAGAATCATTGCAGTTATAGAATGGAACATAAACATTCATTACAAACTCGGAGATACAAAGTAACTTTTATTACTGCCTCTTGGGCATATCTCCTACAGACTCCCACTTGCACTAGAGTCATAATCTAGTTACATGGCTTCCCTAACACCAATGGATGTCCGGTGCTGCTCATGCTTTGCTCGTGGTAGAGGCTTTGTCATCGGGTCTGACACGTTCAGATCCGTGTGAACTTTGCGTACTTCACTAAACCCGCTTTGACATGATGTCGAATGAGTTTATATTTGCGTTCAATATGTCTTGTATTATGGTGCGAACTTGGCTCCCTTGCCTGAGCCACGGCGCCACTATTATCACAATAGATCTCCACCGGGTCCAGAGCACTTGGAACCACACCAAGGTCTTCAAGAAATTGCTTGATCCATACCGCCTCCTTGGAGGCTTCTGAAGCAGCAACATATTCCGCCTCCGTCGTAGAATCCGCTACAGTCTTTTGTTTGGAACTTTTCCAATCAATTGCGCCGCCGTTCAATATGAAAACATAGCCAGATTGAGATTTGAAGTCATCTGGGTCAGTCATGAAGCCTGTATCAGTGTAACCATTTACAATGAGCTCTTCATCACCTCCGTACACAAGGAGTAAATCCTTGGTCCGTCTGAGGTACTTAAGAATGCCCTTGACTGCGGCCCAGTGTTCCAATCCTGGATCACTTTGGTACCGGCTGCTAACACTTAGCGCATAGGAAACGTCCGGTCTTGTACATAACATGGCATACATAATAGAACCAACTGCCGAGGCATATGGAACATCATTCATTTGTACTCGCTCATCGAGAGTCCGAGGACACTGATTCTTGCAAAGCACTGTGCCAGGTGACATGGGGAGTAGTCCTTTCTTGGAGTTCTCCATGTTGAACCTTTTCAACACCTTGTCAATGTACGTGCTTTGGCTAAGCGCTATTAGGCGTCTTGATCTATCTCTATAGATCCTGATGCCCAATACATATGCTGCTTCGCCTAAGTCTTTCATTGAAAAACTCCTTTTCAATGAGTCTTTTATTTTGTTAAGAAAATTCACGTCATTTCCAATCAATAATATGTCATCCACATACAAGATTAGAAATGCTTTTGCGCTCCCACTAAACTTCTTGTAAACACAAGACTCTTCGTTATTCCTGATGAAGCCAAACTGTTTGACTACTTCATCAAAACGAATGTTCCAGCTCCTTGACGCTTGCTTCAGACCATAAATGGCTTTCTGAAGTTTGCATACCTTTCCAGCATCCTTATGGACGACAAAACCTTCTGGCTGTATCATGTATACATCCTTTTTGAGGTTTCCATTTAGGAAAGCCGTTTTGACGTCCATCTGCCATATTTCATAATCGAAATAAGCAACAATTGCTAGTAATATCCGAACGGACCTAAGCATAGCTACGGGCGAGAAAGTCTCGTCGTAGTCCACTCCTGGAACTTGCGTGAACCCTTTCGCGACAAGTCTAGCTTTGTGGATAGTAATGTTACCATCCGCGTCCGTCTTTCTTTTGAAAATCCATTTACAACCAATGGGCTTTACGCCTTCTGGAAGTTCTTCCAAGTTCCAAACTTGGTTTTCGTACATGGATTCCATCTCGGATTTCATGGCCTTGTGCCATTCCTTTGAGCTGGGCCCCGCCATCGCTTCCTTGTAGTGCGCAGGTTCATCGTCTTCAAGAATGAAGATTTCGTTATGAAACCATTCAGGTGGCTGGATAGCCCTACCTGATCTGCGCGGTTCAGTTACAACATTGTCTGAAGTTTCCGCATCACATGCGACAACTTTCGGCTCGGTTGTAGGGATAATTAGCGGAATTTCTTCCGGTTCCTTAGCCATATCAACGGTCGCCGAAGATTCACTAATCTCATTAAGTTGTACTGTCCTCCCACTTGGTTCTTTTGCGAGAAACTCTTTCTCAAGAAAGACTCCGCTTTTAGCGACAAACACTTTGTGCTCGGAGGGTAAGTAGAAGGAATACCCAACTGTTTCTTTTGGATAACCTACAAAGTTACATTTGTCTGATCTGGGATCGAGTTTGGTTGGTTGTAAACGTTTTACATGTACCTCACATCCCCAGATCTTAAGATGCAACAAACTGGGTTTCCTCCCATTCCACATCTCATGTGGTGTCGTCTTAACAGACTTAGACGGTGCTCTGTTTAGTGTGTGAGCGGCAGTTTCTAGTGCGTGACCCCAAAAAGATATCGGCAGATCTGTAAGAGACATCATCGACCTTACCATGTCTAACAGGGTTCGGTTACGTCTTTCCGACACTCCGTTTCGCTGCGGAGTTCCGGGAGGCGTAAGCTGTGAAACGATTCCACGGTCACTCAGATGTTGGCCAAACTCATGACTAAGATGCTCGCCTCCGCGATCAGACCGCAGAAACTTAATCTTTTTGTCACGATGATTTTCTACCTCATTCTGAAATTCTTTGAACTTTTCAAAGGTTTCCGACTTATGCTTCATCAAGTAGATATATCCATACCGACTTAAATCATCAGTAAAAGTCACGAAGTAGAAATACCCACCCCGTGCGGCTGTGCTCATTGGACCACATACATCACTATGTATTATTTCCAATAATTCATCCGCCCGTTCAGGATGACCCGTGAACGGCGTCTTGGTCATTTTCCCCATCAGACAAGCTTCACATGTGTCAAATGATTCAAAATCAAAGGACGGTAAAACTCCATCTCTTTGGAGTCTTTGCATGCGTTTTTTCCGATGTGGCCAAGCCGACAGTGCCACAAATAAGTGGTGGTGGTATCAGCCTTCTTAAGGCGTTTAGCATTCACGTTAAAGACATCATTTCCACATTCAAGATTTAGTATGAAAAGGCCCCCAACAATGGGTGCAAATCCATAAAACATATCCTTACAATAAAGTGAACAACCATTGTTCTCAGACTTGTACGAATACCCATCGTGTACTAAACATGATCCGAAGATAATGTTTCTACACAACAGTGGAACAAAATAACAGTTATTTAGTTCTAAGATAAATCCTGAAGGGAGACGTAGAGGCATAATGCCGACGGCTTGAGCGGCAATCCCAGTGCCGTTCCCGACGCGCATCACGACTTCATTCTTTGCTAGCTTGCGCACCTTCTGAAGTCCCTGTATCGAGTTGCAAATGTGAGCAACCGATCCGGTATCAAATACCCAAGACTTAGAATTTTCGCTAGCAAGCAAAACGTCAATGACATTAACTTGTATAACAATTATACCTTTTCCGGTTTTCCCGGACTTCTTATCTGCCATGTATATCTTGCAGTTCCTCTTCCAGTGTCCAGTGCCTTTGCAGTGAAAACACACAGTTTCAGCCTTGGCTCCGCCCTTAGGCTTGCCATTCCTTTTGAAACTGGCAGTTTTGTTCACCAGCAACTTTTGCTGATTCTGCAGTCCTATCTCATTTGATTTGAGCATCGCTTCATAAAGCGAGGTAAGGATCAAATCATTACCAGGTGTCTTTGGAAAATTAATTCCCCTTTCAGCCATACTATCATAATAGTTTGCTAGTCTGACACCTTGTTCATTTACTAGAGATTCCTTATGTATATTGCATTCTTCCATAGCTTCAGTCATCTCATGAATTTCAGCTGAATCCTGTTTGTGATACAGAACATTTAGTGCCTCGATAATCTCGAAGGCACTAAGTCGTTCATAACGTTTCTGTAGCACAGGATCCATGCAAGATAACATAAGTTCTTTACTTTTAACAGCACTGAAATCATCCCTTCGTGAGTCAAACACGTGGATGATATCCTGAGCCATTTCTGGCGTAATGGAATCACTTAGAAGTTGATCAAGCACATAGTCTTTCTTAGCATCCCTGAGGACAATCCTCAGGTTACGGACCCAGTCCGTATAGTTGTTTCCAGTCGCAGCTAACTTCTCTTTCTCTAACATCGGGCCTAAGTTGAACGCGGTGTTGCGAGCCATTTGATCTACAACGGTAATCACAAGTTTCACTTAGACTTTGTTCATAATGATTTTGGCACTAGTGAATAAACATTTTTATTCTAAAGTGCGCTCCTACTCAAATCAATATCTCTCAAAATTGATTATGAGTGATTCAAGATCCGAATATCAATTCAACGTCATAGAATCATCATCTCATGACGAGGATTTCAATTGGTAGGCCAACTTGCCGATCACATCTCTATGTGACTCTTGTTCATCTTTCGATGCGTGTGTTCCGAGCTCAGGACGATCCTGCCATGAATGTCAAGCCAACCAAGTGATCTCGTTGCGAGGTCTGACCTCACCCGCCTTACATTTCTCCAATCGTTCGTACCCATGCATCCATGGCGCACCCCGAAAGGTTAGATGCTGTGACGGTGCTACACTTGGGAGAACACTAACTACTTGATATTTTTAGTGAGAGATCACCCTAATAAAAAGCGACTACCGCGCAATCAAAAGGGTGCATCATAAGGGATAAACATCTCAGGCAATTCATAATTAGCATGATATGGTATAGCCCTTTCTGACGGAGAAGTCAAGTATTTCTTCGTCTTCGGCATTTGCGTCGGTGTTCACCTTCGCGAAGATTGCCACCACCTTGTCGATGCACCAGATAATATTGCTATCTCTATAGCTAATAAAATAAGTGCATTACTTAAGGTTGACACGCAGGTCATTAAAGTGACAATCATATGGCTCCAGCCATCATGCCGAATCATGACACGCAGGTCATGTTAATGAATTTACATCATATAGTCATCTCATACATAATCGAATTAATATGAGCATTGCTATACCACATCACATCACATGCACATCCTGCAAAACCAAGTTAGACGCCTCTAATCGGTTTATGCAAAATTTTATTTTTACGTGGCTTCTAAGGTTTTGACTTAAACCGCAGCTACCAACGTTTTATCATCAAGTATGATTATTCAAGTCGCTAGTTTAACAACTCGGGGTGTATGAAACACGAGATAATTAAATCTCGAGCCCCATACTAAACTTCGTCATACGCATGACCCCCGTGCAGATCATATCTGCAATGCCCTTTCATCTGCGAATTTCATCTTTCTTTTGACTATGGCGGAACCCAAAGAACTGTTAGCACTTCGTTGATCAACCAAGATCGCGGATTGCCAGAACTTTGTGAAATTCCACCATGCTGTCTCGAGATTGAGCAAACGCAAATTATAGGGAAGCAACAAGAACATCGGGTAACAGACTTCCTCTGCTACCCGTATAAATAATTTTCAGCAATAGATCTCATCTACTCCAAAATAATATTATGCAATACCCATACATCTCCATGTATTCTAGATCGTAACCTGCATCTACGCATAGCACGGCTCATGATGCCACTGTAAGGGAACGCGACAGAAAACAAAAAAATTCGGTACAGCGAGCACGCCCAGGATCACTATGGAGACTGCATACAAGGTTTGATCTGATCCGTACCGACTCGAGGCGCAGCGGAAGAAGAGTCGGTGTAGATCGTCGGTGCAGATCCCTGCAGCTAGGATTTACAACCTCCCAACCGCAAGGATGTACTCCCTCTCCGGACAGCCCTTCGGGAGGCGGTCGGACAGTCCCCCGGACGATGTCGCGGACAGCCCTTCGGGAGGACCCTCGAAACCCGAACAGTAACCCGGACAGCCCTTCGGGAGGACGCCGGAAACTCGAACGGTAACTCGAGCAACCCTTCGGGAGGACACTCGAAAACAGCCCCTCGGGCAAAAGATCGAAACTACAATCTCTCTACGGGGTTGCACACATACGGTGTCAACTATCCGGCAGGGCTTCGCCGTCCAGAACTAGTTCCTGCCGGAACCCAGACAGCCTTTCGGCTCTACGAAACTATTTCGTGGGAGGGAGAGAGAAGCCAGACAAGTCAAATGGCATGTGTATGAGAGCAAGGATGATCTGATTTTGGAGAGCTCTCTCCACCTCTATTTATAGGAGGAGCAAGGGGTAGAGGAAAGACCAAAAGGACCTTCCTAGGATCTTTCCACCACATGCCACATAAGGGTGTGTAGAAGATATCCACCATGAGGTGGAAGGACACCTCAAGGAGGCCCCCCCCATGTCATGGCCAAAATTTGCAGCCCCCTTGGGGGGATCCACCTCCCTTTCACACACCAAAAGTGGTTTTCTTCTAGAAGAAAAGCCCCATTTGCAAATCAGCCCAAAAAGTGCTTTTCACTATTTACGAAGACATTTTTCTACGTCCGTTAAAACCCAAATTATTTCTGTGTGCCTAGAATAATTCTAGCACCCACCAAAACAATTTTGAACGCATTCCGAAACAATTTCGGAACAATGTTTCTTCAGCGAAAAGCAACCAAAGCGGTTCCGGCTGCTCCGGAACATTTCCGGTTTTTGTCCCGGAAAATTCCCAGAAGTTTCCAGAACACTTCTAGCATCCTCCAAGAATTTCCAGGCATGTGCCAGAACCAATTTGACTTAATGGAATACCCTGAAACAACTTTTCAGTTTCACCGGAACTATTCCGGTGTTCTCTCCGGAACGTTTCCGTTTCGTCCGAAACTTTTTCGGTGATTTTCTCTCAGACTCCCCGTCTGGTATTCAGCAGATAGATGACCCTTAAGCGTGTGACCCTATAGGTTCGGTGAAGTATAGACATGACCCGGAACACTTTCCGATCAATGATCAACATCGGAGCCGTGGACACCCATATTGACCCCTATACCCACACGAATGAATATTCGAGTGAACCTCCAGTTGCCGTGTGCTATTCCTGTTGCTTCACGATATATTACAAATACCCGAGGTGAGATTTATTGCATCCCCGTGGATCAACAACTTGTCCACTATGCAAGTTACCTCGTTACCGGTTTTGTTCTCTTTACTCGTTTCCGTGTTCCGGCATCCCTGTGATCAAATCACAATGTGTCTGGCCAGACGATGATGGATACCGTAACACCGAGAGGGCCCGAGAATATCTCTCCATCGTCGGAGGAGCAAATCCCAATCTTGAGCTATCAAGTTACTTGACATACTTTTCCATGAACCCGTAAGCCGCCGTAATAGCCACCCATTTACGGATGACGTTTAACAAACCCCAAAGTTCATGAAGCAAGCATGAAGAAACTCGACACTCTCATGGTCTAAGGAATTATGCAAACATTAACTATCTCTGTGTTATTAACCATTAACTCATGACGAATGTATCTCGTAGCATAACATCAATCGGGTCGATTCAACACAAGTGTTCTACTAACATTGTGCCCTCAAAATTGCCGGCATAGACATGCCCATGATCAGGAAAACAGGATCATCATGCAATACTTGAGCCAGTCATAGAGGCATGACTAGGAATACTTTTTCCGTTTATTATACCACACGTGCACATGAGTTTCCCTTCGAGCCTCGTGGTTATTGCAGACTCAAGAATCATTGCAGTTATAGCATGAAACATAAACATTCATTACAAACTCGGAGATACAAAGTAACTTTTATTACTGCCTCTAGGGCATATCTCCTACAACTCCTTATTCTAGTCTCATGGGAAACTTGGAATGAGAGAAATGCTAGAGTTTTAGAGGAGTTCCTTAATGCCAACCACAATCGCTGGTAAGGTAAAGGTAGAGGCCAATCTTTGGGGTTTGGCAGGAGCTAAGCATTTGAGATATGTGATGCCGCGAGAGTAGTCTTGTTGTCTCTGACCGTTATCAGTCGCCTTTGTAACTTGTAAACTCTTCTTAATTAATGAGATGAGGCAAAGCTTTTGCCTCCTTTTCGGGAAAATATGTTCAAAAGAAAGTTGTTCAGACACATGTGTTTGGTATCGAGAATGTTCATGACTTTTGGATTCCAAGAGTGATCCAAAAAGACTCCTGCATTTGGCACACATGACTTGTTGACATAATATCTGAAAAAGACTTGTTTTGCAAGGGACATACCTGAAAAAGTTAGTCATGAATATTATTACGGGAGAAAAAGATTCTAAGATTTCCATGGGTTTTACATTTTCTTTGAAATAAGTAGGTGTTAAAGATTCCCACCACATTCCTCCTTTTGCCTCATTCCTGCTACTCCCTCCGGTTGGATTTATAAGTTGGGCACAGGTTTTTAGGTCTTTGATTGGACTAATAAACATTTATAGTATACCAAAAATTATATAGTTAGAAACTTCATTTGACAATGAATCTAAATATATATATTTTTGTAAAATATAATACACGTTTTCCTAGTCAAATTCAAGACCTAAAAACCCGTGCCTGACTTATAAACCCAATAGGAGGGAGTATTAGGATTACCAGAAATTATAAAATTCATAACATGAATATAATCGGAGGGAGTACTACAATTGATGAATTGATGTATCTTTGTAGCAATGTAAAAAACAAAGCAAAAGCTAGAAAAGTATTTTAGACTTGGGACATAAACAAAAATGTGAATCAATAGGTAGAATCATGGTCGACCTAGCATAGCAATTTCGACATTTATATCTTAATGTTTGTTTCAACTTTCAACATATTGTGTATTGTGCCATAAGATTCATAATTTATATAGGGGATCACACTCACATGGAAAGAAAAGATGGGACCACATATCATCATTCAGATGAAAAAACAGTAAGAGTGAAGCATGAGGACAAAAATGGTATATTCTACTAAGCACCAAGTCTCACCAACCATGTGTGCACGCTATAACAAAGTTACAAGCTTGGACTCTTCTCCCGTTTGACAAAGTCCAACATTGTAGACGCTTAAAAAAGTTTCAGTGGTTCTGTTATGCCCCGCTGGATAGAATTAGCAGTTGATCCAAAGGCTTGCTTCTCTCGCAATCATGCTAACCCGCCAGACAAGTAGCTTGGTCTAACCTGCTTTTACCTATTCTACTAGTGTTTGTATGACTTGCCCTTGCATATTTTCGTGGCTAATTTTCTACAACATATTATGACACAAGCGCAGTGTAGCGCAGTACATCAACCGTAAATTGAGTCCTAGTAGTTTCGTCAACTGCTTTCATGGTAAATAATGAATAGAAGTTGCTAAACCGAGAACTATGATCGCGAGCAATTTGGAATGCTACCTTGAGCGAAACAATTTGCAATTTGCCTATTTGCGTATACATTAGTATCCCCGATGGTAAAAATATATATATGGGCTACATCTGTCAAAGAGAAAAGAGTTAAAAAGATAAAACCAACGAGATAAGAGAGAGCCACGCCTAGAACCTCTTCAGGTCCTATGGATTGGAGATGGCCGGAGTGTGTGTGTATACAAAGAGGCATTGTGTCAGCCGTAGAGGGCTGCTGAAATTTCACTTCGCTTGCCTTCTTTTCTGTAACCTGGCAGTTCAATCAAAGCTAGGGAATGTCATGACCTATCAGACATATCAGATCTGCTGACATAGTAATCCTCTGATCACATGCCGAGAAATCCGATCATCTCGCTTTGCAATCAAGCAAACAAACGATTTAATCATTGCACTCCCAAAACAACAATCTCTACCTAATATTAAAGGAAGAATTGTTTCTCCACTTTTTTTGGTCTGTGGTGTGACCCAGCTATTTTTTCGTCCGTCGTGGGACTAATATTTCCGGTTCGTTGCAAATCCTCTGGCGCCTGTTTGCTTTCCCATCCGGTGGAAAATCAACAAAAAAAAGGTGCTCACGTGGGCATCGAACCGACGACCAACAGCTGCTATACCCGGACTCCAGGCCAGCACGCCGGGCTAACTTTAGTGCAATCATTGCAGCGCTTCTCTTAAAGAAACCAAGGACAGTGGCAAAACATGAAAACAGCTAGCAGAAAATTGTGCGTGAATGGGATCAATCACATAACCTCCCATGAGTTTTTCTTAACACAGTATAGACGCAAGCACTCATATACACGTGCATACATTCACTCCTATAAACGCACACATGCACATCCTACCCATATGAACACCTCCGAGAGACCGAGCCGGCATATCATCTTGAGATTTACGAAGTCACCGTAGGCGCCTCGTCGTCGACGGGAACGTCTCCTCCCACTGAAAGCGTCTCGCCGGAAATTCTGAAATAAATCCAGAAATAATGCACATAACCTCCCATGAGTTAACAACGTCCCTAGCCACTGTAATTCTTCAACTTTTTGTCTAAAAATTGAAGCTCAGATTATATAAACTATAGACAGCGAAATATTTACACCTTTTTGAGTTTTTAAACATTTTTTTACAAGAAGTGGACAACTTTTGGAATACTCATTTTTTTTTAATTTCTGGACAAAATCTGAAAACAGGATTCTTTTTTTGGAATAATGAACTGATTTTAAAAATACAAACATATTTTAAGTTTCTGGGCATTCGTTGAAAAAAGAAAATAAACCTTGAGTGAAAAAAATGGGCTAGCTCGTACTTCTATCTATTACCTCCATCCATCATTATTTTTGGGTCGTTCGAGAAAAATGTTTGATTTAACTCCAACAGGTCACTTTAAAAAAAAAAAAACTCCAACAGGTCGTTGAAGAGCACCGGGCAATGTACATGATGGGTTTTCTTTCCTCCAATTGGTGCATTGCATGCTGGTCCAATTACCCCACGTGGCAACCAAAATATAACATTTACGTGAAAACTGCTTCTTCATGCGGTCACAGGCTACAGTTAGATGCACTCAATCTTCGCGTGAGAATGTCTCTTGGTCGTAGAGTTTTGGCCCTCGATCCCTTTAAATCTACACGAGAGGGTTTGTTTACACATCAGATTATATAATCGCTACTCATTTTCTTACGCTAAACCGCTCCAGGAATTGTATATGGGTGAGCAGTGGGTCCCGATTATCCCTAGAGTAGCGAACACACAATTGTTTTTGTTACATATAAGCAGGAAGGATTTAACTCACATTTCTTAAAAAGAAGAAATTAACTCCCAATACTCTAGATGCTTTGTACGTGGGCTTGTCGGTGAACATACATATTACGAGACTTTCGGAGTATGATATAACTTAATATATAATTGCAATCCGACAGTGTTTAACTTGCTCGTGTTGTAGGTTCATCGACTGAACATTCACAACCTCGATTTAGGGTTAATACACATGATGCCCTTAGGGCAATTGAGTGTGTCGGTTAACTACTTAATGAGTTGATATGTTATGCTTGCATATCCAATGTTCTTTAAATTTAAGTACACATCAATTTTCTTCCCCGTTGCAACGCACGGGCATATGTGCTAGTAAACCCAAAGAGATGTCTACATCATTGTAGCATAAAAAAAATCAACTGATCGATTCGGTCATACGCTACCACTCACAAAAAAATGGAAACTTTGTTCGCAACAACACCTGTACACCGTACACGACGCACCATCCATCACTGAACCAAGATCATTTTTGTACTGTAATGCGCGGAGAAAAGTGCTGCTAATGCAAGGTTGGAAAGCTTCTACAGTGATTAATGGATTATATTGGAGCAGACCAATGCCCCCACTCGAGCAAGCATCATACTGTCCATTGTGCTGTGTCAGTAAAGGCACTCATTTCTGATTGATCAAGACATTAAAAAGTTGCTGACACTTTACATTTCTTACTCAAGTAACCCTGCCCCATATATCCGGCCCAGGTAAGCAGATCCAGTCATTTGCACTCACAAACTTCAGAGAACATACTCGTATCGCAATAAGTTACTTAGGACAACATTTTCCATTTCAATTGCGTCAAGACGGAAGAAAAGCGAGAAAACCCAAGACTCAGCACCATCATCAATAGTGGAGAAGTTCAGTAACATCACAAGCAAAGGCGTAGCTGGGCCCAGGCTACCAGGGCCATGGCCCGGGGCGTGGAAAAAAAATTAGCCTATATTTTTGAAAATTTCAGAAGTGGCCCGGGGCGTAGGCGCAACCCAGCCCAGCAGTTGCCCCCCTCGTGACCAGATCGAACCAGGAGGGGAACCCTACGTTACGCATCGAGTAGGCAGCCAGCCGCCGTTCGAGCAGGAGAGAAGAAGCCGTGCAAAGGCCACCCGCCGGCCGCTGCTCAGCCACCCCGTCCATCTGCTCGTCCGGCGTGGCGGCGATCCCGTCCATTTGCTCGTCCGGCGACCTCGCCTGCACGGCTGCAACCCGCCGCTCGTCCCGCGACCTAGCCCGGCCTCTCGTCCAGCCATCCAGGTCCAGCGACGCCGCACCGACCTTGTTGAGTTAGCATTAATTTTACCTGTTGCAACCGCAACCGTGGAAAGGGCCTTCTCGGCAATGAGCATTATCAAGACTGACTTGAGGAACATGATGGGTGATGATTGGTTGAATCACAGAATGGTATGTTACATTGAGCGAGATGTATTTGTTAGTATAGAAGAGTCAAATATCATTGAGCGATTTCAGGGTTATCGCACGCGCAAAGGCATTTTACTTCGTCCTAGAGGTAATGTTTCATATTTTGCATCCAGTAGCAAGTTTTTTACTTGCTTTCTATGCACTGACATGCATACCAAATTTTATACTTGAAGGTCAATCATCTGTTACTATTGAAGATATAATCATGGAAAGCTAAAATAAAAAAACCCTTTGATTTGGTACCCTCTTTTGTATTATTTATCCTTTATATTGTCTTTCGTTATGTGTTACATTATCAGATGAAGCACCATTAAATATTGTCTTCAGATTGTTATCAGTTGCAAATGAGCGTTACTTTTGGTATGCCTTAAAACTAGGGTAATTTTTGAGAAATTTTTTGGCCCTTCATTTTTGGCCCAGGGCATCGGCCAATCCTAGCTACGCCGTTGATCACAAGTACAAGACATGATACCCGCAAAAAAAAAAAATGCACATAGAAGGCACCAGTTTTATAAGCGTTAAAGGGATATAACCAAATGTATAGGAAACTATGTTGTTCAAATAACAGATGAGCAAGAGGAGTTGAGAAAACAGAGGACGTCAATTCGATGCCGCGTTTATTATTAAGGCAAGTGTCACAGTTTTTTTCTTTTTGAAGGGCGGTAAACACTTGTGGCTACACCATCCATTTTCGCCCAGACAGTTGACCACAACGAGAAATACAGAATATGTTAAAACCTAGTAGACAGCAGGTCAGCACATGGGCTAACCTCCCATCGCAACAAATAATTTCCGAGATGAGTCTAGGCACGACTCAATTTAAAGCACTGCAGCCTGGTAGGTTTATGGCACCCAACTGGCACCTAAAATATTGGTACCAGATCAGATCATGGCACCTAAAATAAAACATGATGCTCAATTGCTAATTAACATACGCAAAAGAAGACAAAGTATAAAACTGCAATACCTGCAACATGTTCGTTCTAAACTGGAATGATAACCGATGCAAGGAACTAAAACAGAAAGGGTTGAACAACCCACTTGAATAAACTCTAGCTCCCTTCTAAAAGCAGGAGGCACCCCCTAGTAGATGAATGACTGAAATACACAGATGCATAATGAACAAAATTGAGTTGATTTGGCCATGGTGTCTCTACAAGGAACGGTTCCAGCAAAAGGGAATGAACTCTAATAATGTAGAAGGTGTTGAGCTGAGAACAGTAAGACCAAAAAAATATTGCAATGCTACTGGCCACCATCAAGCAACAGGTTGCAGTTCTTCAGTAAGATGACCCTGGAAAAGGGTGTCATATCTCAAGCTCCTTGTGACATCAAAGAAATGTGCTACAGCTTCTTCTGGTGTTTTTTGAAGAACACCATGGCCCAAGTTAAGTATATGACCTTTCGGACCAGCTGCTTTCACAACCCTACATAGTATAACATGAGGGGAAACAATCATTAGCAATGCCTACAAATGTATTTTCAAAAATAATAAGTGGATTGTGCAACCCAGTTAGATCATCAACTGATACAAAGTCTTATGACATAATACAAACCCTAAGGACCTAAAATTGCAGCACTTAGAAGTTAAAACTAATGTATCCCTGCCAAAAGAAAATGCAACACCCTGTGATCATGCGATGTGATCATCTATTTATTGTTTTACAACCAGAAGTTGGAAGACATTTAAAGATGAACACTGCAAAATACAAATAGCTTACTTGGTACGCAATTGAACGAATGCTTCAGAAATGAAATCAGTTCCACAAGTTGCACAGTTGCACTGAGATGAACTAAGAAGGCCTTAATAGGCCATACAACATAGGGTCAATGACAGTGGCGAAGCCTAGTTCAAGCTGTGTGGTGAATTGACCACACAGCATTTTTGCAAAACCCTTAAGCACAAGTAAAATTTATGCAAAAGATAGTATTAAATTTGTAGACACAAATGTATTTGGCATCACAAATTTAAATTGACATCACATGCTTGAATTCCTGGCACAGCCACTGGTTGATGAGTGAAGACTTAACATGAATAACTGATGACAAAACATATAATACAAATAAAGAAGTTTGGTAGGCCTCAGTGATAAACTGTTCGGTGTGTATTTATATAAAAACTAAAATAACATAAAATAAGTGCATGATGAAGTATTGACTAACCTATGAATTTCATCAGTCAATACTGGTAATGGGGAAAATAGATATGCTGGGTCCACATTCCCTTGTACACTAATTCCATCACCAACGCGCCTCCTTCCATCTGCCATATCCACTGTCCAGTCAAGACCAATGACATCAACTCCTATGTCCTTCATGCGCTCGAGCAAGCCTCCATTTCCATTTATATACAGCACAAGTGGTATGTGAGGGCATTCTGTCTTAATCTTAGCCACAATCTGCCAATGAAATAGTTTCATAAAGATCTAAAGAACATAATCAACAGAACTCTTAACTCTTGCTAACCTTACAAACTATACACTCAAAGGTTTAAATTGAACTCTTTAGGTTGCATTAGATATTCATTTTAAAGTGATGGGGCTCAAAAGAAATCACCATTTATGACCAAAATAAGTCATCAGTATGCGCCAATGGTGTTTAACTCCTTGCAGATATGTAAAATCAAGTATAGCACAATACAGTATCCAAATGCATGTATATAAGAAAATGTCGCTGACATGAACATGGTTTCTGACTGTTTATTGATTCGTGCATGCTCATTGTGTGTTCCTTATCGGATTATAGAAGAACTTGCAATCATAACCGTACAGTTTCGTAAAGTGGACAGTATACCAGCAGTTACAAAGAGTTTAAAGTAGCGCGTCATAGCAGAAGTATTTGAATATAAACACAATGAATGATATTTTACAATACCCATTGAACTTGGGAAGATAACACTGACAATCATTAATGCTCTATTATACAGTGCAGCTCCAACCTGGTCGACACTAGACACACCAGCCACCATGTCATAAGGAAATAGATAAGAGCGAGAGAAAGGAACAGGTACCTGTCTGATATATGGTTTTGACCATTGCTCCCACACATGAGGTGGAAGTTGCCCGCCCCATGAATCAAATATCTGTATACACTGAGCACCAGAGTTTACTTGGTAAATGATATAGTCAGATATAGCTTCTGCGAGGTGAGAGAGAAGGCCCCTCAAGACATTTGGTGCTGTGTGGCACATGCGCTTTATATTTGTGTAAGTGTTGGTCATCCCTCCTTCAACAACATAAGTTGCAATTGTCCATGGGGCCCCCACAAATCCTAGCAAAGCAGCTTTTCCATCAATCTAGCAGGTAGTGGAAACAGAGGCGTATGAGTGTCAGAAGAAAATCCAGTGCAAGTGCATAGATAAAGCAGATTTAGCCCAATTCTTTATACAAAGGGCTACTTATAAACAGCTTATTAATGCTGATGAGAATATTATGTGATGAGTGTATAACATTAAACATTTAAACTAGAACACTGAACACACAAATCAAGTAAGATTTGATGATATTAGGTTGTAATATACAAATATCATCATACTCATGTTTGACTACAGGCTACTGGAACATTTAAATGTTGAATTGAACCAGAGAATTGAAACAAACATTAGCATCACCACTTATTTCAAAGCATGTAAAAGAGGAGAGCATGTGGTAATAGCTACTCCCTCCGTCCCAAAATAAGTGACTCAACTTTGTACTAACTTTGTAAGTTAGTACAAAGTTGAGTCACTTATTTTGGGACGGAGGGAGTATATAATATACATAATCAATGTTTATAGAATGCAAAAAAGGCATCGGCGTAAGCCTGCCAACTAACATCCAAATGCTTGGAAACCCAACAAGTTCCACAGTCTCCTTTCTTTTGCAGCCTCCAGTTTACATTCCCAACGTTGTGAATTGTGGAGTATACGCTGGCTAACCAGAATGTATCAGTTTTTTGTCATCCACACATTAGATATCATTATTTCTTTCAGAGATTTATATCAGCTAGCAGTCCGCGTAGAGGCAGAAATACTCCTGAAGCTACTAAATTACACCATCAGTTTTGGTTTTACTGACACTACACTGTGAGCTTGATGTCACCCATGCAGCCATTGTTCCAAATCACTTTAGTCAATGGTAAAAACAAGCCGCAAGAAAATACACGTACTGTTCATCACCTATTGGACGATAGAATCACGACAAGTTCTGTGAGTTCATTGGCAACTCTCCTACGAGACCGTCTACCACGAGTCACGATAACTGCACCACAATAGCTCTAGTAACCAACAATTTCATCCCATAGTACCATTTTCATAACGCAAAACCACACCACTACTTGATTCCTATACAAGGTCTCTAAACAATGCTTGATAAACTGATATAGCTAGCACCAATTCACCACAGACCACCAATGCCAATTTATTACAACAAAAAACAACAGCAATTTTAACCTTTCATAGTTAAGCATACAAATGTATCGACATTACCTCGCTGCGCAGAATCTTGAGCGACTCCCCAACGAACTGGAGCTTATCGAGATCTATGGGAACGAGCTCCCTGACCTGTTCCTCCGTCCGCACAGGCGACTGGATCACCGGCCCCTTGGATTCCGAGATATCAAACGGCACCCCGATGGCCGGCAGCGGCGTGAGTATGTCCGAGAATAAGATGACGCCGTCGGGTGCGAAGGCGTGCCACGGCTGTAGCGTGATTTCGACGATGAGGTCGGTGGTCTCCGACCGCTCCCGGAACGAAGGGTGGCGCTTGGACAGCGCCTGGTACGACGCCATGTACCGCCCAGCCTGCCGCATCATCCACGCCGGCGGCCTAGGCAGCCCGTCCTCGCCCCTCGCCGCACGTATGAGCAGCGGTTCTTCTGGCGATGCGATGGGTACAGGTCAGATTGGGGCGGAAATGTCGGGGAGGGAGAGTAAGGAGTGCTAGAGCGGTTGGTTTTACCGGACGAGAGGGAGGCGGAGATAGCAGGGAGACGGCTACGCCGGCGGTGGGTAGAGGATGAGGAGGCAGGCGCCGCGGAGAGGAAGGCGGCGGCCGTGGCCGTAGCCGTGGCGGTGGTCGTCGGGGACATCATGGCGCTCGCGAGGTCGCGCTGCTTTGCTTATCTGATCTTGGGAGAGGTGGGAGTTTGGGTTTGGGTGCGATGGAGGGCAGAACGGGGGCCCAACAACTGACGAACGTCTTGCTGTGTGCAGTTTCTCTTCGTTCTTTTTATTCTTTTTATTACTACCCGTATAAAATTTATTTGAAGTTAAGCTATGCAAAGTTTGACAAAATTTATATTAAAAAATATCAATATCTACTATCTAAAGTTTATAGTGTGAAATTAATTTTATGATCCATCTAATGATACTGGTTTTATATTACAAACGTTGATATGTTTTTCTATATAGTTGATCAAAATTTACGAAATTTGACTCCAAATGGATTTTATATGCAAACTAAAAAGAAATGGAGGGAGTATATTGTGTTGGGTTGTTATTTAAGACGGCATTTGTTATGAGAGGAGAGTGAGGTTATTAGGTGCATGGTTGTAGAGTTCTTACAAGTTTTGGCCTCGAGGTTAGCTATTGATGGTTCTGTGAGCCACTTGGGAGGCTCTTATTCCACGTTAAAACCTTTAAAAAAATTGCAAGCACTTTATTCATTCAAAAAATTAAAATTAGGCAGATACAAATAACATCTGGTCTAATACCCATCCATACGTAGCTATCAGTCTAAAGTTGTCGGTGCTTTCGACAACATATGTGCTTTAATATTTAGCTCTCTCTTCTCGTGGATGATCTGCACCGAAGCAAATTCTTCTATCCTCCCTTTTATCTTACCGATGATTACTCCCAATGCCCTTAGATGGACGCTTTGAACATTCTTTACGGTAGCCACACAGTTGATGTCTACTACGCAATTTTATTCTTATAGATTTTGTTGGACCTTCAAGCGTAGAGTTTTGTAGCATGGTAGCAAATTTTCCTCAAGTGGATGACTTAAGATTTATCAATCCGCGAGAGGTGTAGGATGAAGGTGGTTCTCTCTCAAACAACCATGCAATCAAATACAAGTAATCTCTTGTGTCCCCAACACACCCAATACAATTGTCAGTTGTATAAGTACACTGGTTTAACGAAGAGATGGTGATACAAGTGTAGTATAGATGGAAGAAATAAGTTTTTATAATCTAAACAAATAAAAGCAACAAGTTAGCAAGTACCAAAAGTGAGTAAAAACGGTGTTGCAATGCTTGGAAACAAGGCCTAGAGTTCATATTTTCGCTAGTGTCAACTCTCAACAGCATTAACATAATTAAAACACATGATAATCCCTCAAAGTGCAGCAAAGAATTACTCCAAAGTTTCTATTCTATCGGAGAAAGTAGGATAAAATCGCGTAGGTGCGCTTAACAACAAACCACCTCAAAATTGTGTTTCCAATCTTGATCCATAGAACCACCCCAATGTCACCACGGATAGTCCCGGAAATCATACTACGACAACACCATATGATACTATCACTAGTAGGGAAAACCCTATAGGTAACCACTTAGTAGTGGCGCCCCTTATTTGACCTGCGCTACTGCTACTTAATAGCAACGCGGGTGCAAACTCTGTGCTACAGGTAAACCGTAGTAGTAGCGCAGGTACAGCATGCATGCGCTACTACTAAGTGGACCCCACCGTGCCCCCCTGTACAGGCAGTAGTAGTAGCGCGGGGTGTAAAACCTACGCTACTACTAACTGGATAGCTGTAACGCGGGTGGGACACCCCATGATACTACTATGGATAGACGAGGCCAGCTGGTGGTCCCCACTTAGTAGTAGCGTGCCTGTCCCAGGCTGCGCTACAACTACTGGGCGTAGTAGTACCGCGGCTCCCGTGCCCCCGCTACTACTAAGCGCAACACCCACCTCTCTCTTCCTAGCCATTCCAAATCTCCACCCCGCCTCTCTCTTCCCTCCCATCAAAATCTCAGATCGAGATCCATCTTCTCCGTCGTCGACACGACCATTGCTACTTGTGAGCTGCGTTGGGATTTCCCCGAAGAGGAGAGGATGATGTAGTACAGTAGAGATAAGTATTTCCCTCAGTTAAGAACCAAGGTTATCAATCCAGTAGGAGAACCACACAGAATCTCGTTAGCAGCACCTACACACACAAAAGCAAATACTTGCACCTAACGCGCACAAGAGGGTTGTCAATCCCCTTGGCGGTTACTTGCAAGGATTAATTCTGATAGTGGTAGATAAATAAATAAATTGCAAAACAAAATAAAGGAAATAAAATTGCAGCAAGGTATTTTTGGATTTAATATATGATAGATAAGTGACCCGGGGATCATAGTTTTCACTAGAGGCTTCTCTCTCGAACGAATAGCATACGATGGGTAAACAAATTACTGTTGGGCAATTGATAGAAAAGTGCATAGTTATGACGATATTCAAGGCAATGATCATGTATATAGGCATCACGTCCGAGACAAGTAGACCGACTCATGCCTGCATCTACTACTATTACTCCACCCATCGACCTCTATCCAGCATGCATCTAGGGTATTAAGTTAATGAAAACAGAGTAACACCTTAAGCAAGATGACATGATGTAGACAAAGTAAACTCAATCAATATGAATAAACCCCATCGTTTTATCCTTAATGGCAACAATACAAATACGTGTCTTGTCCCCTACTTTGTCACTGGGATATAGAACACCACAATATTGAACCCATCACAAATCACCTCTCCCATTGCAAAATAAATCAATCTAGTTGGCCAAACCAAACGGATAGATCGGAGAGAAATACAAAGCTATAACAATCATGCATAAAAGAATTCAGAAAAGACTCAAATATTTCTCATGAATAATCTGATCATAAACCCATAATTCATCGGATCCCAACAAACACACCGCAAAAGAAGATTACATCGGATAGAACTCCAAGGAGATCGAGGAGAACATGGTATTGAAGATCAAAGAGAGAGAAGAAGCCATCTAGCTACTAGCTATGGGCCCGTAGGTCAGTGGTAAACTACTCACACATCATCGGAAGGGCAGCAAGGTTGATGTAGAAGCCCTCCGTGATCGATTCCCCCTCCGGCAGGGTGCCGGAAAAGGCCTCCAAATGGGATCGCGGAAGAACAGAAGCTTGCGGCGGCAGAAAAGTTATACGAGGTGGTTCTCTGGTATATTGGGAATATTTGAGAATTTATAGCGGCGGAATTAGGTCAAGAGGTGTCACGAGGGGCCCACAAGCCTGGGAGGCGCGCCTCCCGAGCTTGTCGCTCCCTCGTGGCTCGCCTGGTCTTCTCCCGAACCTTCTAGGGTCTCTCTGGGTCCAGAAAAAATTAATCCAAAGTTTTTTCTTCGTTTGGACTCCGTTTGATATTGATTTTCTGAAAAGCCAAAAACAAGCAAAAAACAACAACTGACACTATGCACTAAGTTAATAGGTTAGTCCCAAAAAATGATATATAATTGCATATAAAACATCCAAGATTGATACTATAATAGCATGGAACAATCAAAAATTATAGATACGTTGGAGACGTATCAAGCATCCCCAAGCTTAATTCCTGCTCGTCCTCGAGTAGGTAAATGATAAAAACAGAATTTTTGATGTGGAATGCTACCGAACATATTTATCATGTAATTTTTCTTTCAAGGTATGAATATTAAGATCTGAATGATTCAAAGCAATAGTCTATAATCCTATATACCTAAGAGATTCACCCCCACTAACTTATTTATCTCAACATGCAAGCATGCCACATCACCATACAATTATGAATGGGATAAGACCCGCCTCAACATGCAACCATGCATGGGAAAAGACCAACCACTACATGCAACCATACATGGAAAAATATTTCTCATTCTATTATTCTACTTATATTCAATAAATATTTTACAACTATTTTACAACTAAGTCGTATACATTTTTATTTTGGTTCACGTGTTACTAATCTAAATATTTATATTCCACACAATCAAATCTCATTGAAATATATTGCAACCGATTCCCGCAGCAACGCGCGAGGTATCATCTAGTTTGATATAAAGACATCAATACTCAGGCATACTAACAAACAATCATGTCTTTCAAAATAAAAATGCTAAAGAAAGTTATCCCTACAAAATCATATAATCCTGTCATGCTCCATCTTCTTAACATAAAGTATTTATCATGCACAACCCCGGAGACAATCAAGCAATTGGTTCATACTTTTTAATGCGCTTCGGCTTTTTCAACCCCCACGCAATATATGAGCGTAAGCCATGGACATAGCACTATGGGTGGAATAGAATGCGGTGATAGAGATTAATAAGGGGAAGTCAAAAAAGGAAGATAGTCTCACATCGACGCGGCTAATCAACGGGCTATGGAGATGCCCATCAATTGATGTCAATGAGAGGAGTAGGGATTGCCATGCAACGGATGCACTAGGAGCTATAAGTGTATGAAAGCTCAAAATAAAAACTAAGTGGGTGTGCATCCAACTTGCTTGCTCATGAAGACCACGGGCATTTGAGGAAGCCCATCATCGGAATATACAAGCCAAGTTCTATAATGAAAAATTCCCACTAGTATATGAGTGACAACATAGGAGACTCTCAATATGAAAAACATGGTGCTACTTTGAAGCACAAGTGTGGAAAAGGATAGTAACATTGCCCCTTCTCTATTTTTCTCTCATTTTTTTTGGTGGGCTCTTTTTGGCCTTTTTTCTTTTCTTTTTTATTTCCTCACTGGGACAATGCTCTAATAATGATGATCATCACACTTCTATTTACTTACAACTCAAAATTACAACTCGATACTAGAACAAATATGACTCTATATGAATGCCTTTGGCAGTATACCAGGATGTGCAATGATGCCAGCATAACATGTATGGAAATGATAAACGGTGGCTGAGCCACAAATACTATGTCAGTTATACGATCATGCAAAGAAATATGACAATGATGATGTGTGTCATATAAATAGAAACGGTGGAAGTTGCATGGCAATATATCTCGGAATGGTTATGGAAATGCCATAATAGGTAGGTATGGTGGCTGTTTTGAGGAAGATATAAGGAGGATTATGTGTGATAGAGCATATCATATTACGGGGTTTGGATGCACCGGCGAAGTTTGCATCGACTCTCGAGGTGAGAAAGGGCAATGCACGGTACCGAAGAGGCTAGCAAATTGCGGAAAGCTGATGCATATAATCCATGGACTCACATTAGTCATAAAGAACTCACATACTTATTGCGAAAGTTTAGTAGCCCTCGAAGGAAAGTACTACTACGCATTCCCCTAGGGGGGAGGTTGGTAGGAGTTAACCATCGCGCGCCCCCGACCGCCACGCAAAGGAAGACAATCAATAATAAATCATGCTCCAACTTCTTAGCATAACGAAAGACCATACATGCATGCTTTGGGAATCACAAACCTTAACACCAATATTCTTACTAAACCACAATTATCCACTAGTACCTCCCACATACTACCACCTTAATATCGCAAAACTATTGCAAGGAATCAAACTTATCATATTCAGTGATCTACATGAAAGTTTTTATTATATCCTTCTTGAATACCTATCATATTAGGACCAATTTCATAACCAGTGCATATTACCATTACTATTTATTAGAGTCTCAAAAAGATATAAGTGAAGCATGAGAGTGCAACTATTTCTTTAAAATATAACCACCGCCATGCTCTAAAAGATATAAGTGAAGCACTAGAGCAACTGCCTAGCTCAAAAGATATAAGTGAAGCACATAGAGTATTCTAACAAATCACGAATAATGCGCGTCCCTCTCAAAAAGGTGTGTTCAGCAAAGATGATTGTGGCAAACTAAAAAGCAAACAAAGAAAATAAAACTATGGCACAAGACGCTCCAAGTAAAACACATATCATGTGATGAATAAAAATATAGCTCCAAGTGATATACCGATAGATTGTAGACGAAAGAGGGGATGCCATCCGGGGCATCCCAAAGCTTAGATGCTTGGGTATTCCTTGAATATTACCTTGGGGTGCCTTGGGCATCCCCAAGCTTAGGGTCTTGCCGCTCCTTATTCCTTCATCCATCGTGGTCTCACCCAAAACTTGAAAACTTCAGCACACAAAACTCAACAGAAACCTCGTGAGATCCGTTAGTATAACAAACAAATCTTAAACTTTAGGTACTGTTATAAATTGATTCATATTTAATATTGGCATAATGCTACTGTACTCCAACTTCTCCATGACTCATACCCCCAGATACAATCCATAGATTCATCGAAATAAGCAAACTATGCAACAAAAACAGAATATGTCTAAAACAGAAAGTCTGTAAATAAATATTTAAAATCTATACTTCTGTAACTCTCAAAATTCTGAAAAATTAGGACAACATAATAAATTCATATACCAATACTGTGTAAAAATTTCAGATTTTTCTCACGTTCCAGTAAAAAACGTAAAATTAAATACTGGGCGAAAAACTTTCTATTTTCAAACAACATCAATTATACTATCATCCAAATCATCCCAAAGGCATTACTTGGCACAAACACTAATTAAAAGATAAAAAAAACACAATCATAATAGAGGCTACAATTGTGTAAGCACACAAAATAGAAAACAAAGAGATTGGGTTGTCTCCCAACAAGCTCTTTCTTTATAGCCATTAAGATAGGCTTGAGATTTCAATGATGCTCTCATGAAAGATAACAATTGAAACACAAAGAGAGCATCATAAAACACGTGGCAAACACATTTAAGTCTAACATACTTCCTATGCATAGGCATTTTATAAGCAAACAAATTATCAAGACAAGCAATATCTAGCATATGCAAATAGGAAGAATGAGGCATTAAGAATTTCAACATAACGAGAGGCAATTTAGTAACATGAAGATTTGTACAACCATATTTTCCTCTCTCATAATAATTACATGTAGGATCATAATCAAACTCAACAATATAGCTATCATAAACAATATTCTCTCTATGATCCACATGCATAAAAATGTTATAATCTTCCAAGATAGTGGGATTAACGTCAACTAAAGTCATGACCTCTCCAAACCCACTTTTATCAAAAATTTCGTAAGATTGAACACTCTCCAAATATGTGGGATTCTTTTTACCTAAAGTTGCCACTTTTCCAAACCCACTTTCAATATTATTGAAAACATTATTATCAATATCATATTCATCATGAGGCTTAAATAAAATTTCAAGATCATAAGAAGCATTATCACCCCAACCATGATCATTGCAATAAGTAGTGGACATAACAAAATTATCATCCCCAAACTTGTATCTTTGCATATCATTAGCACGATTGACATAAATAGAATTTATAATAGCATCATTGTAATCATGCCTTTCATTCAAGGAGCTATCAAGTGTGGGTGCAATAGCAATAATTTCATTCTTAACATAAGAAACTATAGCAAGTTCATCTCCATAAGCATAATTAATATTGGCATCATGGCCATAAGAATAGCAAGCATCACGTTCATCAAGAGGGGATATTTCAATCGAATCAACGGGATCATAATTATCTACATATTCCTGCATGGTATTATTCTCTTCCAAAGCAGCAGACATTCTCTTAATAAATTCATTAACATGGGCATTAGGAGCATAGTTCTCATATAGCAATATTTAAGTATGGCAAAATTTTCAGATTTGTAGAGAGTAGCATCATACTTTCAATCAAAGAAGCAACTTCATAGGCACCCTTAAAAGCAACAAATTCTCCAATTTGTTAGATATCATAGTAACTATAAACACCTTTAGCATAAGAAGATAAGATTTCATTATCATTAAACTCACATAGGCAGGGAAGGTGTTTTTTAGGGTTCTTAGAGCAACAAGTAAAATCATAAATGTCACATAGATTCCAAGCATAGCATAGCAAACAATTTATTTGATTCCATAAGAGTCTCCCTTTTTGAGACAAACGGTGACGCACAAAATAAGCATGCTCATCTAATAATTTTCCCTCAACCAAACTAGTTGGGGTTTCAGCACGAGCACAAATGGACCGAAGATGATCCAAGTAGAAAACTTTAATTGGATCCATAATCATCTTAAATTTTTGCTTTCATTTTTTGTTTTTGGTGTGTTGACATGAAGGCAATAAAAGCAAGCAAGCAAGTAAAATATTTTTTGTGTTTTTGTAATTTTTATGAGAAGTGGGGGAGATGAAAACGAGAGGCAAATGCAAATAAAAGTAGAGCAAGTAGATGATAGTTTGTGCGAAGGTACTTGATAGGTTTTGGTGATGTCTCCCCGGCAACGGCGCGAGAAATTCTTCCTGCTACTTGTGAGCTGCGTTGGGATTTCCCCGAAGAGGAGAGGATGATGCAGTACAGTAGAGATAAGTATTTCCCTCAGTTAAGAACCAAGGTTAACAATCCAGTAGGAGAACCACACAGAACCTCGTTAGCAGCACCTACACACACAAAAGCAAATACTTGCACCCAACACGAACAAGAGGGTTGTCAATCCCCTTGGCGGTTACTTGCAAGGATTAATTCTGATAGTGATAGATAAATAAATAAATTGCAAAGCAAAATAAAGGAAATAAAATTGCAGCAAGGTATTTTTGGATTTTATATATGATAGATAAATGACCCGGGGGCCATAGTTTTCACTAGAGGCTTCTCTCTCGAACGAATAGCATAAGGTGGGTAACCAAATTACTGTTAGGCAATTGATATAAGAAAAGCGCATAGTTATGACAATATTCAAGGCAATGATCATGTATATAGGCATCACGTCCGAGACAAGTAGACCGACTCCTGCCTGCATCTAGTACTATTACTCCACCCATCGACCGCTATCCAGCATGCATCTAGGGTATTAAGTTAATGAAAACAGAGTAACACCTTAAGCAAGATGACATGATGTAGACAAAGTAAACTCAAGCAATATGAATAAACCCCATCGTTTTATCCTTAATGGCAACAATACAAATACGTGTCTTGTCCCCTACTTTGTCACTGGGATATAGAACACCGCAAGATTGAACCCATCACAAAGCACCTCTCCCATTGCAAGATAAATCAATCTAGTTGGCCAAACCAAATGGATAGATCGGAGAGAAATACAAAGCTATAACAATCATACATAAAAGAATTCAGAAAAGACTCAAATATTTCTCATGAATAATCTGATCATAAACCCATAATTCATCGGATCCCAACAAACACACCGCAAAAGAAGATTACATCGGATAGAACTCCAAGGAGAACATGGTATTGAAGATCAAAGAGAGAGAACAAGCCATCTAGCTACTAGCTATGGACCCATAGGTCTGTGGTAAACTACTCACACATCATCGGAAGGGCAACAAGGTTGATGTAGAAACCCTCCGTGATCGATTCCCCTTCCGGCAGGGTGCCGGAAAAGGCCTCCAGATGGGATCGCGGAAGAACAGAAGCTTGCGGCGGCGGAAAAGTTATTCGAGGTGGCTCTCTGGTATATTGGGAATATTCGAGAATTTATAGCGGCGGAATTAGGTCAAGAGGTGCCACGAGGGGCCCACAAGCCTGGGGGGTGTGCCTACCCATCTTGGGCGCGCCTCCCGAGCTTGTCGCTCCCTCGTGGCTCTTCTGGTCTTCTCCCGAACCTTCTAGGGTCTCTCTGGGTCTAGAAAAAATTAATCCAAAGTTTTTTCTTCATTTGGACTCCGTTTGATATTGATTTTCTGAAAAGCCAAAAACAAGAAAAAAACAGCAACTGGCTCTGGGCACTAGGTTAATAGGTTAGTCCCAAAAAATGATATATAATTGCATATAAAACATTCAAGATTGATACTATAATAGCATGGAACAATAAAAAATTATAGATACGTTGGAGACGTATCAACCATCTCCTCCGCCCCTCCATAGGCATCTCCGACACGGCCATCTCCTCCGCCGCCATCACTACGCGACGGGCTGTCACGAGCGGATCCAGCAGGAGCGGAGCAGCCAGAGGACCACGCCGGAGCAGAGCGGCCAGAGGACTGATACGTCTCCGTCGTATCTATAATTTTTTATTGTTTCATGCCAATATTTTACAACTTTCACATACTTTTGGCAACAATTTATATGATTTTCTTGGACTAACATATTGATCCAGTGCCCAGTGCCAGTTCCTGTTTTTTTGCATGTTTTTGTATTTCACAGAAAATCTATATCAAACGAAGTCCAAACGCGATAAAAAGTTACAATAATTTTTTATGGAATATGTGGGATTTTTTGGCGCAAGAATCAACGCAAGATGATGCTCGAGGGGCCCACAAGCTCAGGTGGCATGCCCCCTACCCTAGGGCGTGCCGGGTGAGCTTCTGGACACCCCGTAAGTCGGTTGGAGGTGTCCTTTGGCCGCTAAGAAGCTAATATCCGGATAAAAATCGTGTTAAAATTTCAGCCCAATCGGAGTTACGGATCTCCGGAAATATAAGAAACGGTGAAGGGCCAGAAAACAGGAACGCGAAACAGAAGAGAAACAGAGAGAGAGATCCAATCTCGGAGGGGCTCCTGCCCTCTGTGAGCCATGGCGGTCAAGGACCAGAGCGGAAACCCTCCTCCCATCTAGGGGGGAGGCCAAGGAAGAAGAAGGAGGGGGGCTGAAAGCGCAGGATAACTCCCAGAGGGGGTGAATGGGAGATTTTTAGAAATTCGTCAAACTCTGAGGACTTTGACAAAAATCAGAGTGAAGAAATAGAAACGGGAACGAAACTAAATCATCACAGAGACAGAAAGCATGCATACGAGATGCATACAAGTGAAGAACATGTAATCATACAAGCATGAGGAAGATGAACTGAGGAAATGAAACATAGCATGATGAAATACTTCAGTTCAAATTCTTCATAAAGGTAGGACATAGGTTCTTCAGCAGCGGAATAGCGTAAAGGTAAAGGGTGAGGAATTTGAAATAGGCTTGGTGAAGACTCAGCAATTTGGTAGACCAGTTCGAGTTGATGTATCAACTATACGTCTGGTTGAGGCGGCTGAGTTTTACCTCAGAGGACACTTAGTCCTCACCGTATTCCTCTTGAGCTAAGGTCACTTAGTCCTCGCCCAATCACTCGTGGTAAGTCTTCAAGGTAGACTTCCAAAACCTTCACAGACTTGTTCACCGGCACGCCACAATTACTCTTGGGTGCTCAAAACATGACGCCTAACCGTCTGGAAGAATGACAATCTTCAAAGGTAAAAAGCGTCGGATCACACAGATCAACTTCTTCAGTGATGCTCAATCACTTTGGCTCTGGTTGGGTTTTCCTCACTTGGGTTCTCACAAATTCGTCAGAGGAAGGGTTGCTCTCAAATGACAAGTGTCAAGTTCTCTCTAGAGCAGCCAACCAACAAGTGGTTGTGGGGGGGGGAGGGGGCTATTTATATCCAGGAGGCAACCCGACATGAAATGTCATAAATGTCCCTTCGGACATAACCGTTGTCAGGATAAGAATCCACTCGACAGCTGGCATGCGGCACAGCAACGGTCAGAAAATTGAACTCTCAATTTCGTCGAGGCATCCAATTTCCTCACGATAGGCAGATCGCACTGGCAAACTCCTAACTCCTCAGCCTGACCTAATTCGTCAGCGACAGGATGAACCGCGTCAGTGTCGCTAGCAAATTCATCAGCTGTTCCGGAGATTTCCAAAGGCTTCACTCGAAGCAGCAGTAGTGTGTATAGGTTAGAGCATCACTTTGGAAATGTGATATGTATATCACCTAAACCCCCTTTAACAGTACGGTTTTCCCTATGACTCAAATAAGAAGAAAAGAAACTATGAAAACAAAGTCTTCACATCAAACTGTTCATAGGCTGCACCAAATTCTTCACTCGAAGAAATATATTTTTAGGGGTCGACTTCCGTGGGTGAAACCAAGTCTTCAGGGACTATTTCACATGTGTACACTCACAAACACATTAGTCCCTTAACCTATTTATCTTCAATACTCCAAAAACAACTAAGGGGGCACTTGATGCACTTACAATCTCCCCCTTTTTGGTGATTGATGACAAATCGGTTAAGTTTTCAATGGGGATAAATAATGGAAGTGTAAGAACAGAGTATGAAGAAATTGGTTACATGATATAGAGGAACTCCCCCTGAAGATGTGCATATGATGAATTTGCTTTGGATTGCAAATGCACATGGCTGGTTGAAATTGTGAGATCTCCCCCTATATCTTGGAATCCAATCATGCATGATCATAAGATATTGAAGAATTTGAATGCATGATGAAAATTGGTGTCTGACGAATTATAGCATGCATGAGCATATATCATTGAGGATCAGATCATATCAGAGCATGCAGATAAAATGTAGCAAAAGAGTCAGACCACCAATAGTTTTTAAGTTACAACTCATCACAGAACGCATCAAATGAAACACCAAGAGTTGTAACTTAGCAAAAACAGCTCAATATAAGACCCGCTTGAAGACTAACTCTCAAATTTCTCCCCCTTTGTCATCAAATGACCAAAAGGATACAAAACTGAGGACTAACGCCCCTGAAGAATATCATCTTGACGAATTCGGAGGAGCACCAACGTTGTTGTCGGGGTTGGGCGGTGAAGAAGGTCCTGCTACAGTATCTTCAACATCTTCATTTTCGTCAGTCGAGCGTGAAGGAGACACTGAGCTTAGGACCATCTGAGGAACTTGGACTCGTTTGAACTTCTTCTTGGGCAGAATCGACCAATCAAAGTCTTGCTTGAATTCCATTTGCTCAAGTTCTTCAGGGGTCTTGAGATGTGATAAAATGGCCCAACTTCTGTTAAAGATTTCATGGGCATAGTAATGATTCTTGCGCACTGAGTTCTGCGTCACTGTCATGTTTGCGAGAATGGCTGCAAGCTGATGCTTAACCCAGTTGTGGTTGCGATCCACTTTCTGATGCAGACTGATGAGAAGTTCGCAGTCAGTCATGACCCAAGGAGCTTCAGCTTGACGAGGTTGCCTTGAAGCATTTGTTGTTGTGTCTTGGCTGGAGGTGTCATAGCCAGTGGACTGAGAGGCTGGTTGACGAAATTGTCCATCAAGGGGACGAAGTCCTTCATCAATAACAGCTTTGCCCTTGCCAGGTACTGAGGATATTATACTTTGAAGAATTTCAACTTCTGGCAGGTAGCTGAGATGATTTTGACAGTCAGCCTTGTAGTTGATTGAAGACCTGGTTCTGATGAATCTCATAATCCATGGCGCATAGGGCTTCAAATCAAACGGTGATTGTGCTACCGTGGCCAAAGTCCTCATGAAGAAATCATGGATATTGATAGGAATACCATAAATGATATTGAATAACAAGTTCTTCATGATTCCCACAACTTCTTCATTTTTAGAATTGTGGCCTTTGATGGGACTGAGAGTCTTCGCCAAGATGCGGTATACGGTGCGTGGCACAAACAGCAAATCCTTCACTAGGAAGGTAGTCCTTGGAGCATCTCCATCAGCGATCGGTTTCATCATCACTTGCATCATGTGGTTTGGCAGCTCAGGTTCTTCATAAATTTTTCTGGCGTCTTCTTGGGGTAGTTCAACTGGAAGAGCTCTGAGTAATTCGTCAGCAGGAGCTTTGTAATGAGTGTTCTCACTCATCCAGTCCAGAGCCCAAGAATGAATGTCATCAACCTCACCAGATAGATGCAGTGTAGCATAGAACTGAAGAATGAGCTCTTCATTCCAATCACAGACATCAGTGCAGAAACTTAGCAACCCAGCATCATGAAGAATAGCCAAAACTGGCCTGAAACAAGGAAGTGACTCCATATCCATGCGAGGAATATGGCGATGTGGGAAGATCTTATTCTTATCAAAGAGCAGTGAAGAATAATAGTTCAACTGCGTCTTTGTCCAGAAGCGCTAACGCCTAATCTTTGCAGTGTCATATGGGGACTCGACAATGAAGAAATTCTTCTCTCCAAAGAAGGCAGCATTATCGAACTTTGGTCTCCTGATGCTTTTGCCAACTTTGGGCATTAAGGGCACTGGCTGAAGATTTATATTCTTCGGCCTCACATCAAATATTGGCCTTGGAGAGCCAGTTGAGTCATTAGGATCCGTGATGGCCAGAGATTTTGTAACTTCCTCAGCAGTAGCGAATGGAACAATATTAGAATCTACTGAGGACACTGGTTCTTCTTGTTGAGGTGGAGGAGGTGCAACTTCTTCAGTAATCATGGGTTGCACAATTTCTTCAGCTGATGCAGCTGGAACTTCTTCAACAATCGTCTGAAGAGATGGTTGATGTCCTTTAGAGCTAGTATGAATTTCTTCAGTCTTTGCAGGTGACTGAGGCACTTGTGTGAGAGGCGTGGTGATGGGCGAATTCGGGTGCGCTACATCCCAGAAATCGTCATGAATAAGAGGTGTGGTAGAACCATCAATATCCACGTCCTCATCGGTTGCTTCATCGTTTCCAGTTGAAGCGGCTTGTTCATCAGTGACTTGGACTGGTGGTGACTTGTGCGATGATACCTGATGAAGTGAAGCATCTGCTTCCACTTCAATTTCTTCATCCACCTGCTCTGTGGAAGCAGCAGAGTGGGTATTCTCTTCTTCATCAGTTGGTGGGATGACATAGTCCACCCCATAAGGAAGAATTTGAAGATCTTCGATATTGCGGGTAGGGGGTGCTGATGAGATGGGTATGGCATCAATTGGCACAGCTGAAGACATTTGGGCCGTCTTCAGTTTCTTCACGGTCTCAGTGGTAGGAGGGGCAGAAGCTTTTCTCTTCATAGCTTCTTTCTCAGCTGCCTTGGTCTTCTTTTGCTTCTGATGTAGAAGAAAGTGTAATAAGCTTCAAAGATGAAGACTTTGGTGGCGCTGCAGCTGAGGAACTGGTTGGAACAGTTTCTTCAGGCACGACTGATGCAGTCACCCTGGCAGTTTCTTCAGGTGCAACTTCTTCAGTTGCCCTGGATTGCTCTTGTGGAGGAGGAGAAGGCACAGTCTCACTGGCCTGAGGGGTTTGCGGAGCAGCTGAAGAAATGGATGGAGGCGCTAGCCCATGCTTGGCATCCTCCCTCTTGTTGTGGTCATCAACCACTTGCTTGGTTGCGTTGATGAATCTGTCACGCACACCACATCAATGGCTGGCCTGGCGCTCATATTCATCAGACAGCTGTTGTATCTCAGATTGTAAAGCCACAAGCTGCTGAAGGGATATTGTGAGCATATTTTTCTTCAGCTCTCTCTCCTTCTGGAGTTGTTGTTTCCTCACAAGCTTGGCTTGCGCAATCTTGTGTTTTTTTGTCAAGATGAACGACGAGAGCACATGGCTTGGACCTAGTGGCAAGTCTAGGTCATCAAGTGGAGTGTCTGGCTTCTTGCACCATATCTCAATGAAGTCCAGAATCTTCCTAGGATCAAGCATGAGAGGAACAGTAGTATTTTTAGCTCTAGCTACTTCCTCAACTCTCCTCTGAATGAACTCAACGAGCTCATCTTCGTCAGCCATGTCATGTTCATCAGCCTAAGGCACAACGGCCTTGCTTCTGGGGCTGGGCCTTGTTTCATGGCCTGCAGTGGCCTTTATCTTCAGCATGGGCATATTTGAAGAATTATGCCCACTTGCTGAGTGATACGTCCATTTTGCATCATGTTTTCCTACTGTTATTTATAGTGTTTTTAATCAATATAACACTTTGTGGAGCAATTCTAATGCCTTTTCTCTCTTAATATGCAAGATTTACACAAGGAGGGAGATTGTCGGCAGCTGGAATTCTGGACCTGAAAAAGCTATGTCGGAGATACCTATTCTGCACATCTCCAAATGAGCTGAAATTTCACGGAGATTTATTTTGGAATAAATAAAAAATACTGGAAGCAAGAAGTACCAGAGGGGGCCATCCAGGTGCCCACGAGGCACCAGGGCGCGCCACCCCCCCAGGCGCGCCCTGGTGGCTCGTGGGGCTCCTGGCCAGCCTCTGGCCCCCATTTTCTGGTATATAAGCCCATTTTCCCTAAAAAAATATAGAGAAGACTTTTGGGATGGTGCGCCACCGTCTCGAGGCGGAACTTGGGCAGGAGCACTTTTGCTCTCCGGCGGAGCGATTCCGCCGGGGATACTTCCCTCCGGGAGGGGGAAATCGGAGCCATCGACATCACCAACGATCCTCTAATCGTGGGAGGACCAATCTTCATCAACATCTTCACCAGCACCATCTCATCTCAAACCCTAGTTCATCTCTTGTATTCAATCTTTGTCTCAAAACCTCAGATTGGTACCTGTGGGTTGCTAGTAGTGTTGATTACATCTTGTAGTTGATGCTAGTTGGTTTATTTGGTGGAAGATTATATGTTCAGATCTATTATGCTATTTAATACCCCTCTGATCTTGGACATGAATATGGTTTGTGAGTAGTTACTTTTGTTCTTGAGGACATGGGAGAAGTCTTGTCATAAGTAATCATGTGAATTTGGTATTCGTTCGATATTTTGATGATATGTATGTTGTTGATTCTCTTTGTGGTGTCATGTGAACGTCGACTACATGACACTTCACCATCTTTGGGCCTAAGGGAATGCATTGTGGAGTAGTAATTAGATGATGGGTTGCTAGAGTGACAGAAGCTTAAACCCTAGTTTATGCGCTATTCCGTAAGGGGCTGATTTGGATCCATATGTTTAATGCTATGGTTAGAGTTATCTTAATTCTTCTTTCATAGTTGCGGATGCTTGCGAGAGGGGGTAATCATAAGTGGGAGGTTTGTTCAAGTAAGAACAGCACCCAAGCACCGGTCCACCCACATATCAAATTATCAAAGTAGCGAACGCGAATCAAACCAACATGATGAAAGTGACTAGATGAAATTCCTGTAGGAGATATTCCCTAGAGGCAATAATAAATGTTTTTATTTATCCCCATATTCATAATTATGTTTATGTTCCATGCTATAACTGCTATGGTTCTCGAGTCTGCAATAACCACGAGGCTCGGAGGAAGACTCATATGCACGTGTGGAATAATAAACGGTAAAATGTATTCCTAGTCATGCCTCTAAGACTAGCTCAAGTGTTGCATGATGGTCCTGTTTTCCTGATCATGGGCATGTCTATGCCGGCAACTTTGAGGACACAATGTTAGGAGAACACTTGTGTTGAATCGACCCGAATTGATGTTATGCTATGAGATTCATTTGTCACAAGTTAATGGTCAATAACACAGAGAAAGTTAATGTTTGCATAATTCCTTAGACCATGAGAGTGTCGAGTTTCTTCATGCTTGCTTCATGAACTTTGGGGTTTGTTAAACGTCATCCGTAACTGGGTGGCTATTACGGCGGCTTACGGGTTCATGGGAAAGTATGTCAAGGGACTTGATAGCTCAAGATTGGGATTTGCTCCTCCAACGATGGAGAGATATCTCTGGGCCCTCTCGGTGTTACGGTATCCACCATCGTCTGGCCAGACACATTGTGATTTGATCACAGGGATGCCGGAACATGGGAACGAGAAAAGAGAACAAAACCGGTAACGAGGTAACTGGCATTGTGGACAAGTGTTGATCCACGGGGATGCCGATGATTCTCACCTCGGGTTTTTGTAACATATCACGAAGCAACAGGAATAGCACACTGCAACTGGAGGTTCACTCGAATATTCATTCTTGTGGGTATAGGGGTCAATATGGGTGTCCACGGCTCCGATGTTGATCATTGATCGGAAAGAGTTCCGGTCATGTCTATACTTCACCGAACCTATAGGGTCACACGCTTAAGGGTCATCTATCTGCTGAATACTAGACAGGGAGTCTGAGAGAAAGTCACCGGAAAAGTTTTGGAGACACCGGAAAAGTTTCGGAGACAACGGAAAAGTTTCGGAGAGAGAGCACCGGAATAGTTTCGGTAAAACTAAAAAGTTGTTTCAGGGTATACCATTAAGTCAAATTAGTTTCGACACACGCCTGGAAATTCATGGAGGGTGCCAGAATTGTTCTGGGAACTTCTGGGATTTTTCGGAGAAAAAAAACCGGAAATGTTCCGGAGCTGCAGGAACCGCTTTGTTTGCTTTTCGCAGATGAAAATCACTAATCCGGAATTGTTTCGGAACGCGTCCAAAATCATTTGTGTGGGTACTGGAATTATTCTAAGACCCACAGAAATATTTTCGGATTTAACGGCCGCGGAAAAATGTTTCCGTGAATAGTGAAAGTGCTTTTTGGGTGGCTTCTTGGAGAAGCCACCTTGAGGGCCTTTTGGTATTTTCCCCTTGGCTTCTTGGAGAAGCCACCCTTGGGCTTGGCCTATCAATAGGGGTGGAGGGTGCTGCCTAAAGACACACTCTTTCTCAACATACACAAGCCATGCATGATCTGGCATTCTTCTCTCCCTCCCCGCGAAATAGTTTCGTAGAGCCGAAAGGCTGTCTGGGTTCCGGTGGGAACTAGTTCTGGACGGCGAAGCCCTACCGGATAGATGACACCGTATGTGTGCAACCCCATAGAGAGGTCGTAGGTTCGATCTTTTTGCCCGAGGGGCTGTTCGAGGGTCCTCCCGAAGGGCTGTCCGAGTTTCGGGGGTCCTCCCGAAGGGCTGTCCGAGTGACCCGCCCGAAGGGCTGTCTCTGAGGCCTCCCGGAGGGCTGTCCGAGGATCCGTCCGGTGGGACTATCTGAAGGACTGTCCAGAGGCCTCCCGGAGGGCTGTCCAAGGATCCGTCCGGTGGGACTATCCGAGGGACTGTCCAGAGGCCTCCCGAAGGGCTGTCCGAGGATCCGTCCGGTGGGACTATCCGAGGGACTGTCCCGAGGCCTCCCGAAGGGCTGCCCGGAGATCCGTCCGGTGAGCTGACGAGGGAGTACATCCTCGCGGTTGGGAGGTTGTAAAATCCTAGCTGCGGGGATCTGCACCGCCGATCGTCATCGACTCTACTTCCGCTGCGCTACGAGTCGGTAACGAAAAGATCAATCCTTGTATGCAGTCTCCATAGTGGTCCTGGGCTGGTGCGTAGGTCGGAATTTTTTTGTTTTCTGCTATGTTCCCCAACAATTCCCATGTGTCCTCGAGAACGCTTTACTTATTATAAGAGATCGTTCCGGCTTGTCCTTTGCTACAAAAAGGATTGGGCCACCTTGCTGCACTCTTTGTTACTATTGCTACTTGTCACTTGTTACAAATTATCTTGCTACCAAACTACTCATTACCTATAATTTCAGTGCTTGCAGAAAATACCTTGCTGAAAACCGCTTGTCATTTCCTTCTGCTCCTCGTTGGGTTCGACACTCTTACTTATCGAAAGGACTATGATTGATCCCCTATACTTGTGGGTCATCACTGAGGCACTTGATGCTGCAATGTTGGTTGTATGAAAACCTTCAGTGCGCTGGCAAGATGCGAGCACAACTGGCGTTGAAGCTTTTGCAGGTGCCACTGAAGAATTGGTGGCTGGCGGAGGCGCTGATGAACTTGGGGCGGATGGCGCCTTTGGAGCTGAAGCCTTTGAAGATGAAGGCTTTGGCTGTGAGGGCTTTACAGTTGAAGGCTTTGGCTTTTGAGCCGGCTTCTTCTTCATGGCCTTCTTAGGCGCACTCACACTCGGACCGACACCAACATCTGTTGATGCCTTTGAGGCCCTGTTGAATTCCTCAACAGCCTTCTGAGCCTGCTTCTGCAACTTTGCTTGACGCTTAGCCCATTCTACTGGAAATTCTTCACCCCTCCTGATGCTGGTGGGATCAGCCATCTGACCAGGAGCTAGCGGAGGCCTCTTGCATGGAGGCTTTACTGTGAATTCCTTCATGTATTTGGGGGTGACATATCTGTAACTCCTCCATTCATAGGCCCATCGCCTCTTGATCTTTTGCATACGTGTTTTGCGCTGTTTGTTAGTTTCCTTCCCATGAATTGCTTCATCAGGCGTGTAGTAGCCTGAATATATGTCCTCAGGGATTTCGAAAGCAGTATGTTCCTCTTTCCTTTTGCCTCCCTTCTGAGGCTTTTTACCATCGGCCATTTTCTTCAGCTGAGGGATTTGAACTTTTGAAGATTCTGAAGATGTTTGAAGATTTTCCTCAAGCAATGCTGCAAATGAATTAAGTTGATGAGAACCTAGAGATTCGTCGGCAGACATGTGTACCTGTGAACAGAGTATAGTTGCGAGGAAATTGGGAAGAGTCACATGCGTTCTCAGATGTTTTCAAAATAAATCCAGTTGAGGAAAGTGACCCTTATCGTCTTGAAGAAATTCACTAAGTGTTCTTGACTTAGGTTCCAGAGTTGTACAGATTGAAGCAATTGCACAATTGAGGAATCTAATCGTGAAATATAACTTGGATGAAATAATCAAGACTGGCCAAAGAGGGAAGTGCTGAAGAATTGGAAAGACGTGGTAAAAACAACACTTGAAGAATTTCAGGTAGTAAAAAGATCAAACTTGGGCAGTAAAAATGAAATTTAATTACCCCAAGGATGAACTCGATGAACTGGGCGACGAGGCGAAGGAAATCGTCAGTTCAGATCTTTCGTGCCCTAACTTGGCGACGAAAGACAGCTACGGCGGCGGCGGAGATGAAGAAATCCACGGTCGGCGCGAGTATGACGGTGAAGAAGTTAAGGCAGTGAAGCTTTCCTTCTCTGGCGACGATGAAGTCCAGCGGCGGCGCTAGGGTTCGGGAGTGAGAGTGACAGGGGCGGAGGGAGTGGAGTGAATTAGGTTTGACAGGGTCAAGCCTTTATATAGGCGTGGTGAAAACCGAGCGGTCCGAAAATTTTGGACGGATAAGCCCCTGGCGATTTGCATCTCCATGACACGCATCATGCATGCATTTTGGACGTCCTTAGCCACGCGTCGGATGCGTGCGATTAAGTTACTGTGGCAACCGCCAAAAATTTGATTGGAAAAGTTTTAAAGTATGTTCTCAATTTCTTCAACTGTCAAGGACACAGTGAAGACTTTGAACAATGTCAATTAGAACGCACATGAAGAGATTGTGAACATAGTGGTTTGAGTTTAGCATAGAGGTGAGCGGGTCTGATCACATTCACATAGACAAAAGTCAACTTGAAGAATTAGCAATATGTGAATTCTGTTGAGGACATGAAAACTCCGGAAGAATTAGCTCAAGCAATGAAGAACAACCTCAAATGACGAATTTGAAAAGTTTGACGAAATTGCAGATGACAAAAACTCAACTTTAAGAACGTCAAAGAGAGAATGGTGGCGTTACCCACCATATAAGAATTATGATGATTTCAGACACCGCGTACAATTGTCGTAGGATTCTGAGAATCAAATTCTTAGTTAATTTCTTCACACTTAGAGGGTTAGTCTTCATTGATTGAAGAAAAACGTTACTTCGTGTGTTGTGCATCAATGTCATCAATAATGCATAAGCGTTAGGATGTGTGTCCTTTTGAAAGGACATTCGAAGATTCTAGGATGTTTAGCTCACACCGCAACATGCAAAACCTTCTCTCGTCCAAGGGCTCTGTGAAGATATCTGCAAGTTTGTCTTCAGTCTTCACGTGATTGATGACAATGTCTCCCTTCAGCACATGATCACGAAGGAAATGGTGACGAATCTAAATGTGCTTCGTCCTTGAGTGTTGCACTGGGTTGTGGGCGATCTTGATGGCACTCTCATTGTCACAATAGAGTGGAATTTTCTTCACGTTGACGCCATAGTCCTTGAGGGTCTGCTTTATCCATAGCAGCTGGGAACAATAGGCACCAGCAGCAATGTACTCAGCCTCAGCTGTGGAAAGTGAGACGATGTTCTGCTTCTTCGAGGACCAACAGACAAGAGATCGTCCGAGGAAATGGCATGTGCCTGATGTAGACTTGCGATCCACACGATCTCCAGCATAATCAGAATCAGAAAATTCAGCAAGATAAAGAAATGAGCCCTTGGGATACCATAATCCAAGCGTTGGTGTGTGAGCTAAATATCGAAGAATTCGTTTCACAGCCTGATGGTGTGATTCCTTCGGTGATGCTTGAAATCGGGCACACATGCAAACACTAAGCATAATATCTGGCCTAGATGCACATAGGTAAAGCAGTGAACCAATGATGGAGCGATATACCTTTTGATCGAAATCTTTACCATTTTCGTCAGTGCAAAGTTGACCATTTGTTGGCATTGGTATCTTGAGGCCTTTGCAGTCTTGCATGCCGAATTTCTTCAGGCGGTCTTTGAGATATTTCTCCTGAGAAATGAAGATGCCATTGGGTTGTTGACGAATTTGAAGTCCAAGGAAGAATTTCAACTCTCCCATCATAGACATCTGATATTCTTCACGCATCATGCATGCAAATTCGTCACTGTATTGCTTGTTAGTGCAACCAAAGATAATATCATCAACATATATTTGGCATATGAACAGTTCACCATCATAAGATTTTGTGAAAAGAGTAGGGTCAAGTGAACCGGGTTTGAAACCCTTTTTCTTCAGGAACTCCTTCAGTGTATCATACCAAGCCCTCAGGGCTTGTTTGAGGCCATAGAGAGCCTTGTTGAGTCTGAAGACTTTGTTAGGATGCTTTGGGTCCTCAAAACCTGGTGGTTGAGCAACATATACTTCTTCCTCAAGCTTACCATTGAGGAATGCACTTTTCACATCCATTTGATATAAGAAAATATTATGATGGTTAGCATATGCAAGCGGTATACGAATAGCTTCAAGCCTAGCAACAGGTGCAAATGTTTCATCAAAATCAATACCCTTAACCTGTGTGTAGCCCTGAGCTACAAGACGGGACTTATTCCTCACCACTTAGCCATTTTCGTCTTGTTTGTTGAAGTAGATCCACTTGGTGCCGATGACAATGTGCTTGCATGGATCAGGACGCTTGACAAGCTCCCACACGTTGTTGAGCTTGAATTGATGCAATTCGTCTTGCATGACTTGAATCCATTCAGGCTCCAGAAAAGCTTCATCAACTTTGGTGGGCTCTATGATAGAGAAAAAAGCGTAATGCCCACAAAAGTTAGCTAGATGTGAAGCTCTTGAGTGAGTGAGGGGACCAGGTGCATTGATGTTGTCGAGGATTTTCTCAATTTGCACTTCATTCGCCACTCATGGATGTGCTGGACGAGGGCCTTGTTGATGTTGTTGAGTATTATCCTCAGCATCATTTTCTTCAGGATCAATAGTTTCTTCACGACGAGGAACAGTCATTTCTTCAACAGTTATTTCTTCACTGGGCACAATTTCATCAGTGCCCATTAACTTGATGGATTCCTCAGGTGGCATTTCATCTAGCACAGGAGGCAGGTGCTCTCTTTGTGAGCCGTTAGTTTCATCGAACCGCACATCTACAGTTTCAACAACCTTGTTGTGGTAGGTGTTGAAGACTCTGTAGGTGTGCGAGTCCTTACCGTAACCAAGCATAAAACCTTCATGTGCTTTCGGTGCAAATTTAGAACTGTGATGAGGATCTCTAATCCAGCACTTAGCACCGAAGACTTTGAAATAACTCACATTGGGTTTCTTGTCAGTGAGGAGCTCATAAGAGGTCTTCTTGAGGAATTTGTGAAGATATACCCGGTTGATGATGTGACATGTAGTATCAATTGCTTCAGGCCACCATTGACGAGGTGTCTTGTATTCATCAAGCATTGTGTGAGCCATCTCGATGAGTGTCTTGTTCTTGCGCTCCACGACTCCATTCTGCTGAGGCGTGTAGGGGGCAGAGAGCTCATGAGTAATACCAAGTTCATCAGGATAGTCATCAAGGCCTGTGTTCTTGAACTCGGTGTCGTTGTCGCTCCTGATGTGCTTGATCTTGAGACCATAATTCGTCATGGCCCGATTGAAGAATTGTCTGAAGACATCCTGTACTTCAGTCTTGAAGGAAATGATGTGCACCCAGGTGTAACGAGATAAATCGTCAACTATGACGAATCCGTAGAGTGAAGCTGCATTGGTTAGTGTGGCATAATGGGTAGGACCAAACAGATCCATATGAAGTAATTCAAAGGGACGAGTAGTGGTCATGATTGTCTTAGCCGCATGCTTGGATCTGGTCATCTTTCCAGATTCACAAGCACCACACAGATGATCTTTGACGAATTTGACGCCCTTGACGGCAATAATGTGCTTCTTCTTGACGAGTGTGCTCAAATTCCTCATGCCAGCGTATCTGAGGCGTCGATGCCATAGCCAGCACTCTGAAGCTTTTGCCAATAGACATGTAGCAGGCTGAGGACCTAGTGAGAAATCTACAATGTACAAATCACCTTTCCTAAAGCCTTCGAAGACTTTGGATTTGTCAGAGTCCAACAGCACAATGCATCTATATTTGCCAAAGATGACAATCATATCAAGATCACAAAGCATTGAGACGGACATGAGGTTGTATCCAAGGGATTCGACAAGCATCACTTTTTCCATGTGCCGATCCTTTGAGATAGCAACCTTACCTAGACCCAATACCTTGCTTTTCCCTTTGTCGGCGTATGTGATATGCTTCAGATGAGACGGAGTGAGGGGAGCATCAGTGAGTAAATTCCAGTTACCAGTCATGTGATTCGTGCAACCACTATCCAGGACCCATTCAGTGGCTTTAGGTGTGCCATCCTGTAGAAGCATTAGTTTGACTTACAAATTCATATACTTCAAAGTGAAGAATATGATGATCAATTTCGTCAGACGATTTCATCAATGAATAATAACAAGCAGCATAAGGGATGTGTGAAATGAGTATTCATTTCATCATGTTTAGCTTGCATCCCAACAAGCATTTTGTTAGGTCTTCAGCAAATTCATCAGACATCTTATTGTTGGAAATATGCCCTAGAGGCAATAATAAATTAGCTATTATTATATTTCCTTGTTCATGATAATCGTTTATTATCCATGCTATAATTGTATTGATTGGAAACTCAAATACATGTGTGGGTACATAGACAACACTGTGTCCCTAGTAAGCCTCTAGTTGACTAGCTCGTTGATCAAAGATGGTTAAGGTTTCCTAGCCATTGACATGAGATGTCATTTGATAACGGGATCACATCATTAGGAGAATGATGTGATGAACAAGACCCAAACTACGAACGTAGCATATGATCGTATCAGTTTATTGCTATTGTTTTCTGCATGTCAAGTATCTGTTCCTATGACCATGAGATCATGCAACTCACTAACACCAGAGGAATACCTTGTGTGTATCAAACGTCGCAACGTAACTGGGTGACTATAAAGGTGCTCTACAGGTATCTCCGAGGGTGTCTGTTGGGTTGGCATGGATCAAGACTGGGATTTGTTACTCCGTGTAACGGAGAGGTATCTCAGGGCCCACTCGGTAATACAACATCACAATGAGCCTTGCAAGCAATGTGACTAAAGTGTTAGTCACGAGATCTTGTATTACAGAACGAGTAAAGAGACTTGCCGGTAACGAGATTGAACTAGGTATAGAGATACCGACGATCGAATCTCGGGCAAGTAACATACCGAAGAACAAAAGGAACAGCATACGGGATTAACTGAATCCTTGACATAGAGGTTCAAACGATAAAGATCTTCGTAGAATATGTAGGAGCCAATATGGGCATCCAGGTCCCGCTATTGGTTATTGACCGTAGAGGTGTCTCGGTCATGTCTACATAGTTCTCGAACCCGCAGGGTCTACACACTTAACGTTTGGTGACGATTAGTATAGTTGAGTTATTTTGTTGGTGACCGAAAGTTGTTCGGAGTCCCGGATAAGATCCCGGACATGACGAGGATCTCCGGAATAGTCCGGAGGTAAAAAATTGATATATGTGATAATAGTGTTTTTGGTTACCGGAAGGGTTCCGGAATTCACCGGAAAGGGGTTCCGGATGTTTACCGAAGTGTTCGGGTGCAGCAACACTTTATATGGGCCAAAGGGATAAAGCCCACGAGGTATTGGAAAGTGCAAAAGGAAGTTTTGCTACTGCCTTAAGATGGTAAGGCAGTACTACCGCTACTGTAGCAGCGGTACTACCGCTTAAGCTGGTTAAGCGATACTACCGCTACTGTATCAGCGGTACTACCGCTTAAACTGGTCAAGCGGTACTACCGCTTATCGTCAGCGGTACTACCGCTTAAACTGGTCAAGCGGTACTACCACTTATCGTCAGCGGTACTACCGCTTAAGCTGGTCAAGCGGTACTACCGCTTATCGTAAGCGGTACTACCGCTTGTGCGCGGTACTGCAGGGATCCGAGTTGGACTCTTTCCCTGCGGGCCAAACCGACCTTGTGCGGGCAAAACCGACCTGGAGGAGGCTTTTACTCCAAGTTTAGAGCCCAAGGCTCAACATATAAATAGAGGGGTAGGGCTAGCACATGAGAGACATTAGATTGCCCCAAGCCGTGTGCCGGCAACCTCTAGTTCCTCCTACGTCATAATTTCAGTAGTGCTTAGGCGAAGCCCTGCTGAAATAGTTCTTCATCAACACCACCACGCCGTCGTGCTGCTGGAACTCTTCTTCTTCTCCGCTCCCTCTTGCTGGATCAAGAAGGCGGAGATCGTCATCAAGCCGTACGTGTGTTGAACGCGGAGGTGCCGTCCGTTCGGCGCTGGATCGTGCTTGGATCGAGGGACGACTTGCGATTTGGATCGCGGAGACGTTCGACTACATCAACCGCGTTTCTTAACGCTTCCGCTTAGCGATCTACAAGGGTATGTAGATCCACTCTCCCTCTCGTAGATGCTCATCACCATGGATAGATCTTGTGTGTGCGTAGGAAATTTTTTGTTTCCCATGCAACGTTCACCAACAGTGGTATCAGAGCCAGGTTTATGCGTAGATGAGATCTCGAGTAGAACACAAACGAGTTGTGGGCGTGGGTGTATACATATTGCTTGCCGTTACTAGTTAATATTTGATTCGGCGGTACTGTGAGATGAAGCGGCCCGGACCGACATTACGCGTACGCTTACGCGAGACAGGTTCCTTCAACTAACATGTAACTTCGTTGCATAAAGATGGCTAGCGGGTGTCTGTCTCTCTCACTTTAGTTGAATCGATTTCAATGAAGAGGGTTCTTTTAGAAGATCAAAAAGCAACCACTACACCACGTTGTGGTTTTGCGTAGGTAAGAACGGTTCTTGCAAACCCGTAGCAGCCACGTAAAATTTGCAACAACAATTAGAGGACGTCTAACTTGTTTTTGCAGGGTATGTTGTGATGTGATATGGCCAATTACATGATGAGATATATGTGATGTATGAGATGATCATGTGTTGTATAGAATATCACGACTTGCATGTCGATGAGTACGGCAACTGGCAGGAGCCATAGAGTTGTCTTTAATTATTGTATGACCTGCGTGTCAATCATTAAGCGCTATGTAATGCTTTACTTTATCGCTAAACGTTAGCAATAGTCGTGGGAGTAACAGTCGGCGCGACAACCTCATGGCGACACGTTGATAGAGATCAAGATGATGGAGATCATGGTGTCATGCCGGTGACGATGGAGATCATGCCGGTGCTTTGGAGATGGAGATCAAAAGCACAAGTTCATGGCCATATCATGTCACTTATGATTTGCATGTGATGTTAATCCTTTTATGCATCTTATTTTGCTTAGGACGGCGGTAGCATTATAAGGTGATCCCTCACTTAAATTTCAAGATAAATTGTGTTCTCCCCGAGTGTGCACCGTTGCGAAAGTTCGTCGTTTCGAGACACGCCGTGATGATCGGGTGTGATAGACTCCACGTTCACATACAACGGGTGCAAGCCATGTTGCACACGCGGAACACTCGGGTTAAACTTGACGAGCCTAGCATGTACAGACATGGCCTCGGAACACAAGAGACCGAAAGGTCGAACATGGGTCATATAGTAGATATGATCAACATGAAGATGTTCACCATTGAAACCACCTCGACTCACGTGATGATCGGACTTGAGTTGGTGGATTTGGATCATGTTACACTCGAATGACCGGAGGGATGTCAATTTGAGTGGGAGTTTTTAAGTAATATGATTAATTAAACTCATTATCTTGAACAATAGTCTAAGTTGTCTTTGCTATATTTATGTTGTAGATCATGGCTCGCGCAGTAGCACCCCTGAATTTTAATGCGTTCCTAGAGAAAGCTAAGTTGAAAGATGATGGAAGTAACTTTGTGGACTGGGCCCGTAATCTAAGGATTATCCTTACGGCTTCCCAGAAGGCTTATGTCCTTGATGCACCGCTTGGTGATCCACCCGCTCCAGTTGAGTCTCTAGACGTTGTGAACGCCTGGCAGGCTCATTCTGATGATTACTCAATAGTTCAATATGCAATGTTGTATGGCTTAGAACCGGGACTTCAAAGACGTTTTGAACGTCATGGAGCATATGAGATGTTCCAGGAGTTGAAGTTTATCTTTCAGAAGAATGCCCGGATCGAGAGATATGAGATCTCCGATAAGTTCTATACTTGCAAGATGGAGGAGAACGGGTCTATCAGTGATCACGTGCTCAGAATGTCTGGGTACTCCACCCGTCTGGCTGAATTGGGGATGCCCCTTCCGCCAGAGGCTATCACTGACAGAGTTCTTCAATCATTGCCACCTAGCTACAAGAGCTTCGTGTTGAACTATAACATGCACGGGATGAACAAGTCAGTCGCCGAGCTGTTTGCGATGCTGAAAGCCGCTGAGTCTGAAATTCAGAAGGAGCATCAAGTGTTGATGGTCAATAAAACCACTAGTTTCAAGAAAAATGGCAAGGGTAAGAAGGGTAAATCTAAGAAGGGTGGCAAAGCAGTTGCTGCTCCTGTGAAGAAACCCAAGGCTGGACCCAAACCAGAAACTAAGTGCTTTCATTGCAAGGGAACTGGACACTGGAAGCGGAACTGCCCCAAGTATTTGGCTGACAAGAAGGCGGCCAACAACAAACAAGGTATATATGATATACATGTTATTGATATGTTCCTTACCAACCCTCGTTGTAGTGCCTGGGTATTTGATACCGGTGCGGTTGCTCATATTTGCAACTCTAAACAGGAACTGCGGAATAGACGGAGGCTGGCGAAGGACGAAGTGACGATGCGCGTGGGAAATGGTTCCAAGGTTGATGTGATCGCCGTCGGCACGCTCGTTCTTCGATTACCGTCGGGATTAGTGATGAACCTAAATAAGTGTTATTTGGTGCCTGCGTTAAGCATGAACATTATATCTGGATCTTGTTTATTGCGAGATGGTTACTCATTTAAATCAGAGAATAATGGTTGTTCTATTTATATGGGTAATATCTTTTATGGTCATGCACCCAATGTAAGCGGTTTATTCTTATTGAATCTCGATAGTAATGATACACATGTTCATAACATTGATGCCAAAAGATGTAGGATTGATAATGATAATACCACTTTCTTGTGGCACTGCCGTTTAGGTCATATTGGCGTAAAACGCATGAGGAAGCTCCATGCTGATGGACTTTTGGAGTCACTTGATTTTGAATCACTTGACACATGTGAGCCATGCCTCTTGGGCAAGATGACTAAAACGCCGTTCTCTGGAACAATGGAACGGGCAAGTGACTTATTGGAAATCATACATACTGATGTGTGCGGTCCAATGAGCATTGAGGCGCGCGGTGGTTATCGTTACTTTCTCACCTTCACTGATGACTTAAGTAGATATGGGTATATTTACTTAATGAAACACAAGTCTGAAACGTTTGAAAAGTTCAAACAATTTCAGAGTGAAGTTGAGAATCATCGTAACAAGAAGATTAAATTCCTACGATCTGATCGAGGAGGAGAATATCTGAGTTATGAGTTTGGCAGTCACTTAAGACAATGTGGAATTGTTTCACAACTGACACCGCCTGGAACACCACAGCGTAATGGTGTGTCCGAACGTCGTAATCGAACTTTATTGGATATGGTGCGATCTATGATGTCTCTTGCCGATTTGCCACTATCGTTTTTGGGGTTATGCATTAGAAACAGCTGCATTCACTTTAAATAGGGCACCATCGAAATCCGTTGAGACAACGCCATATGAACTTTGGTTTGGCAAGAAGCCAAAGCTGTCGTTTCTTAAAATTTGGGGATGTGATGCTTATGTCAAAAAGCTTCAGCCTGAAAAGCTGGAACCCAAAGCGGAGAAATGCGTCTTCATAGGATACCCAAAAGAGACAGTTGGGTATACCTTCTATCTCAGATCCGAAGGCAAAGTGTTTGTCGCTAAAAACGGAACATTTCTTGAGAAAGAGTTTCTCTCGAAAGAATTGAGTGGGAGGAAGATAGAACTTGATGAGGTTGTTGAACCTTTACTTCAACCTGAGAGTAGCGCAGTGCAGAAAGTTGTTTCTGTGGAGCCTACATTAGCTGAAGAGGAAGTTAATGATGATGATCATGAAGCTTTGGATCAAGTTGCTATCGAACCTCGTAGGTCGACAAGGACGCGTACTGCTCCCGAGTGGTACGGCAACCCTGTCTTAGAGGTCATGTTGTTAGACAACGATGAACCTACGAGCTATGGAGAAGCGATGATGGGCCCGGATTCCGAGAAGTGGTTAGAGGCCATGAAATCCGAGATGGGATCCATGTATGAAAACAAAGTATGGACTTTGGAAGTATTACCTGAAGGGCGTAAGGCCATTCAGAACAAATGGATCTTTAAGAGGAAGACGGACGCGGACGGTAATGTCACCGTCTATAAAGCTCGACTTGTGGCAAAGGGTTTTTCACAAGTTCAAGGAGTTGACTACGATGAGACCTTCTCACCCGTAGCGATGCTTAAGTCCGTCAGAATCATGTTAGCAATAGCTGCCTTTTTCGATTATGAAATTTGGCAGATGGATGTCAAAACAGCATTCCTTAACGGTTTCCTTAAGGAAGAGTTGTATATGATGCAACCAGAAGGTTTTGTCGATCCAGAGAATGCTGACAAAGTTGGCAAACTCCAGCGATCCATTTATGGACTGGTGCAAGCATCTCGGAGTTGGAATCTTCGCTTTGATGAAGTGATCAAAGCGTTCGAGTTTATACAAGTTTACGGAGAAGCTTGTATTTACAAGAAAGTGAGTGGGAGCTCTATAGCGTTTCTAATATTATATGTGGATGACATATTGCTGATTGGAAACAATATAGAAATGTTGGAAAGCGTGAAGGAATATTTGAACAAGAGTTTTTCAATGAAGGACCTAGGAGAAGCTGCTTTCATATTAGGCATCAAGATCTATAGAGATAGATCAAGACGCTTAATAGGACTTTCACAAAGCACATACCTTGATAAGATTTTGAAGAAGTTCAAAATGGATCAGTCCAAGAAGGGGTTCTTGCCTGTTTTGCAAGGTGTGAAGTTGAGTAAGACTCAATGCCCGGTGACTGCAGAAGATAGAGAAAAGATGAGTGTCATCCCCTATGCTTCAGCCATAGGCTCTATTATGTATGCAATGCTGTGCACAAGACCCGATGTCAGCCTTGCCATAAGTATGGTCGGAAGGTTTCAAAGTGATCCAGGAATGGAACACTGGACGACGGTCAAGAATATCCTGAAGTACCTGAAAAGGACTAAGGACATGTTTCTCGTTTATGGAGGTGATCAAGAGCTCGTCGTAAAGGGTTACGTCGATGCAAGCTTTGACACTGATCCGGATGACTCTAAGTCTCAAACCGGATACGTATTTATTCTTAATGGGGGTGCGGTTAGCTGGTGCAGTTCCAAGCAAAGCGTGGTAGCTGATTCTACATGCGAAGCGGAGTACATCGCAGCCTCGGAGGCGGCGAAGGAAGGTGTCTGGATGAAGGAGTTCATGACAGATCTTGGAGTAGTGCCTAGTGCGCTTAACCCAATGACTCTGTTTTGTGATAACACTGGTGCCATTGCTCTAGCCAAGGAACCAAGATTTCACAAGAGGACCAGACACATAAAGCGACGCTTCAATTCCATCCGCGATTACATCAAGGAGGACGACATAAATATTTGCAAAGTACACACGGATCTGAATGTTGCAGATCCGATGACTAAACCTCTTCCAAGGGCTAAACATGAACAACACCAGAACTGCATGGGTGTTCGATTCATTACAATGTAAATCACATAGTGATGTGAACTAGATTATTGACTCTAGTGCAAGTGGGAGACTGTTGGAAATATGCCCTAGAGGCAATAATAAATTAGTTATTATTATATTTCCTTGTTCATGATAATCGTTTATTATCCATGCTATAATTGTATTGATTGGAAACTCAAATACATGTGTGGGTACATAGACAACACTGTGTCCCTAGTAAGCCTCTAGTTGACTAGCTCGTTGATCAAAGATGGTTAAGGTTTCCTAGCCATTGACATGAGATGTCATTTGATAACGGGATCACATCATTAGGAGAATGATGTGATGAACAAGACCCAAACTACGAACGTAGCATATGATCGTATCAGTTTATTGCTATTGTTTTCTGCATGTCAAGTATCTGTTCCTATGACCATGAGATCATGCAACTCACTAACACCAGAGGAATACCTTGTGTGTATCAAACGTCGCAACGTAACTGGGTGACTATAAAGGTGCTCTACAGGTATCTCCGAGGGTGTCTGTTGGGTTGGCATGGATCAAGACTGGGATTTGTTACTCCGTGTAACGGAGAGGTATCTCAGGGCCCACTCGGTAATACAACATCACAATGAGCCTTGCAAGCAATGTGACTAAAGTGTTAGCCACGAGATCTTGTATTACAGAACGAGTAAAGAGACTTGCCGGTAACGAGATTGAACTAGGTATAGAGATACCGACGATCGAATCTCGGGCAAGTAACATACCGAAGAACAAAAGGAACAGCATACGGGATTAACTGAATCCTTGACATAGAGGTTCAAACGATAAAGATCTTCGTAGAATATGTAGGAGCCAATATGGGCATCCAGGTCCCGCTATTGGTTATTGACCGTAGAGGTGTCTTGGTCATGTCTACATAGTTCTCGAACCCGCAGGGTCTACACACTTAACGTTTGGTGACGATTAGTATAGTTGAGTTATTTTGTTGGTGACCGAAAGTTGTTCGGAGTCCCGGACAAGATCCCGGACATGACGAGGATCTCCGGAATAGTCTGGAGGTAAAAAATTGATATATGTGATAATAGTGTTTTTGGTTACCGGAAGGGTTCCGGAATTCACCGGAAAGGGGTTCCGGATGTTTACCGAAGTGTTCGGGTGCAGCAACACTTTATATGGGCCAAAGGGATAAAGCCCACGAGGTATTGGAAAGTGCAAAAGGAAGTTTTGCTACTGCCTTAAGATGGTAAGGCAGTACTACCGCTACTGTAGCAGCGGTACTACCGCTACTGTAGCAGCGGTACTACCGCTTAAGCTGGTTAAGCGGTACTACCGCTACTGTATCAGCGGTACTACCGCTTAAACTGGTCAAGCGGTACTACCGCTTATCGTCAGCGGTACTACCGCTTAAACTGGTCAAGCGGTACTACCGCTTATCGTCAGCGGTACTACCGCTTAAGCTGGTCAAGCGGTACTACCGCTTATCGTAAGCGGTACTACCGCTTGTGCGCGGTACTGCAGGGATCCGAGTTGGACTCTTTCCCTGCGGGCCAAACCGACCTTGTGCGGGCAAAACCGACCTGGAGGAGGCTTTTACTCCAAGTTTAGACCCCAAGGCTCAACATATAAATAGAGGGGTAGGGCTAGCACACGAGAGACATTAGATTGCCCCAAGCCGTGTGCCGGCAACCTCTAGTTCCTCCTACGTCATAATTTCAGTAGTGCTTAGGCGAAGCCCTGCTGAAATAGTTCTTCATCAACACCACCACGCCGTCGTGCTGCTAGAACTCTTCTTCTTCTCCGCTCCCTCTTGCTGGATCAAGAAGGCGGAGATCGTCATCAAGCCGTACGTGTGTTGAACGCGGAGGTGCCGTCCGTTCGGCGCTGGATCGTGCTTGGATCGAGGGACGACTTGCGATTTGGATCGCGGAGACGTTCGACTACATCAACCGCGTTTCTTAACGCTTCCGCTTAGCGATCTACAAGGGTATGTAGATCCACTCTCCCTCTCGTAGATGCTCATCACCATGGATAGATCTTGTGTGTGCGTAGGAAAATTTTTGTTTCCCATGCAACGTTTACCAACACTTATCGTTGTCTGAAGACCTGACCCTGCAGAAGAGATTAGTTCTTCTTCTTAACCACCCACATCTGAATGGGTGGCTGAGAAGCAATGCATCGAAGTGCATTGATAGAGAATTTTGGCATTGAAGAATATACATTTCTCTTCACAGGAGGGTTATAGTAATCGAATGAATAAGCAGAGAAATTCTTCGAAGTTTTGTGAACATAGTGGTTCGAAGAATAATGCTCATATTCATCAGATCGTTGTTTGTTTCCCTGCCAAACAGCGGCATTAGCATGACCATTAGTAGGTTTGCGACCATTTGACGACTTTGGTCCATGTGAAGAATTTGCTGTGGGATGTTTCTTCTTCATCGGTGGTGTCATGATGACATTCACCTGAGGATTTTCCAGAAGGCTTTTGGGAACCCAGATTTTCTTCACCGGTGAACCGTTCCTGCAGTTAGTACCAACAATTCTGGCAAATACTTCACCATTCTGATTTTTGAACAGTTTGTAATTGGAGTCAAAGGACTCATCTGAAGAATATGAAGTATCACAGGTATAGCCAGATAAAGTGGATGGATCTATTGGAGGTCCTTTTGTAGCAACCCAGGTGGTTTTGGGATACTGCTTAGGTTTCCAATATGAACCATCAGCATTGAGTTTTCTCTCAAAAGCAATACCCTCTTTCCTAGGGTTCCTGTTTAGAATTTGCTTTTCGAGCACATCACAAAGGGATTGATGCCCTTTGAGGCTTTTGTACATGCTTGTAACATACAATTCCTTCAACCCTGCATTTTCGTCAGTAGCACTGGTGGCTTCCTCAGATGAGGGGTTAGTGACCACAGAAGTAGTTGAAGCAATTGAAAGTACTAAAGCATTTGAACATTCAGCTGAAGAATTTGCATTTTCACGTTCAAGGCATTTTAAGCATGTTGCAACAAATTCTTCCTAAGCGGTACTGATCTGTTAAGCAAGTAATGAATAATTTTCTTTTTGAAGATCATCATGAGACGCTCTCATCTTCCTTTGAAGAAATTTATAGGACAGTTTCTCGTGTTCGGCTGAGAGGGCCACATGACGACTTTCAAGTTCGTCATACTGTAACTTAAGACGTCTGAGTTCTTCAGACAAAGCTTGACTGCGATCCATTTCCTCGTCCAACAGGTCATCACTTTTGTCTAGCAGTTTTTGAATCTTTTCCATAGCATGTTGTTGCTCAGTAGCAATTTTAGCAAGTTTTTTATAGCTAGGTTTAGATTCACATTCAGAGTCATCTTCACTTGAAGTTTCAAAGTAAGCTTCTCATGAGGTTACCTTTGCACCTCTGCCATGAAGCAATAGGTGGGAGTGTAGTCATCAACACAGTCCTCATTGTTGGCGGAGTTACCATTGTCTTCAGGGTTGAAGATGGACTTGCTGACGTACTCAGTGGCGAGGGCTAGGCTCGCCACACCAGTGTCTGACTCCTCCTCAGATTCCTCAGCTTCCTCATGATCAGATTCTTCCTTAGAATCCATTTCCTTCCCAATGAATGCACGAGCTCTGCTAGAACTGCTTTTCTTGCGTGATGAAGATTTTGATGAAGACTTTGAGGATTTCTTATTTTTGTCATCAGAGTCATCAGCCCTGCTCTTCTTCTTCTTTGCCAGAGAGGGCAATCTGCAATGTAGTGGCCTGGCTTCTTGCATTTGTGACAAGTTCTCTTGTTGTAGTCTCGAGCACGCTTCTTCAGTGTTCTTCGAGTCATACTTTGAAGACTTTCCAAAGCGACCTTTCTTGGAAAACTTCTGGAACTACTTCACAAGCATTGCCAGTTCTCTGCCAATTTCTTCAGCACCATCAGAACTGCAGTCAAATTCCTCTTCTTCTTCAGATGAAGAAATTGCCTTGGCTTTTGCTTTTGCCTTCAAAGCGTGGGGTCGTCCATAGCTGGGACCATACATATCTCTTTTCTCAGGTTGCTGAAATTCATGAGTATTGAGCCTTTCAAGAATATCTGCCCGGTCAAGTGACTTGTAATCAGGGCGCTCTTGAATCATCAGGGCCAAGGTGTCAAAGGAACTGTCCAGGGACCTCAGCAATTTCTTCACCACCTCATGATCGGTGATGTCAGCAGCACCAAGAGCCTGAAGCTCATTGGAGATATCAGTGAGGCGGTCAAAGGTTTGTTGCACATTCTCATTGTCGAGCCTCTTGAAGCGGTTGAAGAGATTGCGAAGAACATCAACTCGGAAGTCACGTTGAGTGGAGACCCCCTCGTTGACTTTGGAAAGCCTATCCCAGATAAGCTTCGAAGTTTCCAGGGCACTCACTCTGCCATACTGTCCTTTGTTTAGATGCCCACATATGATATTCTTTGCTTGAGAGTCGAGTTGCTTGAATCTCTTCACATCAGTGGCGTTGATGCTTGGAGCAACAGTAGGCACGTCATTCTCGACGACAAACTAGAGATCGTTGTCAATAGCCTCAAGATGCATGCGCATCTTGTTCTTCTAGTAAGGATAGTCCGTGCCATCAAAGATGGGGCACGCAGCGAATACCTTGATCATTCCCGCGGTCGACATAACTAAAACTCCAGGTGGTTAAACCAAAATCACACAGAACAAGGGAGTACCATGCTCTGATACTGCTACTTGTAGTCTGCATTGGTATTTCCCCGAAGAGGAGAGGATGATGCAGTACAGTAGAGATAAGTATTTCACTCAGTTAAAAACCAAGGTTATCAATCCAGTAGGAGAACCAAGCAAAATTCTGTTAAGCGCACCTGCACACACAAAAGCAAACACTTGCACCCAACGCAAATAAGAGGGTTGTCAATCCTCTTAGCGGTTACTTGCAAGGATGAAATCTTATAGAGGTAAATAGCTAAACTAAAATACTAATTAAAATAAAAGTAAATAAATTGCAGCAAGGTATTTTTGGGTTTTTAATATGATAAAGATAGACCCGGGGACCATAGTTTTCACTAGAGGCTTCTCTCTCGAGCGCAGAAACATACGGTGGGTAAACAAATTACCGTTGAGCAATTGACAGAATAGCAAATAATTATGACGGATTCATGGCAATGATCATGTATATAGGCATCACGTCTGAGGCAAGTAGACCGACTCTTGCCTGCATCTACTACTATTACTCCACCCATCGACCGCTATCCATCATGCATCTAGGGTATTAAGTATGAAACAGAGTAACGCCTTAAGCAAGATGACATGATGTAGAGAAGTAAATTCAATCAATATGAATAAACCCCATATTTTTATCCTTAACGGCAACAATACAAATACGTGTCATGTCCCCTTCTGTCACTGGGATTGAGCACCGCAAGATTGAACCCATCACAAAGCACCTCTCCCATTGCAAGATAAATCAATCTAGTAGGCCAAACTAAACCGATAGATCAGAGAGAAATACAAAGCTATAACAATCATGCATAAAAGACTTCAGAGAAGACTCAAATATTTCTCATGAATAATCTGATCATAAACTCACAATTCATCGGATCCCAACAAACACACCGCAAAAGAAGATTACATCGGATAGAACTTCAAGAACATCAAGGAGAACATTGTATTGAAGATCAAAGAGATAGAAGAAGCCATCTAGATACTAGCTATGGACCCGTAGGTCCGTGGTAAACTACTCACACATCATCGGAAGGGCAGCAAGGTTGATGTAGAAGCCCTCCGTGATCGATTCCCCCTCCGGCAGAGTACCGGAAAAGGCCTCCAGATGGGATCGCGGAAGAATAGAGGCTTGTGGCTGCGTAAAGGTTATTTCTTCTGGCTCTCTGGGGGTTTCCCAATATTTGTGAATTTATAGAAGTGGAATTAGGTCAAACGGAGTCACGTGGGCCCCACAAGGCAACACGGCGCGCCGCCCCCGGGGCGCGCCCTATTGCCTTGTGAAGCCTCCGTGAGGCTTCTGGCCTCCTCCCGAAGCTTCCAAGGTTTCTTTTTTCTAGAAAAAAAATCTCCACAAAGTTTCATGGCATTTGGACTTCATTTGGTACTATTTCTCTGAAAAGCCAAAAACAAGCAGAAAACAGCAACTGGCACTGGGCACTAGGTTAATAGGTTAGTCCCAAAAAATGATATATAATTGCATATAAAAACATCCAAGATTGATACTATAATAGCATGGAACAATCAAAAATTATAGATACGTTAGAGACGTATCAAGCATCCCCAAGCTTAATTCCTGCTCGTCCTCGAGTAGGTAAATGATAAAAACAGAATTTTTGATGTGGAATGCTACCTATCATGTTTCATCATGTAATCTTTCTCTTACGGTATGGATAATAAGATCCAAGTGATTCAAAGCAATAGTCTATAATTTGATATAAAGACATCAATACTCAGGCATACTAATAAACAATCATGTCTTTCAAAATAAACATGCTAAAGAACGTTATCCCTGCAAAATCATACAATCCTGTCATGCTCCATCTTCTTCACACAAAATATTTATCATGCACTACCCCAGTTTTTGCCAAGCAATTGGTTCATACTTTTTAACGCGCTTCAGCTTTTTCAACTTCCACGCAATACATGAGCGCAAGCCATGGATATAGCACTATGGGTGGAATAGAGTATGGTGGTAGAGATAAATAAGAGAAGTCAAAAATGGAGAAAGTCTCACATCGACGAGGCTAATGAACGGGCTATGGAGATGCCCATCAATTGATGTCAATGCGAGGAGTAGGGATTGCCATGCAACGGATGTACTAAGAGCTATAAGTGTATGAAAGCTCAACATGAAAACTAAGTGGGTGTGCATCCAACTTGCTTCTCATGAAGACCTCGGGCATTTGAGGAAGCCCGTCATCGGAATATACAAGCCAAATTCTATAATGAAAAATTCCCACTAGTATATGAAAGTGACAAAATAGGAGACTCTCTATATGAAAAACATGGTGCTACTCTGAAGCACAAGTGTGGAAAAAGGATAGTAACATTGCCCCTTCTCTCTTTTTCTCTCATTTATTTATTTTTTTCCTTTTTTTGTCTTTTTCTCTCTCTTCTTTTTTTTAATTTATTTTAGAACGATCTCATGGACCTCATCCCCACTTTTTCGAGGACTCATTAGTCTCCATCATTCTTACCTCACTGGGACAATGCTCTAATAATGATGATCATCAAACTTCTATTTACTTACAACTCAACATTACAACTCGATACTAGAACAAAAATATGACTCTATATGAATGCCTCTGGCAGTGTACCAGGATGTGCAATGATGCTAGCGTAACATGCATATCAATGATGAACGGTGGCTGAGCCACAAATACTATGTCAACTATATGATCATGCAAAGCAATATGACAATGATGATGTATGTCATGAAAACGGAACGGTGGAAGTTGCATGGCAATATATCTCGGAATATCTATGGAAATGTCATGATAGGTAGGTATGGTGGCTGTTTTGAGGAAGATATAAGGAGGCTTATGTGTGATAGAGCATATCATATCACGGGGTTTGGATGCACCGGCGAAGTTTGCACCAACTCTCGATGTGAGAAAGGGCAATGCACGGTACCGAAGAGGCTAGCAAATTGCGGAAGGGTGAGAGTGTGTATAATCCATGGACTCACATTAGTCAAAAAGAACTCACATACTTATTGCGAAAGTTTAATAGCCCTCGAAGCAAAGTACTACTACACATGCTCCTAGGGGGGAGGTTGGTAGGAGTTAACCATCGCGCGCCCCCGACCGCCACACAAAGGAAGACAATCAATAATAAACCATGCTCCAACTTCTTAGCATAACGACAGACCATACGTGCATGCTTCGGGAATCACAAAACTTAACACAATTATTCTTACTAAACCACAATTATCTACTAATACCTCCCACATATTACCATCTTAATATCGCAAAACTAATGCAAGGAATCAAGTTTATCATATTCAGCGATCTACATGAAAGTTTTTATTATATCCCTCTTGAATACCTATCATATCAGGACCAAATTCATAACCCGTGCATATTACCATTGCTATCATGAGACTCTCAAAAATATATAAGTGAAGCATGAGAGTGTGACTATTTCTTTAAAATATAACCATCGCCATGCTCTAAAAGATATAAGTGAAGCTCTAGAGCAACTGCCTAGCTCAAACGATATAAGTGAAGCACATAGAGTATTCTAACAAATCACGAATAATGTGTGTCCCTCTCCAAAAAGGTGTGTTCAGCAAAGATGATTGTGACAAACTAAAAAGCAAACAAAAGCAAACAAACTATTTCACAAGACGCTCCAAGTAAAACACATATCATGTGATGAATAAAAATATAGCTTCAAGTGAGTTACCGATAGATTGTAGACGAAAGAGGGGATGCCTTCCGGGGCATCCCCAAGCTTAGACGCTTGAGTCTTCCTTGAATATTACCTTGGGGTGCCTTGGGAATCCCCAAGCTTAGGCTCTTGCCGCTCCTTATTCCTTTATCCATCGTAGTCTCACCCAAAACTTGAAAACTTCAGCACACAAAACTCAACAGAAACCTCGTGAGATCCGTTAGTATAACAAACAAACCTTAAAATTTAGGTACTGTTGTAAATTGATTCATATTTAATATTGGCACAATGCTACTGTACTCCAACTTCTCCATGACTCATACCCCCCGATACGATCCATAGATTCATCAAAATAAGCAAACTATGCAACAAAAATAGAATCTGTCTAAAACAGAATAGTCTGTAAAGGTCTATTTAAAATCCATACTTTTGTAACTTCAAAAATTCTGAAAAATTAGGACAACGTAAAAAATTCATATACTAATACTGTGTTAAAATTTTAGATTTTTCTGACGCTCCAGTACAGAACCAAAATTCCAGCATTGGACGCAAAACTTTCTGTTTTCCAAACAACATCAATTATACTATCATCAACATCATCCCAAAGGCATTACTTGGCACAAACACTAATTAAAACATAAAAACACAATCATAACAGAAGCTATAATCATGCAAACGCACAAAAACAGTAGGTAAAAGCAAAAATTTATTTTATTCATTGGGTTGCCTCCCAACAAGCGCTATTGTTTTATGCCCCTAGCTAGGCATAATGCATAGTTTCAAGTGTTGTCATCCTTGGTTTCCAACTCCTCAATCACACATCCATTTTTTCTAGTAGATTTAACATAGGAGTTCCTCATCATCACACTTCTAGGCACAAAATTAAGAATCTTATTTTTATAGATAGGCTCCTTAATTATATCAATAAAATTGGGATGCACGCTAATCATTTTAAGATCCTCGCTCCCTTTACTAGAAGTAGCACCCTTGACCTTAGGAACATATATAAATTTGCAGTTTTTATTTGGAGGAGTCCTATCAATGTTTTTAGTGGAGGAAAAAGCAGAACCCAGGTTGTTGATGATTTCCTCCAACTTATCAATTCTAGCGGGACTTTGTTCTATCCTTTCGTTAATTATTGGTTCCTTTTCCTTTAAAGTTTTCAAGGCAATCCCCACCTTAGAATCAAATTGAGTAAGATGATTGTGGACCTTTTTATCTAAATTTTCAAGATGTTCAATAGTAGGCATTTTATTTTCTATAGCTTCTAACCTTTGCATATCATGCTCCAAAGTCAATGCCGTTTCATTAATAATGACAGGGGGTGAACCCACTAAATTTTCCATAGCATTGAAAGCATCCGAAGTGGGACACATCAAGAAATTCCCTCCGGTAATAGTGTCAAGAACAAATCTATACCAAGTAGTGATTCCCACATAAAAATTTCGAAGAAGAACGGTAGTGGATTGCTTACGAGTTGATCTATTTTGAGTATCACAAATCCTATACCAAGCATCTTTTAAATTCTCTCCTCCCCTTTGTTTAAAATTAAGTACTTCATTTTCAGGGGTGGTAGTAACGAGCGAATAACTAGCCATAATGGTGAGGCAAGCAAGCAAACAAGCAAATAAAATATTTTTGTGTTTTTGTAAATTTTTTGTAGAAGTGGGGGAGATGAAAACGAGAAGCAAATGCAAATAAAAGGTAAATAAAGTAAATGCAAGTGAATGATAATTTGTGCGAAGGTACTTGGTAATTTTGATGATGTCTCCCCGGCAACGGCGCCAAAAATTCTTCCTGCTACTTGAAGTCTGCGTTGGTATTTCCCCGAAGAGGAGAGGATGATGCAGTACAGTAGAGATAAGTATTTCCCTCAGTTAAGAACCAAGGTTATCAATCCAGTAGGAGAACCAAGCAAAATTCCATTAAGCGCCCCTGCACACACAAAAGCAAACACTTGCACCCAACGCAAATAGGAGGGTTGTCAATCCTCTTAGCAGTTACTTGCAAGGATTAAATCTTATAGAGGTAATAGCTAAACTAAAATACTAATTAAAATAAAAGTAAATAAATTGCAGCAAGGTATTTTTGGGTTTTTAATATGATAAAGATAGACCCGGGGGCCATAGTTTTCACTAGAGGCTTCTCTCTCGAGCGCAGAAACATACGATGGGTAAACAAATTACTGTTGGGCAATTGATAGAATAGCAAATAATTATGATGGATTCATGGCAATGATCATGTATATAGGCATCACGTCCGAGATATGTAGACCGACTCCTGCCTGCATCTACTACTATTACTCCACCCATCGACCGCTATCCAGCATGCATCTAGGGTATTAAGTATGAAACAGAGTAACGCCTTAAGCAAGATGACATGATGTAGAGAAGCAAATTCAATCAATATGAATAAACCCCATCTTTTTATCCTTAACGGCAATAATACAAATATGTGTCATGTCCCCTTCTGTCACTGAGATTGAGCACCGCAAGATTGAACCCATAACAAAGCACCTCTCCCATTGCAAGATAAATCAATCTAGTAGGCCAAACTAAACCGATTGATCGGAGAGAAATACAAAGCTATAACAATCATGCATAAAAGAGTTCAGAGAAGACTCAAATATTTCTCATGAATAATCTGATCATAAACTCACAATTCATCGGATCCCAACAAACACACCGCAAAAGAAGATTACATCGGATAGAACTCCAAGAACATCAAGGAGAACATTGTATTGAAGATCAAAGAGAGAGAAGAAGCCATCTAGCTACTAGCTATGGACCCGTAGGTCTGTGGTAAACTACTCACACATCATCGGAAGGGCAGCAAGGTTGATGTAGAAGCCCTCCGTGATCGATTCCCCCTCCGGCAGAGTACCGGAAAAGGCCTCCAGATGGGATCGCGAAAGAACAGAGGCTTGCGGCGGCGTAAAGGTTATTTCTTCTGGCTCTCTGGGGGTTTCCCAATATTTGTGAATTTATATAAGTGAAATTAGGTCAAACGGAGTCACGTGGGGCGCGCCCTGTTGCCTTGTGAAGCCTCCGTGAGGCTTCTGGCCTCCTCCCGAGGCTTTCAAGGTTTCTTTTATCCAGAAAAAAATCTCCAAAAAGTTTCGTGGCATTTGGACTTCATTTGGTACTGTTTCTCTGAAAAGCCAAAAACAAGCAGAAAACAGCAACTGGCACTGGGCACTAGGTTATTAGGTTAGTCCCAAAAAATGATATATAATTGCATATAAAAACATCCAAGATTGATACTATAATAGCATGGAACAAATCAAAAATTATAGATACGTTGGAGACGTATCAAGCATCTCCAAGCTTGATGCGCTTAGAGGGGCTCTCTCCCCCTCTCTCCCGGTGGCGCTGGAACGCCGCCGGGGGAACCATCGTGTGATGGCAATCTATTCCAACAAGTTCGTCATCTTCATCAACACCTCCATCACCTTCCCTCGTCTATTTTGAGTGGTCCACTCTCCGGCAACCCGCTGTACCCCCTACTTGAACATGGTGCTTTATGCTATATATTATTATCCAATGATGTATAGCCATCCTATGATTTTTGAGTAGATTCTTTTTGTCCTATGTGTTGATTGATGATCTTGATTGGTTTGAGTTGCGTGTTTTATTTTGGTGCTATCTTATGGTGCCCTCCATGCCACGCACACGTGGGGCATTCCCACTACATGGTGTTGCAATATGTTCATGATTCGCTTATAGTGGGTTGCGAGAGTGACAGAAGTTTAAACCCGAGTAAGGGAGTTGTTGCATATGGGAGCAAAGGAGACTTTACACTTAAAGCTATGGTTGGGTTTTACCTTAATGATCTTTAGTAGTTGCGGATGCTTGCTAGAGTTCCAATCATAAGTGCATATGATCCAAGTACGGAAAGTATGTTAGCTCATGCCTCCCCCTCTTATAAAATTGCAATAATGATTACCGATCTTGTTATCAATTGCCTAGGACAATCTCGCAAATCCTACCACCACTTTTCCACACTCGCTATACTACTTAATTGTTCTTTTATTAAAACAACACCTAACTTTGGCGTCGTATCAAGTGCATCCGAGATAGCTCGTGCATCCTTGTATCCCTCGACTCCTCAGCCGGCCGATCAAGATCTCACGCATGGGATCAAAAGCAATACGAATTTACAAAAACACGCCCGTAGCCGCTCTTGCTAATTTGCTAATGAGCCCTCAGACAAAGCAGACCTTTGCCAAAATATCATTTTCTTAATCTGGATCCTCTTCGATCCCTCCATGGCGGCAGCCCCGGTGAATCCTTCGACGGTAGCCTGGCTTGGCCTACCTCCGCGTTCGTCTGCCTCAAACGGCTCCAAGGCCCGGTGATCTCTTCGACAGTGGCCGCGCTTGGCCGGCCTCTGCGGTCGTCCGCCTCAAACGGCTCCACCACGTTTGGCCTACCTCTCGCCCGCCCGCCTTCTTGCTGTTCCCCGACGCCGAGTCCGCCGCCGGCCGCAACCTGCACACCATCTGCTGCTCCCTTGCATCCAGCGGTTGGTCCTGGACCTGAAGACATCCGCCTGCTACAAAAAACTTGCGTGGGCAGCGAGCACAACCTAGCAACCCCTTGTAGCAACAAGGACCATTTGCTTTTGTTCCAGTTTAATGTATCTAGTACATGCAGATTGTAGCTTGTGATCTTATCCAGTACAATTGTTCTTTATAGAATGTAAGTTGTACTTGCAGATTGTAATCTTGTGAGTATTGATCAGAACTCAGAATGTGAATGTATTGTATTGATCAGAACTCAGAATGTGAATGTATCTAGTACTTGCAGATTGTAATCTTGTGAATGAAAAATTCAGAAATAATGTTTTTATTGCCTAGTTCCTTGTGGTTTGAGGAATTGAGGTGTTCTGTAGTACATGATGTAATACAGCTGAACCAGGGCATAATATCAGCTGCTACTTCTGCATTCCTTGTGACTCTGCACTCCTACTTTTCATTCTCACATTCATAGACAAGACCATGCTGCTCTTGCTGCAAGCTTCCAAATCTGAAAGCTTAGAAATAAGGAGTGAATGTAAAGGTGTTCGTGACTGCAAAATTCTGAACAAAACGATTGTTTAATTTTTTTTGGTGAACGCTATTGTCGAGGTTGATGTTGGTTTGCAAACTGAGTTGTTCCTTGCGTGATTCCTATGGTACTGACGAACTTTCACACCTGATACATACCACAGCTGGTACTAATTAAGCAACTAACAGCCCAAATAATCGATGAATCAATTATACTGTTATACAACTGAATAAAGAGATGAGCACTCACAGGCTGACAATATTTTTTGTACATGTATTACTCCTGCGTGATAGTTGTTGATCGTTTGTATGAGAAAAAACAGAGCATGCTTCAGGTTTATGTGAAACAGAGCATGTTTCAGTTTTCAGATATTTTCAGACCTTGTATTTCCATTAAGAAATTAATGAAAAGGGGGAAAAGCCCGGTTGGAAAAAGAAAAAAAAAGTTTATGTGAACATAATGTAACATGGTGCTATTGCTGCTTGCTACACTCATTCAGTACACATAAGTCAGGGAAAATAAGAGAAAGACAGTTTGACAAAACACATATTCCACCCGTTACAAGAATCCAGTCCATCAAAGAAATCAACATTTAATAACTCATGTAAATTCATGTATTTTAACAGACTGAGATCCATCATGCAACATCATTTGGCTTTATCTGTTGCACAATCTCGGGCTCTTTGGTTTTAACCTTTTTGCTAGGACAATTGCAACTATTTTTGCACTATCTTAACTCTATGATTTGATCTGATCAAATGGCAATTATCAGGCGATACAAGGCCATGACTGTGGCACTGAATCCATGAGTGTATCTTGTAGGTGTTATCTCCACACAACTTGACGAAGATATGTGCATCACAACCACATCGTGTAGCAAATTCTCCCTCAATCATTAGAGTTTGCAACATGTATCAGGTGTGACATTATTGTTGCTTGATTTTGCACCTGCACATACATCTACATGATGAGTCGTCCAGGTTCCAGAGAGCAAATACACATATACAACATACAGAAACCATTAGTTCTTTATATGTGTTATTAACTGAACCTCCATCAGTTGTACTGTTCAGTTGGTGTTTTGCGGTGGTAGCATTTTTTACAGCAATAACGGGGCAAGTGAGGTGAGTTTCTTGGTGGCTAGACTGGGAGGCAATCTCAGGACCGCAAGTGATTTATGGAGGAAACTTGGAGTTCCATCCATCATTGTTTCATCAGATGCATCATCCTAACCGCCGCCATGGTGATTGGTTGCAGCGTATCACATGAGTAGAATATGTCCGCCATGTTGATCGGGGACTGGGAGTTGCATTCCATCGTCGCCGTCGCGGCACCCGTTTGAAGAGATGTGTTCCATTCCGGCGATCGTCCAAGCAGATGCATTCCGTCCCCGCCGCCGCTGATGTAGGTTTGAATCGTGATTGAGAAAAGGATTCTGTACTAGGGAATTGGTAAAACTGCCCACGGCTGAGGGGTTTTTGGAAAAATTACCAGACTACAAAGGGATGGAGGCGGGCATGTTTCTGCAAATTTAAGGGTTGTGTTACACCATGCCTACGATTTAAGGTGGCTGGATAGCGTTGATGGGATGCAGGGATGCAAACATATAGCCGGATTCATTAGATATGACGCCCCTAACTTTTATTTTCATATTCTTTATTATCTTGCAAACTTATCTCACTACATCTACAAAGTACTTGTAGTCTTATTACTTGTTTCTAGGCAAAGCAAACGTTGGTGTGCGTAGAGTTGTATCGGTGGTCGATAGAACTTGAGAGAATATTAATTCTACTTTTAGCTCCTCATTGGGTTCGACACTCTTACTTATCGAAAAAGGCTACCAACGATCCCCTATACTTGTGGGTTATCAAGGACTACCATGACAGTGCCAGATCCAAGCGGGAGAGCTCCTCTCCGGCGAGGTGGCCGTGGTCCCAACCTCTGTCGTCCGCATCCCCGAGCTCCCCCACGACCTAGTGGTTGACCCTGCACCAACACCACCGCCGCGAGATCCATCTGTGGAGGTTGTCATGCTCGACAGCATGGTGGACACCGCCAATCACAACGTCGACACAGGGACAAGCCCCTGGACCCCCTGGACCGCTGCTCGTTGCCTCGTCTGCCATGACGGCGAGGACGAGAGCCTCGAGCCCGGCACCGTCGCCCTCACGCCCGTTGGGTAGGACCTCCACCTTGCCTCCCGTCGTCTCCTCACGGACACGCATCTGGACATCGCCGCCCATGGAAGCTGACCTCTCCGTTGCTCCCGTCCCAACCAAGGAGGTGGAGGGGAGACGCTACCAGCACCACGCTGGGATCCTCTGGCTGGAGCACGACGACGTGGGTCATGGCCGTGGCTGTATAAATGCTGCGTAAATACGCAGAAAAAATGTTGAAATTAATAGTAGTAGTGCACAGTTTAAGGTAGTAGTAGCACAGGGAACACACTACTACTACGTAGAGATAGCAGTAGCGGGGGCCACACACGCGCTACTACTAACAAAAGTAGTAGTAGCGCGTGGTGGTACCTGCGCTACTACTACCCTGTTAGCTGTGGCGCGGTAGTAGTAGCGCGGCCCCCTGCGCTACTACTAACCTGTTAACCCGCGCCACTACTAGGCTTTTCCCTACTAGTGTATCGTTCAACCTTTATGCTAAGAGTACCCCCAACGTCACCTCGGGTATCCGCAAGTTAATTACTAGACAAGCATCAGGTAATCTCAAATACAAAATATTCAATCCAACATAAAGAAACTTTAAAAAGCAAGACCTAGTTCACCAAAAAAAAGATAAAGGGAGATCAACATCATATGATCCAACTTTATTAATAAAGCTGATGATAGAATCAAGATCGAATCCAACAAAAACATGAGAGAGAGATCGAACACATAACTACTAGTACATACCCTCAGCCTCGAAGAACTACTCACACATCATCATGGAGGCAACAAGGTTGATGAAGAGGCCTCCTCCAATGGCTTCCCTCCCCGACAGAGTGCCGGGAAAGGCCTCCAGATGGGGTCGTCGCAAAACAAGAACTTGCGACGACGGAAAAATTGTTCTGAGAGTACGACGAAAGGTTTCGGTATATATAGGAATATCTGGCGATGGAATTAGGTCAAAAGAGTGCCTGGGGGGGCACAAGCTCAGGGGGCGCGACCACCCCCTTGGCCGCGCCACCTGGCCTTGTGGGCCCCTCGTGCCTCCTCTCGACGTCTCCCGAAACTTCTAGGGTCCTTCCTGGTCCAAAAAAAGTCAAAATTGGCATCGTATTTGGACCTTCCTAGATATTGATTTTCTGCGAAACCAAAAACAAGCAGGAAACAGGAACTGACACTAGGCACTAAATTAATAGGTTAGTCTAGAAAAATAGTATAAAATGGTAGTAAATGTATATATAAATGATAATATCATAGCATAAAATAATAAAAAATTATGGATACGTTTGCGACGTATCAACAGTTAGTAGATATTACCAAACGCTGACAAGCAATACCTTCATCCAAAGAGAATGCCTCACTACACGCCATTGCATCGAGAATCTCCGGTACGATCATGTTTGCAAAATAAACAGCGGAAGCTCCCACAAACTCACCATTGTGTCCCTGCAGATCGCTGCTATAGCTCCCGTGTCTTCATGCCGTCCGACCGTAACATCAGCATGTATTTTTACTGATCCAAGGCTCGGGGCAGACCATCTTCTACTGGTAACAGCCAAGCTCGAACGAACATTCGTCTTCTTCGATGGGATTTGTTCCATATCAGCCAAGAAACGTGGTATGAATGAGAAAGTTGTTAAAGGTGACTCTAACTCCTCTTCATGAATCGCCTTCCACCTTGCCCACCAAATCGACCAAAGTATCACTATGGTCTTCACAAAACTATCTTGCCTCGATGACTCTTGCAATACAATAAACCAGAGACAGCGTCAGTATGCCTACCAAAGATCAAGTGCTCAACTAGCTCTTCATCAATTAGGGACCAAACAACTTTTGCCATGTTGCATTCAACGAGGGCATGCCTTCATGTGTCCTTGTACGCACTACAGATTTCGCACGCTGCAGTCTCTGCCATGTTTGGTACGCTGCAGTATCTGCCATGTTTCTGTGACACCACACGGATTTCACATGTATAGAGTTTCTCGCGAGCCTCAAAACAAAATTCTTCAACTTGGTCGGAACCTGCAATTTCCATAACTTTGTCCCATTTCCATAACTGGTTAGAGATCAGTCGGGAACAGCTAAACAGCGTCAATAGAGTGAACCCGAAAAAAAGAAGTGATTTTGGCCTGCACTCGCAGACCAACGCGCCGCTGATTCACGCGGTCACGGGCTCACGGACGGAGAACCTCCCCGCCACACCCCGGCAACTCGCTTCCCTTCCGCACCCGATCGATCCCCCACCCCAACACCGCACCGCAGATCACGCGGTCGTCTCTCCCCCAAAACTCCCAACTCTAGCGCTGCTGCTGCTTCAAACCCCGAGCCCCCTATCGCCTCGATCTCCCTTCGTCAAACCCATTCACACACAATGGGCAACCGCACCTCGCGCCACCGCCGCGCCGCCGTCGACCAGCCAGCCACGGCCCCTCCGCCGACGGCCCAGCCCAAACCCCAGCCGCCGCCGAAGCCCCAGACGGCGCCGGCCCCAGCCCCGGCCCCGACGCCGGAAGCGGGACAGGTGGCCATGGGCCGCGTTCTGGGACGCCCGATGGAGGACGTGCGCGCGACCTACACCTTCGGCCGCGAGCTCGGCCGGGGGCAGTTCGGCGTCACCTACCTTGTCACGCACAAGGCTACGGGCCAGCGCTTCGCCTGTAAGTCCATCGCCACGCGGAAGCTCGTCCACCGCGATGACATCGAGGATGTGCAGCGGGAGGTGCAGATCATGCACCACCTCACGGGTCACCGCAACATCGTCGAGCTCCGCGGCGCCTACGAGGACCGCCACTCGGTCAACCTCATCATGGAGCTATGTGAGGGCGGGGAGCTATTCGACCGCATCATCGCGCGGGGGCACTACTCCGAGCGAGCCGCCGCCTTGCTCTGCCGCGAGATGGTCTCCGTCGTGCACAGCTGCCACTCCATGGGGGTTTTCCACCGGGATCTCAAGCCCGAGAACTTTTTGTTTCTCAATAACAAGGAGGACTCGCCGCTCAAGGCCACTGACTTCGGCCTCTCCGTCTTCTTCAAACACGGTGAGCGCTTCATTTCACTACCTCAGTCGGGATGTATGGATTGAATTGTGAGAGATTCTTCCCGTCTTCGACTTGATGTGGATTTTGGTTTGACTTTGAACCGATTTCCTTGGATCAACAGGTTTGAAGTTGGGAAGTGCTAAAATTAGAGCTAGATACGAGACAGCAATTGGCTTATGCTTATGTCATACTTAGATCTTGTAGATATTTTAGCTTTGGTTCTTGTTGTGTGCTATTGTTGGTACGGGGATCTAGTGATCCACCATCTAACTCTTAGTACTTTGGGGACAGCTCTGGCTTGGTGCACATGGTGATAACGAAATGGCATTGTAGATTTCCACTATTTACACTTTGAGCACAGTGTTGTTTCTATCATTGATAGTTGAGGGGAAAAAGGATTGCATATCTACCTGCTAAACATGCGTGCACGTGTATCAGAAATGACACCTAAAATTATCTGATGAAACCAGATGCTTCACATGCAAACTGTTGGTCGCCGGCGAAGATTCTTGTTTTTGCCGTGCTGTTCATCACTAGAAAGTAGAAAATAGAGCTGGCTGTTAATTTTCTTCGTATTCACGGCATGTTTAAAGTGAGCTAAGGCCTACTATGAATCTTACAGGGGAGCAGTTTAAGGATCTCGTTGGAAGTGCGTATTATGTTGCTCCTGAGGTTCTGAAGCGGCACTATGGAGCAGAAGCTGACATATGGAGTGCTGGGATTATTCTGTACATCCTTCTGTCTGGTGTTCCTCCTTTTTGGGCAGGTGATGTTTGCCAATTCTCATCTCAGTTAGATTTTTGCTTTTTATTTATCCACTAACACACATGTTCCATTTTCTTTTTGTATTCATCCTCTATTTTTCAGACAATGAGGATGGCATATTTGAGGCTGTCTTGCTTGGTCACATAGATTTCTCGTCTGACCCTTGGCCTTCAATATCTAATGGTGCAAAAGATTTGGTGAAGAAGATGTTGCGGCAAGACCCCAAAGAGCGCTTGACTGCTGCGGAAATTTTGAGTAATTATTCAACTGCTCATTCTGTTATCATGTTACTGCACACACATTTCATAGCATGGCATTCTTATTTGTAAAGAGATGTGCACTCACTTAGTAGTTAATAGCAAATCAAAATCAAACATTCGTCGCAGTGTGTTCCATCTGTATTTTTTCATACAAAAGCACTGCTAATAGTGTTATACTTCTATTAGTAATTCAGAAATAGATTACTGAGTTTATTCTCGTTGTTGATGACCTGTCCCATTTATGTGCTGTTTGCAAATATAATTTCTTATCTAATACTTTACACATTCAGATCACCCATGGATTAGGGAAGATGGAGAGGCTCCAGATAAGCCACTTGACATTACTGTTATCAGTAGAATGAAGCAGTTCAGGGCGATGAACAAGCTTAAGAAAGTCGCATTGAAGGTTATTGAAGACTTCATAATATTTACCTTCCCTGCTGACACTTGAGTTTCTTTAGCATCTAAGTCTACTATTTTCCTCCATTATAACCAGATCGTTGCAGAGAACTTGTCTGAGGAGGAGATTACAGGCTTGAAAGAAATGTTCAGATCCCTGGATACTGATAACAGTGGGACAATTACTCTTGAAGAGCTAAGATCTGGTTTACCAAAACTTGGCACCAAAATTTCTGAATCAGAAATTACACAGTTAATGGAGGCGGTATGTTTGTACTCCACAGGCATATACTCTTGTTTTTTACATGCTACATTTTTCCATACCATCTGAGTTTCCTATGTTTAACCCAAATGACTTATCCAGTTCGGAAGTTTGGAAGCAACTACCCTACTTAAAAGAAAGAAAAAAAGACCACTTGCAACTTCACATAGCTTTCTTGACGATGATGTATCAATGTAGATCACAAAATATCATTGTGTGCTCATTTGATGGTAGCATTTAAAAGTGCTTTACAACTGTTTCCAACTTTCCGTAGTTCTAGCATAAGCTATTTTGTGTCCTTATTCTTTTTCCCTTTATTACAAAACAGGCTGATGTTGATGGAAATGGGACCATTGATTATTCTGAGTTTGTATCAGCGACAATGCACATGAATAGATTGGAGAAGGAAGACCACATACTTAAAGCATTTGAATATTTTGATAAGGACCACAGCGGGTAATTGAACTTAAACTTGAATGCCATATTCTATAATTTTGAGTTGTGACTTTTTGCATTGTTTTTCTCATTGCCGAATTCTTTGTGTGCAGATACATAACAGTTGATGAGCTCGAAGAAGCTCTTAAGAAGTATGATATGGGGGATGATAAAACAATTAAAGAAATTATCGCTGAAGTAGATACAGATCATGTAAGTCTATCTTACAAACATCAAAATCATTGCACATCAAATCCACTTGTTTGGGATGAAAAGTTTGATATGTGTGTGCCATGTGCACATGTCGGCTTCTTTCATGATGTTGTCATCTCTTTTGTTTTGCTTTTGCTAGGAGTTACTCATCTATCTATATTAGTGATGTATATACACACATTGAACTGAATTGAGGTAGATAAATATAACAAGATGTGAATACGAATGCGTGCAATATATCTTGACCAGTTTGTTCACTGATTCTAGGACTCCGTCAGTAAACTTGTATCATCACTACTACTGCTTCACAAACCTGCATGGAGAATAATAATCATTACTGACCCCATTTTACATTTTTGGAGCTACAACTTAGAGTTAACAAATGGCTGCCTGGCTCAGTTCATCATGGTGCTAATAATTTGCTTCTTATTAATTGTTCAGGATGGAAGAATCAACTACCAGGAGTTCGTTGCCATGATGAGAAATAACAGCCCTGAGATTGTTCCAAATCGGCGGCGCATGTTCTAATTATCTTCTACACTTCTTGAATACCGCTTAGACATCTTCCTGGCCCCATTATCTTCCAAGAATACTTTTGAGGGATGTGCCGCTTTAATGTTATTGTCCCTCATCTTGGATTTGGTGTGTATTTCGTTGATCACATGATTGATCAATTGCTGCAGCGAGGGTGTTATGGTCATATGCGTACTGCCTCCTGATCATTTGTATGAAAACAGGCGTTGTGTAACAGTTTTTTAATGATAAGCAGCGCTATATTATTCTGGACAAACATAGCTCAAATGTGGTTCTGAATGTCTGCTATGAAATGGTGATCGACGCAGATGCGCCACCCACAAATAGCGAACTTTGCTTTTGAACTTACTAGAATAATTGCCCGTAGGTTGCAACGGGATAGAAATATTCTAGCACGTTAGCCCATGATTTATCTCTTTATATAAATGCGATTGTGTAAACAAGTGTTTATCAAATAAAATCCTATCCATGATTTACCTGCTGAAATAAAATAAAATCTTGCCTGCAATTTATCTGCCCAAATAAATTCTAGGATTTTATTTGGTAAACACTTATTTGGAAAGCATTTATTGGTTTTACCAAACGAAACAATTTTTTTAGTTTGGTACAAGTCAATAAAGGTGGGGCACTTAAGGGCATCTTCAACGTGGACCCTTAGAACGCCCGCAAACGTTCGGACTTTCAACGCGGACCCGTCCTCGTGTCCGTTTTCCTTCAAATCAGGGGGGCTTTGTGGGAGTCCGGACCTTCGCCACGTCGTACTTCGACACCCCGGCCCACCCAAAACCGAGACAGAGCCCGCGCATTTGGAGCGGTCTGCATTGTTTTCGTGCTAAAACCAGCGCATTCCCCACCATCCCTACTCCGATCGCCGCCGCCCTCCATCCTAATTCCCGCGCTTTTCGCCGCACATGGACTTTGTACGAAGACCTGCCGGAGCCGACGTAGGTGGAGGATCCGGAGAAGGTGGCTGCCTGCAAGATCAACTCGGCGACACGACAAGCCCGCCGCCTCAAAAAGAAGGCAAAGGATCAAGAGGAGATGGCGACCGGCAAAAAGAAGGGTGGCGGGGGCGGCAGACAGGGGTGTGGATGGGGGGTAGGCGTCGTGCGGGGGCGGGCACGTGGTGCGTTGCCGCCGTCCATCCACACGCTGCCCTGGCCAAAGCAATATCAGCCGCCCTACTTCTATGCCGCCAAGCAGCTCGGCTGTCAGCAGCAGTTCCCGACCTCCGCCACCGGGCAGTGCCATATTGCGTCGATGTCAATGTAGCGCCGCTCCATTTTGCCGACTCGACATCGCCGCAGCTTATCCGATCGCGGATGCCCGACGTGGATCAGCTCGGTGTCTGCTCTTTGTTCACCGGTATGTCTTAACCGGGCGAGCCGGCGTATGACAACGCGGATATGGAGTTGATGGAGATGATCCATGACGGAGGCGAAGGCAGCTTTGAGGATGGACAAGTGGATGACTTAGAGCCAGAGGTGTACACCCAACAGCCGGGCACGTACACCGGGCAACCGGAGCAGGACATGTACGCCGACGAGGGCCTTGATACGGAGGATTGCCCGGTCGATCCCAAGAAGAGGGGTAAAGGAGAAAGTTTCATCATGCGGGAGGACGAATTGTTGTTCATGGTTCACCACTAGCATCTATCCGATACATGGCACAGAGCAAAATGGCGCAACATTTTGATCCAATATTCATTCTTGGTTTCATGTGTACATGAATTTTGAGCCCTACCACAACGAAGTCATCCACGATCATGGGACAAAGTCGTTCACCCATTGATGGTACACCATCCCAGAGTCCGTGAACAAGTATTGTGGCCATTTAAAACAACTAATAGGTCAGTGACCAAGTGGTGCGTAAATCGCCGAGCAAGTAAGTTCTTCTATGTGTTAGTCATTTGGCCGGTTATGCAACTTGCTGGCCAGATATGATCTATGTGTTATTCATTTGGCCGGATATGCACCTTGTTGACAATGTCTTTTTTTTTCTAGCCCTCTCGTGCGTGCAACTTGTTTTTGAACATGGAGAAGAAGAGCTTCGTCCTCATGCATTGTTGGTTGAATGCGCAACCCAAGTGACAACTATCCATTGTCAATTCCATCAAGACCGCCGGCATCGACATTGAGGAAGAAACGGGTAACCTAACCGACCCAACAAAAGAGCTACCCAAAAAGGTTAGAAGGGTGTTCCGCGGAAATAAGTGCGAGGAGGAGAAGGAGAAGCGAGAAGGGGCGACAACCAAGATGACGGAGAGGTTCGAGGACATCTTAGCGAAGAAGGAGGAGGCATGTGTTAAGCGCTATGACGCGAAGGAGGAAGCGAAGGCGGAGAGGTTTAACATCTTGATGACGGCGACCGAGAAGAAAATCAACCTCGAAGAGAAGAAGACCAAGCTCGAAGAGAGGAAGGTTGTGCTCGCGGCCGCTTCGGTGGATACCAAAATGTTGACCATGAGGATGGACGAGTTGGATCCCGATGCGGCGATGCTCATGCGCGCCATCCGTGTTAGGATGTCGAAGCGCTTGGCGACTGAGATGGAAGCGGCTGGTGAGGAGGATCTAGCGTCAGAGTGAGCGAGGAGGCTCGGACAGCCGGTCTGGGAGGGCCAGATTCTGTTTTTTTTGCACGGACTGCTAGTCTGTAACTTTTGTGATCAGGGACATGTAAAAACTATGAACATTCGTCTCTTTATGGTTGTGATCGGGCGCTACGAACACCAAACTTAAATTCGCTCATATTGCTATGCATTGGAAATGAAGAAGGCCAGACCTGGATGGGCGTTTAGGGGATGTCGTTGGATCTGTGCCCATGGACGAGTCTGGACCAGTCCGCAGCTGAATACTGTGCCTGTTTTAGGGGTCGGCGTTGGAGATGTTCTAAGGTGGTTTACAAGGAAAATCGATGAAAAAACCCAGAGATGAGGGAAAAGAAAATCAAATTAAGAGAGGGGAGGGGGTGGGAGACCTACCAATGTACAATCCCCAACTCCTCTTTAATAATAGTAAATTTTTTTGCAAGTTCAGGGAAAAATAGCCGCTTAGTGAACATACGATTCAGTTGGTTCTGCCTTGTCACGCCTAAAAACAAGGGGAACTGACAAGTGGTCTTCTAGTCGATGAATGAGTCCATTCACAATCTGGCTTGCACTAGTCTTATTGCTGATTTTTCGTCGAAAAGGACCCCCTAGCGAACGCAATTGGCAAAAAAGACCCCCTCCGGATAAAAGTGACAAAAAAGACCCCCTCGCCCGTGGCGGCAGGTGCGCCGGGTGACACGTGGCACCTGCCGCCACGGAGTGAGGCGGCCGGCCCCTGCCGCCGCCGGCCCAGGCGGCAGGCTGCGTGCAACGGAATCCGGCGCTCGGCAACGGAACGGCAGCCGTGGTGGGCCCTGCCGCCACCGGGTGGGGCGGCATCACTGTGCCCTGCCGCCACCGGGTGTGGCGGCCGCACTGTTGCTGCTCCACCCCGGCCGACAGGCGACACTGTACCGGACGGCGCTGATTTTGCTGCGCGCTGCGGTGCCCTCGTCGTTTCCTGGCCCTGATTCCTAGGCGCTGTCTATTCTCTGTTCATCTGTCTATTTTCTGCTCACTGGCCGAGTCTGTGTTTCGTTTGCTGCGTGATTCCCGCCTAATCTTTTATCTATCTGTTGCTGCGGCCGACGCGACAGCACCGAGGCGTGTGATTCCCTCGACGATGCCACTCACATAGCGAAGCCCGACAGCTTTGCTGTTGCTGCGGCTGGGAGACACCACTACGCTGGAATCCGACGCTACGGTAGGTGAGATCTAACCCGTTGTGCCGACATTACAGTGCTTCTCCTCTTCGTTTTATACACAATGCACGCAGACGCTCTCTCTCTCTCGAATCTCTCTGGTTGCTTGCCTCGGTGCCTCCCTGCTCTCTGTAAGTGGAATTCCTCTAAGTGACCAAGAACAGTAGCGATTTAGGGCAATTTAGAGTTGGATTCAGATGATGTTTTAGTTGAAGAGAAGATAGAGGAAGGTAAGATATATCCATTTTTCTTGGTTTGGTTCGCATGCATGAAGTTTTTGTTCTGTTTGATTAGTTCCTAAGTGTGTATTCTCTATTGTTTTAGGCATTATTTCATCACTTTGTGGAGTCATTTGGAGCTTCTGGAGCAGGATTTGCCGTGCAAAGTGAAGTACGAAGTTGAAGATCAAGGTATGAGCCTTGCAATACATGGATTTTCTTGTGCATGCACGGTGAAAAGTAGTTACTTTTTAAGCTCGTCATTAGCTATGCGATGTTTACCGCTTAGAAGTTAGAAAAGTTTTCAGACGAGATATGTTGCATTTATAGTAATTTTTTCGACAATAGTAGGTTGAAGATGTTGTAGAGCAATGTTAGCTGTGTCCGTAACTAGTTATATTTTTGACATGCATGATGTTGTTAATTTTGTCATTAAGACGTAATTAGTAGTACCATTGAACCTTTTAGTTGGGTTAGAGCCGGAATTTGGAGAGCAAATATTTGACAGTATTGTATATCAGCGTTAGGCCTTTAAAATGCATAGATTTAGTTTGACATACAAGAATTTATAAATGTGGTAAGTACGAAAAAGTTTGTGCTGTTATTGGTCATTGGATGAATAAATGCGTTGTTATTTCATGTGGTATGTTTATTAATAAGTTGTATAGTTAGGACACCGTTGAAAATGCTAATATCCTTAATGATGTATGTAATTAGGTAAAAGAAGATCATCTGAGTAGCAAACAAGGAGGAGAAATTGTGTTTCGATCTTCGATATCCCTGTTGAGGTGATGATCATGTTCATGCAAGTGCTATTTTGATGCTGTTGATAGGCAAAAAAAAATCCGTGGCTAATATTTATGTTCATGTGATAATAGGCTGACGGATATTTTTTCGAACCATTGTGATGGTTAATTTTATTCGGAAGGACATCCATATTGAAGCTGAGGTATAAATGACGCCGTGTAATATTGTGAATATTTTTTATATTGATGTACTGTTGTGAATGATGTTAAAGCTGCTGTGAATATTTGTCGTATTATTATTCGTAAACAAACTAATATGTTTAAAGTATAAGCAAATGATACTAAAAACAAACCGATTATTTTTAACGAAATTACAGTTATTTTTCTAGTCATATGATACTAAGAAAATTGATTAGTTTTTAACCAAAGTACTGATATTAATATCATATGTTAAAAAAATTGATTAGTTTCTAACAAAAATATGGATATTAAAATTGACTCGTACTATTATGTTTAAGGTCGAACCGAATGATATTAATAAAACACTGATTATTTGAAACGTAAATATGCATGTTAAAATGTTTTTGCCCTTATTATTATATTTAAATTTTTAATCGACTAATAATACAATATTCGGTTAGGTACTACTATGGAAAATTTGTTAGTGTTCTATGGGGACGTCGTACGTGACGGTCCTTGCGGGGTGGATGTGTCCTTGTGCAGGTCGACTACAGTTGTAGTGAAAGACATGGTCAATGTAGGTTATGCAGCAGTCAGAAGGTGCATCCGAGCGGCGTTTGGCCCAGCGATGCAGGGGAAAAAAATGACAATGGAGGCCTTCGTCGTTGACGGAGGAAATGATGGGACAGTTGCCCGTTGGGGTTTGCGGCCGGTCACAGGCGAAAAGTCCTGGGGGTCGTACATGGGGTTTGCAAGCAATCCCATGAACTCTATGTTTGGACAGCCGATGGTGTATGTGCAGTTCATTTCTGTCAGTGATGTTGCCGAATGCAGTAGCGGCAGTGGTGAGGTCCAGTTAGCCATCACAGCAGCCCATAGCGCCGGCCCATCGGAACCGACAGGCGACCAACAAGTGTATGACACAGGATATTGGTCTGCGACCGTTGACTTGAGTGAACGCATGGAGGGATTGCCGGAGGCGCTAGATGATGACGATGACGGTCATTCTTCTGCCTCTTCGGACTCAGGCGAAGAAGATGTTGTTCCTCCCCAGAGGGCGGTCGCGGCACCACTAGGACCTGAGTTTTTACAGGTTATGAGCATCACCAATGAATTTCACTCTGTTTCTGGCCTGGAAGCGGGAAGCCTGGAGGTTGGGCAGATTTTCCCTGACAAGAAATCTGCTTACCAGGCAATAGATAGCTATGCAATCGCCATCCACCGCCAGCATAAAGTGAAGCAGTCTGATAAAAAAGAGTTGAAGGTCATCTGCATCCATTCCGGTTGCCCCGGGAGAGTTCTCGCTAGACTGAAGCCTGGGGTATGTCAGCCATGGCATATCACAAAAATAATGGAGCATAGCTGTGAGCAAACCGGGACTCTTTCACAGCACTGCAATGTGACTGCAAGATATGTGTCACAGATGATGGAAACGATTGTGCAGGAAAGTCTCAACATTAGTATCAGGGCTTTGCAGAAATCTGCAGAAGATCAGATTGGCTTCCCTGTCAGCTACAGCAAGGCTAGGCGTGCGAAGGAACAAATATTCCAGAGGTTGTATGGAACCTATGAGGAGGCCTATTCTTATGCCCCCAGACTGCTTCATCAGATAGCAACTGCTAACAGGGGGACCCAAGTTTGGAAAAAAGAACGTCCAAACCCAATGAAGCCGGACGAGCTAATCCTTGACCGCTTATTCTGGGCATTCGCCCAGACTATACAAGCCTTCAAGCACTGTCGCCCGGTATTATCAGTTGATGGTACTTTTCTCACTGGAAAGTACAAGGGCACACTATTGGTGGCGATTGCAGCAGATGCAAATAGTCAGCTTCTTCCTATTGCATATGCACTGGTCGAGAGCGAGAACAAAGATAGCTGGTTGTGGTTCCTGAGCTGCCTGAAGCTGGGTGTCGTGAAAGAGCGCGAAGGTGTTTGCATCATCTCTGATCGCAACACTGGATTATTAAGCGCGCTCGACATAATTAAGGAATCGTCAGAAAGCTGGGGCTGGCCCGATCTAGAGGGAAGGTGGTGCATGAGGCATTTGGCAGCAAATTTTTACTCCAAATTCAAGAATAAGGACTGGTTCAAGCTGTTCAAGAGGATGTGCATGCAGAAAACTTCAGCCAAAATGAACGCGATCTGGGCAGGTATCAATGGTGAGATCGAGCGCGCAGCCTTGCCGCAGAGAGAAGACCGGAGGGGTCGTAGGACGGCAATAAATTTGAGCCAGTGGATCGGCGAGAATTGCCCTCATTTGTACAAGTGGGCGCAGTCTCACGACACCGGGGCTCGGTACGGAATAATGACCAGCAACATGTCAGAGGTGTACAATGGTGTTCTTAAAGGGGTGCGAGCCCTGCCTATCACAACCCTAATCGAAGAAACTTGGAACCGGACTCTGTCATACTTTGCACACAGAGTCACCGTCGCCAAGGCATAAGTTGAATTGAACAAGCCATGGTCCGAGAAGATGCAAAGACATCTGGACGACAAAGCAAAGAAGTCTCAAAGCCATGGTTGCAGGAAAGTGGACACACTTAGGAATAAGTGGGAAGTCAACGTGCGAGCCAAGTTTGTTAAGGGTCACCACAGAGGATCAAAAAAGCAAGCTGTCACCCTCGGGCCAACGTGGTGTGAGTGCTCTTGCAACAAGCCCAAGCTTCTGGGCTACCCTTGCAGTCATGTCCTCCGGGCGGCTGCAGATCAAAAAAATCAGTGTCGAACCATACATATCGCCGTACTTCAACATGTACAATCTATACAACACCTGGAACGGTGAGTTCTGGGCCTGGGGCATTGATATGAACTACAAAATGTTGTGGCTAGATGGGCATACAACAGTCAATGGGTAGAGCAATGGGAAAATGGAGCGCTATTAAATATTGTGCATCAACATAGGTAATTTTTTTATTTAAGATATTTTATGTACATACACAATTTCATCTAATTAATTAATTATGCAGGCCGTACGATGAAACTACAGCTCAAGCGTACAAGGAGTGGTACTGCATGAGCACACGTACTAGCCTAACCGGGCAACCACCTTTGAGCCCAACACATCTCACACACGCGGAGCAGTTGCAGGGACGGATTGACCTGCCATCGGCTTACTATCGTGACTACGCGGTAATGACAAGTAAATTATTCAGGTCCATCGTTTCATAATCATTTCAACCAAATAACAACCAAATATTTTTCAGGTAGATATTTGCAACCATGTTGGGGCGATGGCTGGGGAAGGCTTTGAGGCCCGGGGCATTCCAGCTCACGGAAGGTCATTCTTCAAGCGTATTCAAGACTACGTCGCCACAAAGATCAGATGTGGCAGAGGCGACGACGTTGTCACTGGAGCGTACAACATGCCAGAAGCGAGGTCATCCAGACCGAGTGCGACCCCGTCATCCAGACCGAGCGAGGCGCGTACGAGTACTACAACGACATTACCACGGCATGACTCATCTCTGCCACTGCATCGCTCTCCTTCGGTGCAGCTTCGTCAAGGGCAGACATCCCAGGAACATGGCACGGGCTTGGATTCGATGCCCGAGCAGACTATTTTCCCGAACCCAAATGCGTACACAGGACATGGCGCATACACCCTAGGCGAGGGATCTCAGCCGTATCTCTCCACGCGAGGGATCTCCATGCCCGAGGAGACTCGTGTCCCAGACACATACCAGTACGCCGCACAATGGCCATACACTACAGGCGAGGGATCTCAGCAGGTACTAATGTTTACATTTTTAATGTATTTACAATGATATCATAAATTATCCTCTAACGGTTTATTTACATACGGTTTTTCTGTGCAGGAAATAACTGATCGTACATGGGACGACGAGGACAACCAACGTGGCCTCAACACCGGCATCCTGAGAGCATCACATGATCATGACAACACGGTTACAGGATTAGTTACGGACTTCTTCGGAGAGGACGTTATTGGCCCATCTTATATCCCTCCGGAGTCACAAGCATACACCTACAATTAGGCATCAGGATCTCAGCAAGAATACCAGACTCCACCACCTATGCAGGAGTCACAGACACAGGAAGCCCAGGCGGAGTACGGCCGCGGTCATCGTGTACATCGACAACCTAATCGCTTGTCGCTTTTCGGTCGTCGGGAAAGGTCAGCTGGCCGTCGTCGACTAGGGTGATTCGTCGATCTACGTGTGCGACTTATTCTATCTATCTATAACATTTCCAGACTTTTCAGATATATGTAAGAGACATCTATGTATGCGGAAATAAAAATGCATCTAAATTATGACATTAAAGTACTACATCTGAAAGTAAGATACATTGAACTACTGACATAAAGCTACATTAAACTACAAAAATTAAGATACAAACGGTTACGAAATTTAAGATACTACCACAGGAATCTACTGAGTCCAGCGTGGATATTTTCCTTTTCCATCGCCAGCTTCTTCTGCTGCCTTGGCCTCACGAGCCCTTTCTTTCTTTCTCTGTCTCTCCGCCTCACGAGCCTCCTTTCGCTGCCGTTCCTGCTCCTCCATGCGACGTCCCTCTTCCCGATTTTTCTTCAGTAAATCCTGAAAGAAAAGCTTTTCCTCGGCATAGTATTCTTTTAACTCTCTCTCTTGCTCTGCTTTCTCCTCTGCAGCAGCCTTTTCGCGTCGCTCTTCCGCATACAGACTATCCCATGCACGACGACCTCTTTCACGAATCTCAGTCACTGCCCAAGCCGGCTTCTCCGTGTCAATCCAACGATAGTACATGCACAGAGGTGGAGGAGACTACAACAAGAACAAGAATGTTAATAAAAAATCAACCAAAAAACCAACAATATATCTATTCGTGATGGTTAAAGCATACCGGAGGCTTGTCGTACTTTGAACTAGCTACGGGTGGATCTTCCTCATAATTGGCACACATGAAAAACTTCATGCCCAACCAATCAGAAAAATCCGTCACCTCCTTCACCTTGCAAAGATCGCCACACCAACAGTGCAGGAGTTCCACCCCCTGAGGCAAACTAGCACTCTTCATTTTCCTCGGCCTGATGCTTTGATCCGAGCAAGGCAAACTCATAGCGACTTAAAAAAGTGTGACACACTAAGCGCAGTGGCGATATCGATGCTGGCTGGACGACGGATGACGAGAGGCTCAATGCCTCGTTTTATAAGCTCAGATGACAAATGTGATGGCGGGAAAATAGGGGCGAACAGATGAAAGTTTAGGCGGGAAAATACACTGCGATCAGTGTCGGCACAACGTGACAAAGGACGTGGTAATCAGCCGCAAGGGAATCTGCCGAAACGCGCGGGACGAGGACGAAAGGCGACGCGCGCGCGGGAATCAGCGCCGTCCGGTACAGTGTCGCCTGTCGGCCGGGGTGGAGCAGCAACAGTGCGGCCGCCACACCCGGTGGCGGCAGGGCACAGTGCTGCCGCCCCACCCGGTGGCGGCAGGGCCCACCACGGCTGCCGTTCTGTTGCCGAGCGCCGGATTCCGTTGCACGCAGCCTGCCGCCTGGGCCGGCGGCGGCAGGGGCCGGCCGCCTCACTCCGTGGCGGCAGGTGCCACGTGTCGCCCGGCGCACCTGCCGCCACGGGCGAGGGGGTCTTTTTTGTCACTTTTATCCGGAGGGGGTCTTTTTTGCCAATTGCGTTCGCTAGGGGGTCCTTTCCGACAAAAAAAATCCTTATTGCTCCCTTCCGTAGCATGCATGTCGGCTCTTGTTACTTCAAACTGACAAATACAAGGCACACATGTATCGTGGCTCTCGTTTCTTCATACTGACAAATACTACAAGGCACACACATGCAATCTCCTAGCAGAGAGAGAGAGAGAGAGAGCACATTTCATCTTCTCTTAGGTAGTGTCTGTTGTCCACACATCGATGAGTTACTTGGCATGCCGACATAGTAGATTGTGACCAGAAATAGCAAGCAACGTCGTTTCCTTGGGCAAGTATCACCCAACGGCAGTAGGCTGGCAGCCACTGGAGCAACTGGTTCGGTCATGCAAAGGTGGGATGCTGCTGCTCTAGTAAGTAGCAGGTCTCGTGTCTTTCTTTTGTTGTGTGTGCGACATCACTTAGGCCGGTGGCGGACGTGCGGTCATGCGAAGGAGAGTGGGATGGATGATACTATTCTGCTCTCAGCCTTTTTCTGTACTGGGAAAAAGAACAAGTCATGCGTCTTCTCTTCCGTGGGGGGGATAGTGTGTGCATCTCCAACGGCATCCGTCTGCGAACAGAAAGAACCAGTTCGCGGACACGGATGCGAGAGCCGGCCATCAAACGCTGCCCGCATACATTTCCGTAAATCTGAAATGCCTGCTTCTATTAGTTTAAAAAATAGCTTTCTGCCAGATGCTACAGCCTTCTGTCAAATGCAAACACATATAAGGCTAATTAGAACATGATAATAGTACTTCTAAACACGGAGGATTTGGAGCTCTCGGATGCTCCGCACCCCTATACGAACAATTCGTTCAAAAAAATATCGAGAATTTTGAAAAAAAAATCTGGGATTTTGGGATATCAAATGTGGGTTCCCGATCTACTCCCGTCTGAAATTTCGTGAAAAAATACCAGAAAACGTATTCGTGGCAAAAAAGACAAAAATTTCCTATGTATAGAAAAACACTGTTTGGATAGATTTTTGTTTGGACAGTATTTCCTTCGCCACGGATACGTTTTTTGGTATTTTTCCACGAAATTTCACACGGAAGTAGATTGGGAACCCAGGTTTGATATCCCCAAATTTCAGATTTTTTTGATTTTTTGGGTATTTTTTACGATTATTTTTCGTATAGGGGTGCGGAGCACCCGAGAGCTCCTGTGTATTTTCCTTCTAAACACCAGCTTAGCTAGCTTCCGCCATCATGCAATCAAAATTGTTACCTTCCGCCAAATGTTGTGGCTAGCTTCCACCAAAGGTAGTAGCTTCCACCTAATTAGTTGGGAAGCTCTAGGCATCAGACTACTGCAAATTTGCATCTATCAGACTAGTCCATAGCCATTGGATAGGAGAGTGTTGGAGCGTTGGATTAGAATGCCCAGCTACGTGGGAGTTTCCACCTGATTAGGAGATAAGTCTTTGATTGATTTTATCACTTTCCTTATTAATTGCTTCCAAAATATCTGCCCTACTTAAATGCTCCCAAAAAATCCGTTCTAATTAACTCCTCCAAGATCCGTTTTATGTTCCCCAAAATAGATTATAGTTTGTTTGTTATTTCTTAGAACTAGACATTTGAAGCAAAACACTGGAACATATGCTATTCAAAATTTGAGTGCTTGAAGCACATTATACAAATGTTGGAAGCATAACTGCTTAATGTACAACGACAGGTGTATCCAGCCATGTATGAAGCCTGATGCACCATTGTAGGAAGCATAATTAGTGTGTAAGAAATTTTTTGTGCCTTATCTTCTCATACTCAATGTTTCCGTCGTGTCCTCCGATTCCATACGTGCTTCGTATGCGTGATATTATTTGGGCGTGGAAGCACTTGTGTGGTGGTGAGCTAGGTAGGAAGCACATATTGTGATAGGTGGAAACATGGTTTACTAAAACTGGAAGCATATATATATTAGTTCAACTGTGTACATGAAGCACTGTGTGGTAGTAAGGAACCATTCATTCTGTTTCGTGCTTCCACGTCAACCGGAGATTCTTTCGATTTGGCGAAATCTTATGTATAGTGCACCAGTCTATACTTTTTTTTTGTGGCACGTTGAAGATGTATTTTAGAGGGCAGTAAAATATTTCCAATGTTCCATTAAATTGCTTCCAAGGAAACAAATATTTGTTCCCAAGCAGACTTATTTACCATTGAAACCACATTGTTTTAAAACCAAAAATACTATTGCTTCCAAAGAAACGATAATATGCATCCAAAGAAATAACAATATGCATCCAAAGAAATAACAATTCCGGACACCACCAAGTCGATGGCCGACATGCTTGTGTTGGCCATGCTTCCTGCTGATGCTAGTCATGCTTCCTTGTGATGATAGTCGTGCTTGTTCCCAATGGTGAGCGAGTTTCCTTCCATCGTTACGTGGCGAGTGGCATCAACAATGAGTGACATGAGTGGAGAAAGGCTGCAAAAACAATGCACCATTAGCTAAGGTCCTCGTTGAAAACAAAGTAGTTCAGTTGAGAATGCGAGGCGTGGTTTCATGTAGCCAGCCGCACGAGCTCTCGTCCCTTGATGATCCTCCCTGGTGCATATTGAGCGTCCATGCAAGGATGGCATCACGTCCAACTACTGAGGGGACGACGTCCCGATGTGGTGTATCATGGAGTATATCATGTGGCGGTTGGCACTACCACACCATCTACTGCGGTGACGCAGGTGCGAGGACCTTGTCCCTCGCAACATTGCCATATGGACAGACGTGTTGCTTCTTACAAACTTCTTCTTTGCTTCCTGTAATCCAAGTACATGATCATGTGACAGAGCTAGCAAAATATGACGAACAAAGCAAATATAAATGGATAAGAACTCTACATACTAAAATGAAAAAAGAACAATACCTAGGTTAGATGAGGATAGTGCAGAGAGCATCAGGATGAAAATTTGAGTATATAGAACAATGCTATCTCAACATTAATAATCTCAATCGGAAGCATACAAATTTGGGCATGTAATTAGCATCAAAATTAGTTTATAATTCAGTGACTTTGTGTATACCAAGTTGAGATGAAAAAATGAATCAACTAGAGGAGATGAGACAAGGTGAGGACCGATTTCGTTTAGATTAGCCACGGCCGTCATCATTGGAACAAGGGACATCTGTGTCAGCCACCTGCAACATCAAGCCGACGTTGGTGTCGTTGGTGAGGGTCTGAGTAGACGAAGTGGGGGCAAAATTACACTCAGATCAAAGGTAACGCAAATCAAAACAATTAATTAAAAAAGGATGAGCAAAAGATGAGATGAATCTGACCATGGTTCGTCTGGGTGCATACCATTACTAGGGGCCGATGCCTGGGATGCGCACGCATCTTCCTTGCCGAGCCAAAATGGCGCACCAGTGCGGTGGAACTGGTAGTGACGGGGCATGGTTGGGTGACGGACCGGAGCGGCGATGGGGTTTACGTGGTCGATGGTGAGATCCGGGGACGACGAAGCAGACGGCGACGGCACGCCGCATCATCGACGTGGATGAGCCGTAGTCGTCGTAGATTTTTTTCGGCGAGCTCGTGGATGAGCTTGTTGGTACGGGGCAGGTGGGGCGAGATTAACTCGGGAGGGATAAATTTTGTCATTAATTGACGGATTGAAGATTTGCTTCTAAATATGGACCGCTGGATTAGGAAAGAATCAATGACGCAGGAGCAGTCTGATGAAAGATTTCTATCAGACTTCTGATAGCAAGCGTTTCCCTAATTAGTTTGCTAGATTATTTATTAGCAGCTTCCGTCAAACGTACTAGTGCCTCACTAGCAGTCTTCCGCCAAACGCTAATAACCTTTCTTTCATCAGCAGCGGCATTCCGCCATCCGCACAGAGAAGACAGGAATACGTGGTGCCTTTTGGTTGGTCAAACGGATGTCTGGACTCCCGCAAAGCTCCTCCATATTTATTTCCGTTTTGCGGGAGAAAGTACGTCCGGACCACGCCGCGGACCGATACAATCCCGCGTTGGATGGCTTCCATGGTCCGGACGCGCGGTCCGGACGTATGCGGACGGTTTGAGAATTGGCGTTGGAGATGCCCTTACACAGAAGAAACAAATCAGGGAGCTGCTACTGCTAGCTACCGTCTACTGAAAGATCAGAATAAATGAGTCTAAAAACAAGCAGAAAACAAAAGATGCGACTACGCAAACAATTGACCAGACAACTCGAGACACATTACACTCAGAAAATAGATATATGAGAGCATCTCTAACCGGGGTGTTAGGACATCCCTAACGCCGACCCTCAAACCGCCCGCAACAGTCCGGATCGTGTGGTCCGGATGTGTTGTGCCATCCAACGCGGTCCTGCATCAGTCCGCATGACGGTCCGGCTGCACTTTCTCCCGTAAACCGGAGCCAAATGTGGGGGGCTTTGCGAGCGTTCGGACAACACCCATGCCCGCTTCTGACCACCCTAACCCACCCAAACCCCTTCCTACCTCGCCCGCGCGCGTTCCCGCCCCGCGCCAGCTGCTCGCATTCATGCTGATGTAGAGCGGTCGCTCCACATTGAAGCCGACGCAGAGTGGACGCGATCTATCACTGGCTCTGCCATTGAAGTGGCGCGCTGGCCGAGGGCACCGCCCGCGACGCGTCCCCGGCGTCCGCGCCTGTTCAATGCCGGAGACGCGTTACTGGACGGGACGGGAGGGATATCTACCACGCCCGTTCAATGCCCCATCCGTCCGTATGCCGCCATTAAGCAGGCTCGCCGGCCGAGAAACCCACTCCGGCGCTGCGCATTGACGCACCCGGATGCATGGTCTCACCAGAATCCGTTATTTAAAGGCGGCTACACCCGGCTAACTCCACGCCACAACACAAGCCGCTCCACATCCTCCTCCCTTGCACCGCATCCGCCATGACAGTAGGCGGCGAAGCTCTGTGGGAGAGCCTTCTCACGGAGATGAAGCACGAGGTGGCCGCCCTTGCGGCGCCTGACAGAGTCGCCGTGCCAGGCGGATCGAGGCCGGCTTGCCGGCCAGCTCGCCCGAGGTCTCCGACGACGAGGACGACCCCACGATGGAGACATGCTCCAACGACACCGCACCGGAGCCCGCGCCTGTGCACGCCGGCTTCACCATGGAGCAGGCGCAGGTGCACTACAACGCCGCCATGGCGGAGGTGCGGCATGCGCCGGCGCCTATGTCGGCGTTCCAGCAGGCGCATAAGGAACAGCGGTACAACCTGTTCCTCCTGGAGGAGCACCGGCTGGCGGAGGGCCAGATCGACGGCGAGCGCGCGAGCGAGGAGGCAGTGGCGGCCATGGCCGTGGTGAACCCCAACTTTATCGCGAAGCAGCGTGCGATCTGCGAGGCCGTCCGCACTCAAGCCGCAACACGCCAGGAAGCGGCCGCCGTGGAGGCACAGTTGCAGGCGATCACGGAGGAGAACAATGCCAGCTGCGCCTCCTACGCGCGGCCGATGAACTATTAGGCGGCCCGGTGGGACGACGATAGCACCGGCGCCATCATTTCCATCGCGGACCTCACGTCCATTGGCGACGGACAGGGCGCGGACTCCTCCGAGGATGAGCAGGGCACGGGAGGCTGCAGGGCCTGGTGTCCCATGTGGGCCGGTCCATCTCTCGTGTTCTACTCTTCCTCGCCGGAGACCGCACCTTCACTTCACGAGTCTTATCGCCGGTGCTCATGGAGACGGCGGATGGAGGAGGCGGTCCCAGGAAGGGAACAATAAGGGCTTGGACGCCGGCAACCGCCATAGTTTTTTTTTCTAAATGTTCGAAATGTAATGTAAATCCACCGTGTTTGCATGAATGTCGTCCATTTATGTAAATTATATCCAAACTTGAATGAAATCCGGACGTGTTTGCACGAATTTCGTTCGGTTAGTTCGGATGGAAGTTGAAATGTATGTGGGCAGCGTTGGATGGCGGCCTCCCGCATCCGCGTCTGCGGACTGACCCCCCTGTCCGCGGAAGGATGCGGGAGGAAATTTTCGGTTTGTCGTTGGAGATGCCCTTAGAGGCATAACTGAATTTAAGTGGGGGCCTAACAAGGGCACGCCCCCGAAACGTCCAGGGACATTAGAGAGGCTGGATGATTAGAAGTGAGTTTAGCATTGGGATTAGCTTCTTTTTACAACAAATTCGTCCTTTAGGGGGGCCAGGACCACGCGTGACCCCCGTGAAGATCAAACATCTTCATGCACTCTCGTGTTTGCGATGGTTCAGTATTCTTGACTATGATGTAGCCCAAAGAACTGTTAGCAGATCGTTGACAGCCATAGTCAATCGATTGTCAGAACTTTGTAAAAAGCTAGCTATATCATGCCGCCAATGAACTGAACCGAAGCAACACTCTTGGGAAGCAAACAAGAACATCAAGTAAAAGATCTTATCTTCTACTCGCACAATTTATTAAGCTCTAGAACTCATCTACTTCTTATTTAATTTTAGCAATATATCAAAATCATTACTAAAAACTTTGTGCAATACCCTCACAATCACAGGTGATCTACATCGTAACCTGCATCTACTCATAGAACCTCTCATGATACCACTATTGGGAACGTAGTAGAAAAAAAAATCGTCCTACGAACACGATCCCAGGAACACTATGAAGATGCATACAAGGTTAGATCGGATTGTTACCAACTTCGAGATGCAACGGAAGAAGAGTTGGTGTAGATCATTCTTGAAGTCACTCGAACCGTTCACGAAGATCCCTCAAACAAAAGGCCGAAAGCACGGCCTCTCTATAGATTGCAAGTGTGCAGGCTTCACAATCCGGTAGCACTTTGCCGTCCAGAGCTAATCTTCGCTGGAGAATTAGAGGGAGAAGAGAACCTCACGGGGCTTCTCTATTATGAGGATAAGAGAAAACTAGAACTAGATCTAGTCTAGAACAAATCTAGACAAGAACTAGAACTAGATGGAGAGAGGGTGTACCCGAGATCAAGGAAGAACTTGTGTTTATCAAAGGGGGCACCCCCCTCACATATATATATAGGTGGAGGGAGGGGCTAAGCCGACTTGGAGGAGGGAAAACCCTCCCTTGGGTCGTGGCCAAGGTGGAGGAGTCCAACTCCAACTCCCCTGCACCCCCTTAGCTTGTCCAATAAGCTAAAAAGAGGCACCATCCCTACATGGGCCTTCAAGGCCCATTAGCTCTCCACTAATAAGCCAATTGATATTTCTATTTTGTCTCAAAAATATATATTTGATATTTCCTTTAGCCCATTGACTCTAGATAAATTCTAGGGATTCCTAGATCATTATCTAAGTCCTCTATTATTTATATTAGGTCCCCGAAAACAATTTCTGCCTATATATTAATTCCTGGTATTACCCGGTAAACCCCGAAACTCTTTCGGTAACTCTGAAGTGCCTCCGGTAACTCCGAAGCGCTTCCGGTTTCTCTTGAAACTATTTCTAATATTCATGAAACTATTTCTTGAATTTTTTCTCATAACTCTTGCTCCACTAACACTACTGGAATCAGAGAATTTGCCATCAGCCAGTTCTTTGCTGTCTGCTAGCGGACGGCACAGAAGGTATTTGCCGTCCACTTACAAAAAGCAGACGGCAAAGAGCGGACTCATGGCAAAGATATAGTTTGCCATCAGTGCATTCTTTGTCGTCTGCCAGCAGATGGCAAAGGGCTTAAAGGCAAATGGCAAAGAGACCAGCTGGGCCCCACTGGACCGTGGAGCTGGCTAGGTCAGATGAACGGGCTGGATGCCGCCCGCTTGCTCTTTGCCGTCCGCTTTTTTGCTCTTTGACGTCTGCTAGCAGACGGCAAAGAGGATGCCTATCTAACGGCCGTAACCCCCCTCTCTCTCCCCCACCTCTCTCTCACCCCCACCTCACCCATCCCACCCACCGCCCCAGCCCCGCCGTTCCCGACGCCGCCCAGCACCGCCGCCGGCCCCTGCGCCCGCCCTGCCCCCCGACCCCTGCGCCCGCCCCGCCCCCCGGCCCCTGCGCCCGCGACGCCCCACCGCCGGAGCCAGGCCGCGGGGCCGCCCCCCTCCCCGCGGCCCTTCTCCACTACCGCGGTGCCGCCTTCCTCCCTACGCCGGCCCTCCTCCACCACCGCGGCCCTCCTCCATGGTGAGCTTTTTTTTCTGTTTTTTGTTTCTGTTTTTTGCTGTTTAGGTTTAGGTTAATTAGTGCTAGGTTTAGGTTAGTTCTAGGTTTAGGTTTAGGTTTAGATAATTAGAAGAAGAAGAAGAAAGATTAAAAAAAAAGAAGGAAGAAGAAGAAGAAGAAGAAGAAGAGGAGGAGGAGAAGAAAAGAAGAAGAAGAAGAAGAAGAGGAGAAGAAGAAAAGAAGAAGAAGAAGAAGAAAAAGAAGAGGAGAAGAAGAAGAGGAGAAGTATAGGAAGAAGAAGAAAAAGAGGAGAAGAGGAGAAGAAGAGGAAAAACAGAAGATGGTCTGAAGAAGAAGAAAAAGAGGAGAAGAAGAAGGAATAGAGGAGAATAGAAAAAAAATAGAAAAGTAGTTATATATATATATATATATATATATATATATATATATATATATATAGATTTTTTATCGGGATTGAATATTCGTGTTGATCGGGTGGATTTAAATGTGCAGTTGTTTCGTCGCTGCGAGGGTCTGGTGTTCGACGACCTCCCCGTGCGTTTGACGAGCTCCCCTACGTTCGTGGGTGAGCACAAATGACATCTCCTCCTCCCCCCTTAATTTGCTCTGTTCCGGTCTTCGTACCGATGAAACTTGCTAGCTATAGGTGTCTTCAATCATCAGTATGCGTGACCAGTATGCGTCTCCCGTTCGAAAGGGCGGCATCTATAAATATGCATGTCTTTGCATATTTATAACCGCCATCCTTTCGAATTGTCCACGTTATCCATGGACAGCCCAAGTATGTGTAGATTGGGTTCGTTTTCCCATGCTCTGCTCCGAATCCGATGCAGAATTTCATCAGTGCCTCCCTGTTGTTCTCCGGGTACACATCCTCTCTGTTTATTGCCGAGACGTGTATCAGGAGAACAGCGGGGAGGTGCTGCCGAAATTTTGCGTCGGATCCGGAGCAGAGCATGGGAAAACGAACCCAATCTACACATACTCGGGTGGGATTAGGACCTATCTTTACCTATTAGCGTGTAGGTTGCATGGACGTAATAAAAATTGACAAACTTTATTAACTGATGAATATATATGATGAATTATATATATATTTCTTGGGTGTTTAGTAGGTAGGCAAGATGAGTGATCGTGCATGGATGTCACACTAGTCAGGAGACATGAGAAATGAATGGTTAACAAAAGCCAAGGGGTTTGTGAAAGCCGCATTTGCAAATGGCCAGAGAAAAACCTGGTGCCCCTGTGTTAGGTGCGACAACTTTTCTCAGAGGAAAGAGGATGAAATGGGTAAACACCTGCAGAAGAGGGGGTTTACGCCCGATTATACGGTGTGGACATTTCATGGAGAGTCTGCCCAACGTACCAGAGCTGAGGTGGTTCATCATCGCACCGATGAGCATGGTACCGGGATCGAAGACATGGTGCAAGACTTTGATGATGCTCGGGATTCGGACGATGAGATGGAGGAATCTTCAAAGGCCTTCAATGAAATGTTGGAGTCTTCGAAACGTCCTCTCCACGAGCACACTGAGCTTTGTCAGCTGGATGCCATCGCACAAGTAATGGCTCTGAAGGCTCAATTCAACTTGGGCAGAGAATGCTACGACGCGATGATGACACTATTTGGACGCTTTCTACCCAAAGGCCATGTAATGCCTACAAACCTGTACCAGTCGGACAAAATCCTCCGTGCACTTAAGATGCCCTATGAGAAGATAGATGCCTGTGAGAAAGGATGTGCCTTATTTAGGCTTGAGTATGCGGACTTGAACTATTGTCCCATTTGCAACTCTTCCAGGTATGTTGTGGTAGACAACGGTATGGGTGAGAAGAGGCAGACCAAAATCCCCGTTAATGTTCTTCGGTATCTGCCAATCGTACCAAGACTTCAACGTCTTTTCATGGTCGAAGAGACAGCCAGACAGATGACATGGCACAAAATGGGCAAAAGAACCGAACTAGATGCAGATGGGAATCAGATGATGGTACACACATCGGATGGTTCTGCGTGGAAGCACTTCGATGCATTACATGAGCAAAAAACGGCAGATCCAAGGCATCCTCGAGTCTGCATCGGCACGGATGGGTTCAATCCGTTTGGTATGACGACAACCCAATACAGTTGTTGGCCTGTATTTGTCATTCCACTCAATCTCCCCCCCGGACAGATTATGCAAAGAAAGAACATTTTCCCGACGTTGATAATTCCAGGGCCCAACTATCCGGGGAAGAATATGAATGTGTACATGCAGCCTCTTAAGGATGAATTGCAAGAAGCTTGGGATAATGGGTTCAAGACATACGACGCCGCTAGCAAACGAAACTTCATAATGTGTGTCTGGTACATGTACTCGATGCATGACTTGCCGGCGTATGCGCTATTCGTTCGCTGGTGTACGCATGGAAGGTTCCCGTGCCCCACATGCAAGGCAGCTCTTCATTTTCAATGGCTGCAAGCGGGTCGCAAGTATTCTTGCTTCGACTTGCATAGACAGTTCCTGGATCCTCGCCATAAGTTCAGAAAAGACAAGAAGAACTTCACCAAAGGTAGAGTTGTCAAAAACTCTACACCACCTGCGTTGACTGGCCAATAGATCCTGGATCAGTTAAACGCTCTCGAGCCTGATCCAGAGCGTCCAGGGTATTTCAAGGGGTATAATTCGGAACACACCTGGACTCACAAGACATGCTTGTGGGATCTGCCTTACTTCAAAGACCTCCTTCTTCCACACAACATCGACGTGATGCACACTGAAAAGAATATCGGCGAGGCCCTTTTTGGTACATTGTTCGGCATAGATGGGAAGTCAAAGGATAATACTAAGGCTAGAGTCGATCTGCAGACTCTATGTGATAGACCGTTACAAAACATGCGACAACCGAAAGGAAAGCAGAACTGGACGAAGCCAAAGGCCTGGTTCAATCTTGGAAGGCCAGCTATGAGGGAAATTATATTGTGGGTGAAAATGCAGTTGATGTTCCCCGATGGGTATGCAGCGAATCTAAAGAGGGGAGCGAGTCTTGAAAAATTGAAAATATTTGGTCTCAAGAGTCATGATTGGAACATATGGCTTGAGCGGGTAATGCCGGTGATGTTGCGTGGCTTTATCCCTGAGGATGAATGGCTAGTACTGGCAGAGCTGAGCTATTTCTTCCGTGTTCTTTGTGCGAAAGAACTATCGCCTGCCGTGATAGATGACATGGAAAAGTTGGCGCCGGAGTTGCTCTGCAAGTTAGAGAAGATCTTTCCACTGGGCTTCTTTAATCCAATGCGGCATTTGATTTTACATCTCCCGACCGAGGCAAGATTGGGGGGGCCCGTGCAAAATCGTTGGTGCTATGCAACTGAGAGGATGCAGAAGATGCTTCGAGCAAAATGTAAAAATAAACGTAGAATTGAAGCATCGATGGCCGAGGCATTCATTACTAAGGAGGCGGCAAACTTCGTGACAGCAAACTACGAAGCCAAAAATCGTCATTTGCATAATCCGAAGCCTCAGTACAATGCTGGCGACCCTAAAAAAGGTGGATCCAACCTCAGCATATTCAAAGGGAAGCTCGCACTAGCCGGTGCTTCGAAAGCAATAGTGTTGGATGTCAAAGAATGGCGGACCATTTCGTTGTATATCTTCAACAACCTAACAGAAGTGCGGCCGTACATCGAGTAAGTTCTCGGTACATTGTTTTGCAACTTCTAATTCCTTTGAACTGCTCTTATTCCCGGATATTTGATACAGTCGATACGTCACCAAATTCTCGGATGGAGCGGTGATCCAAAAGGATTCCATCGAAGAGTATGAGCTTCTGGCAAAGTATGGAGGCGGCTATTGTAGGGGAACGCAGCAGAAAACAAAAAATTTCGACTTACGCACCAGCCCAGGACCACTATGGAGACTACATACAAGGTTTTTGATCTTTTCGTTACCGACTCGTCGCGCAGCGGAAGTAGAGTCGATGACGATCGGCGGTGCAGATCCCCGCAGCTAGGATTTACAACCTCCCAACCGCGAGGATGTACTCACTAGAATGCCCCTCGAACAGCCCTCCGGGAGGCAGTCAGACAGTCCCTCGGACGGTGTCGTGGGCAGCCCTTCGGGAGGACCTTCGAAACTCGGACGGTCACTCGGACAGCCCTTTGGGAGGACCCTCGAAACTCGGACGGTCACTCGGACAGCCCTTCGGGAGGCACTCTCGAACTAAGACCGAAACTATGATCTCTCTACAGAGTTAGCACACATACGGTGTCATCTATCCGGCAGGGCTTCGCCGTCCAGAACTAGTTCCCACCGGAACCCAGACAGCCTTTCGGCTCTACGAAACTATTTCGCGGGGAGGGAGAGAAGAAGACAGATAATTGCATGGCATGTGTATGTGAGAGAATTTCTAATTTTGGAGAGCCCTCTCTACCTCTATTTATAGGAGGAGCAAGGGGTAGAGGAAAGGGGTGAAAAAGACCAAAAGGGGCTCAAGATCTTTTCACCCAAATGCCACATAAGGGTGTGTGTAGAACATATCCACCATGAGGTGGAAGGAAACCCCAAGGGGGCCCCCCAACACCACCATGGACGAAATTTGGTGCTGTCCCCTTTGGGGGGGGGCACCACCTTTCATACACCTTTATCTCTCACCAAAAGTGATTTTCTTCTAGAAGAAAAACCCAAAAAGCACTTTCACTATTCACGAAGACATTTTTCTGCGTCCGTTAAATCCCAAATTATTTCTGTGTGCCTAGAATAATTCTAGTACCCACTAAAACAATTTTGAACGCATTCCGAAACAATTCCGGAACAATGTTTTTCTTCAGCGAAAAGCTACCATAGTGGTTCCGGCTGCTCCGGAACATTTCCGGTTTTTCCTCCGGAAAAATCCCAGAAGTTTCCAGAACGATTCTGGCACCCTCCAAGAATTTCCAGACGTGTGCCGAAACCAATTCGACTTAATGGTATACCCTGAAACAACTTTTCAGTTTTACCGAAACTATTCCGGTGTTCTCTCCGGAACTTTTCCGTTTTCTCCGAAACTTTTCCGGTGACTTTCTCTCAGACTCCTTGTCTAGTATTCAGCAGATAGATGACCCTTAAGCGTGTCACCCTATAGGTTCGGTGAAGTATAGACATGACCGGAACACTTTCCGATCAATGATCAACATCGGAGCCGTGGACACCCATATTGACCCCTATACCCACACGAATGAATATTCGAGTGAACCTCCAGTTGCCATGTGCTATTCCTGTTGCTTCGCGATATGTTACAAATACCCGAGGTGAGAATCATCGGCATCCCTGTGGATCAACACTTGTCCACAATGCCAGTTACCTCGTTACCGGTTTTGTTCTCTTTTCTTGTTTCCGTGTTCCGTCATCCCTGTGATCAAATCACATTGTGTCTGGCCAGACGATGATGGATACCGTAACACCGAGAGGGCCCAGAGATATCTCTCCATCGTCGGAGGAGCAAATCCCAATCTCGAGCTATCAAGTTACTTGACATACTTTCCCATGAACCCGTAAGCCGCCGTAATAGCCACCCATTTACGGATGACGTTTAGAAAACCCCAAAGTTCATGAAGCAAGCATGAAGAAACTCGATACTCTCATGGTCTAAGGAATTATGCAAACATTAACTTTCTCTGAGTTATTAACCATTAACTTGTGACGAATGTATCTCATAGCATAACATCAATCGGGTCGATTCAACACAAGTGTTCTCCTAACATTGTGCCCTCAAAGTTGCCGGCATATCCATGCCCATGATCAGGAAAACAGAACCATCATCAACACTTGAGCTAGTCTTAGAGGCCAGACTAGGAATACATTTTACCGTTTATTATTCCACACGTGCATATGAGTCTTCCTCCGAGCCTCATGGTTATTGTAGACTCGAGAACCATAGCAGTTATAGCACGGAATATAAATTTAACTACAAACATGGAGATAAATAATAACATTTATTATTGCCTGTAGGGCATATCTCCTACAGACTCCCACTTGCACTAGAGTAAATAATCTAGTCCATGCTGATGCACTTTACACCTATGGCATACCGGTGTAAAACATGCTTCGCTTGTGGTATAGTCTGATGTCCAACGGATCTGACAACTTCAGTTCCGTGTGTATCTCTGCATATCCTCGCGTTTTCACGCTTTCACAAAATTCATATTTTGTGTGGACTTGGCTTCATATATATGTGAATCACTGCTCAAACCTTGATTCCTCAAACTGAGCTATGGAGCAACTATCTTCAATAGTGTTCTATTGACCAAAGCCATCTTGGAATCATACTAAGTTCATGAACGAACTATACGATTCAACATCTTCGATGTCGCTTTGAAAGTGGCAACATACTTAGCCTTTGTTATAGAATTCGCCACAGTAACCTGTTTGGAACGATTTCCAAACACCGTGCCACCATATTGTGTATTACACAAAACCCCTTAAGTTAAATCGAAAATCGCATGGAGCATTGATGAAGACTGTATCAATGTAATTACTTACAACGAGCACTTCATAATCTCTGCTTGCGACAAAACATGTCATCAGTGCTACTTTAGTAGTCAATGACATTTTTCACTGTTGTCCCATGATCAGTACTTTGATCACTTTGGTATCTATACTCGTAACAGCTTGGGAATATCGGACATATCTGGTTGGTTTACATACCATGGAATACATGATTAATCCAAACACAAAGGTGTGTGGAAAATCCATCATGTATTTTGCTCATCAGTGTTTTGGGACACCGAGTCTTGCAAAACTCTTTCCATGTGACTTCGGCAAGAATCACTCCTTGGCGCTCTTATGCTAAACTGTTTTAGCATCTTGTCAATATGTATTTTTGGCTTAGCCTATTAGGCAATTCTATCTCGTAGATAAATATGCCTAATATCAAGGCTATTTAGCCTAAGCACTTCATCGAAAAACTATTTTCAATGAAGTCCTAATTCGTGTCAAGAAATTTCCAATCAACAATGTGTCAAGCACACAAGGTTTTTAGAAATATTATTATGCTCCCACTTACTTTCTTGTAACCACAAGCATCTTCGTTATCCATTGATGAAATCAAACTCTTTTGACTATTTCATCAAAAACGAAGATTGCAACTCCATTTTGCTCTCTTCTGTCCATCGCTGGAACTCTGAAGTTTGCATACTTACTAGCATCCTCTGGATTGACAAAATACTTCGTACTGTATCACATGTAAGTCCTAGGTTGCATTTCCATCACATGGAAATCCTTTTGGCATCCATGTATCATATCTCAAGATTGAAATATGTATTAATTGCTAGTTTAACCCGATCTGACTTTAAGCATCGGTATGGTGAGACAACCTCATCGTAGTCAACTCCTTGAACTTGTTATTGCAACAAGTCGAGCTTTATGGATAAAACATTTTATCCACATCAGTTTATAGTTCCATTAATGTTCGTTAGACTCTAAGTCTTCCGAAGGGTTTATCAAGATATAATCTTGAATCATTTATGGAAACTATCTCGGATTATATTGGCATTTAGCCAATTCCGGAGTCAGGGCCCATCAACGCTTCCTTGTGTATCGTAGGTATACTGTTGTCTAACAACAATATCTCGCTTGCGCACCTGAGAGGTTTGCACGAGTTTTGCCTACGTGGTTCAGTTGCAAGTTCGACCGAAGTCCATACATCTTATGTAGAGGCTTCCGTATCAGTCGCAGTAGGAAACTCTGGAGTCACTTTCAAGGTTCCTTTCCTTTGATCTGATGACGAAGATACTGTTATCTCGTCGAGTTGCACTGTTCTCCCACTCACCTTTTTGCAAGAACCATTCTCTTTTAAAAGCATACCGTTCTTGGTGGCAAACCTTTTTGCCTCGATATAGTGGTGGAGGAATTCCCAGTTACTTGGGATAACCTACAAAGTAGTATTTGTATGATTTGGAATAGGTTTGTAAATATTTTACATAAGCCCCATATTCCAAATGTTAAGAAAAGACAAAGCATGGTTGGGCGTACCATACCATGGCGTCATTTCAACAGACCTGATGGTGCTCTTTTCAGTGTAAAAGCCGCAGTCTCTAAAGCATTACTTTTAAAAGGGATAATGGCAAATTGATTTATGTCATCTTTGATCTTACCATGTCATAAATGGTTTGATTACATCTTCATGGATATTCCACTCACAGTGGTGCTCCGTGAGGTGTAAGTTATGAAACTCTTTTCACAACTCATTAGACATTCGCTAAACTTGTAACTCAAATATTCCTTTCCGCAATCAAATTGCAGAAACATAATTTTCTTGTTACAATAATTTCTACCTCATTTTGAAAACCTTTCAAATGATTTCAAAAGATCTAGACTTACGTCTCATCAAGCAAATATCCATGTATCTACTTGAGTCATTTCTGAAGATAGATAAATACACTACCAGCAACAACATTTATTGGTCTCCACACATCAAAATGTATGATCACCAATAAGTTTGTTGCTCGTTCCTTATGGCCTATGAACGGTATTTCAGTCACTTCACTTTTCGGAGGAAAGTTGCAAGTGTCAGATGATTCATAATCAAATGACTTCAAAATCCATCATAATGGAATTTCTCCGTGCGGGTTTCTCCAATGTCACCAAATGCAGTGCCACACATATGTGGCATTCTCTTAGTCTTGCGACATTTAGCGTCAGTTTTATGGATGTATCATATTACCATCAATATTCATAACATACATCCCATCCACGATGGAAGTATGGCCTTTATGTTATTCATTATTCCAAACAACAATTTGTTCTTTCATGAACAACACTCTTGCAACAAACATTATGCAAATGGGCTAGAGTGTATAAAACTCTAAAATGATTTATGAAAGTAAATACAGAGGTAATGTATTATTATCAATATTCATAACATACATCTCATTCATAATGAAGGTATGGCCCTTAAGTCATTCATAACACCGAACATCAAAAGTTCTCTTATGAACAACCTTCTTGCAAGATATCTTATGCAATGGGCTAGAGTGTGTAAAACTCTAAATGAATTATGAAAATAAATACATGGGTAATACACTGATGGAATGTATAGTAACATTTACTATGTTCCCAACGCGTATCTAAACCTTACTCCGGCAAGTCTTTTAGGCCGTAGTAGTTCTTGCATCGAGTCGCAGCAGAATGCAATCGAGCGGGTATTTTTGTGATCAACTCACAATACCCAAGAATTAGTGACTAACAATTTAATCAAAATTCCCAAGAACTATTTCTTTGACCAGCCTTCTATACATCAATAACTTGTATGACTTTCATACATGAGCTGGACATTCCAGTCTTCTCTCTTTTGCCTTTATACTTTTAACAGTTTAACTCTCATTATTTCTCCTACTCTCAGAAGAAGCACTCAACTGAAGAGTGGCGTTAGCCCCGGACTTCCTAGGTGTGTAAGTCACACTAACACCCTTTGGACATTTCCTTTCTCTTTAAGTTGTTGTTTTATTCACCTTTCATCATATGACAGGCGTTCTTCTGGATCCCTCTGTTATTAGTCAAATGCATAGTAAACACTTTTACTAATAGTTTGCAAAACAAACATTGCTTTGGATATCACATATCTTTTAGCCTTTGTTTGTGTCTGAAAATGATTTTCAGTTCCATGAATGTCACATAGCTATCCCAAACTTTTGAAGTTCGGGTCTCATGGAAGCAAATATATTGCACTTGACCGTAACGGAATTCTAGCTTTTGGATCGAAGGACGAGAGTCACATTATCCATAGCATTAGCGGGAGAATACCAAAAGCATGCGATAGGACAAAGTCCTTCTCGGCACTTTTGAGGACAACCCTCACATTACGTTACCAACCGTAGAGTTTTAACCAGATATTTAACAGCTATTCAATTTTAACAGGGAAGGTGGAAACGCGAGCCATTATTCTACAACTATTATGCAAATTACACTTTAGACAAAGTTCATAATTAATTGCACTGAGAATTAAACAAGTTAATTCTATAGTGCGCTCCCACTCAAATCAATATCTCTCAAAATTGATTATGAGTGATTCAAGACCCACATTTCAATTTAACGCCACGGTTCGAGATGAACTCAAATGGCGCGAACTTCAATCGGTAGGCAAACTTGCCGATCACATCTCTATGTGATTCTTGTTCATCTTTCGATGCGTGTGTTCCGAGCTCAGGACTGTCCTGCCTGAACATCAAGACAACCAAGTGATCTTGCTGCGAGGTCTCAACTCACCCGCCTCACACTTCTCTAATCGTTCGCACCCATGGAGATCATGTGATGCCCCGAAGAGATAGGTGCCGTGACGGTGCTACACTTGGGAGAACACTAACTACTTGATATTTTTGTGAGAGATCACCCTAATAAAAGCGACTACCGCGCAATCAAGAAGGGTGCATCATAAGGGATTAACATCTCAGGCAATTCATAATAGCATGATATGGTATAGCCCTTTCTGACGGAGAAGTCTTTAATTTCTTCATCTTCGGCATTCGCGTCGGTGTTCACCTTTGCGAAGATTGCCACCACCTTGTCGATGCACCAGATAATATTGCTATCTCTATAGCTAATAAAATAAGTGCATTACTAAAGGTTGACACGCAGGTCATTAGAGTGACAATCATATGGCTCCAGCCATCATGCCGAATCATGACACGCGGGTCATGTTAATTTACATCATATAGTCATCTCATACATAATCAAATTAATATGAGCACTGCTATACCACATCATATGCACATGCAAAACCATCGTGCAAAACCAAGTTAGACGCCTCTAATCGGTTCATACAAAATTTCATTTTACGTGGCTTCTAAGGTTTCGAACAAACCGCAGCTACCAACGTCCATCATCAAGTATGATTATTCAAGTCGCTAGATTAACTTTACGGGGTGTAAGAAACACGAGATAATAAAATCTCGAGCCCCATACTAAACTTCGTCATACGCATGACCCCCGTGCAGATCATATCTGCATTGCCCTTTCGTCTGCAAAATTTCATCTTTCTCTCTAACTATGGTGGAATTCAATGAACTGTTAGCACTTCGTTGATCAATCAGGATCGCGGATTGCCAGAACTTTGAAACTCCACCATGCTATTATCAAGATCAGAAATATGCAAATTCCAGGGAAGCAACAAGAACATCAGCTAACAGATTTCATCTGCTACCCGCACAAATAATTTTCAGTAATAGAACTCATCTACTACAAATTATATTGTGCAATACCCATACATCTCTATGTATTCTAGATCGTAACCTGCATCTACGCATAGCACGGCTCATGATGCCACTGTAGGGGAACGCAACAAAAAACAAAAAAATTCGACCTACGCACCAGCCCAGGACCACTATGGAGACTGCATACAAGGTTTTTGATCTTTTCGTTACCGACTCGTAGCGCAGCGGAAGTAGAGTCGATGACGATCGGCGGTGCAGATCCCCGCAGCTAGGATTTACAACCTCCCAACCGCGAGGATGTACTCACTCGAATGCCCCTCGGACAGCCCTCTGGGAGGCAGTCAGACAGTCCCTCGGACGGTGTCGTGGACAGCCCTTCGGGAGGACCTTCGAAACTCGAACGGTCACTCGGACAGCCCTTCGGGAGGACCCTCGAAACTCGGACGGTCACTCGGACAGCCCTTCAGGAGGCACTCTCGAACTAAGACCGAAACTACGATCTCTCTACAGAGTTGCACACATATGGTGTCATCTATCCGGCAGGGCTTCGCCGTCCAGAACTAGTTCCCACCGGAACCCAGAGAGCCTTTCGGCTCTACGAAACTATTTCGCGGGGAGGGAGAGAAGAAGCCAGATAATTGCATGGCATGTGTATGTGAGAGAATTTCTGATTTTGGAGAGCCCTCTCCACCTCTATTTATAGGAGGAGCAAGGGGTAGAGGAAAGGGGTGAAAAAGACCAAAAGGGGCTCAAGATCTTTTCACCCAAATGCCACATAAGGGTGTGTGTAGAACATATCCACCATGAGGTGGAAGGAAACCCCAAGGGGGCCCCCCAACACCACCATGGACGAAATTTGGTGCTACCCCCTTTGGGGGGGGGGGGGCACCACCGTTCATACACCTTTATCTCTCACCAAAAGTGATTTTCTTCTAGAAGAAAAACCCAAAAAACACTTTCACTATTCACGAAGACATTTTTCTGCGTCCGTTAAATCCCAAATTATTTCTGTGTGCCTAGAATAATTCTAGTACCCACTAAAACAATTTTGAACGCATTCCGGAACAATGTTTTTCTTCAGCGAAAAGCTACCATAGCGGTTCCGGCTGCTCCGGAACATTTCCGGTTTTTCCTCCGGAAAAATCCCAGAAGTTTCCAGAACGATTCTGGCAGCCTCCATGAATTTCCAGACGTGTGCCGAAACCAATTTGACTTAATGGTATACCCTGAAACAACTTTTCAGTTTTACCGAAACTATTCCGGTGTTCTCTCCGGAACTTTTCCGTTTTCTTTGAAACTTTTCCGGTGACTTTCTCTCAGACTCCCTGTCTAGTATTCAGCAGATAGATGACCCTTAAGCGTGTGACCCTATAGGTTCGGTGAAGTATAGACATGACCGGAACACTTTCCGATCAATGATCAACATCGGAGCCGTGGACACCCATATTGACCCCTATACCCACACGAATGAATATTCGAGTGAACCTCCAGTTGCCGTGTGCTATTCCTGTTGCTTTGCGATATGTTACAAATACCCGAGGTGAGAATCATTGGCATCCCTGTGGATCAACACTTGTCCACAATGCCAGTTACCTCATTACCAGTTTTGTTCTCTTTTCTCGTTTCCGTGTTCCGACATCCCTGTGATCAAATCACATTGTGTCTGGCCAGACGATGATGGATACCGTAACACCGAGAGGCCCCAGAGATATCTCTCCATCGTCGAAGGAGCAAATCTCAATCTCGAGCTATCAAGTTACTTGACATACTTTCCCATGAACCCGTAAGCCGCCGTAATAGCCACCCATTTACGGATGACGTTTAACAAACCCCAAAGTTCTTGAAGCAAGCATGAAGAAACTCGATACTCTCATGGTCTAAGGAATTATGCAAACATTAACTTTCTCTGTGTTATTAACCATTAACTTGTGATGAATGTATCTCATAGCATAACATCAATCGGGTCGATTCAACACAAGTGTTCTCCTAACATTGTGCCCTCAAAGTTGCCGGCATATCCATGCCCATGATCAAGAAAATAGAACCATCATGCAACACTTGAGCTAGTCTTAGAGGCCAGACTAGGAATACATTTTACCGTTTATTATTCCACACGTACATATGAGTCTTCCTCCGAGCCTCGTGGTTATTGTAGACTCAAGAACCATAGCAGTTATAGCACGGAATATAAACTTAACTACAAACATGGAGATAAATAATAACATTTATTATTGCCTCTAGGGCATATCTCCTATAGCTATCCCGGTTTCATCTCTTGGTTCAAACAAACGGTAATTACCATTAATAGACCATTTCATTTCTTGGTCTAATTTGCGTCTAATGCAACAATCCTTTCGTATTAAACTTTTGTAGGCTAATTCAGAGTCTATGGACGCCGAATTGAGACAAGCCGCTAATGGTTTTGACTATAAGGTCCGTTCATTTGAGAAATACGACATCAACGGGTATCACTTTTGTACCTTTGGCAAAGAGCTATCTATGGCCGACCGAAAATCTACAAATTGTGGTGTCTCTGCTATCGGCAAAGGAGGTACCGAGTATTATGGAAGAGTTGAAGCAATTTATGAACTTCTATTCTATGGTGTAAACCCACCGAATGTCGTAGTCTTCAAATGCTATTGGTTCCAGCCGAAGGAGACTAGAAGGAATCATGAACATATAGGGCTAGTCGAAATCAAACAAAGCACCCATTTAGATGTTCCCGATGTCTATATTACGGCTCAACAGGCGACCCAAGTTTTCTATCTACCGTGGGCCTGCCAAACTAATGCAAATCTGAATGGTTGGGATGTCGTTTATGAAGTGCTGCCACGTGTTAGACCACCTCCCCCCAATGAAGAGGATTATGAAGCTCACATTAACCCAGACACATATGAAGGAGAATTCTTCCAAGAAACATGTCTTTCCAAAAAACGTTTCAAGAACCGCTCTACTTCACCCCAGAACATGGAAGTAGACAGCGACAGTGAATCCGACTTCACCCCTGAGCCGGAACAAGAAGAGCCGGAACAAGAAGAGCCGGAACAAGAAGAGGTTACTGCTGCGGATGACCTGTCAATTCTTGACCGATTACAGAAAGGCCTTCCACATGTTGATGCCGCTGAACCCGATGAACATGTCATTCATGACGACACGCGTGATAGTGATGATGATGATGCATCTATTGATCCCGAAGCATATATAGACGATCCAGACTATTAGTTTGTATGCATCCCAACTTAAATTATATACATATTATTATTCATGTCTTGTATTCAATTTTTTTATGTTGTACTAATTTCGTTTACTTTTTGTCATGGCAGGTGTTGAAAGATGGTGGGCGCGGGTCCAGAGCGCTCCGCGGGTACTTCGTCGGCGGCCCACGGGAGGGGTACTTCCATTCCACCCGTACCTCTCCGGAGAGCGTTGTTAGATAATTTGGGGACACCGGCGGGCGCTTCTTCGTCAGCGTCGTTGCCCACCGGGAGAGGAGGTCGGGAAGGGAAGAAGAGAGGAGGTAGATCAGGACGTGGCCGCGGGAGAGGTAGGCAGGCTGCTACGCCTTCCTCGCCGCCACCCCCAGCTGATTCACCTGAGCACATGACTGCTAGGGTGGACCCGTCTGAGGTGGAGGCTACGGGGACTCCGGATCACGAGCCTCGGGTCGACGGGCGTTCGGCCCACGAGACTCCGGTCCCAGAGGCTTCGGCCCATGAGACTTTGGGCCACAAGACTTCGGACCAGGCTACGTCCCAAGAGACGTCCGGATGGGGTACCTAGCCGGATCCGCCTGAGGGGCTGAGTGGCCATGCTGATGGTGGCGGGGATGAGTGTACTGATAGTGAGGGCAAGGTGGTTGAGGGGGCCACCGTGTACCAGCGTGGTGGTACACTGCTCCCGCCCCTGCCGGCGACCCGTGAGCAGAGGCCGGTGATTAGGCCTGATGGGGAGAAGTAAGTGCATTTACTATTTTTGTACATTTTGCCTTCACGTTTCTTCAAATATCTAATGCGTTGGCCTTGTCATACTGCAGGGGTTGGGTACATGCCAGTGACGTCCGCAGGCCCAACACCATCCTTGGTGTGCTTTGCCGGCAAAATTTCCCGGGGTTTGTCACGTTGCCCGGTGAGGGTCAGCTTCCAGAGCTAGGATTGAGCTGGGAGCACTACTTGGCTGCCCCGGCCCCGCCAGAGGAGATGATCGACGGTGTCTTGTGCCACACGAGGGCCGAGATGGTGATCAGAAGCTTTTGGGTAATTTCTCCTTTACATAATTAAAAATTAACAATAGCTAGTTATTGTACTAATCAGTGTTGTCTCGTTTGATTGCCGACCTTCTACAGGTGTGAGGAGGGATACGAGGAGGACGCGGCAAAGGTTATCGATACCGAGTGCAAGCGCCTACTACAAAACTTACGGCACGAGGCTCGGCTGCAGGCTGTTCGAGACTACTACGCCAAGCTTGGTATTAAGAAGGACAAGCCGTCGTGCCGGGATAAGTTTCTGAAGAAGGATCAGTACATGAAGGTAATTACCTATTCTTAAGGCATTGTACTTAGTTTCCTTGATTTGATTCGTAGGCGTAGCGCTCAAATTTCTCTTTACTAACTTAGGTGCCCCCGAGATGGTGTGCGGATAAGATGGATTGTTGGGAGGCGTTGGTGGATGAGTGGTGCACAGGCCGCTGGCGAGCCGTCCACGAAAATGCCAAGGACCGACGTGCCCAAATGGTTGGTGTGCCACACCATCAAGGCAGCGCCAACTTATATCAGTTCAGGTGGAACTGGGTATGTGGTTTGCTTCATGATTCATGCAATTCATTCTTCATGCTAGCTTGAGCCCTTTACTAATACTTTGTTCCTCTCTTTTAGGCACGACACAATAACACGGAGGTGCCTGAGGTGTACGACCTCTATGCCATGGCCCATACTGCCTCGTACAAGAAGGCCAAGGCATTCTCTGAGTCTGACCTCGATCATCCAGAGAATTTCACCAACATCTCCTCCCACCACAAGATCGTGAGGTACAACCAGGAGGGGAAGGCGAGGAAAGGGGAGGACTTTAACCGGAGCCAGAATCCTATTGATCCAGAGCCGGTGATGATATCTGGTGGCGGGAGGCCCCATGGCTCATTAGCCATTGGAGATGGACTGATACGTTGTCCTCTCACTCTCCCGGAGATCAAGGCGCGCCAAACGAGCTCCTGTCCTGAGATAAGGACTCGTCCACGGCCAGTCGATCTCGCCATCGAGGTTAGTTATACGGACTCAGATATCTTTCCTCCATTACATTGTGTGTGTGGCCATCGATGATTACAATGCTAACGAGGAGTGGTGTTGCAGGCTGCTCTTCAGAAAGAGAGAGCGACAACCCAGGCGCTTCTGGAGGAAAGGGACCGGGTGGCGGCGGAGAAGGAACTGCTGGCGGAGGAGAAGACGGCTAGGTTGTTGGAGGAGGAGAGGGCACGGAATGACGCGGCTCACCAGGCCATGTACGAGCTCCTCGCGGTAAGTTTCTTCTGCATATTAGCCAAATCATGCACGTAATGTTCGTTTCATTTCTAACTAATATGACTGACTCTTTAAAACCAAATGTGCAGTCTATGTGCGAGAAGACCGGTCAGACCCCTCCGCCGATGCCGATCATTACTAGAGCTGGAACGGTGAGTTTCATTTGAATGGTCATTATTTACTAGTCTTAACATTTGAGTGTCATCATGCTAACGAGACTTTGCAAATGATCTTTGGTGTAGCATAACTCCGGAGCCGCATCGCACAACCCTTCTCCAGGTGATACCGGCTCGAGGAACCCCGGTGCTTGAGCTCCGGTAAGTTTTCTCTAGTGTTTTGCTTAACAAATGCATACTTAGCTTCGTACATGCTTGTTAGCCCTATTATGCCACATACTTAGCTTATTTTCCCCCAAAAAGACATACTTAGCTAATTATCCTCCAAAATGACATAATTAGCTTATTTAGTTCATTTATGACATAATTAGCTTATTCATTTCAAAAATGGCATAATAACCTTGGTTAGCTCATAAATGTCATATACTTAGCTTATTTCCCTCCAAAATGACATAATTACCTAAGTTAGCTCTAAAATGACCTATACTTACCTAAGTTAGCTCAAAAATGGCATAATTACCTAGGTTAGCACAAAAATGACCTATACTTACCTTATTTTCCTCCAAATTGACATAATAAGCTTAGTTATCTCAAAAATGGCATAATTACCTAAGTTAGCTCTAAAATGACACAAATAAGGAATAATAAGAAGAAAAACAAGGAAGAGGAGAAAAAAAAAGAATAGAAGAAGAAAGAGAAGAAAAAGAAAGAATAAAAGAAGAAGAATGAGAAGGAAAAGGATAAAAAGATAGAAGAGAAGAAGAAAGATGAGAAAAGGAGAGAAGAAGAAGAAAATATATTCTTATTCTTCCATCTTCTACTCCTTTTTCTTATTCTTATTCTTCTTCTTTCTTTCTTTCTTCTTCTTCTTCTTCTTCTTCTTCTAGTCTTCTTCTTCTTCTAGTCTTCTTCTTCTAGTCTTCTTCTTCTTCTTCTAACTTTCTTACTCCCATTTTTGTAGGTTTGATTCACTTCATGGAAGCAGGCATTGATGGACTGCTAGTGTTTAGTTTTTGTTTTGATTTGTATTGATGAACAATGTGAAACTATGTATGTATATATGGATGAACTCCGTGAAACTATGTATGTATTGGATCTTTTAATACCCTATGTGTTCTCTTGCATTCGATGGACTGCTAGATGTTGGATACATGGGTTATGCTTGAGGTTGAAACTATATATATCATATATGTCTTTTGAAAATGCAGGGATATAACAGAAAACAGACAAAACAGTAACAATACAGGCACTTTGCCGTCTGCCAGCCGACAGCAAAGACCTTTGTCGTCGGTAGGCGGACGGCAAAGGTGCCACGTGGCAGCAACCTGTTCAACCTGGGAGCATCAGGTCTGACCATTTGGTCATTCTGCCGTCTGCCAGCAGACGACAAAGACCAGCCTGGCAGACGGCAAAGACTAAGCAGGAGTGACGGTTAGCCACGGGTCTGCTGACGTCATAGGGCTGACGGCAAAGTTTGCCGTCCGCCGGCAGACGGCAAAGTTTGCCGTTAGCCACCTAACGGGGCTAACCGCTATTCTTTGCCGTCCATGATCTTTGCCGTCAGCTTGGCCAGGAAAGCGGACGGCAAACTTCTTTGCCGTCAGCTATTTTTACGCAGACGGCAAACAAAGTCATTACCGTGACTTTCAGTGCCGGAAGTGTTTGCCGTCCGTGGCAGATGGCAAAGACGTTTGCCGTCGGTGGCCTGGTCCTTTGCCGTCTGCTATGGCAGACGGCAAATTAGCTGATTCCTGTAGTGTAACACTCAACAGATCATGATTCCATTAAGCTTGTGACCTTGTAGGTTCGGTAAAACATAGACATGAATAAAACTCCTTTCGTTCAATGACCAATAGCGGAACCATGAACATCCATATTGATCCCTATGAATACACGAATGGCATTCGAGTGGACCTTTGGTTATCATGTGCTATTCCCTTTGCTTCACGATACTTTACAAAACTCTAGGTGAGATATATCGGTATCCTCCTGAGTCATTCTCATGCTCACTATACCGATCTTCTCGTTACCGGTTTTGTTCTTCTTTCTTGTTGACATGTTCCGGCATCCCTGTGACCTAGTCACCTGTGTCTGGCCAAACGATGATGGATGCCGTCACATCAACAGGGCCCTAAGAATATCTCTCCATCATCGGAGGAGCAAATCCCACTGTTGAGCTATCTAGTCCCTTGTCAGACTTTCCGACGAACCTGTAAGTTGTCATTATGATCATCGTGTTACAGATGACGTTTGAGAAACCCCAAAGTCCACCGTACGGTAAGAAGTGACTACGATACTCTCATGGTCTAAGGAACTAAAACACATGAGCGTTTTACTGAAGTATCATCCTGAGGAAACGAAAATTTGCCCCCTTGCCCCCGCATCGCCCCCCCCCGCGGGCGACCCGGGCGACGGCGCTAGCTCCGGCCCCCGCTCCCCTCTCCACCCTCCCCCCCCCCCCGCCGCCGCCGGCTGGAGCCTCCAGGGCAAAGCCCTTCGCGGTGGCTGGCAGTGGGGCACCTTCTCCCCTCTACCCTCGGTGGCGGTGGGCGTGGGACACCCGTCCTGGGCAGAGGCACTGGGCGGACGCGGGGCTCGGCGGCACGGTGGCGGCGGCTCTAGGCGGCGGCGTGGTGGCTGGTTCTGCGTGGCGGCTAGTCAAGGCATGGCGGCTGCGTCCCGAGGCCGCGACCGGCGTCCAGATCTGGGTCCGAGGGCTTCGGGTGGTTCTGGAAGGCCTCCCTCGTCCGCTGCCTCCTGCTGGCCGGCCGGCGACGGGGGAGGCGCACACCTGCTCGCGACGGCTGGTCTTGGCCGGCAGGGGGAGGCGCACACCTGCACGCGACGGCTACAGTCTCGCCCCCAGCGGCTGTAACTGATGGCAGAGGTGGTGTTCTGCCTGGTCGGGGAGGGGGGGTGTCCAAGCCCTCAGCTTGGCAGGGCGGCAGTGCGGGCCTGTGGGGGCTTTGACGGCACGGCGCCGGGGTCCTGCAGACGGCGCAGGATGGTGGTGGTGGCCTCCTTCTCTTGGATGTGGACCGATGGTACGCGGGGCTGGGTGGGTGCCGTTGGTGCCAGCCGCACGTGGAACGGGAGAGGTTCAGATCTAGGGTTCGTGCTCGGGCGGGCCAGTTCGAGGCCCGGGGCGGATCGGAGCCTGTGCTTCGGGTAGGTGTGGTCGGGCGTGGCCTGGGATTTGCTCGCGGGTGGTGCTTGTCCTCCACTCGCGGGTAAGGTGGTCGGTGGTGGTGGCCGTGATATCGTGGCTTCGGTGAGCGGATCGGCGCCGGTGGCCACGGACATGGCATCGTGTGAACTCGCCTAGGCCTGGTCTTGGGGCTTGTTCACCGACGGCGTCGGCAGTCTTTGAGTCGTGTCCCTCCTAGTCCACCGGGATTGGCTGGGGATGCAGGCGTGGGTGCTTCCTACGGTGGAGGTGCCTACCCAGACTTGGGGACTAATGCCGCGCTAGGAGTAGAGGACGTCCCTCGGCTCCTCCTACTATGGTCGAGCGCGCGGGGAAGTGAGCGGAGCACGATGTCTGGCGGCAGGGATGCCGGGGTGGCTGCCTCGGATGGTGGTCAGCATGGTCGCTCTTCGGCGGGCACCAGCGCGGCGATGGTGGCTCTCCTTCCGAGTTGTGGGGGCAATGGGAGGTGTAGCGTAGGGTGGCTCTGGCGTGCTCTCTATTCTCGCAGGGGGCTGCCCTGATCCGGATATGGTGATTTGACCTCGCCATGCTCGTCCTGGCGGCCTCTTTGTGACATGCGTGAGTTGCCGAGCAAAAGCTCCACGTCTTGGCACCGACGACGGCGACGCCCGTGGGTGCCGCGCTCTTCTTGAAGACGTCGTCGTGGTTCTTCTCTCCGTGTGAGGGCTCCGGGTGAAAACCTTTGTCCGCTATGGACTCTGCAATGACGACGCTTGGCGCCATTCTCCCTCTTGGCGGCGTTGTCATGGAGTTTAGGTGTACTATGTCGTTGTGTGCATGTGTGTTCAGATCTTCCTGTGTTCCTTGTTGGTTGCGTAGTCGTGTGCGTTCTACGTGTGCCGAATATCTTAGGATCGGTTTTGTAAGAGGGCTACCTCATGATCTTGTATCGTTCGGCCATGTACTCTGTTCGGCTGTTGCTTTATATATAAAGCGGGGCGAAAGCCTGTTTCGAGAAACTCTCCATGTTATAACAATTGACTTGTGACGATTGCATCTCAAAGTATAACAAACTCATCTCAAAGTATAACAAACAAGTTTGGGTCGATTCAATATGATCGTTCTTCCAACGTCATATTCTCAATGTTGTTTTAGGACTATCGTTACACTTAACGACATCCTAAGATCCGAAAAACGTGATCACCAACAACACTTGAGCTAGTCTTAGAGGCGAGACTAGGAATTATATTTTACCGTTTATCATTCCACACGTGCATATGAGTTTTCCACTCAATCGCATATTCCAGGATCATAGCAGTTATAGCATATAATATAAACTCTTAATTATAAACATGGAAATAAATAATATAATATTATTGCCTCTAGGGCATATTTCCAACAGCTCGTCCCCGACCGCCACTCATAATTAAACAGAACATCACGTAATGATCTAATTAATCGGCATACTTTTGTAACTCCGAAAATTCTAAAAAATTAGGGAAACATATTTTTTTTGCATAGAAGTAAGCTAGAGATATCTTTGATTTTTATGAAATTAATTATGAATGCCCTCTAATAGAAGAAATTCTTCATGATCGTGATGCCATGCGTAGAGTAGCATCTAAGGATTACCATGCTTTTGGGGAGAATGCTAGAAAAAGAGTTCCAAATTTGGCTTTGATTCAAAATTTGTTTAATAGCAGCAATAATAAATATGATTGGATTGTTAGAGGGAACCATCAAAGATTCAATGAAGAATGCTTTAAAAATGCTAGAATCGCTATAGATGATGAATTTACACTTATGTATGACGAAAGTATTTATAAGGGATTTATGAAAGATGACAACACGTGATAATATGCATTATGCCTAGCTAGGGGCATTAAACAATAACGCTTGTTGGGAGGCCACCCAATAGTTATCCTTTATTTTTATTTTGTTTTTGTGTGTCAATATGATTATTGCTACTATAATGATTATGTTTGTATCTTTGATTTTGATTTTTGTGCCAAGTTAAGCCTTTAGGTTGATGTGGATGATTGTTTATTTGGTTCTATGCAAAAATAGAAAGTTTAGCGTCCAGTATATGAATTGACATTCTGTACTGGAACGTGGTAAACTTATGTATTTTTTACAAAATACTTCTATGCAATTTTTTTTACATTTTCCTAATTTCTAATTAATCATCATACTTCTGTAACGCCGAAAATTCTGAAAATTTAGGAAAACATATTTTTTTGCATAGAAGTATTTTGTAAAAATTGCATAAGTTTACCATGTTCCAGTACAGAATGTAAATTCATATACTGGACGCTAAACTTTCTATTTTTGCACAGAACCAAATAAACAATCATCCTCATCAACCTAAAGGCTTAACTTGGCACAAAAAAAAATCAAAAGCAAAGATACAAACACAATCATTATAGTAGCAATAAGCATGTTGAGACACAAAAACAAAATAAAAATAAAGGATAACTATTGGGTTGCCTCCCAACTGCTATTGTTTAATGCCCCTAGCTAGGAATAATGCATATTATCAAGTGTTGTCATCTTTCATAAATCCTTTATAAATACTTTCGTCATACATAACTGTAAATTCATCATCTATAGTGATTCTAGTATTTTTAAAGCATTCTTCATTGAATCTTTGATGGTTCCCTCTAACAATCCAATCATATTTATTATTGCTGCTATTAAACAAATGTTGAATCAAAGCCAAATTTGGAACTCTTTTTCTAGGATTGTCCCCAAAAGCATGGTAATCCTTAGATGCTACTCTACGCATGGCATCTCGATCATGAAGAATTTCTTCTATTAGAGGGCATTCATAATTCATTTCATAAAAATCAAAGATATCTCTAGCTTCTTGAATTATGTAGTCAAATTCATTCATAAGGATGATAGTAGCCAACTTTTTAGCCCTAGGATCATTAATAATAGGAAGTTCAAAGAACAATCTTTGCAAAGTGGGTGAGTATGAACAAATTTTCTTTCAAGTTTAAGCACAAGCATAGCAATAGCATCTGAATAACTATTCGTTCTTTTGAGAATAGATCCCCCACTTGATGGTATAACGCCCGAGCATGTAGAGAATTCTTGGATAACACTCTTTCCAATGATATTTCCACTCCCCAAAAGAAAATTTTCTGTTTTCCAAGTTGAAAGAGGTTCATTATCAAGATTAGGTATTTCAAGTTCTTCCTCATGAGTTTTTCTAGGACTATCTTTACTAGCATTTTCAACAATAACTTCTTCAAGATCAGACATGATAATAGTTCAAGCAAAGGTAGCAGCACAAGGTATTTTTGGTATTTTAAATTTTTAGAGAAGGAGGGAGATGGAAAAAGAGAAGGTAAATAAAAAGGCAAATGACAAAGAAAGTAAAAACAAGCAAATTGGTAAACGTGAGCAAAGACACTTGGTTTGTTTGGTGAAGCCTCCCCGGCAACGGCGCCAGAAATTCTTCTGCTACTCTCTGTGGAGTTGTTGGTCTTCCCCGAAGAGGAAGGGTGAAGTAGTATAGTAGCAGATAGTATTTTCCTCAGCTAAGAACCAAGGTTTATCAAACCAGAAGGAGACGACACGCAGACAAGGTAAACGGTACATGCACACACGCAAAGCAAATACTTGCACCCAACAAAAGGCAAGGGGGTCGTCACTCCCCTTCTTTCTTGCCAGTTACATGAATTAAATCTGATAGTGATAGGTATGCAAATAAAAGTAAAATAAAGTAAATAAAACAGCGAGCAATTTCTAGGGTTTTAGTAAATATGGAAAAATGGACCCGGGGCCATAGGTTCACTATAGGCATCTATCTCATAAGCATAGCATCGGTGGGTAAACAAATTACTGTTGGACAATTGACAGAATAGCGCATAGTTATGATTATGATTCTTCATGACATGATTCATATATAGGCATTACGTCCGTGACAAGTAGACCGTTAATCCAACTAAGGGCCGTCCCTAGGGAGGGGCAGGGAGGCGGCCGTCCCAGGCCCCACAAAACCAGGGGCGCCCACCGAGGTATGTAGCAACTAGGTAGACTATGGGCCTATGTCAAAAAAAGTGTAAGGGCTGGGTGCTAGGCTTTCATGCAGACGCAACTACGTAGCAGCCCATCGATCGATTCGTTTCACGAGCGAGCGATTCCTTCACGTGAAAAAAAGGAGCGATCGCACCAAGCCCTTCCTATTCCATCACGCAGACGCAGGCCAGTAGAGGCAGCTATTCTAGCCCTAGGCTGCCAACGCCCGACGTCCATACTGGTACTGCCGCCTCCTCCCTCCTGACTCCTGCTAATTTCCTTCCTACTTCCCCTTTGATTTCAATTTCGGAGGCCCCATCTGTAATTCTGTATAGGCAGACCCTAATCTAGTTCGCCGATGATTTCGATTGATTCCAGGGCCCCACATCTGTAATTCTATGTAGGCGCATGCACCGACGCTCGTAACTGATTCGATCCTCAGGTATATCATATTGTCGTTCCTTGATGCATAGCCAGTACTATTCAACAATTGATTCAACATTTTTTCCAGCACTGTGTGTTATCGTGTCATCTATGCATCAGGTGGCAATGAAAGGAAAAGGAAGAAGGTTGTGGATAAATTGGTACAATCACAAAACTCATGTGTCTAAAGATATATTTGGATTTTTATTGAGCCGGGGCACCCTTAAGTCATTAAGTGATTATGAAATAGAAGGGTGTTGCACAAAATTTTCAGGAACTTTATCTCTTGATGGTTCATCTGATGTTGCGGTAGGTATATGATCTTATTTCTGAACTCAAGATTATGAGATTTACTTTGCCAGATCGCATAATGTTTGCTATAGAGATTTGCAAGCATGTCAGAGAAGTTAATATCTCCATTACTTACCATATTTACTATGCCTGTGATGGCCGCATTGGATAAAAGAAGCTTTTCAAAGTTGAAATTATTAAAGAATTATTTGAGGTCAATAATGAATCAAGAGAGATTAAATAGTTTGGCTATATTTTGCGCTGAGAAAGAATTATTGGATGAGATTGACATTGGCCTCATCAGAGGTCACTTTGCATCAAAGAATGTTAGAAGAAATTTTTAAGGTAATATGTATAAATTATTTCATTCGCATACTTCAGATTCACTTAAGTCTTATCAATAATCATTATGTGTGTGTATGTGTGTGTGTGTGTGTGTGTGTGTGTGTGTGTGTGTTTGTATATTCATTATTATTATTATGATGTATATATTAAGGGCCCCGAGTTTTAGTTCCGCCCCGGACCCCCAAAATCTCAGGACCGGCCCTGGCATCTACTGCTATTACTCCACCCCAAGACTGCTATCCAGCATGCATCTCAAAATATTAAGTTCATACAAATAGAGTAACGCTTTAGGCAAGATGACATAATGTAGGCAAAGTAATATCAAGCAATATGTTCAAACCCCATCGTAGTAGCAACAATACAATACATGCCCCGACTCCTCCTGTCACAGAGTAAGGCTAACCGCAAGAATGAACCACTACTATGCACCACTCCCTCTGAAGATCTAATCATCCAGTTGGCCAAAGAAGACTCATAGATCGTAAAGCATACATAGCTATAAAATCACACATAGATTAAATCTCAAAAGACTCAAATAGTTTCAATGAATAATCCGATCATAAACCCACAATTCATCGGATCCCAACAAACACACCGCGAGAATTACATCGAATAGATCTTCGAAGAGATCATTGTATTGAAGATCAAAAGGAGAGAGAGAGAGAGAACGCCATCTAGATACTGCTATGGACCCGTAGGTTGATACGTCTCCAACGTATCTATAATTTTTGATTGTTCCATGCTATTACAGTATCAATCTTGGATGTTTTATATGCAATTATATGCCATTATATATCATTTTTTGGGACTAACCTATTAACCCAGTGCCCAGTGCCAGTTGCTGTTTTCTGCTTGTTTTTGCCTTTTCAGAAAATCATTATCAAAAAGTGTCCAAACAAGAAAAAAACTTTGGATTAATTTTTTCTGGACCAGAAGAGAGCCAGGAAGCTTCGGGAGAAGACCAGAAGAGCTACGAGGAGGCGGCAAGCCTGGAGGGCGTGCCCAGGGGGGTAGGCGCGCCCCCCAGGCTTGTGGTCCCCTCGTGGCACTTCTTGACCTAATTCCAACGCTATAAATTCAAAAATATTCCAAAACCAACAGAGAGCCAGAAGAGAAAACCTTTCCGCTGCCGCAAGCCTCTGTTCTTCCGCGATCCCATCTGGAGACCTCTTCCGGTAATCTGCCGGAGGGGAATCAATCTCGGAGGGCTTCTACATCAACCTTGCTGCCCTTCCGATGATGTGTGAGTAGTTTACCACAGACCTACGAGTCCATAGCTAGTAGCTAGATGGCTTCTTCTCTCTCTTTGACCTTCAATACCATGTTCTCCTCGATGTTCTTGGAGTTCTATCCGATGTAATCTTCTTTTGCGGTGTGTTTGTTGGGATCCGATGAATTGTGAGTTTATGATCAGATTATTCATGAGAAATATTTGAGTCTTCTCTGAACTCTTTTATGCATGATTATTATAGCTTTGTATTTCTCTCCGATCTATCGATTTGGTTTGGCCTACTAGATTGATTTGTCTTGCAATGGGAGAGGTGCTTTGTGATGGGTTCAATCTTGCGGTGCTCAATCCCAGTGACAGAGGGGACATGACACGTACTTGTATTGTTGCCATTAAGGATAAAAATATGGGGTTTAATCATATTGCTTGAGTTTACTTTGTCTACATCATGTCATCTTTTTTAAGGCGTTACTCTGTTTCATACTTAATACCCTAGATGCATGCTGGATAGCGGTCAATGGGTGGAGTAATAGTAGTAGATGCAGGCAGGAGTCGATCTACTTGTCTCGGACATGATGCCTATATACATGATCATTGCCATGAATCCGTCATAATTATTTGCTTTTCTATCAATTGCCCAACAGTAATTTGTTTACACACCGTATGCTATGTGTTCGAGAGAGAAGCCTCTAGTGAAAACTAGGACCCCCGGTCTACTTTATCATATAATAAACACCTAAAAATACCTTGCTGCAATTTATTTACTTTTATTTTAATTAGTATTTTAGTTTATCTATTTACCTCGATAAGATTTAATCCTTGCAAATAACCGCTAAGAGGATTGACAACCCTCTTATTTGCGTTGGGTGCAAGTGTTTGCTCTTTTGTGTGCAGGTGCGCTTAACAGAATTTTGCTTGGTTCTCCTACTGGATTGATAACCTTGGTTCTTAACTGAGGGAAATACTTATCTCTACTATACTGCATCATCCTCTCCTCTTCGGGGAAATACTAACGCAAACTACAAGTAGCAGGAAGAATTTCTGGCGCCTTTGCCGGGGAGACATCATCAAAATTACCAAGTACCTTCGCACGAACTATAATCCACTTGAATTTACTTTATTTGCCTTTTATTTGCATTTGCCTCTTGTTTTCATCTCCCCCACTTCTATTTTTTTTTACAAAAACACAAAAATATTTTTATTTGCTTGTTTGCTAGTTTGCTTGCTTCGTCGCGATGTCTCAAGGAAATACAAAATTGTATGACTTTTCCAATACTAATAATAATGATTTTATTAGTACTCCTATTGCTCCTCCCGCCATTAGTGCAGAGTCGTGTGACATTAATGCTACTTTGCTTAATCTTGTTATGAAAGAACAATTTTCTAGTAGTCCTAATGAAGATGTTGCATCCCATCTAAATACTTTCGTTGAACTTTGTGATATGCAAAAGAAGAAAGATGTGGATAATGATATTGTCAAATTAAAATTATTTCCATTCTCACTACGAGATCGTGCTGAAACTTGGTTTTCATCCTTGCCTAGAAATAGTATTGATTCTTGGAGAAGTGTAAGGATGCTTTTATTATCAAGTATTTTCCTCCCGCTAAGATTATTTCTCTAAGAAATCAAATTATGAATTTTAAGCAACTTGAGCATGAACATGTTGCACAATCTTGGGAGAGAATGAAATTAATGATAAGAAATTGCCCAACTCATGGCTTGAATTTATGGATGATCATACAAAATTTTTATGCGGGACTAAACTTTGTCTCTAGAAATTTGCTAGACTCTGCCGCAGGTGGTACTTTTATGGAAATTACATTGGGATAAGCTACAAAAATTCTTGATAATATTATGACAAATTACTCTCAATGGCACACTGAGCGAACTCCAACTGGTAAGAAGGTAAATTCTGTTGAAGAAATTAATACCTTGAGTGATAAGATGGATGCTCTATTGAAAATGGTTGCTAGTAAAAATGCTCATATTGATCCTAATGATGTGCCATTGTCTACTTTGATTGAGCAAAATAATGATGCTATTGATGTGAATTTTGTCTCTAGAAATAATTTCAACAACAATGCTTATAGGGGTAATTTCAATCCTAGACCGTTTCCTGGAAATTCCTCTAATAATTATGGCAATCCTTAAGGTAATTCTTATAATAATAATAATAGGATACCTACTGATCTTTAAAGTAATATTAAAGAATTTATTAATTCGCAAAAGAATTTCAATGCTATGATAGAAGAAAAATTGAATAGAATTGATGAATTGGCTAGGAACATGGATATAATTGCTCATGATGTGGAAAATCTCAAAACTAAATTTTTTCCACCCAAGTATGATATAAATGAGTCTATTAAAGCTATCTATGTTTCCATTAATGAAAGTAAAGAAAGGACCGCTAGGTTGAGAGCTAAGCGAGAATTTCTAGAAAAAGTGATTCCACCCGGTTTCTATCGTAGTAATGATGAAGATATTAAAATGATTGGTGTCACTCATATTGAATCATTATTTAGTAACATAAAACTTGATGAAAAAGGGACTGAAGAATAGTCAACTTTAGATAGAAGGAGTCCCACTTGCTTGGAGGGTGATAATCTTGATCATAAAAATGAAAAAAGTGGGTTTGGAGAGGTCAAAACTTTAAATAGTAATGCACCCACTACTTAGGAGTACAAGGACTTTAATTATAATAGTTGTTCTTTAATTGAGTGTATTTCCTTGTTGCAATCCATGATTAATTCACCAAATGCATATGAACAAAATAAAGCTTTCACTAAACACATTGTAGAAGCCATGATGAAAGCACATGAAGAAAAACTTGAGTTGAAAGTATCAATTCCTAGAAAATTACAAGATGAATGGGAACCTACTATTAAAGTCAAAATTAAAGATTATGAATATAATGCTCTTTGTGATCTTGGTGCTAGCGTTTCCACTATACCAAAGTCTTTGTGTGATGTGCTAGGTCTCACCGACATGGATCCTTGTTCCCTTAATTTGCATCTCGCGGATTCCACTATGAAAAAGCCATTGGGTAGAATAAATGATGTGCTTATTCTTGCAAATAGAAATTATGTGCCCATGGACTTTATTGTTCTTGATATTGAATGCAATCCTTCTAGCCCCATAATACTTGGTAGGCCTTTTCTACGAACAATTGGTGCTATTATTGATATGAAAGAAGGTAATATAAGATTTCAATTTCCATTAAAGAAAGGGATGTAACACTTCCCTAGAAAGAGAATTAAAGCACCTTATGAATCTATTATGAGGGGCACTTATGGAATTAACATGAAGGATGACAACACTTGAAACTATGCATTATGCCTAGCTAGGGGCATAAAACAATAGCGCTTGTTGGGAGGCAACCCAATGAATAAAATAAAATTTTGCTTTTACCTTCTATTCTTGAGTGTTTGAAAAATTATAGCTTCTGTTATGATTGTATTTTTATGTTTTAATTAGTGTTTGTGCCAAGTAATGCCTTTGGGATGATTTGGAAGATAGTATAATTGATGCTGTTTGAAAACAGAAACTTTTTCGTCCAGTGCTGGAATTTTTTTTCCGTTGGAGCGTCAGAACCTTCTGAATTTTTTACACAATATTTATATATGAATTGCCCACGTTGTTCTAATTTTTCAGAATTTTTGGACTTATAGAAGTATGACGTTAATTCAGATCTTTACAGACTGTTCTGTTTTAGACAGATTCTGTTTTTGTTGCATAGTTTCCTTATTTTGATGAATCTATGGATCGTATCAGGGGGTATGAGTCATGGAGAAGTTGGAGTACAGTAGCATTATGCCAATATTAAATATGAATCAATTTACAACAGTACCTAAAGTTTAAGATTTGTTTGTTATACTAACGGATCTCACGAGGTTTCTGTTGAGTTTTGTGTGCTAAAGTTTTCAAGTTTTGGGTGAGACTACGATGGACAAAGGAATAAGGAGCGGCAAGAGCCTAAGCTTGGGGATACCTAAGGCACACCAAGGTAATATCCAAGGAAGACTCAAGCGTCTAAGCTTGGGGATGCCCCGGAAGGCATCCCCTCTTTCGTCTACAATCTATCGGTAACTCACTTGGAGCTATATTTTTATTCATCACATGATATGTGTTTTACTTGGAGCGTCTTGTGATATAGTTTGTTTGCTTTTTAGTTTGTCACAATCATCTTTGCTGAACACACCTTTTTGAGAGGGACACACATTATTCGTGATTATTTAGAATACTCTATGTGCTTCACTTATATCTTTTGAGCTAGGCATTTGCTCTAGTGCTTCACTTATATCTTTTAGAGCATGGCGGTGGTTATATTTTAAAGAAATAGTTGCACTCTCATGATTCACTTATATATTTTTGAGAGTCTAATGAATAGCAATGGTAATATGCACGGGTTATGAATTTGGTCCTGATATGATAGGTATTCAAGAGGGATATAATAAAAACTTTCATGTAGATCACTGAATATGATAAGTTTGATTCCTTGCAATAGTTTTGCGATATTAAGATGGTAATATGTGGGAGGTATTAGTAGATGATTGTGGATTAGTAAGAATATTGGTGTTAAGGTTTGGGACTCCCGAAGCATGCACGTATGATCTGTCGTTATGCTAAGAAGTTGGAGCATGATTTATTGTTGATTGTCTACCTTAGAGCATCTCCAATAGACGGTCCATATGTAAAAATACCTAACTTTTGGATCTCCGAGAGCAAAAAACGCTGCTCCAACAGATGGTCCATATGTAAAAAAAATTACATCACCGCCTCCCAGAGATGTAAAATACAACACTTCATGATGCAGATTTGCATCATCAGATACATCTGATGTAAAACCGCGGCCGCCCGCGAAACGACCAACCGCCCGTTCATTTTCCTTCCCGCTCGCGACCTCCCGCCCGCCCGAGCACCAGCCGCCGGAAATTGCCGCCGCCACCGCCCAAATCACCGTCGCTGTCGCCGCCATCGCCCCAAATCGCCGCCGCCACCCTCCACCGCCCTCGCCCGCGTCGCCTCCCTCGCCGGAGGGCATCTCGCAGCCGCGACGGGATTCGCCGACTCCGGCGGTCCGGCAACCCGTATAGGACCTCCGGCGGGTCCTTAGGCCACCGCCGGCCTCTCCACCGTCCTCTCGCAGGCCGCCCGACCGCCGCCCACCTAGCCCGCAGCCGGCCGCCGAACTCGTCGTCGCCGCCCGCTGATGTCTACTACACAACTTATTCTTGTAGACTCGTGTTGGGCCTCCAAGCGCAGAGTTTTGTAGGACAATAGCAATTTTCCCTCAAGTGGATGACCTAAGGTTAATCAATCCGTGGGAGGCGTAGGTTGAAGATGGTATCTCTCAAACAACCCTGCAACCAAATACAAGAAATCTCTTGTGTCCCCAACACACCCAATACAATGGTAAATTGTATAGGTGCACTAGTTCGGCGAAGAGATGGTGATAAAAGTGTAGTATGGATAGTAGATATAGGTTTTTGTAATCTAAAAATATAAAAACAGCAAGGTAGCAAATAGTAAACGGGCATAAAAATGGTATTGCAATGCTTAGAAACAAGGCCTAGGGTTCATACTTTCACTAGTGCGGTCACCCAACATTGTTGACATAGTTGAATCATATGTAAATCCCTCATGCGCGACAAAGAGTTCACTCCAAAGTCATGAATAGCGGAGAACAAATGAAGAAATTGTTGTAGGGTACGAAACCACCTCAAAGTTATCCTTCCCGATGAATCTTATGAGCCATCCCCATTAATTGTCACGAACAGCCCTAGAGTTCGTACTAGAATAACACCTTAAGATACACATCAACCAAAACCCTAATGTCACCTAGGCACTCCAATGTCACCACGAGTACCCACGGGTTTGATTATACGATATGCATCACACAATCTCAGATTCATCTATTCAAACCAGCACAAAGAACTTCAAAGAGTGCCCCAAAGTTTCTACCGGAAAGTCAAGACGAAAACGTGTGCCAACCCTTATGCATAAATCCCCAAGGTCACGGAACCCGCAAGTTGATCACCAAAACATACATCAAGTGACTCAAGTGAATATCCCATTGTCACCACAGATATCCATATGCAAGACATACATCAAGTGTTCTCAAATCCTTAAAGACTCAATCCGATAAGAAAACTTCAAAGGGAAAACTCAATTCATCACAAGAAGATAGAGAGGGGAAAACTCCATATGATTCATCTATATCAACAAAGCTCGCGATACATCAAGATCGTGCCATCTCAAGAACACGAGAGAGAGAGAGATCATACACATAGCTACTGGTACAAACCCTCAGCCCCGAGGGTGAACTACTCCCTCCTCGTCATGGAGACCGCCGGGATGATGAAGATGGCCTCTGGTGATGCCTTCCCCCCCTCCGGCAGGGTGCCGGAAAAGGGCTGTAGATGGGATCTCTCTGGTACAGAGGCTTGCGGTGGCGTAAAAACTCATCTAGGTTAACTTTCGGGGGCTTCTAAATATATATGATTTTTCAGCGTTGGAATCACGCGAAACGGAGCCACGTGGGCCCCACGAGGTACCAGGGCGCGCCTGGGGGGGGGGGGTGGTGGCGCGCCCTGGTGCCTCGTGGGCACTGGGTGGCCCCCCTCCAGTGGGTCTTGGTGCCAATATTTTTTATTTGTCCAATAAAAAATCTCCAAAAAGTTTCAGCTCATTTGGAAAACTTTCATTTCTGCACAAAAAACAACACCACGGTAGTTCTGCTGAAAACAACGTCAGTCCGGGTTAGTTCTAATCAAATCATACCAAAACCATATAGAATTGTTATAAATATGGCATGAATACTTCATAAATTATAGATACGTTGGAGACGTATCACCCGCCGAGCCGCCGAGCTCCTCTCCGCCGGCCGCCAAGCTCCCTTCTCCTCTACGCCGCCGTCCGCCGCCGTCCGCAGCAGCGACCGACTACCAATCCAACCGCCGACCATCTTCTTCCACCCCGCGCACAAGGTGTTCGACGGAATTCCCCAAGGTAAAAAAGGACGAAACTTGATGATTTAAATTGGGATTGGATAGTATGTTTGACGGTGGAAATGGCATGGCGAAAGAGCCGCATAGATTCATTATTTGTTTGTGAAAAACTATGTTGTATTGTGCAAAACTATGTTGTATTTGTGTTGCATTTGATCTCGTGGATTTGAAGAACTATGTAATAATTTGATATTGTGGACATGTATAATTTTTTTATGTTGTTTTTAGATGTTTTTTGCAATATGTGCGGCTGTACAGTGGCTGTACAGCGGCTGAACAGCGGCCGCCGGACGGTTTTACATCTTCGTTTTGGACCATCTGTTGGAGTTGCTGTTTTACATCTTCGTTTTGGACCATCTGTTGGAGTTGCCTCTTTTTCGGAGATGTAAAAAGCACTTTTTGGTGATGTAAATTTTTACATCACCGGTTTACATCGCCAAAATATGGACCATCTATTGGAGATGCTCTTATGAGTGGCGGTCGGGGACAAGCAATGGACCTTGTCCTACCAATCTATCCCTCTAGGGGCATGCGTAGTAGTACTTTGTTTCGAGGGCTAATAAACTTTCGCAATAAGTATGTGAGTTCTTTATGACTAATGTAAGTCCATGGACTATACGCACTCTCACCCTTCCGCAATTTGCTAGCCTCTTCGGTACCGTGCATTGCCCTTTCTCACATCGAGATTTGGTGCAAACTTCGCCGGTGCATCCAAACCCCATGATATGATACGCTCTATCACACATAAGCCTCTTTATATCTTCCTCAAAACAGCCACCATACCTACCTATCATGGCATTTCCATAGCCATTCCGAGATATATTGCCATGCAACTTCCACCGTTCCGTTTTTATGACACACATCATCATTGTCATATTGCTTTGCATGATCATATAGCTGACATAGTATCTGTGGCTCGGCCACCGTTCATCATTTTTATACATGTTACGCTAGCATCATTGCACATCCTGGTACACTGCCAGAGGCATTCATATAGAATCATATTTTTGTTCTATTATCGAGTTGTAATATTGAGTTGTAAGTAAATAAAAGTGTGATGATCATCATTATTAGAGCATTGTTCCAATGAGGAAAGGATGATGGAGACCATGATTCCCCCACAAGTCGGGATGAGACTCCGGACAAAAAAAAAGAGGCCAAAAAGAGCCCACGAAAAAAAATGATGAGAGAAAAAGAGAGAAGGGGCAATGTTACTATCCTTTTTCCACACTTGTGCTTCAGAGTAGCACCATGTTTTTCATATAGAGAGTCTCCTATTTTGTCACTTCCATATACTAGTGGGAATTTTTCATTATAGTACTTGGCTTGTATATTCCGATGATGGGCTTCCTCAAATGCCGGAGGTCTTCATGAGCAAGCAAGTTGGATGCACACCCACTTAGTTTTCATGTTGAGCTTTCATACACTTATAGCTCTTAGTGCATCCGTTGCATGGCAATCCCTACTCCTCGCATTGACATCAATTGATGGGCATCTCCATAGCCCGTTGATTAGCCTCGTCGATGTGAGACTATCTTCTTATTTTTGACTTCTCTTATTTATCTCTACCACCACACTCTATTCCACCCATAGTGCTATATCCATGGCTTGCGCTCATGTATTGCGTGGGAGTTGAAAAAGCTGAAGCGCCTTAAAAAGTATGAACCACTTGCTCGGCTTGTCATCGGGGTAGTGCATGATAAATACTTTGTGTTAAGAAGATGGAGCATGACAGGATTGTATGATTTTGTAGGGATAACGTTCTTTAGCATTTTTATTTTGAAAGACATGATTGTTTATTAGTATGCCTGAGTATTGATGTCTTTATATCAAATTATAGACTATTGCTTTGAATCATTCGGATCTTATTATTCATACCGTAAGAGAGAGATTACATGATGAAACATGATAGGTTGCATTCCACATCAAAAAATTCTGTTTTTATCATTTACCTACTCGAGGACGAGCAGGAATTAAGCTTGGGGATGCTTGATACGTCTCCAATGTATCTATAATTTTTGATTGTTCCATGCTATTATAGTATCAATCTTGGATGTTTTATATGCAATTATATGCCATTATATATTATTTTTTGGGACTAACCTATTAACCCAGGGCCCACAGTTGCTATTTTCTGCTTGTTTTTGCCTTTTTAGAAAATCATTATCAAAAAGTGTCCAAACGAGAAAAAAACTTTGAATTAATTTTTTCTGGACCAGAAGAGACCCAGGAAGCTTCGGGAGAAGACCAGAAGAGCCACGAGGAGGCGGCAAGCCTGGAGGGCGTGCCTAGGGGGGTAGGCGCGCCCCCCAGGCTTGTGGGCCCCTCGTGGCACCTCTTGACCTAATTCCAACGCTATAAATTCAAAAATATTCCAAAATCAACAGAGAGCCAGAAGAGAAAACCCTTCCGCCACCGCAAGCCTCTGTTCTTCCGTGATCCCATCTGGAGGCCTTTTTCGGTAATCTGCCGGAGGGGGAATCGATCACGGAGGGCTTCTACATCAACCTTGCTGCCCTTCCGATGATGTGTGAGTAGTTTACCATAGACCTACGGGTCCATAGCTAGTAGCTAGATGGCTTCTTCTCTTTCTTTGATCTTCAATACCATGTTCTCCTTGATGTTCTTGGAGTTCTATCCGATGTAATCTTCTTTTGCGGTGTGTTTGTTGGGATCCGATGAATTGTGAGTTTATGATCAGATTATTCATGAGTAATATTTGAGTCTTCTCTGAACTCTTTTATGCATGATTATTATAGCTTTGTATTTCTCTCTGATCTATCGATTTGGTTTGGCCTACTAGATTGATTTGTCTTGCAATGGGAGAGGTGCTTTGTGATGGGTTCAATCTTGCGGTGCTCAATCCCAGTGACAGAAGGGGACATGACACGTATTTGTATTGTTGCCATTAAGGATAAAAAGATGGGGTTTAATCATATTGCTTGAGTTTACTTTGTCTACATCATGTCATCTTGCTTAAGGCGTTACTCTGTTTCATACTTAATACCCTAGATGCATGCTGGATAGCGGTCGATGGGTGGAGTAATAGTAGTAGATGCAGGCAGGAGTCGATCTACTTGTCTCAGACATGATGCCTATATACATGATCATTGCCATGAATCCGTCATAATTATTTGCTTTTCTATCAATTGCCCAACAGTAATTTGTTTACCTACCGTATGCTATGTGTTCGAGAGAGAAGCCTCTAGTGAAAACTATGCCCCCCGGTCTACTTTATCATATATTAAAAACCTAAAAATACCTTGCTGCAATTTATTTACTTTTATTTTAATTAGTATTTTAGTTTATCTATTTACCTCGATAAGATTTAATCCTTGCAAATAGCCGCTAAGAGGATTGACAACCCTCTTATTTGCGTTGGGTGCAAGTGTTTGCTCTTTTGTGTGCAGGTGCGCTTAACGGAATTTTGCTTGGTTCTCCTACTGGATTGATAACCTTGGTTCTTAACTGAGGGAAATACTTATCTCTACTGTACTGCATCATCCTCTCCTCTTCGGGGAAATACCAACGCAGACTACAAGTAGCATAGGTCCTGAAGGAACTACTCACAGATCATCATGGAGGGAACAAGGTTGATGAAGATTGCCTCCCCAATGGTTTCCCCCTCCGGCAGAGTACCGAAAAAGGCTTCCAGATGGGATCGTGAAAGAATAGAGGTTTGCGGTAGTGCTAGAATTGTTTCGGGTCTCGCTCTGGTTTTTTTGGAATATTAGAGAATTTATAGGCCAGGGATTAGGTCAAACGGAGGATCAGGGGGCCCACAAGCTTTCATGACACCACCCTACAGGGCGCGCCCCCTGAGCTTGTGAGGCCCTTGTGGATCTTCTGGTCTCTCCCCAAAGCTTCTATGGTCTCTTGTTGTCCAGAAAAATCACCACAAAATTTCATCGTGTTTGGACTTCGTTTGGTATGGTTTTTCTACGAAACAAAGAAATAGGCAAAAAAACTGGAACTGGCACTGGGCACTAAGTTAATAGGTTACTCCATAAAATGATATAAAATGGCATATAAATCATACAAGAATGATAATATAATAGCATCAAACAATCAAAAATTATAGATACGTTAGAGGCGTATCAATCATCAATAGCAGAAGTAGTGTTATTACTTGCGACATATCAGATTGTAAAGCAGGTGGTGGTGTCACAAGTTGACTCAAAACAGTAGGAGAATCAAGTGTAGAGCTATTTGGTAGTTCCTTACCTCCCCTCATCTTTGAGGGCGTGATCTTGGTCTTAGATTCTCGGAGGTTCTTCATAGTAAAGATAAATTGCAGCAGATAATAAACTCCCAAGTGAACTTATTAAATAGAGTTATGCTCCCCAGCAACGGTGCCAGAAAATAGTCTTGATGACCCACAAGTATTGGGGATCGCAACAACCTTCGAGGGTAATATTTCACCCAAATTTATTGATTCGACACAAGGGGAGCCAAAGAATATTTATAAGCCTTAGAAGTTGAGTTGTCAATTCAACCACACCCGAGGATCACTTCCTTGCAACAATTTATTAGTAGCACAATAATGTGATAGTAGTGGTAGCAGTGGTAACAAAGTAACAACATCAGTAACAGTATTAGCAGTAGTAACTTGAGCAAAGACAATAATATTCAAGCGTAGGCATGGTGTAGCGATGGATATTTAGATGAGATTCAATATGTAACTGTCACAACCTAGAGCGACACACAATAGCTCCAATTCATCAATCATATGTAGGTGTGTATTCTGTATATAATCATACGTGCTTGCGATAAGAACTTGCATAACATCTTTTGTCCTACCCTCCCGTGGCAGCGGGGTCCTAATGGAAATTAAGGGTAATTAAGGCGCTCCTTTTAATAGAGAACCAGAACAAAGCATTAACACATGATGAATAAATGAACTCCTCAAGTTAAAGTCATTTCCGCCGATATCCCAATTCATTTTCACCTTGGGGGTCTAAGGTTCAGAATGATAACATGTGCATACAACTTGCGGGTAAGATCAACATCTCAAATATATTCATGAAAGCATATATTTTCAGATCTGAAATCATGGCACTCGGGCCCTAGTGACAAGCATTAAGCATAGCAAAGTCATAGCAACATCAGTCTCAGAACATAGTGGATACTAGGGATCAAGCCCTAATAAATTGACACGTTACATAAGAAATCTCATCCATCTTCATCTACCTCCAGTATGCCTACAAAGGAATTACTTACACATGATTGTGAGCACCATGAAATTGTTGACGGAGAAGGGTTGGTGATGCCGACGGCAATGAATCCCTCTCTCCGGAGCCACGAACGGGCTCCAGATCAGGGCTCCTGATGAAGAACGTGAGGTGGCGGTGGCTCTGTATCGTAAAATGCGGTGAAACATTCGCTCCGATTTTTTCTTGGAAAGACGAAACTTATAGGCTTGGAATTAGGTCAAGAGGACTACCAAGGGTCCCACAAGCCTGGCCGGTGCGCCCCCTGGGATTGTGGGCCCTGGGTGGCTCCCCTCTAATACTTCTTGGCACCAGTATTTTTTATATATTCCGCAAAACTTCTCCGTAAAGTTTCATCCAATTCCGAATACTTTTTATTTCTGCACAAAAATGACACCAAATTAGTTCTACTGAAAACAGCGTCAGCCCGGGTTAGTTTCAGTCAAATCATGCAAATTAGAGGTCAAAACAAGAGCAAAAGTGTTTGGAAAATTAGATACAATGGAGATGTTTCATTGATCCTGCTGCGAGGTCTGACCGTCACCCGCCTTACACCTCACTAATCATTCGTACCCATGTGGACATGGCACACCCCGAAGAGATACGTGTTTTAGACGGTGCTACACTTGGGAGAACACTAACAACTTAAATATTTTTAAGTCAGAGATCACCGTAATAATAATGACTAGTGCGCAATCAAAAGTGTGCAAACAAAAAGGGATAAAAATCTCAAGTAATTCATAATAGCATGATATGGTATAGCCCCGGGCGTCGGGAAGTCTTCATGGCCATCATGAAATTTTAGCCGAAAACGCTGTCGCGGCAGCAATTCTGAAAACTGCTACCATGGCAGCACTTTTAGCTTTTCTTGCTCCTGCACCTACTCACGCCGGGGTCCTCCATTGCAAGCTTGTCATCGCCATCTTGTAATCTAACTATTACTATGAAGTTGGCATGCAGGTCATAAAAGTGACAATCCTGTGGCTCCAGCCATCATGTCATACTGTGACGCTCATGTCACTTAATAATTACAACATATAACCATCTCATACATTAACTCATTATCATGACGGAGGCTATAACATGTCACATGCTCCCTATAAAACCAAGTTAGACGTCCTCTAATCGGTTTAGCAAAATTTTAATTTACGTGGCTTCTAGGGTTTCGAAGAACACTAGCTACCGACGTTCATCATCAAGTATGATTATTCTTGTTGCTAGATTAACTTTGTGAGGTGTGTGAGGGAAGAGACTTAATTAAAAATCTCTGGCCCCACACTAAACTTCATCAAAACGCATGACCCCCATGTAGATCAAAATTTACATGCCCTCTCGTGTTTACGATGAGTCAGTTTTCTTGACTATGATGTAGCCCAAAGAACTGATATAGCTAGTGTTGGGTTCTACGGTAGGATGCGTCGACTGCAAATTCAAATTTTCCTACCCGTAGAACAACCAGGAACATGCTAACAGAGATGGATCACAGATCATTACCACTACACGCGCAGTGCCGTGCAGCGGAAGTAAAGTCGTGGCAGCGCGTCACCGGAGTCGTCTCCTTCTCGTCGATCTCCCACGTACAGGTGATCACCAAGTCCCACGAACAGGTTCGCCGGAGTGGCACAATTGCACCACCTCTAATGGTATCCGCGCGTGCGGGAGGAACGCTATGTGGCGGACTGCTAGGTCCGATCGCACAGCCTGCGGCACGTGGAGGTGGCTAGTTGCAACACATGCAAAGCCCTAATAATGACGCCAAAGCGATCAACCTTGATAAGCGTGTTGTACCTCCACTATATATAGGCATCCGTCGTGGACTCAACACTTGGGCCTCACACAGATCCTAAAGCCCAAAGTCGACTTGGTCACGATCCAAGTCCAGCTCGGATTACATCCGAAGTGTCCTCGGATCCGACCTCGTAGGCTCCTTCCCTTAAGCACGCGACCCCTTAGGTTCAAGTCGGCTTGGTCGCAGTTCGGATCACCTCCGAACTGCTCGGCAGGTAGCGGCCTCTAGCAAGGCGTGCCGACCACCAAGTAGACTATGAAGCCGGTTGGCGAACCTGTACGTCACACTTCCGTTCCCTTTGCCACACGATATATGTTGTCGGGCTCAAGGCGATGTGGCCATCCCTGTTACAGCCCGACCTCTTTCTCATTTCAGTGAATCCGACCAACACCTCGGATTATCTCATAATCCTCGTCGCATGGCCATGCTTATACAAGTCGGATCACACGTGGGGCCTAGAGTATATCTCTCCTCATCGGAGGGGCAAATCCCATCTTGCTTAACCATGTCTCGCAGCATGGGTCTGGACAAGCCCGAAACCTACCTTTATAACTACCCAGTTACGGAGTAGCATTTGGTCGGCCCAAAGCAGGTCGGTCACCATCCCGAGCACATGCGTCAGCGCAGGTCCGAGGACACAGAACGTATGTGTACTAGAGACTCACAGATGACCTATCGCTGTGTCTCATAGTTGGGTCTGTCCAATCCGAATTCCATCCGAGCTCGGATCCGTTCACCCGTATCCTATCTCGGATCCGATCAGATCCATGCAGTTCGGCAGCATCACATGCTTCATGGCTAGTGAGACAAAACCATCCACCGTATTGCATGCTAGTCTAGTCCGACGTGTGCCCACACGTCACTTACGACTAGGGACCATTTTAGGACGTATCATACAACACAAGATCTCACAGACAAGTCACGTACTTGTCAACAAGTATCATTGATAACATCCGAGGACTACATCGGTTCATAAACACATCGGAAATATCATCATACATGATTGCCTCTAGGGCATACTTCCAACAGCTAGAATTGTCAATTGCCAGAACTTTGTAACAAAGCTCCATCATGCCGCCAAGAAACGAAAAGAACCAAAACTTGAGGGAAGCAAACAAGAACGTCAAATAAAAAATTGCATCTACCACAACAGATCTTATCTTCTACTCGCACAATTATATTAAGTTCTAGAACTCATCTAGTTCTTAATTCTTTTTAGCAATAGACCCAACACATTACTAAAAACTCTTGTGCAATACCCTCATAGTCACATGTGATCTAGATTGTAACTCGCATCTACTCATAGAACTGCTCATGATGCCACTGTTGCTAAATGTAGTAGAAAACAAATAAATTTGTCATACAGATCAAACTCCAGGAACACTATGAAGATGCATATAGAGGTTAAGATTGGATCATTACCAACTACGAGTTGCAGTGGAAGAAGAGTTGGTGTAGATCAATGATGAAGTCCCTTGAACCGTTAACAAATGATCCGTCGAACCAAAGACTAAAAGCATGGCCTCTCTACGGATTGCACATGTATGGGCGTCACGATCCAGCAGCGCTTTGTTGGGAAACGTAATAGATTTTTTTTTGCCCTACGATCACCCAGGAACACTATGAAGATACGATAAATGATATGTCTCCGACGTATCTATAATTTTTTATTGTTTCACGCTATTATATTATCATTCTTAGATACTTTGTATGCAATTTTATATCATTTTTGGGGACTAACCTATTAACTCAGTGCCTAGTGCCAGTTGCTGTTTTCTGCTTGTTTTTGGTTTTACAGAAAATCTGTACCAAACGGAGTCCAAACTCTACGAAACTTTTTGATGATTTTTTTTGGACATAAGAGACCCTAAAAGCTTCGGGGGAGGACCCGAAGACCTATGAGTAGACGGCAAGATAACAAGGCGCGCCCTGATGTCTTGTGGGCCCCTCGTGGCTCCGTCTAACCAAATTCCAACGCTATGAATTTCCAAATATTCCAAACCCCCCAGAGAGCTACCCGAAACAATGTTTCCGCCACCGCAAGTCTCTGTTCTTCCGCGATCCCATCTGGAGGCCTTTTTCGGTACTCTGCCAGAGGGGGAATCGATCACGGATGACTTCTACATCAACCTTGCTGCACCTCAGATGATGTGTGAGTTGTCCACCATAGACCTACGGGTCCATAGTGATTAGCTAGATGGATCTCTCTCTCTTTGATCTTCAATACAATGTTCTCCTCGGAGATTGATCCGATGTAATCGTCTTTTGCGGTGTGTTTGTTGGGATCCGATGAATTGTGGGTTTATGATTTGAATATTCATTGAAAGTAATTGAGTCTTTACTGAACTTTATTATGTGTGATTGTTATAGCTATGTATTGCTTTCTGATCTATCCATTTGGTTTGGCCAACTAGATTGATTTATCTTTAGTGGAAGTGGTGCATAATAGTAGGTTCAATCTTGTGGTGTCCTCACCTAGTGACAGAAGGGGTAGCGAGGCACGTATTATATTGTTGCTACTAAGGAGAAAATGACGGGGTTTAATCATATTGCTTGGTTTTATTCTGTCTACATTATGTCATCTTGCTTAAAGCGTTACTATGTTTGTCATGAACTTAATACCATAGATGCAGGCAGGAGTCGGGCGACTGGTGGAGTAATAGTAGTAGAGTTGGTCTACTTTTCACGGACGTAATGCCTATATACATGATCATGCCATGAATATCAGCATAACTATGCGCTTTTCTATCAATTGCCCAACAGTAATTTGTCTACCCATCATATGCTATTTTTATGAGAGATGCCTCTAGTGAAAACTATGGCCCCCGGGTCTATTTTAGTCATATTAAAAAAACCAAAAATGCCTTGCTGCAATTTTCTTTATTTTTATTTACTTTACAATTTATCTATCTACCACTACCAGATTTAATCCTTGCAATTAACAAGTACAAGGGGATTGACAACCCTCTTGCCTGCGTTGGGTGCAAGTATTTGCTCTTGTGTGTGCAGGTACCGTTGACGGTTGTTTGCGTGGTTCTCCTATTTGTTTGATAACCTTTGTTCTCTACTGAGGGAAATACTATCTGCTACTATATTGCTTCACCCTTCCTCTTCGGGGAAAATCCCAACGCAGCTCACAAGTAGCAGAAAGAATTTCTGACGCCGTTGCCGGGGATACATCATCAAACACTTATAGGTTCCTACATTCACATTATCATTTACTTGCTCTAATTTTTATTTGCTTTTATTTGCCTTCTCTTTTTCATCTCCCACCACTTCTCTAAAAAAAAAAACACAAACATATTTTATTTTGTTTGTTTGCTTGCTTGCTTGCCGTTGCTATCATGTCTGAGTTTGAGAAAGTTATTGTTGAAAGCGCTAGTGAAGATAGTGCTAGCGAGTCTCGCGAGAAAAATCCTAAATTATTTGATCTTAATCATGACCCTCCTGAGATTGAAGTTCATCATAATGAAGCTCCCGCAATCTTAAAAACTAAAACTTATCGTGTGGGTAGCGGGAATGTTATTGGGAAGAATATCATCCAAGAATTCTTTAATTGTACGGGAGTTAGACCACTACTTAAAGGATCTATTCTTGAAAAAACAAATTGCTATGTGGATGCTATTACTAGGCTTGTATTTAAATTGGAAAGATTTTTTTTGCATATTCATCCTGTCCTACAAAAGATGTTCTTTGAACTTCCCAACATCCATGATCCAAAAGTTAAAAAGATTGCTACTATCATCCTTATGCATGGATTTGATTATATAATCCGAGAAGCTAGGGGCATATTTGCCTTTTACAAAATAGATTTTGAGCATCCTCCAATAGAAGAAATTCTTCATGATAAAGACACTATGCGTAGGTTGGAATCTAATGATTATCACGCTTATCGTGAAAATATTTGGAGGAAAGTTCCTCATGCGGAATTGATTAAAACCTTGTACAACAACACTTGTGATAAATTTGAATGGATCACCAAGGGAATTGATGAGGTATTTAGTGAAGAATGGTTTAAAAATACTGCTAGAGATCCTATTGATGATGAAATCCATGTTTTATATGAGGATCTCTATTGTGATGATTCGGAGTTTGAAGTAATGAACGTTAAAATTACCAAACAAAGTCCCTTCAACTATGTAAGTTAACCTACTAGAAAAGTAGAATATGAGAGTAGAGAATTAACGAGAAAAGTTTTTGAAGATTTGGTTCGAAAGGATATAGAATCTAAAGATGACAATACTTGAAACTATGCATTATGCCTAGCTAGGGGCATAAAACAATTGCGCTTGTTGGGAGGCAACCCAATATTTATCTTTTTCTTTCATCTTATTTTTCTTGATTCACACAATTATTGCTACTGTAATGATTGTGTTTTTATCTTCTAATTAGTGTTTGTGCCAAGTAATGCCTTTGGGATGATTTGAATGATAGTATAATTGATGATGTTTGAAAACAGAAAGTTTTGCGCACATATTTGATTATACATTTCTTACTGAAACGTCAGAAAAATCTGAAATTGTTACACAGTATTGGGATACAAATTTTTTACGTTGTCCTAATTTTTCAGAAGTTTTGGAGTAACAGAAGTATGTATAAATATTCTGTTATTACGTACTATTCTGTTTTAGACAGATTCTGTTTTTATTGCATAGTGTGCTTGTTTTCATGATGCCATGGATTATATCGGGGGCTATAAGTCATGGATAAGTTATAATAAAGTAGATATTATGAAAGAACAATTATGAATCAATTTATAACAGTACATAAAAGTGGATGATTGATTTATTATACTAACGGATCTCACGAAGTTTCTATTGAGTTTTGTGTGCTGAAGTTTTCAAGTTTAGGGTGAGATCACGATGGATAAAGGAATAAGGAGCGGCAAGACCCTAAGCTTGGGGATGCACAAGGCACCCCAAGGTAATATTCAAGGAAGACCCAAGCGTCTAAGATTGGGAATGCCCCGGATGGCATCCCCTCTTTCGTCCACAATTCATCGGTACGTTACTTGGAGCTATATTTTTATTCATCACATGATATGAGTTTTACTTAGAGCGTCTTGTACCATAGTTTTATTTGGTTTGCTTGTTAGTTTGCCACAATCATTGTTTGCTGGACACACCTTTTGAGAGAGACTCACATTCATCAGGATTTGTTAGAATACTCTATGTGCTTCACTTATATCTTTTGAGCTACGCAGTTGCTCTTGTGCTTCACTTATATTCTTAGAGCACGGCGGTGGTTATATATTTTATAGAAATTATTGCACTCTCAAGCTTCGCTTAAATCTTTTTGAGAGTCCTAAATAGGAAGTGGTAATACGCATGGGTTATAAGACTAGTTAAAAATGATAAGTATATAAGAATGATATAATAAAAACTTTCATGTAGATCACTAAATATGAAACATATGATTTAATTATATTGATGTCGTAATATGAAAGGGTATTAGTTCATCATCATTGGTTAGTAAAAATATCGATATTAAAGCTTGTTATTAACTACTCATTTAAGTGTCGGTCATGGCATGGTGGGGAAGTTTGAGCATTTTTATGTCTGATTGAAATCCTTTGTGTTGTTTGAATTGGGGGCACGCGATGGTTAACTCCTACCAACCTCCTCCCTAGGGGCATGCGACTAGTACTTTGCTTCGAGGGCTAATAAAACTTTCCCAATAAGTATATGAGTTCTTTATGACTAATGTGAGTTCATGGACTAAGACAACACTCCCACCTATCCACATATTGCTGGCCTCTTTGGTACCGTGCATTGCCCTTTCTCACCTCGAGAGTCGGTGCAAACTTCGCCGGTGCATCCAAACCCCGTGATATGATACGCTCTATCACATATAAGCCTCCTTATGTCTTCCTCAAAACAGCCACCATACCTACCTATCATGGCATTTCCATAGCCATTTCCAGATATATTGCCATGCAACTTCCACCGTTCCGTCCTATGACATGTGTGTTCATCATCATATTGCTTTGCATGATCATATAGAGTGACATGATATTTGTGGCAAAGCCACCATTCATCATTGTAATACATGTTATACTAGATCATTGCACATCCTGGTACACTGCCAGAGGCATTCATATAGAGTCATATTGTTCCAGTTTATCGAGTTGTAAGTAAATAAAGTGTGATGATCATCATTATTAGAGCATTGTCCTAGTGAGGTTGATGGAGACTAATGAGTCCTCCAAAGAATGAGGATGAGGTTCCGGACTTAATTAAAAAAGAGGCCGAAAAGAGCCCAACAAAAAAATGAGAGAAAAAGAGAGAAGGGGCAATGCTACTATCCTTTTACCACACTTGTGCTTGTCGGTGTACTAAAGCATTGGTGCCCTCGTACCCTGACTTGTGCACAGGCAGTTGTAGCCTTCCCGACGGCAAGGGCTTGACGGAGGATAACTATGACTCAAGACTCAGATTAAACAAGACCGTGAAGGAGACCTCAAGGCAGGTCATCGAGAATTACTATTCTAGTACTGAAGATCAACATTGCCCTTGCCGGCAAGCTTCATTCCGGCAAGGTAGATACCAAGACTCTGGTTTCCGGCAAGCTCCTTGCCGGCAAGCAACGGCCCGGCAAGCTCCACGCCGGCAAGCTCGTTCTGTCCTGTTACCGCTCCACCTCATCATTGGCTGGATAAGCATGCATGATAGGTGTCGAGCGGGCAGGCAGTCAACGCAGCTGGCCAGGGCACGTGTCGGCATGTCACATAGAGATTAACTTTAATGACACCCGTCCCTGGGACGTGTCAAGATTACAGGAGGGCACCAGGACCAGTGGTATAGATCTTTTGCCCAAAGCCTCGCCTCCCCGATGTAGCACCTAATCATGCATTTAATGCGCTTGTCCTACCCCGTCTGAAGATAGACGTGGTGACGGTGCAAGTCACTATTCATACCTTGTAAATGACTGTATTAGCCACTGTGGTAACCCCTTGGCCTATAAAAGGAGGCCCACGGCTACACTTAGAACGGTCGACTCTTAGTTCAAGTACATGCTGTAACTGCACTTCCCGCGCACCTTGCCGACAAACTGTGCTCTTTGTAACCATTGAGCTCACATACAATCAAACCACCAGAACAGGAGTAGGGTTTTACGCTCACAGCGGCCCGAACCTGGATAAATCATTGCTTGTGCTCATATCTACTAGCCCTGCTCTTTGTAGTATTTTGATCCCACTTCCGAACCGCAAAGGGATCCTCTCGATCCCATAGATCATCGTTTTCCCACGACATCTTTAGCGCGCCAGGTAGGGGATCTTATATTACGAATCAATGTTCGTAGTTTGAGTATCGGCTCCATCACCTTCATCGATGGCGCCAAAGAAGAAGACCGGAGCCACGACGGCTCCCACCACCTCCAAGCTGCCTTCCCAGGCGTCCGGAGACAACGCAGGCGGCGCAGTCGGCGCGGGCGCTACGGTTGGGACGGCCGGGGCAGGAGGCGCCGGCGGTGCGGGTGTCCAGCACCCCCACCATTCCGGCGATCGCAGTCAGCACACTGGAGACGGTGCAGACGGCCAACTCCGACAACCCGCTGGTGAGCACGATCATCCTAGTATTACAATTCGAACTGGTGCGAACCAGGACCCCGCCGCCGTGACGTCCAAGGACGGAGCGGCGACGTCCAACAATGTTGCGGCGGGACGAGTGCAGCAACCATCGCAAGATGGGCGCGCCACGCTTCCCCACGGTGCTGGCGGTCCTGGACGGTGTCAAGCCGGCCCTGAGCATCGTCCTCACGATGCTCAGGTTCCGCCACCACCACGCCAACCTATTGGTGAACATGCGCCGCGGCAGCAGGTACGCGACGAGCTCCCTCCTGGCCCAGCCAGGAGTCGAATGCCGTCCCGTTCCGTGTTTCCCAGCATGCCAACCATGGCGGCAGAGGCAATGGCGCGAGTTCAAATGCTTTTGAACTTCCCGCCGGCCCCAGACAAGATGGAAGAATGGAGGGCCACTATCCAGAGCCTCATCAGTTTTGCCGATCCCGGCCAAACACAAGATGTGGGCCCCTCCAGGCGACCACCCACAGTGCCGGCAGGACCATCTGGCTGCCGTGCCGGAGACGGTGCGCCAACGGTGCATTCGCCTCCACACCAAGAACCACAGCGGCGGCAAGCTCGCCGATCGGATGACCAGGACACTATGTCCATGGCATCGTCGGATCCGCGGGGCCGCCGAGACCAGCGCCAAGTGCTCCACGAGCGGCGCGAAGAGAACGCCCGTACGAAGATTGAGCGGTGCCGGGAAGCACGCCGTCTATCAGACGACCGTGCCGGGCCGGCAGCATACGTGCCAGCGCCAGGGTATCTTGGGTGCCTACCTTACGAGGTGGGCTGCCCAGCGTTTACTCGTGAGCTGCGGCAAGTTTGCTGGCCGTCCGCCCGCCCTTTCAAACCTGAGCTGCCCGACAAGTATGACGGCACGCTCAGTCCAGCAGAGTTCCTCGGTATCTACACCATCGCGGTGCAGGCTGCCGGGGGGCACGACGACAAGCTTTTAGCCAACTACTTCTCGTTGGCGCTTCGGCCCAAGGTCAAGTCGTGGTTGATGAACTTGCCCGAGGGCTCCATTTCTTCTTGGGCGGATCTATGCCATCAATTCGTGGGTGCCTACCAGGGTGGCCACAAGCTCCCTGGTCAGGAGAGCGATTTGCATGTGAGCCCCCAGAGAGATGGCGAGATCCTCCGCAAGTACATACAGAGGTTCAGCCGTGTGCACCACAACATCCCCGATGTTCATCCCGCAGCTGTTTGCACCGCATGCCACACGAATGTGCGCAACCGCAGAATGCGGTCTGAGATGAATATCGTGAAGGTCAGGACCATCAACGAGTTGTACACCTTGGCGGACAAGTGTGCATGTGCTGAGGAAGGGAGGCGACTCCCGGGGGAAGATGCTGGCGCCGACGTCGATTCTGAAGACGACGACGCAGATGATGCATCGACCCCGCAGAAGAAGAGCCGGAAGCGCAATCGGAAGCACAAAGGCAAGTCAGTGATGGCAGTTGAGAGCCCCGGCGACGCCAACACCGCCAAGAAGTCTAAGGAAGAAAGCCCCGACAAGGAGGTTGCCGGATGCGCTGACTGCCGGGAGGCTGTGGCAGGCGACAAGAGCGGCAAGACCGGTGGGCCGTACTGCAAGATCCACCGTACCAAGGGCCATGATCTCCAGGAGTGATGGCAAATGGAGCAGCTTGCCGAGAAGCAGAAGCAAGAGTACGAGAAGCGCGACAAGGAGAAGGGCCAGGATGGTGCCGGTGGATCTGGCAAGCAGAACCGTGGTGGCCGAGGGGGCCGCCGCGGCAAGGCCAAGCAGCTGAAAGAGAAGGATGCATAAGGCCAAGATGATGGTGATGAGGACGAAGATGAGTCCGAAAAAGAGTTCCAGAACGCAGTGGACGCCATGTGTGTTGACGGAGGCGCATCTTTGCACTCCTTGCACCGGCAACTGAAGCAGTGGATCCGCGAGGTGAATGCCGTGGAGCCCATGATAGGAGCGCAGAAGCCACTCAAGTGGTTGATACGTCTCCATCGTATCTACTTTTCCAAACACTTTTGCTCTTGTTTTGGACTCTAATTTGCATGATTTGAATTAAACTAACCCGGACTGACGCTGTTTTCAGCAGAACTACCATGGTGTTGTTTTTTTTGTGTAGAAATAAAAGTTCTTGGAATTGGATGAAACCTTTTGGAGATTTTTTATGGAATAAATAAAAAATACTAGAGCCAAGATCCACTGGAGGGGGGCCACTTACTGCCCACGAGGCACCAGGGCGCGCCACCCCCTGGCGCGCCCTGGTGGCTTGTGGGGCCCATGTGCCTCCACTGACCCTAATCTCAAGCCTATAAATTCACAATTCCAGAGAAAAAAATAGGAGAGAAAGTTTCATCACGTTTCACGATACGGAGCCGCCGCCACCTCCCGTTCTTCATCAGGAGGCCAGATCTGGAGTCCGTTCGGGGCTCCGCAGAGGGGAATCTTCCGTCATCGTCATCATCAACCATCCTCCATCACCAATTTCATGATGCTCACCACCGGGAGTGAGTAATTCTTTCGTAGGCTTGCTGGACGGTGATGGGTTGGATGAGATTTATCATGTAATCGAGTTAGTTTTGTTAGGGCTTGATCCCTAGTATCCACTATGTTCTGAGATTGATGTTGCTATGACTTTGAAGTGCTTAATGCTTGTCACCAGGGCCCGAGTGCCATGATTTCAGATCTGATCCGTTTATGTTTTCATCAATATATTCGTGTTCTTGATCCTATCTTGCACGTTATACGCACCTATTACGTGTTATGATCCGCATACCCCAAGGTGACAATAATTGGGATTCTTTCCGGTGATTACCGTAGTTTGAGGAGTTCATGTATTCACTATGTGTTAATGCTTTGTTCTGGTTCTCTATTAAAAGGAGGCCTTAATATCCCTTAGTTTCCTTATGGACCCCGCTGCCACGGGAGGGTAGGACAAAAGATGCCATGCAAGTTCTTATCGCATGCACATATGACTATATACGGAATACATGCCTACATTACATTGATGAATTGGAGCTAGTTCTGTGTCGCCCTAGGTTATGACTGTTACATGATGAATATGATCCAACATGATTATCATCACCGATCCAATGCCTATGAGCTTTTCACATATTGTTCTTTGCCAAGTTACTATTGTTGCTACTACTGTCACAATTGCTACAAAACTATTGCTGCTACTGTCACCGTTACTATTATTGCTATTGCTATCAAACTACCATACTACTGTGCTACTGATCACTCTGCTGCAGATATTTAGTCTCCAGGTGTGGTTGAATTGACAACTCAACTGCTAATACTTGCAAATATTCTTTGGCTCCCCTTGTGTCGAATCAATAGATTTGGGTTGAATACTCTACCCTCGAAAACTATTGCGATCCCCTACACTTGTGGGTTATCAGTGGTCGCACACGCCCATCATCTTTGACGCTGAGGACCACGCTGATTGCACCACTGCGGTCGGGTGTTTGCCATTGCTGGTTTTGCCAACAATCCGCAACCTTAGGGTGACGAAGATGTTGGTTGACGGTGGGGCCGGCTTGAACTTGATCTCTCCCGACGTGATCAAGAGGCTGCAGATCCCCGACAAGGATCTTGAGGAGACTCGCACGTTCCAAGGGATCAGTCCAGGGAGGAACAAGCCAAAGGGCTAGATCACGCTGCCGGTCACATTCAGCAGCGACCTCAACTACAGGATGGAGAAGATCATCTTTGACGTCGTCAAGATACCCCTGCCCTACAATGGCATTCTGGGCCGTCCGGCGCTGGCCAAGTTCATGGCCGCGTTGCACTTCACCTACAATGTCGTCAAGATGCCAGGGCCGATGGGGGTCCTCACCATCAAGTCGAACCACAAGGACGCAATCATCTATGCCGACAAGCTCTACCGGGAGGCAGTAGCAGCATCTGCCGATAAGGCACCTGCTCCTGCCGGCAAAGCTCCCAGGGGAGGAAAGAAGAAGAAGTCCGGCAAGACCCCTGATACGGACTCCAGGAAGCGCACTTTCGAGTGAAGCATGCCCGTCGAGGACATACCAGAGAGCTCTACCGGCAAGAGCAAGAAACCCAAGGCCTCCGCGCCGGCGACCAAGCAAGTTTCTGCGAGAGAGGATGGGACGAGTGGCACTCTTTTTATAAGTGCCACTCTCGGTGACAAATAGGAAAGCGAGCTCGTTGCCTTCCTATGGGTGAATGTCGATGTGTTTGCTTGGCAAGCATCTGACATCCCCGGTGTTCCTAGGGAGGTAATTGAGCACCACCTTGTTGTCTGCCCTCATGCGAGACCCGTCAAGCAGAAGGTCAAGAAGCAAGCCTTGGAGCGGCAAGAGTTCATTGCCGAGGAAATCAAGAAGTTGGAAGCAGTAGGTCTAGTAAGAGGAGTGCTACACCCTACGTGGTTAGCCAATCCAGTTGTAGTGCGCAAGGCGAATGGGAAGTGGAGGCTTTGTATAGACTTCACTAATATAAATAAAGCCTCTCCAAAGGACCCTTTCCCTTTGCCGTGCATCGACCAGATTGTAGACTCCACTGCCGGCTGTGATTTACTCTCTTTCCTTGACGCCTATTCTGGTTATCATCAGATCTTTATGGCCAAGGAAGATGAGGAGAAAACCGCATCCATCACTCCATATGTCACATACTGCTTTTTGTGTATGCCTTTCGGATTGAAGAGTGCCGAGGCAACCTTTGCCAGAGCAGTCTAGATCGGTTTGAGCCACAACTGCACAGAAATGTGGAAGCCTACATGGATGATATTGTGGCCAAGACCAGAGACAAGTCAACCCTGATCCAGGATTTGGAAGAAACGTTTGCGACCTTGCGCAAGCTCAACTTGAATCTCAACGCTGAGAAGTGCGTGTTCGGTATCCGTCTGGCAAGCTTCTTGGGTTCTTTGTGTCTCAGAGAGGGATTGAAGCGAACCCCGACAAGATCAAAGCAATTGAGCAGATTGAAGCACCGAGACGTGTCAAGGATGTCAGGTGTCCTGCCGGCTGCGTTGCCGCCCTCAGTAGGTTCATCTCCAAATCGGCAGAGCATGCCTTGCCGTTTTTCAAGATATTGAAAAAGGCAGGTCCAGTAAACTGGACTCCGGAAGCGGAGGCCGCGCTCCAAGATTTGAAGGAGTACTTGTCCTCTCCGCCAGTCCTAGTTGCGCCTAGGCCGCAAGAGACGTTGCTGCTATACTTAGCGGCAACGAATCAAGTGGTTAGTGCTGCACTTGTGGCTGAAAGAGAGGCAGATGAGGAAGAGGTAGCAGCCGCAGAGCCATGACCCGACGAGCCAGAATCTTCTCCGACAAGGTCAGGTGCCGACAAGCCAGAGATTGTGCAAGCTAGCCAGCCAGATCAGCAAGTTGTGAAGAAGAAGATGGTGCAGCGCCCAGTCTACTTTGTCAGCTCCCTCCTGCAAGGGGCTAGGTCAAGGTACTCTGGTGTGCAGAAGCTGCTCTTTGGCCTTCTCATGGGTTCAAGGAAGCCGCACCATTATTTTCAAGCACACCCAGTCACCGTCGTCACTCGCTTTCCATTGCAACGCATCTTGAGAAATCCAGAAGCAACTGGCAGGATTGTGGAGTGGGCATTGGAGTTGTCAAGCTTTGATTTGAAGTTTGAGAGTACCTCAACAATTCAGAGCAGAGCCTTGGTGGAATTCATTGCAGAATGGACCCCAACGCCAGACGAAGAAGTTCCAAAGACCTCTCTCCCCGGCAAGGAAACTGTTGATGATTGGATCATGTACTTTGACAGTGCTTTTACGCTGAAAGGCGCCGGTGCCGGCGTGCTACTTATAGCACCCACCGGAGAGCACCTCAAGTACGTGCTTCAGATGCACTTTCCCCGGGAGCAGGCCACCAACAACACTGCTGAGTACGAAGGATTGCTTGCCGGTCTACACATTGCAATCGACCTTGGTATTCGGAAGCTAATTATCAGAGGCGATTCGCAGCTAGTGGTGAGGTAGGTCAACAAGGATTACCAGAGCCCTTTGATGGAGGCGTACGTCGATGAGGTGAGAAAGTTGGAAGAGCACTTTGACGGTCTACAAGCAGAGCACGTTCCCCATGCCCAGAATTGGATTGCCGACGACCTGTTAAAGCTTGTTGCCCAAAAGATGCCTGTGGAACCAGGAACTTTTGTGCTCCATCTGACTAAGCCATCCGTTACACCTTCAAGGCTGGCGAAGAAGAGAAAACAAGATGTTGGTGGTTACTTTCCGGCAGAGCTGCCGACAGCCGCCAAGAAAGTGAATACCACCGACAAGATACCCTTGGCCTGTGAGCCGCAGTTTTCGGCAAGCCAGATCCTTGCCATCGAAGCGAGCGCTCCCGCAGAGGAAGAAGTGCCTTTAGTCCTTGTCGTCGAGCCACAAGCTCCGGCATGGGCACAGCTAATTGTCCAGTTCCTTCAGACAGGAGATCTTCCCGATGAACAAGAGGATGCAGAAAGAGTAGCCCGTCAATCAAGGATGCACAAGTTTGTTGACAACATTCTATACAGAAAGAGACCAAATGGGGTGAAATTGAAGTGTATCTGCCGGGAAGATGGACATAGGCTGTTGGAAGAGATGGATGAAGGGATGTGTGGCTCTCATATTGGGTCACGCGCGCTTGTCAGCAAGGCGTTCCGTCAAGGATTCTACTGGCCGACAGCTCTTCAAGACGCCTTGGCGGTGGTCATCAGATGCGAAGCATGCCAGTTCCACTCCAAGGACATTCACCAGCCAGCTCAAGCCCTCCAAACCATCCCTCTCTCCTGGCCTTTCTTGGTCTGGGGGCTCGACATCATCGGCCTCTTCCCCCGTGCTACTGGGGGCTTTGAATTCTTGTACGTTGCAATCGACAAGTTTACAAAGTGGCCTGAGGTGGAGCCAGTGAGGAAGGTGACGGCACAGTCAGCCATCAAGTTCCTCAAAGGATTGGTTGCTCGTTTTGGTGTCCCCAACACGATCATCACCGACAACGGCACCCAGTTCACGAGTCGCGCCTTCACAACATATTGCCAAGAACTTGGAAATAAGATTTGCTACGCGTCTGTTGCTCACCCAAGGAGAAATGGAAAAGTAGAGAGGGCAAATGCAGAAGTGTTGCGTGGTCTCAAGACCAGAACTTTCGACAGTCTGCACAAGTCTGGAAGGCAGTGGGTGGAAGAGTTGCCGGCGGTTCTTTGGTCGATCAGAACGACGCCAAGTCGATCCACTGGCCAGACACCCTTCTCCCTTGTTTATGGTGCAGAAGCGGTTCTCCCCACAGAACTCAAATACGGGTCACCTCGAGTCTTGGCCTTCGATGAGGAGGATCAAGATGAGCTGCGGCAAGATGATGCCATGCTCCTTGAGGAAGATCGTTTCTGGGCTGTTGTCCGTGCTGCACGATACCTGCAAGCTTCGCACCGCTACCATAGCCGCAAGGTGAATGCCAGGAATCTTGAGGAAGGCGACCTTGTTCTTTGTCGGATCCAGTCCACGAAGGGTCAAAACAAGTTGATGCCGAAGTGGGAGGGCCCTTACCGGGTGGTACGAGTCACTAGGCCCGGCGCAGTCCGCCTAGAGACCGAAGATGGCACTCCGGTACTCAACTCATGGAATATTGAGCATTTTCGCAAGTTTTACCCGTAAGGCGCGGTTACCGGGCTGCCCGGCAACCTCTTTTGTACAAGTTTGCCAGAAAGGCATGTGAACCTTTGTACAGAGCCGGGCGCAGATCCCGTGCACATAAATAAAGATAAGTGTTTCACAATTTTTTGTCCAAGTACATATTTGATTATGTGTTGCGGGCAGCCTTGTGTTACATTTTCCTTTGCATAGGATGGTTAACGAACCGTCAAGGTTCCAGCTTCCTCTTTTCTCTTCTTTCTTTTTCTCAAAGGACAGAAGGGTTCCTCAAGTGCAAGTTTCCTGGGGGTAGTGATGGTATGGATACCAAATGACGTTCAAGATATCGTCCTACGGCAAGAAGCACAGCAAAGAAAAAGCTAAGTTGCAGAACTTTGAAGTAAATTCTTTGTTGTAGTTGCAACTTCTCCTTGAACGATTTTGGCCTTTATATGAGAAACCTGCACGCTAAGGAACCTTGTCGTGAGAAGCTACGCCCTTACTTTGTTTCGAGTCCGCTCAACAACTTAAGTGGTCACGTTGTGATCGTCAAGTGTTTCCTTGCCGGCAGCGGCACTTCCGGCAAGCTCCTAAGGACCCGTTCCTCAAGCGCTCGCGGCAAGAATGCGCGCACCGGCAAGTTTCCGGCAAGCATAGGGTACAAAAATCATGCAAAGACAGAATAGAATAAGGAGAGTAGCATGCATACATCCATCCAAAACACAAGTTATATTATGTCAAAACGCAGTGCAGATCTAATTTAAGATAAATCTGTCATTTACATGATCATGCGCGCGGCAAGATATGGCTACAAGGTTAGTGGGTAACTCCATCCTCTGTCCTGGGAATCAGGCCAACCCTGTCGGCGATGGGCGTGACGAGCTCTTCGGCGGTCTTGGTGTCGGCTCCCCGCGGCAGACTGACGAAAACCTTGGAGAGATCATTGCCTGGGTTCCGGTACACCACCTTGATGAGTACCTTGAAGAGGACATCCGGCAAAGCTTGCGGGATTCGCTGGCAAGGTATGCTGCTCGAGCCCCGTGATGCTTATCCAGCGCCTCGATCAAGCTTTCGAAGAAGATAGTGAGCCTGGTGCTGGCGGTGTCCCCTTCGGCAGTGGAGTAGTGGTATTCCGGCAAGCCCATGGCGGACAGGTGGGCGGAAATGCTCTCCACAGCGACCACGAGATGGTTAGTCCAAAGCTTGTAGGCGCCCTTGAGCTCATTGAAAGTTCTGGCGGTGCTCGCGACCAAGGCTTTCTCATCCTGGAGGTCCTTCGTCAAGATCTTCTCGCGTTTCCTGGCTTCATCAAAGGACTCCCCCAAGGCGGTCAGCTTCATCTTGTGATCTTTGATAGTATCGTTGGCCTTGGTAAGCTCTTGGCTCTTGGCGGACACTGAAGTTTGCAGCTCCGCCAAGGTGTGAGTTGCCTTCTGTGCCTCTGCTTTGAGCGCCAGGATCTCCCTGCCGTTGGCGGCGATATTCGCCTTGAGCGCTCGCACTTTGCCTTCCAACTCGGTCTTGGCGACCTCTGCGACTTCGGTAGCATCGACGGCCTCCTTAATCCTTTTGGCATGCTCTGTAGCTTGAGCCTCAATGGCCTCCTTGTGCTTGCGCTCTAGCTCCTAGGTTTGCTGTGAGACGAGGGCCTTGATCTCGTTATCCTTGCCACGAAGTGTGGCGGCAAACTCTGCTTCTCGAGCGGCAAGCTCTTCTTCAGGAGCTCTGCTTCTCGAGCGGCAAGCTCCTGGGTTTGCGCTCATTCAGCTTTGCTTCCTCTGCTGCTACCTTCTGCGCAGCCTCCTCATGCGCCTTGTCAGCCTCAGCCTTTTCCAAGACAACTTCCTCCTTGGACTTGGTGAGCTAGGTGTACTGCTCTTGGAGATCCTGGAGGCATTCTGCATACCAGATCTGTGTTTCTTCCACCCGTTTCTTGAACTCCTCCTCCGCCTTGTCAAGGATGACCGCCCTAGAATCCAGCCTTTCAGTGCGGCTGAGGTGGCATGCTTGAAGCTTCTGGAAGTTCACGCTCATAGACTTGAGGAGCTGCTGTTCTTTGGTCTTGGTGATGTTGGCGTGCGGTTCGTCGACGACCTCGAGCCCAGCAGCGACAATGATTTCGTCGTCCAAGGCTTCTCCTTCCACGGGCTCCCCGATGCTTGACATCCCAGGAAGGCTAACGAACAAGTTGTCGCCAACCTTCAGATACTTGCTCAAGAAGGGCTCTTCGGGTGTCGAAGGGTGGTCGTCCGTGGCTGCCTTGCCGGTCAGGATCGCCCTCATGGCCGAGTCAGCGCTTGGCGCTCCTGGGACAGAGATGTCTCCAGTGGCCTTGATAACCCACAAGTATAGGGGATCAATTGTAGCTTTTTCGATAAATAAGAGTGTCTAACCCAACGAGGAGCTAAAGGTAGAATTAATATTCCCTTCAAGTTCTATCGACCACCGATACAACTCTACGCGCACTTAACATTCGCTTTACCTAGAACAAGTACGAAACTATTTTGTAGGTGATAGGATAGGTTTGCAAGAATAAAACTAGAAGTAATTTGTGAGATAATAAAACTACGAGTAAATTGCAAGATAATAAAAGTTAGTTGTTTAGTAGAAAGTTTTTGTAACACAAGAGAATGATTTGTCCATAGGCAATCGATAACTAGACCGGTAATCATTGTTGCAATTTTATATGAGGGAGAGGCATGAGCTAACATACTTTCCGTACTTGGATCATATACACTTATGATTGGAACTCTAGCAAGCATCCGCAACTACCAAAGATCATTAAGGTAAAACCCAACCATAGCATTAACTATCAAGTCCTCTTTACTCCCATACGCAACAACCCCCTTACTCGGGTGTAAGCTTCTGTCACTCTAGCCGCCCACCATAAGAGAATTATGAACGTATTGCAAACCCTATAGCGGGAATCCCTCATGCTTGTGCGACACGGAGGGCACCATAGGATAGCACCAAAATAAAACATACAACTCAAACCAATCACGATCATCAATCAACCCATAGGACAAAATAAATCTACTCAAACATCATAGGATGGCCACAAATCATTGGATAATAATATCTAGCATTAAGCACCATGTTTAAGTAGATATTACATCATAGTGTACCAGGATGTGCAATGATCTAGCGTGGCAAAGATATAGAAAAACGGACAAGCCATGAAAATATCATGCTAGCTATCTTACGATCATGCAAAGCAATATAACAATGAATGCTCAAGTCATGTATATGATGATGATGGAAGTTGCATGGCAATATATCTCAGAATGGCTACGGAAATGCCATAATAGGTAGGTATGGTGGCTGTTTTGAGGAAGATATAATGAGGCTTATGTGTGATAGAGCGTATCATATCACGGGGTTTGGATGCACTGGCGAAGTTTGCACTGACTCTCGAGGTGAGAAAGGGCAATGCACGGTACCGAAGAGGCTAGCAATATGCGGAAGGGTGAGAGTGCGTATAATCCATGAACTCACATTAGTCATAAAGAACTCACATACTTATTGCAAAAGTTTATTAGCCCTCGAAGCAAAGTACTACTACGCATGCCCCTAGGGGGATAGATTGGTAGGAAAAGATCATCGCTCGTCCCCGACCGCCACTCATAAGGAAGACAATCAATAATAAATCATGCTCCGGGAATCACAAACCTTAACACCAATATTCTTACTAAACCACAATTATTCACCAGTACATACCCCATATTATCATCTCTATATCGCAAAACTATTGCAAGGAATCAAACATATCCTATTCAGTGATCTATAAGGTTTATGTAGGATTTTCTGACTAACCATGTGAATGACCAATTCCCGTTGACTCTCTAAATAGATATAAGTGAAGCAAGAGAGTTTAATTCTTTCTACAAAAGACCATGCTCTAACAAATATAAGTGAAGCAAAAGAGCATTATACAAATAACAGTTTTCTATATGAAGAGAAACATGTATCCAAACTTCAAATGATATAAGTGAAGCACATGAAGCATTCTATAAAGCCATACTCAAAAGATATAAGTGAAGTGCAAAGAGCATTCTATAAATCAACCAAGGACTATCCCATACCAGCATGGTGCATAAAATAAAAGGGAAAAATAAACACAAAAGACGCTCCAAGAATTTACGCATATCATGTGAACAAAACAAAAACCGAGACATACCGATAATTGTCGAATAAAGATGGGATGCCTTCCGGGGTATCCCCAAGCTTAGACGCTTGAGTATCCTTGAATATTTACTTGGGGTGCCTTGGGCATCCCCAAGCTTGAGCTCTTGCCTCTTCTCATTCTTCTCATATCAATACCTCCTCGATCTTTGAACACTTCATCCACACAAAACTTAACAAAACCTTCGTGAGATCCGTTAGTATAATAAAGCAAATCACTACTTTAAGTACTGTTGAAAACCCATTCATATTTTATTTTTGCATTATACCTACTGTATTCTAACTTCTCCATGGCTTATACCTTCCGATACAGTCCATAGTTTCATCAAAACAAGCAAAACAATGCATCAAAAACAGAATCTGTCAAAAACAGAACAGTCTGTAGTAATATGAACATTGACCATACTTCTGTAACTCCAAAAATTCTGCAAAATTAGGAAAAAATAAAAAAAATTCATAGAAGTACTGTGTAAAAATTTCAGAATTTTTTCACATTTCAGTAAAAAATTTAAATTCACGCACTACAGCAAAAGTTTCTGTTTTTGCACCGCACACACCAAACAAGCAATTTAAACATCCTAACGGTAAATCTTGGCACATTATTTTTATAATACAATGGATTTGTACAATGGGATAATTATTTTTGTTGAAAATTTTCTGTAATTCAAGATTCACAAAGTTTCCATGGGCATGAACAAAGTTCAAGGAGCTCCCCCACTTCAACGGTGCTCGTCTTTCTTACTTTCACTTTTCTTTTTGAAAAAGTTTTAGGTTCCCCTCTATATTTTTTTGTTTTTAAACTTTATAAAAGCACTCAACAGAAATAAATGACTCTCTACAACTTCCGGGTTGTCTCCCTGGTAGCGCTTTCTTTAAAGCCATTAAGCTAGGCATAAAGTGCTCAAGTAATTGATCCACCCGGATCCCAAGGTATATCAAAGCCAATTTTAATTAACAATGATTTGTAATTTAGTAGTGAGCACAAAGCAACATATATCATGCAATGACGAAGTCTAACTCTCTTCCTATGCATCGGCATGTCATAAAAGAACAATTCATGCACATCAAGTAAAGGCCAATGCATAGTATAAACAGTTTCTTGCAATTTTATCGTATTGGAAACATAGAGAGGTGGAGATGTAGTTCCCCTCTCATAATAATTGCAAGTAGGAGCAGCAAGCACATGCATATTATATTCATCAAAATCATCATGTGTAATAGTAAAACGCAATCCATCAATATAATCCTTAATAAGAGCAAACTTCTCCGATATAGTGTAGTTGGGAGAATTCAAAAAGATAATAGGACTATCATGTGTGGGTGCAATAGCAACAATTTCATACTTAACATAAGGAACTATAGCAAGTTCATCTTCATAAGTGTAATTCAAATTGGCATCATGGCCACAAGCATAGCAAGCATCAATTTCATTAAAAAGGGATAATTCAAACGAATCCAAGGGATCATAGCAATTATCATAGCATTCATCCTTCGGTAAGCACGAAGGGAAATTAAACAATGTATGGGATAAAGAGTTACTCTCATCAGAAGGTGGGCATGGGTGATCAATCCGCTCTTCGTCCTTTTGTTCTTCGCTCTCCTCCTCAATTTTTTCATCTAATGAGCTCATAGTTTCAACAATTTCTTCTTCCATAATTTCCTGCAAAATATTAGTCTCTTCTTGGACAGCGGAGACTTTCTCAATAAATTCATCAATATCGGCATTGTATTTATAATTCTCATAGCAATATTTAAGTATAGCAAAATTTTCAGATATGTAAACAGCATCATCACAATCTTCATACTTTTCAAACAAAGATTCAATTTCATAATCACCCTTAAAAGCAACAAATTCTTCTTTTCGTTCCACATCATAGTAATCATATATACCATTAGCATAAGAAGCCAAGGTTTCATTGTCATTAAATTCACATGAAAACGGAAGGCGTGGAGCCTTCATCCTAGAGCAGCAAGTATAATCATATCTTAAGCATAAATTCCGAGCATACCAATGCAAATAATAAATTTGATCCATTAAGAGTTTCCCTTTTTGTCACAAGCGATAATCCCTAAAGCATTCCCATTGATCCAAAGTAACTCCCATTATCAAGTTGAATGGAGTTTTATCAAGATTATCAAAGTAGTATTTAATGTTTTCCACATAACGAGCATCGAGGGTTTTAGGAGGTTCCCCATCTCCATGAGTAGAAAGTACAACTAATTTTTTTGGTGTTTCGTGTTCCATATCCATAACTATAGATATAAAACAACTTAGAACAGAAAATAAAATCTACTTAGTGATAAAGCAAACAAGCACACATGAGAATATCAACCCCACGCTATTGCTCCCCGGCAACGGCGCCAGAAAAAGGTCTTGATAACCCACAAGTATAGGGGATCAATTGTAGATTTTTCGATAAATAAGAGTGTCAAACCCAACGAGGAGCTAAAGGTAGAATTAATATTCCCTTCAAGTTCTATCAACCACCGATACAACTCTACACGCACTTAACGTTCGCTTTACCTAGAACAAGTATGAAACTATTTTGTAGGTGATAGGATAGGTTTGCAAGAATAAAACTAGAAGTAATTTGCGAGATTATAAAACTACGAGTAAATTGCAAGATAATAAAAGTTAGTTGTTTAGTAGAAAGTTTTTGTAACACAAGAGAATGATTTTTCCATAGGCAATCCATAACTAGACCGGTAATCATTGTTGCAATTTTATATGAGGGAGAGGCATGAGCTAACATACTTTCCGTACTTGGATCATATGCACTTATGATTGGAACTCTAGCAAGCATCCGCAACTACCAAATATCATTAAGGTAAAACCCAACCATAGCATTAAGTATCAAGTCCTCTTTACTCCCATGCGCAACAACCCCCTTACTCGGGTGTAAGCTTCTGTCACTCTAGTCGCCCACCATAAGAGAATTATGCACGTATTGCAAACCCTATAGCGGGAATCCCTCACGCTTGCGCGACACAGAGGGCACCATAGGACAGCACCAAAATAAAACATACAACTCAAACCAATCACGATCATCAATCAACCCATAGGACAAAAGAAATCTACTCAAACATCATAGGATGGCCACAAATCATTGGATAATAATATGTAGCATTAAGCACCATGTTTAAGTAGATATTACAGCGGGGGGAAGAGGTGTTACACCACTGCATAGAGGGGGAGAGAGTTGGTGTTGACGGTAGCGAGGTTGTTGATGTAGATCGCCGTCACGATCCTTGCCCCGGCGGCACTCCGGCGCCACCGGGAGAGAGGGGGAGAGGGACCCCTCCTTCTTCCTCTTCCTTGGCCTCCCACCTAGATGGGAGGAGAGTTCCCCCTCTGGTCCATGGCTGCCATGGCGGCGGAGGGGCAGGAGCCCCTCCGAGATTGGATCTCTCTCTCTCTCTCTGTTCTCTTCTGTTTCGCGTTCCTGTTTTCTGGCCTTTCACCGTTTCTTAAATTTCCGGAGATCCGTAACTCCGATTGCGCTGAAATTTTAACATGATTTTTTCCGGATATTAGCTTCCTTGCACCTGAAGAATAGCACCAACCGACCTACGAGGGCCTCACGAGGCACCACGGCACGCCTGCCCCCCCCCAGGCGCGCCCTGGTGCCTCGTGGGGCCCACGAGCACCGTCTTGCGTTGATTCTTCTTCCCAAAAATCACATATATTCCAAAATAATTCTCCATGAAATTTTATTGCATTTGGACTTCGTTTGATATGGATATTCTGCGAAACAAAAAACATGCAACAAACAGGAACTGGCACTAGGCACTGGATAAATATGTTAGTCCCAAAAAACAATATAAAATGTTGCCAAAAATATATGAAAGTTGTAAAATATTGGCATGAAACAATCAAAAATTATAGATACGACAGAGACGTATCAGGCCTCGACACTATTGTTGCCGCCCTCCTCAGCAACATCCTTGGTGCCCTCCTCAGCAGCACCCTTGGCGGCCTCCTCGTCAGCCCCCGCGACGGCTTCACCAGCAGCAATGTTGCTGGCCTTGGTGGCGGCGTCCCTCGCGATCTCCTCAATGGTGGAATCGATGTCCATTTCATCAGATGAAGGAAGATCTGAAAGGATAGAGAAGAGAGAAATTCAAGATTTGGATCAAGTTCAAGAAAACAAAAAAGAAGATTAAGAGAGAAGAGATACTCGACGGCAGGAGGCTTACCGGACTGAGACCGTTGAGGGGGGACAGTCTCCTCTCCGACAACCTCGGTTGTCATCGCCTGGTTGCGGTGGCCTCAGTTACCGGCACTTCATCAGTGCGAAAGGGCTCATCTGTGGAGGCCCTTGCCGGAGAGCCGCTTGCCGGAGCAGCGGTTGACGGAGACGCCCCAGTTGGATCTACCTCCGGGAGCTCCTCCTGGCGGTGTTCTTCTCCTACCCCCGTGCCGATGTTAGCGGCAAATATCTCGACACCAGCGCTTGCCAAAGGAAATTGGATAGTGGCCTCACGCTGGGGGCTGCGGTCTGGGCCGATGTCCACGACCTCATCGCCTGGCGCCATGCTTGTTGCCGGCTCTTCCTCTGCCGCAGTCCTCGTCCTCTTGACCATCCTCTGCGCCAAGGTCTCCCTGTCGCTGTCAAGTCAAGGCAATACGAGACAAGTTAGATTAACACAAGCGAGAAATCATGAGTTAACAAAGAAAATTGGAGATGCATACTCTTCTTCCTCCTCCTCGTCGCTAAAGATGGAGAGGTCATACAAGCTCTCAGGCCTGGTATTGGAAGAAGACGGCGGGGTAGAAGTCCTGGCCCACTTAGTTGCCACAGGCGTAGCAGGACGAGATGACCCACCCGCTCTGGCAGTCGGCACGGCTATTCTCCTTGTAGAGGTACGCCGCGTTCACTGCTATTGAGGGGCTTGGCATTGAGTTCCTTGCCGCCCGGCAACCTTGCCGGTTACCTCCTCGCCGACAACTTCCTCACCTAAGGGTACACCGCGGACTGGCTCTCTGGAGGCAGCTCTCCGAAGGACACGAGTTCTCCTTGCCGAAACAGGAGGAGCGAGGGACTCTTCGGGTACTTGTTCTGCAACAGTCTCCCTGCCCCGTTCCCCGGCAAGTTCTTCCTGCTCTTCGGCAAGTTCCTCCGGCGGTTCCCTTGCCCTTCCATCACCTGATTCCTCACCAACATTGGTTGCCGCGGACCCAGAGCGGCTGACGCCTCCAGCCATTCTGGCCTCTACCGCCCTGTTGGTGATATGCTCCAATTCTTCGGGTGTGGTGTCGCGGAAGAGATCTTTTTCCTCTCTGACGGGCCTCTCCACCAAGGTGTCGAACCACTCTTGCACCGTGTCTTCGGGCGGCTCCTGCCAGAGCGCTTTGATGCCATGGGCATTGCAGGATGGCATCACCGCGATGATGGAATCCTTGGCGGAGCTATTGCATAAAGGTACCACCATTGCCGACAGCTTGAAGTTGCTGCTGGGGTGGAAAAGGTGCTCACAAAGGGCCATGTACTGCAGCACTGTCAGATTGGCGTGAAGTTCAGTCCGGACCCGCATGATATCTGCTGCGTTCTTGTAGTCCCAGGCGGGCCTACCCTTGTTCTGGAGAGCAATGCGGCGGTGAAGGAAGTCAGCCCCCACCATCTCAGTGGTGAGGCCGACAGCTTTGAGGCGGAGGATGCGCGTGGTGGTGATTGTGACCTTCTTGTCGTCAGCAGCGAGAGAGCTCCAATCTGTGCCGCGCTCCACCCTTGTCGTCCTGGGCTGGCAGAACTCCGGGAAATCTTTTTCCTTGATCCAACACCATTCCCCGCACCACTCGTTCCACTGCTGATAGGGCGGCCCTGGAAGGTAGGCGTTCTCGTCCCTGGGGATCCAAGTGATGCAGCCGGAGAGGACATCTGCTTCGATGCGTGGAGTGAAGTAGTGGCTGAAGAGAGCTACACTAGGCAATACTCCTACGAAGTTTTCGCACATATGTGCGAAAACAGCCATACAAGTCATGGCGTTGGGGGTGAAGTCTAGAAGGCGAAACCCGTAGGTATACATCATTTCTACGAAGAACTTAGAGAAGGGAGGAACGAGCCCACCGTAAAAATATGCAGCGAAGAAAGGGTACTTGTCTGGACCGGGCCTGACGGAGCTAGGAAGAACCTCTGGCGTGGTGTGGGCGCTCGTCTCCTTCCCCTACATGATTGAATACCGGCTCACCAAGTCGCTCTGATCCAGCACCGGCTTGAAGACGACGCTGTCTCTCCGCGCTGCTGCCAGTTCTTCCTCGGGATCGACCGCCTTCCCCGGCCTGTTTCGATTCCTCTTGGGAGCCATAGCTGCGCTGGGGAGGGCGAATGTGGAAGCAGGCGGGGGAGAGCTGCATTGCGTGGCGGCGGAAGCGGAGGGCGTGTTTCTGCTCTGGCGCAAGGAAGAAGACGAAGACGACGGCAATGGCGAGATTGGGGGGAAGGGGTAAATGAGCAGCGCCCCTCGCGGATTCCTTTTTATGGGGAAGGCGTGGGGGCTAGCTCTTTACCATCCTACATGGCTGCGCTTTTTTAGGCGCACTACCTCCCCGCGCTCGTTCCATTCCACCTCTCACACGCCCGCATTTAATGCGCATCGTGGGGGCATGGTAACAGAGAAGATTACGATAGTTATCCTCTGCCACGCGTGCCTGTGCACTGTTTGGGCCCGGCCCAATGATGCCTCGCATGCGCGTGTGGCCCAGGCCCAGGGGCTCCTGTTGGTGTACTAAAGCATGGCTGCCCTCGTACCCTGACTTGTGCAGAGGTAGTTGTAGCCTTCCTAACGGCAAGGGCTTGACGAAGGATAACTATGACTCAAGACTTAGATTAAACAAGACCGTGAAGGAGACCTCAAGGCAGGTCATCGAGAAGTACTATTCTAGTACTGAAGATCAACATTGCCCTTGCCGGCAAGCTTCGTTCCAGCAAGGTAGATACCAAGACTTTGGTTGCCGGCAAGCAACGGCCCGGCAAGCTCCGCGCCGGCAAGCTCGTTCTGTCCCATTACCGCTCCACCTCATCATCGGCTGGATAAGCACGCATGATAGGTGTCGAGTGGGCAGGCAGTTAATGCAGCTGGCCAGGGCACGTGTCGGCAAGCCATGCAGAGATTAACTTTAATGACACCCGTCCCTGGGACGTGTCAAGATTACAGGAGGGCGCCAGGACTGGTGGTACAGATCTTTTGCCCAAAGCCTCGCCTTCCCGACGTAGCACCTAACGGTGCATTTAATGCGCTTGTCCTACCCCGTTTGGAGATAGACGTGGTGACGGTGCAAGTCACTATTCATACCCTGTAAATGACCATATTATCCACTGTGGTAACCCCTTGGCCTATAAAAGAAGGCCCACGGCTACACTTAGAACGGTCAACTCTTAGTTCAAGTACACGCTGTAGCTGCACTTCCTGCTTACCTTGCTGGCAAGCTGCGCTCTTTGTAAGCTTTGAGCTCACATACAATCAAACCACCAGAACAGGAGTAGGGTTTTACGCTCACAGCGGCCCGAACCTGGATAAATCGTTGCTTGTGCTCATATCTACTAGCCCTGCTCTTTGTAGTATTTTGATCCCACTTCTAAACCGCAAAGGGATCCTCTCGATCCCATAGATCATCATTTTCCCATGACAGTGCTTCAAAGTAGCACCATGTTCTTCATATAGAGAGTCTCCTGAGTTGTCACTTTCATACACTAGTGGGAATTTTTCGTTATAGAACTTGGCTTGTATATTCCGATGACGGGCTTCCTCAAATGCCCGAGGTCTTCATGAGAAGGCAAGTTGGATGCACACCCACCTAGTTTCAGTATTGAGCTTTCATACACTTATAGCTCTAGTGCATCCGTTGCAAGGCAATCCCTACTCTTCGCATTGATATCGATTGATAGGCCTCTCCATTGCCTATTGATCGGCCGAGTTGATGCGAGACTTTCTTCCTTTTTGACTTCCCTTATGAATCTCTACCACTGCACTCTATTCCACCCATAGTGTTATGTCCATGGCTCATGCTCATGTATTGAGTGGAGTTGAAAATGCTGAAGCGCGTGAAAAAGTATCATCTAATTGCTTGGTTTGACACCGGGGTGCTCATGATTTATATTTATTTGGTGAAGGCGGAGTCATGCCATGCTTACATAATTCAATGAGTAGGGATATGTCGGTGTATAAAATATGGGTATTTTATACCCTGACTTATGCACAGACAGTAGCAACTTTCTTGATGGCCAGGCTTGCCGGGGTTTACCAAGGTCAAGATTCAAGACCCAGTTGCAGAAGCTACTGGGGAGAAGATCAAGACGAAGCATCAATAAGTACTTGGCTAGTACTGAAGATGAAGGCATTACTTGCCGGCAGGATTCGAGTCGGCAAGATGAAGGCCCGGCAAGCTCCGTACCGGCAAGCCTTTGCCAGCTCGTCAGCGCTTGTGACACCCTGGTTTTCGCTCCTTGTTTTTTTTCCTTCTCGGGATTTGACTTCCGTTTTTTTTCGGTGTTATCGGATTTTCTCTCGCTCTAGGGTATATGAAGATGGTCATTTAGCCTTGCCTTTCCTATCCAACCAGAGATTCCCTTCAGCCCAACCTTGCCACCCAAAACATATTCTCAGGTTTTTTTGCCGCCGAAAACCCACCTTCCGAGTTATCGGAAGGGAAACCCTAATTCTTGTGGTTACAAAGGAACCCCAATTTCCTTTGATCTTTTGCCTCCCAAACTTTTCCCAGTGACTCTCCCATATCTATAAACCCTGTATATGCAAAAATATTGCCAAGTCATTTGCAATATTTTTCATTTAAAATTAATTCCTTTTTCTGCCAGTTAAAGGAATTAAATCCAGGAAAATATCTATCCATCTCCAAAGTTCATGAAAACTTGTGGAGATATTCTTTGTGACCATATTGATCTCTCATAAAAATATTGGCCATAATTAAATAAGGGAAATTGCTTTTTCCTATTTAAAGCCAATATTGCATTTTGGGCACTTTCCAAAGGAACTACCATTTTGGTAGCCAGCAAAAATCCCAAATAATTTGTGGAGCTTCTCCTACCCATATCTTCACCATTTCCATCAAGAACCCAAGTTCCACAGTTCAAAGTTTGAGTGCAACATTTAGTTCTTTTTTCTGGATCTATTTTGAGGTTGTGAAGCAACTATATTTTATATTGCTTCAAAATTCTTGCAATTAATCCAGGACCTCACATTCCCTATATTATGTGAGCATGCAAAAATTCACATCATTTTATCCAGCCAATTTCTCCCAAAAATTCCATCTAGTTTCTGTTCAGCAGGAAGCTTTGTGAAGGAAGTACCATTTTGGTATATCCAAATGAGCTGAAATTTTACCAGTACCTACATAAAGTCAAATAACCCCCCTCCACCAAAATTAAGCTCATTTCACCAAGCCATGTGAATTTGGCAGTTGTGAAGGAACTATGATCAAACTTGGTCCAAATGACTTGAAATTTTTCCAGCATATACTCCTTCCTACCCCATCTTATTTTGACAACATTTCAATCTCACTTACTAAGCCATTTCACCTCAGCTTGGTCCCCAAGTTTCTATCCAGAAGATGGTCTGGACCCTCTTGATCAATCTAGAGCTCTCCCAGTCTCTCCAGTGACTAACCTTATCCATTTGAACAGCAGGAAGCTTGTTTGACAAGGTGTGACAGGCAGACGCAGGCCAGAGCACGTGGTCCTCGTGGTGACCGCGTGAGTGACAGGCCAAATCAGTGCACCACGTGGTCGTCGCGTCGGGCAGGACAGCTCGAGCAGCCCCGGCTTGTCCAAATGTGTCTAGAGGCTCCGCGGCGTCCACGCACACCCTCTCCAGCTCCTTCTCCCTCCGTACTCTTCCTCACCGCGCCGCGACAACGGTCGCCGTAGCGCTACTGTTCGTATGCGGTCGCCACCGCATACCTCCAACCGGAGCTCTCCCGAAGCCACTGCCGATTTCTCCACTCTCCCGGAGACCCTGCCGACATCGCCCCCTCCCTCCGCGTGTCCCCTAGCTCCAGTATGGCGATGAGGACGCCACGGCGGCCGAGCTCATCCGCTCGCTCCATTCCTATAAATAGCCGCGGCCGAGTCCTCCCGAGCACATCACCCGACTCCCCTCCCTCCCAGCTCTCCCACGCTTCGCTCAGATGGTCCCGGGAGCTCCTCTGCTCCGCCATCCGCCACCACGGCCTCCGCCTCTGCTCTGGTCCGGCCGAGCAACAGAGCCCACCTCGAGCTTCCCCAGCCATACCCACCTCTTCTCCTATCCTCCCTGGATCACCCCAGCCCCCCTGTAAGCAAGCGCGGCCCTCCCTTCGCCTTAATTTGGCCGCGCCGCCGCGGCTCTGCCACCACCGCAGCGCCATCGCCGGTCGTCCCCGCACCGCGAGAAGCCCACCAGTGGATGCGGTCGGGCGCTGCGAATCCATCCCTGTCCTCGCCCTGTGCCCGCGGCCACCGGAGCGTCGACGGCAACCGCCGGCGTCGGCTCTGCCCAGGCACGCGCAAGGAAGAAGACGACCCAGGCAGGGGAGGAGAGAGAAGAGCGCGGGCCCCGCCTGTAAGCCAGCCATCGAGGAGGTACGGGCCACTGACCGCTGGGCCCGACTCGTTTAAGTGGAAATGTATTTATAGAAATACGCTTTCCGCTTGACGTGGCGCACTCACGCGCGGCTTCGGGGCGGAATACGCTTCCCCGCGGCGGAAGCATATTTTCTGGAAAGGCCCTTTCTATTTAACCCCGCCGGCCAAAACCTCTATTTTGCGAACGTTCATCAATTAGGCGCAGAAATGAACATATTTTCGTTTGTTTTCTGCCTAACGAATGAACGGCCACAACTTCGCAACCGTGACTCCGATTCAGGTGAATCCAAAGCCCACTTCTTCAGTTCGTCGAGCCCGTTCCGATAATGTCACTTTCACCATATTTACACTTTCTGAAAATTCCCATTTTGCCCCTGCCCTATATCCAGCCTCTTCGAGAGGGGACCCTTTTCGGCAAATCTTTTCGCAAGGCGATCACTCTTCTCTCCGGTGAACTCTTCGACCCCTAGGCAAGCCGACCATCTAATATATGCCCAAAAGCATTGCTCTGTGATATTCTTGCGTGTTTAATTAATGAATATGTTTATGTTCGAGTGCATAATAGTAGGCGGTATGTGACTCTGACGAACCCTTGCTCGCACTTTCTTTGGTGACGGCACCACGCCCGTGTTCTGAGCTGCTTCCGGCCGTCCGGGGTGGATGCCGACTTTATGTTCTCTTTTCAACAACTGGCCCGTGTTCTGAGCTGCTTTTCGGCCGTCGCGGGCAGCTGTTGAATTTCTCTCTGTAGGGGTGACCCTATGCTCTGAGCTGTTCCTCGGCCGTCTTAGGGAACCACTACACTCTTTTTATCAACACCGTCTCATGCTTTGAGCTGCTTTTCAGCCGTCTTGAGCTGGGGTTGAGTTATTCCAGTCACGTCCCAGATCTGAGTTGTAAAGACCGTTCTGGTGGCTACTGGTTTATTTGCCGGTTTCATACAAGGGTTCAGATGGTTGTAACTTACAGCTAGAACTTGTAAAGTGATAACTTGCCATTTAAATATTGTCTCACTAATGACTCGTTGTGGTATTGTATGGAGATAGGTTGTTATGTTTTTCATAATTGTTACATCATGCATTGTTACTGTTATTGCAATAATAAAGAATGTGGCTTAATAATGACAACCTCCTCCGTCGGCTGGATCGAGTCATAGTGCCACCGAACCGAGCTGATCGAGTGCAACCACACTTGCCTAGATGGGGAGGCCCTAACTTGGTCTATTGTCCTGCCTCTTGTTGGTACTTCCAAAGAGGGAAGGTTATGCGCGCGTGCTACCCTGGCCCGGTAGGCGGCGATAATCTTATGAGCCCGGTTTGGTTATTGAGCTCAGGTCCCCGTTTGGGACAGTTTTGTTTGGCCACGACGGTGGCAGGTGTCACGGGGTGACACAGGGGCCACCCAGGACATGACCCTGGGAGGGTATGATTGTCGGTGGGACCGTAAGAGTGCCAGGCAATAGGCAAGTTCTGTTGGAGCAGCACCGGTCCACTCGAATGGGATCATGAGGCCAGGAGATCCATAGTGTGGGAAAAGTGCGCAACCTCTGCAGAGTGTAAATCTATTTGAATAGCTGCGTCCTCGGTCATGGGACACAGTTCGTACTAGGTCACACTATTAGGTCTGTGTCGAGTCCGGAGGAATAAACCATATAATGTTATTGCTAAGGCTGAACCAGAGAATGGTAAGGTTTGTCAGACTTGCAGTATGGATGCATGGACATCAGATGATGTCAGGGATATGAGATGTTAGCCATGGAATGGCTAAGAGAGAAATGGTCGTATGACCGAAAGATTTGGATTGGATTTGGATCGGATTCGGATTTGGATTTGGATCGGATTTGCATTGGATCATGAGAATATTCGGAGTATGGATTACTTACTTGATATGCTGTATCTTCATCGTACCATAGTTACTTTGATAGTTAACATGCTAGATAATTCCTGTTATGATATGATATTGCTAAATAATCCTGCTATGACATGATGATTAATACTGCTAGATGTTTAATCTTGCTAGATAATCCTGTCATAACATGATGGTTAATACTGTTAAGATAACAAGTGCATGCTTGAATGCCATGGATTGCTTTGCTTGGTGTATATGTTGGTTTGGTTTGCTTGCGAGTACATTCAAAAGTACTCAGCGGCCTTCAATGTGGCCAGGTTCACCTAAGGATTTGCCGTCCACAAGCGAGGAGCCGGAGTGTTCGCGGGCTAGAAGAGTAACCCAGTCAGATCCCTGTGGGAGCTGCACCAAGACCATGCTGCCTTAGATAGAGCTTTTCCGTTGCATTACCCTTGTAAAATAACATGTAAGACTTATATATCCATTAATAGAAATGCCTGTGTTCATGATACTTGTTGTAAAAGTGCATGCCAGAGTGATTTCCTGGGCGGGTATGTGCGGTGATCGTCTGACTATAGTGGTATTCACGCGGGGCGGCACTGCGCTCCACCTCATCGACCAGCTAGTCGCTAATCGGTGAGGTGTTGACGGCGCAGGCAGTTTGGTGAGACTTGTCGGGGCACGTGTCAGCCTGCTGGAAGGAGATTTAACTTTAATGACATTCGTCCAGGAGGCGTGTCAAGATAATACGAGGTAGCTGGGTGAGCGGTGCAGGAACCTTGCTGGGGCTCCTCCTCCACATCACACCTAATGGCGCATTTAATGCTTTTGTCCTAAACCAGTAGAGTTAGGTATGATAGCACTGTTTGCTATCTAATAAACTTGTAATGACTGCTTTGCCACTGTGGTTACCCCTTGAGCTATAAAAGGAGGGCCAGGGCAACTTTTACAAGGATCGATCCTTAGACACTCTAGCTCACTCTGCATGCGTAGCTGCTTCCCTCTGCACCTTGCCGGGATGAAGCGCACCTTGTACTTGAGCTTTCCACATATAATCCACCAAAGTAGGAGTAGGGTTTTACACCTCACGGTGGCCTGAACCTGGGTAAAAACCTTTGTGTTCTCTGTTGATTCTGCTCTTTGTGCTTGTGCATTCCGCTAGTCGAACTGCAAAGGGGCCAGATGGCCCCATAGATGGTCGTACGCATGACATCTTTGGCGCGCCAGGTAGGGGAATCGCTTGCATGAATCTAAATCAGCAGTTTGCACGTCAATCTCATCTTCATCATCTGCGATGGCGCCCAAGAAAAAGGGCGCGTCTGCGGTTGCTCCGTCGACTTCCAAGGCTCCATCACATACACCCATAGGCGGCGGGAATGATTCGGCCAGCACAGGCGGAGTGGAGGGCATCACTGGTACAGGCGGTGCAGGAGGCATAGCTAGCACCGGAGGTGCAGGCGGAGCGTGCAACGCCAACTCCCAGCTTCCTCGCCACTCTGGTGATTGAAGCCACGTCGGCGCAGGCGACACGGGTGGCCCACTCCTGCCTCCTCGGTGCGCCTACGAGCGAAACAACTGGAGCAACACCATCCGATCCGGCGCGAGTCAAGATCCTGATGTTGCGGCGTCCAAGGATGCTGCGTCAGGCCACACACCGCGACCATCGCATGATGGGCGCGACGTGGCTCCGAACGGCGCAGGCGGCTCCGGTCGGCGGCGTTCGCATGGCAAGACACCTGTCGATCAAGTTCTAGATCCTCAGGCACCACCTCCACCACGTCAGCCCGCTGCTGAGCATGTGCCGCGACAGCAAGATCGCAATGGCACTCCTGCTGGCTCTGCCAGGAGTAGAGCGACATTGCATTCTTCGCTCCCGGCCATGCCAGCCACGGCAGCAGAGGCGATGGCGCGAGCCCAGATGCTGTTGAACTTTCCTCCAGCAACAGATAAGATGGATGAGTGGAGAGCCACCATCCAAAGCCTCATTGGATTTGCCGAAGCCAGCAAATCACAGCAGGCGGGACCATCTCAGCGTCCGCAAACAGCACCAGTAGCTCCAACTGGTGGCCGTGTTGAAGGTGCTGCACCGACGTTGCAATCACCTCCGCAGCAACAACATCAACATCAATAGCAACCGCGGCAAACTCAACCATCCTTCGAGCCTGACGAGATGTCAATGGCCTCTTCGGATCCGCGAGCGCAGCAAGATCAGCGGCGAGTGCTGCAAGATAGGCGGGTGGAGGATGCCCGTACTACCATTGAACGACACCGGGAGGCGCGCCGTCAATCTGATGCATGCAACGGCCCAGTCGCTGACGAGCCTGTGCCCAAGGCTGGCGGGTATCTGCCTTACGAGGTCGGATGCCCAGCCTTCACTCACGAGTTGCGGCAAGTCCGCTGGCCGTCGGTTCGGGCCTTCAAGCCGGAAGTACCAGAGAAGTACGACGGCAAGCTGAACCCGGCAGAGTTCTTGGGAATTTACACAATTGCTGTACAAGCTGCAGGGGAAGAGATGAGAAGATCCTCGCCAACTACTTTCCATTGGTGCTCAAGCCCAACGTGAGGTCTTGGCTAATGAACTTGCCAAACAATTCCATTTCTTCGTGGTCTGATCTTTGCAATGAGTTTGTTGGTGCTTTTACCGGAGGCCACAAGGCTCCTGGTCAGCCCAGCGACCTGCAAGTGATCCCGCAGAGGGATGGTGAAAGTTTGCGTAAGTACATTCAGAGATTCAGCCGAGTGCACCCCGCAGCAGTCATTGCCGCCTTTCACACGAATGTGCGCAATCGAAGGATGCGGGAAAAGGTGAACATCAAGCTGCCGAAGACCGTCAACGAGCTCTATACGTTGGCGGATAAGTGTGCCCGTGCTGAAGAGGGGAGGAGGCTTCCCGGGGAAGATGCAGGAGTAGAAGTTGACTCAGAAGACGACGATGTTGCCACCCTGAAAAAGAAAGGCCGAAAGCATAACAGGAAGCGCAAGGGAAAAACTGTTATGGCCGTCGAGGGTTCCGACAACTCTGAGTCCGCCAAGAAAGCCAAGACAGAGAACTCCGGCAAGGAGGCTGCTGTATGCGCCGCTTGTCAGAAGGCGGCGGTGAACGAGAAGGCCGGCAAGTCTGACGGGCCATATTGCAAGATTCACCGCACCAAAGGTCACGACCTCCAAGAGTGCCGGCAGGTTAAGCAACTTGCCGAAAAGAAAAAAGCTGAATATGAAAAGCGCGACAAGGAGAAGGGCCAGGATGGTGCTGGCGGATCTGGCAAAAGAGGTCGTGGTGGTCGAGGAGGCCGCCGCGGCAAGGCCAAGCAGCAGAAAGAGAAGCCTGCTAGGGGCCGTGAAAAGAAAGAGGAAGATGATGGGAGTGACGAGGAGGACGATGGAGAGTCTAGTGAACAGGAATTCCAGAAAGCAACTGAGGCTATGTGCATTGACAGAGGCGCATCTTTGCACTCTTCTCACCGCCAGCTAAAGCAGTGGGCGCGTGAGGTCAATGCAGCGGAACCGGCAATAGGCGCCCAGAAGCCACTCAAATGGTCACACACGCCTATCATTTTTTTATGCCGAGGACCGTAATCGCACAACTGTGGTCGGGTGCTTGCCGTTGTTGGTTTCACCAACGATACGCAACCTCCAGGTAACAAAAATGTTAGTTGATGGTGGGGCTGGCCTGAAGTTGATCTCACCAGAAGTTGTCAAGAGGCTGCAGATTCCTGATGAGGAACTCGAGAAAACTGGCACGTTTCAGGGGGTAAACCCGGGAAGAAGTCAGGCCAAGGGGAAGATCACATTGCCGGTGATGTTTGGCGGGGAACTGAATTACAGGACAGAGAAAGTTGTCTTTGATGTTGTCAAGATCCCTTTGCCGTATAATGGAATTCTAGGCCGCCCAGCCTTGGCAAAATTCATGGCAGCATCCCACTATGCTCACAACACGCTGAAGATGCCAGGGCCGATGGGTGTCATAATCATCAATTCCGACAAGAAAGATGTAGTTATCTGCATTGATAAGATGTACAGAGAGGCGGTTGCAGCATCTACCGCCAAAGCATCCGCTCCCGCCAACAAGAAGAAGAAGAGCAAGAAGAGCGGCAAGACTTCTGATAAGTCTTCCGGGAATCACACCTCTTCGGAGTGTTGCACGCCCGTTGAGGATATGCTGGAAAGCTCTACTGCCAAGAAGTCCAAAGCTACTCCACCAGCAACCAAGAAGGTGCCGGGAAGGAGGACGGCATGGGCGGTACCTTCACCGTCAGTGCCTCCCTTGACAACAAATAGGAAAGCACGCTCGTTGCCTTCCCGCGGGTGAATGTCGATGTGTTTGCATGGCAACCATCTGACATCCCTGGCGTTCCCAGGGAGGTAATCGAGCACCACCATGTCGTCTGTCCTCATGCTTGGCCCGTCAAGCAGAAGGTCAGGAAGCAAGCTTCGGAACGGCAGCAATTCATCTCCGAAGAGATAAAGAAGCTAGAAGCAGCTGGTCTAGTTAGAGGTGTGCTACATCCAATGTGGTTGGCAAATCCTGTTGTAGTACGCAAAGCAAATGGAAAAATGGAGACTTTGTATTGATTATACTGATATCAACAAAGCATGTCCAAAGGATCCTTTTCCCTTGCCGCGCATTGATCAAATTGTTGACTCTACTGCCGGCTACGATTTACTCTCCTTTCTTGATGCATATTCTGGTTATCATCAGATTTTTATGGCCAAGGAGGATGAGGAGAAAAATGTATTCATTACTCCATGTGGCACATACTGCTTCGTGCGTATACCTTTCGGACTAAAGAGTGCTGGTTCAACCTTTGCAAGAGCTGTCCAAATCGGTTTTGAGCCCCAATTATACAGAAATGTGGAAGCATACATGGATGATATAGTGGTGAAAACTAAGGACAAATCAACTCTTATTCAAGATCTAGCAGAGACATTTGCAAATTTACGCAAGATCAATCTAAAGCTCAACCCCGAGAAGTGTGTGTTTGGCCTTCCATCCGACAAGCTTCTCGGGTTCTTTGTTTCTCAACATGGAATTGAAGCCAACCCCGATAAGATCAAAGCTATTGAGCAAATCGAAGCACTCAAGCGCGTCAAGGATGTGCGGCATCTTGCCGGCTGTGTGGCTGCGTTGAGTAGGTTCATCTCAAAGTCTGCTGAGCGCGCCTTGCCGTTTTTCAAGATTTTGAAAAAGGCAGGTCCTACGAAATGGACTCCGGAAGCGGAGGCCGCGCTGCAGGATTTGAAAAGATACCTCTCCTCTGTGCCAACACTAGTTGCGCCTAAGCCACAAGAACCATTGCTGCTATATTTGGCGGCAAAAAATCAAGTGGTCAGTGCTGCATTAGTGGCACAGAGGGAAGTTGAAGACGAAGAAGCGGCAGCGGCAAGCCCGTCAAGCGACAAGCCGGAATCTTCTCTGGCAGAGTCTGGTGCCGATAAATCAGAAGCAGCGCAAGCAAATGAAGCAAGTCAGCAGATACTACCTAAAAAGAAATTGGTGCAGCACCCAGTTTACTTTGCAAGCTCCCTTTTGTAGGGGGATAGGTCAAGGTATTCTGGTGTGCAGAAATTGCTTTTCGGTCTCCTCATGGCCTCGAGAAAGCTGCGCCATTACTTTCAAGCATATGAGATTACCGTTGTCACTCGCTTTCCATTGCAGCGCATTTTGAGGAATCCAGATGCAACCGGCAGGATAGTGGAGTGAGCGTTGGAGTTGTCGAGCTTTGCACTCAAGTTTGAAAGCACTTCAACTATTCAGAGCAGAGCCTTGGCGGAGTTCATTGCAGAATAAATACCAATGCAAGATGAAGAGATCCAAGAATCAGCTCTCCCCGGTAAAGTAATAGCTAAAGAGTGGATCATGTACTTTGACGGTGCCTTCTCGCTGCAAGGCGCCGGTGCCAGAGTGTTGCTTGTCGCACCCACCGGAGAGCGCCTCAAGTATGTAATCCATATGCATTTTCCCAGGGAGAAAGCTACAAACAACACTGCTGAGTATGAAGGGCTCCTTGCCGGTCTTAGGATCACAGTGGACCTTGGAATCAGGAAATTGATCATCCGTGGTGACTCGCAGCTTGTTGTAAAACAAGTCAACAAAGATTATCACAGCCCGTTGATGAAAGCGTATGTGGAAGAAGTGAGGAAATTGGAAGAACATTTTGACGGATTGCAAACAGAGCACATTCCTCGTGCAGAAAACAGCATCGCAGATCACCTGTCAAAGTGTGCTGCTCAAAAGCTTCCTGTGGAACTGGGAACTTTTGTGCTCCATTTGAATCAACCATCAGTCACTCCATCAATGCAGGTGTCGGTGTAAAAACCGGCAGACCTCGGGGTAGGGGGTCCCGAGTTGTGGATCTCGGATCGGTGGTAACAAGGACAAGGGAGACGATGTTTACCCAGGTTTGGGCCCTCTTGATGGAGGTAAAACCCTATGTCCTACTTCTGTTTATATTAATGGAAATGTATCGAATACAGAGTTGATCTACCTCGAGATCATAATGTGTGTCTAACGTCTAGGGCTAGGTAAGCGATATTGCGTTGATGTCCCCCCTACGAGCTAAACCCTTGGCTTATATACACGCCAGGGAGGGTATCTAGGGTTACAAGGTCGGTATCTAGCAGAGAGGCGGCAGGAGAGATCTTGGAGTATACGTCAAGTCTTTGGTAGAGACAGTCTCGATCACGCTTCCTGTGTACGGCCTCTGGAGTCCATCTTGGTCACGTATGAGGGCCCTTTGGCCCATCCGAGGAGACGGGCCGGCTGGGCTAGCACCCCCTGATCCAGGACACCGTCAGCAGGCAAATAAGAGAAGAAAGTTGAACACCGGCAAGTATTTTCCGGCAGAGCTCCCAGAAGCCGCCGGCAAGGAAGTTGCCAGGGACAATGACATGACTGTTGGTGAGCACCGGCTTCGCGCAGAGCCTCAGGTTCTTGCCGCTGAGGCAAGCGCTCCCGCGACCGAAGAGATGCCTTTAGTCCTTGTCGTCGAGCCGCAGGCTCCAACTTGGGCACAGCAAATAGTCCATTTCCTTCAAACAGGAGAACTTCCCGATGACCAAGAAGAAGCTGAGAAAGTAGCCCGTCAGTCAAGTATGTATCAGTTTGTGGATAACATTATGCACAGAGAGAGACCAAACGGTGTGAAATTGAAGTGTATTTGCCGGGAAGATGGACTAAAGCTGTTGGCGGAGATACATGGAGGTGTATGTGGCTCTCACATAGGTTCAAGAGCATTTCTCGGCAAAGCTTTCCGGCAAGGCTTCTATTGGCACACTGCCCTCCAGGATGCAACTGAGCTAGTAACCAAGTGTGAAGCATGCCAGTTTCATTCAAAGAATACACATCAGCCAGCTCAAGCTCTCCAAACAATACCTCTCTCCTGGCCCTTCTCGGTCTGGGGGCTTGACATTTTAGGCCCTTTCCCCCATGCTACCGGGGGCTTTGAGTTCTTGTACGTTGCAATTGACAAGTTCACAAAGTGGCCTGAAGTGGAGCCAGTGAGGAAGGTGACAGCACAGTCAGCCGTCAAGTTTTTCAAAGGATTAGTTTGCCATTTTGGTGTTCCCAACAGGGTCATCACCGACAACGGCACACAATTCACGAGCCGCACCTTCATGCAATACATCCAAGACCTTGGCAGCAAAATCTGTTTTACATCTGTTGCTCACCCGAGAAGTAACGGTCAAGCGGAAAGGGCAAATGCTGAAGTGTTGCGAGGCCTCAAGACGAGAACGTTTGACAGGCTGCACAAGTGCAGAAGGCGCTGGATTGATGAGTTGCCGGTGGTTCTTTGCTTACTCAGAACGATACCAAATCAAGCTACCGGCCAGACACCCTTCTCCCTAGTCTTTGGTGCAGAAGCGGTGCTCCCCACGGAACTCACATACGGGTCGCCTCGAGTGCTCGCCTATGATGAGGCAAAGCAAGAGCAGCTGCGGCAAGATGACGCTACGCTCCTTGAGGAAGATCGTCTTCGGGCAGCTGTGCAAGCTGCACGGTACCAGCAAGCCTTGCGCTGCTATCACAGCCGCAAGGTGCACACCCGAAGCCTTGAGGAAGGCAACCTTGTTCTTCGGCGCATTCAGTCCACCAAGAATTCAAACAAGTTGACGCCGAAGTGGGAAGGCCCTTATCGAGTTGTACGACTCACCAGACCTGGCGCAGTCTGTCTGGAGACCGAAGATGGCATCCCAGTGCGAAACTTGTGGAATATTGAGCATCTTCGCAAGTTCTACCCATAAGGCGCAGTTGCCGGGCCTCCCGGCAACCCCTTTTGTACAAGCTTTGTCGGCAAGACTTGTAACCCTTTGTACAAAGCCAGGCGCAGATCCTGTGCATAAGTGAAATAAAGCTAAGTATTTCACAACTTTTCGTACACATTTGTTTATGTATGAATGCATGTAATGTTGTGATTATGCTTTGACTGTATGAAATGATTGACGAACCATCAAGGTTTCCAAACCACTCTTTTCTCTTCTTTCTTTTTCTCAAACGACAGAAGGTTACCTCACGTGCAAGTTTCCCGGGGGGAGTGATGATGGGGACACCATTTAATGACGTTCAAGTGATCATTTTATACGGCAAGATTTTATAGGACAAGGAAAAGCTAAGTTGAAAAACTTTGAAACAATTCCCTTGTTACATTTGTAGTTTCCCTTGAACGATTTCGTGTTTGTATGAAAAACTTGCACGCGAAGGAACCTTGTCATGACCAGTTGCACTCTTACTTTGTTTTGAGTCCGCTCAACAATTTAAGTAGCTGCATTTGAAAACGTCAAAGGAAAAACTTGTTGGCGGCGACACTATCGGCAGGTTGCTAAGGACCCGTTCCTCAAGCGCTCGCGGCAAGTGCATGCACCGGCAAGCTTCCGGTACACGTAGGGTATAAGAAAATCGTACAAAGGCAAAACAAAACAAGGGAGATAGCATGCATCCATTTATCAACACAAGTAATATTACTTCACAAAAGCAGTGCAGATCTAACATGAGATCAAATGTATCTTTTACATGACACCACAGCGATGGATATAACGACAAGCTTAATCCCGATGATTGCCTTGGATCCTCGTAACTTGGAGAACCATGTCGGCAAGAGGAGATGCAATCTTGTCGGCGGCAGTGGTATCAGTGTTCTCCGACAGCTTTCTGAAGATCCCGGAGAGATCAAGGCTGGGGTTGCGATGAGCGAGTTTGAGTAGCACTTTGTAGAGGACGTTGCGCGCAAACTTCCGGGATTCGTCAGCAAACGAGGCAGACCTGTCGTCATGATATGTCTTCAGTGCATCGATAAGGCCGTCGAAGAATTTGGTCAATCTGGCACTGGCAGCCTCTTGCTCGTTGACGGTGATACTCCAGCTCTTCATATCCATGACGGCGAGTTGGGAAGTGATGCGCTCAGCTATATCAACAAGCCTCTTCGTCCAAAGGGAGAGCACTTCACGCAGCTCTGTGAACTTGTTCTCGGCGTCTTCCCAAAGAGTTTCTTCCGCGTCAAGCTTCTCCGTCAAGAGCCTTTCCCATTCCTTGGCGGATTCAAGATCTGTTTCCAGGCCGGCAAGTTTGGATTTCAAATCCTCAGCAACTTTAGTGGCAGTATTAAGATCTTGATTCTTGGACGAGAGCTACGTTTGTTGTTCCCCTAGGGTGAGGGCTGTTTTTTGCACTTTGCCCTTGAGAGACTCGATCTCTTTACCGCTACCGGCAAGTTCCTCCTTCAGCTTGCCCACCTGAACTTCAAAATCTGCTTTGGCAGTGGCAGCAGCGGCAGTGTTGTTAGTAGCTTCCTTGAGCTTGGATTTTGATAAACTCTTTGTGGTTTTTCTCCAACTCTTGAGTCCTTTGCTCAAGGAGCTTTTCAATTTCTTCATCCTTGCCACGAAGTTTGGCGGCAAGGGCCTCCCCTTGAGCGGCAAGATTCCTTTCTCGGGCATCGAGCAGTGCCTCGCGCTCTGCTAGCTTGCTGTCCAAGGCCGTCACCTTCTCTTGGGCAACGGCAAGTCTTTCCTCTTGCCTCCTAAGGATTTGAGACTGATTGTTATACCAAGTCCGGATATCTTCAGCTTTCATCTTCGGCTTCTCCTCAATTACTTCCAGGGTTGTGTGTTCGTCTTGGAGCTTATCCCATCGCTTGCCGTAGCGCTCTTGCACATCCCTGAGGCCTGCAGCCATGGTTTCCAGGAAGGCAAGATCCGCCGTGCTATCAGCAGCGTTGTCGGATTCAAGAGTGCTCTTGGGGATGGAGGCGAGGATACGGGCAATCTCTGCGTCAAAATCCAGCTCTGCAGTACCTGATAAACTGGGGGCTCCAGGTTCTCGCTGAGAAGTAGCCAGCGCCAAACTGCTTGACGGGATCTGCAAGATTGACGTTGCTGGTTGGCTGTCGGGGTTCGGTGTGTCAGTATTGACGGGTGCCATCTCCACGTCCATTCTAGCTGGATCAGATGTATTGCCGGTGGACTTCTCAGGTTCTTCGGGAATTTCCCTGATCTCTTTGGCGATCTGCATAGGATCTTCTTCAGCAGCAATCTTGGTGGCTTCATCAGCGGCATCCTTTGCAATATCTGTCACTTCTGCAATGATTTCGCCCTCTTCGGGAGTAGTTGGAGCTGTGGAAAGAGGCAGAAGCAAAGGATAAAATAAGATTCAATTGACAAGTCAAGTTCAAGAAAACAAAAAAAGAAAGGGGAAAAAGTAAAAAGCGTTCGGAGACAAGTGGATTACCTGTTGATACTTGCTGTGGGAGGACATCTCCTTCCCCGATAACCTCTGTTGCTGCCGCACGGTCTTCGGCAGCCTCGCCTGCCGGGACTATATCAGTGCGGACAGGCTCATCAGTGAAGGCCCTTGTCGGTGAAGCGCTTCCCGGGATGGTGGTTGACGGAGGAACCGTGGTAGGATCCGCCTCTTGGCGCTCTTCCTCCTGGTGGCCTTCTCCTACCTCCTTGTCGAGACCAGAGGAAGAAGCATCAACGCCAGTGCCGGCGGGCGGGGATCGCGCCTCAACTTCATGCAAGGGGCTGGACTGCGGGCTGATGATAATGGTATCAGTGAGTACACCCCCTTGTCTAGTGCTTGCCGCAGGCTCACCTTCCACCACAACCTTGGCTCGCTTGGCCCGATGCACAAGCGGCTCTGTGTCTCTGCAAGAACAAGAAAGAATCAAGTCAAAAACCATGATCAAGATGGAGTTAAGACTTAACGAAGATTAGTAAATATACTTACTCCTCATCTTCAGACTCGCTGAGGACGGAGAGATCATATCTTGCTCGCGGAGGCAATTCTCTGGCCCTTTTAAGTGCCGAAGGAGATGAACTTGCCGGCAAAGAAGACCCAATCTCCCCGGCAACCTCTTGCTGGGAAGATGAATGCTAAGTTCGAGGGCGCCGAACTGGTTGCCGGCGCACTTCTTCCTGATGGCCGGTCTTGATGGTCGTCTTCTTCACGACAGGACCAGGTCCTGACGAAGAAGCACATACCAGTTCCTGACTAGCCGCCCTTCGAAGATGGCATGTCCTCTTCTTAGGGGCCCGAGGGCCTTCCTCCTCTTCAGGTTCTTCGGCAACCTCAGTTTCGGCAACCTCATCTCCGGCAGGCTCTTCTTGATGTTCCTCGGCAACTTCTTCGTCGGGATAATCTTCATCATCATCTCCAGTTGCCGTGGCACCAGAACCACCAACTGTGTTAACTCTTGTGGCGTCTGCGGCTATGCTGGCGATGTGCGCCAGTTCTTCTTCTTTGGTGGCCTGGATCAGATCTCTCTCTTTCTGGGTGGCCTTCTCTGTCAAGTTGGAGGCCCAGTCCATCTGATTTTCCAGAGTAGGCATTGGCCAGCAGGGTTCAACTCCTTGGGCGTTGCACTCCGGCATCATTGCCAAAATGGAATCTTTGGCGGAGTTAATGTGCAGCGGGATGACTCCATTCGGCAAGTGAAACGTGCCGGTCTTCCTGAACAATTGCTCGCAAAGGCAGGCATGCTCCAGAACCATCAAGTTGTTGCCGAGCCCAGGATACAATCGCATAATATCAGCGGCACCCTAGTAATCCCAAGCGAACCTTTCTCTCTTCTGCAGTGGCGAAATACGTCGCCGGAGGAAGTCGGCGCCAACCATCTCTATAGTCAGCTTGGCGGCCTTGAGACGAGCGATCCTGTTCAATGCCAGGCGACGTCTCTCTTCACTGGCACCCAATTTGCTCCAATCGTCGCCGCGCTTAACTCTTTCCCTGCGCGGCAAGCAGAATTCGGGGAAATCTTTATCCTGAATCCAACACCACTCTGCCCTCCATTCTTCCCATTTGAGGTGAAGTTGCCCGACAACATATTGACCTTTGGTTTTGTCCCTGGGAATCCATGTCACGCTACCGGAGAGAGACTTGTCTTCAATTTGGGGAATGAAGAGGTGGCGGAACAGATCTACGTTGGGGGCAACTCCAACAAAATTTTCACACAGATGAGAGAAGACTGCCATGCATGTCATTGCGTTGGGAGTGAAATCCAGCAGTCGAAACCCAAAATCATACATCATTGCGCTGAAGAAGTCTGAGAATGGAGGAACCAGCCCGCAATAGAAGTATGCACAGAAAAAGGGATATGAATCTGACGGAACCTTGTCGCCTTCAGGAAGCACCACCGGAGCCTTGTGATTCTTCGTATCTCTTCCCCACATGTAGGCGTACCTTTCAATGAGGGTGCTGCCATCCATGGCCGACGGCGAAAAGACCACGTTCTCTTTCCGCCGCCTCTCCAGTTCCTCCAGTTCCCTCTTCTTCTTCTCCGCCTTGGGGTCGAGCGGCTTGGCGGGCTTCTTCCCCTCCGTGTCGGTTTTCTTGGGCGCCATGAGGGCTCAGGGAGAAGAGGAGGATTCGAGTTGAGGCACGAATCAGTGGTAGTGGCGGCGGAAGTGGCTCTGGCGAGAGGAAGAAGAAGAGGCAGAAGGGGGCGATGGTGAATGAGCAGCGCCTCCTCGCGGTTACCTTTTTATGGGGAAGGCGCGAGGGGGCTGGCTCTTCACTGCGTGACGTGGGTGTGCTTTTGCAGGCGCACTACGCGAAACTCCCGCTACAGTCCACCACTCCTGCAACCACATTTAATGCACGGCGCGTGGCGTGCTTGAAGAAGATCATCATGGCAAAGATTACGGCGGTAATTTCCCGCCGCGTGTCTGTGCATCATTTGGGCCTAGCCCAACGATGCTTCGGACGCGCGTATGGCCCAGGCCCGGGGGCTCCTGTCGGTGTATAAAATATGGGTATTTTATACCTTGACTTATGCACAAACAGTACCAGCTTTCTTGATGGCCAGGCTTGCCGGGGTTTACCAAGGTCAAGATTCAAGACCGAGTTGCAGAAGCTACTGGGGAGAAGATCAAGACGAAGCATCAATAAGTACTTGGCTAGTACTGAAGATGAAGGCATTACTTGCCGCATGATTCGAGCCGGCAAGATGAAGGCCCGGCAAGCTCCGTACTGGCAAGCCTTCGCCAGCTAGTCAGTGCTCCACCTCATCGACCAACTAGTCGCTAATCGGTGAGGTGTCGACCCCGCAGGCAGTTTGGTGAGACTTGTCGGGGCACGTGTCAGCCTGCTGGAAGGAGATTTAACTTTAATGACACCCGTCCAGGAGGCGTGTCAAGATAATACGAGGTAGCTGGGTGAGTGGTGCAGGAACCTTGCCGGGGCTCCTCCTCCACATGACACCTAACGGCGCATTTAATGCTTTTGTCCTAAACCAGCAGAGTTAGGTATGATAGCACTGTTTGCTATCTAATCAACTTGTAATGACTATTTTGCCACTGTGGTTACCCCTTGAGCTATAAAAGGAGGGCCAGGGCAACTTTTACAAGGATCGATCCTTAGACACTCTAGCTCACTCTGCATGCGTAGCTGCTTCCCTCTGCACCTTGTCGGGATGAAGCGCACCTTGTACTTGAGCTTTCCACATATAATCCACCAAAGCAGGAGTAGGGTTTTACACCTCACGGTGGCCCGAACCTGGGTAAAAACCTTTGCGTTCTCTGCTGACTTCTCTTTGTGCTTGTGCATTCCGCTAGTCGAACCGCAAAGGGGCTAGATGGCCCCATAGATGGTCGTACGCACGACAGGATAACATTCGCCGAGCATCGTATATTTTGAAAAAGTAATGATTATGTTCTTGTATTCATGGATATTATTACGTTGATATCAATTACTTCATCGTTTCTCAATATTTATACCGTAAAAAGATTACATGATAGACGTGCTAGGTAGCATTCAACATCAAAAATTCTGTTTTTATCAGTTACCTACTTTAGGACGAGCAGGAATTAAGCTTGGGGATGCTGATAGGTCTCCAACGTATCTATAATTTTTGATTGTTTCATGCTATTATATTATCATTCTTAGATACTTTATATGCAATTTTATATCATTTTTGGGGACTAACCTATTAACTCAGTGCCTAGTGCTAGTTGCTGTTCTCTACTTGTTTTTGGTTTTACAGAAAATCTGTACCAAACGGAGTCCAAACACTATGAAACTTTTTGACGATTTTTTTCTGCACATAAGAGACCCTAGAAGCTTCGGGGGAGGACCAGAAGACCTACGAGTAGACAACGAAATAACATGGCGCGCCCTTATGTCTGATACGTCTCCAACGTATCTATAATTTTTTCATGCTATTATATTATCAATCTTGGATACTTTATATGCAATTATATGCTATTTATATCATTTTTTGGGACTAATCTATTAACTCAGTGCCCAGTGCCAGTTTTTTTTGCTTGTTTTTGGCTTTTCAGAAAATCAATATCAAATAAAGTCCAAACGGAAAAAAAATCTTTAGATTTATTTTTTCTGGACCAGAAGGGACCCTAGAAGCTTGGGGAGGAGACCAGACGAGATACGGGAGAGCCACAAGCTCGAGAGGCGCGCACCGGGGGGTAGGCTTGTGGGCCCCACGCAGCTCCGTTTGACCTAATTCCAAGCCTATAAATTCACATATATTCCCAAACCAACAAAGAGCCAGACGATATAACTTTTCCACCACCGCATGCTTCTGTTCTTCCGCGATCCCATCCGGAGGCCTTTTCTGGTAATCTGCCGGAGGGGGAATCGATCATGGAGGGCTTCTACATCAACCTTGCTGCCCTTCCGATGATGTGTGAGTAGTTCACCACAGACCTACGGGTCTATAGCTAGTAGCTAGATGGCTTCTTCTCTCTCTTTGATCTTCAATACAATGTTCTCCTCGATCTTCTTGGAGTTCTATTCGATGTAATCTTCTCTTGTGGTGGGTTTGTTGGGATCCGATGAATTGTGGGTTTATGATCAGATTATTCATTGAAAGTACTTGAGTCTTTTCTGAACTTTATTATGCATGATTGTTATAGCTTTGTATTTCTCTCTGATCTATCCGTTTGGTTTGGCCAACTAGATTGATTTATCTGCAGTGGGAGAGGTGCTTTGTAATGGGTTCAATCTTGCGGTGCTCTATATCCCAGTGATATAGTAGGGGACAAGACACGTATTTGTATTGTTACCATTAAGGATAAAATGATGGGGTTTATTCATATTGATTGAGTTTACTTTGTCTACATCATGTCATCTTGCTTAAAGCGTTACTTGATAACCCACAAGTATAGGGGATCAGTTGTAGCCTTTCTCGATAAATAAGAGTGTCGAACCCAATGAGGAGCTAAAGGTAGAATCAATATTCCCTTCAAGTTCTATCGACCACCGATACAACTCTACGCACACTTAACGTTTGCTTTACCTAGACCAAGTATGAAACTAGAAGTACTTTGTAGGTGTAATGCTAGAACTACTTTGCAAGAATAAAACTAGGAGTACTTTGCGAGAATAAAACTACGAGTAATTTGCAAGATAATGAAAGTTAATTGTTTAGTAGAAAGCTTTTTGTAACACAAGAGAAGGATTTGTCCCTAGGCAATCGATAACTAGACCGGTAATCATTATTCCAATTTTATATGAGGGAGAGGCATGAGCTAACATACTTTCCGTACTTGGATCATATGCACTTATGATTGGAACTCTAGCAAGCATCCGCAACTACCAAAGATCATTAAGGTAAAACCCAACCATAGCATTAAGTAACAAGTCCCCTTTACTCCCATACGCAACAACCCCCTTACTCGGTGTAAGCTTCTGTCACTCACGCAACCCACCATAAGCGAATTATGAACATATTGCAAACCCTATAGCAGGAATCCCTCACACTTGCGCGACACGGAGGGCACCATAGGACAGCACCAAAATAAAACATACAACTCAAACCAATCACGATCATCAATCAACCCATAGGACAAAAAGAATCTACTCAAACATCATAGGATTGCCACATATCATTGGATAATAATCCATAGCGTTAAGCACCATGTTTAAGTAGAGATTATAGCGGGGAGAAGAGGTGTTACACCACAGCATAGAGGGGAAGAGAGTTGGTGTTGACGGTGGCGAAGTTGTTGGTGTAGATCGCCGTCACGATGATTGCCCCGACGGCGTTCCGGCGCCACCGGGAGAAAGGGGGAGAGAGCCCCCCTCCTTCTTCTTCTTCCTTGGCCTCCCCCTAGATGGGAGGAGAGTTTCCCCTCTGGTCCATGGCCGCCATGGCTCCCGTAGGGCAGGAGCCCCTCCGAGATTGGATCTCTCTCTCTGTTCTCTTCTGTTTCGCGTTCCTGTTTTCGGGCCGAAAACCGTTTCTTAAATTCCCGGAGATCCGTAATTCTGATTGGGCTGAAATTTTGAGGAGATTCTCTTCCAGATATTATCTTTCTTGCGGCAGAAGAAGGGCCCCAACTGCCTTACGGGGTGGCCACAAGCCTGCTGGGCGCGCCCAGGGTAGGGGGGCGCGCCCTCTGAGCTTGTGGCCCCCTCGGGCATAGTCTCGCGTTGATTCTTTTCCCCAAAAATCACATATAATCCAAAATAAATCTCTGTAAATTTTTATCGTGTTTGGACTTCGTTTGATATGGATTTTCTGCGAAACCAAAAACATGCAGCAAACATGAACTGGCACTGGGCACTGGATCAATATGTTAGTCCAAGAAATCATATAAAAAGTTGCCAAAAGTATGTGGAAATTGTAGGATAATGACATGAAACAATAAAAAATTATAGATACGACGGAGACGTATCAACATCCCCAAGCTTAATTCCTGCTCATCCTCGAGTAGGTAAATGATAAAAAGATAAATTTTCATGTGGAATGCTACCTAGCATAATCTTGATCATGTAATCTAATCATGGCATGAATATTAAGACACGAGTGATTCAAAGCAATAGTCTATAATTTGATATAAAGACATCAATACTTAGGCATACCAACAAACAATCATGCCTTTCAAAATAAAAATGGTAAAGAACGCTATCCCTAGCCCATCATGCTCAATCATTGATCCAGTCACGATGTACATAACATTAACTATACTAAATGCATAAAAATGACAATAGTGCTCTCCAACTGGTACTTGAATGAGAAGGTGATGACTCAACAATAAAAGTAAAATAACATAAAGTAAATAGATAGACCCTTCACAGAGGGAAGCATGGATTTGCAGAGGTGCCAGAGCTCGAAGCTTAAATAAGAGATGAATACATTTTGAGAGGTGTACTTTTCCTGTCAACATCACGACCGAGGGTTCTCAATATCTTCCATGCTAAACACATTATAGGCGGTTCCCAAGCGAAAAGGTAATGTTTACTCCCCCTCAACCATTCAAACACAAGCCATGGCTAGCCGAATGTAGGGGAACGTGACAGAAAACAAAAAAAATCGGTACAGCGAGCACGCCCAGTGTTGGGGATATTCACCAGCAAGGAGACCCGGCAGAGTGTTGACCCGGCCATAAGGCGAGCTTAATGGGCCAACTCACTGCGGGGCTGAAGTCTCTATATGGTCCGGCTTAGCAAGGCCGGTAAGACTAGGCCGGCTTACATAATGAGCCGGCTCACGACGAATCAGATGGCAAGGAGAGCTGTCTTGAAGAACAAGTAGGAAGGAATAAAGAGGCGGGTCAAAGAACGACTCGGACTCTCATGTAATCTAGGGTTCCACCTATGTATATAAAGGGGAACACCTATACAGAAAGATTAAGTTGCAATCCCCTCGAGAGCTAGGTTAGCGAATTCGCATCCTTGTAATCGAGATCTACAGCAATATAACCAAGCAGGACGTAGGCTTTTACCTCCACCGTGAGGGGCTGAACCTGGGTAACCCGGCGTCTTCTCGTTCCTATTCAACCCCGCTAAGCTTCCACGTTAGTGTGATGGCTTCATCTCTAAGTCCTTTTACCTGGACATCTGTCGCGACAAAACCACGACAGTTGGCGCTCACCGTGGGGCTCACGCACGGTGGAGTTGAGTTCTTAGCGGGATCCCTTCTAGGGTTCGGGAAATATGCGGTTGGCATGATGACCAAGAGCCGCCGCGGGAAGTTATACATCGACGATTCATACTGGGGCTCCGACGCCGACTCAGTCGAGTACGGGTACCGGGTCCCCTTCGGCAAGATCCATACCTTCGTCGGTGTGGTCGGCGAGCCGGCCGCCGGGTTGGAGGGCGTCGCTGGTGTCGAGTCAACGCGCCGTCGTCGCCGCTTTGACCCCGCGCTGAGCCACCCCTGTTCGGCCTCGTTCCGAGCCGCCGCGCTTCCGCTGCAAGCCGCCTTGCCTCCGCCGGAGAGAATGGTTAACTCGTCGTTGAAATTACTGGAGATGATCTACGAAGCTATATACGGATCATCTGTTATCCGGACGAATCAGGTGAAATCCATCCGGTCTATTTTTATTGGTGCATTTTAATTTCTTCCAAGGACAATTACTCTGGCTCGCAATATTTTTTATGCAGGACAATTATTCACTGCAAGGGCGATCGTCGTGCCACGGATATAGAGCTCGCGCCAACATTATCATGCGCCAGCATCCGACCGTGCAGTACTGCTCAATAAACGTGTGTGCAAACCGCCGCCCATGTGGTTTCGGTCTACATCAACACACGGCCGACTCATCTGCTCACGCCGCGGCCGATTCATCCGTCCACGCCCGCGGTCGACTCGCCCGTCCGCGCCGACTTACAGGACCTGGTCTCAAAGATGACCCGGCCTGCTCAATAATGATCAAAGGAATGCCGGCTTATCTGGACCCCAGATGTTTTGCAGTAGTAGCATTGTCTCCTGTATATCCTATGCTGAGCTTTTCCATGATCATATGGTTACTTGGGGGCTTCCAACTCATCGAGTTTAGCTTACAAAACCCTTTTAACCCGGTGAAATGCCAAACTATACTTGGTTAAACCTGCCTGTTAGCAAGATGCTACTCCCTAAAAAAGCGACCCGGCGTACGCCTGATGAGTCAATCACAAAGGTGACCCTGAATTCATCAGAGTTAAAACGCTCGATTGGTTGCGTGAGAGCCGGCTTTCAGAGAGATAGGACAAACCAAAAGAGGCCAAAAAGCCTGCTTCCACAGGAAGCGAAAGCAAGACTCGAGCCTTGAAAGCTGGTCTTATGCCATGCCTCGCAAGCCGGCGTTTTTATACTCTGTTATCATACACATGCATTATCATACATTGCATCATCATACAATGCATCATTTATGCATATCTATATTTGTTTATGTTGCAGGAGCCGGCCTTCAAACCGGGTTACATTGTGACTCCACAGGAACAAACGAATATTTGATAGCCAAAATGGCTGGATCTTTATCATGGTTTATCATAACTAGTATTCAATGATTGAGATATCAACTCTTCTAAAATCCCGGGTTATATATCCAGCCGGGTCACATATAATACCTGGTCATTTAATTGACCGGGTTTTTGGTTATTCAACATGTGCTTTGTAGAAGACTACAACACTTATGGATTTTTTCACACATATTTGCCGGTTTGCACTGCAACCCCGGCCAAGGATTTCTTTCATCGCAAAGGCATCATCAGTTCACAGAATGGATATGATTTTATTCTACAATGGAAGGAATAGTCCCGAGTCGCCGCAGGCACACGACCCGGCACTTGGGGGCTACATTATTCAAATCAAGATTACTTCAAGAATGAAAGTCCCATGTCGTTGCAAGCATACACCATGGCACTTGGGGGCTGATGCACGGTCATTTTTACTAGTCTCATTGAAGACCCGGCCCATCACATAATGATAAGCCGGCCCTTGGGGGCTACCGATTGCTCCTGTCAAAAATTCAAAATACACAAGCCTTAATAGTGACCCAAAGCTTGGGGGCTACAACAGTCAGTTGTTTAAATAGATCAGAAGGTCCAAGTTGAAGACCCGGCCCATCATATACTGATGAGCCACAACGTTGGTTAAACCTGCCTGTTAGCAAGATGCTACTCCCTATACAAACGACCCGGCGTACGTCTGATGAGTCAATCACGTATGTGACCCTGAACTCATCCGAGTTAAAACGTTCGATTGATTGTGGAGAGCCGGCTTTCAGAAAGCGAGGACAAACCAGCAGGCCAAGTGCCAGCTTCATGAAAGCGTCTTTCGGTTTGGGCTTTCTAAGCCGGCCGTTTCAAGCATAGTCCGACTTGCAATTTTTTCGCGTACATACATTCTTGCACACATACTTACATTCAGGCATATCATCTCTGCATACATACATACATCCATGCGTGTCATTCACTTAGGTCTATTTGAGCTACTTGACTTGTTGAAAACAGTAACAAAGCTGGTTAAATTGCAGGCCGGCTCTCAAGGCCAAAAGTGGCATTGTCACTGACCATCACATATGGTTATATTGTTTTGGCAGATTCATTCCATTGCAGGCCGGCTCTTAAGGCCAAAAGGAGGATTCACAGAAATGCAAAGTATTTACACTGATATCCGAAGTTTGTGCTACCCTATTACAAGCCGCCCATCAGCTGCGGCCTTGGCAAAATTTTTCTCTCAAGGATTGGCCTGCTACGATAAGCTGGCGTTTACGCCGCTGGGTCTGAGCTGGCGCTAGTGCCTGATGGATCACCATGAGCCGGCTCTTCGTGGCCGTCGTCATCCTCCTCTTCTTGGCTTGAGTCGCCGGTCGACCACTGAATTGAGCGCAATGCTTCAAATAGGGCGTCTGCGGATATCAGGGAGGACGGATCGACGTCAGGAGAAAAGGATTGCTTACGTGTACGGGTTAGAGCCACTGGCTGATGATTTGGGGCCTCGATCCGTTCATTGTTCTTTGAAAAAGGCACCTGATATCTGCTCAAGTCAGCTTCTTCTGCAATGGCGGTGGCCGCAACCCGTGTTTCCTTGAGGCAGCATTGGAAGTCCTTCTTGGAGAATGGCGTGTCATCGATATTGAACTCTGGGTATCCGCCTGCCACCTGAGCCGGGTCAAGCTCCGGCACGTATGCTTTAGCCCGCGCAAGCGCGGTCAGAGCTCCCGTGCGGCAACACGCTCTTTTCCAGTTGTCGAACCACCTGGGCACGATTGACAGCTCTTTTATTGTATCCTCAATCAGCTGAGGCGGTGTCTTGGTATTTTTGGCGGCCATTATGCAACGGCAGCTGCCTATATATAGTTGTTCTACCAAAGTGTAGACCGCCTTCAGTTTCACCACTGGTAGCTGCACAAGAGTTTGATTTTTTCGGCCTGCAAAGCACAAGTCTGCACGATCAGTTAACCCGGCTAAGGATGATAAGCCGGTCCAATGAATTATGCTCAGTTTTGCTTACCAAATATGTCTCGACACATGGCGGTAATTTGACCTTTCAGAGTTGTCAGTTCTTGGGTTGCCGGCTCAAGCTTGGCCTCCGCTTCTTCGGCTCTCGTGGTTTGGGCGGCTCTTGCAGCCCTAGTCTCTTGCAAGGTGGCCTGTACAATCGCCAAAGCTTTCTTCGCCTCCGCGGCGGCTTCCTCATATTCTTGGCACAATTTCTTCTCTTTTCTGGCCTCCTTTCGAAAGCCGGCGGCCTAGGTTTCTACTTGGTCCAGCATCTCCTGCAGGGCAGACTGTTATACATGACATGCATATGACCCGGACCGCCCTGAAGGACAGCCCGGCTCATGGGGGCTACATATTATCGAGCTTCACAATAAGCAAGGAAGTCCCAAGCAGTTGCGGGCAATCTACATGGCACTTGGGGGCTAATGCAGTCCCAGGATCACTATGGAGATACATACAAGGTTTGATCTGATCGTTACCGACTCGAAGCGCAACGGAAGTAGAGTCGATGTAGATCATCGGTGCAGATCCCCACAACTAGGATTTACAACCTCCCAACCGCGAGGATGTACTCCCTTGTCTGTCCCTCGGACAGCCCTCCGGGAGGCGGTCAGACAGTCCCCCGGACGATGTCACGGACAGCCCTTCGGGAGGACCCTCGAAACTCGGACAGCCCTTCGGGAGGACCCTCGAAACTCGGACAGTAACTCAGAAAGCCCTTCGGGAGGACCCTCGAACAGCCCCACGGGCAAAAGATCGAACCTACGACCTCTCTACGGGGTTGCACACATACGGTGTCATCTATCCGGCAGGGCTTCGCCGTCCAGAACTAGTTCCCACCGGAACCCAGACAGCCTTTCGGTTCTACGAAACTATTTTTGTGGGAGGGACAGAAGAAGCCAGATCATTGCATGGCATTGTGTATGAGAGATTGAGTGAGTGTGGAGAGTGCCTCTCCACCTCTATTTATAGGAAAACCCAAGGGGTAGGGTGGCACATGAAAAACCCAAAATGCCCATGCTTTATGTCACACATAAAGGGCAAAATGGGGAGGCAAGTGGAGCACCATGGATGAGCACCCCATGGCTGTCCGCCACCTTGTGGGCTCCCCCAAAAAGGGCTTCCCACCCTTCCATGTGATCCCTAGATCTTTTGGGGAAAGCCCAAAAAGGTGGCTTTCCAAAAAGTAACCAAAAAGTGCTTTTCACTATTCACAAAAACATTTTTACGCGACCGTTAAATCCGAAAATATTTCTGTAGGTCTTAGAACATTTCCAGTACCCACTAAAATTTTTTTGGACGCGTTCCGAAACAATTCCGAATTAGTGATTTTCATCAGCGAAAAGCAACCAAAGCGGTTCCGGCAGCTCCGGAACATTTCTGGTTTTTTTCTCCGGAAAAATCTCAGAAGTTCCCAGAACAATTCTGGCACCCTCCAAGAATTTCCAGGCGTGTGCCGAAACCATTTTGACTTAATGGTATACTCTGAAACAACTTTTCGGTTTTACCGAAACTATTCCGGTGTTCTCTCTCCGGAACTCTTCCGTTGTCTCTGAAACTTTTCCGGTGACTTTCTTTCAGACTCCCTGTCTAGTATTCAGCAGATAGATGACCCTTAAGCATGTGACCCTATAGGTTCGGTGAAGTATAGACATGACCGGAACACTTTCCGATCAATGATCAACATCGGAGCCGTGGATACCCATATTGACCCCTATACCCACACGAATAAATATTCGAGTGAACCTCCAGTTGCCGTGTGCTATTCCTTTTACTTCACGATATGTTACAAACACCCGAGGTGAGATTTATCGGCATCCCCGTGAATCAACACTTGTCCACTATGCCAGTTACCTCGTTACCGGTTTTGTTCTCTTTTCTCGTTCCCGTGTTCCGGCATCCCTGTGATCAAATCACAATGTGTCTGGCCAGACGATGATGGATACCGTAACACCGAGATGGCCCAAAGAATATCTCTCCATCGTTAGAGGAGCAAATCCCAATCTTGAGCTATCAAGTCCCTTGACATACTTTTCCATGAACCCGTAAGCCGCTGTAATACCACCCATTTACGGATGACGTTTAACAAACCCCAAAGTTCATGAAGCAAGCATGAAGAAACTCGATACTCTCATGGTCTAAGGAATCATGCAAATGTTAACTTTCTCTATGTTATTAACCATTAACTTGTGACGAATGTATCTCATAGCATAACATCAAATCGGGTCGATTCAACACAAATGTTCTTCTAACATTGTGCCCTCAAAGTTGCCGGCATAGACATGCCCATGATCAGGAAAACATAATCATCATGCAATCACTTGAGCCAGTCTTAGAGGCTTGACTAGGAATGCCTTTTACCATTTATTATTCCACACGTGCATATGAGTTTTCCTCCGAGCCTCGTGGTTATTGCAGACTCGAGAACCATAGCAGTTATAGCACGGAATATAAACATAATTAGGAACATGGGGATAAATAATAAAATTTATTATTGCCTCTAGGGCATATCTCCTACAGACTCCCACTTGCACTAGAGTCAATAATCTAGTCAATGCTAATGCACTTTACACCTATGGCATACTGGTGTAAAATATGCTTCGCTTGTGGTATGGCCTGATGTCCAACGGATCTGACAACTTCAGCTCCGTGTGTATCTTTGCATATCCTCGCGTTTTCACACTTTCACAAAATTCATATTTTGTGTGGACTTGGCTTTGTATATATGTGAATCACTGGTCGAACCCTGATTCCTCAGACTGAGCTATGGAGCAACTATCTACAATAGTGTCCCGTTGACCAAAGCCTTCTTGGAACCATACCAAGTTCATGAATGAACTATATGATTCAACATCTTCTTTGTCGCTTCTAATGCGTCAACATACTTAGCCTTTGTTATAGAATTCGCCACAGTAACCTGTTTGGAACAATTCCAACTTACTGTGTCACCATATTGTGTATTTCACAAAAACCCTTAACTTAAATCAAAAATTGCATGGAGCATTGGTGAAGACTGTATCGATGTAATTACTTACAATGAGCACTTCATAATCTCTGCTTGCGAGAAAACATGTCATCAGTGCTACTTTAGTACTCAATGACATTTTTCACTGTTGTCCCATGATCAGTACTTTGATCACTTTGGAATCTATACTCGCAACAGCTTGGGAGTATCGGACATATCTGGTTGTTTTACATACCATGGAATACATGATTAATCCAAACACAAGAGTGTGTGGAATCTCCATCATGTATTTTGCTCATCAGTGTTCTGGGACACTGAGTCCTGCAAAAACTCTTTTCATGTGACTTCGACAAGAATCACTCCTTGGCGTTTTAATGCTAAACTATTTTAGCATATTGTCAATATGTATTTTGGCTTAGCCCTATTAGGCAATTCTATCTTGCAGATAATTATGCCTAATATCAAGGCAACCCAGCCCAAGCACTTCATCGTAAAACTATTTTTCAATGAAGTCCTAATTCGTGTCAAGAAATTTATATTATTTCCAATTAACAATGTGTCAAGCACACAAGGTTTTTAGAAATATTATTATGCTCCCACTTACTTTCTTGTAACCACAAGCATCTTCGTTATCCATTGATGAAATCAAACTCTTTTGACTATTTCATCAAAACGAAGATTCCAACTCCATTTTGCTCTCTTCTGTCCATCGCTGGAACTCTGAAGTTTGCATACTCACTAGCATCCTCTGGATTGACAAAATTACTTTGGAATGTATCACATGCAAGTCCTAGGTAGCATTTCCATCACATGGAAATCCTTTTGGCATCCATGTATCATATCTCATTATTGAAATATGTATTAATTGCTAGTTTAACCCGAACCGACTTTAAGCATCGCTACGGAGAGACAATCTCGCCGTAGTTAATTCCTTGAATTTGTTATAAGCAACAAGTCGAGCTTTATGGATAAAACATTTTTATCCATATCAGTTTATAGTTCCATTAATATTCGTTAGACTCTAAGTCTTTCGAAAGGTGTATCAAGATTTTAATCTTGAATCATTTATATGGAAACTATCTCGGATTGTATTGGCATTTAGCCAATTCCGGAGTCAGGGCCCATCAACGCTTCCTTGTGTATCGTAGGTATACTGTTGTCTAGCAACAATATCTCGTCTGCGCACCTGAGAGGTTTGCATGAGTTTTGCCTACGCGGTTCAGCTGCAAGTTCGACCGAAGTCCATACATCTCATGTAGTGGCTTCCGTATCATTCGCAGAAGGAAACTCTGGAATCACTTCCAAGGTTTATTTCCCTTGACATGATGATGAAGATATTGTTATCTCATCGAGTTGTACTATCCTCCCACTCACCTTTTTGCAAGAACCATTTTCTTCAAAATCATACCGCTCTTTGTGGCAAAACCTTTTGCCTAGGTATAGTGGTGGAGGAATTCCCAATAACTTGGGATAACCTACAAAGTAGCACTTGTCTGATTTGGAATAGGTTTGTAAACATTTTACACAAGCCCCATATTCCAAATGTTAAGAAAAGATATAACATGGTTGGGTGTACCATACCATGGCGTCATTTCAACAGATCCGATGGCGCTCTTTTCAGTGTAAAAAGCCGTAGTCTCTAAAGCATTACTTTAAAAGGGATAATGGCAAATTGATTTATGTCATATTTGATCTTACCATGTCAGAAATGGTTTGATTACATCTTCACGGACATTCCACTAATAGTGGTGTTTCGGGAGGTGTAAGTTATGAAACTCTTTTCACAACTCATCAGACATTCGCTAAACTTGTAACTCAAATATTCCTTTCCGCAATCTAATTGTGGAAACATAATTTTCTTGTTACAATAATTTCTACTTCATTTTGAAAACCTTTTGAATGATTTCAAAAGATCCAGACTTATGTCTCATCAAGTAAATATCCATATATCTACTTGAGTCATTTCTGAAGATAGACAAATCCACTACTAGAAACAACATTTATCGGACTACACACATCAAAATGTATGATCACCAATAAGTTCGTTGCTCGTTCCTTATGGCCTGTGAACGGTATTTCAGTCACTTCACTTTTTGGACGAAAGTTGCAAGTGTCAGATGATTCATAATCAAATGACTTCAAAATCGATCATTATGGAATTTCTCCATGCGGATTTCTCCAATGTGACCTAATGCAGTGCCACACATATGTGGTATTCTTTTAGTCTTTCGACATTTAGCGTTAGTGTCACGGATGTATTATATTATTATCAATATTCTTAACATACATCTCATTCACAATGAAAATATGGCCCTTTTGTTATTCATAACACCGAACAACAATTTGTTCTATCATGAACAACCTTCTTGCAACAAACATTATGCAATGGGATAGAGTGTATAAAACTCTAAAATGAATTGTGAAAATAAATACAGAGGTAATACATCGATGGAAGGTATAGTAACTTTTACTATGTTCCCATCGCGTATCTAAACCTCATTACTCGCAAGTCTTTTAGGCTGTAGTAGTTCTTGCATCGAGTCGCAACTGAATGCAATCGAGCGGCTATCTCTGTGATCAACTTTTAATCACCATACCCAAGAATCCGTGATTAACATGTTAATCATAATTCCCAAGAATTGTATCTTTGACCAGCCTTCCATACATCTATAACTCGTATGACATTCATACATGAGCTGGATATTCCAGTCTTCTTTCTTTTTTCCTTTATACTTCTAACAGTTTAACTTTCAGTATTTCTCCTACTCTCAGAAGAAGCACCCAACTTTAAGAGTGGCGTTAGACTTGGACTTCCTAGGCGTGTAAGTCACACTAACTCCCTTTGGACATTTCCTTTCTCTTTAAGTTGTTGTTTTATTCACCTTCATTTACATGACAGGCGTTCTTCTGGATCCCTCTCTCATCAGTCAAATGCATAGTAAATACTTTACTAATAATTTGCAAACAAACATTGCTTTGGATATCTCATATCTTTTAGCCTTTGTCTGCATCTGAAAACAATTTTCAGTTCCATGAATATCACATAACTAAACCAAACTTTTGAAGTTCGGGTCTCATGGAAGCAAACGTATTGCACTTGACCGTAATGGAATTCTAGCTTTTGGATCGAAGGACGAGAGTCTCATCGTCCATAGCATTAGCGGGAGAATACCGAAAGCATGCGATAGGATAAAGTCCTTCTCGACACTCTTGAGGACAATCCTCACATTACATTACCAATCATAAAGATTAACCAGATAAATAACAGCTTATTAAATTTTAATAGGGAAGGTGGAAACGCGAGCCATTATTCTACAACTATTATACAAATCACACTTAGACTATGTCCATAACTAATTGCACTGAGAATTAAAGAAGTTAATTCTATAGTGTGCTCCTACTCAAATCAATATCTCTCATAATTGATTGTGAGTGATTCAAGATCCAAATTTCAATTCAACGCCAAGGATGCAGCCATCTCAAGTGACGAGAATTGCAATCGGTAGGCCAACTTGCCAATCACATCTCTATGTGACTCTTGTTCATCTTTCGATGGGCGTGTTTCGAGCTCAGGACGATCCTCCGGAACGTCAAGACAACCAAGTGATCTTGCTGCGAGGTCTCAACTCACCCGCCTCACACTTCTCTAATCGTTCGTACCCATGCATCCATGTGATACCCCGAAGAGATAGGTGCCGTGACGGTGCTACACTTGGGAGAACACTAACTACTTGATATTTTTGTGACATATCATCCTAATAAAAAGCGACTACCGCGCAATCAAAAGGGTGCATCATAAGGGATAAACATCTCAGGCAATTCATAATAGCATGATATGGTATAGCCCTTTCTGACGGAGAAGTCTTTCATTTCTTCGTCTTCGACATTCGCGTCGGTGTTCACCTTCGCGAAGTTTGCCACCACCTTGTCGTTGCACCAGATAATACTGCTATCTCTATAGCTAATAAAATAAGTGCATTACATAAGGTTGACACGCAGGTCATTAAAGTGACAATCATATGGCTCCAGCCATCATGCCGAATCATGACACGCAGGTCATGTTAATTTACATTATATAGTCATCTCATACATAATCAAATTAAATATGAGAATTGCTATACCACATCACATGCACATCGTGCAAAACCAAGTTAGACGCCTCTAATCGGTTTATGCAAAAATTTATTTTGCGTGGCTTCTACGGTTTTGAAACAAACCTAAGCTACCAACGTTCATCATCAAGTATGATTATTCAAGTCACTAGATTAACTTTGCGGGGTGTATGAAGCATGAGATAATAAAATCTCGAACCCCATACTGAATTTCGTCATACGCATGACCCCCGTGCAGATCATATCTGCATTGCCCTTTAGTCTGTGAAATTTCATCATTCTTTTAACTATGGTGGAATTCAACGAACTGTTAGCACTTCGTTGATCAATCAGGATCGCGGATTGCCAGAACTTTGAAACTCCACCATGCCGTTATCAAGATCAGAAATACGCAAATTTCAGGGAAGCAACAAGAACATCGGGTAACAGATTTCATCTGCTATCCGCATAAATAATTTTCAGCAATAGATCTCATCTACTACAAAATTATATTATGCAATACCCATACATCTCTATGTATTCTAGATCGTAACCTGCATCTACGCATAGCACGGCTCATGATGCCACTGTAGGGGAACGCAGCGGAAGTAGAGTCGATGTAGATCGTCGGTGCAGATCCCCGTAGCTAGGATTTACAACCTCCCAACCGCGAGGATGTACTCCCTTGTCTGTCCCTCGGACAGCCCTCCGGGAGGTGGTCAGACAGTCCCCCGTACAATGTCACGGACAACCCTTCGGGAGGACCCTCGAAACTCGGACAGTAACTCGGACAGCCCATCGGGAGGACCCTCGAACAGCCCCACAGGCAAAAGATCGAACCTATGACCTCTCTACGGGGTTGCACACATACGGTGTCATCTATCCGGCAGGGCTTCGCCGTCCAGAACTAGTTCCCACCGGAACCCAGACAGCCTTTCGGCTCTACGAAACTATTTTCGTGGGAGGGAGAGAAGAAGCCAGATCATTGCATGGCATTGTGTATGAGAGATTGAGTGAGTGTGGAGAGTGCCTCTCCACCTCTATTTATAGGAAAACCCAAGGGGTAGGGTGGCACATGAAAAACCCAAAATGCCCATGCTTTATGTCACACATAAAGGGCAAAATGGGGAGGCAAGTGGAGCACCATGGATGAGCACCCCATGGCTGTCCACCACCTTGTGCCCCCCCCCCCCCCAAAAGGGGTTCCCACCCTTCCATGTCATCCCTAGATCTTTTGGGGAAAGCCCAAAAAGGTGGCTTTCCAAAAAGTAACCAAAAAGTGCTTTTCACTATTCACAAAAACATTTTTTCACGAATGTTAAGTCCGAAAATATTTCTGTAGGTCTTAGAACATTTCCAGTACCCACTAAAATAATTTTGGATGCATTTCGAAACAATTCCGGATTAGTGATTTTCATCAGCGAAAAGCAACCAAAGCGGTTCCGGCAGCTCCGGAACATTTCTGGTTTTTTTCTCTGGAAAAATCCTAGAAGTTCCCAGAACAATTCTGGCACCCTCCAAGAATTTCCAAGCATGTGCCGAAACCATTTTGACTTAATGGTATACTCCGAAACAACTTTTCGGTTTTACCAAAACTATTCCGGTGTTCTCTCTCCGGAACTCTTCCGTTGTCTCCGAAACTTTTTGGGTGACTTTCTCTCAGACTCCCTGTCTAGTATTCAGCAGATAGATGAGCCTTAAGTGTGTGACCCTATAGGTTCGGTGAAGTATAGACATGACCGGAACACTTTCCGATCAATGATCAACATCGGAGCCGTGGACACCCATATTGACCCCTATACCCACACGAATAAATATTCGAGTGAACCTCCAGTTGTCGTGTGCTATTCCTTTTACTTCACGATATGTTACAAACACCCGAGGTGAGATTTATCGGCATCCCCGTGAATTAACACTTGTCCACTATGCCAGTTACCTCGTTACCGGTTTTGTTCTCTTTTCACGTTCCCGTGTTCCGGCATCCCTGTGATCAAATCACAATGTGTCTGGCCAGACGATGATGGCTACCGTAACACCGAGAGGGCCCAAAGAATATCTCTCCATCATCGAAGGAGCAAATCCCAATCTTGAGCTATCAAGTCCCTTGACATACTTTTCCATGAACCCGTAAGCCGCCGTAATAGCCACCCATTTACGGATGACGTTTAACAAACCCCAAAGTTCATGAAGCAAGCATGAAGAAACTCGATACTCTCATGGTCTAAGGAATCATGCAAATGTTAACTTTCTCTGTGTTATTAACCATTAACTTGTGACGAATGTATCTCATAGCAAAACATCAAATCGGGTCGATTCAACACAAATGTTCTTCTAACATTGTGCCCTCAAAGTTGTCAGCATAGACATGCCCATGATCAAGAAAACATAATCATCATGCAATCACTTGAGCCAGTCTTAGAGGCTTGACTAGGAATATTTTTTACCATTTATTATTCCACACGTGCATATGAGTTATCCTCCGAGCCTCGTGGTTATTGCAGACTTGAGAACCATAGCAGTTATAGCTTGGAATATAAACATAATTAGGAACATGGGGATAACTAATAACATTTATTATTGCCTCTAGGGCATATCTCCTACACCGAATCCTCGGGTGCCCTCCATACAATCAACTTTTCGGTGGAGTTTGTTGTATTTATAATTCGATTTTGACCACAGGACTAGGCATCCCAATTACCAGCCTCTCTCGTGCAATGACAAGTGAATAAACACCCATCGTGAGAATAACCAAGTTAGCATGGAAGATGCTGACCACCCACTGCCGCTCCATGAGTGGTACGGGCACACAAAACAGATGCTTATTTGAATGGTTAGAGGTGGCACATGCAAATTTACTTGGAACGGCAGAGTAATACCGCATATAGGTAGATATGGTGGACTCATCTGGAACAACTTTGGTTTAAGGATTTGGATGCACAAGCAGCATTCCCGCTTAGTACAGGTGAAGGCTAGCAAATAGATTAAGAAGCAACCAACCAGAGAGCGACAACGGTCATAATCATGCATTGAGAATAATTAACATTGGATACTAACATGAGTAGGATATAACTTCGTCGCATAACTATACATGCATGCTTCGGGAATCACAAACCTTAACACCAATATTCTTACTAAACCACAATCATTCACTAGTACACCCACAATTTACCATCTTAATATCGCAAAACTATTGCAAGGAATCAAACATATCATATTCAGTGATCTACAAGTTTTATGTAGGATTTTATGGCTAACCATGTGAATGACAAATTCCTGTTGACTCTCTAAATAGATATAAGTGAAGCATGAGAGTTTAATTCTTTCTACAAAAGACTTGCCCACACTCTAATAAATATAAGTGAAGCAAAAGAGCATTCTACAAATAACCGTTTTCTACATGTAGAGAAACAGGCATCCAAACTTCAAATGATATAAGTGAAGCACATGAAGCATTCTATAAAGCCATACTCAAAAGATATAAGTGAAGTGCAAAGAGCATTCTATAAATCAACCAAGGACTATCTCATACCAGCATGGTGCATTATTAAAAGAAAAATAAAAAGCACACGACGCTCCAAGAATTTACGCATATCATGTGAACGAAACAAAACCGAGACATACTGATAATTGTCGCAGAAAGATGGGATGCCTTTCGGGGCATCCCCAAGCTTAGACGCTTGAGTCTCCTTGAATATTTACTTGGGGTGCCTTGGGCATCCCCAAGCTTGAACTCTTGCCTCTCCTTATTCTGCTCATATCGATACCTCCTCAATCTTCGAACACTTCATCCACACAAAACTTAACCGAACTTTTTATTAGAGGGGTTAGTACATATAACATAAAATCCCATCATGTTCTGTTGTAACATTGTTGTATAATTATAATCAAACATTACCCACTGTATGCTATCACAATTCTATGGCTCGCAAGTCAGTGGGGCTCAACAAGATTTCAAACATACGCAAATAAAGAAACTATAACAGCAATCTGTGAAAACAGGACAGTCTATAAAGATGCAAATGAAACATATACTTCTGTAAATCCAAAAATTCTGAAAAATTAGGACAAAATAAAATTTTGCATAGAAGTACTGTGTAAAAATTTCAGAATTTTTGCATGTCCAGTAAAATATAGAAATTCAAACACTACAGCAAAAGTTTATGTTTTTTCACAGCACACACCAAACAAGCAATTTAAACATCCTAAAGGTAAATTTTGGCACATTATTTTTATAATACAATGGATTTGTACAAGGGGATAATTATTTTTGTTGAAAAGTTTCTGTAAGATTCACAAAGTTTCCATGGTCATGAACAAAGTTCAAGGACGTCCCCCACTTCAACGGTGTTCGTCTTTCTCACTTTCACTTTTCTTTTTGAAAAGTTTTAGGTTACCCTCTATTTTTTTTTGTTTTTAAACTTTTTAAAAGCACTCAATAGAATAAAATGACTCTCTAAAACTTTCGGGTTGTCTCCTAGGCAGCGCTTTCTTTAAAGCCATTAAGCTAGGCATAAAGTGCTCAAGTAATCGATCCAACCCGATCCCTAGGTATATCAAAGCCAATTTTAATTAACAATGATTTGTAATTTAGTAGTGAGCTCAAAGGAACATATATCATGCAATGACGAAGTCTAACTCTCTTCCTATGCATCGGCATGTCATAAAAGAATAATTCATCCACATCAAGTAAAGGCCAATGCATAGCATAAACAGTTTCTTGCAATTTTATCGTATTGGAAACATAGAGAGGTGGGGATGTAGTTCCTCTCTCATAATAATTGCAAGTAGGAGCAGCAAGCACATGCATATTATATTCATCAAAATCATCATGTGTAATAGTAAAACGCAACCCATCAATGTAATCCTTAATAAGCGCAAACTTCTCCGATATAGTGTAGTTGGGAGAATTCAAAAAGATAATAGGACTATGATGTGTGGGTGCAATAGCAACAATTTCATTCTTAACATAAGGAACTATAGCAAGTTCATCTCCATAAGCATAATTCATATTGGCATCATGGCCACAAGCATAGCAAGCATCAAGTTCATCAAAAAGGGATATTTCAAACGAATCCAAGGGATCATAGCAATTATCATAGCATTCATCCTTCGGTAAGCATGAAGGGAAATTAAACAATGTATGAGTTAAAGAGTTACTCTCATCAGAAGGTGGGCACGGGTGATCAATCCGCTCTTCCTCCTTTTGTTCTTCGCTCTCCACCTCATCTTTTTCATCTAATGAGCTCACAGTGTCAGCAATTTCTTCTTCCATAGATTCCTGCAAAATATTAGTCTCTTCTTGGACAGCGGAGGTGTCCTCAATATATTCTTTACCATAAGCATTGGAAGCATAATTTTCATAGCAATATTTAAGTATGGCAAAATTTCCAGATTTGTAAAGAGTAGCATCACACTTTTCAATCAAACAAGAAATTTCATATGCACCCTTAAAAGCAACAAATTCTTCTATTTGTTCAATATCATAGTAACTATAAACACCCTTGGCAAAAGAAGATAAGATTCCATTATCCTTAAACTCACATTGGTACTGAAGGTGTTTTTAGGGTCTTTAGAACAACAAGTAAAATCATGTATTTCGCATAAATTCCAAGCGTAGCAATTCAAACTATTAATATGATGCCATAAGAGTTTCCCTTTTTGAGACAAGCGGCGTCGCACAAAATAAGCATGCTCATCTAATGATTTTCCCTCAACTAAGCTAGTTGGGTTTTCAGCACGAGCACAAAGGGATCGAAGACGATCCAAGTAGAAAGCTTCAGGAGTAGTGAAGATTTTGGGTGGTTCTTCAACCATTGGTTTAGCAAGTACAACTAATTTTTTTGCTATTTTATGTTTCCTACCCATAAATAAAGATAGAAAACAATAGCACAAAATAAAAACAACTTAGTGATAAAGCAAACAAGCACACACGAGAATATCAACCCCACGCTATTGCTCCCCGGCAACGGCGCCAGAAAAAGGTCTTGATAACCCACAATTATAGGGGATTAGTTGTAGCCTTTCTCGATAAATAAGAGTGTCGAACCCAATGAGGAGCTAAAGGTAGAATCAATATTCCCTTCAAGTTCTATCGACCACCGATACAACTCTACGCACACTTAACGTTTGCTTTACCTAGAACAAGTATGAAACTAGAAGTACTTTGTAGGTGTAATGCTAGAACTACTTTGCAAGAATAAAACTAGGAGTACTTTGCGAGAATAAAACTACGAGTAATTTGCAAGATAATGAAAGTTAATTGTTTAGTAGAAAGCTTTTTGTAACACAAGAGAAGGATTTGTCCCTAGGCAATCGATAACTAGACCGGTAATCATTATTCCAATTTTATATGAGGGAGAGGCATGAGCTAACATACTTTCCGTACTTGGATCATATGCACTTATGATTGGAACTCTAGCAAGCATCCGCAACTACCAAAGATCATTAAGGTAAAACCCAACCATAGCATTAAGTAACAAGTCCCCTTTACTCCCATACGCAACAACCCCCTTACTCGGTGTAAGCTTCTGTCACTCACGCAACCCACCATAAGCGAATTATGAACATATTGCAAACCCTATAGCAGGAATCCCTCACACTTGCGCGACACGGAGGGCACCATAGGACAGCACCAAAATAAAACATACAACTCAAACCAATCACGATCATCAATCAACCCATAGGACAAAAAGAATCTACTCAAACATCATAGGATTGCCACATATCATTGGATAATAATCCATAGCGTTAAACACCATGTTTAAGTAGAGATTATAGCGGGGAGAAGAGGTGTTACACCACAGCATAGAGGGGAAGAGAGTTGGTGTTGACGGTGGCGAAGTTGTTGGTGTAGATCGTCGTCACGATGATTGCCCCGACGGCGTTCCGGCGCCACCGGGAGAAAGGGGGAGAGAGCCCCCCTCCTTCTTCTTCTTCCTTGGCCTCCCCCTAGATGCGAGGAGAGTTTCCCCTCTGGTCCATGGCCGCCATGGCTCCCGGAGGGCATGAGCCCCTCCGAGATTGGATCTCTCTCTCTGTTCTCTTCTGTTTCACGTTCCTGTTTTCTGGCCGAAAACCGTTTCTTAAATTCCTGGACATCCATAACTCCGATTTGGCTGAAATTTTGAGGGGATTTTCTTCCGAATATTATCTTTCTTCCGGCAGAAGAAGGGCCCCAACTTCCTTACGGGGTGGCCACAAGCCTGCTGGGCGTGCCCAGGGTAGGGGGCGCGCCCTCTGAGCTTGTGGCCCCCTCGGGCATCGTCTTGTGTTGATTCTTTTTCCCAAAAATCACATATATTCCAAAATAAATCTCCGTAAATTTTTATCGCGTTTGGACTACGTTTGATATGGATTTTCTTCCAAACAAAAAACATGCAACAAACAGGAACTGGCACTGGGCACTGGATCAATATGTTAGTCCAAGAAATCATATAAAAAGTTGCCAAAAGTTTGTGGAAATTGTAGGATAATGGCATGAAACAATCAAAAATTATAGATACGATGGAGACGTATCATTACTCTGTTTGTCATGAACTTAATACCATAGATGCATGCTGGATAGCGGTCGATTGGTGGAGTAATAGTAGTAGATGCAGGCAGGAGTCGGTCTACTTGTCATGTGCGTGATACCTATATACATGATCATTGCCATGAATAACATCATACTATGCACTTTTCTATCAATTGCCCAACAGTAATTTGTTTACCCACCGTATGCTATGCGTTCGAGAGAGAAGCCTCTAGTGAAAACTATGGCCCCGGGGTCTACTTTAAACATATAAAAAAACTAAAATTCCTTTGCTGCAATTTATTTACTTTTATTTTGTTTTGCAATTTATACTTTTGCCTATACAAGATTTAGTCCTTGCAAGTAACGAGTTCAAGGGGATTGACAACCCTCTTGCCCGCGTTGGGTGCAAGTATTTGCTTTTGTGTGTGCAGTTGCTGTTCACGAGGCTTTGCGTGATTCTCCTATTGGTTCGATAAACCTTGGTTCTCACCGAGGGAAATACTTATCTCTAATGTACTGCTTCACCCTTCCTCTTCAGGGAAAATCCCAACGAAGCTCACAAGTAGCAGAAAGAATTTCTGGCGCCGTTGCCGGGGAGACACCATCAAAACCTATCAAGTACATTCACTCAAACTATCATCTACTTGCTCAACTTTTTATTTGCCTTTTTATTTGCCTCTCTTTTTCATCTCCCGCCACTTCTCTAAAAAATCAAAAAACACAAAAATATTTCTGTTTGCTCATTTGCTTGCTTGCAATAATTGTGTGACTCAATGAAAATAAAAATATAGACATATGGATCCTCATTCACTTGCTAATCTTTTCAAACAATCCAATTATGATGAACCAATTGCTAGTGAGTTGTGTGCACTTGATTATCTTTATGAAATTTTGCTTGAAAATCATGAATCTGAAAATTGTGATGAAGTGCTAAAAGAAGAAGTTTATAAAGTGATTCATGATAGCTCCTTGAATGAAAAGCATGATTGCAATGATGTTATTATAAATTCTATTAATGTCAATTGTGCTAATACTATGCAAAGCTACAAGCTTGGGGATAATAATTTTGTCATGTCCACTACTTATTGCAATGATCATGATTGGGGCGATAATGCTTCTTATGATATTGAAAATTTATTTAAGCCTCATGATGAATATGTCATTGATAATAAAATTTGCAATACTATTAAAAGTGGGTTTGGAAGAACATCAACTTTAGGTAATAATGATCCTACTTTGGAGAATTATCAATCTTATGAATTTTTGGATAAAAGTGGGTTTGGAGAGGTCATGACTTTAGTTGATGTTAATCCCACTATCTTGGAAGATTATAAAACTTTTATGCATAAGGATCATGAAGAGAATATTTTATATGCTGGCTATATTGTTGAATTTGAAAATGATCCTACATGCAATTATTATGAGAGAGGAAAACATGATTGTATAAATTTTCATGTCACTAAATTATCTCTCTTTGTGTTGAAATTATTAATGCCTTATTCTTCCTATTTGCATATGCTAGATATTGCCTGTCTTGATAATTTGTTTTCCTATAAAATGCCTATGCATAGGAAGAGGGTTAGGATTAAATGTGTTAATTGCATGCTATATGATGATCTCTTTGTGCTTTAATTCTTGTCTTTTATGTGAGCATCATTAATATCCCAAAGCCTATCTTAATGGCTATAAAGAAAGAGCTTGTTGGAAGACAACCCAATATTTTCTGTTTTGTGTGCTTGCACAATTTTTGCTACTGTAATGATTGTGTTTTTATCTTTTAATTAGTGTTTGTGTCAAGTAATGCCTTTGGGATGATTTGGATGATAGTATAATTGATGCTGTTTGAAAACAGAAAGTTTTGCCCCCAGTTCTGGAATTTACATTCTGTACTGGGATGTCAGAAAAATCTGAAATTTTTACACAGTATTGGGATACAAATTTTTTACGTTGTCCTAAGTTTTCAGAAATTTTGGAGTTACAGAAGTTTGGATAAAATTCTGTCATTATGTACTGTTCTGTTTTAGACAGATTCTGGTTTTGTTGCATAATGTGCTTGTTTTAATGAAACTATGGATTATATCGGGGGGTATAAGTCATGGAAGAGTTAGAATACAGTAGGTATTATTCAAGAACAATTATGAATGAGTTTATAACAGTACCTAAAGTGGATGATTGATTTATTATACTAACGGATCTCACAAAGTTTTTGTTGAGTTTTGTGTGCTGAAGTTTTCAAGTTTTGGGTGAGATTACGATGGATGAAGGAATAAGGAGCGGCAAGACCCTAAGCTTGGGGATGCCCAATTCACCCCAAGGTAATATTCAAGGAATAACCAAGCATCTAAGCTTGGGGATGCCCCGGATGGCATCCCCTCTTTCGTCTACAATCTATCGGTAACTTACTTGGAGCTTCATTTTTATTCATCACATGATATGGTTTTTACTTGGAGCGTCTTGTGTTATAGTTTTGTTTGCTTTTTAGTTTTCCACAATCATTGTTTTCTGGACACACCTATTTGAGAGGGACACACATTTATCGTGATTTGTTAGAATACTCTATGTGCTTCACTTATATCTTTTGAGCTAGGTAGTTGCTCTAGTGCTTCACTTATACCTTTTAGAGCACGGCGGTGGTTATATTTTGTAGAAATAATTGCACTCTCATGCTTCATTTTAATCTTTTTGAGAGTCTAATGAATAGTAATGGCAATTTGCATGTGTTATAAGACTAGTCCAGAAAGGATAGGTATTCAAGGGGGATATAATAAAAACTTTCATGTAGATCACTAAATATGAAATGTATGGTTTAATGATATTGATGTCGTAATATGAAAGGATATTGGTTCATGATCATTGGTTAGTAGATATATCGGTATTAAAGCTTGTTATTAACTTCTCATCTAAGTGTTGGTCATGGCATGGTGGGGAGGTTTGAGCATTTTTATGTCTGAAATGAAATCCTTGAGTGTTGTTATAATCGGATGTGCACGATGGTTAACTCCTACCAAACAATTCCCTAGGGGCATGCGAGTAGTACTTTGCTTCGAGGGCTAATAAACTTTATCAATAAGTATGTGAGTTCTTTATGACTAATGTGAGTCCATGGATTATACGGACTCCTATCTTTCCGCAATTTGCTAGCCTCTTCGATACCGTGCATTGCCCTTTCTCACCTCGAGAGTTGGTGCAAACTTCACCGGTGCATCCAAATCCCGTGATATGATACACTCTATCACACGTAAGCCTCCTTATATCTTCCTCAAAACATCCACCATACCTACATATTATGGCATTACTTGTCATAGACGTAATGCCTATATACATGATCATGCCTTGAATATCGTCATAACTATGCGCTTTTCTATCAATTGCCCAGCAGTAATTTGTCACCCGCCGTATGCTATTTTTATGAGAGAGATGCCTCTAGTGAAAACTATGGTTCCCGGGTCTATTTTAATCATATTACAAAAACCAAAAATACCTTGCTGCAATTTTATTTCTTTTTATTTACTTTGCAATTTATCTATCTACCACTACCAAATTTAATCCTTGCAATTAACGAGTACAAGGGGATTGACAACCCTCTTGCCCGTGTTTGGTGCAAGTATTTGCTCTTGTGTGTGCAGGTGCTATTGATAGGTGTTTGCATGGTTCCCCTATTGGTTCGATAACCTTGGTTCTCTACTGAGCGAAATACTATCTGCTACTATATTGCTCACCCTTCCTCTTCGGGGAAAATCCCAACGCAGCTCACAAGTAGCAATAAACGGTTTGGATCAGATCATTACCGACTCCGAGTTGCAGCAGAAGAAGACGAGTCAGTGTAGATTGTAGTTGGAGTCCCTCGAACCCTAGATGAACGATGCTGCGAACCGCCCACGAACAGTCCCTCGAACCAAAGACCGAAAGCACAGCCTCTCTACGAGTTGCAAGCGTACGGTCTTTACGATCTGGCAACGCTTCGCCGTCCAGAGCTAATCGTCACCAAAGAATTAGAGGGAGGAGATTAGAACCACATTGGGCATCTAATTATGAGGCTTAGAGGATCTGGGTCTAGCTCTAATTGATCAACTAGAACCAACTAGAACTAGAGGAGGCTCCAAAACTTGTGTGTAAATGTGCCCAAAACCTCTAGTATATATAGGTTGGAGAGGGGAGAGGGGGCACCACACAAAGGGCGAAAGTCTCCCCCCTTGACCGGCCAGGACGAGGGGGAGTCCCCCTCCAATTCGGCCTCCCCTCCCTTCCCCAAGTGGGAAGGGGGGCGCCACCACCACTTGGGCCCAAGTGGCCCAAGTAGCGTTCCACCACTTGGCCTTTTAAGGCCCGTTGATATTTAATTAAATATAAAAGCCTCCTAACTATTATTAGAGCCTTTTATTATTAATTTAACATCTCTGGAAACATTTTCCACCTATATATTATTTATCGGTAATACCCGGTATTGCCCGATAAACTCCGAAACCCTTCCGGTGACCCCGAAACGCCTTCGGTTCCTCTCAAAACTATTTTGAATATTAGTGAAACTATTTCACAATATTTTCTCATTACTCCTGACCTACTAACACTCAGCAGATCATGATTTACTTAAGCCTGTGACCCTGTAGGTTCGGTAAAACATAGACATGAACAAAACTCCTTCGTTCAATGACTGATAGCAGAACCGTGGACATCCATATCGATCCCTATGATTACACGAATGACATTCGAGTGAACCTTTGGTTATCATGTGCTATTCCCTTTGCTTCATGATACTTTACAAAACCCGAGGTGAGATATATTGGTATCCTCTTGAGTCATACACATGCTCACTATACCGGTCTCCTTGTTACCGGTTTTGTTCTTCTTTCTCGTTGACATGTTCCGACATCCCTGTGACCTAGTCACCTGTGTCTGGCCAGACGATGATGGATGCCATCACGCCGAGAGGGCCCTAATAATATCTCTCCATAGTCGGAGGAGAAAATCCCACTCTTGAGCTATCTAGTCCCTTGTCAAACTTTCCGATGAACCTGTAAGTTGGCGTTATGATCACCGTGTTACAGATGATGTTTGAGCAACCCCAGAGTCCACCATATGGTAAGAAGTGACTACAATACTCTCATGGTCTAAGGAACTAAAACACATGTTAACTCTCCATGTTATAACAATTGACTTGTGACGATTGCATCTCAAAGTATAACAAACAAGTTTGGGTCGATTCAATATGATCATTCTTCCAACGTCATATTCTCAATGTTGTTTTAGGACTATCGTTACACTTAATGACATCCTAAGATCCGGAAAACGTGATCACCAACAACACTTGATCTAGTCTTAGAGGCGAGACTAGGAATCATATTTTACCGTTTATCATTCCACACGTGCATATGAGTTTTCCACTGAATCGCATATTCCAGGATCATAGCAGTTATAGCATAGAATATAAACTCTTAATTATGAACATGGAAATATAATAATACAATATTATTGCCTCTAGGGCATATTTCCAATAGTCTCCCACTTGCACTAGAGTCAATAATCTAGTTAACACATTTTCATTTACACCAATGGCAATCTGGTGTTTGTGCATGCTCTGCTTGTGGTATAGCCTTCATCCCATTGGACGTTGACAACTTCAGATCCGCATGTATCATTTCCATTTCAATGCATCTGTCATGATTTCACATGAATTTATAATTTGTGTGAAACTGGCTTTGTATGTATTGAATCACTGGAAGGACCTATGATTCCTTAGACTGATCTATGGAACCACTATTAAGAACAGTGTTCCATTAGCACAATCATCTAGAAACCATACCAAGCTCATAAATGAACTTTTGATTCATCACTCTCCATTGTTGCTTCTAAAGCGACGATATACTCCGCCTTCTGTTATAGAATTCACCACAATAACTTCCTTGGATCAATTCCAACTTACTGTGCCACCATAAATCATTTAATACAAATTGAAAAATCGCTTGGAGCATCGATGAAGATTTTTGTCGATGTACTACTTACAACAAGCATGTATTGATGTAATTCCTTACAACAATCTCTTCATTTTCTCCGTATGCGCGAAACATGTCGTTAGTACTTAACGACATTTTTTACTGTTGTCCTGTGATCAACAATTTGACAATTCTTGTAACTTTACTCACAACTTACTTCGAGTACTGGACATATCTGGTTGTTTACATACCATGGAATATAATTAACACAAGTGCGATTGAAATCATGTATTTCGCTCATCAGTATTTCAAGATACCGATTCTTGCTTAAAACTCCTTTCCATGTGACTTCGTCAAGAAACTCTTCTTGGCGTTTTTCATACTAAACTGATTTAGCATTTTGTCAATATGTATTTTGGCTAAGCCCGATTAGACACTACTATCTCCATAGATTATTATGCCTAATACCAGGACTATATTACCTAATTACTTTACTGAAAAACCAATTTCAATAAAGTCTTAATCCGTGTCAAGAAATTTATATAATTTCCAATCAACAATGTGTCATGCACACATAGTGTTTAGAAATATTACCATGCTCCCACTTACTTTCTTGTTAACACAAGCATCTTTTCTTTCCTCGATGAAATCGAATTATTTGATCATTTCATTAGTACAAAGATTCCAACTCCATTATGCTTGCTTCAGTCCATTATAGGATCTCTTGAAGTTTGCACACTTACTAGCATCCTCTGGATTGACAAAATTACCTTGGACCATAACATAGATACAACCTTGGTTCTATTTCCATCTCATGGAAATCATTTTCACATCCATCTTTTATATCACATAATTGAAGTATTTAGTAATTGCTAGTTAAACCCAAACTGACTTTAAGTATTGCTATGATGAGACAATCTCGTCATAGTCAATTCCTTGATCTTGTCATAACCTATTTGTAACAAGTCAAACATTATAAAACATTTTTATCTTTGTCAGTCTATAGATCCATTACTATACTTTAGACTTTAAGTCTTCCAGAGGGTCCATCAAGTTCTAAACTTGAATTATGTATATGGATATTATCTCGGATTATTTTGGCATATAGCCAATTCCGAAGTTAAGGCCCATCAACGCTTCTCTGTGTATTATAGGTTCATTGTTTGTTCAACAATATCTTGTCTGCACACCATGAAGGTTTGCACGAGTTTTCCCAAACTATATAGTTCAGTTGCAAGTTCGACCGAAGTCGCTACATCTTATGTAGAGGCTTCCATATCAGTTGCAGTAGGAAATTCTAGAACCAACTCTAGCGTTTCTTTTATTTGATCTGATTATGAAGATTCTAAAATCTCATCGAGTTGTACTGTCCTCCCACTCACTATTTTGCATAAAACATTTTCTTCAAAATTTACCGCACTCTGTGGCAAAACACTTTGCCTCAGCGTAGTGATAGAGGAATACCCAACTATTTGGGATAACCTACAAAGTAGCACTTTATCTGACTTGGGACATAAACGCGTAAACACTTTTACTTATGTCTTATATTCCCAAATGTTAAGAAAAAATCAAATGGTTTGGCATACCATTCCATCTCTTATATGGTGTCATTTCAACAGATTTGATGGCGCTCTTTTTTAGTGTAAAAGCCGCAATCTCTAAAGCATCACATTAAAAAGTATATTGGCAAATTGATTGATGTCATCTTTGATCTCACCATGTCATACATAGTTTGATTACATCTACTCTAAACATTCTACTCTTAGTGATGTTGTGGGAAGTGCAAGCTATAAAATTATTTTCACAGCTCATCAGACATCCGCTAAACTTGTAACTCAAATATTCCTTTCCGCAATCCAATTGATGAAACATAATTTTCTTGTTACAATAAGTTTTACTTCATTTTGAAAAACCTTTTGAAACACTTCAAAGGATCCAGATTTATGTCTCAATAAGTAAATATAAATATCTACTTGAGTCATCCTTGAAGATAGATGAATCCACTGCTTGCAACAACACTTATTGGACTACACACATCAATATGCATATTTCCAATCATTTTGTTGCTCGTTCTTCATGGCCTGTGAACGGTATTTTAGTTTACTACACTAATTGGACGAAAGTTGCAAGTGTCAGATGATTCATAATCAGATGACTTCAAAATCCATCACTATGGAATTTCTCCATGCTGGTTTCTCCAATGTGACTAAATGCAGTGCCACACATATGTGGTATTCTTTCAGTCTTACAACATTTAGCGTCAATGTTATGGATGTTCAATTTTATCATCAATATTCATAACATACATCCTATTCATAATAGGAGTATGGCCTTTTGTTCATACCATCGAATGACCATTGTTCTCTCATGAACAACCTCCTTGCAATTTCTATGCAATGGGCTAGAGTGTACAAACCTCTAGAATGAATTACAACAATAAACACAGAGGTAATACGCTGATGGGAAGTACTGTAACTTTTACAAAGTTTTCATCAGATATTTTCAACTCACTATTTGATGGTCATTTAGGCCGTTGTAGTTTCTTGCAATGATTCACAATAATATGCAATCGAGTCAATATCCTTGTTATCAACTTTTAACCACAATACCAAAGAATTAATGATCAATAATTTGATCATAATTCCCAAGAACTACACTTTACTTGACCAACTTTTTCTACATCTTATAACTTGTATGACATTCATACCTAAGCTAGACATTCCAGTCTTTCTTTCTGCCATTTTTACTTCTTATAGTTTTACTTCCAATATTTCTCCTACTCACAGAAGAAGCATCCAACTTTTAAAAGTGGCATGAGCCCTGAACTTCCCTAGGCATGTAAGTCTCATTACATCCTTCGGTTTTGTTCTTTCTCTTTAAGTTCTCACCATCAACTCATGACTGGCGTTCTAATGGATTTTACGCATTTCATTCTAAAACATTGTTGAACGCTTCACTAGAACTTGCAAACACTTCTTTAGACATCACATATCTTTTAACCTTTGTTCGTTTCTGAAAAAAAACTAGTTCCAAAAATATCACATAACTATCCCAAACATTTTGAAGTTCGGGTTTCTCAGAAGCAAGCAGACCGTAATGTAATTTTCGCCTTTTGGATCGAAGAACGTGAGTCTCATCATCCATAGCACTAGCAAGAGAGTATTGTAAGCATGCAGTAGGACAAAATCCTTCTTGGCACTCTTAGAAGACGATCCTCGCATTACGTTTTACCAATCGTAAAGATCCAACCAGATAAATAATAATTAATCAATTTCAACAACAAAGGTGGAACCGTGAGCCATTATTCTACAATTATAATGCAAACTACGCATAGATATTGTTTATAATTAATTTGAAGTAGTGATTAAACTAAAATAATACATAATTGTGCTCCCACTCAAACCAACATCTCTCATAATTGATTTTAAGTGATTCAAGACCCTGATCTTATTCACAGCCATTGATGTGGACATCACTGATGACGTGAATTTTGATCGGTAGGCAAACTTTTGCCGATCATATCTCCATATGACTCTTGTTCATCTTTCGATGCTTCGTGCTCTGAGATCAGAATGATTCTGCCAGAACTTCAAGATAACCGAGTGTTTTCTGCTTGCATGGCCTGACCATCCACCATCTTACACCTCACGATCCGTTTGTACTCATGTGGACATGACGCACTCCGGAAAGCTACGTGTTATAGACGGTTGCAACACTGGCAAGAGCACCTTTTAACTTGATATTTACTGTGAGAGATCACCCTAATAAATGACTACTGCGCAATCCAAGGGTGCGAACAACAAAGGGATAAACATCTCAGGCAATTCATAATAGCATGATATGGTATAGCCCTAGGCGCCGGGAACATCTCCATGGTCCTAGGTCTTCATGAAAAATTCTTCGAAAATGCTGCCGTGGTGACAATTTTGCAAACTGCCGCCGTGGCAACACTTTTGTTCTCGTGCGCCTGGTGAAGCTCCGGGGTTCTCCGTGTTATGTTCGTCAAATAAATAACGAGGTTGACACGCATGTCATTATAAAGCTAATCCCTTGACTCCAGCCATCATGCCGTACTGTGACGCGCAGGCCACTTAACATTACAACATATAACCATCTCATACATAAACTCATTATCATGATGAAGGCTATACCACATCACATGCAAACTACAAAACCAAGTTAGACATCCTCTAATCGGTTTGGCAAATTTAATTTACGTGGCTTCTAGGGTTTCCGAATAACACTAGCTATCTACGTCCACCACAAGGCGATAATTCTTGTTGCTAGATTAACTTTAGGGGTGTGTGTGAGGGAAGAGACTTAATTAAAAATCTCTAGCCCCACACTAAACTTCCTCAATACGCATGACCCCCTAAAAGATCGTTCATCTTCATCGCCCTCTCGTGTTTGTGACAATTCACTATTCTTGACTATGATGAAGCCTAAAGAACTTTTAGCAGATCATCGACAGCCAGAGCCAATCTATGATAGAACTTTGTGGAAAGCTACATCATGCCGTCAATGAACTGAACCGAAGCAACACTCAAGGGAAGGATAGCAAGAACATCAAACCCTCACATCCACATCTGATCTAGATCAAAACCTGCATCTACTCATAGAACCGCTCTGATGCCACTGTTAGGAAACGTAGTAGAAAACAAAAAAATCGCCCTACGATCACTCAAGAACACTATGAAGATGCGATAAGCGGTTTGGATCAGATAGTTACCGACTCCGAGTTGCAGCGGAAGAAGACGAGACGGCGTATATCGTACCTGGAGTCCCTCGAACCATAGATGAACGATCCCGTGAACCACCCACGAACAGTCCCTCGAACAGAAGGCCGAAAGCACAACCCTCTACGAGTTGCAAGCGTACGGTCTTCACGATCCGGCAGCGCTTCGCCGTCCAGAGCTAATCATCACCGGAGAATTAGAGGGAGGAGATTAGAACCACACTAGGTTTCCAATTATGAGGATTAGAGGATCTATGTCTAGCTCTAATTGATCAACTAGGACCAACTAGAACTAGAACTAGAACTAGAGAACTAGAGGAGGATCCAAAACTTGTGTGTAAAAGTGCCCAAAACCTCTAGTATATATAGGTTGGAGAGGGGAGAGGGGGGGCACACAAAGGGGGAAAGTCTCCCCCCTTGGCCAGCAGGAGGAGGGGGAGCCCCCCTCCAATTTGGCCTCCCCTCCCTTCCCCAAGTGGGAAGGGGGGCGCCACCTCCACTTGGGCCCAAGTGGCCCAAGTGGCGTTCCACCACTTGGTCTTTTAAGGCCCGTTGATATTTAATTAAATATAAAGCCTCCTAACTATTATTGCCTTTTATTATTAATTTAACATCTCTGGAAACATTTTCCACCTATATATTTTTTATCGATAATATCTGGTATTGCCCGATAAACTCCGAAACCCTTCCGGTGACCCCGAAACGCTGTTGGTTCCTCTCGAAACTATTTCGAATATTAGTGAAACTAACAAATATTTTCTCATTACTCCCGTCCTACTAACACTCAGCAGATCATGATTACCTTAAGCTTGTGACCCTGTAGGTTCGGTAAAACATAGACATGAACAAAACTCCTTTGTTCAATGACCGATAGCGGAACTGTGGACATCCATATCGATCCCTATGATTACACGAATGACATTCGAGTGAACCTTTTGTTATCTTGTGCTATTCCCTTTGCTTCGTGATACTTTACAAAACCCGAGGTGAGATATATCGGTATCTTCTTGAGTCATACACATGCTCACTATACCAGTCTCTCGTTATCAGTTTTGTTCTTCTTTCTCATTGACATGTTCCGGCATCCCTGTTACCTAGTCACCTGTGTCTGGACAGACGATGATGGATGCCGTCACACCGAGAGGGCCCTAAGAGTGTCTAGTCCATCGTCGGAGGAGCAAATCCCACTTTGAGCTATCTAGTACCTTGTCAAACTTTCCGATGAACCTATAAGTTGTCGTTATGATCACCGTGTTACAGATGATGTTTGAGAAACCCCAAAGTCCACCGTACGGTAAGAAGTGACTATGATACTCTCATCGTCTAAGGAACTAAAACACATGTTAACTCTCTGTGTTATAACAATTGACTTGTGACGATTGCATCTCAAAGTATAACAAACAAGTTTGGGTCGATTCAATATGATCGTTCTTCCAACGTCATATTCTCAATGTTGTTTTTGGACTATCGTTACACTAAACGACATCCTTAGGTCCCAAAAATGTGATCACCAACAACACTTAAGCTAGTCTTGGAGGCGAGATTAGGAATCATATTTTATCGTTTATCATTCCACACGTGCATATGAGTTTTCCACTGAATCGCGTATTCCAGGATCATAGCAGTTGTAGCATAGAATATAAACTATTATGCCAATATTGGTATCCTTAGATACCAATATTGGCATAATAGTTATTCTGCCCACACTTCTGAACTGCACGCTGAACGCTAGTGCACTGCATTTCTGTACAAATAGCACTGCAATGCCAGATGGGAGAACTGCTTCGTGGCTTGTGGTGCGTCAGTGTGTTCTGGATGCAATCGGGTGTTGCGGGATGGTTTTAGTTGTTTCTGGACGTTCGTTGTCCATTATTGTTTGTAATTTACTGGAATCCCGGCTAAATTCTGCACAAATCGTCCGATTTGGCGGACGAGCTTTCCTCTGTTCGTTCGTGTTCGTGTGTGATTCAACTTTTTTGCGCTCGAATGTGGTTTTTTAGTAGGAATTCTTAGCTGGTGTTTGTTTAAACGCTCCCGTTTATCTATAATCTGCTTTTTTGTTAGTAATCTGGTATCATTTTTGTGAAATCGATTGTGCGGGCGTGATGAGCTTCATCCGCTCCTCTGTGTTTTTTGGTTTTTTGGATTTTGCGCGTTGATGCATTTTGAATCTTCTAACTAGTGTCTTTCTTTTGTTTGAATCGACTGTATTGCATTTGTAATCGGTATACTTGAGTGTCAATTTTTTGAGAATAGCGTCTGTTGTTCATCCGTTACTTTTTTTGGCCCGTGAGCTCGATTGAATTTTTTGCGGCATATTCTTCAAAATTGAGTGTTTGCACATCGATTAGGCGAGCTATCGAACTGCGACTATATTTGCTGACCTCTGTTAGTCTCAAAACATGTCTGGATCTCTGTTGCTTTGTTCTTATTGTTGCAGTTCTTTCATATGTTGTAGTGTACAGCATGTTTGTAAGTAGTGGACTACACTGGAACTGCATTACAGTGTACAAGATAGCCTTTGAGATTTTCTCTTTTTTTTGTGAATGCATTATGTGGTTGAGCGAACTGCAAAGTTTGCACTCTCGTACTGCATTCTTATACTGAACAGAACTGCATACTATGAGAAGTTTTAAAGCAGCGGAGTTGAACTGCAAATGTGTCGTCCATTCGCACTGTATTGTTTTTACCTAGAGCACTGCACTTTTTAATATAGCGCACTTCATTATATGTATTAGAGATCTGCCTTTCTCCCACCAACTTATCAAAAGAATGTTAAAATGATGCATATGAGCTCACATACACTAAAAAGGTACTGTTCAGACCTTCTGAAGAACATAGATGATAGCCTATGAGATTTCTCATTTTTTGTAAATGTATTTTGTGGTTAAGTGAACTTCAAAATTTGGACTATCGTACTGTATTTGTTGTACTGAATAGAACTGCATACTAAGCCAATTTTTAAAACAGCATAGGTGAACTGCAAAAGTTTCGTCCATTCGTACTGCATTGTTTCTACGTAGAGCACCGCACTCTTTAATATAGCGCACCTCACTATATGTATTAGAGAACTGCATATCTCCCGCCAGCTTGGCAAAAGAATGATAAACTGATGCTGATGAGCTCACATTCATTAAAAAAGGACTATTCAGACCGTCTGAAGAACATAGAGTTGCGTTGTCTGATGGACTTAATTTTAAAAGCTTACATCATAAAGGGTTTGCTTTATTAATAGACAACCTATAGTGCAAATATTCTAAATAACAGGGAGCCTTTTTCCCTGTAGAACATCACCATCGCCACTTCTCCGGCCTCAAACCCATTCTAGGAGATAAACTCCTTCCAGCCAGCAGTTATGTTGAAGCAACCATCAGAGTCAATGTGGTAGTCAGCTTGCATGTATTCATACCCATTCTTGTGCTTTGTCTCCAAAATAAGCTTCCCTGAAGTCGGAGCAGTAAACCTTATTGTGGATGGCAGTTTCTGCATTTTGGCATGCATGGAAAAAGAATCTTTATAAGTAAACACCACACGGTTTGCTATATCTTAATATTATCTATTTATATTTGACTTAAATATGTATTAATATATGACTACTATTAATAAAGCATTAGCAGTATATGTACCAAAATATATAAGGACTTGACCAGTAACTTTGGTAGAATATATACTATTCTGCTAGCACTTTGGCACTGCAAGTTCAGGTTAGGTGTACTGCTCTCAAATAGCAAGTGCACTGCATCGCTGGGCGATTGAACTTCTTTTTGTTTGGGTGTTGTGGATCGTCTGTTCAGTTTCGTATTTAACTAGTGTTAACATCTGAGATGGGACTGAAGAAAAAATATATATAACCACCTAGTGTTAATTTCTGAGAAATCTGAACAAAAACACAGATCTTGGCATTGAAGATAAGACTGAAGAAAGTGATGATACATTCAGATGTGTATTTGTAACCTGATATTGTCAAAAACTAAGAGGGGGAAAGACATACCCATGATTCCTCAAGGTCTTCAGTTGTGTGGCGATAAAGGAATGGTGCCCGAAATCCATGGTTTGTGGTCAGCAGGCAGGAGAGCTGACTGCGCCGCTCAGACTCGGTGAGCTCCAGACCATCAGAGTACAGGCATGCCTCTCCTATCGGCACCATCCTTGCGAGGCAGCCGCACGAACAACACATGGTGGGCTCAGTGGAAAGGCAGATAACAGAGGAAAGGCAGATAATAGGGGGGAATGGGCGGAACCCTAGATCTGGGCTTTGGAGAAGAGAAGAAGAGGGGAGGAGTTCCATGAGTTTCGAGGACGAATGGATAGGTTTTATGCAGCCAGGATGAATGCCGGTTTTTCAATGAAAGTAATAAATGATGTGGTAGGTGGTAGGTGGTATGCGGTAGAAGGAATCTGTTTTAGTTTGTCGAACTGCATTTCAGAAGTATTAGAACGTCTTCGTTAATCATACAGTACTACATTGTTGGAGGCCGCGGACTGCATCCCTTCTGTGTCTTTGCAGCTTCCTGCGTTTTTTTTTTGTGAACGAACTGCAATTGCTGGCTGGCTGCGGACTGGTTTTTTGTTGTTGTTGTGGTTATTCATTTAATTTTTGTTCTATTTTTTGTTGTTGTTGATAATCTCATTGTAATGGTTCTTTTTTTTCCGAGTCTTTTTTGTTATTTGGTGTGCCGTGGAATGAGAGAATAATTTTATTAGATGCAGATATCCGTGCTGTGGCGTGTTGGGCCTGTTTGAGAGTAAGTTACATCCGGCCTGGGTAGGCCTGCGTGCACGGCTGGTTCGTTCTGTGCAGTGTGTATGCGCTGAACTTTAGTCCCACCTCGCCTGGCAAGAGCGCCTACGACCGGTTTATAAGCTCAGGCTAGGCAACCCATTCCAACTCCTCTTGATACTCATTGGGCGCTTAGACTTCGCGCTCGCTGCCCACATCCCCTTTGACCTGTGGGCCCTTGTCTTCCTGGCCCCGTGCATCGTGGCTCAGAACGGACTCGCCTATGGATCTCTGTGGGCGCTGTCCTAGTACGAGACTGGCTGGGGCCATGTTTGACTAGGGCGGTCAATTTTTTTTCCGTAAGTAATTGTGTTTTTTTATTATAGATTGTGCCTGCTTTGTTACAACGTTCTGAACTGAACTGTATCTATGAACGTTCTGTACTGCATGTCTCTACATTTCCGCACTGCCTTCCTGTACAATACGGTTTGTGCACTGCCATGTGCACATGCTTTGTGCGGTTTCTGTTTTTTTATTATTATAGATTGTGCGCTGCTTTGTTACAATGTTCTGAACTTAACTGTATCTATGAACGTTATGTACTGCATGTCTCTACATTTCCGCACTGCCTTCCTGTACAGTACGGTTTGTGCACTGCATGGATGTTCGTTTGTGCACTGCATGTTCGTTCGTTTGTGCACTGCCATGTGCACATGCTTTGTGCGGTTTCTGAATCTCACTATCTTTTGGAATGTTTATATATTTTTTAGTGCACTGCATCATATTCTAACAGAGAACTGCAACATTGTACATGAAATAAACTTGTTCATAACATAAGCAAATTGCATGATTACAAAGCAAACTGCATCACAAGCAAACCTAAATTTAACACAAGCAAACTACAAACTTGACAGAAAGCAAATCTGATGAGAAATCTAAAATGGCACGAGCAATCTTGTAGGTACTTTCATGGCCGGCACCACCTCTTTTCTTCAGTAGTCGTAGTCGCCCCAGGACCTGGCGCGCTTCCTGGACTTCTCCTTCTCGAGTTTTGCCCGGCGGAACCCTTCCTGGGTGATGGTGAGGCGGCTCCATATCTCGTACGCGGCATAAGCGTCCTTTGCCGTGTACTCGATGTGCCTCATGGTCAGGGGCATGCACTCCCAGCGCTTGTGCTCTGCGTCCGTCATCTTCTTCTTCATGTTGTTGTAGTAGTCGTCGACGAGGATGCCGGAGACGTCTGCAAGGGAGTCCAGTGGCTTGGTCGTTGTGGGCACCCTCCATTCCTTCTGGATGGTGACGAAGTGGGCGATCTCCAGCCCGACGCGGTTGAGCATCTCTATGTTGCCGTCGATGGAGAATCCAACAAACGTGTACTTGGGGTCGGCGAGGAAGTTGTCGAACCTGATGCAGTTGTCGTGGGCTTCGCTGAGTTGGAAGAGCAGCACCGGATGATCCTTGCCGACGGAGAGCTGAACGAGCGCGGCCTTCTGGTTTGGGCCTTCCTCCTTGGTGTACTCCACGTCAACTCCGACGATCTTGTGGCGCTGCCACTGGAGGTGGCGCTCGTACTGCTCGATGGTGGTCGCCGCCTTCCTCAAGTCGCTGGTGTGGATGACGTGCAACTTGGTGTTGCCGTGGGCCTCCACGTCCTTGAACTCCTTGATGAACCCCATCGGCTGGAGAACTTCTTCCTCCTTGAACTTTGTCTTTTTGTGGAGATCGATGGCGATTTCGGTTGTTGTGGATGAGAAAGTGCTGGCGGAGGTCTGAATTTAAGGGCAGGATGGCGGCAAATGATGAACTGCACGATCTCCCTGACGATGCGGTTCTGCAGATCGTGGGTTTGGTTGCGTTTGTGATCGTGGCTTTTTAGCGATGCGACCGCTCGGAGTGGTGGTCTTCTGTGATCGTGGGTTTTTGATCGTGTTTTTTTTTTATTTTTCTTAATTAGTATTGTTCACCACTGCTATATATCCAGACGTGTATGTTTTTGGTAAGTGGTAGTCCGTATAAATAACCTGATTCAGATGGCGAACTGCATTTTAGTTGTAACCGCACTTCTTTGTAGAAAAGCCCGCACTGCATTATTGAATAATGTGGACTGCATCCTTTAGAGGAAGTTTTTTTTGTGGGTATTCATTTAGAGGAAGTTTTTTTTTGTTTGACGCGCTATGTCCACGGGCGGACTGTTTTTTATCGGCGGAACTGATTTTATTTACTATGTGTACTGCATCATGTGTTTGCCCGAGCGTCATTAACATGAGGAGCGAACTGCATCTTGTTTCACGCATTTTTTACTTAATTTTTTTTATGAAAAAATTGAACTGCAAGTGTTTCCATTGTATACAGGTGGACTTCTGCTTCCGTTCAAGTGAGCTTCAATTATTTTGGCCGGGCCTGTCATTTCGGTTTTTGTTGATGGGCTGGGTACGGCTCCTTGTAAATTAGCCGGGACGTTACGGGCCGGGCCGTTTGTGCAGTTCTTCCCAAGTGCCTATCACACGCGTCCCTCCCAGGCGCTCGCACTTCTCCCTCTGTTCCAGTGCCGCCCGAAGCAACCCCCCCACCCCCGTGGAAACCGCCGTCATGCGCAGCAACCGCCGTCGCCCGCGGCAACCGCTGTCCTCCACAGCATCCGTCGGCGGCCGGGTTTCCCTTTATCGGTACGTTGCTTCAGATTCTTCTATTTCGCGCCCCCCTCCGCTCCCCCTCCTCCCCCCCTCCACTCCCCGCACCGCCGCCGCTCATCCCCACCGCCTCTCATCCCCTCGTTCGTGATCGTCCCCCGTCTAGTTGTTCCATTGTCTTAGTGCTTGCGCTTTTTGCTGATGTAGTTCATTTTCGCAAGCAGGCGATTTCTTCTAGATTTGAAGCCGGTACTCACGTGGGCTCCGTTGGCAGAGCAAGGTGTATCTAGGGTTTCGTCGGATTTCCTCTTTTTTGTTGCCGGTATTCGTCAGGTCGTCCTTGCTCGCGACGCAAACACCATGTCTTCGCCAAGCAAAGCACATGGAGGAGATGAAGGTATGTGGACTGCTTGCTTCCCCTTGTTTATTTTGTGTCTTGTTTATCTATTTATCTTGGTATTGATGTAGATTCGTTTTTTTGCTGTGTTAGTTCTCATCATTCTCATGATGTAGATTCTGACATTTATTTAATTATGTTTCTGCTTTTTTTGAATCCACTAGGTAAAAATGTTGGCACTGGCCCTAATGATGCTGTTTATGATTCGCCGATTGGCTCGCGTTGTCCTGGTGGTAAGGATCATGGTGGTCAGGCTCGCCCTGAAGTGAATTCACCAATTGAAACCTCCCCTATTAGTGTGGCTCCTCCTTCTGGTATGTTCTTGTTTTTTTCCTTATTTTAGTTTTGGCAACTTGTTTGTATCGTTGTGTTTCTTGTAAACTACATTCCTGTGTATGAATTGTGAACTGCTTTATTGCTCTCTTTACCAACTTGCTATTTTTGTTGTGTATTATTTTGTTTATTGTATGTTCTGCTTATTGTTGTTGTGTGAACTGCAAACTGATTGTGTGTGTGAATTGTGAAGTGCATTATTATTTGATTTAGATACTAGCTATTTTTGATGTTTTACAAACTGCTGATGGCTTTGTGAAGTTAGTCAGCCTTTTTTTGTGATCAAACTTGGACTTGGTGATTTTTTCAAGGATATTTTTCCCTTTATTATGTTTTTTGTATGAAGCACTGCATTATATGGATAGGTGAACTACATTTTGTTCGTTTGCGCACTTCTTGCTGAGCATAGTTAAACTTCATTCTGACGCAGCGACTGATTTTTCTTGCATTATACTCACTTGATTGACCATTATTTCGCAGAGGGTGTCGTTGGTGTGAGCTCTGACCAGAGCTTTAGACGGCCCGTGTTATCTGAAACACAGTCACAATCTGTTGATGGTACAGAGCAAGTTACGCAGGAGTGGATGGTCCCGGCACAGATCCAAGCTTATGAATTGAAGAAACGCAAGAAGTTGTTGAGGTTCGAAATTGATACAAAGAAGTATGAGGAGATGGAGAAGCGGAGGAGGGCTGCAGATGATGCCAGGAGTGTGAAATTTGATAATGTTAAGCAGCATGTTGTGCAGAAGAAGAGTCTGAGTTCTGTTGCTGAGCAAGGTAGTACTCCTCGGCGCAGTCCCCGTGTCGCTTGCATGGAGAAGAACGTCGGTAAGAGAACTGTTGAAGCTGGTAGGGAGGATATGCAACGGAAGCGGGCATATGTTGATGATGAGCCCGAGTCCGACGACGATGACTTTGTTGTGAGGAATGCTAAGTCTGGCAGACGGAAAGATTGTGGTCCATCTAAGAGTCAACATAAGCGGCCGCGTGTTGTTGATGACGAAGATGAGGATGCTGTCTCGGGTGGGGAGGCGGATGTTGTTCCAAAGGTTTGTTGAAGTGCTGCCTTTGTTTCTTCCATTGTTGTTTTTTTTACCTTTTTTGTCTCTTATCTGCCTAATTTATTAACGTGGACTGCATCTTCCTTTACACAGAAGAAGAAGAAGACTAGTAAGAGGAAGAGAACCAGAGTTGACGGTGAGGAAGGAGATGATGTTCGATTTAACAAGACCGTACGTTTGTCACTCCCCATTGTGTGCAAAGCTGCTGGATTATTGAGAGAACCACACCGTAATCGTGTTCGTGACGCTGGTTTTGGTGCTGTCTTTAACTTGACAGTAGAGAAAAAAGTGTCCCGCATTCTTACGTGCCATCTGATGGGAATTATTGACCCTTCCAATATGGTAATGGACTTTGGGCCTGGCGGGGTTCTTCGAATCAATCGCGCTGCTGTTCATCAAATATTTGATTTTCCTATGGGACCTCACACTGCTCCCACGCCTGCTAACAGTGGCCATGACGATTCGTTGTCTGCCCTCAAGGATGAGCTTGGATTTGATCGTTCTAAAAGTATAGGTGTGATGGACTTGCTTGAACTGCTGGCGGTGTTGGTGGAGGGCGAGGACATCGTGACGGTTGATCTTGCTGTCAAGGTTTTCTTCCTGATAATTTATCAGAATTTGCTATGCCCCGGGCCTGCTGTTCGTTTGGGCAAGGTTGCTGCCATGGTTGAGAACATGGATTATGCGGCTATGGCTCAGATGGATTTTTGTCAGCTTGTTGTTGATGAGCTCCAGGTAGCTGTGGTGAAGTGGCAGTCAGAAGGTAGCGCGCAGAATTGTGCTGAGGGTTGTGCCATTGTCCCCCTGATTATGTATTTGGATTGCTTGAACCTTTGCTAATTTTCAGTTATGCACACGTTGATGCCACGTGCGTCATACCTGACGAACAAAAACTTGTTGAAGATATACAACGAAGATATGATTGTCAAGGGAAAGATTTATCTGGAAACTTACAGATTTGGGAAACTGCCGGTTAGTGCATTTGTTTTTTAAAAAAAAAATTGTTCCTGCTATCCTTGTTTTTTGAACAGTGTCTTTCTATTTTTGCTGTCAGAGAAATCTGAACCTCCTAATATTCACATGTGTACTTCTTTCCCTTCTTTCCTTTTTTGATGTGGAAGGCGTCTGGTGATATTGTCTACAATCGTCCAGTTGCACTTTTATGTGACAGCTCTGGTGCAGGCCCTAGCAGTCCTGCTAGGTTCTATGAGCCTATCTGTAGCCAGCCGCCGCCTACACGGGGTTTCATGGTTGGTCGGATCTCTAATGCTAGAAGCACTTCTGATCAGACGTTTGTTGGCGGCAAAAGACATGAGGAGATTGATGAGCTTCTTCAGAAGGTTATCAAGTTAACAGAAGATTTGCCAACCTCTGGTGATAGGTTGAGGACAGTTGCTGGATTTTTCCCTGTTGGCCACGGCCCCCTGAAGAAGATATTGTGGCTGCACACAACTTTGATCGTGGTGCGGTTGAAGGCTTGAAGATTGCGGTGACGAATATTCGGTCTTCATATGCTCAGTTGAAGCAGTCGCAAGATGAAAAATGCGCTCGGTTTGAGAAGGATCTTGAGCACATTTTCAAAGAAATGGACCGACAGGATGCTGGTGCTGACGCTGAAAATGAACGTTTTCCCTTTATTTGTCATTTGTACTACATTTGTGTATTATGTGTACTGCTCCTGAGTCTGTAGTTTTTTTGCCAGTTATATATTTTCCTATATTGTGTCTGTGATTTTTTTCGGTTGTAGGCTGGAGTAGATTCTTCTGATGTTCATGCATCTCAGGACGATGGGACTGATCAGGACGATGGGACTGGAGTTGCAGATTGTGATGCGCACCAGGATCCTCCCGATGGCTTTGGAAAGGACGAACACTTGGCTAATGCGTCGTCCCCTCCAATTGTTGTAGCTGAGAAGGTTTAGTGAAATGACTTTTTGTACTATTGTTTTGTAATCTATGTATCTTGTTGGTCTAATGCATTTGTTTTACATAAGTGAGCTGCATTATTTGGCATAAGTGAGCTGCAGTCTTTGACATATGTGGGCTGCATTCAGTTAGTGAACTGCATTGGTTTACTTGAGTGAGCTGCATTTTTGGCATAAGTGAGCTGCAGTCTTTTGACATATGTGGGCTGCATGCTGTTCTGTTGGTGAACTGCATTATTTTAGACAAGTGAGCTGCAATCTTTTACACAAGTAGGCTGCAGTGTTATTTTTTGACATTAGTTGGCTGCATGTTGTTCAGGTTGTGAACTGCATTGTTTTACATAAGTGAGCTGCATGTTGTCATGTTAATTTCATATCACGCTCATTTGTGTTATCGTTGGCTTATTTTTTTAAATGTTTTGGCAGTCCGGAGAGGGAAATGCAGAAGTTCATGAGTTGGTTGGCGTTGTTTGTGTTGATGTGAACCAGGAGGACCGCGCTGTTGCTGGTGGTGATGGTGCAAGGGTTTCTGTATCAGCAGCTTGTGAGAGTGCAGAAGTTTCTGTAGCTCAGGAATCCGATCCGGCTGTTGCCCCTAGTCGTCATGAAAATGTTGATGTTGATATTGAAAAGCTGCACGAGAATGACGTTCCTGTTGATAGTGTTGCTGGTTCTCCTGTTTGTCTGGCTGGCGATGATGTTCCTCGTGTTTTCAGTGTGGAGCCTCGTGTGGGTGAATTATCTGAGGACGTTGCGGTTGCACCGACTGTTCAAAATGCAGAAAATGCTGATGTTGACGCAGTAGGTCAGTCTAGTGAGGCTACGGTGCTTTCAACGCAACCTACTGGTGGAACTGTTTTGATCTCATCTGAAGCGCAAGAGCACCAAGAGTCTGACACTGAAGGCAAGTATTTTGTTTCGAAAAGTGAACTTGACGTTTTTGTCAGTCATTATATTTACTATAGTAGCTACATATCACATGTTTTATGATAAAATGAACTTTTTCTTTGTTAATGCTTTCAAAATAGTTGCTAGCTAGCATATTTTCATTTTCTTTACAAGTGAACTTCATATTTTTTTAAATTCTTTTTCTTAATATACCATCTGTATGGAATATATCATTTTTTGATAAGTGAACTTCATTTTTTTTACTTGTTTCTTTTTATATATATATATTTTGCAGATGACGACCTTGCTGTTGTGGCTCCGTTGAGCATTGATCCAGCTCTTCTCAAAAGATACAACGAGCTGTACAGTGCTGTTACCAGGCCTCGGAAGGACAAAAAGAAGAAGTATGACGTTTTTTGAAATCTTAAATTGTTATGTTAATATGTATTTTCTAATCGCAGACTTTGGCCTTTTTCATTCTTGTTATTTTGATAGTATCTTATGTTGCAGTTTTTCATCAAAATTGCAGGGGCCTGATTGCTTTTGTAACTGAGTTGGGCGATATTCCCATTGCCGAAGTTGGTGAATCTTTTTGGACGAAGGGGATGCTCACTACCCGCCTTGTTGATTTAGGGGTTTCTTTGCTGGTAGATAAGTTTAAGGGATCTTCGACGATGGTTGTGCCGTACCATATTTGTGTAAGCATGCATAACTTTTGTTTGTTGCTTTATTCTCTTTTTGTATTCCGTGTGATGACCTTGATTTGTTTGGCAGACAAGTATTTGGAATGGTGGTAGTGTAGGCAGGGCGGTGAAATTGATGTTCTCGTCAAGAGATGAGGAGCGTGTCGATAAAAAATATATGGTGAGTAATGTTTTATGTGTCCAGAATTATTTTGTGTGTGTCGGTTTTATAGTGTTCTGATTTTTGTTTTTGTAATGCAGAAATGGCTGAGAGGATAACATATATATATATATATATATATATATATATACATTTTTTACTTCCAACAGATCCTGTTTGGAACATTTGATCCTCCAAACACGAATGAAGTCGGAGCTGTTGGCCATTATTGTGTAGTCGCCTTGAATCTGAATGAAAGGCGGTTTGAATAGCTTGACTCGCTCCATAAATCTGGCAGTGTTGAAGCAAACAGGGTTTTCAGGAGGATGGTTAAAAATATCAAGCGTGCATGGAAAGAAGGTAGTGCAAGCTCTGATGAGCCACTAAATCCTCCGACACTTGATGGCTTTTCGTTGAAACATGTGATTGTCCCAATTCAGCCAAATGGGTATGTTTGTTGTAGCCCCCCCCCCCCCCTCCATTGCTATTCCTCAACTGTTCTTTTATATGAATGTGAAACTTATTGTTTTGTTTTTTGCAGGCATGATTGTGGATTCTATATGTTCCAATTCTTGCAGACATGGGATGGGATTCGAGTTGCTCAGTTTGGGGTGGAGCACATCGGCTACATCAGGAAGGCCATGCTCTACAGCTGGCTCACATCATCGAAGTGTTCCTTGGATCTATCTTCGCTTTTAATCTTTGAAGATAAAGGTTGTGTTTTGTGAACTGCTTGATTTCCCTCCTTATTTTTGTGTGTGTACTGCTTGCTTCCCTTTCTTAGGCATTAGTTTTTAGTGTGCCAGTGGACTGCGTTTTTTTGAGAGTGGCGAGGTGCGTGTTTTGTTGTGTTAGTGAGCTTCAGATTCTTGATGAGTGAGCTTCAGTTTCTGTATAAGTGAGCTGCATTGTTTCAGATAAGTGAGCTGCTCTGCTTTTGATGAGTGAGCTGCACTCCCTTTATGTGAGTGAGCTGCATCATGTTCTTTAGTGAACTGCATTTCTGTACATTAGTGAGTTGCGTTTGACTCTTCTGGTGTTGTACTTGGGTATTTCGTCGGCGCTGGACAAGTTAGCTGAGTGTTACCATGTTGTTTCCCATCTCTTTTTCAGGTTTTGATGGAGGCCTTCATGGAGGCTGTACATCACTTTTTGAGACCCAGGTTTCTGAAGCAGCTATGGAGGATTGTGTTGTTGAAATCTCTCCTGATAAAACTGGTTCTTTGGCTGGAGTTGGTGTGAACACTGGTGTTGCATCTGGGCCTGTTGGTGGAAAGGAAGCTGCACCTGGCTCTTCACGTGAGGTATTAAATCTTGATGATGATGATTTTGTGACGCCGGTTGTGCCACCCGTCAGTAAGAGGACTAGGAGTGCAGCGATCAATCGTCCCACGGGTGTCGAGGGTGTTGTAGTTTCGAACAAGAGGGCAGTAGAGAGGCCTGTTAAGCTTAGATGCTCTATGGAGAAGTTGAAGCCTTCCAGGTTCAGACATCTTAATGAGGCGAGGCAAATAAAGGATCTCATTCTCAGCCAAGATTTCAGGACCAAATACAAAGAGTGAGATCTATGTGCCTGTCCTTCATCTTTTTGTGTGTTTAGTTTTTGTTTTTGAACTTTATTTTTTGACCCCATCTGTGTTTGTGTCTCTTGTGATATCTTTTCCGCAGAAGCTCACTCTTCATGGTCAAAGGTCCTTTTAATGATGTTGAATCAACCAATGTTGACTATATGTTTCGGACATTTGGGAAAGGAGCTTTCATGGACTCGTATCTCATTGATTTTGTCATTAAGTACTGGAAGGAAGATCCTCACATGAGTTTAGTTTATCGTTCTGGCGATCGTGTGCTACTTACACCTTTATTCATCACGGTAAATGTGTCTGCTGTCATCTTTTTTTTTGCTTTTGTGCACTTTTTTCTTGAGTACTGAATTTTTTGTCTATGCGTGCATGCATTTTTTATTTTTTTGCATGTCTCATTTTATCCTTTTTATATGCAGTATGTTCTTCAAATGGAAACTGTCGTGAATAAAAATGAAAAAGGATATCCTGTGTTGCCGGTTGTGCATACCCCATTTATTTTAGAACATGCGGTTGAGCAGTTCAGGTTTTTTGTTGGTGATGATAACCTGCTCGACGCAAAACTAGTTAGGCCACTGTGTCCTTCATTTTCTTCTTCTTCCTTGTTGCATTTCCTCTGTAGTTATTTTCAGAAGTGATCCTAGTGCTATGTGTGGAATGAACTTCATTGATTTTTTTTGTTGTCCCCTTTCCCATATGTATCTCCCCCCGACAGATTTTGATGCCGCGCTCTAAGGACGGACATTACTCCCTATACGCGATGAGCCGCCATCATGATACCATTGATATCCATGATACGAGAAGGTACACTGGCAATGCTGATGAAGTGACAAAGTGGCGCAGGTCTGAGTACCACGCAGACTGCACTGAACTGGTATGGCAAAGTTTTGACCATTCTGACTACATTATTACCTCTCCATAGAACTGCAGTTGCTAGTGCAGTGGACTGCAGTATCTGTGTTATAGAACTGCATTTTCTCGCAGCACCAACCTGGTTAAACGAGTGATAAACCAATCCTGACTACGTTGTTAGTACTCATAGCACTGCACTTGTTACTACAGTGCACTGCAATATCTGTGACATTGAACTGCATTTTCTCGAACCACCTACCCTGGCTAAAAGAGTGTTAAAGCCATTTTTTGTAGATGAGCTCGCATGCATTAAAAGAGGGACAGTTCAGATCGTGTGGAGAACATATAGTTTCAACGTCTTAATAGAAATAACTTATTAATATAACATCTCTGTTTTTTGTTTTACGTTTTCTTTTATTTTGATCTGTAACGTGTGTTTTTGGCTCTTGTGGCTGCCTTTTTCCTTTTGCCAGATGACCATAATGACCCTAGTGATGAAGGCGGTTTATGGTGAAAAGTTGTATAACTCGAAGAAGCACCCTGACTGGGTTAAATTGGCAGAGAAGCCCTTTCAATGAGTGTGGATTCTATGTCCTGAGGATGTCGCAGCAGTATGACGGCACGCGTATGGTCGAAAAAATTGCTAAACAAGATGTAATACTTTTCTGTTTCTCCCTTTTTGGTAGTATATTTTCTTTTACGTCACGTCCTTTAATCATCTATCTGCGTTTTCAATTTTTTCAGCCTGCTGTCAAAGATTGGAAGGCGGAGTACATTTACCAGCTGATTTTCCATCCTTCCAACATGTTGTGTATTGAAGACATGCCGCCTGAGCTCCGCGAGCTCATCGATAGCCTTGGGCTTTCTTCCCAATCGCAGTCGCGTTCACAGTAACTGTGTTAGGAATAAACATGTTAATGATTTGGACGAAAGCTAGGTTTTTAGGGTGTGTAATGTGTACTGTCTAACGTATATCATGTTTTGCAAATAATTTGTATGAAGGCTACAATTACGGCATGTGTAGCGTCTGTTTTTTTTATGTACATGATTTTTTATGTGAAATCTGATTCTTCTATGTGTGTTCTGCGTGCATCAGTGCTGTTGTAGCCGTCTCTTTTTATTTATCTTATTTTTATCGGTGAAAAAACTTGCAGAATGGCACTACATTCCGTTTTTTTTGAACTGCACTTCATTTCTGTATATAAGTGGACTACAGTCCCCCCTCTTGGCTGACTTTTTCTGCCGCAACTTTTTATTTTTGATATCATGTTTTTTTAATCTAGCGTTTGCGTGATGGGATGGAGTAGAAATTGAACCGCACTGGTCATGTCAAGCAAGCGCATTGCCGCGTTAGCGCGAGGCCGAGCCGGAGCAGGCGATGACGCGGCGTGCCGCGGCATCGCATGCTGAGGCGAGTCCGTCACATCCGTGACCCCACTATCTATCTTAGGGGTGTTGGTTGGGGGTGCGGTTGTTCGGGGGGGAACAGAATAACCGCACTGCGCCTGTCAAGCAAGCGCACTGCCGTGTTAGCGCGAGGCCGAGCCGGGGGTGGGGGAGGGGAGTCGGGACCCCCCTCCCCCACCCCCGACGAGGCCGAGCCAGGAACGAGCCAGAGCAGGCGACGACGCGGCGTGCCGCGGCGTCGCATGCTGAGGCGAGTCCGTCACATCCGTGAACCCACTATCTATCTTAGGGGTGTTGGGTGGGGGGTGCGGTTGTTCGGGTGGGGGGGGAATAACCGCACTGCGCCTGTCAAGCAAGCGCACTGCCGCGTTAGCGCGAGGCCGAGCCGGGGGTGGGGGAGGGGGGGTCAGGACCCCCCCTCCCCTACCCCCGGCGAGGCCGAGCCAGGAACGAGCCGGAGCAGGCGACGACGCGGCGTGCCGCGGTGTCGCATGCTGAGGCGAGTCCGTCACATCCGTGACCCCACTATCTATCTTAGGGGTGTTGGGTGGGGGGTGCGGTTGTTCGGGGGGGGGGGAACAGAATAACCGCACTGCGCCTGTCAAGCAAGCGCACTGCCACGTTAGCGCGAGGCCGAGCCGGGGGTGGGGGAGGAGGGTCGAGACCCCCCTCCCCCACTCCCGGCGAGGCCGAGCCCAGAACGAGCCGGAGCAGGCGACGACGCGGCGTGCCGCGGCGAGTCTGTTACATCCGTGACCCCACTATCTATCTTAGGGGTGTTGGGTGGGGGGGGGAAGAATAACCGCACTGCGCCTGTCAAGCAAGCGCACTGCCGCGTTATTGAGAGGCCGAGCCGGGGGTGGCGTTCCCACTGTTATTATTTTTATAAGAATTTTGTAATTAATTTTCAATAATTTATCTAAGTTATTTAATTGTACCTTTTGTGATAGTATTGATTGAACTGATTGTCTTTAATGTTTATTTTTTTATGCACTATTTCAGTTGTTGTTGTTTTATTGTATTTAATTAATATTATTATGTTTTACTAACTGCCCCGAGATCATGGGCTTTGGACGTTTTTTTTTCTCCCACGGTCGTGGCCTTGGGCGTACTTTTTTCTCTCACTCTGCTCTTAACTTCCCCTCCTCTTTCTCCTCATCCCCCCTCTGCTCTTCCGTCTCCTCTGTCGCCGCGGGAGCCTGCTTCTCCATTGTCACCGCGGGAGCATTGTGCGGCGGCTGGAACTTCAGGAGAAGTTTTGTGTGGCGTGTTGTTTCCCTTCCTCTCCCCTCTCCTCTCCTCTCCACTCCCCTCTCCCTCCCACCGATTCTTGATTTTGCTGGCTTCTAACTTGTTCCTCCCCTGCGTTCTTGTTAGTCTTCGCGAGGAGAAGTTTCTTGTGTTGTGGTTTTTTCCGGCGAGGGGCGCGCGAGTATCTTGATTCTGTGGCGGATTTCTTTCTTGGTGGTAAGATGTTTGCTTGTTCGGTGTGCTTGCTTTCTAAGCTGTAAGAACCCTAATTTTTCCTTGTGTGATTTGCAGGTCTGGATCGGCGGTTGCATGTTTTGTAGATCTCGATGGGTACGCCACCGAGTCGCAAGAATGTGCACTCAAGTAATTAGTTGTGCTAAGCCTAAGTTTTCTTTTTGTTAGGTGCTTGGTCTTTGCTAGATCTTGTGTGTAATAGGTTTTTTGTCCTGTGATTCATATAGTTTTTGTATGCACAATGCTAGTTGTTGATTTTTGCCCTGGATTGTGTGTTATGTGTATTTTTTGGGTCGTTTTAACCTCCACCTATATTGTAGTACTGAACTTCATGTACAGTTTGAACTGACTAGTGCCATCTGAATAGTTTGTATCGGTTTGAGAAGAATTGCTAGCATGTTCAAACGGTGCACATTTTGAACTGGGTTGTGCCAGTTGTGCTCTTGTATGATTTACCTTTTGGTGGTATTGTTCTTGAACTGATGTAATTTCATGTTTTTGCACTTGTATTGTTCATAGGATTGAACTGAGTGCTTGATCATATTTTTGCATACTAGTTTTTTTGCTAACTTTTATGTTGTTGCAGATGTTGGAGTGCCAGTACCTCCTGATTCTGACAAGTCAGATCCCCTTCAAGATCTTGCGAATGCTATTTTTGAGAAACAAAATCCTCTAGCGGAACTTGCGAGTGTTGTTGGTCTTACTCTGTTATTTGATCTGTTCAGTAGCGTTGTTTACGTAAATGTGTTGAGTTACATCAGTTATTCCTTTTGTTTGCTTGTGTTTTCATGCATCTTATGTAATTGTTTCTGTAGTGTTATTTGTTTTATTTTATTTTTTGTGCGTTTATGTTATTTGGTTGATGCAGTGAATGATAGCCATCGTGCTACTGAGGACATTAGTGTTGTTGTCAAAGATATTAATGATGGTATTTATTCTGTCAATTTTGGTGATGGAGATGGGAGTTTGCAGTTGTCAATTACTCAGTCTCAAAGTGTGGATGGCACTGAGCCTGTTACTCAAGCTGATGTTGTTGGTTTGCAACTACAGTTGGAGGATGAAAGGGTAAGAAAGAAAAAGAGTGATTTTCTTAAGAGAAAGGAGTTGGAACGACGTCAAAAGGCTGCTTGCGTTCATCCACGTGCTGATGATGGTGCGGGAGCTGGGCATGATGAAGGTGTTGTCGAGGCTGGTGGTACTGGACATCCTGGGACTGGTGGAGCTGAGATGCCTGCCAAGATGAACTTGTTGCTGACTCGGTTGACTCAAGTGTTTCCTCGTGATGCAGTGAAGGTGAAAAGAACTGTTTTGACGAGGAAGTTGGTAGATCAAAATTCAGATGGCACGCCGAGCCGTAGCCCACGCTTGAAAGCTGCTTGCCAGGCTGGTGATAGCAAAGCCGATGCAGATAATGTTGCTGTCAATATTGGTCCAAGCACTATTGGTGGCTCCCCTGTTCGCCGGAGTCCTCGAGTTTTGGCATATAATAAGCCTTCTTCGTCTCCTCTTCCCGAGCGCTCTTTTTTGAAGGAAAATAAGAAGCGCAAAGTTCCCCCTGCAAAGGTTAACAAAGGTGCGAAGAAGCGTGCTCGTATTTAGGCTAAAGATCCTGCATTTGAAGGAGATGATATTGAAGTTAATTCTGAAGATGAAGATGCACTGGTATGAATTTGTTGAATGTCTGGAAGCTGTGTGATCGCTATTATCTTTTTATTAGTATCTAGTTTGGCTGAAGTAGGGTACATAGTGAATGTGTTGATGTCTGGAAGCTGTGTGATCGCTATTATCTTTTTATTAGTATTTAGTGCAATTTTTTTGGTACTCACATGATTTTGGTTCAACTTTTACTAGTTCAACTTTTCTTATTTATGTGTTTTTACTGTATGTGATGTACTAGTTGTACTTCCAAGCATGAGTTGTGGACCGGTAGGGTTGTTGGCCAGGTGAGGCTTGATGCATTTTCTGAAATTTGTGTTAGTGGTTTTGGTCTTTTTGTTTTATTGTCTTGTATATCTATTTGTACTGTAGCTGGTTTATTAGTTGAACTTGTTCATGCATCTTTTGTGCCTTCGTAGTTTTCTTTTGTTTTTTAGATTCATTTACCTAAATCTTGCTTTCTTTGATTTCCTTTTTAGCCTGTTAGCGTGATGAGTCCGGTCAGGCAGAGAAGAGGAACAAAGCAAAGTGTTGCGGTGGATGAAGGCGACTCACAGCGTTTGAATGTAACTGTGCGATGTTCGCTGAAAGAGATAGATATTTGTGCTCGTTTGCTCAAGGAACGCCATGTGGCCCGAGTTCATGCTGCTGGTTTTGGTTCTATCTTTGATTGGAAGGTGAAGTCTAACATTTCACGCCCTCTGATGGGAGTCTTGTATCTGAAGATAGATCCTGACACCATGACTCTTGACATGGGTGAGGCGAATAAGAAGCTTCGCATCACTAGTGATGGCATACAGCAGCTGTTTGGGTTCCCTCGTGGTTGTCGTTTTGCACCAAGGCCGTCCGAGGACGGATATGACGATGCTCTGATGAAGTTAAGATCAGATCTTGGCATTGGCAGAAGACAGGATATCAAGACAAAAGATTTGAGGGATAAGCTCAGGGTGCTTGTTAATGATCCTGAAAAAGATGACCTGACTCTGCGGGTGTTCTTCATTGTTGTCTTCATGAAAGTCGTGTTGCCTAGTCCAGCCACTCAGGTTTCCAGGGAGGCAGCAATGTTTGAGAACCTCGTCATTGAGGACATGGCTAATATGGATTATTGTCAGTTGATGGTTGATGAGCTTAGAAGGGCTGTTGTGAGCTACCAAAATGGTGTTACCTTGGGGAAGGCAATCACAGGCTGTGCTATAGGGCATGTACTAATGTATCTTGACTGCCTCATCCGTGGAAAGGCTCCGGACATTGACATGCGAGTCCCCCGCATATGTTTCATGAACCAGGACAAGCTTGTTGATCTTGCTGATGTAGATTTAATAAGAAAAGGCAATGCAGACCCAAGGACGTGGGTGTTTGGGAAGCTTCCGGTGAGCTTTGTTTCTATCCTGGTATTTTAGTCATTTTTTTAAAGTCCAGCTGTTTTGGTGGACGTTCATGTGTAGTACATAGTTATCTGCTTAGTCTGGTCAGTCTGAAGCTTGTGAGTTTTAAATTTCTTCCTCAGGACTGACTTGCCTTTTTTTGTTGAACTGACGTTCTTGTTTTCATCATATTACCTGTGTTTGTAAACATTTGGCACTGCACTGACTATGAAAGCATGTTAGTATTGAGGCTTTAAATATGTTAATTAGGTGCTTTTTTCTGTTGGTTGCATTGATTAGTTACCTTTTTTTTCTCATTCCCAGTGGAAAACTCAAGAGGAAGTGGTATTTTTTCGGACCTATAAACGGCCGGTCCTGGAGATGCCGTCTCAGGTTCCCAGGATTGCATCACCGCAGGATAAGTTGAGAGATGGTCGCCGTGTTGAGGGCGCTGCTGATATTCCCCCTAGCCCTGGCCCTAGTAAGTCTAGTACTTCCCAGAGGCCAGGTTTTGGTATTGATGTAGCTGTTTCTGCGTTGGAGCGCGTCGAGCATATTTTTATTAATGTGCGTTCTGAACTGGAAAAGGTCCCAACTATAATTGAGCGTCTGAGCCGTATTGATGGCATTCTTCCTCATGGTCATGGATTTAATGCTGATGAAGCGTCGGACTATGTTGAGATGGAGAAAATTTTAATTAGAGATATGCGTGATGGTGCTGCTCACCTTATTCAGAGCTCGGCACGCCTGTTGAACACTATGTCAAGTTGCGCATCTCTAGTGCCGTGGTTTTGTTGTTCATGTTTTTTTACATGTCCTGGAATTGTGTCCGTTGATGACATTACATGTCAGGCACCTTCTTATTCCATGGGCCTACCATCACTGTCCAGCTCAGGCTGTGGCTTACTATTTGTTTCAGCATTTTTCTCCTTGGATGCAGCCTTTTTTGGAGCTGCATCGCCCCCTTTCTTCCTCCCTTTTGTGTTTGAAACAGGAGGTGGAAGGATTGTTTCCTTATTGATTTGAGCAGTAGCAATGTGTTCAGCACCTTCCGCTTGCTCGGTACTGTTGTCACCCAAGGAATTCTGAGCTTGCTGAATTTTCGCTGCTTCTTCTTCTTCATTCAGCACATCAACCTCCTTGATCAGTGCCCTCATACCAGACATCGCCCTGTGGTACCCGGCGTCGGACCTTGTCCCTCTGTTTGCCAGGTCCATTGCTGTTTCTGCCAGCGTTTTTCTACGGCAGAATAGTGAAGTTCCATTTGGTGCTGTTTGTTCGTAGTCTCTACTGTCAAACGTTGGATTTGATCTTGCATTTCTGGTGTATCTTTTCAAGATGTACACTTCAGGAATCTTGTCTACCCTCAACTGATGGAGCATGCATATCACATGGACGCAAAAGAGCCCTGTAGACAACACGGAATTCTTTCTTTTGTAAGTGAACTGCATTAAATTAATAGACCATACTTTTCTTTTTAAGCAAGTGAGCTTCATGCATAGCTTGCTGAAATTAAGCTTTTTGTGCAAGCAAACCGTACCTGTGTGTGTCCACAGTTTGCACTCGCATTCGTAGACACCGTTCTCGACATCGGCGACCACTTGGAATTCATGCCTTGCCCAATCAAATGCATCTGATCGTTTGTAGTGGTGAACGAGGTATTTTGTTGGGTTGTCAGGGCACTGCTCTGCTCTGAATGATGCGCTCCGGTAATGTGTCTCCTTGAAATCTGCAAAAACTGCCCTTGTGTATATTTTGGATAGCTGGACTTCAAATCCAAATTTGGTGGTCGCCTTTACCTCTGAGTGCGTGATCAGAAAATTAGTGTTAGACATCACAAAACAGGAAATTTTGTTTGTTTTTGAAGTTATTACTAGTTTGATGAACATTTTTTGTACCTCATTCCCGATTGTCTCTGCGTGCTCGACGGCCCTCCTGGTCTGAATGCACTTGTCCACCTGTTGAGCAAACAGATGGAGATCATGCTTCTCTTTAACAAAGTTTTTCTTCAGTATATGGTTCATACTCTCGCTTCTCTGCGTGGAAGTCATCCACGCACAAAATACTTCCTTGTAGTAAGCTGATATCCACTCTTGCCGGTCATCCCATAGCGAATTCATCACCTCGTCATTTTGCAAGTTGTATTTCTGCATGAGATCCTTCCATGCTCGTTCAAATTCTGACGGCATTAGTGGATGGTTCAGCACCGCGGTGAGGTCAGCCTTGAATGTGTCGTACGCCTTATACAGCAAGGCGAGGTGGTCTTTGTACTTCTTCATGATGTGCCACCGACAAAACTTGTGCAATGTATCTAGTAGGCTAGTGTTTAATGCTGCCTTCATCGAAGAACATTGGTCTGAGAGGCACAAGTAGTGTATTTTTATTAAGTTGTCCATGTGCAAGAAAGACGGAAGAAATAGAAGTGGACCAAACAAGTGTAAGTACACATGTGTTGTATTGTACCTGTGAGCATGCAGATTGGCGGCTTGTAGTTCATGCATCTCAAGAATGTTTTGAAAACCCATTCGAACGACGGGATCGTTTCATCTCGCACAAGGGCGACAGCAAAGATCGTGCTCGGAAGATGATGGTTCACTCCCACAAATACTCCCAGCGGCATGTGGAACTTATTCATTTTATATGTCATGTCGAATGTCACGCAGTCTCCGAAATCTTCATACGATCCTCTACAACTTGCGTTGGCCCAGAAGACGTTTCTTACACGTTTATCTGCATCGACGTCGTAATCATAGAAGATCTCTGGGTTGATCTTCTTCATCTTCTCGAAGAAACCTAGAAGTTTCTTGACGTCATCTTGAGACTCCTCTCTTGCAAACTGTTGTTTTCTGCATTTCAAACACAATGCAAACTTATCTTATCAAAACGGTAAATAATTACCCAAATAATGCTCAAGGGAGATGTTATGTGATGTGCTTACTTGTTGACCCAGTCGCGGCTAGTATGCCCCATGAAGTGCAGACCACCGGACATACGCGACAGTGTTGACATCATCTGTGCGTGTGTGTGGTTGTCCAGCTGCATGTCCTTCACCAACTGGTCAATCAAAGGATCATCTCTTTTGTGTGAGTGTAGGTGCAAAAGCATCCCGGGGCTTTCGAGCATCTTGTGATTGTGCTTGAGCTCAACCTTCTCTATCACAAAGCTCCCTTTCTTCCTCTCTTTCACTCTAATTCTTGCTCGGCAACCAGTCCTTTTTGATGTCTTCGCACGTTTTCGGTCATGTTCTGCAATAGTCTCCTTGTGCTTCCCTTCTCTGGAGCAGACAATGTAGTTATATGTCTTGTGGTTCGACCTTTGGCGTATGCCAAAACCTGCATGTCTAGCATAAGTGTTGTAAAACTCCCATGCATTGTCGTACGAGCTGAACTTCATTCCAGCGACAGGTATCAGGTTTGACGGCATGTTTTTATTCTGCAAGGGAGCATTTGTCGTAAACCATATTAGGAAAAAATTGCATCATCATATTTTTGAATTTGTTTATGACAGAATTATCTTTTGTCACATTTGTTAGAGACTAAGTGCACTGCTCTATCAGACTAAGTGTACTGTTCTGTTATAAATAAGAGGACTGCATATTGTTAAGTTTTCGAATAGTTGACTGCATTAGCTATTTGCAACAAACTTCACATGGATTGTAAGTGCGCTGCTTTTCTCAATGGACTGGAATATTATAATTTTCCAGGCCTGAAACACATACATGGGTGTACTCTCTTTCATCCGATGGCGTTTGCAGCTCACCGGGTTGTATTGGACACGGTGGTGTTATAACAGATCTGTGTAGTTGAGGATCTCGCGGTGGCAGTAGCGAGGAAGACTTGTTCCTGCTGTTGACTTCTCGCCGAGGCACCCTTGGTGGTCGCTGTCTTGAACTTGATGCTGGAGGTGCACGCGGAGCTCTGTTTTGTGGTGCAGCAGGTGGACGCGGTGGTAGTCCAGTGTTGTGGTGATGTCTCACTTGATTGGTTTGAAATTGTCGGAGCGGCGGCACATCATCATCATCATCACCTTCATCATCATGCCCAACAACATCATCGTTGTCTGTTCGGACATTCTGTCCAAATGTAGTGAACTCGTGCTTGTACTCTGGCTCGAGAACTGTTATTGGCTCATTGTCATCGTCATCATCATCCTGTTGATGAGTGCCCTCCCACATGAAGGTGACATCATCGTCATCTTCCACCACCTCTTCTTGCTGGAAAAAATCTTCGTCCGAAGAGTATTGCACCCTGTTTGTTGTAGTGTAGAATCCTCGAGGTATCTCAGGAGTTACCCATCCAGTGTTTCCAGAAGCTTGGCTCATCCTGCAGTTCAGGGGCTTTGGGTTGTGAATTATCCGCGGCATTTTTTGTCTGGTGAACTGAACTTCCTGCACAAAACGGCCGAGCTGCATTGTCAGGTGAAATGAACTAAATTATGCGAACTGCAATGCCTTTATAAATAGCACTGTGAACTAATGCAGACGGACTGCATCATCGCGCAGTGCGAACTGAAGCAACCGCACTGCATCATTATTCAAGGTGAACCTATGCAACCGCACTGCATAATCAAGCTACCGGACTGCATCATTATTCAAGGTGAATTGAAATAAACGCACTGCAACGCCTTTAGGGACGTACTGGACTTCATGCACTGCATTGGCCGAATAACTAAACTGATAGCGGAGAAGAGGTGAACTACTTACCTCATGTTGCAGTCCGTCTTTGCGTTTGCATGAAGTTCCCTTCGCTTCCGTCTGCAGTCCACTTGCCCTTGCAGCCCACTTGAGCTTGGCCTTCTTGAGTATTTCATGCGTGATTTGAACTTGACTTAACGTCAGTGGAGATGGAGGTTTCGAGCAGAACCTCGTCGAAGCTTGCATCCAAGAACTAGCCGCGGAGGAAGCAGCCTTGCGAGCACTTCTTCTTTGTCGAACTGGTGCAATGTCGAGGCAGCACAAATCCGGATATCGCGATGTGCCACCGATCTCCGAGGACGCTGCCGCGGAAGAAGGCCGGGTGGAGTGAGGGGGCGGCGCTCCGAGACTGCTGCCGCGGAAGAAGCCGAGAGGAAAGGGGCGGCGGCGCTCCGAGGCCGCTGCCCAGGCCGCCGCCGCGGAAGAAGGCCGGGAGGTGTGGGGCGGCGGTGCTCCCAGGCCGCTGCCGCAGGAGAAAGCGGGGAGGAGAGGGGCCGCATCGATGCTGGTCGCTGCGGGGGAAGAAGGCGGGGAGGAGAGAGGCGCCGGCGCTCCCAGGCCGCTCCCGCGGTAGACGGCGGGGAGGGGAGGGGCGGCGGCGCTCCCAGGCCGCTCCCGCGGTAGGAGGCGGGGAGGGGAGGGGCGGCGGCGCTCAGGTGGGGTTGTTGGCTGCATTTCTGTACAAATAGCATTGCAATGCCAGATGGGAGAACAGCTTCGTGGCTTGTGGTGCGTCCGTGTGTTCTGGATGCAATCGGGTGTTGCGGGATGGTTTTAGTTGTTTCTGGACGTTAGTTGTCCATTATTGTTTGTAATTTACTGGAATCCCAGCTAAAATCTGCACAAATCGTCCGATTTGGCGGACGAGCTTTCCTCTGTTCGTTTTTGTTCATGTGTGATTCGATTTTTTTGCGCTCGAATGTTGTTTTTTAGTAGGAATTCTTAGCTAGCATTCGTATAAACGCTCCCGTTTATCTATAATCTGCTTTTTTGTTCATAATCTAGTATCATTTTTGTGAAATTGATTGTGCGGGTGTGATGAGCTTCGTCCGCACCTCTGTGTTTTTTGGTTTTTTGGATTTTGCGCGTTGATGCGTTTTGAATCTTCTAACTAGTGTCTTTCTTTCGTTTGAATCGACTGTATTGCATCTGTAATCGGTATACTTGAGTGTCAATTTTTTGAGAACAGCGTCTGTTGTTCATCCGTTACTTTTTTTGGCCCGTGAGCTCGATTGAATTTTTTCCGGCATATTCTTCAAAATTGAGTGTTTGCACATCGATTAGGCGAGCTATCGAACTGCGACTATATTTGCCAACCTCTGTTAGTCTCAAAACATGTCTGGATCTCTGTTGCTTTGTTCTTATTGTTGCAGTTCTTTCATATGTTGTAGTGTACTGCATGTTTGTAAGTAGTGGACTACACTGGAACTGCATTACAGTTTACACGATAGCCTCTGAGATTTTCTCATTTTTTTTGTGAATGCATTATGTGGTTGAGCGAACTGCAAAGTTTAAACTCTCGTACTGCTTTCTTATACTGAACAGAAATGCATACTATGAGAAGTTTTAAAGCAGAGGAGTTGAACTGCAAATGTGTCATCCATTCGCACTGTATTGTTTTTACCTAGAGCACTGCACTTTTTAATATAGCGCAATTCATTATATGTATTAGAGATCTGCCTTTCTCCCACCAACTTATCAAAAGAATGTTAAAATGATGCATATGAGCTCACATACACTAAAAAGGTACTGTTCAGACCTTCTGAAGAACATAGATGATAGCCTATGAGATTTCTCATTTTTTGTAAATGTATTTTGTGGTTAAGTGAACTTCAAAATTTGGACTATCGTACTGTATTTGTTGTACTGAATAGAACTGCATACTAAGCCAATTTTTCAAACAGCATAGGTGAACTGCGAAAGTTTCGTCCATTCGTACTGCATTGTTTCTACGTAGAGCACTGCACTCTTTAATATAGCGCACCTCACTATATGTATTAGAGAACTGCATATCTCCCGCCAGCTTGGCAAAGATTGATAAACTGATGCTGATGAGCTCACATTCATTAAAAAAGGACTATTCATACCGTCTGAAGAACATAGAGTTGCGTTGTCTGATGGACTTAATTTTAAAAGCTTACAGCATAAAGGATTTGCTTTATTTTTAGACAGCCTACAGTGCAAATATTCTAAATAACAGGGAGCCTTTTTCCCTGTAGAACATCACCATCGCCACTTCTCCGGCCTCAAACCCATTCTGGGAGATAAACTCCTTCCAGCCAGCAGTTATGTTGACGCAGCCATCAGAGTCAATGTGGTAGTCAGCTTGCATGTATTCATACCCATTCTTGTGCTCTGTCTCCAAAATAAGCTTCCCTGAAGTCGGAGCAGTAAACCTTATTGTGGATGGCAGTTTCTGCATTTTGGCATGCATGGAAAAAGAATCTTTATAAGTAAACACCACACGGTTTGCTATATCTTAATATTATCTGTTTATATTTGACTTAAATATGTATAAATATATGACTACTATTAATAAAACAGTAGCAGTATATGAACCAAAATATATACGGACTTGACCAGTAACTTTGGTAGAATATATACTATTCTGCTAACACTTTGGCACTACAAGTTCAGGTTAGGTTTACTGCTCTCAAATAGCAAGTGCACTGCATCGCTGGGCGATTGAACTTCTTTTTGTTTGGGTGTTGTGGATCGTCTGTTCAGTTTCGTATTTAACTAGTGTTAACATCTGAGATGGGACTGAAGAAAAATATATATAACCACCTAGTGTTAATTTCTGAGAAATCTGAACAAAAACACAAATCTTGGCATTGATGATAAGACTGAAGAAAGTGATGATACATTCAGATGTGTATTTGTAACCTGATATTGTCAAAAACTAAGAGGGGGAAAGACATACTCATGATTCCTCAAGGTCTTCGGTTGTGAGGCGATAAAGGAATGGTGCCCGAAATCCATGGTTTGTGGTCAGCATGCAGGAGAGCTGACTACGCCGCTCAGACTCGGTGAGCTCCAGACCATCAGAGTACAGGCATGCCTCCGCTATCGGCACCATCCTTGCGAGGCAGCCGCACGAACAGTCCATGGTGGGCTCAGTGGAAAGGCAGATAACAGAGGAAAGGCAGATAATAGGGGGGAATGGGCGGAACCCTAGATCTGGGCTTTGGAGAAGAGAAGAAGAGGGGAGGAGTTCCGTGAGTTTGGAGGACGAATGGATAGGTTTTATGCAGCCAGGATGAATGCCGGTTTTTCAATGAAAATAATAAATGTTGTGGTAGGTGGTAGGTGGTATGCGGTAGAAGGAATCTGTTTAGTTTGCCGAACTGCATTTCAGAAGTATTAGAACTTCTTCGTTAATCATATAGAACTGCATTGTTGGAGGCCGCGGACTGCATCCCTTCTGTGTCTTTGCAGCTTCCTGCGGTTTTTTTGTGAACGAACTGCAATTGCTGGCTAGCTGCGGACTGGTTTTTGTTGTTGTTGTGGTTATTCATTTAATTTTTGTTCTATTTTTTGTTGTTGTTGATAATCTCATTGTAATGGTTCTTTTTTTTCGAGTATTTTTTGTTATTTGGTGTGCCGTGGAATGAGAGAATAATTTTATTAGATGCAGATATCCGTGCTGTGGCGTGTTGGGCCTGTTTGAGAGTAAGTTACATCCGGCCCGGGTAGGCCTGCGTGCACGGCTGGTTCGTTCTGTGAAGTGTGTATGCGCTGAACTTTAGTCCCACCTCGCCTGGCGAGAGCGCCTACGACCGGTTTATAAGCTCAGGCTAGGCAACCCATTCCAACTCCTCTTGATACTCATTGGGCGCTTAGACTTGGCGCTCGCTGCCCACATCCCCTCTGACCTGTGGGCCCTTGTCTTCCTGGCCCCGTGCATCGTGGCTCAGAACGGACTCGCCTATGGATCTCTGTGGGTGCTGTCCTAGTACGAGACTGGCTGGGGCCATGTTTGACTAGGGCGGTCAATTTTTTTTTCGTAAGTAATTGTGTTTTTTTTATTATAGATTGTGCACTGCTTTGTTACAACGTTCTGAACTGAACTGTATCTATGAACGTTCTGTACTGCATGTCTCTACACTTCCGCACTGCCTTCCTGTACAATACGGTTTGTGCACTGCATGGATGTTCATTTGTGCACCGCCATGTGCACATGCTTTGTGCGGTTTCTGTTTTTTTTATTATAGATTGTGCACTGCTTTGTTACAACGTTGTGAACTGAACTGTATCTATGAACGTTCTGTACTGCATGTCTCTACATTTCCGCACTGCCTTCCTATACAGTACGTTTGTGCACTGCATGGATGTTCGTTTGTGCACTGCATGTTCGTTCGTTTGTGCACTACCATGTGCACATGCTTTGTGCGGTTTCTGAATCACACTATCTTTTGTAATGTTTATATATTTTTTAGTGCACTGCATCATATTCTAACAGAGAACTGCAACATTGTACATGAAATAAACTTGTTCATAACATAGGCAAACTGCATGATTACAAAGCAAACTGCATCACAAGCAAACCTAAATTTAACACAAGCAAACTACAAACTTGACAGAAAGCAAATCTGATGAGAAATCTAAAATGGCACGAGCAATCTTGTAGGTACTTTCATGGCCGGCACCACCTCTTTTCTTCAGTAGTCGTAGTCGCCCCAGGACCTGGCGCGCTTCCTGGACTTCTCCTTCTCGAGTTTTGCCCGGCGGAACCCTTCCTGGGTGATGGTGAGGCGGCTCCATATCTCGTACGCGGCGTAAGCGTCCTTTGCCGCGTACTCGATGTGCCTCATGTTCAGGGGCATGCACTCCCAGCGCTTGTGCTCTGCGTCCGTCATCTTCTTCTTCATGTTGTTGTAGTCGTCATCGACGAGGATGCCGGAGACGTCTGCAAGGGAGTCCAGCGGCTTGGTCGCTGTGGGCACCCTCCATTCCTTCTGGATGTCGACGAAGTGGGCGATCTCCAGCCCGACGCGGTTGAGCATCTCTATGTCGCCGTCGATGGAGAAGCCAGTAAACGTGTACCTGGGGTCGGCGAGGAAGTTGTCGAACCTGATGCAGTTGTCGTGGGCTTCGCTGAGTTGGAAGAGCAGCACTGGATGATCCTTGCCGACGGAGAGCTGAACGAGCGCGGCCTTCTGGTTTGGGCCTTCCTCCTTGGTGTACTCCACGTCAACTCCAACGATCTTGTGGCGCTGACACTGGAGGTGGCGCTCGTACTGCTCGATGGTGGTCGCCGCCTTCCTCAAGTCGCTGGTGTGGATGACGTGCAACTTGGTGTTGTCGTGGGCCTCCACGTCCTTGAACTCCTTGATGAACCCCGCGGATGGAGAACTTCTTCCTCCTTGAACTTTGTCTTTTTGTGGAGATCGATGGCGATTTCGGTTGTTGTGGATGAGAAAGTGCTGGCGGAGGTCTGAATTTAAGGGCGGGATGGCGGCAAATGTTGAACTACACGATCTCCCTGACGATGCAGTTCTGCAGATCGTGGGATTGGTTGCGTTTGTGATTGTGGCTTTTTAGCGATGCGACCGCTCGGAGTGGTGGTCTTCTGTGATCGTGGGTTTTTGATCGTGTTTTTTTTATTTTTCTTAATTAGTATTGTTCACCACTGCTATATATCCAGACGTGTATGTTTTTGGTAAGTGGTAGTCCGTATAAATAACCTGATTCAGATGGCGAACTGCATTTTAGTTGTAACCGCACTTCTTTGTAGAAAAGCCCGCACTGCATTATTGAATAATGTGGACTGCATCCTTTAGAGGAAGTTTTTTTTTGCGGGTATTCATTTAGAGAAAGTTTTTTTTGTTTGACGCGCTATGTCCACGGGCGGACTGTTTTTTATCGACGGAACTGATTTTTTTTACTATGTGTACTGCATCATGTGTTTGCCCGAGCGTCATTAACATGAGGAGCGAACTGCATCTTATTTCATGCATTTTTTACTTAATTTTTTTATGAAAAATGTGAACTGCAAGTGTTTCCATTGTATACAGGTGGACTTCTGCTTCCGTTCAAGTGAGCTTCAATTATTTTGGCCGGGCCTGTCATTTCGGTTTTTGTTGATGGGCTGGGTACGGCTCCTTGTAAATTAGCCGGGACGTTACGGGCCGGGCCGTTTGTGCAGCTCTTCCCAAGTGCCTATCACACGCGTCCCTTCCAGGCGCTCGCACTTCTCCCTCTGTTCCAGTGCCGCCCGGAGCAACCCCCCACCCCCGTGGAAACCGCCGTCGCGCGCAGCAACCGCCGTCACCCGCGGCAACCGCCGTCCTCCACAGCATCCGTCGGCGGCCGGGTTTCCCTTTATCGGTACGTTGCTTTAGATTCTTCTATTTCGCGTCCCCCTCCGCTCCCCCCTCCTCCCCCCCCTCCACTCCCCGCACCGCCGCCGCTCATCCCCACCGCCTCTCATCCCCTCGTTCGTGATCGTCCCCCGTCTAGTTGTTCCATTGTTTTAGTGCCTGCGCTTTTTGCTGATGTAGTTCATTTTCGCAAGCAGGCGATTTCTTCTAGATTTGAAGCCGGTACTCGCGTGGGCTCCGTGGGCAGAGCAAGGTGTATCTAGGGTTTCGTCGCATTTCCTCTTTTTTGTTGCTGGTATTTGTCAGGCCGTCCTTGCTCGCGACGCAAACACCATGTCTTCGCCAAGCAAAGCACATGGAGGAGATGAAGGTATGTGGACTGCTTGCTTCCCCTTGTTTATTTTGTGTCTTGTTTGTCTATTTATCTTGGTATTGATGTAGATTCGTTTTTTCTGTGTTAGTTCTCATCATTCTCATGATGTAGATTTTGACATTTATTAAATTATGTTTCTGCTTTTTTTGAATCCACTAGGCAAAAATGTTGGCACTGGCCCTAATGATGCTGTTTATGATTCGCCGATTGGCTCGCGTTGTCCTGGTGGTAAGGATCATGGTGGTCAGGCTAGCCCTGAAGTGAATTCACCAATTGAAACCTTCCCTATTAGTGTGGCTCCTCCTTCTGGTATGTTCTTGCTTTTTTCCTTATTTTAGTTTTGGCAACTTGTTTGTATCGTTGTGTTTCTTGTAAACTACATTCCTGTGTATGAATTGTGAACTGCTTTATTGCTCTCTTTACCAACTTGCTATTTTTGTTGTGTATTATTTTGTTTATTGTATGTTCTGCTTATTGTTGTTGTGTGAACTGCAAACTGATTGTGTGTGTGAATTGTGAAGTGCATTATTATTTGATTTATATACTAGCTATTTTTGATGTTTTACAAACTGCTAATGGATTTGTGAAGTTAGTCAGCCTTTTTTGTGATTAAAGTTGTACTTGGTGATTTTTTCAAGGATATTTTTCCCTTTATTATGTTTTTTGTATGAAGCACTGCATTATATGGATAGGTGAACTGCATTTTGTTCGTTTGCGCACTTCTTGCTGAGCATAGTTAAACTTCATTCCGATGCAGCGACTGATTTTTCTTGCATTATACTCACTTGATTGACCATTATTTCGCAGAGGGTGTCGTTGGTGTGAGCTCTGACTAGAGCTTTAGGCGGCCCGTGTTGTCTGAAACACAGTCACAATCTGTTGATGGTACAGAGCAAGTTACGCAGGAGTGGATGGTCCCGGCACAGATCCAAGCTTATGAATCGAAGAAACGCAAGAAGTTTTTGAGGTTTGAAATTGATACATAGAAGTATGAGGAGATGGAGAAGAGGAGGAGGGCTGCAGATGCTGCCCGGAGTGTGAAATTTGATAATGTCAAGCAGCATGTTGTGCAGAAGAAGAGTCTGAGTTCTGTTGCTGAGCAAGGTAGTACTCCTCGGCGCAGTCCCCGTGTCGCTTGCATGGAGAAGAACGCCAGTAAGAGAACTGTTGAAGCTGGTAGGATGGATATGCAACGGAAGCGGGCATATGTTGATGATGAGCCCGAGTCCGACGACGATGACTTTGTTGTGAGGAATGCTAAGTCTGGCAGACGGAAAGATTGTGGTCCATCTAAGAGTCAACATAAGCGGACGCGTGTTGTTGCTGACGAAGATGAGGATGTTGTCTCGGGTGGGGAGGCGGATGTTGTTCCAAAGGTTTGTTGAAGTGCTGCCTTTGTTTCTTCCATTGTTGTTTTATTTACCTTTTTTTGTCTCTTATCTGCCTAATTTATTAATGTGGACTGCATCTTCCTTTACACAGAAGAAGAAGAAGACTAGTAAGAGGAAGAGAACCGGAGTTGACGGCGAGGAAGGAGATGATGTTCGATTTAACAAGACCGTACGTTTGTCACTCCCCATTGTGTGCAAAGCTGCTGGATTATTGAGAGATCCACACCGTAATCGTGTTCGTGACGCTGGTTTTGGTGCTGTCTTTAACTTGACAGTAGAGAAAAATGTGTCCCGCATTCTTATGTGCCATCTGATGGGAATTATTGACCCTTCCAATATGGTAATGGACTTTGGGCCCGGCAGGGTTCTTCGAATCAATCGTGCTGCCGTTCATCAAATATTTGATTTTCCTATGGGACCTCACACTGCTCCCACGCCTGCTAACAGTGGCCATGACGATTCGTTGTCTGCCCTCAAGGATGAGCTTGGCTTTGATCGTTCTAAAAGTATAGGTGTGAAGGACTTGCTTGAACTGCTGGCGGTGTTGGTGGAGGGCGAGGACACCGTGACGGTTGATCTTGCTGTCAAGGTTTTCTTCCTGATACTTTATCAGAATTTGCTATGCCCTGGGCCTGCTGTTCGTTTGGGCAGAGTTGCTGCCATGGTTGAGAACATGGATTATGCGGCTATGGCTCAGATGGATTTTTATCAGCTTGTTGTTGATGAGCTCCAGGTAGCTGTGGTGAAGTGGCAGTCAGAAGGTAGCGCGCAGAATTGCGCTGAGGGTTGTGCCATTGTCCCCCTGATTATGTATTTGGATTGCTTGAACCTTCGCAAATTTTCAGTTATGCACACGTTGACGCCACGTGCGTCATACCTGACGAACAAAAACTTGTTGAAGATATACAATGAAGATATGATTGTCAAGGGAAAGATTTATCTGGAAACTTACAGATTTGGGAAACTGTCGGTTAGTGCATTTGTTTTTTTATTTTATTTTTGTTCCTGTTATCCTTGTTTTTTGAACAGTGTCTTTCTATTTTTGATGTCAGAGAAATCTGAACCTCCTAGTATTCACATGTGGACTTCTTTCCCTTCTTTCCTTTTTTGCAGTGGAAGGCGTCTGGTGATATTGTCTACAATCGTCCCGTTGCACTTTTATGTGACAGCTCTGGTGCAGGCCCTAGCAGTCCTGCTAGGTTCCATGAGCCTATCTGTAGCCAGCCGCCGCCTACACGGGGTTTCATGGTTGGTCGGATCTCTAATGCTAGAAGCACTTCTGATCAGATGTTTGTTGGCGGCAGAAGACACGAGGAGATTGATGAGCTTCTTCAGAAGGTTATCAAGTTAACAGAAGATTTGCCAACCTCTGGTGATAGGTTGAGGACAGTTGCTGGATTTTTCCCTGTTGGCCACGGCCCCCCTGAAGAAGATATTGTGGCTGCGCACAACTTTGATCGTGGTGTGGTTGAAGGCTTGAAAATTGCGGTGACGAATATTCGGTCTTGATATGCTCAGTTGAAGTAGTCGCAAGATGAAAAATGCGCTCGGTTTGAGAAGGATGTTGAGCACATTTTGAAAGAAATGGACCGACAGGATGCTGGTGCTGACGCTGAAAATGAACGTTTTCCCTTTATTTGTCATTTGTACTTCATTTGTGTATTATGTGTACTACTCCTGAGTCTGTAGTTTTTTCGCCAGTTATATATTTTCCTATATTGTGTATGTGATTTTTTTTCTGTTGTAGGCTGGAGTAGATTCTTCTGATGTTCATGCATCTCAGGACGATGGGACTGATCAGGACGATGGGACTGGAGTTGCAGATTGTGATGCGCACCAGGATCCTCCCGATGGCTTTGGGAAGGACGAACACTTGGCTAATGCGTCGTCCCCTCCAGTTGTTGTAGCTGAGAAGGTTTAGTGGAATGACTTTTTGTACTATTGTTTTGTAATCTATGTATCTTGTTGGTCTAATGCATTTGTTTTACATAAGTGAGCTGCATTATTTGGCATAAGTGAGCTGCAGTCTTTGACATATGTGGGCTGCATTCAGTTAGTGAACTGCATTGGTTTACTTGAGTGGGCTACATTTTTGGCATAAGTGAGCTGCAGTCTTTTGACATATGTGGGCTGCATGCTGTTCTGTTGGTGAACTGCATTATTTTAGAGAAGTGGGCTGCAATCTTTTACACAAGTAGGTTGCAGTCTTATTTTTTGACATTAGTTGGCTGTATGTTGTTCAGGTGGTGAACTGCATTGTTTTACATAAGTGAGCTGCATGTTGTCGTGTTAATTTCATATCACGCTCATTTGTGTTATCGTTGGCTTATTTTTTTTTTTAAAATGGCAGTCTGGAGAGGGAAATGCAGAAGTTCATGAGTCGGTTGGCGTTGCTTGTGTTGATGTGAACCAGGAGGACCGCACTGTTGCTGGTGGTGATGGTGCAAGGGTTTCTGTATCAGCAGCTTGTGAGAGTGCAGAAGCTTCTGTAGCTCAGGAATCCGATCCGGCTGTTGCCCCTAGTCGTCATGAAAATGTTGATGTTGATATTGAAAAGCTGCACGACAATGACGTTCCTGTTGATAGTGTTGCTGGTTCTCCTGTTTGTCTGGCTGCCGATGATGTTCCTCGTGTTTTCAGTGTGGAGCCTCGTGTGGGTGAGTTATCTGAGGACGTTGCGGTTGCACCGACTGTTCAAAATGCAGAAAACGCTGATGTTGACGCAGTAGGTCAGTCTAGTCAGGCTACAGTGCTTTCATCGCAACCTACTGGTGGAACTGTTTTGATCTCATCTGAAGAGCAAGAGCACCAAGAGTCTGACACTGAAGGCAAGTATTTTGTTTCGAAAAGTGAACTTGACGTTTTTGTCAGTCATTGTATTTACTATAGTAGCTACATATCACATGTTTTATGATAAAATGAACTTTTTCTTTGTTAATGCTTTCAAAATAGTTGCTAGCTAGCATATTTTCATTTTCATTACAAGTGAACTTCATTTTTTTAAAATTCTTTTTCTTAATATACCATCTGTATGGAATATATCATTTTTTGATAAGTGAACTTCATTTTTTTTACTTGTTTCTTTTTTTATATATATATTTTGCAGATGACGAACTTGTTGTTGTGGCTTCGTTGAGCATTGATCCAGCTCTTCTCAAAAGATACAACGAGCTGTACAGTGCTGTTACCAGGCCTCGGAAGGACAAAAAGAAGAAGTATGACGTTTTTTGAAATCTTAAATTGTTATGTTAATATGTATTTTCTAATCGCAGACTTTGGCCTTTTTCATTCTTGTTATTTTGATAGTATCTTATGTTGCAGTTTTTCAATAAAATTTCAAGGGCCTGATTGCTTCTGTAACTGAGTTGGGCGATATTCCCATTGCCGAAGTTGGTGAATCTTTTTGGACGAAGGGGATGCTCACTACCCGCCTTATTGATTTAGGGGTTTCTTTGCTGGTAGATAAGTTTAAGGGATCTTCGACGATGGTTGTGCCGTACCATATTTGTGTAAGCATGCATAACTTTTGTTTGTTGCTTTATTCTCTTTTTGTATTCCGTGGGATGACCTGTATGCTTTTCCACCCTTTTCCTGCCTTGATTTGTTTGGCAGACAAGTATTTGGAACGGCGGTAGTGTAGGCAGGGCGGTGAAATTGATGTTCTCGTCAAGAGCTGAGGAGCGTGTCGATAAAAAAGATATGGTGAGTAATGTTTTATGTGTCCAGAATTATTTTGTGTGTGTCGGTTTTATAGTGTTCTGATTTTTGTTTTTGTAATGCATAAATGGCTGAGAGGATAACATATATATATATATATATATACATTTTTTACATCCAACAGATCCTGTTTGGAACATTTGATCCTCCAAACACGAATGAAGTCGGAGCTGTTGGCCATTATTGTGTAGTCGCCTTGAATCTGAATGAAAGGCGGTTTGAATATCTTGACTCGCTCCATAAACCTGGCAGTGTTGAAGCAAACAGGGTTTTCAGGAGGATGGTTAAAAATATCAAGCGTGCATGGAAAGAAGGTAGTGTAAGCTCTGATGAGCCGCTAAATCCTCCGACACTTGATGGCTTTTCGTTGAAACATGTGATTGTCCCAATTCAGCCAAATGGGTATGTTTGTTGTAGCCCCCCCTCCATTGCTATTCCTCAACTGTTCTTTTATAAGAATGTGAAACTTATTGTTTTGTTCTTTTGCAGGCATGATTGTGGATTCTATATGTTCCAATTCTTGCAGACATGGGATGGGATTCGAGTTGCTCAGTTTGGGGTGGAGCACATCGGCTACATCAGGAAGGCCATGCTCTACAGCTGGCTCACATCATAGAAGTGTTCCTTGGATCTATCTTCGCTTTTAATCTTTGAAGATAAAGGTTGTGTTTTGTGAACTGCTTGATTTCCCTCCTTTTTTGTGTGTGTGTACTGCTTGCTTCCCTTTCTTAGGCATTAGTTTTTAGTGTGCAAGTGGACTGCGTTTTTTTGAGAGTGGCGAGGTGCGTGTTTTGTTGTGTTAGTGAGCTTCAGATTCTTGATGAGTGAGCTTCAGTTTCTGTATAAGTGAGCTGCATTGTTTCGGATAAGTGAGCTGCACTGCTTTTGATGAGTGAGCTGCACTCCCTTTATGTGAGTGAGCTGCATCATGTTCTTCAGTGAACTGCATTTCTGTACATTAGTGAGCTGCGTTTGACTCTTCTGGTGTTGTACTTGGGTATTTCGTCGGCGCTGGACAAGTTAGCTGAGTGTTACCGTGTTGTTTCCCATCTCTTTTTCAGGTTTTGATGGAGGCCTTCATGGAGCCTGTACATCACTTTTCGAGACCCAGGTTTCTGAAGCAGCTATGGAGGCTTGTGTTATTGAAATCCCTCCTGATAAAACTGGTTCTTTGGCTGGAGTTGGTGTGAACACTGGTGTTGCATCTGGACCTGTTGGTGGAAAGGAAGCTGCACCTGGCTCTTCACGTGAGGTATTAAATCTTGATGATGATGATTTCGTGACGCCGGTTGTGCCACCCGTCAGTAAGAGGACAAGGAGTGCAGCGATCAATCGTCCCACGGGTGTCGAGGGTGTTGTAGTTTCGAACAAGAGGACAGTAGAGAGGCCTGTTAAGCTTAGATGCTCTATGGAGAAGTTGAAGCCTTCCAGGTTCAGACATCTTAATGAGGCGAGGCAAATAAAGGATCTCATTCTTAGCCAAGATTTCAGGACCAAATACAAAGAGTGAGATCTATGTGCCTGTCCTTCATCTTTTTGTGTGTTTAGTTTTTGTTTTTGAACTTTATTTTTTGACCCCATCTGTGTTTGTGTCTCTTGTGATATCTTTTCCGCAGAAGCTCACTCTTCATGGTCAAAGGTCCTTTTAATGATGTTGAATCAACCAATGTTGACTATATGTTTCGGACATTTGGGAAAGGAGCTTTCATGGACTCGTATCTCATTGGATTTTGTCATTAAGTACTGGAAGGAAGATCCTGACATGAGTTTAGTTTATCGTTCTGGCGATCGTGTGCTACTTACTCCTTTATTCATCACGGTAAATGTGTCTGCTGTCATCTTTTTTTTTCTTTTGTGCACTTTTTTCTTGAGTACTGAATTTTTTGTCTATGCGTGCATGCATTTTTTCTTTTTTTGCATGTCTCATTTTATTCTTTTTATATGCAGTATGTTCTTCAAATGGAAACTGTCGTGAAGAAAAATGAAGAAGGATATCCTGTGTTGCCGGTTGTGCATACCCAATTTATTTTAGAACTTGCGGTTGAGCAGTTCAGGTTTTTTGTTGGTGATGATAACCTGCTCGACGCAAAACTAGTAAGGCCACTGTGTCCTTCATTTTCTTCTTCTTCCTTGTTGCATTTCCTCTGTAGTTATTTTCAGCAGTGATCCTAGTGCTATGTGTGGAATGAACTTCATTGATTTTTTTTGGTTGTCCCCTTTCCCGTATGTATCTCCCCCTGACAGATTTTGATACCGCGCTCTAAGGACGGACATTACTCCCTATACACGATGAACCGCCATCGCGATACCATTGATATCCATGATACGAGGAGGTACACTGGCAATGCTGATGAAGTGACAAAGTGGCGCGGGTCTGAGTACCACGCAGACTGCACTGAACTGGTATGGCAAAGTTTTGACCATTATGACTACATTATTACCTCTCCATAGAACTGCACTTGCTAGTGCAGTGGACTGCAGTATATGTGTTATAGAACTGCATTTTCTCGCAGCATCAACCTGGGTAAACAAGTGATAAACCAATCCTGACTACGTTGTTAGTACTCATAGCACTACACTTGTTACTACAGTGCACTGCAATATCTGTGACATTGAACTGCATTTTCTCGAACCTCCTACCCTGGCTAAAAGAGTGTTAAAGCCATTTTTTGTAGATGAGCTCGCATGCATTAAAAGAGGGACAGTTCAGATCGTGTGGAGAACATATAGTTTCAACGTCTTAATAGAAATAACTTATTAATATAACATCTCTGTTTTTTGTTTTACGTTTTCTTTTATTTTGATCTGTAACGTGTGTTTTCGGCTCTTGTGGCTGCCTTTTTCGTTTTGCCACATGACCAGAATGACCCTAGTGATGAAGGCGGTTTATGGTGAAAAGTTGTATAACTCGAAGAAGCACCCTGACTGGGTTAAATTGGCAGAGAAGCCCTTTTTTCCGGTCACGCCAGAACAGGGGCCAAATGAGTGTGGATTCTATGTTCTGAGGATGTCACAGCAGTATGACGGCACGCTTATGGTCGAAAAAATTGCTAAACAAGATGTAATACTTTTCTGTTTCTCCCTTTTTGGTAGTGTTTTTTCTTTTACGTTTTAATTTTTGTTTTACGTCACGTCCTTTAATCATCTATCTGCATTTTCACATTTTTCCGCCTGCTGTCAAAGATTGGAAGGCGGAGTACATTTACCAGCTGATTTTCCATCCTTCCAACATGTTGTGTATTGAAGACATGCCGCCTGAGCTCCGCGAGCTCATCGATAGCCTTGGGCTTTCTTCCCAATCGCAGTCGCGTTCACAGTAACAGTGTTAGGCATAAACATGTTAATGATTTGGAGGAAAGCTAGGTTTTTAGGGTGTGTACTGTGTACTGTCTAACGTATATCATGGTTTGCAAATAATTTGTATGAAGGCTACAATGACGGCATGTGTAGCGTCTATTTTTTTTATGTACATGATTTTTTTATGTGAAATCTGGTTCTTCTATGTGTGTTCTGCGTGCATCAGGGCTGTTGTAGCCGTCTCTTTTTATTTATCTTATTTTTATCGGTGAAAAAACTTGCAGAATGGCACTACATTCCGTTTTTTTTTGAACTGCACTTCATTTCTGTATATAAGTGGACTGCAGTCCCCCCTCTTGGCTGACTTTTTCTGCCATAACTTTTTATTTTTGATTTCATGTTTTTTTAATCTAGCGTTTGCGTGATGGGATAGAGTAGAAATTGAACCGCACTGCTCATGTCAAGCAAGCGCATTGCCGCGTTAGCGCGAGGCCGAGCCAGAGCAGGCGGCGACGCGGCGTGCCGCGGCGTGGCATGCTGAGGCGAGTCCGTCACATCCGTGACCCCACTATCTATCTTAGGGGTGTTGGGTGGGGGGGTGCGGTTGTTCGGGGGGGGAACAGAATAACCGCACTGCGCCTGTCAAGCAAGCGCACTGCCGCGTTCGCGCGAGGCCGAGCCGGGGGTGGGGGAGGGGGGGTCGGGACCCCCCTCCCCCACCCCTGGCGAGGCCGAGCCAGGAACGAGCCGGAGCAGGCGACGACGCGGCGTGCCGCAGCGTCGCATGCTGAGGCGAGTCCGTCACATCCGTGACCCCACTATCTATCTTAGGGGTGTTGGGTGGGGGGTGCGGTTCTTCGGGGGGGGGGGAACAGAATAACCGCACTGCGCCTGTCAAGCAAGCGCACTGCCGCGTTAGCGCGAGGCCGAGCCGGGGGTGGGGGACGGGGGTCGGGACCCCCCTTCCCCACCCCCGGCGAGGTCGAGCCAGGAACGAGCCGGAGCAGGCGAAGACGCGGCGTCCCGCGGCATCGCATGCTGAGGCGAGCCCGTCACATCCGTGACCCCACTATCTATCTTAGGGGTGTTGGGTGGGGGGGACAGAATAACCGCACTGCGCCTGTCAAGCAAGCGCACTTCCGCGTTAGCACGAGGCTGAGCCGGGGGTGGCGTTCCCACTGTTATTATTTTTATAAGAATTTTGTAATTAATTTTGAATAATTTATCTAAGTTATTTACTTGTACCTTTTGTGATAGTATTGATTGAACTGATTGTCTTTAATGTTTATTTTTTTACGCTCTATTTCAGTTGTTGTTGTTTTATTGTATTTAATTAATATTATTATGTTTTCGTAACTGCCTCGAGACTGCCCCGAGATCATGGGCTTTGGACGTTTTTTTTCTCCCACAGTCGTGGGCCTTGGGCGTACTTTTTTCTCTCACTCTGCTCTTAACTTCCCCTCCTCTTCTTCCTCATCTCCCCTCTGCTCTTCCGTCTCCTCTGTCGCCGCGGGAGCCTGCTTCTCCACTGTCGCCGCGGGAGCATTGTGCGGCGGCTGGAACTTCAGGAGAAGTTTTGTGTGGCGTGTTGTTTCCCTTCCTCTCCCCTCTCCTCTCCACTCCCCTCTCCCTCCCACCAATTCTTGATTTTGCTGGCTTCTAACTTTTTCCTCCCCTGCGTTCTTGTTAGTCTTCGCGAGGAGAAGTTTCTTGTGTTGTGGTATTTTCCGGCGAGGGGCGCACGGGTATCTTGATTCTGTGGCGGATTTCTTTCTTGGTGGTAAGATTTTTGCTTGTTCGGTGTGCTTGCTTTCTAAGCTGTAAGAACCCTAATTTTTCCTTGTGTGATTTGCAGGTCTGGATCGGCGGTTGCATGTTTTGTAGATCTCGATGGGTACGCCACCGAGTCGCAAGAATGTGCACTCAGGTAATTAGTTGTGCTAAGCCTAAGTTTTCTTTTTGTTAGGTGCTTGGTCTTTGCTAGATCTTGTGTGTAATAGGTTTTTTGTCCTGTGATTCATATAGTTTTTGTATGGATAATGCTAGTTGTTGATTTTTGCCCTGGATTGTGTGTTATGTGTATTTTTTAGGTCGTTTTATCCTCCACCTATATTGTAGTACTGAACTTCATGTACAGTTTGAACTGACTAGTGCCATCTGAATAGTTTGTATCAGTTTGAGAAGAATTGCTAGCATGTTGAAACGGTGCACATTTTGAACTGGTTGTGCCAGTTGTGCTCTTGTATGATTTACTTTTTGGTGGTCTTGTTCTTGAACTGATGTAATTTCATGTTTTTGCACTTGTATTGTTCATAGGATTGAACTGAGTGCTTGATCATATTTTTGCATACTAGTTTTTTTTGCTAACTTTTATGTTGTTGTAGATGTTGGAGTGCCAGTACCTCCTGATTCTGAGAAGTCAGATCCCCTTCAAGATCTTGCGAATGCTATTTTTGAGAAACGAAATCCTCTAGCAGAACTTGCGAGTCTTGCTGGACTTACTCTGTTATTTGATCTGTTCAGTAGCGTTGTTTACGTAAATGTGTTGAGTTACATCAGTTATTCCTTTTTTTTGCTTGTGTTGTCATGCATCTTATGTAATTGTTTCTGTAGTGTTATTTGTTTTATTTTATTTTTTGTGTGCTTATGTTATTTGGTTGATGCAGTGAATGATAGCCATCGTGCTACTGAGGACATTAGTGTTGTTGTCAAAGATATTAATGATGGTATTTATTCTGTCAATTTTGATGATGGAGATGGGAGTTTGCGGTTGTCAATTACTCAGTCTCAAAGTGTGGATGGCACTGAGCCTGTTACTCAAGCTGATGTTGTTGGTCTGCAACTATAGTTGGAGGATGAAAGGGTAAGAAAGAAAAAGAGTGATTTTCTTAAGAGAAAGGAGTTGGAACGGCGTCAAAAGGTTGCTTGCGTTCATCCACGTACTGATGATGGCACAGGAGCTGGGCATGATGATGGTGTTGTCGAGGCTGGTGGTACTGGACATCCTGGGGCTGGTGGAGCTGAGATGCCTGCCAAGATGAACTTGTTGCAGACTTGGTTGACTCAAGTGTTTCCTCGTGATGCAGTGAAGGTGAAAAGAACTATTTTGAAGAGGAAGTTGGTAGATCAAAATTCAGATGGCACGCCGAGGCGTAGCCCACGCTTGAAAGCTGCTTGCCAGGCTGGTGATAGCAAAGCCGATGCAGATAATGTTGCTGTCAATATTGGTCCAAGCACTATTGGTGGCTCCCCTGTTCGCCGGAGTCCTCGAGTTTTGGCATATAATAAGCCTTCTTCGTCTCCTCTTCCCGAGCGCTCTTTTTTGAAGGAAAATAAGAAGCGCAAAGTTCCCCCTGCAAAGGTTAACAAAGGTGTGAAGAAGCGTGCTCATGTGGAGGCTAAAGATCCTGCATTTGAAGGAGATGATCTTGAAGTTAATTCTGAAGATGAAGATGCACTGGTATGATTTTTTGTGTGTGTGTAGTATTAGAGATTTTGCTACGTTTATTAGTTGTCGTGATTAATTTATATTGCTTTTGTTCTAGTTTGGCTGAAGTAGGGTACATAGTGAATGTATTGATGTCTGGAAGCTGTGTGATCGCTATTATCTTTTTATTAGTATTTAGTTCAATTTTTTTTGGTACTCACATGATTTTGGTTCAACTTTTACTAGTTCAACTTTTCTTATTTATGTGTTTGTACTGTATGTGATGTACTAGTTGTACTTCCAAGAATGAGTTGTGGCCTGGTAGGGTTGTTGGCCAGGTGAGGCTTGATGCATTTTCTGAAATTTGTGTTAGTGGTTTTGGTCTTTTTGTTTTATTATCTTGTATATCTATTTGTACTGTAGCTGGTTTATTAGTTGAACTTGTTCATGCATCTTTTTTGCCTTCGTAGTTTTCTTTTGTTTTTTAGATTCATTTACCTAAATCTTGCTTTCTTTGATTTCTTTTTTAGCCTATTAGCGTGATGAGTCCGGTCAGGCAGAGAAGAGGAACAAAGCAAAGTGTTGCTGTGGATGAAGGCGACTCACAGCGTTTGAATGTAACTGTGCGATGTTCGCTGAAAGAGATAGATATTTGTGCTCGTTTGCTCAAGGAACGCCATGTGGCCCGAGTTTATGCTGCTGGTTTTGGTTCGATCTTTGATTGGAAGGTGAAGTCTAACATTTCGCGCCCTCTGATGGGAGTCTTGTATCTGAAGATCGATCCTGACACCATGACTCTTGACATGGGTGAGGCGAATAAGAAGCTTCGCATCACTAGTGATGGCATACAGCAGCTGTTTGGGTTCCCTCGTGGTGGTCGTTCTGCACCAAGGCCGTCCGAGGACGGATACGACGATGCTCTGATGAAGTTAAGATCAGATCTTAGCATCGGCAGAAGCCAAGATATCTAGACAAAAGATTTGAGGGATAAGCTCAGGGTGCTTGTTAATGATCCTGAAAAGGATGACCTGGCTCTGCGGGTGTTCTTCATTGTTGTCTTCATGAAAGTCGTGTTGCCTAGTCCAGCCACTCGGGTTTCCAGGGAGGCAGCAATGTTTGAGCACCTCGTCATTGAGGACATGGCTAATATGGATTATTGTCAGTTGATGGTTGATGCGCTTAGAAGGGCTGTTGTGAGGTACCAAACTGGTGTTACCTTGGGGGAAGGCAATCACAGGCTGTGCTATAGGGCATGTACTAATGTATCTTGACTGCCTCATCCGTGGCAAGGCTCCGGACATTGACATGTGAGTCCCCCGCATATGTTTCATGAACCAGGACAAGCTTGTTGATCTTGCTGATGCAGATTTAATAAGAAAAGGCAATGCAGACCCAAGGACGTGGGTGTTTGGGAAGCTTCCGGTGAGCTTTGTTTCTATCCTGGTATTTTAGTCATTTTTTTAAAGTCCGGCTGTTTTGGTGGACGTTCATGTGTAGTACATAGTTATCTGCTTAGTCTGGTCAGTCTGAAGCTTGTGAGATTTAAATTTGTTCTTCAGGACTGACTTGCCTTTTTTTGTTGAACTAACGTTCTTGTTTTCATCATATTACCTGTGTGTGTAAACATTTGGCACTGCACTGACTGTGAAAGCATGTTAGTACTGAGGCTTTAAATATGTTAATTAGGTGATTTTTTTCTGTTGGTTGCATTGATTAGTTACCTTTTTTTCTCGTTCCCAGTGGAAAACTCAAGAGGAAGTGGCATTTCTTCGGACCTATAAACGGCCGGTCCTGGAGATGCCGTCTCAGGTTCCCAGGATTGCATCACCGCAGGATCAGTTGAGAGATGGTCGTCGTGTTGAGGGCGCTGGTGATATTCCCGCTGGCCCTGGCCCTAGTAAGTCTAGTACTTCCCAGAGGCCAGGTTTTGGTATTGATGTAGTTGTTTCTGCGTTGGAGCACGTCTAGCATATTTTTATTAATGTGTGTTCTAAACTGCAAAAGGTCCCATCTATAGTTGAGCGTTTGAGCCGTATTGATGGCATTCTTCCTGATGGTCATGGATTTAATGCTGATGAAGCGTCGGACTATGTTGAGATGGAGAAAATTTTAATTAGCGATATGCGTGATGGTGCTGCTCACCTTATTCAGAGCTCGGCACGCCAGTTGAACACTGTCAAGCGTTTCAGAACTATGGAAGACTCTCGCTGCAAGCCGTATCAAGAAGATGCTGATGTTGTTATCAAGCAGATGGAGGAGAACGAGGCTAATGTTTCTGACCACGATAAGAATGATGTTGGTTTCGACTCTCCTGTTCTTGAGGTGAGTCAGCTTTTGATCTTTGAATTTTTACTGGGTTGTTCTGCTGTCAGTACTGTAGTTGAACTTGCTCATCTGTTTTTTTATTATGTTTGATGTAGGAGACCACTCATGGTGTTGAGGCTGATTCTATTGACTGTGGAGTGAACGATTTGTCTGTTGATAAGAGCAAGGTTAGTTTTATTTTTACTGTTTAGAAAGTTTATTAAATTTTCATGCGCGTGCCCTTAACTGTTCATTTTTCATTTGTTACCATCGTTCCGGATCCTGTTGATGGTGATGAGTCTCATTCGCCCATCGGTGATGTTCCTTTGAATGTTAGCATCAGCAATGCTGGTGATGATGTTGCAGATGCTTCTAAGGTTTGTTATATGTTCTTGCATTATTTTTTATGCATCTTTCCCTGATGTTTCTTGTAGTTTTAAAAGTTCCTTTTGTGCACCTCTCGTGGGCTTTTTTGGTTGTTAGTTTTGCTCATTTTATTTACTGTCTGAATTTTTTCTTTTTCAGATTACTGGTGTTGAGTGTGAGGCGACCGGTGCTGGTGATGCTGGTGGTGTTCCACTTAGCACTGATTATGACTTCGGTGGTAAGGTTGCTAATGAGGATGTTGGTGGTGCGAGCAATCTTTATGGCAAATCTTTTGGTGTTGGTAGCGCTGAGATTGATAATGGTTCTGATTCTGAGGATTTGCCTCCGGAAAATTTCCCGCCTGGAGGGCTTGACTACGGTGATGCATTGGAAGACGCTGTGGTGTCTAGCGTGGAAGAGGTCCCATCCGAAGATGATGATTTACTTTTGTCAACTTCTTCCGGCCCCTTGACACAGGAGGCGCTCCTGTCTTCGCAGGATTTTCTGTCGTCAAATCCTGACAGTGCAGTCAACTTGCTGTCGTCAGAGGAGTTACCGTCGTCGAACCCTGAAAGTGCAGGTAAGAATTTGTGTTAGTGTTTGGTGCCCCTTTTTGTATGTACTTCTCATATATGATGTGGTGGTTGTGTTTCCCCTGTTGTGTTTGAACTTATTTGTTTGTTCCTTTCTTTGTGTAAGCAGATGGTGCTAATGCATCCAAGGTTGATTCATTTTTCTTTGCTGTTACGAGGTTGCGTACGAATCGTGGGAAACGGTTAGTGATGGATTTTTGTGTCCTTATTGTGCCAGTATCATTTTTGTTTATTTTCCTTTCTCTGCTCGGATTATTGTTGACATCGCACTTGTTTTGATTCTTCGCATCCTCTGTTTTTGCTCAGTGATAAGCCAATGTTTCAAAATGAGGAATGTGATGCCAGCATTGGTAAGGTGGCTTCTGCGTTCATCCTCGGTGGCATGCTCAACTCAGATTCTGCTGATGTTGTTCTATATTGTCTGCGTGAAAATTACCGAGGCACTGACAAGCTAATTGTTCCCAGATGGGTGATGGTGAGCATTGCTTGTTTAAGTTTTATTTTTGGTTTGATTGTCTTTACTGTGTTGCGTCATGTTTGATAAGTTATTTGTTTATTTTCTGACTGTTTTTGGTGTTGCGTACAACAGACAAAGATACTTGATGGAAATATCAATGGCAACGTGAGGCAGTGGTTCACTAGATCAGGGGCTGATAGTTATGACTTTGTACGTGACTCATCCTTTGTTAATCCTTTTTTTTCCTGAACTGATAAAAGAATTTGTGCTCTTGTTCATAGTTGGACTCATTGTAGTAATGAAGTTGAACTGATATGTTCCTTGCAATTTTGGTAGTCTAAATAAACTTTTGTAGGCTGCTTTTATTTTTTGTTTTGTACTGAGGTTCTTACTCGATTAGAACTTATGTTTTGGTGATCTGCTAGGACTGATGAATTTCCTTTTCGCGCTTGATTATTTGTTTGAAGGCTGTTTATGAGTTTCATTTATAATTCTTGAATTCATTTTCTTCTGCACTTGTTTTATTTCAGCTTCTTTTCCCTACTTTTGATCTGCCGGCATTTGTGCCTGGCATGGTACCTGGTGAAGATGTTGGCCATTGGTGCTTGGTTCATCTCAATTTTAAGTGCCGTCGCTTCGAGTGCCTGGATTCACTCCGTGATGAAACCTGGGATGACGCGGTTAGATTTTTCAGGACCATGACAGATAATATTAAGAGGCTCTAGAGGGAAGCCAGTGTAGATAGGGCCAAACCGTTCTGTCCGGTGCGTGTAGATGATTTCTCTAGCGAGTTTGTTCGTGTGCCACGTCAGGAAAACACGTGAGTATCCCTTTTCTTGAAATTTATTAGTTGTTTTCTGTTCCTGTTATTCGTAGTTTCGCAATTTTTGACGTGTTCATGTATTTTTATTTTTAATGTATCCTTTGTTTTTTCTGGTTAACAGGCATGATTGTGGATTTTTTATGCTGCAAAGCTGCAAGTCTTATCATTGCCGTGATGATGGTGTTGTTGAAATGTTGGATTACACATTTGAAGATATTCCTGACATTAGAAAGACTCTTCTGTATACTTGTTCGACTAGCGATGTGTTTGAGGTCGACTTCCGGGGTTTGTTTGGCATTGAGCCTTGTACGTATAATTGAAATCTCTCCTGATAAAACAGGTTCTTTGGCTGGAGTTGGTGTGCACACTGGTGTTGCATCTGGACCTGTTGGTGGAAAGGAAGCTGCACCTGGCTCTTCACGTGAGGTATTAAATCTTGATGATGATGATTTCGTGACGCCGGTTGTGCCACCCGTCAGTAAGAGGACTAGGAGTGCAGCGATCAATCATCCCACGGGTGTCAAGGGTGTTGTAGTTTCGAACAAGAGGGCAGTAGAGAGGCCTGTTAAGCTTAGATGCTCTATGGAGAAGTTGAAGCCTTCGAGGTTCAGACATCTTAATGAGGCGAGGTAAATAAAGGATCTCATTCTCAGCCAAGATTTCAGGACCAAATACAAAGAGTGAGATCTATGTGCCTATCCTTCATCTTTTTGTGTGTTTAGTTTTTGGTTTTGAACTTTATTTTTTGACCCCATCTGTGTTTGTGTCTCTTGTGATATCTTTTCCGCAGAAGCTCACTCTTCATGGTCAAAGGTCCTTTTAATGATGTTGAATCAACCAATGTTGACTATATGTTTCGGACATTTGGGAAAGGTGCTTTCATGGACTCGTATCTCATGGATTTTGTCATTAAGTACTGGAAGGAAGATCCTGACATGAGTTTAGTTTATCGTTCTGGCGATCGTGTGCTACTTACTCCTTTATTCATCACGGTAAATGTGTCTGCTGTCATCTTTTTTTTTCTTTTGTGCACTTTTTTCTTGAGTACTGAATTTTTTGTCTATGCGTGCATGCATTTTTTCTTTTTTTGCATGTCTCATTTTATTCTTTTTATATGCAGTATGTTCTTCAAATGGAAACTGTCGTGAAGAAAAATGAAGAAGGATATCCTGTGTTGCCGGTTGTGCATACCCCATTTATTTTAGAACATGCGGTTGAGCAGTTCAGGTTTTTTGTTGGTGATGATAACCTGCTCGACGCAAAACTAGTAAGGCCACTCTGTCCTTCATTTTCTTCTTCTTCCTTGTTGCATTTCCTCTGTAGTTATTTTCAGCAGTGATCCTAGTGCTATGTGTGGAATGAACTTCATTGATTTTTTTTGTCCCCTTTCCCGTATGTATCTCCCCCCGACAGATTTTGATGCCGCGCTCTAAGGACGGACATTACTCCCTATACACGATGAACCGCCATCGCGATACCATTGATATCCATGATACGAGGAGGTACACTGGCAATGCTGATGAAGTGACAAAGTGGCGCAGGTCTGAGTACCACGCAGACTGCACTGAACTGGTATGGCAAAGTTTTGACCATTTTGACTACATTATTACCTCTCCATAGAACTGCACTTGCTAGTGCAGTGGACTACAGTATCTGTGTTATAGAACTGCATTTTCTCGCAGCACCAACCTGGTTAAACGAGTGATAAACCAATCCTGACTACGTTGTTAGTACTCATACCACTACACTTGTTACTACAGTGCACTGCAATATCTGTGACATTGAACTGCATTTTCTCGAACCTCCTACCCTGGCTAAAAGAGTGTTAAAGCCATTTTTTGTAGATGAGCTCGCATGCATTAAAAGAGGGACAGTTCAGATCGTGTGGAGAACATATAATTTCAATGTCTTAATAGAAATAACTTATTAATATAACATCTCTGTTTTTTGTTTTACGTTTTCTTTTATTTTGATCTGTAACATGTGTTTTTGGCTCTTGTGGCTGCCTTTTTCCTTTTGCCAGATGACCAGAATGACCGTAGTGATGAAGGCGGTTTATGGTGAAAAGTTGTATAACTCGAAGAAGCACCCTGACTGGGTTAAATTGGCAGAGAAGCCCTTTTTTCCGGTCACACCAGAACAAGGGCCAAATGAGTGTGGATTCTATGTTCTGAGGATGTCGCAGCAGTATGACGGCACGCGTATGGTCGAAAAAATTGCTAAACAAGATGTAATACTTTTCTGTTTCTCCCTTTTTGGTAGTGTTTTTTCTTTTACATTTTAATTTTTGTTTTACGTCACGTCCTTTAATCATCTATCTGCATTTTCAATCTTTTCAGCCTGCTGTCGAAGATTGGAAGACGGAGTACATTTACTAGCTGATTTTCCATCCTTCCAACATGTTGTGTATTGAAGACATGCCGCCTGAGCTCCGCGAGCTCATCGATAGCCTTGCGCTTTCTTCCCAATCGCAGTCGCGTTCACAGTAACAGTATTAGGCATAAACATGTTATTGATTTGGACGAAAGCTAGGTTTTTAGGGTGTGTACTGTGTACTGTCTAACGTATATCATGTTTTGCAAATAATTTGTATGAAGGCTACAATTACGGCATGTGTAGCGTCTGTTTTATTTTGTGTACATGATTTTTTTATGTGAAATCTGGTTCTTCTATGTGTGTTCTGCGTGCATCAGTGCTGTTATAGCCGTCTCTTTTTATTTATCTTATTTTTATCGGTGAAAAAACTTGCAGAATGGCACTACATTCCGGTTTTTTTTGAACTGCACTTCATTTCTGTATATAAGTGGACTGCAGTCCCCCCTCTTGGCTGACTTTCTCTGCCGCAACTTTTTATTTTTGATTTCATGTTTTTTTAATCTAGCGTTTGCGTGATGGGATGGAGTAGAAATTGAACCGCACTGCTCATGTCAAGCAAGCGCATTGCCGCGTTAGCGCGAGGCCGAGCCGGAGCAGGCGACGACGCGGCGTGCCGCGGCGTCGCATGCTGAGGCGAGTCCGTCACATCCGTGACCCCACTATCTATCTTAGGGGTGTTGGGTGGGGGTGCGGTTGTTCGGGGGGGAACAGAATAACCGCACTGCGCCTGTCAAGTAAGCGCACTTGCGCGTTCCAGGAACGAGCCGGAGCAGGCGACGACGCGGCGTGCCGCGGCGTCGCATGCTGAGGCGAGTCCGTCACATCCGTGACCCCACTATCTATCTTAGGGGTGTTGGGTGGGGGTGCGGTTGTTCGGGGGGGGGGAACAGAATAACCGCACTGCGCCAGTCAAGCAAGCGCACTGCCGCGTTAGCGCGAGGCCGAGCCGGGGGTGGGGGAGGGGGGGTCGGGACCCCCCCCCCTCCCCTACCCCGGCGAGGCCGAGCCAGGAACGAGCCGGAGCAGACGACGACGTGGCGTGCCGCGGCATCGCATGCTGAGGCGAGTCCCTCACATCCGTGACCCCACTATCTATCTTAGGGGTGTTGGGTGGGGGGTGCGGTTCTTCGGGGGGGAACAGAATAACCGCACTGCGCCTGTCAAGCAAGAGCACTGCCGCGTTAGCGCGAGGGCGAGCCGGGGGTGGGGGAGGGGGGTCGGGACCCCCCCTCCCCACCCCCGGCGAGGCCGAGCCAGGAACGAGCCGGAGCAGGCGACGACGCGGCGTGCCGCGACGTCGCATGCTGAGGCGAGTCCGTCACATCCGTGACCCCACTATCTATCTTAGGGGTGTTGGGTGGGGGACAGAATACCCGCACTGCGCCTGTCAAGCAAGCGCACTGCCGCGTTAGCGCGAGGCCGAGCCGGGGGTGGCGTTCCCACTGTTATTATTTTTATAAGAATTTTGTAATTAATTTTGAATAATTTATCTAAGTTATTTAATTGTACCTTTTGTGATAGTATTGATTGAACTGATTGTCTTTAATGTTTATTTTTTTATGCATATTTCAGTTGTTGTTGTTGTTTTATTGTATTTAATTAATATTATTATGTTTTAGTAACTGCCCCGAGATCATGGGCTTTGGACGTTTTTTTTTCTCCCACGGTCGTGGGCCTTGGGCGTACTTTTTCTCTCACTCTGCTCTTAACTTCCCCTCCTCTTCCTCCTCATCTCCCCTCTGCTCTTCCGTCTCCTCTGTCGCCGCGGGAGCCTGCTTCTCCACTGTCACCGCGGGAGCATTGTGCGGCGGCTGGAATTTCAGGAGAAGTTTTGTGTGGCGTGTTGTTTCCCTTCCTCTCCCCTTTCCTCTCCACTCCCCTCTCCCTCCCACCAATTCTTGATTTAGCTGGCTTCTAACTTGTTCCTCCCCTACGTTCTTGTTAGTCTTCGCGAGGAGAAGTTTCTTGTGTTGTGGTTTTTTTCGGCGAGGGGCGCGCGGGTATCTTGATTCTGTGGCGGATTTCTTTCTTGGTGGTAAGATTTTTGCTTGTTCGGTGTGCTTGCTTTCTAAGCTGTAAGAACCCTAATTTTTCCTTGTGTGATTTGCAGGTCTGGATCGCTGGTTGCATGTTTTGTAGATCTCGATGGGTACGCCACCGAGTCGCAAGAATGTGCACTCAGGTAATTAGTTGTGCTAAGCCTAAGTTTTCTTTTTGTTAGGTGCTTGGTCTTTGCTAGATCTTGTGTGTAATAGGTTTTTTGTCCTGTGATTCATATAGTTTTTGTATGGATAATGCTAGTTGTTGATTTTTGCCCTGGATTGTGAGGTATGTGTATTTTTTAGGTCTTTTGACCTCCACCTATATTGTAGTACTGAACTTCATGTACAGTTTGAACTGACTAGTGCCATCTGAATAGTTTGTATCAGTTTGAGAAGAATTGCTAGCATGTTGAAACGGTGCACATTTTGAACTGGGTTGTGCCAGTTGTGCTCTTGTATGATTTACTTTTTGGTGGTCTTGTTCTTGAACTGATGTAATTTCATGTTTTTGCACTTGTATTGTTCATAGGATTGAACTGAGTGCTTGATCATATTTTTGCATACTAGTTTTTTTTGCTAACTTTTATGTTGTTGCAGATGTTGGAGTGCCAGTACCTCCTGATTCTGAGAAGTCAGATCCCCTTCAAGATCTTGCGAATGCTATTTTTGAGAAACGAAATCCTCTAGCAGAACTTGCGAGTGTTGCTAGTCTTACTCTGTTATTTGATCTGTTCAGTAGCGTTGTTTACGTAAATGTGTTGAGTTACATCAGTTTTTCCTTTTGTTTGCGTGTGTTGTCATGCATCTTATGTAATTGTTTCTGTAGTGTTATTTGTTTTATTTTATTTTTTGTGCGCTTATGTTATTTGGTTGATGCAGTGAATGATAGCCATCGTGCTACTGAGGACATTAGTGTTGTTGTCAAAGATATTAATGATGGTATTTATTCTGTCAATTTTGGTGATGGAGATGGGAGTTTGCAGTTGTCAATTACTCAGTCTCAAAGTGTGGATGGCACTGAGCCTGTTACTCAAGCTGATGTTGTTGGTCTGCAACTACAGTTGGAGGATGAAAGGGTAAGAAAGAAAAAGAGTGATTTTCTTAAGAGAAAGGAGTTGGAACGGCGTCAAAAGGCTGCTTGCGTTCATCCACGTGCTGATGATGGCACGGGAGATGGGCATGATGAAGGTGTTGTCGAGGCTGGTGGTACTGGACATCCTGGGGCTGGTGGAGCTGAGATGCCTGCCAAGATGAACTTGTTGCAGACTCGGTTGACTCAAGTGTTTCCTCGTGATGCAGTGAAGGTGAAAAGAACTGTTTTGAAGAGGAAGTTGGTAGATCAAAATTCAGATGGCACGCCGAGGCGTAGCCCACGCTTGAAAGCTGCTTGCCAGGCTGGTGATAGCAAAGCCGATGCAGATAATGTTGCTGTCAATATTGGTCCAAGCACTATTGGTGGCTCCCCTGTTCGCCGGAGTCCTTGAGTTTTGGCATATAATAAGCCTTCTTCGTCTCCTCTTCCCGAGCGCTCTTTTTTGAAGGAAAATAAGAAGCGCAAAGTTCCCCCTGCAAAGGTTAACAAAGGTGTGAAGAAGCGTGCTCGTGTGGAGGCTAAAGATCCTGCATTTGAAGGAGATGATCTTGAAGTTAATTCTGAAGATGAAGATGCACTGGTATGAATTTTTTTTGTGTGTGTAGTATTTGAGATTTTGCTACGTTTATTAGTTGTCGTGATTAATTTATATTGCTTTTGTTCTAGTTTGGCTGAAGTAGGGTATATAGTGAATGTGTTGATGTCTGGAAGCTGTGTGATCGCTATTATCTTTTTATTAGTATTTAGTTCAAAAAAAATTTTGGTACTCACATGATTTTGGTTCAACTTTTACTAGTTCAACTTTTCTTATTTATGTGTTTGTACTGTATGTGATGTACTAGTTGTACTTCCAAGCATGAGTTGTGGCCTGGTAGGGTTGTTGGCCAGGTGAGGCTTGATGCATTTTCTGAAATTTGTGTTAGTGGTTTTGGTCTTTTTGTTTTATTGTCTTGTATATCTATTTGTACTGTAGCTGGTTTATTAGTTGAACTTGTTCATGCATCTTTTTTGCCTTCGTAGTTTTCTTTTGTTTTTTAGATTCATTTACCTAAATCTTGCTTTCTTTGATTTCCTTTTTAGCCTGTTAGCGTGATGAGTCCGGTTAGGCAGAGAAGAGGAACAAAGCAAAGTGTTGCTGTGGATGAAGGCGACTCACAGCATTTGAATGTAATTGTGCGATGTTCGCTGAAAGAGATAGATATTTGTGCTCGTTAGCTCAAGGAACGCCATGTGACCCGAGTTCATGCTGCTAGTTTTGGTTCTATCTTTGATTGGAAGGTGAAGTCTAACATTTCGCGCCCTCTGATGGGAGTCTTGTATCTGAAGATAGATCCTGACACCTTGACTCTTGACATGGGTGAGGCGAATAAGAAGCTTCTCATCACTAGTGATGGCATACAGCAGCTGTTTGGGTTCCCTCGTGGTGGTCGTTCTGCACCAAGACCGTCCAAGGACGGATACGACGATGCTCTGATGAAGTTAAGATCAGATCTTGGCATCGGCAGAAGCCAAGATATCAAGACAAAAGATTTGAGGGATAAGCTCAGGGTGCTTGTAAATGATCCTGAAAAAGATGACCTGGCTCAGGGTTCTTCATTGTTGTCTTCATGAAAGTCGTGTTGCCTAGTCCAGCCACTCGGGTTTCCAGGGAGGCAGCAATGTTTGAGAACCTCGTCATTGAGGACATGGCTAATATGGATTATTGTCAGCTGATGGTTGATAAGCTTAGAAGGGCTGTTGTGAGGTACCAAAATGGTGTTACCTTGGGGAAGGCAATCACAGGCTGTGCTATAGGGCATGTACTAATGTATCTTGACTGCCTCATCCGTGGCAAGGCTCCGGACATTGACATGCGAGTCCCCCGCATATGTTTCATGAACTAGGACAAGCTTGTTGATCTTGCTGATGCAGATTTAATAAGAAAAGGCAATGCAGACCCAAGGACGTGGGTGTTTGGGAAGCTTCCGGTGAGCTTTGTTTCTATCCTGGTATTTTAGTCATTTTTTTAAAGTCCAGCTGTTTTGGTGGACGTTCATGTGTAGTACATAGTTATCTGCTTAGTCTGGTCAGTCTGAAGCTTGTGAGTTTTAAATTTGTTCTTCAGGACTGACTTGCCTTTTTTTGTTGAACTAACGTTCTTGTTTTCATCATATTACCTGTGTGTGTAAACATTTGGCACTGCACTGACTGTGAAAGCATGTTAGTACTGAGGCTTTAAATATGTTAATTAGGTGATTTTTTTTCTGTTGGTTGCATTGATTAGTTACCTTTTCTTTCTCGTTCCCAGTGGAAAACTCAAGAGGAAGTGGTATTTTTTTGGACCTATAAACGGCCGGTCCTGGAGATGCCGTCTCAGGTTCCTAGGATTGCATCACCGCAGGATCAGTTGAGAGATGGTCGCCGTGTTGAGGGCGCTGGTGATATTCCCCCTGGCCCTGGCCCTAGTAAGTCTAGTACTTCCCAGAGGCCAGGTTTTGGTATTGATGTAGCTGTTTTTGCGTTGGAGCGCGTCGAGCATATTTTTATTAATGTGCGTTCTGAACTGGAAAAGGTCCCAACTATAGTTGAGCGTCTGAGCCGTATTGATGGCATTCTTCCTGATGGTCATCGATTTAATGCTGATGAAGCATCGGACTATGTTGAGATGGAGAAAAATTTAATTAGCGATATGCGTGATGGTGCTGCTCGCCTTATTTAGAGCTCAGCACGCCTGTTGAACACTGTCAAGCGTTTCAGAACTATGCAAGACTCTCGTTGCATGACGTATGAAGAAGATGCTGATGTTGTTATCAAGCAGATGGAGCAGAATGAGGCTGCTGCCGGGAGGACTGCTGATGATACCGAGGCTAATGTTTCTGACCATGATAAGAATGATGTTGGTTTCGACTCTCCTGTTCTTGAGGTGAGTCAGCTTTTGATCTTTGAATTTTTACTAGGTTGTTCTGTTGTCAGTACTGTAGTTGAACTTGCTCATCTATTTTTCTATTATGTTTGATGTAGGAGACCACTCATGGTGTTGAGGCTGATGTTGTTGACTGTGGAGTGAACGATTTGTCTGTTGATAAGAGCAAGGTTAGTTTTATTTTTACTGTTTAGAAAGTTTATTAAATTTTCAAGCACACGCCCTTACCTGTTCATTTTTCATTTGTTACCATCGTTCAGGATCCTGTTGATGGTGATGAGTCTCATTCGCCCATCGGTGATGTTCCTTTGAATGTTAGCATCAGCAACATTGGTGATGATGCAGCAGATGCTTCTAAGGTTTGTTATATGTTCTTGCATTATTTTTTATGCATCTTTCCCTGATGTTTCTTGTAGTTTTAAAAGTTCCTTTTGTGCACCTCTCGTGGGCTTTTTTGGTTGTTAGTTTTGCTCATTTTATTTACTGTCTGAGTTTTTTCTTTTTCAGATTACTGGTGTTGAGTGTGAGGCGACCGGTGCTGGTGATGCTGGTGGTGTTCCACTTAGCACTGATTATGACTTGGGTGGTAAGGTTTCTAATGAGGATGTTGGTGGTGCGAGCAATATTTATGGCAAATCTTCTGGTGTTGGTAGCGCTGAGATTGATAATGGTTCTGATTCTGAGGATTTGCCTCCGGAAAATTTCCTGCCTGGAGGGCTTGACTACGGTGATGCATTGGAAGACGCTATGGTGTCTAGCGTGGAAGAGGTCCCATCCGAAGATGATGATTTACTTTTGTTAACTTCTTCCGGCCCCTTAACGCAGGAGGCGCTCCTGTCTTCGCAGGATTTTCTGTCGTCAAATCCTGACAGTGCAGTCAACTTGCTGTCGTCAGAGGAGTTACCATCGTCGAACCCTGAAAGTGCAGGTAAGAATTTGTGTTAGTGTTTGGTGCCCCTTTTATTTGTACTTCTCATATATGATGTGGTGGTTGTGTTTCCCCTGTAGTGTTTGAACTTATTTGTTTGTTCCTTTCTTTGTGTAAGCAAATGGTGCTAATGCTGCCAAGGTTGATTCGTTTTTCTTTGCTGTTACGAGGTTGCGTACGAATCGTGGGAAACGGTTAGTGATGGATTTTTGTGTCCTTATTGTGCCAGTATCATTTTTGTTTATTTTCCTTTCTCTGCTCGGATTATTGCTGACATCGCACTTGTTTTGATTCTTCGCATCCTCTGTTTTTGCTCAGTGATAAGCCAATGTTTCAAAATGAGGAATGTGATGCCGGCGTTGGTAAGGTGGCTTCTGCGTTCATCCTCGGTGGCATGCTCAACTCGGATTCTGCTGATGTTGTTCTATATTGTCTGCGAGAAAATTACCGAGGCACTGACAAGCTAATTGTTCCCAGATGGGTGACGGTGAGCATTGCTTGTTTAAGTTTTATTTTTGGTTTGATTGTCCTTACTGTGTTGCATCATGTTTGATAAGTTATTTGATTATTTTCTGACTGTTTTTGGTGTTGCGTACAACAGACAAAGATACTTGATGGAAATATCAATGGCAATGTGAGGCAGTGGTTCACTAGATCAGGGGCTGATAGTTATGACTTTGTACGTGACTCATCCTTTGTTAATCCTTTTTTTTCCTGAACTGATAAAAGAATTTGTGCTCTTGTTCATAGTTGGACTCATTGTAGTAATGAAGTTGAACTGATATGTTCCTTGCAATTTTGGTAGTCTAAATAAACTTTTGTAGGCTGCTTTTATTTTTTGTTTTGTACTGAGGTTCTTACTCAATTAGAACTTATGTTTTGGTGATCTGCTAGGACTGATGAATTTCCTTTTCGCGCTTGATTATTTGTTTGAAGGCTGTTTATGAGTTTCATTTATAATTCTTGAATTCATTTTCTTCTGCACTTGTTTTATTTTAGCTTCTTTTCCCTACTTTTGATCCGCCGGCATTTGTGCCTGGCATGGTACCTGGTGAAGATGTTGGCCATTGGTGCTTGGTTAATCTCAATTTGAAGTGCCGTCGCTTCGAGTGCCTGGATTCACTCCGTGATGAAACCTGGGATGACACGGTTAGATTTTTCAGGACCATGACAGATAATATTAAGAGGCTCTGGAGGGAAGCCAGTGTAGATAGGGCCAAACCGTTATGTCCGGTGCGTGTAGATGATTTCTCTAGCGAGTTTGTTCGTGTGCCACGTCAGGAAAACACGTGAGTATCCCTTTTCATGAAATTTATTAGTTGTTTTCTGTTCCTGTTATTCGTAGTTTCGCAATTTTTGACGTGTTCATGTATTTTTATTTTTAATGTATCCTTTGTTTTTTCTGGTTAACAGGCATGATTGTGGATTTTTTATGCTGCAAAGCTGCAAGTCTTATCATTGCCGTGATGATGGTGTTGTTGAAATGTTGGATTACACATTTGAAGATATTCCTGACATTAGAAAGACTCTTCTGTATACTTGTTCGACTAGCGATGTGTTTGAGGTCGACTTCCGGGGTTTGTTTGGCATTGAGCCTTGTACGTATGCATGTCTTTTTGTCTTTTGTTTCCAGCTTGCCCTCTTGACTAGTACTCTTATGAATACTGTAGTTGAACTTACCGTTTGTGCTCCTCCTTTTTTGTTGTAGGTGAGTGGTTGGATCTTGGGGGGCATGACTACAGGATCTTTGGCAGCCAGTTCTTGGAGCTGGAGCGTGTGGCTGTTGATTTGAGCCACGGGCGTTCTCCTCAGAAGACAAGATCTGGTGTTATCAAGGGTCGGTTGGGAGCTCTCAAAGGTTCTAAAGCTGCTGATTCAGAGAGCCCCGTTACGCCCAAGAAGCCCATGGTCGAGTTGATAGACAGTGATGATGACGCGTTTGACAAGATTGCTGGGATGGGAAGGGTCACCAGGAGCGCTGCTGCCAAGGGCGTTTCCCCTCTTGCTGGAATAGTGCGGCGTAGAGCCGGTGTTGCTAGAAAGGATCCTGCGTTGGAGTCTGGCAATGTTACAAGCACGAAGCGTGCACCCAGAGCTCCGATTAAATTTTGCTCCCCCGTGAAGGAGCTACACTCTTATAAATTCCCTCACCTGGAGAAGGCTCACAAGTTGTATGATATCCTCCTTAGTGATGAAGGACGCGAGAAGTATGCTGAGTGAGTATCCCTCATTATGTTTCATCTTTTTTCTTTTTCTGTTTTTATCGCTGCTATATATATAGAACTTCAGCTGTTCAGTATATTTAAGTTGAACTGCTATGAAATGTCTTATCTCTTTTTCCATGCTTTTGTTTTGTGTGTGCTGCAGGACTACATTCTCGTTGATACCTCAGCCCGATGATAGTGTAACTTCATTCACTGGCAATCGCGTCTGGGAAGTTTTTGCACCTGGACAGCTGATGGAGGGGGATGTAATAGACCTCCTTATCGATGATTGGAAGAAAGATCCCGAGAGAAATGTTTATTTAACATCTGGTGATAGGATCTTGCTGAGTCCATATTTCATCACGGTAACGAATTAGACCATTTCTTGTCTGAAATACTTTGAGTTTTTCACCTGTTGAGTGTATATAGAACTTCTCACTTCTATATATATAGAACTTCTCACTGCTATGTATATAGAACTTCACCTGTTCAGTATATTTAACTTGAACTGATATGAATGCCTTATCTTCTTTTTCCTGCTTTTTTGTATAGTGTTTTTTGAGTTTATTCAATACTTTGCTTACTGATATTTTTTCCCTGTGTATTTTCTTTTTTGCCTTTTTGCAGGTTGTGCTTGACTGTTCGTTTTTCGGCGATGAAACCGATAACTTTAATGCTGAACGGGCAGCGAGAGAGTTCAAGCGCTATGTTCGAGATGGGGAAGATTTACTCACTACGAAACTTGTCATGATGCCTTTATACAAACCTATGATTATAACGAAGGGCAAGAGTTTGTCGCACTATTCCTTGTACACCTTGAATCGGTACCGAAAGTCCATTGACATCCTTGACCCATTAGCATACGGGAAGAATCATCGTCCTTCAAAGAACACCCACCACAAAGATTATGAGAAATTGTGAGTGTTGTTGATTTCCGCTAGCTAAAGCTTTTATCTCCAGTAGATGAATCTTTGCTATTTTTTTTGTTTCTGCTTTTATGAGACCTGAAATGTGTAGTTTTGGTGCTTTTTAATTTATAGTTCACTAGATTGGTCAAAGTCATGAAGGTTGTGTATGGCGAGGCTCAATATAATGCAAGCAGTCAGCCCAACTAGAGTGTTATTGCAAAGAGACCAAGGTTCGTCACTGTTCCCTTCCAAGGGCCGAATGAGTGTGGACACTATGCTCTCAAGTTTGCGGCAACCTATGATGGTGAAAAGGTCGTCGAGAATATTCAAAATAATGACGTGAGTTATAGTTCAGCTTTTCCTTGCTGTCTTTTGGCTGGTTGTCTTTTCCTTTCTCCAAGTTATCATTTTCATCATTTTATTTTGTTTGCAGCCCCGTATTGTAGATTGGAATGCTGAGTATCTGTATTCAATCGTGTTCAACCCGAGTAACCAGATCTTGTTGACGGAGCTTCCTGGGGAGATTCAAGCTTTGGCTCCTGGTGCATGAAACAGTTGATGATCTTTGTGTAGTGATTGGATACTTGTGCGATTTATCTCTTGAAAAAACATTGTAGTAACCATCGCGGCATTGTGATGTTTCTCAGTGTGGCGCAGCATTTTATAAACTATTTTTGTGTGATGACAATGTGTTTGAATAGCTGTTTCACTTTTATATTTTTGGCATAAGTAAGATGCAATCTTTGATATATGTGGGCTGCATTCAGTTAGTGAACTGCATTGGTTTACATGAGTGAGCTGCATTCTTTGGCATAAGTGAGCTGCAGTTTTTGACATATGTGGGCTGCATGCTGTTCTGTTGGTGAACTGCATTGTTTTACAGAAGTGAGCTGCAATCTTGTACTGATGGTATAGTAATGTGAGGACTGATTTGACAGAGTTCTTTCTGAACAGTGGGACTGATTTTATTTTCATCTGTCTTTTTGTACTGATGGTATAGTAATGTGAGGATTGAATTGTTTTTCATATAGCAGAGGGCTTTGAAAATATTGATGTCTCAGTACTATGTGGATGCAGTATGAGTGGACTGTCGATTCCTGGTTTTCTAGTACTGTTGTCTTATATCTGTTCGAACTGAAGTCAACTCGCATTGAAATTATTTACGGCAAAAAAATTTAATTGAGGTGTAGCCAGTTTTTATTTAAAGAATAATTTAAGCAGACTATTCAATAAATATGTCTGGAACTTCTCGAATATAATTAGTTGAACTTCAAAGTTAAAATAAATTGCATGTTTTAAATTAGCTACATTTAACAGATAGCTTATTAAGGTCTCACTTTTTAAAGTATCAATTATTTTGTAGCGTTTTTAAATTCCTTTGGTCGTGCTGCAGAGCTAAATTCATTTTATTTTATTTTATTTTTAAAAAATTATTGCCTGCGAACATGTATTTGAACTTTTCTATATTCAGTTTTTGAACTTTTTTGTTGTAGTTTATAATTCATTTTCCCCGCTCTAGTTCCTTCAATGGGTCGTATGGGGTGAGTGTAATTTCTAGGCGAGGCAGGCTTCCAACGCGCAGGCGTATTGGGCCCTTTTTCGGCCCAAATAGCTCGTACGCTCGTTTGTGCCCTGGCGTCTGCGCGTGCGCTGCGAGTTTAGTCCCACCTCGCTAGTCGAGGGGGCTCTCGACCGGTTTATAAGCGCTGAAGAGTCTCATGTGTCGAACTCCTCTGTATACTTACTTGAGCGCTTATACACGGCGCTCGCTCTCTGTTTCATGACCTGTGGGCCCTGGTCGGTTGGCCCCGCGATGTGTGGTTTGCGATGGATTCGCCTATGGTTTGTTGTGGGCTTGAGTCCAAGTAACCTCCTGCGTAGGGCGAGCGAGTACCTTGGCGGTCATTTTTTTTAATAAAAAAACTAGTACTTGGCTGGTTCAGTAGAGGGACTGATTCTTCTTAGCATTTTTCTTGTAGTGCTTGTGAATTTACTCCCCTGATAGAAGCATGATAGTACTGAATGTTCTCCTCGGGTTGAACTGTCATCTCTATAGTGTGTTTTTGACTTAATATTTTATAAGTAAACACCACACGGTTTGGTATATCTTAATATTATCTGTTTATATTTGACTTAAATATGTATAAATCTATGACTACTATTAATAAAGCAGTAGCAATATATGAACCAAAATATATACGGACCTGACCAGTAACACTATTCAGCTAACACTTTGGCACTGCAAGTTCTGGTCAGGTGTACTGCTGTCAAATAGCAAGTGCACTGCATCTATAGTGTGTTTTTGTCCCTTTTTTGTTGTGGTCATTTTCAGTGTTCTTCTGGTAATATTTAGTATGGAAGTACTTATGTAACAACTAAGCTGTACTGAGCTTTCAAGTGTTCTGGTACTGTTATCCTTTAGCATGTCAGTGCTCATAAAATGCAAACTGAAGCTTCTTAGCCTTTTTGTTGTAGTACTTGTTAAATTTCTAGCCTATTTTTAGAAAGCATGATTTATTAGTACTGACTGTTTTCCTCGGCTGGAACTTACTTTTTTATTGTGATTGCACCTTTTTTGTTGTGCTTATTTTCAGTGTTCTTCTGGCACTATTTAGTTTTTATAGTACTTGCGTACACAACTAAGTTGTACTGAGATTCCAAGACTACTAGTATCTCCATAACTAGTGCTGAAGAGCAGCCACAAAGTTTCATTCACAAGCTACTTCAACTTCACATGGTGGATAAACAATATAGCAAGCTAGCAAACTTGTTCAACCACATAAGCAAACTTGTTCAACCTGACACACATGACATAAGCAAATTGGTTTAACCTAACAAAAGCAAACTACTAACTTGAAACAAAAGGAAGGACAAGCACAAGCGCAAGCAACATGTAGCCAGATTGTGATGTTTCCTCATCCCTAAAAGTCGAGGTGGAAGTAGGGGTCCTCTGCCTCCCATTTTGCCCTTTCCAGACCTTGTTTGATGTTGTCGATTTTCTTCCATGACTTGTAGGTGGTGTACGCATCTATTGCTGCATACTCGATGAGTTTCTCTGGCAGTGGGCTGACCCCCCACAGTTTATGGTCTTCCTCCTTGTTGATCTTCTTCTTCATGTTCTTGTAGAATGGGTGGATCACGCTAGATGCAACATCAGCCAAAGAGTCGTACTTCTTTCCAGTGTATGGAACTCTCCATTCGCGCTGGATGTCAATGAAGTTTTTGGGGTTGATCTCCAAATCAGAATTCTTCAGCATCTTTTTGTCACGTTCAGTGCTGAAACCGGCAAAGGTGTACAACTTCTCCTCCTTCAGGAGCTCGTGGAGGCGCTTGGGCCTGCAAGGGGAGAGACATATTGAAGATTAGTGTTATTTTCATGATTTAATTCTTCAGTTCTGGTTTACAATTGATGAATCCATGAAGTAGATGCTTATATAGTATAATTCATGGATGAATGTAGTTCAGAAACTAGTACACAAAGTTCAGAAATTAAATTCAAGTACACCATGTTATTTTTCTTTTGGTATCTACAATTGAGTCATTGATCTATCTGCTGCTTAGTACTAGTTTAGTTTTCTTTGTTGAATAAAAAAACATATACTAGTTCTTCACCAAGTTCTTACTTTTTTTGCTAATGAAACTACTTTACTACATCAAATTCAGAAACTACTTTTACTACATCAAGTCCAGAACCTAGACTAGTGCTTCAAGATCAGAAACTACACTAGTCCATCAAGTTCAGAAATTAATCTGTTGCAAGAATTTCAGATACAAATCTAGTGCATCAAGTTCAAAATCTATTTTTAGTGCATCTACTTGAGAAACTGCACTAGTACATCAGGTTCTGAAACTGCACTAGTACATCTATTTCAGAAACTACACTAGTACTAGTTTAATGAAATATCAGGATGCAGTACTAATTAAACAGATGCCCGAAGAGGTTCAATGAGTAGGATGGTTCACCATTCTTTGGCCGCGGTGATGTGGTATACCAGGCAGAGTTCCTCCACGCATAATTGCATAATTGTTACCCTCTGTGGAGGTTCGTCTTCCCTTGTAAACTCCACATCAACGCCGATGAAGCTAGGATACAAGCCGCCGCCCCTCATCCTCAGCCACCTGATCATCTCATCGGCTTCGTCTGGATTGCTGGTGCAGACGACCTCCAGCGTCTCCTTGCCATGGAGATCAACATCTTTGAGCTTGGTGGTGTAGTCGTACTTCCCACCGGTGACCTGGACGTCGTCGACCTTGCTGGTCTGGTCGGACGTCTCACCACGGTGTCGTTTGGCAGACGGTTCGTCCGCCATTGCTCTCCTCCAGCGATGGCGGTCTTAAGACAGAGGTGTTATGGGGAGTTGCTAGTGGAGTTTGAGCGGCAATGGTGGTTTTCCAAATGAGGCAGAGATGGAGGTGAATGGGCTTTTTTATGGCGTGGTTTGGGACATGGGGGAGGTGGTTGAACGCGGGCTCGCCGTGGTAGTGGTGGTAGTGGACGTGGGCTCGCCGTTGCAGTCCGTTGTGGCAACCGCCCAATGGGTGGCGCGGGAGCTGGCCTGGGAAAACCAACCGTCCAAGCCTGTACCGCGCGATTATCTGTTTTTGGACGGATGGTTGAACCCAGGTTGAACTTACCAGTGCGCGCCTCGCAGTTGATGTCAGCGTGGTGACGAGATTTTTATTAGTCCCACCTCGGTAGTTTTGTTCTTGACGAAGGTGTTTATAAGGTGGGATATTTAGCTCAGGGTATCTTGTTCCCTTGAGGACACTCACACATGGGCCTGCTCCAACCATCAGCACAGGGCCGTCCTGGCACACTAGGCATCAAGTTTGTCACGCCAGCCCTGTGCCGTTGGTTGGAGCAGATTTACTCTTTTTTTGTGTGTGCTGATATTTTTTTAAACCTTATTTTTTGAAATGATTGTTTAAATCAATAAAAAAAATTAAAATATTTTTACATGTAATAAATATTTAATTGTACTGCATCGGTAATTAATGTTGAACTTCTCCATAATTTTAGGGGTGTTTCGTACAAATTCAAGTGCACTGCTTTTTCATGAACCGTGTATATATTTTTAGTATTTGTAAGTAACAGCTATCTAAATTTGTGGGGTTGTGTTTTAATTTTTAATATCTATCTTGGGAACAAAAATATAGCTGAAATATAGTAGTCAATTTTTGTAGGTAACCGCACTGCAATTTAGTTGAAAACGGACTGCGATGTTTAACTGACAGCACATCTTGCTTCAACATACCGCACTGCACTGTTTGACGCAGCGGACTGCATTCCTTTTGTGACTTTGGAGCTTCCCGCATTTTTTTATGTGAGCGAACTGCAGTTGCTCGCTATGTTTGTGGTGGGGGGTGGTTTGGGCCGTGAGAATGTGTTGGGCCTGTTGGGGTGTAAGTCACATCCGGCCCAAGTTGGCCTACCTGCAGGCTGCTTTGCTCTGTGTTGTGTGTATGCGGCGGTAAAGTTTAGTCCCACCTCGCCTACCGAGGGCGGGCAGGACCGGTTTATAAGCCCTGGCGAGGCAGCGCCACCGAACACCTCTTGATACTGAATTGGCGCTTACGAACGGCACTCGCTTACCCATCCACGTTGACCCGTGGGCCCTTGTGTGCCTGGGCCAAATCATTGTGGCTCAGAACGGGCTCGCCTATGGTTCCTCTGTGGGCGCAGTCTTTAGTACGAGACTGGCTTGGTCCAGGTTGCACCTGGGTGGTCACCTTTTTTCATTCAACTAATTTTCTTTTAGCACTTCATTTAATCACGTACAGCGTTGCACGCATCCACAGTGTGGCACTGCGTTAGCTAGTATCGTGAACTGCATGCATCTTTATGCATAGGTGTTTAGTCTTTTATTGAATCATATTAAAAAATATATGTAGAATATGTCCTTGTGTACTGCTTTTACAAACGTACAGCGCTGCACGCAACCATAGTGTGCACTGCGTTAGCTAGTATCATGAACTGCATGCATCTTTCTGCGTAGGTGTTTAGTCTTTTATTGAATTATATTAAAAAATATATAATATGTCCTTGTGTACTGCTTTTACAAACGTTTCGCACTGCACTGCGTGTACAATTGTTTTTTGAGTACTTCATTTAAGCATGTACTGCTCTGCACGCACCCATTAGTGTGAACTGCATTAGCTATAATGGTGAACTGCATGTGCCTTTCGGCATTGGTGCGTTTGCGGGGTGTGGGTTGCAGAATTCCATTGAGCAGTCAAGGTACATTGGTTTCTCGTCTTCCGTTTTTCTTGGGAATGTAAGTTGTATTGATTGTCCTCTTTTTTTGGTAACGAAACTTACATTAATTTTTCTGTTTTTTCCCGGTGTGCCTAGACCTTTTGCATTCCTCTTCTATATATTTAACTCTCCTTTGCAGTTCATTTCCCCTGTAGCTGCATCCACACTCCCTTTCAAAGCGTCCTTTCTATCTTTTCGGTTTCTAGGGTTTTTTTTGCCATGGCGCCACGCCCCTGTGCGAACCTCTCCTGCTGCGGCCATGGCTGTGGTGTGCCGACGCACTGCGACTGCTCAGCCTGCAGTGAGGCCCGGCGTGCTCGCCTGAGGGGCAAGGTCCTGTGCCAATCTGGGCGAGCGCAGGAGCTTGCGTATGGCACGGTTTTCACCGAGGGATTGGATCTGGACGATATCAATGTCGTTCAGTTCCATTCTGCTCTGCTTCGCCGTGGCCTTGGGCGCACTAGCCCATTTGTCCATCGCCTCACGCCCACAGATGTGGAGACTCATTACAAGATGGTAATTTTCGTTTGATCTGATTATTATTTTTGTCTTTTATTATTAGGTATAATTCCCACATCAGTCTGAACTGCTATCATTTTAGAAGCGTACCTCTTTTGTCTATTGAAGTGTATTGCACGATGTTGTTGTATCTTGTTTTTAGGTTTTGCTATTGTAGATATAGCTTTTTTTTGTATGTACTACTACATGGTTAGAAGATGTGGACTGCCTAGATATGTGATGAGCACTATTGGTTTGCACTATTTGTTTTTATATCATATATGCAGTACATGCATCCTTATGTGAACTGCATGAAAATGAGACGTGTACTGCATATTTACCATGTTCCACACTGCATCTACTCCTTCTGTGCACTTCGTGTAATAGGGTCACGAGCTGCATGTACGTTTTCTCTGTACTTCTTATGGCTCCACTATGCACTTCAACTATCTTGCGTCAGCACTGCATAGTGGTTCGTACTGCTGTTCGTCCTCTAATAGTTTTATTATTATTTCTGTAGAAAATCCCCCATCGAGTTATTAGGTATCTCAGGCTTAAGAAGGCGGGTATTCTCCAAGTTGTTCTCGGCGAAGGTCACCCAAAACCAGCCGAGTATCGTGTTGGCGTTGATGGGCGGTTGTATCTGCAGAGAGGCTGGAAGGAATTCGTCATTGAGAGTGGCCTGATGTCTCATCAAGTTGTTGTCCTAAACTTTTTTGAAGTTGGGGATCGTACTATTGAAATCACGTTTGACGTGATTGGTTAAGATTTGAGGTGGTTTGTAATAAGTACTTTTTGTGTATCGAATGCTTCATCCTACTCTGTTATGTGGACTGTAATGAAAACTCGTATTTGTTTTCTATCTGTGAGACATGCGTATTTTTACCTAATCCGAACTTCCTGGCTTGGATGACTGAACTTCCTGACTTGTATGACGGAACTTCCTGACTTTGTGTTTGTTTTAGTTGGTTCAACGCAAGTGCATTGCGCGGCTACCGAACTGCACGCTCAACTATAATGAACTGCACTTTTAGGGAAAGAGAACTGCATTTTCCAGGAGAGAGAACTGCTTCATCGCTCCCGTTCTGTATGCAGTCGGGTGCTGCGGGATGATTTTAGTTGGTTTTGGACGTCCATTGTCCTTTGTTTCTTTTTTATTTACTGGGATCCCGACTAAAATCTGCAGTAACCGACCGATTTGGCGGACGAGCTTTTCCTCTGATCGTTCGTGTTAGTGTGTAATATAAGCTTAAAGTCAGCGTGTAATTCGTGTTTATATAAGTTTTACAGATATGCAAACTGGTATATGATTACTATAGTGAACTGTATCTATTTTGTTGTTAACCTGCTACTTCTTCTTGGCGAGTGGAGCGCGTCTTTTATTGCAGTTTGCCATGTTGTTCTTGGCGGTGTTGCAGTTTCTTCTCTTCGTACTGTGGTGTTTAGAGCACCTTGCCTGGTGGTTGATGGCAGTCTTTGTTTCCCACGGCTGTGAACTGCAGTCTTTGTCTTTCCTCGCGTGCTGGTTGATGGCGGTGCTGGTTTTGTACCACTTTGAACTGCATCCTTTCGTGCTCCTAACCTGTTTTTTGTATGGTGTGTCGTCGTCGTTTGTTTCTGTACAGCTTTCCCTTCAGTTTTTTGTCTTTTGTTTGGTGGTGTTATTGGCATTGTTTCTTCAGGTTCTTCATCTTCTTCACTCTCTTCTTCTTCTTCATCCTAATCTTCGTCTTGTTCTTCTTCAGAAACAAATTGATCCTCTTCTTCGGTTGCATCACTATTTTCTTCTCCAATATCATGTTCATCCTCTTCTTCATTTTCTGATCTTGTTCTCTGTGGGTAGATTCTCGAATTGTGTCTCTGCCTCTTTTTGCAGATGCTGTAGAGTCTCGGTTTTGTCAAATTTTGAGTTTTGCCAGCAGAACTGGTATGGCTATTATTCTGCTGCCTTGGTGCAGCATCCCTGTTTTGTTGCACATCTCCAGTGTCGTGCTTTTGTTGTTCATGTTTTTTTACATGTCCTGGAATTGTGTCCGCTGATGACATTACATGTCAGGCACCTTCTTATTCCCAGCGGCCTACCATCACTGTCTAGCTCAGGCTATGGCTTACTATTTGTTTCAGCATTTTTCTCCTAGGATGCAGCCTTTTTTGGAGCTGCATCGCCCCCTTTCTTCCTCCCTTTTGTGTTTGAAACTGGAGGTGGAAGGATTGTTTCCTTATTGATTTGAGCAGTAGCAATGTGTTCAGCACCTTCCGCTTGCTCGGTACTGTTGTCACCCAAGGAATTCTGAGCTTGCTGAATTTTTGCTGCTTCTTCTTCTTCATTCAGCACATCAACCTCCTCGATCAGTGCCCTCATACCAGACATCGCCCTGTGGTACCGGGCGTCGGACCTTGTCCCTCTGTTTGCCAGGTCCATTGCTGTTTCTGCCAGCGTTTTACTACGGCAGAATAGTGAAGTTCCATCTGGTGCTGTTTGTTCGTAGTCTCTATGGTCAAACGTTGGATTTGATCTTGCATTTCTGGTGTATCTTTTCAAGATGTACACTTCAGGAATCTTGTCTACCCTCAACTGATGGAGCATGCATATCACATGGACGCAAAAGAGCCCTGTAGACAACACAGAATTCTTTCTTTTGTAAGTGAACTGCATTAAATTAATAGACCATACTTTTCTTTTTAAGCAAGTGAGCTTCATGCATAGCTTGCTGAAATTAAGCTTTTTGTGCAAGCGAACCGTACCTGTGTGTGTCCACAGTTTGCACTCGCATTCGTAGACACCGTTCTCGACATCGGCGACCACTTGGAATTCATGCTTTGCCCAATCAAATGCATCTGATCGGTTGTAGTGGTGAACGAGGTATTTTGTTGGGTAGTCAGGGCACTGCTCTGCTCTGAATGTTGTGCTGCGGTAATGTGTCTCCTTGAAATCTGCAAAAACTGCCCTTGTGTATATTTTGGATAGCTGGACTTCAAATCCAAATTTGGTGGTCGCCTTTACCTCTGACTGCGTGATCAGAAAATTAGTGTTAGACATCACAAAACAGGAAATTTTGTTTGTTTTTGAAGTTATTACTAGTTTGATGAACATTTTTTGTACCTCATTCCCGATTGTCTCTGCGTGCTCGACGGCCCTCCTGGTCTGAATGCACTTGTCCACGTATTGAGCAAACAGATGGAGATCATGCTTCTCTTTGACGAAGTTTTTCTTCAGTATACGGTTCATACTCTCGCTTCTCTGCGTGGAAGTCATCCGCGCACAAAATACTTCCTTGTAGTAAGCTGATATCCACTCTTGCCGGTCATCCCATAGCGAATTCATCACCTCGTCGTTTTGCAAGTTGTATTTCTGCATGAGATCCTTCCATGCTCGTTCAAATTCTGACGGCATTAGTGGATGGTTCAGCACCGCGGTGAGGTCAGCCTTGAATGTGTCGTACGCCTTATACAGCAAGGTGAGGTGGTCTTTGTACTTCTTCATGATGTGCCACCGACACAACTTGTGCAATGTATCTGGTAGGATAGTTTTTAATGCTACCTTCATCGAAGAACATTGGTCTGAGAGGCACAAGTAGTGTATTTTTATTAAGTTGTCCATGTGCAAGAAAGACGGAAGAAATAGAAGTGGACAAAACAAATGTAAGTACACAGGTGTTGTATTGTACCTGTGAGCATGCAGATTGGCAGCTTGTAGTTCATGCATCTCAAGAATGTTTTGAAAACCCATTTGAACGACGGGATCATTTCATCTCGCACAAGGGAGACAGCAAAGATCGTGCTCTGGAGATGATGGTTCACTCCCACAAATACTCCCAGCGTCATGTGGAACTTATTCGTTTTATATGTCGTGTCGAATGTCACGCAGTCTCCGAAATCTTCATCCGATCCTCTGCAACTTGTGTTGGCCCAGAAGATGTTTCTTACATGTTTCTCTGCATCGACGTCGTAATCATAGAAGAACTCTGGGTTGATCTTCTTCATCTTCTCGAAGAAACCTAGAAGTTTCTTGACGTCATCTTGAGACTCCTCTCTTGCAAACTGCTGTTTTCTGCATTTCAAACACAATGCAAACTTATCTTATCAAAACGGTAAATAATTGCCCAAATAATGCTCAAGGGAGATGTTATGTGATGTGCTTACTTGTTGACCCAGTCGCGGCTAGTATGCCCCATGAAGTGCAGACCATCGGACATACGTGACAGTGTTGACATCATCTGTGCGTGTGTGTGGTTGTCCAGCTGCATGTCCTTCACCAACTGGTCAATCAAAGGATCATCTCTTTTGTGTGAGTGCAGGTGCAAAAGCATCCCGGGGCTTTCGAGCATCTTGTGATTGTGCTTGAGCTCAACCTTCTCTATCACAAAGCTCCCTTTCTTCCTCTCTTTCACTCTAATTCTTGCTCGGCAACCAGTCCTTTTTGATGTCTTCGCACGTTTTCGGTCATGTTCTGCAATAGTCTCCTTGTGCTTCCCTTCTCTGGAGCAGACAATGTAGTTATATGTCTTGTGGTTCGACCTTTGGCGTATGCCAAAACCTGCATGTCTAGCATAAGTGTTGTAAAACTCCCATGCATTATCGTACGAGCTGAACTTCATTCCAGCGACAGGTATCAGGTTTGACGGCATGTTTTTATTCTGCAAGGGAGCATTTGTCGTAAACCATATTAGGAAAAAATTGCATCATCATATTTTTGAATTTGTTTATGACAGAATTATCTTTTGTCACATTTGTTAGAGACTAAGTGCACTGCTCTATCAGACTAAGTGTAATGTTCTGTTATAAATAAGAGGACTGCATATTGTTCAGTTTTCGAATAGTTGACTGCATTAGATATTTGCAACAAACTTCACATGGATTGTAAGTGCGCTGCTTTTCTCAATGGACTGGAATATTATAATTTTTCAGGCCAGAAACACATACATGGGTGTACTCTCTTTCATCCGATGGCGTTTGCAGCTCGCCGGGTTGTATTGGACACGGTGGTGTTATAACAGATCTGTGTAGTTGAGGATCTCACAGTGGCAGTAGCGAGGAAGACTTGTTCCTGCTGTTGACTTCTCGCCGAGGCACCCTTGGTGGTCGCTGTCTTGAACTTGATGCTGGAGGTGCACGCGGAGCTCTGTTTTGTGGTGCAGCAGGTGGACGCGGTGGTAGTCCAGTGTTGTGGTGATGTCTCACTTGATTGGTTTGAAATTGTTGGAGCGGCGGCACATCATCATCATCATCATCATCACCTTCACCATCATGGCCAATAGCATCATCGTTGTCTGTTCGGACATTCTGTCCAAATGTAGTGAACTCGTGCTTGTACTCTGGCTCGAGAACTGTTATTGGCTCATTGTCATCGTCATCATCATCGTCATCATCATCCTGTTGATGAGTGCCCTCCCACATGAAGGTGACATCGTCGTCATCTTCCACCACCTCTTCTTGCTGGAAAAAATATTCGTCCGAAGAGTATTGCACCCTGTTTGTTGTAGTGTAGAATCCTCGAGGTATCTCAGGAGTTACCCATCCAGTGTTTCCAGAAGCTTGGCTCATCCTGCAGTTCAGGGGCTTTGGGTTGTGAATTATCCGCGGCATTTTTTGTCTGGTGAACTGAACTTCCTGCACAAAACGGCCGAGCTGCATTGTCAGGTGAAATGAACTAAATTATGCGAACTGCAATGCCTTTATAAATAGCACTGCGAACTAATGCAGCCGGACTACATCATCGCACAGTGCGAACTGAAGCAACCGCACTGCATCATTATTCAAGGTGAACCTATGCAACCGCACTGCATAATTGAGCTACCGGACTGCATCATTATTCAAGGTGAATTGAAATAAACGCACTGCATCGCCTTTAGGGACGTACTGGACTTCATGCACTGCATTGGCCGAATAACTAAACTGATAGCGGAGAAGAGGTGAACTGCTTACCTCATGTTGCAGTCCGTCTTTGTGTTTGCATGAAGTTCCCTTCGCTTCCGTCTGCAGTCCACTTGCCCTTGCAGCCCACTTGAGCTTGGCCTTCTTGAGTATTTCATGCGCGATTTGAACTTGACTTAACGTCAGTGGAGATGGAGGTTTCGAGCAGAACCTCGTCGAAGCTTGCATCCAAGAACTAGTCACGGAGGAAGCAGCCTTGCGAGCACTTCTTCTTCGTCGAACTGGTGCAATGTCGAGGCAGCACCAATCCTGATATGGCGATGTGCCACCGATCTCCGAGGACGCTGCCACGGAAGAAGGCCGGGTGGAGTGAGGGGGCGGCGCTCCGAGGCTGCTGCCTCGGAAGAAGGCCGGGAGGAAAGGGGCGGCGGCGCTCCGAGGCCGCTGCCCAGGCCGTCGCCGCGGAAGAAGGCCGAGAGGTGTGGGGCGGCGGTGCTCCCAGGCCGCTGCCGCGGGAGAAAGCGAGGAGGAGAGGGGCCGCCAATACAGAGTTCTAAGACTCCCGCCGACTGTTTCCAGTCAACGGGAGCCTCGGGGACTACACCCAGTGGGTGCACTCAGCGTGCCCCCACTGGAGGAAAATGAACACCCAGTGGGTGTGCCCCGCGCAAACCCACTGATGGAAGTTCAGTTTCAAATTCAAAACAAAAACTTCGAATAACACTTACAATGGTATTTACTCGGGCGTTGGTCCTCAGAGCCTCGCTGGCGTTGTACGCTTCCCTCAGCCGATTGTTCATCACCTCCACCTAGATCAAGGCCTCCTTACTCGCTCCCACTGGTCCTCTGGGACCCTGTGCAAGGTGAAAGCCGTAGCAGGAGCCGACTGTGCCATGGGTGTGGGCTCAGGAGGTGCCGCAATGAGTACCAACGAAGAGCTGGCCTGCGCCGGAGGACTCGGACCGACGGGCTTCCTGGCAGCCTTAGCAGGAGAAACCCGGGTCTTCTGGCCAGGTGAAGCCTCCCGCATCACGATGTCCGCTCCAGTCGGTGCCCCCTTGTCGGCCTCTGGGTGCGACGGGTTGGCCTTGTCGTCCTCATCCAGATGGATGACTTTAGTCGGGGCTGCACGAACATTCGGGAGATAACGTCAGGTTGCAAACCACTCAGACAAGATTCAAGATGAATGGCAGTCGATAAAACCTTACCCTTGGAAGTAGCAGCGTCGGCAGCATCACCCTTAGTCTGGCCTCGCTTTGGAGCATCCGGGTCTGGTGAAGTCGTTGACGTCTCATTGCTGCAAGATAGGAGATCACTCGGTAACTCGGACGAATGAAAATTACGTGGGAAAGAGAGCTGGTCTCAAGTACTTACGTTGAAGCCAGTGGCACCGCCACTTTGATCTTCGGCACCGCCGCCTTCCGGGGCTTGGCGGAGACTTGCTTCGACTGTTTGGGCTGTTTCTCTGCCGAGTCAGCAGCCTCCGCCCTCAGGCACTTCGCTCCGTGCGAAGAAGCCGAAGCTGTCGGCCTTGACTCACTCGGCGCCCGAGTGTTCTTCACTTTAGTACCCGGGTCATTCTTTTCCTTGGTGCGGCGCTCCCAAGGAACAGTCTCGGATAGGGAAGACTCAGCCTCCTCGCCCTCCTCGGTGTCGCTCGCGTCTTCGTCACTTTCCTCCTCTTCCTCGTCGTTGCCCTCCTCCTCCTCATCGCTGTCATCTGGGTGCTGCCGCTCCGTATCGCTCGTCATGTCCTCTGGGTCACGGTCGACAACCGGCACCTGCGAAAGCATCTTCTGGAAACTCTGCGAAAAGAAGTCGCTCGTCAAAACATAAACAGGTGCAAAAGAACTGTCATATGGGGCACTCGGATGAAGAGTGGACTTACGTCGATAGGCTGATTGTCCAAGTCGTACAGGGGCACCCTTCTGGCTCCGCGCGGATTGTCTCGCGCTGAGGTGATCGCCTTGATCTTGCCCTCGAGGGCCTTCGCCGACAAGATGCCGGGGTGCACTCGAGTGGGGTCACTTGGCCCCTGGTACTGCCACATAGGGTGCGCTCTATCCTGCAGCGGCTGGATCCTCCGACTGAGGAACGCCTCCAGCAGGTCCATCCCGTCGACTCCGGTCCGCACCACTCCCACCAAAGCATCCACCAAGATTCCCACATCCACCTTCTCTTCCTTTGCGACTATGAGCGATGGAGGAGCAGCGACCCTAGCCGCCGAGTACGGAGGCAACCCAATCGGACTCCCTTCACTTGGGACGTCCTTGTAATAGAACCAGCTGTCCTGCCAGCCCTTGACGGAGTCGGGGAAGCTCATCTTGGGGAAGGCCGAGTGCCCCCTGAGCTGGATCCCTAATCCCCCGCACTGTTGTGTCACACTGGTCTTGGCGCCCCTGGGCGAGTCCTTCTTCACCGTCATCGACCGACAGGTGAAAATATGCTTGAACAACCCCCAATGGGGGTAGCAGCCGATGAATTTCTCGCACAGCGAGACGAAAGCTGCCAAGTAGACCACCGCATTCGGCGGAAGGTGGTGGAGCTGCGCCCCGAAGAAATTTAAGAACGCACGAAAGAAAGGGTGTGGAGGCATCGAAAAACCTCGCTCGACGTGGGTGACAAGGAGGACTCGCTCGTCGGCGTTCGGAGCGGGCTCGACCTCGTCCGCCTCGGGCAGCCTCCAGCCGCCCACAAGGATCAGTCCCTCGTCTTCCAGCTCCTTCAGCCGGCCCTCCGTCACCCGCGAGGGGACCCAGTCCCCCTGGACGCGGCCCGCCGCCGCGCCGCCACTCAAGGACGCACCCTTTCCCCGCCTTCTTTGCCCTCTCTAGCCTGGCTGTCGTGTCCTTCACCATGGTTTCTAGCGCTCGGGAGCTCGAAGCGGAAGCGCGAGAGGAAGAGGGGAGCGGAGGACGCGAGAGGGAAAGGGGATCTGGAATTTACCCTAGCCCACGCAGGCTTTATACCGCAGGTAAAAATTCATCAGGTGGAATCTCGGCCGCAGATCTCTGGATCGGATGGAGCTTGCGGCGGGAGTGCATGCAGACATATCGGGACACGTAGCGGCTGTCAGGGCGAAAATCGAGGTGCCACGCCCCACTTTCCCCACTAGCCGCTACGTAACCGCTTCTGCGCGCGCACGCGCGATTTCGAATCCCGGAAATCCCGCAGCGAATCGGCCTGACAGATCGCATCCGCATCGTTTCCTAAGAAACACCCGTCGACCCGACTGACCGCCTTCCGCAGGACATCGTGCACTCGGACACGTTAAACACCCGACTAGAGTCTCCTCCAGGATTGCGAAAGGACGAGCTCGACGCCCCTCCGCAGGTTAACTTGGCCCTTTCACTAGGCTCCAAGGCACGTGTCTCATAAATTTGGACTCAGAGCTGGCCCGCGCTGGCGTTCTTCCGGGATATGGAGTGGCGTCTCTCCGAAGATTCAGTCCACGCGCCGGCGTCGTCACTCGAGTTTCATGGCATGCCTTCACTCGGCCCCAAGCCCATCTCTACTGAGAGACACGCGGATGCCACCAAGTTTTGCCTAGCAATCGGCACCATCCGATCATTCGAAAATTCTCTAGTCCAGAATCCGTTGCGGCTTCTCCCAAGGATAACCGCGGGGTGAGCGGAGGTCGAGTGCCTCCGAAGCACTCGGACCGCTCCGAAAGCTCAACCCACTCGTCCTATTAAGCCTCAACCGATTCGGGGGCTAATGATGGGGTCACCTACCACCGATAGGGACAAGGACCTGACATCTAGGGCCCACCTAAGGCCCACACTATTATTCAGAGACCCCTGGGTCACAAGTGCAACCGGATGCACACCGTGAAGGATTCACTCGGACCCTGCACGGAAAGCACTCGGACGGACGTCTACTCTCTAGTCGGCAAGTCATCATCACTCGGACAGAGGAGACGTACGGACGGCATGGGGCTGCAACGGTCTAGTAGTCTTCAACTAGACTTTAAGCATAGTTATGGCTACCGTTACCGGTAACTGTCGTAGTCATAGCCTTGTTAATCAGTGTTAAACGCCCTTAACCGCTGTACTTATTGTCATTAATGCCCGGCGACGTGGTGGCTGAGAGGCTGCGGCGCACTCCTATATAAGTCGCCCTCTCCCTCCGTTGCAAGGGTTAAGCACTCATTGTAATCAGATACCCTTAGAGAAAACAAGCCTCAGGGCACAAGACGTAGGGCTTTTACCTCCTCCGAGAGGGGCCTGAACTCGCTAAATCCGAGCATCACACCTGTGCTGTAGCTAGGCTCTGCTCCTCATTTGTACCCCTAGTACTTACTGTCAGACTGGTAACCACGACAACGGGGGCTAGAAATCAGTCGCAATTTGCCGAATCCTCTGGCCATTTTGCTATAGGCACGCCTAATTAAAATGTTTATATTGATAGCTAGCTTTAGTGATGGAGAGATCATCCATCCAACCCTAACCGCCACCCCTCGAGATCTTATTTTTACCGGTGAGTCATCACTCTCTCACCTTCGACGGCATCGTGAGGTTGTGGGAGGCTAAAAATTGTTCTCTTGGCTATGACGGTGACCAAATTGGCTTGCATAATAATTGTCCTCATTCTCCTTCGACATGCCGGCCTTGCCTTTGGCGGCTACTGAGATGTAGGTTTGTATCATGTCGATTTGGGGTGCCACATCACGTCGTCTGGTCAACCATGGCATGATTTTTCTTCAGCTCGTTGGACTCGACGGATCTGCGAAGTGGATCCCTTTTTTTTTAGAATCACCGGGGAAGAGTCCCTCCACGTGAATATATTACTCAAAGCGGCCATTATGCCAGGAGAGTGATCTAGTTTATAAGGGAAACCGGATCAAAAACCTGAACAACTTGACCCGTTTATAAGGAAAACCGGGTCGAAAACCGTTTATAAGGATCCCGTTTTTTAGGAGCATCAACAATGGATCCTCCCCCAGCCCATGTGCAAGACTGGTTTTCTGGCTCTGCCTCAAGCGGCGGACTCTTTTCGTGGTAGATTTCAGCATAACTTGTGTTCTATTCGTGCTGGGGCAGGAATTCAAGAATTTTAGTTTGAAAGCTTCTATTGGTTTATTTGGTCTTAATTTCGTGTTTGCGTTTTATTGTGAGTCTTTGTATAAAAATTATTCCTTGTGTGTTTCAGATAGATTATTTTCCAGTTCTTGTAATTGTTTGATAACCTACTTTTTGTTCAGTTTACCAGTTTGGATCAACAGTTCCCTCTAAAAAAAGAGAAATGGCTCATTTGTTTACATAATTCTCAAATCAAAGGAATAGGAAAAGTAAGGATTGGGATATCATGCCCACTCCAATTCTTAGGAATTTTTCATGAGGTCTCACCTAATACCAAGAATCCTTAGGAATTAGATCAATATGAACACAATCCTTCCCTGCAAAAGAATAAAAAAAGAACACAATCCTTAGGAATCTAGCACCTCTATTCCTATGACACGAATGTTCACCATAGAAAAGAAATCCTGTAGGAATCCTTAAAAATTCCTTCAAACCGAATAAAGCCCTAAATAAAGGTAAACATACATCTCATCCATACTCATTACTCCAACAAAGACAAGAAAAGTCTCATAATTTCATCTCATCCATCCTCATTACTCCAAAAACAGACCATACATGCAATTTTTTGCAATATCATCGACCCTCATCCCATCCCATGAACCAATCACGATCTTACGTAAGTACCTCATCGAATTATAGGCATGTCAAGATACAAATCGAAGGTTTCCTCCTTCCACTCGTATCACCCAGTGGCAATAGTTTTCCACGCAAAAAGACCTGTGAACATACATTCAAGGAGATACAAATCTTCGGTTGTTTTCTTTACAGACACGCTTTATGATCTATATATAAATGAAAGGAACTTAGCATTGACATACCCATATGCATTCCATCTCATTCATTTATACTGAGAACTTCTGCCTAGCGACTAGACACGATGGTTTAAGACTGACTATATCCGTATAATTTTTTCATCACTTTAGAGATGAAAAGGGCATCAAAATAAGGTCTATCTCTAGACCACTAACATACAAGATGCAAATAGTCATATAAGAGATATGGGCTGAGTTTGTTGCATGTACTTCATGGTGGGGCGGACTGGAACAAACTGCAGGTTTGCAGTTGATCAACGAACGGAGACGTTTTTCATCTTTCCGGACCTGTGCCTGACAAAGAAAGCAGCTAGCATACTTTTGGTGCGGACGGGAGCCTTTTGGATTTGACGCCCTCTTGGGTTGTCGAGAGAACTGAATGATGCCAAATGCCTTGCACCAGGCTGATCCTGAAAATGCAAATCAGGCAACCCCAATATATAATCAAGAGTTCTGTACACAAGATAGGTTGTCTGTGGAGGGAAATAAACAAGTTTTACACCATCAAATGAATTACAGGCCTTAATACTAAACACATATTTCATCATATCATGGTTTACCTTCATGCCAATGTTACGCGTAACAATGTCCGAGCTGCTCACATTCGACTGCAGACGCTTGGGCAAGGGAGACACGGACAATTCCTTACCTGAAACGTAAGTTGTTTCAGATAAAATGCTTGTTGCCTGTACACACAGATATACACTATGCAAAAATCTGCCTAAATAGGTACACTTAGTACCAATCATAAAAGCGAAACACACAACTGGGGCTATAAGCAACCAAATAAATTAAATACCTGTAAGGTTGAACCCACCACTGGATGTAGGCTTAGTAGTTTTTGTTTCCCCGTGGCTGCAAAAGCAGATGACAACAAATCAAATGCCCCATTTCAGAAGAGTGGAGAAAAATGGATGTGACATACTTACCCTAATTCAGATTGGTGTTCTCCATTGGTTTTGTTGTTCTTCTCTGAAGCCAAGTGCCAGAAAAGAGTCTTCTCTAATAAGGAAAACATTTTGCATTAGTACACTAAGTACTTGGCATCAAAATTCCAAATGTGCGCACAGAAGCAAGAAAAGGCACCTGAGGGATAAGGTTTAGGCTTTAAGTCAAACTCGGCATCTGTTTGCATCTCAGAAAAGGCCTGCATTCTTTTGTTTCCTGCAGCTAGTTCAGAGAAAATTTAACAAGTTAAATTAGGTGATAATCGTTTCTTGGGCTGAGAATTACATGTTTGTATCACACGTCCTTACTTGGTACGATGTAATGTTTGTGGTGTCTTGTGGCGTTTCCGATCATCTGCTGCTGCCTAAGGCCTTCTTTATCGGTGTAAGTTTGGCAAGTCAGGACTTGCTGAACATGGAAAGTAAGTGTCACTTGTAAATCCTGCAGCTCTATGAGCACAAATTCTCGTGCTAAAATAGTCAGTACCTGGTTCAAGGATGCTACTTTCAGCTCAACAGTCGAGACCTCTGAAGCCTGTTGTTCATACAGGTCTGTCAATTTGTAGGCAACGGTGCCAAGGTGGTCGACCGCGTTGACCAGGGCCCTGACAGCATAATCCTTCAAGTTGTCCAGCACACTGATAACAAGAAACATGCGAAAAATGATCAGACAACCTCTCACTGCATGTTCCACTTCTGCACAGTGATCACCTAGCAGAAACTTGATGCGTCCTTTTGTTCTTCCATATTTACAGAATCCTTGGTTCCATTTGCAGTGCAGTCAGATGCAGAAGATGGACGCATCCATTCAAGTAAAATTAATAAGGTAGCCTCTATTTCTAAGTCAACCAAGAAATTCTTATTTCTAGGTGGACGATTCTGAGCGTTGATTCTTTATCCAATGATGAGAACCGAGTAGTTGCACAATTTGGAATAACTATTTCTCAAGCGACGGCGTAAGATTGCAAATCTGAATTATGAAAAGTTGTGCAAAGAAATCCAAAATTCCTACAACCTTGACTACTCATGATTAATTCTCTAGTGGTGTCTCCGCATTTAAGCCTCCACACCTGGAGAGTTTTTCTCAATCAATTGCCCTTGATTTGTCTGCTCCTAGCTCATCGTGGAGTAGCATACTACTGAACCAATCAATGCTTCATAGAAACCCATTGCGCATCATTCGTAGACTCATAACACCAAAATAGAAGCTAGGCAGAAAGTTTGGTTAAAACATCGGCCAGCAACATCAAGTAAACAATGATTGCTACACATGCAAAGTTGTTGTTACTACCCAGAAATTGCGACCGAGTTGCTACAGAATAGAATTGAGTGGTAGAACTGGGAATCGCACTGGAGACGAGAATAGCTCACATATGCTTCTGCTCGCTGTGGAGGTACGACTTCTCGCAGTACTCCGCGGCGGAGTAGAGCTGTGGGCGCAGGTTCTTGAGCTCCTGCACGCGCGACAGACGCAGGTCACTTACCGCCAACCTAACAAAGGGAGCGCAAAACGCGGATCTGTCGGCGCGCCGATAGAGGCGAAAGCCAAGTCGGGTAGCGGCGGGATCTCCCGGATCCTGGCCGGCGGCGTACCTGGAGCGCCTTGACGAAGCTCTTGCTCCGCTCCATGGACGCCTCGTCGAAGGTGGTGGGAGCAGGGCGGGCGGGGTCGGGCCCGGGCATCCACGAGGGCGGCGCCTGCAACTGCTGCTGCTGCATCGCGTCCTCTGCTCGCTCCTGTCGTCGGTGGGAACGGGAAGCGGGGAGGCCAAGGCACGTCAGGAGGAAGCAAGGTAGCGAATGCGATTCGCCTCTGCTGTCCCGCCTGCCGGGTGCAGCAGCAGCTCGCGTATTGGAGGTAGCTGCTCTCCGGCTCTGGCTGCGTGCGGGAGTGGAGGCAGGTGGTGGAGTGGGTCACCGAGCGAGGAGGTGAGGGTGGGCGCGGATGGCGACGGCGGACGGGGTCGTGTTGGTTGCTAGTCGCTTTACTTCTAGTCAATGTGCGGCGGGCGCAGCGCCCACCCGCACAGGAGCTGTCGCACTTGGCAAATGACGGCAGCAGATTAGTGGAATCGAGAGCAAGCTTTGTCAGACTCTTTTTCCTTCGCGGGAAATCTCTCTCGGTTGTGTTTTGTGGGAGCTACTTTTTAAGAAAAATCACTTATGATTTTTTTGATGAAAAAGTGAGTTTGTCTCGTCCGTCCTGTGGAGGATCTGGATGTGCTGTTTCCTTGTGCTTTGAATACGTTTCGCGATGGCCGCTCGTCCTCTGCACTTGGCTGTTGCTGTTTGGTTGCAAGATGTTTGGTGTGGTTGGTGCGTTGGTACCTTTGGGTTCGGTTGCTGTACATTGCAATTTGTGGGTAACAAGTTATGGCCTCGAGATGTACTAAAAGAAGAATTAGTTATCTTTTTCTTTTCAAAAAACATCAGATCTATTATATTATAAAAGTTCACCCGAAGTAAAAAAATATCTCAAACATATCGAGATTCTAAGGCCCCTAAACGACCACTACTAACCCCAGAACGAGCCGCTGTCGTCGTTCCCCTACCGGGGTCTACTTGGCCTTGTCGATGAAAGTCGAGAAGTCTTCGTACACATGCCCCTAAGGACCAGCGCATTGGAGCCACAGTCGTCATCGTTGAACCATTGCATCTAAAGCATCTGACACCAAATCTCGCCACATGACGAGAAACTCTAACCTCACCGCTCCAAGGAAACGATAGGAATCTACACCGGAGCTCTGTTGACTACGTCCAGACAGACGAACTCCTCATCGGAGCCCGGAACACAAACTCAAAGAAGAAGCGTCGCCATTCGCCCGAACGATGCACCTACGAGGACTAAAAAAAATCTAACCTAAAATATTAGCAGAGCGGAGGCACCGTCCAATCAAAGCTTTAAGATTTGTATTTTTGTTGCACATGCTGACGTTGGTTAAGTTGTTTCGGTGCTGGCCGCTGTCTCCGTAGTTTGTTTCATGTGTTTTTGGGTCGTCACTTGATCATTTTTGGGTTGTTGTTTGTCACGCTTGTGGGCTGCAGTGTTCATTCTTACTCCCTTCGTATTAAAATATAAGACTTTTTCTTGACACTGTCATAGTTAGAAAAGGTCTTATATTAAGTTGCAGTGGTAGTATATTTATTCAGGAGAGAAGTGGTTGAAAAGAGAGGGTAACGTATGTCCTAAAAAAGAAAGGGCGGCACGTATTTAAAAATGGAAGAGGTTGTAATCCATTTTTTACCCTTATTTTTTCGGAGCTGTCTATTTTGTCCCAATTACAAGTTCATCCTTGAAACGTAACTGAGAGTTCGACCAGTTTTTGTCTTAGTTGTAAGTTTGTCCTCGGCAAGCAACGGAGGGGAGGGGTGGGCTTTTTGTCCGAGATGCAACTCCACCCACGATACATAACTGGTGGCCGACTCATTTTTGTCACAGCTGCAACTCCACCCTCAACACGCAGCAGGGTCCGACATATTTTTGTCTCAATTTTAAGTCCACCCACGACACACAGCTGCATTCCCGTAATGAGACTGCAACTAGGGACGGGAGGAGAGTTGTCGGCCAGTTGCATGTCCAAAACTAAAACAAAATTCATGTTTTTTTGCATTTCCATCTTTTTGATAAAAAGTCATGAACATTTTGTTACAATTATGATTTTTTTAGAATTCATGTTTTATTTTTTATAAAAAAAATCATGAGCTTTTTCCACATTTGTTTTTTGAATTTGTGAACATTTTTCAAAGTTGCTAATTCCTTACAAATTCGCGTACTTTTTAAAATTACATACTTTAATTTCATAGAAAAAATCAAAAAACATTCAAACATTTTTTTTATTTCACCAATATTTTGTAGCAAACAATTTTAAATAGATGAGCAAGGACAATCGACTTGTTTAAACAGAATAAGAAAAGCAAACAAACGCACGAGGGGAATGGCCTTGTTCTGGGATGAGGTGACATTGATGTCGTACTTAGATGTTGCATATTTCAACAGATGTGACATATTTGTATATCACATCTAGATAAGACCTAGACACACCCATAAAAATAATAATAGTTGTTAAGGTCTTGTGGGGCCTAACATACCATCAAAGTTTTTTTTTTCTTTTTGAGAAATGACATTCAAAGGGTGTGTTAGAGATACGACAAGCAAATCAAATGACGAAGAACGAAATCAACACAGGAGACACGAAATTTTAACGTGGAAAACCCCTCCAACACGAAGGAGAAAAAAACACGGGCGCCAGCCAGCAAATCTTCACTATATCGAGGGAGGTTACAAATGCCGAGGATTTACAACCGATCAATTTATCCCGTGCAGCAGCTTACAAAGGATATATATAACACAGGTGACCTAAGTCAATACTGATCCGTGCCGCGAGGGGGGGGGGCTTCCGTGAAAGGTGCGGCCCACATGGGCTAACTTCAAACTTCGCTACGCTCCGCTTCAGCCCAAGCCTCCCGGCGATGGGCCTCGCTTTGCTCGCTCGTCAGAAATTAGTCGTTATCTTTATAGCTGAATTTGGATCACCACATAACAAGGTGTCTCATATATGATACTACTTCCTCCATTTCCTAATATAAGATGTTGTAATATTTATTAAGGAAACACATACAATTAAAGGACAACAGGACACAAAACAACCTATAAACCATCTCTACTCCTAATGTCTCACTTGGTAGGCTAGCCTCCACGGTTTTTTTTGTCTCCCACTTTCATCTGGGTTTTTTCGTCTCACATCCCATCACCATCTCCTCACGTTGGTTTTTCACCCTTCTAATAAAAACTTTCTAAACTTCTCCAAACTTTCCTAACCAGACACGTTACAAACGGGCAGAAACCGATAGCACGTTACCAAACAATGAAATCCAGTTTCATGACAATCAATCTGAATCCTAACTTTCCTAAAGAATGGATCTCTGCCTTTCTTAACAACTACGTGATATCTCTACTTCTAATCTCTACCTCGTTCGTACCTCCCGAACCAATCGATCGAGATATTTCCTCCACCGAATTTTTTTCCATCGATCACCCCCTCCCACCGATCCCCTCCATCACACGCCATCCTAAAATGGTACCCTCACCCTCATACGATCGCTACACCCTAATCCTCCCCGATCCGATCTGATGGCCCTTCCCCGTGGTCGCTGACGTCGGTGCCGGCGAACAACACGTACCATCTCCTGCTGCAGCACCGCCAGGACGCTGGTGCTGGCGTGTCCGAGGCTGCACGAGGCCGTGCTGGACCCTGCCACCCCCGAGCCCTTCGCGCGCGGCAACGCCGGCGTCCCTGCCTATGCCTACTACGGCCAGGACAAGTACACATCATGACCGTTTCTTCTCCCCCTACAGGTTACTAGCGATTGACTGCGACTGAGATCGAGCGGATTGATGGCGGCGCCGTGCAGGGAGGCGAACGAGGTGATGCTGTCCCACTCCCGCCCTCATGCTTGTGCAAGGCACGAGCCTCCTGGGGGCGTGGCCGTTCTCGTGACCATGTCGCTGGACACGCTCAAGACGTGCCTTCAGGTTATGGGAACCGATGCGGAAGCGGCACGACAGACCCTGGGGATCACGACGAGCCCCGCCTGGCTCCCTTGCTGCCACAGCCCACTTCCAAATGGTAATCGCTGTGATGTTTCTTTTGGTTTTACTCGCTACATGCATGTAGATTCTGTTGGGCGATTATAGGTAATCGAGGAGTCATGGTCAGTGTAGGAGACTACGAGTGCAAGTTTGTTTTTTTTAAGATATTGAATTTTAGCTTACTAATTAGTTCAAATGCGTTGGATTAATTTATCTCGTATGGTTTTTGTGATAAAGATTTAATTGTCCTGTAATGTATGTGGTTTTGAGAAGGGGCTGGTACCTATTTGCATGTCCACAAGTCAACGAATTTATTGAAATGTAAATAATTTCAAGGGAAGAAGGATCTCGCTACATGTTGTTTTAAGGAGGAATAGACAGTGTTCAATTATGCACCCTCATTTGACCTCAACTAACACTCTCGTGCTTCATTTTTTGATAGTAGGCATACATTCCATTGCCAGAAAACAATGGTTAATCAGTCAACCAGTCAGAAATGCAGTTCCAATTTGGCAATTGTACCAAAATGTTAACAGAAGTTGATGGCTCTGGCGCAAAAGATTTGTCAGTCGACTAAAGTACATTTGGTTTTCCACAAGATACTAATCAGGAATATTTTAACCGGGCCTTATAGTATGGTTATTCAGTTCCAGGTCAAAGCTTTGAAGATAATGGATTGTTAATTTGTTACCAAGTGTTCCAGGTTTTGTTCTGAATAATGCTTCTGCTGCACTCCGGAAATATGAACAATTTGACCACTTTTTCAGACCTCTTCAGCCTCTAACATCTCACAGAGTGCAGGTCAAAATAGTGACCTAAATATCGCACATCGCAGTAGACCTTCTAATGCATCCTGCCTAGATCATGCAGAAGAAATAACTTCTCATGACACGGATGGTTATGACGACAGAAACTCTTGCTACATAAAGGTATTGTTATTCCATCAAGAATGTCAATGCTCCTAGTTGCTGTTTTTGGCTACGGGATAATATTTGTTCTAACACATGACATGAAAGTCTATCCAATCAGCTCTACTTTTCAAAATTATTCAGTAGCCAACTAAATTCCTCATGTCGCAGAAAGGAAACAAATCACTTTCCTTGTAACTTCTTTGAGCCTTAGTAGTCCATAGAAGTTATTAATACTGACAACAAAGTCATTACACAAATGGTGATGTGTTTTTATGAAATAACCATGTGGGGTACAGATCACTTGCGCAGAATATGTTAGTTACAAAAATAGTCAACATGGAATATGCTGGTTACATGGATGAGTATTCACAAAAAGAAGTGGTGCGAAATGATGAAAATGTGAAGCTTCGACACGGCAGCACTGGAGCCGCGTGATACATGGAGAGGATGGAAGGAACGAATAAGACAACAGCTTCTTTTCTATCGAGTGAGAGTGGAGAAGGATAAATTTTAAGAGAAGGAAGAGCATGGGGCATGGTCATCGTCAGAAGAAGTAGAAGAAAGATATTAGTGTTTGCCGCAACGCTGTCCAGAATTAGATGTTGATGACCCACAAGTATAGGGGATCAATCGTAGTCCTTTCGATAAGTAAGAGTGTCGAACCCAACGAGGAGCAGAAGGAAATGACAAGCGGTTTTCAGCAAGGTATTTCTGCAAGCACTGAAATTATCGGTAACATATAGTTTGGTAACAAGGTAATTTGTAACAAGTAACAAGTAACAATAGTAACAATAAGTGCAGAAAGGTGGCCCAATCCTTTTTGTAGCAAAGGACAAGCCGGAACGATCTCTTATAATAAGCAAAGCGTTCTCGAGGACACATGGGAATTTCATCTAGTCACTTTCATCATGTTTGTTTGATTCGCGTTCGCTACTTTGATAATTTGATATGTGGGTGGACCGGTGTTTGGGTGCTGTTCTTACTTGAACAAGCCTCCCACTTATGATTAACCCCTCTCACAAGCATCCGCAACTACGAAAGAAGAATTAAGATAAATCTAACCATAGTGTGGCGCCCCGCCTGAATACCACTGTAGCCAGGCGGTCGCCGCACACACCAGCCCAAGAAATCACACACTGGCACGTGCCTTTACAACAAGTATCATGAACACAGGCATTTCTATTAATGGATATATAAGTCTTACATGATATTTACAAGGGTGATGGCAGCGGAAAAGCTCTATCTAAGGCAGCATGGTCTTGGTGCGGCTCCAATCCACAGGGATCTGACTGGGTTACTCTTCTAGCCCGCGAACACTCCGTCTCCTCGCTAGGGGTCGTCGAATCCTTAGGTGAACCTGGCCACATTGAAGGCCGCTGAGTACTTTTGAATGTACTCGCAAGCAAACCAAATCAACATATACCCCAAGCAAAGCAATCCATGGCATTCAAGCATGCATTTGTTATCTTAACAACATTAACTATCACATTATGGCAGGATTATCCAGCAAGATTATTCATGTAGTAGCATTAATCATCATGTCATAGCAGGATTATCTAGTATCATTATTACTGATCATGTCATAACAGTATTATCTAGCATGTAAACTATCAAAGTAATTGTAGTATGACGAAGATAAAGCATATCAAGTAATTAATCCATACTCCGAATATTCTCATAATCCAATCCCAATCCGATCCAAATCCAAATCCAAATCTTTCGGTCATACGACCGTTTCTCTCTTAGCCATCCCATGGCTAACATCTCATATTCCTGACATCATCCGATGTCCATGCATCTGTACTGCAAGTCTGATAAATCATACCTTTCTCTGGTTCAGTCTTAGCAATAACATTATATAGTTTGTTCCTCCAGACTCGACACAGACCAAATAGTGTGACCTAGTACGAACTGTGTCCCATGACCGAGGACGCGGCTATTCGAATAGATTTACACTCTGCAGAGGTTGCGCACTTTACCCACACTATGAAGCTCCTGGTCCCGTACCTCAGTACACTTCCCTTTCCGGGTGGACCGGTGCTGCTCCAACGAAACTTGCCTAACCCGTGACTCCTCCACCGTACCACCGACAATCATCCTCCCCCGGAGTCCTGCCCTGGGTGGCCCCTGTGTCACCCCGTGACACCTGCCACCGTCGTGGCCAACAAAACTGTCCCAAACGGGGACGCCGGCAAATAACTCAACTGGGCTCACAAGGTTATCGCCGCCTACCGGGCCAGGGTAGCGCGCACGCCTAACCTTCCCTCTTTGGTGGTACCGATAAAAGAGCATGCTGTTAGACCAAGCTAAGGCCGTCCCATTCCGGCAGGTGTGGCTGCACTGGAAAGTTCGGTTCGGTGGCACTATGACTCGATCCAGCCGACGGAGGAGGTTGTTATAATTAGGTTACATTTCTTTATGATTGCAATAACAGTAATAATGCATACTGTAACAACTATGAAAACATAACAACCTTTCTCCATACAATGTCACAACGAGTCATTAGTGAAACAATATTTAAATGGCAAGTTATCACTTTACAAGTTCTAGCTGTAAGTTACGACCATCTGAACCCTTGCATGAAACCGGCAAATAAACCAGTAGCCACCGGAACGGTCTTTACAACTCAGATCTGGGACGTTACCGGAATGACTCAACCCCAGCTCAAGACGGCTGAAAAGCAGCTCAGAGCATGAGACGGTGTTGATAAAAAGAGTGTACCAGTTCCCTAAGACGGCCGAAGAACAGCTCAGAGCATAGGGTCACCACCACTGAAAGAAATTCAACAGCTGCCCGCGACGGCCGAAAAGCAGCTCAGAGCATGGGCCAGTTGTTGAAAAGAGAAACACAAAGTCGGCATCCACCCTGGACGGCCGGAAGCAGCTCAGAACACAGGCGTGGTGCCGTCAAAGAAAGGCAGGCAAGGGTTCATTAGCGTCACATACAGCTCACCACTACGCACACGAGCATAAGCACGCAAGAATAACACAGAGCAATGCTTTAGGGCACATATCAGATGGTCAGCTTGCCTGGGGGTCGATGGATTCACTGGAGCGAAGGGCGGTCACCTCGCGGGAAAATTCTCCGGAAAGGTTCCTCTCTCAGAGGGGCTGAATATAGGGCAGGGGCAAAATGGGTATTTTCAGAAAGTGTAAACATTGTGAAAGTGATGTCATCAGAACGGGCTCGACGAACTGAGAACGTGGGCGTTGGATTTACCTCAATCGGAGTCACGGTTGCGAAGTTATGGCCGTTCGTTCGTTAGGCAAAAAACAAATAAAAACCTGTTCGTTTCTGCGCTTAACGAGTGAACATCCACTATTAAAGGGTTTCGGCCGGCGGGGTTAAACAGAAAACGTACTTCAGGAAAATACGCTTTCTGTTACTGAAAGCGCATTTTCGGCTGATGCAGTAGCGAAATACGCTTTCCAAAAGGGAAAACATACTTTCGGGAGTGCGCTTCCACTTAAAATACCCCGGGCCCAGTCGTCAGCCACTTGCAACCCCTCGCCGGGTCGCTTACAAGCGGGACCCACATGGCCTTCTCTCTCCTCCCCTGCCTCTTTCGTCTTCCTCCCGCTGTAGAGGCAGAGGGCGCTGGCCGGCGTGGTTCTCGGCGATGGAGGCCACGGCTGCTTCGGGCGCCGACGGGGATGGATCCCCTGCTCCACTCCGCACCCGGGGAGGGTCCTCTCGGCCGCGGGGGTGGCCGGAGGGAGGAGCTGCAGCGGAGGCAGCGCCGCGGTGGCTCCAGCGAATTGGCCGACTGCGGTGGGGAAGACGGCCAAGCGAGGGTGCTGGCGGGTCCGTGGGAGTGTTGGGAGGCTTCTGGGGGGTTTGGGAAGGCCAGGGGGTGGCTCTAGTGCTCGGACCGAGCTGGAGCAGAGGCGAAGGCCGACGTGACTGGGGCGGAGCAGAAGGGCTATGGTGCTCCTCTGAGCGAGATAATGGCTAGAGAGGGGGAAGAGGGGAGTGGTGTGAGCTCGGGGGAGGCCCGGGCTGGCTATTTATAGCCCGACGAGGAGAGGGGATAAGCTCGGCCGTGCGATGAGCTGGCCGGAGTTCTAGAGCTTGCGGGAGGCGTGGCTGGCTGGTTCCCGGCGTCGGGGACCGGCCGACCTGACGAGGGACAGAGGGAGGCGACAGCTCGAGGAAGAAGAGGCCAACGGGAGAAGAGGACACGGCGGATCACGGGCGGGCAGTGCTGCGGCAGCGACCGCCGTGGCGCAACGGAGAGGAAGGAAGAGTGGAGAAGGGTCTAGGGAGGGGCAGGTGGATGCCGCGGAGCCGTCTGACATGCTCGGACAAGCGGAGCCGGCCGGAGTTGACCTCTCGAAGGGTACAGTGCGCAGAGCACGCGCTTCTGCCCGCCGTCCACGTGGTCACCATGCCAAAACGCTCTCTGGCGCACGGCTTGACCCAAGACCTTGTCTATTGTGTGACTCAGAGGTCAATAGATGCTAGAAGTGGCTGGAATCCACTGGGAGGCTGAGAGGTGAGAAATTTGGCCAGAAGTTGTTTCTGAACAGAAACTTAGCTGGACATTTCTGGAGAAATGGCTAGAGGTATGGAGCTAAATCTTTGTCATACTGGAATATGTTAGGAAGGTGTAAGTGCTTGCCAAATTTGAGATCATTTGGACCCAGTTTGCATACACTTCCTTCACAACTTGGAAATCTGGACAAAAGTTAGATTTGGATGTTGTGCTCAGATGGTTGAATGAAATGAGCTGAATTTTGGTGTAGAGAGGTTATTTGGATGCATGGAGGTACTGGAAAAATTTCAGCTCATTTGGAAATGCCAAAGTGGTACTTCCTTCACAGAGCTTGGATCTGGACAGAAACTAGATGGAATTTTTGGGAGAAATTGGCTAGATGAAATGATGTGAATTTTTGCATAATCACATCATATAGGGAATGTGGGGTCCTGGATTAATTTCAAGATTTTTGAAGCAATATAAAATATAGTTGCTTCACAACCTCAAAATAGGTCCAGAAACAAGAATTGGATGAGGTACTCAAAATTCGAACTATGGAACTTAGGTTGCTGATGGAAATGGTGAAGCTATGGATAGGAGAAGCTCCACAAATTATTTGGGATTTTTCCTGGCTACCAAAATGGGAGTTCCTTTGGAAAGTGCCCAAAGTGCAATATTGGCTTTAAATAGGAAAATGCAATTTCCCTTATTTAATTATGGCCAATATTTTTATGGGAGCTCAATATGATCACAAAGAATATCTCCACAAGTTTTCATGAACTTTGGAGATGGATAGATATTTTCCTGGATTTAATTCCTTTAAACAGCAGAAAAAGGAATTAATTTTAAATGAAAAATATTGCAAAAGACTTAGCAATATTTTTGCATATCCAGGGTTTAAATATATGGGAGAGTCTCAAGGAAAAGTTTGGGAGGCAATAGATCAAAGGAAATTGGGGTTCCTTTGTAACCGAAGAATTTAGGGTTTCCCTTCTGGTAACTCGGAAGGTAGGGTTTTGGCGACAAAATCCTGAGAAAATATCTTGGGTGGCAAGGTTGGTCTGGAGAGAGTCTCTGGTTGGATAGGAAAGGCAAGGCTATATGACCATCTTCATATACCCAAGAGCGAGAGAAAATCCAATAACACCGAGAAAAAGACGGGAGTCCAATCCCGCGAAGGAAAAAAAACAAGGAGCGAAAACCAGGGTGTTACACATAGCATTAAACATATGGATCCAAATCCGCCCCTTACGGAATAACGCATAAACTAGGGTTTAAGATTCTATCACTCTAGCAACCCATCATCTAATTACTACTCCACAATGCATTCCCTTAGGCCCAAAGATGGTGAAGTGTCATGTAGTCGACGTTCACATGACACCACTAAGAGAATCAACAACATACATATCATCAAAATATCGAACGAATACCAAATTCACATGATTACTTATGACAAGACTTCTCCCATGTCCTCAAGAACAAAAGTAACTACTCACAAATCATATTCATGTCCAAGATCAGAGGGGTATTAAATAGCATATTGGATCTGAACATATAATCTTCCACCAAATAAACCAACTAGCATCAACTACAAGACGTAATCAACACTACTAGCAACCCACAGGTACCAATCTGAGGTTTTGAGACAAAGATTAAATACAAGAGATGAACTAGGGTTTGAGATGAGATGGTGTTGTTGAAGATGTTGATGAAGATTGGTCCTCCCATGATGAGAGGATCGTTGGTGATGTCGATGGCTCCGATTTCCCCCTCCCGGAAGGAAGTATCCCCGGCGGAATCGCTCCGCCGGAGAGCAAAAGTGCTCCTGCCCAAGTTCCGCCTCAAGACGGCGGCGCCCCATCCCAAAAGTCTTCTCCTTATTTTTTCTAGGGCAAATGGGCTTATATACCAAAAAATGGGCAACGGAGGCTGGCCAGGGGCCTCACGAGCCACCAGGGCGCGCCTGGGGGGGGGGGGTGGCGCGCCCTGGTGCCTCGTGGGCACCTGGGTGGCCCCCTCTCGTACTTCTTTCTTCCAATATTTTGTATTTATTCCAAAATAAATATCCGTGAAATTTCAGCTCATTTGGAGATGTGCAGAAGAGGTATCTATGACATAGCTTTTTCAGGTCCAGAATTCCAGCTGCCGGCAACCTCCCTCCTTATGTAAATCTTGCATATTAAGAGAGAAAAGGCATTAGAATTGCTCCACAAAGTATTATATTGATTAAAAACACTACAAATAACAGTAGTAAAACATGATGCAAAATGGACGTATCAACTCCCCCAAGCTTAGACCTCGCTTGTCCTCAAGCGAAAACCGATATCGATAAGCATGTCCACATGTTTAGAGAGAGAGGTGTCGATAAAAACAAAATACGGACATAGTAGCATCATGATCATTATTATAACAGCAATATTCATTATCATAAAACTTCTTATGAGCAAGTAACAATTCATCACAACAATGAAGTATAAGACATAAACTTTCTTGAAAACTAACAAACTATGTTCTCAGTCAACAATGCAATTGCAATTCATCATATTTTCAGGAAGAGTCTCATGTAGGAGATTTTTAGCAAGTCCACATACTCAACCACCATATAGTCTTCTATGATCGCTAACACTCACAACATATATATATGGAGCAAAAAGTTTCAGCCAGACACATAGAAAAATAGGGGCTTATAATTTCGCCTCCCAACTTATTCACCTCAAGGGTGATGTCAACAATAATAACTCATGATCACTCATATCCAACTGGATATATATGCCTAGATCTTTCCCCACCACATGATGCTTGCAAAAGAGAAAAATAAAAAGGAATAGAGGAGAACACTATTGACTCTTATATAAAAAGTAAATACATAAAAGTAAAAGATAGGCCCTTCACAGAGGGAAGCAAAGGTTGTCATGTGCTTTTTGTTGTTGGATGCACAAGCTCTTAATGCAAAGGAACGTCACTTTATATTGCCCCTTGTGATAGCAACCTTTATTATGCAGTCCGTGGCTTTTATTTTTTTACCATCACAAGTTCGTACAAAACTTATTTTCCCTTAAATAAAAGTTCATACATATTTAGAGGCAATTTTTATTGCTTTTTGCACCGATGACAACTTACTTGAAGGATCTTATTCAATCCATAGGTAGATATATTGGACTCTCATGACATGAAACTGGGTTTAAGGATTTTTGATGCACAAGTAGTATCTCTACTTGGTGCGGATTTTTGGCTAGCAAAGATATTGAGCAAGCACCACATGTTGGAGGATCTATGACAATATAACTTCTATGTGAATATAGGCAAACATAATTCATTACATTGTCTTCCTTGTCCAACGTCAACAATTTGACATAAAATACTTAATGGGCGCTCACAATCATAAAAGATGTTCAAGATAGTGTATTTGCATGTGAATCTTCTCTTTCCTTATTAAATTTTTCATGAATTGCATCATTGACCAATGCTATGCTTGTTAACTTTCAATAAATTTTACCATTTATACTTTTCTTTATGTAATGGCATTACTTTCCATAAGATTAGCATATGATCTTTTTCATTATTTTCATTGCTAGGATTGAAACATAAAAGTAAAGAAGCAAAAACTCAAACTACTCTTTATTATATAACTCTCAACTCAATTACATAGATAGATAGATCACGAAACTAGCACTCGAAAATAGATCATACTAAACTTTTATTCAACTAGATCACGAAATAACTAAGGATCGAACTAAAAATAGGTAAAGATAATAAAGGAGATGGTGATACGATACCGTGGCACTTCCCCCAAGCTTGGCACAAGCCAAGGGGAGTGCCCATACCCATGTACTCAAGTTTCCTTCTTCGGTGGTGGTGGTGGTGATGAAGTGGTGGGCTTGTCATCTAGCTTCCATGGCATATATTCCCCATCATAAAAAGATGAACGAGTCTCCGGAGTCCTAAAATTTGCAGTTAAACTCATACCTTTGAATCTTGCCTCATACTCAAAATTTTGGTTTTGAAGATCATAGATTTGGCCTTGGAGATAGTCAATTCATTCATTGAGCTTGAAGATGATGTCCCCCATTGATTGGCCATCCACCTTGTGATCGCGGGTGAATTTCGTGATCATGGAGTGGTTGGCGTTGAGTCCACGTTCCACCATCCCTTGGCACTTGAAAATTTCCTACTCCACCGCTTCGAGCCTGGCCTCCATGCTCCCGGTCTTCTTGGGTCCTTGAACATCCCGGATGTGAAGCACCCCCTCACACATCTCGATGGTTTGAGGGTGTTTCATCACCTCCGGTAGGTAGGGGTTGATGACCTTCTCGTAGAACTTATCCTTGGAAGAGCTTGGTGGAGCCATAGCGATCTAGATCTGTCAGAAAAATAGCACGAAACAAGAACAGAGGAGATTTCTGCGATACGCTGGTCAAAACATCCGGGAGTATATATAAAGAATTTTTATCTTGCAAAACAAGTATTCCAGGAGAAAACGGAGTCGGGAAGGCTCACGAGGGGCCCACGAGCCACCAGGGCGCGCCTGGGGAGGTGGCGCGCCCTGGTGCCTCGTGTGCACCTTGTGGGTCCCCTCGGCTGTTTCTTATTTTTGTATTTTTTCTAATATTCCAAAACGGACAGAAAGTATTTTTATGGAATTTTTTGAGTCGGTTTACTTACCGTATCACGTACCTCTTCCTTTTCAGGGTTCTGGAGTGTTCTGGAAGGTCTCTCTTATGTATTCCTCCGGTGTAATTGTTTCAATAATATTAGTTTCAACATTAATGGGAGTACCTGAAATATAGTGCTTAATTCTTTGCCCATTCACCACTCTCGGATTAGTGCCTTCGGAGTTGTTTATTTTGATGGCTCCGGAGCAATAAAATTCTTCGATGATATACGGTCCTTCCCATTTAGAGAGAAGTTTTCCTACAAAGAATCTCAAACGAGAATTGTACAATAGAACATACTCACTCACTTTGAATTCCCGTTTTTGAATTCATATATCATGCCATCTTTTAACTTTTTCTTTAAACAATTTGGCATTTTCATAAGCTTGGGTTCTCCATTCATCTAGTGAGCTAATATCAAATAACCTCTTTTCACCGGCAAGTTTAAAATCATAATTGAGTTCTTTAATCGCCCAATATGCTTTATGTTCTAACTCAAGAGGTAAATGACATGCTTTTCCATAAATCATTTTATAAGGAGACATACCCATAGGATTTTTATAAGCAGTTCTATAAGCCCATAGTGCATCGTCAAGTTTCTTAGACCAATTCTTTCTAGATCTATTGACAGTTTTTTGCAAAATTAATTTTATTTCTCTATTGCTCAATTTAATTTGACCACTAGATTGAGGATGATAGGGAGATGCAATTCTATGGTTGACATCATATTTAGCAAGAAGTTTACAGAATGCACCATGAATAAAATGTGAACCACCATCAGTCATTAAATATCTAGGGACTCCGAACCTCGGGAAAATAACCTCTTTAAGCATTTTAATAGAAGTGTTATGATCAGCACTACTAGTTGGAATAGCTTCTACCCACTTAGTAAGGTAATCAACAACAACTAAAATATGTGTATACCCATTGGATTAGGAAAAGGTCCCATATAATCAAATCCCCAAACATCAAATGGTTCAATAACAAGTGGATAATTCATAGGCATTTCCTGATGTCTACCACCATTACCAATTCTTTGACATTCATCACAAGATAAGACAAACTTACGAGCATCTTTGAAAAGAGTAGCCAATAAAAACTAGATTGTAGTACCTTATGTGCAGTTCTGTCTCCCGCATGGTGTCCTCCATAGGCCTCGGAGTGACATTTACGTAGGATTTGTTCCTTTTCATGCTCATGTATACAACGTCTAATAATACCATCTACTCCTTCTTTATAAAGATGTGGGTCATCCCAAAAGTCATGTCTTAAATCAAAGAAGAACTTTTTCTTTTGTTTGTATGTGAAACTAGGTGGTATAAATTTAGCAACAATATAATTAGCATAGTCCGCATACCAAGGAGTATTATGAGAAGCATTTATGACAGCTAATTGTTCATTAAGAAAATCATCATTAATAGGAAGTGGGTCATCAAGAACATTTTCCATTCTAGACAAATTATCTGCTACGGGATTCTCAGCTCCCTTTCTATCAATAATATTCAAGTCAAATTCTTGTAGCAATAGAACCCACCTAATGAGTCTGGGTTTAGCATCTTTCTTTTCCATAAGATATTTAATAGCAGCATGATCAGTGTGAACAGTTACTTTAGAATCAACTATGTAAGATCTGAATTTATCACATGCAAACACAACTGCTAGAAATTCTTTCTCAGTAGTAGCATAATTTCTTTGAGCACTGTCTAGAGTTTTGCTAGCATAATGAATAACATTTAATTTTTTATCAACTCTCTGTCCTAGAATAGCACCAACAGCATAATCACTAGCATCACACATAATTTCAAAAGGCAAGTTCCAATCAGGTGGTTGAACAATAGGTGCAGTGGTTAAGGCTTTCTTAAGTGTTTCAAAGGCTTCTACACAATCATCATCAAAAACAAATGAAACATATTTTTGCCAGAGATTGGTAAGAGTTCTAGAAATTTTAGCGAAGTCTTTTATAAACCTTCTATAGAAACCAGCATGACCTAGGAAACTTCTTATACCTTTAATATCTTTAGGACATGGCATTTTCTCAATAGCATCAACCTTAGCTTTATCAACTTCAATACCTCTTTCAGAAATTTTATGCCCCAAGACAATACCTTCATTCACCATAAAGTGGCACTTCTCCCAATTCAAGACAAGATTAGTTTGTTCGCATCTCTGCAAAACTCGATCAAGGTTGCTTAAGCAGTCATCAAAAGAAGTTCCGTAAACGGAAAAATCATCCATGAAAACCTCAACAATCTTTTCACAAAAGTCAGAGAATATAGCAGTCATACATCTTTGAAAGGTAGCAGGTGCATTGCATAAACCAAAAGGCATACGTCTATAAGCATAAGTTCCAAAAGGACAAGTAAAGGTGGTTTTCTCTTGATCGGCTTGTGATACAGGTATTTGAGAGAAACCAGAATATCCATCTAGGAAACAAAAGTGTGTATGCTTAGACAATCTTTCTAACATTTGATCAATAAAAGGTAAGGGGTAATGATCTTTTCTAGTGGCCTTGTTTAATTTTCTAAAATCAATTACCATCCTATAACCAGTTACAATTCTTTGTGGAATGAGTTCATTTTTATCATTGGGAACAACGGTAATACCTCCTTTCTTAGGGACACAATGAACGGGACTTACCCATCTACTATCAGCTATGGGATAAATTATACCTGCTTCCAGAAGCTTTAATATTTCAGTTCTTACCACCTCTTTCATCTTAGGATTTAATCGTCGTTGGTGGTTGACAACTGGTTTAGCATCAGGCTCCATATTAATTTTGTGCTGACATAGAGTGGGACTAATGCCCTTAAGATCATCAAGAGTATATCCAATAGCAGCTCGGTGCTTCCTCGGGGTTTTTAGTAATCTCTTTTCTTCATGCTCTGAAAGGTTAGCACTAATAATAACATGATATATCTTCTTTTCATCAAGATAAGCATATTTCAATGTATCAGGCAATTGCTTCAATTCAAATACAGGGTCACCCTTAGGTGGAGGAGGACCTCCAAGAGTTTCAAAGAACATCTTATCTATTTCATTTCTTTCATTCATATGCATATCATTTTCATGGTCTAGTAAATATTGTTCTAACGGATCAGTAAGAGGTACGGCAATAGAAGCAAGACCAATAATTTCATCTTTACTAGGCAATTCTTTATCATGAGGTTGTCTACGAAACTTGGAGAAATTAAACTCATGAGACATACCACCAAAATTAACACTAACAGTTTCTTTAGCGCAATCAATCTTGGCATTAACAGTGTTCAAGAAAGGTCTACCAAATATAATGGGACAAAAATTATCTTGTGGAGAACCGAGGACTAGAAAATCAGTAGGGTATTTTATTTTTCCACACAAGACTTCAACATCTTTAACGATCCCAAGCGGTGTAATGGTATCTCTGTTTGCAAACTTAATAGTAACATCAATGTCCTCTATTTCAATAGGTGCAATATCATTCATAATTTCTTGATATAAGGTAAACGGAATAGCACTCACACTAGCACCCAAATCACATAAGCCATGATAACAATGATCTCCTATTTTAACAGAGACAACAGGCATGCCTACTACAGGCCTGTTTTTATCTTTAGGGTCTGGTTTAGCAATTCTAGCTGCTTCATCACAGAAGTAAATAACATGCCCATCTATATTATCAACCAAGAGATCTTTAACCATAGCAACATTAGGTTCAACTTTAATTTGTTCAGAGGTTCTAGGTGCTCTAATATTACTTTTGTTAACCACAGTTGAAACTTTAGCATGTTCCTTAATCCTAACAGGAAAAGGTGGTTTCTCAATATAAGCAGTAGGCACAACTGGATCAACATGGTAAACAATTGTTTCTTCTTTAACACTAACGGGTTCCTCAATATTTTCTTTAACAGGGGGATGATATTTAAACCACTTCTCCTTAGGGAGATCAACATGAGTAGCAAATGATTCACAAAAGGAAGCTACTATCTCAGAGTCAAGTCCATATTTAGTGCTAAACTTATGAAAAACATCGGTATCCATAAAAGATTTAACACAATCGAACTCAAGTATTATACCTGACTCATTACCCTTGTCGAGTTCCCAATCTTCAGAGTTGCGTTTAATTCTTTCCAGAAGATCCCATCTGAATTCAATAGTTGTCTTCATAAAGGAGCCAGTCGAAGAAGAATCAAGCATGATTTGATCATCATGAGAAAGCCGAGCATAAAAATTCTGTAAGATAATTTCTCTTGAGAGCTCATGATTGGGGCATGTGTACATCATGTATTTAAGCCTCCCCCAAGCTTGAGCGATGCTTTCTCCTTCACGAGGCCAAAAATTATATATAAAATTCCGATCACAATGAACCAAATGCATAGGATAAAATTTCTGGTGGAATTCCAGCTTCAACCAGTTCCAATCCCATGTATTAGTATCATCACATAGCCTATAGCATGTCAATGCCTTTCCCTCCAAAGATAAAGGGAATACTTTCTTCTTAACTCCATCTCCGGATAAACCTGCAAGCTTAAATAATCCACACATTTCATCCACATAGATCAAGTGCATATCAGGATGTACCGTTCCATCTCCTGCATAAGGATTAGCTAGCAGTTTCTCTATCATACCCGAAGGAATCTCATAATAAATATTTTCAGTAGGTGCAGTAGGTTGAGGAGCAACTATTTGTGCTTCCGGTTGAGGTGAAGCTACCCTGAACAAACCCCTCAAAGGATTACTTTCCATAGTGACAAGTGACAATAAATTTCAGCACGTAATATAAATGTTTCCTTACCAAATTCCACTCACCAAAGGCGCTTCACTCCCCGGCAACGGTGCCAGAAAAGAGTCTTGATAACCCACAAGTATAGGGGATCAATCGTAGTCCTTTTGATAAGTAAGAGTGTCGAACCCAACGAGGAGCAGAAGGAAATGACAAGCGGTTTTCAGCAAGGTATTTCTGCAAGCACTGATATTATCGGTAACAGATAGTTTGGTAGTAAGGTAATTTGTAACAAGTAACAAGTAACAATAGTAACAATAAGTCCAGCAAGGTGGCCCAATCCTTTTTGTAGCAAAGGACAAGCCGGAACGATCTCTTATAATAAGCAAAGCGTTCTAGAGGACACATGGGAATTTCATCTAGTCACTTTCATCATGTTTGTTTGATTCGCGTTCGCTACTTTGATAATTTGATATGTGGGTGGACCGGTGCTTGGGTGTTGTTCTTACTTGAACAAGCCTCCCACTTATGATTACCCCCTCTCGCAAGCATCCGCAACTACGAAAGAAGAATTAAGATAAATCTAACCATAGCATTAAACATATGGATCCAAATCAGCCCCTGACGGAATAGCGCATAAACTAGGGTTTAAGCTTCTGTCACTCTAGCAACCCATCATCTAATTACTACTCCACAATGCATTCCCTTAGGCTCAAAGATGGTGAAGTGTCATGTAGTCGACGTTCACATGACACCACTAAGAGAATCAACAACATACATATCATCAAAATATCGAACGAATACCAAATTCACATGATTACTTATGACAAGACTTCTCCCATGTCCTCAAGAACAAAAGTAACTACTCACAAATCATATTCATGTCCAAGATCAGAGGGGTATTAAATAGCATATTGGATCTGAACATATAATTTTCCACCAAATAAACCAACTAGCATCAACTACAAGATGTAATCAACACTACTAGCAACCCACAGGTACCAATCTGAGGTTTTGAGACAAAGATTGAATACAAGAGATGAACTAGGGTTTGAGATGAGATGGTGCTGTTGAAGATGTTGATGAAGATTGGTCCTCCCACGATAAGAGGATCGTTGGTTATGTCGACGGCTCCGATTTCCCCCTCCCGGAGGGAAGTATCCCCGGCGGAATCGCTCCACCGGAGAGCAAAAGTGCTCCTGCCCAAGTTCCGCCTCGAGACGGCGGCGCCCTGTCCCAAAAGTCTTCTCCTTATTTTTTTCTAGGGCAAATGAGCTTATATACCAGAAAATGGGCACCGGAGGCTGGCCAGGGGCCCCACGAGCCACCAGGGCGCGCCTGGGGGGGGGTGGCGCGCCCTGGTGCCTCGTGGACACCTGGGTGGCCCCCTCTGGTACTTATTTCTTCCAATATTTTTTATTTATTCCAAAATAAATCTCCGTGAAATTTCAGCTCATTTGGAGATGTGCATAATAGGTATCTCTGACATAGCTTTTTCAGGTCCAGAATTCCAGCTGCCGGCAACCTCCCTTCTTATGTAAATCTTGCATATTAAGAGAGAAAAGGCATTAGAATTGCTCCACAAAGTATTATATTGATTAAAAACACTACAAATAACAGTAGTAAAAAATGATGCAAAATGGACGTATCAGATGCACATTATATATTTTCTATTTCTTTACTGTACTGTCTTCCATTTCATGGTTATGCATTTTTCTCTTTTGCCGGGTAGCTATTTTTTGCTTCCACGACAACGTTTAAAAAATATATCCCCATAGCAACCCACATGGAAAAGAATTGTGATGAAATCTATTCTGAATACGACCTCTAATGTCTAGCTTGTGAGTTAGGGACTGCTTATCGGAACCAAATCTTTTAATCGGTTAGAGTGAGTTATGTTTGTCCGAAGATATACTGTACTAATTGCAGGCATAACGATCTGCTCTCTTTTGGTTTTTGATGATGACAAAATGCTTGTGTGATACTTTGTTGGTTCTAAATAATCATTATGTTGTGCTACTGACAAAATTATAGTTTAGATGAACCTTCACTTTCTTGTATCATGTTGATTTTGTTGGATATTTTTATCACTTTTCATATTGAATAGAGAACCTATTTATTTATTTATTTATTTATTTATTTATTTTCAGAAAGTAAGAATGGTCCCCGAAGAAAGAGTAAATGTCCTCCATGTCCTCGATAGTCCGAGAGAGGCGGGATAGTGGATGGAAGAAGAGGACGAAGTCGACTGATTTAACGGTTAAAAGAAGTCAACAATGTCGTCTAACCATGCATGAAGATCCTAATGGCATTTATAGCTCCCTTTGAAAGATAGGAGGAATACTCAAACATAATATTAGTAATAAATACATGGTAAATGTTGCTTGATTCTGGTTAATGGTAAATTGCCATAGTTTAAAATTTTGTATTCTTAAAATTTTGTATTCCATAAACTGCCATGTCACAACTATAACAACATGTTCAAATCAATAACAAGAATTGCCAGGATAACCGAAAATTGCCAAAATCACATACAAAAAGTGCCAGCACATTTTTTTGCGTGGCTGAGTAGATGCATCCTGTACAGGATGCATGTGCATAGATGCGTCTATGTGCGTACCGAAGGGTGACCGGGAAGGGACGACCACTTGTCGTGGCCTTCTTGATCGATGGCGGGAGGAGGTGCAGGAAGTACGTAGTAGATGCCCCAGTCGAGGAGCCCTTGGCGTCCCGCTCCGCACCTCGGCTGGCTGCCTGCAGAAGCCATGACACGACCAGCGCGCTAGCCGCAGAAGCTCAATGCTCTTGCGTGGTTCACCTCTTAGAAGAACCTCGGCATGCCGCGTCCACTACGCGGCAAGCAGTCATGCCGGCCGAAGCTGCAACTCCATCGCCGCATGATACCGCGCCACATCACCGCCCAGCGCCAACCCCGCACCCTCCTCCGCATTAGCGTGCTGCGCGCCGGAGCCACTGGCCTCCGTCGCCCGCGACCGGATCCAGCGAGATCGGTCGGGATACGTCGCCTCCGTCTCTGGTCTCTTCTCCAATCGCCACCAACGGGCATCTTCCTCTGCAAACTACGCCGCTACATCGCCTCTGCGCCTCATGCCACCTCGCCGGATCACGGTGGTGGCCGGGAAAGGGAGAATTAGAGGGGATTGAGACGGTGATGGAGAAAGCGAGGGAGAGTGAGGGATGCCAGTGACCATATGGAGAGAGTGGGGGCGAGTGCTGGAGAATGTGGGCGAGGTGAGGATAAGGCTGGGTAGGTGAAAAAAGAATTACGTTTGTCTCATGTTTATTAATATAAATATTATTTATATATGTTTATATATTATATGTAATTAGGGGCACCCGGTTTTTTTATTGCAAATAAAAACAATTGTGTTAGTCTCACTTTTGTTTTAATATATTATATATGTTTATATAATGCAGCATAAAATATTTTTTATATTTTTATATGTTCCACTTTTGTTCATAGAGATAAAAAGTGATGGATTCGGATGATGTTTAAAAAACATAAACTGACATAAGCACTGACATAACGATGACGGACTGGACTGAAACACCATGAGAAGAGGTGCATACAAATAATCCTTCTTTATATGTACGTTATACAATAGGTGCATGTTTATATGATTATTTTTCCAGAATATGGGAGAGATAGATTGAATCCATCGACAAGGGTTCTAAGGCGACATTGTTGGAAGGGGCCGAAAGTTTAAAGAGTTTTTTACAACATAATGATGTGCAAGCGGTGATATCTCATAACAAACCAAAACATGCAAATAAAAATGTCATCGCACAAGGTATTTTTTTTCAATGTGATTATCGGTCTTTTCTTCGTCATATTGTTGTCTATATTAAACTAATGTGGCTCATTTTTGTATACTGGTTTGGCACGTTTTTGTATCATGACGACAGACTATGTCTGTACCCCTAGAGATATTATAGTCCTTGTATCTATCATTTTTGTATACTGGTTTGGCTCATTTTTGGCTCGTTTTTGTGGAGCGGTAAAGAATTGGTTCATCCAGTTTGCACGGTGAGTATTCTCGGTTACACATTTTAAGACCTTTGACGTGAATTATTTGTGCTAACTACATATATTGCTTGTGCAGGATGGGAATGAGTTGAGAAAGAAGTTTGTATTATACTTACTCAAATATCGTGCGAATGAAACTAAAGACAACATTCTTGATAGTGTGCGAGAATTTTTTAAGCGCATCAAGTAGATCTTAATTTGTAATGGATTTGTAGTTGAATCATAGCTTTATATGTATGCATAGTCAATTTACCTTTTTTTTTATCAATTTACATTGCAAGTGAAGTGGACTTTAACTATAACCCCATTGTGCCCGTGCTATCTTACCTCTACATGTGAAATTTAACATGCATTATGTTTATATAACTCCAACGAAATATTTCAAAAGCCCGTGGCAACGCACGGGCATTCTACTACTATATACTTGAATAGTAATACAACAGAATCTGTTTATAATACTTTTGCAATGGATAAGGGCATCTCCAATGGTGACCCGCAAATATCTCTCGTATATGTCCATTTTTATGTCCAGACTTGGTCCGCGGACATGATGCGAAAGGGAGCCATCCAATGTTAATCACAAAGTATCTGGTTGAGAGGAGAAAAGTAGGTGAGGACCATGCATGTGATGGGATATTTGTGGTTTTGTGTCTTGTTGGAAGAGGAAAGAGGGACCATGCATGTGCGGTTGGGAGGAGAGAGAGAAGAAGGGGACCATGCATGTGATTGGTCAAGTGCACGTCCGGACTCCGGCAAAATCCCCACGTTTGTCTTTTGGATACCAAAATCCGTACGCCCAAACTGCTAAGCGGATATATACAGGTCCCGTTAAATAATAACTATGGTTCAGACAGTGTTGTCCGAACATATAAGGAAGATTTAAGGGTCCGTTTTGGAGATGTCGCGCTTTGAGCTAAACTAGCTCGCAACCAAACCTAGTGAAGTCTTCATGTCGTTCTACTCACATCATGCAGGTGAATTAATTAATGTATTTATTTACTGGCTGGACGAGATTTGATCCCATGATCCTACCACCAGCATCCTTTTTTTTTATTATTATCTTCACGTGTAATAAAATGCCAGTCAAACGAGGGCGCATCTTGCATTATTGAATCTGAGCCCACCAAAGGTTCAGCGCGTGCGACACTCTGAACGTACGAGTACCTCACCCATGTATTAATTAAATTAAAATGTTCATACAATCATTCCTTACATCATTTGCCACACAAGGCGAAACACTATTAATAAGAACACCATCCAATCTATTATTAAAACTAAACTTTGCAATCTCGTATGTCATCGTATTAGCTTTCCTGCTAATCTTGAAGATTTTTAAATTCGTCAGCATCTTAGAGATACTCAAAGCTTCCTTCTTTAGGTCAACAAGGGGTGACTTGTCAAAACTGTCTTTTCCAAGAACAAAAGCCACAAAAGAACAATCAGTTTCTAAAATGATGGATTTGTGAAGAGTGATACCGATATACAAGTCGGAGAGTGCCGCTCTAACCTCCGCTTCCTCAACGCTATAGCACGCTCCAATATAATCCCAAGAGGAAATGACAACTTCTTCAGAATGGTTTCTGACAACCACCCCCACACTCGCAGCGTTGATTGCCTCGACAAAACTTGCAACGACATTAATCTTAAAGAACTCCGTGGTGGGAGGTTGCCAACCAGCAGAATTCCTCTCCATATTATTTGAAGCCCAAATGCCATCCCCCACTTCCTTGCCTTTGTTACTCATCTCTACCTGCACTTTTGCATGACAAGACTGTCGGAATCGGGGCTCCGGGGACCCTGGTTCGAACACTGGGGGCGCGCTCGCTCCTCCCCGCTAGACGGTGACCACGGCGAGACCACAGCGAGAGCACGCTAAGCACGGGGCACGACAGGGGGCACAACAGCTACCCAAGTTCGGGCCACCTCGCGGTGTAAAACCCTACTCCTGCTTTGTGTTTGGGATTATGGTGGGCAAGAAGGTTCTCGCGTACAAGGTTGAAGACAAAGGAATCGATCCCCTTCTACGGTGGCAGCTCTGCCCTTTTATAGCCGCCTCGGTCCTCTTCCCCCGAAAACGTTGGCGGGAAGGGTAGCCACACACAACGGCAATTAGAAAGGGGACAGGCGCCCAGGCTTATCCTGACAAAAGGCGGTCTCCGCCTGCAAAGGTGTTATCCATGACGTGCCGGTGGGCTCGGTGATGACCTCCGCCCTGCATGCCTTATCGTCCTGGTCTTCGTACACCAAACGGGCAAGCTTTGGGACTTGCTTTGCAGGTAGGGAGCTGGTGCTGCTCCTTTAGCACCAAAGAGGAAAACCTCTCTATCCGCGCCTGCTGGTATGGCTCCTGCTGCTGTTCGTCGCCAAGCGCGTCACCCACGTGGTGGGCACTGGACCGCGTAGCCAGCGCCAGGCGGCGCCCACCTCGGGTGGCCTCGGGAGGCCGCCTCGCGAGGCCTCCTGCAATCGTTGCTGCTGCTAAGTCTTGGTGGTCTGCTCCGTGCGGAGGGGTCCTCGTGAGGCTGGGGCCTCGCGAGGTGTCTTGCTTCGCGGTGCCCGTGACTGGGCTGCCCCCCTGGGCCTTGCCAGGCGTTGCATCCTGGGCCGCAAGCAGACGGGCCGTGGTACCCTGGTTCCCATTGGCTCGACAGTAGCCCCCGGGCCCGTGGCGCACACGTTCCCACCCGTTGGGAGTGAAACGGCGCGGGCCCTGACAGACTGCGGGGCCCAGGTTCGACGTGTGGCGCACGATGGGACGCGGGACGCCCCCACTTCCTCCACTATGCCTCGGTAACTACCCGTGCTGCCATAAAACAGACCCGCGCGGGGCGCAGGGCCATCATTGCCTTCCTTCGCACTCCTCGCCTCCTAGCGCCTGACTCCTCGCATCTCCTTCCTTGCGCACTGCTTCTTCCTCCTCTCTCCCCCAAGCTTCACCGCGAAGCAATGGCGCCCGCTGGCAAGAAAGGAAGGGCGGCGGCCGTGGCCCCGAAGGCCTTGGAGCCGGCTCTACAACGCTCCATCATCGCCAACCGGGAAGGCCTGGACAAGGTGATGCCGATGACCGCCTGCGACCAGAACGAGTGGAGGGCGACGAAGATCTGGCCGGGCTCGCCCGTGCCGCGCGACCTGGAGGCGACGACCTTCCCCTTCTTCGTCGACAGCGTCTACGCCGGCTTGGTGCCGCCGTTTTCGGATTTCTTCAACGCCATTCTCTCCCATTACCAGATCCACGCCCTCCATCTCCAACCCAACTCCATCTTCCTCCTTGCCATCTTCGTCTTTTACTGCGAGGCCTTCGTGGGCGTGATGCCCTCGGTGGCGCTCTTCCGCCACTTCTTCAGCCTGTGGCTGACCGCGGCGAACCAGCGCTCCGCGTGCGCTTCGTTCCTCAGCGTCAAGGCGACAGAGGATGACATCATCAGGTTGAAGATCTTGAAGAAGGTGGAGGGCTACAGGCAGCGCTGGATCCATATGGATGCGCGCCAGCGTAACCAGCTGCTGATGGAACCGACAGACCCCGCCGTGAAGAGCTCGGGGTGGGAGCACGAGAAGCTCACCGACCCGAGGCTGGCGCCAGTCTAGGAGCGGATGGCCCACCAGAAGGCAGAGGGCCTCACGGGAGCGATGGTCGTCAAGGAGTACCTGCTGCGGCGCATAGCGCCACTCCAGAAGCGATCACGCCCGGTGTGGGAGATCACCGACGCGAAGGACTCATTGAGGCTGAGCGTTGGCTGCCTGAAGCCGGCTGCGCTGGAGGGGATCATGCAGATCCTGCTTGGCGGCAATGCGGGGGACCCGCCCGTGGATGCGCTCCCACTGTACCGCTACCAGGAGAGGGAGCAGCTGGTCGCGGAGATGCCAATCTTCGACCAGTGGGGCCTGGTGCCGGAGGGCCATGCGGGGCGTTGCGAGAACCCGCCCGTGGTGGTTCCCAGCTCGGGAGACCGGGGCGACGCCGAGGCCTTGGGAGGCACCGCGGAGGGAAGCGACGGCGGGCCTGCCCCGCGAAGCCGCCGCCAACTCATCTGCGACCTCGAGGACGATGACGACGACGCCCAATTCAGGGTTGCGCTCTCCCGGCCTGCCGGCACGGGAGGCGAAGGGAGTACCAGCACAATGGCTAATGAGCCGCGCGCGGGGGAGATTGATGCCGGCAGCGGGGCCACCGAGCCCCCTGCGGAGAAGACTAGCGCGGACGGCGGGGCTACCGAGCCCCCCGCCGAGAAGGACGGTGCCAAGGAGGGGGCTGTCGAGCCTCGTGCCACACCCTCTGGAGGCGACGCGAGGAAGCCTCGCGAGAGCGGCAACGGTAGCCGGCCGCTGCCGACACTGAAGAAGAGGAAGTAGGTCCCGAACGACGAGTAAGTCACCACGCCTTGCTCTCTTTCCTTATGTTCCTCCTTCTTCCTCCCGAGAACTGGGGCTGAGCCCTCGCGCGCGCATGAGGCCCATGAAGAAGAAGAAACCGATGACCCCCTGGCTCGAAGGGAGCCCCGGCGCCTACCGCAGGCGCCGAAGGGCGCGCAGAGGCCACCCGCCACCCCGAAGCTGAAACGGGGCGTGTGGAGGTGGAGGAGGAGTGGGTGGCTCCTCCGGAGCAGCGCGTGGACACGGCTCCTAAGGCCAAGGAAGATGAGCCTCAGGAGGTGGCCTCCGGAGGAGGGGCCACGCATCCCGAGGCGCCCGCTATAGGAGGGGACGCAGCAATGGAGGAGGCGGAGGCGCCAACTCCCCCGCCGAGCTCTACCCCCGCCGCGGAGGCTGCAGACGCCGGGGCCACCACGGGTGCGACGGGCCCACAGAGCGCATCCACGGGTGCGCCTCATGGAGGGGTGGCGACAACTCAACGTCGCCGTCAAGCTGGGTTGGCACCAAGACGAGGCCGCGCGGGAGAAACGCGAGAAGGCCGCCTTTGAGGTGAAGGAGCTCTTCGAGAACGCCGTGCGGGAGGCCGACGCGGCCGACAGGCGCCGTGAGGAGGCGGAGGCTCGCATGAAGGTGCTTGAGGAGCAGCACGCTGCCCAGGCGCAGCTGCTCCAGGCGTGGGAGGGTGAGCTCGACAGGCGTGCCAAAGGCCTTGCAGGTCACGAGGCGGACCTCGCGATCCGCGAGTGGGAGCTCGCAAGGACGACAGCCGAGCAGGCCGCAGAGCGCGAGTGGCTGGAGATGCTGGATCGCGAGGTGGCTGCCGCCCAGGCCTCCTACAACCTGCACATGGAGAAAGCCAACGCCGCACTGGAGGTCAAGGAGAAGAAGATCCAGGCGGATGCCGACGAGAGTGTCGAGAGGAGCCGCTAGGCGATTGCCGCAGACCACAGCAAGAAGCTGAAGGCCTAGGAGGACCGCTTCAAGAAGAAGCACGAGGAGTTCCAGCAAGAGATCAGCGGCCTCAAGGAGGTGCTGATGGAAGAGGAGAGCCGGCAGGAGGCTGCGCTCAAGGCCAAGGCTGCCGCGGAGGAGGAGCTAGCTTCCCTCCAGCAGCAGGTGCGTAGCGTCACCAACGTCATCGAGCAAGCCAGGCTGGAGGCGGATAGGGCGCGGGGGCGGTAGCACGAGCGCGACAAAGATGTTCCACTCCCTCCAGCTCCGGGCCCGCAGTGCCCTGACCACCATCTGCCAGGAGAGGCTCGGGGGGTCCCTTGAGACCCACGACGCCAGCTACCTCGACTTCTTCACCAAGCTTGTGGAGCGGCTCGAGGTGGGGGCCAAGCGGGTGAACGGTCTTGATAACCCACAAGTATAGGGGATCGCAACAGTTTTCGCGGGTAGTATTTCACCCAGATTTATTGATTCAACACAAGGGGAGCCAAAGAATATTTGTGAGTATTAGCAGTTGAGTTGTCAATTCAACCACACATGGAGAACTAAATATCTCCAGCAAAGTGTTTAGTAGCACAGTAGTATGATAGTTTCAATAGCAGTAGTAATAGTAGCAATAGTAACAGAGATAGTAACAGTAGCAGTTTTGTAGTGATTGTAACAGCAGCAGCAACGAAAGTAACTTAGCAAAGATCAATACGCAAAAAGCGTAGGCATTGGATCGGTGATGGATAATTATGTTGGATGACACTCATCATATAACAGTCACAACCTTGGGCGATACACAATAGCTCCAGTTCATCAATGTAATATAGGCATGTATTCCGTATATAGTCATACGTGCTTATAGTAAGAACTTGCATGACATCTTTTGTCCTACCCTCCCATGGCAGCGGGGTCCATAAGGGATATTAAGGCCTCCTTTTAATAGAGAACTGGAACAAAGCATTAACACATAGTGAATACATGAACTCCTCAAACTACGGTAATCACCGGAAAGAATCCCAATTATTGTCACCTTGGGGTATGCGGATCAAAACACGTAATAGGTGCATATAACTTGCAAGATAAGATCAAGAACACAAATATATTCATGAAAACATAAAGGGTTCAGATCTGAAATCATGGCACTCGGGCCCTAGTGACAAGCATTAAGCATAGCAAAGTCATAGCAACATCAATCTCAGAACATAGTGGATACTAGGGATCAAAGCCCTAACAAATTGACTCGATTACATGGTAAATCTCATCCAACCAATCACCGTCCAGCAAGCCTACGAAGAAATTACTCACGCCCGGTGGTGAGCATCATGAAATTGGTGATGGAGGATGGTTGATGATGACGACGGCGTCGAATCCCCCTCTCCGGAGCCCCGAACGGACTCCAGATCAGCCCTCCCGATGAAGAACAGGAGGTGGCGGCGGCTCCGTATCGTAAAACGTGATGAAACTTATTCTCTGATTTTTTTTATGGATGAATAGGTACCTATAGCGTTGGACTTAGGGTAGCCGAAGCTGCCAGGGGCCCACAAGCCTGCTAGGCGCGCCCTGGGGGGTGGGCGTGCCCCCTGGGCTTGTGGCGCCTGGGTGGCCCCCCTCTGTTAATTCTCTTCGCCGGTATTTTTTATATATTCCGAAGTAATTCTCCGTAAATTTTCAAGTCCATCCGAGAACTTTTATTTCTGCACAAAAATAACACCATGGCAATTCTGCTGAAAACAGCGTCAGTCCGGGTTAGTTCCATTCAAATCATGCAAATTAGAGTCCAAAACCAGAGCAAAAGTGTTTGGAAAAGTAGATACGTTTGGGACGTATCAACTCCCCCAAGCTTAACTCATTGCTTGTCCTCAAGCAATTCAGTTGATAAACTGAAAGTGACAAACAAAAACGTTTACAAACTCTTTTGTTCTTGTTGTCTGTATATATACTCAACTAGCATCCAAGTTTTCAGCAAGGATTATGAACTAACCACATGAATGATAACACTTAGGTCACACATTTACTCATGGTAATAACATAACCAACTAGCGAGGAATAATAAGATATCTCTGATGCCAACACTTTCTCAAAACAATCATGATATAATATGATAACATGGTATCTCACTAGCCCTTTCTGAGACCGCAAAACATAAATGCAGAGCACCTCTGAGGTTCAAGCAGCGACTAAACATTGTAATTCGGGGTAGAGGATATCCAGTCATGGTCACACCCAACATTAACTATACTCAATGCATAAAAATGACAATAGTGCTCTCCAACTGGTGCTTAAATGAGAGGGTGATGACTCAATAATAAAAGTAAAATGACATAAAAATAAATGGATAGGCCCTTCGCAGAGGGAAGCATGGATTTGCAGCGGTGCCAGAGCTCAAAGCTTAAATCAGAGATTAAAACAATTTTGAGAGGTATGCTTTTCCTGTCAACGTTACGACCGAGAATTTTCAATATCTTCCATGCTAAACACATTATAGGCGGTTCCCAAGTGGAAAGGTAAAGTTTACTCCCCCTCCACCATACCAACACAAGCCATGGCTAGCCGAATCCACGGGTGCCCTCCATACCAACAACTTTTCGGGGGAGTTTGTTGCATTATATAATTTCGATTTTGAGCATAGGACTGGGCATCCCAATTAATAGCCTCTCTCGTGCAATGACAAGTGAATAAACACTCATCTGAGAATAACCTGCTTAGCATGGAAGATAATGAACGCCCCTTGTCGCTCCATGAGCGGCATGGGTACACAAAACAGATGTTCATTTGAATGATTAGAGGTGGCACATGCAAATTTTCTTGGAACGGCAGAGTAATACCACATATAGGTAGATATAGTGGACTCATCTGGAACAACTTTGGTTTAAGGATTTGGATGCACAAACAGTATTCCCGCTTAGTACAGGCGAAGGCTAGCAAATAGATTGAGAAGCGGCCAGCTAGAGAGCAAAAACGGTCATAGACATGCATTGCGAATAATTAACATTGAACACGAGCATGAGTAGGATATCAACACCCTAAACATAAATATCATGGAAGCTATGTTGATTTTGATTCAACTACATGTGTGAACATGTGCCAAGTCAAGCCACTCGAATTACTCATACGAAGATACAATATTAACATACCACATCACAACCATTTTAATGCATGTTGACACTCAAGATAAATCATTATCCACTCCTAGCTATTTAAGCATGGCATGAGCAACTATGATCTCTAATTGTCATCACAAACATGTTTACTCATAATATGCTGAATCATGAATACTAAGCCAAACATATTTACAAAGACAAAAACAAGAAGAGTTCATACCAGCTTTTCTTCACCGCAATCACTTCATCAAATATCGTCATTATTGCCTTTCACTTGCACGACCGAATGATATGAAAATAATAATAGTGCAAGAGTGCCGTGGACTAAACTAGAATCTGCGAACATTTATTCAAAGGAGAAGACAAAGTAATAGTGGCTCTTTGTTAGTTCAACAATAAATCATATGAGAGCCACTCAACGTTTTCATCATGGTCTTCTCCTTACTACGACTCAAAGAAAAGAAATTTAGAGCAACACACTGAAATATTTTTGGAGTTTTTAGTTTTTCCGAAGGAAGAAAAATAACGAAGGAAAAACGAAAAATGAGAGAAACTATTTACATGGGAGAACTCCCAACAGGCAAAATAAGAAACGAGAAATATTTTTGGGTTTTCTTTTAATACTATGAATTAACTAAACAAGAAAGAAACTACAACTAATTTTTTGGATTTTCGAAAGTTTTTTCAAACACACAAGAAGAAAGCGAAAATAAAACTAACATGGATATACAATGAAAAAGGGTGAACACCGACAACTGGAATGAATATGTGATACATGAATGTAATGTCGGTGAGAAATACGTACTCCCCCAAGCTTAGGCTTTTGGCCTAAGTTGGTCTATGGCTATTCCTGGCCTGGATAATGCCCGTGATAGTAGTTCGGGTTGTACTGGAGTGCAGCTGCCATAGCTTGGCGGGCTGCCTCATTGAGACGCTCGGTCTCCGCTGCCCTCTCGTACTCCTCAGCCTCCTCCTCAAGTATGAAATGTCTATGTTTTTCATGGAAATTGAAGAAGGCAGGAGCAGGCAAAACAATATGGAAAACACGATGCCTATTAAAGATTAGCCTGTATCTGAACGGGGGGTCACCCCTCTCAAGGAACTGGTGGCGTTCCATAGCATCATAATCAAGAATATCATTTTGTTTAATGGGCACACCAAGATAAGTGGCTAAGCGAGTAGCATAAATTCCACCAAACAAGTCACCAACTAAGACATTATTATGTAAATGATGTGCGACAATAGCCCCCATGTTAAATTGTCTATCTCTCAGCACCACACTCTTAAGAATGCCCAAGTCAGGGGTGCAAAGATCACTATGGCCATGTTTACCATTAATGCATCTACCAATGAACAGAGCAAAATAATGTATAGCAGGAAAATGAATGCTCCCCATAGTAGCTTGTGTAATGCCTCTAGTTTCACCCCTAGTAATGTTCATGAGAAATTCATTGCGGTCAGATTTACGAGGTTCAGTGCAAGTCCCCCAAAATGGAATTTTACAAACAACACTAAATTCTTCAACGGACATGCGAAAAGAATTTTCATATAAGTTGAAAATAACATCATGTGAAGTGCGCTGAGATACTGATGACCCACAAGTATAGGGGATCAATCGTAATCCTTTCGATAAGTAAGAGTGTCGAACCCAACGAGGAGCAGAAGGAAATGACAAGCGGTTTTCAGCAAGGTATTCTCTACAAGTACTGAAAGTAGCGGTAACAGATAGTTTCGGTAGCAAGATAATTCGTAACAAGTAACAAGTATAACAAAGTGCAGCAAGGTGGCCCAATCCTTTTTGTAGCAAAGGACAAGCCGGAATGAACTCTTATAATAAGCAAAGCGTTCTCGAGGACACATGGTAATTTCATCTAGTCACTTTCATCATGTTTGTTTGATTCGCGTTCGCTACTTTGATAATTTGATATGTGGGTGGACCGGTGCCTGGGTGCTGTTCTTACTTGAACAAGCCTCCCACTTATGATTACCCCCTCTCACAAGCATCCGTAACTACGAAAGAAGAATTAAGATAACTCTAACCATAGCATGAAACATATGGATCCAAATCAGCCCCTTACGGAATAGCGCATAAACTAGGGTTTAAGCTTCTGTCACTCTAGCAACCCATCATCTAATTACTACTCCACAATGCCTTCCCTTAGGCCCAAAGATGGTGAAGTGTCATGTAGTTGACGTTCACACGACACCACTAAAGGAAGCACAACATACATAGCATCAAAATATCGAACAAATACCAAATTCACATGATTACTTATGACAAGACTTCTCCCATGTCCTCAAGAACAAAAGTAACTACTCACAAATCATATTCATGTTCAAGATCAGAGGGGTATTGAATAGCATTAAGGATCTGAACATATAATCTTCCACCAAATAAACCAACTAGCATCAACTACAAGATGTAATCAACAATACTAGCAACCCACAGGTACCAATCTGAGGTTTTGAGGCAAAGATTGAATACAAGAGATGAACTAGGGTTTGAGATGAGATGGTGCTGTTGAAGATGTTGATGAAGATTGGTCCTCCCACGATGAGAGGATCGTTGGTGATGTCGATGGCTTCGATTTCCCCCTCCCGGAGGGAAGTATCCCCGGCGGAATCGCTCCGCCGGAGAGCAAAATAGCTCCTGCCCAGGTTCCGCCTCGAGACGGCGGCGCTTCGTCCCAAAAGTCTTCTTCTGATTTTTTCTAGGGCAAATGGCTTCATATAGTTGAAGGAGGGGGCCAGAGGCCTGCCAGGGGCCCCACAAGCCAGGGGGCGCGCCTAGGGGGGTAGGGCACGCCCCCAGGCTTGTGGCTTCTTGGTGGGCCCCCTTCTGTTGATTCTTTCGCTAGTATTTTTTATATATTCCAAAATAATTCTCCGTAAATTTTTAGGTCATTTGGAGTTGTGGAGAATAGCTATCTCTGTTTTACGTCTTTCAGGTCCAGAATTCCAGCTGCCGGCATTCTCCCTCTTCATGTAAATCTTGCAAAATAAGAGAGAAAAGGCATAAGAATTGTACCATAAAGTGAAATAATGATCAAAAACATAATAATTAATAGTAGGAAATCATGATGCAAATTGGACGTATCAACTCCCCCAAGCTTAGACCTCGCTTGTCCTCAAGCGAAAACCGAAATCGATAATCATGACCACATGTTTAGAGAGAGAGAGAGGTGTCGATAAAAATAAAATACGAACATGGAGCATCATGATCTTTAATAGCAATATATCATCGTAAAACTTCTCATGAAAAAGTGAAAATTCATCCACAAGTTAAAGTATGAACCATAAACCAAATTGAAAACTAACAAACTGTGGTCTCAGTCACTGAAGCAATTGCAATTCATCATATTATCAGAAAGAGTCTATGTAAGAGCTTTGTTTAGCAAGTTCACATACTCAACTATCATTTAGTCTTCTATGATTGCTGACACTCATGACATACTTATGGAGCAAATGTTTCAGTCGAACACATAGAAAGATAGGGGCTTATAATTTCGCTTTCCAATGTATTTACCTCAAGGGTAATGTCAACAATAATAACTCATGATCACCTACATCCAACTGGATATATATGCATGGATCAATCCCCACCACATGATGCTTGCCAAGAGAGAAAATAAAAACGGAATAGAGGAGAATACTATTGACTCTTGCATGAAAGTAAATACATAAAGTAAAAGATAGGCCCTTCGCAGAGGGAAGCAGAGGTTGTCATGCGCTTTTTGTTTTTGGATGTGCAAGCTCTTAATGTAAAGGAACGTCACTTTATATTGCCCCTTGTGATAGCGACCTTTATTATGCAGTCTGTCGCTTTTATTGCTCCACCATCACAAGATCGTACAAAGCTTATTTTCCCTTACAATAATAGTTCATACATGTTTAGGAGCAATTTTTATTGCTTTGCACCGATGAAAACTTACTTGAAGGATCTTATTCAATCCATAGGTAGATATAGTGGACTCTCATGACATGAAACTGGGTTTAAGGGTTTTTGGATGCACAAGTAGTATCTCTACTTAGTACAAAACTTTGGCTAGCAAAAGATGGGGGGCAAGCACCACATGTTAGAGGATCCAAAACAATATAACTTTTATGTGAATATAAGCAAACATAACCCATTACGTTGTCTTCCTTGTCCAACGTCGACTAATTGACATAGAATATTTGATGGGGGCTCACAATCATAAAGATGTCCAAGATAGTGTATTTATACGTGAGACCTCTCTTCCTTTATTACTTTTTCATGAATTGCAACAATGACCAATGCTATGTTTGTCAACTTCCAACAAGTTTTATAAATTATACTTCTTTTATGTGAAGTCATCACTCCCCATGGGATTAGCATATGATCTTACTTTTTATTCTTTATTTATTTCTAAGATTGGATCATCAAAAGCAAAACACTCAACTCAAACTACTCTTTATTATATGACTTTCAAACACGATTACATAGATAGATAGATCACAAAGCAAGCACTCGAAACTAAATCATACTAAAACTTTATTCTTCTAAATCACGAAATAACTAAGGATCGAACTAAGATAGATAATGATGATGAAAAAGTGATGGTGATACGATACCGGGGCACCTCCCCCAAGCTTGGCACAAGCCAAGGGTAGTGCCCATACCCATGTACTCAAATCTCCTTCTTGGGTGATGGTGGTGATGAGGTGATAGGCTTGTCCTTCATGACATTAATTATGATCTCCTTTAGGCTCTGAATTTCCCGAAGCACATGCTGTATCATCTCTATATACTTTAGGACTTCGGCCATAATATGTTTATTCTCTGGCCCCCAAGCATTCTTTCCTGCATCACTTTCACTTGGACGAGAGATGTCCCAATTGGAAGGTATGTGCATACGAGGAGTATTTTCAACCCCATAATTGTGAACCAAATTATGAAAGTTGTTCCGATGTAACCTGTGTAAGGGTCTCCTAGGAGGAAGCCCTTCTTGCACCTCTGGACTCCCATGGCTTGTCGTGTTTCTAATAGCTTGATGAGGATTTGGAGTTGTGGAGATGCCGGCAAGAGTACCCCTCTCGGAAGCCGGGGGATGGACTTTCAGCGAATCTCCACCATCTTCTTCCATGGTAACCTCCTCCTCCTCCTCTCTCCTGAGTTCCATCTGTAGCAACCAAGCATTGTCTCCCACGTTGTTGGAGGAAGAGGAAGACATGATGCCCGGCCTCAAAAATCTGACAGGAATCAACACGAAACAAGAACAAAGAAGAAACTTGTGATACGGTGGTCAAAACACCCATGAGTATATATAATGAATTTTTCCCGTGTAAAACAAGTAATATGGAAGAAAAACGGAGTCGGGAAAGTCCACGAGGGCGCCACAAGCTTGGTAGGCGCGCCCTGGGGGGTAGGACGCGCCCCTCAGGCTTGTCGCCTCCTCGTGCACTTTTCGGACTGTTTATTATTTTCCTAATTTTTTATATATTCCAAAATGGACAGAAAGTACTTTTATGGAAGTTTTGGAGTTTGTTTACTTACCGTACACCATACCTACTCCTTTTCAGGATTCTGGAGCGTTCCGGAAGGTTTTCACTATGTGCTCTTCCGGTGTAATTGTTTGAATAATATTAGTTTCAACATTAATGGGCGCACCTGAGATATAATGTTTAATTCTTCGCCCATTAACCACTCTCGGATTATTGCCTTCGGAGTTGTTTATTTTGATGGCTCCAGAGCGATAAACTTCTTCGATGATGTACGGTCCTTCCCATTTAGAGAGAAGTTTTCCTGCAAAAAATCTTAAACGAGAATTGTATAATAGAACATGGTCACCTGCTTTGAATTCCCGTTTTTGAATTCTTTTATCATGCCATCTTTTAACTTTTTCTTTAAACAACTTGGCATTTTCATAAGCTTGGGTTCTCCATTCATCTAAAGAACTAATATCAGATAACCTCTTTTCACTGGCAAGTTTAAAATCGTCGTTAAGTTCTTTAATTTCCCAATATGCTTTATGTTCTAACTCAAGAGGTAAATGACATGCTTTCCCATAAACCATTTTATAAGGAGACATACCCATAGGATTTTTATAAGCAGTTCTGTAAGCCCATAGTGCATTATCAAGTTTCTTAGACCAATTCTTTCTAGATCTATTAACGGTCTTTTGCAAAATCAATTTTATTTCTCTATTAGTTCATTCAACTTGACCACTAGACTGATGATGATAAGGAGATGCAATTCTATGATTAACATCATATTTAGCAAGCAATTTATGGAAGGCACCATGAATAAAATGTGAACCACCATCAGTCATTAAATTTCCAGGGACTCCAAACCTCGGAAATATAACTTCTTTAAGCATTTTAATGGAAGTGTTATGATCAGCACTACTAGTTGGAATAGCTTCTACCCACTTAGTAACGTAATCAACAGTAACTAGAATATGAGTATACCCATTGGATTTAGGAAAAGGTCCCATATAATCAAAACCCCAAACATCAAATGGTTCGATAACAAGTGAATAATTCATAGGCATTTCCTGACGTCTACCAACATTACCAATTCTTTGACATTCATCACAAGAAAGGACAAACTTACGTGCATCCTTGAAAAGAGTAGGCCAATAAAAACCAGATTGTAATACCTCGTGTGCAGTTCTGTCTCCCGCATGGTGACCTCCATATGCCTTGGAGTGACACTTACGTAGGATTTGTTCCTGTTCATGCTTAGGTACACAATGTCTAATAATACCATCTACTCCTTCTTTATATAAGTGTGGGTCATCCCAAAAGTAATGTCTTAAATCAAAGAAAAACTTTTTCTTTTGTTGGTATGTGAAACTAGGTGGTATATATTTAGCAACAATGTAATTAGCATAATCTGCATACCAAGGAGTATTACGAGAAGCATTTATCACAGCTAATTGTTCATCAGGAAAATCATCATTAATGGGAAGTGGGTCATCAAGAACATTTTCCATTCTAAACAAGTTATCAGCTGCGGGATTCTCAGCTCCCTTTCTATCAACAATATGCAAATCAAATTCTTGTAGCAGAAGAACCCATCTAATAAGTCTAGGTTTAGCATCTTTCTTTTCCGCAAGATATTTAATAGCAGCATGATCGGTATGAATAGTAACTCTGGAATCAACAATGTAAGATCTGAATTTATCACATGCAAACACAACTGCTAAAAATTCTTTCTTAGTAGTAGCATAATTTCTTTGAGCACTGTCTAGAGTTTTACAAGCATAATGGATAACATTTAATTTCATATCAACTCTTTGTCCTAGAACAGCACCTACAACATAATCACTAGCATCACACATAATTTCAAAGGGTAGGTTCCAATCAGGTGGTTGAACAATAGGTGCAGAAATTAAGGCTTTCTTAAGTACTTCAAAGGCTTCTACACAATCATCATCAAAAACAAATGGAACATCTTTTTGCAAGAGATTAGTAAGAGGCCTAGAAATTTTAGAGAAGTCTTTTATAAACCTTCTATAGAAACCAGCATGACCGAGGAAACTTCTTATACCTTTGATATCTTTAGGACATGGCATTTTCTCAATAGCATCAACTTTTGCTTTATCTACTTCAATACCTCTTTCAGAAATTTTATGCCCAAGGACTATACCTTCATTCACCATAAAGTGACACTTCTCCCAATTCAAGACAAGATTAGTTTCTTCACATCTCTGCAAAACTCGATCAAGGTTGCTCAAGCAATCATCAAAATTGTTCCGTAAACGGAGAAATCATCCATGAAAACCTCAACAATCTTTTCACAAAAGTCAGAGAATATAGCAGTCATACATATTTGAAAGGTAGCAGGTGCATTACATAAACCAAAAGGCATACGACGATAGGCATAAGTTCCAAAAGGACAAGTAAAGGTGGTTTTCTCTTGATCTTCAGGTGACATAGGTATTTGAGAGAAACCAGAATAACCATCTAGAAAGCAAAAGTGTGTATGTTTAGATAATCTTTCTAACATTTGATCAATAATAGGCAAGGGGTAATGATCTTTCCTAGTAGCTTTGTTTAATTTCCTAAAATCAATTACCATCCTATAACCAGTTACAATTCTTTGTGGGATAAGTTCATTTTTATCATTTGGAACAACGGTAATACCTCCTTTCTTAGGAACACAATGAACAGGACTTACCCATCTACTATCAGCTATGGGATAAATTATACCTGCCTCCAGAAGCTTTAATATTTCAGTTCTTACCACATCCTTCATTCTAGGATTCAGCCTTCTTTGATGATCAACAACGGGTTTAGCATCTGGCTCCATATGAATTTTATGCTGACAGAAAGTGGGACTAATGCCCTTAAGATCATCGAGAGTATATCCAATAGCAGCACGGTGCTTCTTCAGAGTTTTAAGTAATCTCTTTTCTTCATGGTCTGAAAGGTTAGCACTAATAATAACAGGATATATCTTCTTTTCATCGAGATAAGCATATTTAAGAGTATCCGGTAATTGCTTTAATTCAAACACAGGATCACCCTTGGGTGGAGGTGGATCTCCCAAGGTTTCAACAGGCAAATTATGTTTAAGGATAGGTGCTTGTTTAAAGAACAGCTCATCTATTTCATTTCTTTCATTCATATTCATATCATTCTCATGGTCTAGCAAATATTGTTCTAATGGATCAGTAGGAGGTACAGCAATAGAACAAGACCAATAATTTCATCTTTATTAGGTAATTCTTTATCATGAGGTTGTCTACGAAACTTAGAGAAATTAAACTCATGAGACATCTCACCAAAATTAACACTGACAATTTCTTTAGTGCAATCAATCTTAGCATTAACTGTATTCAAGAAAGGTCTACCAAATATAATGGGGCAAAAATCATCTTGTGGTGATCCAAGAACAAGAAAATCAGTAGGATATTTGATCTTACCACACAAGACTTCAACATCTCTAACAATCGCAAGTGGTGAAACAGTATCTCTATTCGCAAGCTTAATATTAACATCAATATCTTCAATCTCAACAGGTGCAATATCATTCATGACTTCTTGATAGAGAGTAAACGGGATAGCACTCACACTAGCACCAATATCACATAAACCATGATAGCAATGATCTCCAATTTTAATAGAAATAACAGGCATGCCAATTACAGGTTTGTTTTTATCTTTAGTGTCTGGTTTAGCAATTCTAGTTGCTTCATCACAGAAATATATGACATGTCCATCAATATTATCAACCAAAAGATCTTTAACCATTGAAATAGTAGGTTCAACTTTAATTTGTTCAGAAGGTCTAGGTGCTCTAATATCACTCTTATTAACCACAGTTGAAGCTTTAGCATGTTCCTTAATCCTAACAGGGAAAGGAGGTTTCTCAATATAAGCAGTAGGCACAACTGGATCAACATGGTAAACAATTGTTTCTTCTTTAACACTAACAGGTTCTTTATTCAATTCAATAGGTGAATGATATTTAAACCATTTATCCTTAGGGAGATCAACATGAGCAACAAAAGATTCACAAAAGGTAGCTACTATCTCAGAGTCAAGTCCATATTTAGTACTAAACTTATGAAAAGCATCTGTTTCCATAAAAGATTTAACACAATCAAACTCAAGATTTATACCTGACTCATTACCTTTGTTGATTTCCCAATCTTCAGAGTTACATTTAATTCTTTTCAGAAGATCCCATCTGAATTCAATAGTTCTCTAAATAAAGGAACCAGCAGAAGAAGTATCGAGCATGGATTGATCATTATGAGAAAGCCGAGCATAAAAGTTTTGAAGAATTATTTCTCTTGAGAGGTCATGATTGGGGCATGTGTGCAACATATACTTAAGCCTCCCCCAAGCTTGAGCGATACTTTCTCCTTCACGAGGCCAAAAATTATATATATAATTCCGATCACGATGAGCCAAATGCATAGGATAAAATTTCTGGTGGAATTCCAGCTTCAACCGGTTCCAGTCCCATGTTTCAGTATCATCACATAGCCTATACCATGTCAATGCCTTTCTCTCCAAAGATAAAGGGAATACCTTCTTCTTAACTCCATCTCCGGATAGACCTGCAGGCTTAAACAATCCACAAATTTTATCCACATAGATTAAGTGCATATCAGGATGTACCGTTCCATCTCCTGCATAGGGATTAGCTAGCAGTTTCTCTACCATACCCGAAGGAATTTCATAATAAATATTTTCAGTAGGTTCAATAGGTTGAGGAGCAACTCTCAATGCTTCCGGTCGAGGTGAAGATATCCCGAACAAGCCCGTCAAAAGATTACTTTCCATAGTGACAAGTGACAGTAAATTTCAGCAAGTAATATAAATGTTTCCTTACCAAATTACACTCACCAAAGGTGCTTCACTCCCCGGCAACGGCGCAAGAAAAGAGTCTTGATGACCCACAAGTATAGGGGATCAATCATAGTCCTTTCGATAAGTAAGAGTGTCCAACCCAACGAGGACCGGAAGGAAATGACATGCGGTTTTCAGTAAGGTATTCTCTGCAAGTACTGAAAGTAACGGTAACAGATAGTTTTGGTAGCAAGATAATTCGTAACAAGTAACAAGTAACAAGTATAATAAAGTGCAGCAAGGTGGCCCAATCCTTTTTATAGCAAAGGACAAGCTGGAACGAACTCTTATAATAAGCAAAGCATTCTCGAGGACACATGGGAATTTCATCTAGTCACTTTCATCATGTTTGTTTGATCCGCGTTCGCTACTTTGATAATTTGATATGTGGGTGGACCGGTGCCTGGGTGCTGTTCTTACTTGAACAAGCCTCCCACTTATGATTACCCCCTCTCACAAGCATCCGTAACTACGAAAGAAGAATTAAGATAACTCTAACCATAGCATGAAACATATGGATCCAAATCAGCCCCTTACGGAATAGCGCATAAACTAGGGTTTAAGCTTCTGTCACTCTAGCAACCCATCATCTAATTACTACTCCACAATGCCTTCCCTTAGGCCCAAAGATGGTGAAGTTTCATGTAGTCGACGTTCACACGACACCACTAAAGGAAGCACAACATACATAGCATCAAAATATCGAACGAATACAAAATTCACATGATTACTTATGACAAGACTTCTCCCATGTCCTCAAGAACAAAAGTAACTACTCACAAATCATATTCATGTTCAAGATCAGAGGGGTATTGAATAGCATTAAGGATCTGAACATATAATCTTCCACCAAATAAACCAACTAGCATCAACTACAAGATGTAATCAACACTACTAGCAACCCACAGGTACCAATCTGAGGTATTGAGACAAAGATAGAATACAAGAGATGAACTAGGGTTTTAGATGAGATGGTGCTGGTGAAGATGTTGATGAAGATTGGTCCTCCCATGATGAGAGGATCGGTGGTGATGTCGATGGCTTTGATTTCCCCCTCCCGGAGGGAAGTATTCCCGGCGGAATCGCTCCGCCGGAGAGCAAAATAGCTCCTGCCCAGGTTCTGCCTCGAGACGGCGGCGCTTCATCCCGAAAGTCTTCTTCTGATTTTTTCTAGGGAAAATGGCTTCATATAGTAGAAGGAGGGGGCCAGAGGCCTGCCAAGGGCCCCACAAGCCAGGGGGGCACGCCTAGGGGGGTAGGGCGCGCCCCTAGGCTTGTGGCTTCCTGGTGGGCCCCCTTCTGTTGATTCTTTTGCCAGTATTTTTTATATATTCCAAAATAATTCTCCATAAATTTTCAGGTCATTTGGAGTTGTGTAGAATAGCTATCTCTGTTTCACCCCTTTCAGGTCTAGAATTCCAGCTGTCGGCATTCTCCCTCTTCATGTAAATCTTGCAAAATAAGAGAGAAAAGGCATAAGAATTGTACCATAAAGTGAAATAATGATAAAAAACATAATAATTATTAGTAGGAAATAGATACATACTCGAATTTCTGAATGAAAGAGTCAGTGAGATTATAGTACTGCGGGCACTTATCTGTCAAGAACTCCGTGAGCCCGGCGTTGCGTACGTATATATCAAACTCTTCCTTGATGCCGGCTCGAATCATGAAGGCATCCGACGGCCACTCGCTTGGCAGGACCGAAGCCTCCCGCGGCGGTTCGGTATCCGACTCGCGTATTGCAGGCCTAGGAGCACTCTTGCTCGAGGAACCACCATGGAACATTTTCCTAAACATTTTATTCCTCTGAAAATTTCTGAAATTTTTAGTGACTCAAAATAAAAGTGAACGAAACTCAAAAAATTGATAGCAACTACTCCTACATGTATCTAGAGGCTATATCATGCATCAAAACTACTTTGGACCATACAAATTCAACATGCAAGCTCATAAACATGGTCACCACAGCAGCAAAAATTTGCAAAGTATAAAGCATTAGGACAAAAACTAATTGGAGCATTGGAGGAGTCACATACCAAGGAGTAATTCCTCAAAACAGTTTTGGAAACGGAGTTCCGAGCAAAGAGATCGAAAATCACAACAAAATGAGCAAGAACACGGGCTTGGGAGCAAGTGTGATTTTTTTCTGGAGGAAGAAGAAGGGTGTGGGTGGCTGGGATAAGTGAGTGGGTCTCTGTGGTACCCACAAGCCTGCTGGGCGCGCCCTGTGAGCTTGTGGCTCACAGGTGCACCCCCCTGGGGTGTGTTCAGTGCCAAAAATTCTTAAATATTACATAAAAAATCATACTAAATTTTCAGGGCATTCTGAGAAATTTTATTTTTAGGCCATTTTTTATTGCCCGGAAAATTCAGAAAACAGGATAATCATGGCATTTCTACTTTATTAAACTTAAGTAACAGAGAGCAAAAGGTGGGTACAGAAGATTGTGCTTACTAAATTCATCGACCACATACCCCTCAAAAAGAATTCATTAATAAGGTTGATCAAGTCTTATTAACAAACTATTTCCGAATGGCATGAAACCGAAGAATCTTTGTATAGCACTAAGTTACCTCAACGTGGATATACATTTCCCCAACAATAAGAATTTCATATTTATTTTTGGTAGTAGGAAGAGGAAATTTGAATCCTCCAATAGTAATTGTCGAAACCTTTTCAATACAATTGATACCATTCACCGAACTTTGTTTTTTCGGAAAATAAACCGTATGCTCATTACCATTGACATGAAAAGTAACCTTGCCTTTGTTGCAATCAATAACAGCCCCTGCAGTATTCAAAAAGGGTCTTGCAAGGATAATCGACATGTTGTCGTCCGCAGGCATATCAAGTATAACAAAGTCTGTTAAGATAGTAACATTTGCAACTACAACGGGAACGTCCTCGCAAATTCCAATAGGTATAGCAGTTGATTTATCAGCCATTTGCAAAGATATTTTAGTAGGTGTAAGCTTATTCAAATCAAGTCTTCTATATAAAGAGAAAGCCATAACACTAACACTGGCTCCCAAATCACATAAAGCAGTTTTAACATAACTTCTTTTAATGGAGCATGGTATAGTAGGTATTCCTAGATCTCCTAACTTCTTAGGTACTCCACCCTTAAAAGAATAATTTGCAAGCATGGTGGAAATTTCAGCTTCAGGTATTTTTCTTTTATTAGTGATAATATCTTTCATGTATTTAGCATAGGGAGACATTTTCAACATATCAATCAAGCGAGTGCGCAAAAAGACAGGTCTATGCATTTCAACAAAGCGCTCAAAGTCTTCCTCATCTTTATTTTTAGATGTTTTGGTACGAAAAGGCATGGGTTTCTGAACCCATGGTTCTCTTTCTTTCCCATGTTTTCTAGCAACGTAGTCTCTTTTATCATATCTTTTATTCTTAGGAGGTGGGTTATCAAGATCAACAGCAGGTTCTATTTCTACATCATTATCTGGTTGAGTATAAACATGAACATCATCATTATCATTATCATTATCAATAGGTGTATGTTCATTACCAGATTGTGTCTTAGCATCAGAAATAGAAACATCATTTTGGTTCAGAGGAGGTTTTTCTATCACAGGTTCACTAGAAGCAGGCAAAGTTTTATCATTTTTCTTTTTCTTTTTCTTCTTAGACGGACTAGGTATGTCAATACTAACTCTTTGAGAATCCTGTTCAATTCTGTTAGGGTGGCCTTCAGGATATAGAGGATCCTCAGTCATTCTACCTCCTCTAGTAACAACTCTAACAGCATGATCATTCATTTTATTATTCATCTCATCGAGCAAATCATTTTGTGACTTAGCTATTTGTTCTAACTGAGTCTGAACCATAGAAGCATGTTTACTTAAGCACTTAACATCATTAGCAGTTCTAAACATCAAATCACTCAAGCGATCAATCATGATGGCATTTCATTTTAATTGATTGCTAACATGCATATTGAAATTCTCTTGCTTAACAATGTAGTTATCAAATTCATCCAAGCATTGACTAGCAGATTTATTATAAGGAATATCACTTTCATTGAATCTACGGAGAGAATTTACCTCTACTACCTGTGTCGGGGTATCGAGACCATGTATTTCTTCAATAGGTGGTACATTCTTAACATTTTCATCCTTAATACCTTTTTCCTTCATAGATTTCTTAGCTTCTTGCATATCTTCTGGACCGAGGAATAGAATACCTCTTTTCTTCGGAGTTGGCTTAGGTGGTGGTTCAGGAAGTGTCCAATCATCGGCATTTCTCAATATATTATTTAATAGTTCTTCAGCCTGTCCAACAGTTCATTCCCTGAAAACACAACCAGCACAACTATCTAGGTAGTCCCTAGAAGCATCGGTTAGTCCATTATAAAAGGATGATCAGGCAAAGCATTAAGTAATTGAAGAAGCCTCCCCCAAGCTTGAGGGAGATTCTCTTCTTCAATTTGCATAAAGTTAAATATTTCCTGTAAGGCAGCTTGTTTCTTATGAGCAGGAAAATATTTTTCAGAGAAGTAATATATCATATCCTGGGGACTACGCACACAACCAGGAGCAAGAGTATTAAACCATTTCTTAGCATCACCCTTTAATGAGAAAGGAAACAACTTAAGAATATAGTAATAGCGAATTTTTTCCTCATGAGCAAATAGGGTGGCAATATCATTCAATTTAGTAAGGTGTGCCACAACAGTTTCAGTTTCATAACCATGAAAAGGATCAGATTCAACCAAAGTAACTAACTCAGGATCGACAGAGAATTCATAATCCTTATCAGTAACAAATATAGGAGAGGTAGAAAACTTAGGATCATATTTCATTCTCTCCATCATAGACTTTTCTTTCATCTTAGCCAACAATTTTCTAACATCATCTCTATCATTACAAGCGAGAATTGCCCGAGCTGTCTCTCCATCAAAAACATAACCATCAGGTATCTTAGGCATTTCAACTCTAGTAGGAGGACTAGGCATAACAGGTGAATCATAATTTTCAAAAGTTTCATCAATTTCAACATTCTCAATTTCTTTAGCTTTAGCAAGTTGTTCATTGGGAAATTCACCTAGTGGCACAGTATTATCAAGCATAGTACTAGCATCATCATAAGTATCATTCATAGCAGAAGTAGTATCATCAATAACTTGCGACATATCAGAATGAATAACATGTGGTGGTGTCGCAAACCTACTCAAAACAGAAGGTGAATCAGTGAGCTTCTTATCCATGCCATGCATATGATAGTTCGAAATGAACGTCCCATAGCTAGCTGGAAGAGAACTTAGAACTGCATCGGTAGCCAGATCATCCAAGAGCGGGAAGCCTAAGCGTTCCAAAGCTTGCACGTATCCGATCATCTTGATCACATGCGGGCTCAGTGGATCACCCTCCTTCAGCTTACAATCCATCAAGGATCGCCAGACGTTGAACCTTTCGGTCCTAGCCTGTATCTGAAACATGCTCTTGAGATTCTCGATCATATCGAAAGCCTCAACATTTTCGAAATGCTGTTGCAAATCGGCCTCCATACAAGCCAGCATCAGACAGCTGATCTCCGTTGAATCACCAACGAGTTTTTGGTCGGCATTCCTTGTTGTGGCATTAGCATTCTCGGCAGGTTCATCTGGAAGTGGATTCTCTAGAACATGTTCCTTCTTATCATGCTTGAGAACAATTCTCAAATTTCTATACCAGGTGGTAAAATTTGTTCCATTAAGTTTATCCTTTTCCAAGATTGATTTCAATGCAAAGTTGGGTTGAGCAGGTGGTGCCATTGATCTACAACAGAAAAATATGCAAACACTAAGCACTGTGTTTATGTAGAGTAAATCAAGCCTAAACAGATATACTCCCACTGAAGTTGACATCCCTCTGCAACTTTCAGTGATCCAGGATCCGAGTAGTGCAATCCGACTAGTGAGCTTTAGCATCACTGCTAGCCGAAGTGGCTATCCGGTAAGCAACTCTTTGCTAATCGTATCTCTATACGACTCCTGTCGGCTGGGTTGGTATCTTATACCACGGCTCCCGACCTCTTTTGCCACAAGGCCCAAAACCGTTTTGATAGCCTTGTCAAGTTAACCTGATGCAGTGCATGTCCGTGTCCGACACGAACCCTTCAGTTCAAGGACACCTAGCAGCACCCCAATTTTATGAGCCCACTACTAGACGTACTTGACGTGCGAAGGTGCAACATCGGGGATGGCAATTTGCTTGATATTAATGAGGGATCTTTCTACCATTTTTAACATGTGTAGAAGACAAGAAGCAATATCAATCACAAATAAACAAATATTGTGAAATAGTATGGCTCCTTCATGGACGTCCGAGGACCAGGTCGGCTCCAACTCCGAGGACCAGGTCAGCTCCATCTTGTCACACCGGAACACCACCTCGGATCTCTATCCGAGCTACGACTTTGATCTCTGTCCTCCAACTACTACAACTAGTAATGAATTTACAGAGAATCACAAGTCGACACGCAGGTCGTTATACATTATAATGACAACACTTTGGCTCCTGCCGGCTGACAAATCATGACGCGCAGGCCATGTATAATTTACACACATGCATCACATACACATGAGCCATACTATTCACATCAAACCTGCAAAACAAAGTTATGCATAGAATCGCATTCTACCGGTTTGAGTGAACATGTACGAAATCTATGGCGCTACGCAAACGGCGGTCCTGCTAGTCGGTTAGCGGGTGGGGTTCGAAGGGGCAGCGCCCCTCGTGGGTGCGAGCAGCGCCCGACGTTTTCGGAAATCACAGATCGGCTCTGTACTCCGATCACGCCCAATTTTCCGATCAGACCGATCTCATCGATCATCACGAATCCGAATCGAATTTACGTTTCACCATTAACCCCGATGGCGGAAACCGACCGGTAGGGGTAGGTTGTGTCACGACCTCATCGATTCCGATCGTCAGAAAACATAGCCTCAACGATCCCTTGTGCAATTGATCTCATCAACCGTGCACATAGCCGATCTCTTAAATGACAACAGATCTCATCTGCTGCCTCCACATATCTAATATGCATACGATCTGAATCCAAATCCTATAACAGAGGCTCTGATACCACTGTTGGGTCCTACGGTAGGGTGCGTCGACTGCAAATTAAAATTTTCCTACCCGCAGAACAACCAGGAACATGCTAATGGAGATGGATCATAGATCATTACCACTGGACGCGCAGTACTGTGCAGCAGAAGTAGAGTCGTGGCAGCGCGTCACCGGAGTCGTCTCCTCCTCGTCGATCTCCCACGTACAGCCGATCACCAAGTTCCACGAACAGGTTCGCCGGAGTGGCACAATTGCACAACCTCTAATGGTATCCGCACGTGCGGGAGGAACGCTTTGCAGCGGACTGCTAGGTCCGATCGCACAGCCTGCGGCACGTGGAGGTGGCTAGTTGCACCACATGCAAAGCCCTAATGACGACGCCAAAGCGATCAACCATGATAAGCGTGCTATACCTCCACTATATATAGGCATCCGTCGTGGGCTCAACACTTGGGCCTCACACAGATCCTAAAGCCCAAAGTCTACTCGGTCACGATCCAAGTCCAGCTCGGATCACATCCGAAGTGTCCTCGGATACGACCTCGTAGGTTCCTTCCCTTAAGCGCGCGACCCCTTGTAGGGGAACGGAGCATGAATTTCAAAAAAATTTCCTACGCTCACGCAAGATCTATCCATGGAGATGCATCGCTACGAGAGGGGAGAGTGTGTCTACGTACCCTCGTAGACCGTTAGCGGAAGAGTCTCACAACGCGGTTGATGTAGTCGAACAATCCTTCGAGCTCCACCGATCGAGTACCGAACGTACGGCACCTCCGAGTTCTACACACGTGCAGCTCAGTGACGTTCCTCGCCTTCTTGATCCAGCAAGATGTCGAGGTAGTAGATGAGTTCCGTCAGCACGACGGCGTGGCGACGGTGACGGTGAAGTGATTCCGGCAGGGCTTCGCCTAAGCTCTCCGAAAATATGACCGAGGTGGAAAACGGAGTTCGGGGCACCGCACACGGCTATGGGACAATTGTTGTCCTTTGGGGTGCCCCCTTGCCCCCGTATATAAAGGATGAGAGGGAGGAGGCCGGCCCCCTAGGGGTGCGCCAAGTGTGGGGAGTCCTACTAGGACTCCTTAGTCCTAGTAGGATTCCACCTCCCATACGGAGTAGGAAAGGGGGAAGGGAGAGGGAAAGGAAAGAGGGGGCTGCGCCCCCTCCCCTAGTCCAATTCGGTTTGGGCAAGGGGGGGCGTGCGCCTCCTCACGTGGCCTGCCTCTCCTTTTCCCGTATGGCTCAATAAGGCCCATTACTTCTCCCGGTGAATTCCCGTAACTCCCCGGTACTCCGAAAAATACCCGAATCACTCGGAACCTTTCCGACGTTCGAATATAGCCTTCCAATATATGAATCTTTACCTCTCGACCATTTCGAGACTCCTCGTCATGTACGTGATCTCATCCGGGACTCCGAACAAACTTCGGCCACCAATCACATAACTCATATAATACTAAATCGTCATCGAACCTTAAGTGTGCGGACCCTACGGGTTCGGGAATGATGTAGACATGATTGAGACGACTCTCCGGTCAATAACCAACAGTGGAACCTGGATGCTCATATTGGTTCCTACATATTCCACGAAGATCTTTATCGGTGAACCTCATATGTCAACATACGTTGTTCCCTTTGTCTGGCGGTATGTTACTTGCCCGAGATTCGATCGTCGGTATCCAATACCTAGTTCAATCTCGTTACCGGCAAGTCTCTTTACTCGTTCCATAATACATCATCTTGCAACTAACTCTTTAGTCACGGTGCTTGCAAGGCTTCTGTGATGCTGTATTACCGAGAGGGCCCAGAGATACCTCTCCGATAGTCGGAGTGACAAATCCCAATTTCGATCCATGCCAACTCAACAAACACTTTCGGAGATACCTGTAGTGCACCTTTATAATCACCCAGTAACGTTGTGACGTTTGATACACCCAAAGTATTCCTACGGTATCCGGGAGTTGCATGATCTCATGGTCAGAGGAACGTGTATTTGACATAGTGAAAGCAATAGCAATAAACTGAACGATCATTTGCTATGCTAACGGTTGGGTCATGTCCATCACATCATTCTCCTAATGATGTGATCCCGTTATCAAATGACAACTCATGTCCATGGTCAGGAAACCTTGACCATCTTTTGATCAACGAGCTAGTCTACTAGAGGCATACTAGGGACATAGTATTTGTCTATTATCCACACATGTATTTAGTTTCCGGTCAATACAATTCTAGCATGAATAATAAACCATTATCATGAACGGAGAAATATGATAATAATAAACACTTTATTAATTGCCTCTAGGGCATATTTCCAACAGTCTCCCACTTGCACTAGAGTCAATTACATTGTAATGAATCTAACACCCATCGCATTCTGGTGCTGATCATGTTTTGCTCGTGGAAGAGGTTTAGTCAACGGGTCTGCCACATTCAGATCCATGTGTACTTTGCAAATCTCTATGCCTCCATCCTTAATCAAATTCCGAATGGAGTTGAAACGACGCTTTATATGCTTGGTTCTCTTGTGAAACCTGGGCTCCTTTGCTATAGCAATTGCTCTAGTGTTGTCACATAAGATAGTCATTGGACCCGATGCACTAGGTATGACACCTAGATCGGATATGAACTCCTTCATCCAGACTCCTTCATGTGCTGCTTCGGAAGCAGCTATGTATTCCGCCTCACATGTAGATCCCGCCACGACGCTCTGCTTGGAACTACACCAACTGACCGCTCCACCATTAAGAATAAATACGTATCCAGATTGTGACTTAGAGTCATCTGGATCTGTGTCAAAGCTAGCATCGACGTAACCCTTTACGACGAGCTCTTTGTCACCTCCATAAACGAGAAACATGTCCTTGGTCCTTTTCAGGTACTTCAGGATATTCTTGACCGCTGTCTAGTGATCTACTCCTGGATCACTTTGGTACCTTCCCACCAAGCTAATTGCGAGGCACACATCAGGTCTGGTACACAGCATGGCATACATAATAGAGCCTATGGCTAAGGCATAGGGGATGACACTCATCTTCTCTTTGTCTTCTGCCGTGGTCGGGCTTTGAGTCTTACTCAATCTCACACCTTGCAATACAGGCAAGAACCCTTTCTTTGACTGATCCATTTTGAACTTCTTCAAAATCTTGTCAAGGTATGTGCTTTGTGAAAGTCCAATGAGGCGTCTTGATCTATCTCTATAGATCTTGATGCCTAATATGTAAGCAGCTTCTCCGAGATCCTTCATTGAAAAACTTTTGTTCAAATAACCCTTTATGCTTTCCAGAAATTCTATGTCATTTCCCATCAATAATATGTCATCCACATATAATATGAGAAATGCCACAGAGCTCCCACTCACTTTCTTGTAAATACAAGCTTCTCCATAAGTTTGTATAAACCCAAACGCTTTGATCACTTCATCAAAGCGAGTATTCCAGCTCCGAGATGCTTGCACCAGTCCATAGATGGATCGCTGGAGCTTGCATACTTTGTTAGCACCTTTAGGATCGACAAAACCTTCCGGTTGCATCATATACAATTCTTCCTTAAGGAATCCATTAAGGAATGCCGTTTTGACGTCCATTTGCCAGATTTCATAATCATAAAACGCGGCAATTGCTAACATAATTCTGACAGACTTTAGCATCGCTACAGGTGAGAAAGTCTCATCGTAGTCAACTCCTTGAACTTGTCGATAACCTTTAGCAACAAGTCGTGCTTTATAGACGGTGACATTACCATCAGCGTCCGTCTTCTTCTTAAAGATCCATTTATTTTCAATAGCTCACCGTTCATCGGGCAAGTCTACCAAAGTCCATACTTTGTTCTCATACATGGATCCAATCTCGGATTTCATGGCCTCAAGCCATTTGTCGGAATCCGGGCTTGCCATCGCTTCTTCATAGTTCAAAGGTTCATCGTTGTCTAGCAACATGACCTCCGGGACTGGATTTCCATACCACTCTGGTGCGGAACGTGTCCTGGTTGACCTTCGAAGTTCAGTAACAACTTGATCCGAAGTTTCATGATCATCATCATCAACTTCTTCTCTGGTCTGTGTCGATGTCACAGAAATTTCTTTCTGTGGCGTACTACTATCCAGAGGAGGTACAATTACCTCATCAAGTTCAAGTTTCCTCCCACTCACTTCTTTCGAGAGAAACTCCTTCTCTAGAAAGGATCCATTCTTAGCAACAAATACTTTGCCTTCGGATCTATGGTAGAAGGTGTACCCAACGGTCTCCTTTGGGTATCCTATGAAGACGCACTTATCCGCTTTGGGTTCGAGCTTATCTGGCTGAAGCCTTTTCACATAAGCATCGCATCCCCAAACTTTCAGAAACGACAGCTTAGGTTTCTTACCAAACCACAGTTCATACGGTGTCGTCTCAACGGATTTAGACGGTGCCCTGTTTAAAGTGAATGCAGCTGTCTCTAATGCATAACCCCAAAATGATAGTGGCAAATCGGTAAGAGACATCATAGAATGCACCATATCTAATAGAGTACGATTACGACGTTCGGACACACCATTACGCTGTGGTGTTCCAGGTGGCGTGAGCTGTGAAACAATTCCACATTGTTTTAAGTGATTGCCAAACTCGTCACTCAAATATTCTCCTCCATGATCAGATCGTAAGAACGTTATTTTCTTGTTACGATGGTTCTCTACTTCACTCTGAAATTCTTTGAACTTTTCAAATGTTTCAGATTTATGCTTCATCAAGTAGACATAGCCATATCTACTCAAACCATCTGTGAACGTGAGAACATAACGATATCCACCGCGCGCCTCAACACTCATCGGACCGCATACATCGGTATGTATTATTTCCAACAAGTCTGTTGCTCGCTCCATTGTTCCGGAGAACGGAGTCTTAGTCATCTTGCCCATGAGGCATGGTTCGCACGTCTCAAATGATTCATAATCAAGTGACTCCAAAAGTCCATCTGTATGGAGTTTCTTCATGCGTTTTACACCAATATGACCTAAGCGGCAGTGCCACAAATATGTGGTACTATCATTATCAATTTTGCGTCTTTTGGCATCAATATTATGGATGTGTGTATCACCACGATCGAGATTCAACAAGAATAAACCATTCACAAGCGGTGCATGAGCATAAAAGATATTATTCATCAAAATAGAACAACTTTTATTCTCTAATTTAAATGAATAACCGTCTCGCAATAAACAAGATCCAGATATAATGTTCATGCTCAACGCAGGCACCAAATAACAATTATTTAGGTTCATTACTAATCCCGAGGGTAGATGTAGAGGTAGCGTGCCGACGGCGCTAACTTCAACTCTTGAACCGTTCCCGACGCGCATCGTCACCTCGTCCTTAGCCAATCTTCGTTTATTCCGTAGCTCCTGTTTCGAGTTACAAATATGAGCAACCGAACCAGTATCAAATACCTAGGTGCTACTACGAGTATTGGTAAGGTACACATCAATAACATGTATATCAAATATACCTTTGTTGATGTTGCCAGCCTTCTTATCTGCCAGGTACTTGGGGCAGTTCTGCTTCCAGTGACCAGTCCCTTTGCAGTAGAAACACTCAGTCTCGGGTTTGGGTACAGACTTGGGTTTCTTCGTGGGAGCAGCAACTGATTTGCCGTTCTTCTTGAAGTTCCCCTTCTTTCCCTTGCCCTTCTTGAAACTAGTGCTCTTCTTTACCATCAACACTTGATGCTCCTTCTTGACTTCTACCTCCACAGCTTTGAGCATAGCGAAGAGCTCGGAAATAGACTTTTCCCTTCCTTGCATATTATAGTTCATCACAAAGCCCTTATAGCTTGGTGGCAGTGATTGGAGAATTCTGTCAATAACCGAATCGTCTGGAAGATTAACTCCCAACTGAGTCAAGTGGTTATGCAACCCAGACATCTTGAGTATATGCTCACTGACAGAACTATTCTCCTCCATCTTACAGCTAAAGAACTTGACGGAGACATCATATCTCTCGACCCGGGCATGAGCTTGAAATACAAGTTTCAGCTCTTGGAACATCTCATATGCTCCGTGATGCTCAAAATGTCTTTGGAGCCCCGGTTCTAAGCCGTAAAGCATGGCACACTGAACTATCGAGTAATCATCAACACGTGTCTGCCAGGCGTTCATAACGTCAACAGACGAGGGAGGGGGCGCAACACCTAGCGGTGCATCAAGGACATAAGCCTTTTGTGCAGCAATGAGTATGATCCTCAGATTACGGACCCAGTCCGCATAGTTGCTTCCATCATCTTTCAACTTAGCTTTCTCTAGGAACGCATTAAAATTCAGTGGAACTACAGCGCGGGCCATTGATCTACAAAATACAATTGCAAAGATTATTTAGACTATGTTCATGATAATTGAAGTTCAATTAATCAAATTACTTAAGAACTCCCACTTAGATTAACATCCCTCAAGTTGTCTAAGTGTAACATGATCCACATCAACTAAACCACGTCCGATCATCACGTGAGGTGGATTAGTTATCAATGGTGAACATCTTTCATGTTGATCATATCTACTATATGACTCATGTTCGACCTTTCAGTCTCTTGTGTTCCGAGGCCATATCTGTATATGCTAGGCTCGTCAAGTTTAACCCAAGTATTCTGCGTGTGTAAAACTGGCTTACACCCGTTGTATGCGAACGAAAGAATCCATCACACCCGTTCATCACGTGGTGCTTAGAAGCGTCGAACCTTCGCAACGGTGCATACTAGGGGAGAACACTTATCTTGAAATTTAGTGAAGGGATCATCTTATAATGCTACCGTCGTCCTAAGCAAAATAAGATGCATAAAAGGATTAACATCACATGCAATTCAATATATGTGACATGATATGGCCATCAACGTCTTGTGCCTTTGATCTCCATCAGCAAAGCACCGTCATGATCTCCATCGTCACCGGGTTGACACCTTGATCTCCATCGTAGCGTCGTGACACCTTGATCTCCATCGCAGCATCGTGGTCGTCTCGCCGGCTATTGCTACTACTACTACTGCTAACTCATAGCGGTAAAGTAAAGCAATTACATAGCGTTGGCATTGCATACGATAAAGAGACAACCATAAGGCTCCTGCCGGTTGCCTGATAACTTACAAAACATGATCATCTCATACAACAACTTATATCACATCATGTCTTGACCATATCACATCACCAGCATACCCTGCAAAAACAAGTTAGACGTCCTCTACTTTGTTGTTGCAAGTTTTACGTGGCTGCTACGGGTTTGCAAGAACCGTTCTTACCTACGCAAAACCACAACGTGGTGTAGTGATTGATTTTTGATCTTCTAAAAGAACCCTCTTCATTGAAACCGATTCAACTAAAGTGAGAGAGACAGACACCCGCCAGTCACCTTTATGCAACGAGTGCACTTAGCGGTGAAACCTGTCTCGCGTAAGCGTACGCGTAATGTCGGTCCGGGCTGCTTCATCTCACAATACCGCCGAATCAAGTATCAACTAGTAACGGCAAGCAATATGTATACACCCACGCCCACAACTCACTTGTGTTCTACTCGTGCAAATCACATCTACGCATAGACCTGGCTCGGATGCCACTGTAGGGGAACGGAGCATGAATTTCAAAAAAAATTCCTACACTCACGCAAGATCTATCCATGGAGATGCATCGCTACGAGAGGGGAGAGTGTGTCTATGTACCCTCGTAGACCGTTAGCGGAAGCGTCTCACAACGCGGTTGATGTAGTCGAACAATCCTTCGAGCTCCACCGATCGAGTACCGAACGTACGACACCTCCGAGTTCTACACACGTGCAGCTCGGTGACGTTCCTCGCCTTCTTGATCTAGCAAGACGTCGAGGTAGTAGATGAGTTCCGTCAGCACGACGGCGTGGCGACGGTGACGGTGAAGTGATTCCGGCAGGGCTTTGCCTAAGCTCTCCGAAAATATGACCGAGGTGGAAAACGGAGATCGGGGCACCGCACACGGCTATGGGACAATTGTTGTCCTTTGGGGTGCCCCCTTGCCCCCGTATATAAAGGATGAGAGGGAGGAGGCCGGCCCCCTAGGGGTGCGCCAAGTGTGGGGAGTCCTACTAGGACTCCTTAGTCCTAGTAGGATTCCACCTCCCATACGGAGTAGGAAAGGGGGAAGGGAGAGGGAAAGGAAAGAGGGGGCTGCGCCCCCTCCCCTAGTCCAATTCGGTTTGGGCAAGGCGGGGCGTGCGCCTCCTCACGTGGCCTGCCTCTCCTTTTCCCGTATGGCCCAATAAGGCCCATTACTTCTCCCGGTGAATTCCCGTAACTCCCCGGTACTCCGAAAAATACCCGAATCACTCGGAACCTTTCCGACGTCCGAATATAGCCTTCCAATATATGAATCTTTACCTCTCGACCATTTCGAGATTCCTCGTCATGTCCGTGATCTCATCCGGGATTCCGAACAAGCTTCAGCCACCAATCACATAACTCATATAATACTAAATCGTCATCAAACCTTAAGTGTGCGGACCCTACGGGTTCGGGAATGATGTAGACATGATCGAGACGACTCTCCGGTCAATAACCAACAGCGGAACCTGGATGCTCATATTGGTTCCTACATATTCCACGAAGATCTTTATCGGTGAACCTCATATGTCAACATACGTTGTTCCCTTTGTCTGGCGGTATGTTACTTGCCCAAGATTCGATCGTCGGTATCCAATACCTAGTTCAATCTCGTTACCGGCAAGTCTCTTTACTCGTTCCGTAATACATCATCTTGCAACTAACTCTTTAGTCACAGTGCTTGCAAGGCTTCTGTGATGCTGTAATACCGAGACGGCCCAGAGATACCTCTCCGATAGTCGGAGTGACAAATCCCAATCTCGATCCATGCCAACTCAACAAACACTTTCGGAGATACCTGTAGTGCACCATTATAATCACCCAGTAACGTTGTGATGTTTGATACACCCAAAGTATTCCGACGGTATCCGGGAGTTGCATGATCTCATGGTCAGAGGAACGTGTATTTGACATAGTGAAAGCAATAGCAATAAACCGAACGATCATTTGCTATGCTAACGGTTGGGTCATGTCCATCACATCATTCTCCTAATGATGTGATCCCGTTATCAAATGACAACTCATGTCCATGGTCAGGAAACCTTGACCATCTTTTGATCAACGAGCTAGTCTAGTAGAGGCATACTAGGGACATAGTATTTGTCTATTATCCACACATGTATTTAGTTTCCGGTCAATACAATTCTAGCATGAATAATAAACCATTATCATGAACGGAGAAATATGATAATAATAAACACTTTATTAATTGCCTCTAGGGCATATTTCCAACACCCCTTAGGTTCAAGTCGGCTTGGTCGCAGTTCGGATTACCTCCGAGCTGCTTGGCAGGTAGCGGCCTCTAGCAAGTAGACTATGAAGCCGGTTGGCGAACCTGTATGTCACACTTCCATTCCCTTTGCCACACGATATATGTTGTCGGGCTCAAGGCGATGTGGCCATCCCTGTTACAACCCGACCTCTCTCTCGTTTCAGTGAATCCGACCAACACCTCGGATTATCTCATAATCCTCGTCGCATGGCCGTGCTTATACAAGTCAGATCACACGAGGGGCCCAGAGTATATCTCTCCTCATCGGAGGGGCAAATCCCATCTTGCTTAACCATGTCTCGCAGCATGGGTCTGGACAAGCCCGAAACCTACCTTTATAACAACCCAGTTACGGAGTAGCATTTGGTCGGCCCAAAGCAGGCTGGTCACCATCCCGAGCACATGTGTCAGCTCAGGTCCGAGGACACAGAACGTATGTGTACTAGAGACTCACAGATGACCTATCGCTGTGTCTCATAGTTGGGTCTGTCCAATCCGATATCCATCCGAGCTCGGATCCGATCAGATCCATGCAGTTCGGCAGCATCACATGCTTCATGGCTAGTGAGACAAAACCATCCACCGTATTGCATACTAGTCTAGTCTGACGTGTGCCCACACGTCACTTACGACTAGGGGCCATTTTAGGACGTATCATACAACACAAGATCTCACAGACAAGTCACGTACTTGTCAACAAGTATCATTGATAACATCCGAGGACTACATCGGTTCATAAACACATCGGAAATATCGTCATACATGATTGCCTCTAGGGCATACCTCCAACATGGAGAACTAAATATCCGCAGCAAAGTGTTTAGTAGCATAGTAGTATGATAGTTTCAATAGCAGTAGTAACAGTAGCAATAGTAACAGAGACAGTAACAGTAGTAGTTTTGTAGTGATTGTAACAACAGCAACAACGAAAGTAACTTAGCAAAGATCAATATGCGAAAAGCGTAGGCATTGGATCGGTGATGGATAATTATGTTGGATGACATTCATCATATAACAGTCACAACCTAGGGCGATGCACAATAGCTCCAATTCATCAATGTAATGTAGGCATGTATTCCGTATATAGTCATACGTGCTTATAGTAAGAACTTGCATGACATCTTTTGTCCTACCCTCCCATGGCAGCGGGGTCCATAAGGGATATTAAGGCCTCCCTTTAATAGAGAACCAAAACAAAGCATTAACACATAGTGAATACATGAACTCCTCAAACTACGGTAATCACCGGAAAGAATCCCAATTATTGTCACCTTGGGTATGCGGATCATAACACATAATAGGTGCATATAACTTGCAAGATAGGATCAAGAACACAAATATATTCATGAAAACATAAAGGGTTCAGATCTGAAATCATGGCACTCGGGCCCTAGTGACAAGCATTAAGCATAGCAAAGTCATAGCAACATCAATCTCAGACATAGTGGATACTAGGGATCAAAGCCCTAACAAATTGACTCGATTACATGGTAAATCTCATCCAACCCATCACCGTCCAGCAAGCCTACGAAGAAATTACTCATGCCCGGTGGTGAGCATCATGAAATTGGTGATGGAGGATGGTTGACGATGACGACGGCGTCGAATCCCCCTCTCTGGAGCCCCGAACGGACTCCAGATCAGCCCTCCCGATGAAGAACAGGAGGTGGCGGCGGCCCCGTATTGTAAAACGCGATGAAACTTCTTCTCTGATTTTTTTCCTAGACGAATAGGTACTTATAGCGTTGGAGTTAGGGTTGCCGGAGCTACCAGGGGCCCACAAGCCTGCTAGGCGCGCCTCCCGGGCTTGTGGCGCCTGGGTGGCCCCCCTCTGGTAATTCTCTTTGCCAGTATTGTTTATATATTCTGAAATAATTCTCCGTAAATTTTCAGGTCCATCCGAGAACTTTTATTTCTGCACAAAAATAACACCATGGCAATTCTGCTGAAAACAGCGTCAGTTCGGGTTAGTTCCATTCAAATCATGCAAATTAGAGTCCAAAACCAGAGCAAAAGTGTTTGGAAAAGTAGATATGTTTGGGACGTATCAAACGGCATCATCGAAGATGAGTGCCACGACCTCCTCAGCCAGGCGGCGACGCGCATCTTCAGCCATCTCCTCCATGCCGACGCCAACTTCGACTTCGACAGGGTGATGGCCCCTGTCCCCGAGGAGCTCCGCGACGGCCTCGGGAAGGCGGTGGAGGACCACGTGGACACCCTGCTCGTGAAGTTCTCCCACGGCAGTAGCGAGAGCTCCGGCGAGGAATATGGCGAAGGCGACGACGACGAAGGTGATGGCGGCGACAGCGCGTCCTCTTAGGCCTTTTCCCCTGCATTTATCCTATATCAGATTGATGTAGCCCCATGGGGGCGTGAAAACAATGAGCTTTGCGCTTAAGTACTTAATGATTTGCTGTAATTTGTGTTCCTCATGAGGCCCTCTCATGAGGCTTGTTTTCCATTTTTGCATGCCTTGGTGCTCTACGTCGTCAGGACCCGGCCCCCGAGCTGGCTATGACCATCGCTGGTATGCTAGGACGCGTGCCTAAACAAGGCCAAAGGGTGTAGGGCTCTAAGGGACGGTAAGGGCTCCTGAGGCACGATGCTCAGCCCCCCTTTGACGTGCAAGCGGCTTGCGCAAAGGAGAGAACATCAGCACCCAGCGAGGTTGCGGGGAGAGGACAGCTTGAGGGTACCGAGAGCGGCTCGAGAGATGTTTTTAGACTTAGCTTTTTCCCGGCGTATGTCGTTTGCCGTGTCGTGGCTGCGGAGTGTGCCTCGTGAGGCTCTTGCTCGTGAGGCCTTCCGTTGGCACTTGGTGAGGATGGCCACCGCAGGCCACCTCGCGAGGCAGCGCTTGCGAGGCCTCCTGTAGGCTTCGTCAAGAGGCGGCTTGACGTGGGTTACCTCGTGAGGTGGCGCTCGCGAGGCGTTCTGTGTGCCTTGTTCCTGTTAGAACCGTATACCGACAGGTTTCACAAAGGAGGAGCAGTGCACGCTTGCTAACTTGCTCATGGGCGTCACACGAGGAGACAAGATGATACGTCTCCGTCATATCTATAATTTTTTATTGTTTCATGACAATATTCTACAACTTTCATATACTTTTGGCAACATTTTATATTATTTTTGGGACTAACATATTGATCCAGCGCCCAGTGCCAGTTCCTGTTTGTTGCATGTTTTTTGTTTCGCAGAAAATCCATTTCAAACAAAGTCCAAACACGATAAAAATTTACAAAGATTTATTTTGGAATATATGTGATTTTTGGGGGAAATAATCAACGCGAGACGATGCCCAAGGGGCCCACAAGCTCGAGGGGTGTGCCCCCCTACCCAGGGTGCGCCCAGCAGGCTTGTGGCCACCTCGTAAGGCGGTTGGGGCCCTTCTTCTGCCACAAGAAAGATAATATCTGGAAGAAAATCCCCTCAAAATTTCAGCACAATCGGAGTTATGGATCTCCAGGAATTTAAGAAACAGTTTTTGGCCAGAAAACAGGAACGCAAAACAGAAGAGAACAGAGAGAGAGATCCAATCTCGGAGGGGCTCCTCCCCTCCGGGAGCCATGGTTGCCATGAACTAGAGGGTTAACTCTCCTCCCATCTAGGGGGGATGCCAAGGAATAATAAGAAGGAGGGGGGGCTCCCACCCCCTCTCTCCCGGTGGCGCCGGAACGCCACCGGGGCAATCATTGTGACGGCGATCTACACCAACAACTTCGCCGCCGTCAACACCAACTCTCTCCCCCTCTATGCAGCAGTGTAACACCTCTTCTCCCCACTGTAATCTCTACTTAAACACGGTGCTTAACGCTATATATTATTATCCAATGATATGTGGCAATCCTATGATGTTTGAGTAGATTCGTTTTATCCTATGGGTTGATTGATGATCGTGATTGGTTTGAGTTGTATGTTTTATTTTGGTGCAGTCCTATGGTGCCCTCCATGTCGCGCAAGCGTGAGGGATTACCGCTATAGGGTGTTGCAATATGCTCATAATTCGCTTATGGTGGGTTGCGTGAGTGACTGAAACACAAACCCGAGTAAGGGGGTTGTTGCGTATGGGAGTAAAGAGGACTTGTTACTTAATGCTATGGTTGGGTTTTACCTTAATGATCTTTGGTAGTTGCGGATGCTTGCTAGAGTTTCAATCATAAGTGCATATGATCCAAGTATGGAAAGTATGTTAGCTCATGCCTCTCCCTCATATAAAATTGCAATAATGATTACCGGTCTAGTTATCGATTGCCTAGGAACAAATCCTTCTCTTGTGTTACAAAAACTTTCTACTAAATAACTAACTTTTACTATCTTACAAATTACTCCTAGTTTTATTCCCGCTAAGTACTCTTAGTTTTATTCTTGCAAAGTAGTTCTAGGATTACACCTACAAGTAGTTTTATTCTTGTTCTAGGTAAAGCGAACGTTAAGTGTGCGTAGAGTTGTATCGGTGGTCGATAGAACTTGAAGGGAATATTGATTCTACCTTTAGCTCCTCGTTGGGTTCGACACTCTTATTTATCAAGAAAGGCTACAACTGATCCCCTATACTTGTGGGTTATCAAGACCTTTTTTCTGGCGCCGTTGCCGGGGAGGAATAGCGTGGGGTTGATATTCTCCTGTGTGCTTGTTTGCTTTATCACTAAGTAGTTTTTATTTTGTGCTCTTGTTTTCTATCTTTAGTTATGGGTAGGAAACATAAAATACCAAAAAAATTAGTTGTACTTGCTAAACCAATGGTTGAAGAACCACCCAAAATCTTTCATACTGCTGAACCTTTCTACTTGGATCATCTTCGATCCCTTTGTGCTCGTACTGAAAACCCAACTAGCTTAGTTGAGGGAAAATTATTAGATGAGCATGCTTGTCTTGTGCGACACCGCTTGTCTCAAAAAGGGAAACTTTTAAGGTAGCAAATTAATTGTTTGGAATGCTATGCTTGGAATTTATGCGAAATATATGATTTTACTTGTTGTTCTGAAAACCCTAAAAAACACCTTCAGAACCAATGTGAGTTTAAGGATAATGGAATCTTATCTTCTTATGCCAAAAGTGTTTATAGTTACTATGATATTGAACAAATTGAAGAATTTGTTGCTTTTAAGGGTGCATATGAAATTGCTTCTTTGATTGAAAAGTGTGATGCTACTCTTTACAAATCTGAAAAATTTGCCACACTTAAATATTGCTATGAAAACTATGCTTCTAATGCTTATGTTAAATAATATATTGAGGACACCTCCGCTGTCCAAGAAGAGACTAATGTTTTGCAGGAATCTATGGAAGAAGAAATTGCTGAAACTGTGAGCTCATTAGATGAAAAAGATGAGGAGAGCGAAGAACAAAAGGAGGAAGAGCGGATTGATCACCCATGCCCACCTTATGATGAGAGTAACTCTTTAACTCGTGCATTGTTTAATTTCCCTTCGTGCTTACCGAAGGATGAATGCTATGATAATTGCTATGATCCCTTGGATTCGTCTGAAATATCCCTTTTTGATGAACTTGATGCTTGCTATGCTTGTGGCCAATATGAATGATGCTTATGGAGATGAACTTGCTATAGTTCCTTATGTTAAGAATGAAATTGTTGCTATTGCACCCACACATGATAGTCCTATTATCTTGTTGAATTCTCCAAACTACACTATATCGGAGAAGTTTGCGCTTATTAAGGATTACATTGATGGGTTGCGTTTTAATATTACAAATGATGATTTTGATGAATATAATATGCATGTGCTTGCTGACCCTAATTGCAATTATTATGAGAGAGGAACTATATCTCCGCCTCTATGTTTCCAATATGATAAAATTGCAAGAAACTGTTTATACTACGCATTGGCCTTTATTTGATGTGCATGAATTGTTCTTTTATGAAATGCCGATGCATAGGAAGAGAGTTAGACTTCGTCATTGCATGAAATATGTTGCTTTGTGCTCACTACTAAATTACAAATCATTGTTAATTATAATTGGCTTTGATATACCTTGGGATCCGGGTGGATCGATAGGATGAGCACTTTATGCCTAGCTTAATGGCTTTAAAGAAAGCGCTGCCTGGGAGACAACCCGGAAGTTTTAGAGAGTCATTTTATTCTGTTGAGTGCTTTTAAAAAGTTTAAAAACAAAAAAATATAAAGGGGAACCTAAAAAATTTTCAAAAAGAAAAGTGAAAGTGAGAAAGACGAGCACCGTTGAACTGGGGGATATCCTTGAACTTTGTTCATGCCCATGGAAACTTTCTGAATCTTGAATTACAGAAACTTTTCAACAAAAAAAATTATCCCCTTGTAAAAATCCATTGTATTATAAAAATAATGTGCCAAGACTTACCTTTAGGATGTTTAAATTGCTTGTTTGGTGTGTGCTGTGCAAAAACAGAAACTTTTTATGTAGTGTTTGAATTTTGGTATTTTACTGGAACGTGCAAAAATTCTGAATTTTTTACACAGTACTGCTATGAATTTTTTTTATTTTTCCTAATTTTTCAGAATTTTTGGAGTTACATAAGTATATGTTTCATCTGCATCTTTACAGACTGTCCTGTTTTCACAGATTGCTGTTATAGTTTCTTTATTTGCGTATGTTTGAAATCTTGTTGAGCCCCATTGACTTGGGAGCCATAGAATTGTGATAGCATACAGTGGGTAATGTTTGATTATAATTATACAATAATGTTACAACAGGACATGATGGGATTTGATGTTATATGTACTAACCCCTCTAATAAAAAGTTCGGTTAAGTTTTGTGTGGATGAAGTGTTCGAAGATCGAGAGGTATCGATATGAGGAGAATAAGGAAAGGCAAGAGTTCAAGCTTGGGGATGCCCAAGGCATCCCAAGTAAATATTCAAGGAGACTCAAGCGTCTAAGCTTGGGGATGCCCCGGAAGGCATCCCATCTTTCTTCAACAACTATCGGTATGTCTCGGTTTTTGTTTTGTTCACATGATATGCGTAAATTCTTGGAGCCTCGTGTGCTTTTTATTTTTTATTTTAATAATGCACCATGCTGGTATGAGATAGTCCTCGGTTGATTTATAGAATGCTCTTTGCACTTCACTTATATCTTTTGAGTATGGCTTTATAGAATGCTTCATGCGCTTCACTTATATCATTTGAAGTTTGGATGCCTGTTTCTCTACATATAGAAAACTGTTATTTGTAGAATGCTCTTTTGATTCACTTATATTTAATAGAGCATGGGCAAGTCTTTTGTAGAAAGAATTAAACTCTCATTCTTCACTTATATCCATTTAGAGTGTCAACGGAATTGGTCATTCACATGGTTAGTCATAAAATCCTACATAAAACTTGTAGATCACTGAATATGATAAGTTTGATTCCTTGCAATAGTTTTGCGACATTGAGATGGTGATATGTGGGAGGTACTAGTGAATGATTGTGGTTTAGTAAGAATATTGGTGTTAAGGTTTGTGATTCCCGAAGCATGCACGTATAGTCTTTAGTTATGCTAAGAAGTTGGAGCATGATTTATTATTGAGTGTCTTCCTTTGTGTGGAGGTCGGGGGCACGCGATGGTTAACTCCTACCAACCTCCCCCCTAGGGGCATGCGTAGTAGTACTTTGCTTCGAGGGCTAATAGACTTTCGCAATAAGTATGTGAGTTCTTTATGACTAATGTGAGTCCATGGATTATACGCACTCTCACCTTTCCGCAATTTGCTAGCCTCTTCGGTACCGTGCATTGCCCTTTCTCACCTCGAGAGTTGGTGCAAACTTCGCCGGTGCATCCAAACCCCGTGATATGATACACTCTATCGCACATAAGCCTCCTTATATCTTCCTCAAAACAGCCACCATACCTACCTATTATGGCATTTCCATAGCCATTCCGAGATATATTGCCATGCAACTTCCATCACCATCATATACATGACTTGAGCATTCATTGTCATATTGCTTTGCATGATCGTAAGATAGCTAGCATGATATTTTCATGGCTTGTCCGTTTTTTGATATCTTTGTTACGCTAGATCATTGCACATCCTGGTACACTGCCAGAGGCATTCATATAGAGTCATCTTGTATAGTTTTTATCGAGTTGTAATATCGAGTTGTAAGTAAATAAAAGTTTGATGATCATCATTAATAGAGCATTGTCCCAGTGAGGAAAGAATGGTGGAAACTAATGAGTCCTCGAAAAAGTGGTGATGAGGTCCATGAGACTGTTCAAAAAAAAAGGCCAAAAAAGTGAAAAAAATGAGAAAACAAAAAAAAGAGAAAAAGAGAGAAGGGGCAATGTTACTATCCTTTTCCACACTTGTGCTTCAAAGTAGCACCATGTTTTTCATATAGAGAGTCTCCTATGTTGTCACTTTCATATAACTAGTGGGAATTTTTCATTATAGAACTTGGCTTGTATATTCCGATGATGGGCTTCCTCAAATGCCCGAGGTCTTCATGAGCAAGCAAGTTGGATGCACACCCACTTAGTTTTTATTTTGAGCTTTCATACACTTATAGCTCTTAGTGCATTCGTTGCATGGCAATCCCTACTCCTCGCATTGATATCGATTGATGGATATCTCCATAGCCCGTTGATCCGCCTAATTGATGCGAGACTTTCTCCCTTTTTGACTTTTCCTTATTGATCCCTACCACCGCATTCTATTCCACCTATAGTGCTATGTCCATGGCTCACACTCATGTATTGCGTGGGGGTTGAAAAAGCTGAAGCGCGTTAAAAAGTATGAACCAATTGCTCGGCTGACATCGGGGTTGTACATGATTTATATTTTGTGTTAAGAACATGGAGCATGACAAGGCTATATGATTTTGTAGGGATAGCGTTCTTTAGCATTTTTATTCTGAAAAGCATGATTGTTTGTTGGTATGCCTGAGTATTGATGTCTTTATATCAAATTATAGACTATTGCTTTGAATCACTCGTGTCTTAATATTCATGCCATGATTAGATTATATGATCAAGATTATGTTAGGTAGCATTCCACATCAGAAATTATCTTTTTATCATTTACCTACTCGAGGACGAGCAGGAATTAAGCTTGGGGATGCTAATACGTCTCCATCGTATCTATAATTTTTGATTGTTTCATGCCAATATTATACAACTTTCATATACTTTTGGCAACATTTTATATTATTTTTGGGACTAACATATTGATCCAATGCCCAGTGCCAGTTCCTGTTTGTTGCATGTTTTTTGTTTCGCAAAAAATCCATAACAAACGAAGTCCAAACGCGATAAAAATTTACGGAGATTTATTTTGGAATATATGTGATTTTTGGGAAAAAGAATCAACGCGAGACGACGCCCGAGGGGCCAAGAAGCTCGCGCGGCGCGCCCCCCGACCAGCAGGCTTGTGGCCACTCCGTAAGGCGGTTCATGCCCTTCTTCTGCCGCAAGAAAGATAATATCCGGAAGAAAATCTCCTCAAAATTTCAGCCCAATCGGAGTTACGGATCTCCGCAAATTTAAGAAATGGTTTTCGGCCAGAAAACAGAAACGCGAAACAGAAGAGAACAGAGAGAGATCCAATTTCGGAGGGGCTTCTCCCCTCCGGGAGCCATGGCGGCCATGGACTAGAGGGGGAACTCTCCTCCCATCTAGGGGGGAGGCCAAGGAATAAGAAGAAGGAGGGGCGCTCCCTCCCCCTCTCTCCCGGTGGCGCCGGAACTCCGCTGGGGCAATCATCGTGACGGCGATCTACACCAACAACTTCACCGCCATCAACACCAACTCTCTCCCCCTCTATGCAGCGGTGTAACACCTCTTCTCCCCGCTGTAATCTCTACTTAAACATGGTGCTTAACGCTATATATTATTATCCAATGATATGTGGCAATCCTATGATGTTTGAGTAGATTCGTTTTGTCCTATGGGTTGATTGATGATCGTGATTGGTTTGAGTTGTATGTTTTATTTTGGTGCTGTCCTATGGTGCCCTCCATGTCGCGCAAGCATGAGGGATTACCCCTATAGGGTGTTGCAATACGTTCATAATTCGCTTATGGTGGGTTGCGTGAGTGACTGAAATACAAACCCGAGTAAGGGAGTTGTTGCGTATGGGAGTAAAGAGGACTTGTTACTTAATGCTATGGTTGGGTTTTACCTTAATGATCTTTGGTAGTTGAGGATGCTTGCTAGAGTTCCAATCATAAGTGCATATGATCCAAGTACGGAAAGTATGTTAGCTCATGCCTCTCCCTCATATAAAATTGCAATAATGATTACCGGTCTAGTTATCGATTGCCTTGGGACAAATCCTTCTCTTGTGTTACAAAAGCTTTCTACTAAATAACTAACTTTTATTATCTTGCAAATTACTCCTAGTTTTATTCCCGCTAAGTACTCCTAGTTTTATTCTTGCAAAGTAGTTATAGCATTACACCTAGAAGTAGTTTTATTCTTGTTCTAGGTAAAGTGAACGTTAAGTGTGCATATAGTTGTATCAGTGGTCGATAGAACTTGAAGGGAATATTGATTCTACCTTTAACTCCTCGTTGGGTTCGACACTCTTATTTATCGAGAAAGGCAACAACTGATCCCCTATACTTGTGGGTTATCACAAGGCATCAAGGACCTTGGTGAGGTGACGTGCACTTGGGTTTTGTGGCGCTGCTGGGACTGACCCGAGCACATGCACACCGTGTCCAGCCCTCACTCGTGTGATGCGCGGGAGGGAGATCGCGAGCATGCACGACTCCTGAAGCAGACAACTTACCAAACACATAAAATATCTAGGGAATAAAGCTTTACTGCAGCATAATAACAAGGTTCATTACACAACCAAAAAAGATGTGGCTGCCGTGTCTGGCACAGGTCAGCTTGAGGATGGTGCAGCCACATGGCGCCCTCAGTTTCACATCCAAAAGAGAAGAGGCTGCCGTGTCTGGCATGGGTCAGCTTGAGGATGGTGCAGCCAGGCGGTGCCCTCAATTCGATCGATCCGCTAGCGCTGAGCATGGGACTTCCACTGGGTTGTGGGAGGGAGCTCTCGCGGGCCCATCAGGCTAGCGCAAGGAGAGCTCCGGAGAGTGTACAGCTCCATTTTGTTCGTACGCGTGAGGTCACGGGTAGAACTTGCGGAGGTATTGGATGTTCCATGTGTTGGGCACAGGAACACCCTCCTCCGTCTCCAGCCGAGCGGCGCCAGGCCGGGAGACATGGGCAACCCTAAACGGGCCTTCCCACATGGGTGAGAGCTTGTGGAGTCCTTCTCTGGAGAGGATCCTTCGTAGGACGAGATCGCCAGCTTCGAGAGTACGGGGGCATATGTTGCGGCTGTGGTAGCGACGCAGAGCCTGCTGGTATCGGGCAGCACGTAGAGCGTCTTGGCGATGGGCTTCCTCGAGGAGCAGCAGGTCAGGCTCTCGCGAGCCATACTGATGAGCTTCATTGAAGGCGAGGACTCGCGGAGAGCCGTGCTTGATTTCAGAAGGGAGGACTGCTTCGGCTCCGTAGACGAGGAAGAAGGGAGTCTCGCCAGTAGGCTTGGTTGCTGTCGTGCGGATTGACCATAGCACGGACTGGAGCTCGTCAAGCCAGCCTTTGCCGCAGGCATCAAGCTTTTTCTTGAAGCTTCGTGCCTTGAGGCCCTTGAGGACTTCAGCGTTGGCGCACTCGGCCTGGTCGTTGCTTTGTGGGTGTGCCACAGAGGCATAGCAGATCTGCATGCCAAGGCTGGCGCAGTATGACTTGAAGAGGCCGCTGGTGAACTGCGAGCCGTTGTTAGTGATGATGCGGTTGGGGATGCCAAAGCGGCTCACGAGGCCCTTGATGAACTTGACGGTTGAGGCTGTCGGGATGGTGCGGACGGGCTTGACCTCCGCCCACTTGGTGAACTTGTCGATGGCGATGTAGAGGTAGCGGTAGCCGCCTGCCGCACGAGGGAAGGGGCCCAAGATGTCCAGCCCCCAGACCGCGAAGGGCCATGAGAGTGGGATTGTCTGGAGGCCTTGTGCCGGCTGATGTATTTGCTTGGCATGGAATTGGCAGGCTTCACAGGATTGGACCAGCTCGGTGGCATCTTGAAGCGCGGTGGGCTAGTAGAAGCCGCCGCGGAACACCTTGCCGGCGAGGGTGCGCGATGAAGAGTGGTGGCCGCAGTCTCCACTGTGGATGTCAGCAAGCAGCTCGCGACCTTGTTCTTCGGAGATGCACTGCAACGCAACACCATTGGGGCGCTTGCAGTAGAGCTCGCCATCTTGCAAGCAGTAGGCGGTGGCCTGGCGAGCGACGCACTCTGCCTCTGAGTCTTTCTCCGGGAGGGTGCCGCTTTGCAAGTAGGCCTTGAACTCCGTGACCCAGCTGTCCGCTTGAGGCTCCAGCGCAAGCAGCAAGCGAGCGCCCGAAGAAGGGCCGCAGTCAGGTGCGCCTGTGGGCGGTGTGGGAGGGAGCCCCTCGTGAGGCGCCGTGATGCTCGCGGCAGGTGGTGCAGCTGACGGCTTCAGGAGCCTTTCTTTGAAGACGCCGGGGTTTTGTGGCTCGCGGCAAGATGCCCGCTTGGTGATGTTGTCTGCATCTTTGTTGCTGCCGCGAGGGACGTGCTGGAGCTCCAGGCCAAGGAAGCGCTTCTCGAGCTTGCGCACCTCTTCCAGATAAGCGGCCATGTGCTCGTCCTTGGGCTTGTAGCTTTTGTTGGAGAAGTTGACGAGGAGCTGAGAGTCGCCCTTGATGATGATGCGCTTGATGCCTAGGGCAGAGGCAGCCTTGAGTCCGGTGATGAGGCCTTCGTACTCTGTGATGTTGTTGGAGACCTTGTCGTCATGCTTGAAGCAGAGCTGGACACCGTAGTAGAGCTTGTCTCATGTTGGCGAGGTGAGCACGATGCCAGCCCCTGCGCCCTGCCGGGAGAACGCGCAATCGAAGTGCATGGCCCAGGCACTAGGCGCTTCATCTCCAGGCAGGAGGGATTCGTCCTCGCGAGGCTCTTCTTGGTGTGGGTCCGTCCATTCTGCCACGAAGTGCGCCAAGGCTGTGCCCTTGATCGTCCTTGTGGTGCAGAATTCCAGCTTGAAGGCCTGCAGCTCGATGTTCCACTCGGCGACACGGCCCGGCGGTGTTGGGGCTGCGCAGAACTTGCTCCAAGGGATAGGATGTAATCACCTTAATGGGATGTCCTGGGAAGTAGTGGTGCAGCTTCCTGGAGGCGACGGGGAGCGTGAGGAGGAGCTTCTGCTACATGGGGTAGCGCTCGCGCGCATCCCGCAGCACCGTGCTGACGAAGTACACAGGGTGCTCGACAAGGCGCGTGGTTGTGGTAGCATCTTGCTCTCCGGAGGGCCCTGGGGGCTCATGAGGCTTGGAAGGCTCGGGAGGCGGCTCGTGAGGCGGCTCACAAGGCGGCTCGTCAGGGGCCTCCTGAGGAGGGCCCTCGACAGGTGATGGTGCGGCCTCGGCAGGCGTTGACGCGGCTTCGGCAGGCACCGATGCGGCCTCAGCAGGCTTCTTCTGGACGCAGATGCGCTCCTCTCGTACTGTCACCAAGGCCGCGCTGGCCATCTGGGGGTGGCTACCAAGTACAGGAGCAGAGGCTCGCGGGAGCGTGGCGCGACCATGATGGGCGGGCTCGTCAGGTACTTCTTGAGGTCCTTGAAGGTAGCATCGGCCTCAGGAGTCCACTTGAAGGGGCTGGATCTTTTCATGAGCTTGAAGAACGGCAGGGCTCGCTTGCCGAACTTGGAGATGAAGCGTCCCAGCGAGGCCATGCAACCTGCCAGGCGCTGCATTTGCTTGAGGTTCTTGGGAGGGCGCATCTTCTCGTTGGCCTTGATCTTCTCGGGGTTCGCCTCGATGCCGCGGTGGGAGACCAGGAAGCCAAGCAGCTTGACGGAAAGGGACTCCGAAGACGCACTTGTCTGGGTTGAGCTTGAGGTTGACCTTGCGCAGATTGGAGAACGTTTCCTCGAGGTCCGCGATGAGAGACCAGGCCTCGCGCGTCTTGACCACGATGTCATCGACCTAGGCCTCCACGTTTCTTCCCATCTGGGGCCCCAGGGCGATGCACATCAGCCTCTGGAAGGTGGCTCCGGTGCTTCTCGGGCCGAAGGGCATGCAGATGTAGCAGTATATCCCGCAGGGGGTGATGAAGACCGTTTTCTCCACGTCTTCTGTTGCCATCTTGATCTGGTGGTAGCCTGAGAAGGCATCTAGGAAGCACAACAGCTCACACCCAGCGGTGGAGTCCACGATCTAGTCGATGCGGGGCAGCGAAAAAGGATCTTGAGGGCAAGATTTGTTGAGGCCCGTGAAGTCGACACACATCCGCTCCTTGCCGCCTTTCTTGGGTACTACGACTGGGTTGGCGAGCCATTCGGGATGGCGCACCTCACGGATGACTCCTGGCTCTTGTAGCTTCTGGACTTCTTTGACGATGAACTCTTGTTTCTCTGGCGCTTGGCGCCGTGCCTTCTGTTTCACAGGGCGTGCATTGGGGCACACTGCTAAGTGGTGCTCGATCACCTCCCTCGGCACACCGGACAAATCAGATGCTGTCCAAGCAAACACATCCGCATTTGCCCGAAGGAAGGTGATGAGTGCGTCTTCCTATGCAGGAGAGAGGCCGGTACCGATGGTGAAGGCAGGGCCTGAGCCGCAGGCCGTCCACCGACACTTTCTTCGTCTCAGTGCGCACCTGAGAGAATAGCTGCTTCTTCTTCGCAGGTGCAGCCTCAGGAGGCTCGACGTCGTCCTCATCAGCAGGGTGAGCGGTGGAGGCAGCCTTGTAGGCACTCACGAGGGAGCGGACTGCGTCCTTCTCATCGCAGCGGACGGTGATGATGTCGCTGCAGCCCGGCATCTTGAGGACGTTGTAGGTGTGATGGGTCAATGTCATGAACTTGGCGAACGCAGGGTAGCCCAAGATGGCGTTGTACGGCAGGCCAATGTCCGCCACGTCGAAGTCGATGAACTCAGTGCGGTAGTTCTTGCGGGTGCCGAAGGTGATGGGGAGGCGCACCTGCCCCAGAGGCAGCGTGGAGCCGTCAGTGACGCCTGAGAAGGGCCTCGTCGGCATCAGCTGCTCGTGGGGTACTTGGAGCTTCTCGAAGGTCTCGATGGAGATCACGTTGAGGCCTGCGCCTCCATCGACGAGCGTCTTGGTGACAACAACGTTGCTGATGGTGGGGGTGCACAACATGGGGATCACGCCCACTACCTCCGTGGACTTGGGGTGGTCCTTGGAGTCGAAGGAGATAGCGTACTGCGACCACTTGAGGGGCTGAGAAGCCTCAGACCTCGGGAGGGCTGCGTTCACCTCGCGAGCAAAATGCTTGAAGTGACGGTTGGATGGGGGAGCTTGGGCCTCGCCAAGGATGCAGGCCACCTTGCGAGGCTCCTGGTAGCCCCCGGTGCCCTCGTCAGGCTGGTTGCCGTTGTTCCTTCGAGGCGGTGGCCGCAGCGGCGGCAGAGCGGCGTTGGCCTAAGGATTGGCCTGCCGCGGCTGGTCGCGCCAGCCCTGCCTGAAGTTGCCGTTGCCATTGTTGCCGCGGTCGCCCTAGCAGTTGTTGTTGCAGCCACTTCCGCGGTCGGCGCCGCATTCGTTGCGGCCGCCGCGCCCGTCCTGATGGCTCTCGCGAAGGAGCTTGAGCTCGTGACAGTCTTCGGTATTGTGGGAGAACATGTCGTGGTAGGCGCAATATGGGCGGCCATCCTTCTTGAGCTTAGCACGGTCACGACCACGCTTCAGCTCAGGCTCCGCCGCCAGCACGGCAGGGCCCTTACGCTTGGCGTCCTTGCTCTTGGCCTTGGCGGCATCAGGCGCCTGGTCCAGGTCGTTGTGAATGAAGAGGCGGCCCTCTTCAGCCTTGGCGCACTTGTTGGCAAGGTCGAATAGCTCAACCACAGTGTCAAGCTCATCGTAGATGGCGAGCTTCTCGCGCATCCGGACGTCCGTGACGCCGGAGGAGAACGCGGAGATGATGGCGGCATCGGAGGCGCAAGGGATCTTGTTGCGCACTTGGCTGAAGCTCTGAATGTACTTGCGGAGAGTCTCGTCAGGGCGCTGGAGCACGGCGCGCAAGACATTGAGCGTGAGGGGGCGCTCGTGTGTGCCCTTGAAGTTGGCAACAAACTGCCGGCATAGCTCGGCCCACGAGGAGATGGACGCCCGATAACCCACAAGTATAGGGAATCAGTTGTAGCCTTTCTCGATAAATAAGAGTGTCGAACCCAACGAGGAGCTAAAGGTAGAATTAATATTCCCTTCAAGTTCTATCGACCACCTATACAACTCTACGTACACTTAACATTTGCTTTACCTAGAACAAGTAATAAAACTAGAAGTACTTTGTAGGTATAATGCTAGAACTACTTTGCAAGAATAAAACTAGGAGTACTTAGCGAGAATAAAACTATGAGTAATTTTCAAGATAATAAAAGTTAGTTGTTTAGTAGAAAGCTTTTTGTAACACAAGAGAAGGATTTATCCCTAGGCAATCGATAACTAGACCGGTAATCATTATTGCAATTTTATATGAGGGAGAGGCATGAGCTAACATACTTTCCATACTTGGATCATATGCACTTATGATTGGAACTCTAGCAAGCATCCGCAACTACCAAAGATCATTAAGGTAAAACCCAACCATAGCATTAAGTAACAAGTCTCCTTTACTCCCATACGCAACAACCCCCTTACTCGGGTGTAAGCTTCTGTCACTCTAGCCGCCCACTATAAGAGAATTATGAACGTATTGCAAACCCTACAGCGGGAATCCCTCATGCTTGCGCGACATGGAGGGCACCGTAGGACAGCACCAAAATAAAACATACAACTCAAACCAATCACGATCATCAATCAACCAATAGGACAAAACGAATCTACTCAAACATCATAGGATTGCCACATATCATTGGATAATAATATATAGCATTAAGCACCATGTTTAAGTAGAGATTACAGCAGGGAGAAGAGGTGTTACACCACTGCATAGAGGGGGGGAGAGTTGGTGTTGACGGCGGCAAAGTTGTTGGTGTAGATCGCCGTCACGATGGTTGCCCCGGTGGCGTTCCGGCGCCACCGGGAGAGAGGGGGAGAGAGCCCCCCTCCTTCTTCTTCTTCCCTGGCCTCCCCCCTAGATGGGAGGAGAGTTTCCCCTCTGGTCCATGGCCGCCATGGCTCCCGGAGGGGAGGAGCCCCTCCGAGAGTGGATCTCTCTCTCTGTTCTGTTCTGTTTCGCGTTCCTGTTTTCTGGCCGAAAACCGTTTCTTAAATTCCTGGAGATCCGTAACTCCGATTGGGCTGAAATTTTGAGGGGATTTTCTTTATGATATTATCTTTCTTGCAGCCAAAGAAGGGCCCCAACTGCCTTACAGGGTAGACACAAGCCTGCTGGGCGCAGCCAGGATAGGGGGACGCGCCCCTCGAGCTTGTGGGCCCCTCAGGCATCGTGTCGCGTTGATTCTTTTTCCCAAAAATCACATATATTCCAAAATAAATTTCCATAAATTTTTATCGCGTTTGGACTTCGTTTGATATGGATTTTCTGCGAAACAAAAAACATGCAACAAACAGGAACTGGCACTGGGCACTGGATCAATATGTTAGTCCCAAAAATAATATAAAATGTTGCCAAAAGTATGTGGAAATTGTAGGATATTGGCATGAAACAATCAAAAATTATAGATACGATGGAGACGTATCAGCATCCCCAAGCTTAATTCCTGCTCGTCCTCGAGTAGGTAAATGATAAAAAAGATAATTTTTGATGTGGAATGCTACCTAGCATAATCCTGATTATGTAATCTAATAATGGCATGAATATTAAGACACGGGTGATTCAAAGCAATAGTCTATAATTTGATATAAAGACATCAATACTCAGGCATACCAACAAACAATCATGCCTTTCAAAATAAAAATGCTAAAGAAAGTTATCCCTACAAAATCATATAGTCCTGTCATGCACCATCTTCTTATCACAAAATATTTATCATGCACTACCTCGATGACAAGCCGAGCAATTGGTTCATACTTTTGAACGCGCTTCAGCTTTTTCAACCCCCACGCAATACATGAGCGCAAGCCATGGATATAGCACTATGGGTGGAATAGAATGATGATAGAGATTAGTAAGGGGAAGTCAAAAAAGGAAGATAGTCTCACATCGACGAGGCTAATCAATGGGCTATGGAGATGCCCATCAATTGATGTCAATGCGAGGAGTAGGGATTGCCATGCAACGGATGCACTAAGAGCTATAAGTGTATGAAAGCTCAAACTGAAAACTAAGTGGGTGTGCATCCAACTTGCTTGCTCATGAAGACCTCGGGCATATGAGGAAGTCCATCATCGGAATATACAAGCCAAGTTCTATAATGAAAAATTCCCACTAGTATATGAAAGTGACAACATAGGAGACTCTCTATATGAAAAACATGGTGCTACTCTGAAGCAAAAGTGTGGAAAAAGGATAGTAACAATGCCCCTTCTCTCTTTTTCTCTCATTTTTTTGTTTTCTTTTTTTCTCCTCTTTTTTTTGATGGGCGCTTTTTGGCCTCTTTTTTTTAGAACAGTCACATGGACCTCATCCCCACTTTTTCGAGGACTCATTAGTCTCCACCATTCTTTCCTCACTGGGACAATGCTCTAATAATGATGATCATCACACTTTTATTTACTTACAACTCGATATTATAACTCGATAAAACTATACAAGATGACTCTATATGAATGCCTCTGGCAGTGTACCAGGATGTGCAATGATCTAGCGTAGCAAAGATATCAAAAAATGGACAAGCCATGGAAATATCATGCTAGCTATCTTACGATCATGCAAAGCAATATGACAATGAATGCTCAAGTCATGTATATGATGATGATGGAAGTTGCATGGCAATATATCTCGGAATGGCTATGGAAATGCCATAATAGGTAGGTATGGTGGCTGTTTTGAGGAAGATATAAGGAGGCTATTGTGTGCTAGAGCGTATCATATCACAGGGTTTGGATGCACCGGCGAACTTTGCACTGACTCTCGAGGTGAGAAAGGGCAATGCACAGTACCGAAGAGGCTAGCAAATTGCGGAAAGGTGAGAGTGCGTATAATCCATGGACTCACATTAGTCATAAAGAACTCACATACTTATTGCGAAAGTTTATTAGCCCTCGAAGCAAAGTACTACTACGCATGCCCCTAGGGGATAGATTGGTAGGAAAAGACCATCGCTCGTCCCCGACCGCCACTCATAAGGTAGACAATCAATAATAGATCATGCTCCAACTTCTTAGCATAACGACAGACCATACGTGCATGCTTCGGGAATCACAAACCTTAACACCAATATTCTTACTAAACCATAATCATTCACTAGTACCTCCCATATATCACCATCTTAATATCGCAAAACTATTGCAAGGAATCAAACTTATCATATTCAGTGATCTACAAATTTTATGTAAGATTTTATGACTAACCATGTGAATGACAAATTCCTGTTGACTCTCTAAATAGATATAAGTGAAGCATGAGAGTTTAATTGTTTCTAAAAAGGACTTTCCCACGCTCTAATAAATATAAGTGAAGCAAAAGAGCATTCTACAAATAACGATTTTCTATATGTAGAGAAACAGGCATCCAAACTTCAAATGATATAAGTGAAGTACATGAAACATTCTATAAAGCCATACTCAAAAGATATAAGTGAAGTGCATGAAGCATTCTATAAATCAACCAAGGACTATCTCATACCAGCATGGTGCATTATTAAAATAAGAAAGAAAAAGCACACGACGCTCCAAGAATTTACGCATGTCATGTGAACAAAACAAAAATCGAAACATACCGATAATTGTTGAAGAAAGATGGGATGCCTTTCGGGGCATCCCCAAGCTTAGACGCTTGAGTCTCCTTGAATATTTACTTGGGGTGCCTTGGGCATCCCCAAGCTTGAACTCTTGCCTCTCCTGATTCCCCTCATATCGATACCTCATCGATCTTCGAACACTTCATCCACACAAAACTTAACCGAACTTTTTATTAGAGGGGTTAGTACATATAACATCAAAACCCATCATGTCCTACTGTAACATTATTGTATAATTATAATCAAACATTACCCACTGTATGCTATCACAATTCTATGGCTCCCAAGTCAATGGGGCTCAACAAGATTTCAAACATACGCAAATAAAGAAACTATAACAGCAATCTGTGAAAACAGGACAGTCTGTAAAGATGCAAATGAAACATATACTTCTGTAACTCCAAAAATTATGAAAACTTAGGACAAAATAAACAATTTTCATAGCAGTACTGTGTAAAAATTTCATAATTTTTGCATGTTCCAGTAAAATATCAAAATTCAGGCACTACAGCAAAAGTTTCTGTTTTTTCACAGCACATACCAAACAAGCAATTTAAACATCCTAAAGGTAAATCTTGGCACATTATTTTTATAATAAAATGGATTCGTACAAGGGGATAATTATTTTTGTTGAAAAGTTTCTGTAATCAAGGTTCACAAATTTTCCATGGGCATGAACAAAGTTCAAGCCTAGCCCCCACTTCCACATTGCTCATCTGTCTCACTTTCACTTTTCTTTTTGAAAAAGTTTTAGGTTCCCCTCTATATTTTTTTGTTTTTAAACTTTTTAAAAGCACACAACACAACGGTGCCAGAAAAAGGTCTTGATAACCCACAAGTATAGGGGATCAGTTGTAGCCTTTCTCGATAAATAAGAGTGTTGAACCCAACGAGGAGCTAAAGGTAGAATTAATATTCCCTTCAAGTTCTATCGACCACCGATACAACTCTACGCACACTTAACGTCTGCTTTACCTAGAACAAGTAATAAAACTAGAAGTACTTTGTAGGTATAATGCTAGAACTACGTTGCAAGAATAAAACTAGGAGTACTTAGCGAGAATAAAACTACGAGTAATTTGCAAGATAATAAAAGTTAGTTGTTTAGTAGAAAGCTTTTTGTAACACAAGAGAAGGATTTGTCCCTAGGCAATCGATAACTAGACCGGTGATCATTATTGCAATTTTATATGAGGGAGAGGCATGAGCTAACATACTTTCCATACTTGGATCATATGCACTTATGATTGGAACTCTAGCAAGCATCTGCAACTACCAAAGATCATTAAGGTAAAACCCAACCATAGCATTAAGTAACAAGTCCCCTTTACTCCCATACGCAACAACCCCCTTACTCGGGTGTAAGCTTCTGTCACTCTAGCCGCCCACTATAAGAGAATTATGAACGTATTGCAAACCCTACAGCGGGAATCCCTCATGCTTGCGTGACACGGGGGGGAACCATAGGACAGCACCAAAATAAAACATACAACTCAAACCAATCACGATCATCAATCAACCCATAGGACAAAACGAATCTACTCAAACATCATAGGATTGCCACATATCATTGGATAATAATATATTGAGTTAAGCACCATGTTTAAGTAGAGATTATAGTGGAAAGAAGAGGTGTTACACCGCTGCATAGAGGGGGAGAGAGTTGGTGTTGACGGCGGCGAAGTTGTTGGTGTAGATCGCCGTCACGATGGTTGCCCCGGCGGCGTTCCGGCGCCACCGGGAGAGAGGGGGAGAGAGACCCCCTCCTTCTTGTTCTTCCTTGGTCTCCCACCTAGATTGGAGGAGAGTTTCCCCTCTGGTCCATGGCCGCCATGGCTTCCGGAGGGGAGGAGCCCCTCCGAGATTGTATCTCTCTCTCTGTTCTCTTCTGTTTCGCATTCTGTGTTCTGGCCGAAAACCGTTTCTTAAATTCCCGGAGATCCATAACTCCGATTGGGCTGAAATTTTGAGGGGATTTTCTTCCGGATATTATACTTCTTGTGGAGAAAGAAGGGTCCCAACCGCCTTACGGGGTAGCCACAAGCCTGCTGGGCGCGCCTAGGGTAGGGGGCGCGCCCCTCGAGCTTCTGGGCCCCTCGGGCATCATCTCGCGTTGATTCTTTTTGCCAAAAATCACATATATTCCAAAATAAATCTCCGTAAATTTTTATCGCATTTGGACTTTGTTAGTTATGGATTTTCTGCGAAACAAAAAACATGCAACAAACAGGAACTGGCACTGGGCACTGGATCAATATGTTAGTCCCAAAAATAATATGAAATGTTGCCAAAAGTATGTGGAAATTGTAGGATATTGGCATGAAACAATCAAAAATTATAGATACGATGGAGACGTATCAACGCCTCGAGGAGGTTCATGAGCCAGAAGCGCGGCGCGTCCTTGAGGGCCATGGGGAACCAATTCGCCATGACCTTGTCGTCACCGTTCGCCGCCTCGATGCTCAGAGTGTAGAGCTGCAGGAACTCCGTGGGGTTGGGGGTGCCGTCGTAGCGAGCAGGCAGGTCCGGCTTGAACTTCGTGGGCCACACCATGCAGCGCAGCTCACGGGTGAAGGCGCGGCAGCCCCCAATGCTGGAGGTGACGCCGCCTGCGAGGGCGGCATGGTTCTGGCGACCAGCAGCCGCGACCTCCTAGATGGTGCGGTCCTGACACTGGCGCTGCTAATCAAGGAGCATGCGCGCGTCGGGCAGCGCGCGCCTGATGATCTGGCAGCTTTCGTTGTCGGGGTCCGGCGAAGACGCGTTGCGGGACGGCTCTCGCGCCCGCGCGCCACTGTGGCGCCCGGCGTCCATGTTCGACGGAGGAGGCGGTGGAGGCACGCCATGCGCCACCTCTCCGGCGCGAGGCAATGGAGGGCGGAGCGAGTGAGAGGCCGCGGGGGCGTCTCCGGCGACGTTGACGAGCTCGGTGATGCGGCCCAGCCAGGCGTCATAGCCGGCTTCGGTGGGGCGGTAGCGCAGCAGCTCGCACGCCATGAGCAACGCGGCCTGCGGGCCCGGCGGCGGGCGAGCGAGGTCGCGGTGGCGGTGTGGCCGGCCGGCTGCACGGACGGATGGAGGGAAGAGGCCTGCTGCTCCCTAGCAGCAGGGTCGGTGGCGGCACCGGCGCGGCGGCGACGATTGTCACGGGCGACCGGCTCCGTCTGGGCCACCCTGGCTGCCCTGCGCTCAGCGCGCTCGCGTCGAGCGTCGGCCATGGCGATGTTGAGGCGGGTGGAACGGAAGCACGCCCCCTACCCGGCGCGCCAAATGTCGGAATCGGGGCTCCGGGGACCCTGGTTCGAACACTGGGGGCACGCTCGCTCCTCCCTGCTAGACGGTGACCACGGCGAGACCATGGCGAGAGCACGCTAAGCATGGGGCACAACAGGGGGCACAGCAGCTACCCAGGTTTGGGCCACCTCACGGTGTAAAACCCTACTCCTGCTTTATGTTTGGGATTATGGTGGGCAAGAAGGTTCTCGCGTACAAGGTTGAAGATAAAGGAATCGATCCCATTCTACGGTGGCAGTTCTGCCCCTTTTATAGCCGCCTTGGTCCTCTTCCCCCGAAAACGTTGGCAGGAAGGGTAGCCACACACAACGGCAATTTGAAAGGGGACAGACGCTCAGGCTTATCTTGACAAAAGACGGTCTCCGCCTGCAAAGGTGTTATCCATGATGCGCCGGTGGGCTCGGTGATGACCTCCTCCCTGCACGCCTTATCGTCCTGGTCTTCGTACACCAAACGGGCAAGCTTTGGGACTTGCTTTGCAGGCGGGGAGCTGGTGCTGCTCCTTTAGCACCAAAGAGGAAAACCTCTTTGTCTGCGCCTGCTGGTACGGCTCCTGCTGTTGTTCGTCGCCAAGCGCGTCACCCACGTGGTGGGCACTGGACCGCGTGGCCAGCGCCAGGTGGCGCCCGCCTCGAGGCCTCCTGCAGCCGCTGCTGCTGCTAAGTCTTGGTGGTCTGCTCCGTGCGGAGGGGTCCTCGTGAGGCTGGGGCCTCGCGAGGTGTCTTGCTTCGCGGTGCCCGTGACTGGGCCGCCCCCTGGGCCTTGCCAGGCATTGCATCCTGGGCCGCAGGCAGACGGGCCATGGTACCCTGGTTCCCACTGGCCCGACAAAGACAAAAAGGAAGCCCAGTAATTTTGTACAAAATTCACAGAGGCTGAGATGGATTCTTTCAATTACCAAAGATCTGATCAGTCCTCAAGTGCCAAGCTCTCCAAAACATGAATATAGTTTGCTCACGCGCTGACGAACTTAATTGATCCAATAAAATAAGAAGCCAATCTGGCTCCATATTATTAAAAATCTCTTCGGCCGGTAAATTTCACACCTCTGTCAAAGCTATACGAAGTGTACCAGCCTTTGGACAACTCACCAACGCATGAAAAGTACATTCACCTTCGACACCACAGATTGTACACGTACCTAGGATAGCTTGATGGTGCTTTACCCCGTTAACTTGAACCGCCAAACTATTAGAAGCAACCCACCAAGCAAAGATTCTAATCTTCTGAGGGACATTAGCCTTCCAAATTATATTCCAGATCCTCCTTTCCCCATTTACTGCTACACTAGAATTCCCGAGATTAACCTTCGAATCCATGAGATTCAGTGCCAGCCTACACACACTCTTCACTGAAAACATGCCACTTTTGTCATGGTGCCAGGCAAAAGATCTCCCTCGTCCAAATTCAGAGTACGCAATTTTAAGATTTCCTCTGCATCACGAGGGTAAAACAGATGCCTGATCAAATTCTCATCCTACCTCCTAGAACGAGTCATGAATAACTCGGACACCCATTTGATCCTAGTTCTGTTTTTCTTAGCAGTAATCTTTAGGCCAGACTCCCAAGGTATCCAATTATCCCTCCATATGTTTATACTGACCTCATCGACAACTCTCCATATGACGCCTTGTTTCAATAAATCGAGGCCATCAATAATACCTTGCCACGGAAGCGACGTCGATTGAGGGAAGACAGTATCAATAAGATGCCCGTGAGGATAATATTTTGCTTTCATCACCTTAGCACACAAAGAGTCCAGAAAAACCAATAAACTCCACGCTTGTTTGGCCAAAAGTACTTGATTAAATAGCCTAAGATCACGAAAGCCCATACCCCCTTCACCTTTTGGTCTTGTCATCTTATCCCAAGCCAGCCAATGAGTTCTCCTTCACGTATGAGTTGATGACTGCTTACGGATGGATTACGAGATTGTTGAATTAATATAATGTAAAAATATATTGTCTTCTTATTCAATGAAGTGGACTTTTGGTTGAACTAACAAGTACAGTACATAGTGACGATCGATAAGTTGCAGTGGCCACTTCGGTTTTCCGCTGCCAGAGTGCGGCGGTAGGGAGGTACTCATGCCCGGATTTCACGTGCAGCATCGGGGATGGCTTGTTTAGCTTTGCTTATGTGTTTGGTTGAAGCGGTAGATATGAGTGGAACTATCCAGATTTTGTGAACGAGATGGTTTAATTTTGATGTTTGGTTAAGATGAATGAGATGAACCCATTTTCTGTTGGGACATTTCCATTTTTCCCCCTAACTTTGGCCCGACCTCATCTTTACCCCTAAATAAAAACAGTGCTCAACTATACCCCTCTTTCGTTAGGTGCCATTATGGAAATACCCCTCCGTGCCGTTTCCATCCGGTCAAAGGCCTTTGACCGTCTACGGGACGTTTTGTGGACATTTTGCCCTTGTATGCATATGCCACTGACATGTGGGACCTACCATTGGAAAAAACACACACTCTCTCACCTCCTCCCTCTCACTTACAAATGGACCCCAACCCAAAAATAAAAATAAAGGTAAAAAACTCTCTCTCACACACGATCTCTCTCTCCCTGAGGGCCCATGGGACCCACTGTCGGGGTCAAAATTATTCCACACGTGGATTGAGGGGAGGCCGAGCGGCTTGGCCGGTGGCTACCGCCGGCGAGGGGCGGCGCACCTGCTGGTGAGGAGCACAAGGGTGGGCTCGGGGTGGTCTGGCCAAGGGTGTGTAGCTGGTGGTCGAGGCGGATGGTTGTGGACGGTGAATCCATAGACAGGGTGGATGACGGTGGCTTGGAGCTCAAGGCGGCGGAGCAAGGGGTCGCGAGGAGGCGAAAGGAGGAACAGGAGCTCGTCGTGGTGTTGTCTCGCAGATTCGCGCGGTCGCCTTGGAGCTGAGGGAGCGGCAGGAGCACTAGGGCTCGTCAGATCCAGTCGAATCGCGTGCGGCGGCCAGCGACCGGAGGTGGCGAAGACGACATTGCGACGAGCAGATTCGCGCGGTCGCCCTGGAGTTGAGGGAGCGGCAGGAGCACTGGGGCTCGTCAGATCCAGTCGAATCGCGCCCGGCGGCCAGCGACCGGAGGTGGAGAAGACAACATTGTGACGAGCAGAGTGGGGAGTGCACGGGAGGCTGCCGCCGCCCGCTACTGCCGTCGCTGATCCTTCTTGGCAGTCGCTGGCCGCCACCGCCACCGGCCACTGCTTGCCGCCGAGTGAGAGAGGGGGAGGAGTGCTACGGAATAGTGGGGAGGGATCTTTTTCTTTTTCTTTTTCCAGGGTGGGTCCGACGTGTAATTGACAGAGAAGGGTGAGGCAAAGTTTTTTTTTTCTTCCAATGGTAGGTCCCACATGTCAGTGGCATATGCATACTAGGGCAAAATGTCCACAAAACGTCTCGTAGACGGTCAAAGGCCTTTGACCGGACGGAAACGGCACGGAAGGGTATTTCCATAATGACACCTAACGGAAGAGGGGTATAGTTGAGCACTGTTTTTATTTAGGGATAAAGATCAGGTCGGGCCAAAGTTAGGGGAAAAAATGGAAATGTCCCTTTTCTGTTTGGTTGGAGGGATAAAGGTGGTTTGGATGTGGTCCTCGCATAAAATAATCAGAGACATAGAGAGATTATCACATATCTATACCTACTAATAAAGTCATTAGTTCTTCTACACGTACGTTATAAAATTACCCCCGAAGTTGCCATAAATTACCCACTATGCCACCCATAAGTGAAGAAAACAATTTGATTTTTTTCTGTCAAAGTCGCCGTCGGGTTTGGTCCTTTTACAATTATACCCGCAAATATAACAAGCACGCATAGACAACAGTGGTTGAAGCATCACTCGTCCACGCTGGAGACCCCGGGTTCGAGCCCTGGATCTAGCTGTTTTCTCTCCCTTTTTTCTGTGATAGCAAGCGTGCACCTCCTCCTCCCCGCACACGTTCATGGGCCGGGCCATGACGCCTCCTGTTTTTTATTTCATTTTTTTTGCCTTTTCATTTATCATTTCTGTTTTTGTTTTTCCTTCTTTAAATTAATTAAGGATTTCCCAAAATTTCAAAAAGTTGTTAGTTTTGAAAAAATGTTTGCGAAATCATAAAATGCTTGTGAATTCAAAAAATGTTAGGGAAATCATAAGGTGTTCGCAGATTTAAAAAATGTTGGTGATTTTAAAAAAACTGTTAACATATTATAAAAGAATTCATGATTTGAAAAAATATATTTGGAAAATAACCTAATGTTCACGATTTTAAAAAATGATTGTGTATTCAAAACATATTCATGAATTTGAAAAACAAATGTCCAAGAAATTTTGGAAAATGTTCACAAAAATTAAAAATAATCACATATTTCAAAAATTGCTCCCCAATTTCAAAAAAAGTTCATCGATGCAAAAATATTCACTGAGCCAAAAACTGTTCGTGAATTCAGAAACTGTTGATGCATTTCACAAGATGTTTGTCTAGGCAAAACAAATGTTCATGTATTTCAAAATTTGTTCCCAAATTTCAAAAATATGTTTGTCGATTCAAAAAACTATTCACTGAGTCAAAAGTTTCTAAAAAGATGTTCACGAATTCAAAAAATGTTCATGATATCGTAAATTGTTTGGGACATTCTAAAAAATATTCGTAAATTTGAAAGAAAGTTTACAATTCCAAAAAATGTTTGTGAATTCCAAAAATGTTCAGGATTTCAAAAATATTCATGAATTTGAAAGATTTCGCAAAATGAAAAATAAAAAATTAAAGGAAAAGGAAAATGAAAAATTAAAAGAAAAGAAAAACAAACATGAAAAAAAAGAAAAAAAAACCTTAAACAAAAAAAAGAAAACTTAAAATAAAAAGGAGAACATAAAAGAAAAAGTAACATTGTAAAATAATAAAAAATAAAAACCAGGCAAAAACGGTTCATTTCACAAAACTGGTGTACACTAAACTAATGATACGAGGTTTATGTAAACCAGTGGCTTAATGTTGATTTTGCTATTGTTTGAAATTGTGCTCATAAAGATTATTTTTTAAGAATATCATGTGATCTATTTTAGTAGTTCTCCATAAGATTGATCTAAATAGCTCTAGAATTTGAGCGGCTAAGTGTTTTATGTCTAGGATTTAATTAGTTTTTGGAAAGTCTTTATATGTCTAGGCATTGGGAGTAGTTCGTGGTTGACGAGATTAGTTTTAAAAATTTCCTTGCGCGACACAATGACAATTGACAAGTGTGGCGTGCAGTGGCAAGCTCGTAGCCTTGGGATTTACCACATCAAATGCATTGTGATCACGTGGACACCGCGGCCATTATCAGCAAGGGTGGGAAGAAATATAAGTGGCAACATGGTGGGCCACCGTGTTAAAATAGAGGACGCTCATATGTTGGGCTATTATTGAGCCATACTTATTTGGCTAGGGCGCAATATTTGTGTCTCCCGTTGCTACACACGGGCATGTTTGCTAGCAAAATAATCATGTGAGGAGCCAAAAAGGGATTGGACCGCACGGTCCGACCAATTTCCTAGGGTGGGATGGTTCAGTGGATGGAACCATTCAGGTGCTTTTTAACCAAACAACTCCTTTTTTGGTACGGTCCCAACCCATCCTGGCCGACCCCTTCAACCAAACGCATGCTCTGATTGGGGTGACGAAGCGGCGGTGTTGTCCTTGTGTAGGATAATGTCCTTTTCGTCCCCGTTTCGTCAGTGCGCTTAGTGCCAACAGTGTGCGTGTGGAGGTGTGTTTTCGACTGATCATACTAGACCCGGTCGATTTTGGTCTTCGGTGGATCTATTTGGATTCGGATGATGCTCATGGTCTTTGGAGTATTTGCGGGCCCTTTCCGGTATTTTCTTTTGCGTGGTCGTCGGCGTCTTGGGTCTACATCAACAACTTCCTGGGCACTGCTTTTACAAGCTCTTGTGTTTAAACAAGTGCTCTGCGAGACAGAGACTCAGAGGCGGCAACGAGCTTTGTTCACAGCGCGTCGCCGATGGATGCAGGAGGAAGAAGGCTTCAACACCCCAAGGGTTTGAGTATTTTTTTTATAGGAATGTATTTGTAAGGAGATGTAATACTTAATATATGTTCTTAGACTTTTTCGAAGAAAAAACTAGTACATAGTATATATTTTTTTGAACGATTAGTACATAGTATTTCATATGGTATCACAAGCAAACATATATTTCTCTCTCAGTTAGTATTTTGATTGAACCGACTGGTGCATGCAGTGCATTATATAGAGTGTTCTTCTATTAAGATCTGCATTAGTCGATCAAGTAAGCCGGTAATTCAATCTGGAACCCGATCTCAGATGCACCCGATGACTAGTAAAATAAAATATAGAAAGAAAATTCAAAAAATTCCAGGTACCAAATCGCCGCATCTCAAGTAAGCCACCTAGTTTTTCCAGGCCCAAGATCACAAAACGTTTCTTTTAGAGCATGTGCTCTTGAGGTAAAAGAAGAATGCGTGCAGTAATATGAGTGGTCTGTGACAAACTCTGTTCTCCTTCTTAATTAATGGATGAGGCAAAGCTTATGCCTCCGTTTTAAAAAGAAAGAAAGAATGCGTGCTCTTCATAGCATTGTCATTTACAGATCAGAAAAGAAAATAACCCATCGATATCGGCAACGTTTGCCCGGAGAATACACGCTGATGGCATCCTGTCCCGCTGACGACTGCTTCACCTTCTCTAATTTCTGAACGAGAAACCGAGAAGCAGGGTGTTGTTACTGATCCAAAGCTCAGGCTTATATTACATGAACAATGTGCGCAGTTCGATATTTTGTTTCGCTACCTAGCGACCTATAGATTAGTCCTGCTGCAGCAACAAAAAAGAAGAAGACGATAATGTTGTATGCTGAATCATTCAACCAATTCTGCAAGATCCACACAATGTTTGTTGGTTTATTTCTGTTACATATCCGTAGACCTATACACAGATCGATCGACCTACGTGCCTCACATTATACCCTCATCACCACAAAAATTGCTCCAAGGATATATCCATGCTTTGCACGGTAGTACGTGCACTCCGCCGACCAGCTGCATGCTTCCATTCTGCTCTTATGCTCATCTTGTCCAAGAGATTGAAAAGAATTATGTACAGCTAGGTACGCGTGAGAGAGCGCGCGGGGTGTCGCTCTACGGCTCGGATTTGTCTTTGGTGACGGACGGATCGGCCTCTGTGGAGCCCGACACCGAGGAATCGGAGTCGGTGTTGGGCGACTTGGAGACGGAGAGCACGAGCTCCTTCATCTCGGAGCTGGAGGAGCGGAAGTGCGCAAGGATCTTGCTGAACTTGGGCTTCCTCCGGGTGATGGCGATGGAGACGTCGTTGGGGAAGAGGTCCCTGAGCACGAAGGCGTGGAACATGGTGGTCACCAGCAGGCCGGCCACCGTGACGGTGGCAATGCCCGAGAGGCCGATCGACAGCGTCCGCGTCAGCACGTTGGTCACCTCCGTCGCGTACGTTATGGTCGCGATCGATGCGCCGGTCATCGGGAACGTGTACGCCCACCACGCCAGCGAGAACCGGAATCCTCTGAAGAAGTTGATCCGCACGGCCTGGTCATCACAGAGACAAATCAGAATCGCTACAGACATATAAATACAAAGGAACGACGCCATCAGGTTTACGTGGGCACACATGTGGGAACAAGTAGAGTCTGTTGGTTACGTACCAGTGACATGTACAGGAAGAGCGCAATGAAGTAGGCAATCCGGGCGCCGTTGTCGAACTCGCCGTTGATCTTGGCCCAGGCCATGGAGGCGACGCTGGGCGCGGCAACGAAGAGGAAGAAGACCGGGTGGAGCTCCTTGGGGAGCGTGACGTTGGTGGGAAGCCGCTGGTAGAGCGTGACGAACAGGACAATGTAGTGCGCAAGCCCGATGGCGAAGAAGAAGATGGGGCCCTCGCGGATGCCCATTTTGGCTCCTAGCAGCGCGCCGACAAAGTTGCCGACGATGGAGAGGTGGTTGGACGGGTTGGCCACCTTGGACAGCCGCCGCTGGCCACCGGACATCCACTGGCCGTAGATCTTGAGCTCGAGGCAGAAGATGGGCGCCATGAGCATGTACCAGACGCCGTGGTGCACCTCGGCCAGCTCCCGCGGGGCGCCCTGCACGAGGAAGAGGCAGGCGATCCACGGCGCGAAGAAGAAGTTGGCGCGTATAGGGTGGTAGAACTCGCGCCGGACCGCCTCGAAGTAGAAGACGATCTTGAGCAGGTAGATGCAGGACACGAGGCCCATCAGCGCCAGCGAGATGTACCACAGCACGTGGGCCACCACGAGGCTCACGTGCAGGAACGCCGTCGGCGGCGCCGTCGCCAGCGTCTTCCACAGGATCGCCTGGCTGCTCACGCCGAGGACCATACCGAACGCGCTGATCGGGAACCTCAGCAGGAACGGCCACTTCTCGTCATTCGGCAGCACCGGTACCTCCGTGGCCTGAACAACCACACGCAACAGAAAAAGAAAGACCGAACCGTTAGCCTCAAGTGAAGGTCGACTAGTCACTGACAGTTCATGGTCATGTCAAGCCGTTGCTTAGTTACCCTGAGGGTGTCGAGCTCGGGGCCTTCCAGGGCGTCGAAGTAGCGGTCGGTGCCCGGAACCTGGTCGGTCTCCTCGGAGATCTTGGAATGGTGGGAGCCGAGGTCCATGGGGTCCAGCGGCCGGCCGCGCAGGTTGGAGAGCTGCCGCTCGAGGCGGCCGGAGAAGGTCTTGAACGGATCGAACCTCTTGTCGCGCGTGCTGTCGGCCCTCCGCGCCCCGTCGTTGATCTGGGACGCATGGAGGATCGGCTGCGAGTGGAACCGCGTCTGCTGCAGCAACCGCGGAGATTGCACCTCCACCTGCTTGGTGTCGGAGGGTGCCACTGCCACGCGCGCCTCGTTGCGGCGCACGGACGCCGCCCTGAACTGCGAGAAATGAAGCCCCGACGGCGACGCCGGCATGCTGAGGGAAAGGGAGTAGGGCATCTGCGTGTCGTCGTACGCGGGCACAGAGGCAGCTGCTGGTGGGGTCGCCGGCGCCTGGATGCTAATGACAGTGTCCTTGTTGTTCTGCTCGTTCAGGGCGGCGGAGGAGACGGCGTCCCGGCCGACGCAGTCGAAGCCGGCAATAGTCCGCGACGGAACCTGGATGAGCAGCGACGGGAGATCTTCCCTGGACGACTGCTTGTGCAGCTGGCTGGCCATTTGGATTTGGACGTCTTTGTTGCTCAACTCCATACCGATCGAGAAACCTGCAGAATCATATACACACAGTAGTACTCCAGTTAGCAAAACATGCAGCGCTGCTGGAACATAATAATGAACCAGAAGGACATAATCAAGTATCGCAATACCAGATACACCAATTCGGCCGGAGCACGGCTGGGCATTCCCGTATGGACACGCTTGCCATATCGATCCTAAATCCTACCAGTATATTCTTACCTGGACTAGTGTGTGAATCGTAAACAGTTCTCGCTGGCCTAGCAACAGGACAACCGGATCGATTTCTCGGTGCGCCCTAGCTCGTAGTGTATCGGAGTGAGGTTGCAGCTCGGCTCGGTGCGAGAGGTGCTGGATTTATAGAGCTAGCTTAGCTAGCCCGGGTGGGAAAACTCCAAAGCTACCGACTCCTTTTCTGCACGCGCGCAGAGGAGCTGGTGGTGCCTGCCAGTGGAGCGGCAGAGCACGCCGCCGGCCGGTGACCGTGACGGCTCGGCGCTGGCCGCGGTTGCCATACATCGCGAAGGTTCGGTACGGTGTACCGCCAACGCCCGTCGCCGTCAGCCGAGGAGAAACATGCCTGTTTCTCCTTGTCAAACTTTGACACTACTTCCTCCTCCGTAATCCATACAGCCCGATCGAGAAGAACTTTGCGATCTTGCTCTATGGCACAGCACTACGGCATGAATCAAGTCAGTGGAATAAACCTTTTTGCTCGCCGGCGACAGGGAGAGGAAGGTACACAGGTGTACGTATGATGGATATGATACGCACCAGAGTCCAAACCAGGAGTGCTTCAAAAAGGTGGCCCTTAGAATCGGGAGAAGCTGGTCTGGCCATGAGACCCGTGTGGAAACTGAACGTTTACTCATGGCCAGCTACAGTCGGACCGTCCAGTCAGTCAGACACGATGCAACATGCATCACATGGATACGATAAGGTTTTTGACTTGTGACGAGAATAATCACTGTCATGTTTGCGATGTAGCTAGCAGACAGTTAACTACAGAGGCACGCACGCCAGTCGCCGGTCACAGTCGGTCGACTATAGTAAACCGGCCGGTGTTTGCGTGCATTACCGGATTGGGCGTACCCTCCCTAGATGTCACCGGGAATCCCTTCCCAGCTGACAACACCTTGCTAGCTGCATCTATACTTGCCTAGGCTAGCGATTCTTCATAGCGTTTGCGTACACGTACTCTTTCTTGGCCGCATGGCATGAGAGCCATGCAACACCGAGCAAGAGAAACCGACAGAATGACACAGCTAAAGGTATCAGAAAAAACCTCCTCACTTTCTCCAGAGACCACGAACTAAAAGAACCAGCAAACAAATGGCGCCAAAGCATGGGCACCACCATGGATTGATGCATGCATGCAAATACCTGTTGGTCTTGAGAGTTAATTCAGGGATGAGATGTGTTGTGTAAATCCCCGCAAAAGAAGAAAAAAAAAAGGATACGTGTTGTGTAAAGGGAATGAGAGTGGCGATAGGAGTAGCTAGCAACCAAACAATGGAAGCTGTCACATGGGCATGGGTTGATGGAGGTGTGGTGGCTACAAGGGGCGCACTGGCTGTATATATAGAGGTAGGCCTAGGTAGATGGCGAGTGTATATTGTATAGTCGAAAAGGGAAATAAATTGATGGAAGAAAAAAAAAAGGGTCTGTACTATAGTACTACCTATTGTTGCAAGACTGAGTGGAAACAGAAAGGTGGCGAGTGTGGCGAGTCAAAGGCGCTCAAAGCGCGCGGTTGCCCGGCAGCCGTGTCTGCCTGCTCCTCGGGCCCATATCCAGTCCCGCCCCTCGACCAGCAAAAATGATGGAGAGGCAACCCTAAAGCGCTATAGGCCATACACGGCTTGCCTCAAACCTGCTCGTTTTGTTTATAGTTTTGTCTCTAACCCCTAATCTGACCATTTTGCCTTCAAAACTCTTCGCTTATGCGTGCCCATGCTGGATACATCCGTTTGAGCGACAATTATTTTTGGACGAAGAAGTAATATTTTTTGCAAGGTGGCATGCTCAAGGTCTCATTTGGCTCACAGGATATAAGAACATCATAGAAAAAGGAAAACTGTATAAAGTGTATGTATCTCAATTTTCTATAGGGAAAGAAATGTCACCTGATTCATAGAATAAAAACTTTTTCATTGGTCGAGAGTAATGTTTTTTTTTCCTTTGAAATATGAAGGGTTGTTTTCTATCCTACATAGGAATAGGAATCCACTACAAACCAAAGGGTTCCAAGGGATTTTTCCTATCATTTATAATTCCTATAAAAATTCTCTAAACCAAAGGAGGCCTAAGCTTAGAGGTGACTAAGTTTTTTCTTTCTTTAGTGGCAGCTTTGCACAGCGTATGGAGGCGGCATCTAAGCCCTTAGAGGCAGTCTTAGGGCATCTCTAGCATATACCCTATCCTAAAACTCCAAATTATTCTTCCTATCTCATTTCCCTAATTTCTTGTAGGGAAATTATTGTTGCTCAGCTAGCAGATCCTCTAAAAATTTAGCCCTAAAATTAACATTTAATTCACGCAATTCATCAAACACATAAGATGTGCTGGCGAGGAAGCCCATGTCGACGACGCCAGGTCGTTCTCAGCGTACTCGACCACTGGCACATGTGCGCAACAAACCTAAACAACATCCTCGACTATCAGGAGGCTGACGAAAACAAGGATTTTCTCGTTAGTCTAGAAACAAATTGCGAGCTAAAGCGAAAACAAACACCGAGCTCGGGTTAGGCCGTCGCACACTTCGCCTCGTGCTTAACTACTGGCTACTGCTAGTCAGCTCACCAAAGCAAAACAATGGAGCACCGTGATCAGGACGGTCTTGGATATGATGTCGGGAGCCGGCATGATGGTCGGGGCTCCTCACCGAAGAAGACCTCCGGGAGTAGCTTCTCCTAAAAACGCACAACGTGATATGGAAGAGGTACCGGCTGCCCGTGCGCGTGAGGTACGCCTGGTAGTACCACGACACGAGGCCCCACACGTGGTTGGAGGGATTGAAGAGGTACCGGCCGAGGTGGTGGTACAGGGCGTCGAGCTCCGGTAATAGCACGCCGAGCTTCTCCGCGAACGACGGGGCCTAGATGTTGGACAGCAGCCGCTGGTCGTCATCGTAGTCCTGCTCAAGGTAGACGTACGCAAACGCCGATAGTTGCATCGTGGCGGAGCCCGTCTCGTGGCGTTTGAGGGAGGAAGGGGGCGAGAGACAGGAGATGAACCCGATTCAACGAGGGTCGCCGGAGGTGCGGGACGGTGGGGTTTCCATTTTTTTCGATCACCAGGGCGGTGGATCAAACGGAGGCACGAGTTCCGGCGGCGGCGGACTAGGTAAAACATGAGCTCTGAATAGTAATGACAACTTTTTTAACAATGAAAACTTTGATGCATATGCCAAGGGTAAAATGAAGTCCTGGAATTATTTGGAACTCATGCAGGAATTAACCCTGCGTTTGGAATTAACCCTGCCCCGCGTCCTCGGAGCAAGATGAGATGAGTAGCTGAATCCAGCCAAATAATTTTGGATCGACGCCCGTCCGAAACTAGTTGTCGCTCAAATGATGTATCCGGAGTACTAATGTAATTAAGTAAAGCGTTTCACCTAAGCTAGTTACTCCCTCCTTTCCGGTTTATTGGGCCCAATTCAAAAATTTCATCAATCAAGGTAGATTATGAGTGGTGAATATTTTTTGTAGCAAAAGTACTCAATTAATGCGGTAGTTCCTCAAAAAATTATGTTTACCAATGCATTAATTGCAATGCATGCATGCTTGACCAATAAATAACCAATTTTTTTACATGCATAGGTGAGTTTCCTCTTAATCCTTACATGCAGTGATTTAATGCACCTCGATATCTGAGCGTGTGATGAGGAGCAATAGAAATGAGACTTACTCCCTCCGTCCACGAATAAGTGTACGTTTGGCATCCAAAATTTGTTCACAAAAGAGTGTACTTCTATCTTACTAATGCACTTTAAAGTAGAGAAAAATGTTTCTCTGTCATTACACGGCAATCAAGACCAATAATATTCAACACATGGTCTCCTCACTTTCTACATGCACTTAGCTCATTGGGGGTGAGGCAATTAAAGAGGAGAGATGGTGGCTTGCATCTTCCCAATGCATTTTTTACTGCACTCCATAATCTATCCTAAAAAAATTATACGTAGATTTATTCATGGACGGAGGAAGTATAGAACGAAAAAAACAAAAAAAAAATGAGATAAACCTTTAAACCAGAAAGGAGGTACTACTCCATCCCACAATGTAAGACGTTTTTACAAGCTAGTTTAACTACAAAAATGTTTACATTATGGAACGGAGGGAGTAGTATATTACGCACAAGCCGATATAGACCGTGAGCGCTAGTTGCGGACAGCTAATTGCACAGTAGTCTAGTGGCTCAAGAGTACATGCCGTACGATAGCACTTAACTAGTCTCGTCGAGGTTGATCGAGCAAGCGGACAAGAGACATGACGGCGCAGGTAGATGGAGCAAATCCTCCAGGTCGCAGCAGAGGCCAAGATGAGCGCGTAAGCGACAAGCAAAGCACCCGATCCTTTCACCGTGGGTCGTTCACGTCCCCGTCCATCGCATCCCGTAAAACCCAGGGCACATAAATAAAGCGGCGGCCGGCATCACCATGAAATTACTCGGGCAGGTTGTACCGTGGTACTACATACCTGGCTAAGTAGTGCCGGGCCGCTACTCTCCAAGCTAACCCAGCTCCCTGCCGTGCAACTTGTTTGACTGCTGCGCCTGCGCGGTGCCGACGGCAGCGGCGATCTTCCGAACCCAACGCGCGCGGAATGCTATTGGAAGCCGCTAGATGCGAAGGCAGCGGCGACGATAAGGTTTGATCTGACCGAGGAACAATGTGCTGCAGGCTTTCTCTTCTTGGCTATGGAGAGAGCTTGTTGGGCAAGGGGAAGAAGCTAGCTGGTTATAACTGGCACGGCACTAGTGATTCTCGCACTCTCCCCCCCGGAGAAGCCGTGCTTTTATAGGGAGGCGATAAAGATTATAGCAACGGCGATGAGGGAATTAATGCGCATGATTGTGAAAACATAAGCAGCCAAGGATTTTTTAGGTCGTGCACGATACGATGGTTTGTGCTGTGCGACATGGCACATGTTGTACGACGTCAGTGGCCACCACTCATCGCTCCCGCCGTCACAGCCCAGTGGGAGAGTTCGTGGGTGCCAACTGCCAACTAGGATCGATAGGTGGACTCTACTCGGGCAGGTTGGTCACGCCACTGGAGAATTTCCCAGCAGAGGGCTGAAAAGTCACTGGATCCAGATTTGATGGTCGATTCTGCGTCGTCAAATCCGACGTTGAGGGTCGTGGCACTAAAAGTTTGTTCACTTGCACTTGCACTGTCGCAAGTGGGGGCATTGGGTTCGTGGCCAGCGGTATCAACGATGAGATGGACCAACAGATGCCACTCGGCTAGATTAGAGCATCTACAGCCGGCCCCTAAACCCGTCTCAAACGTCCGAGCAGACGGCCCGGTCACAGACCGGTCAAAAAAGCGACTCAGACGGGCTCCTTAAATGAGCCTCAAACGTCCGGGCTAATCGGCACCCCTCGTATCCAGCCCAAATATGGGGCGGATATGGAGGCGCCCGGGCGCGCCTGCCACGTCGAACCTGACAGACCTACCCCACCACAAATTGCATCAAATTCATCTCCTCGACCTGCCGGATCCATTTGCTTTCTCCTCTCTTCTTTCTCCTCCGCGACGTACGTCTCGCAGCTCCGCCGCCGCGCGCGCTCCGCAGTCGTTCCGAGCCTCTGCACCACCAGCACCGGCACAACACTCCTCTCTGCTGTCCTCGCCGCCGGGGACGTCGTCGCCGGCCCGGACGCCACCGCGGTACGTCCGGCAACTCTCGGGCTTCCCCTTGCGCTCTATGTGTTCGACACATTGTCCGATCTGGTTTTTTGTGATTTTTTTTAGGGAAGACGATGAATTCCGATACTTCGTCGGACGGGGAGTATGGACCGACAGAGCTTGATCAAATCATTCAAGATGAGTTCTTCGATTCATCGGATTCGGACGAAGAAGTGGACATGATCATGCAATGGACCGGCAGGTGGAGCATATTCTCAACTTCAAGGGCTCAATCAAAGGGAGAAGAGTGATCAATCAGGATAGGGTGTCCGAAGCATGGCTACTGCAGAAGAACTACTTTGCTCTGAACCCAACTTTCCCGGATGATCCATGGTTTCGTCACCGTTTTCACATGCGGAAACCATTGTTTTGCGCATTGTGGATGGTGTGGAGGCACACGATGACTACTTCAAGCTCACAAGGGATTGTTGCGGCCAACTATCTTTCTGTGCTAAGCAGAAATGCACGGCTGCTCTGAGGATGCTTGCACTTGGTACTGCCATTGGTGGAGATGGTCAGGATGGGGGAGAGCACATGCCTGAAGACTACTGTCAAGTTTGCCTGCGTGCGTGGTGCAGGTGTTTGGAGCAGAGTATTTGAGTGAACCAAATGTGCAGGACACAGAAAAGTTGTTGGCTATCGGAGAGGCCAGAGGGTTTTCAGGAATGCTCGGATCAATTGATTGCATGCATTGGCAATGGAAGAACTGCCCCAAAGGTTTGCGGGGAATGTATCAAGGTCACACCAAAGAGGGCACCATCAGTAGTGGCATCACATAACTTATGGATTTGGCATCCTTTCTTTGGATGCCGGGTTCTCACAACGACATCAAAGTGCTTCAACGATCTCCGGTGTTCAGGAGGCTTTGTAATGGGGAATCGCCGCTGTGCAACTACACTGTCAACGGCCGTGACTACAACATGGGATACTATCTTGTTGATGGCATCTATCCTCAATGGGCGGCGTTTGTGAAGACCGTATCCGAACCACATGGCAACAAACAAAGCCACTTTGCAACAATGCAGGAAGCAACTAGGAAGGATGTGGAGAGGGCATTCGGAGTGCTTCAACTTCATTGGGGAATTGTTCGTGGAGCTGCAATGATGTGGGAATCAGCAACTTTGTGGCAGCTCATGACATGTTGTGTTATTTTGCACAACATGATTGTAGAGGATGAGGGTGATGGTGTTTCCCAAACCAATGATTTTGAAGCGAACAAGTTCAAATCCCGGAACATCAAGATACAAATTAGCTTATGAACTTTCTGTAGATGCATCAGAATCTTCGAGATCATCAGGTGCACGTGCAGCTACTCAACGATCTTGTGGAGCATATGTGGACCTACAATGGAAACCAAAGAGCTAATGTTTGAGTTGTGCACTTAAAATAAATTTTATGTAAGAACTATGTATTTTTGGTACCAACATATGTTATTTACGTGCGATATTGGCGTGTATGATGGACGTGCATGGATTTGCATGGATTTGAAAGTCCGGATTTGAGATATATGGATGCTGGGCACGAGATATGAGGGGCCGTCCGGATGCGTCCACGGATGTGCCCGGGCGCGTCCGTGGACGTATAGGGGGCCGGATTTGCCAAGTCCGGATGTAGATGCTCTTATTGGTCTGATAAAACCCGTTCACGTGACGAGGATCCGATCTGTCATGCAGCTACAAACAACCACAGATGTCCCTGAACTCCCTGGCGGACAAATGCGTTTTGTTTTTAATTTTAAGGTAATGCCCTCATGGCTTAGCTTTATTTCATACTACCTGTTGCTCGCGTAGCCCGCACCGAAACAATGCTTTACCCCTAGATGTCCAGTCAACTGCTGCGCCTCAACAAATTTCAGGGAGAACCAGCTAGCACTGGGTTCGAGTGGCCTTTCACCCCTAACAACAACTCATCCGCTGATTCTTCAACATCGGTCGGTTCAGACCTCTGCTTAGTTTCATCCAAACTTCATCCTGGTCATGGATAGATCACCCAAGTTCAGGTCCATAAGCAGTGACAATCACCACATTAAGAGTCGCTTTCGCTACGGCTCCGGTGGGCTCCGTTCCTTAACCAAGCCACTGCTTATGAGTCGTCGACTCAGTCTTCAATAGACACGCGGTCAAAGATCACTTTCCGTAACTAAATATAAGACATTTTTGCAGTTTACAGAGAGCGTATCAAACAAGGATACACCGTTCAACAGCAAGCTAGTGGACTCTACTTTTAGTTTTATAAATACGGGAATTTTATGTCCTTGATCTCAATAACGACGATAGAACTAATGACACCCATTAATACACATAATATAAGTGATAACAAGTTAAACAAACTTGAGATAATATCTTTTTTATTTAAGAAAATATCTGAAGAAGAAATGTGAATCAAAACTTGAAATGCTGGGCAAAAATAATTTTTGATAAACGTAAATTTTCGTTTATCAAAATTTTCTGTAAGAGAACAGAGCAAAAATCGAGTGGCTTGAAGAGCATGTCTATGCCTCGTCCGCCTGGGTTCGAGTCCTGATGGGTCTCCTTAAGGCTCTCATTTCTTCTAAGATGCCGACTCCGGATGCCAGCCATAGGATCTACATAAAACAGACGGTCCTTGATCGCGCCTACTGCTTCGGCCTCCTAACAAGCCTTGTGCCAAAAGGCCGAGCAGGCCAGCTCGTGCACTCTTGGGCCAGCTAGTATTTCGGTCCAGGTAGGCCAAGAAATAGATTTTTTTTACATAAGGTAGTTTTGCCTCCAAAACTAGTACGAATAAGATTATAAAAATACCAGAAAATTCAAAAAATAGCTATACTCAAATAGCGCTTAAGGAACATTTATTCCAGCTCAAAGAAATTTTGTAATTATTTATTTTATGCAATAAAGCTAATTTTGGTTTTATAAATAATTCCCAAATAAACTTTAATAACTCCAACTAAATATCCAATCCATTTCCCAATTATTTTATAATTGAAGAAGTCATATTATCTTCTCTCATTTGTTTTCTTTTGGATTGGAAAAAATAGTTTGAATATTTCAAAATCCAAATGAAATTTCAAATGCGACCAAAATCCCAATGGATCATTTTGGGAAAGTAATTTTATCCCCTCTCTATTTAAAATTCAATTAAACTCTCAAAAAGTTTTAGATTCAACTCAAATTCAAATAATATCAAACAAAGCAATCATTATTATTAACATTCCAAAATTTAGAATTTTGGGATGTTACAAATCTACCACCCTTAAAATGAATCTCGCCCTCGAGTTTCGAAGAGTCTAGAAAGAAAGGTTAGGTTTGGGGTTTTCCTCGAATATCCATTGATCCTCCAAGGTCTAGGATATCACCACGCTTACAACCATGGACATGTCTTTATCCAACATCTCATACACTCACATCTTGGTGGTCAGACTAATGGTCTTCTCACGTATCTTGGATAACTCCTTCAATGATACTCTTCAGGTATATGTAAAGTGCTCCCTCTAGATCTTGAGTCCCTTATCTAAAAAGTATTCTTCCAAATATTGAATCTTCTTGGCTAATAGGTCTTGCGCAAATACTAAAAAACTATCGATACTCTTATGGTGGCCATCAAATATACTCCGATTGGGGTTTCTACAGAAAATGGGTCATGGCTTATTCTCACCTATAACCTACCGATGGCACCGATTGCCTCTTACAAGTGTTAATCGTCATACCATTCTAAGGTTTAGGCTTAATTAACATCGTCATGTCTTTACTTATAGGTAAGTCACTCAGGATTTACCATCCCACATAGCAACAGCGAATAATAATAGTAAGTCCGCATGGTGATCAATCCATTCTGCACCCAAATTATTACCTTGTACATGGTTTAGTGATTCTCACATTCTAACACTCGGGCACCCTTACAAGCACTGCAGAATTCTCTTGTTCGCGAACTAAGTTCGGATAAATCCATTGGTCCTGCATTCCAAAAAAAAGTCTATCGTTCCTTTCAACACTCAGGTTTGCGTAAATTCCTACAAAAACGTCTGCTAATAAGTTGGAACTTCCTCCATGGTTCTTGCTTAATGATAGATCCTGGTACCTGTGGGTTATGGACCACCTCAACATTTTTAAAGCTTGAACTCTTCCCTGGTTGAAACTTATCACTATCCAAACATTAGCTTGCCTCCCATTCTTAAATCCAATGGTACTTCATTACTTCCTACTCTTGGAGTAAACCAGCATGTCATCAAGCGAAGCTCATGATTAACTTGTCCAAACTCCACTCTAAGACTAGTATACTGGAGTTCACATTTTTTAAATTTTCTATATATAAAATATTGACTTGTGTGAAATGTTAAATAAATCCGTCAATTTTGCATAAAGATCAGAAGTATCATGCAAATCCAATGAATATAAGCAAACAAACATATAACATAAAAAATGATATTTATTATTATTGTATTAATGAATCTTTGACATTATATGGGAGTTTCTTCAATGAATATAAGCAAATTCAAATTCACATTTTCATTAACACACACATTCCCCTAGGCAAAGTATATGTGGTCTCCAACATGCAGTTTAACGACTTAGTTGGGATACTATTTGTTGTAATAATGAATCAATACTACTTCAGATCTCACCCCTATCCTTATGGCATTGCCACATGGGCAGTCAACATAAGTCAAGATTAGTGAACAAGAGTCAAAGCAGCCAACCATAATCCAAGCCACCTCGGTCAACTAAAGTTCAAGCAAGTCTTCAGGGTCAATAAGTCAAAGGAAAAAGACTGCATAAAAGAATAAGTAAAAAGTGAAGGCAAGAAAGCAAAGAGGCATAAGCCTAAACTAGGAAGCTTCCGCATGTTGTAGGGATTCCCCTTTAGTGGGCTTCAACCCACCTCCTAGCCCAACTAGAGGCACATGGGCCAAGGACGGAAAACTATCTAGTTCCACCCACCCATCTCCTTACTTCGAGGGTAGCATTGGTCATTTGTCAAGGACCCCTAGTTATGTAGGGCAAACCCCTAGGAGGCCCGATGTTCACGAATTGGAGATGGATTTGAGGGAGAACACCAAGAACACAAGGGAAAACATAAGAAGAACACTCAAATGGACAAAATTCACTCCAAGTACTCCTCAAATCACAAGCAATACAAGATGTGCATCAAGATCCAAGAACAACAAGGGAAATAAACATACAAGGTAGATCATCCAAATCTCATGGAGAGATGGGTCTTGAATCCATGGGTGGATCTTCCCTAAGAAGGGGTCTTGAATCCCTAAGGATCTTCTCCAATGGAGGTCTTGAACTTGAATGGAGTCTCTCTCTCTCTCTCAAGAGGAGTCCCACAATGGGAGGTACATGAGCTAAGCTCTAATGTCTAGATCTAATCTTAGCTATCCCTCACAAATGGTCTAGGCACGACATATATAGGTGGCTGGAGGTAAGGGACAAGTGGAGGGTGACGGTGTCCTGGATTAGGGGGTGCTAGCCTAGCCAGCCCGTCTCCTCGGCTGGGCCGGTGGGCCCTCGTATGTGATCAAGATGGACTCCGAAGGCCGTACACAGGAAGCGTGATCGGGACTGTCTCTACCAAAGACTTGACGTATACTCCAAGATCTCTCCTACCGCCTCTCTCCTAGATACCGACCTTGTAACCCTAGATACCCTCCCTGGCGTGTATATAAGCCATAGGGTGTAGCCCGTAGGGAGGACATCAACGCAATATCTCTCACCTAGCCCTAGAAGTTAGACACACATTACGATCTCGAGGTAGATCAACTTTGTATTCGATACATCTTCATTAATATAAACAGAAGCAGGACGTAGGGTTTTACCTCCATCAAGAGGGCCCGAACCTGGGTAAACATCGTCTCCCTTGACCTTGTTACCACCGATCCGAGATCCACAACTCGGGACCCCCTACCCCGAGGTCTGCCGGTTTTTTACACCGACACTGGTGCTTTGATTGAGAGTTCCGCTGTGCGATCGCCAAAAGGATCGATGGGATCGCCGGTTAACGGCCTCAGCCCCATGGAGCACGTCTCCACGTCTGAAGCTCTGGTCACAGAGACACCTCCACGTAATGTGGAAGTGAACCATGACCCTTCTTTGGTTCCAACAAAGAATCCCCTTGTGGACGAGGGGCTAAGATACTTCTTGGAGAGCGGATCGGACAGCGACCTACCGGCGACCGACCTTCAGATCAATTCGGCTAAACCGGTAATGGCGGATCCGGCGTCACGTGAAAATAACGAGGTCTTGAGCCCGCGGTCTTTAGAGATCGGAGCTGGTCCGCTCACCTCCCATATAGAATATCGCCCCGATAACTCTGGCCCACCTGACGCCTGGGACTTGGCCTACGTACGGCAGTTCCCTGACGAGCCGATCAGACGATACTGGGCCAGATTCTTGTCCGTTAAGAACAAGATACTGGATTACTGATGTCTACTACACAACTTATTCTTGTAGACTCGTGTTGGGCCTCCAAGCGCAGAGTTTTGTAGGACAGTAGCAATTTTTCCTCAAGTGGATGACCTAAGGCTTATCAATCCGTGGGAAGCGTAGGTTGAAGATGGTATCTCTCAAACAACCCTGCAACCAAATACAAGAAATCTCTTGTGTCCCCAACACACCCAATACAATGGTAAATTGTATAGGTGCACTAGTTCGGCGAAGAGATGGTGATAAAAGTGTAGTATGGATAGTAGATATAGGTTTTTGTAATCTGAAAATATAAAAACAGCAAGCTAACGAAAAGTAAACGGGCGTAAAAACGGTATTGCAATGCTTAGAAACAAGGCCTAGGGTTCATACTTTCACTAGTGCGATCTCCCAACATTGTTGACATAGTTGAATCATATGTAAATCCCTCACGTGCGACAAAGAGTTCACTCCAAAGTCACAAATAGCGGAGAACAAACGAAGAAATTGTTGTAGGGTACAAAACCACCTTAAAGTTATCCTTCCCGATCAATCTTATGAGCCATCCCCATTAATTGTCACGAACAACCCTAGAGTTCGTACTAGAATAACACCTTAAGATACACATCAACCAAAACCCTAATGTCACCTAGGCACTCCAATGTCACCACGAGTACCCACGGGTTTGATTATACGATATGCATCACACAATCTCAGATTCATCTATTCAAACCAACACAAAGAACTTCAAAGAGTGCCCCAAAGTTTCTACCGGAAAGTCAAGACGAAAACGTGTGCCAACCCTTATGCATAAATCCCCAAGGTCACGGAATCCGCAAGTTGATCACCAAAACACACATCAAGTGACTCAAGTGAATATCCCATTGTCACCACAGATATCCATATGCAAGACATACATCAAGTGTTCTCAAATCCTTAAAGATTCAATCCGATAAGAAAACTTCAAAGGGAAAACTCAATTCATCAGAAGAAGATAGAGAGGGGAAAACTCCATATGATTCATCTATATCAACAAAGCTCGCGATACATCAAGATCGTGCCATCTCAGAACACGAGAGAGAGAGAGAGATCAAACACATAGCTACTGGTACAAACCCTCAGCCCCGAGGGTGAACTACTCCCTCCTCATCATGGAGACCGCCGGGATGATGAAGATGGCCTCCAGTGATGCCTTCCCCCCTCCGGCAGGGTGCCGGAAAAGGGTTGTAGATGAGATCGTGGAGGTACAAAGACTTGCGGCGGCGTAAAAACTCATCTAGGTTAACTTTCGGGGGTTTCTGAATATATATGATTTTTCAGCGTTGGAATCACGCGAAACGGAGCCACGTGGGCCCCACGAGGTACCAGGGCGCGCCTGGGGGGGTGGCGTGCCCTGGTGCCTCGTGGGCACTGGGTGGCCCCCTCCAGTGGGTCTTGGTGCCAATATTTTTTATTTGTCCAATAAAAAATCTCCAAAAAGTTTCAGCTCATTTGGAAAACTTTCATTTCTGCACAAAAAACAACATCACGGTAGTTCTGCTGAAAACAGCGTCAGTTCGGGTTAGTTCTAATCAAATCATACCAAAACCATACAGAATTGTTATAAATATGGCATGAATACTTCATAAATTATAGATAGGTTGGAGACGTATCAATTACCAAGACTCTGACATAATTGCCGCTTTCGAGCGCGGATGCAAGGATAAAGGCGTCTCGAACGTCCTCGCTCATCGTTGCGTCCAAACACTCCCTGAATTAACCAACCTGGTAGCACGATTTTGCGCCATCGAAGACACCTGGCGGACCTAGGAAAACACGGACTCGATCTGTGATGACTACCCGGAACGCGACCGGTCGACACTTCGGCGCGAAAATCCCAAACGGAACACTTCGGGCGATCGACCCCGGAAGAAGAAGAAAACCTCCGGTCACCCCGGAACGGCTTTTTGGATAAACCATGCCCGATCCACGCCGTATTGGTTAACTCCTGCCCGACTCACAACCTTCGCGACTGTTGGGTGTTGAGGCAGGTGGCAAAAGGGGGACCCGCCCTCCTGGCGGGCACCTCCAGCCGCCTTGAACAGACCTCGGACGAAGACGAGGTCCTAATGATTTATGAGACCTTTACGTCTAACAACCAGCGCAAACGGGCCTTGCAGGGAATCAATGCCGTCCGGCAAGTACCACCTCGGGGCGCGTGGATAGACACACCGATCACCTTCAACCACCACGATCAGCCGAAGTCGGCCCTGGACAGGTGCCCCGCCGTGCTAGTCCTCAACCCCATCGTAGACCACTGCCGCCTCCATAAGGTCCTTATGGACGGAGGCAGCAGCGTGAATCTAATATACGAGGACACTCTGGACAAAATGCACATCGATAAATCGCGCATAGAACAGAGCACCACCACTTTCAAAGGAATAGTCCGTGGACGAGAGGCACGCTGCAGCGGAAAGATAACTCTGGACGTAGTCTTTGGGACCCCGGATAATTATCGCTCCGAGGAGATTACGTTCCACATCACGCCTTTCAAGAGCGGATACCACGCCATCCTCGTACGGGACGCCTTTTCAAGATTTCAAGCGGTGCCGCACTATGGCTACATGAAGCTCAAGATGCCGGGTCCGAAAGGGATCATCACCATTTCAAGCGATCCCGACAGGGCACTCAAAGCCGAGAATAAAATGGCGTCCCTCGCCCTCGAGACTCTGGCCGAAGCCTTCGTGGCCGAGGAGCTGACCGCGCTGCGCGCCGAGGTCGACCGGGACGATGTCGTTCTCGATAAAAGATCAAAACCTACTTCTTTCAAACCGGCCGATGAGATAGTCAAATTCCAGGTTCACCCAACGGACCCTGCTAAAACGGTGTCCATAGGGGCTAACCTCGACCCAGAAGTTACCGAAGCCCTACGCGCTTTCCTCAAGGAAAACTGGGACATATTCGCCTGGCACCCCTCCGATATGCCAGGGATACCCCGTAGGCTTGCAGAGCATAGCCTAAACATATTAACAGGCTACAAGCCTGTTAAACAAACACTTCGGCGTTTCTCCGAGCCCAAGCGTCAAGCAATGGGCGAGGAACTAGCAAAGCTGCTGGAGTCAGGATTCATCAGGGACATAAAACACCCTGATTGGCTAGCCAATTTGGTCATGGTACCAAAAAAGGACAGGTCTTGGCGGTTGTGTGTCGATTTTAAAGACCTCAATAAAGCTTGCCCCAAAGACCCCTTCCCCTTACCCCGTATTGACCAAATTGTGGACGCCACGGCGGGCCATGATGCATTGTGCTTCCTAGATGCCTACTCAGGGTATCATCAAATAAAGATGAAGGAATCGGACCAGGCAGCAACAGCATTCATCACGCCCTACGGGCCGTTTTGCTTCAACACGATGCCTTTCGGACTAAAGAACGCTGGCGCCACGTACCAGCGTATGATTCAAACATGCCTGAAAAAGCACATCGGAAAGACCGTTGAGGCCTACGTAGACAATGTAGTTGTCAAAACTAAACACGTCGACCAGTTGGTGGACAACCTTCGAGATACATTTGCCAGCCTACGGGAATATCAAATAAAACTTAATCCGGAGAAATGCGTTTTTGGAGTCCCAACCGGCAAACTCCTCGGTTTCATCGTATCTAGCCGAGGAATTGAAGCCAATCCGGCTAAAATTCGAGCCTTGGATCGTTTGGAGATTCCAACAGAGCTCAAGCACGTACAAAAACTGGCGGGCTGCGTAGCAGCCTTGAGCCACTTCATATCATGGCTCAGAGAAAAGGCCTTACCCTTGTACAAGCTGTTAAAGCAGACCAAAACATTGAAATGGACCAAGGAGGCCGCGGCGGCCCTGGAAGACATCAAAACCCTCCTCGCCACCAATCCCATCGTGGCAGCGCCAGGTGTCTGCGAACCGATGCTATTGTACATCTCGGCCACAAACTAGGTGGTTAGCGCAGTCCTCGTGGTCGAACGAGACAGGGAAGGTCACAAATTCCAGGTCCAGAAGCCCGTGTATTATGACTCCGAGGTCTTAACCCCATGCAAGTCACGCTACCGCACTACCAAAAGATAGCCTACGCGGTCTTCATGGCGTCACGACAACTCCGGCACTACTTTCAAGAGTGTTCGGTGACCGTGGCATCCGACGTCTCGCTAAGTGACATCATCAATAATAGGGACACGACAGGGCGCATCGCCAAATAGGCCATAGAGCTCTTACCTTTTGAAATCATCTATAAACCACGCCGGGCCATTAAATCCCAGGTGCTGGCGGACTTCGTAGCCGAATGGACCGAAGCCAAACTCCCCCGTGAGTACAGTACTTACTCGCATTGGACAATGTATTTCGATGGCTCCAAAATGCTCGGCGGCCTAGGGGCTGGCGTGGTGCTCACGTCACCTACGGGAGATAACATTAGATACATGTTACAAATCATGTACACAGACTCTAATAATGCGGATGAATACGAAGCCCTCCTACACGGACTTCGGATAGCAGTCTCTATGGGTGTTAAACGCCTGGAGGTCTGAGGTGATTCTAACCTCGCCATCTCACAAATCAACAGCGAGTTTGACGCCAAAGACCCGAAGATGACAGCTTACCGAAACGCCGTAATAAAGATCTCGGCCAGGTTCGAGGGGCTGGAGTTTCACCACATACCCCGAGACAGAAACCAGGCCGCAGATGTGCTCGCCTGGTTGGGTGCAAAACGGGATAAGGTTCCCGAAAACACCTTCCTCGAACGTCTTTTCAATCCATCCGTAGTCTGGCAAGATAGCAAAGGAACGTCGGACAACTGGCCCCGCCCGAAGAAGATGACGGTATCATAGGCGGCTCAATGATCCGGAAGACCGCTTCAGCGCATGAGGTCATGGCAGTCATCGCACCATGGACCGAGCCGCTCCTCACGTACTTGCTCCGAAAAGAGCTCCCCGATAACCAAACCGACTCCCGCCGGATTGTAAGGCAGTCTAAAGCCTACAAGGTTCATGAAGGGGAACTTTATAAAATGAGCACAATGGGCGTCCTCCAGAGATGCATATTCGAGGAAGAAGGAAAACTCCTACTTCGGGAGATACACTCCGGCATGAGCGGACATCACGCCGCTGCTTGGACCTTGGTCAGCAAGGCTTTCCGAGTCGGTTTCTATTGGCCAACCGCAGGCGCCGATGCCGAGGCATTAGTACAGCGTTGCCCAGGCTGTCAGGTATTTGCCAATTAGAGTCGCATGCCCCCCACGGCCCTTCGCACCATCCCCATCACATGGCCTTTTGCGGTCTGGGGGCTTGATATGGTCGGGCCACTCAAGGGTGGATCACACAAAAATAAGTACCTCCTCGTCATGGTCGACAAATTTAACAAGTGGATCGAAGCAAAGCCGGTCACCTCGACCGAAGCCGCCCAAGTAATCGGATTCATCTCGGGGGTAGTACATTGTTACCGTGTCCCCCACAGTCTGATTACAGACAACGGAACCAACTTCACGGCCAAAGAGGTTAAGGCATGGTGTAAAAAACTGGGCATTAAGCTCGACTACGCATCCGTCTACCACCCGCAGTCTAATGGGCAGGTGGAGCGAGCCAATGGACTAATCCTTAGCAGAATTAAGCCAAGGTTAGTTCGCTCCCTTAAAAAAGCCGACTGTAAATGGGTTGAGGAACTTGATTCCGTACTATGGGGCTTGCGTACGACACCAAACAGGTCCACGGGATACACCCCGTTTTTTATGGTGTACGGCGCCGAGGCAGTCCTCCCCTGCGATATCATACACGACTCACCTCCAGTACGCATGTATGAGGAGCTAGAGGCCAAGATTGATCGGCAGGATGCCCTAGACGCTCTCGACGAAGAGCACAACGTCGCACGGGCGAGATCAGCTATTTATCAGCAGCAGGCCCAGCGCTACCATGGAAAAGAGGTTCGCGCCAAAGAATTTAACGTCGGGGATCTCGTAATGAGGCTACACCCCGAAAAACAAAAGCACAAACTTTCCCCTAGATGGGACGGGTCGTTCATCATTGACGAAGTACTCATTGGAGGAGCCTATCGAATCCGAGATCTGGAGGACGGCCGATTAGAGCCCCATCCCTGGAATGCGACGCTACTCCGACGCTTCTACTCTTGACACCACATATACGGTCCGTGTAAATAACTTGTTTTTCTTTCACTTACATCTTTTACTCATTATTTATTTTCCCACCTCGGAACGTTATTCAATGACCCCGAGGACAATATAGCATGTTCTTTTCAAAACAAGAGCTATTCCACCTCTTATGTACTATCGTCGTTTGAGCCACTATATGCATCGATTCACTTTAAGATTTGGCCAAGCTGGGTTGCCCGGCTCCTGTGCTTGCCCCTTACGTTCCCAATATTTCGGCTAGGGGGCAAAGGGAGCACCGCTGTGATTGTCACTCCCAGATCAGCCGATGTAGTACCTCAGACGGATAAAGCCGAAAGCTAGCGTTCTTACAATGCGAATCGGTCGGCCTTGACATAGGACTAACGTGGCAAGGGTCTTTTTAAACCCCGACCAGGGGCTTTACCCCCGAGGTCATCCGTCTTCGGACAGATGTGTTCGACACAGCGACCCGAGGAAAGGAACTGTTGGAAGAACTATTTTCCTCGGAAGATGTTTCTTACGTTAAAGAGTAATATAACATAACTTTCCGTTGCCCTCTTGTCCTTCGAGCCGCATAGCCCGATTGCCTTGTCACCTAAAGCACCTGGTTCGATAACCTCGGCTAGTAGTAGGGGACACTCCTCAGAATTTATCCGAGGAGGCGGAAGCCGAAGGCTGGCTGACAGAGTTTGGATACACGGATTGAAAACAGACATAAATACTTCGGTACATAAAGTCATACAAAGTTTTCATGCGCGGTCTAGCCCGTCTATTAGGGTGGGTCTCCAATGCGCAATCCTTCTGCGAGAATCGCGCCGTAGGCATTACACTGTCATACACCTGGCTAGAGGGGATTTCCTTCCCGTCAGATCCCATGGGTCCCACCTCTGCTAATTTCGTCGTCTTCAGGCCGGTGTAGTGGGTCTTCACCATGGCCCAGGCCTCCCTCGCACCTTCTCGGCAAGCTGATACTTTCCAAGCCTGGATCCGGCGCCGAGCTCTCTTAAGCTGTTCGGCTAGCACGGCCATGTCCTCGGGGACCGGCACCACCTCAGGCCATAAAGCCTGGTGCACATCCTTCATCGATTTCCATGCCCTTTCGTGCACCTCGGATAGACGAACGCTCATGTCTTCGGACATCGGACCCTGAGATTCCGGAGGAAGGCCAGACAAACAAGCTGCCAAACAAAACAACATCGCATGACAAATCACCTCGGACAAGTTACATGACAAGCATTCCCCGAGACTTCTAAACTTACCATAAATCATGTCGTCCGTTTGTCGATTCTTTGCTTCCGCAACAGCGAGGCGAGCTTTTAAGCTCTCAATCTCCTGGGCCTGACGGGCGTTCTCAGCCCTAAGCACATTCACGTTGTCCACTCTTTGAGTAACCACATGTTGATTTGCCTGACATTGCGCTTCCGCATACGCCAGGTCCTCGCGGGCCAGCTTCAGGTCTCTTTCAAGCTGGCCTAGGGCTTCCGCTGCTACAAGGGATTCTGGCGTCAACTCTATTTTCATTGGCATTACCCAATTTAAGCACAAAGCACTTACCGTGCGCCTCTCTGGTGAATTTCTTCACCTGTTCAACCTCGGACAAAGCCGCGTCAAGCTGCACCTTCGTTTGGGCCAATGCCGAGGTCAATTGCTCATGTTTCAAGCGAGCTTCCTGTTCAAGTCAGTGATTGCTGGTTAGTATTTAAGTCTTGATTCGACCCCAGGGGCTCGTACCAAGCCTTAGGGGCTACTACCATACTTGGTAGTCATATTTGTCTTTAAAAAAACTTACCCGCAGCCCCCGTGACAAGACGTCCAGCGATTCGTCAAAGGCACCTCGGGTTGCCCCGAGGTATGCATCCACCGCGCTCAAAGCATTCAACTCCCTGTCCGAGAACGCTGGATTGTTCAGAGAAGCTTTTCGCCGGTGATAATTCGCGGCGCATTGAATCTCGTACGGAGTGGCCGATGTCGCCGAGTCCTTAGGCTGGGCGGCTTCGGGGTCAACTCCCACGGGATCTCGGGCACCCGTCTCCCTGGGCGGGGCCGTGGCTCCCTCGACCTCCACGTTTGCTGGGGTGGATGAAGGTTGTCTGCAAATAACCGGGAAGGTTAAAATCTGAAGTGTCTTTGCAGCAGCATAGATCAAAGTATTACCCGGTGATGGAGGGGGCACTTTCGCCTGCCCCCGTGACCTCGGCTGGAATTTCTTGTGCTTCTGCCAGAGCCCTTCCCAGTGAAGCCGTTTCTCTGCGTAGGCGTTGGGAGCGCCACTGATACGTCTCCAACGTATCTATAATTTTTTATTGTTCCATGCTGTTATAATATCAATCTTGGATGTTTTTATAATCATTTATAGCAATTTTATATCATTTTTGGAGACTAACCTATTAACTTAGTGCCCAGTGCCAGTTGCTGTTGTCTGCCCTGTTTTTGTTTTACAGAAAATCAATACCAAACGAAGTCCAAATGCAACGAAACTTTTTGGAGATTTTTTATTGGACCAGAAGAACACTAGAAGCTTCGGGAGGAGGCCAGAAGACCCTGGTGGGGCCCACGAGCCACCAGGGCGCGCCTGGGGGGGGGGCAGGCGCGCCCTGGTGCCTCATGGGGCCCACCAAGCTCCGTTTGACCTAATTCCAGCACTATAAATTCCAGAAAAATCAGAAACCCTCGAGGGAGTCCACGAAATACTTTTTACGCTGCCGCGAGCTTCTGTTCCAGAGAGATCCCATCTGGGGTCCTTCTCCGGTGATCTGCCGGAGGGGGAATCGATCACGGAGGGGCTCTACATCAACCTTGCTGCCTCTTCGATGATGCGTGAGTAGTTTACCACAGACCTTCGGGTCCATAGTTAGTAGCTAGATGGCTTCTTCTCTCTTTTTGATCTTCAATACAATGTTCTCCTTGATGTTCTTGGAGATCTATCCGATGTAATCACTTTTTGCGGTGTGTTTGTTGGGATCCGATGAATTGTGAGTTTATGATCAGATTATCCATGAAATTATTTGAGTCTTTGCTGCACTCTTTTATGCATGATTATTATAGCCTCGTATTTCTTCTCCGATCTATTGATTTGGTTTGGCCAACTGAGTTGATTTATCTTGCCATGGGAAGAGGTGCATTGTAGTGGGTTCGATCTTGCGGTGCTCAATCCCAGTGACAGAAAGGGACATGACACGTATGTATCGTTGCTACTAAGGATAACAAGATGGGATCTATTCATTGGGTTTATTAATTCATGAGTTTGTCTTGTCTACATCATGTCATCGTTCTTAAGGCATTACTCCGTTCTTTATCGGACTTAATACACTAGATGCATGCTGGATAGCGGTCGATGTGTGGAGTAATAGTAGTAGATGCAGGCACGAGTCGGTCTACTAATCTTGGACGTGATGCCTATGTACATGATCATTGCCTTGGATATCGTCATGATTATTTGCTTTTCTATCAATTGCCCAACAGTAATTTGTCTACCCACCGTATGCTATTTTCTCGAGAGAAGCCTCTAGTGAAATCTATGGCCCCCGGGTCTATCAAAATCATATTACTAAAACCCTAAAAATATTGCTTCCATCTCTTTTTATTTATTTTATTTTGTATTTTTATTTCAATCTATCAATCTATCACATACAATTTAATCTTGCAATTTACCGCCGAGAGATTGACAACCTCTCGTTTGCGTTGGGTGCAAGGGTTTGTTGTTTGTGTGCAGGTACTACTAACGAGGTGTTGTGTGATTCTCCTACTGGTTCGATAACCTTGGTTTCATAACTGAGGGAAATACTTATCTCTACTGTGCTGCATCATCCCTTCCTCTTCGGGGAAATACCAACGCAAGCTACAAGTAGCAGCCGCCCCTTTGGAGGAGAAGTCAGATGGCTGGAGGCTAGAGGACGAGGGGCTCTGTTTCGTTTAGAGGAAGGGAGTGTTACCGATGAGGCTGGCCTCGTCCCCGGCGTGTCAGGGATGACAGCTACTTTTGAGCCGTCAAGGCTCTCCAGGAAAAAACTCCTCCCTTCGTAAATAAGGCCCAGGTCTTCGTCCTCGTGGTAAAGACGGCCTTCCGCGCGGCAGTGTAGCTCCGGCTCAGGGGCCGGACCGCTCACACCCTCAAGCCAATGCCTCCACCTCTATTCAAGAAAGGATGTGTGGCGGGTTAATGTTAAAGATCCCGAGGTAAACGAAAGAATTCGGGAGGGAGACTTACTATGTCGGCAGGATTGTTGTACGATAGCCCGTCTCGGAACTGACGATTAGCAAACTCCTCCGCGAATCCCTGGTACATGCTGGCCAGTACGGCTCCGAGGGTCATTTGGTCCATAAAAGCTCCCTTGATGGATCGGGAGGCGTCGTTGGACCCATTGTACTTGCACAATAAGTGTTGACGCTGCCGGAGGGGTTGGACTCTTTGGTCTAGGGCCACCGCCATCACATCGATGATGGTGAGGCCAGCGCTCGACGGTAGCTTCACTTTGGCCGCTAGACTGGTCACGGCCTCGTCTTCCTCTTGCGCCAAGCTCTGTGGCCTCCAGCTGTAACGTTTCCTCGGTGGATCCAATGAGAAGGGCGGGAGGCCTGGCCGGGCTGGCTCGTACAGTGGGACGTCGTTGATATAGAACCACTCGGAAGGCCAGTAATCAGCGTCCTCCCGAGGTGTTCCCGCTGGGTAGCCAGTCTTGTCGACTCGGCAGACTTCGGCTCCTCCAACCTCGAATAGCTTGTCGGCCGACGAGCGGGGCACTATACAGAAGTACTTTCGCCATAATCCAAAGTGCGCCTGACAGCCGAGGTGTAGCTCGCAGAGCGCGACGAACCCCGCGATGTGCAATATCAAATTCGGGGAGAGATGGTGCAGATGCAGTCCGTAAAACTCCAGCAGGCCGCGGAGGAAAGGATGGATTGGGAACCCTAAACCACGAAGGAGGAAAGGCACGAAGCATATCCGCTCGTCTCCTCGTGGCGAAGGGTAATTTCGGCGTGGGCTTGACCGTCGATGGATGTTAATCCAGGACGGCTTGGGGCCAGATCCGCCTCCGGTAGATAGCCTTGCGTCGCCAAGCGCTCTAGTTGAAGGCACGCGATGGAGCAGCTCCCCCAGTCCCCCCTATCAGGGCCGTGAGGGCGCCTTGACGATCCTTCACCACTCGCCATTGTTCGGGCTCTTGAGCTTGGGCTGGGATGGAGGGGGGATTTTTTGCTGCAGTTGCGGTTGATGTGTATGGCCGCTAGCAAAGGCTGCGCGTTTAAGTAAAGGCAGAAGAGGCTGACGCTTCGACATTTTTTCCATAAAGGGGCCTGATTCCCTAGATGACATGATTCTCGAAATCTGAAATTGGGCCCCAACGGAATTTTAAGGGTTGGCCGAGGTCTTTAAGTTTGGTCGGAGAACAAAGCACGAGAACTTGTCTATCGAGCCAAGACTCCGGAAATGGAGGGGCGTCGACTTCGGCATCGAAGACCAGTTTAGGGGCGACTGATGGTGTACTGTATTAGGGGGTGCTAGCCTAGCCATCCCGTCTCCTCGGCTGGGCCGGTGGGCCCTCGTACGTGATCAAGACGGACTCCGGAGGCCGTACACAGGAAGCGTGATCGGGACTGTCTCTACCAAAGACTTGACGTATACTCCAAGATCTCTCCTACCGCCTCTCTCCTGGATACCGACCTTGTAACCCTAGATACCCTCCCTGGCGTGTATATAAGCCATAGGGTTTAGCCCGTAGGGAGGACATCAACGCAATATCGCTCACCTAGCCCTAGAAGTTAGACACACATTAGGATCTCGAAGTAGATCAACTCTGTATTTGATACATCTTCATTAATATAAACAGAAGCAGGACGTAGGGTTTTACCTCCATCAAGAGGGCCCGAACCTGGGTAAACATCGTCTCCCTTGTCCTTGTTACCACCGATCCGAGAACCACAGCTCGGGACCCCTTACCCCGAGGTCTGCCAGTTTTTACACCGACAGAGGGGTAAAAGAGGCAAAACACAGCCAGCTCGCTGGAGAGGCCGTTCGCATGGCTAAGTTGGCCCCGTGCGCATGGGGGTCCCGTGGGCACGGTACATGCCCGTGCGCACGGGGTCGCTACAGCGATAAGGCCATCGGGCACGGGATCTGGAGGCCCGTGCGCACGGGGTGTGCGAATTCACTTCCAGTAGCATTTCTGGGGTCCCGTGGGCACGGGGTCGGGGAGGCCCGTGCGCACGGGGTCGCCTGGGAGCTGATGCCTTCTTCATATTGTCGGCCTCCGTCTTCCTCGTGGCCTTCCCGTCGGTGTTGGTGGAACTTGGGCTTCTTCTTGACGGTTCCTCCTCCGCTTCCAAGCTTCCCTCTTGGATGATGTAGTCGTTCTCTTCCGCATGAACTCCTCCTCACCATGTGTGGAACTCTGATAGCATCTATGCATGCACACGAGAGGAGTGTCAAGTAGTATACCATCCTCGAAGGGGTCAAATGAACACGTGTAAAGGAGATGATTCACCTTTAGGTATGTGAAGCAGATGTGGCACGTGTCACATGCCAAACGGACTCTTGACATGGTGATGTCCGTAGGTTGCTCCGCATCACCTAGGCTATGTAAGGCCCCCATGGGGATGTAGTCACTCATGACCACTTGAATAAACTCAAAGGGAGGATCACTCTCCCCTTATAGCTCTCTTAAACCCATTCAGAGGGAGTATATGTGTTTTCAAATAACTCACGAGGCGTTTATTTAATTTTTACATAACAAAGTCGCCACATCCCCCACAACTGCATAATAACTACAATATGGAGCATGGGCCACAACAAAAAAATAACTATAACAGAGTCGCCATACCTGTCAAAATCACCATAATTTATGGAGCGTCCTCCATATGAGACATGCCAGCCTCCATATTTTTGCGTCCCGGGGCTAACTTTTGAAGCGCACTCCATCCAAGGATTATGCGTGATGGGAGAAAACTTCACATGATCCCCTACCAACCCACCTCATGTGGGGATGGCAGGAAGATTGAGGAAAAATGATGTCCGATTGACGAGTGGGTCGCACAATGCGAAGGCAGCCAGCATGGAGAGACTCTGAGTCTGGGCATCGCCTCAGCAGTCTCCGTATGCATAACGAATATGCTTCGTCCACGTTATGAAGCCTCTCAAAAGTGGACGGAGCTTGCCCGCTCCCATCCCAGTCTCCCATATGTGATCCCAACACGTTAATTTTTCATCCAACGGATGTACGATTTTCCTTCTATGACGTCTCTTTTCAAACGAAAGCAAATCATGGAGCTCAGGTATTCCATCTCTCCTTTGTATGTATTCCCTTCCTCCCCGAGCGCTCATTTCCGATAGCCGAACATGGTAAGTGGGGAGCAGGTGGAGAGTAGGAGGAATTGAGTGAATCCAGCCACCGCTCTCTACTCCCGTTGCCGCACCTCATCCCTCCCTCCCCGTTGGACATTGTCTCCCTCATGGCTGAACCATGCAGCTGCAGCACAAAGGTCATGATTGAATCAGATCGGACCTAGGCCATGGCCTCAAGCAGGAGGTGGGCATGAAGGAGGAGCACCGTCTCACCTTCGCTGTGGCGCCGCCCCTGTTCCAGATGTCGGCCGTCTCCATCCGCAAGACAACCTCCGTCTCCTGGTTTTGCTCCTCCTCCTTGCTGACCTTGATCCCTCATTGTTCGATCTAGCTTGTTTCTTGCTTCTTCTAATCTTGTTGTCTGCCGACTGCGTCTATTCTCGTGCCAAAGGCCGGGTCTTGGAGTTGTCGGCAATGGTGGAGTTGAGGTATGGACATGTGGTGTCTGGGACATTGGAGGTCGGGAGGGGGTAGAGATCATGGTGCTCGTCATGAAATTGTAGGCGGTCAACTATTGTACTACAGTAGAAAGACGATATATCTGACCGATGGTCTTTAATCCATGGTCATCGTTGGCACTTTTGAAATTCTTTTGGCAGGGAAAATTAATCAATCGATTTGATAAGGAAAAGAATATTGAAAAGAGATCATGAAGAGTATACTTTTGGTCCTTGAGATTGATCACCCAGGAAGTTTTGGAGAAGCCATAGGGAACAAGATGTCCCTTTCCTTCTTCATTTTTTGCGGGAGAATTAATCATGGTAGTAGAGAACTCCAAAGGTAATAAAAATTACAACCAGGTTCGTGGGCCACCTAGCGACGAGTACAAGCACTGGAGCTAGCCGAATGCGTGCCACCATCATCGCCCTCCCTCAACGGAGCCTGGCAAACCTTATTGTAGTAGACAACCGGGAAGTCGTCGTGCTAAGGTCCCATAGGACCAGCGCACCAGAGCAGCAACCATCGTCGATGAAGAAACTCGTAGATCGGAAGGATCAAATATGTAAACGAAATGAAGACTGGATCCAAACAAATCCACCTATGACCAGCACCGACCGAATGCCACAGGATCCATCAGAGACACACCTCCATATGCCCTCCAACGATGCGAGATGCATCATCGGGACGGGGATTGAATGTGGGAGACATTATTCCTACTGATAAGATGCCCTTTCCTTCAACCCCTAGGCCGCTTCATACTACCTGGTTCTACCTGGGATTGATTCATTTGACGCACCTTAGCTTCCAGATTGTTTATTCTTCTTCTACCTAAGATTGAATTTTTTTGATGTGTGACGGTGTCTTGGATTAGGGGGTGCTAACCGGGCCGACCCGTCTCCTCGGTTGGGCCGATGTACCCCCGTACGTGACCAAGATGGACTCCGGAGATTGTACGTGGGAGACGTGATCGACGCTGTCTCTACCGAAGACTTGTATTACACTTCAAGATTTGTCCAAGTCTTACTCCTAGATACCGACATTGTAACCCTAGGTACCCTCTTTGGCGTGTATATAAGCCATAGGGTTTAGCCCGTAGAGGGGACATCAACGCAACATTGCTTACCTAGCCATAGAAGTTAGACACATATTACGATCTCGAGGTAGATCAACTCCGTACTCGATACATCTCCATCAATATAACAAGAGCAGGACGTAGGGTTTTACCTCCATCGAGAGGGCCCGAACCTGGGTAAACATCGTCTCCACTGTCTCTGTTACCATCGATCCGAGATCCACAGCTCGGGACCCCCTACCCCGAGGTCTGCCAGTTTTTACACCGACACTGGTGCTTTCATTGAGAGTTCCGCTGTGTGATCGCCGGAGGGATCGATGGGATCGCCGGTCAACGGCTTTAAACCTACGGAGCACGTCTCCACATTCGAAGCTTTGGTCTTGCAGACACCTCCACGTAACGTGGAAGCGCACCATGACCCCTCTTCGGCTCCAATGAAGGCCCCCCTCACCGACGAGGGGGTAAGATACTTCCTGGAGAGCGAATCGGACGGCGACCCACTAACGACTGACTCCTAGATCGAATCGGCTAAACCGATAATTATGGATCCACCGTCGGGCGAACGTGACGAGGTTTTGAGCCCGCGATCCTTAGAGATCGGATCTAAAACGCTCACCTCTTGTATAGAATATCGCCCCGACGACTCCGTCCCATCCGACATCTGGGACTTAGCCTACATGCGGCAGATCCCTGGTGAGCCGATCCGGCAATACTAGGCCAGGTTCTTGATCGTCAAGAGCAAGATACTAGATTACCAAGACTCTGATATAATCGCCGCTTTCGAGCATGGATGCAAGGATAAAGGCGTCTTGAACGCCCTCGCCCGCCGTTGCGTCCAAACACTCCCTGAATGAACCAACTTGGTAGCACGATTTTGTGCCATTGAAGACACCTGGCGAACCGAGGAGAATACAGACTCGATCTGTGAGGGCTGCCCGGAACGCGACCAGTCGGCACCTCGGCGCAAAAATCACAAACGTAACACCTCGGGTGATCGACCCCGGAAGAAGAGGAGAACCCCCGATCACCCCGGAACGGCTCTGGACGGCTTTCTGGGTAAACCATGCCCGATCCACGCTGTATTAGTTAACTCCTGCCCAACCCACAGCCTTCGAGACTGTTGGTTGTTGAGGCAGGTGGCCAAAGGGGGGCCCGCACTCTTGGCAGGCACCTCCAGCCACTCTGGACAGACCTCGGGCGAAGACGAAGTCCTAATGATTTATGAGACATTTACGTCTGACAAACAGTGCAAACGGGCCTTGCGGGAAGTCAACGCCGTCCGGCAGGTACCACCTCGGGGTGCGTGGATAGACACGCCGATCACCTTCACTCAGAATGATCAACCGAAGTCGGCCCTGGACAGGTGCCCCGCCGCGCTAGTCCTCAACCCCATCGTGGACCACTGCCGCCTCCATAAGGTCCTTATGGACGGAGGCAGCAGCCTGAATCTAATATATGAAGACACTCTGGATAAAATGCACATCGATAAATCACGCATAGAACGGAGTACCACCACCTTTAAAGGAATAGTCCCCGGACAAGAGGCACGCTGCAGTGGAAAGATAAGTCTAGATGTAGTCTTCGGGACCTCGGATAATTATCGCTCCGAGGAGATTACGTTCCACGTCGCGCCTTTCAAAAGCGGATACCACGCCATCCTCGGACGGGACACCTTTTCAAGATTTCAAGCGGTGCCACATTATGGCTACATGAAGCTCAAGATGCCGGGCCCGAAAGGGATCATTACCATTTCGAGCGATCCTGACAGGGCGCTCAAAGCCGAGAATAAAACGGCGTCCCTCGCCCTCGAGACCCTGGCCGAAACCTTCGCGGCCGAAGAACTAACCGCACTGCGCGCCGAGGTCGACCGGGACGATGTCGTCCTCGACAAAAGATCAAAACCTACTTCTTTCAAGCCGGCTGACGAGATTACCAAATTTCAAGTTCACCCCACGGACCCCGCTAAAACGGCGTCCATAGGGGCTAACCTCGACCCAGAAGTTGTCGAAGCCCTACGCGCTTTCCTTAGGGAAAACTGGGACATGTTCGCCTGGCACCCCTCCGACATGCCTGGGATACCCCGTAGGCTTGCAGAGCATAGCCTAAACATATTGGCAAGCTATAAGCCCGTTAAACAAACACTTCGGCGTTTCTCCGAGCCCAAGCGTCAAGCAATGGGCGAGGAACTGGCAAAGCTGCTGGAAGCGGGATTCATCAAGGTTATAAAACACCCCGACTGGCTAGCCAATTTGGTCATGGTGCCAAAAAAGGACAGGTCCTGGCGGTTGTGTGTCGACCTTAAAGACCTCAACAAAGCTTGCCCCAAAGACCCCTTTCCCCTACCCCGTATTGACCAAATTGTGGACGCTACCGCGGGTCACGACGCATTGCGCTTCCTAGACGCCTACTCCGGGTATCATCAAATAAAAATGAAGGAATCGGACCAGGCAGCAACGACATTTATTACGCCTTATGGGCCGTTTTGCTTCAACACGATGCCTTTCGGACTAAAAAACGCTGGCGCTACGTACCAGGGTATGATTCAAACATGCCTGAAAGAACACATCGGAAAAAATGTGGAGGCTTACGTAGACGACGTGGTTGTTAAAACTAAACACGTCGACCAGCTGGTGGACAATCTCCGCGATACGTTTGGCAGCTTACGGGAATATCAAATAAAACACAACCCGGAAAAATGTGTCTTCGGGGTCCCAGCTGGCAAACTCCTCGGTTTTATCGTATCTAGCCGAGGAATTGAGGCCAATCCGGCCAAAATTCGAGCCCTGGATCGTTTGGAGATCCCTACAGAGCTCAAGCATGTACAAAAGCTAGCGGGCTGCGTGGCAGCCTTAAGCCGTTTTATATCACGACTTGGAGAAAAAGCTTTACCATTGTACAGGCTGTTAAAGCAAACCAAAACGTTTAAATGGACCAAGGAGGCTGCGGCGGCCCTGGAAGACATCAAGGCCCTCCTCGCCACCAACCCCATCCTGGCAGCACCAGGCGTTTGCGAACCGATGATATTATACATCTCGGCCACAAACCAGGTGGTTAGCGCTGTCCTCGTGGTTGAACGAGACATGGAAGGTCATAAGTTCCAGGTCCAAAAACCCGTATACTACGTGTCCGAGGTCCTAACCCCCTGTAAGACACGTTACCCTCACTATCAATAGATAGCTTACGCAGTCTTCATGGCATCACGAAAGCTTCGGCACTACTTTCAAGAGTGCGCGGTGACCGAGGCATCCGATGTCCCGTTAAGTGACATAATTAATAATAGAGATGCAACGGGGCACATCGCCAAATGGGCTATAGAGCTCCTGCCTTTCGAAATTATCTACAAACCACGCCGGGCAATTAAATCCCAGGTGTTGGCAGACTTCGTGGCCGAATGGACCGAAGCCAAACTCCCCCGCGAGTACAGTACCTACTCGCATTGGACAATGTATTTTGATGGCTCCAAAATGCTTGCCGGCCTAGGGGCTGGCGTGGTGCTCACGTCCCCCTCGGGAGATAGCATTAGATATGTACTGCAAACCATGTACATAGACTCTAATAACGCGGCTGAATACGAAGCCCTCTTACACGGACTTCGGATAGCAGTCTCGATGGGCGTTAAACGCCTCGAGGTCCGAGGTGATTCGAACCTCGCCATCTCACAAATCAACGGCGAATTCGACGCCAAGGACCCAAAGACGACAGCTTACCGAAATGCCGTCATAAAGATCTCAGCCAGATTCGAGGGACTGGAATTTCACCATATACCCCGAGATAGCAATCAGGCCGTAGATGTACTCGCCCGGCTGGGCACAAAACGGGACAAGGTTCCCGAAAACATCTTCGTTGAGCGGCTTTTTAAGCCATCCGTAGTCTGGCAAGATAGCACAGGAACATCGGCCTCGACCGATGTCGGGCAGCAGGCCCCGCCCGAAAAGGACAATGGTATCATAGGTGGGTCCACGATCCGGAAAACTGGTTCAGCGCATGAAGTCATGGCAGTGATTGCACCATGGACCGAGCCGCTCCTTGCATACCTACTCCGAAAAGAGCTCCCTGATAACCAAGCCGACTCTCGTCGGATTGTAAGACAGTCTAAAGCGTACAAGGTTCATGAAGGGGGACTTTATAAAATGAGCACAACTGGCGTCCTCCAGAGATGCGGGTACGACAAAGGGCGGAAGCGGGATTCATCAAGGATATAAAACACACCGACTGGCTAGCCAATTTGGTCATGGTGCCAAGAAAGGATAGGTCTTGGCGGTTGTGCGTCGACTTTAAAGACCTCAATAAAGCTTGCCCCAAAGACCCCTTTCCCCTACCCCGTATTGACCAAATTGTGGACGCCACCGCGGGTCACGACGCATTGTGCTTCCTAGACGCCTACTCTGGGTATCATCAAATAAAAATGAAGGAATCGGACCAGGCAGCAACGGCATTTATTACGCCTTATGGGCCGTTTTGCTTCAACACGATGCCTTGCGGAGGCGTTGGGAGCGCCGCCCCTTTGGAGGAGAAGTCAGAAGACTGGAGACTGGGGGATGAGGGGCTCTCTTTCGCTTAGAGGAGGGGAGAGTTACCGATGAGGCTGGTCTTGTCCCTGGCGTATCAGGGACGACCGCTACCTTTGAGCCGTCAATGCTCTCCAGGAAAAAACTCCTCCCTTCATAGATAAGCCCCAGGTCTTCGTCCTCGTGGTAGAGAGGATCTTCTGCACGGCTGTGCAACTTCGTCTCTGGAGCCGGATTGCTCACCCCTTCGAGCCAACGCCTCCACCGCTGTTCAACCAATATATAATGGATTCATGATAAGGATCCTGAGGTGAAACAGGAAAGCCCGAAATAGAGACTTACTATGTCGGCAGGGTTGTAATACGACAGCCCGTCCTGGAACTGGCGCTTAGCAAACTCCTCGGCTGACCCTTGGTACATGCTCCGAGGGTCATTTGGTCCATAAAAGCCCCCTTGATGGATCGAGAGGCGTCTTCGGACCCGTTATACTCGCACAATAAATGCTGGCGCTGCCAAAGAGGCTGGACTCTCCGGTCTAGAGCCACCGCCATCACATCGATGATGGTAAGACCCGCGCTTGACAGGAACTTCACCTTGGCCGCTAGCCTAGTCACGGCTTCGTCTTCCTCTTGAGCCGAACTCAGTGGCCTCCAGCTGTAACGCTTCCTCGGTGGATCTAATGAGAAGGGTGGAAGGCCTGGCCGGACTGGCTCGTACAATAGGACGTCGGTGATATAGAACCACTCGGAAGGCCAGTAATCGGTTTCCTCCCGAGGTGTACCCGCTGGATAGCCAGTCTTGTCGATTCGGCAGACTTCGGCTCCTCCGACCTCGAATAGCTTGTCGGCCGAAGAGCGGGGCACGACGCAGAAGAACTTCCGCCATAATCCGAAGTGCGCCTGACAACCGAGGTGTAGCTCACAGAGCGCGACGAACCCCGCGATGTGTAGCACCGAATTCGGAGAGAGATGATGTAGCTGTAACCCGTAGAACTCCAGCAAGCCGTGGAGGAATGGTTGGATTGGGAACCCTAAGCCACGGAGGAGGAAAGGTACGAAGCATACCCGCTCGTCCCCTCGTGGCGAGGGGTAATTTTCGGCGTGGACTTGACCGTCGATGGATGTTAGTCCAGGGCGGGTAGCGGCCAGATCCGCATCCGGTAGGTATCCCTGCGTCGCCAAACGCTCTATTTGAAGGCGCGCGACGGAGCAGCTCCCCCAGTCCCCCCTATCCAGGCCGTGAGGACGCCTTGACGATCCCTCGCCGCTCGCCATTGTTTGGGCTCTTGAGCTTGGGTTGGAGAAAGAGGGGAATTTCTCGCTGCGGTTGCAAGGGCATATAGCCACAGGCAAGGGTAACGCGTCTATTAAGTAAGGGCTGACGCTTCGACGTTTTTTCCATAAAGGGGGCCAACTCCCTAAGCGGCACGATTTTCAATGTCTGACATTGAGTTCTCGGCGAATTCTAAGGGTCGGACGAGGTCTTTAAATCCGGTCGAAGAATAAAAATACGGGAACTTGTCTATCGAGCCAAGACTCCGGAATATGAAGGGCGTCGACTTCGGCATCGAAGACCAGTTCAGGGGCTAGTGACGGTGTCCTGGATTAGGGGGTGCTAACCGGGCCGACCCGTCTCCTCGGTTGGGCCGATGTACCCCCGTACATGACCAAGATGGACTCCGGAGACTGTACGTGGGAGACGTGATCGACGCTGTCTCTACCGAGGACTTGTAGTGCACTTCAAGATTTGTCCAGCCGTCTTACTCCTAGATACCGACATTGTAACCCTAGGTACCCTCTTTGGCGTGTATATAAGCCATAGGGTTTAGCCCGTAGAGGGGACATCAACGCAACATTGCTTACCTAGCCATAGAAGTTAGACACATATTACGATCTCGAGGTAGATCAACTCTGTACTCGATACATCTCCATCAATATAACAAGAGCATGACGTAGGGTTTTACCTCCATCGAGAGGGCCCGAACCTAGGTAAACATCGTCTCCACTATCTCTGTTACCATCGATCCGAGATCTACAGCTCGGGACCCCCTACCCCGAGGTCTGCCGGTTTTTACACCGACAATGTGCTTCTGGGATCTTGTTCAAGATTGATCTGGGCGATCTAATATCATGGTGGGATTTGAGTGTTTCCTCTATAAATTAGTAGAGATATGTGTGTTGTCGTATGGATTCACAGAATCTAAGAGGTTTGACGCCCAAACCTGTGTTTTGTGTGTTTGGCGGCAAAATAGTGACATTGACGCCCTTCTTCCCTCGAGATTTAACGAGTATTACGTGGCGTTTTTGCCAGAGAGTTATATGGAGGGAGAGAATACATGGTTTTTGTGTTCTTTTTGTCTAGAAAAGAGACGTGGGGATTGAAATAATTGGTGTGGCTGTTGGATGAAAAAATAACGTGTTGGTGGCACAGATGGAAGCACAGGACGTTCGCCAATATGGCCACTCTGCTCTATTTGCTTTAACTTGATGCATGTGTGAGATTTCATCTAGTACTCAATCCGAATGGGAATATAAGTCAGGCACGAGTTTTTAGATTCACAATTTGATTAAAGAAACATGTGTTGTGTGTATAAAAATTATACATCTAGATTCATTGTCGAACGAACTTTCTAAACAAATACTTTTTGTGGCACACTGTAGAAGTTTCGCTAGTTAAATCGATGACCTAAATTTCTGTGCCGGATTTATATTCCCATCGGGAGGGAGTATGCACACAACTGCTTTGACTAGTTTTTTTTTAACACAAGACAGACGCAAGCGATCATATATACGCGTATACACTCACCCCTATGAACGCACACACGCACACCCTACCCTTATGAGCACCTCCGAGAGACTGAGCCGGCATATCATCTTGAGATTTCATGAAATCACCCCATACTAAACACGCATCGCGGAAATTCTGAAATTAATCCAGAATAAATGCGAGCACCAGGACTTGAACCCTGGTGAGCTAGGTATACCACTGTCCACCTAACCATCCAACCACATGTTTGTTCCTTCTCAACTGCTTTGACTAGTTAGGTGATTAGGTCCATGCCCCCTGCTTTACAGACTTTAAACCGGTTCATCTATCAAGCGCAGGGCTTGTACCGCCTAATGGAATCACACGTACGTGGCACTCGAACTTGGTGGTTCAAATACATCCTGCATGCAGGTCGGGGATATCTGTATATGATGCCCCCAAGTATATATACTGGTAATAAATAAAGTATGATAAAGCTACGTACGTGGACGTGGCTGGTTGCAAGAAAGAACCATCTCTCTGGGATTGCGATGTCAACCCCGGGGAACTCGTAATGCTATTGTTCGGTACGAGCTAGAAATGGGTGACGCAGACGCACATATATCGACCCGTCGGTCGGGTCTATCTGATACCGTTTCTGACCCGACGACGCTTTCTTTTTTCTCGAGAACACATTACGGACGACGGCGCTCATATATACACGCATACATTCATCTCTATGAACACATACGCAGATCCTATCCTTAGAGCACATCCGAGAGACTGGGCCGGCATATCATTTTGAGATTGACGAAGTTACCACAGACGCCTCGTAGTCGACGGGAACGTCTCCTCCCACTGAACACGCATCGCCGGAAATCCTGAAATAAATCCAGCAATAATGCGAGCATCAAGATTTAAACTCTGATGGGCTGGGATACCATTGTCCTTCTAACCATCCAACAATAGGTTGGTTCGCCCAACGGCGCTTTCGAGCCCGTTCATGTCAGTGCACTACAAGGGATTCGGAAGTGGAATGCATATGATCTGCCTACCATGCATGCATATGACGTTGGAGGTCGGACAGGGTCATATATACGTGCTCGCACGTATTGGCTAGAGCCGTGCAATATATAGGCCTCCGCGTGCATGTCACTATCATGCGTCGGTTTTTTTTTTTTTGAAAGTTCCAGCTGATGGCTGGCATATATTGATTGATAGCAGAGAGCAGGCGGGAATACAAAAACGGTGTTCGATCTTGCGATCAGGGAGATAATCAAAGAAATAAGAAAATACAGCCCTAGGGCTTAAACCGAGCTGCAACTTCTCACGGCGGGTCCCCAAACGGGTGCTCTAAATGAGTTGCTCCTGCTTGACGCCATAACTCGAGGGTTCTCCTGATGCTTGCTGTGGTCTCAGTCAAGCTGGCCACCTTACCTCTGAAAGTGCACTCGTTCCGCTGGTGCCATATGTCCCCTAGCAACATGACAATCATCGTTTTGATTGCCTTTTTGTGCTCTGGTCTTGCACCGTTGATCATTGCTGTTATGATCTCCGTAGATTTTGTCTTGGTCTTCCATTTTTCAGGGTGGAGGGAGTTGCATCCAAACCCTCCAGCAGCTTTTTCCCAAACTGAAGATGAGAAAGGGCACTTCCAGAAGAGATGCTCAGAGCTCTCTAGGTTTCTCAAGCACAGTTGGCAGAAATACTCGTTTGGCCAGCCTCTTCTCTGTAGACGATCGTTGCACCATAGTCTGTTCTTGAGCAGCAACCAGACAAAAAAATTGAGACGAGCAGGTGCCCACGTCTGCCAGGACAGTTTTCTGAAGTTTGTCTTGATCAGCCCTTGAAATTGACATTTATATGCAGAGCTTGTGGAGAAAGATCCCGTGGCCTCATGGTTCCACTTGATTGTGTCTCGGAGCTGGTCGCTGAGGTTTATGTTTTTTGAAATAAGCCATCTTTGCAATCTGATCACCTCAGGCCAGAGAGGCTGGGTGTTCCCGTGTGCGAGATCTGCAAGCCAGGTGTCGTCCGCAAGGGTTGTTTTCACTGTCCTGTTCTTCCGTCTTGCATGCTTGTACAGCTCCGGAAATTCCATCTTCAGCGTGCCAGCACCTGTCCAGGAGCAGTCCCAGAAGCTGGCCGTTTTGCCGTCGCCCAAGTTTACTGTAGTTGATGCATTGAAAAGAGCTCTGTCGCCTTGATCGCACGACAATTGCGTGCCCACCCATGGCCTGTTAGGGGTGATCCAGGAATACCAGAGCCATCTGAGCCTAAGTGCTCGGCTGAAACGTTGCAGGTCCGAGATGCCGAGGCTGCCGTTGTCAATCGGAGTGCACACCACTGGCCAGCTCACTTTGCATTTCCCGCCGCTGATTTCTTCGTCTTGAGCCCAGAGGAAGCGGCGTCTGATCTTGTCCACTTCAACAAGGAGTTTTCTTGGGACCTTCAGTACAGACAGGGCAAAGGTTGGGAGCGCACTTAGGACACTTCTGACAAGCACCCTCCTGCCAGCAATGGACATGAGCTTTCCTTTCCATCCAGCAAGCCGGGCTCTGATCCGGTCCAAGATGAATTGCAGGTGAACAATTCGCAGTCTGGAGATGGTTACTGGCAGTCCAAGGTAACGGAGGGGGAACTGGGCTGATTGTCCTCCAAAGTTCAGAAGCACCTGCTGCAGATCAATGTTGTCACACCTGATTGCTGTTACTGTTGATTTCGACGGGTTGACTTTGAGTCCTGAGGCTTCTCCAAAATCATGCAGAATGCTCATTAGAGTGTCAATTTCCTCCTTTACTGGGTTGGCGAAGATGATTGCATCATCCGCGTATAGGCTGATACGCAAGGAGAGATCCCTGCCCGGCAGCGGGTCGAGGTGGCCGAGCTCCGTGGCGCGCTGAAGAAGGCGATGGAGAGGGTCAATGGCGATGATGAAGAGGAGTGGTGACAGGGGATCATCCTATCGAAGGCCTCGACGGTGCATAATCTGTCGCCCAGCCGCGCCATTCAGCAGAAACGAGGATTTTGACGTCGCGAGGAGCAAGGAGATCCTGTCGCGCCACCTAGCCGAGAAGCCTAGAGCTTGGAGAAGCTCGAGGAGGTACTCCCAGGACACGTTGTCGAAAGCTTTGGCAATATCTAGTTTAAGCAGCAACGCCGGCGTTTTCTTTCTGTGCAGAGACCTTACTCCATTTTGGACGTAAAGGAAACTGTCATGCGTGCATTTCTTTGCCAGAAAGGCAGACTGAGCCGGCGAGATGATGTTGTCGATGACGCCGGAGAACCGCACGGAGAGGACCTTGGTGATCAACTTGGCGATAAAGTGGACTAAGCTAATTGGTCCGAAATCAGTAATTGTTGTTGCACTGTCTTTCTTAGGGATCAGGGCCACCAGGGCAGTGTTGAGACCACCAAAATCGCCGACGGCCATGTGATAGAACTGGTGGAATGCTTGCATGATGTCGTGCTTGATCGTTTGCCAGCAGCATCTGAAGAAGACGTCGATGAACCCGTCGGGGCCCGGCGCTTTTTCAGCCGGCGAGGCCTTGATCGCCTGCCAGACCTCTGCTTCAGAGAAGGGGTTGTCCAATCCACCACCCTGGATGGTGGGCAATTGCAGCTGGCGCCAGTCAACAGTCAGAGGGCGCGTCGCTTTGGTGCCGAGGACTGAGTTGAAATGCTCGAAAATGACCTCGGCCTTGTCGTCGTGCGCCGTGACGACTCCGTTGTGCGTCTGAAGGCTGTGGATGAAGTTCTTTCGTCGACGCGAACAGATCTTCGCATGAAAGAACTTGGTTCCCGCGTCGCCCACCTTGAGCCATGTCAGGCGGGAGGCCTGACGCTTGCGCACGCGCTCGATCGCAGCGAGGCCAAGCAGTCTTTGCTTGAGGATCCGGCGGAGATTCAATTCCGGCGTGGTGAGCCTGCGTGTTTCCTGTGCTACATCTAACCACAGGATGAGCTCTGTAGCTATGTGGAATTGCAGCTTTGCATCACTGAAAAGAGAAGAGCTCCAAATCTTCAGGTCACGGGCTGTTCTGGCCATCTTCGTCTTCAGGCGTTTGAACACACACAAGCTTTGCACTGGCCTGTTCCATGCATGATCAACTGTGTCGTGGAAGCGGGGGAAACGCGGCCAGAAGCTTTCAAATCTAAAGTGTGCCTTGCGACGAGGGGCGACGGCGTCTGCTAGCAGGAGGGGGCAGTGATCCGAGCAAGCCGTAGCGGCTGCCATCAGCATGACCGAAGGGAACAGGGCTTCCCAATTGCAGTTGCAGAAAAACTTGTCAATACTGACAAGCATAGGATCTTCGCGCTCGTTGCTCCAGGTGAACCGGCGATTCTTACATTTGATCTCTTTTAGGCTGGCACTGTCGATGGCTTGTCTGAATTTGCCCATGATTCTACGCTTCAGATTGAGATTGTTCTTGTCCCTCGCCTCGTAAATGATGTTGAAATCTCCGTTGATGAGCCACGGGTCAGGCAGTGGGGGGCCGTTCTAACTAGTTCAGCGAGAAAAGCATTCTTTCTCGCATCATCCGCGGGGCCGTAAACTGTAGTGAGCCAGAAACTTTTGGATTGGTGAAGGAGCGTCGCTCTTGCAGTGATCGCGAATTCACCGATGGCATGGGAGGCGATGCTAACTAGGTCCTTGTTCCAGAAAATCGCGGCCCCTCCCCTGGAGCCGATCGCTGGCAGAACTACACATTCAGTCAGAGCGGCGCCCCCTATTTCTCTAACTAAACTTGGTGACCAGACGTCGATCTTCGTTTCCTGGAGGCATAAGATGGCTACTTTGTGCGACGTGACGATCTCGCACACCGCCGCGCGCTTCGCCGGTTGGTTTAGGCCACGGACATTCCACGACATGATCGGGCAGAAGTTTTCACACATTGGGAAACAGGGAGTACTCCGATGACTGAATTTTACTAAGTGGCCTCGGGCCCAAGACGAACACAACCACACTAGCAGGGGTGCGCCGGCGTCCACCAATAGCTCCCAACTCACGCCGGTGTGAAACTAACCTCATAGCAGAAACATAAAAAGGGAAACCTAACTCTAACCGGCGGCTTGCCGGCCGCCATCGGAGACTAGTACATAGACGACCTAACATGACTAAACTCTGGCCTCCACGGCAGCTCCATCGGGCCCAGAGAGGCCAGCGGCGATGAGCAGGGCGTCCTTGTCGAGGCGAGTCAGCTTGGCAATGGCGGCGATGTCGTTGTCAGTCAGGGGCTCGTCGAAACGTCGGATGAGAGCTTCAGCAACTTCCTTGGTCATCTTCTCCTTTGGTCCCAGCAGCCCAAGCTCCTTGACGATGCGGAGGGAGGCTCGCTGCGAGACCGGCGTCTTGGACGTGCTTGCGACCTGGCGCGCGCTCTGCCTGGTGGGGACCGAGGCCGCCCGGGACTTGGGCGGTGCAGATGGCCGGCGTGGAGGCGATTTCAGCGGGGCCGAAGAGCGGGGAGGTGGAGGTGCGTTGGCGATGATCGGGGTGGGGAGCTCCTTGAAGAGGTGCGGGGAGGTGGAGGTGTGTCGTGGCTCAGCTTCAGGTTCCCCGATCTCCAGGTGGCGCACTTGCTGAGTCACCGCTCCGAGCTGGACAGCGACCATGGCCGCGCTCGTCGGGGTCTGGCAGCTGAAGTGCGAAGGGGCGTGGCGCGGTCCAGACAGCGTAGGGCCGAAGACATCTGGCTCCCCGGCTGCAGTCTTGCCCTTCGGTGGTCCAGCCTGGCCGTGGAAGTCCAGCGGTGCCGCGGTCGTGGCCGCGATCTCTTCCTCCAGGTGTGCAGCAGCAGCGTCTCCCATAGCCGGAGCTGGCAATGCCTTCTCGGCCGTGGCGAAGAACTCGGCGATGTCATCCGGAGTGTTGTTGTTGACAGTCGAGGTTGGAGCAGGCACGTGGACTTGACTGGCGAGTCTCAGCTTGCCGGTCGGCTTCTGCTTGCTGGTGTAGCCCGTCGTAGTCAACCGGCCCCCATGGCGCCTTTGACCCCTGGAGCTGCTCGAGCGGTGGGCCGAGGGCGAGCGGCTGCGCTGGCGCTCCTTACTTGCTGCTCCAGCCGCGCCTGTCAGAGCGTTGGAGCCATGCCCCTGACCCAGGAGCGCCTCCTTCCAGGTCCTCTTGCCGCCGCCTCCTTCGCCGTCATGGTCGCGGCGAGGGCCACCCCAAGGGAAGCCCCGGCAGCCCGTGTCTGCCACTGGAGCGCGCTGCTGCCGGCGGTGCCTCTCTTCGAGCTGGCCATCCTCCACATGCATGGTCCACTAGCCGGGGTAGATGCGCGGCAGGTTGTCGTCGTCGTTGTCGGAGTCGGAGGACGGCAGGCCGCTCTGCGCAGAGTGCGACGACCGCGGCGACCTTGGCGACCAGTCCTCCACCCGATCCACATGAATCAGCAGGTCGTAGCGCTCGGCGCCCGGCGGCGGGGCCACCCTGCGGTCCGGCGGTGAGAAGCCCTGCATCTCCTCCACCCGGCCGGCGCCTTGAGGAAGCTTCCAGTAGGTGTGCCTGGTGGGGATGAACGCCATGTCCCAGACCCACACCCAGCAGGCGAAGGTCTTGGTGTGGCCGCGCTCCAGCGTGCGGCTGTCCAGCCTGTCGATGCGGACCTTGTCGCCGAAGACCTCCTAAGCGCCCTCGATCGACCAGTACTGCATAGGCATGTGCTCGTTGACGCAAGCGAACATGCAGGTTGAAGGTGCCATGGCCCGCGTGGTCATTCTCTTGCCAAGGCGCGATGGCGAAGTTGGCGCCGTCGACGCGCAGGGTGCCACGGCGGACCGCGTTGTCATGGTGGGCGGGCTACGTGAAGACGACGAAGAAGTCCTCCGGGTTGTGCGCCGTCACCCTCAGGTGGTGCGGTGGGACGCACAGCTGCGCCTCGAGGGCGCGGCCCACGGCCATGGGCGAGGCGGCGCACACGCCGTCTAGGGCGCGCAGCGTGACTGCGTGGTGGCGGAGGAAGAAGATGCTCTGCTCGATGGACGGGGTGGAGACTCCCACTTTGTGGCTGGAGCGAGGCCGCCGCGCCAGGTCAACCAGGCTAGGCTCTGCCATGGCAGCTCCGGGGGGCGGATCAGCAGGAGAGGGAGGTGGAGTGGGAAAGCGCAGCCGAGCGTGGACTGGGGCCCGAGGAGGCTCAGGACCTAACCTACTGGAAACAGGGCCGCCGCGGCCATTGCGTGGATTTTGTGGACACTCGCGACCAAAGTGGCCGGTGAGCTCGCAGATGATGCAGCGCAGAGGGTCTCGGCAGTCTTTCCGGCGATGGTGCTTGCTAAGGCAGCGGAAGCAGCGGCCGCGGAAGCGGCTTAAGAAGGCCTCGCGGCCACCCACCGCATTGAAGCCCGGCCGCCGGTCCGAAGAGGGCGCCGCGCGCGCCCCGCGAGAGCCCGCTGGGTCTTGAGGGGGTCTGCGGTTCTTGCGCGAACCGACCTCGGTCCAGCCACCGTCCATCCCCGAAGAGGAAAGGTTGACCGCAGGGGACGGGACGACGACGATGGATTTAAGGCGCTGAGCCGGGGGCGTGCTTGGATCCGCCGAACCCCCGGATGCTCCAGCCGCCGAGCAGTCACCGCGCAGCAGAGACCTCGGCGAGGATTCCGGATCTGAGGATGGCGACGCGCAGCACTCCAGAGAATCCGGTACCTCGGACGGGTCAGGGGAAGGAGATCCCGAGCTGCCCCGCGGTCCGGAGCCAGCGCCCCAGCGCGGAGAGGGAGGCACGCCCATGCTGCGCGAGAGGAGGGTGGCCACCGTGGCCGGAGTGGCCCGCGGCGCGAGGAGAGGGGAGGGGCGAGAGCGCTCAGCTGCCTCTGTCCTCGATCTGCATACTGGAGTTCATGCGTCGGTGTTAGGGTTGGATCAGTTACACATATATGTATCCAATGGAAAAGCGAAAAAATTCAGCATGTGACCGCACAGAGTTAGTTGTATAATAATGTTGTTGTTTTAGATAGTGTGGGGTGATAGACTGCCAAGCAAGCACTACATAGAGTAACAGTAATGTATTGGCGCCATGTGTGCATGCACGCAACGTTTTTCATGTACCGAAGGTCTATATATTTATCCCCGCAAAAAAAGGCCTATATATCAAGGAATATATTGCCTCGTAGTACTCTTTTACATTTTTTTGGGTAATGATACATATATACAATGGAGAAGAGAAAAACAATTCAGCACGTTGATCGCAAAAAGTTGAGTGTATAATGCTGCTATCGGCAGGGGACAAGATAGATATTGCTACTGTTTGATGTGGCAATCAGCACGTTGTGAGTGTGAGGAGTTGAGCACAGCTGCGGCTATAATGTGCGCGGTAGCTAGGGAATGCAGCTAGGCACGAGATAAACTAACTGGCACTGGTGATGATTACGTCGCACTTTGCCAATGGCGCACACATTGCTCTTCTTGTTCTCCATACTCAGGGAGCTGGATCGGTATCTCCTTGTGATCTGGTACTGTACAAAGCGGGGGCGTCTTCACCAGCATGTGCACATGCTGTTGGACTTCGTTGGCCTCACAGACAAGACGCGCGCGCGGCACGGCGGTCTCGCAGACAAGAGATGTACTAGTACTGGCTGCAAGCGGCTGGTGTGCACGTATGCAGCCTCACAATGTCTGAGTTATGTACTCCGAGGTACCGCCAAGGACGGTACAAACGGTACCCTATGTGCCCGGATGTCCAATGCCATGCTCAACTAACAGCCGTACGTACGTGTGGAATCTGGGCCATCGATGATCCAACTATCGCGTGCACGTGCTGACGTGCAGCAGGCCCCGCAGAGCTGCATCGATGCATCTAGAAACAGTTGGATGGTAAAAAAGGAAAAAAAAAACAGTTGGATGGGTAGAACATGCGTAGGTTACAATTTTTTTTTTTTTGAAACGGAGGCAAAAGCTTTGCCTCATCCATTAAATAAGAGAGAATAGAGTTTGTTACAGACCACCCATAATACACGACATGCGGATTACTCTCGCGAAATTAGGGACCCTAATTTTTTTGCACCCGCGATGACCCAAAGGTTCGCCTCCGTCGCGATGGAGGCAAGTAGAACAGTCGGCGGCGCGCTTTTGTGCTTGAACACTCGTGCATTTCGCTCATTCCAGATCGTCCATGAGACAAGCATGGTGAGTGACGCCTTGGCTTGCCTGAGGGGTGTAGCACAGTCACAGATACTTACCCACCAGTCGTTGACTGTATCGAACCTTGGCCAGTTGATCATGTCGATACCAAGGATGTGGAACTCATCAATGAGTAAGGCCCACAACCTTCGAGTGTACCGGCATTTGAAGAGCAGATGAGATCCACACTCCTGCACTCTCTTGCAGAGGGGGCATAGGTCGCAGTTTGGCCACCCTCGTTTTGCCAACCTATCAGCCGTCCAGATTCTGTCCTGGATAGCCAACCAAGTGAAGAACTTGACCTTTGGAGGTGCCCAAGCCTTCCAGACCATCCTATCCATGGGGGAGAGGACCAACCCTAGGAATTGCGCCTTGTAAATTGTGATTTGTTGGAAGAGAGGACCCGTGGCTAATCGAGTCCAAGTGCGCTGCGCGCCGAATCGATGTCGCCACCACCGGCAGTTCACGTCCCGGTGGAGAGGTCCAAATTTGCTGTTGTGCACGCGATTTGGTTGGCGGGAGGACGGGGACGCCGACCCAAACCGAAACGGATTTTGTCCTTTTTTTTTCGTTTGGGTCGGCCGAGTGGACGGATGTGTTCGTTTTTTTTGTTTGGGTCGGGTGATGCGTTCAATGGTGGCCGACGCGTTTTGTGACATGTCCACCCTCACATTTCGTCAAACACGTAGCTGGCAGGGGAGCTCGCAGCGAGGAATGGCGTCAGTGCACGTTGACCATGGCTGCGACGAGCTGCACCCACGCGAGCGCGTACGAGAGGCGCCTGGCGGCCGCAACCACCTGCTCCTGCTGCTTGAGGTCGGGCGCGGGACCACCTGCTCTACTCCTGCAGCTTGAGGTCGGGCGCGGGGCGAGGGCGTGCAGCGGCTGGGCGCGGGGAGGCGAGGCCGGGCGCGGGCGCGAGGCGAGGCCGACGGCTGCAGCAGCACCGGCCGGGCACGGGTGCAAGGCGAGGCCAGTGGCTGCAGCAGCGCCGGCCGGGCGCGCGGAGGAGCGGCCAGCACGCGGCGGGCAGCTCGACCAGCGGTGGCTAGCAGCTAGCTAGCACGCACGGGCGCCGACCAGGCGCGCGGAGGAGCGGCCAGCACGCGGATGTGGCTGCGCTCGCACGCGGCCGGCAGCTCGGCCAGCGGTGGCTAGCAGCTAGCTAGCACGCACGGGCGCCGGCCGGGCGCGCGGAGGAGCGGCCAGCACGCGGCTGTGGCTGCGCTCGCATGCGGCGGGCAGCTCGGCCAGCGGTGGCTAGCAGCTAGCTAGCACGCACGGGCGCGGCCATGTTGATGCGCTCGAACGCGCGCGGCGGCTAGCAGCTAGCTAGCTAGCACGCACGCACCGGCGCAGCCACGCGACAGAGCGAGGCGGAAGGGGGTGGCGGCGACTGCAGGGCAAGCGTGGCCGGGCGAGGCGGCACTTGCGCCAGGGCACGAGAGAGAAGAGAGAGGAAAAAAGTTGTGCGAGTGGATGACAGGTGGGCCACGCAGGACATGCAGTGGACAGAGACGGACGAAGAGGACACAGAAAACATCCGGTTTGTATCCGCTTCCGATCCAAATCTGACCCAAATTTAAGGCGGAAATGGGTCCAGATGGACAGCAAACGAACGGCTTTTAGGTTTGCGTCGGCGCGTTGGGCCGGAGTTATCATCCGTTTCGACGCAAACGAACACGCATGGACCATTTGCGTCGGCACGTTGGAGTTGCTCTTAGGGCATCTCCAACGGGAACCCGCAAATTTTCTCCCGCATCCGTCCGCGGACAGGGGGACCAGTCCGCGGACACGGATGCGGGAGGCCGCCATCCAACGTTATCCTGTATATCTCCGTCGGTAAATTCAAATTCAAACTTACTCCGATCCATACAGCGCGTCGGATCACACCAGCGCCGGATCGCATGCCCGATCACAACCAAAAAGAGCCAAGTATGCTTAGTTTTTACATGTCCGAATCCAAAAGAACATCAGTCTGGTAGTCCATGAAATTTTCTGCCCTGCCGGACCGGCAATCCCAGCCGTGTCCTCCCCGATCAAGGTGTCGTCACCGCCGCGTAGACAACCTCCGCATCCTCCTCCGTCGCCTCCGCTTCGTCCTCATTCTCCGCCGCCGCCAACTGGTCTTTCTGCCGCTGCAACATCTGATAGCGGACGGATTGCACGATCATTCTTGCGTCAACATCCAAAGAGTCCACATTCAAGGTCAACATCTTGGCGTCATCCGCATTGGCGGCGATCTTCACCTTCTTTTCCTCGAGCGCGGCCCTCTTTTCCTCGAGCGTGGCCTTCCTCTCTTTGATCACGGCCCTCCTCTCTTCGAGTTTGAGCTTCTTGTGCGTCGCCTCCATCAAAAATTTGAACCTCTCCGCCTTCTTCTCCTCCTTGATGTCCGAGCGCTTCACACATGCCTCCTTCTTCTTCGCCAAGATGTCCTCGAACCTCTCCGTCAGCTTGGCGGCCGCACCTTCTCGCTTCACCATCTCCTCCTCCCACTTCTTTCCCGGTAAATTTCTTTTGACATTCTTCGGCTGTTCTTGGGTTGGGTCGGTAGGGTCACCAGTTTCTTCCTCGTTGGCTTGGGCGGTGGTCTTGGTTATGAAAAGGTTCCACTTCGGCTGCCCATTCAACTTCAACCAACAATGCATGACGGTGACAATTTTCTTCTCCAACTTCTTGTACACCAAACAAGCACGAGAAGGCTACAGAACAATGCATATCCGGCTAGTGAGCAACAAAACAAATGCATGTCCGGCTAGTGATCAACAAAACTATGCATATCCGGCAAGTGAGCAACAAAGGAATGCATGTCCGGCTAGTGATCAACTTACTTGCTCGGTGATTTGTGCACCGCCAGGCCACCGTGCGATGAGATGCTTCAAGTGCCCACAATACTTGACACGGCCTCTTGGATGGTGTACCATCGATGGTTGAGGGACTTCCACTCACGGTTGCGGATGACCGCGTCGGAGTAGGGCGCGAAATACTTGTGTTCATGGAACCATATGTGAATGTTGTTCCAAAAGGTTGTGCCCTTTTGCTCCATGCCATGAAGAGGATCAAGGCTAGTGGCCAACCATGCATCGCACAACAGCTCGCCCTCCCACATGTTGAAGCTTTCTCCTCTACCCTTCTTCTTCGGATCGCCGGCTGTATTAGTCGGATCATCGTCCTTGCCGTCCTCCCCCCTCCTCCTCCTCCTCCCCCTCCGGCTGCTGCTCTCTGGCAGCCCAATGCTGCTGTTGTTGTGTGTCCATGCGCCGTCTGGGTGTAGGACTGCTACGTGGCCGTCTGGGTGTAGGACTGTTGTTGATGGTAGTTGCCAGACTGGGTGGGACCCGAGTCTTCCACCGCCCCGTCCGCATAGCCCCCTCCTCCTCCTTCGCCTCCGTCGTGGATGATGTAGAGCATCTCACTGCCCCGGTCGTCGTACACCAGCTCCCCCGCTTTAGGCATTGCAGCAAACAGCGTGCGGGCACCGATCTACTCCCCACCCGCCGTCCGCACCCGGACGAGCTGCGACGAAGAAAACTTGGAGAAGAGCGGCGTCGCGTTAACGTCGACGATGTAAGGCACCTTATCGTCGGGGGTTCTGAGCTGCTTGGCGGCGTAGTAGTACGGAGGCTTGTAATTCTCCGGCCACGGCGCCGTCTATACTGTGGGCACGCCTGTCTGGCGACGTCCGCCACATTCGCGACGACCACCGCGACCACCACGCCCAAAGCCACCACCAGGCCCACCGGCGGCTAACCGCTTCTTGAGCTTCTCCTCCTTTGCGGCCCTTGCTTTGACTCGGCGAGTTTGCCGCGTAGCCGAGCTGATCTTCCGGGCGAGCGTGATGCTCGGATCCTCCGGCACCGCCGCCGCCTCCATCTCCGACAGGTTCTCCGACGGTTCCATGCTTCGGCGGCGGAAGGAAGGAGAGGGTGAGAGAAAAGAGCGGGAATTGGGCGGAGAGCGGTGGGGGTGGAAGAAGATAGTGGGGGATTTTGGTGCGGAAACAGTGCGGGATGCTACAAAAGCGCGGGCTTCGCCTTCCTTTTGGGTGGGCCGGGAGGGGGGACAGAGAGCGACGTTTCGCGTGTCCGGACTCCCGCAAAACCCCCCACGTTTTGTTCCGGTTTGCGGGAAAAATCACGTCCGAACCGCTCGGCGGACCGATACAGGCCCGCGTTGGATGACTTCCGCAGTCCGGACAGCATGGTACGGACAGATGTGGGCGGTTTGCGGGTCACGGTTGGAGATGCCCTTCGGCCATGTTGGCTGCGGTGCATGCTTTGTCCACTTCATTCTTTTACTTCCTCCGGTTCTCTTTAGTCTGTATATAAGTTTTGTCCGAAGTCAAAGTACCTCTACTTTGATCAAACTTATATAAAAAAGTATCAACATTCATAATGCCAAACCAATATTCTTAGATTCATTATGAAATGTAGTTTATAGTATATGTATTTGACATTGTAGATGTTGATATTTTTAATATAAATTTGATAAAACTTTATAAAGTTTGACTTGACACAAATCTAATACGTGGAGTAAAAAGGTCCGGAGGGAGTATTTACTTCACCTTTTTGGCTTTTGCCCTTTTTCCTGACATGCACACGCTTCTAGCTCCACACGTTCCCAAGATGAAGTATCAGCCAGTAACAATTCAGCGTATCGATGGCGAACGTTTCTCCGGTCAGGGAAGTCCAGTGTGGAGATTTTCAGCGATAGCCTTTCGCTTTTCCTGGAGCTTTGCTGATGATGCCTGTGACTTTTATTTTATTTTGTTTAGTAGGACAAAAGAAAACAATAATAATCAAAAAGAGTTAACTGCATCGCGTGGGTGCAAATTCATACACAAAATTAGAAATTGACACAAACGGGTTACAAAACTCAGTCTGAGGGAACAAAATGATACAAACCTATACACCTTTTTTAGAATAGGCCCCTTGTTTATCTGTCCAGAGCAGAATGGTTTGATCCTTGATCTCACGGCCATTGCGATTTATCATCTTATGCCCCTTGATCTCCCTGTCAAAGTGTGGAAGAAAATTTACAGCCTGAGGCGTGCCTATCTCTGGGCTGACTGTGATAAGGTTTCTGGCGGCAAGTGTAAGGTGAATGGGGACCTTGTCTGCAAACCCAAGGTCTTTGGGGGCTTGGGTGTGCTAAATCTTAAGAAGTTCGCGACTGCCCTTCGCCTACGTTTGCTATGGTTCGAGTGGGCTGATCCTCCCAAGACTTGGGCGGGAATGCAAACGCCATGTACTGACACTGACAGAGATCTTTTTGCGGCGGCCACAACGGTGACCCTCGGTGATGATAAAAAGGCTAAATTTTGGGAATCTTCATGGCTGAATGGTCTTCAGCCCAAAGACATCGCGCCCAAAAATTTTGAGATCTCTAAAAAGAAGGCGTGCTTGGTGAGCAAGGCCGTTGACAACAACTTCTGGATCCATTAGATTAACACTCGGCAGGGCCTCACTTTGACTCATATCCAGGAATTTGCTACTCTCTCGGAGATGCTTGACAGTGTTGCTCTCAACCTTGATAGGAAGGACACGATTTCGTGGAAGTTCACATCCAGTGGAGAATATTCGGCATCCACGACATACATGACGCAATTTGCGGGGCTTCTTCTCAGTACGGCCGCTGCAATAACCTGGAAGACGTGGGCACCGCACAAGTGCAAATTTTTTGCATGGCTAATCCTGCAAAACTGTGTGTGGATGGCCGATAGGTTGCAATTGCGGGGGTGGCCAAATTGCGGTCTATGCCCTCTATGCAAGTAGGCTCCGGAAACTGCTGCCCATCTTCTCTTCCAGTGTAGGTTCACCGCCCGAGTTTGGAACAAGGTCGTCAATTGGCTCGGCATGCAAGGCCACTGGCCGATGACTTGGCACCATGAAAATACTGTTCGAGCCTAGTGGCTTCATTTGGTGAATGCTGGAGGTCACATCAAAAAGGCCATTGCCTCGGCGATGACGCTTGTCTCTTGGGAAATATGGAATGAGCGAAACGCCAGAATTTTTAGCAACACTGCCGCCCCAACCACCATCGTCGTTGCAAGGATCAAAGAGGAGGCCCAACTTTAGGCATTGGCGGGTGTGAAGCATCTGAGTATTCTTATGTCGCGAGAGTAGTTTTTCTTTTTGCCGCTTTGCGGCTCATGTCTAAACCCTCTCCTTAATCAATGAAAATGGCAAGTCTTTTGCCTTGTTTCAAAAAAAATGGTTTGATCCAGACCAATGTGACATTTGGACATATCTTTGAACCGAAACAATAACTTGAGTATGATTTCCACCAAAAAACCAACCATTCTTCCTGAGGGTGGTCTAGTGGCATATTAAATTTCACAGTTGACGTTGACCCAATGAAGATCATGATGGTTGAAGAATCCTATATACATAAAGGAATGACCCCTACTACTTCTATTTATCTGAACATGCACACTTTCACATCATTAAAATTGTTCTAGCCATTAGATTTACTAGTTAGACCCACTAGCATCCGTTTGATCTATGCATGAGAATTCTCTACCATGCAACATGCACTAGTGGATTTTAAGTCGGTTTTAAATCACATTAAATTCAATTGCGACACAACCCACTACCTATTTTTTCTACGCATGCAACTATGCCACATCAGCATGCCATGCATGTAAGTTATAAGTTTCATTTTTTACATTACTATATCCATGCAACACTGGTAAAAATTTCGCATTACCTTCTGTGCTCTCATAGGCATGGTATATGTGTTGGGAGCTTGGAGCATACCTGCATAGTTTATCCTTCACTTTTTTTCCAGAAATGCCCTATTTTTCTTTATTACTAGGACAAAGCCCGTGCGTTGCAACGGGATATAAATATTGTAGTACGTTAGCTCATGATTTACCTATCCATATTAATGTGATTGTGTAAATAAATATTTAACAAATCCTGCCCATGATTGTGTAAATAAATATTTATCAAATCTTGCCCGTGATTGTGTAAATACATGTTTGGTAAGTTAATTAAGGTGGAATTGATGCAAAAATTAAGTAAATTAAGTTGATTGATTAGCGTATGTGGAATGTGCTAAAAAGGGGTATGGTGGGACCAAAAAACCGATTGGACGAAAAACAGTTGGTGACAGGACGTGCTGGGAGGGGAGAACTTGTTGATGAAGCTTTCTGCCGGCAGAAAAAGGACCTACTCTTTTAAGTAGTAGAGATACTAAATAGCTACAACCGACAACCTATTTTTCCTAGTCATACAACCATGCCACACCAACAAGTCATGCTGTAAGTTATACGTTATATTTTATATATCCATGCAGTGCTACCGTACCATGCCACATTAATTTTTTTGCACTAAGTTTGTGCTCTCATGGACACAGTGTGTTGGGTGCTTGGAGCATACCTATATAGTTGACCTTTCACTTTTTTTTATAAATGAAACTCTTTTAACTACAGTATATTTTTTCTTTTTTTACTTGATTTTGTTATATGCTTCATATTTTTTTAATGTTTGTAAAGTGTGTATGAAGAAATACTCTTAAATTTTATTTTCATTAGTTATAGTTGTCTATTCGTACCTAATAATGCATTTCTTTTAATAAGATTACCGCAACAACGCGTGGGGTATCATCTAGATCTAATTCTCTTAACATGCAATTGTCCACATCACCAAGTGTGCCACGTAAGCATCCACTAATACTATTACCCAGCCCCATGCAAACCACATGTATACTCTTTGCTCACACACAATGCAAGTATGGAACATGTCTATATTAAAAAAATAGTAGCTTTTGATTTAGATCATATTCTTCGTACATAATTCAACTCAAATTAAACTTTAAATTCCTGTCGCAATGCGCGGGGAAATCACCTAGTTCATGTGAATGTTTCAACAACATGTTTTTGTTGTGGCTCTTGATGACCCGCAAGTATAGGGGATCGCGACAGTCTTCGATGGTAGTATTTCACCCAAATTTATTGATTCAACACAAGGGGGGCCAAAGAATATTTATAATACTTAGCAGTTGAGTTGTCAATTCAACCACACTTGAGAAGTCACTTCCTTGCAACAATTTATTAGTAGCACAGTAATATGATAGCAGTGGAAACAGTAGTAGCAATTGTAATAGTAACAGTAGCAGTTTTGTAGCAAGTGTAACGGCGGCAACAGTAATAGTAATTCGAGCAAAGACAATATTATGAAAGCGTAGGCATGGAGTAGCGATGGATATTTGGATGAAATTCACTATGTAACAGTCACAACCTAGAGCAATACACAATATCTCCAATTCATCAATCATATGTAGGCATGTATTCCGTATATGGTCATACGTGCTTGCGGAAAGAACTTGCATGACATGTTTTGTCCTACCCTCCCGTGGCAGCGGGGTCCTAATGGAAACTAAGGGTAATTAAGGCGCTCTTTTTAATAGAGAACTAGAAAAAAACATTAACAAACAGTGAATACATGAACTCCTCAAATTACAGTCATCCTCGGAGAGTATTCCAATTATTGTTGGGGTCTATGATTCCGAACAATAACAGGTGCATATAACTTGCAGATAGGATCAAGAACTCCAATATATTCATGAAAACATAATAGGTTCAGATATGAAATCATGGCACTCGGGCCCTAGTGACAAACATTAAGCATAGCAAAGTCATAGCAACATCAATCTCAGAACATAGTGGATACTAGGGATCAAGCCCTAGCAAATTGACTCAATTACATGACGAATCTCATGCATTCCCATCTACCTCCAATATGCCTATGATGAAATTACGCACTCTCGATGGTGAGCATCATGAGGTCGTTTATAAAGAAGGGGTTGTTGATGATGACGACGACGAATTGCCCTCTCCGGAGCCCCGAACGGACTCCAGATCATGCCTCCCGATGAAGAATAGGAGGTGGCGGCGGCCCCGTATCGTAAAACGTGACAAAACTTTCTCTCTGATTTTTTTCTCGGGAAAACGGTATATGTAGGCTTGGATTTAGGGCAAATGGAGGCTCGTGGGTGTCCACAAGCTCACGTGGCGCGCCCTAGGAGGGGGCATGATGGTGTCCTGGACTAGGGGGTACTCATCACGTCGTATCCCGACCAGGTGGATCGGGCCGAGGACCCTCATGGCGGTTCACTCATGGGCCAGTTCGGGCAGCCCATGACGCATACAAGGAAGACTCCATAAGACTTAGTGCACAAGACGAGGACTCTTCTATATCCTAAGCCTCCAGTGCATTATATAAACCGAGGCCAGGCTAGTCAATAGATCAACTCATATTCGTTAGAACAATCTCGTGGTAGATACATGTACTCTGTACTATGCCCATATGAATACAATCAAAAGCAGGACGTAGGGTATTATCTCTTCGAGAGAGCCCGAACCTGGGTAAAATCCTGTGTTCATGTTACCATCGCTCCAAAACGCCTAGCTTAGGACCCCTACTACGAGATATGCCAGATTTAGAACCGACACTGGTGCTTTCATTGAGAGCCTGCTGGGTGATCGCCGCGGATCGATGGATGATTAGGTGATATTTTTTCAGTTAGATCTGTTCTGCACAAATCAATTTCTTTGAGAATTATTGTTCTCGGATCGCTATTTTATTTCGCAGGTTCGTCCGAGATCAATTTTGATCTGAGATCGGCCGTCGGTACCCGCTGAGCATCTATGAATCTGCACAACGAAAGAGCGTGTTGCGGCGGTGGCCAGACCAGAGCGGGACACGTCCTGAGGAGGTCGGCTGGGCGTGGGCCTCGTGCCGCACGTAGCTGAGGAGACTGGAACAACTCTGCTCGGGCATCGTACATGCAGGAATAATTCCCGGCTTTTCTTTCTTTCCTTTTGTTAACTCAAGTCAAGTAGCGATGTTGCCGCTGTTACTTCATGCGTAGACAAATATTGCTAATAAACAAATGCTAGCTTGCAGCAATGGTTAATTACTCCATGGATAGTATGTCACGTGAAGGTCAATTCACCCTGGGAAAAGGGTTAGCACCTTCGATCTTGCCTGGCGCGGAGACCAAAGCGATGTTGCGTCACGTGAAGCATCAAAACTCTTAAAGATCCAGGAGACTACTAGTACTTGTGCTTGTATCCACGCACTGCGTGAGAGCAATTGAGGCGTCAAGAGGTGTTCTATCGACGCTTGTGCGTGACGTCGGTCTGGTCAACCTCTCACGGATTTCTGACCTATGTCGACATGGACCTCGCGCCAGGCCACATCTCTTTTAATACTTTATTTCGCATAAATAATTATCTAAAGAATTTTTATTATTATCTGGCTTGTGCTACTTCATGCATGAAGATAATCAACCTCGAATGTGCCACGCTGCCACCTCGGTGAGCCGACGTCGTCGTCCCGCCTGCGTCGACCAAGTTGTGGTGTCGCGTCGGCGCGCGTTCCTGTGCCGACATCTTTGCATAGCCACTCTGCCGGGCGGACCTCGGCACTCAAGCCATTTTTATTTAATTATTTACTTCGCTTAAATTAATTAAGTAGACGAATTTTTTTATTATCATTACTTTCGGGCTTCGCGCTTTTTTTATGTGCAGAGGTAATCGACTTTGACAGGCTACACCGTCACCTCGGCGAGCCGACGTCGTCGCCCCGCCTGCGTCGACCAAGACGTGCCATCACCTCGGCGATCCCACCCTACGCCGGCATCGCTGCACCGTCGTTTCTTCGAACCGACGTCGACATCGCCGACCTGTTTTTGACACATCGGCTGACGTGGGGGCCCGGGTGTTGCCCCGCCGACCAGCTCCGTCACCTCGGCTAGACGGGGGCGTCACTATCGCTTCATCGACCTACTCCGAGGACTTCGGCGTCACCAGCCGACCAGCTTCGTCATGTTAGCTAGACCGGGGGCTTCGCCTCGCCACGTCGACTGTGCTGCGTCGCCACTTCATCAAGCCGAGCTCTTCGCTTGGGCACTTCGGGACTGGCTTGGGGGCTGGGACCTCGACCCGCCGCAAGCTCAGCCCACGTCATCAACACCGAGCATGTTAACCAACTAAGTTACTTTCATGCTCAATTTTTTTAAAATGTTTGATTTTTGTTCGGTTCGACCAAGCATTATATTTGGGTTAAACAAAAAAGGCATTTGTTAAAAATGATGTTTATTAAAAACAATGTTTGTTAAAAACAACTTTATTTACCCAAGTTAACCGGGGGCTCATAAACCTTTATATGCCATTTTTAAGTATTTTCTTCTAAGTCATTGCAAAGTCTTTTTCTACTAATCCTTTCTCGGCTCGAGTTTGTGGTCAATAGTCGGATAGCCTAGTTTCTCTCTAAAACCGCTCGAGTTTAGTTCGCTAAACTGGCCTGAGAAGCACCCCGCCTTTGAGATAGGAGGTTGAAGCCGAAGGCCGACCCGCTTGACGTCTAGAGATCGGATGTGTCATGATTAAGCATGACAGAAGCACAAATTTATCTTAAAGACCAATTTCGGATTGGCACCAAAAAACTTGATCTAATTTAGACGTAAAGTTTTTATGTGAGTTTTTTGGTTTTCCAAGCTTATGGCACCTTTTTTTTGTGTGTGTCTCCAGCATAAGTCTCGCAGTACAACTTCGGATGCCTTTAAAGCATCGGCAATATCAACGGGGGGCTGCAGCTAGAGCCGAACCCACCAAAAGCCAAGGTACTCCATGGAGTCCTCGGTAAAACATTCTTGGATATTGCTTTATATGCGTCGGTTTCGAATTGTGTCTTTGGTCAACAGTTGGGTCGCCCGGCTCCTGTGCTTACTCCTTACATTCCCGATTGTTCGGCTAAGGGTAAAGGGAGAACCACTGCGATTGTACTTCCGATTTAACTGGTCAAGTACCTCAGTGGAGAAAGCCGAAAACTGACACAATGAGCGTAAACTGGTCAGTGATCCGATGACTGTGTCAAACCACAGATCGATAGAGGTTACCCCGTGTTAAACGATGGGCCTTTTATAAAACTGGCCGAAGTGTTAATGGCTTGACCTCGGCTGCGCCGAACACTAACCGGGGGCTAGTAAGTAGCCTCCCCAATTTAAGCTCTTATGACTAAGTGAAAGTTATAAAGCCTGCATATTTGATTGCCTCGTTTCCGCTAACACAACCGCCTCCGGGCACCGAGACATCGGCTAAGGGTTGTCTTGTTACTGCGGACACACCCTGCGTATCATCTACAAAGGGGTGGAAGCCGACGATGGGCCACTTTCAAATGATAAACGGTCACAACGGAGTCAAAATAACATATAGCATAAAGCGTTTGTATTCAATATACAAGTGCTGCCTTCCGTAATCATCGTTATAAAGCCATAAATATGCATCAATTTGACTTAAGATTTTGGCCAAGCTGGGTTGCCTGGCTCCTGTGCTTACCCCCTACGTTCTCAATTGTTCGGCTAGGGGGTAAAGGGAGCACCTCTGTGATTGTTACTACTGGGTGATCCGGGTTAGTACCTCAGACTGGGTGAAGCCAAAAGCTAGCTGTCTTAAGAATATAATTGGTCGGCAACGACGGAAGTGTAAATTTTGGTTCATTAAGACCATAGAGTTCGGGAACTTTCCCCAAACTAAATCCTCAATATTTTTCTCTCACATTGATCGGAGGTGAGGTTTCATGATCATGGTCAACATGACAGCCTGGAAAAAGGAACTTATAAAGGAACCGTTTTTCCCAGAAGATGTTTCTTACGTTAAATAGTAATATGACATATCTCTCCGCGTACCATTGTTTATAAAACCGTATGGCTGGATTGCCTTGTTTTCTGTAAATCTTTGCCCTTATAAAGGCTTTATAAAGTAGGAAAACACTCCTTGGCTACTAGCCGAGGAGGTTGAAGCCGATGGCCGGTCAACAATGTTTTGTACAATGCGGATTCGAGCGTTAATGATGTAAAGTACTTGGATACATAGAATCATTGCACATAAATTGTGATTAAAGTCAATTCACTCCAGCCCATCTATTAAAGAGTCAAGGGCACAGTCTCGCTGAGATAACCGAGCAGCTGACATAGCGCTCTCATAATTCCCGTTGACTTTGATTTCCTTTTCCATCAAACCCCTTGAGGTCGACCTCGGCAAGCTCGGCTTTCACTAGCTCCAACTCCTTTAAGAGATCTTTATTCTTTTGCCGAGGAGTCTGTGTCAAACTTAACAAAATTTTGTGTTAAACACATGTCGATCCTTACTTTGGTCACCCGTGCCCAAATTAAGGATCGGGGGCTACTAGGCTTCGCGCTTCTCAAATTACAAGCCATTAAAGGGGTACATCGATCCCCTGATCTGGTGTTCCCGCCCGACCAGTGGCTCGGGGGCTACTGCATTGACAACTCAATGCAGAAAATTTAAGTGCAAAACAGTTTCCGAGGAGATTACGATCCTCAGGTTGGTCGGCCGCACCCAACCTGAGTCTCGGGAACTGCTGCACACCGTGTTTCCGTTCCTAAGTATGCTGCCGAGCTAGGAGTTGATCCTCAGGCCCATTTCGCGAATCTACCTGAGTCTCAGGGGCTACTGGGATCAGCGGTTTTATGTTTTCCTTCAGGTGCATCTCGGATTTTAGGCCGACACACACCTTGAGGGCTACTGGCTATACATCTCGGCAGAGAATAAATTGCACCAACCAAAAACTTCCCCAAAATCAGCCAACGGCCGAGGTGGTGCACCACCTCGGAAGCAGTCCGGCGTTAAGCTCGGCTGCAAGTGGCTGGCTCCATAGAGGACTTTTCCGGCATTAAGCTCGGTAGAAATCCTTCAAACTTTTTTCAGATCGAGGTAATCTATGACACCTCGGATGCCGATCGGCGTTAGAGCTAGGCTGCAAAAAGATACCTCGGATGCAGTCTGGCATTCGAGCTCGGTTGCAAGAGGACACCGCTGCACGGGGAAAAACTTTGAACCCAAGGTGTGGCGTAAAAAATGACACGACATTGATAAAGGCCAAGAACCTAAAGGGGCTCCTCGGATGCCCGACATGTGAACTCTTCGAATACACCTCGGCGATCCTCGAGATCGGAGATGCGAATATTTGTTGAACCGGCTTTCAAGACCGGCGACCGAAGATGAAGAACAGTTCGGAAGAACCAAGGAGCGTCCCCAACTTGAAGACCGGTTCAGGGGGCTACTGATGGTGTCCTGGACTAGGGGGTACTCATCACGTCGTATCTCGACCAGGTGGATCGGGCCGAGGACCCCCATGGCGATTCACTCATGGGCCACTTCGGGCAGCCCATGACACATACAAGGAAGACTCCACAAGACTTGGCGCACAAGACGAGGACTCCTCTATATCCTAGGCCTCTGGTGCATTATATAAACCGAGGCCAGGCTAGTCAATAGATCAACACATATTCATTAGAACAATCTCGTGGTAGATACATGTACTCTGTACTATGCCCCATATGAATACAATCAAAAGCAGGACGTAGGGTATTATCTCTTCGAGAGAGCCCGAACCTGGGTAAAATCCTATGTCCATGTTACCATCGCTCCAAGACGCCTAGCTTAGGACCCCTACTGCGAGATATGCCGGATTTAGAATCGACAGCGCACCACCTGAGCTTGTGGCTCCCTGGTGGCCCCCTCTAGTAGCTCTTTGCGCCAGTATTTTTTATATATTCCAAAACAATTATCCGTAAAATTTCGTCCAATTTCGAGAACTTTTTATTTCTGCACAAAAAACAACACATAGGTAGTTCTGCTGAAAACAGTGTCAGTTCGGGTTAGTTTCATTCTAATCATACAAGTTAGAGTCCAAAGCAAGAGAAAAAGTGTTTGGAAAAGTAGATACGTTGGAGACGTATCAACTCCCCCAAGCTTAACTCATTGCTTGTCCTCAAGCAATTTAGTTGACAAACTGAAAGTGACAAAGAAAAACTTTTACAAACTCTTTTGATTTTGTTGCCATATAAAAGCTTAACTAGCAATCAAGTTTTCAGCAAAGATCATGAACTAACCACATATATGATAACATTTAGAACTTACATTTATTCATGTCAACGGCATAATCAACTAGCGAGCAATAATACTATATCTCGAATACCAACAGTTTGTCAAAATAACCATGATACAATATGATAGAATGGTATCTCGCTAGTCCTTTCTCAGACCACAAAACATAAATGCAAAGCACCTCTGAAGTTCATGTTGGAAATATGCCCTAGAGGCAATAATATTATATTATTATATTTCTATATTCATAAATAAGAGTTTATATTCTATGCTATAACTGCTATGATCCTGGAATATGCGATTCAGTGGAAAACTCATATGCACGTGTGGAATGATAACGGTAAAATAAGATTCCTAGTCTTGCCTCTAAGACTAGCTCAAGTGTTGTTAATGATCATGTTTTCCGGATCTTAGGATATCTTTAAGTGTAAAGATAGTCCTAAAACAACATTGGGAGTATGACTTTAGTAGAACGATCATATTGAATCGACCCAAACTTGTTTGTTATACTTTGAGATAATATCGTCTAAAGTCAATTGTTATAACACGGAGTGTTAACATGTGTTTTAGTTCCTTTGACCATGATTTCATCGTAGTCACTTCTTACGGTACGATGAGCTTTGGGGTTGCTCAAATGTCATCTGTAACACGGTGATCATAACGACAACTTACAGGTTCATCGGAAAGTTTGACAAGGGACTAGATAGCTCAAGAGTGGGATTTGCTCCTCCGACAATGGAGAGATATTCTTAGGGCCCTCTCGGTGTGACAGCATCCATCATCGTCTGGCCAGACGCATGTGACTATGTCACAGGGATGCCGGAACATATCAAACAAGAAAGAAGAACAAAACCGGTAACGAGGATATCGGTATAGTGAGCATGTGTATGACTCAAGAGGATACCGACGCATCACCTCGGGTTTTGTAAAGTATCACGAAGCAAAGGGAATAGTACATGATAACCAAAGGTTCACTCGAATGTCATTTGTGTAATCATAGGGATCGATATGGACGTCCACGGTTCCACTATTGGTCATTGAACAAAGGGGTTTTGTTCATGTCTATGATTTACCGAACCTACAGGTGTTGGAGATATGTCCTAGAGGCAATCATGTATGATTATATTTCCTATGTGTTTATGAATAAAGATAGTCCTTGGACATTATCAATGATGTGTATCAGCAAGTATGTGACTTGTTTGTGAGACTATGCATTGTATGATGACTGTCCTAAAAGGTCCCTAGTCGAAAGGGCTGTGTGGACGCGCAACTGACTAGACTAGCATATTACATGGTGGATGGCTTGGTCTCACTATCCAAGAGGCATTGGATGCTAGCCGGATAATATGGACTCGGAAGGATCTGGTCGGATTCGACATAGTCAGATCCGAGTCCAGATAAGGTCCGAGTCTGACAGACCCAACTATGAGACGCAACGATATGTCATCTGTGAGTCTCTAGTACAACATACGTTGTATGTCCTAAGACCTGAGCTGATGCATGTACTCGAGATGGTGACAGACATGCTTTGGGCCGACCAAACGCTACTCCGTAACTGGGTAGTTATAATGGTAGGTTTCGGGCTTGTCCAGACCCATGCTGCGAGACATGGTCGAGCAAGATGGGATTTGCCCCTCCGATCAGGAGAGATATACTCTGGGCTCCTCGTGTGATCCGACCAAGATAAGCATGGCCATGCGACAAGGATTATGAGATAATCCGGTTTGTGGACGGCATCACTGGAACGAGAAAGAGGTCGGGCTAGCACAAGGATGACATACTCGCCTTGAGCCCGACAACATATATCGTGTGGCAAAGGAAACAGAAGTGTGATGTACATGTTCGCCTAACCAGCTTCATTGTCTACTTGGTGGTCGGCACGCCTAGCTAGAGGCCGCTACCAACCGAGCAGGTCGGAGGTGATCCGACCTGCGACCAAGCAGACTTGGACCTAATGGGTTGTGCGCTTAAGGGAAGGAACATGTGAGGCTGGAACCGACTCCACGAGTCAGATGTGATCCTACTCAGACTCGGATCCAGGCCGAACAGACTTTGGACTTTAGGATCCATGCGAGGCCCAAGTGTTGAGCCCGCGATGGATGCCTATATATAGTGGAGGTGCGGCACACTCATTCGGTTGATTGCTTCAGCGCCGTCATTATGGCTTTGCATGTGTTGCAACTAGCCACCTCCACTGGCCGCCGGTTGTTTGATCGGACCTAGCAGTCCATCGCACGACGTTCCTCCTGCACACGCGGATACCGTTAGAGGCGATGCACTTGCGCCGCTCCGGCGAACTTGTTCTTGGGATCCGATCAGCTACGTGGGAGATCGACGAGGAGGAGACGACTCCGGAGACGCGCTGCCCCAACTCTACATTCGATGCACGACACTGCGTGTCTAGTGGTAACGATCTGTGATCCATCTATGGTAGCATGTTCCTGGATGTTCTGCGCATAGGGAAAATTTTAATTTGCAGTCGACGCACCCTATCGTAGAACTCAAAGTGGTATCAGAGCCTCTGCTATAGGATTTGGATTCAAATCGTATGCATATTTGATAAGGAGGCGGCAGATGAGATCTGTTGTCGTTTAAGAGATCGGCTATGTGCACGGTTGCTGAGATAAATTGCACATGGGGATCGATGTGGCTATGTTTTCTGTCAATCGGAATCGATGAGGTCGTGACAGAACCTACCCCTACCGGTCGGTTTCCGCCATCGGGGTTAACAGTGAAACGTAAATCCGAATCAGATTCGCGATGATCGATGAGATCGGCCAGATGAGAAAATTCGGTGTGATCGGAGTACAGATCGGGACCGCCATGTGCGTAGCGCCGTATATTTCCTACACGTTCACTCAAAATGGTAGAATGCGATTCTATGCATAACTTTGTTTTGCAGGTTTGATGTGAATAGTATGGCTCATGTGTATGTGATGCATGTGTGTAAATTATACATGGCCTGCCCGTCATGGTTTGTCAGCCGACAGGAGCCAAAGTGTTGTCATTATAATGTATAACGACCTGTGTGTCGACTTGTGATTCTCTATAAATTCATTACTAGTTGTAGTACTTGGAGGACAGAGATCAAGTTCGTGGCTTGGCATCCTGGTGTGACGAACAAGATGGAGTTCCTGCCTGGTCATCGGAGTTGGAGCCGGCCTGGAAGGACGTCCATCAAGTGTTGATGGTGCATAAATCGGCTAAGTTCAAGAAGAGCTGGTCCAAGAAAAAGGCAAAGGGCATGGAGAAGGTAACCTCTGCCGCTGAGCCAAAGTCGGGACCGGACTCGAAGACCATTTGCTATCATTGCAAGGAGACCGGTCACTGGAACATGAACTGTAGGAAGTGGCTTGCCGAGCATGGCAAGAAGGCTGGAAGTGCGACTTCGGGCAAAGGTACACTTGTTGCATATGTTATAGACATTTACCTTGCTGACATACCTAGTAGCTCTTGGGTATTTGATACCGGATCAGTTGTTCATATTTGCAACTCGTTGCAGGGGCTGGTAAGAACTAGGCGTGTGGCACAAGGGGAGATTGACATCAGGGTCGACGTCGACAACAAAGCAAGAGTTGCTGTGTTGGAGGTCGGCACGATGCAGCTCCAGCTTCCTTCCGGATTTATTTTGGAATTGAATAATTATTATTACATTCCTGCACTTAGTCGGAACATTATATCTGCCTCATGTTTGATGAGTCAGGGTTATGAATTCAATTTAAAGGACAATGGTTGTTCGATATCTTTGAATGGAACGTTCCACGGCTATGCACCCATAGTTGATGGGTTATTTATTTTGAATCTGGAACCGGAACCTGTCTATAATATGAATGTCAAGAGGCATAAGTGTAATGAGATAAATCCGACATACTTCTAGCATTGTCGGCTTGGACATGTTAGTCTGAAACACATGAAGAAGCTCCATGATGATAGGCTCCTAACATCGTCCGACTTTGGGTCGTTCGAGACATGCGAATCCTGCTTGATCGGCAAGATTACTAAGTCTGCTTTTGCAAAGAGTTGCGAGAGGGCGTCCGAGCTGTTGGAGCTTATACACAGCGATGTGTGTGGTCCAATCAGCAAAACTGCCAGAGGTGGCTATTAGTACTTCGTGACTTTTACCAACGACTTGAGTAGATATGGATATATCTATTTGATGAGGCACAAGTCGGAAACTTTTGAAAAGTTCAAAGATTTCAGAACGAGGTAGAAAATCAGCTCGGCAAGATTATAAAGCTTCTACGATCTGACCGTGGAGGTGAGTACATGAGCTAGGAGTTTGATAATCGTCTGAAAAGCCGAGGTATGGTACCTCAGTTCACACCTCCTGGTACACCACAGAGAAATGGTGTGTTGGAACGGAGGAATCGTACCTTGTTACACATGGTTCGATCTATGATGAGCAAATCAGATTTGCCCTTGTCATTCTCGGGATACGCTTTAGAAACTGCAGCTTTTACACTCAACAGAGTACCATCTAAATCCGTAGACAAGACACCACATGAGATGTGGACTGGGAAAAGTCCCAAGTTGTCTTTTCTAAAGATTTGGGGTTGTGAAGCATTCGTCAAGCGACTTATGTCGGACAGGCTTACACCCAAGTCAGATAAGTGCATATTTGTGGGATATCCGAGGGAAACCTTGGGATATAGCTTCTACAACCGCGAAGAGAACAAAGTATTTATTGCTCAGAACGGGGTCTTCCTTGAGAAAGAGTTTCTCGGGCGGGAAACCGGTGGGAGGCAGGTGCAACTCTTAGAAATTCGAGAACCACTTGGGGACAACTCGGCTGGTGATGCTATCATACCAGAGTCTGTCAGGGAACCCGAGGTGGAAGCGGCACCGGAACCACGGAGGTCGGAAAGATTGCGCAGAGTGCGCGATGTGTTGTTGCTGGAAAGCGACGGGCCGGCTACGTACGCAGAAGCGACGGTGAGCCCGGATTCCGAGGCATGGCTGGAGGCCATGAGATCCGAGTTAAAGTCCATGGATGAAAATCAAGTCTGGGACTTGGTTGATCCGTCGCCTGGCGTCACTGCCATTGGTTGCAAATGGGTCTTTAAGAAGAAAACCGATGTGGATGGAAATGTTCAGATCCACAAAGCTCGGCTTGTCGCTAAAGGTTATGGACAAGTTCAAGGAATTGACTACGACGATACCTACTCGCCGGTAGCAATGCTGAAGTCGGTGAGGATCGTACTAGCTATAGCTGCATATTTTGATTACGAGATATGGCAGATGGATGTCAAAACGGCTTTCCTTCACGGAAATTTAACCGAGGATGTGTATATTATACAATCCGAGGGTTTTGTTGATCCAACTAGCGCTAGTATGGTATGCAAGCTCAAGAGATCCATTTATGGGTTGAGGCAAGCATCTCGGAGCTAGAATATTCGTTTTGATGAGGTCTTCACTAGTCTCGGTTTCATCAAAAGCAAAGAGGACGCTTGTTTATACAAGCAGTTGAGTGGGAGCTCGGTAGTGTTTTTGATCCTATATGTGGATGACATATTGTTCATCAGAAATGATGTTTCAAAGCTGAAGTCGGTCAAGGAATCATTGAATGGAAAGTTTTCGATGAAGGACCTCGGTGAAACAGTTTACATATCGGGCATTAAGATCTATAGAGATAGATTGAGGAGGCTGCTCGGCTTAAGTCAGAGCACGTACATAGACAAAGTGTTGAAATGGTTCAACATGAGTGAGGCCAAGAAGGGGTTCTTGCCTGTCTCACATAGTATAAAGCTAAGCGAGACTCAAGAGTCCTTCGACATCTGATGAGCAAAGCAGGACGAGTCGGATTCTGTATGCCTCGGCAATCGGATCCATCATGTATGCCATGATATGTACTCGGCCTAATGTTGCTTTTGCAATAAGCCTAACAAGCAGATACCAGGCCAACCCAGGTGAGAGTCACTGGGCGGCGGTAAAGACTACTCTGAAGTACCTGAAAAGGACAAAAAAATGTTCCTAGTTTATGGAGGTGAGGAAGAGCTCGTCGTAAAGGGTTACGTCGATTCTAGTTTCCAAACCGACAGAGATGATTGCCGATCACAGTCCGGATTCGTGTATGTCATGAACGGAGGAGCAGTGAGCTGGACGAGTTCCAAGCAAGATACGGTGGCCGATTCTACCACAGAAGCCGAATACATTGCGGCTTGTGAAGCTGCAAGGGAAGGTGTTTGGATCCGGAACTTTCTGGATGATCTTGGTATATTCCCACCCTCGGTAAAACCGTTGGACCTTTATTGTGATAATTCTGGTGTCATCTCACAAGCCAAGGAGCCGAGGAATCACCACAAGATGAGACACATAGATCGGAAATATCACCTGATACGAAAGATCATAAAAAGTGGCGATGTAGAGTTATGCAAAATTCACACGGATGCAAATGTTGCAGATACGTTGACTAAGCCTCTTCCACAACCAAAGCATGAGGGGCACGTTAGAGCTATGGGCATACGATGTCTATTTGATTGACTCTAGTGCAAGTGGGAGACTGTTTGAGATATGCCCTAGAGGCAATCATGTATGATGATATTTCCTATGTGTTTATGAATAAAGATAGTCCTTGGACATTATCAATGATGTGTATCAGCAAGTATGTGACTTGTTTGTGAAACTATGCATTGTATGAAGACTGTCCTAAAAGGTACCTAGTCGAAAGGACTGTGTGGACGCGCAGCTGACTAGACTAGCATATTACATGGTGGTTGGCTTGGTCTCACTAGCCATGAGGCATTGGATGCTAGCCAGATAATATGGACTCGGAAGGATCTGGTCGGATTCGACATAGTCGGATCCGAGTCCAGATAAGGTCCGAGTCGGACAGACCCAACTATGAGACGCAGCGATATGTCATCTGTGAGTCTCTAGTACAACATACATTCTATATCCTAAGACCTGAGATGACGCATGTACTCGGGATGGTGACAAACCTCGACCAAACGCTACTCCGTAACAGGGTAGTTATAAAGGTAGATTTCGGGCTTGTCCAAACCCTTTCTGCGAGACATGGTCGAGCAAGATGGGATTTGCCCCTCCGATCAGGAGAGATATACTCTGGGCCCCTCATGTGATCCGACCAAGATAAGCATGGCCATGCGACAAGGATTATGAGATAATCCGGTTTGTGGACGGCATCACTCGAGCGAGAAAGAGGTCAGGCTAGCACAAGGATGACAGACTCGCCTTGAGCCCGACAACATATATCATGTGGTAAAGGGAACAAAAGTGTGATGTATAGGTTCGCCTAACCAGCTTCATTGTCTACTTGGTGGTCGGCATGCCTTGCTAGAGGCCGCTACCAACCGAGCAGGTCGGAGGTGATCCGACCTGCGACCAAGCAGATGTGAACCTAATGGGCACACGCTTAAGGGAAGGAACCTGTGAGGCTGGAGCCGACTCCACGAGTCAGATGTGATCCTACTCGGACTCGGACCCAGGCCTAACAGACTTTGGGCTTTAGGATCCGTGCGAGGCCCAAGTGTTGAGCCCGCGATGGATGCCGATATATAGTGGAGGTGCGGCACACTCATTCGGTTGATTGCTTCGGCGCCGTCATTAGGGATTTGCATGTGTTGCAACTAGCCACCTTCACTCGCCGCCGGTTGTGTGATCGGATCTAGCAGTCCGCCGCACGACGTTCCTCCTGCACGAGCGGATACCGTTAGGGGTGGTGCACTTGCGCCGCTTCGGCGAACCTGTTGTGGGATCCGATCGGCTACGTGGGAGATCGATGAGGAGGAGACGACTCCGGAGACGCGCTGCCCCAACTCTAGTTCTGCTGCACGGCACTGCGCATCTAGTGGTAACGATCTATGATCCATCTCTGGTAGCATGTTCCTGGATGTTCTGTGCATAGGGAAAATTTTAATTTGTAGTCGACGCACCCGACCGTATAACCCAACAACAGGGTCTCTAGCTTAAGGTAATCACGATCTGCTGAGTGTTAGTAGGACGGGAGTAACAAGGAAATATTTGTGAAATAGTTTCATTAATATTCGAAACTGTTCCGAGAGGAACCGGAATTTCGTGGTCACCGGAAGGGTTGCGGAGTTTATCGGACAATACCGAGTATTACTGATAAATAATATATAGGTGGAAAATGTTTCTGGTGATATTAAATTAATAATAAAAGGCTCTAGTAATCGTTAGGAGGCTTTTATATTTAATTTAATATCAACGGGCCTTAAAAGGCCAAGTAGTGGATGGAGTATTGGGCCAAAAGGGCCCAATAGGGGTGGCGCCCCCTCTCCCATGGAAAGGAGGGAGGGGAGGCCGAATTGGGGAGAAATTCCCCCTCCCCTAGGCCGGTGCAAGGGGAGACTTCCCTCCTTGTGCGGCGCTCCCTCCTCTCCCTCCAACCTATATATACAAGAGGCTTTTGCACCTTTTCTCTACACAAGTTTTGGAGCCTCCTCTAGTTCTCTAGTTCTAGTTCTAGTTGGTCCTAGTTGATTAATTAGAGCTTAACCTAGATCCTCTAATCCTCATAAGTAGAAGCCCAGTGTGGTTCTAATATCCTCCCTCTAATTCTCCGGTGATGATTAGCTCTGGACGGCGAAGCGCTGCCGGATCGTGAAGACCGTACTATTGCAACTCGTAGAGAGGCCGTCCTTTCGGTCTTCCATTCGAGGGACTGTTCGTGGGCGGTTCGTGGGATCGTTCATCTACGGTTCGAGGGACTCGAAGTACGATCTACACCAACTCGTGTTCTTCCGCTGCAACTCAGAGTCGGTAACGATCAAATCCAAGCCGTTAATGCATCTTCATATTGTTCCTGGGTGATCGTAGGGCTATTTTTTTGTTTTCTACTACGTTTCCAACAGTGGCATCATGAGCGGATCTATGAGTAGATGCAGGTTTCGATCTAGATCACATGTGGATGTGAGGGTTTGATGTTCTTGCTATGCTTCTCTCAAGTGTTGCTTCGGTTCAATTCATTGATGGCATGATGTAGCTTTGCACAAAGTTCTGACAATCGATCGGCTTTGGCTGTCGATGATCTGCTAACAGTTCTTTGGGCTTCATCATAGTCAAGAATAGTGAACTATCGCAAACACGAGAGGGCAATGAAGATGAATGGTTTTCTAGGGGGTCATTCGTATTGACGAAGTTTAGTGTGGGGCTAGAGATTTTTAATTAAGTCTCTTCCCTCACACACCCCGAAAGTTAATCTAGCAACAAGAATTATCGCCTTGGTGGTGGACGTATGTAGCTAGTGTTATCCGGAAACCCTAGAAGCCACATAATAAAAAATTGCCAAACCGATTAGAGGATGTCTAACTTGGTTTTGCAGGTTGCACGTGATGTGGTATAGCCTTCGTCATGATAATGAGTTTATGTATGAGATGGTTATATTTTGTAATGTTAAGTGGCATGCGCGTCACAGTATGCCATGATGGCTGGAGCCAAGGGATTGTCTATTTTATGACCTGCGTGTCAATCTCGTTATTTATTCATCGGTCGTAAGATGGAGGACCCCAGAGCTTCACCCGGCGCAGGAGGACAAAGGTATCTCCATGGCGGCAGTTTTCAAAATCGTCGCCACGGCAACTATTTCGGAGAAACTTTCATGAAGACCTCGGAGGACCATTGAAAGCGTAGGTTATCTCCCAGAGGGGGGGTGAATGGGCGATTTTGAAAGTTATTTGTCAAACTCTGATGAATTTGACGAAGAACAGAGTGAAGAAATAGAAACGCAAGGGAAACTAAGTCATCACAGAATCAGTGTACATGCGAACAGGATACATAAGGGTGAAGAACATGCAATCATACAATCATACACACATGAAGAATATGAACTGAGGAAATAAAAGATAGTACGATCAAATACTTCAGTTCAAATTCATCAGAGGATGGATCACAAATTCTTCAGCAACGGAATAAAGTAAGGGAGGGTGAGGAATTTGAAACCAGGTTGGCTCGGTGAAGACAATGGAATTTGGTAGACCAGTTCCAGTTGCTGCATCAACTATACGTCTGGTTGAGGTGGCTGAGTCGCAACTCAGAGAACACTTAGTCCTCACCGTATTCCTCTTGAGCAAAGGTCACTTAGACCCCGCCCAATCACTCGTGGTAAGTCTTCAAGGTAGACTTCCAAAACCTTCACAGACTTATTCACCAGCACGCCACAATTACTCTTGGGTGCTCAGAACATGACGCCTAACCGTCTGGAGGAATGACAGTCCTCAAAGGTAACAAGCGTTGGATCACACAGATCAATCTCTTCAGTGATGCTCAATCACTTAGGCTCTAGTTGGGTTTTTCCTCACTTGGGTTTTTCCTCTCTTGGGTTCACTCAAAGTCGTCAGAGGATGGGTTGCTCTCAAATGACAAGTGTCAAGTTCTCTCGGAGCAGCCAACCAACAACTGGTTGGGGGGGTGGGGGCGGTTATTTATAGCCAGAGGGCAACCCGACATAAAATGTCATAAATGCCCTTGACTGATTCGACCGTTGTCAGGATAAGGATCCACTCGACAGCTGGCACTCGGCACAACAACGGTCGGAAAATTGTACTCTCAAATTCGCCAGGGCACTCAATTTCCTCACTTTAGGCAGATCGCACTGGCGAACTCCTAACTCCTCAGCCTGACCCAATTCGTCAGCGACTAGATGAACTTCGTTACTGTCGCTAGCAAATGCGTCAGCTGTACTGGAGATTTCCAAAGGCTTCACTCGAAGCGGCTTGTGTATGGGTTTCAGTAAGTTTGAGAAGTTTTGAGCATCACTTTGGAAATGTGAAATATGTTTCACCTAGACCCCCTTCGAAGACTTTGGATTTGTCAGATTCCAACAGCACAATACATCTATATTTGCCAAAGATGACAATCATATCAAGATCACAAAGTATTGAGTCAGGCATGAGGTTGAATCCAAGGGACTCGACAAGCATCACCTTTTCCATGTGTCGATCCTTTGAAATGGCAACCTTACCTAGACCCAATACCTTGCTTTTTCCTTTGTCAGCGTATGTGATATGCTTCAGATGAGATGGTGTAAGGGGAGCATCAGTGAGGAGATTCCTATCTCCAGTCATGTGATTCGTGCAGCCACTGTCCAAGACCCATTCAGTGGCTGAAGGTGTGTCATCCTGTAGAAGCATTAGTCTGACTTACAAATTCATATGCTTCAAAGTGAAGAATATGATAATAATCAATTTCGTCAGACAATTTCATCAATGAGTAATATCAAGCAGCATAAGGGATGTGTGAAATGAAAAATTCATTCCAGCATGATTAGCCTGCATCCCAACAGGCATTTTGTCAGGTCTTCAGCAAAGTCATCAGACATTTAGTTGACTGAAGACCCGACCCTGCAGAAGAGATTAGTTCTTCTTCTTAACCACCCACATCTGAATGGGTGGCTGAGAAGCAATGTGTCAAAGTGCATTGATGGAGAACTTAGGCATTGAAGAATAAGCATTTCTCTTCACAGGAGGGTTATAGTAATTGAATGCATAAGCAGAGAAATTCTTCGAAGATTTGTGAGCATAGTGGTTCGAAGAATAATGCTCATATTCATCATATCGCTGTTTGTTTCCCTGCGAAACAGAGGCATTAGTGCGACCATAAGTGGGTCTGCGTCCATTTGACGACTTTGATCCCTGTAAGGAATTTGCCCTGGGAAGTTTCTTCTTCATTGGTGGTGTCATGATGACATTCACCTGAACATTTTCCAAAAGGCTTTTAGGAACCCAGATTTTCTTCACAGGTGGACCGTTCCTGCAATTAGTACCAATGAATCTGGCAAAGACCTCACCATTCTGATTCTTGAACAGTTTATAGTTAGAGTCAAATGACTCATCAGAAGAATATGAAGAATCACAAGTATAGCCAGATAAAGTGGATGGGTCTACTGGAGGTCCCTTTGCAGTAACCCAGGTGGTTTTGGGATACTGCTCAGGCTTCCAATACGAGCCATCAACATTGAGCTTTATCTCAAAGGCAATACCCTCTTTCCTAGGGTTCCTGTGAAGAATTTGTTTTTTGAGCACATCACACTGGGTTTGATGCCCTTTGAGGCTTTTGCACATGCCAGTGACATACAATTCCTTTGCACCTCGAGCCATGAAGCAATAGGTGGGAGCGTAGTCATCAGCACAGTCATCATTGTTGGTGGAGATACCATTATCCTCAGTGTTGAAGATGGACTTGCTGACGTACTCAGTAGCGAGTGCAAGGCTTGCCACACCAGTGTCTGACTCCTCCTCAGACTCCTCAGCTTGCTGATCATCAGATTCTTCTTCAAAATCCATTTCCTTCCCGAGGAATGCACGAGCTTTGCCAGAACTAGATTTCTTGTGAGATGAGGACTTTGATGAAGACTTTGAGGACTTAGATGAGGACTTCTTTTTCTTCCCATCAGATTCATCATCATCCCTGCTCTTCTTCTTCTTCTTTTGCCAAAGAGGGCAGTCGGCGATGTAGTGGCCTGACTTCTTGCATTTGTGACAGGTTCTTTTGTTGTAGTCTCGAGCAGACGCTTCTCCAGTGTTCTTCGAGTCATACCTTGAAGATTTTCCGAATCTGTTCTTCTTGGAAAACTTCTGGAACTTCTTCACCAGCATAGCCAGTTCTCTGCCAATTTCCTCAGCACCGTCAGAACTGCTCTCATATTCCTCTTCTTCTTCTTCAGATGAAGAAATAGCCTTGGCTTTTGCTTTTGCCTTCAGAGCGCGGGGGCGACCATAGCTGGGTCCATACATATCTCTCTTCTCAGCTTGCTGAAATTCATGTGTGTTGAGCCTCTCAAGAATATCAGCAGGATCCAGAGACTTGTAATCAGGGTGCTCTTGAATCATTAGTGCCAAAGTGTCGAAGGAACTGTCCAGAGACCTCAGCAACTTCTTCACCACCTCATGATCAGTGATGTCAGCAGCACCAAGAGCCTGAAGCTCATTGGAGATATCAGTGAGGCGGTCGAAGGTTTGCTGCACGTTTTCGTTGTCGAGTCTTTTGAAGCGGTTGAAGAGATTGCGCAGAACATCAACTCGGGAGTCACGTTGAGTGGAAACACCTTCATTCACTTTTGAAAGTCGGTCCCAGATAAGCTTCGAGGTTTCCAGTGCACTCACTCTGCCATACTGTCCTTTGTTGAGATGACCACAAATGATGTTCTTCGCTTGAGAGTCCAGTTGCTTGAAACGCTTCACGTCAGCAGCATTGATACTTGGTGAAATGGTGGGGATGCCGTTCTCGACGGTGAACCAGAGATCATTGTCAATAGCCTCAAGATGCATTCGCATCTTGTTCTTCCAGTAGGGGTAGTCTGTGCCATCGAAGACGGGGCACGCAGCGGAGACCTTGATCATACCTGCGGTCGACATAACTAAAACTCCAGGTGGTTAAACCAAAATCACACAGAACAAGGGAGTACCATGCTCTGATACCAATTGAAAGCGCAGGTTATCTCCCAGAGGGGGGGTGAATGGGAGATTTTTAAAGTTATTCTTCAAACTCTGATGAATTTGACGAAGAACAGAGTGAAGAAATAGAAACGCAAGGGAAACTAAGCCATCACAGAATCAGTGTACATGCGAACATGATACATAAGGGTGAGGAACATGCAATCATACAATCATACACACATGAAGAATATGAACTGAGGAAATAAAAGATAGTACGATCAAATACTTCAGTTCAAATTCGTCAGAGGATGGATCACAAATTCTTCAGCAGCGGAATAAAGTAAGGGAGGGTGAGGAATTTGAAACCAGGTTGGCTCGGTGAAGACAATGGAATTTGGTAGACCAGTTCCAGTTGCTGCATCAACTGTACATCTGGTTGAGGCGGCTGAGTCGCAACTCAGAGAACACTTAGTCCTCACCGTATTCCTCTTGAGCTAAGGTCACTTAGACCTCGCCCAATCACTCGTGGTAAGTCTTCAAGGTAGACTTCCAAAACCTTCACAGACTTGTTCACCGGCACGCCACAATTACTCTTGGGTGCTCAGAACATGACGCCTAACCGTCTGGAGGAATGACAGTCCTCAAAGGTAACAAGCGTCGGATCACACAGATCAATCTCTTCAGTGATGCTCAATCACTTAGGCTCTGGTTGGATTTTTCCTCACTTGGGTTTTTCCTCTCTTGGGTTCACTCAAAGTCGTCAGAGGATGGGTTGCTCTCAAATGACAAGTGTCAAGTTATCTCGGAGCAGCCAACCAACAACTGGTTGGGGGGCGGCTATTTATAGCCCGGGGGCAACCCGACATAAAATGTCATAAATGCCCTTGACTGATTCGACCGTTGTCAGGATAAGGATCCACTCGACAGCTGGCACTCGGCGCAGCAACGGTCGGAAATTTGTACTCTCAAATTCGTCAGGGCACTCAATTTCCTCACTTTAGGCAGATCGCACTAACGAACTCCTAACTCCTCAGTCTGACCCAATTCGTCTGCGACTAGATGAACTTCGTCACTGTCGCTAGCAAATGCGTTAGCTGTACTGGAGATTTCCAAAGGCTTCACTCGAAGCGGCTTGTGTATGGGTTTCAGTAAGTTTGAGAAGTTTTGAGCATCACTTTGGAAATGTGAAATATGTTTCACCTAGACCCCCTTTAACAGTACGGTTTTTCCTATGACTCAAATAAGAAGAAAAGAAACTACGAAAACCAAAGTCTTCAAGCTTCAAAGTCTTCACATCAATTTCTTCAAAGGCCGTACCAATTTCATCATCAAATTCTTCACTTGAAGAAATCTATTTTTAGGGGTCGTCTTCCATGTGTTAAGCCAAATCTTCAGGGACTCTGTCTCCTGTGTATACTCACAAACACATTAGTTCCTCAACCTATTTGTCTTCAATACTCCAAAACCACTAAGGGGGCACTTGATGCACTTACAACCATGGAGACGTTCCCGGCGCCCAGGGCTATACCATATCATGCTATTATGGATTACCTGAGATGTTTATCCCTTTATTGTTTGCACCCTTTGATTGCGCAGTAGTCAATTATTAGGGTGATCTCTCACGGAAAATATCAAGTTAAAAGGTGCTCTTCGTAGTGTAGCAACCGTCTATAGCATGTGGCTTTTCAGAGTACTACATGCTACCATGAGTACAAACGGAGGGTGAAGTGTAAGGTGGGTCAAGGTAAGACCTCACAGCAGAAACACTCGGTTATTTTGAAGTTCTAGCAGAAACGTTCTGAGCTCGGAGCACGAAGCATCGAAAGATGAACAAGAGTCATATGGAGATATGATCGTCAAGTTTGCCTACCGGTTGAAGTTCACATCATCTATGATGCTACCATCCATGGCTATGAACAAGATCAGGATCTTGAATCATTCACTTTCAATTATGAGAGATATTGATTTGAGTGGGAGTGCACTTTATATTAAAATTGTTTAAAGACTAGTGGAAATTAATTATGAACAATGTCTAAAGTGAATCTTGTGTTTGTTGTTGTAGATCAATGGCTCACAATAATTTGAATTTAGCTCCTCTGTTTGAGAAGGAAAAGTTAGCTGTAAATGGTGGAAACTATGAGGATTGGATCCACACTCTGAGATGTGTTCTCAGAAGTGCTAAGAAAGAATATGTGTTGGATCAACAACTTGGTGATCCTCCGGCGCCAGGAGCGTCTCAGGATGTCATCAACGTGTTTATATCTCGCAAGAATGATTTCAGTGTTGTCAAAAGTATTATGCTATCTTGCATGGATTCAGCGTTACGGAAACGTTTTGAACAATCCAGTACCATCGAAATTGTCGAGGCACTCGAAGTTCTGTATCAAAAAGAAACAGCTGAAGTTCATGAGATGACTGAAGCAATGGAAGAATGCAAAATAGCCGAAGTTGGTGAGCAAGGTGTCAGGCTTGCAGACTATTATGATAGTATTACTGCAATGGATATTGATTTTTCCAAGACACCGGAAAATGATTTGATCCTTACTTCGCTTTATGAAGCGATGATCAAAACCAATGAAGTCAGAATGCAGAACCAGCAAAAGTTGCTAGTGAACAAAACAGAAAGTTTCAAAAAGAAACACAACACCAAGAGGAACAAGGGTGGAGCTTCTTGTGAGACTATATGTTTCTACTGCAAAGAGAAAGGACACTGGAAGAGAAATTGCTTGAAATATCTGGCGGATAAGAAGAACATGTCTTCTAGTAAAGGTATAGAAGTTATACAAGTTAATGTTATTGACATTCCACTTGCAAACAATTCATGTAAGTCATGGGTATTTGATACCGGATCAGTTGCTCATTTTTGCAACACGATGCAGGGACTACAGAAGGTTCGCAAGCTGAAAAAGAATGAAGTTCTGATGTGAGTCGGAAATGGTGATGGGATCGCCGCTCAAGCCGTCGGTGTCATGTCTTTGAATTTACCTTCAGGATTTATCTTAGAACTGAATAATTGCTATTTTGTTCCGAAGTTGTGTAAGAAAATTATCTCTGGATCATGTTTAATAGACAATGGATATTCTTATAAGTCTGAGAGCAATGGTTGTTCAATATATTATAAGAATATGTTTTATGGATTTGCACCTATGATTGGTGGCTTATTCTTTTTAGATCTTGAAAGTGAAAAAGATGTCTAAACATTAATGCTAAACGTCTTAAGAAGACTGATGATACCACTTACATGTGGCACTGCCGTCTTGGTCATATTGGAAAGAAATGTATGCAAAAGCTTCATAAAGATGGAGTATTGCCGTCTTTTGATTTTGAATTATTTGACATATGCGAAGCTTGTCTAATGGGTAACATGACGCCTAACCGTCTGGAGGAATGACAGTCCTCAAAGGTAACAAGCGTCGGATCACACAGATCAATCTCTTCAGTGATGCTCAATCACTTAGGCTCTGGTTGGGTTTTTCCTCACTTGGGTTTTTCCTCTCTTGGGTTCACTCAAAGTCGTCAGAGGATGGGTTGCTCTCAAATGACAAGTGTCAAGTTATCTCGGAGCAGCCAACCAACAACTGGTTGGGGGGGGGGGCGGCTATTTATAGCCAGGGGGCAACCCGACATAAAATGTCATAAATGCCCTTGACTGATTCGACCGTTGTCAGGATAAGGATCCACTCGACAGCTGGCACTCGGCGCAGCAACGGTCGGAAAATTGTACTCTCAAATTCGTCAGGGCACTCAATTTCCTCACTTTAGGCAGATCGCACTAACGAACTCCTAACTCCTCAGTCTGACCCAATTCGTCAGCGACTAGATGAACTTCGTCACTGTCGCTAGCAAATGCGTCAGCTGTACTGGAGATTTCCAAAGGCTTCACTCGAAGCGGCTTGTGTATGGGTTTCAGTAAGTTTGAGAAGTTTTGAGCATCACTTTGGAAATGTGAAATATGTTTCACCTAGACCCCCTTTAACAGTACGGTTTTTCCTATGACTCAAATAAGAAGAAAAGAAACTACGAAAACCAAAGTCTTCAAGCTTCAAAGTCTTCACATCAATTTCTTCAAAGGCCGTACCAATTTCATCATCAAATTCTTCACTTGAAGAAATCTATTTTTAGGGGTCGTCTTCCATGTGTTAAGCCAAATCTTCAGGGACTCTGTCTCCTGTGTATACTCACAAACACATTAGTTCCTCAACCTATTTGTCTTCAATACTCCAAAACCACTAAGGGGGCACTTGATGCACTTACAATCTCCCCCTTTTTGGTGATTGATGACAAATTGGTTAGGCTTTCAACGGGAGTAAAAATAATTGAAGTGTAAGTACAGAGTTTGAAGAAATTGATTACAAGATATTGAGGAACTCCCCCTGAAGATGTGCATATGAGGAATTTGCTTTGGATTGCAAATGCACATGGCAGGTTGAAATTTTGGAGATCTCCCCCTATATCTTGGAATCCAATCATGCATGATCATAAGATATTTGAAGAATATGAATGCATGATGAAAATTTGTGTCTGACGAAATTGTGCATGCATGAGCAGATATATTTAATGATCAGAGCACGCATAAGAAACATTGCAAAAGAGTCAGACAACCAACAGTTATTTAAGTTACAACTCATCAAGAGCGAATCAAAGGAAGTTCAAGAGCTGCAACTTAAGCAAAAACATCCCATATAACGACCCGCTTGAAGACTAACTCACACTTCTCCCCCTTTGTCATCAGATGACCAAAAGGAGGCAAGGTGAGGACTAACGCCCCTGAAGAATAACATCGCGATGAAGATTAGGGAGCGCCAGCGTTGTCGGGGTCGCATGAAGCAGATGGACCAGTTGCATCGTCTTCAACAGCTTCATTTTCATCAGTGGTGCGTGATGAAGACTCTGAGCTCGGCATTAGAGGAGGAACTTGAACTTTCTTTTACTTCTTCCTAGGCGGTTCTGCCCAGTCAAAGTTCATTTGAAAATCCATTTCTGCAAGTTCTTCATCTGTCTTGAGATGCGAGAGGATGGCCCATGATCTGTCAAATATCTCATGCAGATAGTAGCGGTTTTTGCGCACCGAGTTATGAGTCACAGTCATGTTGGCTTGAACTGCAGCAAACTGACGCTTAACCCATCAGTGATTTCTGTCCACTTTCTGATGAAGACTGATAAGCAACTCACGGTCCGTCATGACACGTGGTGCTTCAGTTGAAGAATTTGGCCTTGAAGCTTTTGCTGCAGTATCCTGGCTAGCAGATTCATCAGCATGGGAGCTGGAGATTGGTTGACGAAATTGTCCATCAAGGGGACGAATTCCTTCATCTATAGGTGTCTTGCCCTTGCCAGGTAATGAGGAGATGGTGCTTTGAAGAATTTCAACTTCTGGCAAATAGCTCAGATGATTTTGTTTGTCAGCCTTGTAGTGAGTTGCAGATCGGGATCGGATGAATCTCATGATCCATGGAGCATATGGCTTCAAATCAAAAGGCGACTGTGCCACTGTGACCAAAGTCCTCAGAAAGAAGTCATGAATGTTGATGGGAGTGCCATGTATAATACGAAACAGCAAATTCTTCATGATTCCCACAACATCTTCAGTGTTGGAGTTGTGACCCTTAATTGGACTGAGGGTTTTGGACAGAATACGAAAAATGGTCCTTGGCACATATAGCAAGTCCTTCACTAGGAAGGTTGTCCTTTGAGCTTCTCCTTCAGCGATTGGCTTCATCAGTACTTGTATCAGGTGGTCAGGCAGCTCAGGTTCTTCATAGATTCGCTTTGCATCATCTTGGGGCGGATCAACTGGGATAGCACGAAGAAGTTCTTCAATTGGTGCTTTATAGTGAGTGTCTTCACTCATTCATTCCAGTGCCCATGTTGCAATGTCTTCAGCCTCTCCAGAAAAATGCACAGTGGCGTAGAACTGAAGAATGAGTTCTTCATTCCAATCGCACACATCAGAGCAGAAGCTAAGTAATCCTGCATCGTGAAGAACAGCCAGAACTGGCCGAAAGCACGGAAGGGACTCCATATCCACGTGAGGAATATGGCGATGAGGAAATACTTTGTTCTTGTCAAACAACAATGAGGCATAAAAATTCATCTGCGTCCTTGTCTAGAATCGCAGGCGCCTGATCTTGGCTGAGTCATATGGGGACTCGTCTATGAATAAATTCTTCTCTTCAAAGAATTTGGCGTTGTCGAACTGAGGCCGCCTGAGGGTTCTGCCAATCTTGGGCATAACTGGCACTGGCTGAAGGTTGTGCATCTTCTTGCGGACATCAAACACTGGTCGTGGGGACCCAATGGAATCATTGGGATCAGTAACAGCAAGTGATTTAGCAATTTCCTCAGCTGTGGCAGTTGGAACAGTATCTGTATCTGCTGAAGGAATTGAATCAGCGCGCTGAGGGGATGTATTGATGACATCCACGGTGGGCTCTTGAGCAGTTTCATCAGCTGCTGCAGCTGGTATTTCTTCAGGATTGCTCTGGAGGGGTGATGGTTGTTTCTCCTCAGAGCCCGTTTGAATTTCTTCAGTGACGGCGGGTGATTGCGGCACTTGCGTCAGAGGTGTGGTGAGGGGCGAGTTAGGATGGAACGCTTCCCAAAAGTCATCAACGATTGGTGGGGTGGTAGCGCCATCAATGTCCACATCCTCTTCAGTTGCTTCACTTCTTGCAGTCGGAGTAGTGCCATTTTCTTCAGCCAACGGAACCTGTGAGGGCTTAAGTGACACAATCTGGTGAAGCGAAGCAGTATCTTCGACTTCAATCTCTTCATCCACTAGCTCTGTGGTAGCAGCTGGGTGGGTTTCTTTGTCATCTTCATCAGCCTGAGGAATGTCATATTCCACCCCATATGGAACAAGTTGAAGATTTGCAGAGGCAGGAGTAGGGGGCGCTGATGAGATTGGTATGGCATCAATTGGTTCTTTTGAAGACATTGGAGCCGTCTTCACTTTCTTCACTGTTGCAGTGATGGTCGGTGAGGCTGAAGCTTTTCTCTTCTTTGCTTCCTTCTCTGCAGCCTTTGTTCTCTTCACTTCTGCTGCAGAAGGAAGTGTGATATGCTTCACAGATGAAGACATTGGAGGAACTGTTGCAGAGGAACTTGGTGGTTCATTTTCTTCAGGGTCGACTGATGCAGTCACCCTTGCTGTTTATTCAGGAACAATATCGTCAGTTGCCCTTTCACTTTCTTCAGGCGCAACCTCTGTTGCCCTGGTTGTCTTACTGGTTGGAGCTGGAGCTGAGAAACTGGAAGGAGGCATCGTGCCGATCTTGGCAACCTCTCGCTGGTTGTGCTCTTCAACAACCTTTTTAGTTGTGGTGATGAATTTGTCACGCACACCACAGCAGTGACTAGACTGTCTTTCAAATTCCTCAGACAGCTGTTGAATCTCAGATTGCAAGGTCACAAGATGCTGAGGGGAAATAGAGAGCATGTTCTTCCGCAGCTCCTTCTCTTTCTGCAGCTACTGTTTTCTTACCAGTTTAGCTTGAGCAATTTTGTGCTTCTCGTTCAATATGAAAGTAGACAACACATGACTCGGACCAGGTGGCAGGTTCAGTTCGTCAAGAGGTGTATCTGGCTTGGTGCACCAGATATCAATGAAGTCTAGCAGCTTCTTTGGATCAAGCATCATTGGAACTGAAGAATTCTTAGCAATGGCAGCTTGCTCTTGCTTTCTTCTGAGGAACTCCGCGAGCTCATCTTCGTCGGCCTGCCCGTGTTCATCAGCCTGAGGCACGACTGCCTTGCTCTTGGGACTTGGCCTAGGTCCACGGCCAGCAGTAGCCTTTTTCTTCAGCGTGGGCAATGAAGATGATGACTGCCCACAAGCTGAGGCACTTGATGCAGCGATAGAGGCTGTTGCAAAGCCCTTGGTGCGCTGGCAAGATGCGAGCACGACCGGTGTTGAAGATTTTGCTGCTGCCACTGAAGAACTTGTAGCAGGAGGAGGCACTGAAGATTTTGATGCCTTGGGTGCTGAAGCCTTTGAAGAAGCTGGCTGGGCCACTGAGGGCTTTGAGACAGTTGGCTTCGGCTTGATGGCAGGCTTCTTTTGCATAGCCTTCTTTGGAGCACTGGCACTGCCACTTGCATCTGCTTCAGTTGAGGCCTTTGCGGCCTTGTTGAATTCATCAACAGCCTTCTTGGCCTGTTTCTGCAACTTGGCCTATTGCTTTGCCCATTCTTTGGGGAATTCTTCACCCCTACGGATGCTGGTTGAATGAGCAGTTTGGCCTTCAGCAAGAGGTGGCCTGTTGCATGGTGGCTTCACAGCAAAGTCCTTCATGTACTTGGAGGTGACGAAATTGTAGTCCCTCCTCTGGTATGTCCAGTACCTCTTGATCTTTTGCATGCGCGTTTTGCGCTGCTCCTTCGTTTCCTTTCCATGAGTTTCCTCATCTGGTGTGCAATATCCATCATACATATCATCTGGTATCTCAAAAGTTGTGTGTTCTTCTTTCCGTTTGCCTCCCTTCTGAGGCCTTTTCCCATCAGCCATTTTCTTCAGCTGAGGTTTTTGAACTTTTGAGGACTCTGAAGATGTTTGAAGATTTTCCTCAAGCAATGCTGCAAATGAATTAATTTGATGAGAACCTAGTGATTCGTCTGCAGACATGGTACCTGTGAATAGAGTGTAGTTGCGAGGAAACAGGGAAGAGTCACATGCGTTCTCAGAGATTTTTCAAAATAAACCAGGTGAAGAAATTGACCCTTATCGTCTTGACGCATTTCACCAAGTGTTCTTGACACAGATTCCCGAGTTGTACAGATTGAAGCAATTGCACAATTGAGGAATCTTGTTGTTAAGTGTAACTTAGATGCGAATACTCAAGACTGGCCAGAAGGAAGTGCTGATGAATTGAAAGAGTGGTAAAAACAGCACTTGAAGATTTTGAGGCAGCAAAAGGATCAAACTGGGGTGGTAAAAATAACTTTTATTTACCCCAATGATGAACTTCGACGAACTGGACGATGAGGCGATGGAAATCGTCAGTTCAGATCTTCCGTGCCCTAACTTGGCGACGAAATACATCTACGGCGGCGGCGGAGGTGAAGAAATCCATGGCCTGCGCGAGTACGATGGCGAAGAAGTCAAGGCAGTGAAGCTCTTCCTCTCTGGTGACGATGAGATCCAGCGGCGGTGCTAGGGATTGAGAGCGACAGGGGCGCGAGTGTGAAATGAGCTGGGTTGACGAGGTCAAGCCTTTATATAGGCGCGGTAAAAACTGAGTGGTTCGAAGATTTTGGACGGATAAGCCCCTGGTGTTTCGCATCTGTGTGACACGCATCACACATGCATTTTCATCTGTATCCTCGCGTGCGAAGTGCGGGATGAAGTTACCGTGGCAACCGCCAAAAATTGATTAGAATGTTTTCAAAATGTGTTCGCAATTTCTTCAGCTGTCAAGGACACAGTGAAGACTTTTAATAGTGTCAAGTAGAACGCATGTGAAGAATTTGTGAACAGAGTGGGTTGAGTTTCGCATAGAGGGGAGCGGGTCCGATCACATCCACATAGATGACGAAAAACACGATTGAAGAATTAGCAATATGTGGATGCTGTTGAGGACATGAAAAACTCAAATATATATATAGGTATAGAACCAAAAGCAGAGAAGAATAACCTCAAATGACGAATTTGAAAAGTTTGACGAAATTGCAAATGACGAAAAACTCAAATTTGAAGAATGTCAAAAGAGGTGGTGGCGTTACCCACCGTATAAGAACTATGATGATTTCTGACACCACGTACAATTATCGTAGGGTTCTGAGAATCAAGTTCTTCATTAATTTCTTCACACTTGGAGGGTTAGTCTTCATTGATTGAAGAAAAACGTTACTTCGTGTGTTGTGCATCAAAGTCATCAAGAATGCATAAGCGTTAGGATGTGTGTCCAATTCAAAGGACATTCGAAGATTCTAAGATGTTTAGCTCACACCGCAACATGCAAAACCTTCTCTCATCCAAGGGTTTAGTGAAGATGTCTGCAAGCTGGTCTTCAGTCTTCACGTGGTCGATGACGATGTCTCCCTTCAGCACATGATCACGAAGAAAATGGTGACGAATCTCAATGTGCTTCGTCCTTGAGTGTTGCACTGGGTTGTGGGCGATCTTGATGGCACTCTCATTGTCGCAGAAGAGTGGCACTTTCTTCACGTTGACGCCATAATCTTTGAGTGTTTGCTTCATCCAGAGTAATTGAGAGCAGCAGGCGCCATCAGCAATGTACTCAACCTCGGCTATAGAGAGTGAAACGCAGTTCTGCTTCTTCGAGGACCAACATACAAGAGATCGTCCGAGGAAATGGCATGTGCCTGATGTTGACTTGTGATCCACACGATCACCAGCATAATCAGAATCAGAATATCCAGCAAGATCAAGTGATGAGCCCTTGGGATACCATAATCCAAGCGTTGGGGTGTGAGCCAAATATCGAAGAATTCGTTTCACAGCCAGGTGGTGTGATTCCTTTGGTGACGCTTGAAAGCGGGCACACATGCAAACGCTAAGCATAATATCTGGCCTAGATGCACATAGGTAAAGCAGCGAACCAATGATGGAGCAATATACCTTCTGATCGAAATCTTTACAATTTTCATCAGTGTTGAGTTGGCCATTTGTTGGCATTGGTATCTTGAGGCCTTTGCAATCTTGCATTCCGAATTTCTTCAGGCAGTCTCTGAGGTATTTCTCCTGAGATATAAAGATGCCATTGGGTTGTTGACGAATTTGAAGCCCGAGGAAGAATTTCAACTCTCCCATAATAGACATTTGATATTCTTCTTGCATCATATGAGCAAATTTGTCACAAGCCCTAGGTGCCTGCTTGAGGCCATAGAGAGCCTTGTTGAGTCTGAAGACTTTGTCAGGATGCTTTGGGTCCTCAAAACCTGGTGGTTGAGCAACATATACTTCTTCCTCAAGCTTACCATTGAGGAATGCACTTTTCACATCCATTTGATATAAGAGGATATCATGATGGTTAGCATATGCAAGCAATATTCGAATGGCTTCAAACCTAGCAACAGGTGCAAATGTTTCATCGAAATCAATACCCTCAACCTGTGTGTAGCCTTGAGCTGCAAGACGAGCCTTATTTCTCACCACTTGGCCATTTTCATCTTGTTTGTTGCGGTAGATCCACTTAGTGCTGATGATATTGTGCTTGCGTGGATCAGGACGCTTAACAAGCTCCCACACATTGTTGAGCTCGAATTAACGCAATTCATCTTGCATCGCTTGAATCCATTCAGGTTTCAGAAAGGCTTCATCAACTTTGGTGGGCTCTGAAATAGAGACAAACGCGTAATGCCCACAAAAGTTAGCTAAATGTGAAGCTCTTGAGCGAGTTAGGGGACCAGGTGCATTGATGTTGTCGAGGATTTTTTCAATCTGCACTTCATTCGCCACTCGTGGATGTGCTGGACAAGGGCCTTGGTGTTGTTGTTGCCGTGCAGAATCCTCAGTGTCATTTTCATCAGGATGTTCATTTTCTTCACGACGAGGAACAACTACTTCTTCATCAGCAACTATTTCTTCACTGGGCACAATTTCACCAGTGCCCATCAGCTTGATAGATTCCTCAGGTGGCATTTCATCTAGCACAGGAGGCAGGTGCTCTCTTTGCGAGCCGTTAGTTTCATCGAACCGCACATCTACAGTTTCAACAACCTTGTGGTGGAAGGAGTTGAAGACTCTGTAGGTGTGCGAGTCCTTTCCGTAACCAAGCATAAAACCTTCATGTGCTTTCGGTGCAAATTTAGAATTGTGATGAGGATCTCTAATCCAGCATTTAGCACCGAAGACTTTGAAATAACTCACATTGGGTTTCTTGTCAGTGAGGAGTTCATATGAAGTCTTCTTGAGTAATTTGTGAAGATATACCCGGTTGATGATGTGGCATGCAGTGTCAATTGCCTCAGGCCAGAAGTGACGAGGAGTCTTGTATTCATCAAGCATAGTACGCGCCATCTCGATGAGGGTTCTATTCTTGCGCTCCACAACTCCATTCCGCTAAGGAGTGTAGGGAGCAGAGAGCTCATGAGTGATACCAAGTTCATCAAGATAATCATCGAGGCCAGTATTCTTGAACTCAGTGCCATTGTCACTCCTGATGTGCTTGATCTTGAGACCATAATTCGTCATGGCCCGATTGGAAAATCGTCGGAAGACGTTCTGAACTTCAGTCTTGTAGGTAATGATGTGCACCCAGGTGTAGCGAGAGTAGTCATCAACAATGACGAATCCATAAAGAGATGCTGCATTGGTTAGTGTGGCATAATGCGTAGGACCAAACAAATCCATATGAAGCAATTCAAAAGGACGAGTAGTGGTCATGATAGTCTTCGCCTGGTGCTTGGCTCTGGTCATCTTTCCAGACTCACAAGCGCCACAGAGGTGATCCTTGACGAATTTGACACCCTCGACGCCAATGATATGCTTCTTCTTGACGAGAGTGCTCAAATTCCTCATTCCAGCATGTCCAAGTCGTCGATGCCATAGCCAGCATTCCGAAGCTTTTTCCATTAGACATGTTGCGGGCTGAGGACATGTAGAGAAATCTACAATATACAAGTCACCTCTCCTAAAGCCTTCGAAGACTTTGGATTTGTCAGATTCCAACAGCACAATACATCTATATTTGCCAAAGATGACAATCATATCAAGATCACAAAGCATTGAGACAGGCATGAGGTTGAATCCAAGGGACTCGACAAGCATCACCTTTTCCATGTGTCGATCCTTTGAAATGGCAACCTTACCTAGACCCAATACCTTGCTTTTTTCCATTGTCAGCGTATGTGATATGCTTCAGATGAGATGGTGTAAGGGGAGCATCAGTGAGGAGATTCCTATCTCCAGTCATGTGATTCGTGCAGCCACTGTCCAAGACCCATTCAGTGGCTGAAGGTGTGTCATCCTGTAGAAGCATTAGTCTGACTTACAAATTCATATGCTTCAAAGTGAAGAATATGATAATAATCAATTTCGTCAGACAATTTCATCAATGAGTAATATCAAGCAGCATAAGGGATGTGTGAAATGAAAAATTCATTCCAGCATGATTAGCCTGCATCCCAACAGGCATTTTGTCAGGTCTTCAGCAAAGTCATCAGACATTTAGTTGACTGAAGACCCGACCCTGCAGAAGAGATTAGTTCTTCTTCTTAACCACGCACATCTGAATGGGTGGCTGAGAAGCAATGTGTCGAAGTGCATTGATGGAGAACTTAGGCATTGAAGAATAAGCATTTCTCTTCACAGGAGGGTTATAGTAATTGAATGCATAAGCAGAGAAATTCTTCGAAGATTTGTGAGCATAGTGGTTCAAAGAATAATGCTCATATTCATCATATCGCTGTTTGTTTCCCTGCGAAACATAGGCATTAGTGCGACCATAAGTGGGTCTGCGTCCATTTGACGACTTTGATCCCTGTAAGGAATTTGCCCTGGGAAGTTTCTTCTTCATTGGTGGTGTCATGATGACATTCACCTGAACATTTTCCAAAAGGCTTTTAGGAACCTAGATTTTCTTCACAGGTGGACCGTTCCTGCAGTTAGTACCAATGAATCTGGCAAAGACCTCACCATTCTGATTCTTGAACAGTTTATAGTTAGAGTCAAATGACTCATCAGAAGAATATGAAGAATCACAAGTATAGCCAGATAAAGTGGATGGGTCTACTGGAGGTCCCTTTGCAGCAACCCAGGTGGTTTTGGGATACTGCTCAGGCTTCCAATACGAGCTATCAGCATTGAGCTTTATCTCAAAGGCAATACCCTCTTTCCTAGGGTTCCTGTGAAGAATTTGTTTTTTGAGCACATCACACAGGGTTTGATGCCCTTTGAGGCTTTTGTACATGCCAGTGACATACAATTCCTTTGCACCTCGAGCCATGAAGCAATAGGTGGGAGCGTAGTCATCAGCACAGTCATCATTGTTGGTGGAGATACCATTATCCTCAGTGTTGAAGATGGACTTGCTGACGTACTCAGTAGCGAGTGCAAGGCTTGCCACACCAGTGTCTGAATCCTCCTCAGACTCCTCAGCTTGCTGATCATCAGATTCTTCTTCAGAATCCATTTCCTTCCCGAGGAATGCACGAGCTTTGCCAGAACTAGATTTCTTGTGAGATGAGGACTTTGATGAAGACTTTGAGGACTTAGATGAGGACTTCTTTTTCTTCCCATCAGATTCATCATCATCCCTGCTCTTCTTCTTCTTCTTTTGCCAAAGAGGGCAGTCGGCGATGTAGTGGCCTGACTTCTTGCATTTGTGACAGGTTCTTTTGTTGTAGTCTCGAGCAGACGCTTCTCCAGTGTTCTTCGAGTCATACCTTGAAGATTTTCCGAATCTGTTCTTCTTGGAAAACTTCTGGAACTTCTTCACCAGCATAGCCAGTTCTCTGCCAATTTCCTCAGCACCGTCAGAACTGCTCTCATATTCCTCTTCTTCTTCTTCAGATGAAGAAATAGCCTTGGCTTTTGCTTTTGCCTTCAGAGCGCGGGGGCGACCATAGCTGGGTCCATACATATCTCTCTTCTGAGCTTGCTGAAATTCATGTGTGTTGAGCCTCTCAAGAATATCAGCAGGATCCAGAGACTTGTAATCAGGGTGCTCTTGAATCATTAGTGCCAAAGTGTCGAAGGAACTGTCCAAAGACCTCAGCAACTTCTTCACCACCTCATGATCAGTGATGTCAGCAGCACCAAGAGCCTGAAGCTCATTGGAGATATCAGTGAGGCGGTCGAAGGTTTGCTGCACGTTTTCGTTGTCGAGTCTTTTGAAGCGGTTGAAGAGATTGCGCAGAACATCAACTCGGGAGTCACGTTGAGTGGAAACACCTTCATTCACTTTTGAAAGTCGGTCCCAGATAAGCTTCGAGGTTTCCAGTGCACTCACTCTGCCATACTGTCCTTTGTTGAGATGACCACAAATGATGTTCTTCGCTTGAGAGTCCAGTTGCTTGAAACGCTTCACGTCAGCAGCATTGATACTTGGTGAAATGGTGGGGATGCCGTTCTCGACGATGAACCAGAGATCATTGTCAATAGCCTCAAGATGCATTCGCATCTTGTTCTTCCAGTAGGGGTAGTCTGTGCCATCGAAGACGGGGCACGCAGCAGAGACCTTGATCATACCTGCGGTCGACATAACTAAAACTCCAGGTGGTTAAACCAAAATCACACAGAACAAGGGAGTACCTTGCTCTGATACCAATTGAAAGCGCAGGTTATCTCCCAGAGGGGGGGTGAATGGGAGATTTTTAAAGTTATTCTTCAAACTCTGATGAATTTGACGAAGAACAGAGTGAAGAAATAGAAACGCAAGGGAAACTAAGCCATCACAGAATCAGTGTACATGCGAACATGATACATAAGGGTGAAGAACATGCAATCATACAATCATACACACATGAAGAATATGAACTGAGGAAATAAAAGATAGTACGATCAAATACTTCAGTTCAAATTCGTCAGAGGATGGATCACAAATTCTTCAGCAGCGGAATAAAGTAAGGGAGGGTGAGGAATTTGAAACCAGGTTGGCACGGTGAAGACAATGGAATTTGGTAGACCAGTTCCAGTTGCTGCATCAACTGTACATCTGGTTGAGGCGGCTGAGTCGCAACTCAGAGAACACTTAGTCCTCACCGTATTCCTCTTGAGCTAAGGTCACTTAGACCTCGCCCAATCACTCGTGGTAAGTCTTCAAGGTAGACTTCCAAAACCTTCACAGACTTGTTCACCGGCACGCCACAATTACTCTTGGGTGCTCAGAACATGACGCCTAACCGTCTGGAGGAATGACAGTCCTCAAAGGTAACAAGCGTCGGATCACACAGATCAATCTCTTCAGTGATGCTCAATCACTTAGTCTCTGGTTGGGTTTTTCCTCACTTGGGTTTTTCCTCTCTTGGGTTCACTCAAAGTCGTCAGAGGATGGGTTGCTCTCAAATGACAAGTGTCAAGTTATCTCGGAGCAGCCAACCAACAACTGGTTGGGGGGCGGCTATTTATAGCCAGGGGGCAACCCGACATAAAATGTCATAAATGCCCTTGACTGATTCGACCGTTGTCAGGATAAGGATCCACTCGACAGCTGGCACTCGGCGCAGCAACGGTCGGAAAATTGTACTCTCAAATTCGTTAGGGCACTCAATTTCCTCACTTTAGGCAGATCGCACTAACGAACTCCTAACTCCTCAGTCTGACCCAATTCGTCAGCGACTAGACGAACTTCGTCACTGTCGCTAGCAAATGCGTCAGCTGTACTGGAGATTTCCAAAGGCTTCACTCGAAGCGGCTTGTGTATGGGTTTCAGTAAGTTTGAGAAGTTTTGAGCATCACTTTGGAAATGTGAAATATGTTTCACCTAGACCCCCTTTAACAGTACGGTTTTTCCTATGACTCAAATAAGAAGAAAAGAAACTACGAAAACCAAAGTCTTCAAGCTTCAAAGTCTTCACATCAATTTCTTCAAAGGCCGTACCAATTTCATCATCAAATTCTTCACTTGAAGAAATCTATTTTTATGGGTCGTCTTCCATGTGTTAAGCCAAATCTTCAGGGACTCTGTCTCCTGTGTATACTCACAAACACATTAGTTCCTCAACCTATTTGTCTTCAATACTCCAAAACCACTAAGGGGGCACTTGATGCACTTACAACCATGGAGACGTTCCCGGCGCCCAGGGCTATACCATATCATGCTATTATGGATTACCTGAGATGTTTATCCCTTTATTGTTTGCACCCTTTGATTGCGCAGTAGTCAATTATTAGGGTGATCTCTCACGGAAAATATCAAGTTAAAAGGTGCTCTTCGTAGTGTAGCAACCGTCTATAGCATGTGGCTTTTCAGAGTACTACATGCTACCATGAGTACAAACGGAGGGTGAAGTGTAAGGTGGGTCAAGGTAAGACCTCACAGCAGAAACACTCGGTTATTTTGAAGTTCTAGCAGAAACGTTCTGAGCTTGGAGCACGAAGCATCGAAAGATGAACAAGAGTCATATGGAGATATGATCGTCAAGTTTGCCTACCGGTTGAAGTTCACATCATCTATGATGCTACCATCCATGGCTATGAACAAGATCAGGATCTTGAATCATTCACTTTCAATTATGAGAGATATTGATTTGAGTGGGAGTGCACTTTATATTAAAATTGTTTAAAGACTAGTGGAAATTAATTATGAACAATGTCTAAAGTGAATCTTGTGTTTGTTGTTGTAGATCAATGGCTCACAATAATTTGAATTTAGCTCCTCTGTTTGAGAAGGAAAAGTTAGCTGTAAATGGTGGAAACTATGAGGATTGGATCCACACTCTGAGATGTGTTCTCAGAAGTGCTAAGAAAGAATATGTGTTGGATCAACAACTTGGTGATCCTCCGGCGCCAGGAGCGTCTCAGGATGTCATCAACGTGTTTATATCTCGCAAGAATGATTTCAGTGTTGTCAAAAGTATTATGCTATCTTGCATGGATTCAGCGTTACGGAAACGTTTTGAACAATCCAGTACCATCGAAATTGTCGAGGCACTCGAAGTTCTGTATCAAAAAGAAACAGCTGAAGTTCATGAGATGACTGAAGCAATGGAAGAATGCAAAATAGCCGAAGTTGGTGAGCAAGGTGTCAGGCTTGCAGACTATTATGATAGTATTACTGCAATGGATATTGATTTTTCCAAGACACCGGAAAATGATTTGATCCTTACTTCGCTTTATGAAGCGATGATCAAAACCAATGAAGTCAGAATGCAGAACCAGCAAAAGTTGCTAGTGAACAAAACAGAAAGTTTCAAAAAGAAACACAACACCAAGAGGAACAAGGGTGGAGCTTCTTGTGAGACTATATGTTTCTACTGCAAAGAGAAAGGACACTGGAAGAGAAATTGCTTGAAATATCTAGTGGATAAGAAGAACATGTCTTCTAGTAAAGGTATAGAAGTTATACAAGTTAATGTTATTGACATTCCACTTGCAAACAATTCATGTAAGTCATGGGTATTTGATACCGGATCAGTTGCTCATTTTTGCAACACGATGCAGGGACTACAGAAGGTTCGCAAGCTGAAAAAGAATGAAGTTCTGATGTGAGTCGGAAATGGTGATGGGATCGCCGCTCAAGCCGTCGGTGTCATGTCTTTGAATTTACCTTCAGGATTTATCTTAGAACTGAATAATTGCTATTTTGTTCCGAAGTTGTGTAAGAAAATTATCTCTGGATCATGTTTAATAGACAATGGATATTCTTATAAGTCTGAGAGCAATGGTTGTTCAATATATTATAAGAATATGTTTTATGGATTTGCACCTATGATTGGTGGCTTATTCTTTTTAGATCTTGAAAGTGAAAAAGATGTCTAAACATTAATGCTAAACGTCTTAAGAAGACTGATGATACCACTTACATGTGGCACTGCCGTCTTGGTCATATTGGAAAGAAATGTATGCAAAAGCTTCATAAAGATGGAGTATTGCCGTCTTTTGATTTTGAATTATTTGACATATGCGAAGCTTGTCTAATGGGTAACATGACGCCTAACCGTCTGGAGGAATGACAGTCCTTAAAGGTAACAAGCGTCGGATCACACAGATCAATCTCTTCAGTGATGCTCAATCACTTAGGCTCTGGTTGGGTTTTTCCTCACTTGGGTTTTTCCTCTCTTGGGTTCACTCAAAGTCGTCAGAGGATGGGTTGCTCTCAAATGACAAGTGTCAAGTTATCTCGGAGCAGCCAACCAACAACTGGTTGGGGGGGGCGGCTATTTATAGCCAGGGGGCAACCCGACATAAAATGTCATAAATGCCCTTGACTGATTCAACCGTTGTCAGGATAAGGATCCACTCGACAGCTGGCACTCGGCGCAGCAACGGTCGGAAAATTGTACTCTCAAATTCGTCAGGGCACTCAATTTCCTCACTTTAGGCAGATCGCACTAACGAACTCCTAACTCCTCAGTCTGACCCAATTCGTCAGCGACTAGATGAACTTCGTCACTGTCGCTAGCAAATGCGTCAGCTGTACTGGAGATTTCCAAAGGCTTCACTCGAAGCGGCTTGTGTATGGGTTTCAGTAAGTTTGAGAAGTTTTGAGCATCACTTTGGAAATGTGAAATATGTTTCACCTAGACCCCCTTTAACAGTACGGTTTTTCCTATGACTCAAATAAGAAGAAAAGAAACTACGAAAACCAAAGTCTTCAAGCTTCAAAGTCTTCACATCAATTTCTTCAAAGGCCGTACCAATTTCATCATCAAATTCTTCACTTGAAGAAATCTATTTTTAGGGGTCGTCTTCCATGTGTTAAGCCAAATCTTCAGGGACTCTGTCTCCTGTGTATACTCACAAACACATTAGTTCCTCAACCTATTTGTCTTCAATACTCCAAAACCACTAAGGGGGCACTTGATGCACTTACAATCTCCCCCTTTTTGGTGATTGATGACAAATTGGTTAGGCTTTCAACGGGAGTAAAAATAATTGAAGTGTAAGTACAGAGTTTGAAGAAATTGATTACAAGATATTGAGGAACTCCCCCTGAAGATGTGCATATGAGGAATTTGCTTTGGATTGCAAATGCACATGGCAGGTTGAAATTTTGGAGATCTCCCCCTATATCTTGGAATCCAATCATGCATGATCATAAGATATTTGAAGAATATGAATGCATGATGAAAATTTGTGTCTGACGAAATTGTGCATGCATGAGCAGATATATTTAATGATCAGAGCACGCATAAGAAACATTGCAAAAGAGTCAGACAACCAACAGTTATTTAAGTTACAACTCATCAAGAGCGAATCAAAGGAAGTTCAAGAGCTGCAACTTAAGCAAAAACATCCCATATAACGACCCGCTTGAAGACTAACTCACACTTCTCCCCCTTTGTCATCAGATGACCAAAAGGAGGCAAGGTGAGGACTAACGCCCCTGAAGAATAACATCGCGATGAAGATTAGGGAGCGCCAGCGTTGTCGGGGTCGCATGAAGCAGATGGACCAGTTGCATCGTCTTCAACAGCTTCATTTTCATCAGTGGTGCGTGATGAAGACTCTGAGCTCGGCATTAGAGGAGGAACTTGAACTTTCTTTTACTTCTTCCTAGGCGGTTCTGCCCAGTCAAAGTTCATTTGAAAATCCATTTCTGCAAGTTCTTCATCTGTCTTGAGATGCGAGAGGATGGCCCATGATCTGTCAAATATCTCATGCAGATAGTAGCGGTTTTTGCGCACCGAGTTATGAGTCACAGTCATGTTGGCTTGAACTGCAGCAAACTGACGCTTAACCCATCAGTGATTTCTGTCCACTTTCTGATGAAGACTGATAAGCAACTCACGGTCCGTCATGACACGTGGTGCTTCAGTTGAAGAATTTGGCCTTGAAGCTTTTGCTGCAGTATCCTGGCTAGCAGATTCATCAGCATGGGAGCTGGAGATTGGTTGACGAAATTGTCCATCAAGGGGACGAATTCCTTCATCTATAGGTGTCTTGCCCTTGCCAGGTAATGAGGAGATGGTGCTTTGAAGAATTTCAACTTCTGGCAAATAGCTCAGATGATTTTGTTTGTCAGCCTTGTAGTGAGTTGCAGATCGGGATCGGATGAATCTCATGATCCATGGAGCATATGGCTTCAAATCAAAAGGCGACTGTGCCACTGTGACCAAAGTCCTCAGAAAGAAGTCATGAATGTTGATGGGAGTGCCATGTATAATACGAAACAGCAAATTCTTCATGATTCCCACAACATCTTCAGTGTTGGAGTTGTGACCCTTAATTGGACTGAGGGTTTTGGACAGAATACGAAAAATGGTCCTTGGCACATATAGCAAGTCCTTCACTAGGAAGGTTGTCCTTTGAGCTTCTCCTTCAGCGATTGGCTTCATCAGTACTTGTATCAGGTGGTCAGGCAGCTCAGGTTCTTCATAGATTCGCTTTGCATCATCTTGGGGCGGATCAACTGGGAGAGCACGAAGAAGTTCTTCAATTGGTGCTTTATAGTGAGTGTCTTCACTCATTCATTCCAGTGCCCATGTTGCAATGTCTTCAGCCTCTCCAGAAAAATGAACAGTGGCGTAGAACTGAAGAATGAGTTCTTCATTCCAATCGCACACATCAGAGCAGAAGCTAAGTAATCCTGCATCGTGAAGAACAGCCAGAACTGGCCGAAAGCACGGAAGGGACTCCATATCCACGTGAGGAATATGGCGATGAGGAAATACTTTGTTCTTGTCAAACAACAATGAGGCATAAAAATTCATCTGCGTCCTTGTCTAGAATCGCAGGCGCCTGATCTTGGCTGAGTCATATGGGGACTCGTCTATGAATAAATTCTTCTCTTCAAAGAATTTGGCGTTGTCGAACTGAGGCCGCCTGAGGGTTCTGCCAATCTTGGGCATAACTGGCACTGGCTGAAGGTTGTGCATCTTCTTGCGGACATCAAACACTGGTCGTGGGGACCCAATGGAATCATTGGGATCAGTAACAGCAAGTGATTTAGCAATTTCCTCAGCTGTGGCAGTTGGAACAGTATCTGTATCTGCTGAAGGAATTGAATCAGCGCGCTGAGGGGATGTATTGATGACATCCACGGTGGGCTCTTGAGCAGTTTCATCAGCTGCTGCAGCTGGTATTTCTTCAGGATTGCTCTGGAGGGGTGATGGTTGTTTCTCCTCAGAGCCCGTTTGAATTTCTTCAGTGACGGCGGGTGATTGCGGCACTTGCGTCAGAGGTGTGGTGAGGGGCGAGTTAGGATGGAACGCTTCCCAAAAGTCATCAACGATTGGTGGGGTGGTAGCGCCATCAATGTCCACATCCTCTTCAGTTGCTTCACTTCTTGCAGTCGGAGTAGTGCCATTTTCTTCAGCCAACGGAACCTGTGAGGGCTTAAGTGACACAATCTGGTGAAGCGAAGCAGTATCTTCGACTTCAATCTCTTCATCCACTAGCTCTGTGGTAGCAGCTGGGTGGGTTTCTTTGTCATCTTCATCAGCCTGAGGAATGTCATATTCCACCCCATATGGAACAAGTTGAAGATTTGCAGAGGCAGGAGTAGGGGGCGCTGATGAGATTGGTATGGCATCAATTGGTTCTTCTGAAGACATTGGAGCCGTCTTCACTTTCTTCACTGTTGCAGTGATGGTCGGTGAGGCTGAAGCTTTTCTCTTCTTTGCTTCCTTCTCTGCAGCCTTTGTTCTCTTCACTTCTGCTGCAGAAGGAAGTGTGATATGCTTCACAGATGAAGACATTGGAGGAACTGTTGCAGAGGAACTTGGTGGTTCATTTTCTTCAGGGTCGACTGATGCAGTCACCCTTGCTGTTTATTCAGGAACAATATCGTCAGTTGCCCTTTCACTTTCTTCAGGCGCAACCTCTGTTGCCCTGGTTGTCTTACTGGTTGGAGCTGGAGCTGAGGAACTGGAAGGAGGCATCGTGCCGATCTTGGCAACCTCTCGCTGGTTGTGCTCTTCAACAACCTTTTTAGTTGTGGTGATGAATTTGTCACGCACACCACAGCAGTGACTAGACTGTCTTTCAAATTCCTCAGACAGCTGTTGAATCTCAGATTGCAAGGTCACAAGATGCTGAGGGGAAATAGAGAGCATGTTCTTCCGCAGCTCCTTCTCTTTCTGCAGCTACTGTTTTCTTACCAGTTTAGCTTGAGCAATTTTGTGCTTCTCGTTCAATATGAAAGTAGACAACACATGACTCGGACCAGGTGGCAGGTTCAGTTCGTCAAGAGGTGTATCTGGCTTGGTGCACCAGATATCAATGAAGTCTAGCAGCTTCTTTGGATCAAGCATCATTGGAACTGAAGAATTCTTAGCAATGGCAGCTTGCTCTTGCTTTCTTCTGAGGAACTCCGCGAGCTCATCTTCGTCGGCCTGCCCGTGTTCATCAGCCTGAGGCACGACTGCCTTGCTCTTGGGACTTGGCCTAGGTCCACGGCCAGCAGTAGCCTTTTTCTTCAGCGTGGGCAATGAAGATGATGACTGCCCACAAGCTGAGGCACTTGATGCAGCGATAGAGGCTGTTGCAAAGCCCTTGGTGCGCTGGCAAGATGCGAGCACGACCGGTGTTGAAGATTTTGCTGCTGCCACTGAAGAACTTGTAGCAGGAGGAGGCACTGAAGATTTTGATGCCTTGGGTGCTGAAGCCTTTGAAGAAGCTGGCTGGGCCACTGAGGGCTTTGAGACAGTTGGCTTCGGCTTGATGGCAGGCTTCTTTTGCATAGCCTTCTTTGGAGCACTGGCACTGCCACTTGCATCTGCTTCAGTTGAGGCCTTTGCGGCCTTGTTGAATTCATCAACAGCCTTCTTGGCCTGTTTCTGCAACTTGGCCTATTGCTTTGCCCATTCTTTGGGGAATTCTTCACCCCTACGGATGCTGGTTGAATGAGCAGTTTGGCCTTCAGCAAGAGGTGGCCTGTTGCATGGTGGCTTCACAGCAAAGTCCTTCATGTACTTGGAGGTGACGAAATTGTAGTCCCTCCTCTGGTATGTCCAGTACCTCTTGATCTTTTGCATGCGCGTTTTGCGCTGCTCCTTCGTTTCCTTTCCATGAGTTTCCTCATCTGGTGTGCAATATCCATCATACATATCATCTGGTATCTCAAAAGTTGTGTGTTCTTCTTTCCGTTTGCCTCCCTTCTGAGGCCTTTTCCCATCAGCCATTTTCTTCAGCTGAGGTTTTTGAACTTTTGAGGACTCTGAAGATGTTTGAAGATTTTCCTCAAGCAATGCTGCAAATGAATTAATTTGATGAGAACCTAGTGATTCGTCTGCAGACATGGTACCTGTGAATAGAGTGTAGTTGCGAGGAAACAGGGAAGAGTCACATGCGTTCTCAGAGATTTTTCAAAATAAACCAGGTGAAGAAATTGACCCTTATCGTCTTGACGCATTTCACCAAGTGTTCTTGACACAGATTCCCGAGTTGTACAGATTGAAGCAATTGCACAATTGAGGAATCTTGTTGTTAAGTGTAACTTAGATGCGAATACTCAAGACTGGCCAGAAGGAAGTGCTGATGAATTGAAAGAGTGGTAAAAACAGCACTTGAAGATTTTGAGGCAGCAAAAGGATCAAACTGGGGTGGTAAAAATAACTTTTATTTACCCCAATGATGAACTTCGACGAACTGGACGATGAGGCGATGGAAATCGTCAGTTCAGATCTTCCGTGCCCTAACTTGGCGACGAAATACATCTACGGCGGCGGCGGAGGTGAAGAAATCCATGGCCTGCGCGAGTACGATGGCGAAGAAGTCAAGGCAGTGAAGCTCTTCCTCTCTGGTGACGATGAGATCCAGCGGCGGTGCTAGGGATTGAGAGCGACAGGGGCGCGAGTGTGAAATGAGCTGGGTTGACGAGGTCAAGCCTTTATATAGGCGCGGTAAAAACTGAGTGGTTCGAAGATTTTGGACGGATAAGCCCCTGGTGTTTCGCATCTGTGTGACACGCATCACACATGCATTTTCATCTGTATCCTCGCGTGCGAAGTGCGGGATGAAGTTACCGTGGCAACCGCCAAAAATTGATTAGAATGTTTTCAAAATGTGTTCGCAATTTCTTCAGCTGTCAAGGACACAGTGAAGACTTTTAATAGTGTCAAGTAGAACGCATGTGAAGAATTTGTGAACAGAGTGGGTTGAGTTTCGCATAGAGGGGAGCGGGTCCGATCACATCCACATAGATGACGAAAAACACGATTGAAGAATTAGCAATATGTGGATGCTGTTGAGGACATGAAAAACTCAAATATATATATAGGTATAGAACCAAAAGCAGAGAAGAATAACCTCAAATGACGAATTTGAAAAGTTTGACGAAATTGCAAATGACGAAAAACTCAAATTTGAAGAATGTCAAAAGAGGTGGTGGCGTTACCCACCGTATAAGAACTATGATGATTTCTGACACCACGTACAATTATCGTAGGGTTCTGAGAATCAAGTTCTTCATTAATTTCTTCACACTTGGAGGGTTAGTCTTCATTGATTGAAGAAAAACGTTACTTCGTGTGTTGTGCATCAAAGTCATCAAGAATGCATAAGCGTTAGGATGTGTGTCCAATTCAAAGGACATTCGAAGATTCTAAGATGTTTAGCTCACACCGCAACATGCAAAACCTTCTCTCATCCAAGGGTTTAGTGAAGATGTCTGCAAGCTGGTCTTCAGTCTTCACGTGGTCGATGACGATGTCTCCCTTCAGCACATGATCACGAAGAAAATGGTGACGAATCTCAATGTGCTTCGTCCTTGAGTGTTGCACTGGGTTGTGGGCGATCTTGATGGCACTCTCATTGTCGCAGAAGAGTGGCACTTTCTTCACGTTGACGCCATAATCTTTGAGTGTTTGCTTCATCCAGAGTAATTGAGAGCAGCAGGCGCCATCAGCAATGTACTCAGCCTCGGCTATAGAGAGTGAAACGCAGTTCTGCTTCTTCGAGGACCAACATACAAGAGATCGTCCGAGGAAATGGCATGTGCCTGATGTTGACTTGTGATCCACACGATCACCAGCATAATCAGAATCAGAATATCCAGCAAGATCAAGTGATGAGCCCTTGGGATACCATAATCCAAGCGTTGGGGTGTGAGCCAAATATCGAAGAATTCGTTTCACAGCCAGGTGGTGTGATTCCTTTGGTGACGCTTGAAAGCGGGCACACATGCAAACGCTAAGCATAATATCTGGCCTAGATGCACATAGGTAAAGCAGCGAACCAATGATGGAGCAATATACCTTCTGATCGAAATCTTTACAATTTTCATCAGTGTTGAGTTGGCCATTTGTTGGCATTGGTATCTTGAGGCCTTTGCAATCTTGCATTCCGAATTTCTTCAGGCAGTCTCTGAGGTATTTCTCCTGAGATATAAAGATGCCATTGGGTTGTTGACGAATTTGAAGCCCGAGGAAGAATTTCAACTCTCCCATAATAGACATTTGATATTCTTCTTGCATCATATGAGCAAATTTGTCACAAGCCCTAGGTGCCTGCTTGAGGCCATAGAGAGCCTTGTTGAGTCTGAAGACTTTGTCAGGATGCTTTGGGTCCTCAAAACCTGGTGGTTGAGCAACATATACTTCTTCCTCAAGCTTACCATTGAGGAATGCACTTTTCACATCCATTTGATATAAGAGGATATCATGATGGTTAGCATATGCAAGCAATATTCGAATGGCTTCAAACCTAGCAACAGGTGCAAATGTTTCATCGAAATCAATACCCTCAACCTGTGTGTAGCCTTGAGCTGCAAGACGAGCCTTATTTCTCACCACTTGGCCATTTTCATCTTGTTTGTTGCGGTAGATCCACTTAGTGCTGATGATATTGTGCTTGCGTGGATCAGGACGCTTAACAAGCTCCCACACATTGTTGAGCTCGAATTAACGCAATTCATCTTGCATCGCTTGAATCCATTCAGGTTTCAGAAAGGCTTCATCAACTTTGGTGGGCTCTGAAATAGAGACAAACGCGTAATGCCCACAAAAGTTAGCTAAATGTGAAGCTCTTGAGCGAGTTAGGGGACCAGGTGCATTGATGTTGTCGAGGATTTTTTCAATCTGCACTTCATTCGCCACTCGTGGATGTGCTGGACAAGGGCCTTGGTGTTGTTGTTGCCGTGCAGAATCCTCAGTGTCATTTTCATCAGGATGTTCATTTTCTTCACGACGAGGAACAACTACTTCTTCATCAGCAACTATTTCTTCACTGGGCACAATTTCACCAGTGCCCATCAGCTTGATAGATTCCTCAGGTGGCATTTCATCTAGCACAGGAGGCAGGTGCTCTCTTTGCGAGCCGTTAGTTTCATCGAACCGCACATCTACAGTTTCAACAACCTTGTGGTGGAAGGAGTTGAAGACTCTGTAGGTGTGCGAGTCCTTTCCGTAACCAAGCATAAAACCTTCATGTGCTTTCGGTGCAAATTTAGAATTGTGATGAGGATCTCTAATCCAGCATTTAGCACCGAAGACTTTGAAATAACTCACATTGGGTTTCTTGTCAGTGAGGAGTTCATATGAAGTCTTCTTGAGTAATTTGTGAAGATATACCCGGTTGATGATGTGGCATGCAGTGTCAATTGCCTCAGGCCAGAAGTGACGAGGAGTCTTGTATTCATCAAGCATAGTACGCGCCATCTCGATGAGGGTTCTATTCTTGCGCTCCACAACTCCATTCCGCTAAGGAGTGTAGGGAGCAGAGAGCTCATGAGTGATACCAAGTTCATCAAGATAATCATCGAGGCCAGTATTCTTGAACTCAGTGCCATTGTCACTCCTGATGTGCTTGATCTTGAGACCATAATTCGTCATGGCCCGATTGGAAAATCGTCGGAAGACGTTCTGAACTTCAGTCTTGTAGGTAATGATGTGCACCCAGGTGTAGCGAGAGTAGTCATCAACAATGACGAATCCATAAAGAGATGCTGCATTGGTTAGTGTGGCATAATGCGTAGGACCAAACAAATCCATATGAAGCAATTCAAAAGGACGAGTAGTGGTCATGATAGTCTTCGCCTGGTGCTTGGCTCTGGTCATCTTTCCAGACTCACAAGCACCACAGAGGTGATCCTTGACGAATTTGACACCCTCGACGCCAATGATATGCTTCTTCTTGACGAGAGTGCTCAAATTCCTCATTCCAGCATGTCCAAGTCGTCGATGCCATAGCCAGCATTCCGAAGCTTTTTCCATTAGACATGTTGCGGGCTGAGGACATGTAGAGAAATCTACAATATCCAAGTCACCTCTCCTAAAGCCTTCGAAGACTTTGGATTTGTCAGATTCCAACAGCACAATACATCTATATTTGCCAAAGATGACAATCATATCAAGATCACAAAGCATTGAGACAGGCATGAGGTTGAATCCAAGGGACTCGACAAGCATCACCTTTTCCATGTGTCGATCCTTTGAAATGGCAACCTTACCTAGACCCAATACCTTGCTTTTTTCCATTGTCAGCGTATGTGATATGCTTCAGATGAGATGGTGTAAGGGGAGCATCAGTGAGGAGATTCCTATCTCCAGTCATGTGATTCGTGCAGCCACTGTCCAAGACCCATTCAGTGGCTGAAGGTGTGTCATCCTGTAGAAGCATTAGTCTGACTTACAAATTCATATGTTTCAAAGTGAAGAATATGATAATAATCAATTTCGTCAGACAATTTCATCAATGAGTAATATCAAGCAGCATAAGGGATGTGTGAAATGAAAAATTCATTCCAGCATGATTAGCCTGCATCCCAACAGGCATTTTGTCAGGTCTTCAGCAAAGTCATCAGACATTTAGTTGACTGAAGACCCGACCCTGCAGAAGAGATTAGTTCTTCTTCTTAACCACGCACATCTGAATGGGTGGCTGAGAAGCAATGTGTCGAAGTGCATTGATGGAGAACTTAGGCATTGAAGAATAAGCATTTCTCTTCACAGGAGGGTTATAGTAATTGAATGCATAAGCAGAGAAATTCTTCGAAGATTTGTGAGCATAGTGGTTCGAAGAATAATGCTCATATTCATCATATCGCTGTTTGTTTCCCTGCGAAACAGAGGCATTAGTGCGACCATAAGTGGGTCTGCGTCCATTTGACGACTTTGATCCCTGTAAGGAATTTGCCCTGGGAAGTTTCTTCTTCATTGGTGGTGTCATGATGACATTCACCTGAACATTTTCCAAAAGGCTTTTAGGAACCCAGATTTTCTTCACAGGTGGACCGTTCCTGCAGTTAGTACCAATGAATCTGGCAAAGACCTCACCATTCTGATTCTTGAACAGTTTATAGTTAGAGTCAAATGACTCATCAGAAGAATATGAAGAATCACAAGTATAGCCAGATAAAGTGGATGGGTCTACTGGAGGTCCCTTTGCAGCAACCCAGGTGGTTTTGGGATACTGCTCAGGCTTCCAATACGAGCCATCAGCATTGAGCTTTATCTCAAAGGCAATACCCTCTTTCCTAGGGTTCCTGTGAAGAATTTGTTTTTTGAGCACATCACACAGGGTTTGATGCCCTTTGAGGCTTTTGTACATGCCAGTGACATACAATTCCTTTGCACCTCGAGCCATGAAGCAATAGGTGGGAGCGTAGTCATCAGCACAGTCATCATTGTTGGTGGAGATACCATTATCCTCAGTGTTGAAGATGGACTTGCTGACGTACTCAGTAGCGAGTGCAAGGCTTGCCACACCAGTGTCTGACTCCTCCTCAGACTCCTCAGCTTGCTGATCATCAGATTCTTCTTCAGAATCCATTTCCTTCCCGAGGAATGCACGAGCTTTGCCAGAACTAGATTTCTTGTGAGATGAGGACTTTGATGAAGACTTTGAGGACTTAGATGAGGACTTCTTTTTCTTCCCATCAGATTCATCATCATCCCTGCTCTTCTTCTTCTTCTTTTGCCAAAGAGGGCAGTCGGCGATGTAGTGGCCTGACTTCTTGCATTTGTGACAGGTTCTTTTGTTGTAGTCTCGAGCAGACGCTTCTCCAGTGTTCTTCGAGTCATACCTTGAAGATTTTCCGAATCTGTTCTTCTTGGAAAACTTCTGGAACTTCTTCACCAGCATAGCCAGTTCTCTGCCAATTTCCTCAGCACCGTCAAAACTGCTCTCATATTCCTCTTCTTCTTCTTCAGATGAAGAAATAGCCTTGGCTTTTGCTTTTGCCTTCAGAGCGCGGGGGCGACCATAGCTGGGTCCATACATATCTCTCTTCTGAGCTTGCTGAAATTCATGTGTGTTGAGCCTCTCAAGAATATCAGCAGGATCCAGAGACTTGTAATCAGGGTGCTCTTGAATCATTAGTGCCAAAGTGTCGAAGGAACTGTCCAAAGACCTCAGCAACTTCTTCACCACCTCATGATCAGTGATGTCAGCAGCACCAAGAGCCTGAAGCTCATTGGAGATATCAGTGAGGCGGTCGAAGGTTTGCTGCACGTTTTCGTTGTCGAGTCTTTTGAAGCGGTTGAAGAGATTGCGCAGAACATCAACTCGGGAGTCACGTTGAGTGGAAACACCTTCATTCACTTTTGAAAGTCGGTCCCAGATAAGCTTCGAGGTTTCCAGTGCACTCACTCTGCCATACTGTCCTTTGTTGAGATGACCACAAATGATGTTCTTCGCTTGAGAGTCCAGTTGCTTGAAACGCTTCACGTCAGCAGCATTGATACTTGGTGAAATGGTGGGGATGCCGTTCTCGACGATGAACCAGAGATCATTGTCAATAGCCTCAAGATGCATTCGCATCTTGTTCTTCCAGTAGGGGTAGTCTGTGCCATCGAAGACGGGGCACGCAGCAGAGACCTTGATCATACCTGCGGTCGACATAACTAAAACTCCAGGTGGTTAAACCAAAATCACACAGAACAAGGGAGTACCTTGCTCTGATACCAATTGAAAGCGCAGGTTATCTCCCAGAGGGGGGGTGAATGGGAGATTTTTAAAGTTATTCTTCAAACTCTGATGAATTTGACGAAGAACAGAGTGAAGAAATAGAAACGCAAGGGAAACTAAGCCATCACAGAATCAGTGTACATGCGAACATGATACATAAGGGTGAAGAACATGCAATCATACAATCATACACACATGAAGAATATGAACTGAGGAAATAAAAGATAGTACGATCAAATACTTCAGTTCAAATTCGTCAGAGGATGGATCACAAATTCTTCAGCAGCGGAATAAAGTAAGGGAGGGTGAGGAATTTGAAACCAGGTTGGCACGGTGAAGACAATGGAATTTGGTAGACCAGTTCCAGTTGCTGCATCAACTGTACATCTGGTTGAGGCGGCTGAGTCGCAACTCAGAGAACACTTAGTCCTCACCGTATTCCTCTTGAGCTAAGGTCACTTAGACCTCGCCCAATCACTCGTGGTAAGTCTTCAAGGTAGACTTCCAAAACCTTCACAGACTTGTTCACCGGCACGCCACAATTACTCTTGGGTGCTCAGAACATGACGCCTAACCGTCTGGAGGAATGACAGTCCTCAAAGGTAACAAGCGTCGGATCACACAGATCAATCTCTTCAGTGATGCTCAATCACTTAGGCTCTGGTTGGGTTTTTCCTCACTTGGGTTTTTCCTCTCTTGGGTTCACTCAAAGTCGTCAGAGGATGGGTTGCTCTCAAATGACAAGTGTCAAGTTATCTCGGAGCAGCCAACCAACAATTGGTTGGGGGGGGCGGCTATTTATAGCCAGGGGGCAACCCGACATAAAATGTCATAAATGCCCTTGACTGATTCGACCGTTGTCAGGATAAGGATCCACTCGACAGCTGGCACTCGGCGCAGCAACGGTCGGAAAATTGTACTCTCAAATTCGTCAGGGCACTCAATTTCCTCACTTTAGGCAGATCGCACTAACGAACTCCTAACTCCTCAGTCTGACCCAATTCGTCAGCGATTAGATGAACTTCGTCACTGTCGCTAGCAAATGCGTCAGCTGTACTGGAGATTTCCAAAGGCTTCACTCGAAGCGGCTTGTGTATGGGTTTCAGTAAGTTTGAGAAGTTTTGAGCATCACTTTGAAAATGTGAAATATGTTTCACCTAGACCCCCTTTAACAGTACGGTTTTTCCTATGACTCAAATAAGAAGAAAAGAAACTACGAAAACCAAAGTCTTCAAGCTTCAAAGTCTTCACATCAATTTCTTCAAAGGCCGTACCAATTTCATCATCAAATTCTTCACTTGAAGAAATCTATTTTTAGGGGTCGTCTTCCATGTGTTAAGCCAAATCTTCAGGGACTCTGTCTCCTGTGTATACTCACAAACACATTAGTTCCTCAACCTATTTGTCTTCAATACTCCAAAACCACTAAGGGGGCACTTGACGCACTTACAACCATGGAGACGTTCCCGGCGCCCAGGGCTATACCATATCATGCTATTATGGATTACCTGAGATGTTTATCCCTTTATTGTTTGCACCCTTTGATTGCGCAGTAGTCAATTATTAGGGTGATCTCTCACGGAAAATATCAAGTTAAAAGGTGCTCTTCGTAGTGTAGCAACCGTCTATAGCATGTGGCTTTTCAGAGTACTACATGCTACCATGAGTACAAACGGAGGGTGAAGTGTAAGGTGGGTCAAGGTAAGACCTCACAGCAGAAACACTCGGTTATTTTGAAGTTCTAGCAGAAACGTTCTGAGCTCGGAGCACGAAGCATCGAAAGATGAACAAGAGTCATATGGAGATATGATCGTCAAGTTTGCCTACCGGTTGAAGTTCACATCATCTATGATGCTACCATCCATGGCTATGAACAAGATCAGGATCTTGAATCATTCACTTTCAATTATGAGAGATATTGATTTGAGTGGGAGTGCACTTTATATTAAAATTGTTTAAAGACTAGTGGAAATTAATTATGAACAATGTCTAAAGTGAATCTTGTGTTTGTTGTTGTAGATCAATGGCTCACAATAATTTGAATTTAGCTCCTCTGTTTGAGAAGGAAAAGTTAGCTGTAAATGGTGGAAACTATGAGGATTGGATCCACACTCTGAGATGTGTTCTCAGAAGTGCTAAGAAAGAATATGTGTTGGATCAACAACTTGGTGATCCTCCGGCGCCAGGAGCGTCTCAGGATGTCATCAACGTGTTTATATCTCGCAAGAATGATTTCAGTGTTGTCAAAAGTATTATGCTATCTTGCATGGATTCAGCGTTACGGAAACGTTTTGAACAATCCAGTACCATCGAAATTGTCGAGGCACTCGAAGTTCTGTATCAAAAAGAAACAGCTGAAGTTCATGAGATGACTGAAGCAATGGAAGAATGCAAAATAGCCGAAGTTGGTGAGCAAGGTGTCAGGCTTGCAGACTATTATGATAGTATTACTGCAATGGATATTGATTTTTCCAAGACACCGGAAAATGATTTGATCCTTACTTCGCTTTATGAAGCGATGATCAAAACCAATGAAGTCAGAATGCAGAACCAGCAAAAGTTGCTAGTGAACAAAACAGAAAGTTTCAAAAAGAAACACAACACCAAGAGGAACAAGGGTGGAGCTTCTTGTGAGACTATATGTTTCTACTGCAAAGAGAAAGGACACTGGAAGAGAAATTGCTTGAAATATCTAGTGGATAAGAAGAACATGTCTTCTAGTAAAGGTATAGAAGTTATACAAGTTAATGTTATTGACATTCCACTTGCAAACAATTCATGTAAGTCATGGGTATTTGATACCGGATCAGTTGCTCATTTTTGCAACACGATGCAGGGACTACAGAAGGTTTGCAAGCTGAAAAAGAATGAAGTTCTGATGTGAGTTGGAAATGGTGATGGGATCGCCGCTCAAGCCGTCGGTGTCATGTCTTTGAATTTACCTTCAGGATTTATCTTAGAACTGAATAATTGCTATTTTGTTCCGAAGTTGTGTAAGAAAATTATCTCTGGATCATGTTTAATAGACAATGGATATTCTTATAAGTCTGAGAGCAATGGTTGTTCAATATATTATAAGAATATGTTTTATGGATTTGCACCTATGATTGGTGGCTTATTCTTTTTAGATCTTGAAAGTGAAAAAGATGTCTAAACATTAATGCTAAACGTCTTAAGAAGACTGATGATACCACTTACATGTGGCACTGCCGTCTTGGTCATATTGGAAAGAAATGTATGCAAAAGCTTCATAAAGATGGAGTATTGCCGTCTTTTGATTTTGAATTATTTGACATATGCGAAGCTTGTCTAATGGGTAAAATGACTAGAACGCCGTTCACAGGTCATCCTGAATGGGCGCATGAATTATTCGAAATAATACATAGTGATGTATGCAGTTCGATGAGCACACCGGCGTGCGGTGGATATTTATACTTTGTAACATTTACTAATGATTTGAGTAGATATGGTTATATTTACTTGATGAAACATAAATCTGAAATATTTGAAATGTTGAAAGAATTTTAGAACGAAGTTGAGAATCATCGTGGCAAAAAGATAAAATTTCTACGATCAGATCATGGTGGAGAATATGTGAGTCATGAGTTTAGCAAACATCTAAGTGATCGTGGAATTGTTTCACAACTTACTCCTCCTGGAACTCCACGTAGGAATGGAGTGTCTGAGAGGTGTAACCTAACCTTGTTAGACATGGTGAGGTCAATGATGTCTCTTACCGATCTGCCTTTATCATTTTGGGGATATGCACTTGAAACAACAATATATACACTAAACAAGGCATCGACAAAGTCTGTTGAGACGACACCATATGAGTTATGGCATGGGAAGAAACCCAATTTGTCGCATCTCAAAATTTGGGGTTGTGAAGCTTATGTAAAACGTTTACAGCCAAATAAACTCGATCACAAGGCAGACAAGTGCTACTTTGTAGGTTATTCCAAAGAGACATTTGGGTATTCCTTCTACCAAAAGTCCGATGACAAAGTATTTGTTGCAAAGGGTGGACACTTTCCCGAGAAGGATTTTATCACTAAAGAAGTAAGTGGGAGGATAGTACAGCTTGACAAGATTACAAAACCTCCGGCAGACGTAAATAGTACTAACGAAATAGAATCTGTTCTGGAAGTTGTCTGCACAACTGAACCTGAAGTTACTACACTGGTTGTAGAAGCTCTAGTTAAGACTGTAACTGAACCGCATAGGTCGGGAAGAGTTATTGAACCTACTGAATGGTTTCACAATGAAATATTCATCTTAGAAGAAGATGAACGTGCGCACTACAAGGATGCGATGGCGGCACCCAGCTCAAAAGAACCATGTAATCCGAAATGGAGTCCATGTACGAGAATCAAGTTTGGAACTTGGTTGATCTTCCAGAGGGTGTGAAACCCATACAATGTAAATGGATCTTCAAAAGTAAAATAGACGTTGATGGTAATCCTACTATCTATAAATAAAGACTAGATGCGAAAGGGTTTTCGCAGGTTGAGGGAGTCCATTATGACGAAACTTTCTCACCAGTAGCTATGCTGAGGTCTGTGCGGATTATGATGGCTATTGCTGCATATTTCGACTATGAGATATGGCAGATGGATGCCAAGACTGCTTTCCTAAATGGATATGTCAAAGAGGATGTATATATGATACAACCTCTTTGTTTTGTCAATCCTGAAGATGCCGGAAAGGTGTGCAAGCTTCAAAGGTCTATCTACGGTTTGAAGCAAGCATCAATGAGCCGGAATCATCATTTTGATAAACTAGTTAAAGAGTTTGGCTTCATTAAAAATTATGAAGAAGCTTGTGTATACAAGAAGTTTAGTGGGATCTCTGTAGCATTTCTAATCTTATATGTAGATGACATATTGTTAATTGGAAATGATACAAAGTTTCTTAGCACGATAAAAGACTATTTAAAGAGTGTGTTTTCAATGAAAGACTTAGGCAAAGTAGCTTATATATTGGGCATAAAGATCTATAGAGGTAGATCATGACGTCTAATTGCGCTAAGTCAAAGCACGTACATAGACAAGGCTTTAAAGAGGTTTAAAATGGAGAATGCAAAGAAAGGTTTTCTCCCAATGTCACATGGCACAACACTTAGCAGAAATCAATATCCCAAGATAGTTGATGAGCGTGTGCAGATGAGTGGAGTCCCATATGCCTCGGCAATTGGATCCATCATGTATGCTATGATATGTACAAGACCAGATGTTTCTTGTGCGCTAAGTGTTAGTAGCAGGTACAAAGTGATCCCGGAGTGGCTCACTGGGCAGCTATTAAAAATATTCTTAAGTACCTCAGAAGAACTAAGGACATGCTCCTTGTCTATGGAGGAGATGAAGAACTTGTTGTAAATGGTTACACCGATGCTAGCTTCACGACTGATATAGATGACTATAAATCTCAATCGGGCTATGTTTTCACCCTTAATGGTGGTGCAGTAGTTTGGAACAGTTTCAAATAGAACACTGTTTCAGATTCTATGACAGAAGCAGGGTATATTGCAGCCTCAGAAGCTTCGAAGGAGGCAGTCAGGATCAAGAAGTTTCTTGAAGAAGTCGGTGTGGTCCCAAGTGCAATGAACCCAATGGCGCTCTATTGTGATAGTAGTGGTGCTATTGCTCAAGCAAAGGAACCAAGATCCCACATGAAGACCAGACACATCGAGCGCAAGTATCACATTATCCAATAGTATGTCAACAAAGGTTTGTGAAGGTTCTCAAGCTTCACACGGATTTGAATGTATCAGATCCAATGATGAAGGCTTTACCATGACCGAAGCATGAGCAACACCGGATAGCCATACGTGTTAGAGAAACCATGTAACTAGATTATTGACTCCAGTGCAAGTGGGAGTCTGTTGGAAATATGACCTAGAGGCAATAATATAATATTATTATATTTCTATATTCATAATTAAGAGTTTATATTATATGCTATAACTGTTATGATCCTAGAATATGCGATTTAGTTGAAAACTCATATGCACGTGTGGAATGATAAATGGTAAAATAAGATTCCTAGTCTTGCCTCTAAGACTAGCTCAAGTGTTGTTGATGATCATGTTTTTCGGATCTTAGGATATCGTTAAGTGTAATGATAGTCCTAAAACAACATTGAGAGTACGACGTTAGTAGAACAACCATACTGAATCGACCCAAACTTGTTTGTTATACATTGAGATAATATCGTCTAAAGTCAATTGTTATAACACGAAGTGTTAACATGTGTTTTAGTTCCTTTGACCATGAGAGTATTGTAGTCATTTCTTACCGTACGATGAGCTTTAGGGTTGTAGCGACCCGGTTTCGAAAAGGATCCAAGTCTCTGTGTTTAATGTGCCATCCCTGAATCGGTATACTAGCACACACAGTACTCGATGAAATAGCAGAAAATCACATGTAAAAAGTAACGTAAATACTATTACCTTAATCGAAACAGCGGAAATATCAACAGAGGTTGTGGAGTCCCATCAACACCAACGACAAAGTTGAGTGTAGACAACGTAACCCTATCGTATCACTTACTCGTCGTATAAATCCTGTAACATGAGACGTTGCAGCCGTGTAGGTCAGTACGTTGAATGTACTGGCAAGTCACACCACAAGAGATGATGAAATTCCTACTTCTACATGCAATATGGCTGGTGGAAGGTTCTAAGTTTAATTTGCATAAAGCTGATTTTTCCCTACCATCAAAAGAATATCAAATTATTACTACCAAACTTATCATAAAATGATTGAGATGGTTTCTCCAGTCAATCTATACCCAAATTGTTTCAAACCCATAAAATTAATTAAATGTGATGAGATCGCTCAAATTCCCAATTTCCAGATGCTCAAATTGTCCATAACCGGGGACACAGCTAATCGATTAGTTTTACACTCTGCAGAGGTTTGCGCACTTTTCCCCACAAGACTCGATCACCTCCTTTGTAGTCCTCGCACTGCCTGGTGTTTGAGAACCGGAAGATTGAGACATAGTCTTTCTGAAGCATTTCCCCTTAACCCTGGGTAGACCGGTACACCTACATATATAACTACATCTGCTAGCCTACCCGGAAAGAGGTCACGCAACGTACTCAACTAAGCCAGAGCCCATAATGGCTTGTGGCTGCGCAGGTAAGCTTCTAGTCATGAAAAATTAATAAATCCCTTTGAGCCTGGGTGGCATTCCATAGGGTGATCTCAGGGGTACTCCGGGATCCCCTGGGCAAGCACTGGTTTCTCCAGGTGCCCGGGCTAGACCACTGGTTACTCCAGGGTGTCCCATACCAATCCACCCAGATGTGTGTTAATGTTGCCACCTTAAGGTTACCCAAAATTATAATATCCCTCGCAACTTGCATGAATCACACATACCAATCCCCGTCTAGTATAGCATAGCAAAATTCCTACAACGTTGGCGACAAGGGAGTAAAGGCTCAGACCTAACTCAATGAACTACTGGGTTTATAATATAGCCGACTTATATATTCATGCAATCCTACATCAAAAGGACTAAATGCATATAGAAAACATAGGTATTAAAGGGGCATGATCAAGATGTAACATGCCTTGTACTGTTGATGAAGATTCTTCGCACTCATAATCATGATAGTTCTACTCGTCACACTCCGACCAATCTATCGTAACCACACAATTACATAAAAATAAGCAATCACTCCACAAGCAAAAGAAAGCATAAAGAAGCATAGAGAGCTTATGAAACACTCCGAGAAAACCAAATAAAGGTTCAAAAGTTGAAACTAATGAGGCTACTGGATGTAGGAAGTCATTATGAACACGTAGGAAAAGAATCTGTAGATTCGGAATAACGGATCAAAAAAAATACAAGTAATTCAATATGGCATTGAATCTGCTTAGAAAGCTGTGTGGCAACACATTTCTGGACTAGTAGAGTAATTTGACAATGATAAAAAATTACATATTGAAAAGATAACACTAATTGTACGAACGGAAAGATTTCTTCGATACGAATCCGACGCAATTGGATACATCGGAAATGGAGTTACGGTTCAAAAGATATGATCAAAGAAAGTTTGAATATGAATCTGAACAAATTTCGAAATTTGAAAGTTGCAAAAAGTTTATTTGATAGATTCACTGGATAGGTGGAATCAAGATGAAAATGTAGGCGTTGGTTTTATCTAATACGGATGAACGAGTAAAAAGTTATGGCTATTTGAAAAATCAGGGCCAAGCTGTTTTACGAAAGAAAAAGAGCTATGGCTAAAAGAATTCTAGGCGTAAAGGCTAAATACAGGGACTAATTGATAAATCTAATTATTTTATAGATAAGACCATACACGGACGAACGAAATAACTAACTAAGAGGAAAACTAGATTTCTACCGTATACTAGTCTAAAAATAATAAGCTACGGAAGTATAAAGAAAAAAAATACGAAGAAGGATACCGAGAAGAGACGACTTCGGAGAGAGGAGACGACTTCCAGAATTCTCACCGGAGAGGAGAAATGTATTTTCCTTTTGTGAACCTAGTCAAACCAAAATATTGATTTAACCCGAAGTGGATGATTTTTTGAATGCTTCTATGGGTCTATATTTATAGGTAGAAAGGAGGTTCGAAGGTCTAAGGATAGGCGAGGTGAGACTAAAAAGAGACACGCGGTACGGGCCAAAAGGCCTTCGCCGGCCGCGCCTACACTGTGGCGCGTAGAGTTTTTTTTTAGAAATATATTTTTTTCTTGAAAATATTTTTTTGTAAAACAAAAATAATAAATTTTGCAAACATAACAGAAAATAAATAATGTATGGGCCGGCCTGCTGCTGCACTGCGCATGCGGGCTAAGGATAAGTAAGTATCGCCAGGCGAAGGAGAAACATGTGTGCCGCTCTGTGCGAGAAATATATATGGGTCGCTCAGTCAATCTGTTTTTTTTAATATAACAGAGAAGGAAAAAGACAGAAAATAAAATAAATTATAAATATAATATATACATATTATATATCAAAATGATTAGAAAAATAATTTCTAAAAGATAAACTATTTTTCAGAGGCAAAATAAATATTTCATAAAAATAATTTTTTTGAAAAAAATCAAATAAATCCAAATTTGACTTTCAATATTTTGGCATTTATTTCTTCCAACTTTTTGGAGGGTCATGTTACCTCCTCTCATACTTTTTGATCAAAGTATTTGTCAGGGATTTTTGGAATAAAATTCAATTGCCATTTTGAAATGGAGGCAAATCAAAACATTGAAAATTCAAATGCCATTTTGAAAATGGCCTTCTACTTCCCACTCTATTTCCAATATTTGAAGATGTCATGTTATCTTTCCTCATGAAAATCCTTGAGTGGCATAAAGTCTCTGGTTTGAAAATATTTCAAATGACTTTCAAATCATTTTCAAATCCCTTTTCATTTCTTTACATGGAAGAAGTCATATCATCTTCAGTCTAGGGTTTTGTGATGAAATGAATTTGAATTTATGGAAACCAAATGCAAGAATGAAAGTTTGGGAAAGTCCTTTTATTCCCTCTCATTTAACTTTCAAAAAGTTTTTCGAATTCCACTCACTTTCAATCAATCAATCAAACAAACAATCATATTATTTAATTAATATAACATTCCAAAATTTAGAATTTTGGGATGTTACAAATCTACCACCCTTAAAATGAATCTCGCCATCGAGATTCGAAGAGGCTAGCAAGAAATAAGTTAGGTTTGGGGTCTCCTCAAAAATCCATTGATCGTCACAAAGGTCTGGGGTGCTACCACCCTTAGAAGAAAAGTTACGGTTCCATCAAAACTCAGGTACTTCCTCCCTAGTGTTCACAACATCGGTCTTCTCACATATCTTGCGATAACTTCTTTATTTATGCCTTTCTGGTATAGGCCTAATCTTTTCCTCAAAATCTCGAGTCCTTTCATCAAAAGAAAAGTTATTCCTTGACTGTATCTTCTTGGTTGACAGGTCTTGCGCCAATACTAAGCAACTATCGATATTCTCATGGTGGTCAGCAAATAATTTGACTGGGGTTCCTGCAGAAAACGGTTCTGGGTTTCATCCTCACCGTATAACCTACGGTTGGCAACGGATGCCTTGTACAAGGGTGAAACGTCGTACCATTCTAAGGTTTAGTCTTCACATCGTCGTCTCTCTACTATAGGTAAGTCACTCAAGATTTTCCATCCCACATAGCAAGGCGAATAACAAGAGTAAGTCAGCATGGTGATCAATCCATTCCGCACCCATCATTACCTTGTATATGGTTTAGCGAATCTCGCATTCTAACACTCGGTCATCCTCACAAGCATTGCAGAATTTCTCTTGTCGATGAACTAAGTTCGGATAAATCCATTGGTTCTGCAAGCCAGACAAAACATCTATCGTTTCTTCACAATTCTCGAGTTTTGCGTAAATTCCTATAAGATCGCCTGTTTGTAAAGTCGTAGCTTCTTCCAGGGTTCTTCCTTCAGCAAGAGTGTGCTTGCTTCTTGTCAGGTCCTGGGGCCTGTGGGTTGTGGCCCATCTCACCACTTGTAAAGCTTGAACTCATCATTGGGTGGCAACTGATCATTATTCCAACATCCGGCTTCCTTAGTATTCTTAAATCCATCCAATTGTACCGTATCACTTCCTTCTCTGGGTGCAAAACTAGGATGTAATTAACCTGACTCATGATTGACTTGTCCATTCCAAGGCCTGATGTAGCTAACAACTAGCTCTTTTATTCGGGTAATGGTGTTGGGTTCTACCACCCTTAAAATGAAAAACACTAGTTTCTTCAAAAACTTCTTCCACGTATCATGATTTCACTCATTGCCTATAGAGTAACAACTCATAAAAATCCAAATCAATACCAACGATTATGACATGCCAACTTTATTGACTCTCAAATTATTTCAATCTCCTGTATTTCCATTACATGCCCCAACGCAACACTTCCATATTCTAAGAGTGTTTCCGCTACACTTACTGCATTACAAACTAAACTATTTAGCACAAGTCTTCTTCTCATTGGGACAATTTCTGGCAAAGTGCCCGGCTTCCTTACAACGGAAACAAATGACGTCCGACAAGTCCAGGGGCTTCTTGGTGACCGTGTCTGTTCCTTGGGTTCTTGGCTCCTTTCCTGGGCACATAGTGGCGTAGTGACCCAAGGTCTTGCACTTGAAACATGTTATATAACTTTGGTCCTTCTTTGCAGAAATCGGGGAGTTCTGGGGATGTCTTCGGTTTCTCTTCCTGGGCTTTTTCGTACCAATCAGGGCCTCTATTTCCAGTGGGTCATACTCCACTTCTAGAGTCGGGAAGTCTCCCAGATACTCTTTTCTTTTCTTCGTGCAATATTGTGAAAAATGTCCTTCTTCTCCACATGAATAGCATGCCTTGGAGTAAAGTTTGATTGGGTCTTCTTCGTGTGCGTCTTCAACATCTTTCTTCATCACAGGTTCTTCTAAAATCTCCCTGAGGGCTTCTTTCATTGCTTCCTTCCGCTGCTGGATAGTTCGATGTACCACACGGGGTAAATGTGACACTGGGCAGGGTAGTGGGCAGTTCCTTCACACAAGAAACAAGTAACCTGCCTAGTTGGGCATTCTTCCCCTGGGTGATTTCCTTCGCATTGCGGGCTTCCATCCTTGTGTTCTTCCTGGGTGTGTCCTATTTCTCCGCATATCTTGCAGGCACAAGGTTTCTTCATATCCTTTCCGGCTATAGTGTTATTCTTCATGTGATCTTCCATGTTCTGAATCCATTGCTCCGTCTCCAATTGAGTCATCGATCCAGAGAATATGAGTTCATCTCCATACACCATCTAGTGGGTCAAAACATTTTGGGATAAGATTGGAGAGAGAGAGGGAAAGATACCCATACAAACAAATGGCACAACAGCTAAAATATGGAATAACTCCACATATTCATTCAATTCAAACAATCCTATAGTACTGCCATCCACATAAGTTGGTATGGTCAGATACTCTAATCGCAAAAAGTTTATTTTTATTCAATCATGGTGGACTATAGCTAAGCTAGCTTCTTCAGGTCTTGATCCTTTCTCTGCTGGCTTCTTCTGATCATGCTTGATCTTCTCAAGTTCTTCGGCCAGATCATCTCTGTTGACGCGAAGTCTCTTGTGACGTCCTTGAATCTCCTGGAGTTGCGTTTGTAGCTTCTGGATTCAACATCCTTGGCATGAGCCATGGTCCTATTGTCCTTCAGTTCCTGACGAATCTTCTGGATCTCGAGGTTTTGCTCCTCCAGCTTGGCTACTTTCAGCTTCTAGGTCCTGAGTTCTTCACGAAGTGCTTCCTTGTCAAATAAGGCTTCCAGAAGGTCCATCTGAAGGTTCTTGATGTAATACTCCAGATCTTGGTGATACACCAGCAGAGGCGAAAACTTCATCTTTTGCTCGTTCGTCAAGGCGATAGGTGCTCCATCAGCCTTCTGCCATCCAATACTTCCAAAGAAATGCTTGCTTAACTTAGCACGGTGACGATAGCACAAGCGGGCGATAGCATCATGGATAGCCGTGTTTATGCCCATGTCTCTGCCATGAGCTATCATTCCATAGTTGATGTCTCTTGTCTTGGGGTTTTCTTGACGTCCAAAAACTTGAGTCTTGACGCTCCATGTTCCGGTCTTCCTCTGACACACCTTGATCTCGGGTATCAGTAGCTTCAACAGTCGGACAAGTTCCATAAGGGCTGGACCACAGGGAACGTCTTCGTAGTGTTGTCTTTGGTTCAGGGTGAAGTTCTTCATCTAAATTTTTTGAAGCAAGGGGGTTTTTAGCAAAGAATTATAGAAGGGTACGAGAATAATATAAGTTGATCCTATCAGGGTCTTTCTAGGTTATATCAATTTGGAGATTTTTCAGAGCCTTCAAATTCTTCGAGTCTTCGGAGTCTTCAACCGTTGTAACTTCAATTCTTCTAATGCACGGTAAAATCCCCTTTATTCTGAAGTGGTCCTAGTTGTCCTATATCTTGTCCTTCTCGGAGTGGTCTCATCAGTTGAACCTCCATGTGGTCAAAAGGGAGAGGGGTATAGTCTAACTATTTGAGGTAAGAGGGAATATTTGATAAAGCTCAGAAAAGATGAGAGTTAAATGATCTTTTTGAAAATAGAGTTTTAGAGAAATCATTTCTTAAGGGCTTGCCAGTTTCTAGAGGTCACGTCCGACAGTTAACATGTGCTCTGATACCATCTTGTAGCGACCCGGTTCCGAAAAGGGTCCAAGTCTCTGTGTTTAATGTGCCATCCCTGAATCGGTATGCTAGCACACAGTACTCGATGAAATAACAGAAAATCACATGTAAAGAGTAACGTAAATACTATTACCTTAATCGAAACAGCGGAAATATCAACAGAGGTTGTGGAGTCCCATCAACACCAACGACAAAGTTGAGTGTAGACAACGTAACCCTATCGTATCACTTACTCGTCGTATAAATCCTGTAACATGAGACGTTGCAGCCGTGTAGGTCAGTACGTTGAATGTACTGGCAAGTCACACCACAAGAGATGATGAAATTCCTACTTCTACATGCAATATGGCTGGTGGAAGGTTCTAAGTTTAATTTGCTTAAAGCTGATTTTTCCCTACCATCAAAAGAATATCAAATTATTACTACCAAGCTTATCATAAAATGATTGAGATGGTTTCTCCACTCAATCTATACCCAAATTGTTTCAAACCCATAAAATTAATTAAATGTGATGAGATCTCTCAAATTCCAAATTTCCAGATGCTCAAATTGTCCATAACCGGGGACACGGCTAATCGATTAGTTTTATACTCTGCAGAGGTTTGCGCACTTTTCCCCACAAGACTCGATCACCTCCTTTGTAGTCCTCGCACTGCCTGGTGTTTGAGAGCCGGAAGATCGAGACATAGTCTTTCTGAAGCATTTCCCCTTAACCCTGGGTAGACCGGTACACCTACATATATAACTACATCTGTTAGCCTACCCGAAAAGAGGTCACGCAACGTACTCAACTAAGCCAGAGCCCATAATGGCTTGTGGCTGCGCACGTAAGCTTCTAGTCATGAAAAATTGATAAATCCCTTTGAGCCTGGGTGGCATTCCATAGGGTGATCTCACGGGTACTCCGGGATCCCCTGGGCAAGCACTGGTTTCTCCAGGTGCCCGGGCTAGACCACTGGTTACTCCAGGGTGTCCCATACCAATCCACCCAGATGTGTGTTAATGTTGCCACCTTAAGGTTACGCAAAATTATAATATCCCTCGCAACTTGCATGAATCACACATACCAATCCCCGTCTAGTATAGCATAGCAAAATTCCTACAACGTTGGCGACAAGGGAGTAAAGGCTCAGACCTAACTCAATGAACTACTGGGTTTATAATATAGCCAACTTATATATTCATTCAATCCTACATCAAAAGGACTAAATGCATATAGAAAACATAGGTATTAAAGGGGCATGATCAAGATGTAACTTGCCTTGTACTGTTGATGAAGATTCTTCGCACTCATAATCATGATAGTTCTACTCATCACACTCCGATCAATCTATCGTAACCACACAATTACATAAAAATAAGCAATCACTCCACAAGCAAAAAGAAAGCATAAAGAAGCATAGAGAGCTTATGAAACACTCCGAGAAAACCAAATAAAGGTTCAAAAGTTGAAACTAATGATGCTACTGGATGTAGGAAGTCATTATGAACACGTAGGAAAAGAATCGGTAGATTCGGAATAACGGATCAAAGAAAATACAAGTAATTCAATATGGCATTGAATCTGCTTAGAAAGTTGTGTGGCAACACGTTTGTGTACTAGTAGAGTAATTTGACAATGATAAAAAATTACATATTGAAAAGATAACACTAATTGTATGAACGGAAATATTTCTTCGATACGAATCCGACGCAATTGGATACATCGGAAATGAAGTTACGGTTAAAAAGATACGATCAAAGGAAGTTTGAATATGAATCTGAACAAATTTCGAAATTTGAAAGTTGCAAAAAGTTTATTTGATAGATTCACTGGATAGGTGGAATCAAGACGAAAATGTAGGCGTTGGTTTTATCTAATTCGGATGAATGAGTAAAAAGTTATCGCTATTTGAAAAATCAGGGCCAAGCTGTTTGACGAAAGAAAAAGAGCTATGGCTAAAAGAATTCTAGGCGTAAAGTGTAAATACAGGGACTAATTGATAAATCTAATTATTTTATAGATAAGACCCTACGATGAACGAAATAACTAACTAAGAGGAAAACTAGATTTCTACCGTATACTAGTCTAAAAATAATAAGCTACGGGAGTATAAAGAAGAAAAAATATGAAGAAGGATACCGAGAAGAGGCGACTTCGGAGAGAGGAGACGACTTTCAGAATTCCCGCCGGAGAGGAGAAATATATTTTCCTTTTGTGAAGCTAGTTAAAATATTGATTTAACCCGAAGTGGATGATTTTTTGGATGCTCCTATGGGTCTATATTTATAGGTAGAAAGGAGATTCGAAGGTCTAAGGATGGGCGAGGTGGGACTAAAAAGAGACATGTGGTACGGGCCAAAAGGCCTTCGCAGGCCGCGCCTACACTGTGGCGCGCAGAGTTTTTTTTTAGAAATATTTTTTTTCCTGAAAATATTTTTATGTAAAACAAAAATAATAACTTTTGCAAACATAACAGAAAATAAATAATGTATGGGCCGGCCTGCTGCTGCACTGCGCACGCGGGCGAAGGATAAGTAAGTATTGCCAGGCGCAGGAGAAAGATGTGTGCCGCTCTGTGCGAGAAGTATATATGGGTCGCTCAGTCAATCTGTTTTTTTTAATATAACAGAGAAGGAAAAAGACAGAAAATAAAATAAATTATAAATATAATATATACATATTATATATCAAAATGATTAGAAAAATAATTTCTAAAATATAAACTATTTTTCAGAGGCAAAATAAATATTTCATAAAAATCATTTTTTTGAAAAAAATTCAAATAAATCCAAATTTGACTTTCAATATTTTTGCATTTATTTCTTCTGACTTTTTGGAGGGTCATGTTACCTCCTCTCATACTTTTTGATCAAAGTATTGGTCAGGGATTTTTGGAATAAAATTCAATTGCCATTTTGAAATGGAGGCAAATCAAAACATTGAGAATTCAAATGCCATTTTGAAAATGGCCTTCTACTTCCCACTCTATTTCCAATATTTGAAGATGTCATATTATCTTTCCTCATGAAAATCCTTGAGTGGCATAAAGTCTCTGGTTTGAAAATTTTCAAATGAAATTCAAATCATTTTCAAATCCCTTTTCATTTCTTTACATTGAAGAAGTCATATCATCTTCACTCTAAGGTTTTGTGATGAAATGAATTTGAATTTATGGAAACCAAATGCAAGAATGAAAGTTTGGGAAAGTCCTTTTTATTCCCTCTCATTTAACTTTCATTTTTTTTTCGAATTCCACTCACTTTCAATCAATCAATCAAACAAACAATCATATTATTTAATTAATATAACATTCCAAAATTTAGAATTTTGGGATGTTACAAGGGTTGCTCAAACATCATCTGTAACACGGTGATCATAACGACAACTTACAGGTTCATCAGAAAGTTTGACACGGGACTAGATAGCTCAAGAGTGGGATTTGCTCCTCCGACAATGGGGAGATATTCTTAGGGCCCTCCCGGTGTGATGACATCCATCATCGTCTGGCCAAACACAGGTGACTATATCACAGGGATGCCGGAACATATCAAACGAGAAAGAAGAATAAAACCAGTAACGAGGATATTGGTATAGTAAGCATGTGTATGACTCAAGAGGGTACCAATGCATCTCACCTCGGGTTTTGTAAAGTATCATGAAGCAAAGGGAATATCACATGATAACCAAAGGTTCACTCAAATGTCATTCGTGTAATCATAGGGATCGATATGGACGTCCATGGTTCCGTTATCGGTCACTGAACAAAGGGGCTTTGTTCATGTCTATGATTCACCGAACCTACAGGGTCACAAGCTTAAGGTAATCATGATCTGCTGAGTGTTAGTAGGACGGGAGTAACAAGGAAATATTTGTGAAATGGTTTCATTAATATTCGAAATAGTTTCGAGAGGAACCAGATGCGTTTCTGGGTCACCGGAAGGGTTTCAGAGTTTATCGGGCAATGCCGGGTATTACCGATAAATAATATATATGTGGAAAATGTTTTCGGTGATGTTAAATAAATACTACAAGCTCTAGTATTTGTTAGGAGGCTTTTATATTTAATTTAATATCAATGGGCCTTTAAAGGCCAAGTAGAGGAAGGAGTATTGGGTCACTAGGGCCCAATAGGGGTGGCGCCCCCTCTCCCATGGAAAGGAGGGAGGGGAGGCTGAATTGGGGAGGGATTCCCCCTCCCCTAGGCCGGCGCAAGGGGGGGGGAGACTTCCCCCCTTGTGTGGCGCCCCCTCCTCGCCCTCCAACCTATATATACTGGAGGCTTTTGCACCTTTTCTCTACACAAGTTTTGGAGCCTCCTCTAGTTCTCTAGTTCTAGTTATAGTTGGTCCTAGTTGACTAATTAGAGCCTAACCTAGATCCTCTAATCCTCATAATTAGAAGCCCAGTGTGGTTCTAATCTCCTCCCTCTAATTCTCCGACGACGATTAGCTCTGGACGGCGAAGTGCTGCCGGATCGTGAAGACCGTACGCTTGCAACTCGTAGAGAGGCCGTGCTTTCGGTCTTCCATTCGAGGGACTGTTCGTGGGTGGTTTGCGGGATTGTTCATCTACGGTTCGAGGGACTCCTAGTACGATCAACACCGACTCTTCTTCTTTCGCTGCAACTCGGAGTCGGTAAGGATCAAATCCAAACCGTTAATGCATCTTCATATTGTTCCTGGGTGATCGTAGGGCGATTTTTTTTGTTTTCTACTACGTTTCCCAACAGTTCAAGCAGTCACTAAACATTGTAATTCAGGGCAGAAGACATCCATTCATGCTCTCACCCAACATTAATTAGACTAAATGCATGTTAAACTAAGAATGACAATAGCGCTCTCAGGATTGGTTCTTGAATGAGAAGGTGATGACTCAACAATAAAAGTAAATAGATGGTCCCTTCGCAGAGGGAAGCAGGGATTTGCTTATGTGCCAGAGCTCATTATTTTGAAACAGAGATGAATTGCATTTTGAGTGGTGTACTTTTCAGACCATAGTTTACAACGGAGTTTTCAATATCTTCCATGCTAAACACGTTAATGGCGGTTCCCATGAAAAACGTGTTTACTCCCCCTCCACAATACTAACACAAACCATGGCTAGCCGAATCCACGGGTACCTGCCAATAATCAACTATCCGAGGGAGTGTATTTATAAAGTAAAGCAGGACTAGTCATCCCTGTTACCAGCGTCCCTCAAAGTTGACGAGCGGATAAACTCTGGTTGCAAGTTAAACACACTTAGCATAGAAGATATTGACCACCCAACCGCTCCATGAGCTTTGGGGCACACAAAACAGATGTTTATTTGAAGGTTTAGAGGTGGCACATGCAAATTACTTGGAACGGCAGGGTAATACCATATATATGTAGGTATGGTGGATTCTTATGGCACAACTTTGTTTCAGGATTTTGGATGCACAAGCAGTATTTCCGATTAGTACAGGCGAAGGCTAGCAAAATAGATTGAGAAGCGACCAACTAGAGAGCGAAAAAGGTCATAATCATGCATTTTGAATAATTAACATTGAACATGAGCATGAGGAGGATAAAAACACTCTGAACGTAAATATCATAGAGGCAATATTGGGTTTGAATCAATTACATGCATGAACATGTGCCAAGTCAAGCCACTTGAATTCTTCAGAGGAGGATACCATCCTAACATACTATGGGCCAGTTCTTTTGGCGGCTTAAAAAAATAAGCCGCCTCCTTCCTGGCTTTTTCCATAAACCGCCTCTCTCATTTATTGAGGCTTTTGAACTAGTTATGGGATAACTAATTTAGAAGCCTCGCCAAATTTAAAAAGCGGCTTATTTTTTAAGCTTGGGAGAGACAGCTTATTTTTTAAGCCGCCCAAAAGAACTGACCCTACATCGCAATTATTTTAATGCATGTTGACACACAAGATAACATATTATCCACTCCTAGCTACTTAAGCATGACATGAGCAACTATAATCTCTAATTGATATTAGACACATGTTTACTCATAATAAGCTGAATCGGGACTACTGAGCTAAACATATTTACAAAAACAAAAACAAGAAGAGTTCATACCAGCTTTTCTTCGCCACGATCACTTCATCAAATCATCGTCATTATTGCCTTTCACTTGCACGACCAAATGATGTGAAAATTATAATAGTGCAAGAGTGCCGTGGACTAAGCTGAAATCTGCAAGCACTTTATACACACGAGAAGATAAGGAAATAATTGGCCTTTCATTACATCAACAATAAAGCACATAAGAGCCATTTGACAATTCTTATGAAGTCTTCTCCTTACGACGACTCAAGAAAAGAAAAAAGAAATTCAGAAAAACACACTGAAATATTTTTGGAGTTTTTGGTTTTTCTGAAGAAAGTGAAAGAAAGAAGAAAAACAAAAAGCGAGAAAAACTATTTACACCGAAGAACTCCCAACAAACAATGAAAGAAAAATGAGAAATATTTTTGGGTTTTCTTTTATTACTACAAACTAACGAAAAGGAAAAGAAAAACCGAAAAGAAGCAAGAAATATATTATTTGGATTTTTGAAGTTTTTTAAACATAGAAAAGAAAACAAACAAAAGCAAAACATGGATATAAAATGAAAACGATGAACACCGACAAGTGTAATGAATATGTGATAACATGAATGAAATGGCGATGAGAATACGTAGTCCCCCAAGCTTAGGCTTTTGGCCTAACTTGGTCAACGGCTACTGTTGATATGGGTAGAACTCATAGCTATAGCTCGAGTTAGCTTCTATTGGAGCAACTACCGCCTGGTGAGCGGCTTCCCTTCGACGAGCGGCTTCCTCCGCTGCCCTATGTGCCTGGGCCTCCTCCAAATGCAAATCATATCTCTGTTTTTCCTAAAAGTTGAATAGACAAGGGGCAGGAAAAGTAATAGGGATAACATTACGCATATCAAAGATTAGCCTGTACTAATATTCCTGAGCCCCTCGTGCAATAAATTTATGACGCAACATAGCCTCATAATCTAGAAAACTAGAAGGCAACTCAGGATCATTGTCTCTAATAGATACACCAAGATGAGCAGCTACACGAGTTGTATAAACCCCTCCATGAAAATCACCATGCAAAGCATTTCTACCCAAATGTCGTGTAATTACGGCCGCTAAATTAAAAGTTCTATCACCAAGCATGACACATTTGAGGATGCTTAATTCAGTGGCACAAGTGGTACTCATGTCATGTTTACCAGTTAAACATCTTCCTATGAATAAAGCAAAGTAATGAATAGCAAGAAAATGTATGCTCCCAACTCTACATGAGTTACTCCTCTAGTTTCCCCATGACAAATGATCCTAAGAAATTGTTCAAAATCAGCCTTATGAGGTTCCTCACAAGTACCCCAAAACAGAATTTTGCAAACAAAGCAAAAATCACGAAGAGTCATACTAAAGGGTCTATCATAAAGGTTCAAAACAACACGAGGTGTGTTGCGATGAGGTACATACTTGAAATGTCACACAAAAGTATTAGTGAGATGATGGTATTGGGCACACTTATCCGCGAGAAAATCGGTTAACCCGACGTTGTATGAATACGTCAAACTCTTCCTTGATGCTGGCATTGACCATGAAGGTCTCACATGGCCATTCACAAGCTTTCACATTGGCTTCCCGCAGAGAACCTTCCCCGGGCTCGTGGTATGCGGATCTTGCTTGAAGAGCTTCCCGAGAACACCTTCTTAAACATCTTTGTTTTCTGAAATATTTAGGCCACAAATAAGAAGTGAACAAAACTCAACAAAATTGATGGCAACTACTCCCACAAGTGTCTAGAGGATATATCATGCATCAAAACTATATATGACCAAGTAAATTCAACATGCAAGCACATATTCATGGTCACCATCAGTAGCAAAATAAACAAAATATAAACCACTGGAACAAAAACTAATTGGACCAATGGAGGAGTCACATACCAAGGAGCAATTGCTCCGAACAGTTTCGGAAACGGAGCTCCGAGCAAAGTGATCGAAAATTGTGCGAAAACGAGCAAGAGAGCATGATTGATATTTTTTTCTGGAGGTGGAAGAAGGATGTGGTCGTGGGTACTAAGTGAGTGGGGTCCTGTGGGATCCACAAGCTCACATGGTGCGCCCAGGGGGGCAGGCGTGCCACTTTAGCTTGGGGCTCACTACCGCACCCGCCTGGGTTGTTTTCAGCGCCAAAAATTCTTAAATATCCCACAAAAAATCATACTAAATTTTCAAGACATTCTGATAAATTTTATTTTTGGGACATTTTTATTGCAAAATTCAGAAAACAGGATGACCAGGGTATTCTAATGCATTAAACTTTATTTAAACTAAAAGTAACAGAGAATAAACAAAAGTTACAGAAAGTTGTGCTTACGGAATTCATTGACCATATGCTCCTGAAAAATAATCTATTAATATTGTTGATCAAGTCTTATTAGCGAACTATTTTTGAGTGGCATAAAACCGATTTTTTTTTGTATAACACTAAGTTACCTCAACTTGGATAGGCATGGTTCCAGTCATAATAGTTTGGTATATCTTTTCGGGAACCGGAAGAGGAAATTCGAAGTCTCCATTAGTGATGGTCATAATTTTTTCGATAGAATTGAGACTGTTTACTTTATTTGGCTTCCTCTGGAAATAAAACGTATCCTCATTGCCATTAACATGAAAAGTGACTTTGCTTTTATTACAATCAATAACAGCCCCTGTAGTATTAAGAAAAGGTCTTCCAAGGATGACCGACATATTGTCGTCCTCGGACATATCAAGAATAACACATCTATTAAGATAGTAACATTAGCAACCACAACAGGAACATCCTCACAAATACCAACAGGAATAGCAGTAGATTTGTTAGCCATTTGCAAAGAAATTTCAGTGGGAGTCAACTTACTCAAGTCAAGTCTTTTATAAAGAGAGAAGGGCATAACACTAACACCAGCCCCTAGATCACAGTAGTTTTAACATAATTGTTCTTAATAGAGCACGGTATAGTAGGTATCCCTGGATCTCCTTGCTTTTCAGGTATTTTTCCTTTTAAACAATAATTTGCAAGCATAGTGGAAATTTCAACCTCGGGAATTTTTCTTTTATTAGTGACAATATCTTTCATGTATTTAGCATAAGGAGGCATTTTCATAGCATCAGTCAAAGGTACTTGCAAGAATATAGGTCTAAGAAAGTCAACAAAGTGATTGAAAGCATCTTCATCTTTAGATTTTAAAGCTTTACTAGGAAAGGGCATACATTTCTGAAGCCATGGTTCTCTTTCTCTACCGTGCTTCCTAGCAACAAAATCTCTTTTATCATATATTTTATTCTTAGGTGGTGGGTCATCAAGCTCAACCTCAGGTTCTATTTCTATTTCATTATCCGGTTCATTATTATCATTAGGTGGGGCATCAACATGATCATCACTATCATTATAGCTAGGTAAATGCTCATCACCAGATTGTATCTTAGCATCAGAAATAGACACATTATTAGGATTCTTAGCCGATTTTTCTATAACAGGTTCACTAGAAGCATGCAACGTTTTATTCTTACTCTTTTTCTTTTTCTTCTTAGGTGAACTAGGTGCACTATCATTAATTCTCTGAGAATCGTGTTTAATTATTTTAGGATGGCCTTCAGGATATAGAGGATCCTGAGTCATTTTACCACCTCTAGTAATCACTCCAACAACATGCTTATTAAGTTTATTATACATGTCTGTAAGCAAATCATTTTGTGATCTGGAAACTTGTTCAAGCTGAGTGTGAACCATAGAAGAGTGCTTACATAAACCTTTAACATCGTTCAAAATTCTAAATAGCACATCACTCAAGCGTTCAATCACAATAGCATTACGTTTCAATTGATCACTTATTTGCATATTGAAGTTTTCTTGTTTAAAGATAAAATTATCAAATTCGTCTAAGCACTGACTTGGAGATTTATTATAAGAAATATCACCCTCATCAAACCTATAAAGAGAGTTTACCTCTATTACCTGTGTAGGGATATCGAGTCCATGTATTTCTTCAATAGGTGGTTGATTCTTAACATCTTTGGATTTAATACCTTTCTCTTTCATAGATTTCTTGGACTCTTGCACATCTTTTGGACTGAGGAATATAATACCTCTCTTCTTCAGAGTTGGATTATGTCGGTGTATAAAACATGGGTATTTTATACCCTGACTTATACACAGGCAGTGGTAGCAGTCTTGATGGCCAGGGCTAAGTGCTGAAGATACAATCATCACTTGCCGGCAAGGCGCGTGCTGGCAAGGTCAAGGCCCGGCAAACTCCGTGCCGGCAGGCCTTTGCTGACTCCTCTCCGCTCCACCTCATCAAATAGCTAGTCGCTAATCTGTGAGGTGTCGAGCGGGCAGGTGGTTTGGTGAAGGATGTCGGGGCACGTGGCAGCATGCTGGAAGGAGGAGTACCTTTAATGACACCCGTCTAGAAGGCGTGTCAAGATAATAGGAGGTAGCTGGGCGAGCGGTGCAGAAACCTTGCCGGGGATCCTCCATCGCACGACACCTAACGGCGCATTTATTGCGTTTGTCCTAATCCGGCAGAGTTAGGTATGATAGCACTATTTGTTGTCTAGTCAACATGTAATGACTGTTTTGCCACTGTGGTTACCCTTTGATCTATAAAAGGAGGGCCAGGGCAACCTTTACAAGGGTCGACACTTTGCTCATTCTGCATGCGTAGCTGCTCTTCCTGCACCTTGCCGGCAAGAAGCGCTCCTTGTACTTGAGTTCAAACACATCCAATATACATAGCAGGAGTAGGGTTTTACACCACACGGTGGCCCAAACCTAGGTAAATCCTTTGCGTTCATTGTTGATTCTGCTCTTTGTGCTTGCACATTCCCCCTAGTCGAACCGCAAAGGGGCTAGATGGCCCCATAGATGGTCGTACGCATGACATCTTTGATGCGCCAAGTAGGGGGAACGATTGCGCGAACCTGAATCAACAGTTTGCGCATCAACTTCATCTCCATCATCTTCGATGTCGCCCAAGAAGAAAGGCGCGTCCGCAGCAGCTCCATCGACTTCCAAGTTTCCGTCGCAGACGCCCACGGGTGGCGCAGATGACCCCGCCGGCGCAGGTGGCACAGGAGGCGCAACTGGTGCGGGCGGCGCAGGTGGCGTAGCCAGCACCGGTGGAGCAGGCGGAGTACACAACACCAATCAGCAGCTTCCTGATACGTCTCCAACGTATCTATAATTTTTGATTGTTCCATGCTATTATAGTATCAATCTTGGATGTTTTATATACACTTACAAGCAATTATATATCATTTTTTGGGACTAACCTATTAACTTAGTGCCCAGTGCCAGTTGCTGTTTTTTTTGCCTGTTTTTGATTTTTCAGAATATCAGTACCAAACGAAGTCCAAATGCCACGAAACTTTCTGGACATAAGAGACACTAGAAGCTTCGGGAGAGGGCCAGAAGACAGAGGAGGTGGCCACGAGCCACCAGGGCGCGCCCTGGTGCCTCGTGGGCCCACCTCTGCTCCGTTTGACCTAATTCCCCCTCTATAAATACTCTAAAATTGGGAAACCAACATGAGAGTCCACGAAATACTTTTTCCACAGCAGCAAGTCTCAGTTCTCGAGAGATCCCATCTGGAGGCCTTTTCCGGCACTCTGCCAGAGGGGGATTCGATCACGAAGGGGCTCTCCATCAACCTTGCTGCCCTTCTGATGATGCGTGAGTAGTTTACCACAGACCTTCGGGTCCATAGTTAGTAGCTAGATGGATTCTTCTCTCTTTTTGATCTTCAATACAATGTTCTCCTCAATGTTCTTGGAATTCTATCTGATGTAGTCACTTTTTGCGGTGTGTTTGTTGGGATCCGATGAATTGTGAGTTTATGATCAGATTATCCATGAATATTATTTGAGTTTTCTCTGAACTCTTTTTTGCATGATTGTTATAGCTTCGTATTTCTCTCCGATCTATTGATTTGGTTTGGCCAACTAGATTGATTTATCTTGCAATGGGAGAGGTGCTTTGTAATGGGTTCGATCTTGCGGTGCTCAATCCCAGTGACAGAAGGGGACATGGCATGTATGTATCATTGCTATTAAGGGTAAAAAGATGAGGTTTATTCATGCGTGAGTTTACTTTGTCTACATCATGTCATCTTGCTTAAGGCGTTACTCCGTTCTTTATGAACTTAATACTCTAGATGCATGTTGGATAGCGGTCGATGTGTGGAGTAATAGTAGTAGATGAAGAATCGTTTCGGTCTACTTGTCTCGGACGTGATGCCTATATACATGATCATTGCCTTGGATATCGTCATGATTATTTGCTTTTCTATCAATTGCCCAACAGTAATTTGTTTACCCACCGTATGCTATTTTCAAGAGAGAAGCCTCTAGTGAAAACTATGGCCCCCGGGTCTACTTTTATCATATATTGAAAATCCCAAAAATACTTTGCTGCACTTTTACTTTATTTATTTTATTTTGTATTTTTGTTCGATCTATCTATCTATCACCATACAATTTAATCTTGCAATTAACCGCCAAGGGATTGACAACCCCTTGTTCGCGTTGGGTGCGAGGATTTGTTGTTTTGTGTGCAGGTGCTGCTAACGAGTTGTTGCGTGATTCTCCTACTGGATTGATAACCTTGGTTTCATAACTGAGGGAAATACTTATCTCTACTGTACTGCATCATCCCCTCCTCTTCGGGGAAATCCCAACGCAGCTCACAAGTAGCAGGAAGAATTTTTGGCGCCGTTGGCGGGGAGACATCATCAACATCTATCAAGTACCTACGCATAAACTTTCAGCTCCTGCATTTATTTTATTTGCCTTTGCCTCTCGTTTTCATCTCCCCCACTTCTAAATTTTTTTTACAAAAGCACAAAAATATTTTTGTTTGCTTGCTTGCTTTTATTGCCTTCATGACAACACACAAAAACAGAAGGTGAAAGCAAAAAAAAAATCTATTGATATGGACCCTCACCCACTTGCTAATCTTTTCAAAAGATCCAATTATGATGTACCAATTGCTAGTGAGTTGAGTGCACTCGATTATCTCTATGAAGTTTTGCTTGAAAATCATGAATCTGAAAATTGTGATGAAGTGTTACAAGAAGAAATTTATAAAGGGATTCATGATAGCTCCTTGATTGAAAAGCATGATTGCAATGATGTTATTATAAATTCTATTAATGTCAATTGTGCTAATGATATGCAAAACTACAAGATTGGGGATGACAATTTTGTTATGTCCACTACTTATTGCAATGATCACGATTGGGGTGATAATAATTCTTATGATCTTGAAAATTTATTTAAGCCTCATGATGAATATGTTATTAATAATAATGATTGCAATAATATTGAAAGTGGGTTTGGAAGAGTGTCAACTTTAGGTAAAAAGAATCTCACATATTCGGAGAGTGTTCAATCTTATGAAATTTTAGATAAATGTGGGTTTGGAGAGGTCATGACTTTAGTTGACGTTAATCCCACTATCTTGGAAGATTATAAAACTTTTATGCATGTGGATCGTGAAGAGAATATTTTATATGATAGCTATATTGTTGAATTTGACTATGATCCTACATGTAATTATTATGAGAGAGGGTAATATGGTTGTAGAGATTTTCATGTTACTCAATCACCTCTCTTGAAGTTCAAATTGTTAATGCTTCATTCTTCTTCCTTGCATATGCTAGATACTTTTTGTCTTGATAATTTGTTTGCCTATAAAATGCCTATGCATAGGAAGTATGTTAGATTTAAATGTGTTTTTCACATGTTTCATGGTGCTCTCTTCGTGTTTAAATTACTATCTTTCATGTGAGGTCATTGAAATCTCAAGCCTATCTTAATGGCTATAAAGAAAGAGCTTGTTGGGAGACAACCCAATAAATTTTTATTCTGTTCTTGTGTGTTTACATAATTTTAGCCTCTGTTATGATTGTGTTTTTATGTTTTAATTAGTGTTTGTGCCAAGTAAAGCCATTGGGATGATTTGGAAGATGGTATAATTGATGCTGTTTGGAAAACAGAAAGTTTTGCGTCCAGTGCTGGAATTTTAATAATGCACTGGAGTGTCAGAAAAATCTGAAATTTTTACACAGTATTGGTATATGAATTTCCCACGTTTTCCTAATTTTTCAAAATTATATCCTACTTATGGTGCATTATTCAGTGTTAGTTATGTTCAATGCATGTTTATGACCGTTTTCGCTTTTTGGTTGGTCGCTTCTCAATCTATTTGCTAGCCTTCATTTGTACTAAGCGGGAATACTGCTTGTGCATCCAACTCCTTAAACCCAAGTTGTGCCAAATGAGTCCACCATACCTACCTATATGCGGTATTTCCATGCCGTTCCAAGTAAATTTGCATGTGCCAACTCTAATTTTTCAAAATAATTTTCCGTTTTGTGTGCCCGTACCGCTCATGAAGCGGCAGGGGGTGGCCAATATTTTCCATGCTAGGTGTGTTATTCTCACAATGAGTGTTTATTCACTTGTCATTGCACGAGAGAGTGGCAGGTAATAGGGATGCCCAGTCCCGAAATGATTTTTTTTTAATATGATGATAATAATAAATTCCTTGGAAAGTGTTGGTATGGAAGGCACCCGTGGATACGGCTAGCCATGGATTGTGAAAGAATGGTGGAAAGGAAATAAACTTTATTTTCTGTTTGGGAACCGCCTATAATGTGTCTAGCATGGAAGATATTGGGAATTCTTGGTCATTTTCGTTGACAGGAAAAGCATGCCTCTCGAAATAATTTTATCTCTCTAATTTAAACCTTGAGCTCTGGCATCTCTGCAAATCTCTGCTTCCCTCTGCGAAGGGCCTATCTATTTACTTTTATGCAATTTTTATTTTTATTTTGAGTCTGCATCTTCTTTTACAAAGCACCAACTAGAGAGCACTATTGTCATACTTGTGCATTGTGTGTAGCTAATATTGAGTGTGTTTCATGAATGGATCAATGATTGAGCATAATGGGCTAGGGATAGCTTTCTTGAGTGTTGATATTTTGAAAGACATGGTTGCTTGTTAGTATGCTTGAGTATTTATATCTTCATGTCAAATTATAGACTATTGCTTTGAATCATTCAAGTCCAAATGTCCATGCTACAAAAGAAAAGAGTATATGATGAATATGATAGGTAGCATTCCACATCAAAAATTCTGTTTTTATCATTTACCTACTCGAGGACGAGCAGGAATTAAGCTTGGGGATGCTTGATACGTCTCCAACGTATCTATAATTTTTGATTGTTCCATGCTATTATAGTATCAATCTTGGATGTTTTATATACACTTACAAGCAATTATATATCATTTTGTGGGACTAACCTATTGACTTAGTGCCCAGTGCTAGTTGCTGTTTTTTTGCCTGTTTTTGGTTTTTCAGAATATCAGTACCAAACAGAGTCCAAATGCCACGAAACTTTTTGGAGATTTTTTTCTGGACATAAGAGACACTAGAAGCTTCGAGAGAGGGCCAGAAGACAGAGGAGGTGGCGCGCCCTGGTGCCTCGTGGGCCCACCTCTGCTCCGTTTGACCTAATTCCACCTCTATAAATACTCTAAAATCAGGAAACCAACAGGAGAGTCCAAGAAATACTTTTTCCGCCACCGCAAGTCTCTGTTCTCGAGAGATCCCATCTGGAGGCCTTTTTCGGCACTCTGCCGGAGGGGGATTCGATCACGGAGGGGCTCTCCATCAACCTTGCTGCCCTTCCGATGATGCGTGAGTAGTTTACCACAGACCTTCAGGTCCATAGTTAGTAGCTAGATGGCTTCTTCTCTCTTTTTGATCTTCAATACAATGTTCTCCTCGATGTTCTTGGAGTTCTATCTGATGTAATCACTTTTTGCGGTGTGTTTGTTGGGATCCGATGAATTGTGACTTTATGATCAGATTATCCATGAATATTATTTGAGTTTTCTCTGAACTCTTTTATGCATGATTGTTATAGCTCCGTATTTCTCTCCGATCTATTGATTTGGTTTGGCCAACTAGATTGATTTATCTTGCAATGGGAGAGGTGCTTTGTAATGGGTTCAATCTTGCGGTGCTCAATCCCAGTGATAGAAGGGGACATGACATGTATGTATCGTTGCTATTAAGGGTAAAAAGATGGGGTTTATTCATGCATGAGTTTACTTTGTCTACATCATGTCATCTTGCTTAAGGCGTTACTCCGTTCTTTATGAACTTAATACTCTAGCTAGATGCATGCTGGATAGCGGTCGATGTGTGGAGTAATAGTAGTAGATGTAGAATTGTTTCAGTCTACTTGTCTCGGACGTGATGCCTATATACATGATCATTGCCTTGGATATCGTCATGATTATTTGCTTTTCTATCAATTGCCCAACAGTAATTTGTTTACCCACCGTATGCTATTTTCAAGAGAGAAGCCTCTAGTGAAAACTATGGCCCCCGGGTCTACTTTTATCATATATTGAAAATCCCAAAAATACTTTGCTGCACTTTTACTTTATTTATTTTATTTTGTATTTTTGTTCGATCTATCTATCTATCACCATACAATTTAATCTTGCAATTAACCGCCAAGGGATTGACAACCCCTTGTTCGCGTTGGGTGTGAGGATTTGTTGTTTTGTGTGCAGGTGCTGCTAACAAGTTGTTGCGTGATTCTCCTACTGGATTGATAACCTTGGTTTCATAACTGAGGAAAATATTTATCTCTACTGTACTGCATCATCCCCTCCTCTTCGGGGAAATCCCAACGCAGATCACAAGTAGCACTTCCTCGCCAATCCGGCGATCGAAGCTACAACGGTGCAGGTGGCGCGGATGGCCAACTCCCGCCTCTTCGCCGCACCGGCGAATGAAGCCACCGGAGCAACACCATCCGGACCGGTGCAAGACAAGACCCAGTCGCTATGGTGTCTAAGGATACTGCTTCAGGAGGCACACCGCGATCATCACAAGATGGGTGCGACGCGAACCCGATTGGCACTGGCGGTTCCGGGCGGCGACGTCCACATGGAAAAACACCTGTTGATCAGCCGCAAGATCTTCAGGCACCACCTCCACCATGTCAACCCGCTGCTGGGCATGAGCCGCGACAACAAGATCGTGGTGGCACTCCTGCTGGTTCTGCCAGAAGTCGAGCGACATCTCGTTCTTCGCTCCCAGCCATGCCAGCTACGGCAGCAGAGGCCATGGCACGAGCACATATGCTATTGAATTTCCCTCCAGCTGCTGACAAGATGGATGAGTGGAGAGCCACCATCCAGAGCCTCATCAGGCTTGCCAAAGCCAATAGCTCGCAGCAGGCGGGACCTTCACGGCGTCCATTGATAGCACCAACTGATGGCCGCAGCAGAGGAGCAGCGCAAACGGCGCAACCACCCCCACAGCAACAACACCGGCAGTCGCGGCAAACTCACCGATCCGCTGAACCAGACGAGATGTCGATGGCCTCTTCGGATCAACGAGCGCGGCAAGATCAGCGTCAAGTGCTGCAAGATAGGCGGGCAGAGGATGCTCGCACCACCATTGAACGGCGCCGGGAGGCGCGCCATCAATCTGACGTGCGCAACGGCCCAGTCGTTGATGAGCCTGCTCCCGGGGTTGGCGGGTATCTACCTTATGATGTTGGGTGCCCAGCCTTCACCCGTGAGTTGCGGCAAGTCCGCTGGCCGTCAACCCGGGCCTTCAAGCCAGAGTTACAGGAGAAGTACGACGACAAGCTTAACCCTGCAGAATTCTTGGGCATCTATACGACCGCCGTGCAAGCTGTGGGGGGAAGAGATGAAAAGATTCTCGCCAACTATTTTCCATTGGTGCTCAAACCCAATGTAAGATCTTGGCTGATGAATTTGCCAGAGGATTCCATTTCTTCATGGTCTGATCTGTGCAATGAGTTCATTGGTGCCTTTACCAGAGGCCACAAGGCTCCTGGTCAGCCCAGTGACTTGCAAGTGATCCCACAAAGAGACGGTGAGTCCCTGCGAAAATATATTCAGAGGTTCAGCCGCGTGCACCATAACATCCCTGATGTACACCCTGTAGCTGTGATTGCTGCCTTTCACACGAATGTGCACAATCGGAAGATGCGGGAGAAGTTGAATATCCGGTTGCCAAAAACTGTCAATCAGTTGTACATGTTGGCGTATAAATGTGCACGGGCTGAAGAAGGGAGAAGACTTCTTGGAGAGGATGCTGGCGCTGAAGTTGATTCAGAGGACGACGACGCCGCCACTCCAAAGAAAAAAGGCCGGAAGCACAACTGGAAGCGCAAAGGCAAGGCAGTTATGGCCGTCGAGGGCTCCGGCAACTCCAACGCCGCCAAGAAAGCTAAGGCTGAGAGCTCCGGCAAAGTATCCGCTGCATGCGCTGATTGCCAGGAAGCCACAGCAGGCGAGAAGACTGGCAAGTCTGATGGGCCATACTGCAAGATTCACCGCACTAAAGGCCATGATCTCCAAGAGTGTCGGCAGGTTGAGCAACTTGCTAAGAAACAGAAGGCTGAGTATGAAAAGCGTGATAAGGAGAAGGGCCAAGACGGTGCTGGCGGATCGGGCAAGAGGGGTCATGGTGGCCGAGGAGGTCGCCGCGACAAGGCTAAGCAGCAGAAGGAGAAACCTGCTCGAGGCCGAGACAAGAAAGAGGAAGATGACGATGAGGATGATGACGAGGACGAAGATGAGTCCAGTGAACAAGAATTCCAGAAAGCAACTGAAGTCATGTGCATTGACGGGGGGTGCATCTTTGCACTCCTCTCACCGCCAACTCAAGCAGTGGGCGCATGAGGTTAATGTGACAGAACCGGCAATGGGAGCTCAAAAGCCACTCAAGTGGTCCCACACGCCCATCATTTTTGATGCGGAGGATCACCCTGATCGCACAACTGCGGTCGGGTGCTTGCCGTTGCTGGTTTCACCAACAATACGCAACCTCCAAGTCACGAAAATGTTGGTTGACGGTGGGGCCAGTCTGAACTTGATTTCACCAGATGTCATCAAGAGGTTACAGATTCCTGGCGAAGATCTCCAGCAGACAGGCACGTTTCAGGGGGTCAATCCAGGAAGGAGCCAACCCAAGGGGAAGATCACTCTGTTGGTGACATTTGGCGGGGAATTGAATTACATAACAGAGAAAATTGTGTTTGATGTGGTTAAGATTCCTCTGCCTTACAATGGAATTCTTGGTCGCCCAGCTTTGGCAAAGTTCATGGCAGTGTCTCATTATGCCTACAACACTCTCAAAATGCCAGGGCCGATGGGAGTCATCACCATCAACTCCGGCAAGAAAGATGTAGTGATTTGCGTCGACAAGCTTTACAGAGAAGCGGTTACAGCATCCGCTGCCAAGGCACCTGCTCCCGCCAACAAAAAGAAGAGCAAGAAAAGTGGCAAGACCTCTGACAAGTCTTTTGGGAAGCGCACCTCTTCGGAGTGCTGCGCGCCCGTTGATGACGTGCCGGAGAGCACTACCGCCAAGAAGTCCAAGGCTACTCCACCAGCAACCAAGAAGGTGCCGGCAAAGGAGGACGGCACAGGCGGTACCTTCACCGTTAGTGCCTCTCTTGACAGCAAATAGGAAAGCGCGCTCATTGCCTTCCTACGGGCGAATGTCGATGTGTTTGCATGGCAACCATCTGACATCCCCGGTGTTCCCAGGGAGGTAATTGAGCACCACCTTGCCGTCTGTCCCCATGCTCGGCCTGTCAAGCATAAGGTCAGGAAGCTAGCTTTGGAACGGCAACAATTTATTACCGAGGAAATAAAAAAGTTAGAAGCAGCAGGCTTAGTTAGAGGTGTACTACATCCAACATGGTTGGCAAATCCAGTTGTAGTGCGAAAAAGAAATGGAAAGTGGAGACTTTGTATTGACTACACAAATATCAACAAAGCATGTCCAAAGGATCCTTTCCCTTTGCCGCGTATTGATCAAATTGTTGACTCTACTGCCGGTTGTGATTTACTCTCCTTTCTTGATGCATACTGTGGTTACCATCAGATTTTCATGGCCAAGGAGGATGAGGAGAAAACTGCATTTATTACTCCATGTGGTACATATTGCTTCGTGCGTATGCCTTTCGGACTAAAAAGTGCTGGTTCAACATTTGCAAGAGCAGTCCAAATTGGTTTTGAGCCCCAGCTACACAGGAATGTGGAGGCGTATATGGATGATATAGTGGTCAAAACCTAGGACAAATTAACCCTCATTCAAGACTTAGAAGAGACATTTGCAAACTTGCGCAGAATAAATTTGAAGATCAACCTCGAGAAGCGTGTGTTTGGTGTTCCATCCGGCAAACTTCTCGGGTTCTTTGTATCTCAACGTGGAATTGAAGACAATCCCGACAAGATCAAAGCCATTGAGCAAATTGAAGCACCAAAGCGCGTCAAGGATGTGCGACGTCTTTTCGGCTGTATTGCTGCATTAAGCAGGTTCATCTCCAAATTTGCTGAGCGTGCCTTGCCGTTTTTCAAAATCTTGAAAAGGGCAGGTCCAATGAAATGGACTTCAAAAGCGGAGGCAGCGCTGCAAGATTTGAAGAGGTACCTCTCCTCTCCGCCAACACTAGTTGCACCTAAGCCACAAGAGCCATTGCTGCTATACTTGGCGGCAACAGATCAAGTGGTCAGTGCTGCATTAGTGGCAGAGAGAGAAGCAGATAATGAGGAAGCAGCAATAGCAAGCCCATCAAGCGACAAACCGGAATCTCCTCCGGCAGAATCTGGTGTCGATAAGTCAGAGTCAGTGCAAGCAAATGCAACAAACCAACAAGTAGTGCCGTAGAAGAAAATGGTGCAGCGCCCGGTGTACTTTGTTAGTTCCCTTTTATAGGGAGCTAGGTCAAGGTACTCTGGTGTGCAGAAGTTGCTTTTCGGCCTTCTCATGGCCTCAAGAAAGCTGCGCCATTACTTCCAAGCACATGAAATTACCGTCGTCACTCACTTTCCATTGCAGCGTATCTTGAGAAATCCAGATGCCACCGGCAGGATAGTGGAGTGGTTGTTGGAGCTGTCCAATTTTGCACTTAAGTTTGAAAGTACATCAACTATTCAGAGCAGAGCTTTGGTGGAGTTTATTGCCGAATGGACACCAACGCCCGACGAGGAGATTCAAGAAACCACTCTCCCCAGCAAAGAGGCAACCAAAGAATGGATCATGTACTTTGACGGTGCCTTCTCGCTGCAAGGCGCCAGTGCCGGAGTGCTGCTTGTCGCACCCACCGAAGAGCACCTCAAGTATGTGATACAAATGCACTTTCCCAGGGAGAAAGCTACAAACAACACTGCCGAGTACGAAGGGCTCCTTGCTGGTCTCAGGATCGCAATGGACCTCGGAATTAGAAAGTTAATCATCCGTGGAGACTCGCAGCTCGTTGTGAAGCAAGTTAACAAAGATTATCAGAGCCCATTGATGGAGGCTTATGTAGAAGAAGTGATGAAATTGGAAGAACACTTTGACGGATTGCAAACAGAGCACATTCCACGTGCGGAAAACAACATTGCTGATCATCTGTCAAAGTGTGCCGCCCAAAAGCTACCTGTGGAACCAGGAACTTTTGTGCTCCATTTGAATCAACCATCAGTCACTCCATCAGTGCACGCTAGCAAAAGAAGAAAGTTGAACACCGGTAAGTATTTCCCGGCAGAGCTTCCAGAAGCTGCCGGCGAGAAAGTTGCCGGTAACAACGCGTCTGTCGGTGAGCAGCGGTCTCGTGCAGAACCTTAGGTTCTTGCCGTCGAGGCAAGCGCTCCCGCGGCCGAAGAGATGCCTTTAGTCCTTGTCGTCGAGCCACAGGCTCCGGCATGGGCACAACAAATTGTCCGTTTCCTTCAAACAGGAGAACTTCCCGATGATCAAGAAGAAGCTGAAAAAGTAGCCCGACAGTCAAGTATGTATCAGTTTGTTGACAGCATTCTGCACAGAAGAAGGCCAAATGGGGTGAAATTGAGGTGCATTTGCCGGGAAGATGGACTGAAGCTGTTGGCGGAAATACACGGAGGCATATGTGGTTCTCACATAGGATCAAGAGCTCTTGTCGGCAAAGCTTTCCGGCAAGGCTTCTATTGGCCCACTGCTCTCCAGGATGCAACTGAGCTAGTAACCAAGTGTGAAGCATGCCAGTTTCATTCGAAGAACATACATCAGCCAGCACAAGCACTTCAAACAATTCCACTCTCCTGGCCCTTCTCGGTCTGGGGGCTCGATATCTTGGGCCCTTTCCCCCGTGCTACCGGGGGCTTTGAGTTCTTGTATGTTGCAATCGACAAGTTCACAAAGTGGTCAGAGGTAGAGCCAGTGAGGAAGGTGACAGCACAGTCAGCCGTCAAGTTCTTTAAAGGATTAGTTTGCCGTTTTGGTGTTCCTAACAGGGTCATCACAGACAATGGCACATAGTTCACGAGCCGCGCCTTCATGCAGTACATCCAGGATCTTGGAAGCAAGATTTTCTTTGCATCTGTTGCTCACCCGAGAAGCAATGGCCAAGCAGAAAGGGCAAATGCTGAAGTGCTGCGAGGCCTCAAGACAAGAACTTTTGACAAGCTGCACAAGTGCGGAAGGCGCTGGATTGATGAGTTGCCGACAGTTCTTTGGTCACTTAGGACGACACCAAATCGAGCTACTGGCAAAACACCCTTCTCCCTAGTCTATGGTGCAGAAGCGGTGCTCCCCACGGAACTCACATATGGGTCACCTCGAGTGCTTGCTTACGATGAAGCACATCAAGAGCAGCTGTGGCAAGATGATGCCACGCTCCTTGAGGAAGATCATCTTCGAGCTGCTGTGCGAGCGGCACGCTACCAGCAAGCTTTGCGTCGCTATCATAGCCGCAAAGTCCATGCTCGAAGCCTGGAGGAAGGCGACCTTGCTCTTCGGCGCGTTCAATCCGCCAAGGGATCCAATTATCGGGTAGTGCGAGTCACCAAACCTGGCGCAGTCCGTCTGGAGACCGAAGATGGTATCCCAGTGCAAAACTCATGGAACATTGAGCATCTTCGAAAGTTCGATCCATAAGGCGCAGTTGCCGGGACCCCCGGCAACACCTTTTGTACAAGCCTTGTCGGCAGACATGTAACCCTATGTACAAAGCCAGGCGCAAACCCTGTGCATAAGTGAAATAAAGCTAAGTGTTTCGCAACTCTTTGTGAAAATACATTTCCGCTTGTGTATGATTACATGTGATGTTGTGTTATACTTTGTCTTGTACGAAATGATTAATGAGCCATCGAGGCATCCACCCACTTCTTTCTCTTCTTTCTTTTTCTCAAAAGGACAGAAGGTTCCCTCGTGTGCAAGTTTCCCGGGGGGGGGGATGATGGTGTGGATATCACCAAATGACGTTCAAGTGATCGTTTTCAAACAAGAAGCACGACAAAGAAAAGAGCTAAGTTGAAAAACTTTGAAATGATTTCTTTGTTGTAGTTGCAATCTTCCTTGAACGATTTTTGTCTTTGTATGAGAAACCTGCATGCTAAGGAACCTTGCCGTGACTGATCGTGCTCTTACTTTGTTTCGAGTCCGCTCAACAACTTGAGCAGCTGCGTTGGAACCGTCAAGGATAAAACTTGCCGGCAGCGGCACTTCCAGCAGGCTACTAAGGATCCGTCCTCAAGCGCTCGCGGCAAGAGTGTGCGCACCGGCAAGCATCTGACAAGCGTAGGGTATACAATTCATGCAAAGGCAGGATAAGACAAGGAAAATAGCATACATTCATCTCAAAACAGCTTAATTTGCATTACATCTCAGGCATAGTGCAGATCTAACTTAAGATTAAAACACATCTTTTACATGATAGCACTGGCGACAAATGCAGCGACAAAGCTACTTTCAGAGATCGCCTTCGTGCCGGGGAACAAGAAGAACCTTGTCGGCTAGAGGAGCAACAATTTCGTCGATGGCCGTGATATCAGTATTCTTCGTCAAGGTCCTGAATATCCCGGAGAGATCAACATCAGGATCCCGGTAGGCGATCTTTACAAGCACCTTGTAAAGGACATCGCGGCCAAACTTGCGGGATTCATCAGTAAATGAAGCGGATCTATCTTCGTGATAAGTTTTCAAAGCATCAATGAGGCCATCGAAGAACTTGGTCAGTCTGGCGCTGGCGGCCTCCTTGTCGTTGACAGTATAGCTCCAGCTCCTCATGTCCATGACGGTAAGCTGTGTGGTTATGCGTTCCGCGATGTTAACGAGCCTGTTGGTCCAAAGGGTGAGCACCTCTTGCAGCTCCGTGAATTTGTTCTCGGCATCTTCTCGGGAGGTCTCTTCTGCGTCAAGCTTCTCCATCAAGATTACCTCCCTTTCTTTGGCGGACCCAAGATCTTTCTCCAGGGTGATAAGCTTGGATTTCAGATCCTCCATTGCCTTGCCGGTTGCGTCAAGATCTTGGCTCTTAGATGCTAGCTACGTCTGCAACTCCCCTAGGGTATGAGCTGCCTTCTGCACTTCACCTTTGAGAGCCTCGATTTCTCTATTATTGGCGGCAAGATCTTCCTTCAGCTTGTTCACCTGGGACTCCAAATCTGCCTTAGCAGTGGCAGCAGCAGCAACATTATCAGTAGCTTCCTTGAGCTTGGCGGCACTCTCTCGAGCTTGTGTTTCGAAGGATTCTTTGTGGTTCTCCTCCAGCTCTTGGGTACTTTGCTCAAGGAGCTTTCCAATCTCTTCATCCTTGCCGCAAAGCTTGGCGGCAAGGGACTCTTCTTGTGTGGCAAGATCTCTTTCTCAGGCATTGAATTGCGCCTCGCGCTCTGCCAGCTTGCCGTCCAAAGCTATCGCCTTCACCTGGGCGACGGCAAGTTTTTCCTCCTGCCTCCTTAGATTCTGGGATTGACTGTTGTACCATGCCTGGAGTTCCTCCGCCTTCCCTTTTAGTTTCTCTTCGGCCAACTCCAAAGCTTTGTGCTCTTCTTGGAGTTTGTCCCAACGCTTGCTGTAGCGGTCTTGTACATCCTTGAAACCGACAGCCATGGTTTCTAGGAAGGAAAGATCTATTGTGCTGTCAGCAGCGTTGTCGGCCTCAGTGGTGTTTTGGGCGAAAGGAGCCAGGATCCGAGCAATCTCATCGTCAAAGTTTGGCCCTCCAGTGCCTGATGAACTGGGGGCTCCAGGTTCTTGTTGGGGGACGGTAAGCGTCAAGGTATCTGTCAAGGCTGGGGTAGTTGACACAGCCGGTTGAACGGCAGGATCTGGCTTGTCGGTGACAACTACCACCATCTCTGTGCTTGCCTGGATGGGAACAGATGTGTCATCGGGGGACTTTCCTTGCTCCCCGGTAGCTTCCCTTGTTCCCTTGGCGGTAGAATTGGCAGCTTCTTCGTCAGATATCTTGGTGGCTTCATCAGCAGCGTCCTTTGCAATTTCTACCACGTCTGCGAGAATTTCTCCCTCTTCAGGAGAAGCTGGATCTGCAAGGTGGAACAGAAGCAAAGAGCAAAAAGTGATTCAGTTTACAAGTCAAGTTCAAGAAAACAAAATTTTTGGACAGTGCTTAAAGACAAGTGGATTACCTATTGATGCTCGTTAAGGAGGGGTATTTCCTTCCCCGGCAACCTTGGTTGCCGCTGCACGGTCACCGGCAGCCTCGCTTGCCGGGACAATTTTCGTGCGGGCGGGCTCATCAGCAGAGGCCCTTGTCGGAGAAGCGCTCTCCGGGACGATAGTCGATGGAGCAGCCATGGCAGGATCCGCCTCTTGGCGCTCTTCCTCTTGGCGGCCTTCTCCTATCTCCTTGTCGATCCCAGGAGGAGGAACTTCAGTACCAGCACCCGCGAGCGGGAACTGTACCACAACTTCATGCAGGGGGTTGGGCTGGGGGCTGACGACGATAGTGTCAACAGATGTGACCCCCCGCCCAGCACTTGTCGTTGGTTCGTGCTCCATTGCACCTCTCATTCGCTTCGCCCTGTGCACGAGTGGTTCTATATCCATGCGAAGACAAAGGAAGTCAGATCAAATGACAATCAAAACAAGATCAAGATTTGGTGAAGATAAATGATTATGCTTACTCCTCGTCTTCGGGCTCGCTGAGAACGGAGAGGTCGTATCTCACTGGTGGAGGCGACTCCCTGGCTCTTTTGATTGCCGGTGGAGGCAAAGATGCCTATTGAGAAGACCCAACTTCACCGGCAACTCCTTGCTGGGGAGGTGGACGATGAGCTCGAGGACGCCGAGTTGATTGCCGACGCACTTCTTGCTGTTGGCCAGTTCTGGTGGTCGTCTTCTTCATGGCAGGGCCAGCCCCTGACGAAGAAGGTCGCACCGCCTCCTGGCTGTACGCTTTCCGAAGAATGCGCGCTTTCTTTTTCGGGCCTTGAAGATCTTCTTCTTCTTCAGGTTCGCCGGCAACCTCTTCCCCGGCAGGCTCTTCTTGGTGCTCTTCGACAACCTCTTTGTCGGGTGTCTCTTCCTCCTCCTCAGTTGCCGTGACCCGAGAACTGCCAGCCTTGCCGGCCTTCAAGGCCTCCTCGGCCCTATGGGCGATGAATGCCCACTCCTCATCCCTAGTGGCCTGGACGAGGTCCTTCTCTTCTCGAGTGGCCCTCTCCGTCAGATTGCAAGCCCAAGTCATTTCATCCTCAAGTGAGGGCAGCTCCCAGTCAGGTTCAACTCCTTGGGCGTTGCATGCCGGCATCATCGCCAAGATGGAGTCCTTGGCGGAATTAATATGCAGTGGCACGACTTGCGCCGGCAAGTGGAACTTGCCGGAGGTTCTAAAGAGCTGATGGCAGAGACTGATGTGTTGCATCACCGTCAAGTTACTGGCCAGCCTTGGATATATTCGCATGATGTCCCCGGCGTTCTTGTACTCCCAAGTGTACCTTTGCCTCTTCTGCAGCGGCGCAAGGCGTCGCCGGAGGAAATCAGCCCCCACCATCTCAATGGTTAGCCCAGCAGACTGGAGGCGAGTAATCCGGTTCAGTGCCGGGCCGAGCTTCTTGTCGCTGGCGCCAAGATCACTCCAGTTCTTGCCGTTGTCGATCTTCTCCGTGCACGGCAAGCAGAAGTTGGGGAAATCCTTCTCCTTGATCCAGCACCATTCCGCCCGCCATTCCTCCCATTTCAGATACAGCAACCCGGCAAGATACTTTCCCTTAGCTTTGGCCCGGGGAATCCACGTCAAGCTGCCGGAAAGTGCATCGCCTTCAATGCGGGGAATGAAGAAGTGGCGGAAGAGGTCGACATTGGGGACGACCCCGACAAAATTTTCGCACATGTGGGCGAAGACTGCCATGCAGGTCATTGCATTCGGTGTGAAATCCAGCAGTCAAAACTTGAAGGTGTACATCAATTCAGTGATGAAGTCTGAATATGGGGGAACCAAGCCGCAGTAGAAGTATGCGCAGAAGAACGGATACGCTTCTCCGGCGACCTTGGTGTCAGCAGGGAGCACTACCGGTGCCTTATGGTCCTGGGTATCCCTCCCCCACATATACCCATACCTTGAGATCAACGTGTTCTTGTCCAAGGCCGGCGGCGAGAAAACCGCGTTCTCCCTCTGTCGCTGCTCCAAGTCTGCCTTCCGCTTCTCTGCTTTGGGGTCGATGGGCTTGGCGGGCTTCTTCCCCTCTGTATCGGCCTTCTTGCGCGCCATGAGGGCTCAGGAGGAAGGGTTGGAGGTGGAAGAGGCGTGAATCAGTGGTGGCGGCAACGGCGGGATCTGCTTTGGCGAGAGGAGGAAGAAGATGCAGCGGAGGGCGGTGTGAATGAGCAGTGCCTCCTCGCGGTTGCCTTTTCATGGGGAAGGCGCGGGGAGGCTGGCTCTCTACTGTTCGACGTGGCAGCGCTTTTGCAGGCGCACTACCGCAAACCATTACTCCAGTCCACCACTCCTGCGACCCGCATTAAATGCGCGACATGGGCGTGCGACAGGAAACCATCATCACAAGATTTTACGGCGGTAATTTCTTACCACGTGTCTGTGCATTGTTTGGGCTTAGTGCTACTTCTGAGCTGCGTTGGTAATTCCCTGAAGAGGAAGGGAGATGCAGGACAGTAGAGATAAGTATTTCCCTCAGTTATGAAACCAAGGATATCAATCCAGTAGGAGAATCACGCAACACCTTGTTAGCAGTACTTGCACACAAAATAACAAATCCTTGCACCCAACGCAAACAAGGGGTTGTCAATCCCTTGGTGGTCAATTGCAAGATTAAATTGTATGTGATAGATAGATAGATAGATTAAACTAAAATATAAAATCAAATAAGTAAAGTAAAAGTGCAGCAAGGTATTTTTAGGGTTTTTAATATATGATAGAAGTAGACCCAGGGGCCATAGTTTTCACTAGAGGCTTCTCTCATGAAAATAACATACGGTGGGTAAACAAATTACTGTTGGGCAATTGATAGAAAATCAAATAATCATGTCGATATCCAAGGCAATGATCATGTATATAGGCATCACGTCCGAGACAAGTAGACCGACTCCTGCCTGCATCTACTACTATTACTCCACACATCGACCGCTATCCAGCATGCATCTAGTGTATTAAGTCCATAAAGAACGGAGTAATGCCTTAAGCAAGATGACATGATGTAGACAAAGTAAACTCACGCATGAATAAACCCCATCTTTTTACCCTTAATAGCAACGATACATACGTGTCATGTCCCTTTCTGTCACTGGGATTGAGCACCGCAAGATCGAACCCATTACAAAGCACATCTCCCATTGCAAGATAAATCAATCTAGTTGGCCAAACCAAATCAATAGATCGGAGAGAAATACAAAGCTATAATAATCATGCATAAAAGAATTCAGAGAAGACTCAAATAGTATTCATGGATAATCTGATCATAAACTCACAATTCATCGGATCCCAACAAACACACCGCAAAAAGTGATTACATCGGATAGAACTCCAAGAACATCGAGGAGAACATTGTATTGAAGATCAAAAAGAGAGAAGAAGCCATCTAGCTACTAACTATGGACCCGAAGGTCTATGGTAAACTACTCACGCATCATCGGAAGGGCAGCAAGGTTGATGTAGAGCCCCTCCGTGATCGATTCCCCCTCCGGCGGAGTGCCGGAAAAGGCCTCCATATGGGATCTCTCAAGAATAGAACCTTGCGGCGGCGAAAAAAGTATTTCGTGGACTTCTCTATTGGTTTCCCGAATTTAGAGAATTTATAGTACAGGAATTAGGTCAAACGGAGCTGTGTGGGCCCCACAAGCCACCAAGGCGCGCCCCCCTGGGGCGCGCCGTGGTGCCTCGTGGGCCACTGCTTCATCTTTTGGCCCTCTCCCGAAGCTTCTAGTACTTGTTATGTCCAGAAAAAATTCTCCAAAAAGTTTCATGGCATTTGGACTGGAAAACCAAAAACAGGCAAAAAACAACAACTGGCACTGGGCACTAGGTTAATAGGTTAGTCCCGAAAAATGATATATAATTGCTGTAAATGTATATAAAAACATCCAAGATTGATAATATAATAGCATGGAACAATAAAAAATTATAGATACGTTGGAGACGTATCAGCATCCCCAAGCTTAATTCCTGCTTGTCCTCGAGTAGGTAAATGATAAAAACAGAGTTTTTGATGTGGAATGCTACCTATCATATTCATCATATATTCTTTTCTTTTGTAGCATGGGCATTTGGACTTGAATGATTCAAAGCAATAGTCTATAATTTGACATGAAGACATAAATACTCAAGCATACTAACAAGCAACCATGTCTTTCAAAATATCAACGCTAAAGAAAGTTATCCCTAGCCCATTATGCTCAATCATTGATCCATTCATGAAACACACTCAATATTAGCTACAGACAATGCACAAGTATGGCAATAGTGCTCTCTAGTTGGTGCTTTGTAAGAGAAGATGGAGACTCAAAATAAAAATAAAAATTGCATAAAAGTAAATAGATAGGCCCTTCGCAGAGGGAAGCAGAGATTTGCAAATGTGCCAGAGCTCAAAGCTTAAATTAGAGAGATAAAATTATTTTGAGAGGCATGCTTTTCCTGTCAACGAAAACGACCGAGAATTCTCAATATCTTCCATGCTAGACACATCATAGGCGGTTCCCAAACTAAAAGTAAAGTTTATTTCCTTTCCACCATTCTTTCACAATCCATGGCTAGCCGTATCCATGGGTGCCCTCCATACCAACACTTTCCATGGAATTTTGTTGTTATTAATTTTTGATTCATTGTGGGACTGGGCATCCCTATTACCAGCCACTCTCTCGTGCAATAACAAGTGAATAAACACTCATCGTGAGAATAACACACCTAGCATGGAAAATATTGGCCACCCCCTGCCGCTTCATGAGCGGTACGGGCACACAAAACGGAATATTATTTTGAAAATTAGAGTTGGCACACGCAAATTTGCTTGGAACGGCATGGAAACACCGCATATAGGTAGATATGGTGGACTCATTTGGCAGAACATGGGTTTAAGGAGTTTGGATGCACAAGCAGTATTCCCGCTTAGTACAAATGAAGGCTAGCAAATAGATTGAGAAGCAACCAACCAAAAAGAAAAAACGGTCATAAACATGCATTGAACATAACTAACACCGAATAATGCACCATAAGTAGGATATAATTTCGTTGCATAACTATTGACTTAATGTGCATGCATAGGGAATCACAAACCTTAACACTAATATTCTTACTAAATCACAATTACTCACTAACATGACTCACATATCATCATCTCCATATCACAAAACTATTGCAAGGAATCACACTTATCATATCCAATGATCTATATGAAAGTTTTTATTATATCCCTCTTGCATATTCATCACTTTGGGACCAAATTCATATCTTGTGCAAATTACCATTATTATTATCAACTCTCAAAAAGATATAAGTGAAGCATGAGAGTGCAAACATTTCTTCAAAATTTTAATCTTATCAACTCTCAAAATAATATAAGTGAAGCATGAGAGTTCAAATATTTCTTCAAAATATAGCCACCGCCGTGCTCAAAAAGATTTAAGTGAAGCACTAGAGCAACTGCCTAGCTCAAAAAATTTAAGTGAAGCACATAGAGTATTATAACAAATCATGATAAACATGTGGCTCTCTCAAATAGGTGTGTCCAGCAAGGATGATTGTGACAAAAAAAAAGTAAATAAAGCAAAGACTCATATAATACATGATGCTCCAAGCAAAACACATATCATGTGACGAATAAAAATATAGCTCCAAGTAAAATTACCGAAGGTTGGTAGAAGAAAGAGGGGATGCCTTCCGGGGCATCCCCAAGCTTAGACGCTTGAGTCTTCCTTGAATATTACCTTGGGGTGCCTTGGGCATCCCCAAGCTTAGGCTCTTGCTACTCCTTATTCCTTCATCCATCGTGATCTCACCCAAAACTTGAAAACTTCAATCACACAAAACTCAACAAAACCTTCATGAGATCCGTTAGTATAACAAAATAAATCACTACTTTAAGTACTATTGAAAACCCATTCATATTTTATTTTTGCATTATACCTACTGTATTCTAACTTCTCCATGGCTTATACCCCCCGATACAATCCATAGTTTCATCAAAACAAGCAATCAATGCATCAAAAACAGAATCTGTCAAAAACAGAACAGTCTGTAGAGATCTATTTAAAAGACATACTTATATAACTCCAAAAATTCTGAAAAATTAGGAAAACGTGGGAAATTCATATTAAAATACGGTGTAAAAATTTCAGATTTTTCTGACGCTCCAGTACAGAACTACAATTCCAGCACTAGACGCAAAACTTTCTGTTTTCCAAACAGCATCAATTGTACTATCTTCCAAATCATCCCAAAGGTTTTACTTGGCACAAACATTAATTAAAACATAAAAACACAATAATAACAGTAAAATAATTGTGAAAACACACAAAAACAGAATCAAAAAGGTAAAAATTTATTTTATTCATTGGGTTGCCTCCCAACAAGCGCTATTGTTTTATGCCCCTAGCTAGGCATAATGCATAGTTTCAAGTGTTATAATCCTTCAAATTAATTCCATAAGTGGCCCTCATAATTGATTCATATGGTGCTTTAATTTTCTTCCTATGGAAATGTTCCATATCCTTCTTTAATGGAAACTGAAATTTTATATTCCCTTCTTTCTTGTCAATAACGGCACCTATGTTTCGTAAGAACGGTCTACCAAGTATTATGGGGCAAGAAGAATTGCATTCAATGTCAAGTACAATAAAATCAATGGGCACATAGTTCCTATTTGCAAGAATAAGCACATCATTAATTCTACCCAAAGGCTTTTTAATAGTGGAATCCGCAAGATGCAAATTAAGAGAACATTCATCTATATTGGTAAAACCTAGCACATCACATAGAGATTTTGGAATTGTGGAAACGCTAGCACCCAAATCACATAAAGAATTGCACTCATAATTTTTAACTTTGACTTTAATGGTGGGTTCCCATTCATCATATAATTTTCTAGGAATTGAAATTTCTAGTTCTAGCTTTTTTTCTAACGCTTTCATCATTGCTTCTACGACGTGTTTAGTAAAAGCCTTGTTTTGCTCATAAGCGTTGGGTGAATTTAACATGGATTGTAACAAAGAAATACATTCAATCAAAGAACAATTGTCATAATGAAAATCTTTGTAATCCAAGAGAGTGGGCACATCGCTAGTTAAAGTTTTTACCTCTCCAAACCCACTTTTATCGATTTTTTCATCAAGATTTTCACCCTCCAAATTATGGGAACGCCTTCTAGCTAAAGTTGATTCTTCTTCAGGACCATTTTTATCAAGTTTTATATTGCTAAACAAATAATCAATAGATGAAACACCAATCATTTTAATATCCTCATCATTACTCCGATAAAAACCGGGAGGAATCGTTTTTTCTAAAAATTCTCGTTTAGCTTTTAGCATGGCGGTTCATTTCTTACTCTCATCCATGGAGACATATAAAGCCTTAATTGATTCATTAATATCAATTTTGGGTGGAAAATTTTTATTCTTGAGATTTTCCACATCATGAATAATTCTATCAACGCTCCTAGACATATCATCAAGTTTACTTAACTTTTCTTCTATCGAAGTGTTGAAAACTTTTTGAGCATTAATAAATTCTTTAATATTACTTTCAAGATCAGAGGGCATCCTATTATTATTATTATAAGAATTGCCATAGGGATTGCAATAATTATTAGAGGAATTTCCAGGAAACGGCCTAGGATTAAAATTACCTCTATAAGAATTACTATTAAAATTGTTTCGCGAGACAAAATTCACGTCTACGGGATCATTATTTTGCTCAATCAAAGTGGATAAAGGCACATCATTAGGATCAATAGGAGTATTTTTTGCTAGCAACCAATTTCATAAGCGCATCAACTTTATCACTCAAAGTACTAGTGGGAACTCTTTCAGTATGCCATTGTGAATAATTTGACATAATATTATCAAGCAATTTAGTAGCTTCTCCCAAAGTAATTTCCATAAAAGTACCACCCACGACGGAATCTAAAAGATTTCTTGAAACAAAATTTAATCTCGCATTAATTTTTTGTACGATCATCCATAAATTAAAACCATGAGTAGGGTAATTTCTTATCATTAATTTCATCCTTTCCCAAGATTGGGCAACATGTTCATGATCAAGTTGCTTAATATTCATAATTTGATTTCTAATAGAAATAATGTGATGCCCCCGACTTAATCGTGCACTAATCATACACGCAAATGCACACGATCAAGCCTAAGGACTCACGGGAAGATATCATAACACAATTCTAAACTCAAATAAAAGTCATACAAGCTTTATATTACAAGCCAGGGGCCTCGAGGGCTCGAATACATAAGCTCGCGTACAAGCGTTAGCGGAAGCAACAACAATATCTGAGTACAGACATAAATGATAAACAAGTCTGCCTTAAGAAGGCTGAGCAAAACAACGATATCTAGATCGAAGAGGCGCAGGCCTCCTGCCTAGGAACCTCCTGAACTACTCCTGGTCGGCGGTCTCCACGTAGTAGTAGGCTCCGGCGGGGTAGTAGTAGTCATCGTCGGTGGGATCAGCTGGCTCCTGGGCTCCGTCATCTGATCGCAGCAATCGGGTACGGGGAAAAAGAGGAGCAAAGCAACCGTGAGTACTCATCCAAAGTACTCGCAAGACGTACATCAGATCTATGCTAGATATGCATTGGTATCAAAAGAGGGTTGTATCTGTGGACTGGACTGTAGAATGCCAGAATAGAGGGAGAGGCCTAGCCTATCGAAGACTAGCAACTTGCAGCATTAGAAGAGTGTAGATTAGTACATAGTAAAGTAGTAAGAAAGTAGTAACAACGCCCAGAGATCCTTTCTCGACTCCCTGCGAGAAAGCGATCCCGGAGCCAACATATCAGTTTAGTAACACAAGTATCCAGTTGTAGTTGTAGTAGATCGGGATACTCTCTGAGCGTCCGTTAGCGCGGACACGGCTATTCGAATAGATATACTTCCCTGCAGGGGTGCACCAACTTACCCAACACGCTCGATTAACTCTGGCCGGACACACTTTTATCGGGTCATGCCCGGCCTCGGCCGATCGACATACCATAGTCCTACCTAGGCTCAACAGAGAGGTCAGTACGCCGGTCTAACTCCTAAATAAGAAGGGGTCATGGACCAATCATCCTTTGCAATCCTGCGTGTTGTGAACGCGACCGGGGCAGACCTAGCCCCCTTAATACAAGCGCAGGCTTTCCCAGTCCAACGCGGCGCGCGCCACTCAATTGCTGACGTCTGAGAGCTTTCGGAAGAATCGTACGACGTCGAGTGCCCATACTTATTCCCGCGTGGTGGTTAGTGCGAAAAGGCCAGAGGCCTACTCAGATCACATATCCTAACCCATTAGTGTGCTGGGAGCTCGCGGTGACAATCAGTGATCCACGATCTGTGGTCCCGTCGCCCCATCTCGCGGACTTACGGCAAGGGCCAAGACTGCCCGGCCGTGCCGCGTAATTATCTCACGGGTACCCCTCGGGGTCGACCCGCCTCCAACAAAGTACTGAAGTAAAAGTCAAGGTATCCGTGTGTTCATCACATCAAGGGGGAATCTGAGGTATCACCCTTGTTGGATTCCTACTCGATGTATCCGTCAAGGTGAACTCGGAGGAATCACCCTCGATGGGTTCACACTTGAGTGGTTGCAGGACAGAGGCATCATCGGAGGTGGTGAAAGAGGAATCACCCTCGGTAACTCACCTCCGACTAGCTACGCTACAGAGAAGTCATCAGGAGTGAGTTAGGAGGTATCACCCTCGGCACTCGATAGTATCTCTGGAGTGTCGTGCAACTAAGGGGGGGGAAGGTGCGGTGATGTCTCGGTCTCTGCATGTCGATCACATTGAGCGGGGCACCAGTAACAAAGCAGGGCAACATGGACAAGGTTGAGGGGTCACTGATGGATCACTAACCAACCTATACTAAGCATATAGGACAACGGTTTACTTATCAACAACAGGTTACAAAAACAGGCTATGCATTAGAATAGGAGCAATCAATTACAGTAGCAAAATCTAATGCAAGCATGGGGAAGAAATAATAGGTGATATTGGAATGATCAAGGGGGTTTTGCTTGCCTGGAAGCTCTGCTGAAAAAGTCTGATCGTCAGGGGTGTAGTCGTACTCGGCAGCAGTGTCGGTCTCGGGGTCTACCGGAGAGAAGAGGGGGAAGAAACAATAAATACAAGCAACAAATGCAACACAGATGCATGGCATGGCAATATGCTGTTCTAGGGGTGACCTAATGCAGCACTACACGTTACAGACGGAGCGGAAAAACATCTGGGGATGTTTTCCCGGCTTTAGGCATCTGTCAGACAGATGAACCGGAGGGGAAGGTTCCATGTTTGCAGTGCTAGGGGCATGTGATAGGTACATGGAGGGCATATTCGGATTCGTCTCACCTTTCTATTCAACTTTCATGTAGAAAACTTTTTCATCCGAGTTACAGTTAATTTTCTATGATTTTTCAAAGTTTTAAACAATATTCTGAAATTGTTTTTATTAACTAAATTCGACAGAAAAGGAATATGACATCATCATGGCATCAGCATTGCGTCAGCGTCCAACTGACCAGCTGACCAGTCAACGGGGGCCCAGGGGGGACCCACTGGCAGTGACTGGGCGCTGCCCAGTCAGCCGTTGACTGGGTCAACTGGGCCCGTGGGGCCCTTTGCCAGTGACCCAGGGGGTCTCACCTAGCAGGCCACGTCATTGCCGGCGACCGGAGTCACGCCGGCGACCAAATCGCGCAGCGGCGCGCACGGGACAGCGGCGGGATTCGGCTACGGTGGCTCAAATCGGGCGCGGCTAGGCTCGTTCGGCTGCGGGCGGTCTTGCGCATCCAATGGCGGCGGTCGCGGGGGCTGGAAGTGGCCAGAGGTAGCCGCTGCAGCAAAGGCAGGTGGTGGCCGGAGTGCGGCTCGGACACAGGCGGCGTTTGGTGAGGCGCGCGACGAACGCAACGGCACGGGCGGCCTCGCGGGATCGTCCCAAGCATGCGGTCGTGCTCTTCTGGTCCTGGAAACGAACGACGGCGATGGGGCGAGCTATATGGCGGAGGTGAGCTCCGGCGATTGCGGGGTTGTGGCTAGTGAGCAAGCGGGAGCAAGGAGAGAGAGAGGGGATAGGCGCGGCCGCTCACAGCGTTGCAGGGAAGGCTCAGGGAGGCCGGCAGTGAACGGAGTCGAGGCAATTGACGGTGATGGCGAACGGTCACCGAGGTTGGGGAAGACGGCGCCGGAGATGAAGCAGGGGCTCCCTGTTCCAGCTGGTTGGTGCAGAGGAAGGAGTCGAGGACGGCGGAGTGTGCTGGCACGGCGGCGAGGCGCAGGGGCGAAGGTGGCCGCGAGATTCACGGGACAGAGGCCATGACGGTGCTTGGGAGAGAGGGGAGAGTGAGGCAGAGAGAGGGGGAGAGGGTTAGGGTTCGCCAGGAGGGCGAGGAGGGGTCCTTATCCCCTCCGCGAGCGCTGTAGGAGGCCGCTGTCTAGCAGAGGAGAGGGGGTGCGGCTGCGGGAGTGCGCGCGTGGGCGACATCGAGGAGAGAAGGTGAGCAGGAGGAGGGAGATGAGCGGGGGAGTGGGCTGGGCCTCCCTGTGTAGTAGAGCCCAGGTACAATAGAGTTTAGGCTTTTTCTATTTCTTCTTTCTATTTTCTTTTAAACAGGCAGCATTTGCATTTATTTAAGCCACCAAATCATTTTACAAAAATGTGGATCTTGGCCATTTAAATATAATGCAGTATATGGCACTGTCATAAAAACTTTGGGGGCCCACAGATTTCATTTGAATTTTCCACAAGTGAAAAGGCATTTAAAATGCTTCTTTTTGCACTGTATTAAATGCTATAGCCCATTTTAGCTTTATGGTGATGTTGTTTTCCTGAACAAATATCTGTTTTGGAATATTTGCTAAATGATGAATTATTTTGCAGCAACTTTTGTGCAACTTCAAATTTCACTTGCAATTTGAATTGAATTTAGTGGTGGAATTTGAAATGAGATATTAATCCAAAGTGATCAAGCATTGCAAATCAGGGTGACTTAGCATAATCATTATGGATCACTGTAGCTCATTACATAGGGGTGTTACAATTCTCCTCCTCTAAAAGAAATTCTCGCCCCGAGAATTAAGAGGTAGAAGGGAAAAGATCGGGGTATTCCTCGCGAAGACGATCCTCGCGTTCCCAAGTGGCTTCATCTTCAGTGTGATTCGACCACTGCACTTTGAGAAACTTGGTTGCCTTCTAACGGGTCTGACATTCAGCTTGATCCAGAATGTGGATAGGATACTCCTTATAAGAGAGATCATCTTGTAATTCAAGCATCTCATGATCCACTGCACGGGCGGATCCTTGAAGCAACGACGAAGTTGCGACACATGGAAGACGTCGTGGATGTGAGAGAAGTGAGGCAGCAACTCCAATTTATAAGCCACCTCTCCACGTCTGGCGAGAATACGGAAGGGACCAATGTAGCAAGGAGCTAAGTTGCCCTTGATTTCGAAGCGATGAGTGCCCTTCATAGGAGTGACACGCAGATAAGCTTGCTCACCAGGTTGATAGATCGATCCCCAGTGTTTACAATCATAGTTGCTCTTCTGGCGAGACTAGGCCGCCTTGAGATTTTCACGGACAATACGGACTTGCTCTTCAGCTTGTTGGATAATATCCGGACCAATGAGCGGCCGTTCCCCAGTTTTTGACCAATTCATAGGGGTTCGACACTTACGTCCATACAATACCTCGAAGGGAGCCATTTTCAAGCTAGCTTGATAGCTGTTGTTGTACGAGAATTCAGCATACGGAAGAGAATCTTTCCACTTCTTGCCAAATGAGATGACACAAGCACGCAGCATATCTTCAAGCACTTGATTCACTCGTTCAACTTGGCCTTGGGACTGGGGGTGATAAGTAGAGCTCCAGGTTATATGAGTTCCCATAGCTTGTTGGAAACTATCCCAGAACTTTGAGGTGAAGAAGCTGCCATGGTCTGAACTGAAATCCTTCGGAATACCATGAAGTGTCACAATTCTGGATATATATAAGTCTGCTAACTGACTAGCAGTGATCGTCTCCTTGACTGGCAGAAAGTGTGCAACTTTGGAGAGTTGGTCGATGACGACAAGAATAGCATCATGACCCTTTTATGACCTGGGAAGGCCAGTGATAAGATCCATTTGAACCTTGTCCCACTTCCACTCAGGAATAGGGAGCGGTTGCAGAATTCCGACAAGCTTCTGATGTTCTGCTTTGACGCGACGGCAAACGTCACATTCAGCAACATATCAAGCAATATCTTGCTTCATTTTAGACCACCAGTACCTTTGACGGAGGTCGTGATACATCTTGGTACTACCCGGATGAATAGATAGTGGTGTATCATGTGCCTCCTTCATAACTTTGTCTGTCATAAGCTCGAACCGAGGTACTACAATGCGATCTCTGAATTACAAGGTTCCGTCTTCAGCAAGCGAGAAATCTCTAGCCTTTTCAAGGACAAGATCCCTTTTCATCTGATCAACTTCAGCGTCTTTTGCTTGCGCAGACTTAACAGCTTTCTCAAGATTTGGTAGCAGAACTAGGGTATTAAGAGAACCCTGAGGAACAATATGAAGGTTCAACTTGCGAAGTTCTTCATGAAGCCGGGGTTGAGCTCGCTAAACCATGAGGTTGCTGCAATAGGACTTGCGACTCAAAGCATCTGCCATTACATTAGCCTTGCTAGGGGTATATGAAATACCGCAGTCATAGTCCGTGATTGCTTCCATCCATCTCTATTGACGGAGATTCAGATCCGGCTGAGTGAACAGATACTTCAGACTTTGGTGATCCGTATAGATCTCACATCGATTACCGAGAAGGTAATGTCGCCACAACTTCAGTGCATATATAACCGCAGCAAGTTCGAGATCATGAACTGGGTAGTTCTCTTCATGAGGATGCAACTGTCGTGAGGCATAAGCAATCACTTTGCGCTCTTGTATCACGACACAGCCTAATCCTTGGCGAGAGGCGTCGCAATAAATGACGAATTCCTTGCGAGAATCCGGAGGAGCAAGCACTGGAGTAGAGGTCAGCTTGTCCTTAAGTGTTTGTAAACTTTCCTGACATTTGTCTATCCACTCAAACTTAACGCCCTTGTGAAGCAGATTAGTCAAAGGCTTGGCAATCTTGGAAAAGTTCTCGACAAAACGGCGGCAATAGCTGGCGAGTCCGAGGAAACTCCTGACTTGCTTGACATTCTTCGGAGGAGTCCAGTCAAGAATAGCCTGAACTCGTTCTGGGTTGACAGCAATGCCATCCTTGGAAATCACATGACCAAGGTAGGTCACTTCGGATAACCAAAATTCGCACTTGGAATACTTGGCATATAGCTGATGCTCTCGAAGCTTTTCCAGCACAAGACGAAGGTGTTCAGCATGTTCTTCCTTATTCTTGGAAAATACCAAGATATCATCCAGATAAACCACGACGAACTTGTCGAGGTAATCCATGAAGATATAATTCATCAAGCGGGAGAACGTTGCTGGAGCATTAGTTAAACCAAAGGACATGACGGTGTACTCATATGAACCATAGCGAGTAACGAAGGCGGTCTTTGGAATATCCTCTTCACGGACTCGAATCTAATGGTAACCCAACCTCAAGTCGAGTTTGCAGAATACCGAGGATCCAGCAAGTTGATCATACAGATCGTTGATCCGAGGAAGCAGATATTTGTTCTGAATGGTTGCCTGGTTGATTGGTCGGTAATCTTGGACTAACCGGTTCGTACCATCCTTCTTCTTGACGAAGAGAGAAGGTGCTCCCCAAGCATAGGAACTTGGGCGAATGAAACCCTTGCGAAGTGATTTGTCGATTTCCTCCTTAAGCTCAAGGAGTTCATGCGGCGGCATCTTGTAGGGACGCTTCGCAATAGGAGTACTGCCTGGTTTCAAGTCGATAACAAATTCGACAGCTCTAACAGGGGGAACTCCTGGAAGTTCTTCTAGAAAAACATCTTGGAAGTTGTGAACGACTGGAACGTTTTCGATTCCCTCTAGAGGAGAAGCGTTCAACGCATTCAAGGCATAAATCTGAGCTTCGGCATTTCGAATGAGATGAGCATGGTAGTTTACTAACTCATCCGAGGGGTGCAGGAGTTGGACGACTTTAGAGGCACACTTGATTAAGGCGGTATGAGCCTTCAACCAATCCATTCCCAGAATGAGGTCATTGTTGGAAGACTTCAAAATAATGGGAGAGACATGGAATTCCAACCCTTCAATTTCAACGGTGACGTTGCGGCAAACCATGGAGGCTTGACATTGGCCCGCGGGGGTGTTTACCACTAGTGGGACGTTCATCTCCTCATATTTAACGCCATGCATGTATGCAAACTCTTCGGAAATGAATGAATGCGATGCTCCTAAATCAAATAAAACAGAAGCTGGTACCGAGTTAACAAGAAGAGTACGCATCACAGTAGCAGGCTGGTCTTGAGCTTCATTTAGATCAACAAGATAAGCTTGACCATGACCATAAGAAGGCCTGGCATTGTTGTTGCGGGGCTGATTGTTACCACGGCCAATTCCACGACCAGCTGACGGAAGCATAAGCTGATTCTGGTTCTGGGAGCAGTCTCTGGCACGGTGACCTGGATGGCCACACTTGAAGCAGAGCCCATCATCGGGGCGGGGAGCAGGAGCTCGAAGCATTGGAGCTTGAGGTCTTGGCTGCCTCGGAGGTGGAGGAGGCAGACGAGGTGCAGCATAGGACGGCCTTAGAGGAGGTGCAGTTGGACGGTACATGCTGTGAGGAATCCAAATACGGTGCTTCTTTGAAGACGAGCCCGAAGATGAGCCCGCGTCACGGGTGCGCTTGAGAGCGTCCTTATGATCCTTCAGACCTGTCTCAACCTGAATGGCCTTGTTCACCAAGGTGGCGAAGTCAGCGAAGTCTTGAACAAGAAGTGCTAGCTTGATATCTGGGTTGAGCCCTTCACGGAACTTCTCCTGTCTGCGAGCATCAGTAGCAATGTCTTCCTCAGCATAGCGAGATAATTCAAGGAACTCCCGCTGGTAAACTTCCACAGTCTTGCTGCCCTGGGTAAGGTTGCGGAACTCACGCTTCTTCTGGTCCATAACTCCTTGCGGAATGTAACGGGCACAGAAGGCAGCTTGGAACTCCACCCAAGTGATGATGGTTCCAGCAGCTAGGGTATGCCTGTGACTGTCCCACCATTGAGCTGCGGGACCCTTCAGAAAGTAGGATGCGAAAGTGACATAGCTGGCAGGGGCCACATTAGCAGACTCCATCTCATAAGTGATGTCACGGAGCCAGTCATCGGCATCAAGCGGCTGAACTGAGTTGTGGAAGATAGTCGGGTTGAGATGCACAAACTCTTGCAAGGTTATTGGGGCTGGCTGCTGGTTGGCGTTTGGACGAGGGAACTAATCCATGAGCCCTTGCATGAATTGACGGTTCAGCTCAAACTATTGCATCATTCCAGCCATATAGTCCGGTGGTGGTGGATTGTTGGCACCACGGCCGCGACCTGCGGGTCTAACCATCCTGCTAAAATCAACAGGGGGTAGTTTAGCAGTGAGCATTTGCAGGTGTATGGAATCATTCATGAAGTAACACGCACAACAAAGGAAGTGCAATAGATACAACATCATAGTCAAACATGACATACAGATCCATGCATAGATTCGGTTACAAGCCAGCGGTACAAGTTCGGAAAGGAAAAGCTAGGCACACTAGGCGGCACGCAGGCACGCGGTGGAGGGATACAACAACGGGACATAGCGATAGCTACATCAACGTTGGAGAAAACCACTGAATCCAGGCAGCTGCAGGTGACGACGCAGGGTACCCTCGATATAAGGATCCTGCGCTCCATGAACATTCTGATGCAGAACCTAGTCCCGAACTGGAAGAAGAGGACCACGTGGAGGAGCACAACCTCCAACAGCAGGCCACTCAAGACCTGGTGGCAACTCCGTCCTGCGCGGGTAAAGGATGTACTCTGGATGTATCCCTGCACTGACTGCTGGCAGCAACTGAGTCAGAGCATCGTAAAGACGAGCATGAGTGGCGTACAACTCGACAGCAAGAGCTCGGGCAGTGTGATCCAGAGCCTCAGTGTACTGAACCAAAACCTGCGGGTCATAACGACATCGCACGTAAGGGGTACAGACAACAGTGAAGTATCCACTCTCATCCCTAGCGGGGGAATACGGGATATATCTAAAAGCAGTCTCCTCCAAGCGACTATGCTCTCCACGGAGACGGGCAATAGCAGTATAGGCAGCATCATGGACTGCCACATCAACAGTCACTCCAACACCATGGAAGTTGTGCAACTCAGTGATGGAGTTGTTCTGCCGATCAAAGATACGAACCACAGCGTGGTACTGCTCCTGGTTGAACTCGCGGTAATCCTCGTAAACAGTGTACTCGGGGTACCAGCGATATCCCAGCCTGGTCAAAAGGTCGACCAGAATAGCAGGGAACCCAGTCGCATCAACAGCCATAGTGTGGCGTACAAGCTGTCTTGCGGGACGCATCTGAAACAAGGAGTGCAAGATGTCAAACGACAGTGTGAGAAGCATATGATAGCATTGGAAAGAAATGTTTGTAGATAATCCAGCTCTCCGGGTGAATGTGATCACGAGATCCTAATGTTAGAGTTAGCAAAACTTTAACCCGAATAGTAGAGAGATCAGAGTCCCAGAGTAAGGAAGAGGAATAAAAGATCCTAATACCACCCATTGGCGACGTGGTCCCGTAAGCCACACAACCATGTTAGTAAAACAGTTTTTCAAAGACTAGACTCAACTTCGGCCAAGGAGTTGGAAAGGGGGGTTCTACAGGCAGTCGGCTCTGATACCAACATGTGACGCCCCCGACTTAATCGTGCACTAATCATACACGCAAATGCACACGATCAAGCGTAAGGGCTCACGGGAAGATATCACAACACAACTCTAAACACAAATAAAAGTCATACAAGCTTTATATTACAAGCCAGGGGCCTCAAGGGCTTGAATACATAAGCTCACGTACAAGCGTTAGCGGAAGCAACAATAATATCTGAGTATAGACATAAAGGATAAACAAGTCTGCCTTAAGAAGGCTAAGGAAAACAACGATATCTAGATCGAAGAGGCGCAGGCCTCCTGCCTGGGAACCTCCTGAACTACTCCTGGTCGGTGGTCTCCACGTAGTAGTAGGCTCCGGCGGGGTAGTAGTAGTCGTCGTCGGCGGGATCAGCTGGCTCCTGGGCTCCGTCATCTGATCGCAGCAATCGGGTACGGGGAAAAAGAGGAGCAAAGCAACCGTGAGTGCTCATCCAAAGTACTTGCAAAACTTACATCAGATCTATGCTAGATATGCATCGGTATGAAAAGAGGGCTGTATCTGTGGACTGGACTGCAGAATGCCAGAATAGAGGGAGAGGCCTAGCCTATCGAAGACTAGCAACTTGCAGCATCTTGCAGCATTAGAAGAGTGTAGATTAGTACATAGTAAAGTAGTAAGCAAGTAGTAACAACGCCCAGAGATCCTTTCTCGACTCCCTGCGAGAAAGCAATCCTGGAGCCAACATATCAGTTTAGTAACACAAGTATCTAGTTCTAGTTGTAGTAGATCGGGATACTCTCTGAGCGTCTGTTACCGCGGACACGGCTATTCGAATAGATATACTTCCCTGCAGGGGTGCACCAACTTACCCAACACGCTCGATTAACTCTGGCCGGACACACTTTTATCGGGTCATGCCCGGCCTCGGCCGATCGACACACCGTAGTCCTACCTAGGCTCAACAGAGAGGCCAGCACGCCAGTCTAACTCCTAAATGCGAAGGGGTCATGGGCCAATCATCCTTTGCAATCCTGCGCGTTGCGAACGCGGCCGGGAGCAGACCTAGCCCCCTTAATACAAGAGCATGCTTTCCCAGTCAAACCCGGCGCGCGCCACTCAATTGCTGATGTCTGAGAGCTTCCGGAAGAATCGTACGACGCCGAGTGCCCATACTTATTCCCGCGTGGTTGTTAGTGCGAAAAGGCCAGAGGCCTACTCAGATCACATATCCTCACCCATTAGTGTGCTGGGAGCTCGCGGTGACAATCAGTGATCCACGATCTGTGGCCCCGTCGCCCCGTCTCACGGACTTACGGCAAGGGCCAAGACTGCCCGGCCATGCCTCGTAATTATCTCGCGGGTACCCTCACGGTCAACCCGACTTCAAATTTCTCGCGGGCACCCCTCGTGGTCGACCCGCCACCAACAAGGTACTGAAGTAAAAGTCAAGGTATCCGTTTGTTCATCACATCAAGGGGGAATCCGAGGTATCACCCTCGTTGGATTCCTACTCGATGTATCCGTCAAGGTGAACTAGGAGGAATCACCCTCGATGGGTTCACACTTGAGGGGTTGCACGATAGAGGCATCATCGGAGGTGGTGAAAGGGGAATCACCCTCGGTAACTCACCTCCGACTAGCTACGCTACATAGAATTCATCAGGAGTGAGTTAGGAGGTATCACCCTCGGCACTCGATAGTATCTCTGGAGTGTCTTGCAACTAAGGGGGGGTGGGGGGGAAGGTGCGGTGATGTGTCGGTCTCTGCATGTCGATCACATTGATCGGGGCACCAGTAACAAAGCGGGGCAATAGGGACAAGGTTGAGGGATCACTAATGGATCAATAACCAACCTATACTAAGCATATAGGACAACGGTTGAATTATCAACAATAGGTTACAAAAACAGGCTATGCATCAGAATATGAGCAATCAATTACAGTAGCAAAATATAATGCAAGCATGGGGAAGAAAGAATAGGTGATGTTGGAATGATCAAGGGGGTTTTGCTTGCCTGGAAGCTCTGCTGAAAAGGTCTGGTCGTCAGGGGCGTAGTCGTACTCGGCAGCAGCGTTAGTCTTGGGGTCTACCGGAGAGAAGAGGGGGAAGAAACAATAAATACAAGCAACAAATGCAACACAGATGCATGGCATGGCAATATGCTATGCTAGGGTGACCTAATGCAGCACTACACGTTACAGACGGAGCGGGAAAACATCTGGGGATGTTTTCCCGGCTTTAGGCATCTGTCAAACAGATGAACCGGAGGGGAAGGTTCCATGTTTGCAGTGCTAGGGGCATGTGACAGGTACATGGAGGGCATATTCGGATTCGTCTCGTCTTTCTGATCAACTTTCATGTAGAAAACTTTTTCATTCGAGTTACGGTTAATTTTCTATGATTTTTCAAAGTTTTAAACAATATTCTGAAATTGTTTTTATTAACTAAATTCGGCAGAAAAGGAATATGACGTCATCATGGCGTCAGCATTGCGTCAACGGTCAACTGACCAGCTGACCAGTCAACGGGGGCCCACGGGGGACCCACTGGCAGTGACTGGGTCAACTGGGCCCGTGGGGCCCTTTGCCAGTGACCCAGGGGGTCCCACCTGGTAGGCCACGTCATCGCCGGCGACCAAATTGCGCGGCGGCGCGCACGGGACAGCGGCGGGATTCGGCTACGGCGGCTCAAATCGGGCGCGGCTAGGCTCGTTCGGCTGCGGGCGGTCTCGCGCATCCAATGGCGGCGGTCACGGGGGCTGGAAGTGGCCGGAGGTGGCCGCTGCAGCAAAGGCAGGCGGCGGCCGGAGCGCGGCTCGGACGCAGGCGGCGTTTGGCGAGCCGCGCGACCAACGCAACGGCACGGGCGGCCTCACGGGATCGTCCCAAGCACGCGGTCGTGCTCTTCTGGCCCTGGAAATGAACGACGGCGATGGGGCGAGCTATACGGCGGAGGTGAGCTCCAGTGATGGCTGGGCTGCGGCTAGCGAGCAAGCGGGAGCAAGGAGAGAGAGGGGAAAGGCGCGGCCGCTCACAGCGTTGCAGGGAAGGCTCGGGGAGGCCGGCGGTGAACGGAGTCGAGGCAATCGACGGTGATGGCGAACGACGACGAGGTTGGGGAAGACGGCGTCGGAGACGAAGCAGGGGCTCCCTATTCCAGCTGGTTGGTGCAGAGGAAGGAGTCGAGGACGGCGGAGCGTGCTGGCACGGCGACGAGGCGCAGGGACGAAGGTGGCCGCGAGATTCACGGGGCAGAGGCCATGGCGGCGCTCGGGAGAGAGGGGAGAGCGAGGCATAGAGAGGGGGAGAGGGTTAGGGTTCGCCAGGAGGGCGAGGAGGGGTCCTTATCCCCTCCGCGAGCGCTGTAGCAGGCCGCTGTCGAGCAGAGGAGAGGGGGGGCCGGCTACGGGAGTGCGCGCGTGGGCGACAACGAGGAGAGAGGGTGAGCACGAGGAGGGAGACGAGCGGGGGAGTGAGCTGGGCCTCCCTGTGGACTAGAGCCCAGGTACAGTAGAGTTTAGGCTTTTTCTATTTCTTCTTTCTGTTTTCTTTTAAACAGGCAGCATTTGCATTTATTTAAGCCACCAAACCATTTTAATAAAATGTGGATCTTGGCCATTTAAATATAATGCAGTATATGGCACTGTCATAAAAACTTTGGGGGCCCAAAGATTTCATTTGAATTTTCCACAAGTGAAAAGGCATTTAAAATGCTTTGTTTTGCACTGTATTAAATGCTATAGCCCATTTTAGCTTTATGGTGATGTTGTTTTCCTGAACAAATATTTGTTTTGGTATATTTGCTAAATGATGAACTATTTTGCAGCAACTTTTGTGCAACTTCAAATTTCACTTGCAATTTGAATTGAATTTAGTGGTGGAATTTGAAATGAGATATTAATCCAATGTGATCAAGCATTGCAAATCAGGGTGACTTAGCATAATCATTATGGATCACTGTAGCTCATTACATAGGGGTGTTACAAATAATTTTCGCGGGAGGAAAATACTTGGTAATAAATGCATCTTTACACCTATCCCAAGAATCGATACTATTTCGTGGTAAAGATGAAAACCAAATTTTTGCACGATCCCGCAATGAGAATGGGAATAATTTTAATTTCACAATATCATTATCCACATCTTTTTTCTTTTGCATATCACACAATTCTACGAAAGTGTTAAGATGGGATGCAGCGTCTTCATTAGGACTACCAGAAAATTGTTCTTTCATAACAAGATTTAGCAAAGCGGCATTAATATCACAAGTCTCCGCACTAGCGACGGGAGGAACAATCAGAGTACTAATAAAATCATTATTATTAGTATTAGAAAAATCACACAATTTTGTATTTTCTTGAGAGATCGTGGCTACGCAAACAAGATAATAAGCAAGCAAACAAGAAAAAGGCAAACGAAAAATATTTTTGTATTTTTGTAAAAACTTTTTAGAAGTGGGGGAGATGAAAACGAGAGGCAAATGCAAATAAAATAAATGCAAGGAGATGTAAGTTTATGCGTAGGTACCTGATAGATGTTGATGATGTCTCCCCGGCAACGGCGCCAGAAATTCTTCCTGCTACTTGTGAGCTGCGTTGGTAATTCCCTGAAGAGGAAGGGAGATGCAGTACAGTAGAGATAAGTATTTCCCTTAGTTATGAAACCAAGGTTATCAATCCAATAGGAGAATCATGCAACACCTCGTTAGCAGTACCTGCACACAAAATAACAAATCCTTGCACCCAACGCAAACAAGGGGTTCTCAATCCCTTGGCGGTCAATTGCAAGATTAAATTGTATGTGATAGATAGATAGATTAAACTAAAATATAAAATAAAATAAATAAAGTAAAAGTGCAGCAAGGTATTTTTAGGGTTTTTAATATATGATAGAAGTAGACCCAGGGGCCATAGTTTTCACTAGAGGCTTCTCTCATGAAAATAGCATACGGTGGGTAAAAAAATTACTGTTGGGCAATTGATAGAAAAGCAAATAATCATGATGATATCCAAGGCAATGATCATGTATATAGGCATCACATCCGAGACAAGTAGACCGACTCCTGCCTGCATCTACTACTATTACTCCACATATCGACCGCTATCCAGCATGCATCTAGTGTATTAAGTCCATAAAGAACGGAGTAACGTCTTAAGCAAGATGACATGATGTAGACAAAGTAAACTCATGCATGAATAAACCCCATCTTTTTACCCTTAATAGCAACGATACATACGTGTCATGTCCCTTTCTGTCACTGGGATTGAGCACCGCAAGATTGAACCCATTACAAAGCACATGTCCCATTGCAAGATAAATCAATCTAGTTGGCCAAACCAAATCAATAGATTGGAGAGAAATACGAAGCTATAATAATCATGCATAAAAGAGTTCAAAGAAGACTCAAATAGTATTCATGGATAATCTGATCATAAACTCACAATTCATCGGATCCCAACAAACACACCGCAAAAAGTGATTACATCGGATAGAACTCCAAGAACATCGAGGAGAACATTGTATTGAAGATCAAAAAGAGAGAAGAAGCCATCTAGCTACTAACTATGGACCCGAAGGTCTGTGGTAAACTACTCATGCATCATCGGAAGGGCAGCAAGGTTGATGCAGAGCCCCTCCGTGATCGATTCCCCCCTCCGGCGGAGTACCGGAAAAGGCCTCCAGATGGGATCTCTCAAGAACAGAAGCTTGCGGCAGTGGAAAAAGTATTTCATGGACTCCTCTATTGGTTTCCCGAATTTAGAGAATTTATAGTGCAGGAATTAGGTCAAACGGAGCTGTGTGGGCCCCACAAGCCACCAGGGCGCGCCCCCCCTAGGGTGCGCCGTGGTGCCTCGTGGGCCATTGCTTCATCTTTTGGCCCTCTCCCGAAGCTTCCAGTACTTGTTATGTCCAGAAAAAAATCTCCAAAAAGTTTCGTGGCATTTGGACTTCGTTTGGTGCTGATATTCTGGAAAACCAAAAACAGGCAAAAAACAGCAACTGGCACTGGGCACTAAGTTAATAGGTTAGTCCCAAAAAATGATATATAATTGTTGTAAATGTATATAAAAACATCCAAGATTGATAATATAATAGCATGGAACAATCAAAATTATAGATACGTTGGAGACGTATCACCTAGCCCAACGACGCTTCGGACGCGCGTGTGGCCCAGGCCCGGGGGCTCCTGTCGGTGTATAAAACATGGGTATTTTATACCATGACTTATGCACAGGCAGTGGTAGCAGTCTTGATGGCCAGTGCTTGCCGGAGATCAACAACATCAAGACAAAGCATCAATAAAGCACTTGGCTAAGTGCTGAAGATACAATCATCACTTGCCGGCAAGGCGCATGCCGGCAAGGTCAAGGCCCGGCAAACTCCGTGCCGGCAGGCCTTTGCTGACTCCTCTCCACTCCACCTCATCAAGCAGCTAGTCGCTAATCTGTGAGGCGTCGAGCGGGCAGGCGGTTTGGTGAAGGATGTCAGGGCACGTGGCAGCATGCTGGAAGGAGGATTACCTTTAATGACACCCGTCCAGAAGGCATGTCAAGATAATAGGAGGTAGCTGGGCGGGCGGTGCAGAAACCTTGCCGGGGCTCCTCCATCGCACGACACCTAACGGCGCATTTATTGCGTTTGTCCTTATCCGGCAGAGTTAGGTATGTAGCACTGTTTGCTGTCTAGTCAACATGTAATGACTGTTTTGCCACTGTGGTTACCCCTTGATCTATAAAAGGAGGGCCAGGGCAACCTTTACAAGGGTCGACACTTTGCTCATTCTGCATGCGTAGCTTCTCTTCCTGCACCTTACCGGCAAGAAGTGCTCCTTGTACTTGAGTTCATACACATCCAATATACATAGCAGGAGTAGGGTTTTACACCACACGGTGGCCCAAACCTGGGTAAATCCTTTGCGTTCATTGTTGATTCTGCTCTTTGTGCTTGTGCATTCCCCCTAGTAGAACCGCAAAGGGGCCATAGATGGTCATACACACGATAGATTAGGAGGTGGTTTGGGACATGTCCAACCATCGACATTTCTTAATAAGTTATCCAATAATTCCTGAGCCTGTGAAACTGTTCTTTCCCTGAAAACACAAGCAGGACAACTATCTAGGTAGTCCCTAGATGCATCTGTTAGTCCATTATAAAAGATATCAAGTATTTCATTTGTCTAAAGAGGATGATCAGGTAAAGCACTAATTAACTGTTGAAGCCTCCCCCAAGCTTGAGGGAGATTCTCTTCCTCAAGTTGTTTAAAATTATATATTTCCTGTAAGGCAGTTTGTTTCTTATGAGCAGGAAAATATTTTTCAGTGAAGTAATAAATCATATCCTGGGGACTACGCACACAACCAGGAGCAAGATCATTAAACCATATTTTTGCATCACCCTTTAATGAGAAAGGAAACAACTTAAGAATATAATAGTAGCGGATTTTGTCCTCTTGAGCAAATAGGGTGGCAATATCATCCAGTTTAGTGAGATGTGCAACAATAGTTTCAGATTCATAACCATGAAAATGACCGGGTTCTACCAAAGTAATAAGTTCAGGATCAACAGAGAATTCATAAACCTTATCAGTAACAAAAATAGGAGAAGTTGCAAACTTAGGATCATATTTCATCATTTGGTTCATGGCCTTTTCTTTTACTATAGCCATAAAACCTTATATGCCATTACGAGTATAATAAGCCATAAGATCTCTATTGAACTCCTTAGGAAGAGTGTAACCTTCAGGTATATCAAGCATCTTAGTTCTAGCAGGAGTACTAGGTGTAACAGGTGATTCACAATTTTCAGTAATTTCATATTCTTTAGCTTTAGCGATATGAGCATCAAGGAATTCACCAAGTGGCACAGTTTCATCAAGCAAAGTAGAAGCATCATCATGAGTATCATCAATAGCAGAAGCAGTGTCTATTACTTGTGACATATCAGATTGTGTAGCAGGTGGTGGTGTCATAAGTTGACTTAAAACAGTAGGTGAATCAAGCGTAGAGCTAGATGGCAGTTCCTTACCTCCCCTCGTCTTAGAGGGCATGATCTTGGTCTTAGAGTCTCTCAGATTCTTCATAATGAATATAAATTGTAGCAGATATTTAACTCCCAAGTGAACTTAATAAATAGAGCTATGCTACTCGGCAACGGCGCCAGAAAATACTATTGGTGACCCACAAGTATAGGGGATCGTGACAGTATTCGAGGGTAGTATTTCACTCAAATTTATTGATTCGACACAAGGGGAGCCAAAGAATATTTATAAGCCTTAGTAGTTGAGTTTTAAATTCAACCACACCTGAGAAGTCACTTCCTTGCAGCAATTTATTTGTAGCACGGTAATATGATAGCAGTTGAAATTGTAGTAGCAATAGTAACAATAACAGTAGCAGTTTGGTAGCAAGTGTAACGGCAGCATCAGTAATAGTAATTCGAGCAAAGACAATATTATGAAAGCGTAGGCATGGAGTAGCGATGGATATTTGGATGAAATTCATTATATAATAGTCACAACCTAGAGCGATACACAATAGCTCCAATTCATCAATCATATGTAGGCATGTATTCCGTATATAGTCATACGTTCTGGCGGGAAGAACTTGCATGACATCTTTTGTCCTACCCTCCCGTGGCAGCGGGGTCCTAATGGAAACTAAGGGTAATTAAGGCGCTCCGTTTAATAGAGAACCGGAATAAAGCATTAACAAACAGTGAATACATGAACTCCTCAAATTATAGTCATCCCCGTAGAGTATCCAATTATTGTCACCTTGGGGTCTAAGGTTCCGAACAATAACATGTGCATATAACTTGCAAATAGGATCAAGAACTCAAATATATTCATGAAAACATAATAGGTTCAGATCTGAAATCATGTCACTAGGGCCCTAGTGACAAGCATTTAAGTATAGCAAAGTCATAGCAACATCAATCTCGGAACATAGTGGATACTAGGGATCAAGCCCTAACAAATTGACTCGATTACATTACAAATCTCATCCATCTTCATCTACCTCCAGTATGCCTACGATGAAATTACTCACTCCCGATGGTGAGCAACATGAGGTTGTTGATGAAGAAGGGTTGTTGATGACGACGACGATGAATTACCCTCCCCCGAGCCCCGAACGGACTCCAGATCATGCCTCCCGATGAAGAACAGGAGGTGGTGGTGGCTCCGTATCGTAAAACGGGACGAAACTTTCTCTCTGATTTTTTTCTTGGGAAGACGGTATATGTAGGCTTGGAGTTAGCGCAAACGGAGGCTTGTGGGGCCCACAAGCTCACGTGGTGCGCCCTAGGGGGCGCCACCTGAGCTTGTGGCTCGCTGGTGGCGCCCTCTAGTAGCGCTTTGCGCTAGTATTTTTTATATATTCTAAAACAATTCACCATAAAATTTCGTCCAATTCCGAGAACTTTTTATTTCTGCATAAAAAACAACACCAAGGTAGTTCTGCTATAAACAACGTCAGTCCGGGTTAGTTTCATTCAAATCATACAAGTTAGAGTCCAAAACAAGAGCAAAAGTGTTTGGAAAAGTAGATACGTTGGAGACATACCAGCTCTCAATATCCATAATACCCAAACCCCCATCCTTTTTATTAATGCATACTTTGCCCCAAGCAATCAATGCAGTTTCCTTATCCTCCATTCCATATTTTCTCCAAAAACAGTGTTTGAGGTATTTATTGATCTGAACAACCATTCCCTTTGGCAATTCAAGAGAGCACATGAAGAAAGTTGACAAGTTGGTGAAAACAGACTTAACAAGTTAAAGCTTCTTTCCATAGGATAAAAATGTGGAGCAACATGTCAGTCTCATCTGAATTATTTTTATCATAGGGACAATATCCTCAATCTTGGGCTTACTAGTACAAATTGGAAGTCCCAAATAAGTGAAAGGAAAATATCCTTGTACACAACCAAGGATGCTAGAAAGCATATCCAATCTAGTGGATGGAACATTGACGGGCACTATCACAGACTTGATGTAGTTAACTCTGAGTCCAGTAAAGATAGCAAAATGCATCAGCAGGTTCTGAATGTGTTGCATGTAGATAGGACATGCATGCATGATGATAGTGGTATCACCAACATACTAAATAATGGGGTAGCATTGACAAGCTGTAGTTAACAACAGACGCTGAATTAAATTGTGAGCCATAACCTCATTAACAACGGATGCTGAATTAAATTGTGAGCCATAGCCTCATTACACATAGATTGCAGTAAGTCAACAGCCAGGACAATAATCAAGGGAGAAAGAGGGTCACCTTGTCTCACTCCCCTCTTGCGAAGAGATTGCTTTCCAGGAACCCCATTCAAAAGGACTAAAGAAAAACCAAAGGAATAAATCATATCAATTCATTTGATCCACTTATCACCAAACCATCTGGCAATCAATAGCTGTCGAATAGTGGAATGTTCAACCATGTCAAAAGCCTTCTCAAAATCGATTTTTACAATGACAATATGCTTGTTTGATTGCTGACATTGATGAATATATTCATAAGACCAGGCCAAGCAATCCTGAATAGATCTTGACTTGAGGAAACCATACAGATTGGAGTGTACTAGCTTTAGAATGATGTTTTGCAGTCTATTAGCAAGAATTTTGGTGATGATCTTTATTGAGCAATCCAACAAAGAAATGGGTCTGAAGTCATTTGCATTCCTGTGAGAATCATCTTTTGGAACATTAAGGAATTAATGCATTGCAAGTTTTCTCCACCATGAAAGAAATCGTTAATGAGACAATAGAAGTTTTCAGCAATGATGCCCCAACATACTTTGATAAAATCAGTGGTAAATCCATTAGGTCCAGGAGATTTATTTGGAGGCAGATTCTTTACATCATCATCAATTTCTGCTTTAGAGAAAGGAGCTTCTAAGAAGTCAATATCAGTAGCAAAAAGAGATTCCAAATTTAATAAGTTAAAGGTTTGAAAAGAGGAACCCAGCCTCTGCTTAAAGGCTCCCCATAAAATGGATGTTTTGACATGATGATCATGAACTTCTAGACCCAACTCATCTTGAAGTGAAGCAATATGGTTATGTCTGAACTTGATAGTTGCCTTAGCTTGATTTTTTTTGGAATTGGTTTCCCCTACTCTTGGCCATCTCATAGTGCCTTTCTGCTTTAGATAGATGTGTGGAAAATAAAGAACTTTGAGGAGGTGTCTTTAAAAAGATCCCTCCCATTGGATTCAACAACATCCAAGTCTTTGAACTCTTCTAGGGTGTCAAACACTAGAATAGCTTCATTACCGGCATTAATGCTACTAGCAAGGTTTGTGAGCTTATCGGACCAAATTCTCAAACCCTTTCTCAATCTATTGAATCTGGAAGAGAGCCTTTTAGGAGAGTCCAATTCATGCACCTTTTGCTCCCAAATGTTTCAAACAGTTCCTCTGAATCTAGGCAATTGTAACCAAGAATTCTCAAATATGAAAATATTGGAATTTGGGATGGAAGTGCTAATCTAAATCATAGAGGGGTGTGGTTTGAAATGGCTCTAGCAAGAGGAATTACCAGAGTGTTAGGATAATGCAGGGTCCAAGATTCAGAGGTAAATGCCCAATCCTACTTCATAAGAAGAGGGACATTTTGCATGTTACTCCAACTAAAAAGTCTTCCCTTCAACGGGTTTCCACCAGAGCTATTCACGGATAAATGTGGTGAAAGGGCATGTGTGGATCTATTCCCAGAGTTGCATTCCTTTGTTGTCAATGAAAAGTTTTCCATTAAACAAGCGATGCTCTGTGATGATTTGGAGGACCTTTTTCACAGACCTCTTTCCATTCAAGATTTTCAGAAATTTGGTCACCTGCAAACTTAATCCAACAAATCCATTTGACCGAGGGAAAGGATTGGTGGCTTTATTCATGGAATTCCTCAGTCTCTTTAATCTTGTCTGCCTCAAGATGTATAAGACAGACAATGTCACCGAGCGCACTTGGAACATCACCCAACTATGTCGTTTTTCCACTTAGTTCTTAATTTCAGTTAATTATATTTTAGTTTGATCAAACAATTATGAATAAAGATGTTTCGGTTCACGAGTCAACGTGATTTCCTTTATTTTCTCTAATCACTAAAACATTGATCCCTTTGAGGTCATGCGAGGGTTGCATCAGTCCTAGGAAGATGCCCCGTAACGCATCTCATTTGTCACAAGCCTACTTAGTTGTAATGTATTAGTTTATTGAAAAGCATGGCTTGCCATCATATCTCTCTTTCTCTGCAACCTAGAACTGAGCATATTTTGAAACTTTTGTTTAAACGGACTAAACCATAGAATTGTAATGAACCCAAAATGCCCTTGTGAGGAACCCTGAGTTATTGATGGAAGCTTAATCATGTGATGAACCCAAAATTGTAATGAATCCAAAATGACTTTGACCATTAATTTGAAAATTCATATGAACTCAGAAAAATGCAAATAAGATATCAAAATGTTTAGAAAACATCACCTATATGGCATGCCATTTTTATTCATGAAAAAGTATTATTTATACCTTTTTAGGTTTAATAACGTTAGTAACATTAATAACCTTGGGTATTTTAAACAGTACTTTTGTCCTGGATGCAAATGACATGCACATAAAGATAATGTTTTTCTGAACATTTTGATATCTTAGTTGCATTTTTCTAAGTTCATATGAATTTGTTATGAAATTTTGAAGTACTGGTCGAACGGTCAAAGGGCAGTCGGACGACCTTGGAGGCAAATCTAAGGGCAAAACTGAACAGAGCCGAAAGTAAGTGCAAAATCCACGAGCTGGCACAACTAAGGGCAAAAATGCAATTTTCCCAAAATATATCCACTACCTTCCATCCGTTTTCCCAGTGAAAGAAGGCCTACGTATTGTCGGCACGCAACTAAGCTAAGCTCGCAGCGTAGCACGTTGCGGATAGAGATCAGGGATACCGCACTTCGGCTATCTTCGTCACGCGTGGTTAATCTAATACGGCCCGCCATAAGTAAACCACTTTTGCGATATACTACGTCTGTTTTGGTTTACTAGTCTCATCGTTTTTTGGGTCATACTTTGTCATGATTTTAATTAATAAAATATAAATTATACATAGTAAAAATCATATTCATTGAAAACTACATTTAAATACGAATTTAACAATATAAATTTTTATGACATGCATTGATATTTTGCTAATCAAATATATGATCAAATTTTAACCCGGAATACGATGAGACTAATAAACCCAACAGAGATAGTACCAAACAACAGCACGTAATGTAGTTTCGCAAAAGGACAATCTTCACAAGACCGGCTGCGAGGGTAGCGGATACGTTACTTCGGTGGTTAGAGGCGGATACGTTACAGTCTATGTTCCCTCGGTTATTTGATATCACAGACAACTCGGCCGCGAGGGTAGCGGACATGTGGCGCCAAGACCGGTGGGAACCACGGTTCCGCCGATCCCTTGGGCCACCAGAGATTATCGAATGGGAGACGTTATGCGACAAACTACAGGGAGTGCACCTCACCTCTGGGCAGGATGAGGTTATGTGGCGCCTTGATTCATCGGGCCAATTCTCGACCGGCTCATTGTATAAGGAGATCTTCAGGGCTGCACCTCCCTGTGACTTGTCTGGGATTTGGAAGGCGCGCCTCCCGGCCAAGATTAAAATCTTTCTTTGGCAAGTGGCGTGGAATAGAAGTACGAGCGGAGACCAAGTCCAGAAACGCAGCGGGCCGGGCGACGGCAAATGCATCTGGTGCGGAGAGAGTGAGGACCGCGACCACATCCTTTTTCGATGCACTATGGCACGGTTCGTCTGGAGCGCCATTAGAGAGGTGACGGGTTGCAACTGGAACCCGAGTGGATTTTCTGAATTTTACCGTCTCGCAAATAACACGGTTGGGAGAGACCGGAGAATGGCATGGCTGGGCTTTGGGGCCATCGCTTGGGCTCTTTGGACCACTAGAAATAAGGCTTTGATTGAGGGGCTATTCATCCGACACCCGGCTGACCTATTATACAAACTGGTGTCTTTCTTGCAGCTGTGGAAACAGTTGGCAAGGTCCCAAGACAGAAGGCACGTGGAGGTGCTCGCTACAAGGGTGCGAACAAAGTGCACTGAGCTTCGACGCGCTTCATAGGGATACCGCCGGCCTGCGCCGCCCCGGCTACCTCGACAACTCCTTCGCCTGCTTGCTTTTTAGTTTTAGCTCTGAGTTGCTCCCGCGCTGCGTCACGTGTTTGGCCGCGGGCCTTGTATCCGTACTGCTAGTTCGCTTAGCTGTGCCTTTTGCCTTTCGTTTAAGTAATTTATGCTACTTGTTGACCTGTAAGGGCCTCATTTTAAGGCCGGGCAGATGCCTCCTCTCTAAAAAAAAAACAATCTTCACAAGACACGATGGCGCACATCATTCTCATGACCAAACATACCAGTAATTTTTGCTCCAGAAAAGAGGCACAACGCCATCGTTTAATGCGCACTATGATCAGGTTAATTACTTGGGAGCCTTGTTTACCGATCACTAGGCTGCTTCGACCCTCTTTTCTGTTCCTTTTTTCCACTGTCCACTGAACGCGTCAGCAATCAGCAAGCATGTCAGTGGAGGCTGTGGTCCCGTCCCGGCAACTTGAACTAGAACGATCTAAATCAGATAGCCGGTACGGAACACAGACCACAACACACAGTCGGCGTGTTCCCTCGTCCAAGAAATGTTTTTCTCTTCCGTCGATCTGGCTACTTTCGTTTTGCCTCCTTTTTTTTTCCCTTTGAATGACACGGTGCTACTATCACCCCTGTCACTCCTCAAGAGGACACTGCTCCCAGTAACCAGAAGGATGCCCAGGAGGAGACCTGGCCCATGAAGCGAGCTCGACGGCCTGCCAATAGAGGGACCTCCTATTTCACGCTCTTTGCGCCAAATAGAAGGGCTGCCGCACAAGGGACGTCATTATGGGCAGGCCTATGCACGCTGTAGCGACTAGCGAGAGTAGAGTGAGCAAGCCTGTAGCAGGCGATTACCAAAGCGACCCGTCCTACTGGAGCTACCGACCGCACTGAAGTGACCGAGCTTAATGTACCAATTTTGAAATTTTGAAACTGTTTCCAAATGCGAATATATTTTAAACCTTTAAAGAGTTTTAAAATTTGAAACATTTATGGAATTGGGAACATTTATCTAAAATTCGTGAGTATTTTTTATTTTGTGAACAAAATTCTAAAACAGAAATATTCTTTGAAATTCTGATCGATTTTTGAAAAAAAACACCAACATTTTTAAAATTTTCAAACAGTTTTTAAGAACCTCAAACACTTTTTGAAATTGTGAATTTTTTGAACCTCCGAACAAAAAATTGAAACACAAACATTTTATGAAACTATCCAATATTTTTTGAAATTCCAAACATTTTTGAAAAGGAATTTTTTGAATAAAAGAAAAGGAAAAATAAAAAAATCAAAGAAAAATGATAAAAGAAACATCAGAAAAAAGAAAAATCTAGTAAAAACCGGACAGGAACATTCCGGAATGGACGCGTGAAGCGCCATATAGGAGCACCCTAGAGGACACTCCCCCCCCCCCCCCCCCCCCCCCCTCCCAACCTCCGGCTCGGCCCATTTTTTTCATTTTTTCTTCCTCTCTTCGGCACACCCACCCTCATATCGCTAACGGGCCAACAATATAACAGGGCAAACAGTGTCTGGTTTTCTGGTTTCAGGAACGCTCTAGAATGTTCCAACGCCAGGTTTTTTCTTTTTTTATCTACTGTTTTCCTTGGTTTTTTAGGACAGATTTTTTTGGGGGGGTTTTGTTCTTTTTGTTTATATTAATTCACATACTTTTTAAAAATTGTGAACATTTTCCAAATTCATTAACCTTTTCAAATTCGCAAACATTCTTTCAAATACATGGTCTTTTTCAAGTCAGAATTTTTTCCCAATTTCGTGAACTTTTTCTCAAATTTGCGAACATTTTTTTGTCAAATTCACAAACTTTTTCTGAACTTCGTGAAGTTTTTTTCAAATTTGTAATTTTTTTGAAATCGTGAAACTTGTTTAAATTAAGGAACTTGTTTCAAATTCTTGAATATTTTACGAAATCCATGAACTTTTTATGAAATCCATGAACTATTTTCAAATTCATGAAGATTCTTCCAACTCTATGAACTTTTCAAAATTCCAAAGTTTTTTTGAAATTTGCAAACCCTTTTTTAAACCTGTATTTTTTCGAATTTATGATTTTTTATAATTTATTATGATTTTTTTGAAAAGTTAAGGGCAACGTTTCTGGTCATGGTTGTGGTCAACGGGCAATGTCAACGAGGGATCGAGCGACCAACGACCAGGGATCAAGCATCCGAGCAAGCCAGCGAAGCATGCGTGCGTAAGACTGCGCCGCTGCCCTTCGGCCTAGATGCGAGCGTCATATTCACTAGCCTACGCCGAAGGCGCCGATTTGGAGGACTCCGAATCGGCAGCACCTTGACGCACAAAGCGTCAAATAGGGTTTGCGACCAATAGATACGCGTCGGTCCGCAATTCCTACATCACACTCTTTGCGACAGCTTGTCGCTAAATCGCAAAAGCAGCGAGCTAGCGATGCCATAATGGGCCGACCCATTATAGCAGTAGAAGGTACACAGGGTTCCGAGAGCAACTAAACAAGGAGTACTCCTTCGGGAGCCCCCGCAAGGGTCACTTGGGGTGGCCTTTGGCGCGCTCTCAGCCGCCGCCATGTGTCGCACTCTGGGCGCTCCCTTCGGATTTTTTTAGTATTTTTCTGTACGCTTTTTCGGCCTTTTGTTAAATATATTTTGGATTTTTCGGCTTTTCGGGTTTCCCCAGGTTTTTCTTAGGATTTGGATCCAATTTTTTTTTATTTTTGCACGAAAAAACGTGTTTTCTTGTTTTGTTCTTCCATGTGAGGCACATATTTACTTCTCGTGGAGTCACGGATTTGCTTCCGCGAGAGGCATGGTCGTGCCTCTTGGAAAAGGGAAAAAAATGCCTTTTCTTTTTTCGTTCCGCGAGAGATACGGATTTACTTCTCGTGGAGGCATGGATTTAATTCCGCGAGAGGCACGGTCGAGCCTCTGGAAAAGGGGGGGAAACGCGTTTTTTTCGTTCCGCGAGACGAACGGATTTATTTCTCGTGGTGGCATGGATTTGCTTCCGTGAGAGACACGGTTGTGCCCTCGGAAAAGGGGGAAAACGTGTTTTTTTGTCGTTCCGTGAGAGGCACGAATTTACTTCTCGTGGAGGCACGGATTTGCTTCCGCGAGAAGCACGGTCGTGCCTCTTGGAAAGGGGAAAAACGCGTTTTCTCTTTTTCTCGTTTCGCGAGAGGCACGAATTTACTTCTCGTGGATGCACGGATTTGCTTTCGCGAGAGGCACGGCCGTGCCTCTCGGAAAGGGAAAAAACGCGTGCCTCTTCGGAAAGGGAAAAAAACATGCTCCCGTTTCAGTTTTTTCGGTTGGTTTTTCCATGAAAAAAAATCGTTGAAACTTATCAACATGGATCTAGTTTTGAAGACCTCGACGCGAGAAATCCAACAGTGAAAACGGTTCGAGATTTGGACGCACGGTTTAAGCAATAAAACGTTTTAAATAAACAAATTTATGAAAAAAAAGGAAAACTCCCAAGTTGCGATACGTGGTGCACATGCAGCGCATCACTTGTCGCAACCTTGCAAGGTGGGAGTGATCTTTGAAAAAAGTACTCCTCAATTAGTGATTTCGTATGGTTCCAGTTTTGCAAACTTTCTAGAACGTTCCTGGATCTTGTACAACGTTCCTGAACCTATTTTCTTTTTCTATTGTTTCTTTACCATTTTTTCGGGTTTTTATTTTCCTATTTCTTTTTTCCTCTTTGTTTTTATAAAAAAATCACCAAATTTAAAAAATCATGTTTATATAAAAAAATGTTCACAAAATTTTTGTAGTGTTCGCATTTTCAATTTTTTTTAGGAATTTCAAAAGATGTTTCCGTTTATTAAAATCGTTCACAAATTCGAAAACTATTTGCATTTTCAAAAAATATTCACATTTTTAAAATTGTTCAGAATTTCAAAACATTTTTCATAAATTCAAAAAAAAATGTTCTCAGAAAATGTTTGGTAATTTCAAAAATGTTTCCATGTTCAAAAATTATTATTAATTCAAAAAATGTTCGTGTTTAAAAAAAATTGTGCATTTAAAATTGTTCAGAATTTTAATAAATGTTCCCGTTTTCACATTTTTGTTTATAATTCAAAAACTATCCATGTTTTCAAACAACATTCCCAATTTAAAAATTTAGTCGTGATTGAAATTTATTTGTTTTGTTTTAAATGGTGGAAATAAAAAAAATGGAGTATAATGTTATCCATGGGAGCGACTCTCGCCATAATGGGTCGGCTCAGTTGGAAGGTTGCCTGTGTGAATCATGCGCCACATAGGAGCTCTCGGATCGGACTAGAGGGTCAAATACCCATAAAAAAGAATACATGGTCAAATGAGCATGTGAAAGTGTTTCTCGAAAACTCCCTGAAAAAGTGTTTCTCCAAAAAAACATGCTTAGTCATAGTGGGAGTAACTTAGCTAGTAACATAACACATCCCAAAACAAGTTTGCTTATGTGACAGCTAGTTAATGGGAAGAGACGTGTTTGTTATTATCACATAGCGTTTCCCAAGACAAGTTGAGTCTACAAGCTAATAAATGCGATTATATATGATACTACTTTTATAACACTTTGCACTATGAAGATAATAATATAGACTAGTGTTATATGCATGACATTAGTCTAAGTTACTCTCCATTATGACTAGCCTAAGTGCTACGGTGTGTGTGGCTTCGGAAGTTGGAACCTGACGTTGTAAAACTCACCAACTCAGAACGAAGAGCAATCCTTTGTAAGGGAATAGAGGGGATACAGGGTTCGATCTACACTCTCTGTGGTAGTAGCAGGTTACAGATCATCGATTACACGAATGGAGGAAGCACTCTCGAGAGGAGCCGCGGAGGAAGAAAGGTAAAAGGGGAAAGCCGCCTGTCCGTCTTGATCCACTGGATGCTTCTGTTCCCCGCCTACCTCAGGTTAAGTGGTGCGAGGTGCGGCGCTGACAGCGGTGGCCCACTCCGGCCCCGCGTATCTGCTGCTGACTTGGCATGCGCGACGTGGTCGCGCCGTTGTGGCAGCTGGTGTGTCCTTCCCCTGGCAGGCCACGTCATCGGTGTTGACATCCCCTCCTCCTTGCGACGAGGCTTGCCCCCAAGCCTCAGCAGCCGGAAAGCGAGCTTGAAGATCGATCTTGTCTTCCGAGGTATCCGTTAGGACTGATGGATCGGACCAACGGACGCGCACCTGTTCCACCATGGAACCCTGCTTCTTGCGCCAGCGGCTCTGTAGCACAGTCACCGGAACCACGGGAGCATCAGAAATAGTGGGCAGGTTAACAAAGTTGTCCATACCAGGGCTCAAATGGCGTCGCAGTTGTGACACATGAAAAACCGGATGGATCTGTGCGTTGGGAGGCAGTTGCAACTTGTATGCCACCTCGTTAATCTTGGCGATGATAGGAAACAGGCCAAAGTACTTGAATGCCAATTTGTGGTTCGCCCTCCTGGCCACTAATGTTTGAATGTAAGGCTGCAACTTGAGAAAGACTGAATCTCCAACTGCGAAGCTACGGGGGGAACGTCTCTTGTCTGCCTATTGCTTCATATATTGTTGAGCTCGGTTGAGGTGTTGTTGGAGCAGGTCCTGGATTACTGCACGCTCATCGAGCGAGGACTGCAGGGATGGTACAGTGCAAGAGGAAGTTGGCATGATCCCCCAGTGGCGCGGCTCATGACCAAACATGGCTTTAAAAGGAGACATCCCCAGATTAGAGTGGTCGGTTGTGTTGTACCAGAACTGTGCCATGGGTATCCACAGACTCCATCTGCGCGGGCAAGTGATACGTCTCCAACGTATCTATAATTTTTGATTGTTCCATGCTATTATAGTATCAATCTTGGATGTTTTTATATGCAATTATATATCATTTTTTGGGACTAACCTATTAATCTAGTGCCCAGTGCCAGTTGTTGTTTTCTGCTTGTTTTTGACTTTTCAGAGAAACAGTACCAAATGAAGTCCAAATGCCACGAAACTTTTTGGAGATTTTTTCTGGACAAAAGAGACCTTGGAATCTTCGGGAGGAGGCCAGAAGCCTCACGAAGGTTTCACAAGGCAACAGGGCACGACCGAGGGGGGGGGCGCCGTGTTGCCTTGTGGGGCCCACGTGACTCCGTTTGACCTAATTCCACTTCTATAAATTCACAAATATTCGGAAACCATCAGAGAGTCAGAAGAGAAAACCTTTCCGCCACCGCAAGCCTCTGTTCTTCCGAGATCCCATCTGGAGGCCTTTTTCGGTACTCTGCCGGAGGGGGAATCGATCACGGAGGGCTTCTACATCAACCTTGCTGCCCTTTCGATGATGTGTGAGTAGTTTACCACAGACCTACGGGTCCATATCTAGTAGCTAGATGGCTTCTTCTCTCTCTTTGATCTTCAATACCATGTTCTCCTCGATGTTCTTGGAGTTCTATCCAATGTAATCTTCTTTTGCGGTGTGTTTGTTGGGATCCGATGAATTGTGAGTTTATGATCAGATTATTCATGAAAAATATTTAAGTCTTCCCTGATCTCTTTTATGCATGATTAAATATAGCTTTGTATTTCTCTTCGGTCTATCGATTTGGTTTGGCCTACTAGATTGATTTATCTTGCAATGGGAGAGGTGCTTTGTGATGGGTTCAATCTTGCGGTGCTCAATCCCAGTGACAGAAAGGGACATGACACGTATTTGTATTGTTGACATTAAGGATAAAAAGATGGGGTTTATTCATATTGCTTGATTTTGCTTCTCTACATCATGTCATCTTGCTTAAGACGTTACTCTGTTTTTATTAACTTAATACTCTAGATGCATGCTGGATAGCGGTCGATGAGTGGAGTAATAGTAGTAGATGCAGGTAGGAGTCGGTCTACTTGTCTCAGACGTGATGCCTATATACATGATCATTGCCATGAATCCATCATAATTATTTGCTTTTCTATCAATTGCCCAACAGTAATTTCTTTACCCACCGTATGTTTCTGTGCTCGAGAGAGAAGCCTCTAGTGAAAACTATGGCCCCCGGGTCTATCTTTATCATATAAAAAACCTAAAAATACCTTGCTGCAATTTATTTACATTTATTTTAATTAGTATTTTAGTTTATCTATTTACCTCGATAAGATTTAATCCTTGCAAATAACCGCTAAGAGGATTGACAACCCTCTTATTTGCGTTGGGTGCAAGTGTTTGCTCTTGTGTGTGCAGGTGCGCTTAACGGAATTTTGCTTGGTTCTCCTACTGGATTGATAACCTTGGTTCTTAACTAAGAGAAATACTTATCTCTATTGTACTGCATCATCCTCTCCTCTTCGGGGAAATACCAACGCATACTACAAGTAGCAGGAATAATTTCTGGCGTCGTTGCCGGGGAGACATCATCAAAATTACCAAGTAACTTCGCACAAATTATCATTCACTTGCATTTACTTTATTTGCCTTTTATTTGCATTTGCCTCTCATTTTCATCTCCCCCACTTCTAATTTTTTTTTACAAAAACACAAAAACATTTTATTTGCTTGTTTGCTAGTTTGCTTGCTTTGTCGCGATGTCTCAAGAAAATACAAAATTGTGTGACTTTTCCAATACTAATAATAATTATTTTATTAGTACTCCTATTGCTCCTCCCGCCACTAGTGCGGAGTCCTGCGACATTAGTGTTGCCTTGCTTAATCTTGTTATGAAAGAACAATTTTCTGGTAGTCCTAATGAAGATGCTGCATCCCATCTAAATACTTTCGTTGAACTTTGTGATATGCAAAAGAAGAAAGATGTGGATAATGTTATTGTCAAATTAAAATTATTCCCGTTCTCACTACGAGACCGTGCTAAAACTTGGTTTTCATCCTTGCCTAGAAATAGCATTGATTCTTGGGATAAGTGTAAGGATGCTTTTATTACCAAGTATTTTCCTCCCGCTAAGATTATTTCTTTAAGAAATCAAATTATGAATTTTAAGCAACTTGAGCATGAACATGTTGCACAATCTTGGGAGAGAATGAAATTAATGATAAGAAATTGCCCAACTCATGGTTTGAATTTATGGATGATCATACAATTTTTTTATGCGGGACTAAACTTTGTCTCTAGAAATTTGCTAGATTCTGCCGCAGGTGGTACTTTTATAGAAATTACATTGGGAGAAGCTACAAAACTTCTTGATAATATTATGGCAAATTATTCTCAATGGCACACTGAACGAACTCCAACTGGTAAGAAGGTAAATTCTGTTAAAGAAATTAATACTTTGAGTGATAAGATGGATGCTCTATTGAAATTGGTTGCTAGTAAAAATGCTCATATTGATCCTAATGATGTGCCATTGTCTACTTTGATTGAGCAAAATAATGATGCTATTGATGTGAATTTTGTCTCTAGAAATAATTTCAACAACAATGCTTATAGGGGTAATTTCAATGCTAGACCGTTTCCTGGAAATTCCTCTAATAATTATGGCAATCCTTATGGTAATTCTTATAATAATAATAATTGGATGCCCTCTGATCTTGAAAGTAATATTAAAGAATTTATTAGTTCGCAAAAGAATTTCAATGCTATGATAGAAGAAAAATTGAATAGAGTTGATGAATTCGCTAGGAACATGGATATGATTGCTCATGATGTGGAAAATCTCAAAACTAAATTTTTGCCATCCAAGCATGATATAAATGAGTCTATTAAAGCTATCTATGTCTCCATTAATGAAAGTAAAGAAAGGACTGCTAGGTTGAGAGCTAAGCGAGAATTTCTAGAAAAAGCGATTTCACCCGGTTTCTATCGCAGTAATGATGAAGATATTAAAATGATTGGTGTTACTCCTATTGAATAATTATTTAGTAACATAAAACTTGATGAAAAAGGGACTGGAGAAGAGTCAACTTTAGATAGAAGGAGTCCCACTTGCTTGGAGGGTGATAATCTTGATCATAAAAATGAAAAAAGTGGGTTTGGAGAGGTCAAAACTTTAAATAGTAATGCACCCACTACTTTGGATTACAAGGACTTTAACTATTATAGTTGTTATTTAATTGAGTGTATTTCCTTGTTGCAATCCATGATTAATTCACCAAATGCATATGAACAAAATAAAGCTTTCACTAAACACATTGTAGAAGCCATGATGAAAGCACATGAAGAAAAGCTTGAGTTGGAAGTGTCAATTCCTAGAAAATTACAAGATGAATGGGAACCTACTATTAAATTCAAAATTAAATATTATGAATGTAATGCTCTTTGTGATCTTGGTGCTAGCGTTTCCACTATACCAAAATCTTTGTGTGATGTGCTAGGTCTCACCGACATGGATCCTTGTTCCCTTAATTTGCATCTTGCGGATTCAACTATTAAAAAGCCATTGGGTAGAATAAATGATGTGCTTATTATTGCAAATAGAAATTATGTGCCAGTGGACTTTATTGTTCTTGACATTGAATGCAATCCTTCTTGCCCCATAATACTTGGTAGGCATTTTCTTTGAACAATTGGTGCTATTATTGATATGAAAGAAGGTAATATAAGATTTCCATTTACACAAAAGAAAGGGATGGAACACTTCCCTAGAAAAAGAATTAAAGCACCTTATGAATCCATTATGAGGGCCACTTATGGAATTAACTTGAAGGATGACAACACTTGAAACTATGCATTATGCCTAGCTAGGGGCATAAAACAATAGCGCTTGTTGGGAGGCAACCCAATGAATAAAATAAATTTTTGCTTTTAACTTCTGTTTTAGAGTGATTGCACAATTATATCTTCTTTTATGATTGTATTTTTATGTTTTAATTAGTATTTGTGCCAAGTAATGCCTTTGGGATGATTTGGAAGATAGTATGATAGATGCTGTTGGAAAACAGAAACTTTTGCGTCCAGTGCTAGAATTTCTTATTTTCGCTCGTGTGTCATAACCTTCTGAATTTTTTACACAGTATTTATATATGAATTTACCACGTTGTCATAATTTTTAAGATTTTTTGGAGTTACAGAAGTATGATGTTAATTCAGATCTTTACAGACTGTTCTGTTTTAGACAGATTCTGTTTTTGTTGCATAGTTTGCTTATTTTGATGAATCTATGGATCGTATCGGGGGGTATGAGTCATGGAGAAGTTGGAGTACAGTATAATTATGCTAATATTAAATATAAATCTATTTACAACAGTACCTAAAAGTTAAAGATTTATTTGTTATACTAACGGATCTCACGAGGTTTCTGTTGAGTTTTGTGTGCTGAAGTTTTCTAGTTTTGGGTGAGACTACGATGGATAAAGGAATAAGGAGCGGCAAGAGCCTAAGCTTGGGGATGACCAAGGCACCCCAAGGTAATATTCAAGGAAGACTCAAGCGTCTAAGCTTGGGGATGCCCCGGAAGGCATCCCCTCGTTCGTCTACAATCTATCGGTAACTCACTTGGAGCTATATTTTTATTCATCACATGATATGTGTTTTACTTGGAGCATCTTGTGATATAGTTTGTTTGCTTTTGTTTGCTTTTTAGTTTGTCACAATCATCTTTGCTGAACACACCTTTTTGAGAGGGACACACATTATTCGTGATTTGTTAGAATACTCTATGTGCTTCACTTATATCTTTTGAGCTAGGCAGTTGCTCTAGTGCTTCACTTATATCTTTTAGAGCACGGCGGTGGTTATATTTTAAAGAAATAGTTGCACTCTCATGCTTCACTTATATCTTTTTGAGAGTCTCATGATAGCAATGGTAATATGATGGGTTATGAATTTGGTCCTGATATGATAGGTATTCAAGAGGGATATAATAAAAACTTTCATGTAGATCACTGAATATGATAAATTTGATTCCTTGAAATAGTTTTGCGATATTAAGATGGTAATATGGGAGAGGTACTAGTAGATGATTTTGGTTTAGTAAGAATAATTGTGTTAAGGTTTGTGATTCCCGAAGCATGCATGTATGATCTGTCGTTATGCTAAGAAGTTGGAGCATGATTTATTATTGATTGTCTACCTTATGAGTGGCGGTCGGGGACGAGCGATGGACCTTGTCATTCCAATCTATCCCTCTAGGGGCATGCGTAGTAGTACTTTGCTTCAAGGGCTAATAAAATTTCGCAATAAGTATGTGAGTTCTTTATGACTAATGTGAGTCCATGGATTATACGCACTCTCACCTTTCCGCAATTTGCTAGCCTCTTCGGTACCGTGCATTGCCCTTTCTCACATCGAGAGTTGGTGCAAACTTCGTCGGTGCATCCAAACCCCATGATATGGTACGCTCTATCACACATAAGCCTCCTTATATCTTCCTCAAAACAGCCACCGTACCTACCTATCATGGCATTTCCATAGCCATGCCGAGATATATTGCCATGCAACTTCCACCGTTCCGTTTTTATGACATACATCATCATTATCATATTGCTTTGCATGATCATATAGCTGACATTGTATTTGTGGCTCAGCCACAGTTCATCATTTTTATACATGTTACGCTAGCATCATTGCACATCCTGGTACACTGCCAGAGGCATTCATATAGAGTCATATTTTTTTTCTAGTATCGAGTTGTAATGTTGAGTTGTAACTAAATAGAGGTGTGATGATCATCATTATTAGAGCATTGTCCCAGTGAGGAAAGAATGGTGGAGACTAAGGAGTCCTCGAAAAAGTGGGGATGAGGTCCATGAGACCACAACAACAACAACAACAAAGCCTTTAGTCCCAAACAAGTTGGGGTAGGCTAGAGGTGAAACCCATAAGATCTCGCGACCAACTCATGGTTCTGGCACATGGATAGCAAGCTTCCACGCACCCTTGCCCATGGCTAGTTCTTTGGTGATGCTCCAATCCTTCAGGTCTCTCTTTATGGACTCTTCCCATGTCAAGTTCGGTCTACCCCGGCCTCTTTTGACATTATCAGCACGCTTTAGCCGTCCGCTATGTACTGGGGCTTCTGGAGGCCTGCGCTGAATATGTCCAAACCATCTCAGACGATGTTGGACAAGCTTCTCTTCAATTGGCGCTACCCCAACTCTATCTTGTATATCATCATTCCGGATTCGATCCTTCCTTGTGTGGCCACACATCCATCTCAACATGCGCATCTCCGCCACACCTAACTGTTGCACATGTCGCATTTTAGTCGGCCAACACTCGGCGCCATACAACATTGCGGGTCGAACCGCCGTCCTATAGAACTTGCCTTTTAGCTTTTGTGGCACCCTCTTGTCACAGAGAATGCTAGAAGCTTGGCGCCACTTCATCCATCCGGCTTTAATTCGATGGTTCACATCTTCATCGATATCCCCATCCTTCTGCAACATTGACCCCAAATATCGAAAGGTGTCCTTCTGCGGCACCACCTGCCCATCAAGGCTAACATCCTCCTCCTCCTCGTGCCTAGTAGTACCGAAAGCGCACCTCATGTACTCGGTTTTAGTCCTACTAAGTCTAAAACCTTTCTATTCCAAAGTTTGCCTCCATAACTCCAACTTCCTGTTGACCCCCTTCCGACTCTCATCGACTAGCACCACATCGTCCGCAAAGAGCATACACCATGGGATATCTCCTTGTATATCCCTTGTGACCTCATCCATCACCAAGGCAAAAAGATAAGGGCTCAAAGCTGACCCTTGATGTAGTCCTATCTTAATCGGGAAGTCATCAGTGTCGCCATCACTTGTTCGAACACTTGTCACAACATTATCGTACATGTCCTTGATGAGGGTAATGTACTTGGCTGGGACTTTGTGTTTCTCCAAGGCCCACCACATAACATTCCGCGGTATCTTATCATAGGCCTTCTCCAAGTCAATGAACACCATATGCAGGTCCTTCTTTTGCTCCCTATATCTCTCCATAAGTTGTCGTACCAAGAAAATGGCTTCCATGGTCGACCTCCCAGGCATGAAACCAAACTGATTTTTGGTCACGCTTGTCATTCTTCTTAAGCGGTGCTCAATGACTCTCTCCCATAGCTTCATTGTATGGCTCATCAGTTTAATTCCACGGTAATTAGTACAACTCTGAACATCCCCCTTGTTCTTGAATATTGGTACTAATATACTCCGTCTCCATTCTTCTGATATCTTGTTTGCCCGAAAAATGAGGTTGAAAAGTTTGGTTAGCCATACTATCGCTATGTCCCCGAGGCCTCTCCACACCTCAATGGGGATACAATCAGGGCCCATCGCCTTGCCTCCTTTCATCCTCTTCAAAGCCTCCTTGACCTCCGACTCCTGGATTCGCCGCACAAAAAGCCTGCTAGTATCAGCAAAGGAGTCGTCCAGATCAATGGTAGAGCTCTCACTCTCCCCATTGAACAGCTTGTCAAAGTACTCCCGCCATCTATGCTTAATCTCCTCGTTCTTCACCAGGAGTTGATCTGCTCCGTCCTTGATGCACTTGATTTGGTCAACATCCCTCGTCTTCCTCTCTCGGATCTTGGCCATCTTATAGATGTCCCTTTCGCCTTCCTTCGTGTCTAACCGTTGGTAGAGGTCCTCATACGCCCGGCCCCTTGCTTCACTCACAGCTCGCTTTGCGGCCTTCTTTGCCATCTTGTACTTCTCTATGTTGTCTGCACTCCTATCCAGATATAGGCGTCTGAAACACTCTTTCTTCTCCTTAATTGCCTTCTGGACATCATCGTTCCACCATCAGGTATCTTTAGCTTCTCTTCTACTTCCCCTGGACACTCCAAACTCCTCTGAGGCCACCTTACGAATGCAAGTCACCATCTTCATCCACATGTTGTCTACATCACCTCCTTCCTCCCAAGGGCCCTCCTTAATGACCCTCTCCTTGAACGCCTGAGCTACCTCCCCCTTGAGCTTCCACCACTTCGTTCTAGCGACTTTGGCACGCTTGTCCCGCTGGACACGAATCCAAAAGCGGAGGTCAGCAACCACAAGCTTATGCTGAGGGACAACACTCTCTCCAGGTATCACCTTACAGTCTAGGCATGCACGCCTGTCTTCTCTTCTCGAGAGGATGAAATCAATCTGGCTAGAGTGTTGCCCACTACTGTAAGTCACTAGATGTGATTCTCTCTTCTTAAAGAGGGTGTTAGCTATGATCATGTTGTAGGCTAGCGCAAAGCTTAAGACATCTTCTCCTTCCTGGTTCCTGATGCCATAGCCAAAACCCCCATGCACCCCTTCAAAACCTGTGTTAGATGTGCCCACGTGGCCATTGAGGTCTCCTCCTATGAAGAGCCTCTCGCCAATCGGTACACTCCTAACCATGTCCTCTAGGCCTTCCCAGAACTCCCTCTTGGTGTTCTCATTGTGGCCTACTTGCGGGGCATACGCGCTGATAACGTTGAGAACTAAGTCCCCAACTACCAGCTTGACCAGGATAATCCGGTCCCCACGTCTCTTGACGTCTACCACTCCATCCTTGAGGCTCTTGCCGATCAAGATGCCTACTCCATTTCTGTTTGCAACCGTCCCCATGTACCACAGCTTGAAGCCGGTACCCTCCACCTCCTTCGCCTTTTGTCCCCTCCATTTGGTCTCTTGGACGCAAAGGATATCAACGCCTCTCCTCACCGTGGTATCAACTACCTCCCGAAGCTTACCTGTCAGAGACCCTGCATTCTAGCTACCTAAGCGAATCCTCCTAGGCTCGGCTAGCTTCCTTACCCTTCGCACTCGTCGAGTCAAATGCGAAGACCCTTGCTCAATTTCCACTACACTCGGGCGCCGATGTAGCGCGCCACTAAGGATGCGACGACCCGATCCTCGCTCACTTGCCACCGTATCCAGATCAAGATACGGCGCGCCACTTGGGGGGTGACGGCCCGGCCCTTGCCCATTTTCCACCACACCCGGGTTCCGATGTGGCGCGTCGCTGAGAGGGTTACGCCCCAACGAAAATCTTTTGGGTTTCATCTCCATAAGAGTGGCTGAGTTTTGACGTTGGCTCGCCAAGCCTATCACAACCCTCCTCCTTTATCCGGGCTTGGGACCGGCTATGTTGAGACAACATAGGCGGAGTTATGAGGTCCATGAGACCGTTCTAAAAAAAAAGAGGCGAAAAAGAGCCATGAAAAAAAAATATAAATGAGAGAAAAAGAGAGAAGGGGCAATGTTACTATCCTTTTTCCACACTAGTGCTTTGGAGTAGCACCATGTTTTTCATATAGAGAGTCTCCTATTTTGTCACTTTCATATACTAGTGGGAATTTTTCATTATAGAACTTGGCTTGTATATTCTGATGACGGGCTTCCTCAAATGCCCGAGGTCTTCATCAGCAAGCAAGTTGGATGCACACCCACTTAGTTTTCATGTTGAGCTTTCATACACTTATAGCTCTTAGTGCATCCGTTGCATGGCAATCCCTACTCCTTGCATTGACATCAATTGATGGGCATCTCCATAGCCCGTTGATTAGCCTCGTCGATGTGAGACTATCTTCTTATTTTTGACTTCTCTTATTTATCTCTACCACCACACTCTATTCCACCCATAGTGCTATATCCATGGCTTGCGCTCATGTATTGAGTGGGAGTTGAAAAAGCTGAAGCGCGTTAAAAAGTATGAACCAATTGCTCGGCTTGTCATCGGGGTAGTGCATGATAAATACTTTGTGTGAAGAAGATGGAGCATGACAGGATTATATGATTTTGTAGGGATAACGTTCTTTAGCATTTTTATTTTGAAAGACATGATTGTTTATTAGTTTGCCTGAGTATTGATGTCTTTATATCAAATTATAGACTATTGCTTTGAATCATTTGGATCTTATTATTCATACCATAAGAGAAAGATTACATGATGAAACATGATAGGTAGCATTCCACATCAAATATTATGTTTTTATCATTTAGCTACTCGAGGACGAGCAGGAATTAAGCTTGGGGATGCTTGATACGTCTCCAACGTATCTATAATTTTGATTGTTCCATGCTATTATAGTATCAATCTTTGATGTTTTATATGCAATTATAAGCAATTATATATCATTTTTTGGGACTAACCTATTAACCTAGTGCCTAGTGCCAGTTGATGTTTTCTGCTTGTTTTTGGCTTTTTAGAGAAACAATACCAAATGAAGTCCAAATGCCACGAAACTTTTTGGAGATTTTTTTCTGGACAAAAGAGACCTTGGAAGCTTCGGGAGGAGGCCAGAAGCCTCACAAAGGCTTGGGGCTGCGCCCTGTTGCCTTGTGGGGCCCACGTGACTCCGTTTGACCTAATTCCACTTCTATAAATTCACAAATATTCAGAAACCATCAGAGAGCCAGAAGAGAAAACCTTTCCATCGCCGCAAGCCTCTGTTCTTCCGCGATCCCATCTGGAGGCCTTTTTCGATACTCTGCCGGAGGGGGAATCGATCACGGAGGGCTTCTACATCAACCTTGCTGCCCTTCCGATGATGTGTGAGTAGTTTACCACAGACCTACAGGTCCATAGCGAGTAGCTATATGGCTTCTTCTCTCTCTTTGATCTTCAATACCATGTTCTCCTCGATGTTCTTGGAGTTCTATCCGATGTAATCTTCTTTTGCGGTGTGTTTGTTGGGATTCGATGAATTGTGAGTTTATGATCATATTATTCGTGAAAAATATTTGAGTCTTCTCTGAACTCTTTTATGCATGATTAAATATAGCTTTGTATTTCTCTCCGATCTATCAATTTGGTTTGGCCTACTAGATTTATTTATCTTGCAATGGGAGAGGTGCTTTGTGATGGGTTCAATCTTGCGGTGCTCAATCCCAGTGACAGAAGGGGACATGACACGTATTTGTATTGTTGCCATTAAGGATAAAAGGATGAGTTTATTCATATTGCTTGAATTTTCTTCTCTACATCATGTCATCTTGCTTAAGGCGTTACTCTGTTTTTATTAACTTAATACTCTAGATGCATGCTGGATAGCGGTCGATGAGTGGAGTAATAGTAGTAGATGCAAGTAGGAGTCGGTCTACTTGTCTCACACGTGATGCCTATATACATGATCATTGCCATGAATTCGTCATAATTATTTGCTTTTTTATCAATTGCCCAACAATAATTTGTTTACCCACCATATGTTTCTGTGCTCGAGAGAGAAGCCTCTAGTGAAAACTATGGCCCCCGGGTCTATCTTTATCATATAAAAAACCTAAAAATACCTTTATGCAATTTATTTACTTTTATTTTAATTAGTATTTTAGTTTATCTATTTACCTCGATAAGATTTAATCCTTGCAAATAACCGCTAAGAGGATTGACAACCCTCTTATTTGCGTTGGGTGCAAGTGTTTGCTCTTGTGTGTGCAGGTGCGCTTAACGGAATTTTGCTTGGTTCTCCTACTAGATTTATAACCTTGGTTCTTAACTGAGGGAAATACTTATCTCTACTGTACTGCATCATCCTCTCCTCTTCGGGGAAATAGCAACGCAGACTACAAGTAGCAGCAAGCATGAACAAAACAGCGCAGATATGTTTCCACGCATTGGTTGACCCTCTCGGATTGCCCATCTGTTTGTGGGTGATTTGCCGTACTCATCCGGAGTTGAGTGCCTGCAAGTTTGAACATCTCTTGCCAGAAATGGCTAGTGAAGACGGGATCTTAGTCAGAGACAATGGGTCCTGGCAGTCCATGCACACTGTATATGTTGTTCATGTACAGTAGAGCCACCTTGGCAGCCGTGTAGGGATGAGCGATTGGCAAGAAGTATGCAAACTTAGTACGCTTGTCCACGATAACCCAGAGGTAGTTAAACTTGTCTAATTGTGGCAGCCCGTCTATGAAATCCATGGTCATCATCTCCCAGGGTTCCTTAGAAATGGGAAGGGGTTGAAGGAGGCCAGGTGATGCAGCTCGGTCAACTTTGCCTTGTTGGTAGATGGTACAACAACGCACAAACTGCAGCACATGGGTCTTCATGTTAGGCCAGGCAAACATGCGTCAGATATGTTTGAACGTGGCCGGAAATCCGGAATGCCCCCCTACAAGGCTGTCATGGAAAGCTGAGATGATGGTTTGCTGTATTGATGTTCATCCTCCCAACCAAATACGATCTCTGAAGCGTAAGATTCCCTGTGTCAATGTAAAACAACCTTTCGGATCAGGTTTGATTGCTAACTGTTCCAAGAGTTTCTGAGCTTGGTGGTTGGAGTTGTAACTGGCCACGACATCCTCTAACCAAGCTGGCTGGCAGGAGGTAACAGTGAACAAAACTTCCTCTGGTTGCGCGCGTGACAAAGCGTCAGCGGCTGCATTCTGCGATCCTTTTTTGTACCGGATGGTGTATTGCAGACCGAGAAGCTTGGTGAATGCTCTTTGCTGCCATGGGGTGTTCAATCGTTGCTCTTCAAGATGAATGAGGCTTTTCTGATCAGTAAGGATCACAAACTCACTGTGCTGCAAATATGGCCTCCATTGATCCACAGCTACCACAATGGCCAAATATTCCTTCTCATACGTAGACGGCCCTTGATACTTGGGACTCAGGCTCTTGCTCATAAAAGCAATTGGGTGGCCTCCCTGTTGTAGTACTGCACCAATGCCTTTGTCGCAGGCGTCAGTTTCAACCGCGAAAGTCTTGGAGAAATCCGGTAATGCCAGGACAGGAGCTGTGACGAGCTTGTGCTTGAGGAGTTGGAATGCCTGTTCAGTGTTATCTGTCCACACAAACGGGACCCCTTTCTTCAGGAGGTTGAACAGGGGTCGTGCAATAATTTCAAATCCTTGAACAAAGCGTCGGTAGTACCCGGCCAGGCCCAAGAAACGGCGCACGTCCTTGGCATTGGCTGGTGTGACCCAACTCTGAACCGCACTGACCTTGTTGGATTCCGTTGCCACCCCTTGTTCACTGATAACATGACCATGATAAGAGAGTTGCCGCTGGCCAAACTCACACTTGGATCGCTTCACTTTCCATTGGTCGCGGCGAAGTAGGGTCAAAACCTGCCTCAAATGATCCACATGTTCTTCCCAAGTTTTGTTGAACACGAGAATATCGTCAAAGAACACCAGCACGCAATGTCGAAGCAGAGGATGGAGTGTGACGACCATTGCGTCATTGAAGGTTGCTGGACCCCCAGCCAGCCCGAACGACAACACCTTGAATTCGAAGTGCCCTGAATGTGTTTGGAACGCTGTCTTGTATTCCTCTCTCTCGACCAAGCGGATTTGATGGTAACCGGCTCAAAGATCCAATTTGGAGAACCAAGTGGCGCCGTGAAGTTCGTCGAGTAGTTCTTCGATGATTGGCATAGGGAATTTACTGACACAAGTCATGGCATTAAGTTGGCGATAATCGATGCACAATCGCCAAGTGCCGTCCTTCTTTTTGACGAGGATGACCGGAGAGGAAAAATTGCTCACACTGCGTTGGATCACCCCTGACTGCAAGAGTTCTTGGACCCGCCGCTCGATCTCCGTCTTGTGCTCTGGCTTGTCGGTATGGCTGGGCATTCACTGGTTGCGCCCTCGGCATGAGGGGAATTTTGTGGTCGCAAGCGCGTCTGGGTGGCAGTCCTGTGGGCTCACTAAAGACGTCCTCAAATTCAGCCAATAGCACTTGCAATTCTGGAGGGTCAGATGCGCCAGCACCAGAATCATCTTGTGCAGCAAACAGATACACCACATGCAACAGCGCCCCCTGTTTATGCAGACTCTATAGTTACAAGCTGTTGATGACATGACAAACGTTGGTGTTGGCCTCATGCCCAAACAAACTAATTGTCCCATTGCCCAGAGGTATCTGCAGGTGTTTGCCCTTCCAATCGACCATCATGGGGCTGTGTTGTTCTAGCCAGTCCATCCCAAGGATGGCATCGTAAGTGCCAAGCGACAGAAGTTTCATGTCCGTGCTGAATTCATGCCCTTGTGAAGACCACTTGCAAGCAGGAATAGAAGCCGTGCAACGGAGCTCCCCGCCATCGGCCACTTTGACACGGCATGCTTGGGGTAATGGAACCACTCCTGACATGAGTGATGCCAGCTTCTCGTCGATGAATGAGGTAGAGCTGCCACTGTCGACCAAAATGAGCACCTCCCGGCCTTGCATGGAGGCCAATAGCTGGAAGGCTTTGGGAGAAACCCCTCCCGTGACCGCGGACTTGGAAATGTCCATTACTGTCTCCGTGCCTTGCAGGTCTGGTGCGTCCTCGGTGGCTGAGTCGATGCCGAAGATCTCCAACATCTCTTCGACGACATCGAGCTGCACGGCGGTGGGGCACACATGATCATGGCCCCATCGCTCACCGCACTTGAAGCACAGGCCGCGGGCACGGTGATAGTCCCGCAGCGCCTTGATCTTGGACGAATCCACACGAGCTGCGTCTGTGCCACGCCGATCGGCGGCCGTGGATGTAGTTGTTGGGCACGGTGGTGGCAGAGGCAAAGGTAGCGCTGCCCCCGGCCGCGGCGTCGGCTCTGGTGGACGCGGGAGTGCGTTGAACAGCCCGTCCGCCACTTCCTCTTGAAGTAGTTCCAAGGCACACGCCGTATCCAGATCAGGCGGCCGTTGGACAAGAACCACCACCCGGATATCGTTTGCCGGGAGCGGTGGCGGCTTCTGGAGGGACACCGCCGCTGGCCCCCGTGAGATGGTGAAGACGCCGTGGCCAGTAGGCCCTTGCTGATGGGTCGCCACGTCGTCCACGGGTCCGGTGTGGACGCCGTGTGTCGCAGGCGATGGTTGTGGCGGATCCTGAGCCACTGGAGCCAGGTCGATTTCCTTGGACGACGGAGTGTGCGCCAGTTGCAGCGCTGCCACCGCTTCACCGAGATCCGCCACTCGGCGTTCCAGATCGGGGCGCCAAGCAAGCATCTCGTCGATCTTGGAGGCCGTAGCTTGTTGTGCCTTGGTTTGCGCGTCCATCGTGGCCTCGATCTTGGCCTCAAGCTTGGTGAGGAAAGCGGACACATCGGGATCCATGACTTCAAGTTGCGCACAGGCCTGGCGCAAGCTTCTGCTCTCGACAAGATTCGCCAGCACGAAGTGGAGAGGTAGGTGGGTGGTCTCTGTGTGGCACCACGGCTCAGAGAAACCGGAACACCCCGTATTCCAGCCCAGAGATCAAGTCTTCTGGAATACGGCACTGCTTGGCATAGAACAAATCAGCTCTTTATTACAAATATAACGGGTACAAAGGTTCTGAAGGCACAAAGGTTACAAAGGCACGGCGATGCTACGCCTGCTCAGATGGCTCTATGCTAGCAGCAGAACAACTCGTAACGGAATAACTTCTAGCAGCGGAACAACGACGACGATGATGAACTCCACTCCGCAGGGACTCTGGCTGGGACACATCCTAGAGTGCAACCTCGGGATCCTCGACAAACAATCAATCACAGCATCACCTGCAATCTGGCATGACACGCCAGGTGAGTACTTTGAATGTACTCGCAAGCTCACAGCAACCAAAGCAATCAAGACAAACAATAGCATGGCATTTACAGGTTAATTATCAATGATGAATCCGGTACTAATAGAACAACATGAGCATGGCATGTATATTACTTCATGATATGAACATGATGATACTAGCACTAGCATGCAAGGGGGGGTCGACGTTTAAGGTCTCATGGACCAACTTACTCTGCTCGGAGGTTATCTCGTAACCACCTTAGGTATCATTCTTTCTTACCGTCGTGATCATCACACGATCACCTCATGATCAACCATCATCAAGAATACCATCGTGGTCATCTTGTGACCACATAAGGATCAACCAACTTCTTTCCTCATCGAACCGGGGTTGTTATTATTCAGATTATTATTATTATTGTTGACCCACAGTGTGACCTACTACGAACTATGTCCATGACCGAGGACGCGGCTATCGATAGATTATACACTGTGCAGAGGTTAGTACACTGTACCCACACTACGGAACTCATGGCCTTGTGCTCCCATTCGGGTGGACCAACGACATTCCGACAAAACCAATCTATTGCATGACACTCTCCCGGCCACTCCGACAAACTCCCCATTAGGCTATGTCTTGGGTAGCCCTGATGTCAACTCGTGACATCCTCCACCTACGTGGCTGCCACCGTCGTGGCCAAACAAACAAACTCGTCCCAAACAGGGACAACCGCGCGCAAACAACTCGGGCACAAGGCTTATGGCCGCCTACCTGATCACGGTAGCGCGCGCACACAACCTTCCCTAGTTGGAGGCACCGGCGAGAGGCATGACAATAGACCGAATCAGGGCCCCCCAAAAGGTAAGTGTGGCTGCACTGGTTAGCTAGATTCGGTGGCACCATGACTCAGCCAACAGATTTGTTCAAGTTCGATTAATGTCAGGTTCAACTTGAATGGTGATGAGCTGAGTCATAATAAGATAACATACCGAAATAACAATGCATATGAGCATGATATCAGTGTAACCATGGATGGGCAACATAACCATTTAACAACATAACATCGACAATGATAAATCATTTAGTCTATGGGATGCAAATGAACATATCATAACGATGATCATGAATATCACAAGTAGTTTCATATCAAACCGTAACTACTCATGTGAGCATATCATTATCACTAGCATCGGAAATGATTACAAGAAGATAGCATGGTAATAATAACAATAACACTATCAATGGAGAAGAATCACATATACACAAGAACATAGCGTAAGCATGGACATGGATTCACGAGCATATATTATTCACAAAATAATTAAATGAGCAAACAATTTTTTAAATATTCAAGTGAAAACCATGGCTACTGCAATGCCATCATGCAAGTGGCTGTCGTGGCTTGCCTGGGGATGAAGGAACCATCAGGGAGAGGTCCGATGAACTTGCGGAAAGAATCGCCGGAAAAGTTTCCCTCTCGAAGGGGGCTGAATAAGGGCAGGGACAAAATGGTCATTTTCAGTATGTGACAACATAGTGAAAATGATACCAACAGAATGGGCTCGATGAACTGAGATCGTGGGCTTTAGAATCACCTGATTCGGAGTCACGGTTAAAAAGTTGTGGCTGTTCGTTCGTTAGGCAGAAAAACAAATAAAATTTGTGCTTTTCTGCTGCTAACCAAGGAACGTTCATAATTTAACCGTTTTGGCCGGTGGGGAAAAAAAGAAAACGTATTTTGAAGAATACGCCTTCAGAGAAGTGAAAGCGCCTTTTTGCCCGAAGAAGCCCAGATTACGTTTTCCTTAGGAGAAAACGTATTTAGGTCCTGGATTAATTTCAGAATTTTTGAAGCAATATAAAATATAGTTGCTTCACAAACTAAAATTGTGACCAGAAACCAAGATTTGAAGGTGTGCTCACATAGATTATTGGATGGGGATGAAATTTGGTGGAGAGTAAATTTTTGATCATATGGATGATCTCCCAAAATTTCAACTCATTTGGATAAGCCGAGCTAGTACTTCCTTCACAAAGTTTCTCTTTGGACAGACACTTTGGAAATTTTCCGAGGAAGATTTACTAGGCAAATGAAGTTGAATTTTGGCATGTGGCAATTATTTGGATAGGAAAGGGGGCGCAAAATTTTTTAGGGCAATCAAGAAAATATAAATAGCACTTCCTTCACAAAGTGCCATTTTGGACAGAATGGAAAATGAATATTCCTGAATTATGTTTGAACTAGGCAAGGATGGATTTTGACATATTTCTGGAAGATATGATCCAAAGAATTTATGAGAATTTTGTGGGAATTTTTGGAAAGACAGAAATATAGGTTGCTTCACAACCTAGAGCTAACAGGGTCATTCCTTTAATAGAAAAAGGAATATTCCCAAGAAATAAAAATTGGGATTGAACTAAGATGGAAATGACATGGCCTTGGGATAGATTTGGGAGTGACAAGCCACTTGGGGGTGGCAGGAGAGAAGATCTTCCCAGGTTTCAAGACCACATAGCCACGGAAAAAGGAACTCCAAATGCAAATTCGAAGAAATCCAAAAGAAAAAGAAAGGGCCAAAAATCGGGGTGTTACAAACCTACCCCCCTTACGATAAATCTCGTCCTCAAGATTTGGTTGCTCAGGGAACAGGTATGGATATTCTGACATAAGGAAACCGTTTCCAACTCAGGTATCCTTTAATGTTCCCTCTGAATTTCATATGACTGGCTGCCTTGCTTTGGGGTGGTTTGCTTCACTGTATCCCACATTCTGACAGGCCTCCCTTCATATGTTCATCCTTGCTCTGACTCCAATTCTTTTATGTCTGCTGGCTTGTCTGATACTGTCATAACTGGAATTTCCATATGTCCGGGAGTGATTTCCAATTGACGTTACATTCGTTTATCCAGCTCCGATAGTATTCAATGAAGTTGTGAGCAATTTCCTTGGTGGACACAAAACATTTACTCCTTGCATTGGGTTACTCGAGTAGATGCATGTCCTCCGGGTTCAAAACCATACTGGAGATTACAACCCTTGTCCTGGCGGAATCTGACTTTTTGTAGGTAGTTCTGAATTATCTTGACTCCACGGTCTTGAGCATCAAGTCCGTACCAAAATTCGACTATCGCTTGTCATGGCTAGTATAAAGGAGTACGACCGCATAACAGCAGCATCCAAAGACTTGACTGACGGTGGTCCTGGCGGCAGGGTCTTGTTCATGACATGTTATCATTCCACTGGGTACCATATGTGAGGACACATGATCTTTAATTCTTCGTGTGACCATAGGTGCTGTCAGGTGCAATATTCCAGCAATCATAGCTTATCCTATGGCCGTGCAACAACGCTTAACTAGCAAGTTTATCATCTCACAAGCTCTAACTGTATGGCAATGATCATCCGGACCTTTGCATGAAATCGGAAATAAATCAGTAGCCACCAGAACGGTCTTTACAACTCAGATCTGGGACATTACTGGAATAACTCAACCATGGCTCACGACGGTTGAAAATCAGCTCAGAGCATGAGGCAGTGTTGATAAGAAGAATGTAGCAGTTTCCTAAGACGGCCGAAGAATAGCTCAGAGCATGGGGCACTGCTACAAAAAGAAACTCAACAGCTGCCCGAGACGGCCGAAAAGCAGCTCAGAACACGGCTAGTTGTTGAAAAGAGAAATATAAAGGCGGCATCCACCCTGAACGGCTGAAAGCAGCTCAGAACACAGGCATGGTGCCGTTACCAGGAAAGGTGAGCAAGGGTTCATCAGAATCATATACCAGGTTCACAGTTACTTGTATGGAGCTCACTTTTGTGGTCAATCATACATGGTAGTGACAATGGTTAACGACATCGCCTTGTCGGGCGTGAGGAAGCTGGCCTTGATAACCACGTGCTTGCATCATCGTACGAGTGACCTGCATGACTTTGGCCGCATGTTCACAATATGTATGGAAGCATGTGTATCTGAGCATTTGATTCCCGAGGCAGCCACTTGGGTCCTGAGTAGCTCGTGTTTCTGACCAAACTGTTGCGGATCTGATTCTTGAGGTGCACTGCCATATACCATCAACTCACTGGGTAGCATCTTGTACCAATGTCGATGGCTGTTTGTAGTGCCGTACTGACGAGGACCAGATAGCTTGTGTTGGAAGCCATCGAGAGTATCGTGCTGAAGAAGACTGAATAGCTTACATCCGAAGCTTTTGCCGGGATAGCATGCTGAAGAAGACTGGGTACCATACCTCAGAAGCTTTTCCCCTGGTTGCTTACTGAGGAAGACTCAGTGCCTTCTGCCAGAAGCTTCCTGCGGTGGCATACCGAAGAAGACTGAGTATCTTACACTGGAAGCTATCCACATATCGTACTAAGGAAGACTGCGGGACCTTGCGTCGTAAGCTTCCCTGGTAGCGTGCGGAGGAAGACTGGATTTTCTTACACCAGAAGCTTCTCACTATAGTGTGCGGACTGAATGCCATATACATATGCCCTCGATATTCCTTTGACTGGAAATGTACTGTTGTCTTGCACACAAATTGTCTTCCAGCTGGTTCATTACGATTGTGATGGTTGCACACTGATGTAAACTTGATGTTGATAATCAATCTAGGATATCATTTGCATTCAACCAGATATTTCCAATATAATGTAGTCCACTGATAATTCCATACTGTTTAGCTGTGCTTCAAAATATTTGAAATCCTCACTGATTCTTTGAGTCCGGTGTCGGTTGATGAGCAACTTTCATAAGGGAAGGTAAGGCAACACCGAAGGCCCAAAGAAAGAAGTCAAAAGAAACGACTAAAACAAAAGCACACAAGGCATCAAGATTGCATCACATTTCATAGATATTCACCTCACTATGCATGCCTACTTAAGCACACAATTGTCGAGGAAACTCCGGTACTACGATCTAATATGCTGTGGCGGTGTGCACGAAAGGGGATCCATGTGTGGAGGGGTTGGTGTAAACAGAGCTAAACCAAATGCTGGCTCAGCACCGGTTGCATCTGGATGGGCTTAGCGGTGAGGACGGACTTGGTGATCATGTAGCGAGACACGGATGTCACGACCACATCATCATCCAGCGTACGGAAGGGAACCGTACTCGTCCAGAGAATGGGTGATAGAGTAGGATGGCGGTGGAAAGAAGGGCCTGCTGGCATTGCCCTTTCCTGATAGCAAAGATTAGTAAGGGTTGCCAAAGCGGCAGGTTGGATGGCAAGATCCGGGGTAGAAACACGTCTACCACCGAAACAATAAGGGTGGCTGAAGATAAAATATTGGTGCGATATCTGTGCATCAATCCTACAAGTGATCGACACCACAAGGTACCTCGGCATCACTCCGCTGGGACAGAGATGACACCAAACACCAACGAGCAAGTATGCAAAACTGGAGGGTGCAGGTAGTGGATCGAAACCGATGCCACCTACACTCACAAGATCAACCGTTAGCGACAAGATAATGAGTCTATATGCATGTTATGCGGCAAACAAATGCAACAACCAAATGCAGCAAGCAAGCTAGACTCTGAACTACCAGTTTCTAACGCTCGCGCTGACTAGGGCGTCCTACAGCCAGACCTGCTCTGATACCAATCGTTGTGGCACCCCGGCTCAGAGAAACCGGAACACCCCGTATTCCAGCCCAGAGATCAAGTCTTCTGGAATACGGCACTACTTGGCATAGAATAAATCAGCTCTTTATTACAAATATAATGGGCACAAAGGTTCTGAAGGCACAAAGGTTACAAAGGCACGGCGATGCTACGCCTACTCAGATGGCTCTATGCTAGCAGCGGAACAACTCGTAGCGGAATAACTTCTAGCAGCGGAACAACGACGGCGGTGATGAACTCCACTCCGCAGGGACTCTCGCTGGGACGCATCCTAGAGTGCAACCTCGGGATCCTCGACAAACAATCAATCACAGCATCACCTGCAATCTGGCATGACACGCCAGGTGAGTACTTTGAATGTACTCGCAAGCTCACAGCAACCAAGGCAATCAAGACAAACAACAGCATGGCATTTACAGGTTAATTATCAATGATGAACCCAGTACTACTAGAACTACGTGAGCATGGCATGTACATTACTTCATGATATGAACATGATGATACTAGCACTAGCATGCAAGGGGGGGTCGACGTTTAAGGTCTCATGGACCAACTTACTCTGCTCGAAGGTTATCTCGTAACCACCTTAGGTATCATTCTTTCTTACCGTCGTGATCATCACACGATCACCTCATGATCAACCATCATCAAGAATACCATCGTGGTCATCTCGTGACAACATAAGGATCAACCAACTTCTTTCCTCATCGAACCGGGGTTGTTATTATTCAGATTATTATTATTACTGTTGACCCATAGTGTGACGTACTACGAACTATGTCCATGACCGAGGACGCGGCTATCGATAGATTATACACTCTGCAGAGGTTAGTACATTGTACCCACACTACGGAACTCATGGCCTTGTGCTCCCATTCGGGTGGACCAATGACATTCCGACAAAACCAATCTATTGCATGACACTCTCCCGGCCACTCCGACAAACTCCCCGTTGGGCTATGTCCTGGGTAGCCCCGATGTCAACTCATGACATCCGCCACCTACGTGGCTGCCACCGTCGTGGCCAAACAAATAAACTCGTCCCAAACGGGGACAACCGCGCGCAAACAACTCGGGCACAAGGCTTATGGCCGCCTACCTGATCACGGTAGCGCGCGCACATAACCTTCCCTAGTTGGAGGCACCGGCGAGAGGCATGAAAATAGACCGAATCAGGGCCCCACATAAGGCAAGTGTGGCTGCACTGGTTAGCTAGATTCGGTGGCACCATGACTCAGCCAACAGATTTGTTCAAGTTCGATTAATGTCAGGTTCAACTTGAATGGTGATGAGCTGAGTCATAATAAGATAACATACCGAAATAACAATGCATATGAGCATGATATCAGTGTAACCATGGATGGGCAACATAACCATTTAACAACATAACATCGACAATGATAAATCATTTAGTCTATGGGATGCAAATGAACATAGCATAACGATGATCATGAATATCACAAGTAGTTTCATATCAAACCGTAACTACTCATGTGAGCATATCATTATCACTAGCATCGGAAATGATTACAAGAAGATAGCATGGTAATAATAACAATAACACTATCAATGGAGAAGAATCACATGTACACAAGAACATAGCGTAAGCATGGACATGGATTCACGAGCATATATTATTCACAAAATAATTAAATGAGCAAACAATTTTTTAAATATTCAAGTGAAAACCATGCCTACTGCAATGCCATCATGCAAGTGGCTGTCGTGGCTTGCCTGGGGATGAAGGAACCATCAGGGAGAGGTGCGATGAACTCGCGGAAAGAATCGCCGGACAAGTTTCCCTCTCGAAGGGGGCTGAATAAGGGCAGGGACAAAATGGTCATTTTCAGTATGTAACAACTTAGTGAAAATGATACCAACAGAACGGGCTCGATGAACTGAGATCGTGGGCTTTGGAATCACCTGATTCGGAGTCGCGGTTAAAAAGTTGTGGCCGTTCGTTCGTTAGGCAGAAAAACAAATAAAATTTGTGCTTTTCTGCTGCTAACCGAGGAACGTTCATAATTTAACCGTTTTGGCCGGTGGGGAAAAAAAGAAAACATATTTTGAAGAATACGCCTTCAGAGAAGTGAAAGCGCCTTTTTGCCCAAAGAAGCCCAGATTACGTTTTCCTTAGGCGAAAACGTATTCCGCCGAATACGTGTTCCCTTAAGTGGCGGGTCCCACGCCATCTCTCTCTCTCCTCCCGCCATCTCCTTCTCCTCCCCGACGCGTGCCCGTAGACAAAGGGAGGCCGCCAGCGCCGGCGCTGCCCCGGGCGTCTCCGGCAATCTCCGGTGGAGCCCCGGCCATCGGAGTGCTCGGGAGAGAGAGCCGCATCCGCCCAGGTAGGACACCATCCTCGAGGAGTGCTAGAGCGAGTGCGCCCCTGGTCATGGCGGACGGCGGCGGCGGGCAGCTTTGGGGAGGGCGGCACGGCCGCGGAGAGGAGGGGCTGAGGTGTCGGGGAGGTTAGAGGTGGTCCGTGGGGTGCTTTGGAGTAGATGGTAGGGAGAGAGGAGGGTCGAGCAACCAGAATTTAGGCCGAGACCGACGACGGCCATGGTGGCCATGGGGAGGATTGGGAGCTCTTCGAGCTCAAATGAGTGGCCGAGGGAGGTACTAGGAGGGGGAAGAGGAGGTTGGTGAGGTCGGGGGTGCTCGGGATGGCTTATATAGCCGGGGAAGAGGGGCGCGGGCCGGATGCCGCCTTCACTGAATGGACGAGCTCCGGCGAGGGGGCCAGGCGCGCGTGCGAGCTCGGACGGTGACGGGAGAGAGACTGAGGAGTGGGGCAGCAACGCGAGATGGCAGAAAGAGCGGACGCGGGATGGCAGGGGAGGAGCACGCGCGGGCGGCCACAGTGCACGCGTGCCCATTGATTTGGCTCGGTCCGGCGAGCAACTAGCGGGGGAGGGTGGTCTGGGGAGGTGAGGGGAGCAGGGGAGGGGCTGCGGCGAGGAGAGGTGGCGCACGAAGGGCGCTCGGGCGGCGGCAGAGCGGGTCCAGCGAGCAGAGCACGCGCCCTGTGCTTGGTCACCGCGTGCACTGGCGCACGTGGGACTTTAGTGCCGCCCACACTGTGTCTAGATTGTAGTCCATCGAAGGTGGGACCTCCCTGAGGTGATGGATCGAAGAAAATCACTGTGAGCTGATGGGAATGATTGACTGAAGTTTGCTATTACAAACTTAGGCATGAAGTAGTGATCAAACGGGATGGGATAAGGGCTAACCAGAATGTCACAGCGGTTTAGGGTAGGAAGGACTATGATCATGTGGATTTTGAAAAGATTTCGACCAATATTCATCATAGTTGCTTTACAACTGCAAAAACTGGTCCAGAAAATACATCATGAAGTAGCACTCACATGGGGTGTTGGATTGAGCTGAAATTTGTCAGAGGGTGATGATTTGGGCATATGAAGGCACAATAAAAATTTCATACCATTTCGATACACCAACGTGGTACTTCCTTCACAATGCTTCCTACTGGACATAAACTTGGGAGAATTTTGTAGAGAAAATGGCTTGGCAAAATGATGTGAATTTTGGCATTCCCAATGGATAGAGGGATATTTAGTTCCTGGATTAATTTCAGAATTTTTGAAGCAATGTAAAATATAGTTGCTTCACAAACTGAAATTGTGACCAGAAACCAAGATTTGAAGGTGTGCTCACATAGATTATTGGATGTGGATGAAATTTGGTGGAGAGTAATGATTTGATCATATGGATGATCTCCCAAAAATTTCAACTCATTTGGATAAGCCTAGCTAGTACTTCCTTCACAACGCTTCTCTCTGGTCAGAAACTTTGGAAATTTTCTGAGGAAGATTTACTAGGCAAATAAAGTTGAATTTTGGCATGTGGCAATTATTTGGATAGGAAAGGGCGCCCAAAATTTTTTAGGGCAATCAAGAAAATATAAATAGCACTTCCTTCACAAAGTGCCATTCTGGACAGAATGGAAAATGAATATTCCTGAATTATTTTTAACTAGGCAAGGATGGATTTTGACATATTTGTGGAAGATATGATCCAAAGAATTTATGAGAATTTTGTGGGAATTTTTGGAAAGACAGAAATATAGGTTGCTTCACAACCTAGAGCTAACAGGGTCATTCCTTTAATAGAAAAAGGAATATTCCCAAGAAATAAAAGTTGGGATTGGACTAAGATGGAAATGACATGGCCTTGGTATAGATTTGGGAGTGACAAGCCATCCAAAAGAAAAAGAAAGGGCCAAAAATCGGGGTGTTACACTCTGATACCAGATGTAAGGAACTAGAGGGGATACAGGGTTCGATCTACACTCTCTGTGGTAGTAGCAGGTTACAGATCATCGATTACATGAATGGAGGAAGCACTCTCGAGAGGAGCCGCGGAGGAAGAAAGGTAAAAGGGGAAAGCTGCCTGTCCGCCTTGATCCACTGGATGCTTCTGTTCCCCACCTGCCTCAGGTTAAGTGGTGCGAGGTGCGGCGCTGGCAGCGGTGGCCCACTACGGCCTCACGTATCTGCTGCTGACTTGGCGTGCGTGACGTGGTCGCGCCGTTGTGGCAGCTGGTGTGTCCTTCCCCTAGCAGGCCACATCACCGGTGTTGACATCCTTCATGTCAGAGCAATTTCCCGAGACAACACCTTCTTGTATCTTCCCAATTCGCCTAAACTAGTAGTAGTGGATTGCTCTTTTTTAAGGAATAAATTAATATCGCGAAGATACTAATTACATCCAGCCTCTGCACCAACAAGATGTCGCAAAGACATCCAGGATGCACACAGCCGAAGAAGAAAACAAAAAAAGAAAGGAAAAAACAAAGGTCCTGCCACAGTGATCAACTCCTCTCAGCAGCAGCACACCAACCACCACCAAAAACAACACCCGAAAAACATAAAAGGTCTCCAAAAGCAATGCCTCCAAGAAGGGAACAGTGCGCAAGCGCCGTCGTTGCCCGATCCAAGATCTTAGGCTTTCATCCTGAAAAAAGTCCGAGCTCTCAAAACAACTCCTTCACCAAGGCAATTGCCATGCACAACCAATGAAGGTCAGACCTTAAGTTTTCACCCTGAAAATCATGACTCGGCACCCGAGGAGCACAACCAAAAATGAAATCCTCCAGTGCTGCCGCCCCCACTTATCACTGCTACTTCTGAGAGTTATCAAACACCTGGCTGACTCCGTCGCCTACAAGGCCCTGTCCGTCTAATTGATACTCCGATCTCAGCCACCATGACCTTCTCCACCGTTGTTTACGCCATGGAAATCGAGAAACCGACATGTCCCATGGTGTCAACAAACAACAGAGCTTCGTGCCGCGCCCTCGTGGAACCTCGTAGGCTGATATGGATGCGCACGACCGGATTCTGGCCGATCCAGATATCCTGGGCAAGATCTCCAGCAGCAGTTCCGGAACACGTCGATGACCAGATCGAGGAGGAACGATCTTGCAGGACGTTGCCGTGAAGCGAAAAGAGCACGAGGACCGCCACCCTAAGCATCATGGAAGCAGGCCTCCACGTCGCCCCGATCTAGCCCACCGCTGCCTAGCCGGTCGCTGGCACCACCACGGTGTCTAGCAGCACAATGGTCAGGCATGCGCACGCATCTCTTGTGACGAACCTAGGCTCGGGATCCCGCGATCAGCAGCCCCAGGCGCCGCCACAAGGATCCGCCTCTTGGCCGAACATCCCCGACGGAAGGGGCGCCGCCGCTGTCGCGTCCAGAGCCGCTTCCCCGGGATCCAAGCGCCGCAGATCAAACGACACCCCTAACTGAGACCACTCTCCCCGCAAAGCCGCCGGAACAATGCCGCACCATCGTGAAAAGCAGTCAGAGTAGAACACGCCGCCTCTCCATATTGCCACCGAGCGCTGCCCCTCCCGCTACGCCACGGTCACGAGGCGCCAGGGCCCCGCCGTCCCCTTCACCGGCGGTGCGAGGGGTTTCCCGCGGCCGCCTCCGGGGACGATGAGGGGAGGGGGATGGGAGGAGGGGGTGGCGGCTGAAGCGCTAGGGTTTCTCTCCCCCGGTCACCCCTGGAGGGAGGCGACGCGAGGGACATGATCTCGTATAGCTCAGTAGTAGTGGATTGCTAACATATAGCTTTGGAGTTCAAAAAATTTCATTGCAGAAGGGATGCGTACTGGGTGTTTTAAATCAATAGTGTAATAGTATCACAGGTCGCGTGTAACTCCGAGCAACGCAAATGCTACAAATCAACTGACATCATTTTCTGGCCCAAATTGTCTCTACCATTCGTAATTACACAAGACAAGACTTTGCAGCTGCAAAACCAGATCATATTAGAACATGCTCCTACAAGAGTCATGGGGCACAGGCTCGTAGGCAAGACCGTCTTTCCTTTACTCTTTGCAAAATAAAGCCATCAATTTTTCTATTCCTTACGTACAAGCGGCCATCAATTTTTTATCCCAAATACTGAAAAGTGCACGCGCGCTATCTGTGGCTTCTGAGCGGCCAAACGTGTATATGTCATGAGTTCCATATTCTAGTGCTGTCAGTTCTTTAATGTATGCCATGGTGTGTTCTAGGCCTGATTTGTCATTTGCAATGAGTTTGGTCAGTAGATACATGGCTAACCCTGGTAAAGAACATTGGAAGGCTGTTCAGTGGATTTACAGGTACCTTCGTGGCACTTCCAATGCTTGTTTGAAATTCGGCAGGACTGGTGAGGGACTAGCTGGCTATGTGGATTCAGATTTTGCTTCCAGCGATTTGGACAAGAGGAGGTCCCTTACAGGTTATGTGTTCACTGTTGGTGGTTGTGCCGTGAGTTGGAGGGCAACGTTGCAGCCAGTAGATGCCCAGTCTACCACTGAAGCAGAATACATGGCTATTGCAGAAGCATGTAAAGAATCAGTTTGGCTGAATGGTTTGTATGCCGAGCTTTGTGGAGATAATTCTTGCATTAATCTGTTTTGTGATAGTCAGAGTGCCATATACCTCACTAAGGATCAGATGTTCCATGAGAGAACAAAGCACATTGATGTGAAATATCATTATGTTTGAGATATTATTGAGCAAGGTAAACTGAAGGTATGATTAGTACTCATTATAATCCTTCTGATATGTTGACAAAGCCAATTCCTGTTACTAAGTTTGAGCTTTGCTCAGACTTAGTTGGTATAACACATTAGCCCTAGTGGCTGTTTGGCGCCGAAAGTGTTTTCGTTGTTGTTCAGGGAGGAGGTTCTCATTCATGCTACAAGATGGAATTTGCCTCAAGGTGGAGTTTGTTATGTTATGATCCGTATCAGTATTGACCTAGTGTAACACCCCAATTTTTGGCCCATTTTCTTTCATTTGGTTTTCTTTGGATTTTGGATTGGATTTCTTTTGAATTGGCTCTATGGACTGGAAACTTGGGAAGATCCTTTTATTTCTTCTCCCAAGTAAATCATCCTTCTCAAATATTTCCCTAGATCAAGCCATGTCCATCCAAACCCAACAATAATTTTCATTCCATTTAAATATTCCTTTTTCTATTAAAGGAATAGTCCTGTTTGCCCTTGGTTGTGAAGCAACCTATATTTCTGTTATTCCCAAACTTCCCATAAAATTCTCCTAAATCCTTTGACTCATCTAAACCTTGGATATGTAAAAATATTCAAGATTCTATGCTCATGGTGAGCACACCATCCAAATCTTGATTCTGGTCACTTTTTCAGGGTGTGAAGCAACTACATTTTATATTGTTTCATAAATTCTGAAATTAATCCAGGACCTAAATATCCCTATATCATTTGAGCATGCCAAAATTCACATAATTTTGCCAAGCCATTTTCTCCACAAAATTCCCCCAGGATTCTGTCCAGAGAGGACCACTATGAAGGAAGTACCATTTAGGTATGTCCAAATGGCATGAAATTTTTACAGTGCCTCTATATGCTCAAATAACCATTCTCCACAAAATTTCAACTCAGTCCAACATTCAATGTGAGTGCAGCATCCAGATCTAGTTTCTGTCCTGTTTTTGCAGTTGTGAAGCAACTATATTCAATCTTTGTCCTAATCACGTCAAATTTCACAGGACTAGTCCTGCCTACCCTAAACCCCTGTGACATCTTTCTTGGCCCATTGGTCAAGTATTTTGACCACAGCTTCTAGCCCAAGTCTGCTACAACAACCTTTATCTGATGCATCCTGATACGTCTACAACGTATCTATAATATATGAAGTATTCATGCCATGTTTATTATAGTTTTGTATGATTTTGGTGCACTTTTATATGATTTTTATGGACTAACATATTGACCTAGTGCCCAGTGCCAGTTGCTGTTTTCTGCTTGTTTTTGGTTTTCCAGAAAATCCATATCAAATGAAGTCCAAATGCAGCAAAACTTTTTGACGATTTTTTCTGGAAGGAAACAGACCCAGGAAGCTTCGGAGGAGTAGCAGAAGAGCCACAGGGGCCCCACGAGCCACCTGGGCGCGCCTGCACCCCCAGGCGCGCCCTGGTGCCTCGTGGGCCCCCTGTGGCACCTCTTCGCGTGATTCCAACGCTGAAAAATCATATATATTCAGAAACCCCCGAAAGTTAACCTAGATGAGTTTTTACGCCGCCGCAAGCCTCTGTACCAAGGAGAACCCATCTGGAGCCCTTTTCCGGCACCCTGCCGGTGGGGGGAATCATCACTGGAGGCCATCTTCATCATCCCGACGGTCTCCATGAGGAGGAGGGAGTAGTTCACCCTCGGGGCTGAGGGTATGTACTAATAGCTATGTGTTTGATCTCTCTCTCTCTCTCGTGTTCTTGATTTGGCACGATCTTGATGTATCGCGAGCTTTGTTAATATAGTTGGATCATATGGTGTTTCTTCCCTCTCTATCCTTGTTGTGATGAATCGAATCTTTTCCCTTTGAGGTTTCGTTATTGTCGGATTGAATATTTCAGATTTGAGAACACTTGATGTATGTCTTGCATATGAATACCCGTGGTGACAATTGGGTATTATATTGATTCACTTGATATATGTTTTGGCACTCAACTCGCGGATTCCCGCGGTGACATTGGGGTAATCTATGCATAGGGGTTGATGCACGTTTTCATTATCTTTTCTCTGATAAAAACTTTGGGGTGCTCCTTGAAGTTCTTTGTGTGGATTGAATATTATGATTATGAAGTTGTTTGATGCATATCGTATAATCAACTCACGGATACTTGTGGTGACATTGGAGTATCTAGGTGACATTAGAGTTGGTTGATGTGTATCATATGGTGTTATTTTAGTACGAACTCTAGGGCTGTTTGTGACACTTACAGGAATGGCTCAATAGATCGATCAGAAAGGATAACTTTGAGGTGGTTTCGTACCCTACAAACAATTTCTATCTTATGTTCTCCGTGAATAGGAACTTTGGAGTGATTCTTTGTCGCACGTTGAGGGATTGTTATATGATCCAATTATGTTAGCACTGTTGAGAGATTGCACTAGTGAAAGTATGAACCCTAGGCCTTGTTTCTAAGCATTGCAATACCATTTATGCTCACTTTTTTTACTAGTTACGTTGCTGTTTTTATTATTTCAGATTACAAAAACCTATATCTACTATCCATACTACACTTGTATCACCATCTCTTCACCGAACAAGTGCACCTATACAATTTACCATTGTATTGGGTGTGTTGGGGACACAAGAGATTTCTTGTATTTGATTGCAGGGTTGTTTGAGAAAGACCATCTTCATCCTACGCCTCCCACGGATTGATAAACCTTAGGTCATCCACTTGAGGGAAAATTGCTACTGTCCTACAAAACTCTGCGCTTGGAGGCCCAACACGAGTCTACAAGAATAAAGTTGTGTAGTAGACATCACATCCCATCAACCTAAAGTCACCTTCTTCGAGCCATCACTTCAGAGAGGCCCCATATGGGATGGACTACACACTGGACATGGTCAACCACGCTGAGTCGCCGCGCACGCGTCAATGCACGTGGTGACCGTGCTATTGGCACGCCTGTGCGCGTGCTCTGCTCGTTTGGCCGCGCTCCGAGCGCCATTTTGCTTCGGGCCGTTTCCCTCTGCCCGTTCCCGCGCATCCACTGGTGCCGTCTAGCCCTCTCCTCCTCCCACGTAGCCACTGGACCCCTCCCCCCCTCTAGAAGCGCCCTCGCCGACACCAGCCATCGCGCCCGCGGGTGCACCGAGTGTCGCGTGTTCTGCCGCGCCTGTGCTTGCCCCGTTTGCGCCCGTGCGGCTCTTGCGTCGCGTGCGCATCTCTTTTGCCTCTCCCGTCATCTCACGGGCCCGCGCGTGCCCGGCCTCGCCGGGAGAATCTCCCGTGCACCCATGGCGGCACCCGAGCTGGGGCATCTCCCTCCGGCTATTTAAGCCCTCTCCGAGCTCGTCGCTCCGCACCACTCGCTCTCCCCCTCACCCAATAGACCACCAGAGCCACTTAATCGAGCCCGCGAGCCCTTCTTCTTCCCCTCTGGCCAGGAGCTCACCGCTTGGTCTCCACCTTGACCAGTCACCTCCAGTGCCTCTCCGCCTCGACCAATGCCATCAACGAGCTCTTATCAACCCCCTGGTTCTCCCTGGCCTCCTAACGGAGCTAACCGTGGCCGGAATCGCCGGACTCGTTGACGCCCGAAGCCTGCCGCCGCTGGAGACGAAGGGCGCGACACCGTCCGGCCGCTTCCCGGAGAGCTGCGGGTACGGGCGTGCTCGCCGTGCTGCGCCCGATACATCCCCACCATTTCCTGGCCTCGCCGTGGCCTCCTCGCCGGCCAGCCGACGCTGGTAAGGATGCCGCCCTCTGTTCCCTCTTTCTCTCCTTCAAACCTGGCAGAAGGGCCCCACCAGTCAGCCTATTAGTCCACCCCAAACCAGTTTTTAAGTGAAGGCGTATTCCGCCTTCGACGTCACCCCCTGGAAGTTTTCCAGAAATTCAATTTAAATTCATTTTTAATCCAGATTTGACCCAACTTTGACCATCAATAACTCCCAAACTACATGTCCAAATGAGTTGATTCTTTTCGCGGTATTTTTCTTTTGACCTCCATTATTTTCTGGTAGAAGTTGACATTTTTGTCCGCTGTCTAGATTTTCTGGATAGAGAAAAATGCTTTATGTGGTTATTTATTTTGCTTGCTATGATTGTTTTTCCAGAGTGGTTTAAGTGTGTGAAGACTAGGAGTACTCTCCTTACTCTCTTGGAGCAAGGCAAGCCACAACCTCCATTTGTATGATTGCAATGCAATGACATGGTTTTAATTAATAATTTTGCTTAAAAACTTGCATTTTTAGTGATGGTTTATTCATGGCAAATTCTTGGAGTAATAGTGGATCTTGCTACTGCCGTAATGATGCTTGATTCTTTAGTACCCATACCTTGCAAGTTTGATAATGCCATGTCACCATTGGATTATTGGAGCTTTGATTATTATTTCGTCATGATCATATTGGATATTATGAATTGGAGCATTATTGGATTTGAGGCTATCATATTGATCTATGGTTAACAATCTGGATATTGCTATTGGATCAGTAGGATCATTTGCTATGGATTCATCATTATCATATTTAGTATTTTATCCATGGAGCTGATAATAATAATTTGGTTATATTATTCTTTGGATTATTGCATGGATATTGTTATGACTTGGATCACAGGTCGATATATGATATTGGAGTAACAGTTCTATCATAGCTATATATTGGGAACATATTCTGTCATTTCGTTGGTCAGGTGCCACCGAATCGAGCTCACCAGTGCAGCCACACTTGCCTGGATGGGGAGGCCCTAATTCGGTCTATTGTCATGCCTCTCGTCGGTGCCTCCAACTAGGGAAGGTTATGTGCACGCGCTACCCTGATCAGGTAGGCGGCCATAAGCCATGTGTGCCCAAGTTGTGTTGTACCCGGGTGTCCCCGTTTGGGACGAGTTTGTTTTGTTTTGCCATGAGGTGGCAGGATGTCACGAGTTGACATCGGGGCCACCCATGACATAGCCCAAAGGGGAGTTTGTATGAGTGGCCGGGAGAGTGTCATTCAATAGATTGGTTTTGTCGGAATGTCGTTGGTCCACCCGAATGGGAGCACGAGGCCATGAGTTTCGTGGTGTGGGTACAGTGTACTAACCTCTGCAGAGTGTATAATCTATCGATAGCCGTGTCCTCAGTTATGGACACAGTTCGTTGTAGGTCACACCGTTCGATCAACACTCACGATGACGGAATGACGTATATTATGACTTATATTTATATGTGAGCAAGTAACAGTTTGGCAGAATGCCGATGATGATATTGGGATGATCTTGAGGATGATCATCGGATTATGCTGTGATCACGCAGTGATCGTGAGGTTATATTGATCACCAGGTGATCGAGATGATATATTGCTTGGCCGAGTAGCCAAGAGTGAGATGGTTCATGTAACTCAAGATGATGGTCTATCAGTAATTCTAACCTTATCATACCATGATTAATATTTACCTCCACATCATAGTAGTTGTTCATAACTTAACTTGTTAATGATATGTTGTTGTGTTGCCTTGATGCTTTTAGTTGTTGTGAGCTTGCGAGTACATTCAAAGTACTCACCTGGCGTGTCATGCCAGATTGCAGGTGATGCTGTGATTGATTGCTTGTCGAGTACCCCGAGTTTGCGAGCTAGGCCGTGTCCCAGCCAGAGTCCCTGCGGAGTGGAGTCCATCACCGTTGACGTTGTTCCGCTGCTACGAGTTGTTTTGCTGCTAGCATAGAGCTAACCCAGCAGGCGTAGTGTCGCCGTGCCCATGTAATCCTTTGTTTTATCAGCACCCTTGTACCCATATTATTTGTAATAAGAGCTATTCTGTTCTATGCCAGCGGTGCCGTATTCTAGAAGACTTGATCTCTGGGCTGGAATACGGGGTGTTCCGGTTCCTCTGAGCTGGGGTGCCACAACCAATGGTATCAGAGCAGGTCTGGCTGTAGGACGACCTAGTTAGCGCGAGCGTTAGAAATCGGTAGTATAGAATCCTGATTGTTTGTTGCATTTGATTGATGCACTTGGTTGTTGCATAGCATGCATATAGATTCCGTCTTTTCCTAACCGTTAATTCCATGAGTGTTGATGGCTGCCATTCCAATTGAGTTCAACGCAGTTCCTGCACTACTCAACTTCACATCCCTACTTCGCGACGTATGGCATAGCCTCTACCCCAATGGAGATATGCCGAGGTATCAAGTCTTTGAGGTTCCGCTTGGAGGAAGATTACTGGATTATGTCTCCCATGTTTTTCTGGCAGCCAGGTTCCCCATCGAAAGACGTACCTACAGATTCCATTGTGGATATGGTGCCACTCCAGATCGCGCAGTCCAACTTGCCGCCCTGGCAGGAGTTACTGGTCTTCGTCATCAAGAGCTTATGATGCAAGAAAACCTTGCGTATCACTACTACCCTACCATAGCCGAGAACCCCTGGCGGGTCAGGTTCCCCTCTGCTCGCCCTCATGATGATGTGGCCATCCCTTCCATGTCCCACTACATGATGGCCGAGTATATTCTTATTGCTGAGCTAGTCCGAGACGCGACCCGGGCTAGGAGATTGCTCGGTGCCGCAGTTACTCCACCCCCACTGCCTACTCCGTCGACTTCTTCACCTCCAGTATCAACTGCTCCGCCCACCCCTCCACCAGCTGTTTCGTCGGCTACCCAGCTTTAACTTGTTCCTAGTGCCTTAGTGTCTGTATAGTTCATGTTGCGTCAGTTGTAGTAGCATGCATGTTGTGGGTTGTGCTGAGTAGTAATGGATGTAATATTGCTTGTGTGTGCTTGTGTGCCTGTTGTGTGCCTTTGTTCGATTGAGTTGTTTCTTTTGCTTCTTTTGCGGTCTTCGGTGTTACCTTACGTTCCCTTACGAAAGTTTCTCATCAACCAGCACCGGACTCGAAGAAGCAATACGGATTTCAAATATCTGGTTGGAATACAAATGGTATCTTGGATTGAATATCAGCATCAAGTCTGCATCAGTTATAACAGTAATGATCCAACCAGCAGGAAGACAAGTCAAGGTCAAGGCCAACGGAACATTTTTATTCAAAGGTATGGCCCGTATGTAAAGTTTTGGTTTAGATATGAATGAAACTTGAAATATGCTCTGCTCCGGAAGAAAACCAGAATATGTTATGTGTTCCGTATTCAGCAAGGAAGACAGTTAGCCAATTCTTCTCATGCAAGTAACAAGCCGCAAAAATATTATGGGTATGCACATGGCATTCAGTCCGCATCACAGTGAGAAGCTTCGGGTGTAAGAAACCCAGTCTTCATCCGCACGCTACCGAAAGAAGCTTACGATGCAAGGCTCCAGAAGGGGAAGCTTCTCGGGTACGGAACCCAGCCTTCTCCAGCACACTACCACAGCAAAAGCTTCAAGCAATCAGGTCCGCAATAGTTTTGGCAGAAATCAGTCAGGACACAGGTCTGTTCCGGGAATCTTGTATTTAACTTCGGACTCTATATGAATGGTGAGCATGCATACCAGGTAATGCAAGTCACTCATACAAGGATACAACTATGTTCAAATAAATCTACCGAAAGAAGGCAAGGATGCAACAACTCTATAAGTCATGCTAGAGGAAGAAATTCAGATATACATCTTATGTGATGCAAGAATCAACAAATGGTGAAGTAGACAATCTTGGAACAACAGTTTTGACAGTGGCTACCAAAGTCAGTTTCTCTGCACCGGACAAGATGATATCATGAATTCTTGTCACAGTCTTGTCTGATCGGCCAGAACAACGAACTCTGTACACCTACATGTTATGCTTATGAGGACTCGTTTCATGCCCAAGAACAAGGCATGATGCTGAAATATTGCACCCACAAACCCTATGGTCACAAGAATAATTGAGAATATATCATCATATATATATGTGGTCAAGCTCTTTCCGCGGGGGATTCCAACAAAGAAAATACTGACAATCAAGGAGTACGGCTGGTAGCAAAAGTATGATGATTCTTGCACAACCGTCAGGGTCCGGATACCCAAGTCAGCTTGAGAACATGATTCCATATGGATCGACATGGACCTGCACTTAGAGGCCTATTCTAATCCATAAGGACCTCATATCCAGCCAACCCGCTTGACCAACTTCATGTGCTCAAATTATTAGTGTGGAGTACCCAAGTCTGTCCCGTCAAATCCAAGATTCCCTAGCCATCTCAGCAGTTTGACTTCGGCGACCGTGTTAAAACATCTCACGACCTATTACCACAAATGGATATACCGACAGCATGGGTAAGCCAAAAGACGAACAACAAACTCGGATCATGTGCTCCTACCAATGCAATTAAGTGCAAGGACAACCGGCCATGAAAAATATCTTTCCGCCAGAACAACTGTCAGCCCAGTCGCGAGATGCTACTGTTTGAGGAAAGTTATTCTCAGATTCCTTGGATATTACCGGCAATAGATCGAAGAGTGACATGTCAATTGGAGATCACTCCGAACTTGTGGAAAGTTATTATGTCCCCGGTTTGATAATATATCGCCACCCCAGATAAGCCAGCAGAGATGAACGAATCGAAGTCAATGTAAGGTTGACACATGAAGAAAGGCCTGTCAGAATTCTGGGTAAGGTAAAGCAAACCACCCCAGAGCTAGGTAATCAGATCATATGAAATTCAGAGGGAACCACATACCAAGGAGAAGGATACACGAGTTGGAAACGGTTTCCTTAAGTCATATTCATATTTATTCCCTGAGCAACAAAATCTCGAGGACGAGATTTTTGTAAGGGGGGTAGGTTTGTAACACCCCAATTTTTGGCCCATTTTCTTTCATTTGGTTTTCTTTGGATTTTGGATTGGATTTCTTTTGAATTGGCTCTTTGGAATGGAAACTTGGGAAGATCCTTTTATTTCTTCTCCCAAGTAAATCATCATTCTCAAATATTTTCCTAGATCAAGCCATGTCCATCCAAACCGAACAATAATTTTCATTCCATTTAAATATTCCTTTTTCTATTAAAGGAATAGTCCTGTTTGCCCTTGGTTGTGAAGCAACCTATATTTCTGTTATTCCCAAACTTCCCATAAAATTCTCCTAAATCCTTTGACTCATCTAAACCTTGGATATGTAAAAATATTCAAGATTCTATGCTCATGGTGAGCACACCATCCAAATCTTGATTCTGGTCACTTTTTCAGGGTGTGAAGCAACTACATTTTATATTGTTTCATAAATTCTGAAATTAATCCAGGACCTAAATATCCCTATATCATTTGAGCATGCCAAAATTCACATCATTTTGCCACGCCATTTTCTCCACAAAATTCCCCCAAGATTCTGTCCAGAGAGGACCACTGTGAAGGAAGTACCATTTAGGTATGTCCAAAGGGCATGAAATTTTTACAGTGCTTCTATATGCTCAAATAACCATTCTCCACCAAATTTCAGCTCAGTCCAACATTCAACGTGAGTGCAGCATCCAAATCTAGTTTTTGTCCTGTTTTTTGCAGTTGTGAAGCAACTATATTCAATCTTTGTCGTAATCACCTCAAATTTCACAGGACTATAGTCCTTCCTGCCCTAAACCCCTGTGACATCTTTCTTGGTCCATTGGTCAAGTAATTTGACCACAGCTTCTAGCCCAAGTCTGCTACAGCAACCTTTATCTGATGCATCCCATCAACCTAAAGTCACCTTCTTCGAGCCATCACTTTAGAGAGGCCCCATATGGGATGGACTACACACTGGACATGGTCAGCCACGCTGAGTCGCCGCGCACGCGTCAATGCACGCCATGACTGCACTGTTGGCACGCCTATGCGCGTGCTCTGCTCGTTTGGCCGCGCTCCGAGCGTCGTTTTGCTTCGGGCCGTTTCCCTTTGCCCGTTCCCGCGCGTCCACTGGTGCTGACCAGCCCTCTCCTCCTCCCACGTAGCCGCTGGACCCCTCCCCCCCCTCCAGAAGCGCCCTCACCGGCGCCAGCCATCGCGCCCGTGGGTGCACCGAGCGCCGCGTGGTCTGCCATACCTGTGCTCGCCCCGTCTGCGCCCGCGCGGCTCTAGCATCGCGTGCGCATCTCTTCTGCCTCTCCCGTCATCTCACGTTCCCGCGCGTGCCCGGCCTTGCCGGGAGAATCTCCCGTGCGCCCATGGCAGCACCCGAGCTCGGGCATCTCCCTCCGGCTATTTAAGCCCTCCCCGAGCTCGTCGCTTCTCACCACTCGCTCTCCCCCTCACCCAATAGACCACCAGAGCCACTCAATCGAGCCCTCGAGCCCTTCTTCTTCCCCTCCGGCCAGGAGCTCGCCGCTCGGTCTCCACCTCGACCAGTCACCTCCAGTGCCTCTCCGCCTCAACCAGCTCCATCAACGAGCTCCTCTCAACCCCCTGGTTCTCCCTGGCTTCCTAACGGAGCTAACCGTGGCGGGAATCGCCGGACTCGTCGATGCCCGAAGCCTGCCGCCGCTAGAGACGAAGGGCGCGACGTCGTCCGGCCGCCTCCCGGAGAGCTGCGGGTATGAGCGTGCTCGCCATGCTGCGCCCGATCCATCCCCACCATTTCCCGACCTCGTCGTGGCCACCTCGCCGGCCAGCCGACGCCGGTAAGGCCGCCGCCCTCTGTTCCCTCTCTCTCTCCTTCAAACCTGGCCGAAGGGCCCCACCAGTCATCCTCTCAGTCCACCCCGAACCAGTTTTTAAGTGAAGGCGTATTCCACCTTTACGCCTTCGACGTCACCCCTGGAAGTTTTCCAGAAATTCAATTTAAATTCATTTTTAATCCAGATTTGACCCAACTTTGACCATTAATAACTCCCAAACTACATGTCCAAATGAGTTGATTCTTTTTGCAGTACTTTTCTTTTGACCTCCTTTATTTTCTGGTAGAAGTTGACATTTTTGTCTGCTGTCTAGATTTTCTGGCAGAGAAAAATGCTTTATGTGGTTATTTATTTTGCTTGCTATGATTGTTTTTCCAGAGTGGTTTAAGTGTGTGAAAACCAGGAGTACTCTCCTCACTCTCTTGGAGCAAGGCAAGCCACAACCTCCATTTGTATGATTGCAATGCAATGACATGGTTTTAATTAATAATATTGCTTAAAAACTTGCATTTTTAGTGATGGTTTATTCATGGCAAATTCTTGGAATAATAGTGGATCTTGCTACTGCCGTAATGATGCTTGATTCTTTAGTACCCATACCTTGCAAGTTTGATAATGCCATGTCACCATTAGATTATTGGAGCTTTGATTATTATTTCATCATGATCATATTGGATATTATGCATTGGAGCATTATTGGATTTGAGGTTATCATATTGATCTATGGTTAACAATCTGGATATTGCTATTGGATCAGTAGGATCATTTGCTATGGATTCATCATTATCATATTTAGTATTTTATCCATGGAGCTAATAATAATAATTTGGTTATATTATTCTTTGGATTATTGGATGGATATTGTTATGACTTGGATCATAGGTCGATATATGATATTGGAGTAACAGTTCTATCACAGCTATATATTGGGGACAAATTCCGTCATTTCGTTGGTCAGGTGCCACCGAATCGAGCTCACCAGTGCAGCCACACTTGCCTGGATGGGGAGGCCCAAATTCGGTCTATTGTCATGCCTCTCGCCGGTGCCTCCAACTAGGGAAGGTTATGTCCACGCGCTACCCTGATCAGGTAGGCGGCCATAAGTCTTGTGTGCCCAAGTTGTGTTGTATCCGGGTGTCCCCGTTTGGGACGAGTTTGTTTTGTTTCACCACGAGGTGGCAGGATGTCACAAGTTGACATCAGGGCCACCCATGACATAGCCCAAAGGGGAGTTTGTCGGAGTGGCCGGGAGAGTGTCATGCAATAGATTGGTTTTGTCGGAATGTCGTTGGTCCACCCGAATGGGAGCACGAGGCCATGAGTTCCGTGGTGTGGGTACAGTGTACTAACCTCTACAGAGTGTATAAAATATCGATAGCTGCGTCCTCGGTTATGGACACAGTTCGTTGTAGGTCACACCGTTTGATCAACACTCACGATGACGGAATGACGTATATTATGACTTATATTTATATGTGAGCAAGTAACAGTTTGGCAGAATGCTGATGATGATATTGGGATGATCTTGAGGATGATCATCGGATCACGCGGTGATCACGGGGTTATATTGATCACGAGGTGATCGAGATGATATATTGCTTGGCCGAGTAGCCAAGAGTGGGATGGTTCATGTAACTCAAGATGATGGTCTATCAGTAATTCTAGCCTTATCATACCATGATTAATATTTACCTCCGCATCATAGTAGTTGTTCATAACTTAACTTGTTAATGCTATGTTGTTGTGTTGCCTTGATGCTTTTGGTTGTTGTGAGCTTGCGAGTACATTCAAAGTACTCACCTGGCGTGTCATGCCAGATTGCAGGTGATGCTGTGATTGGTTGCTTGTCGAGGAACCCGAGTTTGCGAGCTAGGCCGTGTCCCAACCAGAGTCACTGCGGAGTGGAGTCCATCACCGTTGACGTTGTTCCGCTGCTAGAAATTATTCCGTTGCTACGAGTTGTTCTGCTGCTAGCATAGAGCTAACCCAGCAGGCGTAGTGTCGCCGTGCCCATGTAATCCTTTGTTTTATCAGCACCCTTGTACCCATATTATTTGTAATAAGAGCTATTCTGTTCTATGCCAGCAGTGCCGTATTCCAGAAGACTTGATATCTGCGTTGGAATACGGGGTGTTCCTGTTCCTCTAAGCCGGGGTGCCACACCTAGATCACCTGTGTTATATATATATCAATTGTAAGCCACCGCACGGGATAAGTTGATCAGTTGTAAATCCCCAGCATTTGTAACCTCCCCCGATATAGTGAAAATTTGCTGGCTGTCGCCCGTGGTTTTTTTCCCCTTCGTGTTGGAGGGGTTTTCCATGTTAAATCTCGTGTCTCCTGCTTGTTTTCGTTCTTCATCGTGTTTCGATTGCATGTCATATCTCTAACACGTGTGGCTATGCGGTGCGGACTGATTCGGTTTGGCGTTTTGCGGCGGCGCGAGCCATCAGTGCCTCGCCGTGCTTCTGAGTTCTGACCCGAGCCTACAGCTGGCAACTCATGCGCTCGCGGACCTTGTTTTAGCTACTACTAGTACTTTTGACATCAGCTGGTTGGGTGAAACCTTCAAGCAAGCTTGTTTGGTGCTCTGAAGAAATACATAAGACCTTGTCTTCTGGTCAGTGCACAGTTCGAACAGAACTAGTAGTAAGTACCCTTGCAGTATATACACTCTGAACTAGTAGCAAGTTTGACATGAATAACCTTGGATTCTACGACAAGGGACAGCTGCAGTCAATCAAGTACCACAGGAGGATTTGGGGGCATTAACCCAAAACTCCGATTCTTGTGTATGTATAACACTCTGTGCTACTTCTCTCAAAAATAAGGGATCATCAACGTGGACCCTGAAACCATCCACAACCGTCGTTCGGACCGCACGGTCCGGACGTGTTTGTCATCCAATGCGGTCTTCTATCGGTCCCAAGCCGATACATACGTGTTTTTTTCCGCAAACCGGAGACAAAGTAGGGGGTTGTGGACATCTGGACGTCTTCCACGCCCACTTCCGACAACCCTGGCCCACCTAAAAACCACATCCCACCTCTCGTCGGCTTATTAGCTCACGCACGACCGTGGAGTGGCACACTCTCGTCAGCATACTCTCGACCGAGGAGGTGCACATTATGGTCGGCGTAGTCGCACATATAGGGCCGCGGAGTTGCACACTCTCGTCCGCATTGTCGCACACGCATGGCCGCGGAGTTGCACATTCTCGTCGGAGGAGTCGCACACGCGCAGCCGCGGAGGTGCACATTCTCGTCGGCATAGTAGCTCATGCACGATGACTGTGGGAGTTGCACACGCACGGAGCCATAGTCGCACACACATGACCACGGGGAGCTGCACACTCCCCTTGGCGTAGTAGTTGTAGTTGCCCACATAGTAGTTTTCAGTTGGATACGACAATTAGGAAGTTGTATAACACGACATCACTAATATGGTTAGATGATGTCTCGCGCTTGCATTGCTTACTCAAGTATAGCTCGACGCGCCACATTGTAAGCTCGACCAACAATTGCTGCAAACTGGATGAATGTCGCACACAGACAGCCACGGAGTTGCACACTCTTGTCAGCATAGTAGCTCACGCATGTCCGCTGAGTTGCATACTCTCGTCGCATAGTCACACACGCGTGGCAGCAGAATTGTACATTCTCGTCTGCATAGTCGCACACGCACGATCGCGGAGTTGCACACACGCGGTGCCATAGCCACACACTGTAACACCCCGATTTTTGGCCCTTTCTTTTTCTTTTGGATTTCTTCGAATTTTTTTTTGGAGTTCCTTTTTCCGTGGCTATGTGGTCTTGAAACCTGGGGAGATCATCTCTTCTTCCTCTCCCAAGTGGCTTGTCACTCTCAACTCCATCTCAAGACCATGTCATTTCCATCTTAGCCCAACCCCAATATTTATTTCTAGGGAATATTCCTTTTTCTAATAAAGGAATAACCCTGTTTGCTTTAGGTTGTGAAGCAACCTATATTTCTGCCATTCCATAAATTCCCACAAAATTCTCATAAATTCTTGGGATCATATCTTCCACAAATATGTCAAAACTCTTCCTTGCCTAGTTCAAAAATAATTCAGGAATATTCATTTTCCATTCTGTCCAGAATGGCACTTTGTGAAGGAAGTGCTATTTATCTTTTCTTGATTGACCTCAAAATTTTTGGGCACTCTCTCATAACCAAATAATTTCCACATGCCAAAATTCAGCTTCATTTGCCTAGTACATCTTCCTCAGCAAATTTCCAAATTTCTGTCCAGAGAGAAGCTTTATGAAGGAAGTACTAGCTAGGATAATCCAAATGAGTTGAAATTTTGGTAGATCATTCATATGATCAAATAATTACTCCGCACCAAATTTCATCTCCATCCAACAATCCATATGAGCACACCTTCAAATCTTGGTTTCTGGTCACAATTTCAGTTTGTGAAGCAACTATATTTTATATTGCTTCAAAAATTCTGAAATTAATCCAGGACCTAAATATTCCTATATCCATTGGGAATGCCAAAATTCACATCATTTTGCCAAGCCATTTTCTCCACAAAACTCCCCCAAGTTTCTATCCAGTGTGGAGCATTGTGAAGGAAGTACCATTTTTATTCATCCAAATGGTATGAAATTTTTATGGTGCCTTCATATGCTCAAATAATCATCCTCCACAAAAATTAAGCCAAATCCAATCATCTAGGTGAGTGCTACTTCATGATATAGTTCCTGGACCAGATTTGGCAGTTGTGAAGCAACTATGTTAAATCCTGGTCCAAATCTCTTCAAAATCCACAGGATCATAGTACTTACTACCCTAAACCTCTGTGACATCTTAGTTAACCCTTATCCTATCCCATTTCACCACAGTTTCATGCTAGACATCTTGTGGTTGGCCTGAACACACCGCGTGCGCCTGTGCACGCGGTGACCACGCGGTCTGGCAGGCCAAACGCGTGCTCTGGCCGTCGAAACCCCTATGCCGCTGCCCAAACGTCGTCCTCGCGACACCAAAGCTTGTGTACAGCGTTGCTCGAGCTCTCCTGCGTCCATGCGTCACCTCTGGCCCCCTCTCCCCTTCTTTCCTCTCCGGTGAGCCACGCCGCCCCGCATGCCCTTGGCCGTCGTCGCCTTACTTCTGTCTTCTTCCTCCCCCGCGGCATCTCCGCACCGTGTGCACTCCCCCTGGCCTCTATCCCCCTCCGCACGTGCGCACGCGTACGCGGTCGCGCCAGAGGCATCGTCCGTAGGTCCGCGGCGGCTTCCGGCTATGTCATCGTCGCCGTGGCTATATAAGGCCACCCCGAGCCCTCTCGACCTCACCCACCTCTCGCTCACCCTCCCTGTAGCTTCCCCAGCCACTACAACGAGCTCGAAGAGCTCTCCTCGGCCACCATCGCCGCCATGGCCGCCGCCGACCTCCTCTTAAATTCGGGCAAGGCCGGCCCTCCCTCTGCCTGCTACCTCCACCAGTGACCTTCCCCATCACCCTAGAGCCGCCCCAACACCTCTTCTCCTCCTCTGGTGCCCCGTGGCCGCGAGGCCACCGGCGCCCGACGCCACCGTCCGCCGCGGCCAATGCCGCGCTCGCTCCGGTGCACCTCGGCATGCGTGAGGTGGTCAGGCGGGAGCGGCTCATCGCCCTGGTCACTCTGGTGGCCGGAGCGTCGCCGGAGATAGCCGGTGGCGCCGGGACGCCGCTGGCGCCGAGCCCCTCCTCTGGCCCCGCGGGCGCGCGCGAGGTTGAAGAAAGCGAGCTGGCCAGGTGGGCCCCACCTCCCCGCGGGCCCCACATGTTAGCCTCAGAGGGCGTTGACCCTGACCCGCTGACGTGGATAACTGAAGACGTATTCTTTCGAATATGTTTTCATCCACCGAAAGCGCCTTCAAGTTCTTCTTCGGGCAATGATATGTTTCCTCCTCTGGAAAGTGTACTCTCCAGAATACACTTTCTGTTTGCCGCCGAAACCCTTATATTGCGGGCGTTCGCCCGTTAATAGCACAAAAGCTCACTTTTTATTTGTTTTTCTGCCTAACGAACGAACGGCCGTATCTCCGCGACCGTGACTCCGATTCAGGTGATTCCAAAGCCCACGATCTCAGTTCGTCGAGCCCATTCCAATGGTATCATTTTCATGAGGTTGTCACACTGTGAAAATGACCATTTTGCCCTTGGCCTTAAAACAGCTCCGCCGAGAGGGAAACTTTTCCGGCGATTCTTTTCGCGAGTTCATCGCACCTCTCCCCGGTGAATCCATCAACCCCAGGCAAGCCACAATAGCCACTTGCATGATGGAATTGCAGTAGCCATGGTTTCCACTTGAATATTTAATATTTGTTTGTTCATTTAAATGACTTTGTTAATACTTCGAATATGCTTGTGAGTCCATGTCTATGCTTGTGCCATGCTCACCTAGTAAGTGAAATAATTAATTACTAATGTTATTTTTATCATGTTTCATTTGTTGTAATCATTTCCGATGCTAGTGATAACGATATGCTCATATGAATAGTTAGGATTTGTTATGAAAATACTTGTTATATTCATGATCGTCATTATGCCATGATCATTTGCATCCCGTAGACTAAATGATTTATCATTGTTGATGCTATGTTGTTAAATGGTTATGTTGCCCATCCATGGTTACACTGATATCATGCTCATGTGCATTGTTATTTCATTATGTTTTTATGACTCAGCTCATCACCATTCAAGTTGAACCTGACATTAATCGAACTTGAACAAATCTGTTGGCCGAGTCATGGTGCCATCGAATCGAGCTCACCAGTGCAACCACACTTGCCTAGATGGGGAGGCCCTAATGCGGTCTATTGTCATGCCTCTCGCCGGTGCCTCCTACTAGGGAAGGTTATGGGTGCGCGCTACCCTGATCATGTAGGCGACCATAAGCCTTGTGTGCCCGAGTTGTATGGATATCTGAGGTCCCCGTTTGGGACGATGTTATGTTTTGGCCACGACGGTGGCGGCCACAAAGGTGGCGGATGTCACGAGTTGACATCGGGTCAACCCAGGACATAGCCCAAAGGGGAGTTTGTCGAAGTGTCCGGGAGAGTGTCATGCAATAGATTGGTTTTGTCGGAATGTCGTTGGTCCACCCGAATGGGAGCATGAGGCCATGAGTTCCGTAGTGTGGGTACAGTGTACTAACCTCTGCAGAGTGTATAATCTATCGATAGCCGCGTCCTCGGTCATGGACACAGTTCGTAGTAGGTCACACTATGGGTCAACAGAAATAATAACCTGAATAATAAACAACCCCGGTTCCATGAGGAGAGAAGTTGGTTGATCTTTATGTGGTCATGCGATGATCACAGGTAGAGATCAAGCTCCGTGTGGTCCTGTGATGACCACGAGGGTATAGTTGATACCAAGCTTGGTGATCCTGAGGTGATCGTGTGATGATCATGATGGTAAGTTGGTGGTTACGAGATAACCTCCGAGCAGAGTAAGTTGGTCCATGAGACCTTAAATGTCGACCCCCTTGCATGCTAGTGCTAGTATCATCATGACTTATATGTACATGCCATGCTCAGGTTGTTCTAGTAGTATCATGTTCATCATGGATAATTAACCTGTAAATGCCATGCTGTTGTTTGTCTTGATTGCCTTGGTTGTTGTGAGCTTGCGAGTACATTCAAAGTACTCACCTGGCGTGTCATGCCAGATTGCAGGTGATGCCGTGATTGCTTGTTTGTCGAGGATCCTGAGGTTGCGCTCTAGGATGCGTCCCAGCCAGAGTCCCTGCGGAGTGGAGTTCATCACCGTCGTCGTTGTTCCGCTGCTAAAATTTATTCCGCTTCGAGATGTTCCGCTGCTAGCATAGAACTACCTTAGCAGGCGAAGTGTCGCCGTGCCCCTGTAACCTTTGTAATATCGGACCCTTGTACCCTGTTTATTTGTAATAAAGAGATGATTTGTTCTATTCCAAGCAGTGCCGTATTCCAGAAGACTTGATCTCTGGGCTGGAATACAGGGTGTTCCGGTTTCTCTGAGCCGGGGTGCCACAGCGATTGGTATCAGAGCAGGTCTGGCTGTAGGAAGCCCTAGTCAGCGCGAGCGTTAGAAACCGGTAGTTCAGAGTCTAGCTTGCTTGTTGCATTTGGTTGTTGCATTTATTTGCTGCATAGCATGCATATAGACTTATTATCTTATCGCTAATGGTTGATCTGGTGAGTGTAGGTGGCATCGGTTTCGGTTCACTACCTGCACCCTCCAGTTTTGCATACTTGCTCTCTGGTGTTTGGTGTCATCTCTGTCCCAGCGGAGCGATGCCGAAGTACCTAGTGATGTCGATCACTTGCAGGATTGATGCACAGGTATCGCACCAATATTTTCTCTTCAACCACACCTATCGTTTCGGTGATAGACATGTTTCTATCCCGGATCTTGCCATCCAACCCGCCGTATGGCAACCCTCATTGGTCTTTGTTACGAGAAAAGGGCAATGCTAGCAAATCCTGTTTTCCACCGCTATCCTACCCTATCACCCATTCCCTGGACGAGTACGGTTCCCTTCCGTCCGCTTGATGATGATGTGGCCGTGACATCCGTGTCTCGCTACATGATCACCAAGTCCGTCCTCACGTTCGAGCCGTCCGGATGCAACCGGTGTTGAGCCAGCGCTTGGTGTAGCTCTGTTTACACCAACCCCCCCACACGCTGATCCATTTTCGTGCACACCGCCACAGCATATTAGATCGTAGTACCGGAGTTTCCTCGAGAATTGTGTTCTTAAGTATTCATGCATAGTGAGGAGAATAGCTGTAAAATGTGATGTTGCTTGTATGCAATCTTGATGCTTTGTGTGCTTTTGTTTAAGTCGTTTCTTTTGGCTTCTTTCTTTGGGCCTTTGGTGTTGCCTTACTTCCCCTTATGAAAGTTGCTCATCAACCGACACCGGACTCGAAGAATTAGTGAGGATTTCAAAAAAATTGAAGCTCAGCTAAACAGTGTGGAATTATCAGTGGGCTGCATTATATTGGGAATATCTGGTTTGAATACAAGTGACATCCTGGAGTGATTATCAACATCAAGTCTACATCAGTGTGCAACCATCACAATTATAATTAACCAGCTGGAAGACAATTTGTGTGCAAGACAATAGTACATTTCCAGTCAAAGGAATATCAAGGGTATATATATGGCATTCGGTCAGCATATCATAGTGAGAAGCTTCTGGAGTAAGCAACCCAGTCGTCCTCTGCACGCTACCCGGGAAGCTTACAAAGCAAGGTTCTGCAATATTCCTCAGTACGATATGTGGATGACTTCTAGCATAAGATACTCAGTCTTCTTCGGTAAGCCACCGCAGAAAGCTTCCGGCATAAGGCACCAAATCTTCCCCAGTAAGCAACCAAGGGAAAAGCTTCTGTGGTACGATACTCAGTCTTCTTCAGCACGCTATCCCGGCAAAAGCTTCGAGCGTAAGATATCCAGTCTTCCTCAGCACGTTACTCTCAGATAGCTTCCAACACAAGCTATCCAGTCCTCGTCAGTACGGCACTACAAACAGCCATCGACATTGGTACAAGATGTTACCCAGTGAGTTGATAGTATACGGCAGTGCACCTCAAGAATCAGATCCGCAACAGGTTGGTCAGAAACACGAGCTAGTCAGGACACAAGTGTCTGCCTTGGGAATCAAATGCTCAGTTACACATGTTTCCATATATATTGTGAACACGCTACCAAGGTCATGCAAGTCACTCAAACGATGATGCAAGCATGGTGAGAATCCGACAACCACACGAAGAGGAAGAAAGCCAGTATACACCTCAGTGTGATGCAAGGACTGACAAGCTATGAAGTAAGACAATGTTGGGACAATAATCTTGATAGTGGTTATCAAGGCCAGCTTCCTCCCAACCGACAAAGTGATATCATTAACCTCTGTCACTGTCATGTATGATTGACCACGGCAGTGAGCTCTATACAAGTAACTGTGAACCAGGTATATGATCCTGATGAACCCTTGCTTACCTTTCTCTGGTAACGGCACCACACCTGTGTTCTGAGCTGCTTTCGGCCGTCGAGGGTGGATGCCGCCTTTATGTTTCTATTTTCAACAACTGGCCCGTGTTCTGACCTGCTTTTCGGCCATCTCGGGCAGCTGTTGAGTTTCTTTTTGTAGCAGTGACCCTATGCTCTGAGCTGTTCTTCGGCCGTCTTAGGGAACTGCTACATTCTTCTTATCAACACTGTCTCATGCTCTGAGCTGTTTTTCAGCCGTCGTGAGCCATGGTTGAGTTATTTCAGTAATGTCCCAGATCTGAGTTGTAAAGACCGTTCTGGTGGCTACTGATTTATTTGCCGATTTCAAGCAAAGGTTCGGATGATCATTGCCCCACAGTTAAAGCTTGAGAGATGATAAACTTGTCATGTAAACATTGTTGCACGGCCATAAGAATAAGGTATGTTTGCCGGAATATTGCACCTGACAGCACCTATGGTCACACGAAGAACTAAAGATATTTATGGCCAAGCTCTCTCAGCAAAAGATTCAGAAAAAGAGAACAATAATGAAGGAGCAAGACCAACAATACAGGGATGATAATTGTTGCATGAAAAACATGGTACGGATACCCAAGACAGTCTGATTCCGTATTGATCACCATGAACACACACCCAAGGGGTCTACTCTGCTTGTAAGGACCTCATATCAAGGTGACAGTTGAATCGTCGGCATAAGACAAAGAAGTCAGCAAGATTTAGAACTACCAACAAGCAGTCAGATTCCGCCAAGAGAACGATTATGATTCTCAGCATTGTTTTGAACCCGGAGGACATGCATCCACTCGAGTAACCCAATGCAATGATTAAATGATTCATTTACACCGAGGAAATTTGTGCACAATTCCATTAAATACTATTGGTGCTGGATAGAAGAGTGTCACGTCAATTGGAAATCACTCCCGTACTTATGGAAAGATGACATATTCCAGTCAGGATAATATATCAGATAAGCCAGCAAACATAAAAGAATTGGAGTCAAAGTAAGGATGAATATATGAAGGAAGACCTGTCAGAATGTTGGATACAGTGAAGCAAACCACCCCAGAGCAAGGCAGTCAGTCAGATGCAATTCAGAGGGAACATCAAGGAAAAGGATACCCGAGTTGGAAACGGCTTCCTTGAGTCAGAATATTCATACTTGTTCCCTGAGTAACCAAATCTCGAGGACGAGATTTATCGTAAGGGGGGTAGGTTTGTAACACCCCGATTTTTGGCCCTTTCTTTTTCTTTTGGATTTCTTCGAATTTATTTTGGAGTTCCTTTTTCCGTGGCTATGTGGTCTTGAAACCTGGGGAGATCATCTCTTCTTCCTCTCCCAAGTGGCTTGTCACTCTCAACTCCATCTCAAGACCATGTCATTTCCATCTTAGCCCAACCCCAATATTTATTTCTTGGGAATATTCCTTTTTCTATTAAAGGAATAACCCTGTTTGCTTTAGGTTGTGAAGCAACCTATATTTCTGCCATTCCATAAATTCCCACAAAATTCTCATAAATTATTGGGATCATATCTTCCACAAATATGTAAAAACTCTTCCTTGCCTAGTTCAAAAATAATTCAAAAATATTCATTTTCCATTCTGTCCAGAATGGCACTTTGTGAATGAAGTGCTATTTATATTTTTTTGATTTCCCTCAAAAATTTTAGGCACTCTCTCATAACCAAAAAATTGCCACATGACAAAATTCAGCTTCATTTGCCTAGTTAATCTTCCTCAGCAAATTTCCAAAGTTTCTGTCCAGAGAGAAGCTTTGTGAAGGAAGTACTAGCTAGGCTAATCCAAATGAGTTGAAATTCTGGTAGATAATTCATATGATAAAATCATTACTCTCCACCAAATTTAATCTCCATCCAACAATCCATGTGCGCACACCTTCAAATCTTGGTTTCTGGTCACAATTTCAGTTTGTGAAGGAACTATATTTTATATTGCTTCAAAAATTCTGAAATTAATCCAGGACCTAAATATTCTTATATCCCTTGGGCATGACAAAATTCACATCCTTTTGCCAAGCCATTTTCTCCACAAAATTCCCCCAAGTTTCTGTCCAGTGTGGAGCATTGTGAAGGAAGTACCATTTCTATTCATCCAAATGATATGAAATTTTTATGGTGACTTCATATGCTCGAATAATCATCCTCCACAAATTTTCAGCCAAATCCAATCACCCAGGTGAGTGCTACTTCATGATATAGCTCCTGGACCAGATTTGGCAGTTGTGAAACAACTATGTTAAATCCTGGTCCAAATCACTTCAAAATCCACAGGATCATAGTACTTACTACCCTAAACCTCTGTGACATCTTAGTTAAATCTTATCCTATCCCATTTCACCACAGTTTTATGCCTAAGTTTGCAACAACAAACTTCAGTCGATCACTCACATCAGCACACAGCTGCTTTCCTCGATCCATCACCTCAGGAAGGACCCACTTAGGAAGGACTACACGCTAGACATCTTGTGGTTGGCCAGAACGCACCGCGTGCGCCTGTGCATGCAGTGACCACGCGGTCTGGCAGGCCAAACGCATGCTCTGGCCACCGGGACCCCTCTGCCGCCGCCCAAACGTCGTCCTCGCGACACCAAAGCTTGTCTACTGCGTTGCTCGAGCTCTCCTGCATCCACGCGTCACCTCTGGCCCCCTCTCCCCTTCGTCTTTCCTCTCCGGTGAGCCACACTGCCCCGCGTGCCCGTGGCCATCGTCGCCTTGCTTCTGTGTTCTTGCTCCCCCGCGGCATCTCCGCACCGCGTGCACTCCCCCTGGCCTCTCTCCCCCTCCGCGCATGCGCACGCTAATGTGGTCGCGCCAGAGGCATCGTCCGCACGTCCTCGGCGGCTTCCGGCTACGGCATCATCGCCGCGGCTATATAAGGCCACCCCGAGCCCTCTCGACCTCACCCACCTCTCTCTCACCCTCCCTGTAGCTTCCCCGGCCACTACAACGAGCTCGAAGAGCTCTCCTCGGCCACCATCGCCGCCATGGCCGCCGCCGACCTCCTCTTAAATTCGGGCAAGGCCGGCCCTCCCTCTGCCTGCTACCTCCACCAGTGACCTTCCCCATCACCCTAGTGCCGCCCCAACACCTCTTCTCCTCCTCTGGTGCCCCGTGGCCGCGAGCCCATCGGCGCCCGACGCCGCCGTCCGCCGCGGCCAATGCCGCGCTCGCTCCGGTGCACCTCGGCGTGCGTGAGGTGGTCAGGCAGGAGCGGCTCGTCGCCCTGGTCACTCCGGTGGCCGGAGCATCGCCGGAGGTGGCCGGTGGTGCCGGGACGGCCGCCGGCGCCGAGCCCCACCTCTGGCCCCGCGGTCGCGCGCGAGGTTGGAGAAGGCGAGCTGGCCAGGTGGGCCCCACCTCCCCGCGGGCCTGATTCGTCTCCAACGTATCTATAATTTTCGATTGTTCCATGCTGTTATAATATCAATCTTGGATGTTTTTATAATCATTTACATCAATTATATACCATTTTTGGAGACTAACCTTTTAACTTAGTGCCCAGTGCCAGTTGCTGTTTTCTGCCCTGTTTTTGTTTTACAGAAAGTCAATACCAAACGAAGTCCAAATGCCACAAAACTTTCTGGAGATTTTTTATTGGCCAAGATAAACACTAGAAGCTTCGAGAGAGGGCCAGAAGACCCAGGAGGTGGCCACGAGCCACCAAGGCACGCCTGAGGGGGGGGTAGGCGCGCCCTGGTGCCTCGTGGGCCCCCCTTTGCTCCGTTTGACCTAATTCCACCACTATAAATTCAGGAAAAATCAGAAACCCTCAGCAGAGTCCATGAAATACTTTTTCCGCTGCCGCAAGTTTCTGTTCCAGAGAGATCCCATCTGGGGTCCTTCTCCGGTAATCTGCCGGAGGGGGAATCGATCACGGAGGGTTTCTACATCAACCTTGTTGCCTCTCCGATGATGCGTGAGTAGTTTACCACAGACCTTCGGGTCCGTAGGCAGTAGCTAGATGGCTTCTTATCTCTTTTTGATCTTCAATACAATGTGCTCCTCGATGTTCTTGGAGTTCTATCCGATGTAATCACTTTTTGCAGTGTGTTTGTTGGGATCCGATGAATTGTGAGTTTATGATCAGATTATCCATGAATATTATTTGAGTCTTTGCTGCACTCTTTTATGCATGATTATTGTAGCCTCATATTTCTTCTCCGATCTATTGATTTGGTTTGGCCAACTGAGTTGATTTATCTTGCCATGGGAAGAGGTGCTTTGTAATGGGTTCGATCTTGCGGTGTTCAATCCCAGTGACAGAAAGGGACATGACACGTATGTATCATTGCTATTAAGGGTAAAAAGATGGGGTTTATTCATACATGAGTTTATCTTGTCTACATCATGTCATCGTTCTTAAGGCATTACTCCGTTCTTTATGGACTTAATACACTAGATGCATGCTGGATAGCGGTCGATGTGTGGAGTAATAGTAGTAGATGCAGGCAGGAGTCGGTCTACTAATCTTGGACGTGATGCCTATATACATGATCATTGCCTTGGATATCTTCATGATTATTTGCTTTTCTATCAATTGCCCAACAGTAATTTGTTTACCCACCTTATGCTATTTTCTTGAGAGAAGCCTCTAGTGAAACCTATGGCCCCGGGGTCTATCTAAATCATATTACTAAAACCCTAAAAATATTGCTGCCATTTTCTTTTATTTATTTTATTTTGTATTTTTGTTTCAATCTATCTATCTATCAAATACAATTTAATCTTGCAATTGACCGCCGAGAGATTGACAACCTCTCGTTTGCGTTGGGTGCAAGGATTTGTTGTTTGTGTGCAGGTGCTGCTAACGAGGTGTTGTGTGATTCTCCTACTGGTTCGATAACCTTGGTTTCATAACTGAGGGAAATACTTATCTCTACTGTGCTGCATCATCCCTTCCTCTTCGAGGAAATACCAACGCAAGCTACAAGTAGCAGGAAGAATTTCTGGCGCCGTTGCCGGGGAGACATCATCAACATCTATCAAGTACCTTTGCATAAACTCTCATCTCCTTGCATTTACTTTATTTGCTATTTGCCTCTCGTTTTCATCTCCCCCACTTCTAAAACATTTTTACAAAAATACAAAAATATTTTTCGTTTGCCTTTTTTGTTTGCTTGTTTGCTTGCTTGTTATCTTGTTTGCGTAGTCACGATGTCTCAAGAAAATACAAAATTGTGTGATTTTTCCAATACTATTAATAATGATTTTATTAGTACTCCTATTTCTCCTCCCGCCGCTTGTGTGGAGACTTGTGATATTAATGCCGCTTTGCTAAATCTTGTGATGAAAGATCAATTTTCCGGTAGTCCTAATGAAGATGTCGCATCCCATCTTAACACTTTCGTAGAATTGTGTGACATGCAAAAGAAAAAAGATGTGGACAATGATATTGTGAAATTAAAATTATTCCCATTCTCATTGCGAGATCGTGCAAAAATTTGGTTCTCATCTTTACCACGAAATAGTATTGATTCTTGGGATAGGTGTAAAGATGCTTTTATTACTAAGTATTTTCCTCCCGCGAAAATTATTTCTCTTAGAAATCAAATTATGAATTTTAAACAACTTGATCATGAACATGTTGCCCAATCTTGGGAGAGGATGAAATTAATGATAAGAAATTGCCCTACTCATGGTTTAAATTTATGGATGATCATACAAAAAATTTATCCGGGATTGAATTTTGTTTCTAGAAATCTTTTAGATTCCGCCGTGGGTGGTACTTTTATGGAAATTACTTTGGGGGAAGCTACTAAATTGCTTGATAATATTATGGCAAATTATTCACAATGGCACACTGAAAGAACTCCTACTAGTAAAAAGGTGAATTCTATTGAAGAAATTAATACTTTGAGTGATAAAGTTGATGCGCTTATGAAATTGGTTGCTAGAAAAAATGCTCCTATTGATCCTAATGATGTGCCATTGTCCACTTTGATTGAGTAAAATAATGATCCCGTACATGTGAATTTTGTCTCGCGAAACAATTTTAATAATAATGCTTATAGAGGTAATTTCAACGCTAGACCGTTTCCTGGAAATTCCTCTAATAATTATGGTAATTCTTATAATAATAATAGGATGTCCTCTGATCTTGAAAGTAATATTAAAGAATTTATTAATGCTCAAAAAGTTTTCAACACTACGATAGAAGAAAAAAATGAGTAAACTTGATGATATGTCCAGGAGCATTGATAGAATTATTCATGATGTGGAAAATCTTAAGACTAAAATTTTGCCACCCAAAATTGATATTAGTGAATCAATTAAATCTTTATATGTATCCATGGATGAGAGTAAGAAAAGAACCGCCATGCTAAAAGCTAAACGAGAATTTTTAGAAAAAGCAATTCCTCCCAGTTTTTATCGTAGTAATGATGAGGATATTAAAATGATTGGTGTTTCATCTATTGATTATTTGTTTAGAGATATTAAAATTGATGAAAAGGGGACTGAAGAAGAGTCAACTTTAGCTAAAGAGCGTCCCCATAATTCGGAGGGTGAAAATCTTAATGACAAAATTGCTAAAAGTGTATTTGGAGAGGTAAAAACTTTAAATAGTGATGTGCCCACTCTCTTGGATTACAAAGATTTTAATTATGATAATTGTTATTTGATTGAGTGCATTTCTTTGTTACAATCCATGTTAAATTCACCCAACGCTTATGAGCAAAACAAGGCTTTTACTAAACACATCGTAGAAGCAATGATGAAAGCGTTAGAAGAAAAGCTAGAACTAGAAGTCTCAATTCCTAGAAAATTATATGATGAATGGGAACCCACCATTAAATTAAAAATTAAAAATTATGAGTGCAATGCTTTATGTGATTTGGGTGCTAGCGTTTCCACAATTCCAAAATCTTTATGTGATGTGCTAGGTTTCACCAATATAGATGAATGTTCTCTTAATTTGCACTTGGAGGATTCTACTATTAAAAAACCAATGGGTAGAATTAATGATGTTCTTATTCTTGCAAATAGAAATTATGTGCCCGTTGATTTTATTGTTCTTGACATTGAATGCAATCCTTCTTGCCCCATAATACTTGGTAGACCGTTCTTACGAACTATTGGTGCCGTTATTGACATGAAAGAAGGGAATATAAAATTTCAATTTCTATTAAAAAAGGGTATGGAACATTTCCCTAGGAAGAAAATTAAAGCACCATATGAATCCATCATGAGGGCCACTTATGGAATCAACTTGAAAGATGACAATACTTGAAATTATGCATTATGCCTAGCTAAGGGCATAAAACAATAGCGCTTGCCGGGAGGCAACCCAATGAATAAAATAATTGTTTTTCTGTTATTGTGTGTTTTCAAAATTATTCTACTGGTATTATTGTGTTTTTAATTAGTTTTTGTGCTAAGTAAAGCCTTTAGGATGATTTGGAAGATAGTATAATTGATGCTGTTTGGAAAATAGAAAGTTTTGCGTCCAGTGACCGAATTTTGTTTCTGTACTGGAGCGTCAAAACTATCTGAATTTTTTACACAGTATTGGTATATGAATTTTCCACGTTGTCTTAATTTTTCAGAATTTTTGGAGTTACAGAAGTATAGCTTTTAAATAGATTGCTACAGACTGTTCTGTTTTTGACAGATTCTGTGTTTGATGCACTACTTGCTTGTTTTGATGAATCTATGGATTGTATCGGGGGGTATAAGCCATGGTGAAGTTAGAGGACAGTAGGTATAATGAAAAAATAAAATATGAATGGGTTTGCAACAGTACTTAAAGTAGTGATTTATTTTGTTATACTAACAGATATCACGAAGGTTTTGTTGAGTTTTGTGTGATTGAAGTTTTCAAGTTTTGGGTGAGATCACGATGGATGAAGGAATAAGGAGTAGCAAAAGCCTAAGCTTGGGGATGCCCGAGGCACCCCAAGGTAATATTCGAGGAAGACTCAAGCGTCTAAGCTTGGGGATGCCCCGGAAGGCATCCCCTCTTTCTTCTACCAACCATCGGTAATTTTACTTGGACCTATATTTTTATTCGTCACATGATATGAGTTTTTCTTGGAGCATCTTGTATTATATAAGTCTTTGCTTTGTTTGCTTTTTAGTTTGTCACAATCATCTTTGCTGAACACACCTATCTTGAGAGAGCCACATGTTTATCATCATTTGTTAGAATACTCTATGTGCTTCACTTAAATTTTTTGAGCTAGGCAGTTGCTCTAGTGCTTCACTTAAATCATTTTGAGCACGGTGGTGGCTATATTTTGAAGAAATGAATTCTCATGCTTCACTTATATTATTTTGAGAATTGATAAGATTTGAAATTTTGAAGAAATATTTGCACTCTCATGCTTCACTTAAATCTTTTTGAGAGTTGACAATAGTAACGGTAATTTGCACAAGATATGAATTTGGTCCCAAAGTGATGAATATTGAAGAGGGATATAAATAAAAACTTTCATATAGATCATTGGATATGATGAGTGTGAATCCTTGCAATAGTTTTGCGATATGGAAATGATAATATGTGAGTCATGTTAGTGAGTAATTGTGATTTAGTAAGAATATTAGTGTTAATGTTTGTGATTCCCTATGCATGCACGTTAAGTCAATAGTTATGCAATGAAATTATATCCTACTTATGGTGCATTATTCGGTGTTAGTTATGTTCAATGCATGTTTATGACTGTTTTCAATTTTTGGTTGGTTGCTTCTCAATCTTTTGCTAGCCTTCATTTGTACTATGCGGAAATACTGCTTGTGCATCCAAAATCCTTAAACCCAACTTGTGCCAAATGAGTCCACTATATCTACCTATATGCGGTATTTCAATGCCGTTCCAAGTAAATTTGTGTGTGCCAACTCTAATTTTCAAAATAATTTTTCCGTTTTGTGTGCCCATACCGCTCATGAAGCGGCAGGGGGTGGCCATTATTTTCCATGCTAGGTGTGTTATTATCACGATGAGTATTTATTCACTTGTCATTGCATGAGAGAATGGTTGGTAATAGGGATGCCCAGTCCCACAATGAAATCAAAATTAATAACAACAAAATTCCTTGGAAAGTGTTGGTATGGAGGGCACCCGTGGATACGGCTAGCCATGGATTGTGAAAGAATGGTGGAAAGGAAATAAACTTTACTCTCTGTTTGGGAACCACCTATGATGTGTCTAGCATGGAAAATATTGGGAATTCTCGGTCGTTTTTGTTGACAGGAAAAGCATGCCTCTCAAAATATTTTTATCTCTTTAATTTCAGCTTTGAGCTCTGGCACATTTGACAAATCTCTGCTTCCCTCTGCGAAGGGCCTATCTATTTACTTTTATGCAATTTTTATTTTTATTTGAGTCTCCATCTTCTCTTACAAAAGCACCAACTAGAGAGCACTATTGTCATACTTGTGCATTGGATGTAGCTAATATTTGAGTGTGTTTCATGAATGGATCAATGATTGAGTATAATGGGCTAGGGATAACTTTCTTTAGCGTTGATATTTTGAAAGACATGGTTGCTTGTTAGCATGCTTGAGTATTTATATCTTCATGTCAAATTATAGACTATTGCTTTGAATTATTCAAGTTCAATGTCCATGCTACAAAAGAAAAGAATATGTGATGAATATGTTAGGCAGCATTCCACATCAAAAATTCTGTTTTTATCATTTACCTACTCGAGGACGAGCAAGAATTAAGCTTGGGGATGCTGATACGTCTCCAACGTATCTATAATTTTTGATTGTTCCATGCTGTTATAATATCAATCTTGGATGTTTTTATAATCATTTACAACAATTATATATCATTTTTGGAGACTAACCTATTAACTTAGTGCCCAGTGCCAGTTGCTGTTTTCTGCCCTGTTTTTGTTTTACAGAAAATCAATACCAAACGAAGTCCAAATGCCACGAAACTTTTTGGAGATTTTTTATTGGCCAAGATAAACACTAGAAGGTTTGGGAGAGGGCCAGAAGACCCAGGAGGTGGCCACGAGGCACCAGGGCACGCCTAGGGGGGGGGGGCAGGCACGCCCTGGTGCCTCGTGGGCCCCCCTTTGCTCTGTTTGACCTAATTCCACCACTATAAATTCAGGAGAAATCAGAAACCCTCAGGAGAGTCCACGAAATACTTTTTCCGCCGCCACAAGTTTCTGTTCTAGAGAGATCCCATCTGGGGTCCTTTTCCGGTAATCTGCCGGAGGGGGAATCGATCACGGAGGGGTTCTACATCAACCTTGCCGCCTCTTCGATGATGCATGAGTAGTTTACCACAGACCTTCGGGTCCATAGGCAGTAGCTAGATGTATTCTTCTCTCTTTTTGATCTTCAATACAATGTTCTCCTCGATGTTCTTGAAGTTCTATCCGATGTAATCACTCTTTGCGGCGTGTTTGTTGGGATCCGATGAATTGTGAGTTTATGATCAGATTATCCATGAATATTATTTGAGTCTTTGCTGCACTCTTTTATACATGATTATTATAGCCTCATATTTCTTCTCCGATCTATTGATTTGGTTTGGCCAACTGAGTTGATTTATCTTGCCATGGGAAGAGGTGCTTTGTAATGGGTTCGATCTTGCGGTGTTCAATCCCAGTGACAGAAAGGGACATGACACATATGTATCATTGCTATTAAGGGTAAAAAGATGGGGTTCATTCATATGTGAGTTTATCTTGTCTACATCATGTCATCGTTCTTAAGGCATTACTCCGTTCTTTATGGACTTAATACACTAGATGCATGCTGGATAGTGGTCGATGTGTGGAGTAATAGTAGTAGATGCAGGCAGGAGTCGGTCTACTAATCTTGGACGTGATGCCTATATGCATGATCATTGCCTTGGATATCATCATGATTATTTGCTTTTCTATCAATTTCCCAACAATAACTTGTCTACCCACCGTATGCTATTTTCTTGAGAGAAGCCTCTAGTGAAACCTATGGCCCCCGGGTCTATTTAAATTATATTACTAAAACCCTAAAAATATTGCTGCCATTTTCTTTTATTTATTTTATTTTGTATTTTTTGTTTCTATCTATCTATCTATCAAATACAATTTAATATTGCAATTGACCGCCGAGAGATTAACAACCTCTCGTTTGCGTTGGGTGCAAGGATTTGTTGTTTGTGTGCAGGTGCTGCTAACGAGGTGTTGTGTGATTCTCCTACTGGTTCGATAACCTTGGTTTCATAACTGAGGGAAATACTTATCTCTACTGTGCTGCATCATCCCTTCCTCTTCGGGGAAATACTAACACAAGCTACAAGTAGCAGGGCCCCACACGTCAGCCTCAGAGGGCGTTGACCCTGACCCGCTGACGTGGATAAGTGAAGACGTATTCTTTCGAATACGTTTTCATCCATCGAAAACACCTTCAAGTTCTTCTTCGGGCAAAAATATGTTTCCTCCTCTCGAAAGCGTACTCTCCAGAATACACTTTCTGTTTTTCAGCAGCCGCCGCCGAAACCCTTATATTGTGGGCGTTCGCCCGTTAGCAGCAGAAAAGCTCATTTTTTATTTGTTTTTCTGCCTAACGAACGAACGTCCGTATCTCCGCGACCGTGACTCCGATTCAGGTGATTCCAAAGCCCACGATCTTAGTTCGTCGAGCCCGTTCCGATGGTATCATTTTCATGAGGTTGTGACACTGTGAAAATGACCATTTTGCCCTTGCCCTTAAAACAGCTCCGCCGAGAGGGAAACTTTTCTGGCGATTCTTTCCGCGAGTTCATCGCACCTCTCCCCGGTGAATCCATCAACCCCAGGCAAGCCACAACAGCCACTTGCATGATGGCATTGCAGTAGCCATGGTTTCCACTTGAATATTTAATATTTGTTTGTTCATTTAAATGACTTTGTTAATACTTCGAATATGCTTGTGAGTCCATGTCTATGCTTATGCTATGCTCACCTAGTAAGTGAAATAATTAATTACTAATGTTATTTTTATCATGTTTCATTTGTTGTAATCATTTCCGATGCTAGTGATAATGATATGCTCATATGAATAGTTAGGATTTGTTATGAAAATACTTGTTATATTCATGATCGTCATTATGCCATGATCATTTGCATCCCGTAGACTGAATGATTTATCATTGTTGATGCTGTGTTGTTAAATGGTTATGTTGCCCATCCATGGTTACACTGATATCATGCTCATGTGCATTGTTATTTCATTATGTTTTTATGACTCAGCTCATCACCATTCAAGTTGAACCTGACATTAATCGAACTTGAACAAATCTGTTGGCCGAGTCATGGTGCCACCGAATCGAGCTCACCAGTGCAACCACACTTGCCTGGATGGGGATGCCCTAATGCGGTCTATTGTCATGCCTCTCGCCGGTGCCTCCTACTAGGGAAGGTTATGGGTGCGCGCTACCCTGATCAGGTAGGCGACCATAAGCCTTGTGTGCCCGAGTTGTATGGATATCCGAGGTCCCCGTTTGGGACGATGTTATGTTTTGGCCATGACGGTGGCGGCCACAAAGGTGGCGGATGTCACGAGTTGACATCGGGGCAACCCAGGACATAGCCCAAAGGGGAGTTTGTCGGAGTGGCCGGGAGAGTGTCATGCAATAGATTGGTTTTGTCGGAATGTCGTTGGTCCACCCGAATGGGAGCATGAGGCCATGAGTTCCGTAGTGTGGGTACAGTGTACTAACCTCTACAGAGTGTATAATCTATCGATAGCCGCGTCCTCGGTCATGGACACAGTTCGTAGTAGGTCACACTATGGGTCAATAGAAATAATAACCTGAATAATAAACAACCCCGGTTCCATGAGGAGAGAAGTTGGTTGATCTTTATGTGGTCATGAGATGATCACAGGTAGAGATCAAGCTCCGTGTGGTCCTGTGATGATCACAAGGGTATAGTTGATACCGAGCTTGGTTGATCCTAAGGTGATCGTGTGATGATCACGATGGTAAGTTGGTGGTTACGAGATAACCTCCGAGCAGAGTAAGTTGGTCCATGAGACCTTAAACATCGACCCCCTTGCATGCTAGTGCTAGTATCATCATGACTTATATGTACATGCCATGCTCATGTTGTTCTAGTAGTATCATGTTCATCATGGATAATTAACCTGTAAATGCCATGCTGTTGTTTGTCTTGATTGCCTTGGTTGCTGTGAGCTTGCGAGTACATTCAAAGTACTCACCTGGCGTGTCATGCCAGATTGCAGGTGATGCCGTGATTGCTTGTTTGTCGAGGATCCCAAGGTTGCGCTCTAGGATGCGTCCCAGCCAGAGTCCCTGCGGAGTGGAGTTCATCACCATCGTCGTTGTTTCGCTGCTAGAATTTATTCCGCTTCGAAATGTTCCGCTGCTAGCATAGAACTACCTTAGCAGGCGAAGTGTCGCCGTGCCCCTATAACCTTTGTAATATCGGACCCTTGTACCCCGTTTATTTGTAATAAAGAGTTGATTTGTTCTATGCCAAGCAGTGCCGTATTCCAGAAGACTTGATCTCTGGGCTGGAATACGGGGTGTTCCGGTTTCTCTGAGCCGGGGTGCCACACACACACACACGAGCACAGAGCTGCACACTCTCGTCGGCATAGTAGCTCACGCACGACCATGGAGTTGCACACGCACGGCAGCATAGGTGTCCACTCTCATTGGCTGCAGGAGTTGCACAAGCATGGTGGAGTAGTTGCTCACGCGCGATTGCGGAGCACACCCTGGTCAGCATAATTGCTCACGCACGGACTGCGGAGTTGCACATTCTTGTCTGATAGTTTCTCACGCACAGCCGTAGAGTTGCACGATCTCACTGTCATAGTTGGTCGGGGAAACATACGAAGTTGCACATCCACTGCTTGGCAACAATGAAAATTTCACATCCACGGGCAGAGGGAAAGTTGCGCATCGACTAATAGGTAGTTGGACAGGACAGCAGACTAAGTTGCACATCTCACTAGGGGATAGTTTAGGGTGGAGGTCTCATCAATGCAAACTGCATGTCCACGGGTAAGGGAGAAGTTTGCACATCGATTGTCAGGTAGTTGCACACAGACTGCTAGATAGTTGCACCTAACAGAGACTAAATTGCACACAGAAAAGTTTGTTGAAACGCACCCATGCATGATCTAGTTTAGAAGAGCACGTCGCGATAATTTTCTACGGTGAAAGGCGATCTTAATTTTGATGTTCGAGTCAAAATTTATAATATTGTTTGGAAAAATGAAAATCTAAATTAAATGCATTCACAATTGTTCGCATGAGTGAAAACTGCACATCCACGAGTAGGAGAAAAGTTGCACATCGATTGTCAGGTAGTTGCACATCGACCACCATACAGTTGCACCAAACAAGGACAAAATTGCACACAAAAAAGTTCATTGAAACATACCCATGCGGGATCTAGTGTCGAAGAGCATGTCGTGAGGATTCCAATGGTGAAAGAGGATCTTAATTTCGAAGTTCAGTTCAAAAGTTGTGACATTTTTTAGAAAAATGAAACCTGCATTAAATGCATTCACACTTGTTCACATCTATGAAAATTGCATGTTCATGAGTAGGGGTAAAGTTGCACATCGACTATGAGATAGGTGCACATCGATAGCTAAGCAGTTGCACCAAACAGGGAGTAAATTGCACACAAAAAAGTTTATCGAAACATATCCATACGGGATCTAGTTTCGAAGAGCACGTCGTGAGGATTCCTACGGTGAAAGTGGATCTTAATTTTGATGTTCGGTTTAAAAATTATGGCTTTTAAAAAAAATCTGAAATCCAAATTAAATTGTCACTTTCCTTTTGTGGACGAGGGGACCAGACGCTTTCTTTTTTTTGTCAGCCGCTCGGGAGCCATACCTGGCACACAAGCGCCCGCTAGACGCATCCATTTTTTATTTCTTTCCTGCTTGTATCAGATAGCCGTTGAACAGAAGGTCTTTAAATTCACCAATGCATTCAGGACACGCTGGCCATATTCTTGTTTGGGTTGAAAGCCCAAGACGACAAGTATGGCTAAATTGTGGGTCGCGATGTTTCTTAGCTTAAACTCAAATGAGCTCAGATGAAAAGTAAAATCTAAAAAATATATAATATTTTTTTAAAGAGTCTGAAATTTTCTGCAGTGAACATTGACAAATGTTTTGAGCGCTTGCAAAGTTTTATTTCATCATGAAATGGCATTCGTGGAAGTCGTGGCAAAAAACAAATCGCTCCAAAATGCTTTAGGAAATATTTCATGATGTCACAACTTCCACGAATCTCATTTCATGATAAAACTTTGCAAGCACTCAAAACATTTGTCAATATTTACCTCAATTGTTTTAGAAGTTTGTTTTGATTCTTTCGGATTTACTGTTCATCACGAGCTCATTTGAACTCGCGAACAAAAGAGGACTTTCGTAAATTCTGGTGCATCAAGACAAGCATCAAATCTTCTATGTTTTTGTACATGTGCTTTCACATCACCTCAATTATTAATAGCCGTCTCAATACTGGAGGCAAGAGTTTCTGTTTCTACACAGAACCTAACAAAATTGCAAATGCAACATCCCGAAGGCTATTGTCACATTATTAAAAGCAAAGATACAAATATGATCATTACAGTAGCAATAACCATATTCAGACACAAACATTTCAGTTATCTCTCGGAAGCTCTTCCTTTATAGTCATTAAGATATACTTGAGATTTTAATGATGTTCACATGAAAAACAAGAATTGAAGCACAAAAGAGAGCATCAATAAGCATGTAACAAATACATTTAAGTCTAACCCACTTCCTATGCATATGCATCTTATAAGTAAATAAATTATTAAGGCAAGCAATACCTAGCATATGCAAGTAAGAAGAATGAAACATTAATAATCTTAACATAAAGAGTGGTAATATAATAACATGAAGGTTTCTATAGTCATACTCGGCTTTCTCATAATAATTACATGTGAGATCAAAGTCAAACTTAATAATATTAATATCCCCTAGGATTTTGTCTTCATGATCCACATGCATATATATTTTTATCATATTTCAAGATAGTGGGATTAACATAACTAAAGTTATGACCTCTCCAAACAGACTTTTAATAGTTTTTGCAAACATTATTATCAATAATATATTCATCATAAGACTCAAATAAATTTTCAAGATCACAAGAAGTATCATAATTATCTCCCCATGATCATCATAATAAGTACTAGGCATAACAATATCATCCTCAATAGTGCTTACAGACATAGTGTCACCATAAAAAGCAATACATTTATCAAGTGTATCATCTTCATTACTTGAATTATAAAGATTATCATGTTTACTCCAATCATACTTTTCTTTCAATGAGTATATCCCAATAGCCTTTTCTTTTATAACCTCTTCATCATTAGCTATTGATTCAGATTATGTACCAAGTCTAAAAAAGTTTAGAAAATGAAGGATTATGATCCATTTCACATATTTTACTTTTTTGCGTGTCTACGATAAAGATAGCATACTGTAATTTCAATATTTTTGGTATTTTTGAGTTTTTGTAAAAAGTAACTAGGCAAGATAGATAAGAAGGAAGTAATGTGGTAGTGTGTAGGACCTGTTTGTTTGAGAAGAAACTCCCCGACAACGGTGTCAGAAATCTTGGTTGCTCTCTCGTAAGAGTGGTTGGGTAAATGCCAAGTATATGGGTGAAGTAACCTAGCAATAAGTATTTCCCTTAGTAGGGAACCAAGGTTTCTCGAACTAGATGGAGTTCTTCCAGCAAACAAAGTCACTGGTACTTGCACACGGAACACAATACACTTTCCATCATCGGATGGATGATGGACGACCTCGCCTCTGTCTGCCTCCTCGCATCCCTTGTCAGCCATGCTCCACTGTGTTCCCACTAGTTCAAGTTCGCACCAGTCCACACTAGGCAACCACTCAATATAAGGAGCAGTTCCATCTACTAGTGAATCCTAGAGGAAACCCCGAATATCCTTTCCATCGACGATGGTGCGCACGCCCCCCTCCCGCCCCTACATCTCCTTGGTCGGCGATAGGCCGCATAGGTCACCTCCACCCCCATTGGCGAACCCGACCGAACCCACCCCCTCTTACCTCCGACCCGGCACCAGCTGGTGCTGCATCCGATCCGTCCCCCTCAGTCACGGCGCCGGGTCAGGCACTAGGCTTGCCCTCAAGGAAGAGAAAGGTCGTGGCCCAGGAGATGGGCGATGGTGACCATGAACGGGCCCCACAGCAGCGGTGCCTCATCGCGTTAGATGAGGCTCATGCCGACGAGGTCCTCTATCAAGCAGATGAGGCAGAGGCAGTCCACCGCCAAGTGGAAGACATGCACTGCGAACTCGACCACCTCGCCCCAAGATTAGAGGAGCTCCACCGCGCCATCACCGAAGCAGAGATCGAGGCGGCGTCCAAGATGTCCAACGCGACAACGTGCACTGAAGAAACCATCCGTGACATAGAATGAGCCATCCACGAGGCCAAAATTGCGGCCTGCATCAAGATTTCTGTGGCCACGTCATATGCAGAAGACATGGTCCGCCAAATTTCACCGAACTATGGGCAACGAACAAAGCACTTTAAGACGGTGATGAGGACAACGACGGCGATGAGGATGACGATGACGACGAGTCGGAAGACGACAAGGAGGAGGACGACAACGACGACGATGAATAACTTCAAGTAGTTTTTGTTAGGTTCTAGTAATATGCATGTTAATTACTTTTGTTAATTTAGTAATGATATTAAGTATCATCTTTATGTTTTATGAAGTTGTGCATTTAATCCTCTCATGTCCAGTCTAGTTTCAATCTAAAACGTGACAAGTGTAGTACCATTTTAATGGCTGCACTACCATTGCATCCAGTTTAGGCGGTGACCACCCCATCGGCATGCAATTCAGGCAGCCACCACGGCATTGGCATCAATTCCTTGATCTGAATCTGTTGGTGCAATAATGTTGCCTCCTTATGTTTTGGAGATTGTTGACAAACAGTAAGGGACTGATGTGTTTGCTAGTGCACACAGAGTAACAGGTCCCTGGAGTTGAGAGAAGTTTGGATTCATATCTCCAAAGTTTATCCCCTGCGTTGCAGTGAAAGTTATCACCGAAGGATATGACGACAAGAGTGACCCTCAAAAATTGCTGACGTGAAGCAATTGGTTCGGTGCCTGTCCGAAGGAAGTGACTGCAGCCGAGGAAATTGAAGACGAAGAGAAGACGTAGCATTCTTTTTGTTGTTTCGTTTCTTTTCATTGAGTCATAGGACCACCGTACTATTAAGAGGGGTGTAGCGTTCGAAGCTTTGATTCTCTGATGCTAAACCCAAATCCTATGAAAGATGCGAGAGAAATCTCTTTGTGTTCCGAGCAAATACTTGCCAGCAAGAGACTGTGATCTTCTTCGTTGCGAGAGATTTGACTCTGACCGAGGAGTTAGCATTTCTTGCTCCGCAAGTAATGTTACCGTTGCTCCCAAATACGACTGTTGTGAACGTGTCGGTTGGCCATTGGTTGGACCGCGTGTCCAAAATGGTCATTTCCCACCAGGGAAGGCTGCGGCTATAAATAGCCACCCCGCGCCGGCATTGTCCGGTGGCTGCTCCGTTTTGATTCTGAGAAGATTGTTGAGCAACCCCCTCTCCGAAAGATTTGAGTTTAAAATCCATCGAGAGAAAAACCCTAGAGCCAAAAAATTAGATAGTGGTTCAGCATCACTAGAATCTAAGTCCAGTACGCTCCGCCTATTACTCTTGAGTGCTGCAACTCTCTAGACGGATAGGTGTCAGCTCGAGTGTCGAAGAGTATTGTCTTCACCGAGCAAAATCTTCAGCAACCAAGAGTATTGTGGTTCGCGAAGAGAGCTGAAGAGAGTTTATCTTCAGTGAAGGTTAGGAGATCGCCGTCAAGTATCTACCATGAGTAATCGGCATTGGTTGACGAACCAATTGTCGAGGAGAATAGGGCGAAGAGAGTTTATCTTCTGTGTTAAATCACAACCCCTCCAACCAGACGTAGTCCTTGTGCAGAAGGGCGAACTGGTCTACCAAACACCTTGTCGCCATCGAGCATCACTGGTCACTTCTACTACCCTTCTTTATATTCGAACTGTGACATGCCATATTTCAATCATGTGATTTACCTCTGTACATGTGGTTAGTTTCCATTCGGTAGTTTGTATTCGCTCACTGTTTACTGTATTTTCATTCGTTCCGCTGCTGGGTTCCGAGAGTTTTGATATTTCCGAGCAAAATTTAAAACTCCCATTCACCCCCCCTCTGGTAGACATACTTCGATCCTACAATTGGTATCAGAGCAAGGTACTCCTTGACTCTGCTCATTTTGGTCTAACCACCTTGGAGTTTAAGTATGTCTTCAGTGAGCTACAAGTTGCACCTCAAGATTCCCATCTTTGATGGGACGGACTATCCCTTCTGGAAGGAGAAGATGAAGATCCGTCTCCGAGCTATTGATGATGATATGTGGAATGTGGTGCAGAATGGATTCACAGTTGAAGTACCCCAGGTCCCCACTGACCACGAGAAGAAACTCATTCAGATGGATGCTCAAGCTAAAGATGAAATTGGTGGCCATCTCTCTCGTGCTCAATTTCTTCGCTACCGTCAGTGTGAAACTGCAAAGGAATTGTGGGACATTGTTGAAAAGATAAACGAGGGTGTTTCAACTCAGAAAGAAGCTTGCATTGATACACTTCGGGCCAAGTTCAATCGGTTCAAGCGCATTGGAAATGAAAGCTGTCAGCAAACTTTCGATCATCTGAGTGACATTGCAAACGAGCTACAAGGTCTCGGCGCCAAAGACATCACTGATCATGAAGTTGTGAAGAAGTTCCTCCGGTCTCTTGACAGTTCGTTCGACACAATTGTTCTGATGATTCGGGAACGGGCTGATTTCAAAGTTCTTGACTCTGCTGATATCATGGAAAGGCTAAACACCCATGAAGAACAAGAAGAAGAGAAGAGAGATCTCTATGGCTCAAGTCACCGAAAAAGTCATGCTCTCAAGGCTATGCCTGATTCTTCCTCGGAAGGAAATGCCGATGAAGATTCAGATGACACCGAAAGGATTAGTCAGGATCTCGCATTGATCACGAAAAGATTCCAGCGTCTTCATAGGAAAAATCAGTTTCAGAAGAAAGGATCCAGCAACTCTGGTGGCTCCAAATCTTGATCAAAGCCAACAGGAGACTACACCTGCTTCAAGTGCAGAAAGCCAGGTCATTTCATTTCGGACTGCCCTCTCTAGGAAGCTGAAATACGTGCTAGTGGAAGATATGATTCAGGAAACCATGGCAAAAGCAAGAGCAAGAGCTACGACTCCGATGATGAGAAGAAAACAAAGAAGTTCTTCAAGAAGAAGGATTCCTCCAAGTCCTCGTCAAGATCTTCCTCGAAGAATCCCTCCAAGTCCTCGTCCAACCGCAAGAACACTTCACGCAAGGCCAAGGCGTACATCGGCAAGGAAATGGATTCCGAAGAAGAAGCATCTTCTGACGACGAAGAGGTTGATGAATTAGAGGAGGATTCCGACTCTGGCATGGCTGGCATAGCATGTGGCTCTGCTCCTGTATCGAACTTCTTTGAAAATCATTCGAGCGACAACGTGTCTCCTGCGTACTGCTTCATGGCCAAAGCTTCGAAAGAAAAGGTATCCTCCAAACATCACAAGGTTCACTCCAGTGATCAATATTCTTCTGATGAGGATGACTATGCTAAACTGATCAAAATTGCTAATATACAACAAAACTCTCTCGAGAAAATTGAGAAAACCCTCAGGAAGTCTGAAGGGTTGTTGGTTGAGGAGATGGAGAAAAATCAGTCGTTGACCGAAGAGTATTCGGCTCTCGAGTCTCGAATGAAGGATCTCTCAGATCGTCATGATTTTCTCTTGGCTGACCACGAAAGATTGACTTATGATTACCTGAAACGGAAATAGGAACTCGAGTCGCTGAGAGAGGCTCATGATGATTTGATCAGAGAAAATTCTCTTCTCACCCAACAACTCAAAGAGAAACCTGAAGTATTTGTACCTCCTTGATTAAAATGTCTCGAACGCAGTAATGCTGAATCTTCTGTGAATGCTAACCCCTCAGTCGAGGAAAATGGTTGTGTTTCTGATGAAAATGCTAGGTTGAAGGATCTTCTTCAGACAGGAATGTTCAAGTCTCTCAAAGGGCATCAAACCCTGTGTGATGTTCTGAAGAAATCCATTCTTCACAAAAACCCCAGGAAGGAAGGTATCGGTTTCGAAAGGAAACTAAATGAGAATGGCTCCTACTGGGAACCTGATCAATATCCTCGCACTGTGTGGGTGCCTGCTAAGAGCAAAACGCTCGATCCAGCTTTACTTTCGGGATATGACTCGCCAATCCCCGAATACTCATATGATGATTCTCTGGACAACTATAAGTTGTTCAAAAACCAACGTGGTGAGGCTGTTGCGCGCTATGTTGGTCCAAACAGCAGGGATAGCCCCCCAAAGGAATCTATCTGGGTGCCCAGGAAAACTATCGAGGCATTACCTGTCACTAGACTACTAACCATTCAGGAACAAAATGCTCGATATGTCCTTGAAAAGATTCGATGGAATGAGTACATACTTGCTTCACCAAACCACTATACTCATTCGCCAGGAAGAAACTTCAATGCTTATTCTTTCGATAATGCTCGTACTGACTCAAGTTACAATTCACATAATTTTTGAAAGAAATCATATCCTGCTCGCTCATATGTTTCGAAGCCACCTACAATGATGTGGGTGGTTAAGAAAGCCTGATTTCTCTGCAGGACTATGTCTCTGGGTGTACCGAATGGATAATGGATAGTGGATGCACTAGTCATATGACCGGAGACAAGTCGTTGTTTGTCGACCCAAATTTAACTGCTTCATCTGAGAAGTACATCACTTTCGGCGACAACAACAAAGGAAAGGTACTTGGGTTAGGTAAAATTGCTATATCCAAGGATAAGAACATTGATGATGTTTTACTTGTTCAGTCTCTTGGATTCAATCTTATGTCTGTCGGCAAGCTTTGTGATCTAGGCATGCTAGTTCTATTTTCTAAATTCAAATGCATTGTCTTCATGGCCACTGACAATTCCTTCGTATTCGAAGGAAATAGAAAAGGTGATTTATATATTGTGGATTTCTCTAAGGGTCCCTCAGTCCGAACTTGTTTGCTTGCGAAAGCAACCGAAGTATGGCTGTGGCACCGAAGACTTGGTCATGCAGGTATGAGAAACTTGCAGACACTCGTGAAGAAAAATCATCTCCGTGGTATTCCTGATGTGAAATTCGACAAGGATCGTCTTTGTGCTGCTTGTGAGGCTGGTAAATTGGCCAAGAAGCATCATTCATCAAAAACTGTTATGACCACAACAAGACCACTGGAAATTCTTCATATGGATTTATTTGGGCCTCAAAACTATGCAAGTTTCGGAGGCAGTCATTATGGTCTGGTTATTGTTGATGATTTTTCTCGATACACTTGGGTATTCTTTCTAGAAGACAAAACTTGCACCCAAGACATCTTCAAAAGATTCGCCAAGAAAGCTGAAAATGAATATGAAGTGCGTATTAAACATGTCAGAAGCGACAATGGCACTGAGTTCAAAAATACTCATATCGAAGATTTTCTCGATGAAAATGGTATTACTCATGAATTCTCTGCCGCATACACTCCCCAACAGAATGGAGTTGTTAAGCTAAAGAATAGAACTCTTATTGAAATGGCGAGAACAATGCTCAGTGAGTATAAAACTCCTATTCGTTTCTGGGCTGATGCTATTAATACTGCTTGCCATGTTGTGAATCATGTTTATCTTCACAAATTCCTTAAGAAAACTTCATATGAACTTGTCACTGGCAAGAAACCGAATGTTTCTTATTTACGTGTTTTTGGCGCACCGTGATATATTACTGACATGAATCATAATTCCAAGTTTACACCCAAGGCACATGAAGGTTTTCTTCTTGGTTATGGCTCGAACTCGCATACTTATCGTGTCTATAACTCTCACCACGGGAAAGTTATGGAAACGGTAAATGTGCGGTTTGATGAATCTAACGGCTCCCAAAAGGAGCACCTGCCTAATGTGATAGATGAACCTCCGATTTCGGATGCTATTCGGCAAATGGCTATTGGAGATGTCAGGCCAGTCGAAGCAAATGTACCTGATTCTTCCGATGATGATGCTCCCATAGCTCGACGAACACGCCAAGCTACTGCCGAAGCAAATGCCGCACCGAACACAAATGGCAACCCAAATCCTAATGCCGACCAAAATGGCAATCATGATGGAAATGGCGATACTAATGCCAATCCTGATGCTGATACTGAGGAAAATGAAAATCAAGAAGAAAATCCTCACCCATGGGTGGCAAATCGAGTTGACCCTGCATTAATCCTCGAAGATCTCGAGAATCCAGGTTACAGACCCACAACTCTTTCTCGCACTCGTTTGGCTAACTACTGTGGCAGTTTCTCTTTTGTCTCATTGACAGAGCCTACCAAGTATGAGGAAGCCATGAATGATCCTGGTTGGATGAATGCCATGCAAGAAGAGTTGGTGCAATTCGAATTAAATGATGTGTTTGAATTGGTTGACAAACCGAATCCTAAGAAGCACAATATCATCGGCACAAAATGGATTTTCCGAAATAAGCAAGATGAAAATGGCATTGTTGTGAGGAACAAAGCACGTCTTGTCGCTCAAGGGTATACACAGGTAGAAGGTATTGATTTCGGTGAAACTTATGCTCCTGTTGCTCGCCTTGAGGCAATTCGTATTCTTCTCGCTTATGCAAATTACAATGGTATCCCGCTTTATCAAATGGATGTGAAAAGTGCTTTTCTCAATGGTGAAATTGATGAGGAAGTATATGTTAGGCAGGCACCTGGCTTTGAAAATCCTCAGTTCCTAACAAAGTTTTCATGTTGAAAAAGACGCTGTATGGATTGAAGCAAGCAACTCGAGCTTGGTATGACACTCTAAAGAGGTTTTTGCTCGACAAAGGGTTTAAGCCAGGATCGACTGATTCCACTCTTTTCACTCGTGCTATCGATGGCGATCTATTCGTGTGTCAAATTTATGTGGATGATATTATTTTCGGTTGTACTATCAATGCTTGCAGCATGGAATTCGGGCGAATGATGTCCGAGAAGTATCAAATGTCTATGATGGGTGAACTTAAGTTCTTTCTCGGACTGCAAATTCGTCAACAGGACAATGGAACTTTCATATCTCAGGAGAAATACCTGAGAGACTGTCTTAAGAAGTTCAAAATGCAAGATTGCAAACAAAAGGGTTACAAAACTCCCATGCCCACTAATGGCCAGCTGGACGCAGATGTGTACGGTAAAGATTTCGATCAGAAAGCTTATCGTTCAATGATTGGTTCTTTGCTTTACTTATGTGCATCCAGACCTGACATTATGTTGAGTGTTTGTATGTGTGCTCGTTTTCAAGCTGCACCGAAAGAATCGCATCACCAAGCGGTCAAGCGTATTCTGAGATATTTGGCTCACACCCCCACCTTAGGTTTATGGTATCCTAAGGGAGCACAATTTGACCTCGTTGGCTATTCAGACTCAGATTATGCAGGTGCCGGGTTAACAGGAAATCTACTTCGGGGACATGTCATTTCCTCGGTAGATCATTGGTTTTTTGGTCGTCAAAGAAGCAGAATTGTGTCTCACTCTCTACGGCTGAGGCCGAATATATTGCTGCTGGCGCATGTTGTACACAGTTGCTATGGATGAAGCAGACTCTGAAGGATTATGGCATCAAGGTCAAGAATATCCCTCTATTGTGCGACAATGAGAGTGCGATCAAAATTGCACACAATCCTGTGCAGCACTCACGCACCAAGCATATTGAGATCAGACATCATTTCCTACGCGATCATGTTGCTCGAGAGGATATTGTTATCAGTCACGTCAACACCGAAGAGAATCTCGCCGATATCTTCACCAAGCCTCTCGACGAGAAAAGATTCTGTGTGTTACGGTGTGAGCTAAATATCCTAGATTCCACAAACGTGCAGTAAGCTGGACTCGGCACCCGTACCAACACTTCCACATCTTAGAAGGAATGGGTGCATAACACTCGAAGAGTTTGAAAATTTAGACAAAGTGAAATTTTCTTTCTGAGAGTGAATACATTAACGAAGAACTAGACTAACCGGGTGCCACGATAATTGTGCGACGCTCGGGGTCATACAGTTCTTATACGGTGGGTAACGCCACCACAATTTCTCTTGGATGAGCTGCACTTGAGGATTTTGTGTTTGTCCAAATGAATTTCACTCATAGTTTTTCTCTCGAGTATTTGTTTTTTCTTCGTCTGAGTGAAATATCTAGGACCCTGTTTTCCCTCTATTCTATCTCTTCCATTCTATGCTATTCTGTTATGAATGCACAAAATTCATCTGTGAACGAAACTTTATCTGGTGTCCTTGACCACGCTAAAGTTTCGGTCCGAACTTCATCTGTTTTGGCGAAAGCCGTCCAAAATTTGGGGTTTCCCGCCCAGGTCTGGACCACGTTCTTAGATGACGGTTGCCACGTGCTCATCATCAACTGCCAGCTTATCCTATCCGTTGAATCGCAAACGTCCCTTTACTCCGTTCGTCCGATCAGATTTACAGGGTGCGGTCATTTTTTCCTTCGCATATAAATACTGCGCCGCCCCCTTTCCTTGATTCACTTCGCGTCTTCACCATCGCCACTCACCGAAGCCCTACCGCACTGCTCCTCCTCGAGCTCGACGACGCCGACCACCTTTGCCGCTTCACTGCCGGAAAGGGGTCGCCGGAGTCCTCCCTCGCCGCCGCGGATCATCTTCGTCACGTGATCATTTTCCTCGATTCGAGCATGGTAACACTGAAATTTGAGTTCATAACATTGACGTTATCTCAGATGAAGTTTTTCGGTGCAGTATGGACAAAGACAAGATTCGTGACTACTCTGGTCCTCCTCGTCCTAAACATTTGACATTCGAGAATCAGACATTGTTTCACATGCTCTCTTACACTCTTTGTCCAATGGCCGGCATGAATCCAGATAAGTCAATATCAGATGTTCTTCGTAATGCGATATATGCAATCTCCGAACGATATATTTTCGATGTCGAAGACATGTTCCTGCATATCCTGAAGGATTCTGCTTAGTATCCATTTTGCGTCAAGGTATATGCACCCTGGATACAGAAAGTTATTGATCATGCGATGCGAACAGTGTATCTTGCGAAGGAAAGCCACAAAAGCTTCATTCCTCCAGTTTGCGATACTCTGCAAGTTATGGAAGATATTTCTTCGGGCAAGTCGACTGCTTCTAGCTCCCACGACTATCACAAGCACTTTGATGGGCCTCGTCTGCCTCAACGCGACCGAAAGATTACGCCTCAACCTCCATCGCAACTCGAAGTCAGTTTGCGTACTCAACAGCTGCTCATGCAACATATTGCAGAAGATTGACGTGAGAAAGAACATCATGCCTCCGAGCTGAATGCAATTAACAATCGCACGAGGATAATGCATCTGATTGCTGATGAAAATAAGAAAAGACTCTGGAAATTGCTTCGCAAATTCTTTACTGAAAAACAACTGCTGAACGTCAATATCCAAGAGCTTTATGATTATATTGACAAAGGATTCACTATCGAAGATTTTCAAGATAGGACTCCTTCTCTGCCTGCTCGTGAGCCTACAACTGATCTTCTTCATCTAAGGCTGCGTAAATTGCTTGATGAATCTGAAGCCACATCACCAACAGAGAAACCTACCGAAGGCAATGTGCAGTCTCGTGTTCCTCCAGTGGCCACTCCAGCTATTCCTTCGTCTACTCAACCTCAAGCTCTTGTTCTTGAAGAAAAATCTGTTGCTGCTGAAGACGAAGCTATTCCAGTCACTTCCGAAGACGAAATCTCCTCGGACAGCTAATTTGGAGATGCCACTGATTGATCCACGATCTGCGTTTCTTCACTCATGTTATTCGTCACCTTTTTGATACTTGTTGACAAAAAGGGGGAGAATTACATCGAGTCTCGATAGATTTGCTTTTGGTGGTTCATTTGTTTTGGTTTCGTTCGAGTTTGAAACTTTCGGTTCTAGTCCATTTGCTCCTTGTTGTCAAACTCGATTAACTTCTGTGATGTAACATTAATAACCCCTGCTGCTGCACCATTTCTCTCGAAGTATTTGTCTTGCAGGTGGAATTATTATCAGAAGTTAACTTTGATTGCACTAAGATCTCGATGGATTATATCTCATCAGTGCGAATCAAATGTCTCGAATGATCGAAACTTCCTCCATATATTTCAATTATTGTAGAAGAATCTATCTCATATCTTTCATCCCTGCATACATTTAGGGGAAGCTCATTTCATATTCGAGCAAGTAACGCTTACTCACTCTTGTTCGACCCATTTTACATTTATCTATCTTCACTTCGATGATTATCTCTTTTGTCATCAATCGTCCAAAAAGGGGAAGATTGTTGGTGCAATAATGTTTCCTCCTTATGTTTTGGAGATTGTTGACAAACAGTAAGGGACTGATGTGTTTGCTAGTGCACACAGAGTAACAGGTCCCTGGAGTTGAGAGAAGTTTGGATTCATATCTCCGAAGTTTATCCCCTGCGTTGCAGTGAAAGTTATCACCGAAGGATATGACGACAAGAGTGACCCGAAAAAATTGCTGACGTGAAGCAATTGGTTCGGTGCCTGTCTGAAGGAAGTGATTGCAGCCGAGGAAATTGAAGACGAAGAGAAGACGTAGCATTCTTTTCGTTGTTTCGTTTCTTTTCATTGAGTCATAGGACCACCGTACTATTAAGAGGGGTGTAGCGTTCGAAGCTTTGATTCTCTGATGCTAAACCCAAATCCTATGAAAGATGCGAGAGAAATCTCTTTGTGTTCCGAGCAAATACTTGCCAGCAAGAGACTGTGATCTTCTTCGCTGCGAGAGATTTGACTCTGACCGAGGAGTTAGCATTTCTTGCTCTGCAAGTAATGTTACCGTTGCTCCCAAATACGACCGTTGTGAACGTGTCGGTTGGCCATTGGCTGGACCGTGTGTCCAAAATGGTCATTTCCCACCAGGGAAGGCTGCAGCTATAAATAGCCACCCCGCGCCGGCATTGTCCGGTGGCTGCTCCGTTTTGATTCTGAGAAGATTGTTGAGCAACCCCCTCTCCGAAAGATTTGAGTTTAAAATCCACCGAGAGAAAAACCCTAGAGCCAAAAAATTAGATAGTGGTTCAGCATCACTAGAATCTAAGTCCAGTACGCTCCGCCTATTACTCTTGAGAGCTGCAACTCTCTAGACGGATGGGTGTCAGCTCGAGTGTCGAAGAGTATGGTCTTCACCGAGCAAAATCTTCAGCAACCAAGAGTATTGTGGTTCGCGAAGAGAGCTGAAGAGAGTTTATCTTCAGTGAAGGTTTGGAGATCGCTGTCAAGTATCTACCACAAGTAATCGGCATTGGTTGACGAACCAATTGTCGAGGAGAATAGGGCGAAGAGAGTTTATCTTCTGTGTTAAATCACAACCCCTCCAACCAGACGTAGTCCTTGTGCAGAAGGGCGAACTGGTCTACCAAACACCTTGTCGCCATAGAGCATCACTGGTCACTTCTACTACCCTTCTTTATATTCGAACTGTGACATGCCATATTTCAATCATGTGATTTACCTCTGTACATGTGGTTAGTTTCCATTCGGTAGTTTGTATTCGCTCACTATTTACTGTATTTTCATTCGTTCCGCTACTGGGTTCCGAGAGTTTTGATATTTCCGAGAAAAATTTAAAACTCCCATTCACCCCCCCCCCCTCTGGTAGACATACTTTGATCCTACAGAATCTTATGTTTTGAAATTATTTTCGGTGACACTAGTTTTTTCGTAGAATATGGGCATGCCTAGTGATGATAGATTGTGTCACCTAAAATCAACCCAGAACGTCACTATGGTTGCCCAGGGCGCTGCACCAGGGAGGAAATTTTGTTGTGATGGTTGCCGTCACAGAAAATGATCTTAGGTGATGGTTTGCTCTTCGCCACTAGAGTTTTCATCACAGAATAGCACACATTATGTAGTGTTGGCCGGCATGCCAAGGCAAGGGAGCCCCCTCCCTAAGTCAGCCATCCTGTTGGAAATATTCCCTAGAGGCAATAATATTGTATTATTATATTTCCATTTTCATAATTAAGAATTTATATTTCATGCTATAACATCTATGATCCTGGAATATGTGATTCGATGGAAAACTCATATGCACGTGTGGAATGGTAAACAGTAAAGATTAGGTTCTTGGTCTTGCCTCTAAGACTGGCTCAAGTGTTGTTGATGATCATGATTTCCGAATCTTAGGATATCGTTAAGTGTAACGATAGTCCTAAAAAACATTGAGAGTATGACATTAGAAGAACGATCATATTGAATCGACCCAAACTTGTTTGTTATACTTTGAGATAATACCATCTGAAATCAATTGTTATAACACGGAGTGTTAACATGTGTTTTTGTTCCTTAGACCATGAGAGTATCGTAGTCACTTCCTACCGTACGGTGGACCTTGGGGTTGCTCAAATGTCATCTGTTACACGGTGATCATAATGACAACTTACAGGTTCATCGGAACGTTTGACAAGAGCCTAGATAGCTCAAGGGTGGAATTTGTTCCTCCGATGATGGAGAGATATTCTTAGGGCCCTCTTGCTACTTGTGAACTACGTTGGGATTTCCCTGAAGAGGAGAGGATGATGCAGTACAGTAGAGATAAGTATTTCCCTCAGTTAAGAACCAAAGTTATCAATCCAGTAGGAGAACCACATAGAACCTCGTTAGTAGCACCTACACACACAAAAGCAAATACTTGCACCCAACGCAAACAAGAGGGTTGTCAATCCCCTTGGCGGTTACTTGCAAGGATTAATTCTGATAGTGATAGATAAATAAATAAATTGCAAAGTAAAATAAAGGAAATAAAATTGCAGCAAGGTATTTTTGGATTTTATATATGATAAAAGTAGACCCAGGGGCCATAGTTTTCACTAGAGGCTTGTCTCTCGAAGGCATAGCATACAGTGGGTAAACAAATTACTATTGGGCAATTGATAGAAAAGCGCATAGTTATGATGATATTCAAGGCAATGATCATGTATATAGGCATCACGTCCGAGACAAGTAGACCGACTCCTGACTGCATGAACTACTATTACTCCACCCATCGACCGCTATCCAGCATGCATCTAGGGTATTAAGTTAATAAAAATAGAGTAACGCCTTAAGCAAGATGACATGATGTAGACAAAGTAAACTCAAATAATATGATTAAACCCCATCGTTTTATCCTTAATGGCAACTATACAAATACGTGTCTTGTCCCTTTCTGTCACTGGGATAGAGCACTGCAAGATTGAACCCATCACAAAGCACCTCTCCCATTGCAAGATAAATCAATATAGTTGGCCAAACCAAACGGATAGATCGGAGAGAAATACAAAGCTATAACAATCATGCATAAATAAGTTCAAAAAAGACTCAAATATTTCTCATGAATAATCTGATCATAAACCCACAATTCATCGGATCCCAACAAACACACCGCAAAAGAAGATTACATCGAATGGAACTCCAAGGAGATCAAGGAGAACATTGTATTGAAGATTAAAGAGAGAAAAGAAGCCATCTAGCTACTAGCTATGGACCCGTAGGTCTGCGGTAAACTACTCACACATCATCGGAAGGGCAGCAAGGTTGATGTAGAAGCCCTCCGTGATTGATTCCCCCTCCGACAGATTACCGGAGAAGGCCTCCAGATGGGATCGCAGAAGAACAGAGGCTCGCGGTGGCGTAAAAGTTATTCGAGGTGGTTCTCTGGTATATGGGGAATATTTGAGTATTTATAGCGGCGGAATTAGGTCAAGAGGTGCCATGAGGGGCCCACAAGCCTGGGGGGGCGCGCCTCCCGAGCTTGTCGCTCCCTCGTGACTCGTCTGGTCTTTTCCTGAACCTTCTAGGGTCCCTTCTGGTCCAGAAAAAATTAATCCAATGTGTTTTCTCCGTTTTGACTCTGTTTGATATTGATTTTCTGAAATACCAAAAACAAGAAATAACAGCAACTGGCACTGGGCACTAGGTTAATAGGTTAGTCCGAAAAAATGATATATAATTGCATAATAAACAACCAAGATTGATACTATAATAGCATGGAACAATCAAAAATTATAGATACGTTGGAGACGTATCACCTCTCAGTGTGACGGCATCCATCATCGTACGGCCAGACACAGGTGACGATGGCACGGTGATGCCGAAACACTTCAACGAGAAAGAAAAACAAAACTGGTGATGAGGAGAACGGTATAGTGAGCATGTGTATGACTCAGGAGGATACCGGCACACCTCGGGTTTTGTAAAGTATTGTGAAGCAAAGGGAATATCACATGATAATCAAAGGTTCGCTCGAATGTCATTCGTGTGATCATAGGGATCGATATGGAGGTCCACAGTTCCGCTATCGGTCATTCAACGAAGGGGTTTCGTTCATGTCTATGTTTTACCGAACCTACATGGTCACAAGCTTAAGGTAATCACGATCTGATGAGTGTTAGTAGGATGAGAGTATCAAGGATTTATATGTGGAATTGTTTCATTAATATTCAAAATAGTTTCGAGAGGAACCGGAAGCATTTCGGGCTCACTGGAAGGGTTTCAGAGTTTATCGGGTAATAACGGGTATTACCGATAAATAATATATAGGTGGAAAATGTTTCCAGGGATGTTAAATTGATAATAAAAGGCTCTAGTAATTGTTAGGAGGCTTTTATATTTAATTTAATATCAACGGGCATTAAAAGGCCAAGTGGTGGAAGGCAACTTGGGCCACAAGGGCGCAAGAAGGGTGGCGCCCCCTTCTCCCCAAGGAAAGGGGAGAGGAAGGCCGAATTGGATGGGGAGTCCCTGTGACACCCCGATTTTTGGCCCTTTCTTTTTCTTTTGGGTTTCTTTGGAATTTTATTTGGAATTCCTTTTCTGTGGATCTGTGGTCTTGACACCTGGGAAGATCATCTGTTCTTCCTCTCTCAAGTGATTCATCACTCTCAAATATTTCCCAATGCCATGTCATTTCCATCTGAGCCCAACCCCAAATTCTTTTTCCTGGGAATATTCCATTTTCTATTAAAGAAATAACCATGTTTGCTCTAGGTTGTGAAGCAACCTATATTTCTGTCTTTCCTTAAATTCCCACAAAATTCTCAAAATTCCTTTGGACCATATGGACCTTGGATATGTAAAAAATATTCAAGATTTCATGCCCATGGTGAGCACACCATCCAATCTTTGTTTCTGGTCATAATTTCAGTTTGTGAAGCAACTATATTTTATATGGCTTCATAAATTCTGAAATTTTACCAATACATTCTCCTACCTATATAACTTCCTTCTACCAAATTTGGGCTCATTTCATTCAGCCAATTTCTCTCTATAATCCCCCCAAGTTTCTGTCCAGTAGAAAGCATTGTGAAGGAAGTACCATTTTTATTTATCCAAATGATATGAAATCTTTACAGTGCCTTCATATGCCCAAATGATCACTCTCTACCAAATTTCAGACCAATCCAACACTCTATGTGAGTGCAGCTTCAAGATCTATTTTCTGGACCATATATGCAGTAGTGAAGCAACTATGATAAATCTTGGTCCAAATTCTTTCATATTTCACAGTATTGTAGTCCTTCCTACCCTAGACCCCAGTGACATGTTGTTTCTCCAGTTACCCATCCCATTTTACAACAGCTTCTAGTCCAAGTTTGCTACAACAAACTTTAGATGAGCCCTCCCATCAGCACATAGTTGCTTTCATCGAACGAAGCCCATAGCGGTGCTCCAACAAGTAGGGTCCACGCGGTAGAAAGCTTTTTCCTGGCCAAAGCGCACCGCGTGCGCCTGTTCACGCGGTGACCACACATAGAGCGCGTGCACTGCAGGCAGAACGCGTGCTCTGGACTTTGGGGCCCTTGGCCGCCGCCCAAACCACGAGCTCTCGCCACCGCACCTTGTCTACAGCGTCGCCCGCACTCCCCTGCGTCCACGCGTACCCTGGCCCCCTCCCCTTTCCTCCCCGGCGCGCCACGCCACACCGCGTGCCCGCGACCGCCATCGTTTTCTTCCTGGCATCTTCTTCCTCGAGCTCTCCCGAAGCCCTCCCATTGCCGCCATGGCCGCCGTCGGCCTCATCCTAAATTCGGGCAATGACGGCCTCCTCTCTCCCTGTGACGCCCCCGACTCAACCGTGCACTAATCATACGCGCAAATGCGCACGATCAAGCCCAGGGACTCACGGGAAGATATCACAACACAACTCTAGACACAAAATAAAATAATACAAGCTTTATATTACAAGCCAGGGGCCTCGAGGGCTCGAATACATAAGCTTGAATACACAAGAGTCAACGGAAGCATCAGTATCTGAGTACAGACATAAATAGACAAGTTTGCCTTAAGAAGGCTGAGCAAAACAACGACATCTAGATCGAAAAGGCGCAGGCTTCCTGCCTGGGAGCCTCCGAACTACTCCTGGTCGTCGGTCTCCACGTAGTAGTAGGCTCTGTCGGGGTAGTAGTAGTCATCGGCGGGATCTGCTGACTCCTAGGCTCCGTCATCTGATCGCAGCAATCGGGTAGGGGGGAAAAAGGTAGCAAAGCAACCGTGAGTACTCATCCAAGGTACTCGCAAGACTTACATCAGAACTATGCTAGATATGCATCGGTATCAATGGAAAGGGGCTGTATCTATGGACTGGACTGCAGAAATGCCAGAATAGAGGGGAAGGCCTAGCCTATCGAAGAATAGCATCTTGCAGCGTCTTGCAGCAACAAAAGAGAGTAGAATAACATAACATGTAGTAACAATTATATATTAGCAATGCCCAGAGATCCTTCCTTATCTACCCCGCGAGGAAGTGATCCTGGAGCCATAATATCAGTTTAGTATCACATGTATCCAGTTCTAGTTGTAGTAGTTCGGGATACAACTCCGAGCGTCCTGTTACCGAGGACACGGCTATTCGAATAGATAACTTCCCTGCAGGGGTGCACCAACTTACCCAACATGCTCGATTAACTCTGGCCGGACACACTTTTCCTGGTCATGCCCGGCCTCGGCTGATCGACACGCCGTAGTCCTACCTAGGCTCCGCAGAGAGGTCCCTGCCGGTTTACATCCTAAGCGCTGAGGGGTCTTGTCCCATCGCCCTTTGCACTCCGGGTCGGTGTGAGTACGGTGAATACCAGCGCCACCTCTGTCCTGGATGGCGCGATCCGACCGTGCCACAATGCTGAACTGGACGTCTGACAGAGCTTTCGGAAGAATCGTACGACGCCGAGTGCCCATAACTTATCCCGCGTGGTTGGTAGTGCGAAAAGGCCAGAGGCCTACTCAGATCACATATCCAAACACATTAGTGTGTTGGGAGCTCGCGGGACGATCAGTGCTCCTGTCGCCCCGTCTCGCGGACTTACGGCAAGGGCCAGGCCCTTCCCTATCTAGGGCGGTCTCTGCCTATCCGGCCGTGCCGCGTAATTATCTCGCAGGTACCCTCCTGGTCAACCCGACTTATCCAGAGACTGTCGGGAACTCAGGTCCACCTCTATCGGGGTAGTACCACCTGTCCCTCCAGTCCCGCAATAACAGTAAACGAGGAACAGTGTAAGGTAACAGTGTTTCTGTAACATCAAGGGGGAAATCCGAGGAATCACCCTCGATGGATTCCCACTCGATGTAACCGTCAAGGTGAACTTGGAGGAATCACCCTCGATGGGTTCACACTTGAGGGGTTGCACGACAGAGGCATCATCGGAGGTGGTGAAAGAGGAATCACCCTCGGTAACCCACAACCGACTAGCTACACTACAGAGATATCATCAGGAGTGAGGTAGGAGGTATCACCCTCGAGTAGCTCTGCAGAGTCGTACAACTAAGGGGGGGGTGCGGTGCTGTGTCGGTCTCTGCACATCGATCACATTGATCGAATCTTCCGGTAGCAAAGTAGGGCAACACGGACAAGGTTGTGGGGCCACTGATGGATCACTAACCAGCTTATACTAAGCATATAGGACAATAGGTAAAGTATCAACAGCAGGTTACAAAATCAGGCTATGCATCAGAATAGGAGCTTTCGGACAACAGTAGCAAATTCTAATGCAAGCACGGGAGAGAAAGGAATGGGCGATATAGGAATGATCAAGGGGGTTTTGATTGCCTAGAAGCTCTACTGCAAGGGGCTGGTCATCTGCGGCGTAGTCATAACTGGGAGCAGCGACAGTCTCGGAGTCTACCGGAGAGAAGAGGGGGAAGAAATAATAAATACAAAGCAAACAAAGGCAGCACAATGCATCACATGGCAATATGCTGTGCTGGGGGGTGACCTAATGCGGTGCTAAGCGTTACAAACGGAGCGGGAAAATATCTGGGGATATTTTCCCGGCTCTGGGCAGTTATCGACAGGCGATCCGGAGGGGAAGGTTCCATGTTTGCAGTGTTAGAGGCATGTGACAGCTACATGGAGGGCACCAACGGATTAGTCTCATTTTTCTGAACGTTTTTCATATATAAATTATTTTCACCCGAGTTACGGATTATTTTATATGATTTTTCAAAGTTTTAAACAATTTCTGGAATTAATCCAAATTGAAAAATAATTGGGAAATTTGCTAGGTGCACCCGGTGCAGTGCACCCAGCTGTGTACACAAAGGCTGACAGTGGGGCCCAGTTGACTGCCCAGTCAGCAGTCAACTGTGGACTTTGACTGGTCAAACTGACCAGGGGGTCCCACCTGTCATTGACAGAGTTCCTTTAACAGAGGTTTAATTTAACTAATTATGCTAATTAGCTATTGGGACCCACTTGTCAGTGTCATATTAATTAACAGATTAGGTTATTTTATAAAATCAGATTAATTAGCGCGTGGGGTCCACATGTCAGCGGCTGGGGCTTCCCAGTCAGCAAAGTTGACCAGGTCAACCCAGTCAACTTGGCCTGCGATGCCCACTGGTAGTGACCTAGGGTGGGCCCAGGGCCGGCCACGTTAGCGGCGGCGCCGGAGCAAGCTCTGGCGACCAAAAACCACGGCGGCGCGCACGGACGGCCGTCAGGATTTGGCCACAGGGCACGAGGAGGTGTGTGGCTAGGCGCGTTCGAACGGGCATTCGACGACGCGTCGATTGGTGGCGGGGGCGTGGCTGGGGATGGCCTGTAGCGGCGCCGGCGTTGACGACAGGCGGCGGCCGGAGGTGGAGCTCGATGGGTCGAGGCTACGGGGCTCGTACATGATGCACCGAAGGGCTAGGCAGCTCCCACGCGATGCCAGGAGCACCGTGGTGTGCTCGCCCGAGCCGGAGCAGCACTACAGCAGCGGCAGCGAGCACGGTGGCGGCGGCGAGCACCGGCAACGACGGCGAGACGAGCCAGGGAAACGCTCAAGCTAGCTAGCAGAGGGGAAAGGAAGGGGAGCTCACTGCGATCCTGCAGGTGTGCAAAGCGGGCGCGGGGAAGGCCTGGTGGCGCCGGAACCGTCGACGGAGCTCGTCGGGGCCGAGGAAGAAGACGACGAGGTAGGGGGCGATGCAGGGCCTCCAACGGACGGCACCAGGCGACGGATCGGACGATGACGGAGCGAGTGGACACCAGCTCAACCGGCAGGGACGACGGGGAGCGCGCAGACGACAACGGCCATGGCGATGGTGCTTCGGGTGTGAGCTGTGGAGGCAAGGGCGAGCGACGGAGAGGGGGATAAGGACTGGGGAGGTGTCCCCGAGGCGTGCGGTGGCGTTCTTATACCCTCCCGACGCCTGTAGCGACGCGGAGCGGCGAGGTGGCTCGGTGGCAACGGCGAACTGGCTCGGGCGCGCGCGCGCGGTGCTGACACGGGGAGGACAGAGGAGGGAGATGACGGGGGGAGGCAGGCTGGGCCAGGCACTGTGCACTAAGGCCCAGTGCACAGTGGCCTTTCTCTTTTCTTTTTCTGTTTCTTTTATTCTTTTCTGTTTTGCATTTTCTCTTGATAGCAAAGGATTTTTGTAAAATGTGAAACTTGCCACATAAATACATTGCATTATTTGGCACTGCCACAAAAAGTTTGGGTGGCATTTGAATTTGTTTGAATTTTTCATAAATGAAAAAGCATTTAAAAATGATGATTTGGCACTGTTTTAATTGCTATAGCCCATTTAAGCAAATAGGTGATGTTGTTTTCCTTAACAAATAATTGTTATGGAATATTTGCTAAATGATGGACTATTTTGCAACCATGTTTGTGCAACTTTGAATTTCGCTTGCAATTTGAATTGATTTCAGTGGTGGAATTTGAAATGAGATATGACTCCACATTGATCAAGCATTGCAAAACAAGGTGACTTAGCATAATCATGAGGTTCACTGTAGCTCATTACATAGGGGGTGTTACAATTCTCCTTCTCTAAACGAAATTCTTGTCCCGAGAATTAAGAGGTAAAAGGGAAAAGATCGGGGTATTCTTCACGAAGGCGATCTTCACGTTCCCAAGTGGCTTCATCTTCAGTGTGATTCGACCACTGCACTTTAAGGAACTTGGTTGCCTTCTGACGGGTCCGACGTTCAGCTTGATCCAGAATGCGGATCGGATGCTCCTTATAAGAGAGATCATCTTGCAATTCGAGCATCTCACGATCCACTGCATGGTGCGGATCCTTGAAGCATCGACGAAGTTGCGACACATGGAAGACATCGTGGATGTGAGAGATTGATACGTCTCCAACGTATCTATAATTTTTTATTGTTCCATGCTATTATATTATCAATCTTGGATGTTTTTATATACATTTATAGCAATTATATATCATTTTTTGGGACTAACCTATTAACTTAGTGCCCAGTGCGAGTTGCTGTTTTTTGCCTGTTTTTGGTTTTCCAGAATATCAGTACCAAACGAAGTCCAAATGCCACGAAACTTTTGAGCAGTGGCCCACGAGGCACCAAGGCGCGCCCCAGGGGGGTGGCGCACCCTGGTAGCTTGTGGGGCCCACACAGCTTCGTTTGACCTAATTCCACCACTATAAATTCTCTAAAATCGGGAAACCAACAGAGGAGTCCACGAAATACTTTTTCCGCCGCCGCAAGCTTCTGTTCTCCAGAGATCCCATCTGGGGGCCTTTTCCGGCACTCCGCCAGAGGGGCAATCGATCACGGAGGGGCTCTACATCAACCTTGTTGCCCTTCCGATGATGCGTGAGTAGTTTACCACAGACCTTCGGGTCCATAGTTAGTAGCTAGATGGCTTCTTCTCTCTTTTTGATCTTCAATACAATGTTCTCCTCGATTTTCTTGGAGTTCTATCCGATGTAATCACTTTTTGCGGTGTATTTGTTGGGATCCGATGAATTGTGAGTTTATGATCAGATTATCCATGAATATTATTTGAGTATTCTCTGAACTCTTTTATGCATGATTATTATAGCTTCGTATTTCTTCTTCGATCTATTGATTTGGTTTGGCCAACTAGATTGATTTATCTTGCCATGGGAAGAGGTGCTTTGTAATGGGTTCGATCTGGCGGTGATCAATCCCAGTGATAGAAAGGGACATGACACGTATGTATCATTGCTATTAAGGGTAAAAATATGGGGTTTATTCATGCGTGAGTTTACTTTGTCTACATCATGTCATCTTGCTTAAGGCGTTACTCCGTTCTTTATGGACTTAATACACTAGATGCATGCTGGATAGCGGTCGATGTGTGGAGTAATAGTAGTAGATGCAGGCAGGAGTCGATCTACTTGTCTCGGACGTGATGCCTATATACATGATCATTGCCTTGGATATCGTCATGATTATATGCTTTTCTATCAATTGCCCAACAGTAATTTGTTGACCCACCGTGTGCTATTTTCATGAGAGAAGCCTCTAGTGAAAACTATCGCCCCCGGGTCTATCTAAATCATATATTAAAAACCCTAAAAATACCTTGCTGCACTTTTTCTTTCTTTATTTTATTTTATATTTTAGTTCATTCTATCTATCTATCACATACAATTTAATCTTGCAATTAACCGCCGAGGGATTGACAACCGCTTGTTTGCGTTGGGTGCGAGGATTTGTTTTTTTGTGTGCAGGTGCTGCTAATGAGGTGTTGCGTGATTCTCGTACTGGATTGATTACCTTGGTTTCATAAGTGAGGGAAATACTTATCTCTACTGTACTGCATCTCCCTTCCTCTTCAGGGAATTACCAACGCAGGTCACAAGTAGCAGGAAGAATTTCTAGCGCCATTCCCGGGGAGACATCATCAACATCTATCAAGTACCTACGCATAAACTTTCATCTCCTTGCATTTATTTTATTTGCCTTTGCCTCTCGTCTTCATCTCCCCCACTTCTAAAACAATTTTACAAAAAAATACAAAAATATTTTGTGTGCTATCTTTGCTTGTGTTGCCATGTGCCTTCTATTTGCTTGCATCTTTGCTTGCTAAAAATCTATTGATATGGATCCTCATCCACTAGCTAATCTTTTCAGAAGATCCAATTATGATGAACAAATTGCTTGTGAGTTGAGTGCACTTGATTATCTCTATGAAGTTTTGCTTGAAAATCATGAATCTGAAAATTGTGATTAAGTGTTGAAAGAAGAAATTTATAAAGTGATTCATGATAGCTCGTTGAATGAAAAGCATGATTGCAATGATGTTATTATAAATTCTATTAATGTCGATTGTGTTAATAATATGCAAAACTACAAGATTGGGGATGATGATTTTGTTATGTCCACTACTTATTGCAATGATCATGATTGGGGTGATGGTGCTTCTTATGATCTTGAAAATTTATTTAAGCCTCATGATGAATATGTTATTGATAATAAAATTTGCAATATTATTAAAAGTGTGTTTGGAAGAGCATCAACTTTAGGTAATAATAATCCCACTATCTTGGAAGATTATAAAACTTTTATGCATGTGGATCATGAAGAGAATATTTTATATGATAGCTATATTGTTGAATTTGACTATGATCCTACATGTAATTACTATGTGAGAGGAAAATAAGGTTGTAGAAATTTTCATGTTACTCAATTACCTATCTTGAAGTTCAAATTATTAATGCTCCATTCTTCTTATCTGCATATGCTAGAAATTGCTTGTCTTCATAATTTGTTTTCTTATAAAATTCCTATGCATAGGAAGTATGTTAGACTTAAATCTGTTTTTCACATGTTTCATGATGCTCTCTTCGTGTTTCAATTACTATATTTCATGTGAGCATCATTGAAATCTCAAGCCTATCTTAATGGCTATAAAGAAAGAGCTTGTTGGGAGGCAACCCAATGAATAAAATAAATTTTTACTTTTTGTTTATGTTCTTGTGTGTTTTCACATTTATGCTACTGTTATGATTGAGTTTTTATGTTTTAATTAGTGTTTGAGCCAAGTAAAACCTTTGGGACGATTTGGAAGATAGTATAATTGATGCTGTTTGGAAAACAGAAAGTTTTGCGTCGAGTGCTGGAATTTTAGTTCTGTACTGGAGCATCAGAAAAATCTGAAATTTTACACAGTATTTTTATATGAATTGCCCACGTTGTCCTAATTTTTCAGAATTTTGGAGTTACATAAGTATAGCTTTTAAATAGATCTCTACAGACTGTTCTGTTTTTGACAGATTCTGTTTTTGATGCACTGCTTGCTTGTTTTGATGAAACTATGGATTGTATCGGGGGATATAAAGCCATGGAGAAGTTAGAATACAGTAGGTATAATGCAAAAATAAAATATTAATGGGTTTGCAACAGTACTTAAACTAGTGATTTGTTTTGTTATACTAACGGATCTCACGAAGGTTTTGTTGAGTTTGGTGTGATTGAAGTTTTCAAGTTTTGGGTGAGATCACGATGGATGAAGGAATAAGGAGTGGCAAGAGCCTAAGCTTGGGGATGCCCAAGGCACCCCAAGGTAATATTCAAGGAAGACTCAAGTGTCTAAGCTTGGGGATGCCCCGGAAGGCATCCCCTCTTTCTTCTACCAACCATCGGTAATTTTACTTGGAGCTATATTTTTATTCGACACATGATATGTGTTTTGCTTGGAGCGTCGTGTATTATATGAGTCTTTGCTTGGTTTGCTTTTTAGTTTGGCACAATCATCTTTGCGGGACATGCCAATTTGAGAGAGCCACACGTTCATCATGATTTGTTAGAATACTCTATGTGCTTCACTTAAATTTTTTGAGCTAGGCAGTTGCTCTAGTGCTTCACTTAAATCTTTTTTAGCACGGCGGTGGCTATATTTTGAAGAAATATGTAAACTCTCATGCTTCACTTATATTATTTTGAGAGTTGATAAGATTATAATTTTGAAGAAATATATGCACTCTCATGCTCCACTTATATCTTTTTGAGAGTTGATAATAGTAATGGTAATTTGCACAAGATATGAATTTGGTCCCAAAGTGATGAATATTCAAGAGGGATATAATAAAAACTTTCATATAGATCATTGGATATGATAAGTGTGATTCCTTGCAATAGTTTTGCGATATGGAGATGATAATATGTGAGTCATGTTAGTGAGTAATTGTGATTTAGTAAGAATATTAGTGTTAATGTTTGTGATTCCCTATGCATGCACATTAAGTCAATAGTTATGCAACGAAATTATATCCTACTTATGGTGCACTATTCGGTGTTAGTTATGTTCAATGCATGTTTATGACCGTTTTCGCTTTTTGGTTGGTTGCTTCTCAATCTATTTGCTAGCCTTCATTTGTACTAAGCGGAAATACTGCTTGTGCATCCAAACTCTTTAAACCCAAGTTGTGCCAAATCAGTCCACCATATCTACCTATATGCGGTATTTCCATGCCATTCCAAGTAAATTTGCATGTGCCAACTCTAATTTTCAAAATAATTCTTCCGTTTTGTGTGCCCGTACCGCTCATGAAGCGGCAGGGGGTGGCCAATATTTTCCATGCTAGGTGTGTTATTCTCACGATGAGTGTTTATTCACTTGTCATTGCACGAGAGAGTGGCTGGTAATAGGGATGCCCAGTCCCACAATGAAATCAAAATTAATAACAACAAAATTCCATGGAAAGTGTTGGTATGGAGGGCACCCGTGGATAAGGCTAGCCATGGATTGTGAAAGAATGGTGGAAAGGAAATAATATTTACTTTCTGTTTGGGAACCGCCTATGATGTGTCTAGCATGGAAGATATTGGGAATTCTCGGTCGTTTTCATTGACAGGAAAAGCATGCCTCTCAAAATAATTTCATCTCTCTAATTTAAGCTTTGAGCTCTGGCACATTTGCAAATCTCTGCTTCCCTCTGCGAAGGGCCTATCTATTTACTTTTATGCAATTTTTATTTTTTATTTTGATTCTCCATCTTCACTTATAAAGCACCAACTAGAGAGCACTATTGTCATACTTGTGCATTGTGTGTAGCTAATATTGAGTGTGTTTCATGAATGGATCATTGATTGAGCATAATGGGCTAGGGATAACTTTCTTTAGCGTTGATATTTTGAAAGATATGGTTGCTTGTTAGCATGCTTGAGTATTCATATCTTCATGTCAAACTATAGACTATTTCTTTGAATCATTCAAGTCCAAATGTCCATGCTACAAAGAAATGAATATATGATGAATCTAATAGGTAGCATTCCACATCAAAAATTCTATTTTTATCATTTACCTACTCGAGGACGAACAGGAATTAAGCTTGGGTATGTTGATACGTCTCCAACGTATATATAATTTTTTATTGTTCCATGCTATTATATTATCAATCTTGGATGTTTTTATATACATTTACAGCAATTATATATCATTTTTTGGGACTAACCTATTAACTTTGTGCCGAGTGCCAGTTGCTGTTTTTTGCCTGTTTTTGGTTTTCCAGAATATCAGTACCAAACGAAGTTCAAATGCCACGAAATTTTTTGGAGATTTTTTCTGGACATAACAAGTACTGGAAGCTTCAGGAGAGGGCCAGAAGATGGAGCAGTGGCCCACGAGGCACCAGGGCACGCCCCAGGGGGGTGGCGCGTCCTGGTGGCTTGTGGGGCCCACACAGCTCCGTTTGACCTAATTCCTCCACTATAAATTCTCTAAAATCGGGAAACCAACAGAGGAGTCCACGAAATACTTTTTTCGCTGCCGCAAGCTTCTGTTCTTGAGAGATCCCATCTGGGGGCCTTTTCCGGCACTCCACCAGAGGGGGAATCAATCATGGAGGGGCTCTACATCAACCTTGATGCCCTTCCGATGATGCATGAGTAGTTTACCACAGACCTTCAGGTCCATAGTTAGTAGCTAGATGGCTTCTTCTCTCTTTTTGATCTTCAATAGAATGTTCTCCTCGATGTTCTTGGAGTTCAATCCGATGTAATCACTTTTTGCGGTGTGTTTGTTGGGATCCGATGAATTGTGAGTTTATGATCAGATTATCAATGAATATTATTTGAGTCTTCTCTGAACTCTTTTATGCATGATTACTATAGCTTCGTATTTCTTCTCCGATCTATTGATTTGGTTTGGATAACTAGATTGATTTATGTTGCCATGGGAAGAGGTGCTTTGTAATGGGTTCGATCTTGTGGTGCTCAATCCTAGTGACAGAAAGGGACATGACATGTATGTATCATTGCTATTAAGGGTAAAAAGATGGGGTTTATGTTGGGGAACGTTGCATGGAAAACAAAACTTTTCTACGCACACGCAAGATCTATCCATGGAGATGCATAGCTACGAGATGGGGAGTGTGTCTACGTACCCTCATAGACCGTAAGCGGAAGCGTTAGAACAACGCGGTTGATGTCGTCGAACAACTTCACGATCCAACCGACCGAGCACCGAACGTACGGCACCTCCGCGTTCAGCACATGTTTAGTTCGGTGACGTCCTCGACTTCTTGATCCAGCAAGACGGCGAGGTAGTGGATGAGTTCCGGCAGCACGACGGCGTGGTGACGGTGATGGTGATGCTATCTCCGCAGGGCTTTGCCCAAGTACTGCGAAAATATGACCGAGGGACGGAACTGTAGAGGGGGGCGCCGCACACGGCTAAGACAATGTTGTGGCTTGTTTGGGGCGCCCCCTCTCCTCTATTTATATATGTGTAGGGGCTTGGAGTAGAAGGAATAGTGCCACGTGAACAGTACCACATCAACAGTACCATATGAATAGTACACACGTGGACTTGGACTCCAAAGTCCAATCCTATTCCTACTAGGACTCTCCTTTTTTCCTTCCCTAGCTGCGTGGGCTTTTGAGGACTTGGTGTGCCTGGCCCAATAAGGCCAGGGCGCCTCCCCTTAGCCCATGCTAGCCCTTGGGACGTGGTGGACCCACTTGTGGACTTCCGTACCCCTCCGGAATCCTCCGGAACCTTCTGGAAGCTTCCCGGTACAATACCGAAAAAACTGTACCTTTTTCCGGAACCCAAAATCTGACTTCCCATATATAAATCTTTACCTCTCGACCATTCCGAGACTCCTCATGACGTCCGGGATCTCATCCGGGACTCCGAACAACATTCGGTTACCAATTCACATAACTCATTTAACACTATATCGTCAACGAACGTTAAGCGTGCGGACCCTACGGGTTCGGGAATGATGTAGACATGACCGAGACGCCTCTCCGGTCAATAATCAATAGCGGAACCTGGATGCCCATATTGGTTCCTACATATTCCACGAAGATCTTATCGGTCGAACCGCAATGACAACATACGTAATTCCCTTTGTCCGTCGGTATGTTACTTGCCGGAGATTCGATCGTCGGTATCTCCATACCTAGTTCAATCTCGTTACCGGCAAGTCTCTTTACTCGTTCTGTAATACATCATCCCGTAACTAACTCCTTAGTCACTTTGCTTGCAAGCTTCTTATGATGTGCATTACCGAGAGGGCCCAGAGATACCTCTCCGAAACACGGAGTGACAAATCCCAGTCTCGATCCATGCCAACTCAACAGACACCTTCGGAGATACCTGTAGAGCATCTTTATGATCACCCAGTTACGTTGTGACGTTTGATAGCACACAAGGTATTCCTCCGGTATCCGGGAGTTGCATGATCTCATGGTCGGAGGAACATGTATTTGACATTCAAGAAAGCAGTAGCAATAAACAGAACGATCATATGCTAAGCTAACAGATGGGTCTTGTCCATCACATCATTCTCCTAATGATGTGATCCCGTTATCAAATGACAACTCATGTCTATGGTTAGGAAACCTTAACCATCTTTGATCAACGAGCTAGTCTAGTAGAGGCTCACTAGGGACACGGTATTTGTTTATGTATTCACACATGTATTTAAGTTTCCGGTCAATACAATTCTAGCATGAATAATAAACCTTTATCATGAACAAGGAAATATAAAATAATAACAACTTTATTATTACCTCTAGGGCATATTTCCATCAGTCTCCCACTTGCACTAGAGTCAATAATCTAGTTCACATCGCCATGTGATTAACACCCAAGAGTTCACTAGAGTCAATAATCTAGTTCACATCACCATGTTATTAACACTCAAAGAGTTCTAAGGTGTGATCATGTTTTGCTCGTGAGAGAGAATTTTAGTCAATGGGTCTGCAATATTCAGACCCAAGTGTACTTTGCAAATCCTTATGTCATACTGTAGATGCTGCTATCACGCTTTACTTGGAGCTTTTCCAAATGACTGCTCCATTATACGTATCCGGTTTGCTACTCAGAGATATCCAGATTGGTGTCAAAGCTTGCATCGACGTAACCCTTTACGATGAACTCTTTATCACCTCCATAATCGAGAAACATTTCCTTACTCCTTTAGTTACTAAGGATAATTTTGACCGCTGTCCAGTGATCCACTCCTGGATCACTCTTGTACCCCCTTTGCCAGACACGTGGCAAGGCACACATTAGGTGTGGTACACAGCATGGCATATATTATAGAACCTATGGCTGAGGTATAGGGAATGACTTTCATTCTCTCTCTATCTTCTGCCGTGGTTGAGCTTTGAGTCTTACTCAACTTTACACCTTACAATACAGGCAAGAAATCCTTCTTTGACTGATCCATTTTGAACTCCTTCAAAATCTTGTCAAGGTATGTACTCATTGAAAGTCTTATCAAGCGTCTTGATCTATCTCTATAGATCTTGATGCCCAATATATAAGCAGCTTCACCGAGGTCTTTCATTCAAGTATCCTTTTATGCCATCCAGAAATTCTATATCATTTCCAATCAACAATATGTCATCTACATATAATATTAGAAATGCTACAGAGCTCCCACTCACTTTCTTGTAAATACAGGCTTCGCCGTAAGTCTGTACAAAACCATATGCTTTGATCACCTCATCAAAGCGTATATTCCATCTCCAAGATGCTTGCACCAGTCCATAGATGGATCGCTGGAGCTTGCACACTTTGTTAGCACCCTTAGGATCGACAAAACCTTCTGGTTGCATCATATACAACTCTTCTGTGAGAAAACCGTTAAGGAATGCAGTTTTGACATCCATTTGCCAGATCATAAAATGTGGCAATTGCTAACATGATTCGGACAGACTTAAGCATCGCTACGGGTGAGAAAGTCTCATCGTAGTCAACCCCTTGAACTTGTCGAAAACCTTTCGCGACAAGTCGAGCTTTGTAGACAGTGATATTACCATCAACGTTTGTCTTCCTCTTAAAAATCCATTTATTCTCAATGGCTTGCCGATCATCGGGCAAGTCCACCAAAGTCCATACTTTGTTCTCATACATGGATCCTATCTCAGATTTCATGGCCTCAAGCCATTTGTCGGAATCTGGGCTCATCATAGCTTCTTCATAGTTCGTAGGTTCGCCGTTGTCTAGCAACATGACTTCCAGAACAGGATTACCGCACCACTCTGGTGCAGAACGTACTCTGGTCGACCTACGAGGTTCAGTAGCAACTTGATCTGAAGTTTCATGATCTTTATCATTATCTTCCTCTCTTGTTGGTGTAGGCATCACGGGAACGGATTTCTCTGATGAGCTACTTTCCAAATCGAGAGAAGGTACAATTACCTCATCAAGTTCTACTTTCCTCCCACTCACTTCTTTCGAGAGAAACTCCTTCTCTAGAAAGGACCCATTCTTGGCAACAAAGACCTTGCCTTCAGATCTGTGGTAGAAGGTGTACCCAATTGTTTCTTTAGGGTATCCTATGAAGACGCACTTCTCCGCTTTGGGTTCGAGCTTATCAGGTTGAAGCTTTTTCACATAAGCATCGCATCTCCAAACTTTAAAAAATGACAGCTTAGGTTTCTTGCCAAACCACAGTTCATACGGTGTCGTCTCAACGGATTTAGACGGTGCCCTATTTAACGTGAATGCAGCTGTCTCTAATGCATAACCCCAAAACGATAGTGGCAAATCGGTAAGAGACATCATAGAACGCACCATATCCAATAAAGTACGGTTACGACGTTCAGACACACCATTACGCTATGGTGTTCCAGGTGGCGTGAGTTGTGAAACAATTCCACATTTTCTTAAATGAAGGCCAAACTCGTAACTCAAATATTCGCCTCCGCGATCGGATCGTAGAAACTTTATTTTCTTGTTACGATGATTCTCTACTTCACTCTGAAATTATTTGAACTTTTCCAATGTTTCAGACTTGTGTTTCATCAAGTAGATATACCCATACCTACTCAAATCATCTGTGAAGGTTAGAAAATAACGATACCCGCCGCGTGCTTCAACATTCTTCGGACCGCATACATCGGTATGTATTATTTCCAACAAATCAGTAGCTCGCTCCATTGTTCCGGAGAACGGAGTTTTAGTCATCTTGCCCATGAGGCATGGTTCGCAAGTATCAAATGATTCATAATCAAGAGATTCCAAAAGTCCATCAGCATGGAGTTTCTTCATGCGCTTTACACCAATATGACCTAAACGGCAGTGCCACAAGTATGTTGCACTATCATTATCAACTTTGCATCTTTTGGCATCAATATTATGAATATGTGTATCACTACGATCGAGATTCAATAAGAATAAACCATTCACAAGGGTGCATGATCACGAGGGATATTATTCATATAAACAGAATAACCATTATTCTCTAACTTAAATGAATAACCGTCTTGCAATAAACAATATCCAGATATAATGTTTTATGCTCAACGCAAGCACCAAATAACCATTATTTAGGTTTAATACTAATCCCGAAGGTATTACGAGCGTGTCGATATTGATCATATCAATCTTGGATACACTTCCAACACATATCATCACCTCGCCCTCAGGTAGTCTCCGTTACTCTGCAGCTCCTGCTTCAAGTTACTAATATTAGCAACTGAATCGGTATCAAATACCCAGACGCTGCTACGAGCACTAGTGAGGTACATATCAATAACATGTATATCAAATATACCTTTGTTCACTTTGCCATCCTTCGTATCCGCCAAATACTTGGGGCAGTTCTGCTTCCAGTGACCAGTTCCTTTGCAGTAGAAGCACACAGTTTCAGGCTTGGGTCCAACTTTGGGTTTCTTTGTGGGAGCGGCAGCTTGCTTGCCATTCTTCTTGAAGTTCCCCTTATTTCCCTTGCCCTTTTTCTTGAAACTAGTGGTCTTGTTAACCATCAACACTTGATGCTCCTTCTTGATTTCTACCTCCGCCGATTTTAGCATCACAAAGAGCTCGGGAATTGTCTTCTCCATCCCTTGCATATTATAGTTCATCACGAAGCCTTTATAGCTTGGTGGCAGTGACTGAAGAACTCTGTCAATAACACTCTCAACTGGAAGATCAATTCCCAGCTGAGTCAAGTGGTTGTGGTATCCAGACATTCTGAGTATGTGTTCACTGACAGAACTGTTCTCCTCCATCTTATAGCTGAAGAACTTGTTGGAGACTTCATATCTCTCAACCCGGGCATTAGCTTGAAATATCAATTTTAGCTCCTGGAACATCTCATATGCTCCATGGCGTTCAAAACGCTTTTGTAGTCCCGGTTCTAAGCCGTAGAGCATGGCACACTGAACTATCGAGTAGTCATCAGAGCGAGCCTGCCAGGCGTTCACAACGTCTGCAACAGCTCCTGCAGCAGGTCCATCACCTAGCGGTGCATCAAGGACATAATCCTTCTGTGCAGCAATGAGGATAATCCTCAAGTTACGGACCCAGTCCGTGTAATTGCTACCATCATCTTTCAACTAAGCTTTCTCTAGGAACGTATCAAAAATAGGGGAGCTACAACGCGAGCTATTGATCTACAACATAATTTGCAAAGACTATCAGGACTAAGTTCATGATAAATTAAGTTCAATTAATCAAATTACTAATGAACTCCCACTTAAATTAACATCCCTCAAGTTAACTAAGTGATACATGATCCAAATCAACTAGCCCATGTCCGATCATCATGTGAGATGGGATAGTCATCAATGGTGAACATCTCCATGTTGATCATATCTACTATATGACTCATGTTCGACCTTTCGGTCTCCAGTGTTCCGAGACCATGTCTGTACATGCTAGGCTCGTCAAGTTTAACCCAAGTATTCTGCTTGTGTAAAACTGGCTTACACCCGTTGTATGTGAACGTAGAATCTATCACACCCGATCATCACGAGGTGCTTCGAAACGACGAACTTTAGCAACGGTGCATACTCGGGGAGAACACTTTTATCTTGAAATTTAGTGAAGGGATCATCTTATAATGCTACCGTCGTTCTAAGCAAAATAAGATGCATAAAGGATAAACATCACATGCAATCAAAATATGTGACATGATATGGCCATCATCATCTTGTGCTTTTGATCTCCATCTCCAAAGCATCGTCATGATCTCCATCGTCACTGGCTCGACACCTTGATCTCCATCGTTGCGTCGTGGTCGTCTCGCCAACTATTGCTTCTACAACTATTGCTAACGCATAGCGATAAAGTAAAGCAATTACATGGCACTTGCATTTCATACAATAAAGAGACAACCATAAGGCTCCTGTCGGTTGCCGATAAATTACAAAACATGATCATCTCATACAATAATGTATATCACATCATGTCTTGACCATATCACATCACAGCATACCCTGCAAAAACAAGTTAGACGTCCTCTACTTTGTTGTTGCAAGTTTTACGTGGCTGCTACGGACTTCTAGCAAGAACCGTTCTTACCTACGGCATAAAACCACAACGGTGATTTATCAAGTTTGTTGTTTTAACCTTCAACAAGGACCAGCCGTAGTCAAATTTGATTCAACTAAAGTAGGAGAAACAGACACCCGCCAGCCACCTTTATGCAAAACAAGTTGCATGTCTGTCGGTGGAACCGGTCTCATGTACGAGGACATGTAAGGTTGGTCCGGGCCGCTTCATCTTACAATACCGCCGAATCAAAATAAGACATTGGTGGTAAGCAGTATGACGATCACCGCCCACAACTCTTTGTGTTCTACTCGTGCATATCATCTACGCATAGACCTGGCTCATGATGCCACTGTTGAGGAACGTTGCATGGAAAACAAAAAAATTCTACGCACACGCAAGATCTATCCATGGAGATGCATAGCTACGAGAGGGGGAATGTGTCTACGTACCCTCGTAGACCGTAAGCGGAAGCGTTAGAACAACGCGGTTGATGTCGTCGAACAACTTCACGATCCAACCGACCGAGCACCGAACGTACGGCACCTCCGCGTTCAGCACACGTTCAACTCGGTGACGTCCTCGACTTCTTGATCCAGCAAGACGGCGAGGTAGTGGATGAGTTCCGGCAGCACGACGGCGTGGTGACGGTGATGGTGATGCTATCTCCGCAGGGCTTCCCCCAAGTATTGCGAAAATATGACCGAGGGACGGAACTGTGGAGGGGGGCGCCGCACACGGCTAAGACAATGTTGTGGCTTGTTTGGGGCGCCCCCTCTCCTCTATTTATATATGTGTAGGGGCTTGGAGTAGAAGGAATAGTGCCACATGAACAGTACCATGTGAATAGTACCACGTGAATAGTACACACGTGGACTTGGACTCCAAAGTCCAATCCTATTCCTACTAGGACTCTCCTTTTTTCCTTCCCTAGCTGCGTGGGCTTTTGAGGACTTGGTGTGCCTGGCCCAATAAGGCCAGGGCGCCTCCCCTTAGCCCATGCCAGCCCTTGGGACGTGGTGGACCCACTTGTGGACTTCCGGACCCCTCCGGAATCCTCCGGAACCTTCTGGAAGCTTCCCGGTACAATACCGAAAAAACTGCACCTTTTTTCGGAACCCAAAATCTGACTTCCCATATATAAATATTTACCTCTCGACCATTCCGAGACTCCTCGTGACGTCCGGAATCTCATCCGGGACTCCGAACAACATTCGGTTACCAATTCACATAACTCATTTAACACTATATCGTCAACGAACGTTAAGCGTGCGGACCCTACGGGTTCGGGAATGATGTAGACATGACCGAGACGCCTCTCCGGTCAATAATCAATAGCGGAACCTGGATGCCCATATTGGTTCCTACATATTCCACGAAGATCTTATCGGTCGAACCGCAATGACAACATACGTAATTCCCTTTGTCCGTCGGTATGTTACTTGCCGGAGATTCGATCGTCGGTATCTCCATACCTAGTTCAATCTCGTTACCGACAAGTCTCTTTACTCGTTCCGTAATACATCATCCCGTAACTAACTCCTTAGTCACTTTGCTTGCAAGCTTCTTATGATGTGCATTACCGAGAGGGCCCAGAGTACCTCTCCGAAACATGGAGTGACAAATCCCAGTCTCGATCCATGCCAACTCAACAGACACCTTCGGAGATACCTGTAGAGCATCTTTATGATCACCCAGTTACGTTGTGACGTTTGATAGCACACAAGGTATTCCTCCGGTATCCGGGAGTTGCATGATCTCATGGTCGGAGGAACATGTATTTGACATTCAAGAAAGCAGTAGCAATAAACAGAACGATCATATGCTAAGCTAACAGATGGGTCTTGTCCATCACATCATTCTCCTAATGATGTGATCCCGTTATCAAATGACAACTCATGTCTATGGTTAGGAAACCTTAACCATCTTTGATCAACGAGCTAGTCTAGTAGAGGCTCACTAGGGACATGGTATTTGTTTATGTATTCACACATGTATTTAAGTTTCCGATCAATACAATTCTAGCATGAATAATAAACCTTTATCATGAACAAGGAAATATAAAATAATAACAACTTTATTATTGCCTCTAGGGCATATTTCCATCAGTTTATTCATGCGTGAGTTTACTTTGTCTACATCATGTCATCTTGCTTAAGGCGTTACTCCGTTCTTTATGGACTTAATACACTAGATGCATGCTAGATAGCGGTCGATGTGTGGAGTAATAGTAGTAGATGCAGGCAGGAGTCGGTCTACTTGTCTCGGACGTGATGCCTATATACATGATCATTGCCTTGGATATCATTAGGATTATTTGCTTTTCTATCAATTGCCCAACAGTAATTTGTTTACCCACCTTATGCTATTTTCATGAGAGAAGTCTCTAGTGAAAACTATGGCCCCCCAGGTCTATCTAAATCATATATTAAAAACCCTAAAAATACCTTGCTACACTTTTTCTTTCTTTATTTTATTTTATATTTTAGTTCAATCTATCTATCTATCACATACAATTTAATCTTGCAATTAACCGCCGAGGGATTGACAACCCCTTGTTTGCGTTGGGTGCAAGGATTTGTTGTTTTGTGTGCAGGTGCTGCTAACAAGGTGTTGCGTGATTCTCTTACTGTATTGATAACCTTGGTTTCATAACTGAGGGAAATACTTATCTCTACTATACTGCATCTCCCTTCCTCTTCAAGGAATTACCAACGCAGCTCACAACTAGCAGAGATCTGCGGTGGCATCTTGTAAGGACGCTTCGCAATAGGAGTAGTGCCTGGTTTCAAGTTAATGACAAAGTCGATAGCCCTAACAGGGGGTACTCCTAGAAGTTCTTCTGGGAAAACATCTTGGAAGTCGCGAATGACTGGAACGTTTTCGATTCCCCCAAGAGGTGAAGCGTTCAACGCATTCAAAGAATAAATCTGGGCTTCAGCACTTCGAATAAGACGAACATAGTAGTTTACTATCTCATCCGAAGGATGTAGGAGTTGGACGGTTTTAGAGGCACAATCGATTGAAGCAGTATGAGCTTTCAACCAATCCATTCCCAAAATGAGGTCAATTTTGGAAGACTTCAAAATCATGGGAGCGGCATGGAATTCCAACCCTTCAATTTCAATGGTGACATCGGGGCTAAACAAGGAGGCTTGACATTGGTCCGCGGGGGTGTTTACCAATAGTGGATTGTGCAACTCGCGGTAGTCCTCGTAAACAGTGTACTCGGGGTACCAGCGATATCCCAGCCTGGTCAAGAGGTCGATCAGAATAGCAGGGAATCTAGCCGCATCAACAGCCATAGTATGGCGTACGAGCTGCATTGCGGGACGCATCTGAAACAAGAAGTTCAATGATGTCAAATGACAGTGTGTGAACGTACATCATACATTCAAAGGAATAGTTGCAGATAATCCAGCTCTCCGGGTTGATGTGATCACGAGAACCTAATGTTAGAGTTAGTAAAATCTTTAACCCAAATAGAAGAGAGATCAGAGTCCCAGAGTAAAGGAGAGGAATAAAAGATCCTAATACCATCCATTGGCGATGTGGGCCCGTAAGCCACACAAAAATGTTAGCAAAAATGGTTTTTCAAATACTAGACTCAACTTCGGCCAAGGAGTTGGAAAGGGGCTTCCTACAGGCAGTCGGCTCTGATACCAACTTGTGACGCCCCCGACTCAACCGTGCACTAATCATACGCGCAAATGCGCACGATCAAGCCCAGGGACTCACGGGAAGATATCACAACACAACTCTAGACACAAAATAAAATAATACAAGCTTTATATTACAAGCCAGGGGCCTCGAGGGCTCGAATACATAAGGTTGAATACACAAGAGTCAACGGAAGCATCAGTATCTGAGTACAGACATAAATAGACAAGTTTGCCTTAAGAAGGCTGAGGAAAACAATGACATCTAGATCGAAAAGGCGCAGGCCTCCTGCCTGGGAACCTCCGAACTACTCCTGGTCGTCGGTCTCCACGTAGTAGTAGGCTCCGTCGGGGTAGTAGTAGTCATCGGCGGGTTCAACTAACTCCGAAGCTCCGTCATCTGATCGCAGCAATCGGGTAGGGGAAAAAAGGTAGCAAAGCAACCGTGAGTACTCATCCAAAGTACTCGCAAGACTTACATCAGAACTATGCTAGATATGCATCGGTATCAATGGAAAGGGGCTATATCTGTGGACTGGACTGCAGAAATGCCAGAATAGAGGGGAAGGCCTAGCCTATCGAAGACTAGCATCTTGCAGCGTCTTGCAGCAACAGAAGATAGTAGAATAACATAACATGTAGTAACAATTATATATTAGCAACGCCCAGAGATCCTTCCACGTCTACCCCGCGAGGAAGTGATCCCGGAGCCATAATATCAGTTTAGTATCACATGTATCCAGTTCTAGTTGTAGTAGTTTGGGATACAACTCCGAGCATCCTGTTACTGTGGACACGGCTATTCGAATAGATAACTTCCCTGCAGGGGTGCACCAACTTACCCAACACGCTCGATTTGTTGGAAATATGCCCTAGAGGCAATAATAAATTGGTTATTATTATATTTCCTTGTTTATGATAAACGTTTATTATCCATGCTATAATTGTATTGATTGGAAACTCAAATACATGTGTGGATACATAGACAACACTGTGTCCCTAGTAAGCCTCTAGTTGACTAGCTCGTTGATCAAAGATGGTTAAGGTTTCCTAGCCATTGACATGAGATGTCATTTGATAACGGGATCACATCATTAGGAGAATGATGTGATGTACAAGACCCAAACTACGAACGTAGCATATGATCGTGTCAGTTTATTGCTATTGTTTTCTGCATGTCAAGTATCTGTTCCTATGACCATGAGATCATGCAACTCCCTGACATCGGAAGAGTACCTTGTGTGTATCAAACGTCGCAACGTAACTGGGTGACTATAAAGGTGCTCTACAAGTATCTCCGAGGGTGTCTGTTGGGTTGGCATGGATCAAGACTGGGATTTGTTACTCCATATGACGGAGAGGTATCTCAGGGCCCACTCGGTAATACAACATCACAATGAGCCTTGCAAGCAATGTGACTAAAGTGTTAGCCACGAGATCTTGTATTACGGAACGAGTAAAGAGACTTGCCGGTAACGAGATTGAACTAGGTATAGAGATACCGACGATCGATTCTCGGGTAAGTAACATACCGAAGAACAAAGGGAACAGCATACGGGATTAACTGAATCCTTGACATAGAGGTTCGACCGATAAAAGATCTTCGTAGAATATGTAGGAGTCTATATGGGCATCCAGGTCCCTCTATTGGTTATTGGCCGTAGAGGTGTCTCGGTCATGTCTACATAGTTCTCGAACCCGCAGGGTCTACACACTTAACGTTTGGTGACGATTAGTATAGTTGAGTTATGTTGGTGACCGAAGGTTGTTCGGAGTCCCGGATAAGATCCCGGACATGACGAGGATCTCCGGAATAGTCTGGAGGTAAAGATTGATATATGTGATAATAGTGTTTTGATCTCTGGAAGGGTTCCGGAATTCACCGGAAGGGGTTCCGGATGTTTACCGAAGTGTTTGGGTACAACAACACTTTATATGGGCCAAAGGGATAAAGCCCACGAGGTATTGGAAAGTGCAAAAAGTAGTTTTGCTGCCGCGTAAGCGGTACTACCGTTTTGTGAAGCGGTACTACCGCCCAAGCGGTACTACCGCCCAAGCGGTACTACCGCTTGGTGAAGCGGTACTACCGCTCAAGCGGTACTACCGCTTGTGAGCGGTACTACCGCTTGTGCGCGGCTGTGCACGGTTCGGCAGGGATCCGAGTTGGACTCTTTCCCTGCGGGCCAAACCGACCTTGTGCGGGCAAAACCGACCTGGAGGAGGCTTTTACTCCAAGTTTAGACCCCAAGGCTCAACATATAAATAGAGGGGCAGGGCTAGCACACGGGATACATCAGGATTTCCCAAGCCGTGTGCCGGCAACCCTAGCCCTCTAGTTCCTCCGTCATAATCTCCGTAGCGCTTGGCGAAGCCCTACAGAGATTGTTCCTCACCACCATCACCACGCCGTCGTGCTGCTGTAACTCAACCACTACTTCACCATCGCTCGCTGGATCGAGGAGGTGAAGGCGTCATCAAGCCGTACGTGTGTTGAACGCGGAGGTGCCGTCCGTTCGGCGCTAGTTCGTGATCGGTTCGAGGGACGACTTGCGATTTGGATCGCGAAGACGTTCGACTACATCAACCGCGTTTCTTAACGCTTCCGCTTAGCGATCTACAAGGGTATGTAGATTTACTCTCCCTCTCGTAGATGCTCATCACCATGGATAGATCTTGCGTGTGCGTAGGAAAATTTTTGTTTCCCATGCAACGTTCCCCAACAGTGGCATCATGAGCTAGGTCTATGCGTAGATGAGATCTCGAGTAGAACACAAACGAGTTGTGGGCGTGGGTGTATACATATTGCTTGCCGTTACTAGTTGATATTTGATTCGGCGGTACTGTGAGATGAAGCGGCCCGGACCGACATTACGCGTACACTTACGCGAGACAGGTTCCTTCAACTAACATGTAACTTCGTTGCATAAAGATGGCTAGCGGGTGTCTGTCTCTCTCACTTTAGTTGAATCGATTTCAATGAAGAGGGTTCTTTTAGAAGATCAAAAAGCAATCACTACACCACGTTGTGGTTTTGCGTAGGTAAGAACGGTTCTTGCAAACCCGTAGCAGCCACGTAAAATTTGCAACAACAATTAGAGGACGTCTAACTTGTTTTTGCAGGGTATGTTGTGATGTGATAAGGCCAATTACATGATGAGATATATGTGATGTATGAGATGATCATGTGTTGTATAGAATATCACGACTTGCATGTCGATGAGTACGGCAACTGGCAGGAGCCATAGAGTTGTCTTTAATTATTGTATGACCTGCGTGTCAATCATTAAGCGCTATGTAATGCTTTACTTTATCGCTAAACGTTAGCAATAGTCGTGGGAGTAACAGTCGGCGCGACAACCTCATGGCGACACGTTGATAGAGATCAAGATGATGGAGATCATGGTGTCATGCCAGTGACGATGGAGATCATGCCGGTGCTTTGGAGATGGAGATCAAAAGCACAAGTTCATGGCCATATCATGTCACTTATGATTTGCATGTGATGTTAATCCTTTTATGCATCTTATTTTGCTTAGGACGGCGGTAGCATTATAAGGTGATCCCTCACTTAAATTTCAAGATAAATTGTGTTCTCCCCGAGTGTGCACCGTTGCGAAAGTTCGTCGTTTCGAGACACGCCGTGATGATCGGGTGTGATAAACTCCACGTTCACATACAACGGGTGCAAGCCATGTTGCACACGCGGAACACTCGGGTTAAACTTGACGAGCCTAGCATGTATAGACATGGCCTCGGAACACAAGAGACCGAAAGGTCGAACATGAGTCATATAGTAGATATGATCTAACATGAAGATGTTCACCATTGAAACCACCTCGACTCACGTGATGATCGGACTTGAGTTGGTGGATTTGGATCATGTTACACTCGAATGACCGGAGGGATGTCAATTTGAGTGGGAGTTTTTAAGTAATATGATTAATTAAACTCATTATCTTGAACAATAGTCTAAGTTGTCGTTGCTATATTTATGTTGTAGATCATGGCTCGCGCAGTAGCACCCCTGAATTTTAATGCGTTCCTAGAGAAAGCTAAGTTGAAAAATGATGGAAGTAACTTTGTGGACTGGGCCCGTAATCTGAGGATTATCCTTACGGCTTCCCAGAAGGCTTATGTCCTTGATGCACCGCTTGGTGATCCACCCGCTCCAGTTGAGTCTCTAGACGTTGTGAACGCCTGGCAGGCTCGTTCTGATGATTACTCAATAGTTCAATGTGCAATGTTGTATGGCTTAGAACCGGGACTTCAAAAACGTTTTGAACGTCATGGAGCATATGAGATGTTCCAGGAGTTGAAGTTTATCTTTCAGAAGAATGCCCGGATCGAGAGATATGAGATCTCCGATAAGTTCTATGCTTGCAAGATGGAGGAGAACGGGTCTATCAGTGATCACGTGCTCAGAATGTCTGGGTACTCCACCCGTCTGGCTGAGTTAGGGATGCCCCTTCCGCCAGAGGCTATCACTGACAGAGTTCTTCAATCATTGCCACCTAGCTACAAGAGCTTCGTGTTGAACTATAACATGCACGGGATGAACAAGTCAGTCGCCGAGCTGTTTGCGATGCTGAAAGCCGCTGAGTCTGAAATTCAGAAGGAGCATCAAGTGTTGATGGTCAATAAAACCACTAGTTTCAAGAAAAATGGCAAGGGTAAGAAGGGTAACTCCAAGAAGAGTGGCAAAGCAGTTGCTCCTCTCGTGAAGAAACCCAAGGCTGGACCCAAACCAGAAACTGAGTGCTTTCATTGCAAGGGAACTGGACACTGGAAGCGGAACTGCCCCAAGTATTTGGCTGACAAGAAGGCGGCCAACAACAAACAAGGTATATATGATATACATGTTATTGATATGTTCCTTACCAACCCTCGTTGTAGTGCCTGGGTATTTGATACCGGTGCGGTTGCTCATATTTGCAACTCTAAACAGGAACTGCGGAATAGACGGAGGCTGGCGAAGGATGAAGTGACGATGCGCGTGGGAAATGGTTCCAAGGTTGATGTGATCGCCGTCGGCACGCTCGTTCTTCGATTACCGTCGGGATTAGTGATGAACCTAAATAAGTGTTATTTGGTGCCTGCGTTAAGCATGAACATTATATCTGGATCTTGTTTATTGCGAGACGGTTACTCATTTAAATCAGAGAATAATGGTTGTTCTATTTATATGGGTAATATCTTTTATGGTCATGCACCCAATGTAAGCGGTTTATTCTTATTGAATCTCGATAGTAATGATACACATGTTCATAACATTGATGCCAAAAGATGTAGGATTGATAATGATAATACCACTTTCTTGTGGCACTGCCGTTTAGGTCATATTGGCGTAAAACGCATGAGGAAGCTCCATGCTGATGGACTTTTGGAGTCACTTGATTTTGAATCACTTGACACATGTGAGCCATGCCTCTTGGGCAAGATGACTAAAACGCCGTTCTCTGGAACAATGGAACGGGCAAGTGACTTATTGGAAATCATACATACTGATGTGTGCGGTCCAATGAGTATTGAGGCGCGCGGTGGTTATCGTTATTTTCTCACCTTCACTGATGACTTAAGTAGATATGGGTATATTTACTTAATGAAACACAAGTCTGAAACGTTTGAAAAGTTCAAACAATTTCAGAGTGAAGTTGAGAATCATCGTAACAAGAAGATTAAATTCCTACGATCTGATCGAGGAGGAGAATATCTGAGTTATGAGTTTGGCAGTCACTTAAGACAATGTGGAATTGTTTCACAACTGACACCGCCTGGAACACCACAGCGTAATGGCGTGTCCGAACGTCGTAATCGAACTTTATTGGATATGGTGCGATCTATGATGTCTCTTGCCGATTTGCCACTATCGTTTTGGGGTTATGCATTAGAGACAGCTGCATTCACTTTAAATAGGGCACCATCGAAATCCGTTGAGACAACGCCATATGAACTTTGGTTTGGCAAGAAGCCAAAGCTGTCGTTTCTTAAAATTTGGGGATGTGATACTTATGTCAAAAAGCTTCAGCCTGAAAAGCTGGAACCCAAAGCGGAGAAATGCGTCTTCATAGGATACCCAAAAGAGACAGTTGGGTATACCTTCTATCTCAGATCCGAAGGCAAAGTCTTTGTCGCTAAAAACGGAACATTTCTTGAGAAAGAGTTTCTCTCGAAAGAATTGAGTGGGAGGAAGATAGAACTTGATGAGGTTGTTGAACCTTTACTTCAACCTGAGAGTAGCGCAGTGCAGAAAGTTGTTTCTGTGGAGCCTACATTAGCTGAAGAGGAAGTTAATGATGATGATCATGAAGCTTTGGATCAAGTTGCTATCGAACCTCGTAGGTCGACAAGGACGCGTACTGCTCCGGAGTGGTACGGCAACCCTGTCTTAGAGGTCATGTTGTTAGACAACGATGAACCTACGAGCTATGGAGAAGCGATGATGGGCCCGGATTCCGAGAAGTGGTTAGAGGCCATGAAATCCGAGATGGGATCCATGTATGAAAACAAAGTATGGACTTTGGAAGTATTACCTGAAGGGCGTAAGGCCATTCAGAACAAATGGATCTTTAAGAGGAAGACGGACGCGGACGGTAATGTCACCGTCTATAAATCTCGACTTGTGGCAAAGGGTTTTTCACAAGTTCAAGGAGTTGACTACGATGAGACCTTCTCACCCGTAGCGATGCTTAAGTCCGTCAGAATCATGTTAGCAATAGCTGCCTTTTTCGATTATGAAATTTGGCAGATGGATGTCAAAACAGCATTCCTTAACGGTTTCCTTAAGGAAGAGTTGTATATGATGCAACCAGAAGGTTTTGTCGATCTAGAGAATGCTGACAAAGTTTGCAAACTCCAGCGATCCATTTATGGACTGGTGCAAGCATCTCGGAGTTGGAATCTTCGCTTTGATGAAGTGATCAAAGCGTTCGAGTTTATACAAGTTTACGGAGAAGCTTGTATTTACAAGAAAGTGAGTGGGAGCTCTATAGCGTTTCTAATATTATATGTGGATGACATATTGCTGATTGGAAACAATATAGAAATGTTGGAAAGCGTGAAGGAATATTTGAACAGGAGTTTTTCAATGAAGGACCTAGGAGAAGCTGCTTTCATATTAGGCATAAAGATCTATAGAGATAGATCAAGACGCTTAATAGGACTTTCACAAAGCACATACCTTGATAAGATTTTGAAGAAGTTCAAAATGGATCAGTCCAAGAAGGGGTTCTTGCCTGTTTTGCAAGGTGTGAAGTTGAGTAAGACTCAATGCCCAGTGACTGCAGAAGATAGAGAAAAGATGAGTGTCATCCCCTATGCTTCAGCCATAGGCTCTATTATGTATGCAATGCTGTGCACAAGACCCGATGTCAGCCTTGCCATAAGTATGGTCGGAAGGTTTCAATGTGATCCAGGAATGGAACACTGGACGGCGGTCAAGAATATCCTGAAGTACCTGAAAAGGACTAAGGACATGTTTCTCGTTTATGGAGGTGATCAAGAGCTCGTCGTAAAGGGTTACGTCGATGCAAGCTTTGACACTGATCCGGATGACTCTAAGTCTCAAACCGGATACGTATTTATTCTTAATGGGGGTGCAGTTAGCTGGTGCAGTTCCAAGCAAAGCGTGGTAGCTGATTCTACATGCGAAGCGGAGTACATCGCAGCCTCGGAGGCGGCGAAGGAAGGTGTCTGGATGAAGGAGTTCATGACAGATCTTGGAGTAGTGCCTAGTGCGCTTAACCCAATGACTCTGTTTTGTGATAACACTGGTGCCATTGCTCTAGCCAAGGAACCAAGATTTCACAAGAGGACCAGACACATAAAGCGACGTTTCAATTCCATCCGCGATTACATCAAGGAGGACGACATAAATATTTGCAAAGTACACACGGATCTAAATGTTGCAGATCCGATGACTAAACCTCTTCCAAGGGCTAAACATGAACAACACCAGAACTGCATGGGTGTTCGATTCATTACAATGTAAATCACATAGTGATGTGAACTAGATTATTGACTCTAGTGCAAGTGGGAGACTGTTGGAAATATGCCCTAGAGGCAATAATAAATTGGTTATTATTATATTTCCTTGTTTATGATAAACGTTTATTATCCATGCTATAATTGTATTGATTGGAAACTCAAATACATGTGTGGATACATAGACAACACTGTGTCCCTAGTAAGCCTCTAGTTGACTAGCTCGTTGATCAAAGATGGTTAAGGTTTCCTAGCCATTGACATGAGATGTCATTTGATAACGGGATCACATCATTAGGAGAATGATGTGATGGACAAGACCCAAACTACGAACGTAGCATATGATCGTGTCAGTTTATTGCTATTGTTTTCTGCATGTCAAGTATCTGTTCCTATGACCATGAGATCATGCAACTCCCTGACATCGGAAGAGTACCTTGTGTGTATCAAACGTCGCAACGTAACTGGGTGACTATAAAGGTGCTCTACAGGTATCTCCGAGGGTGTCTGTTGGGTTGGCATGGATCAAGACTGGGATTTGTTACTCCATATGACGGAGAGGTATCTCAGGGCCCACTCGGTAATACAACATCACAATGAGCCTTGCAAGCAATGTGACTAAAGTGTTAGCCACGAGATCTTGTATTACAGAACGAGTAAAGAGACTTGCCGGTAACGAGATTGAACTAGGTATAGAGATACCGACGATCGAATCTCGGGCAAGTAACATACCGAAGAACAAAGGGAACAGCATACGGGATTAACTGAATCCTTGACATAGAGGTTCGACCGATAAAAGATCTTCGTAGAATATGTAGGAGCCTATATGGGCATCCAGGTCCCGCTATTGGTTATTGGCCGTAGAGGTGTCTCGGTCATGTCTACATAGTTCTCGAACCCGCAGGGTCTACACACTTAACGTTTGGTGACGATTAGTATAGTTGAGTTATGTTGGTGACCGAAGGTTGTTCGGAGTCCCGGATAAGATCCCGGATGTGACAAGGATCTTCGGAATAGTCTGGAGGTAAAGATTGATATATGTGATAATAGTGTTTTGATCTCCGGAAGGGTTTCGGAATTCACCGGAAGGGGTTCCGGATGTTTACCGAAGTGTTCGGGTACAGCAACACTTTATATGGGCCAAAGGGATAAAGCCCACGAGGTATTGGAAAGTGCAAAAAGTAGTTTTGCTGCCGCGTAAGCGGTACTACCGTTTTGTGAAGCGGTACTACCGCCCAAGCGGTACTACCGCTTGGTGAAGCGGTACTACCGCTCAAGCGGTACTACCGCTTGTGAGCGGTACTATCGCTTGTGCGCGGCTGTGCACGGTTCGGCAGGGATCCGAGTTGGACTCTTTCCCTGCGGGCCAAACCGACCTTGTGCGGGCAAAACCGACCTGGAGGAGGCTTTTACTCCAAGTTTAGACCCCAAGGCTCAACATATAAATAGAGGGGCAGGGCTAGCACACGGGATACATCAGGATTTCCCAAGCCGTGTGCCGGCAACCCTAGCCTTCTAGTTCCTCCGTCATAATCTCCGTAGCGCTTGGCGAAGCCCTACAGAGATTGTTCCTCACCACCATCACCACGCCGTCGTGCTGCTGTAACTCAACCACTACTTCACCATCGCTCGCTGGATCGAGGAGGTGAAGGCGTCATCAAGCCGTACGTGTGTTGAACGCGGAGGTGCCGTCCGTTCGGCGCTAGTTCGTGATCGGTTCGAGGGACGACTTGCGATTTGGATCGCGAAGACGTTCGACTACATCAACCGCGTTTCTTAACGCTTCCGCTTAGCGATCTACAAGGGTATGTAGATTTACTCTCCCTCTCGTAGATGCTCATCACCATGGATAGATCTTGCGTGTGCGTAGGAATTTTTTTGTTTCCCATGCAACGTTCCCCAACACGATTAACTCTGGCCGGACACACTTTTCCTGGTCATGCCTAGCCTCGACTGATTGACATGCCGTAGTCCTACCTAGGCTCCGCAGAGAGGTCCCCGCCGGTCTACAACCTAAGAGCTCAGGGGTCTTGGGCCCATCGCCCTTCGCACTCTGGGTCGTTGTGAGGACGGCGAATACCAGCGCCACCTCTGTCCTGGATGGCGCGATCCGACCGTGCCACAATGCTGAATTGGACGTCTGACAGAGCTTTCGGAAGAATCGTACGACACCGAGTGCCCATAACTTATCCCGCGTGGTGGTTACTGTGAAAAGGCCAGAGGCCTACTCAGATCACATATCCAAACCCATTAGTGTGTTGGGAGCTCGCGGTGACAATCAGTGCTCCTGTCGCCCCGTCTCGCGGACTTACGGCAAGGGCCAGGCCCTTCCCTCTCTAGGGCGGTCTCTGCCTGCCTGGCCGTGCCACGTAATTATCTCGCGGGTACCCTCCTGGCCTACCCGACATATCCAGAGACTGTCGGGAACTCAGGTCCACCTCTACCGGGGTGGTACCGCATGTCCCATCAGTCCCGCAATAATAGTAAACGGGGAATAGTGTAAGGTAATAGTGTGTCTGTAACATCAAGGGGGAAATCCGAGGAATCACCCTCAATGGATTCCCACTCGATGTAACCGTCAAGGTGAACTTGGAGGAATCACCCTCGATGGGTTCACACTTGAGGGGCTGGACGACAGAGGCATCATCGGAGGTGGTGAAAGAGGAATCACCCTCGGTAACCCACAACCGACTAGTTACGCTACAAAGATATCATCAGGAGTGAGGTAGGAGGTATCACCCTCGGCACTCGATAGTAGCTCTGCAGAGTCGTACAACTAAGGGGGGGGGGTGCGGTGTTGTGTCGGTCTCTGCACATCGATCACATTGATTGAATCTTCCGGTAGCAAAGCAGGGCAACACGGACAAGGGTGTTGGACCACTGATGGATCACTAACCAGCCTATACTAAGCATATAGAACAACAGGTAATGTATCAACAGCAGGTTACAAAATCAGGCTATGCATCAGAATAGGAGCTTTCGGAAAGCAGTAGCAAATTCTAATGCAAGCACGGGAGAGAAAGGAATGTGCGATATAGGAATGATCAAGGGGGTTTTGCTTGCCTGGAAGCTCTACGGCAAGGGGCTGGTCGTCTGTGGCGTAGTCGTAACCGGGAGCAGCGTCAGTCTCGGAGTCTACCGGAGAGAAGAGGGGGAAGAAACAATAAATACAAAGCAAACAAAAGCAGCACAATGCATGACATGGCAATATGTTGTGCTGGGGGTGACCTAATGCGGTGCTAAGTGTTACAGACGGAGCGGGAAAATATCTGGGGATATTTTCCTTGCTCTGGGCAGTTATCAAACAGGCGATCCGAAGGGGAAGGTTCCCTGTTTGCAGTGTTAGAGGCATGTGACAGCTACATGGAGGGCACCAACGGATTCGTCTCATTTTTCTGAACGTTTTCATATATAAATTATTTTCATCCGAGTTATGGACTATTTTATATGATTTTTCAAAGTTTTAAACAATTTCTGGAATTTCTGGAATTAATCCAAATTCGAAAATAATTGGGAAATTTGCTAGGTGCACCCGGTGCAGTGCACCCAGCTGTGTACACAGAGGCTGACAGTGGGGCCCAGTTGTCTGCCCAGTCAGCAGTCAACTGTGGACTTTGACTGGTCAAACTGACCAGGGGGTCCCACCTGTCATTGACAGAGTTCCTTTAACAGAGGTTTAATTTAACTAATTATGTTAATTAGCTAGTGGGACCCACTTGTCAGTGTCATATTAATTAACAGATTAGGTTATTTTATAAAATCAGATTAATTAGCGCGTGGGGTCCACATGACAGCGGCTGGGGCTGCCCAGTCAGCAAAGTTGACCAGGTCAACCCAGTCAACTGGGCCTGCGGGGCCCACTGGCAGTGACCTAGGGTGGGCCCTGGGCCGGCCACGTCAGCGGCAGCGCCGGAGCAAGCTCCGGCGACCAAAAACCATGGCGACGCGCACGGACGGCCGTCGGGATTTGGCCATAGGGCACGGGAAGGTGCATGGCTAGGCGCGTTCGAACGAGCATTCGACGGTATGTCGATTGGTGATGGAGGCGTGGCCAGGGATGACCTGTAGCGGCGCCGGCATTGACGACAGGCGGCGGCCGGAGGTGAAGCTCGACGGAGTCGAGGCTACGGGGCTCGTACGAGACGCACCGAAGGGCTAGGCAGCTCCCATGCGATGCCAGGAGCACCGTGGTGTGCTCGCCCGAGCCAGAGCAGCACTACAGCGAGCACAGTGGCGGCGGCGAGCTTCGGCAATGACGGCGAGATGAGCCAGGGAAACGCACGAGCTAGCTAGCAGAGGGGAAAGATAGGGGAGCTCACTGCGATCCTGCAGGTGTGCAAAGCGGGCGCGGGGAAGGCCTGGTGGCGCCGGAATCGTCGACAGAGCTCGTCGGGGCCGAGGAAGAAGACGACGAGGTAGGGGCCGATGCAGGGGCCCCGGGCTCCAAAGGACGGCACCAGGCGACGGATCGGACGATGACGGAGCGAGTGGACACCAGCTCAGCCGGCGGGGACGACGGGGAGCGCGCAGACGACAACGGCCATGGCGATGGAGCTTTGGGTGTGAGCTGCGGAGGCGAGGGCGAGCGACAGAGAGGGGGATAAGGACTGGGAATGTGTCCCCGAGGAGTGTGGTGGCATTCTTATCCCCTCCCGACGCCTGTAGCGACGCGGAGCGGCGAGGTGGCTCGGCGGCAACGGCGAACTGGCTCGGGCGCGCGCGCGGTGCTGACACGGGGAGGAGAGAGGAGGGAGACGATGGGGGGAGGCAGGCTGGGCCAGGCACTATGCACTAAGGCCCAGTGCACAGTGGCCTTTCTCTTTTCTTTTTCTGTTTCTTTTATTCTTTTGTATTTTGCATTTTCTCTTGATAGCAAAGGATTTTTATAAAATGTGAAACTTGCCACATAAATACATTGCATTATTTGGCACTGCCACAAAAATTTGGGAGGCATTTGAATTTGTTTGAATTTTTCATAAATGAAAAAGCATTTAAAAATGATGATTTGACACTGTTTTAATTGCTATAGCCCATTTAAGCAAATAGGTGATGTTGTTTTCCATAACAAATAATTGTTATGGAATATTTGCTAAATGATGGACTATTTTGCAACCATGTTTGTGCAACTTTAAATTTCGCTTGCAATTTGAATTGATTTCAGTGGTGGAATCTGAAATGAGATATCATTCCACTTTGATCAAGCATTGCAAAACAAGGTGACTTAGCATAATCATGAGGATCACTGTAGCTCATTACATAGGGGGTGTTACACTCCCTCGCACCTACACCAGAGGACTCCCTCGACCTCCACGAGCCGCCCCGTCTCCTCGCTGCATCTCCGGGATGCCCGTGGCCTCGTCTCCAAGCTCGGCCGACGGCCACGTCCGCCGGAGCCCAAGCCGTCATCGTTCCGTCCCTCCTCGGCGTCCGCACATGGCCTAGGTGGGAGCAGTCCGCCGTCCCGAACCCGCCGGTGCCCTCGCCTCGGCCGGAGATGGCCGGAGGCGCCGGGGCCAGCGCGCATGCTCGGCCGCGGCCTCCTCTCTGCCCCGCATTGGGAGGAAGAAGGAGAGAGAGGAGAGAGAGGGAGTCAACGCGGGCCCCACGCGTCAGTGAGCCAGCGGCCGGGCCCAGTGTTTAAGTGGAGGCGTATTCACTGAAATCCGTGTTCATCGAATGAAAGCGTATTCTTCTGCTTCTTCGGACAGAAATGCGTTTTCTCCATCCGAAAGCGTATTTCAGCAAAGTGCGCTTTCTGTTTTCAGCCCTGCCGGCCGAAACCTCTAAATTGCGGACGTTCGTCAGTTAAGCGCAGAAAAGCACAATTTTTATTTGTTTTTCTACCTAACGAACGAACGGCCGTATTTTCGCAACCGTAACTCCGAATCAGGTGATTCCAAAGCCCACGTTCTCTATTCGTCGATCCCGTTCTGTTGGTGTCATTTTCAATATGTTTTCACACTCTGAAAATGACCATTTTTCCCTTGCCCTCTAATCAGCTCCGCCGGGAGAGAAACTTTTCTGGCAAAATATTTCCGCGAGCTCCTCGCACTTCTTCCCAGTGATTCCACCAACCCCAGGCAAGCCACGACAGCCACTTGCATGATGGCATTGCAATAGCCATGGTTTCGACTTAAATGTTTCAATAATTATTTGTTCATATATTTATTTTGAATGCTATGCATATGCTTGTGAATCCATGCTCATTCCTTATGCCATGTTCATTTTCATCTAGTGAGTGAAATGATTAAGTGCTAATGTTATTATCACGTTTCAGTCTTGTAATCATTTCCGATGCTAGTGATGATGATATGCTCCTATGAATTGTTATGGTTAGTTATGAAAATACTTGTGATATTCATGATCATCTCTATGCCATGCTCATTTGCATCCCGTAGACTAAATGATTTATTGTTGTTGATGATATACTAAATGGTTATATTGCCCATCCATGCGTATGTTGACATCATGCTCATATGCACTATCATTTCATCATGTTATGGCTCAGCTCATCACCATTCAAGTTGAACCTGGCATTAATCGAACTTGAACAAATCTGTTGGCTGAGTTATAGTGCCACCGAATCGAGCTCACCAGTGCAGCCACATTTGCCTTATGGGGGGCCCTAATGCGGTCTATTGTCATGCCTCTCACCGGTGCCTCCAACTAGGGAAGGTTATGTGCGCGCGCTACCCTGATCAGGTAGGTGGCCATAATCTTGTGTGCCCAAGTTGTATGGTACCATTGTCCCCGTTTGGGACCGTTTGTTTTGTTTTGCCATGACGGTGGCCGGCCACGAGGTGGCAGGATGTCACGAGTTGACATCCGGGCCACCCATGACATAGCCCAAAGGGGAGTTTGTCGGAGTGGCCGGGAGAGTGTCATGCAATAGATTGGTTTTGTCGGAATGTCGTTGGTCCACCCGAATGGGAGCACGAGGCCATGAGTTCCGTGGTGTGGGTACAGTGCACTAACCTCTGCACAGTGTATAATCTATCAATAGCCGCGTCCTCGGTCATGGACATACTTAGTAGTAGGTCACACTATGGGTCAACAGTAATAATAACCTGGATAATTAACAACCCCGGTTCCATGAGGAAAAGAAGTTGGTTGATCTTTATGTGGTCATGTGATGATCACACGTAAAAATCAAGCTCCGTGTGTGATTCGTCTCCAACATATCTATAATTTATGAAGTATTCATGCCATGTTTATTATAGTTTTGTATGATTTTGGTGCACTTTTATATGGCTTTTATATGATTTTTATGGACTAATATATTGACCTAGTGCCCAGTGCCAGTTGCTGTTTTCTGCTTGTTTTTGGTTTTCCACAAAATCCATATCAAATGATGTCCAAATGCAGCGAAACTTTTTCACAATTTTTTCTGGAAGAAAACAGACCCAGGAAGCTTCGGGGGAGCAGCAGAAGACCTACAGGGGCCCCACAAGCCACCAGGGCGCGCCACCCCCCAGGCGCGCCCTGGTGCCTTGTGGGTCCCCTGTGGCACCTCTTTGCGTGATTCCAATGCTGAAAAATCATATATATTCAGAAACCCCCGAAAGTTAACCTAGATGAGTTTTTACGCCGCCACAAGCCTCTGTTCCAAAGCGATCTCATCTGGAGCCCTTTTCCGGCACCCTGCCGGAGGGGGGAATCATCATTGGAGGCCATCTTCATCATCCCGGCGGTCTCCATGATGAGGAGGGAGTAGTTCACCCTAGAGGCTAGGGGTATGTACTAGTAGCTATGTGTTTACTCTCTCTCTCTCTCTCGTGTTCTTGATTTGGCACGATCTTGATGTACCGCGAGCTTTGTTAATATAGTTGGATCATATGGTGTTTCTCCCTCTCTATCTTGTTGTGATGAATTGAGTTTTCACCTTTGAGGTTTCACTATTATCGGATTGAATACTTTTATGGATTTGAGAACACTTGATGTATGTCTTGCATATGAATACCCGTGGTGACAATGGGGTATTATATTGATTCACTTGATATATGTTTTGGCACTCAACTCGTGGATTCCCGAGGTGACATTGGGGTAATCTTTGCATAGGGGTTGATGCACGTTTTCGTCCTACTTTCTCCGGTAGAAATCTTGGGGCACTCTTTAAAGTTCTTTGTGTGGATTGAATATTATGATCTAAAGTTGTTTGATGCATATTGAATAATCAACTCACGGATACTTGTGGTGACATTGGAGTATCTATGTGACATTAGAGTTGGTTGATGCGTATCATATGGTGTTATTTTAGTACGAACTCTAGGGCTGTTCGTGCCACTTATAGGGATGGCTCAATAGATTGATCGGAAAAGATAACTTTGAGGTGGTTTCGTACCCTACAACAATTTCTATCTTATGTTCTCTGCTAATAGGAACTTTGGAGTGATTCTTTGTCGCACGTTGAGGGATTGTTATATGATCCAATTATGTTAGCATTGTTGAGAGATTGCACTAGTGAAAGTATGAACCCTAGGCCTTTTTTCTAAGCATTGCAATACCGTTTCTGCTCCGTTTTATCACTTGCTACCTTGATGTTTTTTTATTTTCAGATTATAAAAACCTATATCTACTATACATACTACATTTGTATCACCATCTCTTTGCCAAACTAGTGCACCTATACAATTTACCATTGTATTGGGTGTGTTGGGGACACAAGAGATTTCTTGTATTTGGTTGAAGGGTTGTTTGAGAGAGACCATCTTCATCCTACGCCTCCCACGGATTGATAAACCTTATGTCATCAACTTGAGGGAAAATTGCTACTGTCCTACAAAACTCTGCGCTTGGAGGCCCAACACGAGTCTACAAGAATAAGTTGTGTAGTAGACATCAGTGTGGTCATGTGATGATCACGGCGGTATAGTTGATACCGAGCTTGGTTCATCCTGAGGTGATCATGTGATGTTCACGACGGTAAGTTTGTTACATATGGAGGTTACGAGATAACCTCCGAGAAGAGTAAGTTGGTCCAAGGGACCTTAAACATCGACCCCCCTCTCATGCTAGTGCTAGTATCATCATGTTCATATCATGAGTAACATGTACATGCCATGCTCACTCTCATGTTGATTCTAGTAGTATCATGTTCATCAATGATAATTAACCTGCAAATGCCATGCTGTTGGTTGTCTTGATTGCTTTGGTTGCTGTGAGCTTGCGAGTACATTCAAAGTACTCACCTGGCGTGTCATGCCAGATTGCAGGCGATGCCGTGATTGATTGCTCGTTGAGGATCCCGAGTTTGCGCTCTAGGACGTGTCCCAGCCAGAGTCCTTGCGGAGTGGAGTCCATCACCGTCGTCATTGTTCCGCTGCTAGAAGCTATTCCGCTACGAGATGTTCCGCTGCTAGCATAGAGTTACCTTAGCAGGCGTAGTATCACCGTGACCCTGTAATCTTTTGTAATATCGGACCCTTGTACCCGATTATTTGTAATAAAGAGCTGATTTGTTCTATGCCAAGCAGTGCTGTATTCCAAAAGACTTGATCTCTGGGCTGGAATATGGGGTGTTCCGGTTTCTCTGAGCCGGGGTGCCACAACGCATGGTATCAGAGCAGGTCTGGCTGTAGGACGCCCTAGCCAGCGCGAGCGTTAGAAACCGGTAGTTCAGAGTCTAGCTTGCTTGTTGCATTTGGTTGCTACATTTTCTTGTCGCATAGCATGCATATAGACTTATTATCTTGTCGCTAACAGTTAATCTTGTGAGTGTAGGTGGCATCGGCTTCGATCCACTACCTGCACCCTCCCGCTTTGCATACCTGCTCTTTGGCGTTTGGTGTCATCTCTGTCCCAATGGAGTGATGCCCAGGTACCTTGTGGTGTCCATCACTTGCAGGACTGATGCACAGGTATCGCGCCAACATATCTTTTCTTCAGCCACACCTATAGCTTCGGCGATAGACAAGCTTCTATCCTGGATCTTGCCATCCTACTCGCCACTTTGGCAACCCTTACTGGTCTTTGTTACCAGGAAAGGGTAATGCCAGCAGAATCTTCTTTCCACCGCTATCCTACCCTGTCACTCATTCCCTGGACGAGTGCGGTTCCCTTCCGTTCACTTGAAGATGATGTGGCCGTGACATCCGTGTTCCGCTACATGATCACCGAGTACGTCCTCATCCCTAAGCCCATCCAGATGCAACCGGTATTGAGCCAGTGCTTGGTGTAGCTCTGTTTACACCAACCTCTCCACACGTTGATTCACTTTCGTGCACACCGCCATAGCATGTTAGATCGTAGTACCCAAGTTCCCATGAGATTTGTGTGCTTAAGTAGGCATGCATATTGTCGTGGATAGCAGTAAAATGTGATGTTGCTTGTATGTAATCTTGATGCCTTGTGTGCTTTTGTTTGAGTCGTTTCTTTTGCATCTTTCTTTGGGCCTTCGATGTTACCTTATTTTCCCTTATGAAAGTTGCTCATCGAACCACCACCGGACTCGAAGAATCAGTGAGGAATTCAATTATTTGGAAGCTCAGCTAAACATTATGGAATTCTCAACCGACTGCATTATATTGGGAATATATGGTTTTAATACAAATGATATTCTGGAATGATTATCAGCATCAAGTCTACATCAGTGTGCAACCATCACTGCAGTAATGATTAAACAAGCAGGAAGATGAGTTGTGTACCGGACCAACAGTATATTTTGAGTCAAAGGTATGGTTCATATACAGGGTTGCTTCCGCCTTCAGTAAAAATTTGAAACATGTTATACCGGAAGCAAGCAAGAATGTGCCATGTATCCAGTACTCAGCAAGAAGGATAGTTCGACAAATTCTTTTCATACAAGTAACCAACAGCAGGAGAATTAAGGTTATATATATGCCACTCGGTCCGCAGATCACAGAGAGAAGTTTCTGGTGCAAGCAACCCAGTCTTCCTCCGCACGCTACCAGAGAAGCTTACGACGCAAGGTTCCTCAGTCTTCTTTAGTACGACATGTGGATGACTTACCGTGTAAGATACCCAGTCTTCTTCGGTAAGCTATCGCAGAAAGCTTCCGGCATAAGCCACCAAATCTTCCTCGGTAAGCAACCAGGGGAATAGCTTCTGAGGTACGATACCCAGTCTTCTTCAGCACGCTATCCCGGCAAAAGCTTCGAATGTAAGCTATTCAGTCTTCTTCAGCACAATACTCTCGATGGCTTCCAACACAAGCTATCCAATCTTCGTCAGTACGACACTACAAGCAGTTGACAAAATTACACAGTGAGTTGGCAGTGCAACTCAAGGGTCAAGCCCACAATAGTTTGGTCAGAAACACGAGCTAGTCAGGACCCAAGTGTCTGCCTCGGGAATCAAATGCTCAGCTACACACACTTCCATATATATTGTGAGCATGCTGCCATGGTCATGCAAGTCACTCGTACGATGATGCAAGCATGGTGAGAATCCGACAACCACATGAGTTATGTAAGAGGAAGAAAGCCAGTTATACACCTTAGTGTGATGCAAGGACCGACAAGCTATAACATAAGACCACATTGGGACAACAATCTTGGCAGTGGTTATCAAGGCCAGCTTCCTCACACCCGACAAGGCGATATCGTTAACCCTCGTCACCAGCTTGTATGATTGCCGACAACAGTGAGCTCTATACGAGTACATGTGAACCTGGTATATTCCCTATGACACGAGTCATGAACAAGGATAACGTATGAATGCCGAAATGTTGCACCTATGGTCACACGAAGAATTAAGGATATATATAGCCAAGCTCTTTCAGCAAAAGATTCAGAAAAAGAGAACAATAATGAAGGAGCAAGGTCGACAACGCGGGTGTGATAATCGTTGCCCGAACAACACGGTACGAATACCCAAGACAATATGATTCCGTAGCAATCACCATGAATATACACCCAAGGGGTATACTCTGTTGGTAAGGACCTCATATCAGGGTAACTCGCTTGTCCAAATGTATATACTCAGAATTGTCAGTATCGAATATCCAAGTCTGCCATGTCAGACCAAAAGCCAGCTCCATAGTTTGACTCCAGCAACCATGTTAACGCATCGCACGGCTTATGGATATACCGACAGAATGTGTACTCGAAATGCTGAACAACAATCTCGGATCATGTGTCCTCACATATGGTACCTAGTGAAATGATAGCCTGTCGTGAACAAGAGCCTTCCGCTAAAACCATCGGCAGTCAAGTCTCCGGATGCTATTGCTATAAGGCCGTACTCCTTTATACTGGCCACGACAGGCGACAGTCGAATTTTGGTACGGATTTGATACTCAAGACAGTGGAGTCAGCCAAGATGATTCAGAAATCCCCGCAAGTAGTCAGATTCCGCCAAGACAAGGGTTATGATTCCCAGTATGGTTTGAACCCGGAGGACATGCATCTAGTAACCCGATGCAATGATTAAATGTTTCGTGTCCACCAAGGGAATTTGTTCATAACTCCATTGAATACTATCGGTGCTGGATAGAAGAATGTCACGTCAATTGGAAATCACTCCCGGACTTATGGAAATTCCAGTCATGATAATAGCAGATAAGCCAGCAGATATGAAAGAATTGGAGTCGGCGTAAGGTTGAACATATGAGGGAAGGACTGTCAGAACGTGGGTATGGTGAAGCAAACCACCCCAGAGCAAGGCAGTCAGATCATATGAAATTCAGTGGGAACAACTTATAAAGGAAAAGGATACCCGAGTTGGAAACGGTTTCCTTAAGTCAGAATATTCATACTTGTTCCCTGAGCAACCAAGTCTCGAGGACGAGATTTTTGTAAGGGGGGTAGGTTTGTGACACCCCGATTTTTGGCCCTTTCTTTTTCTTTTGGGTTTCTTTGGAATTTTATTTGGAATTCCTTTTCTGTGGCTCTGTGGTCTTGAAACCTGAGAAGATCATCTGTTCTTCCTCTCTCAAGTGGTTCATCACTCTCAAATCTTTCCCAATGCCATGTCATTTCCATCTTAGCCCAACCCCAAATTCTTTTCCTGGGAATATTCCTTTTTCTATTAAAGGAATAACCCTGTTTGCTCTAGGTTGTGAAGCAACCTATATTTCTGTCTTTCCTAAAATTCCCACAAAATTCTCAAAATTCCTTTGGACCATATGGACCTTGGATATGTAAAAATATTCAAGATTTCATGCCCATGGTGAGCACACCATCCAATATTTGTTTCTGGTCATAATTTCATTTTGTGAAGCAACTATATTTTATATGGATTCATAAATTCTGAAATTTTACCAGTACATTCTCCTACTTATATAACTTCCCTCTACCAAATTTGGGCTCATTTCATTCAGCCAATTTCTCTCTATAACCCCCCCCCCCAAGTTTCTGTTCAGTAGAAAGCATTGTGAAGGAAGTACCATTTTTATTTATCCAAATGGTATGAAATTTTTACAGTGCCTTCATATGCCCAAATGATCACTCTCTACCAAATTTCGGACCAATCCAACACTCTATGTGAGTGCAGCTTCAAGATCTAGTTTCTGGACCAGATATGCAGTTGTGAAGCAACTATGATAAATCTTGGTCAAAATCCTTTCATATTTCACAGTATCGTAGTCCTTCCTACCCTAGACCCCAGTGACATGTTGTTTCTCCAGTTACCCATCCCATTTTACCACAGCTTCTAGTCCAAGTTTGCTACATCAAACTTTAGATGATCCCTCCCATCAGCACATAGTTGCTTTCATCGAACCAAGTCCATAGCGGTGCTCTAGCAAGTAGGGTCCACGCGGTAGACAGCTTTTTCCAGGCTACAGTGCATCGCGTGCGCCTGTTCACGCGGTGAACACGCGTAGAGCGCGTGCACTATAGGCAGAACGCGTGCTCTAGACTTTGGGGCCCTCGGCTACCGCCCAAACCACGAGCTCTCGCCACCGCACCTTGTCTACAGCGTCGCCCGCACTCCCCTGCGTCCACGCATACCCTGGCCCCCTTCCCTTTCCTCCCCGGCGTGCCACGCCACACCACGTGCCCGCGGCCGCCGTCGTTTTCTTCCTGGCATCTTCTTCCTCGAGCTCTCCCGAAGCCCTCTGTGGCCTCTCCGCATCGAGTGAACCCTCTGGCCCCTCTCTCCCTCCCCTATGCGTGTCCTCCTCGCCCCAGTGCGCCGGCGCATGCGTCGCCGTGGCCGCGCTCACCTTCGAGCTCGCCGGGCTATATATAGCCCGTCCCCGAACCCCTCGGCCTTACCAAGCTCCTCTCCTCTCTCCTAGCAATCGCCCCGACCACTCAATTGAGCTCGAGGAGCTCCCCTACCCTCCCATTGCCGCCATGGCCGCCGTCGGCCTCGTCCTAAATTCTGGCAATGCCGGCCTCCTCTCTCCCTCCCACCTACACCAGAAGACTCCCTCGACCTCCACGAGCCGCCCCGTCGCCTCGCTGCATCTCCGGGACGCCCGTGGCCTCGTCTCTAAGCTCGGCCGAGGGCCACGTCCGCCGGAGCCCAAGCCGTCATCACTCCGTCCCTCCTCTGCGTCCGCACATGGCCTAGGTGGGAGCGGCCCGCCGTCCCGAACCCGCCAGTGCCCTCGCCTCGGCCGGAGGTGGCCGGAGGCGTCAGGGCCAGCGCGTGCTCGGCCGCGGCCTCCTCTCTACCCCGTGTCAGGAGGAAGAAGGAGACCGGGGGGGAGAGAGGGGTAAACGCGGCCCCGCGCGTTAGTGAACCAGCGGCCGGGCCCAGTGTTTAAGTGGAGGCGTATTCACTGAAATCCATGTTCATCGAATGAAAGCGTATTCTTCTGCTTCTTCGGACAGAAATGTGTTTTCTCCATCCAAAAGCGTATTTCAGTAAAGTGCGCTTTCTGTTTTCAGCCCCGCCAGCCGAAACCTCTAAATTGCGGACGTTCGTCAGTTAAGCGCAGAAAAGCACAGTTTTTATTTGTTTTTCTACCTAATGAACGAACGGCCGTATTTTCGCAACCGTAACTCCGAATCAGGTGATTCCAAAGCCCACGTTCTCTATTCGTCGAGCCCGTCCTGTAGGTATCATTTCACTATGTTTTCACACTCTGAAAATGACCATTTTTCCCTTGCCCTCTAATCAGCTCCGCCGGGAGAGAAACTTTTCCGGCAAAATATTTCCGCGTGCTCCTCGCACTTCTTCCCGGTGATTCCATCAACCCCAGGCAAGCCACGACAGCCACTTGCATGATGGCATTGCAATAGCCGTGGTTTCGACTTGAATGTTTGAATAATTATTTGTTCATGTATTTATTTTGAATGCTATGCATATGCTTGTGAATCCATGCTCATTCCTTATGCCATGTTCATTTTCATCTAGCGAGTGAAATAATTAAGTGCTAATGTTATTATCACGTTTCATTCTTGTAATCATTTCCGATGCTAGTGATAATGATATGCCCCTATGAATTGTTATGGTTCGTTATGAAAATACTTGTGATATTCATGATCATCTCTATGCCATGCTCATTTGCATCTCGTAGACTAAATGATTTATTGTTGTTGATGATATGCTAAATGGTTATATTGCCCATCCATGCTTATGTTGAGATCATGCTCATATGCACTATCATTTCATCATGTTATGGCTCAGCTCATCACCATTCAAGTTGAACCTGACATTAATCGAACTTGAACAAATCTATTGGTTGAGTCATAGTGCCACCGAATCGAGCTCACCAGTGCAGCCACATTTGCCTTATGGGGGGCCCTAATGTGGTCTATTGTCATGCCTCTCACCCGTGCCTCCAACTAGGGAAGGTTATGTGCACGCGCTACCCTGATCAGGTAGGCGGCCATAATCTTGTGTGCCCAAGTTGCATGGTACCATTGTCCCCGTTTGGGACCGTTTGTTTTGTTCTGCCACGACGGTGGCAGGATGTCACGAGTTGACATCGGGGCCACCCATGACATAGCCCAAAGGGGAGTTTGTCGGAGTGGCCGGGAGAGTGTCATGCAATAGATTGGTTTTGTCAGAATGTCATTGGTCCACACGAATGGGAGCACGAGGCCATGAGTTCCGTGGTGTGGGTACAGTGCACTAACCTCTGCAGAGTGTATAATCTATCAATAGCCGCGTCCTCGGTCATGGACATACTTAGTAGTAGGTCACACTATGGGTCAACAGTAATAATAACCTGGATAATTAACAACCCCGGTTCCATGAGGAAAAGAAGTTGGTTGATCTTTATGTGGTCGTGCGATGATCACAGGTAGAAATCAAGCTCCGTGTGGTCATGTGATGATCACGATGGTATAGTTGATGCCAAGCTTGGTTGATCCTGAGGTGATCATGTGATGTTCACGACAGTAAGTTTGTTACATATGGTGGTTACAAGATAACCTCCGAGAAGAGTAAGTTGGTCCAAGGGACCTTAAACATCGACCCCCCTCTCATGCTAGTGCTAGTATCATCATGTTCATATCATGAGTAACATGTACATGCCATGCTCACTCTCATGTTGATTCTAGTAGTATCATGTTCATGAATGATAATTAACCTGCAAATGCCATGTTGTTGGTTGTCTTGATTGCTTTGGTTGCTGTGAGCTTGCGAGTACATTCAAAGTACTCACCTGGTGTGTCATGCCAGATTGCAGGTGATGCCATGATTGATTGCTCGTCGAGGATCCCGAGTTTGCGCTCTAGGACGTGTCCCAGCCAGAGTCCCTGCGGAGTGGAGTCCATCACCGTCGTCATTGTTCCGCTGCTAGAAGCTATTCCGCTACGAGATGTTCCGCTGCTAGCATAGAGTTACCTTAGCAGGCGTAGTATCGTTGTGCCCCTGTAATCTTTTATAATATCGGACCCTTGTACCCGATTATTTGTAATAAAGAGCTGATTTGTTCTATGCCAAACAGTGATGTATTCCAGAAGACTTGATCTCTGGGCTGGAATACGGGGTGTTCCGGTTTCTCTGAGCCGGGGTGCCACAGTCCCCCTCCTCTTGGCCGGCCAAGGGAGAGGGACTTTCCCTCCCCTTGTGGCGCCCCCTCCTCCTCCTCCAACCTATATATACTAGAGGTTTTTACACTATTGGATGCACAAGTTTTGGGGCCTCCTCTAGTTCTCTAGTTTTAGTTCTAGTTGATCAATTAGAGCTTGACCTAGATCCTCTAATCCTCATAATTAGAAGCCCAATGTAGTTCTAATCTCCTCCCTCTAATTCTCCGGTGATGATACGTCCATTTTGCATCATGTTTTCCTACTGTTATTTATTATGTTTGGGGTCATTATTTGACTTCATGAAGCAATCCTAATGCCTTTTCTCTCTTATTTTGCAAGTTTCACATGAAGAGGGAGATTGCCGACAGCTGGAATTCTGGACCTGAAAAAGCTACAGTAGAGATAGATATTCTCCTCAACTCCAAATGACCTGAACATTTACGGAGAATTATTTTGGAATATATAAAAATATTGGCGGAAGAAATACCAGGAGGGGACCCACCAGGGAGCGACAAGCTCAGGGGGCGCGCCCTACCCCCCTGGGCGCGCCCTGTGAGCTTGTGGGCCCCCTGGCAGGCCTCTGGGCCCATCTTCTCCTATAAGATGCTATTTGCCCTAGAAAAAAATTAGAAGAAGACTTTTGGGACAAAGCACTGTCGTCTCGAGGCGGAACCTGGGCTGGAGCACTTTTGCTCTCTGGCGGAGCGATTCCGCCAGGGATACTTCCCTCTAGGAGGTGGAAATCGAAGCCATCGACATCACCACCGATCCTCTCATTGTGGGAGGACCAATCTTCATCAACATCTTGTTCTTGAGGACATGGGAGAAGTCTTGTTATAAGTAATCATGTGAAGTTGGTATTCGTTCGATATTTTGATGATATGTATGTTGTTCTTCCTTTAGTGGTGTCATGTGAATGTCGACTACATGACACTTCACCATACTAGGGTCTAAGGGAAGGCATTGGGGAGTAATAAGTAGATGATGGGTTGCGAGAGTGACAGAAGCTTAAACCCTAGTTTATGCGTTATTACGTAAGGGGCTGATTTGGATCCATATGTTTCATGATATGGTTAGATTTATCTTAATTCTTCTTTCGTAATTGCTGATGCTTGCGAGAGGGGGTAATCATAAGAGGGTTGCTTGTTCAAGTAAGAACAGCACCCTAGCACCAGTCCACCCACATATCAAATTATCAAAGTACCGAACGTGGATCAACTAAACATGATGAACGTGACTAGACGATAATTCCCATGTGTCCTCGAGAACGCTTTGTTTACTATAAGAGAACATTTCGACTTGTCCTTTGCTATAAAAAGGATTGGGCCATCTTGCTGCACTTTAGTTACTATTGTTACTTGTTACTTGTTACGAATTGCCTTGTTACAAAACTATCTGTTACCGCTACTTTCAGTACTTGCAGAGAATACCTTGCTGAAAACCGCTTGTCAATTCCTTCTGCTCCTCGTTGGGTTCGATACTCTTACTTATCTAAAGGACTAGGATTGATCCCCTATACTTGTGGGTCATCTAGACTCTTTTCTGGCACCGTTGCCGGGGAGTGAAGCGCCTTTGTTAAGTGGAATTTGGTAAGGAAACATTTTTATTACATGCTGAAATTTATTGTCACTTGTCACTATGGAAATTAATCCTTTGAGGGGCTTGTTCGGGGTATCTTCACCTCGACCAGAAGCAATAAGAGTTGCCCCTCAACCTATTGAACCTACTAAAAATATTTATTATGAGATTCCTTCGGGTATGTTAGAGAAACTGCTAGCTAATCCTTATGCAGGAGACGGAACGGTACACCCTGATATGCACTTGATCTATATAGATGAAATTTGTGGATTGTTTAAGCTTGTAGGTTTATCCGAGGATAGAGTTAAGAAGAAAGTGTTCCCTTTATCTTTGGGGGGAAAGGCATTGACATGGTATAGGCTATTGGATGATATTGGCACATGGGATTGGAACCGGTTGAATCTGGAATTTCACCAGAAATATTATCCTATGCATTTGGTTCATCGTGATCGGAATTATATATATAATTTTTGGCCTCATGAAGGAGAAAGTATCGCTCAAACTTGGGGGAGGCTTAAGTACATGATGCACACATGCCCCAATCATGAGCTCTCGAGATAAATTATTATACAGAACTTTTATGCTCGGCTTTCTCATAATGATCAATCCATGCTCGATATTTCTTCTACTGGTTCCTTTATGAAGAGAACTATTGAATTCAAATGGGATCTTCTGGAAAGAATTAAACATAACTCTGAAGATTGGGAAATTGACAAAGGTAAAGAGTTAGGTATAAATTGTTTTAAATCTTTTACGGAAACTGATGTTTTTCATAAGTTTAGTACTAAATATGGATTTGACTATGAGATAGTAGCTACCTTTTGTGAATTATTTGCTGCTCATGTTGATCTCCCTAAGGAGAAATGGTTTAAGTTTCATCCACCTATTGAATTAAATGAAGAACCTATTATAGTTAAAGATGAAACAATAATTTATAATGTTGATCCAGTTGTGCTAACTACTTATATTGAGAAATCTCCTTTCCCTTTTAGGATTAAGGAACATGCTAAAGCTTCAATTGTGGTTAATAAGAGCAATATCAAACTAATTAAGCCCTCTGAACAAATTAGAGTGGAACCTAATGTTGCAATGATTAAAGATCTCTTGGTTGATAATATTGATGGACATGTTATATACTTCTGTGAGGAAGCAACTAGGATTGCTAAACGAGAAACATCGGATAAAAACAAACCTGTTGTTAGCATGCCTATTGTTTCTGTTAAACTTGGAGATCATTGTTATCATGGTTTATGTGATATGGGTGCTAGTGTAAGTGCTATTTCGTTTTCTCTTTATCAAGAAGTCATGAATGATATTCCACCTGTTGAGATTGAAGATATTGATGTTACTATTAAGCTTGTGAATAGAGATACTATTTCACCACTTGGGATTGTTAGAGATGTTGAAGTCTTGTGTGGTAAGATCAAATACCCTACTGGTTTTCTTGTTCTTGGATCACCACAAGATGATTTTTGTCCCATTATATTTGGTAGACCTTTCTTGAATACGGTTATTGCTAAGATTGATTGTACTAGGGAAACGGTCAGTGTTAATTTTGGTGATGTATCGCATGTATTTAATTTCTCTAAGTTTTGTAGACAACCTCATGATAAAGAATTACCTGATAAAGATGAAATTATTGGTCTTGCTTCTATTGTTGTTCTTCCTACCGATCCTTTAGAACAATATCTGCTAGACCATGAAAATGATATGCATATGAATGAAAGAAATGAAATAGATGAGATATTATTTAGACAAGCACCTATCCTTAAACACAATTTGCCTGTTGAAACTTTGGGAGACCCTCTCCCGCCTAAGGGTGATCCTATGTTTGAATTAAAGAAACTACCTGATACATTAAAATAGGTTTATCTTGATGAAAAGAAGATATATTCTGTTATTATCAATGCTAACCTTTCATAGCATGAAGAAAAGAGATTACTTAAGACTCTGAGGAAGCACCATGCTGCTATTGGATATACTCTTGACGATCTTAAGGGAACTAGTCCCACTTTATGCCAGCACAAGATTAATATGGAAACTGATGCTAAGCCAGTCGTTGATCATCAACGCCACCTGAATCCTAAGATGAAGGATGTGGTAAGAACTGAAATATTTAACCTTCTAGAGGCAGGTATAATTTATCCTATAGCTAATAGTAGATGGGTAAGTCATGTTCATTGTGTTCCTAAGAAAGGAGGTATTACTGTTGTTCCTAATGATAAAAATGAACTTATCCCACAAAGAATTGTAACTGGTTATAGGATGGTAATTGATTTCAGGAAATTAAATAAAGCTACTAGGAAAGATCATTACCCCTTGCCTTTTTATTGATCAAATGTTAGAAAGATTATCTAAGCATGCACACTTTTGCTTCCTAGATGGTTATTCTGGTTTTTCTCAAATACATGTGTCACAAGAAGATCAAGAGAAAACCACTATTACTTGTCCTTTTGGAACTTATGCTTATAGACGTATGCCTTTTGGTTTATGCAATGCACCTGCTACCTTTCAACGATGTATGACTGCTATATTCTCTGATTTTTGTGAAAAGATTGTTGAGGTATTCATGGATGATTTCTCCATTTACGGGACCTCTTTTGATGATTTCTTAAGCAACCTTGATCAAGTTTTGCAGAGATGTGAAGAGACTAATCTTGTCTTAAATTGGGAAAAGTGCCACTTTATGGTGAATGAAGGTATAGTCCTTGGGCATATAATTTCTGAAAGAGGTATTGAGGTAGATAAAGCTAAAGTTGATGCAATTGAGAAAATGGCATGTCCTAAAGATATGAAGGGTATAAGAAGTTTCCTAGGTCATGCTGGTTTTTATAGGAGGTTCATAAAAGACTTCTCTAAAATTTCTAGGCCTCTTACTAATCTTTTGCAAAAAGATGTTCCATTTATGTTTGATGATGATTGCGTAGAAGCCTTTGAAATACTTAAGAAAGCCTTAATTTCTGCACCCATTGTTCAACCGCCTGATTGGAACTTACCCTTTGAAATTATGTGTGATGCTAGTGATTATGCTATTGGTGTTGTTCTAGGTCAAAGAGTCGATAAGAAACTGAATGTTATTCATTATGCTAGTAAGACCTTGGATGGTGCTCAAAGAAATTATGCCACTACTGAGAAATAATTTTTAGCACTTGTGTTTGCATGTGATAAATTCAGACCTTGATTATAAAGTTACCATTCACACCGATCGTGCTGCTATTAAATATCTTATGGAAAATAAAGATGCTAAACCTAGACTGATTAGGTGGGTTTTTATTACTTCAAGAGTTTGATTTGCATATTGTTGATAGAAAGGGAGCTGAAAACCCGGTAGCAGATAATTTGTCTAGAATGGAAAATGTTCTTGATGACCCACTTCCTATTAATGATAATTTTCCGGATGAGCAATTAGCTGTTATAAATACTTCTACTTCTCAAAATAATCCTTGGTATGCAGATTATGCTAATTACATTGTTGCAAAATATATACCACCTAGTTTCACATACCAATAAAAGAAAAAGTTCTTCTTTGATTTAAGACATTACTTTTGGGATGACCCACATTTATATAAAGAAGGAGTAGATGGTGCAATTAGACGTTGTGTACCTGAGCATGAACAGGAACAAATCCTATGGAAGTGTCATTCCGAAGCATACGGAGGACACCATGCGGGAGACAGGACTGCACATAAGGTATTGCAGTCTGGTTTTTATTGGCCTACTCCCTTCAAGGATGCACGTAAGTTTGTCCTTTCTTGTGATGAATGTCAAAGAATTGGTAATATTGGTAGACATCAGGAAATGCCTATGAACTATTCACTTGTTATTAAACCATTTGATGTTTGGGGATTTGATTATATGGGACCTTTTCCTAAATCTAATGGATACACTCATATTTTGATTGCTGTTGATTATTTCACTAAGTGGGTAGAAGCTATTCCAACTAGTAGTGTTGATCACAACACATCTATTAAAAATGCTTAAAGAGGTTATTTTTCCAAGGTTTGGAGTCCCTAGATATTTAATGACTGGTGGTGGTTCACATTTTATTCATGGTGCATTTCGTAAACTCCTAGCTAAATATGATGTCAACCATAGAATTGCATCACCTAATCATCCTCAGTCTAGTGGTCAAGTTGAATTGAGCAATAGGGAAATAAAATTAATTTTGCAAAATACTGTTAATAGATCCAGAAAGAATTGGTCTAAGAAACTTGATGATGCATTATGGGCTTATAGAACTGCTTATAAAAATCCTATGGGTGTGTCTCCGTATAAAATGATCTATGGAAAAGCATGTCATTTACCTATTGAATTGGAACATAAAGCTTATTGGGCAACTAAAGAACTTAACTATGTTTTTAAACTTGCCGGTGAAAAGAGGATATTTGATATTAGCTCCCTAGATGAATGGAGAACCCAAGCTTATGAAAATGCCAAGTTGTTCAAAGAAAAAGTTAAAAGATGGCATGACAAAAGAATCCAAAAATGGGAATTTAAAGTATGTGATCAAGTTCTATTATACAACTCTCGTTTCAGATTCTTTGCAGGAAAACTTCTCTCTAAATGGGAAGGACCATATATCGTCGAAGAAGTTTATCGCTCCAGAGCTATTAAAATCAACAACGCCGAAGGCACTAATCCAAGAGTGGTTAATGGGCAAAGAATTAAACATTATATCTTAGGTACTCCCATTAATATGGAAACAAATATTATTCAAACTATGACACCGGAGGAACACATAAAAGAGACCTTCCGGAACAGTCCAGAATCCTGAAAAGGAGTCGGTATGTGATGGGGTAAGTAAATCGACTCCAAAAGTTTCATAAAAGTACTTTTTGTTTGTTTCATAATTTATAAAAAATTAGAAAAATAATAAACAATCGGGAAAGTGCACGAGGGAGCGACAACCTCGGGGGGCGCGCCCTACCGCCCAGGGCGCGCCGTGTGAACTTGTGGCTCATCCGTGGACTTTCCCGACCCCGTTTTCTTTCCATATTACTTGTTTTACACGGGAAAAATTCATTATATATACTCTCGGGTGTTTTGACCACCGTATCACAAGTTTCTCCTCTGTTCTTGTTTCGTGCTATTTTCTGTCTGGTTCTCGAGGCCAGGCATCATGTCTTCTTCCTCCTCCAACAACGTGGGAGACGATGCTTGGTTTCTGCAGATGGAACTCGAGAGAGAGGAAGCCGAGGAGGTCACCATGGAAGAAGGGTCAAGAGATTCGCTAGAGGTCCACCCTCCGGCTTCGGAGAGAGGTACTCTAGCTGGTATCTCCACTACTCCAAACCCCCATCAAGCCATGAGGACAACGATGAGCCAAGGAAGTCAAGAGGTACAAGAGGGACCTACCCCTAGGAGGCCCTTACACAGGTTACATCGGATTTTTTTTCATAATTTGGTTCACAATTATGGAGTTGAAAATACTCCCCGTATGCACATACCTTCCAATTGGGACATCTCTCGTCCAAGCAAAAGTGATGCAGGAAAGAATGCTTGGGACCTAGAGAATAAGCACATTATGAAAGAAGTACAAAAGAATGCTGAGATGATTCAACACATGTTGCAGGAAATCCAGAGTTTGAAGGAAATCTTAATGAATGTTATAAAGGACAAGCCTATCACTTCATCATAATCATCATCCCCGAAGAAGGAAACTTGAGTACACGGGTATGGGCACCACCCTTGGCTTGCTCCAAGCTTGGGGGAGGTACCCCGGTATCATATCACCATCACTTTTACCATCATTATCTATCTTAGTTTGATCTTTAGTTATTTCGTGATTTAGAATAATAAAGTTTTAGTATGATCTAGTTTCGAGTGCTTGTTTCGTGATCTATCTATCTATGTAATCGAGTGTGAGAGTTATATAATAAAGAGTAGTTTAAGTTTGGTTGCTTTACCTTTTTGTTCGAATCCTAGCAATGAAAAGAATATAAAAAAGGATCACATAAAAGAAGTATAATTGATAAAATTTGTTGGAGGTTAACAAACATAGTATTGGTCATTGATGCAATTCATGAAAAAGCAATAAAGAAAGAGAGGTCTCACATATAAATATACTATCTTGGACATCTTTTATGATTGTGAGCCCCCATTAAATATTCTATGCATGATCAAATAGTTGACGTTGGACAAGGGAGACAACATAATGGGTTATGTTTGCTTATATTCACATAGAAATTATATTGTCATGGATCCTCTAACATGTGGTGCTTGCTCATAATCTTTTGCTAGCCAAAAATTCGCACTAAGTAGAGATACTACTTGTGCACCCAAAAACCCTTGAACCCAGTTTATTGCCATGAGAGTCCACCATATCTACCTATGGATTGAATAAGATCCTTCAAGTAAGTTATCATCGGTGCAGAAAGCAATAAAAATTGCTCCTAAATATGTATGATCTTTTATTGTAAAGGAAAATAAGCTTTGTACGAACTTGTGATGGTGAAGAAATAAAAGCGACGGACTACATAATAAAGTTTCTATCACAAGGGGCAATATAAAGTGGCATTCCTTTCCATTAAGAGTTTGCACATCCCAAAATAAAAAGCACATGACAACATCTGCTTCCCTCTGCGAAGGGCCTATCTTTTACTTTTCTGTATTTACTTTTATGCAAGAGTCAATAGTGTTCATCCCTACTCCATTCTTATTTACTCTCTACTTGGCAAGCATCATGTGGTGGGGAAGATCCAGCCATATATATCCCGTTGGATGTAGGTGATCATGAGTTATTATAGTTGACATTATCCTCAAGATAAATCAGTTGGGAGGCGAAACCTATAAGCCCCCATCTTCCTATGTGTTTGACTCAAACTTTTGCTCCATAAATATGCCAAGAGTGTTAGCAATCATGGAAGACTAAATGATAGTTGAGTATGTGAACTTGCTAAACAAAGCTCTTACATGGACTCTTTCTGGAAATATGATGAACTGCAATTCTTAATTTGGATGACTGAGATCATAGTTTCTTAGTTTTCAATGAAGTTTGTGGTTCATACTTTAATTTGTGAATGAATTGTTACTTGATCATGAGAAGTTTTATGATTATATTGCTGCTATGATAATGACCATGATGCTTTCATGCACGTATTTTGTTTTATCGACACCTCTCTCTCTAAACATGTGGTCATGATTATCGATTTCGGCTTTCGGTTGAGCACAAGCGAGGTCTAAGCTTGGGGGAGTTGATACATCCATTTTGCATCATGTTTTCCTACTGTTATTTATTATGTTTTGGGTCATTATTTCACTTTATGATGCAATCCTAATGCCTTTTCTCTCTTATTTTGCAAGTTTCACATGAAGAGGGAGATTGCCAGCAGCTGGAATTCTGGACCTGAAAAAGCTACAGCAGAGATAGATATTCTAATCAACTCCAAATGACCTGAACATTTACAGAGAATTATTTTGGAATATATAAAAAATATTGGCGGAAGAAATACCAGGAGGGGACCCACCAGGGAGCGACAAGCTCAGGGGGCGCGCCCTACCCCCTGGGAGCGCCCTGTGAGCTTGTGGGCCCCCTGGCAGGCCTCTAGGGCCCATCTTCTCCTATAAGATGCTATTTTCCCTAGAAAAATCAGAAGAAGACTTTCGGGATGAAGCGCCGCCGTCTCAAGGCAGAACCTGGGCAGGAGCACTTTTGCTCTCCGGCAGAGCGATTCCACCGGGGATACTTCCCTCCGGGAGGGGGAAATCGAAGCCATCGACATCACCAACGATCCTCTCATCGTGGGACTACCAATCTTCATCAACATCTTCACCAGCACCATCTCCTCTCAAACCCTAGTTAATCTCTTGTATTCAATCTTTGTCCCAAAACCTCAGATTGGTACCTGTGGGTTGCTAGTAGCATTGATTACATCTCGTAGTTGATGGTAGTTGGTTTATTTGGTGGAAGATTATATGTTCAGATCCTCAAGCATATTCAATACACCTCTGATCTTGAACATGAATATGATTTGTGAGTAGTTACTTTTGTTCTTGCGGACATGGGAGAAGTCTTGTTATAAGTAATTCATGTGAAGTTGGTATTCGTTCGATATTTTGATGATATGTATGTTGTTCTTCCTTTAGTGATGTCATGTGAATGTTGACTACATGACACTTCACCATACTTGGGCCTAAGGGAAGGCATTGGGGAGTAATAAGTAGATGACGGGTTGCGAGAGTGACAGAAGCTTGAACCCTAGTTTATGCGTTATTCCGTAAGGGGCTGATTAGGATCCATGTGTTTCATGCTATGGTTAGATTTATCTTAATTCTTCTTTCGTAGTTGCGGATTCTTGCGAGAGGGGGTAATCATAAGAGGGTTGCTTGTTCAAGTAAGAACGACAACCTAGCACCCATTCACCCACATATCAATTTATCAAAGTAGCGAACGCGAATCAAATAAACATGATGAACGTGACTAGACGATAATTCCCATGTGTCCTCGAGAACACTTTGCTTACTATAAGAGAACGTTCTGGATTGTCCTTTGGTATAAAAAGGATTGGGCCATCTTGCTGCACTTTAGTTACTATTGTTACTTGTTACGAATTGCCTCTTACAAAACTATCTGTTACCGCTACTTTCAGTACTTGCAGAGAATACCTTGCAGAAAACCGCTTGTCAATTCCTTCTGCTCCTCGTTGGGTTCGACACTCTTACTTATCTAAAGGACTATGATTGATCCCCTATACTTGTGGGTCATCAGGTGATGATTAGTTCTGGACAGCGAAGCGCTACCGGATCGTGAAGACCGTATGCTTGCAACCAAGTAGAGAGGTCGTGCTTTCGGTCTTCCGTTCGAGGGATTGTTCATGGGCGGTTCACGGGATCATGCATCTATGGTTCGAGGGACTCCAAGTACGATCTACACCGACTCGTCTACTTCCGTTGCTACTCAGAGTCGGTAAACGGTCGTGATCCTAACCATTTATGCATCTTAATATTGTTCCTGGCTGATCGTAGGGCGATTTTTTTTTGTTTTCTACTACTTTTCCCAACAGTGGCATCATGAGTGGTTCCATGAGTAGATGTAGGTTTCTATCTAGATCACATACGGATGTGAGGGTTTGATGTTCTTGCTATGCTTCCCTCGAGTATTGCTTTGGTTCAGTTCATTGACGTCATGATGTAGCTTTGTACAAAGTTCTGACAATCGATCGGCTCTGGCTGTCGACGATCTGCTAACAGTTCTTTGGGCTTCATCATAGTCAAGAATAGTGAACCGTCGCAATCACAAGAGGGCGATGAAGATGAACGATCTTCTAGGGGGTCATGCGTATTTGACGAAGTTTAGTGTGGGGCTAGAGATTTTTAATTAAGTCTCTTCCGTCACACACCCCGAAAGTTAATCTAGCAACAAGAATTGTCGCCTAGCTACTGTTATCTGGGAACCCTAGAATCCACATAATTAAAATTTTCTAAAACCGATTAGAGGACATCTAACTTGGTTTCGCAGGTTTGCATGTGATGTGGTATAGCCTTCATCATGATAATGAGTTTATGTATGAGATGGTTATATGTTGTAACGTTAAGTGGCTTGCGCGTCACGGCATGATGGCTGGATCCACAAGATTGCCACTTTAATGTAATAGATGTAGAGATAGCCTACATGTTACAGGTGATGGTGGCAAGTGTACACAGAGAACTCCGGCGTGGAGAAGGTGTACCAGGCGCAGGAGGAGGTGCTGAAAATTTCGTGCCACGGTAGCGTTTTCTGAAATTGGTACCATGGCAACATTTTTGAAACGGTCGCCACGACAACGTTTTCTGAAATTGCCACCACGACAGCGTTTTGGAAACGGCTGCCACGGCAATGATTTTTCTACCACCACGGCGATGTTTCGACTGAAGATTCAAGAAGACCGTGAAGACTTCCCGATGCCCAGGGCTATACCATATCATGCTATTATGAATTGCCTGAGATGTTTATCCCTTTCTTGTTTGCACCCTTTGATTGCGCAGTAGTCAATTATTAGGGTGATCTCTCACTGAAAATATCAAGTTAAAAGGTGATCTTCCCAGTGTTGCAACTGTCTATATCACGTAGCTTTCCAGAGTGCGTCATGTCCACGTGAGTACAAATGGATTGTGAGGTGTAAGGCGGGCGAGGTCAGACCGAGCAAGTAGATGGCACTCGGTTTTCTTGAAGTTCTGGCAGAATTGTTCCGAGCTCGGAGCACAAAGCATCGAAAGATGAACAAGAGTCATATGGAGATATGATCGGCAAAAGATGGCCTACCGGTCGAAGTTCATGTCATCAGTGATGTCAACATCAATGGCTATGAACTAGATCAGGTTCTTGAATCATTCACTTTCAATTATGAGAGATATTGATTTGAGTGGGAGTGCACTTTATATTAAAATTTGTTTAAACACTAGTGAAAATTAATTATGATCAAATGTCTAAGTGAATTTTGTGCCTACCGTTGTAGATCAATGGCTCGCAATATGTTCAACTTAGCCTCTATGTTAGAGAAATAAAATTGGCCGCAAATGGTGGAAACTATGTGGATTGGATCCGGAACCTGAGATTTGTTCTCACGAGTGATAAGGAGTATGTGTTGGATCAGTCCCTAGGTGATCCTCCCGCAAAGGATGCACCACAAGAAGTTGTAGATGCTTTCACTGCTCGTAGTGATGACTATGAGTCAGTCCAATGCCTCATGTTGACTTGCATGGATCCTGAACTATAGAAAAGTTTTGAACATTCTACTACTGAATTTATAATTGGGCCACTTGAAGTTCTGTACAAGAAGCAGGCAAGGACTGAACATTTTGAAATAACCAAGGCCTTGATTGAATGCAAGATGGCAGAAGGTTCCTCAATGAGTGAACATATAGTGAAGCTTGCTGGCTATGTTGATAGACTGGCTACTCTGGAATTTGGAATTCCTCCAACACTTGGTACATATATTGTGCTTGCTTCACTCCCCCCATCTTATGATGGTTTTATCATGAATTACAACATGAATGGGATGGAGAAAAGTATAAACGAGTTGTTCGCTATGCTCAAAACTGCGGAAGCTGGAATGCAGAAGAACAAGCAAGTGTTGATGGTCAATAAGACCACCAGTTTCAAGAAGAAGGGCAAGTCCAAAAGGGAGTCTACTAGCGCCGGTAAGACCGTGTCTCAGAAGAGGAACAAGGGCGGAGCCACTAAGGAGACTGAATGTTTCTACTTGAAGCAGAAAGGACACTAGAAGCGCAACTGCAAGAGGTACTTGGCGGATAAGAAGAAGAACGGTTCTTTCGGTAAAGGTATAAAAGTTATGCAAAGTTAATGTTATTCTACTTATTGATTTCCTGTATTTCATGAGTATTTGATACTGATCGGTTGCTCTCATTTGCAAACCAATGTAGGGACTACAGAAAGCTCACAAGTTGAGAAGGAATGAAGTCATGATGCAAATCGGGAATGGTGATGGGATAGCTACTCAAGACCGTTGAAGTCATGCCTTTAGTTTATCTTCAAGATTTATCTTAGTACTAAATAATAGTTATTTAGTTCCAGAGTTGCGTGAAACATTATGTTTTGGGATACGCGACGGATATTCTTGTAAGTTTTAAACAATGGTTGTTCAAGTTGTTATAAGAATATGTTTTGGATTTGCCTCTATTATTGATGGTTTATTCATGAATCTTGAATTGAATATTTACAACATTAATGCTAAATGTCTTGAGAAGACTGATAAACTCCACTTAAATGTGGCACCACTTGGTTATATCGGAAAATAATCTTCATAAAGATGAAGTGTTAAAATCTTTTAATTTGGAATCAATTGACAAAATACATAGTGATGTATGTGGACCGATGAGCAAACCAGGGCGCGGTGGATACTTATACTTCATTGATGTTTTGAGTAAATATGATTTACTTAATGAAACATAAGATCTGAAATATTTGAAAGGTTCAAAGAAATTCAGGATGAAGATAAGAATCATTATGACAAGAGATAAAGGGTTCTTCAACCATGAAGAAATATGTCTAAGTCATAAGTTTACCAAACACTCAAATAATTGTGGAATTATTTACCGATCTGCTTTTATTAATTTTGGGGATATGCACTTTAAACAGCAACATATACACTAAACATAGCACCGCCTAATAGCCTAGAAAACAACACCGTAGGAGTTATGGAGTTCACAATCCAGACAAATGCTAATTTGTAGGTTATCCCAAAGACATAATTGGGAATTCCTTCTACCAAAAGTTCAAGGATAAAGTGTTTGTCACATAGAATGAATACTATCTCGAGAAGGAGTTTTCTCGCTAAAGAAGTAAGTGGGAGGAAAGTTCAGCTTAATAAGATTATTGAATCTCTGGCAAAAGTAAGAAAAATTAACAAATCGGAAGTTTTTCCAAAAGTTGTTCACAAAACTAAGCCGGAAGTTACTACACCAGATGTAGAAACTCTAATTAAAGCTTGTAACTGAACTGCATAGACCAGGAAGAGTTAATGAACCTCCTGAATGATATCACGATGAGATATTCATCTTAAAAGAAGATGAACATGCGCACTACAAGGAAGCAATGGCGGCGGCCAGCTCAAAGGAATGGCTTATAGCCATACACACCGGAATGAAGTTCATATACGACAATTAAGTTTGGAACTTGGTTGATCCTCTAGAAGGAATGAAGTAAATGGAATGGATGTCAAAACTAGTTTCCTAAATGGAAAGGATGTATGAATGATACAACCGGAAAGTTTTGTAATTCCTCAGGATACCGGATGGGTGTGCAAACTTCAAAAAAAAATCTTTATATAGTTTGAAGTAAGTATCAAGGAGCTGGAATCAACATTTTAATGAAATAGTCAAAGAGTTTGATTTTGTTAAAACGATGAAGAAACTTGTGTATGTATGAAGTTTAGTGGGAGCTATATAGCATTTCTGATCTTATATTGTAGATTGAAAATAATATAAAGTTTCTAAGTGTCGGTGTACTGAAACATGGGTGCCTTCGTAACCTGACTTGTGCACAGGAAGTTGAAGCCTTCCTGACGGCAAGGGCTTGCCGGAGGGTTGCTGTGACCCAAGACTCAATAAACAAGACCATGAAGAAGACCTCCAGGCAGGTCATCGAGAAGTACTATTCTAGTACTAAAGATCAAGATTGCCCTTGCCGGCAAGCTTCGTGCCGGCAAGGTGAAGACCAAGACTTTGGTTGCCGGCAAGCTCCTTGCCGTCAAGCGAAGGCCCGGCAAGCTCTGCACCAGCAGGCTCGTTCTGTCCCGTTACCGCTCCACCTCATCATCGGCTAGATAAGCACGTATGATAGGTGTCGAGCGGGCAGGCAGTCAACATAGGTGGCCAAGGCACGTGTCAGCATGCCATGCAAGGATTAACTTTAATGACACCTGTCCCTGGGATGTGTCAAGATAATAGGAGGGCGGCAGGACCGGTGGTGCAGATCTTTTACCCAAAGCCGTGCCTCCCCGACGTAGCACCTAACGGTGCATTTAATGTGTTGGTCCTACCCCGTTAGGAGATAGACTTGGTGACGGTGCAGTCACTATTCATACCCTGTAAATTACCGTATTAGCCACTGTGGTAACCCCTTGGCCTATAAAAGGAGGCCCACGGCTATAGTTAGAACGGTTGACTTCTAGTTCAATTACACGATGTAGCTGCACTTCCCGCGCACCTTGCCGGCAAGTTGCGCTCCTTGTAACCTTGAGTTCATACACAATCAAACTACAAGAATAGGAGTAGGGTTTTACGCTCACAACGGCCCGAACCTGGATAAATCGTTGCTTGTTCTCACATCTATTAGCCCTGCTCTTTGTAGCACATTGATCCCACAGCCGAACCGCAAAGGGGCCCTCTCGGTCCCATAGATTGTCGTTTTCCCACGACATCTTTGGCGGGCCAGCTAGGGGATCTTGTATTACGAATCAGTGTTCATAGTGTGAGTACCTGCCCCATCACCTTCGTCGATGGCGCTGAAGAAGAAGAGCGGAGGCACGACGGCTCCCACCATCTCCAAGTGGCCTTCCCAGGCGTCCGCAGGCGGCGCAGCCGGCGTAGGCACCACGGCTGGGACGGCCGGGGCAGGAGGCGCCGGCGGGGCGGGTGGTCCTGGACGGCGTCAAGCCGGCCCTGAGCATCGTCCTCATGATGTTCAGGCACCACCACCACCACCACGCCAACCCATTGGTGAGCATGTGTTGCGGCAGCAGGTACGCGATGAGCATCCTCCTAGCCCTGCCAGGAGTTGAACGCCGTCCCGTTCCGTGTTCCCCGCCATGCCAACCACAGCGGCAGAAGCCATGGCGCGGGTTCAAATGCTTTTGAACCTCCTGCCAGCTCCTAACAAGATGGACGAATGGAGGGCCACCATTCAGAGCCTCATCAGTTTTGCCGATCCCGGCAAAACACAGGATGTGGGCCCCTCCAGACGACCACCCACAGTGCCGGCAGGACCACTTGGCTACCGTGCCGGAGACGGTGCACCGATGGTGCAGTCGCCTCCACGTCAATAACCATAGCGGCGGCAATCTCGCTGGTCAGACGACCAGGACGCTATGTCCATGGCATCGTCAGATCCGCGAGGCCGCCAAGACCAGCGCCAAGTGCTCCACGGACAGCGCGATGAAGACACCCGTACGAAGATCGAGCGGCGCCAGGAAGCACGCCGTTAGTCAGACGACCGTGCCAGGCCGGTAGCATACGTGCCAGTGCCAGGGTACCCTGGGTGCTTACCTTGCGAGGTGGGCTACCCAGCGTTTACTCGTGAGCTACGGCAGGTTTGCTGGCCATCCACCCGTGCCTTCAAGCCAGAGCTGCCCAACAGATACGACGGCACGCTCAGTCCAGCAGAGTTCCTTGGCATCTACACCATCGCGGTGCAGGCCGCTGGGGGGCGGGACGACAAGATACTGGCCAACTACTTCCCGTTGGTGCTCAAGCCCAACGTTAGGTCATGGTTGATGAACTTGCCGGAGGGCTCCATTTCTTCTTGGTCAGATCTGTGCCATCAATTCATGGGTGCCTACCAGCGTGGCCACAAGCTCCCTGGTCAGGAGTTTATTGTCGAAGAAATCAAGAAGCTAGAAGCAGCAGGCCTGGTCAGAGGAGTGCTACACCCTACGTGGTTAGCCAATCCAGTGGTAGTGCGCAAGGCGAATGGGAAGTGGAGGCTTTATATAGACTTCACTGATATAAATAAAGCCTGTCCAAAGGACCCTTTCCCTTTGCCGTGCATCGACCAGATTGTGGACTCCACTGCCGGCTGTGAGTTACTCTCTTTTCTTGATGCCTATTCTGGTTATCATCAGATCTTTATGGCCAAGGAAGGTGAGGAGAAAACCGCATTCATCACTCCATGTGGCACATACTGCTTTTTGCGTATGCCTTTCAGATTGAAGAGTGTTGGGGCAACATTTGCCAGAGCAGTTCAGATCAGTTTTGAGCCACAGCTGCACAGAAATGTGGAAGCCTCCATGGATGACATTGTGGTCAAAACCAGAGACAAGTCAACACTAATCCAAGATTTGGAAGAGACATTAGCAAACTTGCGCAAGCTCAACTTGAAGCTCAACCCCGAGAAGTGTGTGTTCGGTGTTCCGTCCGGCAAGCTTCTTGGGTTCCTTGTATCTCAGAGAGGGATTGAAGCCAACCCCGACAAGATCAAAGCAATTGAGAAGATTGAAGCACCAAGACGCATCAAGGACGTAAGGCGTCTTGCCAGCTGCGTTGCCGCCCTCGGCAGGTTCATCTCCAAATCGGCAGAGCGCGCCTTGCCGTTTTTCAAGATATTGAAAAAGGAAGGCCCAGTGAACTGGACTCCGGAAGCGGAGGCCGCGCTCCAAGATTTGAAGGAGTACCTGTCCTCTCCACCACTCTTAGTTGCGCCTAGGCCGCAAGAGATGTTGCTGCTATACTTAGCGGCGACGAATCAAGTGGTTAGTGTTGCACTTGTGGCTGAAAGAGAGGAAGATGAAGAGGAGGTAGCAGCCGCATAGCCATGACCCAACAAGCCAGAATCTTCTCCGGCAAGGTCAGGTGCCGACAAGCCAGAGATTGTGCAAGACAGCAAGCCAGATCAGCAAGTTGTGAAGAAGAAGATGGTGCAGCGCCCAGTTTACTTTGTCAGCTCTCTCCTGCAAGGGGTAGATCAAGGTATTCTGGTGTGTAGAAGTTGCTCTTTGGCCTTCTCATGGGCTCAAGGAAGCTGCGCCATTATTTTCAAGCACACCCAGTCACCGTGGTCACTCGCTTTCCTTTGCAACGTATTCTGAGAAATCCAGAAGCAACCGGCAGGATTGTGGAGTAGGCATTGGAGCTGTCAAGATTTGATTTGAAGTTTGAGAGTACCTCAACAATTCAGAGCAGGGCTTTGGCAGAATTCATTGCAGAATGGACCCCAATGCCAGACGAAGAAATTCCAGAGACCTCTCTCCCCGGCAAGGAAACTGTTGACGATTGGATCATGTACTTTGACGGTGCTTTCACACTGAAAGGTGCCGGTGCCGGCGTGCTTCTTATAGCACCCAATGGAGAGCACCTCAAGTACGTGCTTCGGATGCACTTTCCCAGGGAGTAGGCCACCAACAACACTGCTGAGTACGAGGGATTGCTTGCTGGCCTACGCACTGCAATCGACCTTGGTATTCGAAAGTTGATTATCAGAGGCGACTCGCGGCTTGTGGTGAGACAGGTCAATAAGGATTACCAGAGCCCTTTGATGGAGGCCTATGTTGATGAGGTGAGGAAGTTGGAAGAGCACTTTGACGGTCTGCAAGCGGAGCACGTTCCCCGTGCCCAGAATTGGATTGCCGACGACCTGTCAAAGCTTGCCGCCCAAAATATGCTTGTGGAACCAGAAACTTTTGTGCTCCATCTGACTAGGCCATCTGTTACACCATCAAGACTGGCAAAGAAGAGAAAGCAAGACATTGGTGGTTACTTTCCGGCAGAGCTACTGGCAGCCGCCAAGAAAGTAGAAACCACCGACAAGATACCCTTGGCCAGTGAGATGCAGCTTCCGGCAAGCCAGAGCCTTGCCGTCGAAGCAAGCGCTCCCGTAGAGGAATTCTAATCCATTTTGCATCATGTTTTACTATTGTTATTTGTAGTGTTTTTAATCAATATAATACTTCGTGGAGCAATTCTAATGCCTTTTCTCTCTTAATATGCAAGAATTACACAAGGAGGGAGATTGCCGGCAGCTGGAATTCTGGACCTGAAAAAGCTATGTCAGAGATACCTATTCTGCACATCTCCAAATGAGCTGAAATTTCACAGAGATTTATTTTGGAATAAATAAAAAATATTGGAAGAAAGAAGTACCAGAGGGGCCACCCAGGTGCACACGAGGCACCAGGGCGCGCCACCCCCCCCCCCCCCCCAGGCGCGCCCTGGTGGCTTGTGGGGCCCCTGGCCAGCCTCCAGTGCCCATTTTCTGGTATAAAAGCCCATTTGCCCTAGAAAAAATAAGCAGAAGACTTTTGGGATGGTGCGCCGCCATCTCGAGGTGGAACTTGGGCAAGAGCACTTTTGCTCTCCGGCGGAGCGATTCCGCCAGGGATACTTCCCTCCGGGAGGGGGAAATCGGAGCCATCGACATCACCAACGATCCTCTCATCATGGGAGGACCAATCTTCATCAACATCTTCATCAACACCATATCATCTCAAACCCTAGTTCATCTCTTGTATTCAATCTCTGTCTCAAAACCTCAGATTGGCACCTGTGGGTTGCTAGTAGTGTTGATTACATCTAGTAGTTGATGCTAGTTGGTTTATTTGGTGGAAGATTATATGTTCAGATCCAATATGCTATTCAATACCCCTCTGATCTTGGACATGAATATGATTTGTGAGTAGTTACTTTTGTTCTTGAGGACATGGGAGAAGTCTTGTCATAAGTAATCATGTGAATTTGGCATTCGTTCGATATTTTGATGATATGTATGTTGTTGATTCTCTTAGTGGTGTCATGTGAACGTCGACTACATGACACTTCACCATCTTTGGGCCTAAGGGAATGCAATGTGGAGTAGTAATTAGATGATGGGTTGCTAGAGTGACAGAAGCTTAAACCCTAGTTTATGCGCTAATCCGTAAGGGGCTGATTTGGATCCATATGTTTAATGCTATGGTTAGATTTATCTTAATTCTTCTTTCGTAGTTGCGGATGCTTGCAAGTGGGGTTAATCATAAGTGGGAGGCTTGTTCAAGTAAGAATAGCACCCAAGCACCAGTCCACCCATATATCAAATTATCAAAGTAGCGAACGCGAATCAAACAAACATGATGAAAGTGACTAGATGAAATTCCCATGTGTCCTCGAGAACGCTTTGCTTATTATAAGGGATCATTCCGGCTTGTCCTTTTCTACAAAAAGGATTGGGCCACCTTGCTGCATTCTTTGTTACTATTGCTACTTGTCACTTGTTACAAATTATCTTGCTATCAAACTACTCGTTACCGATAATTTCAGTGCTTGCAGAAAATACCTTGCTGAAAATCGCTTGTCATTTCCTTCTGCTCCTCGTTGGGTTCGACACTCTTACTTATCGAAAGGACTATGATTGATCCCCTATACTTGTGGGTCATCAAGACTCTTTTCTGGCGCCGTTGCCGAGGAGTGAAGTGCCTTTGGTGATTGGAATTTGGTAAGGAAACATTAATATGACGTGCTGAAATTTATTGTCACTTGTCACTATGGAAAGTAATCCTTTGAGGGGTTTGTTCGGGGTATCTTCACCTCGACCAGAAGCACAAATAGTTGCTCCTCAACCTACTGCACCTACTAAAAATATTTATTATGAGATTCCTTCGGGTATGATAGAGAAACTGCTAGCTAATCCTTATGCAGGAGATGGAACGGTACATCCTGATATGCACTTGATCTATGTGGATGAAATTTGTGGATTGTTTAAGCTTGCAGGTTTATCCAGAGATGCAGTTAAGAAGAAAGTATTCCCTTTATCTTTGGAGGGAAAGGCATTGACATGGTATAGGCTATGTGATGATACTGATACATGGGACTGGAACCGGTTGAAGCTGGAATTCCACCAGAAATTTTATCCTATGCATTTGGTTCATCGTGATCGGAATTATATATATAATTTTTGGCCTCATGAAGGAGAAAGCATCGCTCAAGCTTGGGGGAGGCTTAAATACATGATGTGCACATGCCCCAATCATGAGCTCTCAAGAGAAATTATCTTACAGAATTTTTATGCTCGGCTTTCTCATGATGATCAAACCATGCTCGATTCTTCTTCGACTGGCTCCTTTATGAAGAAAACTATTAAATTCAGATGGGATCTTTTGAAAAGAATTAAATGCAACTCTGAAGATTGGGAACTCGACAAAGGTAATGAGTCAGGTATAATACTTGAATTCGATTGTGTTAAATCTTTTATGGATACCGATGCTCTTCATAAGTTTAGCACTAAATATGGACTTGCCTCTGAGATAGTAGCTTCCTTTTGTGAATCATTTGCTACTCATGTTGATCTCCCTAAGGAGAAGTGGTTGAAATATCATCCCCCTATTAAAGAAAAGATTGAGGAACCCGTTAGTGTTAAAGAAGAAACAATTGTTTACCATGTTGATCTAGTTGTGCCTACTTCTTATATTGAGAAACCACCTTTTCCTGTTAGGATTAAGGAACATGCTAAAGTTTCAACTGTAGTTAACAAAATTAATATTAGAGCACCTAGACCCTCTGAACAAATTAAAGTTGAACCTAATGTTGCTATGGTTAAAGATCTCTTGGTTGATAATATAGATGGGCATGTTATTTACTTCTGTGATGAAGCAGCTAGAATTGCTAAACCAGATCCTAAAGATAAAAACAGACCTGTAGTAGGCATGCATGTTGTCTCTATTAAAATAGGAGATCATTGTTATCATGGCTTATGTGATTTGGGTGCTAGTGTGAGTGCTATTCCGTTTACCTTATATCAAGAAATTATGAATGATATTGCACCTATTGAAATAGAGGACATTGATGTTACTATTACGCTTGCAAACAGAGATACCATTACACCGCTTGGGATCGTTAGAGATGTTGAAGTCTTGTGTGGAAAAATAAAATACCCTACTGATTTTCTAGTCCTCGGTTCTCCACAAGATAATTTTTGTCCCATTATATTTGGTAGACCTTTCTTGAACACTGTTAATGCCAAGATTGATTGCGCTAGAGGAACTGTTAGTGTTAATTTTGGTGGTATGTCTCATGAGTTTAATTTCTCCAAGTTTCATAGACAACCTCATGATAAAGAATTGCCTAGTAAATATGAAATTATTGGTCTTGCTTCTATTGCCGTACCTCCTACTGATCCGTTAGAACAATATTTACTAGACCATGAAAATGATATGCATATGAATGAAAGAAATGAAATAGATAAGATGTTCTTTGATCAACCACCTATCCTTAAACACAATTTGCCTATTGAAACTCTTGGAGGTCCTCCTCCACCTAAGGGTGACCCTATATTTGAATTGAAGCAATTCCCTGATACATTGAAATATGCTTATCTTGATGAAAAGAAGATATATCCTGTTATTATTAGTGCTAACCTTTCAGAGCATGCAGAAAAGAGATTACTAAAAACCCCGAGGAAGCACCGAGCTGCTATTGGATATACTCTTGATTAAAGCTTCTGGAAGCAGGTATAATCTATCCCATAGCTGATAGTAGATGGGTAAGTCCAGTTCATTGTGTCCCTAAGAAAGGAGGTATTACCGTTGTCCCAATGATAAAAAATGAACTCATTCCACAAAGAATTGTAACTAAATATAGGATGGTAATTGATTTTAGAAAATTTAACAAGGCCACTAGAAAAGATCATTACCCCTTACCTTTTATTGATCAAATGTTAGAAAGATTGTCTAAGCATACACACTTTTGTTTCCTAGATGGTTATTCTGGTTTCTCTCAAATACCTGTATCACAAGCCGATCAAGAGAAAACCACCTTTACTTGTCCTTTTGGAACTTATGATTATAGACGTATGCCATTTGGTTTATGCAATGCCCCTGCTACCTTTCAAAGATGTATGACTGCTATATTCTCTGACTTTTGTGAAAAGATTGTTGAGGTTTTCATGGATGATTTTTTCGTTTACGGAACTTCTTTTGATGACTGCTTAAGCAACCTTGATCGAGTTTTGCAGAGATGTGAACAAACTAATCTTGTCTTGAATTGGGAGAAGTGCCACTTTATGGTGAATGAAGGTATTGTCTTGGGGCATAAAATTTCTGAAAGAGGTATTGAAGTTGATAAAGCTAAGGTTGATGCTATTGAGAAAATGCCATGTCCTAAAGATATTAAAGGTATAAGAAGTTTCCTAGGTCATGCTGGTTTTTATAGAAGGTTTATAAAAGACTTCTCTAAAATTTCTAGACCTCTTACTAATCTTTTGCAAAAAGATGTTCCATTTGTTTTTGATGATGATTGTGTAGAAGCCTTTGAAACACTTAAGAAAGCCTTAACCACAGCACCTATTGTTCAACCACCTGATTGGAACTTGCCTTTTGAAATTATGTGTGATGCTAGTGATTATGCTGTTGGTGCTGTTCTAGGATAGAGAGTTGATAAGAAATTAAATGTTATCCATTATGCTAGTAAAACTCTAGACAGTGCCCAAAGAAATTATGCTACTACTGATAAAGAATTTCTAGCAGTTGTGTTTGCATGTGATAAATTCAGATCTTACATAGTTGATTCTAAACTAACTGTTCACACCGATCATGCTGCTATTAAATATCTTATGGAAAAGAAAGATGCTAAACCTAGACTCATTAAGTGGGTTCTATTGCTACAAGAATTTGACTTGCATATTATTGATAGAAAGGGAGCTGAGAATCCCGTAGCAGATAATTTGTCTAGAATGGAAAATGTTCTTGATGACCCACTTCTTATTAATGATGATTTTCCTGATGAACAATTAGCTGTCATAAATGCTTCTCGTAATACTCCTTGGTATGCGGACTATGCTAATTATATTGTTGCTAAATTTATACCACCTAGTTTCACATACCAACAAAAGAAAAAATTCTTCTTTGATTTAAGACATTACTTCTAGGATGACCCACATATTTATAAAGAAGGAGTAGATGGTATTATTAGACATTGTATACCTGAGCATGAACAGGAACAAATCTTACGGAAGTGTCATTCCGAGGCTTACGGAGGACACCATGCGGGGGACAGAACTGCACATAAGGTACTACAATCTGGTTTTTATTGGCCTACTCTTTTCAAGGATGCTCGTAAGTTTGTCTTATCTTGTGATGAATGTCAAAGAATTGGTAATGTTGGTAGACGTCAGGAAATGCCTATGAATTATTCACTTGTTATTGAACCATTTGATGTTTGGGGATTTGATTATATGGGACCTTTTCCTATATCCAATGGGTATACACATATTTTATTTGCTGTTGATTACGTTACTAAGTGGGTAGAAGCTATTCCAACTAGTAGTGCTGATCATAACACTTCTATTAAAATGCTTAAAGAAGTTATTTTCCCGAGGTTCGGAGTCCCTAGATATTTAATGACTGATGGTGGTTCACATTTTATTCATGGTGCATTCCGTAAACTGCTTGCTAAATATGATGTCAACCATAGAATTTCATCTCCCTATCACCCTCAATCTAGCGGTCAAGTCGAATTGAGCAATAGAGAAATAAAATTAATTTTGCAAAAAACTGTCAATAGATCTAGAAAGAATTGGTCTAAGAAACTTGACGATGCATTGTGGGCTTATAGAACTGCTTATAAAAATCTATGGGTATGTCTCCTTATAAAATGGTTTATGGAAAAGCATGTCATTTACCTCTTGAGTTAGAACATAAAGCATATTGGGCAATTAAAGAACTCAATTATGATTTCAAACTTGCCGGTGAAAAGAGGTTATTTGATATTAGCTCGCTAGAAGAATGGAGAACCCAAGCTTATGAAAATGCCAAATTGTTTAAAGAAAAAGTTAAAAGATGGCATGATAGAAGAATTCAAAAACGGGAATTCAAAGTGGGTGAGTATGTTCTATTGTACAATTCTCATTTGAGATTCTTTGCAGGAAAACTTCTCTCTAAATGGGAAGGACCGTATATTATCAAAGAAGTTTATCGCTCCGGAGCCATCAAAATAAACAACTCCAAAGGCACTAATCCGAGAGTGGTGAATGCGCAAAGAATTAAGCATTATAGTTTAGGTACTCCCATTAATGTTGAAACTAATATTATTGAAACAATGTCACCGGGGGAATACATAAGAGAGACTTTCCAAAACACTCTAGAACCCTGAAAAGGAAGAGGTACGTGATACGGTAAGTAAACCGACTCCAAAAATTCCATAAAAATACTTTCTGTTAGTTTTGGAATATTAGAAAAAATAAAAAAATAAGAAACAGCCGAGGGGACCCACGAGGTGCACACGAGGCACCAGGGCGCGCCACCCACCCCCCAGGCGCGCCCTGGTGGCTCGTGCGCCCCTCGTGAGCCTTCCTGACTCCGTTTTCTACTGGAATACTTGCTTTGCAAGATAAAAATTCTTTATATATACTCCCGGACGTTTTTACCACCATATCACAGAAATCTCCTCTGTTCTTGTTTCGTTCTATTTTTCTGACAAATCTAGATCGCTATGGCTCCAACAAGCTCTTCCAAGGACAAGTTCTACGAGAAGATCATCAACGCCTACCTATCGGTGGTGATGAAACACCCTCAAGCCATCGAGATGCGTGAGGGGGTGCTTCACATCCAGGATGTTCAAGGACCCAAGAAGACCGGGAGCATGGAGGCCAGGCTCGAAGTGGTGGAGCAGGAAATTTTCAAGTGCCAAGGGATGGTGGAACGTGGACTCAGCGCCAACCACTCCATGATCACGGAATTCACCCGCGATCACAAGGTGGATGGCCAATCGATGGGGGACATCATCTTCAAGCTCAATGAACGAATTGACGATCTCCAAGGCCAAATCTATGATCTTCAAAACCAAAATTTTGAGTATGAGACAAGATTCAAAGGTACGAGTTTAGCTGCAAGTTTCAGGACTCCGGAGACTCGTTCATCTTTTTATGATGGGGAAGCTATGCCATGGAAGCCGGAGGACAAGCCCACCACTTCGTCAACACCACCATCACCGAAGAAGGAAACTTGAGTACATGGGTATGGGCACTCCCCTTGGCTTGTGCCAAGCTTGGGGGAGGTGCCCCGGTATCGTATCACCATCACTTTTATTATCTTTACCTATTTTTAGTTCGATCCTTAGTTATTTCGTGATCTAGTTGAATAAAAGTTTAGTATGATCTATTTTCGAGTGCTAGTTTCGTGATCTATCTATCTATGTAATTGAGTTGAGAGTTATATAATAAAGAGTAGTTTGAGTTTTTGCTTCTTTACTTTTATGTTTCAATCCTAGCAATGAAAATAATGAAAAAGATCATATGCTAATCTTATGGAAAGTAATGACATTACATAAAGAAAAGTATAAGTGGTAAAATTTATTGAAAGTTAACAAGCATAGCATTGGTCAATGATGCAATTCATGAAAAAATTAATAAGGGAAGAGAAGATTCACATGCAAATACACTATCTTGGACATCTTTTATGATTGTGAGCCCCCATTAAGTATTTTATGTCAAATTGTTGACGCTGGACAAGGAAGACAACATAATGAATTATGTTTGCTTATATTCACATAGAAGCTATATTGTGATAGATCCTCCAACATGTGGTGCTTGCCCAATATCTTTGCTAGCCAAAAAATCTGCACCAAGTAGAGATACTACTTGTGCATCCAAAACCCTTAAACCCAGTTTCATGTCATGAGAGTCCACTATATCTACCTATGGATTGAATAAGATCCTTCAATTAAGTTGTCATCGGTGCAAAAAGCAATAAAAATTGCCTCTAAATGTGTATGAACTTTTATTGTAAGGGAAAATAAACTTTGTACGAACTTGTGATGGCAAAGAAATAAAAGCGACGGACTATATAATAAAGGTTTGCTATCACAAGGGGCAATATAAAGTGACGTTCCTTTGCATTAAGAGCTTGTGCATCCAACAACAAAAAGCGCATGACAACCTCTGCTTCCCTCTGCGAAGGGCTATCTTTTACTTTTATGTATTTACTTTTTATGAAAGAGTCAATAGTGTTCTCCTCTATTCCTTTTTATTTTTCTCTTTTGCAAGCATCATGTGGTGGGGAAAGATCTAGGCATATATATCCAGTTGGATATGAGTGATCATGAGTTATTATTGTTGACATCACCCTTCAGGTGAATAAGTTGGGAGGCAAAATTATAAGCCCCTATCTTTCTTTGTGTCTGGCTGAAACTTTTTGCTCCATATATATGTTGTGAGTGTTAGCAATCATATAAGACTAAATGATGGTTGAGTATGTGGACTTGCTAAAAAGCTCCTACATGAGACCAATCTTCATCAACATCTTCATCAACACCATATCATCTCAAACCCTAGTTCATCTCTTGTATTCAATCTCTGTCTCAAAACCTCGGATTGGCACCTGTGGGTTGCTAGTAGTGTTGATTACATCTTGTAGTTGATGCTAGTTGGTTTATTTGGTGGAAAATTATATGTTCAGATCCAATATGCTATTCAATACCCCTCTGATCTTGGACATGAATATGATTTGTGAGTAGTTACTTTTGTTCTTGAGGACATGGGAGAAGTCTTGTCATAAGTAATCATGTGAATTTGGCATTCGTTCGATATTTTGATGATATGTATGTTGTTGATTCTCTTAGCGGTGTCATGTGAACGTCGACTACATGACACTTCACCATCTTTGGGCCTAAGGGAATGCATTGTGGAGTAGTAATTATATGATGGGTTGCTAGAGTGACAGAAGCTTAAACCCTAGTTTCTGCGCTATTCCGTAAGGGGCTGATTTGGATCCATATGTTTAATGCTATGGTTAGATTTATCTTAATTCTTCTTTCGTAGTTGCAGATGCTTGCGAGAGGGGTTAATCATAAGTGGGAGGCTTGTTCAAGTAAGAACAGCACCCAAGCACTGGTCCACCCACAATTCAAATTATCAAAGTAGCGAACGCGAACCAAACAAACATGATGAAAGTGACTAGATAAAATTCCCATGTGTCCTCGAGAACGCTTTGCTTATTATAAGAGATCGTTCCGGCTTGTCCTTTGCTACAAAAAGGATTGGGCCACCTTGCTGCACTCTTTGTTACTATTGCTACTTGTCACTTGTTACAAATTATCTTTCTATCAAACTACTCGTTACCGATAATTTCAGTGCTTGGAGAAAATACCTTGCTGAAAACCGCTTGTCATTTCCTTTTGCTCCTCATTGGGTTCGACACTCTTACTTATCGAAAGGACTACGATTGATCCCCTATACTTGTGGGTCATCAAGGAAGAAGTGCCTTTAGTCCTTGTCATCGAGCCACAAGCTCCGGCATGGGCACAGCCAATTGTCCAGTACCTTCAAATAGGAGATCTTCCCGATGAGCAAGAAGACACAGAAAGAGTAGCCCGTCAATCAAGGATGTAGAAATTTGTTGACAACATTTTGTACAAGAAAAGACCAAACGGGGTGAAATTGAAGTGCATCTACCGGGAAGATGGACAGAGGCTGTTGGAAGAGATGCATGAAGGGATGTGTGGCTCTCATATTGGGTCGCGCACGCTTGTCGGCAAGGCGTTCCGTCAAGGGTTCTACTGCCCGACAGCCCTTCAAGACGCCTTGGCGGTGGTCATCAGATGCGAAGCATGCCAGCTCCACTCCAAGGTCATCCACCAGCCAGCTCAAGCCCTCCAAACCATCCCTCTCTCCTGGCCTTTCTCGGCCTGGGGGCTCGACATCGTCGGCCCCTTCCCCCGTGCTACCGGGGGCTTTGAATTCTTGTACGTTGCAATCGACAAGTTTACAAAGTGGCCTGAGGTGGAGCCAGTGAGGAAGGTGACGGCACAGTCAGCCATCAAGTTCCACAATGGATTGGTTGCTCGTTTTGGTGTCCCCAACAGGATCATCACTGACAACGGCACCCAATTCACAAGCCGCGCCTTCACACATATTGCCAAGAACTTGGAAGAAAGATCTGCTACACCTCTGTTGCTCACCCAAGGAGCAATGGACAAGTAGAGAGGGCAAATGCAGAAGTGTTGCCTGGTCTCAAGACTAGAACTTTCGATAGGCTGCACAAGTGTGGAAGGCGCTAGGTGGAAGAGTTACCGGCGGTTCTTTGGTCAATCAAAACGACACCAAGTCGAGCCACTGGCCAGACACCCTTCTCCCTTGTTTATGGTGCAAAAGCGGTACTCCCCACGGAACTCAGATACGGGTCACCTCGAGTCTTGGCCTTCGATGAGGAGGATCAAGATGAGCTGCGGCAAGATGATGCCATGCTCCTTGAGGAAGATCGTTTCCGGGCTGCTGTCCGTGCTGCACGGTACCAGCAAGCTTTGCGCCGCTACCATAGCCGCAAAGTGAACGTCATGAACCTTGAGGAAGGCGACCTTGTTCTTCATCGGATTCAGTCCACGAAGGGTCAAAACAAGTTGATGCCAAAGTGGGAAGGCCCTTACCGGGTGGTACGAGTCACTAGGCCTGGCGCAGTCCGCCTAGAGACCAAAGATGGCACTCCGGTGCTCAACTCATGGAATATTGAGCATCTTCGCAAGTTTTACCCGTCAGGCGCAGTTGTCGGGCTGCCCGACAACCTCTTTTGTACAAGCTTGCCGGCAAGGCATGTAACCCTTTGTACAAAGCCGGGCGCAGACCCCGTGCATAATGAATAAATGATAAGTGTTGCACAACTCTTTGTCAAAGTACATATTTATTTATGTGTTGCAGGCAGCCTTGTGTTACATTTTACCTTGCGCAGGATGATTAACGAACCGTCAAGGTTCCAGCATCCTCTTTTCTCTTCTTTCTTTTTCTCAAAGGACAGAAGGGTTCCTCGCGTGCAAATTTCCCGGGGGGGGTGACGGTATGGATACCAAGTGACGTTCAAGATATCCTTCTAAGGCAAGAAGTACAGCAAAGAAAAAGCTAAGTTGAAAAAATTTGAAATAAATTCTTTGTTGTAGTTGCAATTCCTCCTTGAGCGATTTTGGCCTTTGTATGAGAAACTTGCACGCTAAGGAACCTTGTCGTGATCAGCTACGCCCTTACTTTGTTTCGAGTCTGCTCAACAACTTAAGTGGCTGCGTAGTGATCGTCAAGCGTAACCTTGCCGGCAGCGGCACTTCCGGCAAGCTGCTAAGGACCCGTTCCGCAAGTGCTCACGGTAAGAGTGCGCGCACCGGTAAGATTCCGGCAAGTGTAGGGGACAGAAATCATGCAAAGACAGAATAAGACAAGAGGGACAGCATGCATACATCCATTCCAAACACAAGTTATGTTACATCAAAAGCATAGTACAGTTCTAAGATAGATTCGTCTTTTACAAGGACTGCACTTGCGAGAAGATGATGCGAGAAGAATTAGTGCCTGTGCTGGCCCTCTGTCCTGGGGATCTGGCCAACCCTGTCGGCGATGGGCGCGACAAGCTCTTCGGCAGCCTTGGTATCGGCTCCCTTCGGCAAGCTGGTGAAGACTTTGGAGAGATCGACGCTTGGGTTCCGCTACACCACCTTGACGAGCACCTTGAAGAGGATGTCCCGGCAAAGCTTGCGGAATTCGCTGGCAAGGTATGCAGCTTGAGCCCCGTGATACTTCTCCAGCGCCTCAATCAAGCTTTCAAAGAAGAGAGTAAGCCTGGTGCTGGAGGTGTCTGATACGTCTCCAACGTATCTATAATTTTTGATTGTTCCATGCTATTATATTATCAATCTTGGATATTTTTATATACATTTACAGCAATTATATATCAATTTTTGGGACTAACCTATTAACTTAGTGCCCAGTGCCAGTTGCTGTTTTTTGCCTGTTTTTGGTTTTCCAGAATATCAGTACCAAACGAAGTCCAAATGCCACGAAACTTTTTGGAGATTTTTTTCTGGACATAACAAGTACTGGAAGCTTCGGGAGAGGGCCAGAAGATGGAGCAGTGGCCCACGAGGCACCAGGGCGCGCCCTAGGGGGGTGGCGCGCCCTGGAGGCTTGTGGGGACCATAGAGCTCCGTTTGACCTAATTCCACCACTATAAATTCTCTAAAATCGGGAAACCAACAGGAGTCCACAAAATACTTTTTCCGCAAACGCAAGCTTCTGTTCTTGAGAGATCCCATCTGGAGGCCTTTTCCGGTACTCCGCCGGAGGGGGAATCGATCACGGAGGGGCTCTACATCAACCTTGCTGCCCTTCCGATGATGCATGAGTAGTTTACCACAGACCTTCGGATCCATAGTTAGTAGCTAGATGGCTTCTTCTCTCTTTTTGGTCTTCAATACAATGTTCTCCTCGATGTTCTTGGAGTTCTATCCGATGTAATCACTTTTTGCGGTGTGTTTGTTGGGATCCGATGAATTGTGAGTTTATGATCAGATTATCAATGAATATTATTTGAGTCTTCTCTGAACTCTTTTATGCATGATTATTATAGCTTCGTATTTCTTCTCCGATCTATTGATTTGGTTTGGCCAACTAGATTGATTTATCTTGCCATGGGAAGAGGTGCTTTGTAATGGGTTCGATCTTGCGGTGCTCAATCCCAGTGACAGAAAGGGACATGACACATATGTATCGTTGCTATTAAGGGTAAAAAGATGGGGTTTATTCATGCGTGAGTTTACTTTGTCTACATCATGTCATCTTGCTTAAGGCGTTACTCCGTTCTTTATGGACTTAATACACAAAATACATGCTGGATAGCGGTCGATGTGTGGAGTAATAGTAGTAGATGCAGGCAGGAGTCGGTCTACTTGTCTCGGACGTGATGCCTATATACATGATCATTGCCTTGGATATCGTCATGATTATTTGCTTTTCTATCAATTGCCCAACAGTAATTTGTTTACCCACCGTATGCTATTTTCTTGAGAGAAGACTCTACTGAAAACTATGGCCCCCGGGTCTATCTAAATCATATATTAAAAACCCTAAAAATACCTTGCTGCACTTTTATTTTATTTATTTTATTTTATATTTTAGTTCAATCTATCTATCTATCACATACAATTTAATCTTGCAATTGACCGCCGAGGGATTGACAACCCCTTGTTTGCGTTGGGTGCAAGGATTTGTTGTTTTGTGTGCAGGTGCTGCTAACGAGGTGTTGTGTGATTCTCCTACTGGATTGATAACCTTGGTTTCATAACTGAGGGAAATACTTATCTCTACTGTACTGCATCTCCCTTCCTCTTTAGGGAATTACCAACGCCTTTGCCAGGGAGACATCATCAACATCTATCAAGTACCTACGCATAAAACTTTCATCTCCTTGCATTTACTTTATTTGCCTTTGCCTCTTGTTTACATCTCCCCCACTTCTAAAATTTTTTTAAAAAAAAATACAAAAATATTTTCTGTTTGCCTTTTCGCTTGTTTGTTATCTTTGCTTGTGTTGCCATGTGCCTTCTATTTGCTTGCATCTTCGCTTGCTAAAAATCTAATGATATGGATCCTCATCCACTTGCTAATCTTTTCAAAAGACCCAATTATGATGAACCGATTGCTAGTGAGTTGAGTGCACTTGATTTCCTCTATGAAGTTTTGCTTGAAAATCATGAATCTGAAAATTGTGATGAAGTGTTGAAAGAAGAAATTTATAAAGTGATTCATGATAGCTCCTTCAATGAAAAACATGATTGCAATGATCTTATTATAAATTCTATTAGTGTCAATTGTGCTAATGATATGCAAAACCACAAGCTTGAGGATGATAATTTTGTCATGTCCACTACTTATTGCAATGATCATGATTGGGGTGAAAATGCTTTTTATCATCTTGAAAATTTATTTAAGCATCATGATGAATATGATATTGATAATAATGCTTGCAATAATATTGAAAGTGGGTTTGGAAGAGTGTCAACTCTAGGTAAAAATAATCCCACTATTTTGGAAGATTATAAATTTTTTATGCATGTGGATCGTAAAGAGAATATTGTTTATGATAGCTATATCGTTGAATTTGATTATGATCCTACATGTAATTATTATGAGAGAGGAAAATATGGTTGTAGAAATTTTCATGTTACTAAATTACCTCTCTTCATGTTGAGATTGTTATTGTTTCTTTCCTCTTCCTTGCGTATGCTAGGTTTTGCTTGTCTAGATAATTTGTTTGCCTCTAAAATGCCTATGCATAGGAAGTATCTTAGACTTAAATGTGTTTTTCACATGCTACATGATGCTCTCTTGTGTTTCATTTATTATCTTTCATGTGAGCATCAATAAAATCTCAAGCCTATCTTAATGGCTATAAAGAAAGAGCTCGTTGGGAGACAACCCAATAATTACCTTTCTATTTTTTGGTGTGCACTCAATTATGCTACTGTTATGAAGGTTTTTTTATGTTTTAATTAGTGTTTGTGCCAAGTAATGCCTCTGGGATGATTTGGAAGATAGTATAATTGATGCTGTTTGGAAAACAGAAAGTTTTGCGTCCAGTACTAGAATTTTAATTCTGTACTGAGGGTCAGAAAAATCTGAAATTTTTACACAGTATTGGTGTATGAATTTCCCACGTTGTCCTAACTTTTCAGAATTTTTGGAGTTACATAAGTATAGTTTTTAAATAGATCTTTACAGACTGTTCTGTTTTAGACAGATTCTGTTTTTGTTGCATAGTTTGCTTATTTTGATGAATCTATGGATCGTATCGGGGGGTATGAGTCATGGAGAAGTTGGAGTACAGTAGCATTATTCCAATATTAAATATGAATCAATTTACTACAGTACTTAGAGTTAAGGATTTATTTTGATATACTAACGGATCTCACGAAGGTTTTGTTGAGTTTTGTGTGATTGAAGTTTTCAAGTTATGGGTGAGATCACGATAGATGAAGGAATAAGGAGTGGCAAGAGCCTAAGCTTAGGGATGAACAAGGCACCCCAAGGTAATATTCAAGGAATACTCAAGCGTCTAAGCTTGGGGATGCCCCGGAAGGCATCCCCTCTTTCTTCTACCAACTATCGGTAATTTTACTTGGAGCTATATTTTTATTCATCACATGATATGTGTTTTACTTGGAGTGTCGTGTATTATATGAGTCTTTGCTTTGTTTGCTTTTTAGTTTGTCACAATCATCTTTGCTGGACACACCTATTTGAGAGAGCCACACGTTTATCATGATTTGTTAGAATACTCTATGTGCTTCACTTAAACCTTTTGAGCTAGGCAGTTGCTCTAGTGCTTCACTTAAATCTTTTTGAGCACGGCGGTGGCTATATTTTGAAGAAATATTTAAACTCTCATGCTTCACTTATATTATTTTGAGAGTTGATAAAACTAAAATTTTGAAGAAATATTTGCACTCTCATGCTTCACTTATATCTTTTTGAGAGTTGATAATAGCAATGGTAATTTGCACAAGATGTGAATTTGGTCCCAAAGTGATGAATATTCAAGAGGGATATAATAAAAACTTTCATATAGATCATTGGATATGATGAGTGTGATTCCTTGCAATAGTTTTGCGATATGGAGATGACGATGTGTGAGTCATGTTAGTGAGTAATTGTGATTTAGTAAGAATATTAGTGTTAAGGTTTGTGATTCCCTATACATGCACGTTAAGTCAATAGTTATGCAACGAAATTATATCCTACTTATGGTGCATTATTCGGTGTTAGTTATGTTCAATGCATGTTTATGACCGTTTTCGCTTTTTGGTTGGTTGCTTCTCAATCTATTTGCTAGTCTTCATTTGTACTAAGCAGAAATACTGCTTGTGCATCCAAACTCCTTAAACCCAAGTTGTGCCAAATGAGTCCACCATATCTACCTATATGCGGTATTTCCATGCCGTTCCAAGTAAATTTGCATGTGCCAACTCTAATTTTCAAAATAATTTTCCGTTTTGTGTGCCCGTAGCGCTCATGAAGCGGCAGGGGGTGGCCAATATTTTCCATGCTAGGTGTGTTATTCTCACGATGAGTGTTTATTCACTTGTCATTGCACGAGAGAGTGGCTGGTAATAGGGATGCCCAATCCCATAATGAAATCAAAATTAATAACAACAAAATTCCTTGGAAAGTGTTGGTATGGAGGGCACCCGTGGATACGGCTAGCCATGGATTGTGAAAGAATAGTGGAAAGGAAATAAACTTTATTTTCTATTTGGGAACCGCCTATGGTGTGTCTAGCATGGAAGATATTGGGAATTCTCGGTCGTTTTTGTTGACAGGAAAAGCATGCCTCTCAAAATATTTTCATCTCTCTAATTTAAGCTTTGAGCTCTGGCACATTTGCAAATCTCTGCTTCCCTCTGCGAAGGGCCTATCTATTTACTTTTATGCAATTTTTATTTTTTATTTTGAGTCTCCATCTTCTCTTATAAAGCACCAACTAGAGAGCACTATTGTCATATTTGTGCATTGTGTGTAGCTAATATTGAGTGTGTTTCATGAATGAATCAATGATTGAGCATAATGGGCTAGGGATAACTTTCTTTAGCGTTGATATTTTGAAAGACATGGTTGCTTGTTAGCATGCTTGAGTATTTATATCTTCATGTCAAACTATAGTCTATTGCTTTGAATCATTCAAGTCCAAATTTCCATTCTACAAAGAAAAGAATATATGATGAATATGATAGGTAGCATTCCACATCAAAAATTCTGTTTTTATCATTTACCTACTCGAGGACGAGCAGGAATTAAGCTTGGCGATGCTGATACGTCTCCAACGTATCTATAATTTTTGATTGTTCCATGCTATTATATTATCAATCTTGGATGTTTTTATATACATTTATAGCAATTATATATCAATTGTTGGGACTAACCTATTAACTTAGTGCCCAGTGCCAGTTGCTGTTTTTTTCCTGTTTTTGGTTTTCCAGAATATCAGTACCAAACGAAGTCCAAATGCCACGAAACTTTTTGGAGATTTTTTTTCTGGACATAACAAGTACTGGAAGATTCGGGAGAGGGCCAGAAGATGGAGCAGTGGCCCATGAGGCACCAGGGCGCGCCCTAGGGGGGTGGCGCGCCCTGGTGGCTTGTGGGGCCCACAGAGCTCCGTTTGACCTAATTCCACCACTATAAATTCTCTAAAATCGGGAAACCAACAGGAGTCCATGAAATACTTTTTCCGCCACCGCAAGCTTCTGTTCTTGAGAGATCCCATCTGGAGGCCTTTTCCGGTACTCCGCCGGAGGGGGAATCGATCACGGAGGGGCTCTACATCAACCTTGCTGCCCTTCCGATGATGCGTGAGTAGTTTACCACAGACCTTCGGGTCCATAGTTAGTAGCTAGATGGCTTCTTATCTCTTTTTGGTCTTCAATACAATGTTCTCCTTGATGTTCTTGGAGTTCTATCCGATGTAATCACTTTTTGCGGTGTGTTTGTTGGGATCCGATGAATTGTGAGTTTATGATCAGATTATCCATGAATATTGTTTGAGTCTTCTCTGAACTCTTTTATGCATGATTATTATAGCTTCGTATTTCTTCTTCGATCTATTTATTTGGTTTGGCCAACTAGATTGATTTATCTTGCCATGGGAAGAGCTGCTTTGTAATGGGTTGGATCTTGCGGTGCGCAATCCCAGTGACAGAAAGGGACATGACACGTATGTATCGTTGCTATTAAGGGTAAAAAGATGGGGTTTATTCATGCGTGAGCTTACTTTGTCTACATCATGTCATCTTGCTTAAGGCGTTACTCCGTTCTTTATGGACTTAATACACTAGATGCATGCTGGATAGCGGTCGATGTGTGGAGTAATAGTAGTAGATATAGGCAGGAGTCGGTCTACTTGTTTCGGACGTGATGCCTATATACATGATCATTGCCTTGGATATCGTCATGATTATTTATTTTTCTATCAATTGCCCAACAGTAATTTGTTTACCCACCGTATGCTATTTTCTTGAGAGAAGCCTCTAGTGAAAACTATGGCCCCCGGGTCTATCTAAATCATATATTAAAAACCCTAAAAATACCTTGCTGCACTTTTATTTTATTTATTTTATTTTATATTTTAGTTCTATCTATCTATCTATCACATACAATTTAATATTGCAATTGACCGCAGAGGGATTGACAACCCCTTGTTTGCGTTGGGTGCAAGGATTTGTTGTTTTGTTTGCAGGTGCTGCTAACGAGGTGTTGTGTGATTCTCCTACTGGATTGATAACCTTGGTTTCATAACTGAGGGAAATACTTATCTCTACTGTACTGCATCTCCCTTCCTCTTTAGGGAATTACCAACGCAGCTCACAAGTAGCAGTGTCCCCTTCGGCAATGGAGTAGTGGTACTCCGGCTAGCTCATGGCAGACAGCTGCGCAGAAAGGTTCTCCGCGGCAACCATAAGATGGTCAGTCCAAAGCTTGTAGGCATTCTTGAGCTCATTGAAAGTGTTGGCAGTGCTCGCGACCAAGGCCTTCTCGTCTTGGAGGTCCTTCGTCAAGATCTTCTCACGCTTTCTGGCTTCATCAAGAGACTTCTCCAAGGCGGTTAATTTCATCTTGTGATCTTCGATAGTATCGTTGGCCTTGGTGAGCTCTTGGCTCTCGGCGGACACTGAAGTTTGCAGCTCCGCCATGGTGTGAGTTGCCTTCTCCTGCATCTTCTTTGAGCGCCAAGAGCTCCTTGCCGTTGGCGGCGATATCTGCTTCGAGCCTCGCACCTTGCCTTCCAGCTCGGTCTTGGCGGCCTCTGCGGCTTCGGCAGCATCGACGGCCTCCTTGATCTTGCTAGCATGCTCTGCAGCTTGAGCCTCGATGGCCTCTTTGTGCTTGCGCTCCAGCTCCTGGGTCTGCTGTAAAATAAGGGCCTGGATCTCATTATCTTTGCCGCGAAGCCTAGCGACAAGCTCTGCTTCACGAGCGGCAAGCTCTTCTTCATAAGCGTCAAAGCTAACCTTGTGCTCATTCAGCCCTGCTTCCATTGCCGCTATCCTCTGCGCAGCTTCCTCATGTGCCTTGTCGGCCTCAGCCTTTTCCAAGACAAACTCCTCCTTGGCCTTGGCGAGCTGGGTGTGCTGTTCTTGGAGGTCCTGGAGGCATTCCGCATACTAGACCTATGTTTCCTCCACACGCTTCTTGAACTCCTCCTCCACCTTGTCAAGGACGGCAGCCCTGGAATCCAAGCTCTCGGTACGGCTAAGGTAGCATGCCTGAAGCTTCTGAAAGTTCACGCCCATGGCCTTGAGGAGCTGCTGTTATTTGGTCTTGTTGGTGTTGGCATGCGGCTCATCGACGACCTCGAGCCTAGCAGCGGCAATGATCTCATCATCCAAGACTTCTCCTTATGTGGGCGCCCCGATGCTTGATGTCCCAGGGAGGCTGACGAACAAGTTGTCGCCAACCTTCAGGTACCTGCTTGAGAAGGGCTCTTCAGATGTCGAAGGGTGGTCGTCCGCGACCGCCTTGCCAGTTAGGATCGCCCTCATGGCCGAGTCAGCGCTTGGCGCTCCTGGGACAGAGATGTCTCCAGTGGCCGCGGCACTATTGTTGTCGCCCTCCTCAGCAGCATCCTTGGCGGCCTCCTCGTCAGCCCCCGCGACGGCCTCATTAACAGCAATGCTGCTGGCCTTGTTGGCAGCCTCTCTCGCGATCCCCTCAATGGTGGAGTCAATGTCCATTTCATCAGATGGAGGCGGATCTGAAAGAATGGAGAAGAAAGAAAATTGACATTGAGACCAAGTTCAAGAAAACAAAAAAAGAAGATTTAAAGGAGAAAAGTGCTTAACGGCAAAAGGCTTACCGGACTGAGACTGTTGAGGGGGAACAGTCTCCTCTCCAACAACCTCAGTTGTCGTCACCTGGTTGCCGGTGGCCTCGGTTGCCGGCACTTTACCAGTGCGAACGGGCTCGTCTGTGGAGGTCCTTGCCAGAGAGCCGCTTGCCGGGGCAGCGGTTGACGAAGACGTCCCAGTTGGATCTGCCTCCAGGCATTCTTCTCCTACTCCGTTGCCGATGTCTGCGGTGAACACCTCAACACCAACACTTGCCAAAGGAAAGTGAATAGTGGCCTCATGCTGGGGGTTGCGCCGAGGGCTGGTATCCACGACGTCATCGCCTGGAGCTGTGCTTGTCGCCGGTCCTTCCTCTGTCACGGTCCTTGCCCTCTTGTCCATCCTTTGCACCAAGGTTTCCCCGTCGCTGTCAAATCAAGGCAAGGCGAGGCAAGTCATATTAGTAATAATAAGAAATCAAGGGTTGACGGAAGTTGATGGAGATACATACTCTTCTTCCTCCTCCTCGTTGCTAAGGATGGAGAGATCATATAAGCTCTCAGGCCTGGTGCTAGAGGAGGGGTGGGGTAGAAGCTCTGGCCTGCTTGGCTGCCATGGGCGCGGCAAGTCGAGAAGACCCGCCCCCTCCGGCAGCTAGTACGGTTGTTTTCCTCGTAGAGGTACGCCGCACTCGCTACTGTTGAGGGGCTTGGTGTCGGGATCCTTACCATCCGGTGGCCTTGCCGGCTGCCTCCTTGCCGGCTACCTCGTCGCCTGAAGATGTTTCATGGACTGGCTCTCTAGAGACAGCTCTCCGAAGAACGTGAGGTTTCCTTGCCGGAACGACGGGAGCAGGGGGCTCCCTTTGCACCTGCCCTTCGGCGGTCTCCTCGCCCTGCTCCCCGGCAGGTTCTTCTTACTCTCCGGAAAGTTCCTCCAGCGGCTTTTCTACCGTTTCATCATCAGACTCCTCGTTAGCATCGGCTGCCGCGGACCCAGAACCACTGGTGCCTTCAGCCAGTCTCGCCTCTGCCGCCCTGTTGGCGATATGCGCCAACTCTTCGGGGGGGGTGTCGCGGATGAGGTCTTTCTCCTCCCTGACGGGCCTCTCCACCAGGGTATCAAACCACTCCTGTACCGCATCTTCGGGCGGCTCCTGCCAAAGCGCTTCGACGCCATGGGCATTGCAAGCCAGCATCATCGCAATGATGGAATCCCTGGCGGAGTTGTTGCACAAGGGCACCATGCTTGCCGACTGCTTGAAGTTGCCGTTGGCGCGGAAGAGCTGCTCGCAGAGGACCCTGTGCTGCAACACCGTCAAATTGGCGTGCAGTCCGGTCCGCACCCGCATGATGTCTGCCGCGTTCTTGTAGTCCTAGGCGGGCCTGCCTTTGTTCTGAAGGGGAGCGATGCGGCGGCGAAGGAAGTCAGCCCCCACCATTTCAATAGTGAGGCCGGCAGCTTTGAGGCGGAGGATGCGTGTTGTGGCAATCGTGAGCTTCTTGTCGTCAGTGGCAACAGAGCTCCAATCTGCGCCATGCTCCACCCCAGTCGTCCTGGGCTGATAGAAGGCCGGGAAGTCTTTTTCCTTAATCCTACACCATTCTCCGCGCCACTCGTTCCACTTCCGGTGGAGCAGCCCCGGAAGATAGGCGTTCCTGTCCCTGGGGATCCAAGTGATGCCGCCGGAAAGGGCATCTGCTTCGATGCGTGGGGTGAAATAGTGGCGGAAGAGGGCTACACTAGGCATTACCCCAATGAAGTTTTCGCACATGTGCGCAAAGACGGCCATACAGGTCATGGCGTTGGGGGTGAAGTCTAGGAGGCGGAACCCATAGGTGTACATGATCTCTACGAAGAATTCAGAGAAAGGGGGGACGAGCCCGCAGTAAAAATACGCGGTGAAAAAGGGGTACTTGTCTGGACCGGGCCTGACGGAGCCGGGGAGCACCTCTGGCACGGTGTGGGCGGTCGTCTCCTTCCCCCCACATGATCGAGTACCGATTCAGCAAATCGCTCTGGTCCAGCACCGGCGTGAAGGTGACATTGTCTCTCCGCGCCGCTGCCAACTCCTCCTTCCTCGCCTCTGCTTCGGGATCGACCGCCTTCTCCGGCTTGTTTTGGTTCCTCTTGGGAGCCATGGCTGCTTTGGGGAGGGCGGATTTGGAGGCAGGCGGGGGCGCGGTGCGACGACAACGGAAGCAAAGGGCTCACTCTGCTTTTGCGCGAGGAAGAAGACGGCGGCAATGGCGAGATTGGGAGAAGGGGTAAATGAGTAGCGCCCCTTGCGGTTTCCTTTTTATGGGTAAGGCACGGGGGCTGGCTCTTTACCGTCCTACGTGGCTGCGCTTTTCAGGGGCACTACCTCCCGTGGCCGTTTCGTTCCACCTCTCCCATGCCTGCATTTAATGAGTGTCATGGGGGCGTGGTAAAAGAGAAGATTATGACAGTTATACTCTGCCACGTGTACCTATGCATTGTTTGGGCCAAGCCCAATGACGCCTCGCATGCACGTGTGGCCCAGGCCCAGGGGCTCCTGTCGGTGTACTAAAACATGGGTGCCTTTGTACCCTGACTTGTGCACAGGCAGTTGAAGCCTTCCTGACGGCAAGGGCTTGCCGGAGGCTTGTTGTGACCCAAGATTCAATAAACAAGACCGTGAAGAAGACCTCCAGGCAGGTCATCAAGAAGTACTATTCTAGTACTAAAGATCAAGATTGCCCTTGCCGGCAAGCTTCGTGCCGGCAAGGTGAAGACCAAGACTTTGGTTGCCGGCAAGCGAAGGCCCGGCAAGCTCCGCGCCAGCAGGCTCGTTCTGTCCCGTTGCCGCTCCACCTCATCATTGGCTAGATAAGCACGTATGATAGGTATCGAGCGGGCAGGCAGTCAACATAGCTGGTCAAGGCACGTGTCAGCATGCCATGCAAGGATTAACTTTAATGACACCTGTCCCTGGGACGTGTCAAGATAATAGGAGGGCGGCAGGACCGGTGGTGCAGATCTTTTACCCAAAGCCGTGCCTCCCCGACGTAGCACCTAACGGTGCATTTAATGTGTTGGTCCTACCCCGTTAGGAGATAGACTTGGTGATGGTGTAGTCACTATTCATACCCTGTAAATAACCGTATTAGCCACTGTGGTAACCCCTTGGCCTATAAAAGGAGGCCCACAGCTATAGTTAGAACGGTCGACTCCTAGTTCAATTACACGCTGTAGCTGCATTTCCCGCGCACCTTGCCGGCAAGCTACGCTCCTTGTAACCTTGAGCTCATACACAATCAAACCACAAGAATAGGAGCAGGGTTTTATGCTCACAGCGGCCTAAACCTGGATAAATCGTTGCTTGTTCTCACATCTATTAGCCCTGCTCTTTGTAGCACATTGATCCCACAGCCGAACCGCAAAGGGGCCCTCTCGGTCCCATAGATCGTCGTTTTCCCGCGACACTAAGCACAATAATTTTTTTGAAGAATATGTTTCCAATGATAGACTAAGACGAAGCAACTTATTGGACATAAAGATCTATAGAGATAGATCAAGCCGTCTGATTGCGCTAAGCCAAAAAGTGAATACATAGACAAGGTTCTAAAAAAGTTTAGAATGGAGAATGAATTTTCTCCTAATGTCACATAACATGATGCTTAGAAATCAATGTCCTATGACAGTTGATAGGCATGTACAGGTGAGTGGATTATTGAATCCATCATGAATGTTATGATATGTATAAAGCCAAATGTTTTTATGTACTAAATGTTAGTAGCAGGTACCAAAGTGATCCTAGATTGGCTCACTAGGTAATTGTTAAATATAAGTAAGTACCTCAAAAAGGACAAAGGACTTGCTCCTTGTCTATAGAGGAGCTGAAGAAGTTCGTTGTAAATGGTTACACGAACACCAGCTTCATGACTATTATAAATTATTATTGGGCTATAATTGTTTGGAATAGTTTTCAACAATGAACAATATTGTGGATTTTATAACGTAAGAAGAAGCATATGTTGAAAGCATCAGATGTTTCAAAAATAGTCTCAAGCAAGAAGTGTCTTGATATAGTTAATCAAGAAGTGTCTTGATATAGTTGGTGTGATCCCAAGTGCGATGAAACCAATAACACTATAGTGTCATTGCTCAAAGCAAAAGGAATCAAGATCCTACATTAAAATCAGACATGACTAACACAAATATTACATGGTTTTGAATGTGTCAAAATCAATGACGAAGACTCTACCACAAGCAAGGCATGAGCAACACCGGATAAGCCATAGGTGTTAAATAGACTATGCAACTAGATTATTGACTCTAGTGCAAGTGGGAGACTGTTGGAAATATGCCCTATGATACGTCTCCGACGTATCTATAATTTTTTATTGTTTCATGCTATTGTATTATCATTCTTAGATACTTTTTATGCAATTTTATATCATTTTTGGGGACTAACCTATTAAGTCAGTGCCCAGTGCCAATTGTTGTTTTCTGCTTGTTTTTGGTTTTACAGAAAATCTATACCAAACGGAGTCCAAATGCTACGAAACTTTTTGACGATTTTTTTGGACATAAGAGACCCTACAAGCTTCGGGGGTGAACCGGAAGACCTACGAGGAGACGACAAGACAACAGGACATGCCTTGGGGTGTAGGGGCGCCCTGATGTCTTGTGGGGCCCATGTGGCTCCTTCTGAACTAATTCCAGTGCTATAAATTCTCAAATATTCCAAAACTCCTAGAGAGCCACCCAAAACAATTTTTCTGCCGCCGCAAGTCTCTGTTCTTCCGCGATCCCATCTGGAGGCCATTTCCGGTAATTCGCCGGAGGGGGAATCGATCATGGAGGTCTTCCACATCAACCTTGCTGCACCTCTGATGATGTGTGAGTAGTCCACTATAGACCTACGGGCCCATAGTGATTAGCTAGATGGCTTTCTCTCTCTCTTTGATGTTCAATACAATGTTCTCTTCGGAGATCGATCCGATGTAATCTTATTTTGCGGTGTTTTGTTGGGATCCGATGAATTGTTCATTAAAAGTAATTGAGTCTTTTCTGAACTGTATTATCTATGATTGTTATAGCTATGTAATGCTTTCTGATCTATCCGTATGATTTGGCCAACTAGACTGATTTATCTTCAGTGGAAGTGGTGCATAGTAGTAGGTTCAATCTTGTGGTATCCTCAACTCATGACAGAAGGGGTAGCGAGGAACATATTTGTATTGTTGCTACTAAGGAGAAAATGAAGGGGTTTAATCATATTGCTTGGTTTTATTCTATCTACATTATGCCATCTTACTTAAAGCGTTACTCTGTTTGTCATGAACTTAATACCATAGATGCAGGTAGGAGTCGGTCGATTGGTGGAGTAATAGTAGTAGATGTAGGCAAGACTCGGTCTACTTGGCACGGATGTAATGCCAATATACATGATCATGCCATGAATAACGTCATAACTATGCGCTTTTCTATCAATTGCCCAACAGTAATTTGTCTACACACCATATGCTATTTTTATGGGAGAGATGCCTCTAGTGAAAACTATGGCCCCCGGGTCTATTTTAATCCTATTACAAAAACAAAAATACCTTGCTGCAATTTATTTACTTTTATTTTACTTTGCAATTTATCTATCTACCACTACCAGATTTGATCCTTGCAATTAACGAGTACAAGGGGATTGACAACCCTCTCGCCCGCGTTGGGTGCAAGTATTTGCTCTTGTGTGTGCAGGTACAGTTAACGGGCGTTTGCGTGGTTCTCCTATTGGTTCGATAACCTTGGTTCTCTATTGAGGGAAATACTTATCCGCTACTATATATATTGCTTCACCCTTCCTCTTCGGGGAAAATCCCAACGCAGCTCACAACTAGCAGAAAGAATTTCTGGCGCCGTAGCCGGGGAGACATCATCAAATACCTAGGTTCCTACATTCATATTATCATTTACTTGTCCTACTTTTTATTTGCTTTTACTTGCTTTATTAGTCTCGTTAAAAAATAAATAAATCAAAAACACAAAAACATTTTATTTTTCTTTCTTGCTTGTTTTACCACCACTACTGCAGGCGATCGCGAAATGTGACACATGAATCAGAGACCCCTCGACCAAACTATGTGTGATGCATGAATCGCAAACGGTATCGTAATAAAACCGTCATCAATAAGACGAACTGTGTGCGATGGCGGAGACATCAAGCACGATTCAGATTAGAGCTGTGTGTGCGATACGTGGCATACAATTGATCCATACGAACTATTTGCGATGAGCCAGAACAACAGATATGGTCAGCCAGATCAAGGTCTGTGCGATATACGGCATACAGTTCACTCGGATGAACTGTTTGCGATTACCCAACACAACAGAAACGGTCAGCCATATCAAGGTGTGTGCAATAGACGGCATACAGTTCACTCGGATGAATTGTTTGCGATGAGCCAAAACAACAGAAACGGTTCAACATAACAAGATGTGTGTGATACGCGGCAAACAGGCCAGTAATAAGAAATGTGTGGGAAGACCGATAACAGCACAGACGATTCCTGCTAATAAGCCGTGTGTGTTGTGGGCAAACGCTTGCTGGTATACAATTGTCAGCGATTGATGAAATCATCACCGACGGGTTCCCTAGTTTAGTCCGTCTGCGATGTAATTTGCTCTGTCTACAGAAGAACAACATATATAACCAAATTAAACATCCAATTACATAGGTGACTATACAAAACATTCGCACACACCTCAATAAACAATTACATGCATTCTAAACTAGGAGAAACGATCATCTAATCATCTACTTCTTGTGACGCTGCCGCCACTGCTCTGTGGCTCGATCCCTCGCCTGGGGCAGGACAAAGGCACTTCCTCATGTCAATGATCCGCATGTACATCTCGTAGCATTTGTATGCGTCCTTGGCCGCGTACTTGACGTGTTCTTCATCCAGTCTCCGCACCCAGGCCTCGTGTCAGGCATCCTTGTTCTTGTTGCACTCATCCTTCATGTCTCTGTAGTAGGGGTCAATGATGGCCACGATGAGGTCAACCAGGGAGTCCTTCCCCTTCTTTCTGCCCCACACCCTATACTGGCCTTGGATGTCGACAAGCTTCTGGCAGGCCAAGCCCGTAGTCTCGAGCACCTTTAGGTCGTTAAAGATGTCCACCATAGTGAACCTATAGTCGGGGTTGTTGATAAACCTAGCGAAACGCTTGCAAGGCCTTGTGCCCAGGGAGTAGTGGTAGACAAGAACGTGATGGCGCACGCACAACTGGGCGACGGCAACTTTCTGATCATACCCGGCACGACCCCCGGTGAACTCGAGGTTGAAGCCGACCACTTGGTACTTGTCCTCAGCAAGCAACTGCTCCATAGTGTGGATGGAGCTCTCCACCGAGACCGGTTCATTGGTGTACACTACCGAGAGGTCCTTCCCCCTCACGTGGGTGTCCACTATGTGAGGCGTGGTGAACTGTCGCCCGTCGTCGTCAGCCGCTGGGAGCGCCATTGGAGCCACTGGATATCCTGTCTATATGTGTCATCGTGGGTGTGCTTATTATGTCATGGGGCGCGAGAGATGAAGGTAAATGGCCACGGGAATAAATGAGGGTCGGGCGGCCGGGATTCTCGGCATGTCCGCAAGGCACTTTTTGCCGCACGTATGCGTCGTGGCGCCGCGTCCGGCGCAACCGCATGAATATGGCATCCCGAATGTACGTGATCGTGCGCCAGCCCAAAATGCTGGCAGCGCGCGCGGAGGGACATGGGCAGAGCGCACCGCGGCGGGACGCGAGCAGAGCGCGCCGTGTCCGCCTCAACCGCGAGCAACCACACGCATAGAGCAGTTGAACACGCAGGGAATGGTCGTCTACAAGTTGGCCGGCAGTTGCGAGCCGGCGGTGTGATGTGAAACTACGTCGCATTCCACATCACACAGTGGGCGAACAATCGTTCGCGACGCTGCGTAGAGAGCGGTCGTGTGCTAGGTAATTAAATCACAAACGTTTTTTTATTAACCGTATGTGTACATGTCATTTTGTCCTCCTCTCGCACGTCTTGTCACTACGCTACCGCGGAAGGCTTCGAGCGCAAGCTTGAGCACCGCACATGTGTTCTTTTGGCCAAACGTTGTTCGAAGAGACGCCGATGAATCGTCGGTGAGCCCGTTCCCGTGCAACCATGCAAGTTCCCTCTCACAACCGTGCAAGCCTCCCACCTGACTCGGCGAAATCCCCCAAAACCCCAGTGCTTACCGGCCTGCTATATAAACAGTCATGGCCGGCGAGTCGGCATCGCATTTTCCCCTCCCTCCCCGCAGCTTATCTCGTCTGCTACTCCCACCATCGCCAATGGCACCGGTCCATCATTGTCACTCATCCATTCCGCCGTCATCTGAGGACAGCTCCAGTTGGGAGGCTACACCGTGGCGGTGGCACAGTCCCCAGCAGCGTGTACTGCCCGTGGCGTCCCTGTTGGGTGTGCACACAACACCTGCCACACGCTCCGCCGCCGCTGCCCGACGGCAGCTGTTGCCGGCCGCCGTTGCCGCCACCCCACCATCAGCCGCCGTGGCCGCCACACCACCGTTGGCCACCAGGGCCATCGCCGCTCTGCCACCGCGGCCCTAAGGCGGGTGGTGGCCGTCGTGGCCGCCATCCCACCATTGGCCGCCGTAGCCATCACCCGCTCCGCCACCACGGCCCGAAGGTGGGAGGTGGCCGCCACCCCACCGTCGGCCGCCGTGGCCGCCACCCCACCGTCGACCGCCGAGGTCATCACCCCCTCCGCCACCGTGGCCCGAAGGCGGGATATGGAGGCCCGCATGTGCCTCAGCAACCTTGCCGCGCGCTACATCGAGTTCCTACGGGAGGAGGAGGAGCGCCTGGTCGAGCACGCACAGCGTTTTACTACCGCCGTGGCCGCAGCAAAAGCCGCCGCAGTGGCGCGGAATGCGGAGATCTATGGGGAGTCCCGCCGCTTCGAGAGGGATTCTCTGGAGCAGCAGAGGGCGTTCAAGCTGGGCGTCACTAAAGGTGCAGCAGCGGCAGGCGCCGAATTCCACTTCTTCAGCCCGTCGGTAGGCTCCTCCTCCTCTGCCTCTTACTGAGCGCGCTCGACAGAGGAGAGGCTGCTGGAAGTAGTACAAAGCCCCTCCGTAGTAGTAGTATTTAGGGGCTAGTTTGTTCAGTTCATCTGACTATAGATATGGTTGAACTATACTACGTACTTAAAATTAGCTAGTATATATATAGTTGAACCAGCTATTTCAGTACATGGTTGACAACAATAGGGTAAAAGTTTATTGGTTCAGTTGTCGAGTTGAACTGTTTATATAAAGAACGACTGCTTAATCTATGAATGAAATCTATGCTTACTGAATTTCATTTGCAAAAATTATACAATACTAGTGATTTTTGGCTGCAAAATTTGACAAATGGCAGTGTTTTTTTTAGGATCACAAATGGCAGTGTTACAAGGTTGACAAATGGCAATGTTACTAGATTGACAGTGCCAATTTTTCCAATTTGACAAATGGAAAATATACCCAATATGACAGATGCAAATCTTACCACATTGTTTGTACGTTGTTGCACACGGGTCATCATACAAAATCGTTTGCGATGAAGAGATGCACAAAACCTACGCGCCACATTTTCCCTTGGCTTAGCTGCGAAGGAACCCAGCTCTCGCTTTGCATACGGGTGTTCAGTCTGAAATGTTTGCGATGAAGAGATGCACAAAACCTGAGCGCCCCATTTTCCCTTGGCTTAGCTGCAAAGGAACCCAGCTCTCCCTTTGCATACGGGTGTTTAGTCTGAAACGTTTGCGATGAGTGTTTTATTCAGAGAAAATCATTGATGTTTTTTTTACTTTGATAAGTCTGTACATTCAAAGAAAAAACACTAAGTTGATCAAAACCATAGATTTCATTCAGTGACACTGTGATTTTACATTCATACGATCGAGATACAATATTAAACAAAAAAACTAATTACGGCGGCGGTGGCAACGGCGGCGGCGGCATGCTACGCCGGCGTTGTCATCCTCCGGGACGCCGTTGTTCAAGTCTTCAAGCCATCCCAGAATGTTCTGGACTTGCAAATCCAAGAGTCGTTCGTCGCGCGATCGACGGACGGGGGGCGGGGGGGCGGCGACTCGCGGCGCTGTGAGGTAGCGGTCGATGGCGGCGTCCCTTGACGCTGAGGGGGGCGCGGCGGGTGCAGGCGCGCGCACGGGCACGGGCGTGGCGGGTGCAAGCAAGCGCACGGGGACCGGTGCCGCGGTGGGTGCTGGGGCATGCACGAGCACAGGCGAGGGCGCTGGCGCTGGCACGTACACGAGCTCGCGCGGGTCCGCAGGAACCTCGCTGACACCCGTGGCTTCCAGTGCTGCGATGGTGCTCGGCGACCAGCCCGTCAATGCCATGGGGATGGTCACTGGCGCGGGCGCGAGGATGGGAGCTGGGACGGGCGCGGGGGCAGCATCCGCCACGGCCAGCTCGTTAATGTCCCTGAGGTCCCATTCCTCCTTATTTTCTATCTCCTCCGGCTCGAAGTCGACTTTACCAAACCGGAAGACTAGTGGCAGATGATCCTTGTGCGCCATGGCGTAGGTGGACCTCTGGAAGATAGTATTCGGGCGAGAGGGGAATGAGAGGCGAAGAGAGACCAGTAAGGCTTCCTATTAAACAGTGGCTCGGGCGCCATTAATGGAGAAGTTGAGAGCGAGGTGGGCGGCGATGGAGGTCAAAGGGCTCTCTTCCCGGTGAGCCTGCGCAGCGTACTGCTCGCACGCCTCCCGGTGAGTCTACGTAGTGGAGGACTGGTCGCACGCCTCCCGGTCAGCCTGCGCAGCGCAGGACTGGTCGCACGCCTCCCGGTCAGCCTGCGCCGCGGACTTCGCTCGCACGCCTCCCATCTACTCAAACAGCTGCCCGCACGGCACCTCCTTGCCAATAAAAAAGTGGGACGCGTGGCGGCACGTAAATGGTCAGTATAACGCCCACGATTTAAATAATACTGTACAACCGTTTGTGATGATAACGTGACAGCTATTTGTTCCAAAATGGCTATGTTGGTTGTGGCTGTTAATGTGTGCGCCTTCTCTCATATTGGACATTTTTTTACCACAGCATGGTGGTGCCATTTCATGACACCATGCCAAGTCTCATGAATTTCAGAGGAGTTTTGGATTTATAGGAATTTAAAAACCAAGTTTCTCAATGTTTGCAGTCGAGCCACGAAGCCTGGGTGTTTGAAATTCATTCCCATTTCTTGCATGGGACCTAAACATGCACCCAAGGACACATATATGATTTTTTCAACCCATTTTGGTGCACCGGAGCATGTGCATGTAGTTCAGAATTATGCACATAAAATGCCTAAAAAAACTCAGTTAATGTATAAAATGTCCAAACAAACCCCGAATAATTCCAAAATTTAACACGACACTCCTATTGGTCTATGTTGCCTCTAGAAAAAAAATCTAGGCAAGAGGAGGCAACGAATGTCGTTTCATCCACAAAGGTGACACGTTCCCTACCAGAACCATGAGGCTTCTTGTGAGAAGCTCTGGTTTGTGAGAAGCTTATACCAAAACCTGCCCCAAATGGGACAATTTTTTTACCATAGCATGTTGGTGCCATTTCATGATAGCATGCCAAGTTTCATGAATTTGAAACGAGTCTTGGATTTACTAGAATTTCAAAACCAAGTATCTCAATGTTTGCGGCCGAGCCACGATGCCGAGGTGTTTCAAATTCATTCCCATTTCTTGCATGGGACCTAAGCATGCACCCCAAGGACACACATATGATTTTTTAACCCATTTTGGTGCACCGGAGCATGTGCCTGTAGTTCAAATTTGAATCATGCACATAAAATACCTAAAAAACTCAGTTAATGTATAAAAATGCCCAAACGAACCCCGAATAATTCCAAATTTTAACACGACACTCCTATTGGTCTATGTTGCATCTAGAAAAAAATCAAGGCGGAAAGAGGCAACGATTGTCGTTTCGTCCACAAAGGTGACACACGTTCCCTACCGGAACCATGAGGCTTCTTGTGAGAAGCTATGGTTTGTGAGAAGCTTATACCAAAACCTGCCCCAAATGGGACAAAAACTTTACCACGGCATGTTGGTGCCATTCCATGATAGCATGCCAAGTTTCATGAATTTCAGACGAGTTTTGGATTTACTGGAATTTCAAAAGCAAGTATCTCAACGTTTGTGGTGGAGCCACGATGCCGAGGTGTTTGAAATTCATTCCCATTTCTTGCATGGGACCTAAGCATGCACCCAAGGACACATATATGATTTTTAATCCCATTTTGGTGCACTGGAGCATGTGCCTGTAGTTCAGATTTGAATTATGCACATAAAATGCCTACAAAACTCAGTTAATGTATAAAAATGTCCAAACGAACCCCAATGATTCCAAATTTTAACACGACACTCCTATTGGTCTATGTTACATCTAGAAAAAAATCAAGGCGGGAAGAGGCAACGATTGTCGTTTCGTCCACAAAGGTGACACAGGTTCCCTACCGGAACCATGAGGCTTCTTGTGAGAAGCTATGGTTTGTGAGAAGCTTATACCAAAACCTGCCCCAAATGGGACAAAAAATTTACCACGGCATGTTGGTGCCATTCCATGATAGCATGCCAAGTTTCATGAATTTCGGACGAGTTTTGGATTTACTAGAATTTCAAAACCAAGTATCTCAACGTTTGCGGTGGAGCCACGATGCCAAAGTGTTTGAAATTCATTCCCATTTCTTGCATGGGACCTAAGCATGCACCCAAGGACACATATATGATTTTTCAACCCATTTTGGTGCACCAGAGCATGTGCCTGTAGTTCAAATTTGAATTATGCACATATAATGCCGAGAAAACTCAGTTAATGTATAAAAATGTCCAAACGAACCCCGAATAATTCCAAAATTTAACACGACACTCCTATTGGTCCATGTTGCCTCTAGAAAAAAAAAATGAAGGCAAGAAGAGGCAACGAATGTCGTTTCATCCACAAAGGTGACATGTTCCCTACCGGAACCATGAGGCTTCTTGTGAGAAGCTCTGGTTTGTGAGAAGCTTATACCAAAACATGCCCCAAATAGGACAATTTTTTTACCATAACATGTTGGTGCCATTCCATGATAGCATGCCAAGTTTCATGAATTTCAGACGAGTTTTGGATTTACTAGAATTTCAAAACCAAGTATCTCAACGTTGCGGTGGAGCCACGATGATGAGGTGTTTGAAATTCATTCCCATTTATTGCATGGGACCTAAGCATGCACCCAAGGACACATATATGAGTTTTGAACCCATTTAGGTGCACCGGAGCATGTGTCTGTAGTTCAAATTTGAATTATGCACATAAAATGCCTAGAAAACTCAGTTAATCTATGAAAATGTCCAAACGAACCCCGAATAATTCCAAAAAAAATTACGACACTCCTATAGTTGTATGTTCACTGCAGATAAATGTTCTAGCAATTCAAACACCGTCCTTTGCCGCTGTGACCCCATTTCGTATTTCAAATCAAGACAAAAAATCAAGTACATCACACACAGTTTATTATCACCAACCATGTGAGATGCAGTACAAAATATCTTGGAGCACCGTCATATATGGCTTACGCAAGAAGGATCGTTGGCTACAGTGCACAGCCGGCGCGTCAAGCAAACTAGCTCCCCAAATATCATTTCACTGTTCAATCGTCGCCGGTCAAAGATGGGGACGTGGACCCACGTCGTGAGGGCAACTTCGGCGGCCCACTCCGGTGAGAGCGCGGCCACAGCCTCGATGAGCGTGCTCACAACCTGGATGAGTGCGGCCGCAATCTGCGAGCGGGTGGCTGCGGCAGCCGAAACGGCCGCTACTGCAGCTCAGATGGCGGCGGCAACATCTGCGACGGGGATATCAAATGGCGAGAGCGGGACAGCAGCTGTCCGTTTCGCGGTGGCCGCCTTAGCCCTGATGGAGGCCACCCATGCCCATGTTGAGGATGCCCACGCCCAGCTCCTGGCGGTCACCGCACAAATCGCACGAAGCTTCTCCGACAACGGTCGGCAACCCACAGTCGAAGAGTTGGCATCGCCGAGAGCGTTCGAGCAGCCGTCCGTTCGTTCGCGGCATACCTTGCCGCGATGGAGCCCGTCCAAGCCCAGACCACGGCCGCCCACGCCCAGCTCGTGGCGGCCTTTTCCATAGAGATGGCGGACGCGGATGGTGAGATGCTTGCCGAGTATGGTGCGATGGATGCCATGGAGCCCCTTCCCCAGGAGATCGTCGGGCACGAGCTGGACATGGAGGAGGTGGCGGAGATCGACGAGTGCCAGGCGGAGTAGTAGTCTTTGTTTAGAGCATCGGTCTTTTGTTAGAGTAATGTTTAGGTCAGCTAGCTCTGTTTAATTGTTGAACTTGCTCGATTAAGAAGTGTGGGTGTGTTGTAGGCTCTTTTGTGTACCCAAATTATGCAATGACGTGGACGACCACTGTAACAAGGGAAATTCGAACCAAAATTTGCACGTTCAAACTCATCACACACAGTGTTGAATAAGGGACCGTGTCTGATGACACTTTGCGCGCCAGTTTTTCGCTGCACGGAGCGAAAATTTTCAGCATCCGCGGAAATATCTACCTCCCATGCCCCCTCCTCCTTACCAAAAGCTACATTTCCCCTGTTTCCACCTTCCATTCCAAGTTCAAACCTTCACTGCTTGCTTACAGCACCGCCGCCTCACCGGCGACGCTCCTTCCTGCTGCTCGGCTTCGTCGATCTAGTTAGGTAATCCACACCCGACCCCCATCCTCCACCTCCTTCTACATCCCACATGCCCCGACCGCCGGCGCGACACCTTCCACCCAAATCACCAACCCATCCTCCAAATAAGCGCCGCCCTAAGCCATGGTGCACGTAGTATAGACAGGAGCTCAAGGAGCATTTGGCAGCGGAGAAGCAAATCACAGCCGCACGCGCAGATGAGGTCGCGATGGTTGTCATGCGTGTCGACCCCCAGATCTTGGAGGAGCACCTCGCCGTCGAGGCCACCTTCGACGCCTCGCGCGCGGATGCCGCCACGCGGTTGGCTTCTTTAAACGACAGTTCGTGGCATTTTCTCGAGGCCACCGTTGGTGCCTTCGACAAGACTATGAGGTGTTTTCTTAGCGTGCCCGTGCTTACCTCAACTCCAGCGCCAGCAGGTTGGTACCCGGAGCAGCTCAGGCAACGCACCACTACGAGGAGGGTACCCACGATATGGAGGCATCTCCCTCTTCCAAGTCTAAGGATCCCATCGTCATCGATATCTCCGACGATGAGGAGTAGATTGTCTTTTTAGCTCGCTATAAGGACCTATGTTCAGCTAGGTAGCTACGCCGGTTAAGCATGTTCGGTTTACCTGTTGCATGTGCTGCTCCTACCTTTCCTTGACAAATTCTAGTGAATTGTCCTATATACTGTTACTATGGAATCTGATCCTCTAGTATATATGTTCTATATATTGTGCAATGTGGTGCTCAGTTAACTGTTTGGTTTAATTTGTTGTCATGTTTAGTTAACTATTTGGTTCAATTCTGCAATGTGATGCTCAATTCTTGTGGGTGCAATTTTGTATTCTCTTGCATGTGAGAAATAAATCGAATTTGGTTGTACAAAATACATGAGAAACAAATACAATTGTTATATTTCCAAGTTGTTAAGCATACTAGGTTTGGTTAACTGTCTGATCTTCTAGTATGTTCTATTGTGCAATATGGTGCTCAGTTAACTGTTTGGTTCATTTGTTGTGGTGCTTAGTTAACTATTTGGTTCAATTCCGCAATGCGGTATTTGTGGGTACAATTTTGTATTGTTATGCATGTGAGAAATAAATCGAATTTGGTTGTACTAAATACATGAGAAACATAAACAATTGCTATATTTCCTAGTTCTTAAGCATGCTTGGTTTGGATAAATGGCTTTTCCATGTGGCTCGAATTAATCTGCTGAATCTGTAATGTGTTTATTTTTCATCAACATATTTTACAGATAGTATGACAACCCTCACTTAACCTGACCAATAACTACCTTATATGTGTTGCAGGGAAACAATGGGAGGCACTGAGGTTTACCATCGAGGTTCGCACATGCATGGTCCTTTGTCTAATAGCACATTATTGTGCAATTACTGGAACCATTCTAGTATTTAGGTTTTTAACAATTTGGTCTTGCACATGTAGGTCCTGCTGTCAGAGGTTTTGACCCACTGTTCGACCCATTTTGCATATGGGGAAATGAGATGTCCATGAATATCAGTCAAGTCAAGAAACTCAGAAAGATTGTTAGGATAAAGAAACTAGCGACGAAAAATAACAAGATCTTTGTCTGCATAATGAAGAAGACATCAGTGAACTACAGGATGGTACTAACTCTTATACCTTGTGTTTTGCGTGAGTTGTGGTGTGGGAGGGAGGGATAGCTCATTTTCATGTTGCAAAGCTAGCTATCTAGTTCCAGTGTGTTACTGGGTGCTTAGTGTGTTATTGGGTGCTTGTAAAAAGACTTTGTGATTTCAGTTAAATGAAATCGGAGAGAGAGCTCTCTAAAAAAACTCTTATACCTTGTTTTTTTATTCCTTTGCGCCATTTCAAAATATAGAGAAGATATTTATGCATATCTTTGTTTTCAGGCCTTTCCAAAGCAGTTCACAGATGATTACCTCTCAAACCACCTGTATGGTCAAGAGGTGAGGAAGGTGTTCATACAACAACCACGGTACAATATTGAAGTCTTCCTCAAGAGGACGAAGGATGGGCGGTCAATCATCCACAAGCACTGGCCTAAAGTTGCAAGGACCTTCAACATCATTGAAGGCTCAATATTTGCCTTCCGCTTCGGCAGTTTTCCAGATGAGATTCATCTGTCTATCTACCATCTATGATGCTAATTTCCAAAGGTTTTAGATGTTGCATGTGAAACTTGGTTATGTTGGGTAATGGGGTAGCTAGCTATATGCCTATATGGTGTAAGTGAGTGATGATGCTATATGATGTTGTACTCTGATGTATTTCAATTATGAAATCCTGGTTCCGTAATACGAAAATGAAATATATTGTGTGTTTAATATGAAATGTCAATTTGATTACTAAATGGATTAATAATAATAGGCCAATTAGCCTGCTTATTGGTTTTTTTAGTGCAAACGGTTATTAAGACAACACCGTGGGCGATGATCTCAGACAACCCACACAGTTTCTAGGAAGTAAACGTGTTGGATCAATGAACAATCACACACGACTTCCTCTGGACAACTGTTTGCGTTAGGCCACCTTGCACAAACGTTTTCCACATAAAAAGTGTGTGTGATGGACAGCCTATGGCACACAGTTTCTTCCAGGCACCGTGCGTGATGCATTCAATAATACAAACGATAAAATTATTACTATCGTCTGCAATGGCAACGCTATCATAGACGATGTGATGCGGAAAATTGTGTGTGATGTATGCACGAACGGAAACGTTTGTCTGGGATTCACTGTGTGGGATGTATATACGAACGGAAACGTTTGTCTGGGATTCACTATGTGGGATGTATATACGAATGGAACCGTTTGTCTTGGATTCATTGTGTGGGATGTACATACGAACGGAAATGATTGGGCCAGTATAATTGTCTGTGATGGCTCGCCCGATCGCACACGAGCTCTTTTTGCCCTGCGTGTGTGACCGGAGGCCCTATCGCCGTCGGTTTCCGGGTCGTGTGGGAAGGACCCCCCTATCGCACACACAGGCAAGGCGACGATTTAAAACTCTGTCGTGGAAAGGGGGTAAAAACCGTTTGTATAGCAGGTCGCTGTACTAGTGCACTATGGCCAGTTCTTCACCTGAAGTTCCCTTTCTCCCATACCTAGGGGAAGGTTCTGAGATCTTGAATTTTAAACAATTGAGTGATGAGTCCTTAAAAGAAGCTTGGGATAGACTCTTAGAAATACAAGTCAGAGCTAGGCCTAGTTGCCATGTTAAATTATTACTCAAAAGCTTTTATGTTGGATTATCTCTCCGACATAGACAGATCTTGGACTTACTATTTGACAGAGATTTCCTTGGAACAATGCTTTTGATACTCATGAAAGGATGAAAGACTTGCTAGGACAACCAAAATTAGAAACTATTGAACCTACTATCTTAGTAAGTTTTCATCAAACCAAAATGCTTAAAGAAACTAAAACTAGCATGGAGTCAAATTTTAAAGCACTATACAACCTTACCAATAAGTTGAATAGTCACATTGTCACTCAGAATAGAAGGTATGAAGCATTAGAACAAAGATTTGATGGTTATCATATAAAAGTGGATCATCTAATGCAATTAATTAATGAGTGCAAGGAGATTAAAAAATGTAAGGTTGATGACACCTCTGAACCCTTTGTTAAGGGCATGTTGGACAAAGATGATAATACTTGAAACTATGCATTATGCCTAGCTAGGGGCATAAAACAATAGCACTTGTTGGGAGGCAACCCAATATTTATCTTTATTGAAATTTTTATTTTTCTTGAAACACATGATTATTTCTACTGTAATGATTGTGTTTTTTTATCTTTTAGTTAGTGTTTGTGCCAAGTAATGCCTTTGGGATGATCTGAATGATAGTATAATTGATGTTGTTTGAAAACAGAAAGTTTTGTGCCCAGTATTTGATTTTACATTTCTTAGTGGAACGTCAGAAAAACCTAATTTTTTTACAAAGTATTGGGATACAAAAAATTTACCAGGTACTAATTTTTCAGAATTGTTGGAGTTACAGAGGTATGGATAATATTTTGTCATTACGTACTATTCTGTTTTAAACAGATTCTATTTTTATTGCATGGTGTGCTTGTTTTAATGATGCTATGGATTATATCAGGGGTATAAGTCATGGAGAAGTTAAAATACAGTAGGTATTATGCAAGAACAATTATGAATGAATTTATAACAGTACCTAAAGTGGATGATTGATTTATTATACTAACGGATCTCACGAAGTTTCTGTTGAGTTTTGTGTGCTGAAGTTTTCAAGTTTTGGGTGAGATCACGATGGATGAAGGAATAAGGAGCAGCAAGACCCTACAGAGCTCCAAATGACCTGAAACTTTACAGAGATTTTTTATTGAATATATAAAAATACTGGAACAAAGATCTACCGGAGGGGAGCCAGCTGCTGCTCACAAGGCAACATGGCGCGCCTACCCTCCCCCCCCCCCCGAGGGCGCGCCTTGATGCCTTGTGGGGCCCATAGCTGGCCTTTGGCCCCCTCCTTTTCCTATATGAAGCCACTTGCCCTAAAAAATTAAGAGGAAGACTTTCGGGATGAAGCGCCGCCGTTTTGAGGCGGAACCTGGGCAGGAGCACTTTTGCTCTCCGGCGGAGTGATTCCGCCGGGGATACTTCCCTCCGGGAGGGGGAAATCAAAGCCATCGACATCACCAATGATCCTCTCATCGTGGGAGGACCAATCTTCATCAACATCTTCACCAGCACCATCTCATCTCAAACCCTAGTTCATCTCTTGTATTCAACCTTTGTCCCAGAACCTCAGATTGGTACCTATGGGTTGCTAGTAGTGTTGATTACATCTTGTAGTTGATGCTAGTCGGTTTATTTGGTGGAAGATTATATGTTCAGATCCTTAAGCATATTCAGTACACCTCTGATATTGAACATGAATATGATTTGTGAGTAGTTACTTTTGTTCTTGAGGACATGGGAGAAGTCCTGTTATAAGTAATCATGTGAAGTTGGTATTCGTTCGATATTTTGATTATATGTACGTTGTTCTTCCTTTAGTGGTGTCATGTGAACATCGACTACATGACACTTCACCATACTTAGGCCTAAGGGAAGGCACTGGGAGTAATAAGTAGATGATGGGTTGCAAGAGTGACAGAAGCTTAAACCATAGTTTATGAGTTATTCTGTAAGGGGCTGATTTGGATCCATATGTTTCATGCTATGGTTAGATTTATCTTAATTCTTCTTTCGTAGTTGCGGATTCTTGCGAGAGGGGGTAATCATAAGAAGGATGTTTGTTCAAGTAGAACAACGCCCTACCACCGGTCCACCCACATACCAAATTATCAAAGTAACGAACGCGAATCAACTAAATATGATGAACGTGACTAGATGAGAATTCCCATGTGTCCTCAAGAACACTTTGCTTATTATAAGAGAACTTTCCGGCTTGTCCTTTGCTATAAAAAGGATTGGGCCATCTTGCTGCACCTTGTTACTATTGTTACTTGTTACGAATTATCTTGCTACAAAACTATCTGTTACCGCTACTTTCAGTACTTGCAGAGAATACCTTGCTGAAAACCGCTTATCATTTCCTTCTGCTCCTCATTGGGTTCGACACTCTTACTTATCGAAAGGACTACAATTGATCCCCTATACTTGTGGGTCATCATTAGTTTGCCACAATCATTGTTTGTTAGACACACCTTTTGAGAGAGAGACACATACATCATGATTTGTTAGAATACTCTATGTTCCTCACTTATATCTTTTGAGCTATGTAGTTGCTCTTGTGCTTCACTTATATTCTTAGAGCACAGCGGTGGTTATATATTTTATAGAAATTATTGCACTCTCATGCTTCACTTAAATCTTTTTGAGAGTCCTAAATAGGAAGTAGTAATATGCACGAGTTATAAGACTAGTCTGAAAATGATAGGTATATAAGAGTGGTATAATAAAAACTTTCATGTAGATCACTAAATATGAACCGTATGATTGAATTATATTGATGTATTAATATGAAAGGGAATTGGTTCATGGTCATTGGTTAGTAAAAATATCGATATTAAAGCTTGTTATGTACTACTCATTTAATTGTTCGTCATGGCATGACAGGGATGTTAGAGCATTCTTATTCCTCTATGAAATCCTTTGTGTTGTTTGAATCGGGGGGCGCGATGGTTAACTCCTACCAACCTCCTCCCTAGGGGCATGCGAGTAGTACTTTGCTTCGAGGGTTAATAAAACTTTCACAATAAGCATATGAGTTCTTTATGACTAATGTGAGTTCATGGACTAATACAACACTCCCACCCATCCACATATTGCTAGCCTCTTCGGTGACGTGCATTGCCCTTTCTCACCTCGAGAGTCGGTGCAAATTTCGCCGGTGCATCCAAACCCCGTGATATGATACGCTCTATCACACATAAGCCTCCTTATATCTTCCTCAAAACAGCCACCATACCTACCTAGCATGGCATTTCCATAGCCATTCCGATATATATTGCCATGCAACTTCTACCGTTCCATCTTATGACATCTGTGTTCATCATCATATTGCTTTGCATGATCATATAGAGCTGACATGATATTTGTGGCAAAGCCACCATTCATCATTGTAATACATGTTACGCTAGATCATTGCACATCCTGGTACACTGCCAGAGGCATTCATATAGAGTCATATTGTTTCAGTTTAGTATATAAAAGTGTGATGATCATCATTATTAGAGCATTGTCCCAGTGAGGTAAAGAATGATGGAGACTAATGAGTCCTCCAAAAAGTGGGGATGAGGTTCATGATATTGTTTGAAAAAAGAGAGGCCAAAAGAGCCCAACAAAAAATGGGAGAAAAAGAGAGAAGGGGCAATGCTACTATCCTTTTACCACACTTGTGCTTCAAAGTAGCACCATGTTCTTCATATAGAGAGTCTCCTGAGTTGTCACTTTCATATACTAGTGGGAATTTTTCGTTATAGGACTTGGGTTGTATATTCCAATGACGGGCTTCCTCAAATGCCTGAGGTCTTCATGAGCAAGCATGTTGGATGCACACCCACTTAGTTTCAGTTGAGCTTTCATACACTTATACCTCTAGTGCATCCGTTGCATGGCAATACCTACTCCTCGCATTGATATCGATTGATAGGCCTCTCCATTGCCTATTGCTCCGCCGAGTTGATGCGAGACTTTCTTCCTTTTTGACTTCCCTTATGAATCTCCACCACCGCACTCTATTCCACACGTAGTGCTATGTCCATGGCTCGCGCTCATGTATTGAGTGGAGTTGAACATGCTGAAGCGCGTGAAAAAGTATGATCTAATTGCTTGGTTTAACACCATGGTGCTCATGATTTATATTTATGTGGTGAAGACGGAGTCATGCCATGCTTACAAAATTCAATGAGTAGGGATAACATTCTTTGAGCATCGTATATTTTGAAAAAGTAATGATTATGTTCTTGCATTCTGGATATTATTATGTTGATATCAATTACTTCACTGTTTCTTAATATTTATACCGTAAAAAGATTACATGATAGACATGCTAGGTAGCATTCAACATCAAAAAATTTCTTTTATCATGTACCTACTCGAGGACGAGCAGGAATTAAGCTTGGGGATGTTGATACGTCTCCGACGTATCTATAATTTTTGATTATTTCATGCTATTATATTATCATTCGTAGATACTTTTTATGCAATTTTATATCATTTTTGGGGACTAACCTATTAACTCAATGCCCAGTGCCAGTTGTTATTTTCTACTTGTTTTTGGTTTTACAGAAAATCTATACCAAACGGAGTCCAAACGCTACGAAACTTTTTGACGATTTTTTTTCTGGACATAAGAGACCCTAGAAGCTTCGGGGTGAACCAGAAGACCTACAAGGAGACGACAAGACAACAGGGCGTGCCCTGGGGGTAGGCGCGCCCTGATGTCATGTGGGCCCCACGTGGCTCCTTCTAACCTAATTCCAGCGCTATAAATTCTCAAATATTCCAAAACCCCCAGAGAGCCACCCGAAACATTTTTTCTGCCACCGCAAGTCTCTGTTCTTCTGCGATCCCATCTAGAGGCCTTTTCTAGGTAATCTATCGGAGGAGGAATCGATCACTGAGGTCTTCTACATCAACCTTGCTGCCCCTCCGATGATGTGTGAGTAGTTCACCACATACCTACGGGTCCATGGTGATTAGCTAGATGGCTTTCTCTCTTTCTCTCTCTCTCTCTCTCTCTCTATCTCTCTCTCTCTCTCTCTCTTTGATCTTCAATACAATGTTCTCTTCGGAGATTGATCCGATGTAATCTTCTTTTGCGGTGTGTTTGTTGGGATCCGATGAATTGTGGGTTTATGATCAGATTATTTACTGAAAGTAACTGAGTCTTTTCTGAAATTTATTATGTATGATTGTTATAGCTATGTAATGCATTCCGATCTATCTGTTTGGTTTGGCCAACTAGATTGATTTATCTTCAGTGGAAGTGGTGCATAGTAGTAGGTTCAATCTTGCGGTGTCCTCACCACGTGACAGAAAGGGTAGTGAGGCACGTATTTGTATTGTTGCTACTAAGGAGAAAACGAAGGGGTTTAATCATATTGATTGGTTTTATTCTATCTACATCATGTCATCTTGCTTAAAGCGTTACTCTGTTTGTCATGAACTTAATACCATAGATGCAGGCAGGATTCGGTCAATTGGTGGAGTAATAGTAGTAGATGCAGGCAGGAGTCGGTCTACTTGTCACGAACGTAATGCCTATATACATGATCACGCCATGAATAACGTCATAACTATGCGCTTTTCTATCAATTGTCCAACAGTAATTTGTCTACCCACCGTATGCTATTTTTATGAGAGAGATGCCTCTAGTGAAAACTATGGACCCCGGATCTATTTTAATCATATTACAAAAACCAAAAATACCTTGCTGCAATTTATTTACTTTTATTTTACTTTGCAATTTATCTATCTACCACTACCAGATTTGATCCTTGCAATTAACGAGTACAAGGGGATTGACAACCCTCTTGCCCGCGTTGGGTGCAAGTATTTGCTCTTGTGTGTGCAGGTATTGTTGACGGGCGTTTGCATGGTTCTCCTATAGGTTCGATAACCTTGGTTCTCTACTGAGGGAAATACTTATCCGCTACTATATTGCTTCACCCTTCCTCTTCGTGGAAAATCCCAACGCAACTCACAAGTAGCACCCTAGAGGCAATAATATTGTATTATTATATTTCCATTTTCATATATAACAGTTTATATTTCATGCTATAACTGCTATGATCCTGGAATATGTGATTCAGTGGAAAACTCATATGCACGTGTGGATTGATAAACGATAAAGATTAGGTTCCTGGTCTTGCCTCTAAGACTGGCTCAAGTGTTGTTGATGATCATGTTTTCCCGATCTTAGATATCATTAAGTGTAACGATTGTCCTAAAACAGCATTGAGAGTATGACGTTAGAAGAATGATCATATTGAATCGACCCAAACTTGTTTGTTATACTTTGAGATAATAGCGTCCAAAATCAATTGTTATAACATGGAGTGTTAACATGTGTCTCGGTTCCTTAGACCATGAGAGTATCGTAGTCACTTCCTACCGTACGGTGGACTTTGGGGTTGCTGAAACGTCATCTGTAACACGGTGATCATAACGACAACTTACAGGTTCAGCGGGAAGTTTGACAAGAGACTAGATAGCTCAAGAGTGGAATTTGCTCCTCCGACGATGGAGAGATATTCTTAGGGCCCTCTCAGTGTGACGGCATCCATCATCGTCTGGCCAGACACAGGTGACTATGTCACGGGGATGTTGGAACACTTCAACGAGAAAGAAAAACAAAACCAGTGACGAGGATAACGGTATAGTGAGCATGTGTATGACTCAGGAGGATACCGGCACACCTTGGGTTTTGTAAAGTATCGCAAAGCAAAGGGAATATCACATGATAACCAAAGGTTCACTCAAATGTCATGCGTGTAATCATAGGGATCGATATGGACGTCCACGGTTCCGCTATCGGTCATTGAACGAAGGGGTTTTGTTCGTGTCTATGCTTTACCGAACCTACGGGGTCACAAGCTTAAGGTAATCACGATCTGCTGAGTGTTGGTAGGATGAGAGTATCGAGGATTTATTTGTGGAATTGTTTCATTAATATTCAAAATAGTTTTGAGAGGAACCGGAAGCGTTTCGGTTCACCGGAAGGGTTTTAGAGTTTATCGGGCAATAACGGGTATTACCGATCAATAATATATAGATGGAAAATGTTTTTGGGGATGTTAAATTGATAATAAAAGGCTCTAGTAATTTTTAGGAGACTTTTATATTTAATTTAATATCAATGGGCCTTAAAAGGCCAAGTGGTGGAAGGCAACTTGGGCCACAAGGGCCCAAGAAGGGTGGCGCCCCCTTCTTCCCAAGGAAAGGGGAGAGGAAGGCCGAATTGGAGGGGGAGTCCCCCTCCTCTTGGCCGGCCAAGGGAGAGGGACTTTCCCTTCCCTTGTGGCGCCCCCTCCTCCTCCTCCAACCTATATATACTAGAGGTTTTTGCACTATTGGATACACAAGTTTTGGAGCCTCCTCTAGTTCTAGTTCTAGTTGATCCTAGTTGTGATGGGGAACGTTGCATGGAAAACAAAAAAATCCTACAAAAACCTAAAGATCTATCTATGGAGATGCTAGCAATGAGAGGGGAGTGTGTCTGCGTACCCTTGTAGACCGAAAGCGTTAACGATCAAATGATCGTGGTTGACGTAGTCGTACTCGCGTCGCGATCCAATCCGATCCAAGCTCCGCACGTGTGGAACCTCCGAGATTAGCACATGTTTGACTCGGTGGTGTCCTCTCCTTCTTGATCCAGCAAGCGAGGGAGAGGAGGTAGATGAGATCGGAACCAGCATGACGGCATGGTGGTGGTGGTGGCAGTGGAATCCCGGCAGGGCTTCGCCAAGCGATAACGGAACGTGGAGGAGGAGTAACGGGAGAGGCGGAGGCCAAGGGTGGAAGGGTGCAGCCCCCCTGTGCCTCCCCACTATATATAGGGGCGAGGGAGGGGGCGGCCAGCCCTAGCCCCTCCTCCAAGGGAGGGGCGGCGGCCAAGGGGGAGGCTTGCCCCCCAAGCCAGGTGGGCGCCTCCCCACCCCTAGGGTTTCCCCCCTAGCCGCATGGGCCTAAGGGGGAGTGGCACCTGGCCCATTAGGGGCTGGTGCGCCCCTTAGGGTCTGTGTGGCCCCTCCGTGGCTGGTGGGTCCCTCCGGTGGACCCCCGGAACCCTTCGGTGCCCCCCGGTACACTCCCGGTGGACCCTCGAACTTTTCCGGAACCCCGAATAAAACTTCCCATATATAAATATTTACCTCCGGACCATTCCAGAGCTCCTCGTGATGTCCCGGATCCCATCTGGGACTCCAAACTACCTTCAGACTTCACCATATTAATATCTCAATACTACCCTAGCGCTACCAAACGTTAAGTGTGCGACCCTACGGGTTCGGGAACATGTAGACATGACCGAGACTCCTCTCCGATCAATAATCAATAGCGGGACCTGGATTCCCATATTGATTCCCACATATTCAACGAAGATCTTTATCGGTTGAACCACGATGTCGAGGATTCAGTTAATCCCGTATACAATTTCCTTTGTCCGGTGATATGTTACTTGCCCGAGATTCGATCGTCGGTATCGCCATACCTAGTTCAATCTCGTTACCGGCAAGTCTCTTTACTCATTCCGTAATACAAGATCCCCGTGACTAAACTCATTAGTCACATGCTTGCAAGCTTCTTGTGATGTTGTATTACCGAGAGGGCCCACAGATATCTCTCCGTCACACGGAGTGACAAATCCCAGTCTCGATCCATGCAACCCAACAAATACCTTCGGAGATACCTATAGAGCACCTTTATGATCACCCAGTTACGAAGTGACGTTTGATAGCACACAAAGTATTCCTTCGATATCCGGGAGTGGCATGATCTCATGGTCAAAGGAATAGATACTTGACATTACGAAAGCTACGGCAAAGTGAACTTAGTGATACGATCAGATGCTAAGCTTACAGTTGGGTCTGTCCATCACATCATTCTCCTAATGATGTAATCCGGTTATCAAATGACAACTCATGTCTATGGTTAGGAAACCTTAACCATCTTTGATCAACAAGCTAGTCTTGTAGAGGCTCACTAGGGACAAGGTGTTGTTTATGTATCCACACATGTATTTAAGTTTCCGGTCAATACAATTCTAGCATGAATAATAAACATTTATCACGAACAAGGAAATATGGTAATAACCATTTTATTATTGCCTCTAGGGCATATTTCCAATAGTCTCCCACTTGCGCTAGAGTCAATAATCTAGTTTACATCGTAATGTATCTAACACCCATAGAGTTCTAGTGATGATCATGTTTTGCTCGTGAAGAGGTTTAGTCAATGGGTCTGCCACATTCAGATTCGTATGTACTTTGCAAATCTCTATGTCTCCATCCTTAATGTAATTACGAATGGAGTTGAAGCGGCGCTTGATATGCTTGGTCTTCTTGTGAAACCTTGGCTCCTTGGCAATGGCAATGGTGCCAGTGTTGTCACAATAGAGAGTCATTGGATCCGATGCACTAGGTACCACTCCTAGATCGGACATGAACTCCTTCATCCAGACTCCTTCCTGCGCTGCTTTCGAAGCAACTATATATTCTGCTTCACATGTAGATCCCGCCACGACGCTCTGCTTGGAACTACTCCAACTGACTGCTCCACCATTCAAAATAAATACGTATTCGGGGGTCCACCGGGAGTGTACCGGGGGGCACCGAAGGGTTCCAGGGGTCCACCGGAGGGACCCACTAACCCGGGAGGGGCCACACAGACCCTAGGAGGGCGCACCAACCCCTAATGGGCCAGGCGCCACTCCCCCTTAGGCCCATGCGGCTAGAAGGGAACCCTAGGGGTGGGGAGGCGCCCCACCTGGCTTGGGGGGCAAGCCTCCCCCACTGGCCGCCGCCCCCTTCCTCACCCCTATATATAGTGGGGAGACGCAGGGGGCTGCACCCTTCCACCCTTGGCCTCTGCCTCTCCTCCTCTAGTTCTCCGGCGATGCAAAGCTCTAGAAGGCGAAGCGCTGGCGGATCATCTACTTCGTACGCATGCAATCCGTAGAGAGATCGTGCTTTCAATTTTTGTTCGAGTGATCGTTCATGGGACAGTTCGACGGATTTCAAGAATGATCTACACCAATCTTCTTCCGCTGCAACTCGAAGTTGGTAAAGATCCGATCTAACCTTGTATGCATCTTCATAGGACGACTTTTTTTCTAGGGCGACTTTTTTTTCTACTACAATTCCCAACAGAGGATCCCACCGTCATACGGCTTTAGGAAATTACCTGAGACCTTGGACTAGCAGCCTTTCGCTTGACTTAGTTGCATGAACATTTCCCTGCATTCCCCAGTTAGATTGCGAGTACATTCAACGTACTCAGCTGGCTTTTTGTTTTGGCTAGACCTTGGAGACGACCAACAGATGGAACAGTACCACGACGATGTCTTGGTGGGCTAGATCATTCTCCGAGCGAGCTTTCTTGTAGTATTAGCAGTTTGATGTGGGCCCATGTTGAAGTTGAAGATGTGTTTCTGCTGCAGTTGTTTTGAAGACTTGCCCTAGTGGCTTATGTTGTAAGACTTGGTCCATGAGGACCCTTTTTGTGTAAGACATGATACATGTATGTAAACTTTGATAACCAGTTCAGTGTGCATCAGTGCCAAGTTGATCCAGGGATCATTGTTGCACGTACAATCAGTGGCTTTGGTTAGGTAGACCGGGTCCCTACATCCACATCCCTCTTGCACTTCATCAACGTCGACAAATACAAGTTAGGGAGAATCCACCTATTGACATGGTTGTCGAGGTTATCTGATAGACTCTTCTTTCTTTCTTCTTATTAGTGTAAATGCTTTAATTCAAGCGTTTTGTTTTCATTGATGTCGCTGTAAAGGAAAATACATGCATCGGTGTTGCTAGTTCAACTATCTTCTTGCAAGGAAGCATTACACTAAGAAGGAACGACACTATCTATTGACATGGTTGTCAAGGTTACCTTCTAGACTCTTATCTCTTTCTTATTTATTTGGATGTTTTAATTCAACTGTTTTGTTTTCATCGATTGTGCTCATACAACGTGGTGAGGGGATGTATCAAAGTTCAAAACCAATATGAGCCAGGGTGTAAAGAAGGAAAATACACATATCAGTGTTTTCCGTTTTAATATCTTTTTGCATGGAAGCGTTATAGTAAGAAGGAACGGCAATAAAAAAGATAGTGGTCCCTTGTTGTATAGTTTGTTGCGCGTGCACTCATCCTCGTTCATCGGCTCCCACTCCAGGTGTATGTACTCTCGTGGATTCACCAACCAAGTGTAGTTGCTCTTGTTACTAGATCATTGATGGCGCGCGTTGCTGCGCCCGTCTATTTTGAATGTTTATGATAAGAGAGTTATGATTTTTCTGTAAATAATTGGAGACAAGATAAACTATGGAAAATGCTAAATTAGACCGAAATAATTTCTTCCATGAATGTTTCCCTTTTTATGAAAGATACTCCTGTCAGTAGTAAGTAATAACCTAAGAGATAATTACATTATGTACCAAGCTAGGACAGGGCAACTGTCAGTAGTAAGTAACATCCTAACAGATAATAATTTTGTGTACTAAGCTATGACAGAGCGCCAACTATAGCTTTCACTCAGTGAACAAATAGCAGTAGCCTTCAATAAGAATTTGCAGGGAACTACAATAATTTATAGGGTATAGTGTGGGCTGGCGGCTAGCATTTGTAATTTTGCACCCAGCTATAGGGATAAAGATCTGAAAATACAATAAACCACCACATATGTGAGGATGCCAGAAAAATCTTCATATTCTGCTCGTAGCTCTGCATACAAAGAAACATCATTTCTGAGAAACATGTGCTCTGTTGCAAACTCACTGAGATGATAAGAACATGTTTTCCGCAGAAACACAATAAAAAAAATCCCTTACTACTGAGGTTTCAAACAGAGATTTTTTTTTGCAAGAAAGAAAACCTCGCTAAACTACACACGAGAGGGAATGAAGCCTGAAGTTGATATTTTGTCTGCCTTCTTCAACTCCACAATCTGAATGGAAGACCTATGGGCACAGGTACCAGAGAATTCCATGCACTGCTGCATCCAACACTAATGGCAAGCAAGACAACCAATCACCTCATATTTGAAGCGGGAAAAAGATCATCATTCAGCTGCTGCGAGTACAACCTACAACACAAAGTATACAGGCAATGCTCATCATCATCATCATCATCATCATCTAGCGCAGTGTTGTAAAAAATTCATCTGCAAATGCATCATGATAAAAGAAAACGTACATACTAATAGAAAGTTGCATAAGCTTTTGTTCTTTTCTTCGAAGGCATTTCTGTACAGACACTTGAGGACCATGGACTGTCGGCAGTAGCGGAGGACGGACAAAAGTTGAGGTGGGGCGGGCTTTGGTCACTCGCCTCCTGCGACGCCGCCGTGCCGCTGCGCCACCTTGCGCCATGCCTGCGATAAAAAAATCAAGGTGGGGCGGCCGCCCGCCCTTGCCCTACCAAGAGCTCCGCCACTGACTGTCGGTGAAGATAGATATCCTTTTTACCCTCTTGACAGGTGATGTAAGTTTTTAAAAAATGACAGAAAACTGATTACACATATATGTACTAAACAAACCTGCTCACTTGTGTAAAATAATCTTACCTCGTAAATAAGATCAAATGTTTGGATGAATCAACTAAAAGTTTTGGATCACCAAGGCCATTACGGTCAAAATCTAAATCTAATATAGAGAGCGATAAACTGATTACACATATATGTATTTCTAAATTAAGTTTTGAGCTTTGTTTCCTAGCATATTACAATTTCACAGTGTAGTAACATTAAAAGATAGCTGGTAATGGGGTTGACCATTGAAGCAACAAATTTCGTCAATAATTTCCAGAGTAGTAGAGAAGACAACACCTGTATGGCAATATATCACAACTAAGGAACAGAATCAGGAGATGCACATTCTCAACAGAGCACGGAGATAAGAACAGTCGAATCAACTGATGGTCTTGTTAAAAGTGTATGAGAAGGAAATCAATGGTATTGAACCAAATTAAATTCTGAAAATCAAACCTCAGACAGGAGGGGGGCGAGGCGTGTGTGAGGCGAGGCGTGCAGGAGGATCAAAGATGGGATACATCCAGATTTCGGCTGATGTGAGGGTGAGTGGCACATAGGGGCGTCAAGTCCAACGTTGGGGAAAGGGAGCTAGGTCATTATTGTGGGCATCACAAACGCGGGGATATGAACACAACAAACTGATGGGAGGAGTACAACCGGGGTGAAGGGGATTAAGGCTGGAGGCGAGCGCCAGTAATATATAGAGCCGCATGATTGAGGCAGTTACAGGTAGGGAAAAATAAACGCACAACTCTATTAATTGCTCACATCACCCGCGATGAATGCTCCAAAGAACTGACGATTGATTGTCACCTTGAACTCCGGTGGATCCGTTTCCCTCCTCCGCTTCACCGAACAGTCAGATGAAGCTTCCTCTGTACATGCATCGGCGTGCGATGGAGGCTCGGACCAGCTCGGTCGCATGGTCTGGCTCTGCGTTGTCGCCATGGGATCCGTCGCCCGGCATCGGTCGCGACCCAGCTCGGTCACCCATGGAAAGAGCCGCCACGGAAAGGGTGGGAGGCGTGTTAGGTGGCTTCATCCTTCATGTAGCTTAGCGGGGGCTGCTATAGGCCCATTAGGCCCAATTAATCTGAGATGCCCAAATAAGTCACCAGAGCAGCGGCCCATGAAGGTTTGCGATCGTTAATAGCGAAGGAAGCCAGATTACGTGTGATTCACAGCAAATCTGATGGCCAAAAATGCTCAGCATTGAAGATCGAACGGCCACGAAGTGTGATGGCCTGAGAGGGCTGGAAAGTTGCACAGTTTTAATGTATCTAAATTTGCACACATCCAACCTACCTACTATTTTTTCAACAATATACGGCGTGTCCTACTGTTAACGCTTCATTAGCATTTCTTTTATTTTGTGATGGACTCTTATTCAATTGGGATCTATGCACACCAATTTTATGCACAAAAATGTGTAATAATCCAGGTTTGATAGTTTTTGTTATCAAGCAAATTCATCGGAACTCTAAATATTGCCTCATGTCCGTGCTAATTTTTGTTGAGAAATTATTGTACTAGGAAAGAACGCTAATACTAAGAATGTGGTCCTTGTGCAGTCACACGAGTACATCCATCGGTGCCTGCTAAGTGTGCGTGGATTGTCACGTACTTGTGCTTTATTTATATATAAAGTGGGACGAGAAATTAGAGTAACGTATTCAATCCAGCTGTTAACACTCCGTTAACCTTCCGTCGGTAGATGAACGTGCAATTTTCATGTGCATAAACAACCGTTTTGCGATGCCGAGACGGGGTTGGCCACCAGCAAAGAAATCCAGCCGTCCATCGGCGATCCAGCCGAGTCGGCACCTATGGCAATTCCGAATCCTTGGCGACGGCGACACGCCGTGGACTTGTTTGACCCGACGGGACCCAGACGAACCCGTCCCCGTCTTCTATATATAAGCAGCAGCCCCGCCACCCACCCTCCGTGTCGATCCGCCCCTTCGCCCAACCCAAACTTGCATGCCTTGTTCGAGCGCACGCGCGTGAGGCGGCGGCGGGTAGTCTGGGTGTCGCGGCGGCTGTGGCCGTCCACATGGAGCACGGGAGCCTCCTCGCGTCCGCCGTCACCGTCGGCGTCGGCGTCGGCATCGGCCTCGTGTCGGCGCGCCTGACGGCCGCGTCCACCCCAGACGACGGCGGCGTCGCCGGCGCGGAGGTGGAGGCGGAGCTGCGCCGGCTGGTGGTCGACGGGCTCGACAGCGGCGTCACCTTCGACGACTTCCCCTACTACCTCAGGTCCGTGGGGCTCTCTCCGCGCGTTTTCGGGATTAAAAGTCCATTAAAATATATGTGCGATCTTTCCCCTCGGTTTCATTGGTAAAGCGAGGAGCGATTACCGATTAGGATACGACTTCGCTGGTATTTGGTGGGCAGACCCATGTGTTCTACTAACTTCTAGGCCGTCAACGGGAATTCGAATGTGTTTGGCGAAAAGCAGCTAATCATCAAGCATGCGTTACATTGTTTATTTATCCTCTGATTGCAGCGAGGAGACGAAGCTGGCACTCACGAGCGCCGGGTACGCCTACCTGAGCAAGACGATCTTGCCTAGGCACATCCGGGTCCTCTCCGCCGCCAGCCGCACCATACTGCTCTGCGGCCCCTCAGGTTCGCCTCCTGCCCTCCTCGTAACGTGGGTTCGCTTGATCGCAAAGATTGTCTCTTTTGACGCGGGCAGCTTGTTCTTGCAGAACCATACCTGCAGTCGCTGGCCAAGGCTCTGGCACACCACTTTGGCGCTCGCCTGCTGCCGCTCGACATCGCCGAGTTCTCGCGCCAGGTTAGTGAGGAACTATTGGGGCACTTAGGTTTGCAGATGCCATTTTGTAGTCTAGTTGATTCTGAACTGTTTCTCGCTGTATATGCCAAATGCAGATCCAACACAAATACGGGAGCGCGAGCAGTGCCCTGGTTAGTTTGTTAATCCCGTCCTGTGGTTGATAGGTTTCATGTTTCTGTGCTACATTTGATTGATATTTTGAGGGACAAGGAGAATTCAGAATTTTCGGTGCGGTTCATCAGTTTTCGAAAAACAGGGAGTGATCCCCGGTGCGGTTCATCAGCTGGTTGTGTGGACCTACTGTTTTTATGTTTAGTCATATTGAGGCCCCTGTCCCACCACCCTTTCTGTTGTCGGGTTTTGGCCATTTTATTACCTCAGGAAACAAAACGTGCAAGTTAAAAGGGTCGACCATGGGGTCCTTGATAAGGACATCATTAGTTTGTCCGCATTGATGAACGATTCGAAAAAGTAGAGATGCTGAATATACATTTTCTACAGCACAGGAGGATTTGTTGTGTCTACTAGCTTGTAAAACTTGCATTAATATGGCTACCATCTTACCGATGATTTGCTCTTTGATGAAGGTTCGTAAAAGATCCTTAACAGAGTCTGCCTTGGATAAAGTGTCTGGTTTGGTTGGATCTTTCAACTTTTTCCGCAAGAAGGATGAGCCAGCAGGTATGAAATCACTAGTCACCTTCTGAGATGTCACACTAGCCACTAGCATTTTCTTTATTATTAGTCCATTACGGAAGCTCCAACATTTGCTTTTATTTTTATTCTTGTACGGTTTCTTCCTATCAACTCGTTTTCATTCTGTCAATCATGCATTCGAATATGCGAAGCATCACAATTCCTACAATTTCTGTGCTGTTCTGATTGTGTTTTCATGAAACATTAATGCAGAATCACTGACATATGAAAAGAACCTTCTGGATTTGAGGACGAGGTAATTGAGGATATTAAACTCGAGATAAAGATTACTCTATTTGAGTCTCACTTTTTATATTGCTTCTGCAGTAATTGCACTAAAACACCTTCAGTTCGGGTGCATGTATCTTTATTGCCTGCTGCGTTTTTCCATGCATGTGAACCTTCGGAAGACTTCGGTGAGTTGTCTGTCTGTTCGGGTGCATGCCACGGTTCATGTGTTGATTGATCAAATGGTTCGACGAGCTTCAGACAACCAAACACCCTCAATGATCTGTGTGTCAGCTCTGTGCCTTCTTGTGGATGCAATTATAATGATTTTGCATGCGCAACTAACTTACTATTCCTTTTAAATGCAGGTTCAATCAGACAAAGCTGGAATTTAGATGAGAAAATTCTCATAAAATCTCTTTACAAGGTAATTGAGGCATTCAGCTGCATCATCGACAACATTGCATTGCTTATGTTATGGCTAAAGCTGATATTGATTTTCTTTTTGCAGATGATAGCTTCCATTTCTGAATGCAGTCCAGTTATCCTTTACATAAGGGATGTCAACCTATTACTTGGCGTTTCAGATACAGCATGTTCATTGTTCAAGAAAATGTTGAGCAAACTGTCTGGACGAGTTTTGATAATTGGTTCATACTTCCTCGAATCTGATGAAGATAGTGATGACGTCGATGAGGTTGTCAGTGATACATTTCCGTGCATTCTGGATACTAAGCCTCCAAAGGAAGAGACAGATCTTGTGAAATGGAAAACCCAAATGGAAGAAGATACTAAGAAAACCAAGTGTCAAATCTTTACAAATATGATTGCAGAGGTGCTCTCAGCCAACAGTCTGGTGTGTGATGATTTGGACTCATTAGATCCAGATGACGAATTAAAAATCATTGCCAACTACATGGAAGAAATTATGGCCCCAGCAGTCTCTTACCATTTGATGGATAACAAGGTCCCTGAATACAGAAACGGGAAGCTCATTATTCCTTCAGAGAGGTTAGCTAATTTATCAAGATAGTCCATTGCTCTATCTCCAGCTATCTTGGGCGGGGTAGAGACTTTCTTTTATCTAAAAAAAACTAACATGTTTTCTTTACATGATTATTTCACAGCTTATCTCATGGATTAAGAATTTTCCAAGAGAGCAGCAGCCTTGGAAAAGATACAGTGGAACCAAAGGATGTCGGAAAGAAGGTAGGTATCCCATATTTTCAACTAGCAACGGCTTATCTTTAGTAGTTTGCAAAGTACTATTTACTAATTATCATTATTGTTTACAATTTTGCGTAAGTCACAGGTTACTCCAGACAACGAATTCGAAAAGCTGATCCGACCAACTGTTGTACCGGCCAGTCAAATAGGAGTCACATTTGATGACATCGGAGCATTGACTGATATAAAAGAGTCACTCCAGGAGCTTGTCATGCTTCCACTTAAGCGGCCTGAACTTTTCAATGGTGGTCTTCTGAAGCCATGCAAGGGGATTCTACTATTAGGACCTCCTGGAACAGGGAAAACGATGCTGGCCAAGGCTTTAGCAAATGAAGCCGGAGCTAGCTTCTTGAACATCTCCTTGTCCACCATCATGTCAAAATATTATGGGGATGCCGAGAAGACAACCCGGGCTTTATTCAGTCTAGCTACTAAACTTGCACCGGCCATTATTTTCGTGGATGAGGTGGACAGCTTGTTAGGGCAGCGTGATCGACGCAATGAAAATGAGCTGCCGCGGAGAATCAAGAATGAGTTCATGACTCATTGGGATGGACTCTTGTCAAAGTCTAATGAAAGGATTCTTGTCCTTGCTGCAACAAACAGACCGTTTGACCTCGACGAAGCGATTGTTAGGAGGTTTGAACACAGGTTTGTTTAAATGTGTTCTTTTTATGTGAAAAAATGTGTCTTGATGACCTCTAGATGAGTTGCTGACGTGTCATGTTTTTTCAAACAGAATAATGGTCGGTCTCCCTACTTTGGAAAGTAGAGAGTTGATTTTGAAGAAGCTGCTGTCCAAAGAGAAGGTTGAAGAAGGTATTGACTTTAAGGAGCTTGCAACATCGACGGAAGGATACAGTGGAGGTGATCTGAAGGTAACATTTTTGAATCATTGGTGAAGTAGGAACGGTATATTCAGTGATCGTTCTCTGAATGACTAGAACTGTTGTTTTCCTTTTTCCCAGAATCTTTGTGTGACGGCTGCCTACCGCCCTGTTAGAGAGCTCATTCAGAAAGAACAACAGAAGGAAAAGGTAAAACCAAGAGAAACGAATCCGTCCACTAAATTTTATGAGCAGTAGATTTGTCAATTTTTTCACATATCAAGTGTGTCTCCCAATTGAAGCCTGGAAACACATGCATCGGTTTGGTTTAGATGTGTTGTACCAATCATATCATCATCTCACGCTGGCTAGATAATTCGATGCCCCAGGATAAGAAGGACAATGCAGTGCAAGTGAAGGAGCCAGAAGCGCAACCCAAAAGTCAAGAAAGCGCGGAACAAAGCTCAGAAAGCAAGAAAGGCGAGAATGTCAAGCCAGAAACCAAGCAAGGCGAGACAGAGAAAACCGAGAAAGGCGTCGAAGGGGCAACTGAAGAGACCATCACCCTCAGGCCGCTAACCATGGAGGACTTGAGGCTGGCAAAGGATCAAGTAAGTTGCTGGTGAATCTTTTTATCTGTTAGTCTAAAAAATCTTTTCACCCCAGGAACAGACTGCTAAACAGTTACGCATTTGACGCTACGTAGGTCGGCGCGAGCTTGGCTAGTGAGGGGTCTATCATGACTGCCCTAAAGGAATGGAACGAGCTCTACGGCAAAGGCGGGTCGAGGAAGAAGGAGCAGCTCTCATACTTCTTGTAGTGCAAGGTTGGGAGTTTGTATATAGATGTGTATGTGCGGTTGAATGTGATTCGGCCCCTTGTTGACCTGATGAAGTGGAGGAAGTGTTTTCTGTTAGGAATGAGCAACTCACATTCACAGGGGCCAAAGGCCAGTACATATACATGTGAGGTAGAACTGCAGAAAACCCCTTATACACTGGGGATATACAGAAAAGGGACTATACACATCTAACACCCCCCCCCCCCCCCCCGCAAACTCATGGTGGGTCAACAACACTGAGTTTGGAGAGAAAGAACCCATGCTGCGCTCGAGTCTGTGCCTTCGTGAAGAAGTCCGCGAGCTGTAACTCAGAGGGCACATAGTGAAGAGCGAGAACCTCATCCTGCACAGCAGCATGTACAAAGTGGGCATCCACACCGATGTGCTTGGTGAGCTCATGCTTCACCGGGTCACGCGCAATACTGATAGCACCGGTACTGTCTGACAGTAAGGGAGTCGAGGTGGTAGCAGACACACCAAAATCCTCAAGTAACCACCGTAACCAGATCACCTCAGCCGTCAACATAGCCATGGCTCGTAACTCAGCCTCTGTACTCGAGCGGGAAACAGCGGTCTGCTTCTTTGTCTTCCAGGCAATAAGAGAGCCACCAAGAAAGACACAGTAAGCAGACAGCGAGCGACGATCAGAGGGATCACTAGCCCAGGTAGCATCAGAGTAGGCCTGGAGCTCAAGAGAGCTAGAGCGGGGAAAGAAAAGGCGTTGAGAGATCGTGCCACGAAGATATCGTAGAACACGGAGGAGATGACTATAGTGGACAGAGGTGGGGGCTGAAACAAACTGACTCAAGATGTGGACAGGATAGGAGATGTCAGGACGCGTAACAGCAAGATAGACAAGACTGCCAACGAGGTGACGATAGCGAGTGGGATTAGGAAGAGGGTCACCATCAGAGGCGCGAAGCTGAACGTTGAGCTCCATAGGAGTCACAACAGTGCGCTCATCACCAAGAGCAGCGCGAGAAAGAAGATCCTGAATATATTTTTCTTGGGAAATATAGAAGCCATCAGAGGTCGAGGAGATCTCAATCCCAAGAAAATAGCGAAGTGGACCAAGATCAGTCATGAGGAACTGGTCGCGAAGGCGAGCCTTAACAAAGGCAATGTAGTCAGAGTCGTCACCAGTGATGATCATGTCATCAACATAGAGAAGAAGAAGAGTCCGACCACGAGGAGACGTGTGAACGAACAAGGCGGGATCATGATCACTGGACGAGAAACCCGCGACAGTCACGACAGAGGCGAACCGCTCGAACCAGGCACGAGGGGCCTGTTTAAGACCATAGAGAGAATATTCATTTTTTCGCAGAAAATAAAGAAAGCTCACGGGAACTTCAAACAATATTCATGAATTTGAAAAAGTAGTTCGCGAATATAAACAAAAGTTCACAAATTTGAAAAAAGTTCATAGATTTTGGAAAAAAGTTCGTCGATTTTGAAAAAAGTTCATCAAATTAGGAAAAAAAGTTCATCAATTTCGAAAAAAAATGTTCACAAAAAATGAAAATTTTCATCAAATTTTGAAAAAACATTCATCGATTTTGAAAAAAAGTTCAGAATTTAGAAAACAAAATCATCGATTTTGAAAATAGTTCATCAGATACGAACAAATGACAAAAAATGAAAAAACTACATCAATTTTGGAAAAAGTTGATCGATTTAATAAAATGTTCATGCCTTTAAAAAAAAGAAGAAAATAAAAAGGAAAAGGAAAAGAAAAAAGAAAACATAGAAAACCCTGATGAAAAACACAGAAAAAAACAAACAGAAAGAAAATGGGCCAGCCTATTACTAGACCTAGTGTACAAGGAGGGTGGGGGGCGTATCTGGTGCACCGGGGCAATTGGTGCTACCGGTGCACCTGACCCCGTTACACATTCAAAAATGTCCGAAAAAATCCGGAAAATATTAGTGCATTGACACAACATCAATGTATGTTGTCACAAAAATTCAAACCAAAATTCGAAACAATGCTCGAGATACAAAAATGCCAAATTTGACATCAATGTGTTAATGGGCCAAAACTGAAGCCCAACTTGTGTTATGTACTATTCAGTGTCAAATTTGTCATTTTTGTATCTCGAGCAATGTTTTGAATTCTGATTTGAATTTTTGTAACAACATACATTGATGTTGTGTTAATGCACTATTTTTTCCGGAAATTTTTAAACATTTTTTAATGCGTAACGGGGGACCGGTGCACCGGTAGCACCAATTGCCCCGGTGCACCAGATATATCCCAAGGATGTGCGCCCTGTACAAAAACGCCTTCAAGTGGTGCTTAACGCGCCGAATATGTTTTGCCAACAACTAGCTGGGGGGGTGTGGCTCCAACGAACGTTTCTGGCACCCAGGCCATTTCCGGACTCTAGGCCCAAACCATCTTTCCTTGTTGAGCACAAACAAAAAAACACTTCTAAAAAAGCACACACAGATAGAAAATGCACCCTGACGCCTACAATTGGGCATTTTGGACTCATTTTGAAAAAGTTGAACACACACAGAAAAATACAAAAATACCATGCTCTGTATTGAACACACACATATCAGATTTTATGATGAGAAAAATGATTCAAATATTGAAAAATGTTAAGAGAGCAAAAGAAGAAAAATGCACATGATCAAAAGATAAAATAAAAATGCCATGACATAAAATAAAAATGCCATGATCCAAAAATTAGAATTGACATGCTTCTTATGTTTTCTTTGTCATGGTCTCAATGGTAAAAAATGCCATGATCCAAACAATAAAACTGCCATGCTATTAAGAATAAAAACGCCATGTTATTAAAAATAAAAATGCCATGTGCATATCAGATTTCACGATGAGAAAATGATTTAATATTGAAAAATGTTAAAGATCAAAAGAGGAAAATTGCCCATGATCAGAAGATTAAAAAAATTCCATGACATAAAATAAAAATGCCATGATCCAAAATTTTATATTGCCATGCTTCTTATATTTTCTTTGTCATGATCTCAATGGTAAAAAAATTATCATGGACCCAATTATAAAACTTATAATGCCATGCTCTAAATATAAGAAAATTTTCATGGTCTAAAAATAAGAAAAATGCCATCATTTTAATAATAAAAATGCCATAGTCTAATAAAACTTAAAATGCCATGCTGCCTACACTAAAACTACCATGGTCAAAAAATTAGGAACTTTGGTTCTTTTCACAAAACATGGCAAGTTTAGAGAAACCATGTCAACTAGTTTGGCATGGCACAATGTGGACGGCAAAAAATCTAAGAAGAGTTTATGAAGGGGCATTATACAAAGAAATTGCACATGAGGCAAGACCCCCATGACACATGGATGGTAAAAAAAAGTCATACTTCAATGTGGAGTATACATGGCAAAAAGTTATCTTAAAACTGCAAATGGAATTTTTTTGCCAGGGGACACAACATTGTTGTGCGTGGCAAAAAGGTAACTTAAATTTGCCAATGGCAAAATCTGCAAAAGGACACAACATTGTTGTGCATGGCGGAAAATATCTTAGATTTGCCAAATGGCAAAAAATCTACAAGGGGAGAAAAACAATTATGTGCATGGCAGAACAATATCTTAGATTTGCCACTCATTTGTTCAAAAATAAAAATTAGCAATGACATGTAAGTACAAAAATGAAAATGCCATGATACAGAGTGAAAATGCCATTGTAGAGTGAATTTGCCATGGAATCTAAAATAAAACTACATGGTAAATACATTTTTTTTGCAATGGTACAAACTGAAAAAATTGACGTAGTAAAGTGAAAATTGCCATGAAATCTATGATAAAAAACTAGATGGGATGATGCATTAACCTTCGGTACTAAAAAACTAGGTGGAACCTAGTGTGTGAATTAGCTGTGGTCAATCCAAAACAACTTGGCAAAAAAGGACCATCTCTCTGCCGATGTCACACTTTACAAAAATGACAAGTAACTTTATCCTCCTCGATAGGTGGCCGCACCTAGCCGATCTCCTAAAGTTTAGTGGAGTAAAAAAATTATACATATTTTGTGTTCTAGCCGCATGAACTTCAAACACTTCACAATATATATCATAAAAACATTGAAATTAAAACATGCATAACATAACCATCATAACATATAGTTTTATCATCCCAATTTTCAAATAAAAACATGCAAGTTCACCCAAAAGATATCATTTCAAACACAATGTTTGATCCAAAATCACCACAAACATAACATGTATATGTTGTGGATCGAGCCAACCGATGGCATGCACGAACTCAAACGAGGTGGTCGCCGAAGAAAACAACACCGCCATCACCACCACCACCATCCTCTCGGCCACCATCACCACCACCATCCTCTCCGCCGCCGCCACGACCATCACCATCCTCTCGGCCGGTACCATGACCACTACTACCCCCTTGGCTACCACCACCATTCCGAAGAGAGGCTTCCACTTGGGTCAAGAACTCCCCACGAGTGAGCTCCCAATACTTTCTTGTGGCTACATCCATTGTGGTTGGATTCATGAACATGATTGCACGTTCTTCGGCCTTTTTAGCATCACGAATCCTCTCCTCCTCAAGTGCAAGCCTACGCTCCTCCGCCTTCAACTTTCTCTCTTCGGCGGCCAACTTAGCCTTCCATTTCGCATCCTCCAACACCTTGAGCTCATTCCACCTCGCCATCTTCTCTTCCTTGCATTCGGCTGCCAACACCTTCTTAGCCTCAATCATGGCCACAAGTTCTTCTTTGTATGTGCCACCGAATGCATTTCTCTTCTTTCTTTCTTTTGCAATTTTGTTCCCATCCGGTCTATTGTTAGCCTCTTCATCAACCTCGTCGTCCTCCTCAATGGATATGCTCAACCTTGATGTCTTTGGAGTGGTCTCCGAAACTCTTTGGATCCACTTCTCGTTCTTGCATAGCACTTTGTAGCAATGATGCAACGTGAAGGGCTTGTGGAATGGTGTTCCTATGCTTGAATAGTTCTTGGATGTAGGGGCCATACCCCGACACTTGCACACCGCTCGGTGGTGCATGATTCACTTGGTTGATGCACCCGGACCATCGGTTGCATTGGTCATGAATGGTGCTCCAACGATGCCCAAGAGAACCTTGCATACGGCTTGATTGCACCTCCACGGAGTTGTTGTAGTGGTCCGTAATTCTCTCCCAAAACATAGTCTTGGTTTGATCAGTTCCAATCGTAGCATCCATAGAGATGTTCATCCAAGCATTGCAAAGAGCAACATCTTCAACTTGATTGTAGTTGGCGGTGCGTGACCTTGACGAATGTGTGCTTGCTTCGGTCACCTCCACAACCTCCTCCTCATCGGCCACCTCCTCTTCTTCGGCCACCTCCTCTTGGTCCATGTCTGATACGTCCATTTTGCATCATGTTTTCCTACTGTTATTTATAGTGTTTTTAATCAATATAACACTTTGTGGAGCAATTCTAATGCCTTTTCTCTCTTAATATGCAAGATTTACATAAGGAGGGAGATTGCCGGCAGCTAAAATTCTGGACCTGAAAAAGCGATGTCAGAGATACCTATTCTGCACATCTCCAAATGAGATGAAATTTCACGGAGATTTATTTTGGAATAAATAAAAAATACTGGAGAAAAGAACTACCAGAGGGGGCCACCCAGGTGCCCACGAGGCACCAGGGCGCGCCACCCCCCAACCCAGGCGCTCCCTGGTGGCTTGTGGGGCCCCTGGCCAGCCTCCGGTGCCCATTTTCTGGTATATAAGCCCATTTGCCCTAGAAAAAATAAGGAGAGGACTTTGGGGACGGAGCGCCGCCATCTCGAGGCGGAACTTGGGCAGGAGCACTTTTGCTCTCCGGCGGAGCGATTCCGCCGGGGATACTTCCCTCCGGGAGGGGGAAATCGAAGCCATCGACATCACCAACGATCCTCTCATCGTGGGAGGACCAATCTTCATCAACATCTTCAACAGCACCATCTCATCTCAAACCCTAGTTCATATCTTGTATTCAATCTTTGTCTCAAAACCTCAGATTGGTACCTGTGGGTTGCTAGTAATGTTGATTACATCTTGTAGTTGATGCTAGTTAGTTTATTTGGTGGAAGATTATATGTCCAGATCCATTATGCTATTCAATACCCCTCTGATCTTGGACATGAGTATGATGTGTGAGTAGTTACTTTTGTTCTTGAGGACATGGGAGAAGTCTTGTCATAAGTAATCATGTGAATTTGGTATTCGTTCGATATTTTGATGATATGTATGTTGTTGATTCTCTTAGTGGTGTCATGTGAACGTCGACTACATGACACTTCACCATCTTTGGGCCTAAGGGAATGCATTGTGGAGTAGTAATTAGATGATGGGTTGCTAGAGTGACAGAAGCTTAAACCCTAGTTTATGCGCTATTCCGTAAGGGGCTGATTTGGATCCATATGTTTAATGCTATGGTTAGATTTATCTTAATTCTTCTTTCGTAGTTGCGGATGCTTGCGAGAGGGGTTAATCATAAGTGGGAGGCTTGTTCAAGTAAGAACAGCACCCAAGCACCGGTCCACCCACATATCAAATTATCAAAGTAGCGAACGTGAATCAAACAAACATGATGAAAGTGACTAGATGAAATTCCCATGTGTCCTCGAGAACGCTTTGCTTATTATACGAGATTGTTCCGGCTTGTCCTTTGTTACAAAAAGGATTGGGCCACCTTGCTGCACTCTTTGTTACCTTTACTACTTGTTACTTGTTACAAATTATCTTGCTATCAAACTACTTGTTACCGACAATTTCAGTGCTTGCAGAAAATACCTTGCTGAAAACCGCTTGTCATTTCCTTCTGCTCCTCGTTGGGTTCGACACTCTTACTTATCGAAAGGACTACGATTGATCCCCTATACTTGTGGGTCATCAAGACTCTTTTCTGGTGCTGTTGCCGGGGAGTGAAGCGCCTTTGGTGAGTGGAATTTGGTAAGGAAACATTTATATTACGTGCTGAAATTTATTGTCACTTGTCACTATGGAAAATAATCCTTTGAGGGGTTTGTTCGGGGTATCTTCACCTCGACCGGAAGCACAAAGAGTTGCTCCTCAACCTACTGCACCTACTGAAAATATTTATTATGAGATTCCTTCGGGTATGATAGAGAAACTGCTAGCTAATCCTTATGCAGGAGATGGAACGGTATATCCCGATATGCACTTGATCTATGTGGATGAAATTTGTGGATTGTTTAAGCTTGCAGGTTTATCCGAAGATGGAGTTAGCAAGAAATTATTCCCTTTATCTTTGGAGGGAAAGGCATTGACATGGTATAGGCTATGTGATGATACTAAAACATGGGACTGGAACCGGTTGAAGCTAGAATTCCATCAAAAAAATTATCCTACGCATTTGGTTCATCGTGATAGGAATTATATATATAATTTTTGGCCTCGTGAAGGAGAAAGTATCTCTCAAGCTTGGTGGAGGCTTAAGTATATGTTGCACACATGCCCCAATCATGAGCTCTCAAGAGAAATAATTCTTCAAAACTTTTATGCTCGGCTTTCTCATGATGATCAAACCATGCTCGATTCTTCTTCGAATGGCTCCTTTATGAAGAAAACTATTGAATTCAGATGGGATCTTCTGGAAACAATTAAACGCAACTCTGAAGATTGGGAACTTGACAACGGTAATGAGTCAGGTATAATACTTGAGTTCGATTGTGTTAAATCTTTTATGGATACCGATGCTTTTCATAAGTTTAAAACTAAATATGGACTTGACTCTGAGATAGTAGCTTCCTTTTGTGAATCATTTGCTACTCATGTTGATCTCCCTAAGGAGAAGTGGTTTAAATATCATCCCCCTGTTAAAGAAAAGATTGAGGAACCTGATACATCCATTTTGCATCATGTTTTCCTACTGCTATTTATAGTGTTTTTAATCAATATAACACTTTGTGGAGCAATTCTAATGCCTTTTCTCTCTTAATATGCAAGATTTACACAAGGAGGGAGATTGCCAGCAGCTGGAATTCTGGACCTGAAAAAGCTATGTCAGAGATACCTATTCTGCACATCTCCAAATGAGCTCAAATTTCACGGAGAATTATTTTGGAATAAATAAAAAATACTGAAATCAAGAAGTACCAGAGGGGGCCACCCAGGTGCCCACGAGGCACCAGGGTGCGCCACCCCCCCCCCACCCCCAGGCGCGCCCTGGTGGCTCGTGGGGCCCCTGGCTATCCTCTGGCCCCCATTTTCTGGTATATAAGTCCATTTGCCCTAGAAAAAATATAGAGAAGACTTTTGGGACGGTGCGCCGCCGTCTCGAGGCGGAACTTGGGCAGGAGCACTTTTGCTCTCCGGCGGAGCGATTCTGCCGGGGATACTTCCCTCCGGGAGGGGGAAATCATCGCCATCGACATCACCAACGATCCTCTCATCGTGGGAGGACCAATCTTCATCAACATCTTCACCAGCACCATCTCATCTCAAACCCTAGTTCATCTCTTGTATTCAATCTTTGTCTCAAAACCTCAGATTGGTACCTGTGGGTTGCTAGTAGTGTTGATTACATCTTGTAGTTGATGCTAGTTGGTTTATTTGGTGGAAGATTATATGTCTAGATCCATTATGCTATTCAATACCCCTCTGATCTTGGACATGAAGATGATTTGTGAGTAGTTACTTTTGTTCTTGAGGACATGGGAGAAGTCTTGTCATAAGTAATCATGTGAATTTGGTATTCGTTCGATATTTTGATAATATGTATGTTGTTGATTCTCTTAGTGGTGTCATGTGAACGTCGATTACATGACACTTCACCATCTTTGGGCCTAAGGGAATGCATTGTGGAGTAGTAATTAGATGATGGGTTGCTAAAGTGACACAAGCTTAAACCCTAGTTTATGCGTTATTCCGTAAGGGGCTGATTTGGATCCATATGTTTAATGCTATGGTTAGAGTTATCTTAATTCTTCTTTCGTAGTTCCGGATGCTTGCGAGAGGGGGTAATTATAAGTGGGAGGCTTGTTCAATTAAGAACAGCACCCAAGCACCGGTCCACCCACATATCAAATTATCAAAGTAGCAAACGCGAAGCAAACCAACATGATGAAAGTGACTAGATGAAATTCCCATGTGTCCTCGAGAACGCTTTGCTTACTATAAGAGATCGTTCCGGCTTGTCCTTTGCTATAAAAAGGATTGGGCCACCTTGCTGCACTCTTTGTTACTATTGCTATTTGTCACTTGTTACAAATTATCTTGCTATCAAACTGCTCGTTACCGATAATTTCAGTGCTTGCAGAAAATACCTTGCTGAAAACCGCTTGTCATTTCCTTCTACTCCTCGTTGGGTTCGACACTCTTACTTATCGAAAGGACTATGATTGATCCCCTATACTTGTGGGTCATCAAGACTCTTTTCTGGCGCCGTTGCCGGGGAGTGAAGCGCCTTTGGTGAGTGGAATTTGGTAAGGAAACATTTATATTACGTGCTGAAATTTACTGTCACTTGTGACTATGGAAAGTAATCCTTTGAGGGGTTTGTTCGGGGTATCTTCACCTCGACCGGAAACACAAATAGTTTCTCCTCAACCTACTGCACCTACTGAAAATATTTATTATGAAATTCCTCCGGGTATGATAGAGAAACTGCTAGCTAATCCTTATGCAGGAGATGGAACGGTACATCCTGATATGCACTTGATCTATGTGGATGAAATTTGTGGATTGTTTAAGCTTGCAGGTTTATCCGGAGATGGAGTTAATAAGAAAGTATTCCCTTTATCTTTGGATGGAAAGGCATTGACATGGTATAGGCTATGTGATGATACTGATACATGGGACTGGAACCGATTGAAACTGGAATTCCACCAGAAATTTTATCCTATGCATTTGGTTCATCGTGATCGGAATTATATATATAATTTTTGGCCTCGTGAAGGAGAAAGCATCGCTCAAGCTTGGGGGAGGCTTAAGTACATGATGTACACATGCCCCAATCATGAGCTCTCAAGAGATATTATCTTACAAAAATTTTATGCTCGGCTTTCTCATGATAATCAAACCATGCTCGATTCTTCTTCGACTGGCTCCTTTATGAAGAAAACTATTGAATTCAGATGGGATCTTCTGGAAAGAATTAAACGCAACTCTGAAGATTGGGAACTCGACAAAAGGTAATGAGTCAGGTATAATACTTGAGTTCGATTGTGTTAAATCTTTTATGGCTGCCGATGCTTTTCATAAGTTTAGCACTAAATATGGACTTGACTCTGAGATAGTAGCTTCCTTTTGTGAATCATTTGCTACTCATGTTGATCTCCCTAAGGAGAAGTGGTTTAAATATCATCCCCCTGTTAAAGAAAAGATTGAGGAACCCGTTAGTGTTAAAGAAGAAACAATTGTTTACCATGCTGATCCAGTTGTGCCTACTGCTTATATTGAGAAACCACCTTTTCCTGTTAGGATTAAGGAACATGCTAAAGTTTCAACTGTGGTTAACAAAAGTAATATTAGAGCACCTAGACCCTCTGAGCAAATTAAAGTTGAACCTAATGTTGCTATGGTTAAAGATCTATTGGTCTATAATATAGATGGGCATGTTATTTACTTCTGTAATGAAGCAGCTAGAATTGCTAAACCAGATCCTAAAGATAAAAACAGACCCGTTGTAGGCATGCCTATTGTCTCTGTTAAAATAGGAGATCATTGTTATCATGGCTTATGTGATTTGGGTGCTAGTGCGAGTGCTATTCCGTTTACCTTATATCAAGAAATTATGAATGATATTGCACCTGTTGAAATAGAGGACATTGATGTTACTATTAAGCTTGCAAACAAAGATACCATTACACCGCTTGGGATCGTTAGAGATGTTGAAGTCTTGTGTGGAAAAATAAAATACCCTACTGATTTTCTAGTCCTCGGTTCTCCACAAGATGATTTTTGTCCCATTATATTTGGCAGACCTTTCTTGAACACTGTTAATGCTAAGATTGATTGCGCTAAAGAAATTGTTAGTGTTGATTTTGGTGGTATGTCTCATGAGTTTAATTTCTCCAAGTTTCGTAGACAACCTCATGATAAAGAATTGCCTAGTAAAGATGAAATTATTGGTCTTGCTTCTATTGCCGTACCTCCTCCTGATCCGTTAGAACAATATTTGCTAGACCATGAAAATGATATGCATATGAATGAAAGAAATGAAATAGATAAGATGTTCTTTGATCAACCACCTATCCTTAAACACAATTTGCCTGATGAAACTCTTGGAGGTCCTCCTCCACCTAAGGGTGATCCTGTATTTGAATTAAAGCAATTGCCTGATACATTGAAATATGCTTACCTTGATGAAAAGAAGATATATCATGTTATTATTAGTGCTAACCTTTCAGAGCATGAAGAAAAGAGATTACTCAAAACTCTGAGGAAGCACCGGGCTGCTATTGGATACACTCTTGATGATCTTAAGGGCATTAGTCCCACTCTATGTCAGCACAAAATAAATATGGAGCCTGATGCTAAACCAGTTGTCGACCACCAACGACGATTAAATCATAAGATGAAAGAGGTGGTAAGAACCGAAATATTAAATCTTCTGGAAGTAGGTATAATCTATCCCATAGCTGATAGTAGATGGGTAAGTCCCGTTCATTGTGTCCCTAAGAAAGGAGGTATCACCATTGTTCCTAATGATAAAAATGAACTCATTCCACAAAGAATTGTAACTGGTTATAGGATGGTAATTGATTTTAGAAAATTAAACAAAGCTACTAGAAAATATCATTACCCCTTACCTTTTATTGATCAAATGTTAGAAAGATTGTCTAAGCATACACACTTTTGTTTCCTAGATGGTTATTCTGGTTTTTCTAAAATACCAGTATCACAATCTGATCAAGAGAAAACCACCTTTACTTGTCCTTTTGGAACTTATGCTTATAGATGTATGCCTTTTGGTTTATGCAATGCACCTGCTACCTTTCAAAGATGCATGACTGCTATATTCTCTGACTTTTGTGAAAAGATTGTTGAGGTTTTCATGGATGATTTTTCCGTTTACGGAACTTCTTTTGATGATTGCTTAAGCAACCTTGATCGAGTTTTGCAGAGATGTGAAGAAACTAATCTTGTCTTGAATTGGGAGAAGTGCCACTTTATGGTGAATGAAGGCATTTTCTTGGGGCATAAAATTTCCGAAAGAGGTATTGAAGTTGATAAAGCTAAGGTTGATGCTATTGAGAAAATGCCATGTCCTAAAGATATTAAAGGTATAAGAAGTTTCCTAGGTCATGCTGGTTTCTATAGGAGATTTATTAAAGACTTCTCTAAAATTTCTAGGCCTCTTACCAATCTTTTGCAAAAAGATGTTCCATTTATTTTTTATGATGATTGTGTAGAAGCCTTTGAAACACTTTAGAAAGCCTTAACTACTGCACCTATTGTTCAACCACCTGATTGGAACTTGCCTTTTGAAATTATGTGTGATGCTAGTGATTATGCTATTGGTGATGTTCTAGGACAGAGAGTTGATACAAAATTAAATGTTATCCATTATGCTAGTAAAACTCTAGACAGTGCCCAAAGAAATTATGCTACTACTGAGAAAGAATTTCTAGCAGTTGTGTTTCCATGTGATAAATTCAGATCTTACATAGTTGATTCTAAAGTAACTGTGCACACTGATCATGCTGCTATTAAATATCTTATGGAAAAGAAAGGTGCTAAACCTAGACTCATTAGGTGGGTTCTATTGCTACAAGAATTTGACTTGCATATTATTGATAGAAAGGGAGCTGAGAATCCCGTAGTAGATAATTTGTCTAGAATGGAAAATGTTCTTGATGACCCACTTCCTATTAATGATGATTTTCCCGATGAACAATTAGCTGCCATAAATGCTTCTCGTAATGCTCCTTGGTATGCAGACTATGCTAATTATATTATTGCTAAATTTATACCACCTAGTTTCACATACCAACAAAAGAAAAAGTTCTTCTATGATTTAAGACATTACTTTTGGGATGACCCACATCTTTATAAAGAAGGAGTAGATGGTATTATTAGACGTTGTATACCTGAGCATGAACAGGAACAAATCCTACGGAAGTGTCATTCCGAGGCTTACGGAGGACACCATGCGGGAGACAGAACTGCACATAAGGTATTACAATTTGGTTTTTATTGGCCTACTCTTTTCAAGGATGCTCGTAAGTTTGTCTTATCTTGTGATGAATGTCAAAGAATTGGTAATGTTGGTAGACGTCAGGAAATGCCTATGAATTATTCACTTGCTATTGAACCGTTTGATGTTTGCGGATTTGATTATATGGGACCTTTTCCTAAATCCAATGGGTATACTCATATTTTAGTTGTTGTTGATTACGTTACTAAGTGGGTAGAAGCTATTCCAACTAGTAGTGCTGATCATAACACTTCTATTAAGATACTTAAAGAAGTTATTTTCCCAAGGTTCGGAGTCCCTAGATATTTAATGACTGATGGTGGTTCACATTTCATTAATGGTGCATTCCGTAAATTGCTTGCTAAATATGATGTCAACCATAGAATTGCATCTCCCTATCACCCTCAATCTAGTGGTCAAGTTGAATTGAGCAATAGAGAGATAAAATTAATTTTGCAAAAAACCGTCAATAGATCTAGAAAGAATTGGTCTAAGAAACTTGATGATGCATTATGGGCTTATAGAACTGCTTATAAAAATCCTATGGGTATGTCTCCTTATAAAATGGTTTGTGGAAAAGCATGTCATTTACCTCTTGAGTTAGAACATAAAAGCATATTGGGCAATTAAAGAACTCAATTATGATTTCAAACTTGCCGGTGAAAAGAGGTTATTTGACATTAGCTCACTAGATGAATGGAGAACCCAAGCTTATGAAAATGCCAAATTGTTTAAAGAAAAAGTTAAAAGATGGCATGATAGAAGAATTCAAAAACAGGAATTCAAAGTGGGTGAGCAAGTTCTATTGTACAATTCTCGTTTGAGATTCTTTGCAGGAAAACTTCTCTCTAAATGGGAAGGACCGTATATCATCGAAGAAGTTTATCGCTCCGGAGCCATCAAAATAAACAACTCCGAAGGCACTAATCCGAGAGTGCTGAATGGGCAAAGAATTAAGCATTATATTTCAGGTACCCCCATTAATGTTGAAACTAATATTATTGAAACAATTACACCGGAGGAATACATAAGAGAGACCTTCCAGACCACTCCAGAACCCTGAAAAGGAAGAGGTACATGATACGGTAAGTAAACCGACTCCAAAAATTCCATAAAAATACTTTCTGTCAGTTTTGGAATATTATAAAAAATACAAAAATAAGAAACAGCCGAGGGGACCCACCTGGTGCCCACGAACAACCAAGGCGCGCCACCCCCCTCCCCCCCCCAGGCGCGCCCTGGTGGCTCGTGGGCCCCTCGTGAGCCTTCCCGACTCCGTTTTCTTCTGGATTACTTGTTTTGCAAGATAAAAAATCTTTATATATACTCCCGGACGTTTTGACCACAGTATCGCAGAAATCTCCTCTATTCTTGTTTCGTGCTATTTTTTTGACAGATCTAGATCGCCATGGCTCCCAAAAAGCTCAGTACCAAGCACCGTATTGTGCAACCATCGCCGGGCAAACGCCCTTACAGCGAGGTTTACTACGAGTTGTCGTCGGGAGAGGAAGACGATGGCAAGGAGGACAAGGTGGAGGAAATTGAAGGAACCCAGGCTCCAGAAGGAGAGGAAGCGATCCCCATGGAGGAGACCACAGAGAAGGGAGATATACTTCAACCCTTATATGATCATCTCTCCCCATCCGTAATTGAAGCCTTAAGAGTCTTTGAAATCGTTTCTGTTCAGAATACATCTCTCACTCGTGAAGTTATTTTGTTGGAAGAGCAAAACATCGCTCTTCGGAGCATCAACCGCAGATTGATGTATCTGCTACAGCTGAAGGAAAAGCTCGCCACTCCATCATCACCATCATCACCGAAGAAGGAAACTTGAGTACATGAGTATGGTCACTCCCCTTGGCTTGTGCCAATCTTGGGGAAGGTGCCCCGGTATCATATCACCATCACTTTTATCATCTTTACCTATTTTTAGTTCGATCCTTAGTTATTTTGTGATCTAGTTGCATAAAAGTTTAGTATGATCTATTTTCGAGTGTTAGTTTCGTGATCTATCTATCTATGTAATCGAGTTGAGAGTTATATAATAAAGAGTAGTTTGAGTTTTTACCTCTTTACTTTCATATTTCAATTCTAGCAATGAAAAAGATCATATGCTAATCTTATGGAAAGTAATGACATCACATAAAGAAAAGTATAAGTTGTAAAATTTATTGGAAGTTAACAAACATAGCATTGGTCAATGATGCAATTCATGAAAAAATTAATAGGGAAGAGAAGATTCACATGCAAATATACTATCTTGGACATCTTTTATGATTGTGAGCCCCCATTAAGTATTTTATGCCAAATTGTTGACGTTGGACAAGGAAGACAACGTAATGAATTATGTGTTGGAAATATGCCCTAGAGGCAATAATAAATTGGTTATTATTATATTTCCTTGTTCATGATAATCGTTTATTATCCATGCTATAATTGTATTGATTGGAAACTCAAATACATGTGTGGGTACATAGACAACACTGTGTCCCTAGTAAGCCTCTAGTTGACTAGCTTGTTGATCAAAGATGGTTAAGGTTTCCTAGCCATGGACATGAGATGTCATTTGATAACGGGATCACATCATTAGGAGAATGATGTGATGGACAAGACCCAAACTGTAAACGTAGCATTTGATCGTGTCAGTTTATTGCTATTGTTTTCTGCATGTCAAGTATCTGTTCCTTTGACCATGAGATCATGCAACTCACTAACACCGGAGGAATACCTTGTGTGTATCAAACGTCGCAACGTAACTGGGTGACTATAAAGGTGCTCTACAGGTATCTCCGAGGGTGTCTGTTGGGTTGGCATGGATCAAGACTGGGATTTGTTACTCCGTATGACGGAGAGGTATCTCAGGGCCCACTCGGTAATACAACATCACAATGAGCCTTGCAAGCAATGTGACTAAAAGTGTTAGCCACGAGATCTTGTATTACGGAACGAGTAAAGAGACTTGCCGGTAACGAGATTGAACTAGGTATAGAGATACCGACGATCGAATCTCGGGCAAGTAACATACCGAAGAACAAAGGGAACAGCATACGGGATTAACTGAATCCTTGACATAGAGGTTCGACCGATAAAGATCTTCGTAGAATATGTAGGAGCCAATATGGGCATCCAGGTCCCGCTATTGGTTATTGGCCGTAGAGGTGTCTCGGTCATGTCTACATAGTTCTCGAACCCGCAGGGTCTACACACTTAACGTTTGGTGACGATTAGTATAATTGAGTTATTATGTTGGTGACCGAAAGTTGTTCGGAGTCCCGGATAAGATCCCGGACATGACGAGGATCTCCGGAATAGTCCGGAGGTAAAGATTGATATATGTGATAATAGTGTTTTGATCTCCGGAAGGGTTCCGGAGTTCACCGGAAGGGGTTCCGGATGTTTACCGAAGTGTTCGGGTGCAGCAACACTTTATATGGGCCAAGGGATAAAAGCCCACGAGGTATTGGAAAGCGCAAAAGTAGTTTTGCTGCCGCGTAAGCGGTACTACCGCTTGGTAAAGCGGTACTACCGCCCGAGCGGTACTACCGCTTGTGTGAAGCGGTACTACCGCCCAAGCGGTACTACCGCTTGTGTGAAGCGGTACTACCGCTTGTGTGCGGCTGTGCACGGTTCGGCAGGGATCCGAGTTGGACTCTTTCCCTGCGGGCCAAACCGACCTTGTGCGGGCAAAACCGACCTAGAGGAGGCTTTTACTCCAAGTTTAGACCCCAAGGCTCAACATATAAATAGAGGGGCAGGGCTAGCACACGGGACACATCAGGATTTCCCAAGCCGTGTGCCGGCAACCCTAGCCCTCTAGTTCCTCCGTCATAATCTCCGTAGCGCTTGGCGAAGCCCTGCAGAGATTGTTCCTCACCACCATCACCACGCCGTCGTGCTGCTGGAACTCAACCACTACTTCACCATCGCTCGCTGGATCGAGGAGGTGAAGGCGTCATCAAGCCATACGTGTGTTGAACGCGGAGGTGCCGTCCGTTCGGCACTAGATCGGAAGGATCGTGATTGGATCGCGGGACGCTCGGCGATTTGGATCGCGAAGACGTTCGACTACATCAACCGCGTTTATTAACGCTTCCGCTTAGCGATCTACAAGGGTATGTAGATTCACTCTCCCTCTCGTAGATGCTCATCACCATGGATAGATCTTGCGTGTGCGTAGGAAAATTTTTGTTTCCCATGCAACGTTCCCCAACAGTGGCATCTGAGCTAGGTCTATGCGTAGATGAGATCTCGAGTAGAACACAAACGAGTTGTGGGCGTGGGTGTATACATATTGCTTGCCGTTACTAGTTGATACTTGATTCAGCGGTATTGTGAGATGAAGCGGCCCAGACCGACATTACGCGTACGCTTACGCGAGACTGGTTTTACCGCTGCGTGCACTTGTTGCATAAAGGTGACTGGCGGGTGTCTGTCTCTCTCACTTTAGTTGAATCGGTTCAATGAAGAGGGTTCTTTTAGAAGATCAAAAAGCAATCACTACACCACGTTGTGGTTTTGCGTAGGTAAGAACGGTTCTTGCAAACCCGTAGCAGCCACGTAAAATTTGCAACAACAATTAGAGGACGTCTAACTTGTTTTTGCAGGGTATGTTGTGATGTGATATGGCCAATTACATGATGAGATATATGTGATGTATGAGATGATCATGTGTTGTATAGAATATCACGACTTGCATGTCGATGAGTACGGCAACTGGCAGGAGCCATAGAGTTGTCTTTAATTATTGTATGACCTGCGTGTCAATCATTAAGCGCTATGTAATGCTTTACTTTATCGCTAAACGTTAGCTATAGTCGTGGAAGCAACAGTCGGCGCGACAACCTTATGGCGACACGTTGATGGAGATCAAGATGATGGAGATCATGGTGTCATGCCGGTGACGATGGAGATCATGCCGGTGCTTTGGAGATGGAGATCAAAAGCACAAGTTCATGGCCATATCATGTCACTTATGATTTGCATGTGATGTTAATCCTTTTATGCATCTTATTTTGCTTAGGACGACGGTAGCATTATAAGGTGATCCCTCACTTAAATTTCAAGATAAATTGTGTTCTCCCCAAGTGTGCACCGTTGCGAAAGTTCGTCGTTTCGAGACACGCCGTGATGATCGGGTGTGATAGACTCTACGTTCGCATACAACGGGTGTAAGCCATGTTGCACGTGCGGAACACTCGGGTTAAACTTGACGAGCCTAGCATGTACAGACATGGCCTCGGAACACAAGAGACCGAAAGGTCGAACATGAGTCATATAGTAGATATGATCAACATGAAGATGTTCACCATTGAAACCACCTCAACTCACGTGATGATCGGACTTGAGTTGGTGGATTTGGATCATGTTACACTCGAATGACCGGAGGGATGTCAATTTGAGTGGGAGTTTTTAAAGTAATATGATTAACTAAACTCATTATCTAGAACAATAGTCTAAGTTGTCTTTGCTATATTTATGTTGTAGATCATGGCTCGCGCAGTAGCACCCCTGAATTTTAATGCGTTCCTAGAGAAAGCTAAGTTGAAAGATGATGGAAGTAACTTTGTGGACTGGGCCCGTAATCTAAGGATTATCCTTACGGCTTCCCAGAAGGCTTATGTCCTTGATGCACCGCTTGGTGATCCACCCGCTCCAGTTGAGTCTCTAGACGTTGTGAACGCCTGGCAGGCTCGTTCTGATGATTACTCAATAGTTCAATGTGCAATGTTGTATGGCTTAGAACCGGGACTTCAAAGACGTTTTGAACGTCATGGAGCATATGAGATGTTCCAGGAGTTGAAGTTTATCTTTCAGAAGAATGCCCGGATCGAGAGATATGAGATCTCCGATAAGTTCTATGCTTGCAAGATGGAGGAGAACGGGTCTATCAGTGATCACGTGCTCAGAATGTCTGGGTACTCCACCCGTCTGGCTGAGTTAGGGATGCCCCTTCCGCCAGAGGCTATCACTGACAGAGTTCTTCAATCATTGCCACCTAGCTACAAGAGCTTCGTGTTGAACTATAACATGCACGGGATGAACAAGTCAGTCGCCGAGCTGTTTGCGATGCTGAAAGCCGCTGAGTCTGAAATTCAGAAGGAGCATCAAGTGTTGATGGTCAATAAAACCACTAGTTTCAAGAAAAATGGCAAGGGTAAGAAGGGTAACTCCAAGCAGAGTGGCAAAGCAGTTGCTCCTCTCGTGAAGAAACCCAAGGCTGGACCCAAACCAGAAACTGTTTGTTTTCATTGCAAGGGAACTGGACACTGGAAGCGGAATTGCCCCAAGTATTTGGCTGACAAGAAGGCGGCCAACAACAAACAAGGTATATATGATATACATGTTATTGATGTGTACCTTACCAACTCTCGTTGTAGTGCCTGGGTATTTGATACCGGTGCGGTTGCTCATATTTGCAACTCAAAACAGGAACTGCGGAATAGACGGAGGCTGGCAAAGGACGAAGTGACGATGCGCGTGGGAAATGGTTCCAAGGTTGATGTGATCGCCGTCGGCACGCTCGCTCTTCGATTACCGTCGGGATTAGTGATGAACCTAAATAAGTGTTATTTGGTGCCTGCGTTAAGCATGAACATTATATCTGGATCTTGTTTATTGCGAGACGGTTACTCATTTAAATCAGAGAATAATGGTTGTTCTATTTATATGAGTAATATCTTTTATGGTCATGCACCCGATGTGAGGGGTTTATTCTTATTGAATCTCGATAGTAATGATACACATGTTCATAACATTGATGCCAAAAGATGTAGAATTGATAATGATAATACCACTTTCTTGTGGCACTGCCGTTTAGGTCATATTGGCGTAAAACGCATGAGGAAGCTCCATGCTGATGGACTTTTGGAGTCACTTGATTTTGAATCACTTGACACATGTGAGCCATGCCTCATGGGCAAGATGACTAAAACGCCGTTCTCTGGAACAATGGAACGGGCAAGTGACTTATTGGAAATCATACATACTGATGTGTGCGGTCCGATGAGTATTGAGGCGCGCGGTGGTTATCGTTACTTTCTCACCTTCACTGATGACTTAAGTAGATATGGGTATATTTACTTAATGAAACACAAGTCTGAAACATTTGAAAAGTTCAAACAATTTCAGAGTGAAGTTGATAATCATCGTAACAAGAAGATTAAATTCCTACGATCTGATCGAGGAGGAGAATATCTGAGTTATGAGTTTGGCAGTCACTTAAGACAGTGTGGAATTGTTTCACAATTGACACCGCCTGGAACACCACAGCGTAATGGTGTGTCCGAACGTCGTAATCGAACCTTATTGGATATGATGCGATCTATGATGTCTCTTGCCGATTTGCCACTATCGTTTTGGGGTTATGCATTAGAGACAGCTGCATTCACTTTAAATAGGGCACCATCGAAATCCGTTGAGACAACGCCATATGAACTTTGGTTTGACAAGAAGCCAAAGCTGTCGTTTCTTAAAGTTTGGGGATGTGATGCTTATGTCAAAAAGCTTCAGCCTGAAAAGCTGGAACCCAAAGCGGAGAAATGCGTCTTCATAGGATACCCAAAAGAGACAATTGGGTATACCTTCTACCTCAGATCCGAGGGCAAAGTGTTTGTCGCTAAAAACGGAACATTTCTTGAGAAAGAGTTTCTCTCGAAAGAATTGAGTGGGAGGAAGATAGAACTTGATGAGGTTGTTGAACCTTTACTTCAACCTGAGAGTAGCGCAGCACAGAAAGTTGTTTCTGTGGAGCCTACATTAGCTGAAGAGGAAGTTAATGATGATGATCATGAAGCTTTGGATCAAGTTGCTACCGAACCTCGTAGGTCGACAAGGACGCGTACTGCTCCTGAGTGGTACGGCAACCCTATCTTAGAGGTCATGTTGTTAAACAACGATGAACCTACGAGCTATGGAGAAGCGATGATGGGCCCGGATTCCGAGAAGTGGTTAGAGGCCATGAAATCCGAGATGGGATCCATGTATGAAAACAAAGTATGGACTTTGGAAGTATTACCTGAAGGGCGTAAGGCCATTCAGAACAAATGGATCTTTAAGAGGAAGACGGACGCGGACGGTAATGTCACCGTCTATAAAGCTCGACTTGTGGCAAAGGGTTTTTTCACAAGTTCAAGGAGTTGACTACGATGAGACCTTCTCACCCGTAGCGATGCTTAAGTCCGTCAGAATCATGTTAGCAATAGCTGCCTTTTTCGATTATGAAATTTGGCAGATGGATGTCAAAACAGCGTTCCTTAACGGTTACCTTAAGGAAGAGTTGTATATGATACAACCAGAAGGTTTTGTCGATCCAGAGAATGCTGACAAAGTTTGCAAACTCCAGCGATCCATTTATGGACTGGTGCAAGCATCTCGGAGTTGGAATCTTCGTTTTGATGAGGTGATCAAAGCGTTCGAGTTTATACAAGTTTACGGAGAAGCTTGTATTTACAAGAAAGTGAGTGGGAGCTCTATAGCGTTTCTAATATTATATGTGGATGACATATTGCTGATTGGAAACAATATAGAAATGCTGGAAAGCGTAAAGGAATATTTGAACAAGAGTTTTTCAATGAAGGACCTAGGAGAAGCTGCTTTCATATTAGGCATCAAGATCTATAGAGATAGATCAAGACGCTTAATAGGACTTTCACAAAGCACATACCTTGATAAGATTTTGAAGAAGTTCAAAATGGATCAGTCCAAGAAGGGGTTCTTGCCTGTTTTGCAAGGTGTGAAGTTGAGTAAGACTCAATGCCCAGTGACTGCAGAAGATAGAGAAAAGATGAGTGTCATCCCCTATGCTTCGGCCATAGGCTCTATCATGTATGCAATGCTGTGCACAAGACCCGATGTCAGCCTTGCCATAAGTATGGTCGGAAGGTTTCAAAGTGATCCAGGAATGGAACACTGGACGGCGGTCAAGAATATCCTGAAGTACCTGAAAAGGACTAAGGACATGTTTCTCGTTTATGGAGGTGATCAAGAGCTCGTCGTAAAGGGTTACGTCGATGCAAGCTTTGACACTGATCCGGATGACTCTAAGTCGCAAACCGGATACGTATTTATTCTTAATGGGGGTGCGGTTAGCTGGTGCAGTTCCAAGCAAAGCGTGGTAGCAGATTCTACATGCGAAGCGGAGTACATCGCTGCCTCGGAGGCGGCGAAGGAAAGTGTCTGGATGAAGGAGTTCATGATAGATCTTGGAGTAGTGCCTAGTGCGCTTAACCCAATGACTCTGTTTTGTGATAATACTGGTGCCATTGCTCTAGCCAAGGAACCAAGATTTCACAAGAGGACCAGACACATAAAGCGACGTTTCAATTCCATCCGCGATTACATCAAGGAGGACGACATAAATATTTGCAAAGTACACACGGATCTAAATGTTGCAGATCCGTTGACTAAACCTCTTCCAAGGGCTAAACATGAACAACACCAGAACTGCATGGGTGTTCGATTCATTACAATGTAAATCACATAGTGATGTGAACTAGATTATTGACTCTAGTGCAAGTGGGAGACTGTTGGAAATATGCCCTAGAGGCAATAATAAATTGGTTATTATTATATTTCCTTGTTCATGATAATCGTTTATTATCCATGCTATAATTGTATTGATTGGAAACTCAAATACATGTGTGGGTACATAGACAACACTGTGTCCCTAGTAAGCCTCTAGTTGACTAGCTTGTTGATCAAAGATGGTTAAGGTTTCCTAGCCATGGACATGAGATGTCATTTGATAACGGGATCACATCATTAGGAGAATGATGTGATGGACAAGACCCAAACTGTAAACGTAGCATTTGATCGTGTCAGTTTATTGCTATTGTTTTCTGCATGTCAAGTATCTGTTCCTTTGACCATGAGATCATGCAACTCACTAACACCGGAGGAATACCTTGTGTGTATCAAACGTCGCAACGTAACTGGGTGACTATAAAGGTGCTCTACAGGTATCTCCGAGGGTGTCTGTTGGGTTGGCATGGATCAAGACTGGGATTTGTTACTCCGTATGACGGAGAGGTATCTCAGGGCCCACTCGGTAATACAACATCACAATGAGCCTTGCAAGCAATGTGACTAAAAGTGTTAGCCACGAGATCTTGTATTACGGAACGAGTAAAGAGACTTGCCGGTAACGAGATTGAACTAGGTATAGAGATACCGACGATCGAATCTCGGGCAAGTAACATACCGAAGAACAAAGGGAACAGCATACGGGATTAACTGAATCCTTGACATAGAGGTTCGACCGATAAAGATCTTCGTAGAATATGTAGGAGCCAATATGGGCATCCAGGTCCCGCTATTGGTTATTGGCCGTAGAGGTGTCTCGGTCATGTCTACATAGTTCTCGAACCCGCAGGGTCTACACACTTAACGTTTGGTGACGATTAGTATAATTGAGTTATTATGTTGGTGACCGAAAGTTGTTCGGAGTCCCGGATAAGATCCCGGACATGACGAGGATCTCCGGAATAGTCCGGAGGTAAAGATTGATATATGTGATAATAGTGTTTTGATCTCCGGAAGGGTTCCGGAGTTCACCGGAAGGGGTTCCGGATGTTTACCGAAGTGTTCGGGTGCAGCAACACTTTATATGGGCCAAGGGATAAAAGCCCACGAGGTATTGGAAAGCGCAAAAGTAGTTTTGCTGCCGCGTAAGCGGTACTACCGCTTGGTAAAGCGGTACTACCGCCCGAGCGGTACTACCGCTTGTGTGAAGCGGTACTACCGCCCAAGCGGTACTACCGCTTGTGTGAAGCGGTACTACCGCTTGTGTGCGGCTGTGCACGGTTCGGCAGGGATCCGAGTTGGACTCTTTCCCTGCGGGCCAAACCGACCTTGTGCGGGCAAAACCGACCTAGAGGAGGCTTTTACTCCAAGTTTAGATCCCAAGGCTCAACATATAAATAGAGGGGCAGGGCTAGCACACGGGACACATCAGGATTTCCCAAGCCGTGTGCCGGCAACCCTAGCCCTCTAGTCCCTCCGTCATAATCTCCGTAGCGCTTGGCGAAGCCCTGCAGAGATTGTTCCTCACCACCATCACCACGCCGTCGTGCTGCTGGAACTCAACCACTACTTCACCATCGCTCGCTGGATCGAGGAGGTGAAGGCGTCATCAAGCCGTACGTGTGTTGAACGCGGAGGTGCCGTCCGTTCGGCACTAGATCGGAAGGATCGTGATTGGATCGCGGGACGCTCGGCGATTTGGATCGCGAAGACGTTCGACTACATCAACCGCGTTTATTAACGCTTCCGCTTAGCGATCTACAAGGGTATGTAGATTCACTCTCCCTCTCGTAGATGCTCATCACCATGGATAGATCTTGCGTGTGCGTAGGAAAATTTTTGTTTCCCATGCAACGTTCCCCAACATTATGTTTGCTTATATTCACATAGAAGTTATATTGTTATAGATCCTCCAACATGTGGTGCTTGCCCAATATCTTTGCTAGCCAAAAATCCACACCAAGTAGAGATACTACTTGTGCATCCAAAACACTTAAACCCAGTTTCATTTCATGAGAGTCCACTATACCTACCTATGGATTGAATAAGATCCTTCAAGTAAGTTTTCATCGGTGCAAAAAGCAATAAAAATTGCCTCTAAATATGTATGAAACTTTTATTGTAAGGGAAAATAAGCTTTGTACGAACTTGTGATGGTAAAGAAATAAAAGCGACGGACTGCATAATAAAGGTTTCTATCATAAGGGGCAATATAAAGTGACATTCCTTTGCATTAAGAGCTTGTGCATCCAACAACAAAAAGCGCATGACAACCTCTGCTTCCCTCTGCGAAGGTCCTATCTTTTACTTTTATGTATTTACTTTTTATGCAAGAGTCAATAGTGTTCTCCTCTATTCCTTTTTATTTTTCTCTTTTGCAAGCATCATGTGGTGGGGAAAGATCTAGGCATATATATCCAGTTGGATATGAGTGATCATGAGTTATTATTGTTGACATCACCCTTGAGGTGAATAAGTTGGGAGGCGAAATTATAAGCCCCTATCTTTCTATGTGTCTGGCTGAAACTTTTTGCTCCATATATATGTTGTGAGTGTTAGCAATCACAGAAGACTAAATGATGGTTGAGTATGTGGACTTGCTAAAAAGCTCCTACATGAGACCCTTCCTGAAAATATGATGAATTGCAATTGCATTGTTGACTGAGAACATAGTTTGTTAGTTTTCAAGAAAGTTTATGTCTTATACTTCGTTGTTGTGATGAATTGTTATTTGCTCATGAGAAGTTTTATGATAATAAATATTGCTGTTGTAATAATGATCATGATGCTACTATGTCCGTATTTTGTTTTTATCGACACCTCTCTCTCTAAACATGTGGACATGATTATCGATATCGGCTTTCGCTTGAGGACAAGCGAGGTCTAAGCTTGGGGGAGTTGATACGTCCATTTTGCATCATGTTTTCTTACTACTATTTATAGTGTTTTTAATCAATATAACACTTTGTGGAGCAATTCTAATGCCTTTTCTCTCTTAATATGCAAGATTTACACAAGGAGGGAGATTGCCGGCAGCTGGAATTCTAGACCTGAAAAAGCTATGTCAGAGATACTATTCTGCACATCTCGAAATGAGCTGAAATTTCACGGAGAATTATTTTGGAATAAATAAAAAATACTGGAATCAAGAAGTACCAAATGGGGCCACCCAGGTGCCCATGAGGCACCAGGGCGCGCCACCCCCCCAGGCCGCCCTGGTGGCTCGTGGGGCCCCTGGCCATCCTCTGGCCCCCATTTTCTGGTATATAAGCCCATTTGCCCAAGAAAAAATAAGGAGAGGACTTTGGGGACGGAGCGCCGCCGTCTCGAGGCGGAACTTGGGCAGGAGCACTTTTGCTCTCCGGCGGAGCGATTCCGCCGGGGATACTTCCCTCCGAGAGGGGGAAATCGAAGCCATCGACATCACCAACGATCCTCTCATCGTGGGAGGACCAATCTTCATCAACATCTTCAACAGCACCATCTCATCTCAAACCCTAGTTCATCTCTTGTATTCAATCTTTGTCTCAAAACCTCAGATTGGTACCTGTGGGTTGCTAGTAGTGTTGATTACATCTTGTAGTTGATGCTAGTTGGTTTATTTGGTGGAAGATTATATGTCCAGATCCATTATGCTATTCAATACCCCTCTGATCTTGGACATGAGTATGATGTGTGAGTATTACTTTTGTTCTTGATAACATGGGGGAAGTCTTGTCATAAGTAATCATGTGAATTTGGTATTCGTTCGATATTTTGATGATATGTATGTTGTTGATTCTCTTAGTGGTGTCATGTGAACGTCGACTACATGACACTTCACCATCTTTGGGCCTAAGGGAATGCATTGTGGAGTAGTAATTAGATTATGGGTTGCTAGAGTGACAGAAGCTTACACCCTAGTTTATGCGCTATTCCATAAGGGGCTAATTTGGATCCATATGTTTAATGCTATGGTTAGAGTTATCTTAATTCTTCTTTCATAGTTGCGGATGCTTGCGAGAGGGGGTAATCATAAGTGGGAGGCTTGTTCAATTAAGAACAGCACCCAAGCACCGGTCCACCCACATATCAAATTATCAAAGTAGCGAACGCGAATCAAACCAACATGATGAAAGTGACTAGATGAAATTCCCATGTGTCCTCGAGAACGCTTTGCTTACTATAAGAGATCGGTCCGGCTTGGCCTTTGCTATAAAAAGGATTGGGCCACCTTGCTGCACTCTTTGTTACTACTGCTATTGGTCACTTGTTACAAATTATCTTGCTATCAAACTGCTCGTTACCGATAATTTCAGTGCTTGCAGAAAATACCTTTCTGAAAACCGCTTGTCATTTCCTTCTGCTCCTCGTTGGGTTCGACACTCTTACTTATCGAAAGAACTACGATTGATCCCCTATACTCGTGGGTCATCAGAACCTGTTACAATTAAAGAGGAAACTATCATTTACAATGTTGATCCAATTGTGCCTACTGCTTATATTGAGAAACCACCTTTTCCTGTTAGGATTAAGGAACATGCTAAAGTTTCAACTATGGTTAATAAAAGTAAATCTAAAACTCCTAGACCCTCTGAACAAATTAAAGTTGAACCTAGTGTTGCAATGGTTAAAGATCTTTTGGTTGATAATATTGATGGACATGTCATATATTTCTGTGATGAAGCAACTAGAATTGCTAAACCAGACCCTAAAGATAGAAACAAACCTGTGGTCGGCATGCCTGTTATTTCTGTTAAAATTGGAGATCATTTTATCATGGTTTATGTGATATTGGTGCTAATGTGAGTGCTATTCCGTTTACTCTTTACCAAGAAGTCATGAATGATATTGCACCTGTTGAGATTGAAGATATTGATGTTACTATTAAGCTCACAAATAGAGATACTATTTCACCGCTTGGAATTGTTAGAGATGTTGAAGTCTTGTGTGGTAAGATCAAATACCCTACTGATTTTCTTGTTCTTGGATCACCACAAGATGATTTTTGTCCCATTATATTTGGTAGACCCTTCTTGAATACTGTTAATGCTAAGATTGATTGCACTAAAGAAATTGTTAGTGTTAATTTTGGTGAGATGTCTCATGAGTTTAATTTCTCTAAGTTTCGTAGACAACCTCGTGATAAGGAATTACCCAATAAAGATGAAATTATTGGTCTTGCTTCTATTTCTGTGCCTCCTACTGATCCACTAGAACAATATTTGCTTGAGCATGAGAATGACATGAATATGAATGAAATAAATGAAATAGATAAATTATTCTTTAAACAAGCACCTATCCTAAAACATAATTTGCCTGTTGAAACCTTGGGAGGTCCACCTCCACCCAAGGGTGATCTTGTTTTTGATTTGAAGCAATTACCTGATACTCTTAAATATGCTTATCTTGATGAAAAGAAGATATATCCTGTTATTATTAGTGCTAACCTTTCAGAGCATGAAGAAAAGAGATTACTTAAAACTCTGAAGAAGCACTGTGCCGCTATTGGATATACTCTCGATGATCTTAAGGGCATCAGTCCCACTTTATGTCAACATAAAATTCATATGGAGCCAGATGCTAAACCCGTTGTTGATCATCAAAGAAGATTAAATCCTAAAATGAAGGATGTAGTAAGAACTGAAATATTAAAGCTTCTGGAAGCAGGTATAATTTATCCCATAGCATATAGTAGATGGGTAAGTCCTGTTCATTGTGTTCCTAAGAAAGGAGGTATTACCGTTGTTCCCAATGATAAAAATGAACTTATTCCACAAAGAATTGTAACTGGTTATAGGATGGTAATTGATTTTAGAAAATTAAACAAAGCCACTAGAAAAGATCATTACCCCTTGCCTTTTATTGGTCAAATGTTAGAAAGATTGTCTAAGCATACACACTTTTGTTTCCTAGGTGGTTATTCTGTTTTTTCTCAAATACCTGTGTCACCTGAAGATCAAGAGAAAACCACCTTTACTTGTCCTTTTGGAACTTATGCTTATCGTCGTATGACTTTTGGTTTATGTAATGCACCTGCTACCTTTCAAAGATGGATGACTGCTATATTCTCTGACTTTTGTGAAAAGATTGTTGAGGTTTTCATGGATGATTTCTCCGTTTATGGAACTTCTTTTGATGATTGCTTAAGCAACCTTGATCGAGTTTTGCAGAGATGTGAAGGAACTAATCTTGTCTTGAATTGGGAGAAGTGCCACTTCATGGTGAATGAAGGTATAGTCCTTGGGCATAAAATTTCTGAAAGAGGTATTGAGGTTGATAAAGCTAAAGTTGACGCTATTGAGAAAATGCCATGTCCTAAAGATATCAAAGGTATAAGAAGTTTCCTTGGTCATGCTGGTTTCTATAGAAGGTTTATAAAACACTTCTCTAAATTTCTAGACCTCTTACCAATCTCTTGCAAAAAGATGTTCCATTCGTTTTTGATGATGATTGTGTAGAAGCCTTTGAAACAATTAAGAAAGCCTTAACCTTTGCACCTATTGTTCAACCACCTGATTGGAACTTGCCTTTTGAAATTATGTGTGATGCTAGTGATTATGCTGTTGGTGCTATTCTAGGACAAAGAGTTGATAAGAAATTAAATGTTATCCATTATGCTAGTAAAACCCTAGACAGTGCTCAAAGAAATTATGCTACTACTGAGAAAGAATTTTTAGCAGTTGTGTTTGCATGTGATAAATTCAGATCTTATATTGTTGATTCCAAAGTTACTATTCACACTGATCATGCTGCTATTAAATATCTTATGGAAAAGAAAGATGCTACACCTAGACTCATTAGGTGGGTTCTATTGCTACAAGAATTTGACTTGCATATTGTTGATAGAAAGGGAGCTGAGAATCCCGTAGCTGATAATTTGTCTAGAATGGAAAATGTTCTTGATGACCCACTCCCTATTAATGATGATTTTCCTGATGAATAATTAGCTGTCATAAATGCTTCTCGTAATACTCCTTGGTATGCAGACTATGCTAATTATATTGTTGCTAAATTTATACCACCTAGTTTCACATACCAACAAAAGAAAAAGTTCTTCTTTGATTTAAGACATTACTTCTGGGATGACCCACATCTTTATAAAGGAGTAGATGGTATTATTAGACGTTGTATACCTGAGCATGAACAGGAACAAATCCTACGGAAGTGTCATTCCGAGGCTTACGGAGGACACCATGCGGGAGACAGAACTGCACATAAGGTACTATAATCTGGTTTTTATTGGCCTACTATTTTCAAGGATGCTCGTAAGTTTGTCTTATCTTGTGATGAATGTCAAAGAATTGGTAATATTAGTAGATGTCAGGAAATGCCTATGAATTATTCACTTGTTATTGAACCATTTGATGTTTGGGGATTTGATTATATGGGACCTTTTCCTTCCTCTAATGGGTATACACATATTTTAGTTGCTGTTCATTACGTTACTAAGTGGGTAGAGGCTATTCCAACTAGTAGTGCTGATCATAACACTTCTATTAAAATGCTTAAACAAGTTATTTTCTCGACGTTCGGAGTCCCTAGATATTTAATGACTGATGGTGGTTCACATTTTATTCATGGTGCATTCCGTAAACTGCTTGCTAAATATGATGTCAACCATAGAATTGCATCTTCCTATCACCCTCAATCTAGTGGTCAAGTTGAATTGAGCAATAGAGAAATAAAGCTAATTTTGCAAAAATCAATAGATCTAGAAAGAATTGGTCTAAGAAACTTGACGATGCATTATGGTCTTATAGAACTGCTTATAAAAATCTTACGGGTATGTCTCCTTATAAAATGGTTTATGGAAAAGCATGTCATTTACCTCTTCAGTTAGAACATAAAGCATATTGGGCAATTAAAGAACTCAATTATGTTTTTAAACTTGCCGGTGAAAAGAGGTTATTTGATATTAGCTCGCTAGACGAATGGAGAACCCTAGCTTACGAAAATGCCAAATTGTTTAAAGAAAAAGTTAAAAGATGGCATGATAAAAGAATTCAAAAACTGGAATTAAAAGTGGGTGAGTATGTTCTATTGTACAATTCTCGTTTTAGATTTTTTGCAAGAAAACTTCTTTCTAAATGGGAAGGACTGTATATCATCGAGGAAGTTTATCGCTCTAGAGCCATTAAGATCAATAACGCCGAAGGCACTAATCCGAAGGTGGTCAATGGGCAAAGAATTAAGCTTTACATCTCAGGTACACCTATTAATGTTGAGACTAACATTATCCAAACTATGACACCGGAGGAACACATAAGAGAAACCATCCAGAACACTCCAGAACCCTGAAAAGGAAGAGGTACGTGATACGGTAAGTAAACCGACTCAAAACATTCCATAAAAATACTTTCTGTTAGTTTTGGAATATTAGAAAAAATAAAAAAATAAAATATAGCCAAGGGGACCCACGAGGTGCACACGAGGCACCAGGGCGCGCCACCCCCCCCCCCCCGGCGCGCCCTGGTGGCTCGTGGGCCCCTCGTGAGCCTTCCCGACTCCGTTTTCTTCTGGAATGCTTGTTTTGCAAGATAGAAATTCTTTATATATACTCAAGTCTATTTTGACCACCGTATCATAGAAATATCCTCTGTTCTTGTTTCGTGCTATTTTTCTGACAGATCTAGATCTCCATGGCCCCGCAAAAGCTCCGTGCCAAGCACCGTATTGTGCAACCATCGCCGGGCAAACGCCCCTACAGCGAGGTTTATTATGAGTTGTCATCGGGAGAGGAAGACAATGGCAAGGAGGACAAGGTCGAGGAAGTTGTGGGAGCCCAGGCTCCAGAAGGAGGGCAAGCCGTTCCCATGGAGGAGACCGTGGAGAAGGGAGATATCCTTCAACCATTATATGATCATCTCTCCCCATCTGTAATTGAAGCCCTAAGAGTCTTTGAAACAATTTGTGCTCAGAATACATCTCTCACTCGTGAGGTTATTTTGTTGGAAGAGCAAAAAATCGCCCTTCGGAGCATCAACCGTAAATTGGAGTTTCTGCTAAAGCTGAAGGACAAGCCCACCACTTCATCACCACCACCATCACCGAAGAAGGAGACTTGAGTACATGGGTATGGGCACTCCCCTTGGCTTGTGCCAAGCTTGGGGAAGGTGCCCCGGTATCGTATCACCATCACTATTATTATCTTTACCTATTTTTAGTTCAATCCTTAGTTATTTCGTGATTCAGTTGAATAAAAGTTTAGTATGATCTATTTTCGAGTGCTAGTTTCGTGATCTATCTATCTATGTAATTGAGTTGAGAGTTATATAATAAAGAGTAGTTTGAGTTTTTGCTTCTTTACTTTTAAGTTTCAATCCTAGCAATGAAAATAATGAAAAAGATCATATGCTAATCTTATGGAAAGTAATGACATTACATAAAGAAAAGTATAAGTGGTAATTTTTTTTGAAAGTTAACAAACATAGCATTGGTCAATGATGCAATACATGAAAAAATTAATAAGGGAAGAGAAGATTCACATGCAAATACACTATCTTGGACATCTTTTGTGATTGTGAGCCCCCATTAAGTATTTTATGTCAAATTGTTGATGTTGGACAAGGAAGACAACGTAATGAATTATGTTTGCTTATATTCACATAGAAGTTATATTGTCATAGATCCTCCAACATGTGGTGCTTGCCCAATATTTTTGCTAGCCAAAAATCCGCACCAAGTAGAGATACTACTTGTGCATCAAAAACCCTTAAACCCAGCTTCATGCCATGAGAGTCCACTATATCTACCGATGGATTGAATAAGATCCTTCAAGTAAGTTGTCATCGGTCCAAAAAGCAATAAAAATTGCTCCTAAAATATGTATGATCTTTTATTGTAAGGGAAAATAAGCTTTGTACGAACTTGTGATGGTAAAGAAATAAAAGCGACGGACTGCATAATAAAGGTTGCTATCACAAGGGGCAATATAAAGTGACGTTCCTTTGCATTAAGAGCTTGTGCATCCAAAAACAAAAAGCGCATGACAACCTCTGCTTCCCTCTGCGAAGGGCCTATCTTTTACTTTTATGTATTTACCTTTTTATGCAAGAGTCAATAATGTTCTCCTCTATTCCTTTTTATTTTTCTCTTTTGCAAGCATCATGTGGTGGGGAAAGATCTAGGCATATATACCCAGTTGGATATGAGTGATCATTAGTTATTATTGTTGACATCACCCTTGAGGTGAATAAGTTGGGAGGCGAAATTATAAGCCCCTATCTTTCTATGTGTCTGGCTGAAACTTTTTGCTCCATATATATGTTGTGAGTGTTAGCAATCATAGAAGACTAAATGATGGTTGAGTATGTGGACTTGCTAAAAAGCTCCTACATGAGACCCTTCCTGAAAATATGATGAATTGCAATTGCATTGTTGACTGAGAACATAGTTTGTTAGTTTTCAAGAAAGTTTATGCCTTATACTTTGTTGTTGTGATGAATTGTTACTTGCTCATGAGAAATTATATGATAATGAATATTGCTGTTATAATAATGATCATGATGCTACTATGTCTGTATTTTGATTTTATTGGCACCTCTCTCTCTCTCTCTAAACATGTGGACATGATTATCGATATAGGCTTTCGCTTGAGGACAAGCGAGGTCTAAGCTTGGGGGAGTTGATACGTCCATTTTGCATCATGTTTTCCTACTATTATTTATAGTGTTTTTAATCAATATAACACTTTGTGGAGCAATTCTACTGCCTTTTCTCTCTTAATTAGCAAGATTTACATAAGGAGGAAGATTGCCGGCAGCTGGAATTCTAGACCTGAAAAAGCTATGTCAGAGATACCTATTCTGCACATCTCCAAATGAGCTGAAATTTCACGGAGATTTATTTTGGAATAAATAAAAAATATTAGAGAAAAGAACTACCAGAGGGGGCCACCCAGGTGCCCACGAGGCACCAGGGTGCGCCACCCCCCCAGGCGCGCCCTGGTGGCTTGTGGGGCCCCTGGCCAGCCTCCGGTGCCCATTTTCTGGTATATAAGCCCGTTTTCCCTAGAAAAAAATAAGGAGAGGACTTTGGGGATGGAGCGTCGCCGTCTCGAGGCCGAACTTGGGCAGGAGCACTTTTGCTCTCCGGTGGAGCGATTCCGCCGGGGATACTTCCCTTCGGGGGGGTGAAATCGAAGCCATCGACATCACCAACGATCCTCTCATCGTGGGAGGACCAATCTTCATCAACATCTTCAACAACACCATCTCATCTCAAACCCTAGTTCATCTCTTGTATTCAATCTTTGTCTCAAAACCTCAGATTGGTACATGTGGGTTGCTAGAAGTGTTGATTACATCTTGTAGTTGATGCTAGTTGGTTTTTTTGGTGGAAGATTATATGTCCATATCCATTATGCTATTCAATACCCCTCTGATCTTGGACATGAGTATGATGTGTGAGTAGTTACTTTTGTTCTTGAGGACATGGGAGAAGTCTTGTCATAAGTAATCATGTGAATTTGGTATTCGTTCGATATTTTGATGATATATATGTTGTTGATTCTCTTAGTAGTGTCATGTGAACGTCGACTACATGACACTTCACCATCTTTGGGCCTAAGGGAATGCATTGTGGAGTAGTAATTAGATGATGGGTTGCTAGAGTGATAGAAGCTTAAACCCTAGTTTATGCGCTATTCCGTAAGGGGCTGATTTGGATCCATATGTTTAATGCTATGGTTAGATTTATCTTAATTCTTTTTTCGTAGTTGCGGATGCTTGCGAGAGGGGTTAATCATAAGTGGGAGGCTTGTTCAAGTAAGAACAGCACCCAAGCACCGGTCCACCCACATATCAAATTATCAAAGTAGCGAACGCGAATCAAACAAACATGATGAAAGTGCCTAAATGAAATTCCCATGTGTCCTCGAGAACGCTTTGCTTATTATACGAGATTGTTCCGGCTTGTCCTTTGTTACAAAAAGGATTGGGCCACCTTGCTGCACTCTTTGTTACCTTTACTACTTGTTACTTGTTACAAATTATCTTGCTATCAAACTACTTGTTACCGACAATTTCAGTGCTTGCAGAAAATACCTTGCTGAAAACTGCTTGTCATTTCCTTCTGCTCCTCGTTGGGGTCGACACTCTTACTTATCGAAAGGACTACGATTGATCCCCTATACTTGTGGGTCATCAATGTCTTCGGCCACCTCCTCTTCTTTGGCCGCCTCCGAATGATGCCAAATGGAGTCATAGTTGAGCTCATCAAGCCCCATCGTCGCCGAGGACTCCAAAGACGCTAAGAATTCGGCCGTGTTCATCTCTGCACTACGACAACAAAACAACCAAACTACATCACCATCGGCTACCAACAATCACCATCAGCCGAAATGTGGAAGATGTTTTTATTTACCTTGTCGGCATTTCATCAAGCACTTGGCGGCCGCGACCTTTCTTGCTAGCTACCACCACCGGAAGTGCTGGAGTAGTGCCCGTAGGTGTTGCTGGAACGTTGCACGAGCCGCCGGTCATGGACGGTGCGCCGTTGTGGCCTTGTTCTTCTCCTTCGCGGCCTCCTCGGCGAGGGCCGATGCCACCGCCGTCGGTTTCTAGCTCTTTTGGCACCGACGGGAGCAGTGGGAGGGCGGCAGGCCGTCACCGGAGAGGCGGTAGCCACCCCAGCGGCCTTTGCCGCGGTTGGAGTCGGAGCTTGAACCCGGTGGACTTTTTTATCCCCAAGCTTTGCTTCGGCGCAGGCGTAAGCGCAGGGGTCATTTTCGACAGCGGCAAGCCGGCGGCAGTGGCCGGCGGGGTGGCGGAAGGGTCCGGGCTATCCATTTCGGTGGGAGGCCCGGTCATCGGCGGCGGCGGCCGGGGGTGGTGGCAGCTGCGGCGGGAATGGAGCCAGCGCGAGGGCGGGAAAGAGGAGGCACCACTTTTACTCAGCCGCGCGCGCGGTGATGATATTTAGGAAGATTGGGGAAGGGGGGCTCGGTAGGAGAGGATAAATTATCCTCTTCTATTTGGTTTAGGGATCAGTGAAAGCACATTTGCTCCCTTGGTGGTTTTGGTAATTCATAACATATATCTCATTGAACTAATGTCCATTCAAGTTAAAGATTTCAGGATGTTCAATGATTGGCATGGCATGGACTAGAGATGTGGACCCCTCAAAATGCTAAGGATAAGGATTGGCAATAGATCAAGACTCTACATTTTTGGTTTAGTGATCCAAGATCACATTGAATCCATAGGAAAGCCAATACTATTAAAAGGGGATGAGGTGTTTCTTAATGGTCTTTTTGCTCAAGTGCTTAGTGACAGTACTCCTAAACCCTCAACCACTCTCTCTATCCAAATATGTCCAAAACCAACATTCCAACTCGGCCCCACCGAAATTCTCTATCTGGCCCCACCGAGTTCATCTAGACCTTAGCCACTGCCAAAACCCTAACAAATCGGATCCACCAAAATGGATCTCGGTCCCACCGAGATGGCCTTGCCAACTCTCTGTAATCATTTGCATTCACTTTGGCCTCACCGAGATGGCTTGCCAAGTCTCTGTTGCCTTATTGCTTCACTTCGGTCCAACCGAGTTGATGCAATCGGTGCCACCGAGATGAGGATTGCCCTAAGCCATTGCACTTCGGTCCATCCGAGTTGTCCGTATCGGTCACACCGAAATGCCTAACGTTCATATCTTTTACACAGTTCGGTGCCACCGAGTCTTCTGAATCGGTGCCACCGAGTTGGGTCAAAAGTGTGTAACGGTTGGATTTTGTGTGGAGGCTATATATACCCCTCCACCACCTCCTTCTCTGAAAAGGAAGAGCCATTAGAATGTGCCTACACTTCCACCATACATTTTCTGAGAGAGAACCACCTACTCATGTGTTGAGATCAAGCTATTCCATTCCTATCATTTGAACCTTGATCTCTAGCCTTTCCCAAGTTGCTTTCCACTCAAATCCTTCTTCCACCATAGCCAAATCTGTGAGGAGTTGTTTGAGTGTTGGGAAGACTATCATTTGAAGCACAAGAGCAAGGAGTTCATCAACAACACACCGTCTATTACCTTTTGGAGAGTGGTGTCTCCTAGATTGGTTAGGTGTCACTTGGGAGCCTCCGACATGATGTGGAGTTGAACCAAGAGTTTGTAAGGGCAAGGAGATCGCCTACTTCGTGAAGATCTACCCCGAGTGAGGCTAGTCCTTCATGGACGTAAGCCATGGTGGAATAGGCAAGGTTGCATCTTCTTGGACCCTTCGTGGGTGGAGCCCTCCATGGACTCGCGCAGCCGTTACCCTTCGTGGGTTGAAGCCTCCATCAACGTGGACGTACGATAGCACCACCTATCGGAACCACGCCAAAAACCACCGTGTCTTCATTGCGTTTGAAATCTCCGATCCCCTCCTTTACATACATATGCAATTGCTTACTTTCCGCTGCTATACTCTTAGAATTGCATGTGTAGGGTAAAGCTTGACTTGTATTATTGCTAAAATCTGCCTACAACTAAAATTGGGAAAAGGTTAGGTTTTATTTGGTCAAGTAGTCTAATCACCCCCCCCTCTAGACATACTTTCGATCCTACAAGTGGTATCAGAGCTTTGGTCTCCGTAAGCCTTGATTTCCATTGCTTTGGTGATCATAGCCTTGGTTTCACAACCTAGGAGAGTATGGCGTCTAGTGAGGGTAACTATCACCGTAGAGGTCCATATTTTGATGGTACAAACTTTGCTAGTTGGAAACATAAGATGAAAATGCATATTCTTGGTCATAACCCCGCCGTTTGGGCTGTTGTTTGTGTTGGCTTGCAAGGTGATTTCTTTGAGGATGGCAAGGAACTGGATCGTGAAGCAACCCCGGAAGAATTGAATATGTTGCAATACAATGCTCAAGCTTGTGACATTCTATTCAACGGTTTATGTCCCAAAGAATTCAACAAAATCAGCCGCCTCGAGAATGCAAAGGAAATTTGGGATACTTTGGTTGATATGCATGAGGGTACCGAGTCCGTCAAGGAATCTAAGTTGGATGTGCTTCAAAGTCAACTTGACAAGTTCAAGATGAAGGATGGTGAAGGAGTCGCTGAGATGTACTCTAGGCTTGCTCTCATCACAAATGAGATTGCCGGCTTAGGAAGTGAAGAGATGACCGACAAATTCATCATCAAGAAGATACTTAGAGCTTTGGATGGAAAATATGATACCTTCGGCACATTGATCCAAATGATGCCAAATTACAAAGATCTCAAGCCCACGGAAGTCATTGGAAGGATTGTTGCTCATGAAATGTCACTCAAGGACAAAGAGGAGATGCACAACAAATCAAGTGGTGCTTACAAAGCCTCAACCGATGCTCCAACAACTCCAAGTGACAAGCTAGTATCCAATGAAGAGATAAGCCTAATGGTGAAAAGGTTCAACAAGTTCTACAAGAACAAAGGGAAAGATAGAAGCTCTAGCTCAAGACACTATGAGAGAAGATCATCAAGTCGTGACCGTAATTGCTACAATTGTGGAAAGCCCAGACACTAGTCCAATGAGTGTACGACTCCCTACAAGAAAAGAGATGAATCACCAAGAGGAAGACATAGAAGAGATGAATCAACTCATAAGGAAAGAAGGAGTAGAGATGATCGTTATGAACGAAGATACTCTCGAAGAAGCAAGGATTCGGAGAGGAAGGACAAGTCATCAAGGAGCTACACAAGAAGAAGACATCAAGCTCATGTTGGTGAATGGGTTTCCGGCTCCGACTCCGACAACCACTCCGAGAGAAGTTATCACTCCAACTCCGACTATAGTCAAGATGAAGGTGTTGCCGGACTTGCTCTTGTGTCATCCAACTCCTATGATCTATTTGACTCACCAAATGAAGGAATTGGAAGATGCTTCATGGAAAAAGGCCCTAAAGTATCACACCCCGAGTATCTTGATTTCAATAGTGATGAAGATGATTTTCTTGGTGATGATGATTTACTTGTTGATAAGGATAGTAATGTGAGCTATAATGAAAATGCTAGTAATTATGATAGTCAAGAGGAAACGAGTGACAATGCTATGAAGGAGATTGAGCATCTAACTAAATAACTAAATGCTCTTAAGTTAGCCCATGAAACAACTCAAGAGGATCATAGAGAACTTCTAAGAACTCATGAGAAGCTACGCTTTGAGAAGCTAAATTTAGAGCAAGAGCATGAGTTTCTTAAAGCTATCAATGATGATCTTCGAAAGAAGAGTTCTTCATATCTTGCCAAGCGTTTACTCTTGTCTACCTTTATGCCACAAGTTAAATCCAAGCAAACTAGCAACAAGGGTAAAAATGGTTCTACCTCTAGTAGTAACAATAAAAATGCTAAATCCAATGTTGTTGCTTCTAGTAGTTCTATTGATTCCACTAATGATTCTCTTAGCCAAGTTACACTTGAGCAAGAAAATATGCTATTGAAAGGAATTATAGAAAAAGGTGTCTATAAGAGTCTTGCCGGGAGTAAGCAATTTGAGGAAATTGTACGGAAGCAAGGAAGGCACCGGAAGAACCAAGGTGTTGGTTTTGAACAAAAGTTCAATGCCAATGGAGTTGAGTGGGAAGAAGATCAATACCCCAAGACGAAGTTTGTTCCTCAACAAGAGAAGTATGATCCTACTTCCTTCAAGGGAACACAAGCTCAAGAAGATCTTCCACCACAAGACCACAAGCTAAAAGTCAAGGACAAGCTTCAAGAAGAGATTGATTCATTTGAAGAAGCTCCTCAAACCATGGTCAAGTGGGTTCCCAAGACTTCATCAAGTGCTACTACAACTCCAAGGATTCCCATCAAGTTGATGTGGGTCCAAAAGAAGAAGAACTAGAGAGTTCTTGAGGGTGACTCCGCCAACAAACTTCACTCATATTCTTTATGGCGAGCACTTGTGCAACCAGCTTCCACATTTTGCACTAGTTCATGGAGTCACAAACCCTCTTGTTGGTAAGGCAAGGGACAAGGTAATCAATGCATTCATGGACATCATCATATGTGTATTTCACTCTATGTCTATGGATATCCTTGTATGTTCCTTGTGTGGGACTAACCCATGTAGGTATTGAAAGCACAAAACTCCAAAGGATTTCTCCCAACTCTTGATGGTGTACATCAACATTGAGCATCCACATCTTCAACATCTACATGAAGTCATCTTCGACAAAACACAAGGTTAGTTCATCCCTCTTAGGGGGGATATCACATCTAGGGGGAGCTTTGCTCTAAACAATTGAGCTAAAGCAACTCTAATGGTGTGAACACATCAATGTTTTATGTAAAAGTGGTAACCCCACTTGTGCTTAAACCATGAGTATGACCTATGATCAAATGCTCTCATTTGGCTCCTAAGTCAATATAGTCATATATAGATGACCTAGTCATCGCCATTGCTTGATAGATGCTAGAATTGGTTGTGCATGTTTGACACATATTTCATTTGCTATCTTATTGTGTGAGCATGTTGGTTTGCATATTTTCATCATTTGAGGACATCCATTTGTTGTTTTGATTGTCTTGGTTTTTCTGGCCAAGTGGATGTACAAGAATTCCTAAGAACCTTCTCTAGCTATCTATGCTTTCTTGTCTCAAATTCTATTCTTGCTGCATCACAAAAATTGAACAAGTCATTTTCGGACCCTCCGGGTGAGGAGCACTCGGAGCCACCGATCTGAAAGGGCTGAACATCCAAAACCTTCTAAATGATTTCGGCCGAACCAACTATCTCAAACTCGGTCCAACCAAAATCACTTAGACTGATCTAGGTTTTCCATCTCGGTGCTACCGAATTGAACCATTTCGGCGCCACCGATGTGCTAAACTGCGTGCAGTTACACATATCGGTGCCATCGAGTTGTTCAACTCGGCGCCACCGACAGCGTACGGGTATATATATCGCGCGGACTGAACGGTTGAAATTTCTCGACCCCACTCGTTCCCGCTCCACGTCTCTGCCGTCGCCCTCGTCTCCGGACTTCGCAGTCGTCTCCAGCGCGCCCTCGCCGCTGGATTCCGTCGCCGTCAACGGCAATCTCCACCGCCGTTGCCGCCGTAGAGGATCTCCACCGAGTTAGGGTGAGATTCGATCCCTCTCGTGCTTCCATTTTCCGATTCAATGCATGATTGGACTGCCTGAATTCATGCCACGGATTGAGAACTCTTGCTACACCGCAAACTCCGTAGATTAGATGCGAGTAAAATTTTTAGGTTTAAGTTTCCGCCGAATGCATCTCGGACCGACCGATTCGAAATTTTTGGTACCACCGATTTGGCCTCTGGCCATAGCACTTGTACGTCTCGGTGCCACCGAGTTGTACGTATCGGTGAGACCAAAAGTAAAACCTCAGTGAAACCCTAGCATCTCGGAGCCACCGAACCCCATATCGGTCTGACCGAAATGGCGTGTAAGGTTTCTATAGTGTGCTTCGGTATCACCGAGATGATCAACTCGGTCCATCCGAAATGCATTCTGTGAAAACTTGAAACTAAGAGTTGAACTCAAATATTTTATGAAAAACTTCTGCTTTTTGTGATGACTCATCTACCCTGCCCATACCCAACTATTCACAGGGTCAGCTCAGCAAGATGTCAAGTGGCAGTGACAGTCAGAACAGGTCTGAACAGCATGCAGAACTTAGTGAAGGGTCAAGCCCTGCTGAGAGTTTCTATGAGGGAGAGAGGAGCTCTCCAGATCTTCCTAAGGCAGCCACCAGAACAAGGAAGAAGAAAACCTCTGACAGTGAGAATGAAGATTTTGTTGCTAGCACAGCAGCAACAAAGAAGAAGAGAATGGTGATTGCTAAGGAATATAGCACTAAGCCTACATCTGCCAAAGAGAGGATTGCTGTGAGGAAAGTCCCTAAGAAGACTATGCAGTTCACTCTTGAAGAGCCTAGTGACACAGAGGCAGCTGCAGGAGCTAAGAAGAAAAGAGTAAGGAAAACTACTGCCCTTGTGATTGGCAGACCCTCCATGATGATTGATGAGGAGGAAGAGGAGGAGGATGAGCCAGCAGCCACTGCACCCCCAGCAAAAGCTCAAAAGCTCATGTCTGATGCAATCAAGACAGCAGCACCCTCCAAGTCCAAGCCAAAGGTGCCAGCACCCAAGAGGTCAACCAGGAACATATCAGCTGCTGAGAAGAACATGGCCCCAGTGCCTGAGTCATATGTTGATGAAGAGCCACTAGTGCTCAGAAAGTTGAAGCCAAAGATACCAGATCATGATGATAGACACCCAGTCGCAGAAAACATGATGCTAAGGAAGGATAAAGGATTGCGTCAATGGAGGAAATCAGATCCTTATGCTGTGAGGAGGAAGACAGCATGTGATTATCGCTTTCACACACAAGAACAACAGGACTTTTATGAGACAATTTTGCTTGATAAGAAGCCCATAGTCAGTGACATGAAGTGGGTGGACTGGGAATACATCGATGAGAATGAGAATTATTTTCCCCATGTCCATGAGAGCTTCAGGATTGCAGGAGTTGATGACTTTGTCGGAAAGAAGTTGACCAAGTGGAATGATGAGATGGTCATGCAGTTTTACTCTACTGCTCACTTCTATCCAGATGGCCGTATCGTGTGGATGACTGAGGGTATCAGGTACCAGTCAACCATCTCTAAGTGGGCAAGTCTTCTTGGTGCACCCAAGGAAGAGGATGATGACATTGATATCTATGCCAAGCTCAAGATGGATCACAACCCTATGAAGAACATGTACACTGCAATTCCTCAGAAGGATATAGAGACACACAAACTTGGATCAGTGAAGCATTTGCTGCCAAGACTGGCCACCACGAACACCATCTTGTGGTACACCTTGTTACCCAAGTCAGGAGATGACAAAATGATTCGTGGCCACTCCATCAATTTGCTGCATATGTTTGATACACCTCGGAAATTCAAGGTGATGAGCCTGATAGTAGAAACTATCAAGAGGACTGCAGCAGATCAGAAGAGATCGTGCGGATATGCTCCACATATCCAGATATTGATCAATTCCAAGGTTGGAACCAGCACATACCTTCTTGATCGAGAGCATTTGCCATTGTGTCCAGAGTTTGAGGACAATGTTATAGTGATGGATCCTTCGCATCCCACTTCAGCACAAGCTCAAGAGGAAATCCGCAAAGCCGAAGAAGCAAAAGCAGCTCAGGAGGCATCAACGCCTAATGCTCCAATTGCCAATCTCAAGACACCCAAGGATCAAATGACATATCTGCTTGAAGCCACTCTGAGGATTGAGCGAAGTTTGTCCAACCTCATCCAGACCCAGGCTAGCTTTGAGCGGATTATTGAGACTAAATTTCATGATTTGGATGTCAAGGTCACAAAGATTCAAACTTCAGTAGAACAGCTGCAGGGTGATGTTGATGCTATCAAGATAGCCCGATCAGATGACAGTGGAGATGACAGACCTACCACAGAGCGTTTTCAGGCAGTGCCTAGGGCAGCCAGGTCTGCTGCAGTGCCAGTTGTGGATCCGAGGACCACAGTATCTGCACCAGCTGCTACTGCCACAGTGCCACCACAGGTCTCCACTCCACCAGCCCAGCAAACGTCTGCAGAAGCCTTCGCGGATGCTCTCCTATCCACACCGTCTACGCACACCGGAGCTGCCAGCAGGAGATCGCCCTCAGGAGCTTCGGAGGACCGTGCTTAGAGTGCCGACTAGTCATGTACATATTCAAGCTTTTTGGTACTTGTTGCCAAAGGGGGAGAATTTGTATAGATCATAGGCTTCGAGAGAGAGAGTGTTTCGTTGGTTTTTCTCTCGGGAGTTCTTTTGCTACTTATTTGCTTGTCAGTACTCTGTGTGTGCTTGCTACAGTGTCTGTGTGATATTCTATCGTTTATGCCTGTGATTGATCATACTATGCTTATTGTGATGATCAATGCTTATCTTTATCATTATCTTGTATGATCAATTATTTATGTTGGTGATGCGTGCTCGCTATTCCAATCATATCATTTTGCGCGCTCCACCAAGATGTATGTGACATGGAAGAGTGACCCATGAGCCTAATCGATTGTGCATTTGCATTCAAACGCAAATTTTTAATAATGCACAAATTTAGGGGGAGCTCTTGCCTATCACATACTTATCAAAGCGACGATGTATTTCATTCATTTAATCATTTGTCGAAGCTTTGATCTATATGTTGTCATCAATTACCAAAAAGGGGGAGATTGAAAGCACATTTGCTCCCTTGGTGGTTTTGGTAATTCATAACAACATATATCTCATTGAACTAATGTCCATTCAAGTTAAATATTTTAGGATGTTCAATGATTGGCATGGCATGGACTAGAGATGTGGACCCCTCAAAATGCTAAGGATAAGGATTGGAAATAGATCAAGACTCTACATTTTTGGTTTAGTGATCCAAGATCACATTGAGTCCATAGGAAAGCCAATACTATTAAAAGGGGATGAGGTGTTGCTTAATGGTCTTTTTGCTCAAGTGCTTAGTGACAGTACTCCTAAACCCTCAACCACTCTCTCTATCCAAATATGTCCAAAACCAACATTCCAACTCGGCCCCACCGAAATTCTCTATCCGGCCCCACCGAGACCATCTAGACCTTAGCCACTGCCAAAACCCTAGCAAATCAGACCCACCGAAATGGATCTCGGTCCCACCGAGATGGCCTTGCCAACTCTCTGTAATCATTTGCATTCACTTCGGTCTCACCGAGTTATGCAAATCGGTCTCATCGAGATGGCTTGCCAAGTCTCTGTTGCCTTATTGCTTCACTTCGGTCCAACCGAGTTGATGCAATCGGTGCCACCGAGATGAGGATTGCCCTAAGCCATTGCACTTCGGTCCATCCGAGTTGTCCGTATCGGTCCCACCGAAATGCCTAACGTTCATATCTTTTACACAGTTCGGTGCCACCGAGTCTTCTGAATCGGTGCCACCGAGTTGGGTCAAAAGTGTGTAACGGTTGGATTTTGTGTGGAGGCTATATATACCCCTCCACCACCTCCTTCTCTGAAAAGGAAGAGCCATCAAAACATGCCTACACTTCCACCATACATTTTCTGAGAGAGAACCACCTACTCATGTGTTGAGATCAAGCTATTCCATTCCTACCATTTGAACCTTGATCTCTAGCCTTTCCCAAGTTGCTTTCCACTCAAATCCTTCTTCCACCATAGCTAAATCTGTGAGGAGTTGTTTGAGTGTTGGGAAGACTATCATTTGAAGCATAAGAGCAAAGAGTTCATCAACAACACACCGTCTATTAGCTTTTGGAGAGTGGTGTCTCCTAGATTGGTTAGGTGTCACTTGGGAGCCTCCGACATGATGTGGAGTTGAACCAAGAGTTTGTAAGGGCAAGGAGATCGCCTACTTCGTGAAGATCTACCCCGAGTGAGGCTAGTCCTTCGTGGACGTAAGCCATGGTGGAATAGGCAAGGTTGCTTCTTCGTGGACCCTTCGTGGGTGGAGCCCTCCGTGGATTCGCGCAGTCGTTACCCTTCGTGGGTTGAAGCCTCCATCAACGTGGACGTACGATAGCACCACCTGTCGGAACCACGCCAAAAACCACCATGTCTTCATTGCGTTTGAAATCTCCGATCCCCTCCTTTACATACATATGCAATTGCTTACTTTCCGCTGCTATACTCTTAGAATTGCATGTGTAGGGTAATGCTTGACTTGTATTATTGCTAAAATCTGCCTACAACTAAAATTGGGAAAAGGTTAGGTTTTATTTGGTCAAGTAGTCTAATCACCCCCCCTCTAGACATACTTTCGATCCTACAATCAGCTAGGTGCGGCGTAAGGAAGGAAACCCGAATTTATCCTCCCTTACGGCCGAATAGGGGATCGGTTAGAGTTGCACTAAGAGCATCTCTAGCAGATCCGCTAGAAGCCCCCTCGCCAGGAAAATTCCGACCGATATGCAGGTTTTGCCTTTTTCTATAGCCCGAATAGGCACCGCATATCAGCCCGGCCCGTAAAAAATATCAGGGACCCGGATATGCGTGATACGTCTCCAACGTATCAATAATTTTTGATTATTCCATGCTATTATAGTATCAATCTTGGATGTTTTTATATACATTTACAGCAATTATATATCATTTTTTGGGACTAACCTATTAACTTAGTGCCCAGTGCCAGTTGCTGTTTTTTGCCTGTTTTTGGTTTTCCAGAATATCAGTACCAAACGAAGTCCAAATGCCACGAAACTTTTTGGAGATTTTTTTCTGGACATAACAAACACTAGAAGCTTTGGGAGGAGACGAGAAGATGAAGTAGTGGCCCACGAGGCACCACGGCGCGCCCCAGGGGGGTCGCGCCCTGGTGGCAAATGGGGCCCACACAGCTCCGTTTGACCTAATTCCTCCACTATAAATTCTCTAAAATCGGGAAACCAACAGAGGAGTCCACGAAATACTTTTTCCGTCACCGCAAGTTTCTGTTCTCGAGAGATCCCATCTGGAGGCCTTTTCTGGTACTCCGCCGGAGGGGGAATCGATCACGGAGGGACCCTGCATCAACCTTGCCGCCCTTCCGATGATGCGTGAGTAGTTTACCACAGACCTTCGGGTCCATAGTTAGTAGCTAGATGGCTTCTTCTCTCTTTTTGATCTTCAATACAATGTTCTCCTCGATGTTCTTGGAGTTCTATCTGATGTAATCACTTTTTGCGGTGTGTTTGTTGGAATCCGATGAATTGTGAGTTTATGATCAGATTATCCATGAATATTATTTGAGTCTTCTCTGAACTCTTTTATGCATGATTATTATAGCTTCGTATTTCTCTCCGATCTATTGATTTGGTTTGGCCAACTAGATTGATTTATCTTGCAATGGGAGAGGTGCTTTGTAATGGGTTTGATCTTGCGGTTCTCAATCTCAGTGACAGAAAGGGACATGACACGTATGTATCATTGCTATTAAGGGTAAAAAGATGGGGTTTATTCATGCGTGAGTTTACTTTGTCTACAGCATGTCATCTTGCTTAAGGTGTTACTCCGTTCTTTATGGACTTAATACACTAGATGCATGCTGGATAGCGGTCGATGTGTGGAGTAATAGTAGTAGATGCAGGCAGGAGTCGATCTACTTGTCTCGGACATGATGCCTATATACATGATCATTGCCTTGGATATCGTCATGATTATTTGCTTTTCTATCAATTGCCCAACAGTAATTTGTTCACCCACCGTATGCTATTTTCATGAGAGAAGCCTCTAGTGAAAACTATGGCCCCCGGGTCTACTTCTATCATACAGAAAAAATCCTAAAAATACCTTGCTGCACTTTTACTTTATTTATTTTATTTTATATTTTAGTTCTATCTATCTATCACCATACAATTTAATCTTGAAATTAACTGCCAAGGGATTGACAACCCCTTGTTTGCGTTGGGTGCAAGGATTTGTTATTTTGTGTGCAGGTACTGTTAACGAGGTGTTGCGTGATTCTCCTACTGGATTGATAACCTTGGTTTCATAACTGAGGGAAATACTTATCTCTACTGTACTGCATCATCCCTTCCTCTTCGGGGAAAAACCAACGCAGATCACAAGTAGCAGGAAGAATTTCTAGCACCGTTGCCGGGAAGACATCATCAACATCTATCAAGTACCTACACATAAACTTTCATCTCTTTGCATTTATTTTATTTGCCTTTGCCTCTCGTTTTCATCTCCCCCACTTCTAAAAAGTTTTTACAAAAATACAAAAATATTTTCTGTTTGCCTTTTTCTTGTTTGCTTGCTTGTTATCTTGTTTGCGTAGCCACGATGTCTCAAGAAAATACAAAATTATGTGATTTTTCCAATATTAATAATAATGATTTTATTAGTACTCCAATTGCTCCTCCGGCCGCTAGTGCGGAGACTTGTGATATTAATGCCGCGTTGCTAAATCTTGTTATGGAAGAACAATTTTCTGGTAGTCCTAATGAAGATGCTACATCCCATCTTAACACTTTCGTAGAATTGTGTGATATGCAAAATAAAAAGATGTGGATAATGATATTGTGAAATTAAAATTATTCCCATTCTCATTGCGGGATCGTGCAAAAATTTGGTTCTCATCTTTACCATGAAATAGTATCGATTCTTGGGATAGGTGTAAAGATGCTTTTATTACCAAGTATTTTCCTCCCACGAAAATTATTTCTCTTAGAAATCAAATTATGAATTTTAAGCAACTTGATCATGAACATGTTGCCCAATCTTGGGAAAGGATGAAATTAATGATAAGAAATTGCCCTACTCATGGTTTAAATTAATGGATGATCATACAAAAAATTTATGTGGGATTAAATTTTGTTTCTAGAAATCTTTTAGATTCCGCCGCGGGTGGTACTTTTATGGAGATTACATTGGGGGAAGCTACTAAATTTCTTGATAATATTATGGCTAATTATTCGCAATGGCATACTGAAAGAGTTCCTACTAGTAAAAAAAGTGAATTCTGTTGAAGAAATTAGTACTTTGAGTGATAAAGTTGATGCGCTTATGAAATTGGTTGCTAGCAAAAATACTCCTATTGATCCTAATGATGTGCCTTTATCCACCTTGATTGAGCAAAATATTGATCCCGTGGACGTGAATTTTGTCTCGCGAAACAATTTTAATAGTAATGCTTATAGAGGTAATTTTAATCCTAGGCCGTTTCCTGGAAATTCCTCTAATAATTATGGCAATTCCTATGGTAATTCTTATAATAATAATAATAGGATGCCCTCTGATCTTGAAAATAATATTAAAGAATTTATTAATGCTCAAAAAGTTTTCAACACTACGATAGAGGAAAAATTGAGTAAACTTGATGATATGTCTAGGAGCATTGATAGAATTATTCATGATGTGGAAAATCTCAAGACTAAAATTTAGCCACCCAAAATTGATATTAATGAATCAATTAAAGCTTTATATGTCTCCATGGATGAGAGTAAGAAAAGAACCGCTATGCTAAAAACTAAACTAGAATTTTTAGAAAAAGCGATTCCTCCCGGTTTTTATCGTAGTAATGATGAGGATATTAAAATGATTGGTATTTCATCTATTTATTCTTTGTTTAGCAATATAAAACTTGATTAAAAGGGGACTGAAGAAGAGTCGACTTTAGCTTGAAGGCGTTCCCATAATTCGGAGGGTGAAAATCTTGATAAAAAAATTGATAAAACTGGGTTTGGAGAGGTAAAAACTTTAACTAGCGACGTGCCCACTCTCTTGGATTACAAAGACTTTAATTATGATAATTGTTCATTGATTGAATGTATTTCTTTGTTACAATCCATGTTAAATTCACCCAACGCTAATGAGCAAAATAAGGCTTTTACTAAACACATCGTAGAAGCAATGATGAAAGCGTTAGAAGAAAAGCTAGATCTAGAAATTTCAATTACTAGAAAATTATATGATGAATGGGAACCCACCATTAAATTTAAAATTAAAAATTATGAGTGCAATGCTTTATGTGATTTGGGTGCTAGCGTTTCCACAATTCCAAAATCTCTATGTGATGTGCTAGGCTTTACCAATATAGATGAATGTTCTCTTAATTTGCATCTTGCGGATTCCACTATTAAAAAGGCATTGGGTAGAATTAATGATGTTCTTATTCTTGCAAATAGGAACTATGTGCCCGTTGATTTTATTGTACTTGACATTGAATGTAATCCTTCTTGCCCCATAATACTTGGTAGACCGTTCTTACGAACCATAGGTGCCGTTATTGACATGAAAGAAGGGAATATAAAATTTCAGTTTCCATTAAAGAAGGGTATGGAACATTTCCCTAGGAAGAAAATTATAGCACCATATGAATCCATTATGAGGGCCACTTATGGAATTAATTTGAAGGATGATACTACTTGAAACTATGCATTATGCCTAGCTAGGGGCATAAAACAATAGCGCTTGTTGGGAGGCAACCCAATGAATAAAATAAATTTTTTACTTTTTTTTCTGTTATTGTGTGTTTGCACAATTATGCTACTGTTATGATTGTGTTTTTATGTTTTAATTAGTGTTTGTGCCAAGTAAAGCAATTGGGATGATTTGGAAGATAGTATAATTGATGCTGTTTGGAAAACAGAAAGTTTTGCGTCCAGTGCTGGAATTTTAGTTCTGTACTGGAGCATCAGAAAAATCTGAAATTTTTACACAGTATTGGTATATGAATTGCTCACGTTTTCCTAATTTTTCAAAAAAATTGGAGTTACATAAGTATAGCTTTTAAATAGATCTCTGCAGACTATTCTGTTTTTGACAGATTCTGTTTTTTGATGCATTGCTTGCTTGTTTTGATGAAACTATGGATTGTATCGGGGGGTATAAGCCATGGAGAAGTTAGAATACAGTAGGTATAATGCAAAAATAAAATATTAATAGGTTTGCAACAGTACTTAAAGTAGTGATTTGTTTTGTTATACTAACGGATCTCACGAAGGTTTTGTTGAGTTTTGTGTGATTGAAGTTTTCAAGTTTTGGGTAAGATCACGATGGATGAAGGAATAAGGAGTGGGAAGAGCCTAAGCTTGGGGATGCCCAAGGCACCCCAAGGTAATATTCAAGGAAGACTCAAGCGTCTAAGCTTGGGGATGCCCCGGAAGGCATCCCCTCTTTCTTCTACCAACCATCGGTAATTTTACTTGGAGCTATATTTTTATTCGTCACATGATATGTGTTTTGCTTGGAGCGTCGTGTATTATATGAGTCTTTGCTTTGTTTGCTTTTTAGTTTGTCACAATCATCTTTGCTGGACGCACCTATTTGAGAGAGCCACACGTTCATCATAATTTGTTAGAATACTCTATGTGCTTCACTTAAATTTTTCGAGCTAGGCAGTTGCTCTACTGCTTCACTTAAATCTTTTTGAGCACGGCGGTGGCTATATTTTAAAGAAATATTTAAACTCTCATGCTTCACTTATATTATTTTGAGAGTTGATAAGATTAAAATTTTGAAGAAATATTTGCACTCTCATTCTTCACTTATATCTTTTTGAGAGTTGATAATAGTAATGGTAATTTGCACAAGATATGAATTTGGTCCCAAAGTGATGAATATTCAAGAGGGATATAATAAAAACTTTCATATAGATCATTGGATATGATAAGTGTGATTCCTTGCAATAGTTTTGCGATATGGAGATGATAATATGTGAGTCATGTTAGTGAGTAATTGTGATTTAGTAAGAATATTAGTGTTAAGGTTTGTGATTCCCTATGCATGCACATTAAGTCAATAGTTATGCAAAGAAATTATATCCTACTTATGGTGCATTATTCGGTGTTAGTTATGTTCAATGCATGTTTATGACCGTTTTCGCTTTTTGGTTGGTTGCTTCTCAATCTATTTGCTAGCCTTCATTTGTACTAAGCGGGAATATTGCTTGTGCATCCAAACTCTTTAAACCCAAGTTGTGCAAAATGAGTCCACCATACCTACCTATATGCGGTATTTCCATGCTGTTCCAAGTAAATTTGCGTGTGCCAACTCTAATTTTTTAAAATAATTTTCTGTTTTGTGTGCCCGTACCGCTCATGAAGCGGCAGGGGGTGGCCAATATTTTCCATGCTAGGTGTGTTATTCTCACGATGAGTGTTTATTCACTTGTCATTGCACGAGAGAGTGGCTGGTAATAGGGATGCCCAGTCCCACAATGAATCAAAAATTAATAACAACAAAATTCCTTGGAAAGTGTTGGTATGGAGGGAACCCGTGGATACGGCTAGCCATGGATTGTGAAAGAATGGTGGAAAGGAAATAAACTTTACTTTCTGTTTGGGAACTGCCTATGATGTGTCAAGCATGGAAGATATTGAGAATTCTCGGTCGTTTTCATTGACAGGAAAAGCATGCCTCTCAAAATAATTTTATCTCTCTAATTTAAGCTTTGAGCTCTGTCACATTTGCAAATCTCTGCTTCCCTCTGCGAAGAGTCTATCTATTTACTTTTATGCAATTTTTATTTTTATTTTGATTCTCCATCTTCTCTTATAAAGCACCAACTAGAGAGCACTATTGTCATACTTGTGCATTGTGTGTAGCTAATATTGAGTGTGTTTCATGAATGGATCAATGATTGAGCATAATGGGCTAGGGATAACTTTCTTTAGCGTTGATATTTTGAAAGACATGGTTGCTTGTTAGTATGCTTGAGTATTTATATCTTCATGTCAAATTATAGACTATTGCTTTGAATCATTTAAGTCCAAATGTCCATGCTATAAAAGAAAAGAGTATATGATGAATATGATAGGTAGCATTCCATATCAAAAATTCTGTTTTTATCATTTACCTACTCGAGGACGAGCAGGAATTAAGCTTGGGGGTGCTTGATACGTCTCCAACGTATCTATAATTTTTTATTGTTCCATGCTATTATAGTATCAATCTTGGATGTTTTTTGTATACATTTACATCAATTATATATCATTTTTTGGGACTAACCTATTAACTTAGTGCCCAGTGCCAGTTGTTGTTTTTTGCCTGTTTTTGGTTTTCCAGAATATCAGTACCAAACGAAGTCCAAATGATTCTGGACATAACAAACACTAGAAGCTTTGGGAGGAGACGAGAAGATGAAGCAGTGGCCCACGAGGCACCACAGTGTGCCCCAAGGGGGGCGCCCTGGTAGCTCGTGGGGCCCACACAGCTCCGTTTGACCTAATTCCTCCACTATAAATTCTCTAAAATTGGGAAACCAACAGAGGAGTCCACGAAATACTTTTTCCGTCGCCGCAAGCTTCTGTTCTCGAGAGATCCCATCTAGAGGCCTTTTCTGGTACTCCGCCGCAGGGGGAATCGATCACGGAGGGGCTCTCCATCAACCTTGCTGCCCTTTCGATGATGCGTGAGTAGTTTACCACAGACCTTCGGGTCCATAGTTAGTAGCTAGATGGCTTCTTCTCTCTTTTTGATCTTCAATACAATGCTCTCCTCGATGTTCTTGGAGTTCTATCTGATGTAATGACTTTTTGCGGTGTGTTTGTTGGGATCCGATGAATTGTGAGTTTATGATCAGATTATCCATGAATATTATTTGAGTCTTCTCTGAACTCTTTTATGCATGATTATTATAGCTTCGTATTTCTCTCCGATCTATTGATTTGGTTTGGCCAATTAGATTGATTTATCTTGCAATGGGAGAGGTGCTTTGTAATGGGTTCGATCTTGCGGTGCTCAATCCCAGTGACAGAAAGGGACATGACACGTATGTATCGTTGCTATTAAGGGTTAAAAGATGGGATTTATTCATGCGTGAGTTTACTTTGTCTACATCATGTCATCTTGTTTAAGGCGTTACTCCGTTCTTTATGGACTTAATACACTAGATGCATGCTGGATAGCGGTCGATGTGTGGAGTAATAGTAGTAGATGCAGGCAGGAGTCGGTCTACTTGTCTCGGACGTGATGCCTATATACATGATCATTGCCTTGGATATCGTCATGATTATTTGCTTTTCTATCAATTGCCCAACAGTAATTTGTTCACCTACCGTATGCTATTTTCATGAGAGAAGTCTCTAGTGAAAACTATGGCCCCGGGGTCTACTTCTATCATATATAAAAAATCCTAAAAATACCTTGCTGCACTTTTACTTTTTTTATTTTATTTTATATTTTAGGTCTATCTATCTATCTATCTATCTATCTATCTATCTATCACCATACAATTTAATCTTGCAATTAACCGCCAAGGGATTGACAACCCCTTGTTTGCGTTGGGTGCAAGGATTTGTTATTTTGTGTGCAGGTACTGTTAACGAGGTGTTGCGTGATTCTCCTACTGGATTGATAACCTTGGTTTTATAACTGAGGGAAATACTTATCTCTACTGTACCGCATCATCCCTTCCTCTTCGGGGAAAATCCAACGCAGATCACAAGTAGCAATGCGCCCCATCCTTCGCTATATGAACGGGACCGGAGGCATTTAGAGTTAGCCCCCCGGATCCTCCCCGTCGCGATTCGTCTCCATAGCCGCTAGGCTTAGCCAACTCCGACGAGCATTTTCTCGCGCCTCTCCTCTCCTTTTTCTCCATCTCCGGAAGATCCATGGCCGGCGGATCCAGCCATGGCAACCGCGTCGGCGCGGGTGGAAGCTGTGGTGGGCACGTTCGTGTGCCTCCGAGCAAGCACGCTCGCCACGCCGCAGAGGCCGGAAGCTCCAGCTGCGCCGTGGTGACGAGGGCAAGGGGGCGGTGCACGTGAAGGTCGAGGCAGGGGCGGGACCGCGCCCGGCTCTCTCGGAGCGGCGGGTAAGATGCGTGGGCAGGCTTCGATGTGATCAACGAGCACATCTTGCCCCACATCAAGACGTGTCGTGCTGCCGACGAAGAGCTCGTTGCCGCTGAGCGCACAGTGGTGAACGACGAAGAAGGGGCTCCAGGCCGCCTCGAAGCCGCCAAGAAGGAGCATGAGCTCGTGGTAGCGCCGCGCAAGTCCACCGTCAAGCATTACGTCGGCTACGACGAGTGAGCACGGCGGCGAGCATGCCGGCGAACTAGGGTTAGGGTTAGGTTTCCGCTATTATGTAATCCTTCCGGTATGTTCGCGAAATAGTTTTTCAAATTATCTAGCATCGTTTTGCGTCTGAGGAATTTGCAACCCGTAAAACTAGTTTTAGGGTACCGCAAACTGGTTTTACGGTTTGGGATTTTAGTGGATCTGCTTGCTAGAGAGGTAGAGATGAGCTGCTTGTGGACGTTGGAGATGCCCTTATTGTACACCGCGTACGTCCAGTTCACCACGGACCCCGGGGTCTAGCAAGTACTGTACCGCTCCGGCGCTTCCACGACTGGGCCGGCTCGGTCAAGCCGAATAATTGCAGTTTTTGACCCGATGCACTGTGGATGGGCTGGACCAGCCGAGAAGAGGAAACGGAGAGGGAAGGGAGGAAGACCGCAGGCGGAAAAGGCTGTAAAACCTTGCGCCATGGACTTGGACTCATCATGTCATCTAGTCAAGTGCTCTGCCGCTGCGCCTGCACTCTTCCGCTGGTGCCAGCCCGTCAATTCCCATCGAGTGGCGCAGCAGGCCACTCTTCCGCTGCCCGCTCCTCCGCCACAATTTTTTTTTCTGCGGTAGGGTAGACGTTTCACCGTCGCAGACTTTTATGAAGCTTCTCTGTGCGGTGTGGCCTTGCAACTTTGCTGGCCCCGGGACCGGATGGGAGGGCTCTCGCGTCTCTTTCCATGCATTGCATATTTGCATAGGACAAGTATGATAAACACACAAGTAGCCCGTCCCCCAGGGGCCAGGAACCAAAAATATCACTTGAAATCGTACTACCACCCATGATTTTTTTCAAGAAAGCGAGGACCGCAGTTCTCATTTTAGTATGGATAGTGCCCTGGTTAGCATCAACTTTGTGTCACCAGTCATCAGTACCGATTATGAGGCAACGAGTTATAAACATGAAGCGTACATCGCCGGATCGCCCTTTCCCCAAAAAGAAAGTGTTATTCTTTTGCAAGCGAGAAAGGATCGAAGCGACTGACAAAATATATGTATCCCACAACCGCAGTCTACATCACATTTGTTTATTTTATTGTATTTTATTTTCGGACTTTGCTTAGCTAGTCGGTAATGCAGCATGATGAACGACGCAGAATGGTAAGCCACATGCATCCTCTGGATATCGGGTAGGTGGGGAAGAGACAAAAGTAAAATCCGGGACATTGACAATTTGGCATGCTTCTCCACAACTACTTACGTCACACACACACACAAAGAAAAGACTAGCATAGCATCAGACCCAGGCCACGCAGAATTTGCTGCGCTGGCTTGTGGCGTGGTCATTTTGAAGACCGACATTCCTGTTTTTCATCACCGGAAACGCGCAATACGATGACATTTTAGCCTTGAAAATCCTCTAGTCAAGTCTCCCGGAGCAGGAGCTGTTGCATGCTTCAGCCACGCAGGACCGCCCGCTTGCCAATCACGGCCCGTGCGGCGGACGCCAAGTGGTTTCCGGTTTCAGTTTCAGAAAAATTCCAGCACCAACCAAATCATCGAAATTCAGTGAATTCAGTTTGCGTTTCGTCCAAAAGGCCGGAATATTCATTTGAAGTCAGTTAAAAATTTAAATTTTCTAAATTATTTTTCAAAAGTATTTCAATTCATGTGTACTACTGAAATTGCTTAAATATTTTGGCCAAAAGGTAAATATTTCAGTGACTGCTGAAATTAATGGAATTCATCCCTGAAAGTGAAGACCAACAACAAATAGAACGAAACCGCAAACGCTTCGGGTGCGTTTGGTTGCAAGGGTTGGGACGGATGGGTTGGGATGGTTCAATTTCTTTGGGTGTTTGGTTGCAAACTCAATTGGCGGTCCCAACCAACTTTATAGAATATACCTCAAAGATTCTGTACCATTTCATCCGCTAAAATCGGTCGAACCATCCTGCCCACCTTTGCATGCATGTGCATGTGAGGAGGCTGTGGTTCTGACTGGTGGTCCCCTCCCAAATAATTGGCTCATCCCTCATATACAGCCAAACACATGGATTGAATGGTCCCGTCCCAAAAAAACTGAGCGGTCAAAACCCATTCATACGACACCTTCAACCAAACACTTCCGAAGAGAACCCCGAACCTTTCTTCAAACTTACACACCACCACCATCACCCCGAACCTTTGCCGCTCCCGTTTAGAAGCCACTACCACCACCATCACCACCAGTCCACCACCCACGCAAACGCCACAACCCCAGTCCCCCTGCCCCAACAGGACAGGGCGCGCACGCACGCACACTCACACGCACGTCCAAAGCACGGGAGCGCGCCCATGCAGATCCTCCGCCTGCTCGCGGCGCGGCGTTTCCGCCGGCGCGCCGTGTCCACGATCAGAGCGAGCGCGACGGCGCCGGCCACCCCGTGCGGCTACGGCGAGGACGAGGGCCCGTTCTTCGACCTCGACCTGTGCTGCTCCGCCTCCGCGCCCGCGTCCAGCGCCGAGTCGAGCTCCGAGTCCGAGGACTCTTCCTGCGCCGGCGAGGTCGACTTCGTCATCCTGCTGCAGCGGAGCTGCTCCGCGTCGCCGTCCTACGACGAGCGCCTCTCCTTCAGCCGCTGCGGGTGGGGGGGAGCGCCCCCGCCGGCCAAGTTCTGCGCGTCTGAGCCCAGCGACACCGCCGCGCGGTTCAGCACCAGCAGGCGCGGGAAGCTGCGCACGCTCAGCTTCGGATCTGCCAAGGCCGCCTTCTACGGCGGCCGCGCCAGCTTCTCCCGGAGCTCCAACAGCACGCGCTCGGCGAGGCTCTTCGCCGCGTACGCGCACGGCTCGCCGGACCAAGACCAGGAGGGAGCCAGGAGAGCGCCCTCAGCCGACGTGATCAGGCGGTGCTTGAGCAAGATCTCGAGGCAGCTGCGGAGGGTGGCGCCCGGCGCTGCTGCCGTGGATGTCCGGCTGCGGAAGAGCCGCTCGGTGTCCGCGGCGCAGTCGTCGCCACCTCGCCGGGACGACTCGCTCGTCGAGAAGCAGGACGGCATCGCGGGTGCCATCGCGCACTGCAAGGAGTCGATCCACCGTGGTACGTGGCCGCTGGCTTCGTTCCTTGCCTCCATTAACTCGTTGATTGACGAAGCAGTTCTGACGTGCGTTTCACTTTGCTGTGTGCTGCAGCGTCCATGTCGGAGCGCGACTCGCCGCTGCTGCGGTCCCGGAGTGACCCAGGAACATAACTTGCATCTCAAAGCTATTTTCCCCAGTCTGTTCGCATGCTTTACCACCATTTCGCTTCGGAATTGTGAAGGAGGCGAGGCGGAAGCTTCGAGCTGAATTTCGCAAAGGAAGCAATGAAAGACGAAGTACAAAAAAATGTTAAAGCTTGAAGAGCATGCGGTTGTTTAGGAAGCTAGCGAGATCTTCTTTTGTGTGTGAGTGAGTTGTTTTGTAGTTTAGGGGTGGGGAAAGGCCGGAAGAGCTCCTTTTAGGCTCTTTTCGCCACCTCCCACATGTACAAGCGTCGTGGAGTTGTGCCAGTTTAGTCTTACTTTCGTTCGTTTTTTCTGTTCCTTATTCGTCTGTTCGCCTTGTACAAGAGATTTGTAACACGACCTTTCGTGTGTGTAATTAGGCACTCCACTCCTACTACTTGTACACTCCTAGCCTATTGACACTACTCGTACTCTCTTCTCATACAGAGCATGAATCATGATATAATTTGCTTCCATTTCCATGACTCCGCGGAACTGTCACTTGATTATGTGCACACGCACACTTACACGTACGAGATGTTAAACTTGGGACTCTCGTGCGTGCAAGAACGTAATGGTTTCTTCTTGGCTCTTTCGTGTGAAAGAAAGTTGCTCTCTTCTTGCTTGTGCAAAGCAAAGCAGAGGGGAAACGGAAGGTTTGGATCTCGGGAAAGCTGAAAAGGCTCCCCGGCCATTCCGCGGCGCCATGATGGCTGATGAGCCGGTGCTGGTGGAGGCAGGGCAGGAAATTGCACAAGGGCAATGAGCGTTGTGCGTACGTACGATGTGGGTGGTGAAGACAAAGATCTGCGCGTGATTCTCTTGTGAGGGGTCTCGCCTCGCCTGCTCGGGGAACCGCGCTGCGCCCATTTCTTTCGCCTTTGTCCATCTCCACTCCATGGTCGTTTTGCTTTCTTTTGTTGCGCCTTTCGTTTACTTCCTCCTGTTTATCCCCGACCCCATCACCTGTGCGAAGCGAGGCGAGGCGAGGGGAAAAGGGCCCAAAGCTACGCTAGCTTTGACGGACGCCATGAGGAGGAAAAGGGGGTCGCAAAGCATTGTTTAGTCTGACCTTTGCTTGGCTTTAGGCCTTTAATCTGGTTATAATTAGGAAAGAGCTAGGCAAAGTTAGTTTAAGCAGCAAAAGCTGCGTGCCTGTGCTGTGCACTGCCGTCAGCATTAGCAGCGAATCTGAGGAGGAGGAGAGGCAAAATGCACACATTTGACCTCGAGACAAAAGTATTTCATAAAATGAACCGTCGGGGAAATTTTTTCACCCAGCTGATCCTTTTGTATAGCGCTCGACAGCTAGGCGCCACACTACACTGTGCAGCGCCTGACTGACAGGCGCTACACGCCTGGCCAGCGTCGCACCTCGGACTGCCTGAAAATTGCTAAGTCATTGTGTAACGCCTGAGAGCTAGGCGCTACACTGTACAGTGTAGTGCCTAGCGTCTAGGCGTTGCACTAGTGGCTATCTCAGGCGTTACACAATGACTTAGCAATTTTCAGGCAGCCCGGGGTGTGACGTTGGCCAGGCGTGTAGCGCCTGTCAGTCAGGCGTTGCACATTGTAGTGTGGCGCCTAACTGTCGGGCGCTACACAAAAGGATCAGCTGGGTGAAATTTTTTTCCGACGGTTCATTTTGTGAATTCATTCTGTTCACAGGTCAAATTTGTCGTTTTTACCAGGAGGAGAGCTTTGCCTAGCGTGCATCTGAGGCCGCGCTGCGGGGGTGGGGGCGACGGCCATGATGCACATCGGAAAATTTTCTAGTATCTTATGCCATGAAAGGTGAGTTCCATTTTTGTTTTTATTTTTGTTGGTGCACTTAAACTTATGGCAAAACTGCATCCCACCCTGCAGAGGCTCTCGAGCGCAATGATGAAATGTGATGCGTAGGATTCGCGGATCTTGACTGCTTGCTTGGAGACGAGCCAGCGAGATGAGATGCTCTCTCTGTTTCGGGAGGGTGGGAGGGAGGGAAGCTTGTACTACTACAAGTGTGCGAGCACTTGTGCAGACGCACACGCACCCGACGGGAGGGGGGGCATCTGCAAGGAGACAGTGTGAACCATGTAATCCTGGTGTAATTTGATCTAACGGCCAGTTTATGCATGGAGCGGATGCGGAAAGCACGTGAACCTGCACACGATTTCTAAAGGAACAGACGTGTACATTGACGTTCCGGGCTACATGCATGGACTGCGTCTTGTTCCTTGTCGACAGGAACCGGAAGACACGATTGTTGCAACGAAACAGCCGGCAGCCCGCAGCCTCCTTGGATATGCATGTCATGTAACTAACCACCGTTCCGTTGGCATCCTCGTTTCGGGATTCCAGAACCAGAGGTGCATGAACGCTCGTCACATACACACCGGGCAATCAGGAACGTTGCTTGCTTCCAATCTACTCGTACGCAGTATATAATTTCTAAATGTCAAACGTGCTTCTGCATCACGGACAAGGATGGGACCCAGACGATGATGGGAGGATCTAGCATTCTCCAAAGCCAAGAAATTGCTCGCGGGTTCCTTCCCTTGGGATGCTACCCTAACCCTACGGCTACGGCTCCATGGCAGCGCTGTATTTGCTTGGCTTGTAAGAGCAAAGCTAATAGAGAATAGTCTGCTGCCGGCTCTATACTAGTACCACGTCAGCTATATAGCCAACGCATATAATAAACTGGCTGTAGGTTAGCTATAGGCTTTAATGCTTGCATGGAGAGAGATGCAAGGAAAGGAACAGTGATTGGCTGGCTGCATGCTCTGCACTGCTCGCCCGCTGCATGCACGCTCAATTTTCTCGTAGCTTGTGTTATCGCCCGGCGATAGATGAAGCGCCAGCTCTCTTCTCTCTCCCACTTTCTCTCTCCTTTAGATAAGTTTTTGCTGATGTGGAACATCTTATAGCCAGCTGACTAGGACCTATTATACTTGCTCTAAAGGCGGCAAAAACAGTGCCTCTGCCCTACACATGTAAGAAGAAGAAGCAACCTAGAAACATGAAATCCACCCTTTCTTTTTCTTTTGCTTTCCCAAAGTGTCCTCCAATTCTTCCTCCTTCCCATCCGGAAAGAGAGAGAGAGAGAGAGGTGGACATGCACGCACGCTTTGTCTCCATGCCCTGTGTATTCTTGTGACCCTACTAGCTTTTCTTATCCGTTTCGAAAAAAAACTAGCTTTTCTTACTTCCGCTTGTCAACGCTTCATCTCCATCATTATTCATTAACATCAGTTAAGCGATCAAACTCATATTTGGTCACCAAAATAGAGGTTCCATCGTATGATTCTACAATTTTCAGATCTAAATTAAATAGGCTCCATTCAATATTTAGTCGGTTTAGGGCACCTCCAAAGTTGAACCCTAAACCGGACACCCGATTCCGTCCACGGACGGGTGGGGACTGATACGTCTCCAACGTATCTATAATTTTTGATTGTTTCATGCAATTATAGTATCAATCTTGGATATTTTTATATTCAATTATATGCAATTATATATCATTTTTTGGGGACTAACCTATTAACCTAGTGCGCAGTGCCAGTTGCTGTTTTCTGCTTGTTTTTGGCTTTTCAGAGAAACAGTACCAAATGAAATCCAAATGCGACGGGACTTTTTGAAGATTTTTTTCTGGACAAAAGAAACCTTGGAAGCTTCGGGAGGAGGCCAGAATCCTCACGGAGGCTTCACAAGGCAACAGGGCGCGCCCCGGGGGGGGGGGGGGCGTGTTGCCTTGTGGGGCCCACGTGACTCCGTTTGACCTAATCCCACTTCTATAAATTCACAAATATTGGGAAACCAACAGAGAGCCAGAAGAGAAAATCTTTCTGCCGCCGCAAGCCTCTGTTCTTCCGCGATCCCATCTGGAGGCCTTTTCCGGTACTCTGCCGGAGGGGGAATCGATCACGGAGGGCTTCTACATCAACCTTGCTGCCCTTCCGATGATGTGTGAGTGGTTTACCACAGACCTATGGGTCCATAGCTAGCAGCTAGATGGCTTCTTCTCTCTCTTTGATCTTCAATACAATGTTCTCCTTGATGTTCTTGGAGTTCTATCCGATGTAATCTTCTTTTGCAATGTGTTTGTTGGGATCCGATGAATTATGAGTTTATGATCAGATTATTCATGAGAAATATTTGAGTCTTCTCTGAACTCTTTTATGCATGATTGTTATAGCTTTGTATTTCTCTCCGATCTATCGATTTGGTTTAGCCTACTAGATTGATTTATCTTACAATGGGAGAGGTGCTTTGTGATGGATTCAAACTTGCGGTGCTCAATCCTAGTGACAGAAGGGGACATGACACGTATTTGTATTGTTGCCATTAAGGATAAAAAGATGGGGTTTATTCATATTGCTTGAATTTGCTTCTCTACATCATGTCATCTTGCTTAAGGCGTTACTCTGTTTTTATTAACTTAATACTCTAGATGCATGCTGGATAGCGGTCGATGAGTGGAGTAATAGTAGTAGATGCAGGCAGGAGTCGGTCTACTTGTCTCGGACGTGATGCCTATATACATGATCATTGCCATGAATCCGTCATAATTATTTGCTATTCTGTCAATTGCCCAACAGTAATTTGTTTACCCACCGTATGTTTCTGTGCTCGAGAGAGAAGCCTCTAGTGAAAACTATGGCCCCCGGGTATATCTTTATCATATAAAAAACCTAAAAATACTTTACTGCAATTTATTTACTTTTATTTTAATTAGTATTTTAGTTTATCTATTTACCTCTATAAGATTTAATCCTTGCAAATAACCGCTAAGAGGATTGACAACCCTCTTAGGGCCAGTTCTTTTGGTGGCTTTTTTGGGCTTCTAGAATAAGCTGCCCCCCACCCAGCTTATTCTAGAAGCCCAACCAATTTTTTTTTTTAAAAGCCTACTAGTCAAGTCTTAATTAGTAGGCTTCTAAAAAAATAAATTTGTTTGGGCTTCTAGAATAAGCTAGGTAGGGGGCAGCTTATTCCAGCTTATTCTAGAAGCCAGCAAAAGAACTGGCCCTTATTTGCGTTGGGTGCAAGTGTTTGCTCTTGTGTGTGCAGGTGCGCTTAACGGAATTTTGCTTGGTTCTCCTACTGGATTGATAACCTTGGTTCTTAACTGAGGGAAATACTTATCTCTACTGTACTGCATCATCCTCTCCTCTTCGGGGAAATACCAACGCAGACTACAAGTAGCAGGAAGAATTTCTGGCGCCGTTGCCGGGGAGACATCATCAAAATTACCAAGTACCTTCGCACAAATTATCATTCACTTGCATTTACTTTATTTATCTTTATTTGCATTTGCCTCTCGTTTTCATCTCCCCAACTTCTAATTTTTTTTTACAAAAACACAAAAATATTTTATTTGCTTGTTTGCTTGCTTTGTCGTGATGTCTCAAGAAAATACAAAATTATGTGACTTTTCCAATACTAATAATAATGATTTTATTAGTACTCCTATTTCTCCTCCCGCCACTAATGCGGAGTCATGTGACATTAATGCTGCTTCGCTTAATCTTGTTATGAAAGAACAATTTTTTGGTAGTCCTAATGAAGATGCTGCATCCCATCTAAATACTTTCGTTGAACTTTGTGATATGCAAAAGAAGAAAGATGTGGACAATGATATTGTCAAATTAAAATTATTTCCGTTCTCACTACTAGATCGTGCTAAAACTTAGTTTTTATCCTTGCCTAGAAATAGTATTGATTCTTGGGATAAGTGTAAGGATGCTTTTATTACCAAGTATTTTCCTCCCGCTAAGATTATTTCTTTAAGAAATTAAATTATAAATTCTAAGCAACTTGAGCATGAACATGTTGCACAATCTTGGGAGAGAATGAAATTAATGATAAGAAATTGCCCAACTCATGGTTTGAATTTATGGATGATCATACTAAAAATTTATGCGGGACTAAACTTTGTCTTTAGAAATTTGCTAGACTCTGCCGCAGGTGGTACTTTTATGGAAATTACATTGGGAGAAGCTACAAAACTTCTTGATAATATTATGTCAAATTATTCTCAATGGCACACTGAACGAACTCCAACTGGTAAGAAGGTAAATTATGTTGAAGAAATTAATACTTTGAGTGATAAGATGGATGCTTTATTGAAATTGGTTGCTAGTAAAAATGCTCTTATTGATCCTAATAATGTGCCATTGTCTACCTTGATTGAGCAAAATAATGATGCTATTGATGTGAATTTTGTCTCTAGAAATAATTTCAACAACAATGCTTATAGGGGTAATTTCAATGCTAGACCGTTTCCTGGAAATTCCTCTAATAATTATGGCAATTCTTATGGTAATTTTTATAATAATAATAATAATAGGATGCCCTCTGATCTTTAAAGTAATATTAAAGAATTTATTAGTTCGCAAAAGAATTTTAATACTATGATAGAAGAAAAATTGAATAGAGTCGATGAATTGGCTAGGAACATGGATAGAATTGCTCATGATGTGGAAAATCTCAAAACTAAAATTTTGCCATCTAAGCATGATATAAATGAGTATATTAAAGCTATCTATGTTTCCAATAATGAAAGTAAAGAAAGGACCGCTAGGTTGAGAGCTAAGCGAGAATTTCTAGAAAAAGCGATTCCACCCGATTTCTATCGTAGTAATGATGAAGATATTAAAATGATTGGTGTCACTCCTATTGAATCATTATTTAGTAACATAAAACTTGATGAAAAATGGACTGGAGAAGAGTCAACTTTAGATAGAAGGAGTCCCACTTGCTTGGAGGGTGATAATCTTGATCATAAAAATGAAAAAAGTGGGTTTGGAGAGGTTAAAACTTTAAAGTAATGCACCCACTACTTTGGATTACAAGGACTTTAATAATGATAGTTGTTCTTTAATTGAGTGTATTTCCTTTTTGCAATCCATGATTAATTCACCAAATGCATATGAACAAAATAAGGCTTTCACTAAACACATTGTAGAAGCCATGATGAAAGCACATGAAGAAAAACTTGACTTGGAAGTGTTAATTCCAAGAAAATTACAAGAGGAATGGGAACCTACTGTTAAAGTAAAAATTAAAGATTATGAATGTAATGCTCTTTGTGATCTTGGTGCTAGCGTTCCCACTATACCAAAGTCTTTGTGTGATGTGCTAGGTCTCACCGACATGGATCCTTGTTCCCTTAATTTGCATCTTGCGGATTCCACTATTAAAAAGCCATTGGATAGAATAAATGATGTTCTTATTCTTGCAAATAGAAATTATGTGCCCGTGGACTTTATTGTTCTTGACATTGAATGCAATCCTTCTTACCCCATAATACTTGGTAGGCCTTTTATTCAAACTATTGGTGTTATTATTGATATGAAAGAAGGCAATATAAGATTTCAATTTCCACTAAAAAAAGAATGGAATACTTCCCTAGAAAAAGGATTAAAGCACCTTATGAATCCATTATGAGGGCCACGTATGGAATTAACTTGAAGGATGACAACACTTGAAACTATGCATTATGCCTAGGTAGGGGCATAAAACAATAGCGCTTGTTGGGAGGCAACCCAATGAATAAAATAAAATTTTGCTTTTACCTACTGTTTTTGTGTGTTTGCATGATTATAGCTTCTGTTATGATTGTGTTTTTATGTTTTAATTAGTGTTTGTGCCAAGTAATTCCTTTGGGATGATGTTGATGATAGTATAATTGATGCTGTTTGTGAAAACAGAAAGTTTTACGTCCAGTGCTGGAATTTTAATTCTGTACTGGAGCGTCAGAAAAATCTGAAATTTTTACACAGTATTGGTATATGAATTTTTTACGTTGTCCTAAGTTTTCAGAATTTTTTGAGATACATAAGTATGGATTTTAAATAGATCTTTACAGACTGTTCTGTTTTAGACAGATTATGTTTTTGTTGCATAGTTTGCTTATTTTGATGAATCTATGGATCGTATTGGGGGGTATGAGTCATGGAGAAGTTGGAGTATAGTAGCATTATGCCAATATTAAATATGAATCAATTTACAAAAGTACCTAAAGTTTAAGATTTATTTGTTATACTAACGGATCTCACGAGGTTTCTGTTGAGTTTTGTGTGCTGAAGTTTTCAAGTTTTGGGTGAGACTACGATGGATAAAGGAATAAGGAGCGGCAAGAGCCTAAGCTTGGGGATGCCCAAGGCACCCCAAGGTGATATTCAAGGAAGACTCAAGCGTCTAAGCTTGGGGATGCCCCGTAAGGCATCCCCTCCTTCGTCTACAATCTATCGGTAACTCAATTGGAGCTATATTTTTATTCATCACATGATATGTGTTTTACTTGGAGCGTCTTGTGATATAGTTTGTTTGCTTTTGTTTGCCTTTTAGTTTGTCACAATCATCTTTGATGAACACATCTTTTTGAGAGGGACACACATTATTCGTGATTTGTTAGAATACTCTATGTGCTTCACTTATATCTTTTGAGCTAGGCAGTTGCTCTAGTGCTTCACTTATATCTTTTAGAGCACGGCGGTGGTTATATTTTAAAGAAATAGTTGCACTCTCATGCTTCACTTATATCTTTTTGAGAGTCTCATGATAGCAATGGTAATATGCACGGGTTATGGATTTGGTCCTGATATGATAGGTATTCAAGAGGGATATAATAAAAACTTTCATGTAGATCACTGAATATGATAAATTTGATTCCTTGCAATAGTTTTGTGATATTAAGATGGTAATATGTGGGAGGTATTAGTAGATAATTGTGGTTTAGTAAGAATTATTGTGTTAAGGTTTGTGATTCCCGAAGCATGCACGTATGATCTGTCGTTATGCTAAGAAGTTGGAGCATGATTTATTATTGATTGTCTTCCTTTGTGTGGCGGTCAAGGGCGCGCGATGGTTAACTCCTATCAACCTCCCCCCTAGGGGCATGCGTAGTAGTACTTTGCTTCGAGGGCTAATAAACTTTCGCTATAAGTATGTGAGTTCTTTATGACTAATGTGAGTCCATGGATTATACGCACTCTCACCCTTTCGCAATTTCCTAGCCTCTTCGGTACTGTGCATTGCCCTTTCTCACATCGAGAGTTGGTGCAAACTTCGTCGGTGCATCCAAACCCCATGATATGATACGCTCTATCACACATAAGCCTCCTTATATTTTCCTCAAAACAGCCACCATACCTACCTATCATGGCATTTCCATAGCCATTCCGAGATATATTGCCATGCAACTTCCACCGTTCCGTTTTTATGACATACATCATCATTGTCATATTGCTTTGCATGATATATAGCTGACATAGTATTTGTGGCTCAGCCACCGTTCATCATTGTTATACATGTTACGCTAGCATCATTGCACATCCTGGTACACTGCCATAGGCATTCATATAGAGTCATATATTTGTTCTAGTATCGAGTTGTAATATTGAGTTGTAAGTAAATAAAAGTGTGATGATCATCATTATTAGAACATTGTCCCAGTGAGGAAAGAATGGTGGAGACTAATGAGTCCTCGAAAAAGTGGGGATGAGGTCCATGAGACCGTTCTAAATTAAAAAAAAGAGGCGAAAAAAGGAAAAAAAGAGGCAAAAAAGAGCCATGAAAAAAAGGAAAAAATAAATGAGAGAAAAAGAGAGAAGGGGCAATGTTACTATCCTTTTCCACACTTATGCTTCAGAGTAGCACCATGTTTTTCATATAGAGAGTCTCTTATTTTTTCACTTTCATATACTAGTGGGAATTTTTCATTATAGAACTTGGCTTGTATATTCCGATGATGGGCTTCCTCAAATGCCCGAGGTCTTCATGAGCAAGCAAGTTGGATGCACACCCACTTAGTTTTCATGTTGAGCTTTCATACACTTATAGCTCTTAGTGCATCCGTTGCATGGCAATCCCTACTCCTCGCATTGACATCAATTGATGGGCATCTCCATAGCCCGTTGATTAGCCTCGTTGATGTGAGACTATCTTCTTATTTTTGACTTCTCCTATTTATCTCTACCACCATACTCTATTCCACCTATAGTGCTATATCCATGGTTCGCGCTCATGTATTGCGTGGGAGTTGAAAAAGCTGAGGCGCGTTAAAAAATATGAACCAATTGCTTGGCTAAAACCAGGGTTGTGCATGATAAATATTTTGTGTTAAGAAGATGGAGCATGACAGGATTGTATGATTTTGTAGGGATAACATTCTTTAGCATTTTTATTTTGAAAGGCATGATTGTTTATTAGTATGCCTGAGTATTGATGTCTTTATATCAAATTATAGACTATTGCTTTGAATCATTTGGATCTTATTATTCATACCGTAAGAGAGAGATTACATGATGAAACATGATAGGTAGCATTCCACATCAAAAATTATGTTTCTATCATTTACCTACTCGAGGACGAGCAGGAATTAAGCTTGGGGATGCTTGATACGTCTCCAACGTATCTATAATTTTTTATTGTTCCATGCTATTATATTATCAATCTTGGATGTTTTTATATGCAATTATATATCATTTTTTGGGACTAACCTATTAACCTAGTGCCCAATGTCAGTTGCTGTTTTCTGCTTGTTTTTGGCTTTTCAGAGAAACAGTACCAAGTGAACTCCAAATGCCACGAAACTTTTTGGAGATTTTTTTCTCGACAAAAGAAACCTTTGAAGCTTCGGGAGGAGGCCGTGTTGCCTTGTGGGGCCCATGTGACTCTGTTTGACCTAATTCCACTTCTATAAATTCACAAATATTGGGAAACCAACAGAGAGCCAGAAGAGAAAACCTTTTCGCCACCGCAAGCCTCTGTTCTCCGCGATCCCATCTGGAGGCCTTTTCCGGTACTCTGCCGGAGGGGGAATCGATCACGGAGGGCTTCTACATCAACCTTGCCGCCCTTCCGATGATGTGTGAGTAGTTTACCACAGACCTACGAGTCCATAGCTAGTAGCTAGATGGATTCTTCTCTCTCTTTGATCTTCAATGCAATGTTCTCCTTGATGTTCTTGGAGTTCTATCTAATGTAATCTTATTTTGCGGTGTGTTTGTTGGGATCCGATGAATTGTGAGTTTATGATCAGATTATTCATGAGAAATATTTGAGTCTTCTATGAACTCTTTTATGCATGATTGTTATAGCTTTGTATTTCTCTCTGATCTATCGATTTGGTTTGGCCTACTGGATTGATTTATCTTGCAATGGGAGAGGTGCTTTGTGATGGGTTCAATCTTGCGGTGCTCAATCCCAGTTACAGAAGGGGATATGACACGTATTTGTATTATTGCCATTCAGGATAAAAAGATGGGGTTTATTCATATTGCTTGAATTTGCTTCTCTACATCATGTCATCTTGCTTAAGGCGTTACTCTGTTTTTATTAACTTAATACTCTAGATGCATGCTGGATAGCGGTCGACGAGTGGAGTAATAGTAGAAGATGCAGGCAGGAGTCGGTCTACTTGTCTCGGACGTGATGCCTATATACATGATCATTGCGATGAATCCGTCATAATTATTTGCTATTCTGTCAATTGCCCAACAGTAATTTGTTTACCCACCGTATGTTTCTGTGCTCGAGAGAGAAGCCTCTAGTGAAAACTGTGCCCCCCCGGGTCTATCTTTATCATATACAAAACCTAAAAATACTTTGCTGCAATTTATTTAATTTTATTTTAATTAGTATTTTAGTTTATCTATTTACCTCGATAAGATTTAATCCTTGCAAATAACCGCTAAGAGGATTGACAACCCTCTTATTTGCGTTGGGTGCAAGTGTTTGCTCTTGTGTGTGCAGGTGCGCTTAACGGAATTTTGCTTGGTTCTCCTACTGGATTGATAACCTTGGTTCTTAGCTGAGGGAAATACTTATCTCTACTGTACTGCATCATCCTCTCCTCTTCGGGGAAATACCAACGCAGACTACAAGTAGCAGGGACGAGTCGCGGACACTATTGTGGGAGGCGGCCATCCAAACGTAGCTGCATACATTTCAAGACGAATTTCAACAAACTGGACAAAATTCGTGCAAACCGGATGATTTTCATATAAACTGGACGAAAACATTTACATTTCGGACATATTTCAAATAAACTATAACGGACTAGGCTATGTTATTTTAACCTTGTCTATCGCCGGCCGCGGCGGATCCCGTTTCCCACGACATGTCTTCCCTATGCCTAGCAGCCAGCTCACCAGACCGCCGTGAGCCCCAGAGCTAAATGCTTCAACGGGAGGGGAAGAATAGCCTCCGCCTCCACGTAGACCGAATCAGCGGCTGGTTTTTGGCCGCGGGAAGACGGTCGTCGTGGCCTACACCCCCGTGAAGCGGGCAAGTCACCGGCTGTGTAATCCGGCGAGGCGGTGGTGGTGGCCTTCCTGGGACCCAAGCGGCGGCGGCTTCCCATGGTCTACTTTTCCTCGTCGTTGGCGACGACCACGGATGTGCCGTTTTCGTCGGCGTGGCGGCGGGGCGTAGCGGACACGGAGTCGGCGACGTCGTCGTCGGTGTCCCAGTCAAATTCCTCCCATCGCCACGTCAACCTCCGCAAACATGCCTTCTTTCTCCACCTTCCAGAAAGCCATTACTCGCGGCAGATTTGGCGGGCTATGGCGATGGCCAGCCTCGATGGGCGAGGACGGCCTGGTGATGGTGGTGGCGCCAGCTCTGGCTCCAGAGGGCTTGTCGACAAGCCAGCCTGTGTCTGGCTGGTTCTCCGGGCCACCAAGTTGGTTGCAATACCAGAGAGTTCCTTCTTTTGCTCGCCGGAGAGGCCGCACCAAAGGGCTTTTAGTTGGAGGCATGGCGTGGGTGCTGAAAAGATGAGATGAGAGCGGGTGTGTGGTGCGGCTGCTGCCCGGCGCCTGGCCACGTTTAAATAGCGGGCGGATGCCATAAGCCAAGAGGCGGGGTGTTTAATGCCGTCCGGCATGCGGACGGACGTGTGAGCACCGAAGTAGGTTCCTTGGCACACGCGCTGGATTAATGGAGGTATATGGGCGGATGGACGGCGTATCAATGCGGAGCGAAGACGAGTGCAGCAGGCAGCGCTCTCGGTCGGCGCACCACTTCAATGCCGGCTCCAGTGAGAGGTCGTGTCCGCTCTGGGCCGACATGAATGCGGCCTTGACCACTTCGAGCGGCAAAGGGCACGGGCGAGCGCCAGCGATGTCGGATGCATGCGTGGCAGCGGCCTGGACACCCGCAGTAGTATGCGAAACGAGGGTGCCTTGTTGCCGACAGCTCATCACTTCTTTCCTTCGTCCTTCCCTAGGGAAGGTCAGGTATGCTGCTTTTCGTTGAGTTGTCGCGCCTCAGGCGCTCCACAGAGCCCAGGGAGGGGGGTGTTATTGAGTAGTCGTACCCGGTCAAGGTTATGCGCAAAGGATCCCCCCTGACGAGAGGTCTCACTTGGATAGTGGACCGTTAGTGTAGGGGAACGCGACAGAAAACAAAAAAATTCGGTACAGCGAGCACGCCCAGGATCACTATGGAGATGCATACAAGGTTTGATCTGATCGTTACCGACTCGTAGCGCAGCGGAAGTAGAGTCGATGTCGATCGTCGGTGCAGATCCCCGCAGCTAGGATTTACAACCTCCCAACAGCGAGGATCTACTCCCTCATCTGCCACCGGACAGTCCCTCGGACAGCCCTTCAGGAGGCGGTCGGACAGTCTCCCGGACGGTGTCACGGACAGCCCTTCGGGAGGCACACACAGAATCTCGGACAGTCACTCGGACAGCCCTTCGGGAGGCACTCTCGAATAGCCCCTCGGGCAAAAAGATCGAACCTACGACTTCTCTACGGGGTTGCACACATACGGTGTCATCTATCCGGCAGGGCTTCGCCGTCCAGAACTAGTTCCCACCGGAACCCAGACAGCCTTTCGGCTCTACGAAACTATTTCGCGGGGAGGGAGAGAGAAGACAGATCATTGCATGGCACTTGTATGTGAGAAAGAGTGGTTTTGGGCAGCCCCCTCCACCCCTATTTATAGGCCAAGCCCAAAGGGTAGAGGACCAAAATGCCCTCAAAGGTGGCTTCTCCAAGAAGCCACCAAAAAGTGCTTTTCACTATTCATGGAAACATTTTTCCGCGACCGTTAAATCCAAAAATATTTCTGTAGGTCTTAGAATAATTCCAGTACCCACTAAAATAATTTTGGACGGATTAGTGATTTTCATCTGCGAAAAGCAACCAAAGCGGTTCCGGCAGCTCCGGAACATTTCCGGGTTTTTTCTCCGGAAAAATCCCAGAAGTTCCCAGAACAATTCTGGCACCCTCTAAGAATTTCCAAGCGTGTGTCGAAACCATTTTGACTTAATGGTATACTCCGAAACAACCTTTCGGTTTTACCGAAACTATTCCGGTGTTCTCTCTCCGAAACTCTTCCGTCGTCTCCGAAACTTTTCCGATGACTTTCTCTCAGACTCCCTGTCTAGTATTCAGCAGATAGATGACCCTTAAGTGTGTGACCCTATAAGTTCGGTGAAGTATAGACATGAACGGAACACTTTCCGATCAATGATCAACATCGGAGCCGTGGACACCCATATTGACCCCTATACCCACACGAATAAATATTCGAGTGAACCTCCAGTTGCCGTGTGCTATTCCTGTTGCTTTGCGATATGTTACAAATACCCGAGGTGAGATTTATCGGCATCCCTGTGAATCAACACTTGTCCACTATGCCAGTTACCGGTTTTGTTCTCTTTTCTCATTCCCGTGTTCCGGCATCCCTGTGATCAAATCACATTGTGTCTGGCCAGACGATGATGGATACCGTAACACTAAGAGGGCCCAGAGATATCTCTCCATCGTCGGAGGAGAAAATCCCAATCTTGAGCTATCAAGTCCCTTGACATACTTTTCCATGAACCCGTAAGCCGCCGTAATAGCCACCCATTTACGGATGACGTTTAACAAACCCCAAAGTTCATGAAGCAAGCATGAAGAAACTCGATACTCTCATGGTCTAAGGAATTATGCAAACGTTAACTTTCTCTGTGTTATTAACCATTAACTTGTGACGAATGTATCTCATAGCATAACATCAATCGGGTCGATTCAACACAAGTGTTCTTCTAACATTGTGCCCTCAAAGTTGCCGGCATAGTCATGCCCATGATCAGGAAAACAAAACCATCATGCAACACTTGAGCTAGTCTTAGAGGCCAGACTAGGAATACATTTTACCGTTTATTATTCCACACGTGCATATGAGTCTTCCTTCGAGCCTCGTGGTTATTGCAGACTCGAGAACCATAGCAGTTATAGCAGGGAATATAAACTTAATTACGAACATGGAGATAAATAATAACATTAATTATTGTCTCTAGGGCATATCTCCTACAGACTCCTACTTGCACTAGAGTCAATAATCTAGTCAATGCTAATGCACTTTACACCTATGGCATACTGGTGTAAAATATGCTTCGCTTGTGGTATAGTCTTTGTCTAACGGACCTGACAACTTCAGGGCCGTGTGTATCTTTGCATATCCTCGTGTTTTCACGCTTTCACAAAATTCATATTTTGTGTGGACTTGGCTTAGTATATATGTGAATCACTGGTCGAACCTTGATTCCTCAGACTGAGCTATGGAGCAGCTATCTGCAATAGTGTCCCACTGACCAAAGCCATCTTGGAACCATACTAAGTTCATGAATGAACTATATGATTCAACATCTTCTTTGTCGCTTCCAAAGCGTCAACATACTTAGCCTTTGTTATAGAATTCGCCACAGTAACCTGTTTGGAACAATTTCCAACTACCGTGCCACCATATCGTGTATTACACAAAACCCTTAACTTAAATCAAAAACCGCATGGAGCATTGATGAAGACCGTATCAATGTAATTACTTACAACGAGCACTTCATAATCTCTGCTTGCGAGAAAACATGTCATCAGTGCTACTTTAGTACTCAATGACATTTTTCACTGTTGTCCCATGATCAGTACTTTGATCACTTTGGTATCTTTAATCGCAACTCCTTGGGAGTACCGGACATATCTGGTTATTTTACATACCATGGAATACATGATTAATCCAAACACAAAAGTGTGTGGAAATTCCATCATGTATTTTTCTCATCAGTGTTTTAGGACACCGAGTCTTGCAAAAACTCTTTCCATGTGACTTCGGCAAGAATCACTCCTTGGCGTTTTTAATGCTAAACAGTTTTAGCATCTTGTCAATATGTATTTTGACTTAGCCCTATTAGGCAATTCTATCTCCGTAGATAATTATGCCTAATATCAAGGCTACTTAGCCTAAGCACTTCATCAAAAAACTATTTTCAATGAAGTCCTAATTCGTGTCAAGAAATTATTTCCAATCAACAATGTGTCAAGCACACAAAGTTTTAGAAATATTATTATGCTCCCACTTACTTTCTTGTAACCACAAGCATCTTCGTTATCCATTGATGAAATCAAACTCTTTTGACTATTTCATCAAAAACGAAGATTCCAACTCCATTTACGCTCTCTTCTGTCCATCGCTGGAACTCTGAAGTTTGCATACTTACTAGCATCCTCTGGAATGACAAAATACCTTTGGACTGTATCACATGCAAGTCCTAGGTTGTATTTCCATCTCATGGAAATCCTTTTGGCATCCATGTATCATATCTCATGATTGAAATATGTATTAATTGCTAGTTTAACCCGAACCGACTTTAAGCATTGCTACGGAGAGACAATCTCGCCGTAGTTAATTCCTTGAATTTGTTATAAGCAACAAGTCAAGCTTTATGGATAAAACATTTTTATCCGTATCAGATTATAGTTCCATAAATATTCGTTAGACTCTAAGTCTTCCGAAAGGTGTATCAAGATTTTAATCTTGAATCATTTATATGGAAACTATCTCGGATTGTATTGGCATTTAGCCAATTCCGGAGTCAGGGCCCATCAATGCTTCCTTGTGTATCGTAGGTATACTATTGTCTAACAACAATATCTCGCTTGTGCACCTGAGAGGTTTGCATGAGTTTTGCCTATGTGGTTCAGCTGCAAGTTCGACCGAAGTCCATACATCTCATGTAGAGGTTTCCGTATCACTTGCAGTCGGAAACTCTGAAATCACTTTCAAGGTTTCTTTCCTTTGATCTGATGACGAAGATACTGTTATCTCGTCGAGTTGCACTGTCCTCTGATACGTCCATTTTGCATCATGTTTTGCTACTGTTATTTATAGTGTTTTTAATCAATATAACACTTTGTGAAGCAATTCTAATGCCTTTTCTCTCTTAATATGCAAGATTTACACAAGGAGGGAGATTGCCGGCAGCTGGAATTCTGGACCTGAAAAAGCAATGTCAAAGATACCTATTCTGCACATCTCCAAATGAGTTGGAAATTTTATGGAGATTTATTTTGGAATAAATAAAAAATACTGGAAGTAAGAAGTACCAGAGGGGGCCACCCAGGTGCCCACGAGGCACCAGGGCGCGCCACCCCCCCAGGCGCGCCCTGGTACCTCGTGGGGCCCCTGGCCAGCGTCTGGCCCCCATTTTCTGGTATATAAGTCCATTTGCCCTAGAAAAAAATATAGAGAAGACTTTCGGGACGGTGCGCCGCCGTCTCGAGGCGGAACTTGGGCCGGAGCACTTTTGCTCTCCGGCGGAGAAATTCTGCCGGGGATACTTCCCTCCGGGAGGGGGAAATCATCGCCATCGACATCACCAACGATCCTCTCGTCGTGGGAGGACTAATCTTCATCAACATCTTCGCCAGCACCATCTCATCTCAAACCCTAGTTCATCTCTTGTATTCAATCTTTGTCTCAAAACCTCAGATTGGTACCTGTGGGTTGCTAGTAGTGTTGATTACACCTTGTAGTTGATGCTAGTTGGTTTATTTGGTGGAAGATTATATGTTCAGATCTATAATGCTATTTAATACCCCTCTGATCTTGGGCATGATGATGATTTGTGAGTAGTACTTTTGTTCTTGAGGACATGGGAGAAGTCTTGTCATAACTAATCATGTGAATTTGGTATTCGTCCGATATTTTGATGATATGTATGTTGTTGATTCCCTTAGTGGTGTCGAGTGAACGTCGACTACATGACACTTCACCATCTTTGGGCCTAAGGGAATGCATTGTGGAGTAGTAATTAGATGATGGGTTGCTAGAGTGACAGAAGCTTAAACCCTAGTTTATGCGCTATTTCGTAAGGGACTGATTTGGATCCATATGTTTAATGCTATGGTTAGAGTTATCTTAATTCTTCTTTCGTAGTTGCGGATGCTTGCAAGAGGGGTAATCATAAGTGGGAGGTTTGTTCAAGTAAGAACAGCACCCAAGCACCGGTCCACCCACATATCAAATTATCAAAGTAGCGAACGCGAATCAAACAAACATGATGAAAGTGACTAGATGAAATTCCCATGTGTCCTCGAGAACGGTTTACTTACTATAAGAGATCGTTCCGACTTTTCCTTTGCTATAAAAAGGATTGGGCCAACTTGCTGCACTCTTTGTTACTATTGCTACTTGTCACTTGTTACAAATTATCTTGCTATCAAACTACTCGTTACCGATAATTTCAGTGCCTGCAGAAAATACCTTGCTGAAAACCGCTTGTCATTTCCTTCTGCTCCTCGTTGGGTTCGACACTCTTACTTATCGAAAGGACTACGATTGATCCCCTATACTTGTGGGTCATCATCCTCCCACTCACCTTTTTGCAAGAACCATTTTCTTCAAAATCATACCACTTTTTGTGGCAAAACCTTTTGCCTCGGTATAGTGGTGGGGAAATAACGAATAACTTGGAATAACCTACAAAGTAGCACTTGTCTAATTTGGAATAGGTTTGTAAATATTTTATACAAGCCCCATATTCCAAATGTTAAGAAAAGATATAACATGGTTGGGCGTACCATACCATGGCGTCATTTCAACAGATCTGATGGCGCTCTTTTCAATGTAAAAGCCGTAGTCTCTAAAGCATTACTTTAAAAGGGATAATGACAAATTGATTTATGTCATCTTTGATCTTACCATGTCATAAATGGTTTGATTACATCTTTACGGACATTCCACTCACAGTGGTGTTTCGAGAGGTGTAAGTTATGAAACTCTTTTCACAACTCATCAGACATTCGCAAAACTTGTAACTCAAAATTTCTTTCCGCAATCCAATTGCAGAAACATAATTTTCTTGTTACAATAATTTCTACTTCATTTTGAAAACCTTTCGAATGATTTCAAAAGATCCAGACTTACGTCTCATCAAGTAAATATCCATATATCTACTTGAGTCATTTCTGAAGATAGATAAATCCACTACTAGCAACAACATTTATCGGACTACACACATCATGATGTATGATCACCAATAAGTTCGTTGCTCGTTCCTTATGGCCTGTGAACGGTATTTCAGTCACTTCACTTTTCGGACGAAAGTTGCAAGTGTCAGATGATTCATAATCAAACGACTTCAAAAATCCATCATAATGGAATTTCTCCATGCGAGTTTCTCCAATGTGACCAAATGCAGTGCCACATATATGTGGTATTCTTTTAGTCTTGCGACATTTAGCGTCAGTGTTATGGATGTATCACATTACCATCAATATTCATAACATACATCCCATCTCATGATGGAAGTATGGCCCTTATGTTATTCATAATACTGAACAACAATTGTTCTTTTATGAACAACACTCTTGCAACAAACATTATGCAAATGGGCTAGAGTGTATAAAACTCTAAAATGAATTATGAAAGTAAATACAGAGGTAATGTATTATTATCAATATTTATAACATGCATCTCATTCATAATGAAAGTATGGCCCTTATGTTATTCATAACACTGAACATTAAAAAGTTCTCTTATGAACAACCTTCTTGCAAGATACCTTATGCAAGGGGCTAGAGTGTATGAAACTCCAAAAAATGAATTATGAAAATAAATACATAGGTAATACACCGATGGAAGGTATAGTAACATTTACTATGTTCCCAGCGCGTATCTAAACCTCATTCCCGGCAAGTCCTTTAGGCCGTAGTAGTTCTTGCATCGAGTCGCAACAGAATGCAATCAAGCGGGTATCTTTGTGATCAATTCACAATACCCAAGAATTAGTGATTAATAGTTTAATCACAATTCCCAAGAATTATATCTTTGACCAGCCTTTTATACATCAATAACTTATATGACATTGATACATGAGCTGGATATTCCAGTCTTCTCTCTTTGTGCCTTTATACTTCTAACAGTTTAACTTTTAGTATTTCTCCTACTCTCAGAAGAAGCACCCAACTTAAGAGTGGCGTTAGCGCCGGACCTCCTAGGCGTGTAAGTCATACTAACACCCTTTGGACATTTCCTTTCTCTTTAAGTTGTTGTTTTATTCACCTTCATCATATGACAGGTGTTCTTCTGGATCCCTCTCTTATCAGTCAAATGCCCAGTAAACACTTTACTAATACTTTGCAAAACAAACATTGCTTTGGATATTTCATATCTTTTAGCCTTTGTTTGTATCTGAAACTAATTTTCAGTTCCATGAATATCACATAGCTATCCCAAACTTTTGAAGTTCGGGTCTCATGGAAGCAAACATATTGCACTTGACCGTAATGGAATTCTAGCTTTTGGATCGAAGGACGAGAGTCACATCATCCATAGCTTTAGCCGGAGAATACCGAAAGCATGCGATAGGACAAAGTCCTTCTCGGCACTCTTGAGGACAATCCTCACATTACGTTCCCAACCGTAAAGATTTAACCAGATATATAACAGCTTATTCAATTTGAACAGGGAAGGTGGAAACGCGAGCCGTTCTTCTATAACTATTATATGCATATAACACTTAGACAATGTCCATAATTAATTGCACTAAGAATTAAAAGAATTAATTCTAAAGTTCGCTCCCACTCAAATCAATATCTCTCATAATTGATTTTGAGTGATACAAGATCCAGACTTCAATTCATCGCCATAGAATCATCATCTCATGACGGGAATTTTAATCGGTAGGCCAACTTGTCAATCACATCTCTATGTGACTCTTGTTCATCTTTCGATGCGTGTGTTCCGAGATCAGGACGATCCTGCCATGAACGTCAAGACAACCAAGTGATCTTGCTACGAGGTCTGGCCTCACCCGCCTCACACTTCTCTAATCGTTCGTACCCATGCAACCATGGCTCACCCCGAAAAGATAAGTGCTGTGACGGTGCTACACTTGGGAGAACACTAACTACTTGATATTTTAAGTGAGAGATCACCCTAATAAAAGCGACTACCGTGCAATCAAAAGGGTGCATCATAAGGGATTAACATCTCAGGCAATTCATAATAGCATGATATGGTATAGCCCTTTCTGACGGAGAAGTCTTGTATTTCTTCGTCTTCGGCATTCACGTCGGTGTTCACCTTCGCGAAGATTGCCACCACCTTGTCGATGCACTAGATAATATTGCTATCTCTATAGCTAATAAAATAAGTGCATTACATAAGGTTGACACGCAGGTCATTAAAGTGACAATCATATGGCTCCAGCCATCATGCCGAATCACGACACGTAGGTCATGTTAATTTACATTATATAGTCATCTCATACATAATCAAATTAATATGAGAACCGCTATACCACATCACATGCTCATCCTGCAAAACCAAGTTAGATGCCTCTAATCAGTTTATGCAAAAATTTATTTTCGTAGCTTCTAAGGTTTCGAAACAAACCGAAGCTACCAACGTCCATCATCAAGCATGATAATCCAAGTCGCTAGATTAACATTGCGGGGTGTATGAAACACGAGATAATAAAATCTCGAGCCCCATACTGAACTTCGTCATACGCATGACCCCCGTGCAGATCATATCTGCATTGCCCTTTCGTCTGTGAAATTTCATCTTTCTTTTAACTTTGGTGGAATTCAATGAACTGTTAGCACTTCGTTGATCAATCAGGATCGCGGATTGCCAAAACTTTGAAACTCCACCATGCCGTTATCAAGATCAAAAATACGCAAATGTCAGGGAAGCAACAAGAACATCAGGTAACAGATTTCATCTGCTACCCGCACAAATAATTTTCAGTAATAGAACTCATCTACTACAAATTATATTGTGCAACACCCATACATCTCTATGTATTCTAGATCGTAACCTGCATCTACGCATAGCACGGCTCATGATGCCACTGTAGGGGAACGCGACCAAAAACAAAAAAAATCGGTACATCGAGCACGCCCAGGATCACTATGGAGATGCATACAAGGTTTGATCTGATCGTTACTGACTCGTAGCATAGCAGAAGTAGAGTCGATGTTGATCGTCGGTGTAGATCCCCGCAGCTAGGATTTACAACTTCCCAACCGCGAGGATGTACTCCCTCGTCTGCCACCGGACAGTCCCTCGGACAGCCCTTCGGGAGGCGGTCGGACAGTCCCCCGGACGGTGTCACGGACAGCCCTTCGGGAGGCACACACAGAATCTCGGATAGTCACTCGGACATCCCTTCGGGAGGCACTCTCGAACAACCCCTCGGGAAAAAAGATCAAACCTACGACCTCTCTACGGGGTTGCACACATACGGTGTCATCTATCCGGCAGGGCTTCGCCGTCCAGAACTAGTTCCCACCGGAACCCAGACAACCTTTCGGCTCTACGAAACTATTTCCCGGGGAGGGAGAGAGAAGCCAAATCATTGCATGGCTCTTGTATGTGAGAAAGAGTGGTTTTGGGAAGCCCCCTCCACCCCTATTTATAGGCCAAGCCCAAGGGGTAGAGGACCAAAATGCCCTCAAAGGTGGCTTCTCCCAGAAGCCACCAAGGTGGCTTCTCCAAGAAACCACCAAAAAGTGCTTTTCACTATTCATGGAAACATTTTTCCGCGACCGTTAAATCCGAAAATATTTCTGTAGGTCTTAGAATAATTCTAGTACCCACTAAAATAATTTTGGACGCGTTCCGAAACAATTCTGGATTAGTGATTTTCATCTGCGAAAAGCAACCAAAGCGGTTCCGGCAGCTCCGGAACATTTCTGGGTTTTTTCTCTAGAAAAATCCCAGAAGTTCCCAGAACAATTCTGGCACCCTCTAAGAATTTCCAGGCATGTGCCGAAACCATTTTGACTTAATGGTATACTCCGAAACAACCTTTCGGTTTTACCGAAACTATTCCGGTGTTCTCTCTCCGGAACTCTTCCGTCGTCTCCGAAACTTTTCCGGTGACTTTCTCTCAGACTCCCTGTCTAGTATTCAGCAGATAGATGACCCTTAAGCGTGTGACCCTATATGTTCGGTGAAGTATAGACATGACCGGAACACTTTCCGATCAATGATCAACATTGGAGCCGTGGACACCCATATTGACCCCTATACCCACACGAATAAATATTCGAGTGAACCTCCAGTTGCCGTGTGCTATTCCTGTTGCTTCGCGATATGTTACAAATACCCGAGGTGAGATTTATCGGCATCCCTGTGAATCAACACTTGTCCACTATGCCAGTTACCTCGTTACTAGTTTTGTTCTCTTTTCTCGTTCCCGTGTTCCGGCATCCCTGTGATCAAATCACATCGTGTCTGGCCAGACGATGATGGATACTGTAACATCGAGAGGGCCCAGAGATATCTCTCCATCGTCGGAGGAGCAAATCCCAATCTTGAGCTATCAAGTCCCTTGACATACTTTTCCATGAACCCGTAAGCCGCCGTAATAGCCACCCATTTACGGATGACGTTTAGCAAACCCCAAAGTTCATGAAGCAAGCATGAAGAAACTCGATACTCTCATGGTCTAAGGAATTATGCAAACGTTAACTTTCTCTGTGTTATTAACCATTAACTTGTGACGCATGTATCTCATAGCATAACATCAATCGGGTCGATTCAACACAAGTGTTCTCCTAACATTGTGCCCTCAAAGTTGCCGGCATAGTCATGCCCATGATCAGGAAAACAAAACCATCATGCAACACTTGAGCTAGTCTTAGAGGCCAGACTAGGAATACATTTTACCGTTTATTATTCCACACGTGCATATGAGTCTTCCTTCGAGCCTCGTGGTTATTGCAGACTCGAGAACCATAGCAGTTATAGCACGGAATATAAACTTAATTACGAACATGGAGATAAATAATAACATTAATTATTGTCTCTAGGGCATATCTCCTACAGTTAGCGGCACAATTTTCAGGTGGTAGGGAAAATATGCGCGGGAAGTTTCCGAAAGCGACGAGAGCTATAATAGCTTGCTTGGGTGGATATATAAAATCCACTTTCTAACTGCATCCATAGCTTCACTTTCCAATTCCTCTGGTCTCATGGCTGTGGCCGCATGTACTACTTCAACTGTGAGCACGAGAGAGTCGCATGAGCTGATAAATGACCACATCTTGCCAGGGCAAGATGCCATATATTGGCGATCCACCTCAGAGAGGTAGTGGCATTCGAGAGCTATTTCCTATGGGGCTTCTCGGACGCACATCCCTTGTTCGTGGTCGTGGTCTTGAAGTTCTACCAGATCGGGCTCATTGTGTTGGACCCCAATTCTGTCGCAATGCTCTCGGTATTGCCCCCCATGATTGAGGGGTGGCTAGGTACGGAGCCCAGGCTGAGCCTGTGACAGTACTTCTTTGAGTTGTGTAAGGTCGGAAAATTTTCTTCCGATGGACTGGAGGGGGCAGTAGGGTTCCACATCCTCTCTGGGCAGCGGCAAAACTATCCTTCTATAGGATTCGTCTGGCCATGCAACAATTAGCGATCGTGGTAGTTCTATACCCAGGCCCATCCCCGATGGATGAATTCACGATGAGCCCCCCCACCGCACGGTGGAGGTTCCTATTTGAAATTGTTGGGAAACATAGTAGAAAACAAAAAAATTGGCCTACGATCGAGATTGCAGGAACACTATGAAGATGCATACAAGGTTAGATCGGATCGTTACCAACTTCAAGTTGCAGTGAAAGAAGAGTTGGCCTAGAATGTTCTTGAAGTTCCTCAAACCGTCCACGGCGATCCCTCGAACCGAAGACCGAAAGCATGACCTCTCTATGGATTGCACGTGTACGGGTTTCACGATCCGGCAGCGCTTCGCCATCCAGAGCTTTGCGTCGCCGGAGAACTAGAGGAGGGATAAGCGAACCTCATGGGGCTTCTCTATTATGAGACTAGAGAAAACTAGAACTAGGTCAAGTCTAGATCAATAACTAGAGCTAGAAGAGAGAACTAGAGAGAGGGGGGCGTCCCGGATCAAAGGGACTTGTCTGTCCTCTAGCGGGTGCCCCCTCTCATGTATATATAGGTGGAGGGGTGAGGGGGCAGTCTACTTGGGGAGGAATCCTCCCTTGGTGCGCCCCCAAGGGAAAAGGGAGTCCCTCTCCCACTAGGATCCCCCAAGCTTGTCCAACAAGCTAAGGGGCGCCATATCCCTATTCGGCCCAATAGGCCCATTAACTCTCCCCTAGGAGGCCTTTAGCAATTTCTCTTTGCACATAGCATATAGATAAATCCAGGGACGTGCCCATCAATATTGGAGCCCTCCATTATTTATATTAGATCCCCATAAACATTTCCACCAATATACCTTTTCCCGGTCCGGTATTCCCTGAAACACTTCCGGTAACCACGAAATGCTTCCGGATTCTCTCGAAACTATTTCTCTTATTCCCAAAACTATTCTGGTAATATTTTTTTTCATATTCCTCACTCCAGTAGAACTCAACATATCGTAATTCCCTTAAGCGTGTGACCCTGTAGGTTCGGTGGAATATAGACATGAACAAAACTTGCTTTTGTTCAATGATCAACAACAGAACCGTGGACATCCATGTTGACCCCTATATCCACACGAATGATATTCGAGTGAACCTTTGGTAATCAAATGTTATTCCTTTTGCTTCGGGATACTTTACAAAACCCGAGGTGAGATATATCGATATCCTCTTGAGTCATTCTCATGCTCATTATACCAGTCTCCTCGTTACCGGTTTTGTTCTTCTTTCTCGTTGTCATGTTCTAGCATCCCTGTGAACTAGTCACCCGTGTCTGGCCAGACGATGATGGATGTCATCACATCGAGAAGGCCCTAAGAATATCTCTCCATCGTCGGAGGAGCAAATTCCACTCTTGAGCTATCTTGCCCCTTGTCATACTTTCCGATGAACCTGAAGTTGTCGTTATGATTACCCTTTTACAGATAATGTTAGAGCAACAACAAAGTGCATCGTCCGGTATGAAGTGACTCAATACTCTCATGGTCTAAGGAACTGATGCGGAGCACCTACGGACATCACCATGTCAAGAGTCTGTTCGACAAGTGACACGTGCGACATCTACTTCACCATGTCAATCATCTCCTTTACACGTGTTCACTTGACCCCTTCGAGGATGGTATACTACTTGACACTTCTCCCATGTGCATGCATAGGTATTGTCGGAGCTTCACGGATGACGAGGAGGAGTCCAAGCGCCAAGGAACAACTACAGCATCCGCGAGGGAAGCATGGAAGCGGAGACGAAAGAAGATGATGCTGCTGAAGCTACAGCGGCCGGACATCCGGGCCAGGGGCCGGACATCCGGTGCCTGTGCAGCCGAGAGGGACTGCACCCACAGACGGCCAAAGGGCATCAGCGGCCGGACATCCGGTGCCTCAATGCTGCCCGGACATCCGGCGAAGGCCAACAGAAGACTGGCCACCGTCGGGCCGGACATCTGGCCCCAGCCCCAGACATCCGGCCCTCAGCCCGGACATCCGGCGCCGCCTGCGCACACCTTCGGGCCCGAGGCCCATGTATCTCTCTCCCACACCCCACTTCGTGGCTAGCAGTATATATACCTCCTCCCCTCCTCCTTTCTAGGGTTAGCTAAGATTAGAACTACACATTGGAGCTTAGCTCATGTACCTCCCCTTGTGGGATTCCTCTTGAGGGAGAAGGATCTCACTAGATCATCAAGACCTCCTATGGGAGAAGGATCTACCTAGATCATCAAGACCTCATCTCCTCTTGGATTTGGGATGAACTCTACCATGTATCTTTCCCTTTGTTGTTCATGTACCTTGTGATCTTGTGTGTTTGTTAGTCTAGTGGATGTGTGATTAGACTTGTTCTTGAGTGTTCCTCTTGTGATTTCCCATGTTCTTCGTGTTCTTCGTAGGATCCCCTCCAATTCGTGAAAGATCGTCAATTAGGGTTGCAGCCTACATCGTCTTGGATCAGAGCCACGTTGATCACAAATTTGGAGTCCTACCCACCACTTTCTAGCCTAATTTTGTTTGTTCTTACCCAATTTCAAAAATCCCCACCAAAAATAGCCTCACCAAATTTTTTGCATTTTGTTGGTTCTTGTGAGATTTTGTTGTGTTTGATCCATGATTTTGTTGTTTGGCAAGTGGATCTAGCTTCCCCACCACGAAATTCATGCAAAAAATTTGTTTTACCCATCAATTTTGACCTTGGAATCATCTAAATCCGCCCCAAATCGAGTTTCGAAGTCCAAATCCCGATCTGGAATCATCAGGCCGGACATCCGGGTCCCCGGCCGGACATTCGGCACCTGGAGCACAAAAACTAATGCGGTTCTAGACAGAGGACCCCGGAAATCCGGCCTTGACCCCGGACATCCGGCCCCTGGGATTTCAGCCTCCCGTGTTTCACCATTTTGACCATAACTAATTCATCCGGAGTCCAATTTTGACGTTCTTTAGCTCGTTGGATAGCTATTGACATCCCCCATCCCACAAAAATACTTCCAAAACCATTTGACTCCATCAAATTTTGTGCATTTTGGCATCTTTGCCTAGGCCCTCCACCATATCATTCGCAAAACCACCATAGCTTTCCACAACCTAACTCATTTTGATCCCCATTGCATTTGTGATTGCTTCAGTTGTGATTTGAGTCTCCTAAGGTGTTTCGGCTACTTAGGGACGGTTGCTTCTTCATAAACCACCACCTTAACTACCACATACCCTTGCCCACCATACTCTTCCGCCACCTTAATTCAATTTTGACCGATTTTGTTGAGATTTTGAGTTCGCGGTTTCCGTTTCCTAAGGTGTTTCGGCTAATTAGGAATGGTTCAACATCGACAACACCGCCACTCATCATTGCCACGGACTCGACATCGACAACGACCTCTTCACCCTTTGACACCACAACCGTAAGCAAGGACAGTAACTTCGACGACATCATTGTACATTTCCTTGCCATTGCTTTGATCGCCCCGAGCCTATTGCGTCACTAACCCATCGAGACTAGCGAGTTGAGAATTGCCGGGCCACACTCATTGTGCACCTTAGTGATACGCTTACGCCGCATAGCTACATTTAGTGTGCAATCATCTTGCTATCATCATTGTGCCATAACTCTCTCCCATGCATATCTTACATACTTGTCTCATATCATACTTGGCTCGAGCATCAAGCATTATGGCAAATCATCCAAAAAAAAGAGGAAAACGCTTTTAAGCAAAAGAGGAGATACGAAAGAGCTTGTAAGCAATAGAAATAGCATCGAGCCATCTTGCATAGTATATCATATTGGATCTTACATACATAGCATACTTGGGATTGAAGACGGCACGGTTACTCATTTAGGTTGGTCCACAAGCGTATCTAGCCCATTTGAGCAATCGAGCTATTGTCTCTCTAGCATCCGTGCAACAAGAGCCTTTCCGTGGTAACACATTTTGTGCTCATTCCTTGGTTGCCCAGATCCCACTTATCTATCCGTGTGTGTGTTTCCTTGTGCCGCTATAGCTATTGGTCTACTTGCTTTACATTGCAATTTTGTGAATCTTCCTCAACATTTTCGATATCTTGGACTAACACTTGCTTGAATTTTGTGCCACTTGTCCTAACCAAGCCACTCGATAAGCTTTACTTTGTAGGTGTGAGTGAACAAGTCCGGTACCAATTCCACTATTCTCTCAATTCACATTGAGTGACTGATAACCCACAAGTATAGGGGATCAATTGTAACTTTTTCGATAAATAAGAGTGTCGAACCCAATGAGAAGCTAAAGGTAGAATTAATATTCCCTTCAAGTTCTATCGACCACCGATACAACTCTACGCGCACTTAACGTTCGCTTTACCTAGAACATGTATGAAACTATTTTGTAGGTGATAGGATAGGTTTGCAAGAATAAAACTAGAAGTACTTTGCGATAATAAAACTACGAGTAATTTGCAAGATAATAAAAGTTAGTTGTTTAGTAGAAAGCTTTTGTAACACAAGAGAATGATTTGTCCCTAGGCAATCGATAACTAGCCCGGTAATCATTGTTGCAATTTTATATGAGGGAGAGGCATGAGCTAACATACTTTCCGTACTTGGATCATATGCACTTATGATTGGAACTCTAGCAAGCATCCGCAACTACCAAAGATCATTAAGGTAAAACCCAACCATAGCATTAAGTATCAAGTCCTCTTTACTCCCATACGCAACAACCCCCTTACTCGGGTATGTGTTTCAGTCACTCACGCCACCCACTATAAGAGAATTATGAACGTATTGCAAACCCTACAACGGGAATCCCCCATGTGTGCGCGGCACGGAAGGCACCATAGGACAGCACCAAAATAAAACATACAACTCAAACCAATCACGATTATCAATCAACCCATAGGACAAAAAGAATCCGCTCAAACATCATAGGATGGCCACAAATCATTGGATAATAATATGTAGCATTAAGCACCATGTTTAAGTAGAGATTACAGCGGGGAGAAGAGGTGTTACACCGCTGCATAGAGGGGGAGAGAGTTGGTGTTGATGGCGGCAAAGTTGTTGGTGTAGATCGCCATCACGATGATTCCCCCGGCGGTGCTCCGGCGCCACCGGAAGAGAGGGGGAGAGAGCCCCCCTCCTTCTTCTTCTTGATTGGCCTCCCTCCTAGATGGGAGGAGAGTTTCCCCTCTGGTCCATGGCTGCCATGGCGGCGGAGGGGCAGGAGCCCCTCCTAGATTGGATCTCTCTCTCGCTGTTCTTTTCTGTTTCGCGTTCCTGTTTTCTGGCCTTTCACCGTTTCTTAAATTCCCGGAGATCCGTAACTCCGATTGGGCTGAAATTTTAATACGATTTTTTCCATATATTAGCTTCCTTGCGGCCGAAGAAGGGCACCAACCGACCTACGAGGGCCTCACGAGGCACCACGACGCGCTGGGCCCCCCCTGGCGCACCCTGGTGCCTCGTGGGGCCCACGAGAACCACCATGCGTTGATTCCACCTCCCAAAAATCACATATATTCCAAAATAATTCTCCGTAAAATTTTATTGCATTTGGACTTCGTTTGATATGGATATTCTGCGAAACAAAAAAACATGCAACAAACAGGAACTGGCACTGGGCACTGGATCAATATGTTAGTCCCAAAAATAATATAAAATGTTGCCAAAAGTATGTGGAAATTATAGGATATTGGCATGAAACAATCAAAAATTATAGATACGACGGAGACGTATCATCATCCCCAAGCTTAATTCCTACTCGTCCTCGAGTAGGTAAATGATAAAAAAGATAATTTTTGATGTGGAATGCTACCTAGCATAATCTTGATCATATAATCTAGTCATGGCATGAATATTAAGATATGAGTGATTCAAAGCAATAGTCTATAATTTGATATAAAGACATCAATACTCAGGCATCCCAACAAACAATCATGTCTTTCAGAATAAAAATGCTAAAGAACGCTATCCCTACAAAATCATATAGACTTGTCATGCTCCATCTTCTTAACACAAAGTATAAATCATGTACTACCCCGGTGTCAGCCAAGCAATTGGTTCATACTTTTTAACGCGCTTCAGCTTTTTCAACCCCCACGCAATACATGAGCGCAAACCATGGACATAGCACTATAGGTGTAATAGAATGATGATAGAGATTAATAAGGAGAAGTCAAAAAGAAAGAAATTCTCACATCGACGTGGCTCATCAACGGGCTATGGAGATGCCCATCAATTGATATCAATGCGAGGAGTAGGGATTGCCATGCAACGGATGCACTAAGAGCTATAAGTATATGAAAGCTCAAACTAAAAACTAAGTGGGTGTGCATCCAACTTGCTTGCTCAAGACCTCGGGCAATTGAGGAAGCCCATCATCGGAATATACAAGCCAAGTTCTATAATGAAAAATTCCCACTAGTATATGAAAGTGACAACATAGGAGACTCTCTACATGAAAAACATGGTGCTACTTTGAAGCACAAGTGTGGAAAGGATAGTAACATTGCCCCTTCTCTCTTTTTCTCTCATTTATTTATTTATTTTCTTTTCCTTTTTTTTCTTGGGCTCTTTTTGGCCTCACTTTTTTTTATTTTTTTTATTTTGTCCGGAGTCTCATCCCGACTTGTGGGGGAATCATAGTCTCCATCATCCTTTCCTCACTGGGATAATGCTCTAATAATGAATAATGATGATCATCACACTTCTATTTACTTACAACTCAAAAAATTATAACTCGATAAAGTATGACGCTATATGAATGCCTCTGGCAGTGTACCAGGATGTGCAATGATCTAGCATAGCAAAGATATCAAAAAATGGACAAGCCATGAAAATATCATGCTAGCTATCTTACGATCATGCAAAGCAATATGACAATGAATGCTCAAGTCATGTATATGATGATGATGGAAGTTGCATGGCAATATATCTTGGAATGGCTATGGAAATGCCATAATAGGTAGGTATGGTGGCTGTTTTGAGGAAGATATAGGGAGGCTTATGTGTGATAGAGCGTATCATATCACGGGGTTTGAATGCACCAGCGAAGTTTGCACCGACTCTCGATGTGAGAAAGGGCAATGCACGGTACCGAAGAGGCTAGCAAATTGCGGAAGGGTGAGAGTGTGTATAATCCATGGACTCACATTAGTCATAAAGAACTCACATACTTATTGCGAAAGTTTATTTAGCCCTCGAAGCAAAGTACTACTATGCATGCCCCTAGGGGGGAGGTCGGTAGGAGTTAACCATCGCGCGCCCCCGACCTCCACGCAAAGGAAGACAATCAATAATAAATCATGCTCCAACTTCTTAGCATAACGAGAGACTATACATGCATGCTTCGGGAATCACAAACCTTAACACCAATATTCCTACTAAACCACAATCATTCACTAGTACCTCCCACATATTACCATCTCTATATCGCAAAACTATTGCAAGGAATCAAACATATCATATTCAGTGATCTACAAGTTTTATGTAGGATTTTATGACTAACCATGTGAATGACCAATTCCTGTTAACTCTCTAAATAGATATAAGTGAAGCATGAGATTTTAATTCTTTCTACAAAAGACCACACTCTAATAAATATAAGTGAAGCAAAAGATCATTCTATAAATAACGGTTTTCTATATGAAGAGAAACAGGCATCCAAACTTCAAATGATATAAGTGAAGCACATGAAGCATTCTATAAAGCCATACTCAAAAGATATAAGTGAAGTGCAAAGAGCATTCTATAAATAAACCAAGGACTATCTCATACCAGCATGGTGCATAAAATAAAATAAAAACACAAAAGACGCTCCAAGAATTTACGCATATCATGTGAACAAAACAAAAACCGAGACATACCGATAATTGTTGAATAAAGATGGGATGCCTTCCGGGGCATCCCCAAGCTTAGATGCTTGAGTCTCCTTGAATATTTACTTGGGGTGCCTTGGGAATCCCCAAGCTTGAGCTCTTTCCTCTCCTCATTCTTCTCATATCAATACCTCCTCGATCTTTGAACACTTCATCCACACAAAACTTAACAAAACCTTCGTGAGATCCGTTAGTATAATAAAGCAAATCACTACTTTAAGTACTGTTGCAAACCCATTCATATTTTATTTTTGCATTATAACTACTATATTCTAACTTGTCCATGGCTTATACCTTCCGATACAATCCATAGTTTTATCAAAACAAGCAAAACAATGCATCAAAAACAGAATCTGTCAAAAACAGAACAGTCTGTAGAATCTGAACATTGACCATACTTATGTAACTCCAAAAATTCTGAAAAATTAGGAAAAAATAAACAATTTGCATATAAGTACTGTATAAAAATTTCAGAATTTTTTCACGTTCCAGTAAAAAATGTAAATTCATGCACTACAGCAAAAGTTTCTGTTTTTGCACCGCACATACGAAACAAGCAATTTAAACATCCTAACGGTAAATCTTGGCACATTATTTTTATAATACAATGGATTTGTACAAGGGGATAATTATTTTTGTTGAAAACTTTCTTTAATTCAAGATTTGCAAAGTTTCCATGGGCATGAACAAAGTTGAAGGAACTCCCCCACTTCAACGGTGCTCATCTTTCTTACTTTCACTTTTCTTTTTGAAAAGTTTTAGGTTAACCTCTATATTTTTTTGTTTTGAAACTTTATAAAAGCACACAACATAAATAAATGACTCTCTAAAACTTCCGGGTTGTCTCCCTGGCAGCGCTTTCTTTAAAGCCATTAAGCTAGGCATAAAGTGCTCAAGTAATGGATCCACCCGGATCCCAAGGTATATCAAAGCCAATTTTAATTAACAATGATTTGTAATTTAGTAGTGAGCACAAAGCAACATATATCATGCAATGACAAAGTCTAAGTCTCTTCCTATGCATCAGCATGTCATAAAAGAACAATTCATGCACATCAAGTAAAGGCCAATGCATAGTATAAACAGTTTCTTGCAATTTTTTCGCATTGGAAACATAGAGCGGTGGAGATGTAGTTCCTCTCTCATAATAATTGCAATTAGGAGCAGCAAGCACATGCATATTATATTCATCAAAAACATCATGTGCAACGGTAAAACGCAACCCATCAATATAATCCTTAATAAGCGCAAACTTCTCCGATATAGTGTAGTTGGGAGAATTCAAAAAGATAATTGGACTATCATGTGTGGGTGCAATAGCAACAATTTCATGTTTAACATAAGGAACTATAGCAAGTTCATCTCCATAAGCATAATTCATATTGGCATCATGGCCACAAGCATAACAAGCATCAATTTCATCAAAAAGAGATATTTCAAACGAATCAAAGGGATCATAGCAATCATCATAGCATTCATCCTTCGGTAAGCACGAAGGGAAATTAAACAATGTATGAGTTGAAGAGTTACTCTCATTAGAAGGTGGGCACGGGTGATCAATCCGCTCTTTCTCCTTTTGTTATTCGCTCTCCTCGTCATCTTTTTCATCTAATGAGCTCACAGTGTCATCAATTTCTTCTTCCATAGATTCCTGCAAAATATTAGTCTCTTCTTGGACAGCGGAGACTTTCTCAATAAATTTATCAATATAGGCATTGTATTCATAATTCTCATAGCAATATTTAAGTATAGCAAAATTTTCAGATCGGTAAACAGCATCATCATAATTTTCATACTTTTCAAACAAAGATTCAATTTCATAAGCACCCTTAAAAGCAACAAATTCTTCTATTTGTTCCACATCATAGTAATCATATATACCATTAGCATAAGAAGCTAAGGTTTCATTATCATTAAATTCACATGAAAAGGGAAGGTGTGGAGCCTTCATCCTAGAGCAGCAAGTATAATCATATCTTAAGCATAAATTCCGAGCATACCAATGCAAATAATAAATTTGATCCCATAAGAGTTTCCCTTTTTAAGACAAGCGATAATCCCTAAAGTATTCCCGTTGATCCAAAGTAACTCCCATTATCAAGTTGAATGGAGTTTTATCAGGATTATCAAAGTAGTATTTAATGTCTTCCACATAACGAGCATCGAGGGTTTTGGGAGGTTCCCCATCTCCATGAGTAGCAAGTACAACTATTTTTTTTGGTGTTTCTTGTTCCATATCCATAACTAAAGATATAAAACAACTTAGAACAGAAAATAAAATCTACTTAGTGATAAAGCAAACAAGCACACACGAGAATATCAACCCCACGCTATTGCTCCCCGGCAACGGCGCCAGAAAAAGGTCTTGATAACCCACAAGTATAGGGGATCAATTGTAGCTTTTTCGATAAATAAGAGTGTCGAACCCAACGAGGAGCTAAAGGTAGAATTAATATTCCCTTCAAGTTCTATCGACCACCGATACAACTCTACGCGCACTTAACGTTCGCTTTACCTAGAACAAGTATGAAACTATTTTGTAGGTGATAGGATAGGTTTGCAAGAATAAAACTAGAAGTACTTTGCGAGAATAAAACTACGAGTAATTTGCAAGATAATAAAAGTTAGTTGTTTAGTAGAAAGCTTTTGTAACACAAGAGAATGATTTGTCCCTAGGCAATCGATAACTAGACCGGTAATCATTGTTGCAATTTTATATGAGGGAGAGACATGAGCTAACATACTTTCCGTACTTGGATCATATGCACTTATGATTGGAACTCTAGCAAGCATCCGCAACTACCAAAGATTATTAAGGTAAAACCCAACCATAGCATTAAGTATCAAGTCCTCTTTACTCCCATATGCAACAACCCCCTTACTCGGGTATGTGTTTCAGTCACTCACGCCACCCACTATAAGAGAATTATGAACATATTGCAAACCCTACAGCGGGAATCCCCCACGTGTGCGCAGCACGGAAGGCACCATAGGACAGCACCAAAATAAAACATACAACTCAAACCAATCACGATTATCAATCAACCCATAGGACAAAAAGAATCTACTCAAACATCATAGGATGGCCACAAATCATTGGATAATAATATGTAGCATTAAGCACCATGTTTAAGTAGAGATTACAGTGGGGAGAAGAGGTGTTACACCGCTGCATAGAGGGGGAGAGAGTTGGTGTTGACGGCGGCAAAGTTGTTGGTGTAGATCGCCATCACGATGATTCCCCCGGCGGCGCTCCGGCGCCACCGGAAGAGAGGGGGAGAGAGCCCCCCTCCTTCTTCTTCTTCTTGCTTGGCCTCCCTCCTAGATGGGAGGAGAGTTTCCCCTCTGGTCCATGGCTGCCATGGCGGCGGAGGGGCAGGAGCCCCTCCTAGATTGGATCTCTCTCTGTTCTCTTCTGTTTCGCATTCCTGTTTTCCGGCCTTTCACCGTTTCTTAAATTCCCGGAGATCTGTAACTCCGATTGCGCTGAAATTTTAACACGATTTTTTTTCCGGATATTAGATTCTTGCGGCCAAAGAAGGGCACCAACCGACCTAAGAGGGCCTCACGAGGCACCACGGCGCACCGGGCCCCCCCTGGCGTGCCCTGGTGCCTCGTGGGGCCCACGAGCACCGCCTTGCGTTGATTCCACCTCCCAAAAATCACATATATTCCAAAATAATTCTTCGTAAAATTTTATTGCATTTGGACTTTGTTTGATATGGATATTCTGCGAAACAAAAAACATGCAACAAACAGGAACTGACACTGGGCACTGGATCAATATGTTAGTCCCAAAAATAATATAAATGTTGCCAAAAGTATGTGGAAATTATAGGATATTGGCATGAAACAATCAAAAATTATAGATACGACGGAGATGTATCAGTGACGCGGGATACATCCTCAACTTTGGGAAAAGGTATCTTGGTATTGTTTATCTCATTTACTACTCACCTTTGCTCGAGTCTTGTGATGAATAGGCAAAGCACATCTACTTCGGTCTACAACCACAATGACGAGTTTGATGCCATGAAGAACCACTTGGACGCCAAGATGGATGCTCAAATGGAGGAGCTCAAAGCCCTCATCAAGACCGGCAAGAGGTCTTCCTCATCTTCGAGAAGACGCTCAAGTGCACATGCTTCCGAGCTACCATCTCCGGCAAGATCACATCGGCATCAACACCATCACCGACAAGAATGTGAAGGTCAAGAGCTCAACACCAACCACCGCTCTATGACTTCACCATCTACCTTGGCATCTTCACCAAGCGACTTCAAGGCATCTTCGCCTTTGGACATGCGGCATCTTCGCCGACAAGCACCTCAAGATTACGCTCAAGAGAAGCTCCCCAAGCTCAAGTCCGCGACTTCCACGAGCTACTACGACTTTGACATCGACGATGAGATTCCTTTCCATGGGAGTCACGACCCCGAAGAGTACCTCGAGTGGGAGCGCAAGATGGATGACTACCTCAAGCTACATCAAGTCCCCTCCGAAGATCAAGTGAAGTGCGCCACAAGTACCTTCCATGACTACGCGTCGACATGGTGGCTTCACACACCTTCGAAGAGCTTCAACATGAGTTGGTCCAAGACGAAGAAAGCGATGCAGCGAGAATTTGTGCCTTTCACCTACACGGAACATCTTCTTCGCCAATTGGAGAACACCATCCAAGGATCCAAGTCCCTCGACGAGTACTTCATGGAGATGAAGAAAGCCTTGCGACGAGCCGGTGTGGACGACCCCATTTGGATGAAGTTCCACTTCATGATGGGATTGAACAACGACATCTCCAAGACTATCTTCCTCGACAACTACGAGTATCTCGACGACATCTACATTGGTGCTCTCAAGGCGGAACAAGAACTCAAGAAGGCCAAGGCTTCTCCACCCCAAGCACACGTCACGAAGGCCAAGCTCCAAGACGGCGAGCATGAGGATAGTACCACCACGTTGTCCAAGCCCGACAAGATCCAAGACGACGCTCCCAAGTTCGACATCACCGCCATCCCTCTTTGTGGCATTGACGATGCCGAGTCTACCACGACTCTTTTTGAAGACGGCGCAACGACGACTATGACTACGGAGCCAATCAAGGACCAAGATTTCGAGGCGAGTGACACGATGGCGAGCAAGGATGACGCTTCCATCTTTGGAGGCGAGAGTGAGATGATCGAGCATGGGATTTTCCCTTCGGTCATGGAGGCGAGTGATGATGTGCCATCTTCGGCCTTCATCCACGGCGACGGTGACGAGATGGTTGTGAATGTGTTTTTCCCTTCAACCACGGCGACGTTTGGAGATGAATTGAGCGACATGAGCCACCATATTGAGAGTGAGAGCGAGTTCACCACTAGCCCTATATATGATGAGATGCCCCAATTCCCATGTGAGGAGAGCCACAACCCCCACCACTTGAGTGAGATGAGTGACTCCACCATATGTGACTTTGAGTGCACCTACTTTGAGGGAGTGAGTGAGCCACCACAAGAGTTGAGAGAGGAAGTTGATCGGTCTTGTGAGGCCATTTTGAACTATAATGACTTAACCTCTACCTCTATTGTGTCTTCTCATTTGGTGCTAGGTCCCATATATGATGATGCGCCGATCCACGATGACTTCGTCCCTCCTATGAACAAGACGATGGCCATGGTGGAATATGATGCACCCCCACATGGTTCCATCAAGATGATGATGTTGACCACAATTTGGTCTTTGCCACCTCACCTACACCATATGAGTGGAATGAAAAAGGTAACATAAGTGAAGGTGATGCTCTTATCCCACTAGCGGACATTCTTGACATTGATTGCTTGCATGACGTCGATCCTCCTATTGCCATGCTTCTTGCTAGTATGATTTCCCCATGCGATGATTTACCCATTTATGATGAGTTTGATGATTGCCATGTGGAGTCTATTAGTTGTGATGCCATGTTGCATAGGATTTATTGTGTGAATTCTCTCGGACACATCATGTTTGACGATTCGCTTGACTTGTCATATGCTATGCATGAGATCAACAATATGTCCAATTTGCAATCTCATCGTAGTAACTATGCATATGCCATTAAAATGAACCCAATTTGCACATATGGCATAGATGACAAGCCCATGGTTATTGGCATTTGTTTTTCTTTTGATGATATTGATATGCTTCCTTTGCATCATTGTTCATATATGCCATGCCATGACAACCTAACTTCGGACATGCATTATTTGCCATGTTGTCAATTTTCTCCATATGATGTTTCCGCTATTGCTCATGAGGAGACCCCCATAGTTTCCTCATACGTTTTAGGAGATTTTGATCACTCCCATCCATTGCATGATCCTCATAATTATGTACACAATATGCTCCCCATGAATACCAATGATATTGATGTGCCATATACTTGCATGCTAAATTTGTGTCCCCATCGTGTTATACATAACAACTACTCTTTTATGATGGATGACATGTTCATATACCATGCCTCAAATTTCTTTGAGCATTGCTTGTTTTGTGCTAACACTCATGTGCACATACACATCATGATGGATGATGTGTACATTTACCACGCACACACTTTGTTTCGTTTGTCCCCTTGTTGTGTAGGTACACACGCTTCCTTGTCAACCTCGCAAGCGCACGAGTTGACGAAACGAGCTCTAGAGAGCAATGAAGATGTGCGCCACCATGGAGTGCTTACCCTCCACCCGCCCTCTTTGTGCAAGAAGTTCGCGCATTTCTTCTACATGGCCCTCACATGGTTATGTGTTATTGTCCATTACATATTCTATGCCCATTTTGCCATGTTCACTTTGCATGATATGCTCATTTTCATTTAAATGACATGCTTTGGTGACCCATGCTTTGCATTACACATGATACATGATTCTACTACTTGTATGTGTGTTTGCATGCTTGGTGGAGATATCACTTGTTATTGCCATGTTCCATGCTTGTTGGCCCATTCCTATGATACTTGCCCCATTATTTGTCTTGTTTGCGATATGTCATGCGCATTTCCTATGCCTATTATTTGCTCACATGACATGATTGCCATGATTATCTCTAGTGTGTTGCATCTTCGCTCCACTAGTTTGCACGACATGATTACTATGATTGCTTGCCTTGTTGCATCACCGATGATTCATACTTGCTCGTTTCATGCGGTTGATGGAATCCATTCCCATGCTTTGCACATGATTAATATTACATGTTGTCATATCTCTCCATATGTTGCCTCTCTCATGCTAGATGATTTGCCATGTATTGAGTGCAACAATGCTATTAGTCTTGCTAATGAGATTGCCCCCATAGTTTTCTTCCATATTATTGGAGTTTGTGACATAATTCATGTGACGCATGCTTGTCTTACCTCTTTGCACCACATGCATAGTGCCATGAACATTAAGATTGTTGCATCATATTATTCATGCACTTTTGCTACTAATGGTTATGTGCAAGAGAAGAGAACCATCATGATGGATGATGTGTTTATCTACCGCGCACATACATTCTTTCCTTTGTTGTGTGCGTGTGTAGGATCCTTCGACTTCATGTCAACTTCAACTTCACGTGAGTTGACCATTCGAGCTCTTGAGAGCGAGCCACTTTTGACCGACGTGCTTCTACAACGCATTTGCTACCACTTCGATATTGTGAAGGACGCACAAGGACACGCTTATAAGGTGATATCTTCTCTCTTGAGAACCCCGAAACCATGAGCATGAATATCGTGGATCATACTTCATGTGTTGCTTGCACACATGCTAGAGATCTTGCTTCGACTTGTCATTGCCACATTGCCATGCCTCATGATATATATGCCTTGTGTGTTGCATCGAACATGAGTACCCCATGCCATTCCCATGTGTTTGATTGCAACAATGTCATTTCTTCACATATGCCATGTCCCATTGATTGCTACATGCTTTACTTGATTGCCTCACACATGATGAACAATTACTCTTTCTATTGTGTTGAGTGCCACACTATCTTCACTACACCATGTGCACATTATGCTTGGATTGTCTTGCACCTTGGATTGACCCATGTGTTTCGACATCTCATTCTATTTGGTGTTGTGAATGATTCATATGCCTACCATCGATCATTTGTTGAGCGCTTGATGCATGCTTGCTATGACCTCGAGGAAGATGCTTATTCACTTGTCACACATATTTGCATCTCTACCTCACATTTGCATGCTTGGTCCTATAGATTGCTATTGCTACTTGCCTTTGCGCATGATGCCTTTGATTGTCCTCAATTGATATGCCTACATGACATGCCACTATCCTTTGTCACACCATATGATATGCATGATGACGACACTTGTTGGGTGAATCACCTCTTGAATGCTTGGTTTTGCACTAACGCTAACCACATTTGTTTTTCCAAGTGTTTGTTGTCCTTGTTCCTTTTGAAGGAATCACAAGACGGTGCGACATTGGAGAGTGCCCATTTCGAGCTACAAGATGATAAGTTCTTGGTGATCGTCCACTTCTACACGGCGACGACATCTCTTTCCCATGGTGATTTGGATTTCGATCCGAGGACGGATCTTTTCCAAGGGGGAGGGGATGATGCGGATCATCGTAGGGACATCACCATGTCAAGAGTCCGTTCGGCAAGTGACACGTGCGACATCTACTTCACATACCCAAAGGTGAATCATCTCCTTTACACGTGTTCACTTGACCCCTTCGAGGATGGTATACTACTTGACACTTCTCCCGTGTGCATGCATAGGTATTGTCGGAGCTTCATGGATGACGAGGAGGAGTGCAAGCGCCAAGGAACAACTACACCATCCGCGAGGGAAGCATGGAAGCGGAGACGGAAGAAGACGATGCTGCTGAAGCTACAGCGGCCGGACATCCGGGCCAGAGGCCGGACATCCGGCGCCTGTGCAGCTGAGAGGGACTGCACCCATAGACGGCCAAAGGGCATCAGCGGCCGGACATCCGGCGCGAGCCTGGACATCCGGTGCCTCAACGCTGCCCGGACATCTGGCCTTCCCCCGGAAATCCGGCGAAGGCCAACAGAAGACTGACCACCGTCGGGCCGGACATCCGGCCCCAGCCCCGGACATCCGGCGCCTCGCGAGAGGCCGGACATCCTGCCCTCAGCCCGGACATCCGGTGCCGCCTGCGCACACCTTCGGGCCTGAGGCCCATGTATCTCTCTCCCACACCCCACTTCGTGGCTAGAACTATATATACCTCCTCCCCTCCTCCTTTCTAGGGTTAGTTAAGATTAGAACTACACATTGGAGCTTAGCTCATGTACCTCCCCTTGTGGGATTCCTCTTGAGGGAGAAGGATCTCACTAGATCATCAAGACCTCCTATGGGAGAAGGATCTACCTAGATCATCAAGACCTCATCTCCTCTTGGATTTGGGATTAACTCTACCATGTATCTTTCCCTTTGTTGTTCATGTACCTTGTGATCTTGTGTGTTTGTTAGTCTAGTGGATGTGTGATTGAACTTGTTCTTGAGTGTTCCTCTTGTTATTTCCCCGTGTTCTTCCCCGTGTTCTTCATGTTCTTCGTAGGATCCCCTCCAATTGGTGAAAGATCATCAATTAGGGTTCCACCCTACATCAGGAACTAAGCATACGTTAACTCTCCATGTTGTAGACTATAGACTTGCGACGATGCCATCTCTAAGTATAACAGACAAGTTGGGTCAATTCAATATGATCGTTCTTCCAACGTCATACTCTCAAAGTTGCCGGCATCCTTGTTACACTTAACTTATGCCTATGATTAGGAAAACATAACCATCATGCAACACTTGAGCTAGTCCTAGAGGCCAGACTAGAAATCTGGTTTTGTCATTTATAACTCTACACGTGCTTATGGGTTTTCCTTTGAATCACATATTCAAGAACCATAGCACTAATAGCATAGAGTATAAACATCTAATTATAAACATGAAAATAAATAATACAATTATTGTTGCCTCTAGGTCATATTTCCAACATAAATATGCCCTAGAGGCAATCATGTATGATGATGATGATGTGTTGTTATGTGTTTATGAATCAATCAATATAGTCCTTGGATGATATCAATGATGCATGCCGGCAAGTACGTGACTTGTCTGTGAGATATTAGCTTGTATAATGTGTTCTAAATGGTCCCTGGTCAAAAAATGATGTATGTGGACTCACATTCAACTAGACTGGCATACAACATAATGGATGGCTTAATATCACTAGCGATGTAGCATTGGATGCTAGCTAGATAGTATGGATAGTATATGTTTGACTAGATCTGAGGTTGGCTGCGGGAGACCGTAGCCAGGCTCAGATAGGTTGTGAGGTTGGATAGGCCCAACCATGAGACACAATGACATGTCATCTGTTAGTCTCTAGTACGACACACATTTTCTGTCCTACACTTGACGTCGACGCATGGACTCGAGGTGGTGACAGACATGCTTAGGGATGATCAAATGCTACTCTCTGATTGGGTAGTTATAAAGGTCTATTTTGGGCTGGTCTAGACCCATGCCGCGAGACATGGTCAAGCAAGAAAGGATTTGCCCCTTCGACTAGGAGAGATATGCTCTGAGCCCCTCATGTAATCAAACTTGAATAAAGCATGGTCATGCAACAAGGATTATGAGATAATCCTGCTTTAGAAGTCGGTATCACATGACGAGAAAAGTGGTCGGGCTAGAACAAGGATGAACAATTCGCCTTGAGCCAGGCAAACACATATCACGAGGCAAAAGGAACAAAAAATATGACATGTTGTATAGGTTCGCCAAACCGGTTTCATCAGGCACTTGGGAGTCGACATGTTTTGCTAGAAGCCGCTACTAACTGGTCAAGCCAGATTGATACCCGACTTCCGACCAAGTGCACGTGAACCTAAGGTCGCGTGCTTCAGGGAAGGAACCTACGAGGTCGGATCCGACTTTGCTGGTCGGATGTTATCCAACTAGAACTTGGATCTAGGCCGAGTAGTGTTGACGTTCGAGAATAAACTTTTGACTAGGGGGTATCCATAGTCGCGTGGTCAGGAGCGACCTTAGGTTCACCTGCACTTGGTCGCAAGTCGGGTATCAATCTGGCTTGACCAGTCAGTAGCAGCTTCTAGCAAAACATGTCAACTCCCAAGTGCCTGATGAAGCCAGTTTGGCGAACCTGTACAACATGCCATATTTTTTGTTCCTTTTGGCTCATGATATGTGTTTGCCTAGCTCAAGGCGAATTGTTCATCCTTGTTCTAGCCCGACCACTTTTCTCGTCATGTGATACCGACTTCTAAAGCAGGATTATCTCATAATCCTTGTTGCATGACCATGCTTTATTCAAGTTTGATCACATGAGGGGCTCAGAGCATATCTCTCCTAGTCGAAGGGCCAAATCCTTTCTTGCTCGACCATGTCTCGCGGCATGGGTCTGGACCAGCCCAAAATAGACCTTTATAACTACTCAATCACAGAGTAGCATTTGATCGTCCCTAAGCATGTCGGTCACAGTGGCATGACGATGCTTTTTAAATAGGTCCAGTTGCCTCGTGGGAGTGGGACCTACGTCCTATGGGAGGGTCGTTGAGAGTGGTGCCCGACACACGGGGCACTTAGAGTGCATCCGCTTCCGGTGTCCCATGACCCGACTAGTTCGAGCCTTACAAGGTCCCTCGGACTACGTCTCGGTCTTCGTTTGCCCTCCTGAAGGGGCTTGGAATAAAGAGAGTGACCCTCCCACTTGAGTGTATTCAAGTGAGAGTGAGTTGGTTACATGCCCATGGGGGGGAGCTTTATATAGCCTAGGGGTCCTTGACAAATGACCAAGGCTGCCCTTGAAGTAAGGAGGTGGGAGGGTTGGACTAGGTAATTTTCTGTCCTTTGGCCAGTGTGCTCCCTATTGGGCTAGGAGGTGGGTTGTGGCCCATTTAGGGGGACAATCCCTGCACTAGGAGAGGCCTTCTTGCTTGGTCTTCTTTGCCCCCTTGTCTCCTCCTTTGACTTATTTTTTAAGTGGTCTTCTTCCTTTGACTGATCTTGACTGGTGATATGGCATTCCACGTAGGACAGGAGGTGGCACCTTAAGTAGGATTAAAATCCTCTACTACAACAGGAGTCCCCTTGAGCCGGAGTCATCAAAGTCTTCTTTCTGGATTCGGGCCAACAATCTTCTCTTGTCAAAGGATCTTCGGGAGGTGGAACAGACTTCCTCTCCTTGTTGATGTGATGGTAAAAGGTTGCGTCTTCATTGCCCTTCTTCGGCCTTTGTAGGATCGAAAGTATGTCTAGAGCGGGGGTGATTAGACTACTTGATCAAGTAAGAAACTTATCATTTTCCCAATTTTAGTTGTAGGCAAGTTTTAGCAATTCTAGCAAGTCAAGTAACACCCTACACATGCAAATCTGAGAGTAGTGCAGCGGAAAGTAAAGACTTTGCATATGAATGTAAATGAGGAGTTGGAGATATCAAACGCAATGGAGACATGAAGATTTTTCCCGTGGTTTCGATAGGTGGTGCTATCGTACATCCACGTTGATGGAGACTTCAACCCACAGAGGGTAACAGCTGCGCGAGTCCACGAAGGGCTCCACCCATGAAGGGTCCATGAAGAAGCAATCTTGTCTATTCTACCATGGCTTACGCTCACGAAGGACTAGCCTCACTTGGGTAGATCTTCACGAAGTAGGCGATCTTGGAGGATCCCAAGTGATCTTGGAGGTTGCTTCCTGGGCTCCCTTACAAACTCCTTGTTTCAACTCCACATGGTCTTGGAGGCTCCCAAGTGTCACCTAACCAATCTAGGAGACACCACTCTCCAAAAGGTAATAGATGTTGTTGTTGATGATGAACTCCTTGCTCTTGTGCTTCAAAAGATAATTTCCTCAACACTCAATCACTCTCTCACAGATTTGGCTTGGGTAGGAGAAGGATTGGAGTGGAAAGCAACTTGGGGAGGCTAGAAATCAAGGTTCAAATGGTTGGATTGAAATGCCTTGATCTCAACACAAGTGTAGGTGGTTCTCTCTCAGAAAATGAATGGTGGAAGTGTAGTTTCGTTCTGATGGCTCTCTTAGAGAGTAAGTGGTGGTGGAGGGGTATAAATAGGCAGCACCAAAAATCCAACCGTTACAAACTTTTAGCATAACTCGGTGACACCGAAGCAAAATCTCGGTGAGACCGACCTGTGTAAAATATTCAAACGTTAGGCTTTTCGGTGAGACCGATCAATACAACTCGGACGGACCGATTCGCGACGACCTAAGCAAGACCTCGTTTCGGTAGTTCCGATCAATCCAACTCGGTAATTCCGAAATGGAGTCGGTGGGTTACAAAAACTTGGTCACTGCACTTCGGTGGGACCAAATGTCATCTCGGTGGAACCGAGTTTCTAGGGTTTGGCTGTGGCTCTGTCTAAGTTGAACTCGGTGGGTCCGGATGAGTAGGTTTCGGTGGGACCGAGTTTGACATTTAGGGTTTGGACAGATTTGAATGTGGTACAGTGGCTGAGGGTTTTGGAGCAATATCTTCAAGCACTTGAGCAAAAAAGTCATGATCAAAATCTCATCCCCTTTTAATAGTATTGGCTTTCCTATGGACTCAATGTGATCTTGGATCACTTAACCAAAAATGTAGAGTCTTGGAGCTTTTGCCAATGTGCTTCCTTAGCATTTTGAGGGGTCCACATCCACATGTCCTTGCTATGCCAACATTGAACTTTCCTGAAATCTATCTTTGAGTAGGCATTAGTTCAATGACATATATGTTGTTATTAATTACCAAAACCACTCGGGGATTAGTTGCACTTTCAGCCTTCCTGACGGTTCCCGGCGTCTTCTGGAGTCCCCTGGATACATCGGTGGTCATTGAGATTCTCTCCGGATTTGACAATGGATCTTGGAAGTCCCCAAATGCTCCCATAGGTGAATACGACCTCCGAGGAATTTTCTAGATTTTTTAGTTTTTTTTTTCATGATTCCTTGAGCTTCTACGCGAAATCCCGGTCAAAACGGGCCATTTCAAGCACATTTTGGACCTTCGGGGGCTTTTTTGAAAAAAATATGCAGCCTCCAAGGGATCATATGTGAAAATTCCGGGGGTGGAGGGGCTTTTGCGTCTTTTTCTGAATTATAGGGGCCTCTTCGCAAATTTCCTTGTCCTGCGAAAAAGGAAAAGAAACTTTGGCCTGTCATGGCTGAATTTCGGCCCGTATTGGGCCTCGATCGGGCCACAGCGCGCATGCAACCTCCATTTTTTCTTTATTTGCGGCCTCTTTTTGGGCCTGCGGCCTGCCTACCTGTTGGGCCGACCCGTTGCAAGTCGAAACGACGCAAAACAATGAACGGTTGCGATCGAGCTTCTGGCTCCGATCGGACGGTCTGGACCGCGTATTTAACCTCCGTACAAAAACCCTAACGGGTCCACCGAAGATCCCCGTTTCTCCGCCGGAGTTCCAATCCAGACCGAGAGAGAAGAGGGGCGCATGGCGGGGGGGGGGGGAGGTCGACCTCAAGGGGTTTTGTGATAGCCTGGCATAATAGGGATGATAGACTACTCATATCAATAAGGAATTCCTTCTTTTCCGGGAGCCCATTCGGAAAGAACTCCCAAGTTAAGCGTGCTCAGCTTGGAGTAATTTCAGGATGGGTGACCGATCGGGAAGTTGCTCCCGGGTGCGCACGAGTGAGGACAAAGCGCGCAGGAAAGACTAGTATTGATCTGTGGGGCCAGTCTAGATCTCGCCAGGAGTAACGACCACCGGCGGGTGTGTCCGGGGCGTTACAAGTTGGTATCAGAGCCGACCCTCGTTACATGGATGTTTGCGGGTCAGGTGCGCGGTCATGTTGTGCATGACGTTTGTGACCCGTCGTGGCACACAACATGGCACATGTGCCGGACTGGATGCACAGACGTATGTGCCAAGAGGGAACGTTCCTGTGGGCCGACGAGGACGTCGGTTCCTCTGAGTGGGGGTGTATGTGATAGCCTGGCATAATAGGGATGATAGACTACTCATATCAATAAGGAATTCCTTCTTTTCCGGGAGCCCATTCGGAAGCTTGGAGTAATTTCAGGATGGGTGACCGACTGGGAAGTTGCTCCCGGGTGCGCACGAGTGAGGACAAAGTGCGCAGGAAAGACTAGTATTGATCTGTGGGGCCGGTCTAGATCTCGCCAGGAGTAACGACCACCGGCGGGTGTGTCCGGGGCATTACAGGTTTGGTATGCCTGTGCTCCCCCGACCTATATATGGGTGGAGGGGCAAGGGAGAGGCAGCCGACTTGGGAAGGGGGGCCCTCCCCTTGGTTCGACCGACTTGGAAGAGGAGTCCCCGAGGATCAAATCTTTGATGGTTGGATCCAACAACGACGACGCTTGCGGTCACTCCCTTTCAGGAGGTGTCACTTTCAAAGATTTTTTCTCGTCGTACTTGTGTCGTCAAGAGATGGTTGGTGCCGATGATTACTGTTGTATATCATCAATCATTGTTTTTATCGTTTTGTTTTTTTCTTTCCCTCTCCACCTAGACAGTTGTATATCATCAATCATTGTTTTTATCGTTTTGTTTTTTTCTTTCCCTCTCCACCTAGACATTGCTTCGTGATTCTTTGTGTGTGTGTTATTGTTGATTTTGTGCATCCTAGTTATAAAGAGACCGGGCGTGTGCTCATTATGATTGTATCTATCGATGCTACATTATGCGTCAATAAAAAGCGTCATCTATCGGAAAAAAAGCTATATATTTCCTTATAACTTAAGCATATAGAGCAGCAGTTCCGTATGATCGGACACCTACAAATTTACACCTCCGGGACGTAAATACAAGGGGGGGGGTCATGTAGAGTAACGGATTACATTCCGAGAAGTAAACTCTGGCAGGTATACCATCAAAAGCATTGTGTATTGCTTAGCGCACTGCAAATGCCCGAGAAGTACCTGTAAAATGCTTGATTGACCCTATCAATGGCTTAGAGGCACCAGAATGCCTCAACCTATAAACACCAGAGGCAGCATCCTCAGGAATGGTCCACTCCAGCGTTGCGAAGCTTCTTGGACTGAATTTTGAAGGCCTAGACCACTTGAATTGCAATGACCAATCATCATCATCATAGACAGGAATCCAGTTGTTACCATTTAGCTTCTCAACAAGCGCGAAGGTGCCCTCAGTTAGAAGGTCGTTCCTTGGACAGGCCGAATAGAATGTAGCACTCACAGTACTGCCCTTCCTGAAGTTTGAGTTTGCTGCAACGTCGGAGCTAACATCCCCAAAGTGAACACCAGGAGGAGTAGAGTCATACATGACACCTGGCAGCAGTCCAATTTGCTTCTCCAACATGTCAGGAGGTTGGATGTTTGTCGGGACCTCTTTGTTTTCAACCATAGCTGTGGCAAGTTTCTGAAACTCTTGAATGTATGCACTCAAGGTGTGGGGGCCGTACAATGTTGACGCACCCTGCAAAACATGTTTATCCCAATGAATTATTCATGCATTGATACATATGCTGAGTGGATCTATTTTATGTGTTTGATGGGTTCATGTTAAAGATGCATCAGATCTTTAGCAACGAAACATCAATAAAAGCCAACTGGTATAATTGCGGAAAGTTTCTAGCAAAAACCAGATATAATTTTTTCTTTAGTTTACACTACAAAAATGGATGGGGCTGAAACAAGTTCTGACATTGCAGGACATCTTCAAATCATGACACTTGATTGTAGTGCAGCCTTGCAAGCAAATCGAAGCGGAATAACTAACATTCTACACATCTCGACTGAGTAGAGACATATGGAGTAATGCACTACGTGCATACTCGATGCAGAGGCTGAGAGTACTCTCCTTTTCGGGAAAGTATATTTAGAGGGACCTTTTTCCCAAAAAAAATATTTAGCAGGAAAATTAAAAAAAAAATGAGAAGTCTATTAATGTAAAACCTGAAATAGGATAATGTAACCATTTAGCCATATCAATTAATCCCATAAAACCCAGTAACTCTGTAAGAATATGCCAGTATAGAATAACTATGAAAAGAAAAAAATTGTGCAACTTCTATTTTGTTGGATATACCTCGTATCTTTGGATCTGGTATTCTTCGAATGTTGTAACATACTGAGAATATGTGTTTGTCAGCCCCGCAAGAACAACATGAATATTGGTACCAAATTCACCATTGCTGCCACTTATCAGTACATTTTTTACAGCATCGCGTAGCCACCTGCCGGCCATTGTCGTAAATTCTGTACCAAAAAATAACAAAAGAATTAGGAGTGCTGGCGCGCATGGTTGCTGAGCATTTGCCTTGCTAGCTGTGTATCCCAAGCAATTGCCCACCGAACTCTTGCCCCACAAGGGTAGGTGTTTGGCACAGCTCAGAAACCTTGCTATATAAAGCAAGCTCGCTATATGGGCAAGTTCTTCAATTTGTCATGTTGTGGACTTCTGGTCCATTAAGTAGTTCCTAATAATTAGTTAATTACTATGTACTATTTTCAGTAAAATTTATATTAAGACACAGAATACACATTAAGTGGGCCAGCTTTTCATTGCCTAGAAAAGCAAAATGGGAAAATGATGCATACATGCATGTTGCAGCTGCTATTGAGAACGAACGGTAACACAAACATTTTATAGCATGAGCATGGCATGTCATAGCATATCTCAATAGATCAAAGAACCACATGCACTTCTAACTTGACAGACATCCTAGGATTGATGAATTGGAATATACCTCCAGGAACACACAAGATAACCAGCTGACCGATTCTTATGATCTGGATGGGAAGTATCGCAGGCTGCAAAAGATTACAAAACTCAATACAAGACCAGCAAATAATTTTTTTGTTAATTCAGTAAGTTGGTTTCTAGTAAGATATCGTCTTTTTTGTAAGTTAGCAGGCGAGCTGCAAAGTTAATTGATCAGGGGAAAATCTAGTTAGAAATCATGGTTCTGATTTGAATGTTGTGAAGCTTAGGAACAACAGGTGCCCTGCAGTTCACAAATGAAGACTCGTTTGGTCTCATCACCTCTACAACAGAAACAGTATTGAGACTGAACATGAAGATATATTATGGCTACACTTTAAGCTCTTAAACTAAGTAACTCCCATGAGAAAAAATAAATCAAGTTGGTTAAAGAAAAAGCAAGGAATGTGACATTCGCATATATTACACGGAACTATATCTTATATATCAGCCTATACAATGCTGGTTCGATGTAGCAACAACTGGTCCTTATTCATGGTGGCATTTGTTTCAACAATCAAGTGAAATAACAAGCCTGCTTATGATTACTGAAAAAAGCAAGTCATACCGCCCAATCATATGGCTCCTTCATTTCGCCAGTGTCGAGCAATATTGGTTTTGGAGCTTGGCACTCGACTTGCTCTTTCCCTGGTGTCTTTAATAAGTTCCTCACTAATCTCCAGAAAGGGTTTCCCTGATAAGAGGAGCTTCACAGTCAGTGAATAGCACATCATCTAAAATTCTGAACCAAATATTTAATTGATATGCTGAACCTTGTCGTCTCCTTGTTTGAAATCAAAAGCTCCAGGGCCATCTGTAGTTCCAGCAGCAAATGCAAACCCCATGGCTGCTGGGCATGTTTTCACCACCTGCTGACCACCCGTACTTGTAGAAACACTAACTTTGAGTTGCGAGAAATCCAAGTACGTGTGACGATAGTCAATTTTTCCTTGTATTTCTTCAGAAGCTGAATTAAAGAGATCTACAGCCTTCTGAAATTGCCTATTCCCAATTATGCGGGTACTTTCGAACTCATTCGGATATCTGCAAGACAGCAAAATTCGAAAGCCACGTTTACACCTAATTGTAGCTTATGTGCACGGAAGATTAATAAATTGTTATACATGATGATTACCCTGGGCCTCGTCCATAGCAAAGTTCATTCTTCCCATTACATGTGCTGTGATTGAAGTCACAAGGAAGATGGGTGTCTATGCAAAACGTCCCCAGGACATTTGGACTAACATCTCCACAGTTTGACTGGCAAAACGCGGAAACAAATTTTGCATTGTTTTCTTGAGCGCTTCTAATGCGTCTAGTAATATTTGAACCTGCCAGCCGTCTGCCACCCGATGCCTCGTAGGATGATGCCAATTGCATCAAGTCGTCAGCTGAACAAAAGCAAGTGGAGAAAACAAAGGTTTATGCACAACCTAATATGTTTCATTCCAATACACTATCTAAACAATGCAAGAAGCATGTAACATACTTATCTCATCCGGTTCCGGTATTATTGTAGAGACTCTTCTCGGAAGTACAGATGCCATGTGCAAAGATCCAAGATCATCAGAATTTGCAACACCTGTCTGCTTTGGAAGGCCATTTTGTTCAGCCCAGTCTTCCATGAAACGTGCAGCTGCTCCTTTGTTATCACCACTTATCAAAGAATTTGTGCGACTCATTGATGTTCCGTGAGTCGCAAACCAATTAAAACTTCCAATTGGACCCGATTCATCATCTACAAACTTAACAAGGGTCATTTCTTTATCAACATTGTATTTGTATTTGCTTCTCTCTTCAGCAGGGTTATTCAGGTACGCGCTCGGGCTGCGATTCACACCAGCATCAAGAAGGTCACCTGAAAATCAAGCTTCAGAGGTTGATAAGAAAATATTTGCAAAACTAAATCTAAGCTTAGCCAGCATCACAAGACCATATATAGAGAGAAAATCAGGCAGCATACCGGGAATATAACATACAAAATTATACTCTTGAGGCATTTATTATTATATAGCTGCAGTAGCAAGAAATAAATTGTAGCCAGACTTTAAGTTACATTTAAAGACCAAACTGAAGCTAAATGACATTATAGGATGAGGTGGATGACACTCCAAATACTACCCAATGAATGTATTTCAATTAGATGTGTGAGATCAAGATAAATAGTAGTTTGGTAACACATTAGTCCAAGACAGTGCAAATAGTTTCATACCTTTATTCACATAGATCTTCCCAGGATGGAGGTTGTTATGAGCTTCAACAATGCTTTGCTCAATCCCATCGACAATTACATCAAATGACTGACGAACAAACCCAAGAGATGTGACGATATAGACTACATACTGCAGATAACCTCCAGGGCCAGCATGGGTATGGATCCCACTGATAGCCACGTTATTCTCATTATAAAGATCACCATACCTGCCAAATTGAGGTTGCCAAGTCAACCCAACTTTATGAGTATGCAAGGCAGAATCTATAGTCTTATTGAGAAGTAGACCAAGCAGATTACAGTAGAAAACTTCAAATTAAGTCACTGAGTGCCTTTGTACAGTATGTATGTGCAATGTGAAATGGCTAAAGTGGCAGTGCCTCAGTTCAATAATCCGAATATTGTGCAGAACAATATCAGCAGTTAATGATGGATAAACATAATCAAGAGAATAAATCAGGTACAAGTAAGAAGATAACTTCATAATGAACTAATATTTCAAGAGAGATAAATGAGTCAAGGATGATGGAAACATGCAACCTTATGCACAATCTAGGAAGAGACATCACACACAAAAAGTTGAAACCAACATTTTAGGATTTTCTGGCAATTAAAATTTCAATAGGAGTTAGCTCTTACCTTGCTTTTAGCCTTTCGAGCACCCTTATATTCACAAGCTGTGATGCCATGCAAGCATCCAGATTCACAAAGACAACACGCTTTCCATTAGGCTCAGCAACAATAAACGCGCGTGACTTTACCCTGAAGTGAATCCCTGATGCAATCTGCTCAGTATTTGCATATCCCATCATGTTAACATCTGCTGCGGGCCCTGTTATGTCATAGCTCCCCATGCCGACCAAATATGGAGAGTCGGAGAGCACCGGGATGCAATTCTGAAGGACAAGAACTAACAGAAGACATAGCCATATCCTGGACGAACCAAAACCACGGACTTGATAGCGCAAGCAAGATGATGCCTCCATCAGGAACCAGGGAATGGAGTTGTTAATCAACTCATGCAAGTCCAAAATCTCCAGAGAAGAGCAGATTAACTGTACACTGCAAAAGAGAAGAAAGCCTATTACAAAATAGCCGAACATTCTATCTATCATAATGACATAAGAAAAGAAAAAAAAACAGGGAAAGCCTATTACAAACCAGGGAAAGGGTGTAAACTGTCGAAGAAGGCAAGAAGGGCTTCTAAAAACAACAGTGGCAACACAATTTTACTGTGTTCCTTTACATGAACACATTATGAGCAGACGAGACCTATTGAGCATGAAGAAATTTATGTTGCCTGACACATGGATTCCTCGACATTGTCACGGCAGAAGCTACAAGAGCATGGCATACATATAGTAGGGCAGAGCGCACGATAATTACACCATTTAAACTTGCTTCTAAATCACCAGGTCGACCACGCACCCTATTAAATCCATAAAATGGGGATTGCCTACCAACGCGACCGCACGTCAAGGCCGCGTCTCTCACAAGACAAGCAACCCCTGTAACGTCCAAACTAAGCCAAATTCCACAAGCAAAGCCACAGCAAAGCGACACGGGTTGCGGCCACTCTCTCACCAAACGAGCAGCACTAGCAGTGTGACAGTCTGGGGGCACTGGCAGGATACAACGCCAAGACAAAAGCACAACCCAACCCAACCCAACCGGAGCACAAAATCAACCCCAAATCCGCACGAACCACACTCAAACCCTAGCACAATTACGCAATTTAATAGCCTGATCCAGCGAAACGCGTTCAATTAGTCACACGTCGGGAGACAAAAAAAACCGAACAACCGACGCGACCTGGCTGGAAGGAAGGGGGAGGAGGCCCGAGCAAGCGAACTCACCATGCGAATGGCGAATCTCAACTGGGAACCCCGGCTTCAGCTGCTACTGCCGCTGCACTGGCTAGTCGCCTCCGTCGCCATTTATTAAACAAACCCAGACCAAGCGCAGACGAGACGCGACGCGATCGATTGGGAACTCCAAGAGCAGCGTGCCTTGTAGTCGTACCTCACTGGATAAGAGGAGTTTACTAATACTAGTACTCTAGCACCAAGGCAAGGCGCTGTCGATCAAATCTGACGAGCGTTGAGGGAGACAGGCCGGAATGAGTAGGAGGAGGCAGTGGAGACGGGGGCGGAGTTGCGAAGACGGCGACGGACAGGGTGTGGCGTCCAAGGCACGGCTCGGAAAGGGCCGGTGGATGCGTGGTGGGGTATCCTGGTACTATGGTGGGGGAGGCCTGAAGGAAAGTGCGGCTCCGGCCACCGGCTTCGCGCTTTTTCGCGTGACCGGGTGGGTTTTACCGGCGGTGTGGCGGTTCACACCTGAATTTTATTGTCGAAGAAATTTGTATAGAAGCTGGTAGATGGCCACACCTCAAGCCCTTGCAGCATGCCGTATCCGTCGATCTGTAGTTGTCATCGTCTGGCAGATCTGGTAGGTAGATCTGACTGATCTGGTCCATCTCATCATCTGGCAGACGATAGAATGCTTTACTAAATGAAGCCGGAGTTCGGGACTAGGAGGCATTAATGGGTATCCTGTACGGGTTTATGGTCTCATGAATGCTATTTTTTTTTAAATAATACACTTTTTTTTATTAATTTTCAGAAATATTACGCCGTTTTATTTTTTTTAAAATAATACATCATCGGCTTACTGCTGGCCGACTGGATCCTGTCGTCCTACCGGTGGCCGACTGGGTCCCGTCGGCCTATCGGTGGCCGACAACTGGCTTATCGTCTACGTGTAAGCCGACTAGTGGGCAGGCCACGTCGCGGCGCTCCCACTCGGCCCGACCGCTGCTGTCGGTGGCTGGGGCCCAGCCGACAACGCCCTGTCGGCCACCCGCAAGCCGATCGGCCACCCGCAGGCCGACAGGGTGGCGACCCCGCGCCCGGCCTCTTTTCTTCCTCCTCTTCCCTTCTCTTCCTCTGCCTCGTTTCTTGCTTGCTGTTCTTCGTTCCTTCTCTTCCCCACTCGAAAATACTCCCATTTATACACCAAACCGAGCCATTTTTTTTGCCGATTTGCCACCGTGGATGCGTTGTAGATAGTTGGGGGAGGCAAGGGAAACCTCGATCTACTGATGGGGTAGCTCGTGGTGGTCGTGGTGAGCATTTTGTTGGAGCTTTTTTTGAGCATATTGGTGGAGGTTGTGGTGGCGGTGAAGGTGGTGAAGCTCGGGCAGTGTGGTGGAGGTGGTGGAGGTGAAGCTCCGGCAGTGTGGTGGAGTCTCCGGCTCCGGTTCCGGTGATTGAAGTCCGCCGTTCGTCGTTGCTTCGCACGCTTCAAGGGTATAATTCAACATACATTTTACCTGTCGTCAGTATTTGTAATATTTGTAGTTGCTCCGGTAATATCCGTAATATATTTAGATGTCAAATATTTAGGTGTGTCAGTATTTGTAGTTGCTCCGGTAATATCCGTAATATATTTAGATGTCAAATATTTAGTTCTGTCAGTATTTGTAGATGCTCCGGTAATATCCGTAATATATTTAGAGTTCAAATTTTTAGGTGTGTGAATATTTGTAGTTGGTTCGGTAATATTCCGTAATATATGTACATGTCAATTATTTAGGAGTGCTAATATATTTAGTTTGTCATGCTGCTTAATAGTTGTCTGTCACTGTTGAAAAAAAAATTAGGTGAGCCGAGATGTCTGATGTAGTGAAGTTCGTATTTTACTACGGTTCTGGTACTGTCCAAACAACTGAGACGGGAGCTGATCTGAGTGAATTTGATTACATAGAGGTGCCACTGACCGCCCCTCAAACATGGTCAGTCAGTCAGTTGAAAGAATGGGTGACAGCAAGTTTAGGGCTTAATACTGAAACACACACTGTCGGTGTTCATGCATTGTGGACATAGTCAAGTTCAATCATTTACTTTTATTTGAGGCCAATAGAGCGAGACTCTCAGTGGGTGCGCTGGTTACAAGGTTGTGAACGCAGGGGATGCAATCATGTTGCCTTAGTGCTTCCCGTCGTGAAGGAGGTCACTGCACATGAAGGCGAGGGTGGCTACGATCTTGGCCAGAGCAGTGAAGGGATGCAGTTATCTATGTCAAATGCTGGAGATGATGGTTATGAACCAGTGCAGAGTAGTCAGGTAGAAGGAGGAAATGCCGATGGTTATTACAGTGGCGAGGCGGACGCTGACGAGGTAGATGGGCACATGCAGAACCTGATGGAAAAAGAAGACACCGATATTGATAGTGGTCATGCCGATGATTCTGACGAGTCGGATGAAGAAGAAAATGCAGAGGAGGTCCCGAATCCTGCATCATGGAATCATGACTTCTCATCTGCAATGACCGTGAACGATGGGCATGATTCTGCCTGGCAATATCACCAGAACAACATTGCGACGGGTGCTATGTATCCCAACAAAGAAGCTCTGAAGGACGCAATAATAAATTGGGCAATGTCCACGCAAAGGGTTTTCATAGCTGAGGTGTCCAGTCAGAAATACTTGACAATGGTATGCAAGAATGCAGGTTGTCCTGACAGGGTGCACGGCTATCTCCCTAAGTATGGCACAAGTTGGGTGATCAGTGACTTAGTTCATCACACTTGTCTTATTCCCTGCATCCCTCAAGATCATCCCAACCTTTCATCCACGCTTATTGCGAGGTTGTTTTACAGCGAGATAGTGGAGAGCAAAGCGATGGAAGTGAAGGCAATCCAGACAAAAGACTTCGTCAGGTTCAACTACAAAATTTCTTATGGCAAGGCTTGGAGGGCTAAGCATACGGCCCTTCAGAGGAGATTTGGTTCTTATTTCGATGCATATGACTCTGTTGTCCGGCTCCTCCACACATTGCAACAGCGGAATCCTGGCACCTATGTCGATATCCAAGACCTCTTCATGCCAGAGTTCTCAACTGTGAGGGTGCTGCATCGATTGTTCTTCTCTTTCGGTGTATGCATCGAAGCTTTCAGGCATTGCCGACCGGTGATATGTGTAGATGGCACTTTTCTCACTGGCAAGTACAAGGGTCAGATCCTGACAGCCATTGGTTAAGACGGCCAAAATCAAGTAGTCCCACTCGCATTTGCTTTTGTTGAGAGTGAGAATATTGAAAGTTGGACATGGTTCTTCAGGCAACTGAAAATATCAGCTGTGAAGGATAAGCCCAATGTGTGCATCCTTCATGACAGGCATGCAGGTATACTCAGTGCGATAAAGACACTGACAAACCCTAGCCCTGAGGAACAAACTCCATGGCAGGACTTGCAGAGCCGTTGGTGCATGCGCCATCTGGGGGCTAATTTCTTCTCGCAGTTCAGAAATAAGAGCCTGATGAATCTATTCAAAAAACCCTGCAAGCAGAACTAGCTATGGAAGTACAATTTGATATGTGACAGACTTAATGTGTGCACGCAGAGACACATTAGGGACAGGAAAGCTGCAAGAGATGCAGCGGTGAGGGCACATGTTGAAGCAGTAGCTGCACAGTTAGCAACAGGAACAACGGCCGTGGAGGAGGAGCCTGTTGGGCTATGTGACTTGCCAGGATTTGACCCACCTGGTACTAGGAGAAGGCTCGGGAGGTCGATTAAAACCTTTGAGCAGTGGATAGAGCATGAGCCTCTAGAGAGGTGGTCTTTGCTGCATGACACACATGGAGCAAGGTACGGTGTCATGACTACCAACCTCGCAGAAACATACAACTTTGTCCTCAGAGGAAACCGGGCATTACCACTTACAGCCATCGTTGAGGGTATTTTCTATGGCACCGTGAATTATTTCAGAGATAGACGCCAAAAAGCAGAGCAGCATATCTTGAACAACCCGAACCCGAACACACTTTACTGTGAAAGAGTCATGAAGTACATGCACCAAAAGATGGAAAAAGCTAGGTCACACACTGTAGTCGCCATCGGTAATCAAGAAAGAAGGTTTGAGGTCCGCTTAGCTAACAACAAATTCGGATGTGCAAATGAGTTGAGGACGCATGAGGTGAAAATTGGAAATGAGGCCTGGCCAACGTGTGAGTGCACGTGTAACAAACCGAAGTTGCTTCACCTACCTTGCTCACTACTTAGCAGTTTTGACGGGAGGTCGTTCCGGCTTCTGCGGCGGCCGGTTAAAATGGATAAGGATATAAAAACATTTTAAATTTTGGTCTCAAAATCTTTGACTGACAAGGACACAGTAAAGACAATCGACACGTGTCAAATAGAATGCATATGAAGATTTAGAGAGATCGGAAGAGATAAGCATAGAGGGGGTACGCGTCCGACCACATTCACTTAGTTCAGAAAACACAGTTTGAAGACATAGCTATAAGTGAATGATGTTGAGGACAAACTCATATATATAAAGTACAGTATAGCCAATGAGATCAAATGAAATGCTAAGATAAAAACATTTGTGAAGACAAACCAAATCAAGAAGATAATGCAAAAGATGTGACGCCAATTGAAAATCTTCAAGAAAAGTTTGGTGGTGGTGTTACCCACCGTATAGGAAGTATTAGACCCAGACACGGCGCACAATTATCGTGGCGCTCTGAAGTCAAACTCCGCGTTATTATCTTCACACTTAGATTGTACATCTTCATGAATTGAAGACATACGTTACTTCGTGTGTTGTACATCATAGTCATCAACAATGCATAAGCGTTAGGATGTGTGTCCATTCATTGGACATTTGAGGATTCTAAGATATTTAGCTCACACTGCAACTTGCAAAACCTCTTCTCATCCAAAGGCTTCGTGAAGATATCTGCCAGCTGATCTTCAGTGTTGACGTGAATGATGTCAATGTCTTCCTTGAGCACATGATCGTGAAGGAAATGATGCCTGATCTCAATATGCTTTGTCTTGGAGTGCTGGACAGGATTGTGTGAAGTCTTGATGGCGCTCTCATTGTCACAGAATAGGGGTACTTTCTTCTTGTTGATGCCATAGTCCTTCAGGGTTTGCTTCATCCAGAGAAGCTGAGCACAGCAGGATCCAGCAGCAATGTATTCGGCTTCAGCAGTGGAGAGTGATACATAGTTCTGCTTCTTTGAAGACCAACATACAAGTGAACGTCCAAGAAAGTGACAAGTGCCTGATGTGGACTTGCGATCCACCCTATCTCCAGCATAATGAGAATTGGAGAATCCAACCAAATCAAACTCTGAGCCCTTTGGATACCATAATCCTAGCGTTGGGGTGTGAGTCAAATATCAAAGTATTCGCTTCACCGCGAGGTGATGCGGTTCCTTTGGTGCCGCTTGGAATCGGTCACACATGCAAATGCTAAGCATTATATCTGGCCTAGATGCATATAAGTACAATAAAGAACCAATCATGGAGTGGTATACCTTTTGATCGAACTCTTTACCATTGTCGTCAGAACTTAGATGACCATTGGTTGGCATTGGCGTCTTGTATCCCTTGCAATCTTGCATTCCAAACTTCTTCAAGCAGTCTTTGAGATAGTTCTCTTGTGATATGAAGATGCCATTGCGTTGTTGACGAATTTGAAGACCAAGGAAGAATTTCAGCTCTCCCATCATGGACATTTGATATTGCTCTTGCATCATATGACTGAACTCATCACTATATCGTTTGTCAGTGCAGCCGAAGATAATGTCATCCAAATAGATTTGGCACACAAACAGTTCACCATCATATGATTTGGTGAAGAGAGTGGGATCAAGTGAACCAGGTTTGAAGCCTTTGCTTTTCAGGAACTCCTTGAGTGTGTCATACCAGGCTCGTGGAGCTTGTTTGAGGCTATACAGTGCCTTGTTGAGCCTATAGACCTTGTCAGGGTGCTTTGGATCTTCAAACCCAGGAGGTTGAGCAACATAGACTTCTTCTTCAATTTTGCCGTTGAGAAAGACACTCTTCACATCCATTTGAAATAGGAGAATATCATGATGATTGGCATAAGCAAGAAGTATGCGGATGGCTTCAAGTCTAGCCACAGGAGCAAAGGTTTCATCAAAGTCAATTCCTTCCACTTGCGTATATCCTTGTGCAACTAGACGAGCTTTGTTTCTGACAACTTGACCATGTTCATCTTGCTTATTGCGGTAGATCCATTTGGTTCCAATAATGTTGTGTTTGCGAGGGTCAGGATGCTTAACAAGTTCCCACACATTGTTGAGTTCAAATTGCTGAAGCTCTTCTTGCATAGCTTGAATCCATTCTGGTTCCATGAAAGCTTCAGTGACTTTGGTGGGTTCTGAGATGGAGATGAAGGCAAAGTGTCCACAGAAGTTTGCTAGCCGGGTGGCTCTTGAGCGAGTGAGAGGACGAGGTGCATTGATGTTGTCAATTATCTTCTTGATCTGAACTTCATTGGCCACTCGAGGATGTACAGGGCGAAGACTTTGTTGTTGCTGAGCATTGTCTTCAGGCTCAACATTATCTTCAGTCTGAGCATTGTCTTCAGTCTGAACTTCATTGGCCACTCGAGGATGTACAGGAGCAGGTATCACAACCTCTTCATCTCCGAGTTACTCGGTGGGTATTATGTCTCCAGTACCCATTAGCTTGATGGATTCACTAGGAGGGAGTTCATCTATCACATGTGGCAGGTGCTCTCTTTGCGTGCCGTTAGTCTCATTGAACCACACATCTACAGTTTCAACCACTTTATGGTGAAAGAGGTTGAAGACCCTGTAGGTGTGCGAGTCCTTTCCATAGCCAAGCATAAAACCCTCATGTGCTTTCGGTGAAAATTTGGAAGTGTGATGTGGATCCCGTATCCAACACCTAGCACCAAATACTTTGAAATAACTTACATTTGGCTTCTTACCAGTGATAAGTTCATAAGATGTCTTCTTGAAGAACTTGTGAAGATATATACTCTGTCGATGATATGGCATGCAGTATGTAACATCCCAATTTTATTAAATTTGGATGTTAATAGAATCATTCAATGCATATCATATTTTATTGCATTTGGAGTTTTCTGAAATATTCGAATATTCTTTTCCACTCGAGAAAAATAAAAGAGAGAGGATAAAATGACTTCCTCAAATATAAAAGAGTTGGAAAAATTATTAGAATATTATTTGGAGTTTTTGGAGTTTATTTGGTATTTATTTTATTTGCCAAAAGTGCATTAATTGCATTAAGAAAATATTTTCAAAATTGTCTGTGCTTAAATTAATGTTCACTGTGCTCTAGATATTCAGAAATGAATTTAGGAATTTTTGTGGTATTTTTACAAAGTCATTTGATTTTGTTTTGGGCCACAAAACAGTTTCTGTGTTAAAAAAACACAAACACACACACTCACTCACACACAGCAGGCCCAGGCACAGTGCCAGCCAGCCGGCCCAACTGGCCATTTGGCCCACTCCCGCACCGAAGTTGCTTCGCACCGGTCGCCCGCCGTCTCGCCTCTCTCTCCCTCGCCCGCCCACACTCGCCGACACGTGGGCCCGGCCTCTTCTTTCCCAACCTCCCGCTCAACCCGCGGGATAAACATCGCGACGCGCGCTCCCGCAACCGCCGGCCGCCTCGCGCTCGGGATAGGCCTTATCCGTCGCGGGCCCGAGTTCCTGTCCTCGCCTATAAGTACCCCGGGACCCCTTCTTCTCATCTCGCCGTCCCGCTTCTTCCCACGCCGCCCATAGACGTCGCCATCGCCATCTGAATCTCGCCGGCCAAAGCTCTTTCACCGGAGGAATACATCGCCGGTGAGCCGCCCCGAGACCCCTCCTTCTGTCAACCTTCCTATCTCCTCGAGGCGCATCTTTTTGACATATTTTTGCCGCCTAGGACACGCCGGAGACGCCGCCACCACCGACCCCGAGCCCGCCGGAGCACCGAGCCCCGCCGCCTTCGCTCCGCCCCGTCCAGACGCCGCCGACGACCGCCACCACCACCACCTGTCGTGGTTTTGTCGCGACAGATGTCCTAGTAAAAGGACTTAGAGATGAAGCCATCGCACTAACGTGGAAGCTTAGCGGGGTTGAACTGGAACGAAAAGACGCCGGGTTACCCAGGTTCGGCCCCTCACGATGGAGGTAAAAGCCTACGTCCTACTTGTCTATATTGCTGTAGATCTCGATTACGGATGCGGATTCGCTAACCTAGCTCTCGAATAGATTGCAACTTAAGTCTTTTCGTGTAGGTGCTCCCCTTTATATATATAGGTGGAACCCTAGATTACATGAGAGTTCGGGTCGTCCCGTAATCCTTCTCCTACTTGTTCTCCACGATGGTCGTCTTCGTTATTCCCCTTCTCATGAGACGGCCCACCGCTTAAGCCGGCCCACACTTGTCAGGCCCCATTAAGCCGGCCCACACAAAGTCCTTAGCCCCGCAGTGAGTTGACCCGCCAAGCTTGCCTTACGGCCGGGTTAACACCCTACCGGGTCTCCATGCCGGTAAATATCCCCAACATTAGCCCTCAGTTTGACTTGAATTTATTCACGTTAAACTCCATCCTGAAAAAGCAAAGCATTAGTAATACATTTCCAAGTGCGCCTCAAGCCGCTCTTTTAAGTCACCATCTTGGACCGGCTCAATGTGCCGGGCTAAGTTGATCGTCAGGTTCACCCCTTCAAATTCAAACTTAGCATTTTCGACTCTTGTCCATCATGACGTCACGATCCACCTCCGCAAAATCTAGGCTGACATCATATCGAATCTTTAAATGAGCATGTATTGTCTTGTCAGGCACAAAACTCGAGGAGCCACGCAGCCGAAAATTACTGCGCCGCCTGGGGTTCTGCCCCTGCCGTTTTAACCTTTACCGAAACTATAAAAATCCAGCTCATCCCCATTATCACTTTTTACCGCTTACTCGTCTTCCTCCTCGCATCCGTCGCCTCACACATCTGACACACCGCTGCCCTCGGGCCCTCCGACGACCTCAACCGCAACCTCTTCGCCGCCGCAGTCATCACCAGAGCTCATTAAAAGCACGCCGGCCCCCTCCGCCGCAGACCGGTACATCCAAATCCTTCCCCTTTCGAATCTACATCGCCCATTTTTTTCTGTAGTTCATCGGGTTTCTTCAGTGTTCATCCCTCTTGCTCTTTTGGAGATCCAAACGCATTGGAATCACTTAAGTAAATGCTTTTAGCGCTGCAGGCACGCCATTTTTCGCATCTAGATCTCGGCATCGTCCTCCATAGATCCGCATTTGACCACGGGCTCTCACATCCATTCCCACCTAGGTTTTTTAAATTTTCCTTTTCCGAAGTATATTTAGATCCATAAAAGTAGCTGCTCCGCCAAATTCTTGTTTGTAACTAGTTCAACACTTAGCAAATATCCAAACACCACGGAAACACTGTCACCGGCTCAAGAGCTTCACCGGCTTATCACCGCTATCCATAGCCTTCGTAGATCCGAGTCATGAGCTGAATCATCATAACTGTTTTATCAATTTACCGGGTCATACCTTCAGATATTCGGGTGGCTTGCCAAAATCCGGGTCACCAGCGTTAACAACCATGATCATCTCATTATTTTACCGGGTTACATCTTATGAGCTTAACACGCCGGCTTATGACACCTTTTTCCTTCCCTTTCAGATCATGCCTCCCAAACCCAAGATCGTCAACTGGGCTAAGTCCAGTATGTCTGAACTGAGTCTGCAAGCTCTGACAGACACCGGGCTGCTGCCAGCCAAGGAGATGATTTCATGGCGGGCTCCCGAAGAAGAAATATACCCGCAACCCGGCGAAAATGAAGTAGTCGTATTTGCTGATCATGTCTCAAGAGGGTTTCGTCCTCCCGGCTCAAAGTTTTTCAGGGATGTGCTACACTTGTTCAACATTAGGCCCCAAGACCTGGCACCCAACTCCGTCTTCAATCTGTGCCAATTCCAAGTATTTTGCGAAGTATATTTACAGCTCGAGTCGTCTCTTATCCTGTTCCGAGAGCTCTTTTATCTAAACCGCCAAACGGAGCACAAGGACGGCCCCGGCATTGAACTCGGCGGGATTTCTATCCAACGCCGAAAGAATATTATCTTCCCCATTGCCAAGCCGGCCAGTCATCCGAAAGGGTGGCAGAGGACTTGGTTCTACTGCAAAGACACCTCTCCCGCAGGCCAGATTCCCTTGCCGGGTTATAGGGTAATCCGGCTCGCCAATGTTATCTTCCCGGGTCTTCCTTCCCAAGAAGAGAGGGAGAATCTAGAGCCATTATATCCGAAAATGAACGCCTTACTTGCTCACGGCCTTACCGGTGCCGATTTGACCCGGACCTGGGTCGAATGGAGGATTCAGCCGCTAAGCTCCAGGACCCGGTTGATGCACACTTACACCGGCCATCATGAAGATCCACTCCGGTTCAGCCGGGTCAACCTCAAAGAAAAGGAGGTTATAAAACTAGCCAAGAAATTGCTTGGTGAGATGATGGAAGACATCAAACTGTGGGGCTTGCTCCGTTTAGCGTCAATAATCCGGCCCCTCCAGTAAGCCGCCTCCGCCCTTGATCATTATCAACACTATATTACCTTTTGTCTTCATTTTGCCAATCTGCCCTGGTGTAGGAAAACGACAATTGGTGGCGAGTCGAGCCGGTAAACCCCACTCCTCAAGAGGACGACGAAGAAGAGTCGGATAACAACGAAGACAATGAGGTAGAACTTGACTTCCTTAAGCCGCCTTTTTAATCAGACTACTGACGCTTACTCATTCCAGGAAGAAGCTGAAGTTAGCCATGCAGTTGAGCCAGAGGTAACTTTAATTTCCTCAGATTCAGACTCTCCAGTACCTATCCGGAAGAAAACCCGGGCTGTGATCCGCAAGGTTCGAAGGAAGCCCCAGGTTACCATCCGTAAGGTCCCTTTTTCCCACGAAGATGCTCATTTGGACCCCAAATTTGTTTTGAAGAAAACTCGTCAAGCCGGGACCACCAAAAGGAAGACCCGGAGCAGCGAAGGCGATCTAAGTGGCGGGATTCCATATGAGCCGCCATCCCGTAAAGCGCGAGCTGAGGTGCTTCTTAGCCCAACTTCCTCCTTTCCTCTAGCTGGTCGTTATAAGGAGCCCTTACATTTAAATGACTCGGCATATCAGACGTCCCACTCCTCAGGCGAGTCAAGCGCTACCCAAGCGCCGGCGTTCAACATCAACCCTGGGTAAATAATCTCTTATGACTTATAGCAGCTCTTTACTCTTTCACCCTTGCAAATGAATAACTCCCCTGCTCTTTGTACAGCACCAAAGCCATTAAGAAGAAAACAGCTGCCGGGTCATGTGACCCGACCATTCAAACAGGCCCTCGAGCAGAGGAGGCCCCCTTGGCTACTCAGGATGAGCCGGGCTTCCATAACAGCCCGCCGCTTTTGGACACGGCAAGCCCGGCTCGCGCCTCCCCTCCAGCTCAGGAGAGAGATGTAACTGCAGCTCAAACCACCTCGCAGCCTGAAGCACCGGCTCAAGACGAAGCGCCTGCTCAAGAAGAGGGAGTGGTGACAAGCGAGCGTCAGACTGCTACACCAGAATCCTCCACAGCCCTTACCAAAGTTCCGGCCAAGCCTGAGCCGGCCCCGAAGGACAAGGGGAAGACGACTCTTGAATTTTCTACATTTGAAGATCAAGACGCCAGTACCCTGCACCAAACTGTGCTGACCCGGCTATTCGAAAGTTGGAACACAGAGATCGCCATGATAACATCTTTGAAGCGGAAATACGAGGTAATTTGCGCCCTTTACTTTGTACCATATATATATGTAGCCCCCAAGGGCCAGGTCATTATGCAATAATGACTCGGGACTTCAAAATTAAGCTCATAAGTGGAATTTCAACTGGCGTCCCAAGGGCCGGCTCGTCATTCATGACAAGCGGGTCTTCATAACTTAGGAAGATAGGCCAACTCATGCATTAGCCCCCAAGTGCCATGTAGAGTGCTTGCAGCTGCATGGGACTTGCTGTACTGTATGCTTTAATCTCCAACATGTAAGTCCCAAGGGCCAGGTTACGATGGATTGATGACCCGGGACTTAAAGAGTAAACTTGCATGCATAACATCCGAAGCCGGCTTGCCAGTTACGTTGGGCGGGTCTCCGTAGCTTGAGCAGAGTAGATCAAATTATGCATTAGCCCCCATGTGCCGGGTCGTCCTATAGGGCGGCTCGGAACAGGCCGATGCAATATAACCGACTCTTGTGCAGGACATGCTGGATCAAGTAGAAACCCAAGCTTCCTTCTTCCGAAAGGAAGCAAGGAAGGAGAAGAAGCTGCAAAAAGCCGCCGAGGAATCCGCTGCTGAGGCCAACAAATCGTTGGCTATTGTGCGTGACTCTTTGCAAGAGACAAAAGCCGCAAGAGCCGCCCTAGCCATACGAGCTGAAGAGGCGGAAGCCAAGCTTGAGCCGGTGACCCAGGAGCTGACGACTCTCAAAGGTCAAATTACCGCCATGTGCCGAGCCATCTTCGGTAAGTAAATCTGATCATAATTCAACTGGACCGGCTTGTCATCTGAAGCCGGCTTAACTGATCGTGCATACTTGTTCTTTGCAGGTCGGAAAAATCAAACTCTTGTGCAGCTACCAGTGGTGAAACTGAAGGCGATCTATACCCTGGTAGAACAACTGTATATAGGCGGCTGCCATTGCATAATGGCTGCCAAAAACACCAAAGCACCGCCTCAGCTGATTGCAGACACCCTGAAAGAACTATCCGTCGTGCCCAAGTGGTTCGAAGACTGGAAAAGGGTGTGCTGCCGCACGGGGGCTCTGACCGCACGGGCGCGGGCCAAGGCATACGTGCCGGAACTTGACCCGGCTCAGGTGGCGGGCGGGTACCCGGAATTCAATGTAGATGATTCGCCGTTTACCAATAGGGACTTCCAACGCTGCATCAAGGAAACCCGGGTTGCCGCCACTGAAATCGGAGAAGAGGCAGATCTAACCCGGTACCAGGCGCCGTACTCCAAAAAGAATGAGCGGATAGAGCCGCCCAACCATGAGCCGGTGGCCTTAACCCGTATGGGTAAGCCGTCTTTCGCTCCTGAAGTCGACGCTTCTGCCCTTATATCCAACGATGCTCTATTTGAAGCCTTGCGCTCCATTCAGTGGTCACCCGACGACTCAAGCCAAGAAGCAGAAGATGACTATGGCAGCGAAGAGTCGGCACAGGGGGCTTCCTCAGGCGCTGGTGTCAGTACTGACCCGGCAGCATAGAAAGCCGGCTTAACCTTGCATATGATAGACTTGTAAATGTTTGCCATGACCGCCATTGGTGGGCGGCTTGTAATAGGATAGTAGAAACTTTTGGCGCTTGCTGACACTAGTGCCACCGCGCACTGAAACTTTTAATTGCCTGTGCTCAACACTTATGAATGCCTTGCATCTTAAGTCCTTTTTGGGCTGTGAGAGCCGGCTTATGTAACAGAACGGTGCCGCTGAAACAACAAAGGCGTGTAATGGTTGCTGATGATATCATATGAACGAGTGATCGTTGTCACGGTTGTAATGAATCAAAAAATATAAAAAGGAACTTAGGTAAAAGCTATGCACGGATGTATGTATGTATGCAAAGATGAGTGCAACAAAGAACATAATCTTAAGCCGGAGCAAGCATGAAACCGCCGGCTTGAATAGCATAAGTCGTCCGCCGAACAAAACGTGAAATGGCCGGCTCATAAAGCGCAAGCCAGAATATGCTTTCGTGAAGCTGGCACTTCGGCCTATTGGTTTGTCCTCGCTCTCTGAAAGCCGGCTCTCACACAACCAATCGAACGCTTTAACTCTGATGAGTTCAGGGTCACAGAAGTGATTGACTCACCAGACGTGCGCCGGGTCGTTTTTATAGGGAGTGGCATCTTGCTAACAGGCAGGTTTAACCAACGTTATGACATCTCGCCGGGTTAAAAGGGTTTTGTAAGCTAAACTCCATTTGAGTTGGAAGCCCCCAAGTAACCGAGATCAACAAATAAAGATCCAGTACACAAGCTTTGAGGCAGAACAACACCTTCACACAGTGTTGCTGGTCGTTATTATATTTGATCAAGAACAGGTATATACAGGGTAAAAGGTATGTACAAAGATAGAACCCAGTCAAAGACTTAGGTGTAGTACGGCCGGAGCTGGGCAATATTCCAGGGCCGGCTTGTTTCTTCCTCAGAAGTACGTGATTTTCCTGTTTCACGTATATCAATCAGGTAATATGACCCGTTATTGAGATTCTTGCTAACCACAAAGGGCCCTTCCCAAGGTGGCGAGAGCTTATGCATGCCTGTCTGGTCTTGTATCAGACGGAGCACTAGGTCACCTTCCTGAAAAGTGCGGCTTCGAACTCTACGACTGTGATAGGGACGTAGGTCTTGCTGATAGAGCGCGGATCTGGATGCAGCAAGGTCTCGTTCTTCCTCCAGAGCATCAAGAGCGTCCTAGCGAGCTAACTCATTATCTGATTCCACATAAGCCGCCACGCGAGGGGAGTCATGACGAATATCGCTGGGAAGCACAGCTTCCGCACCATAGACTAGGAAAAACGGCGTATAGCCTGTTGACCTGTTGGGGGTAGTCCGGATGCTCCAAAGTACCAAAGGTAACTCTTCCTCCCAGCAACCCGGCGTGCGCTGCAAAGGCACCAGGAGCCGGGGCTTGATACCGCGTAGCAATTCCTGATTAGCCCATTCCGCCTGCCCGTTGGACTGAGGATGCGCCACTGACGCTAGATCAAGCCGGATATGCTCCTGTTGATAGAACTGTTCCATGGCTCCCTTGGACAGATTGGTCCCATTGTCTGTGATGATGCTGTGCGGGTAGCCAAATCAGAATATCAGCTTTTTCAGAAACTTGACAGTTGTAGCCGCATCGCAGTTGTTGACCGGCTCTGCCTCTACCCACTTGGTAAACTTGTCCACAGCCACCAGTAGGTGTGTATGTTTGTTCTTGGAACGTTTGAAGGGTCCCACCATGTCAAGCCCCCAGACTGCTAACGGCCAAGTAATCGGGATCATCCTCAACTCTTGAGCTGGCACATGGGCCTGACGAGCATATTTCTGGCAACCATCACATTTTCGGACAATGTCCTCTGCATCAGCATGAGCCGTGAGCCAGTAAAAACCGTGCCGGAAAGCCTTGGCGACCAGTGATCTTGAGCCAGCGTGGTGCCCGCAATCGCCAGAGTGAATCTCATTGAGAATTGCATGGCCTTCTTCCGGTGAAACACAACGTTGGAAGACACCAGTGATGCTTCGTCTGTGTAACTCGCCATTGACAATAGTCATAGACTTAGACCATCTGATGATCTGCCGAGCGAGAAGTTCCTCTGTTGGCAGTTCTCCCCGGCTTAAGTAAGCCAAGTAGGGGACCGTCCAATCAGGGATAGCATGGATAGTAGCCACCAGAGCCGCCTCAGGATCAGGAGTAGCCAAATCCTCCTCTGTTGGCAACTTGATAGACGGGTTGTGCAGAACATCCAGGAACACATTGGGCGGCACTGGCTTGCGCTGAGAACCCAAGCGAGAGATTGCGTCCGCCGCCTCATTCTGTCGGCGATCAATGTGGTCCACTTGATAACCTTTGAAATGCCCAGCAATATTTGTGACTGCCTGTCGATAAGCCGCCATAAGGGGATCCTTAGAGTCCCATGTACCTGAGACTTGCCGAGCCACCAAATCTGAGTCGCCCAAACATCTGACCCGGCTTAGGTTCATTTCCTTGGCCATCCGGAGCCCATGAAGCAAAGCCTCGTATTCTGCTGCGTTGTTAGTACAGGTAAACATAAGCCTCAAAACATAACAGAACTTGTCTCCTCGTGGGGAAGTAATCACAACTCCAGCCCCCGAGCCTTCGAGCTGCCTCGAGCCATCAAAGTGTATAGACCAGTATGTTGTGTCAGGCTTCTCTTCGGGAGCCTGCAACTCTGTCCAATCATTGATAAAGTCGACCAACGCCTGAGATTTGATTGTTGTACGAGGCAAATATTTTAGATTATGGGGACCGAGCTCAATAGCCCACTTAGCAACCCGGCCTGTAGCCTCCCGGTTCTGGATGATATCTACAAGAGGCGCTGAACTAACCACCGTGATTGGATGCTCGTGGAAGTAATGCTTCAGTTTGCGGCTAGCCATGAATACTCCGTAGACCAGCTTCTGCCAATGTGGGTATCGCTGCTTAGACTCGCTTAACACCTCGCTGACATAATACACAGGATGCTGGACAGGATATTCCTTGCCATCCTCCTTGCGCTCGGCGATGACAGCCACACTTACAGCCCTGTTATTGGCAGCGATATACAACAGCATCGGCTCCTTCTCGCGAGGGGCAGCAAGGACCGGCGGCTCAGACAACTATTTCTTAAGGGCCTCAAAAGCCTGATCTGCCTCCTTACTCCAGACGAAGTCATTTGATTTCTTGAGCAACTGATATAACGGAATTGCTTTTTCGCCAAGTCGGCTTATGAACCGGCTTAAAGCCGCAACCCGCCCAGCCAGCTTCTGCATGTCATTTAACTTGGCCGGCTTAGCCAGGGTCATGATTACCTTGATTTTCTCCGGGTTAGCTTCAATGCCTCCTTGTAGGGACACCAGAAGCTTTCCTGCAGGGACACAAAAAACACACTTCTCCGGGTTAAGCTTCATCTTGTAGACACGGAGATTGTCAAATGTTTCCTTGAGATCCTCCAATAGAGTATCTTTCTTTCGAGATTTAACCACAATGTCATCCACGTAGGCATGAACATTCCGCCCGATCTGATTGTGGAAACAGTTCTGGACACAACGCTGATAAGTCGCCTGGGCACTCTTCAGACCAAACGACATGGTCGTATAACAGAAGGCCCCGAAAGGCGTGATGAACGCCGTTTTTTCCTGGTCCTCCGGCTTTAGTTTGATCTGATGATAGCCAGAGTAAGCATCCAGGAAACATAAAATCTCACACCCGGCCGTGGCATCAATGATCTGGTCAATACGGGGCAAGGCAAAGGGGTCACTAGGACAAGCCTTATTCAGGTCTGTGTAATCAACACACATCCGCCAAGTCCCGTTTTTCTTCAGAACGAGCACTGGGTTAGCCAACCACTCAGGATGGAAGACTTCAACAATGAACCCGGCAGCTAGGAGCCGGGCCACTTCTTCGCCAATAGCTTTCCGTCTTTCCTCATTGAAGCCACGGAGATACTGGCGAACCGGTTTAAACTTGGGATCCACATTAAGGGAGTGCTCAGCGAGTTCTCTCGGGACACCTGGCATGTCAGAAGGTTTCCATGCAAACATGTCCCGATTCTCACGGATGAACTCGATGAGCGCGCTTTCCTATTTGGGATCCATATTGGCCCCGATGGTGAACTGCTCAGAAGAATTGCCCGAGGTGAAATCAACTTGCTTCGTGTCTCTGGCCGACTTAAACTTGAGCAGGGGGTCAGACTCCGTAGTGGGCTTCTTTAGAGACGTCCTATCAGCCGGGTCAACATTATCCTTGTAATACCGCAACTCCTCTGCGGCGCAAGCCGTCTCAGCATAAGCTGCATCTCCTTCCTCGCACTCGAGTGCAATCTTCCGGTTGCCTTCCACTATGATGGTCCCCCTCGGTCCTGGCATCTTCATCTTCAGGTAGACGTAACATGGCCGCGCCATGAACCACGCATAAGCCGGCCGGCCAAACAAAGCGTGGTACGGGCTCTTAAGCTTAACCACCTCAAAGGACAGAAACTCGGAATGCCAGTTATCCTCTGAACCAAAGGCCACCTCAAGGGAGATTCTTCCCATGGGATATGCTGACTTGCCAGGAACAATGTCGTGAAAGATTGTGGACGATGGAGTGAGCTGCTTATCAGACAGATTCATCCGCTTGAACGTGTCATAATACATGATGTTAATGCTGCTGCCCCCATCCATGAGCACCTTAGTCAGGGTATAACCGCCAACTTGTGGCGCAACCACCAGAGCTAAGTGGCCAGGGTGGTCAAGTAGGACGGGATGATCCGCCCTGCTCCAGGTGACCGGCTGCTCAGACCAGTTGAGATAGTAAGGAGTTGCCGGCTCAACCACATGGGCGGCTCGTCGCTGTACTTTCCGATCCCACTTGCTGGTGCTGGTGGTGAAGACATGATACTGTCCGCTATTTAACTGCTTCGGGTTACTCTGAAACCCTGCTGCACCAGCCTGATGCTGATTTCCCTGGTTGCTCCTCTGGTTGCCACCTCCCGGATTTCCAGCCCCCTGGAACCCGCCGCCTTGGCCACTATTTCCCTGGAAGCCGGGCCCGGCGAAGGGTCCCTGCAAGCCGGCCCCTGAGAAGCCGGGTCCCGGGTTGGCGGGTTGACCGCCGTTGCCTCCCCTATGATGATGATTCTGGAAGATACGCTTGGCGAACTCTTGCATCACATATCAATTTTCCTAGGAGTGAGTGGACGGTTTACCATTATAACTGTGTTTCGGACAAGGAGCTTTGAGGGCTTCCTCGTAAGTGAGAGGGCGAGTGCCAGAGGACTGCTTCCTAGAACCGTCGTTCTGACGCTGACCTTTGTTTTCCGCGTTTGTGTTCGCCACCAAATCAGAGCTAGCATCGTAACCCTTGCGCTTTCCCCCGTTGTTGCTCTGACCGTTGCCGTTGTTCTGCTGCTGACCCTTACCGCCAGCCTTCTTTCCCTTGTCGGATTTTTCCTCGTCTGACAGTGGATCCTTGGTGTTATCTGACTCCGCATACCGGGTTAAGACATCCATGAGGTCTCCCATGTCCTGGACCTTTCGCTTAAGCCGCCCAAGCTTCTGGACCAGCGGCTGGAACTTGCATGTCCGTTCCAGAACAAACACTGCTTGCGCGGCCGAGATGCTGTCTGAGCTGTGTATGACCTCCGCAACCCGGCGAGCCCAGTGATGCGTCGACTCATCCTCACGTTGGACACAACGCTCTAGATCAATAATCGTGGTCGGCCTTTTACAGGTTCCCTGGAAATTTTTGATGAAGCGCTCTTTCAGTTCCTGCCACGTGCTGATAGAATTCGCCGGCAGGTTTTTCATCCAGGTGCGTGCAGGGCCCTCCAACATCAACGGTAGGTAACGTGCCAGGACTGACTCGCATGCACCCAACAAGTCCATTGCCAGCTCATAGCTCTCGACCCACTCCGTAGGCTCTAAATTTGCTGTGTAGTTAGGAACCTTGCGAGGCCCCTTGAAATCTGGGGGTATGCGCGCCTCTCGCAGCGCTGGCACCAAGCAGGGAGTCCCGACCAAGCGGCTCGAAGCACTCTCAAGCCGACCGTCAAGCCGGGTTACCTCGGGTGAACGATGCGCTTCAGGCGGGTTAGCATTCGGTGGCGGGTTAACGCGCGCCGGCGTGCTAACGTGCGCCGGTGGGTTGTGCCCTGCGCGCGCGTTTTCTTCCTCCCACGCTCGCAGAATCCGAGCTGTGTCCGCCACATCCTGCGGGATCTTGGGCTGCTGCTGCTCCGCAAGTGGTTGGACGGCCCTCCGGCGGTGCGCGCTGCTGGAGACCGCAGGCGACTCAGGGCGCTGACTCCTGGAGTGGCTTTGATGAGGGGTTGAGTGAAGACGATGCTGGCTATGCGAGTAGTTGGCTTGCTGCACCACTGCCGTCTTGAGCATTGCAATGGCATTCCTGGCCTCTGTCTGAATTGGGCCATCCCCCTCGATCGGAATAGCTGCCAGGTTGTGGGTTGCTGCCAGCACGTTGTCAACCGGGTTGGAGTAGTGTCCAATTGGGGTCTGGAAACGGTGAGACGGCGGCTGCTACTGCTGATCTGGCATACGAAGTCGGGCCGGCTCGTGCTGCTGAATAGGCTGCTGGAGCGGCGGCTCTCTCGGGGGGATAACTCCAGCCCCCAGGTTCGTCGTAGCCGGCGGCGTGGTGAACAGCTGAGTCGGCTCGAGATTAGCCGGAAACCAGCTCTGATGACACCTCCTGTGAACAAGCTCTGACTCGGCCTGCTGGCGGCACAGGTACTGTGTTTCCTCGTCAAGGTGCTGCCTCTCCGCGGCGATCTGTGCCTGCTCCTGTATCATGCGGGCATTCTCTGTGTTGATGTCCTCTTGGATATTGGCCATCTCCTCGCGACACTTCGTGATCTCCGTGTTGCGCGCCGCTGCGTTCTCTGCGGTGACCGGCTCAGCCAACAGGGTCGCCAGCATAGTCATCAAGTCCGCGAGTGCCTGAACCCCGGTCTTCTGAGAGCCGGAGGCCGAGGCGCCGGCTCCTCCTGAGCCGGTCAGGAGGTTGTTCTGTCCCGCCGTCGGATTGGCTGGGTCTCGTGCTGGATCTTGCCTACCCGCCATGTACACCACCGCGAAGCGAGGCGGATCAGGGCTCTCTGGGAAGACGTTGTCCGTATGCCCCAACCCTCCATCATGCAGTGGAAGAATTGACTCAGTTTCCCCCATCGAGGACTCGCCATCAGATTGGACGAGCGTGTCGTCCTGAGACAGGGAGTTCTCCGACAGGGCCACACCTTGGGTGAAACCCACGAAGACGTGATCTGGGCCGGCTTGACTCGGGCCGGGTCTCACTGGGAGCTGACCCACGCGGCGCGCCGACTCGACGCCGGTGATGCTCTCCAACCCAGTGGCCGGCTCGCCGACCACGCCGATGAAGGTATGGATCTTGCCGAAGGGGACCCGGTACCCGTACTCGACCGAGTCGGCGTCGAGGCCCCAGTGTGAATCATCGATGTAGAACTTCCCGCGGCAGCTCTTGGACATCATGCCAACCGCGTACTTCCCGAACCCTGGAAGAGATCCCGCTAAGAACTCAACTCCACCGTGCGTGGGCCCCATGGTGGGCGCCAACTGTCGTGGTTTTATCGCGACAGATGTCCTAGTAAAAGGACTTAGAGATGAAGCCATCACACTAACGTGGAAGCTTAGCGGGGTTGAACGGGAATGAAAAGACGCCGGGTTACCCAGGTTCGGCCCCTCAAGATGGAGGTAAAAGCCTACGTCATGCTTGTCTATATTGCTGTAGATCTCAATTACAAGGATGCGGATTCGCTAACCTAGCTCTCGAATAGATTGCAACTTAAGTCTTTTCGTGTAGGTGCTCCCTTTTATATATATAGGTGGAACCCTAGATTACATGAGAGTCCGGGTCGTCCCGTGATCCTTCTCCTACTTGTTCTCCACGATGGTCGTCTTCGTTATTCCCCTTCTCATGAGACGGCCCACTGCTTAAGCCGGCCCACACTTGTCAGGCCCCATTAAGCCGGCCCACACAGAGTCCTTAGCCCCACAGTGAGTTGACCCGCCAAGCTTGCCTTACGGCCGGGTTAACACCCTGCCGGGTCTCAATGCCGGTAAATATCCCCAACACCACCCGAACGCCCTCATCGCGCTAGACCTCCCCAACTACTTCCCCAGCACCGGAACCCGCCGTGGCTGCCGCCCTCTCCATCACCGATGCCGCTACGCCGTCGTTCGTCGCCCCACGGTGAGCCACCGCCCCGTCTCCCATCCATTAGATCGTAGATCAACGACTCAGATCAGTTAGGTTGTTTTTTTTTCTTTTTCGAATCGGTATGTGCTAGATTGCGGCCGTCCGCTGGTTTTGTTATGCAGCGAACGGGTATGCACCAGTAGGAACCCGCCACGTGGCCGATGACCTATTCGCAGTTATATTTTCTTTTCTGTTTCACTGTTTAGTCCCTGTAAATTTGCAGTTTAGTCCCTAAACTTCGTTTAGCCACAACTTTTCAACCGTAGATCCAAATTTGATGAAACTAGCGGCAAATTCTCCGTCTTGATTAGATCTATCCATCGATATCATTTTTGCAAACTTTTGCCAATTTAAAATTGGAATTTATTCAGATTTGAATTCAAACTCATTTTGGCCATATCTCCTAAACCGTAACTCCGTTTGAATTGATTCTTTTTGCATTTTGTCACCCTAGCCAAATCCGATTATTTCAAGCAATGTCACAATATTTTCACACAACTAGGATCTGTCCATGAATATTTTGCTCGTATGCCTTGTATGCACTATAGTTCACATCACAAATTTTGAACCTCATGTCACATGTTGTTTTGCACCTAGAATACTTTTGTGATAGTTAAGTGTCTTGCATGTTCATTTGGTTTTTACGAGCCATTTTGTTTTGCATGTTATTTTGGTTCTCTGAAATGATTGCTTATGTGAGTTTATTTACTTTGGCGATAGATTTTCCGGAGTGCGAGGCAGAATATCATCAGTCTCTAGAGTTGAACCAGCAGTACCAAGGCAAGTTCACATTTGACCATACTTAATTACCTAATTTTTTATTATGCACTTAGTCCTTTGTGGTAGGATTGCATGGTAGGAATTTATGCCGGATGGCTATGCTTTTACCTAGTAGTTCATTTGAGGCAGGTCTGAACTATACAACCTTTGTCACCACCGTGTAAGTTTATTTTCACCTCGCTAATGTAGACGTGGATTGGGGAGTGTTCATGGTGAGACATGAGTGACAAAGTAGTAATCAGGACCAAGACTTTTAAATGAACTACCTGGGCGGAATTGGTTTGAATGGTGGCGAAGTACAGTGGGAGCATGCATGGGAAATCCATGGTGGTGCACCACTAGTGGTCTGCCGCCCAGGCTCAAAGGGATCAAACGTGTTTTCATGTCTAGAAGCTTACGTGTGCAGCCACAAGCCAATATGGGCTCTGGCTTAGTTGAGTAGTTAGTGTGACCTCTTCTGGGATAGGCTAGCAGATGTAGAATGAGTAGGTGTACCGGCCTATCCGTGGATTAAGAGGGAATGCTTTCGAAAGACTATGTCTCGATCTTCCGATCAAGGAGGTGGTCGAGTCTTGTGGGGAAAAGTGTGCAAACCTCTGCAGAGTGTCAACCTAATTGATTAGCCGTGTCCCCGGTTATAGACAATTTGAGCTTTTAGTAGTGGAAATGCCGGGAGATCTCATCACCCATAATTTAATCAGTGGGTTTAAATAAACTTTGGGAATGCATTGAGTTGGGGTTGCCATCTCAGTCTTATGCTATTTTGTAGTGGTAGAATAATTCTTTTACAATAGGGAAAACCAACTTTATGCAAAGTTAAACTTAGAGCTTCCACCAGCCAAATTGCATGTACAAATAGGTTCATTATACTTGTGATGTGACTTTCCAGTACATTCCATGTACTGATCTACATGGCTGCAACCTATCATGTTGCAGATATATCCGACGAGGATTAAGGTACGATAGGTTGATGTTCTGCACTCAGCTTTGCTCTTGGAGTTGATGGACTCATTTACTTCTTTGCTTCCGCAGTATTTGTTTAATGGCCTTATGCCATATTTTTGTAATAATTGTATTACTCCTGGACTATCGATGTAATAAAGATGTGTGTTATTTCTGTTATTTCATCGAGTACTGTGTGTGCTAGCAAGTTGATCCAGGGACTAGCAAGGTAAGCACAGAGACTTCGATCCTTATTGGGTCGGATCGCTACAAGATGGTATCAGAGCACACATTGACTGTAGGACGCGACCCCTAGAAAATTGAAAAGCCATATGATGAAAATTCTATTTTAAAATTTCCCTATATATCCGTTGGTCTCGTACTTTTCTCTACTTCATTAAAAATTTCTCCTCTCTTCCAAATGTAGATGTCGGCCGCCATTGTCAAGTTTGAGCAGCTCGATGAGACCATGCCCTTTGGGAGGCAGATGATGAAGATCGTGAAGCACCTGAAGATCGCGCTGCCCACACTCACTGGGACTTTCACGGCCACCTTGCCCGAGGAGACATGATGGAGAATTGATGTCCATATCCCCGGACGCACCATCGGAGTTCACACCGAGCCCATTGACTTCTATCTGGATGTCGGATCATGGGGCTTGGGCATGGGCAGTGATGCTCATATTGCTCTTGGCCGCATTCGGGAGGAGTACGCCGAGGAACTCAAGAAGACCTCCTATGTCATGTACGCGCGCCGCGACGCGAATGGAGAAGTGGTGCGTACTCTGGAGGACGAGACAATAGCTTCCCATATCCAGGACTTGGAGGAGCACATCCGCAGGATGGAGGTGGAGATGAATCACAGTTTGATCGTCACTAAGAACCTCATGACCCGCAAGGTAGAGCTGGAGGAGGAGCTCCAGGATGCTCGCGCCGAGCACGAGGAGGAGATCGATGTGCTGCAAGACAAGTACGACGACCTGAAGCTTCAGTTAGAGGAAGCCGAGGAGAAGCTGGACAACGGGGAAAACATTCAGGAGGATCACTCTTATGGTGCTTACGTCAGCCAGGACAAGGACCAGGATGGCGAGCTTGGAGATGACGACACAGAGAGCGATGCAGCAGGAGCCGACATCAACATGGTTGACTTGTCGTCATCTGATGAGAGTTAGATTTTAGTCCACCATGAGAGTTTAGGGATTCGATTTCATTATTTGATTAGTTTATTTATTTGTGAGACCATGTCAAATCTTGTGACATGGCCTATCTTAGGTTGATGATTTGTGTGAACCTCTTTGATTGAAATTGAACTGGCATGATTTGAAGTTTTATTACTATCATTTGCATATGGGTAGTGTGATTTTCCTCATTAGACCATTGTTCTTTTCTAATTTCTCATCCACTCTAAACCCATCAGATGCCTCCGAGACGTGACCCGGTATCCAACTTTCCACCGGAGCTCACTCAGTTGATTTAGAACCGGAATGCCCTTATGCAGATGCTTATCCAGAACCAGAACAACAACGACAACCCACCGCCGACACCCCCAGTTGACAGTCTTACCCGTTTTCTGAGGCTGAACCCACCCGTGTTCTCCAGCAGCACGGAGCCAATCGTTGCAGATGACTGGATTCGCAAGATAGGAAGGGAGCTCGCCACAGCAGGGTGCAATGATGCAGAGAAGGTGAGGTTTGCCGCTCACCAGCTGGATGGACCGTGATGTCTACTACACAAATTATTCTTGTAGACTCGTGTTGGGCCTCCAAGCGCAGAGTTTTGTAGGACAGTAGCAATTTTCCCTCAAGTGGATGACCTAAGGTTTATCAATCCGTGGGAGGCGTAGGATGAAGATGGTCTCTCTCAAACAACCCTGCAATCAAATACAAGAAATCTCTTGTGTCCCCAACACACCCAATACAATGGCAAATTGTATAGGTGCACTAGTTTGGCGAAGAGATGGTGATACAAGTGTAGTATGGATAGTAGATATAGGTTTTTGTAATCTGAAAATAAAAAAACAGCAAGGTAGCAAACGATAAAAGTGAGCACAGACGGTATTGCAATGCTTAAAAACAAGGCCTAGGGTTCATACTTTCACTAGTGCAATCTCTCAACAATGCTAACATAATTTGATCATATAACAATCCCTCAACGTGCGACAAAGAATCACTCCAAAGTTCCTATTAGCGGAGAACATAAGATAGAAATTGTTGTAGGGTACGAAACCACCTCAAAGTTATCCTTTCCGGTCAATCTATTGAGCCATCCCTATAAGTGTCATAAACGGCCCTAGAGTTCGTACTAAAATAACACCATATGATACGCATCAACCAACTCTAATGTCACCTAGATACTCCAATGTCACCACAAGTATCCATGAGTTGATTATTCGATATGCATCAAACAACTTCAGATCATAATATTCAGTCCACACAAAGAACTTCAAAGAGTGCCCCAAGATTTCTACCGGAGAAAGTAGGACGAAAACATGCATCAACCCTTATGCATAGATTACCCCAATGTTACCTCAGGAATCCGCGAGTTGAGTGCCAAAACATACATCAAGTGAATCAATATAATACGCCATTGTCACCACGGGTATTCATATGCAAAACATACATCAAGTGTTCTCAAATCCATAAAATTATTCAATCCGATAATAGTGAAACCTCAAAGGTAAAAACTCAATTCATCACAACAAGATAGAGAGGGAGAAACACCATATGATCCAACTATATTAACAAAGCTCGCGGTACATCAAGATCGTGCCAAATCAAGAACACGAGAGAGAGAGATCAAACACATAGCTACCAGTACATACCCTCAGCCCCGAGGGTGAACTACTCCCTCCTCGTCATGGAGACCCCCGGAATGATGAAGAGGGCCTCCGGTGATGATTCCCCCTCCGGCAGGGTGCCGGAAAAGGGCTGTAGATGAGATCGTGGAGGTACAGAGGCTTGCGGCGGCGTAAAAACTCATCTAGGTTAACTTTCGGGGGTTTCTGAATATATATGATTTTTCAACGTTGGAATCACGCAAAGAGGTGCCACAGGGGGCCCACAAGGCACCAGGGCGCGCCTGGGGGGGTGGCGCGCCCTGGTGGCTTGTGGGGCCCCTGTGGGTCTTCTGCTGCTCCCCCGAAGCTTCCTGGGTCTGTTTCCTTTCAGAAAAAATCGTCAAAAAGTTTCGCTGCATTTGGACTTCATTTGATATGGATTTTCTGGAAAACCAAAAACAAGCAGAAAACAGCAACTGGCACTGGGCACTAGGTCAATATGTTAGTCCATAAAAATCATATAAAAGCCATATAAAAGTGCACCAAAATCATACAAAACTATAATAAACATGGCATGAATACTTCATAAATTATAGATACGTTGGAGACGTATCAGCATCCCCAAGCTTAATTCCTGCTCGTCCTCGAGTAGGTAAATGATAAAAGAAATAATTTATGAAGTGTGAATGCTAGCATAGTGCATAAGTTTGATCAAGGATAATTTCAATCACTTTTCCTAGCATCATAACAACAACTTTTTCTCATAAAACTCATCATGATAAAGTAGCAATCAATTCACATGTTATGGTTTAAACAATTCATTCTCTTGAAACTTAACAACATATGTTCTTAGTCACCAAACAATTGCAATTCAACTTAATTTCAACAAAGTCTAAGTAAGAGCTCCACATACTCAATTATCATATAGTCTTCTATGATTGCTAGTACTCAAAGCATATTTTTAGAACAAATGACATTCATCGAACACAGAGAAAGATAGGGGCATAATTTTCGCCTCCCAACTCATTTATCATAGAGATAATTGTCAACAATAATAATTCATGATCAAATATATTTGACTGGCCATATGTGCCTGGATCTTTCCCCACCACATGATGCTTGCCAACTAGAGAATAATTAAGGTTGAAATGAGAATGAATACTTATTGACTCTTGCATAAAGGTAAATACATAAAAGTAAATACATAAAAGTAAAAGATAGGCCCTTCGCAGAGGGAAGCAGAGGTTGTCATGCGCTTTTTATTTTTGGATGCAAAAGTCCTTAATGCAAAGGAACGTCACGTTATATTGCCCCTTGTGATAGCAACCTTTATTATGCAGTCCGTCGCTTTTATTTCTTTACCATCACAAGTTCGTACAATGCTTATTTTCCCTTGCAATAAAAGATCATACATATTTTAGTAGCAATTTTTATTGCTTTTTGCACCGATGACAACTTACTTGAAGGATCTTATTCAATCCATAGGTAGGTATGGTGGACACTCATGGCAAAAACTGGGTTTAATGGTTTTTGGATGCACAAGTAGTATCTCTACTTAGTACGAATTTTTGGCTAGCAAAAGATCCTAAGCAAGCACCACATGTTGGAGGATCCATAACAATATAACTTCTATGCAAATATACCCAAACATAACTCATTACGTTGTATTCCTTGTCCAACTTCAATTAATTTGCTCAAGTTTGAAAATAATTAATGGGTATTCACAATCATAAAAGATGTCCAAGATAATATATTTATATGTGAAAGTTCTCTTCCTTATACTAATCATTCATGAATTGCTTGTATGACCAATGTTGTGATTGTCAAGCTTCAATAGATTTCACTTTCTAAACCCAATGTGAAACTACTACTAGACATGATACAAGCATATGAAGCACATATAATTTCAACTTTATGATATTCAATTCATTCAATAATTTACTCATAGGATATAAGTGAAGAACAAGAGGAAATGACAAACTACTCCAAAAAGATATAAGTGAAGATCAAATGAGTAGTTAAGTAAATAGGTAGCTATGTGAGGACTCTCTCTCATTTAAAATTTCAGATCTTGATAATTTTATTGAAACAACAAAGAAAACAAAATAAAATGACATTCCAAGAATAACACATATCATGTGAAGAAGCAAAAACTTAGGCTCAACCAAGACTAACCGATAATTGTTGATGAAGAAAGGTGGGATGCCTACCGGGGCATCCCCAAGCTTAGATGCTTGAGACTTCTTGAAATGTTATCTTGGGGTGCCTTGGGCATCCCCAAGCTTAAGCTCTTGCGTCTCCTTAATTTCTCTCATATCATGGCTTCTCCTAAATCTTAAAAACTTCATCCACATAAAACTCAACAAGAACTCGTGAGATAAGTTAGTATAAATCAATGCAAAACCTTATCATTCTCTACTGTAGAAAATCACTAAAATTATAATTTAACATTGCATACTAAATGCCTCTGCATATTTAATACTCCTATCCTCAAATAGAATCATTAAACAAGCAAACATATGCAAACAATGCAACTATAACAGCAATCTGCCAAAACAGAACAGTCTGTAAAGGGGGATTTAAAATTCATACTTCCCTAACTCCAAAAATTCTGAAAAATTACCACATGACATAGAACTCATGCATGCTTACTGTGTAAAAATTTCAGATTTTTATCATGTTCTGACTATTCAGGAATATTCTGGACATAACAGAAAACTTTCTGTTTTTAAACAGCAACACATGAACTTGCAAACTCGGCATGGTAAAGGCTATAATTGGCATTTTATTGAACTAAAAGATACAAAACATGATTATTGATAATAGCAAGCAAATATCAACAAAAGAAAATGACGCTCCAAGCAAAACTCATATTATGTGACGAATAAAAATATAGTCCCAAGTGGGTTACCGATAATGTTGAAGACGAAAGAGGGGATGCCTTGGGCATCCCCAAGCTTAGGGTCTTGCCACTCCTTATTCTCCTCATATCGATATCTCACCCAAAACTTGAAAACTTCAATCACACAAAACTTAACGGAACTTTGTGAGATAGGTTAGTATGATAAAAATAAATCATCCACTTAGGTACTGTCAAGACAAGATTCATAATTGTTATCACATAATGCCTACTGTAGTCTATCATTTCCACAATTTATATCTCATAATATAAGCTATGGACACACTAAAACAAGCAAACTATGCAATGAAAACAGAATCTGTCAAAAACAGAACAGCATGTAGTGAGCGATTTAAAAACCATAATTATGTACCTCCAAAAATTCTGAAAAATTAGGACAACGTAAACAATTTGTAACCCAATACTGTGTAAAAATTTCAGAATTTTCTCACGCTCCAGTACAGAATAGAAATTCCAGCACTGGACGCAAAAGTTTCTGTTTTTGCACATAATCAAATCGACAAGTATCCACACTATCCCAAAGGCTTTACTTGGCACATTATTGAAAGAAAACATATAAAACATGATTACCACAGTAGCTTCATCATGTGAACACACAAAAACAGAAGGTATAAGTATTGGTTTGTCTCCCAACAAGCGCTTTTCTTTAATGCCTTTTTAGCTAGGCATGATGATTTCAATGATGCTCACATAAAAGTAAAGAATTGAAACACAAAGAGAGCATCATGAAGCATATGACTAGCACATTTAAGCCTAACCCACTTCCTATGCATGGGGATTTTGTGAGCAAACAATTTATGGGAGCAATAACCAACTAGCATAGGAAGGCAAAACAAGCATAACTTCAAAACCTTGAACAGAAAGAGAGGAAACTTGATATTATTGAGAAGCCTACAAGCATATGTTCCTCTCTCATAGTAATTTTCAGTAGCATCATGAAGAAATTCAACAATATACCCATCACACAAATCATTCTTTTCATGATCTACAAGCATAGAAATTTTATTACTCTCCACATAAGCAAAATTATTCTCATGTATAGTAGTGGGAGCAAACTCAACAAAATAGTTATCATGTGATACTTGATTGGCATAATCCAATTGAAAATTAAAATCTTTTTTTTGCGCGGGGGGGGGGGGGGGGGGGGGGGTTGAAAATTAAAATCATGATGACAAGTTTCATGGTTATCATTATTCTTTATAGCATACATCTCATCACAATAGATAGAAGGCATGCAATCATCATAATAAGTTTTCTCATCAAAACTTGGGGGACTAAAAATATCATCTTCATCAAACATAGCATCCCCAAGCTTGTGGCTTTTCATATCATTAGCATCATGGATACTCATAGAATTCATACTAACAACATTGAAATCATGCTCATCATTCAAAGATTTTATGCCAAACATTTTATTGAATTCTTCTTCTATCAATTGAGCACAATTTTCCGCTCCATCATTTTCAAGAAAAACATTATAAAGATGAATAATACGAGGCAACCTCAATTCCATATATTTTTTGTAGTTTTCTTTTATAAACCAAACTAGTGATAAAACAAGAAACTAAAAGATTCGATTGCAAGATCTAAAGATCTACCTTCAAGCACTCACCTCACCGGTAATGGCGCCAGAAAAGAGCTTGATGTCTACTACACAACTTATTCTTGTAGACTCGTGTTGGGCCTCCAAGCGCAGAGTTTTGTAGGACAGTAGAAATTTTCCCTCAAGTGGATGACCTAAGGTTTATCAATCCGTGGGAGGCGTAGGATGAAGATGGTCTCTCTCAAACAACCCTGCAATCAAATACAAGAAATCTCTTGTGTCCCCAACACACCCAATACAATGGCAAATTGTATAGGTGCACTAGTTCGGCGAAGAGATGGTGATACAAGTGTAGTATGGATAGTAGATATAGGTTTTTGTAATCTGAAAATAAAAAAACAGCAAGGTAGCAAACGATAAAAGTGAGCACAAACGGTATTGCAATGCTTAAAAACAAGGCCTAGGGTTCATACTTTCACTAGTGCAATCTCTCAACAATGCTAACATAATTTGATCATTTAACAATCCCTCAACGTGCGACAAAGAATCACTCCAAAGTTCCTATTAGCGGAGAACATAAGATAGAAATTGTTGTAGGGTACGAAACCACCTCAAAGTTATCCTTTCCGATCAATCTATTGAGCCATCCCTATAAGTGTCACAAACGGCCCTAGAGTTCGTACTAAAATAACAACATATGATACGCATCAACCAACTCTAATGTCACCTAGATACTCCAATGTCACCACAAGTATCCATGAGTTGATTATTCGATATGCATCAAACAACTTCAGATCATAATATTCAATCCACACAAAGAACTTCAAAGAGTGCCCCAAGATTTCTATCAGAGAAAGTAGGACGAAAACGTGCATCAACCCCTATGCATAGATTACCCCAATATCACCTCGGGAATCCGCGAGTTGAGTGCCAAAACATACATCAAGTGAATCAATATAATACCCCATTATCACCACGGGTATTCATATGCAAGACATACATCAAGTGTTCTCAAATCCATAAAAGTATTCAATCCGATAATAGTGAAACCTCAAAGGTAAAAACTCAATTCATCACAACAAGATAGAGAGGGAGAAACACCATATGATCCAACTATATTAACAAAGCTCGCAGTACATCAAGATCGTGCCAAATCAAGAACACGAGAGAGAGAGACCAAACACATAGCTACTAGTACATACCCTCAGCCCTGAGGGTGAACTACTCCCTCCTCATCATGGAGACCGCCGGAATGATGAAGAGGGCCTCTGGTGATGATTCTCCCCTCCGACAGGGTGCCGGAAAAGGGCTGTAGATGAGATCGTGGAGGTACAGAGGCTTGCGGCGGCGTAAAAATTCTTCTAGTTTAACTTTCGGTTTTTTTTGAATATATATGATTTTTCAGCGTTGGAATCACGCAAAGAGGTGCCACAGGGGGCCCACAAGGCACCAGGGCACGCCTGTGGGGGGGGGGGATGGCGCGCCCTGGTGGCTTGTGGGGCCCCTGTGGGTCTTCTGCTGCTCCCCTGAAGCTTCCTGGGTCTGTTTCCTTCCAGAAAAAATCATCAAAAAGTTTCGCTGCATTTGGACTTCATTTGATATGGATTTTCTGGAAAACCAAAAACAAGCAGAAAACATCAACTGGCACTGGGCACTAGGTCAATATGTTAGTCCATAAAAATCATATAAAAGCCATATAAAAGTGCACCAAAATCATACAAAACTATAATAAACATGGCATGAATACTTCATAAATTATGGATACGTTGGAGACGTATCAGACCGGCAGCTTCATGGTGGGAGAACTACACCACCACGTACCCCATGGAGAGTGTCGTGGTTTTGTCGCGACAGATGTCCTAGTAGAAGGACTTAGTGGTGAGGCCATCGCAACTAGGTGGTAGCTTGAACGGGGTTGATCGGAATCGAGAGACGCGAGTTTTACCCAGGTTCAGCCCCTCACGGTGGAGGTAAAAGCATACGTCCTGCTTGATTGATATTGATGATCATAGTCACAATTACAAGGGTGCTGTTTCCCTGATTCTGTCTCGAGAGCTATCAAAACGTCTGTCTTGAGACCTGCCAAAACATCTGTCTCCAGACTTATCTGTCTATCTAGACCTCTAAAAACCTGACCCTCTTGGGGTGCCCCGCCCCTCCTTATATAAGTTGAAGGGGCGGGTTACATGTAGAGTCCTAGTAGAATTAGGACTTAACCTATTCTGACTTCCCATCACGGGCTTCTCACCGTGGGCTTCTTAACGCCTGGGCTTCTTATCTCCAGGCGGCTCATTTTCATGGCTAAGTACTTGCCGGGTTACAATCTGCCGGGTCACAATCTGTCTGCCGGGTTACAACTGTCTGCCGGGTTAGAAACTATCTGCCGGCTTACAACTGTCTGCCGGGTTAGAAACTGTCTGCCGGCTTACAACTGTCTGCCGGGTTAGAAACTATCTGCCGGCTTACAACTGTCTGTCGGGTCAGGATCTGCCGGGTTAAATCCAGAAATGACTTAACGTCAGGGCGACTTAAGCCCAGAGATGACTTAACGTCATGGTGACTTAAGCCCAGAGATGACTTAATCTTCAGGGCGGCTTATCCCTATGAGCCGGGTCTTGGTCGTGGGGAATATCCCCAACATTAGCCCCCAGTTTAGCTTTGAATTTATTCATGCTAAACTCTTGCAATAAGAGTATGTAAAGGGACCGGCTCACTCAAAAAGACCAGTTTTAGTTCATTGACCAACTCCTGAAAAGTCTGAATCTCTGTCATATCAATATGCTGACGCTGGTTCCTTGCAGAAAAAATAACCCTTATGATATCTTGAATTGTCTTCAAAAATGCCTTGGTTTGATAAAAAGAATATTACATCTGATGTTGTACCAACTTTCAATGCTTCAGACTTGTCTGAATAGCTTAGAGCAAATAATCTTTGCAAATTTCTCCATCAAAAAATATGAGACCTGGTTTGCTCAACACTGAAAATTTTGAAGGTGTTCTACTTATATCCATATTACCTGCAGCCCCCAAGTCTTAAGAGGGGAATGTAGTGATAGCTTAAGACTTGCTCCAATATGAATGTTGCAAACTTGGAGAAATCCGGGTTGTTCATCTAAGTCGCCAGTCATAAGTTGAATGTTCTACATATGTAGCCCCCAAGTACTGGATTGTCTTTGTCTGCAGCAACCTGGGACTTGTAATTGCCTTATGCTCATAAAACTTCAACCATTGTAGCCCCCAAGGGCCGGGTCATTATGCAATAATGAGCAGGGACTTTGCAGATCTAATTATATAGACTTGAGGAGTTTTGTGTAGCCCCCAAGGGCCGGGTCATCAGTATGTGATGGGTCGGGTCTTCCAATTTGGACCTTATGACTTTGGCAAAGAACTGAATGCTATAGCCCTCAAGGGCCAGCTCAGTAAGATATACTGAGCTGGAACTTAGGAACTGACGGGAGGCTGGCTCATCTACCTGAAATAACCGAGTCTGTTGACAATGTGATGATTTGAAAAGCAGCTTGCATTAGCCTCCAAGTGTCGTGGTGCATGCTTGCAGCGACACGGGACTTGAATACTTGATGTAATCTTGATTTGAATAATGTAGCCCCCAAGTGCCGGGTCGCATGCCTGCAGCGACTCGGGACTATTCCTTCCATTGTAGGATAAAATCATATTCACTGTCTGGATGATGTTATTGAATGCTTTGCATATCAATATTGAACCATGCTCCTTGCTGTAAGCTGGTATTTTTGGATGAAGAAATAATAGCCATTTTTTCTGAAGCGGCTTTTGAAAACCTCAATCATCCAATACTGGTTATGATAACCATAATGAAAATCCAGCCATGTTAGCTATTAAAGATTTGAATAATATAACTCGGTTTGAAAACCGGCTCCTGCAATATAAACCAGGATATCCATGCATAGATGAAGCATGGTATGATGACGCAATGATGATGCAATGTATGATGCAATGCATGATGATGTATGATAACAGAGTATAAAAATGCCGGCTTTCGAGGCACGACATAAGACCGGCTTGCAAGGCTCGAGTCTTGGTTTCACTTCCTGTGGAAGCAGGCTTTTTGGCCTCTTTTGGTTTGTCCTATCTCTCTGAAAGCCGGCTCTCACGCAACCAATCGAGCGTTTTAACTCCGATGAATTCAGGGTCACCTTTGTGATTGACTCATTAGGCGTACGCTGGGTCGCTTTTTAGGGAGTAGCATCTTGCTAATAGGCAGGTTTAACCAAGTATAGTTTGGCTGGTTGGTTTATCCTCGCTTTCTGAAAGCCGGCTCTCACACAACCAATCGAGCGTTTTAACTCCGATGAATGCAGGGTCACCTTTGTGATTGACTCATCAGACGTACGCCGGGTCATTTTTTAGGGAGTAGCATCTTGCTAACAGGCAGGTTTAACCAACTTACGGCATCTCGCCAGGTTAAAGGGTTTTGTAAGCTAAACTCGATGAGTTGGAAGCCCCCAAGTAACCATATGATCATGGAAAAAATGCTCAGCATAGCCGGCTTGATTCCTTTGACACTTATTGAGCAGGCCGGGTCATCCTTGAGACCAGGTCCTGTAAGTCGGCGCGGACGGGCGATTCGACCGCGGGCACAGACGGATGAATCGGCCGCGGCGTGAGCAGATGAGTCGGCCGTGTTTTGATGTAGACCGAAACCGCATGGGCGGCGGTTTGCACACACGTTTATTGAGCAGTATTGCACGGTCGGATGCTGGCGCACGATAATGTTGGCACGAGCTCTGCATCCGTGGTACGACGATCTCCCTTGCAGTGAAGAATTGTCCTGCATAAAAAATATCGCTAGCCAGAGTAATTGTTCTCGAAAAATGTATCAATAAAAATCGACTGGATAAATTTCACCTGATTCGTCTGGATGACAGATGATCCGCATATAGCGGTATGGACCACCTCCAGTAATTTCAACGGCGAGTTAGTCACTCTCTCCGGCGGAAGCAAAGCGGCTTGCAGCGCGACCGTAGCATAACAGGAGCTGGGCGGCTCGGAACGGACCGACGGGGCAGACCAGGGCAGCAGAGTCGAGTCTGTGCCTACATCCCGCGTCCTCCTCCTGGTCGTGCTGACCCTTCCACTTTTTTTTTTTGCATCTGAAGTCTCTCTTTATTTTTTCTTTTCTCGGGAGTGGTTGAAAGAGGCAGCCAGGTGTGGCGAGTTTGGCCGGCTTACATGCGCGATGGAGAAGACGGCAGGGCCCCTCGACGCGCGACGGCGGGGGCGGCAAGGCCGGCTCGATGCGCAACGGAGGAGACGGCAGGAGCGGCTCGGTGTGCGACGGGGTCGCGAGGCTGTGGCCGGGTCGAGGTAGAAAAGGCAGCTCCGGCGAGCCACGGCGACAGCGCGGAGGCAGGTCCGCTCGAAGTGGCGGTTTGGCACGGAGCGAGGCGGCTCGAGGCACGGCGGCAGAGACAAGCCAGCCCGAGGCGGCTTGGAGGCGATGGCGAGTGAGGCCGCGGCGGTGCTTGACGAGGTGGCGCTCGACGCGCAGGAGAGCCGGGGCGCGCGCGAGACGGAGGCGGAGTCCGGCGGCTTGGAGCATGGTCCGTGCGGGGGCGGCTGGGCCGACTCAAGGCGCAGCGGCAGAGGCGGGCCGGCTCGAGGTGCGATGGCGGAGGCTGGCCGGCTCGACGCGCGGCAGCAGAGGCGACGGTGCGGCGGCAGAGGGCCGGCTCGAGGCGCGGCAGCAGAAGCGATGGTGCGGCGGCGGAGGGCCGCCTCGAGGCCGACCACAGCAGAGGAGACGGCGCAAGGCCGACTACGGCAAAGGGACGAGGCGGGCCACCGCAAGGGCAGCTCGGCGGAAGGCCGGCTCGGTGAGGGTGGAGTGAGGCCGGCTTGCTGCAGCGGAGAGGCGGCCCGAGCGAGGGCCGGGACTCGGACGGCGGCTCGATGTGGCTTGGCACGCCGGTGAGCCCACGGCGGCGAGACGTGGCGCAAGGTGAGGCGACAGCTCGGAGCGGAGACGATTCGGAGGCGACGCTGGAGAGACGGCGGCGGCTTGCGGCAGAGGTTCCGGCGAGGTGGTGAGGTACGGGCGGCCCGAGCGAGGGACGCGACTCGGACGGCGGCTCGAGGTGGCTTGGCACGCCGGTGAATCCGGGTCGCGAGGCGGCGCGAGGCGGGGCCGGCTTGGAGCGGCAAGGCGGGCGGCTTGGCACGAGGCCGGGCAGCTCGGAGGCGGAGGCGAGCCACAACGGGGGCCGCGACTTAGCGGCGGAGACCGAGGTGGAGGCGGCTCGACGACGACAAGGGCACGCCTGCTGTCCGTCAAGGAGAGGCCACGGCGGAGGCGGAGGCGGCAGCTTGCGGCGAAGGCAGAGGCGAGCCGGTGGGGCAGCGGCGACTTGGCCGGCTGCGGCTGAGGGGGCAGCTCGGCGAGGCGAGCCACGCGCCACAACAGAGGCGGAGACCAGCAAAGGCGGCTCGGCGGTGCGGCGACGGAGGTGGACGGCCACGGTCCGGTGGAGGCAGAGGCACGCCGGCGACGGACGATTCGCCGTGGTGGCAGAGGCGGCGGCTTGGAGTAAGGGCCGGCCCTCGGGGCAACGAGGCATGGCGGTGGCAGCTCGGTGGCGGGCTACTGCGGAGTCGGCTCAAGGCGGGGACGGCTCTCCCACGGCGGAGGTGGAGCGGCGCGTCGATGGAGCAACTCCAAGGCGGGCGCGGCTCACCAACGGCGGGTCACAGTGGTTGACGAGGCGGAAGCAAACCGTTGACCTAGTCGCCGACGGCTTGAGGTATGGGCGTCGGCGTTTTCGGAGGCCACGGAGGTTCACCACGGCTACGGTAGAGGTAGAGGCGGAGACCGGCTCGAGGCGGCTCGGAGAGGCGAGCGTTGTGAAGGTGGACAGCTTGGCATGAGGCTGCGGGCGTGGCCGCAGCGGACCCGCGGCAGAGGAGACGCGACAGGTCGACGAGGCGGCTTCGGAAGGCGGACCGGCGAGGCGAGGCTGGCTCGCGGCAGAGGAGGCTACTCGGAGGCGGCGGGCGGCTTGAGGCTCCCCGGCGAAGCGAAGCGAGGCGGCGGCTCGTGAGGCAAACAAGGCCAGGGCGTGTGGGGGCGACTCAGCTTGCGTGAATCCGGGTCGGGGCCGTTGACTCCCAGTCGTGACTGTCTTTGCTTCCGGATCGTGGCCATCCCCTCCTTTTTTTTTATATTGATCTAAGACCAAACCAATCCCAGGTTGACTGCGGAGATTCGGTGGTTGGCCCGGTTATACACGGGTAAAACTTGGACTGTGGCTGATCGGGGCAGCAATATCTCCTCTCTCCAGCTCTTGTGTGCTCCGTACGGGGCTAGCGGGCGCAGGTTTTGGCACTGTAACGATCATATCTCCGCCTGGGTGTGCGTTGCTGTAGTTTTCTGTCGGTCTCAATCGTAGTAGATATTGATCCGCCCTCGGACAGATCGTCACAGACATGTGTGGCGTCTCATACGATGAAACCCTAGCTTCTCTTGAACTCAATCTTGTACATTCTGTTTTTACGGCTCGTTGACGATGTAGATTCTTCCACACTGGCTCTTCTTCAACCAGTCAATCGCGAGCTTCTCGATCCCTAGAAGAGCTCCCTCCAAGAACACAACACCACCGTGCAGGGCCCCACGGTGGGCGCCAACTGTCGTGGTTTTGTCGCGACAAATGTCCTAGTAGAAGGACTTAGTGGTGAGGCCATCGCAACTAGGTGGTAGCTTGAACGGGGTTGATCGGAATCGAGAGACGCGAGTTTTACCCAGGTTCAGCCCCTCACGGTGGAGGTAAAAGCCTACGTCCTACTTGATTGATATTGATGATCATAGTCACAATTAGAAGGGTGCTGTTTCCCTGATTCTGCCTCGAGAGCTATCAAAACGTCTGTCTTGAGACCTGCCAAAACATCTGTCTCCAGACTTATCTGTCTATCTAGACCTCTAAAAACCTGACCCTCTTGGGGTGCCCCGCCCCTCCTTATATAAGTTGAAGGGGCGGGTTACATGTAGAGTCCTAGTAGAATTAGGACTTAACCTATTCTGACTTCCCATCACGGGCTTCTTATCATGGGCTTCTCACCGTGGGCTTCTTAACGCCTGGGCTTCTTATCTCCAGGCGGCTCATTTTCATGGCTAAGTACTTGCCGGGTTACAATCTGCTGGGTCACAATCTGTCTGCCAGGTTACAACTGTCTGCCGGGTTAGAAACTGTCTGCCGGGTTAGAAACTATCTGCCGGGTTAAATCCAGAATAGACTTAACGTCAGGGCGACTTAAGCCCAGAGATGACTTAACGTCATGGTGACTTAAGCCCAGAGATGACTTAATCTTCAGGGCGGCATATCCCTATGAGCCGGGTCTTGGTCGTGGGGAATATCCCCAACAGAGAGTGTGGCTTGGACTCAGTTCCAGCAGGCGTTCCGCACTGCTCATGTTTCAGCTGGAGCTATGAATCTCAAGAAGAGGGAGTTCCGCAACTTACGCCAGGGGAACCGTTCAGTGGGAGAGTATGTTGATGAGTTCAGCAAGTTGGCCCATTATGCTCCAGGAGACGTGGCCACAGATGCAGCCAAGCAGGAGAAGTTTCTGGAAGGACTGAACGACGAGCTGGGAGTTCAGTTGATGGTGGTGACTTTTGAGAACTATCAAGAGTTGGTTGACAAGGCTATCATTCTCGAGGGCAAGCATCAGCAGATAGAGAGCCGCAAGAGGAAATATGGTCAGGGCAAGTTTCAGTCTAGAGCTCAGCAGAAGCCCCGATACACCTCGCTCCCGGGATATGATGGTTTAGGATCCAGTAAGTTTGGAGGGCACAACCATCATAACCATGGTGGTCATTTTCAGCATGGAGGCAATGGCCACAAGAATGGCAATGGGAATGGAGGAAATGGCAATCCCCAGCGTTCCAGCCCTGCTACACCAGTGAGGAAGGATCTGAGTCACATCACCTGCTTCAAGTGCAAGAAAACAGGGCACTACTCCAACGAGTGTCCCGAGCTGCAGAATGGAAATGGCAATGGGAGTTCTGGAGGCAAGAAGCCTAATCCTTTCACTAAGGGGCATGTGAATCATGTCAATGTGGAGGAAGTCTATGAGCAGCCTGATGCAGTGATTGGTAAGTTCTTGGTTAATTCATTTCCAGCACTCATTCTTTTTGACACTGATGCATTGCATTCATTCATATCAAGGGGATTTGTGGATAAGCATAAGTTGCCTACCGTAGCTCTTAAGTCACCCATCCTAGTGAGTTCTCCGGGAGCAGAGTCTATGGTTAGTCAGGGATGTTTTCAGTTACCTCTGAACATAGGGGGACATGTCTTCCCCACAGATATGATCGTACTTGAGTCACAAGGATTGGATGTTATCTTAGGCATGGATTGGTTGTCCAAGTATGAGGGGAGCATTGATTGCGCCAGTAGGTCAATTTTTCTCACCACCCTGAGGGAAAACGGATCAAGTATGTGTCCAGGTTTAAACCTAGGACTCTGGTGAACTCTCTTACGGGAGTTGTCCAGGAGGAAGTACCCGTGGTGAAGGATTATCCCCATGTATTTCCAGAGGATTTACCAGGTATGCCACTAGATCGGGAGATTGAGTTTTTGATTGAGCTGCTGCCAGGCACAGGACCTATCTCCAAGAGGCTGTATCGGATGCCTGCTAATGATTTGGAAGAAGTCAAGAAGCAGATTAAGGAGTTGCTGGAGAAAGGGTATATTCGCCCGAGTTCAGTACCTTGGGGAGCCCCAGTACTCTTAGTGGAGAAGAAGGATGGAACCTTGAGGATGTGTCTGGATTACCGCTCTTTGAACGAGGTGACCATCAAGAACAAGTATCCTCTGCCGATGATCAATGGCTTGTTTGACCAGCTAGAGGGAGAAAGTGTTTTCTCCAAGATCGATCTTCGATCCGGTTATCACCAGTTGAAGAAACGTGAGAAGGATATTCCCAAGACAACTTTTACCACGAGGTATGGGCTTTATGAGTATACAGTCATGTCCTTTGGTTTGACTAATGCCCCTGCCTATTTTATGAGTATGATGAACAAGGTATTCATGGAGTTCTTGGATAAATTTGTTGTGGTATTCATTGATGATATATTGGTTTACTCCAAGAATGAGGAGGAACATGCCGAGCATCTGCGCTTAGTTCTGGAGAAGATCAGAGAACATCAACTTTATGCCAAGTTCAGCAAGTGTGAGTTTTGGTTAAAGGAAGTGGGGTTTCTTGGACATGTTGTGTCAGGTGAAGGGATTGCAGTGGACCCTTCCAAGGTTGAAGCCATCACCGAATGGAAGGCACCCACCTCCGTCGGTGAGATTCGCAGTTTCCTTGGACTTGCAGGATATTACCGGAGGTTTATTGAGAATTTCTCCAAGATTGCAAAGCCCATGACAGAGTTGTTGAATAAGGACACCAAGTTCGTTTGGACTGAAGAGTGTGAAGCCAGCTTTCAAGAGTTGAAGAAGCGTTTGGTTACAGCCCCAGTGCTAGTTCTGCCTGACATACAGAAGGATTTTCAGGTGTATTGTGATGCTTCATGTCAGGGACTTGGAGGTGTTCTTATGCAAGAGGGAAAGGTTGTATCTTATGCCTCACGATAGCTTCGACCTCATGAGTTGAACTATGCCACGCATGATTTGGAGTTAGAAACCGTGATGCATGCACTCAAGACTTGGAGGCACTATCTTATTGGGAATCATTGTGATGTTTACACGGACCACAAGAGTTTGAAGTATATTTTCACGCAGAAGGAGTTGAACCTCAGGCAAAGGAGATGGTTGGAACTTATAAAGGATTATGACATGAGTGTGCATTATCATCCATGGAAAGCCAATGTAGTGGCGGATGCTTTGAGCCATAAGAGTTATGTTAACACCCTTACAGCAGGAGGTTTACCTCAGGAGTTATGTGACGAGCTTAGAGACCTTCAGTTGGAAATAGTTCTAAGAGGTTATGTTGTTGCACTCGAGGTTCAATCCACCTTGTTGGAAAGAATCAGAGAAGCCCAGAAGTTGGACAAAGGTATTGCTGAGATAAAGGAAAGAATGAGCAAAGGGAAAGCAGAAGGATTCCGTGAGGATGAGCATGGAACCATATGGTTTGAGCAGCGTATTTGTGTACTGCTACTTGTGAGCTGCGTTGGGATTTCCCCGAAGAGGAGGGGATGATGCAGTACAGTAGAGATAAGTATTTCCCTCAGTTATGATACCAAGGTTATCAATCCAGTAGGAGAATCACGCAACAACTCGTTAACAACACCTGCACACAAAATAACAAATCCTCGCACCCAACGCGAACAAGGGGTTGTCAATCCCTTGGCGGTTAATTGCAAGATTAAATTGTATGGTGATAGATAGATAGATCGAACAAAAATACAAAATAAAATAAATAAAGTAAAATTGCAGCAAGGTATTTTTAGGATTTTCAATATATAATAAAGGTAGACCCGGGGGCCATAGTTTTCACTAGAGGCTTCTCTCTTGAAAATAGCATACGGTGGGTGAACAAATTACTGTTGGGCAATTGATAGAAAAGCGAATAATCATGATGATATCCAAGGCAATGATCATGTATATAGGCATCACGTCCGAGACAAGTAGACCGAAATGATTCTGCATATACTACTATTACTCCACACATCGACCGCTATCCAGCATGCATCTAGAGTATTAAGTTCATAAAGAACGGAGTAACGCCTTAAGCAAGATGACATGATGTAGACAAAGTAAACTCATGCATGAATAACCCCCATCTTTTTACCCTTAATAGCAATGATACATACGTGTCATGTCCCTTTCTGTCACTGGGATTGAGCACCGCAAGATCGAACCCATTACAAAGCACCTCTCCCATTGCAAGATAAATCAATCTGGTTGGCCAAACCAAATCAATAGATCAGAGAGAAATACGAAGCTATAACAATCATGCATAAAAGAGTTCAGAGAAGACTCAAATAATATTCATGGATAATCTGATCATAAACTCACAATTCATCGGATCCCAACAAACACACCGCAAAAAGTGATTACATCAGATAGAACTCCAAGAACAACGAGGAGAACATTGTTTTGAAGATCAAGAAGAGAGAAGAAGCCATCTAGATACTAACTATGGACCCAAAGGTCTGTGGTAAACTACTCACGCATCATCGGAAGGGCAACAAGGTTGATGTAGAGCCCCTTCGTGATCGAATCCCCCTCCGGCAGAGTGCCGGAAAAGGCCTCCAGATGGGATCTCTCGAGAATAGGAACTTGCGGCGGCGGAAAAATTATTTCGTGGACTCCTCTGTTGGTTTCCCGATTTTAGAGTATTTATAGAGGTGGAATTAGGTCAAACGGACCAGAGGTGGGTCCACGACGCACCAGGGCACGCCACCCCCCTGGGGCGCGCCCTGGTGGCTCGTGGGCACCTCCTCTGTCTTCTGGCCCTCTCCCGAAGCTTCTAGTGTCTCTTATGTCCAGAAAAAAAATCTCCAAAAAGTTTCATGGCATTTGGACTTCGTTTGGTACTGATATTCTGAAAAACCAAAAACAGGCAAAAAACAGCAACTGGCATTGGGCACTAAGTTAATAGGTTAGTCCCAAAAAATGATATATAATTGCTTGTAAGTGTATACAAAACATCCAAGATTGATACTATAATAGCATGGAACAATCAAAAATTATAGATACGTTGGTGACGTATCAAGCATCCCCAAGCTTAATTCATGCTCGTCCTCGAGTAGGTAAATGATAAAAACAGAATTTTTGATGTGGAATGCTACCTATCATATTCATCATATACTCTTTTCTTTTGAAGCATGGACATTTGGACTTGAATGATTCAAAGCAATAGTCTATAGTTTGACATGGAGACATAAATACTCAAGCATACTAACAAGCAACCATGTCTTTCAAAATATCAACGCTAAAGAAAGTTATCCCTAGCCCATTATGCTCAATCATTGATCCATTCATGAAACACACTCAATATTAGCTACACACAATGCACAAGTATGACAATAGTGCTCTCTAGTTGGTGCTTTGTAAGAGAAGATGGAGACTCAAAATAAAAATAAAAATTGCATAAAAGTAAATAGATAGGCCCTTCGCAGAGGGAAGCAGAGATTTGCAGAGGTGCCAGAGCTCAAGGCGAAAATTAGAGAGATAAAATTATTTTGAGAGGCATGCTTTTCCTGTCAACGAAACGACCGAGAATTCCCAATATCTTCCATGCTAGACACATTATAGGCGGTTCCCAAACAGAAAATAAAGTTTATTTCCTTTCCACCATTCTTTCACAATCCATGGCTAGCCGTATCCACGGGTGCCCTCCATACCAACACTTTCCAAGGAATTTATTATTATCATCATATTAAAAAAAAATCATTTCGGGACTGGGCATCCCTATTACCTGGCACTCTCTCGTGCAATGACAAGTGAATAAACACTCATTGTGAGAATAACACACCTAGCATGGAAAATATTGGCCACCCCCTGCCGCTTCATGAGCTGTACGGGCACACAAAACGGAAAATCATTTTGGAAAATTAGAGTTGGCACATTTAAATTTACTTGGAACGGCAAGGAAATACCGCATATAGGTAGGTATGGTGGACTCATTTGGCACAACTTTGGGTTTAAGGAGTTGGATGCACAAGCAGCATTCCCGCTTAGTACAAATGAAGGCTAGCAAATAGATTGAGAAGCGACCAACCAAAAAGCGAAAACGGTCATAAACATGCATTGAACATAACTAACACCGAATAATGCACCATAAGTAGGATATAATTTCGTTGCATAACTACTGACTTTATGTGCATGCATAGGGAATCACAAAACTTAACACCAATATTCTTACTAAATCACAATTACTCACTAGCATGACTCACATATTATCATCTCCATATCGCAAAACTATTGCAAGGAATCAAACTTATCATATCCAATGATCTTTCATGAAAGTTTTTATTATATCCCTCTTGAATATTCATCACTTTGGGACTAAATTCATATCTTGTGCAAATTACCATTACTATTATCAACTCTCAAAAAGATATAAGTGAAGCATGAGAGTGCAAATATTTCTTCAAAATTTAATCTTATCAACTCTCAAAATAATATAAGTGAAGCATGAGAGTTCAAATATTTCTTCAAAATATAGCCACCGCCGTGCTCAAAAATATTTAAGTGAAGCACTAGAGCAACTGCCTAGCTCAAAAGATTTAAGTGAAGCACATAGAGTATTCTAACAAATCATGATAAACGTGTGGCTCTCTCAAATAGGTGTGTCCAGCAAAGATGATTGTGACAAACTAAAAAGCAAACAAAGCAAAGACTCATATAATATACGACGCTCCAAGCAAAACTCATGATATGTGACGAATAAAAATATAGCTCCAAGTAAAATTACCGATAGTTGGTAGAAGAAAGAGGGGATGCCTTGCCTTCCGGGGCATCCCCAAGCTTAGTTGCTTGAGTCTTCCTTGAATATTACCTTGGGGTGCCTTGGGAATCCCCAAGCTTAGGCTCTTGCCACTCCTTATTCCTTCATCTATCGTGATCTCACTCAAAACTTGAAAACTTCAATCACACAAAACTCAACAAAACCTTCGTGAGATCCGTTAGTATAACAAATAAATCTTTAACTTTAAGTACTGTAGTAAATTGATTCATATTTAATATTGGCATAATTCTACTATACTCCAACTTCTCCATGACTCATAACCCCCGATACGATCCATAGATTCATCAAAATAAGCAAACTATTCAACAAAAACAGAATCTGTCTAAAACAGAACAGTCTGTAAAGATCTATTTAAAATCTATACTTATGTAACTCCAAAAATTATGAAAAATTAGGACAACGTGGGAAATTAATATACCAATACTGTGTAAAAATTTCAGATTTTTCTGACGCTCCAGTACAGAATTAAAATTCCAGCACTGGACGCAAAACTTTCTGTTTTCCAAACAGCATCAATTATACTATCTTCCAAATCATCCCAAAGGATTTACATGGCACAAAAACTAATTAAAATATAAAAACACAATCATAACAGAGGATATAATTATGTAAACACACAATAACAGAAATAAAAAGCCAAAATTTATTTTATTCATTGGGTTGCCTCCCAACAAGCGCTATTGTTTATAGCCATTAAGATAGGCTTGGGATATTAGTGATGCTCACATCAAAGACAAGAATTGAAGCACAAAGAAAGTATCATAAAACATGTGACCAACACATTTAAGTCTAATATACTTCCTATGCATAGGCATTTTATAGGAAAACAAATTATCAAGACAAGCAATTTCTAGCGTATGCAAATAGGAAGAAGGAAGCATTAATAATTTCAACACAAAGAGAGGTGATTTAGTAACATGAAAATTTCTACAACCATATTTTCCTCTCTCATAATAATTACGTGTAGGATCATACTCAAATTCAACAATATAGCTATCATAAACAATTTTCTCTTTATGATCCACATGCATAAATTTTTTATAATCTTCCGAGATAATGGGATTAACATTAACTAAAGTCACGACCTCTCCAAACCCACTTTTATCAATAATTTCATAAGATTGAACACTCTCCAAATATGTGAGATTCTTTTTTCCTAAAGTTGACACTCTTCCAAACCCACTTTCAATATTATTGCAAACATTATTATCAATTTCATATTCATCATGAGGCGTAAATAAATTTTTAAGATCATAAGAAGCATTATCACCCCAATCATGATCATTGCAATAAGTAGTAGACATAACAAAATTATCATCCCCAAGTTTGGGGTTTTGCATATCATTAACACAATTGACATTAATAGAATTTATAATAACATCATTGCAATCATGCTTTTCATTCAAGGAGTTATCAAGTATGGGTGCAACAGTAATAATTTCATTTTTAACATAAGGAACTATTGCAAGTTCATCATCATAAGCATCATTAATATTGGCATCGTGGCCATAAGAATAGCAAGCATCATGTTCATCAAGAGGGGATAATTCAATCAAATCAACGGAATCATAATTATCTATAGATTCATGCATATCATTATTCTCTTCCAAAGGAGCATACATTCTCTCAATAAATTATTTAACATAGACATTATGAGCATAATTTTCATAGCAATATTTAAGTATGTCAAAATTTTCAGATTTGTAGAGAGTAATATCATACTTTTAAATCAGAGAAGCAACTTCATAAGCACCCTTAAAAGCAACAAATTCTTCAATTTGTTCGATATCATAGTAACTATAAACACCCTTTTCATAAGAAGATAAGATTTCATTATCATTAAACTCACAAAGATAGGGAAGGTGTTTTTTAGGGTTCTTAGAGCAACAAGTAAAATCATAAATTTCGCATAGATTCCAAGTATAGCATAGCAAACAATTTATTTGATGCCATAAGAGTCTCCCCTTTTGAGACAAACGGTGACGCACAAAATGAGCATGCTCATCTAAAGATTTTCCCTCAACTAAACTAGTTGGGATTTTAGCACGAGCACAAATGGATCGAAGATGATCCAAGTAGAAAACTTTAAGTGGATCCATAGATTTTTAGCAAGCGAAGATGCAAGCAAATAGAAGGCGCATGGCACACAAGTAAAGGTAGCAAACAAGAAAAAGGCAAACGGAAAATATTTTTGTATTTTTGTAAAAAAAAATTTAGAAGTGTGGGAGATGAAAACGAGAGGCAAATACAAATAAAATAAATGCAAGGAGATGACAGTTTATGCGTAGGTACTTGATAGATGTTGATGATGTCTCCCCGGCAACGGCACCAAAAATTCTTCCTGCTACTTGTGAGCTGCGTTGGGATTTCCCTGAAGAGGAGAGGATGATGCAGTACAGTAGAGATAAGTATTTCCCTCAGTTATGAAACCAAGGTTATCAATCCAGTAGGAGAATCACGCAACAACTCGTTAACAGCACCTACACACAAAATAACAAATCCTCGCACCCAACGCGAATAAGGGGTTGTCAATCCCTTGGCGGTTAATTGCAAGATTAAATTGTATGGTGATAGATAGATAGATCGAACAAAAATACAAAATAAAATAAATAAAGTAAAATTGCAGAAAGGTATTTTTAGGATTTTCAATATATAATAAAGGTAGACCCGGGGGCCATAGTTTTCACTAGAGGCTTCTCTCTTGAAAATAGCATACGGTGGGTGAACAAATTACTGTTGGGCAATTGATAGAAAAGCGAATAATCATGACGATATCCAAGGCAATGATCATGTACATAGGCATCATGTTCGAGACAAGTAGACCGAAACGATTCTGCATCTACTACTATTACTCCACACATCGACTGCTATCCAGCATGCATCTAGAGTATTAAGTTCATAAAGAACGGAGTAACGCCTTAAGCAAGATGACATGATGTAGACAAAGTAAACTCACGCATGAATAAACCCCATCTTTTTACCCTTAATAGCAACGATACATACGTGTCATGTCCCTTTCTTTCACTAGGATTGAGCACCGCAAGATCGAACCCATTATAAAGCACCTATCCCATTGCAAGATAAATCAATCTAGTTGGCCAAACCAAATCAATAGACCGGAGAGAAATATGAAGCTATAACAATCATGCATAAAAGAGTTCAGAGAAAACTCAAATAATATTCATGGATAATCTGCTCATAAACTCACATTTCATCGGATCCCAACAAACACATCGCAAAAAGTGATTACATCGGATAGAACTCCAAGAACATCGAGGAGAACATTGTATTGAAGATCAAAAAGAGAGAAGAAGCCATCTAGCTACTGCCTATGGACCCGAAGGTCTGTGGTAAACTACTCACGCATCATCGGAAGGGGCAGCAAGGTTGATTTAGAGCCCCTCCATGATCGAATCCCCCTCCGGCAGAGTGCCGGAAAAGGCCTCCAGATGGGATCTCTCGAGAACAGGAACTTGTGGCGGGCGGAAAAAGTATTTCGTGGACTCCTTTGTTGGTTTCCCGATTTTAGAGTATTTATAGAGGTGGAATTAGGTCAAACGGAGCAGAGGTGGGCCCACGAGGCACCAGGGCGCGCCACCCCCTGGGGCGCGCCCTCCTCTGTCTTCTGGCCCTCTCCCGAAGCTTCTAGTGTCTCTTATGTCCATAAAAAAATCTCCAAAAAGTTTCATGGCGTTTGGACTTCGTTTGGTACTGATATTCTAAAAAACCAAAAACAGGCAAAAAACAGCAACTGGCACTAGGCACTAAGTTAATAAGTTAGTCCCAAAAAATGATATATAATTGCTTGTAAGTGTATATAAAACATCCAAGATTGATACTATAATAGCATGAAATAATAAAAAAATATAGATACGTTGGAGACGTATCATGTACCCAATGATCCAGAGATCAGGAAGTTGATTCTTCAGGAGGCTCATGACTCACCATACTCGATACACCCAGGCAACACCAAGATGTATTTGGACTTGAAGGAAAGTTTTTGGTGGACCGATATGAAGAGGTAAATTGCTGAGTATGTGGCGATATGTGATGTATGTCAGAGAGTAAAGGCAGAGCATCAGAAACCAACAGGTTTACTTCAGCCATTGCCGATACCTGATTGGAAATGGGACAGACTTGGTATGGACTTTATCACGGGATTACCCAGGACCCGTTCAGGTTATGATTCCATCTGGGTAATAGTTGATCGTTTGACGAAGGTTGCTCACTTCATTCCAGTGAAAACCACCTATACAAGTGCTAAGCTGGCAAAGATATATATGACCAGGATCGTATGTCTGCATGGAGTTCCGAGGACCATTGTATCAGATAGAGGAACACAGTTTACCTCAAAGTTTTGGCATCAGTTACATGAAACTTTGGGTACCAGGCTTGAGTTCACTACAGCCTTCCATCCGCAGATAGATGGGCAGACAGAGAGAGTCAATCAGATTCTGGAGGACATGTTGAGAGCTTGTGTGCTAGACTATGGGTCTAGTTGGGATGATAACTTACCTTATGTATGGGAGGAAATGCAGGACGCCTTTGATGTGGGATGGAGTTGGAGATCGCAAATTGTTTGGACCAGATTTGATCAGGGATTCTGAGGAGAAGGTCAAGTTGATTTGTGATAGACTCAAGATAGCTCAGTCTAGGCAGAAGAGTTATGCCGATGCTAAGCGCAAGGAAGTGATATATGAAGTGGGGGATAGAGCATATCTTCGAGTGTCTCCACTTCGAGGTATTAAGAGATTTGGAGTCAAAGGGAAGTTAGCACCATGATTTGTGGGGCCATACAGAGTTCTGGAATGCAGAGGAGAGGTTGCATACCAGTTGGAGTTACCAGAGGCTTTTTCAGGAGTTCATGATGTGTTCCATGTTTCCCAGCTGAAGAAGTGTCATGCAGAGATGGCAGATATTCCTTTGAGAGATACAGTGCCACTGGAGGCAATTCAGTTGGAGAGCGATCTGACTTATGAAGAGAAGCCTGTTAAGATTCTTGAGACTGCAGAGAGGATCACTCGCACCAAGATCATCAAGTTCTACAAGGTTCAGTGGAGTCACCACACCGAGGAGGAAGCTACTTGGGAACGAGAGGAAGATCTCAAGCAGGACCATCCACACCTTTTGGCTGGCCAGCCCGAATCTCGAGGGCGAGATTCATCTTAAGGGGGGTAGGTTTGTAACATCCCAATTTTATTAAATTTGGATGTTAATAGAATCATTCAATGAATATCATATTTCATTGCATTTGGAGTTTTCTGAAATATTCGAATATTCTTTTCCACTCAAGAAAAATAAAAGAGAGAGGATAAAATGACTTCCTCAAATATAAAAGAGTTGGAAAAATTATTAGAATATTATTTGGATTTTTTGGAGTTTATTTGGTATTTATTTTATTTGCCAAAAGTGCATTAATTGCATTAGGAAAATATTTTCAAAAATGTCTGTGCTTAAATTAATGTTCACTGTGCTCTAGATATTTAGAAATGAATTTAGGAATTTTTGTGGTATTTTTACAAAGTCATTTGATTTTGTTTTGGGCCACAAAAAAGTTTTTGTGTTAAAACACACACACACACACACACACACACACACACACACACACACACACTCACGCACAGCAGGCCCATGCACAGTGCCAGCCAGCCGGCCCAACTGGCCATTTGGCCCACTCCCGCACCGAAGTTGCTTCGCACTGGTCGCCCTCCGTCTCGCCTCTCTCTCCCTCGCCCGCCCGCACTCGTCGACACGTGGGCCCGGCCTCTTCTTCCCCAACCTCCCGCTCAACCCACGGGATAAACATCGCGGCGCGCGCTCCTGCAACCGCCGGCCGCCTCGCGCTCGGGATAGGCCTTATCCGCCGCGGCCCCGAGCTCCTTGCCTCGCCTATAAGTACCCCGGGACCCCCTCTTCTCATCTCGCCATCCCGCTTCTTCCCACGCCGCCCATAGCCGTCGCCATCGCCGTCTGAATCTCGCCGACCGAAGCTCTTTCGCCGGAGGAATACATCACCGGTGAGCCGCCCCGAGACCCCACCTTCTGTCAACCTTCCTATCTCCTCGAGGCGCATCTTTTTGAAATATTTTTGCCGCCTAGGACACGCCGGAGACACCGCCACCACCGACCCCGAGCTCGCCGGAGCACCGAGCCCCGCCGCCTTCGCTCCGCCCCGTCCAGACGCCGCCGACGACCGCCACGACCACCACCCAAACGCCCACGTTGCGCTAGACCTCCCCAACTACTTCCCCGATGCCGGAACCCACCGTGGCCACCGCCCTCTCCGTCACTGACGCTGCGCTGCCATCGTTCGTCGCCGTCGCTCCACGGTGAGCCACTGCCCCGTCTCCCATCCGTTAGATCGTAGATCAACGACTCAGATTAGTTAGGTTTTTTTTTCCGAATCGGTATGTGCTAGATTGCGGCCGTCCGCTGGTTTAGCTATGCAGCGAACGGGTATGCACCAGTAGGAACCCGCCACGTGGCCGAGGACCTGTTCGCAGTTATATTTTCTTTTCTGTTTCACTGTTTAGTACCTGTAAATTTGCAGTTTAGTCCCTAAACTTCGTTTAGCCACAACTTTTCAAGCGTAGATCCAAATTTGATGAAACCAGCGGCAAATTCTTCGTCTTGATTAGATCTATCCATTTATATCATTTTTGCAAACTTTTGCCAATTTAAAATTTGAATTTATTCAGATTTGAATTCAAACTCATTTTGGCCATATCTCCTAAACCGTAACTCCGTTTGAATTGATTCTTTTTGCATTTTGTCACCCTAGCCAAATCCTATTATTTCAAGAAATGTCACAATATTTTCATACAACTAGGATCTTTCCATGAATATTTTGCTCGTATGCCTTGTATGCACTATAGTTCACATCACAAATTTTGAACCCCATGTCACATGTTGTTTTGCACCTAGAATACTTTTGTGATAGTTAAGTGTGTTGCATGTTCATTTGGTTTTTCTGAGCCTTTTTGTTTTGCATGTTATTTTGGTTCTCTGAAATGATTGCTTATGTGAGTTTATTTACTTTGGCGATAGATTGTCCGGAGTGCGAGGCAGAATATCATCAGTCTCTAGAGTTGAACCAGCAGTACCAAGGCAAGTTCACATTTGACCATACTTTTAATTACCTAAGTTTTTATTATGCACTTAGTCCTTTGTGGTAGGATTGCATGGTAGGAATTTATGCCGGATGGCTATGCTTTTACCTAGTAGTTCATTTGAGGTAGTTCTGAACTATACAACCTTTGTCACCACCGTGTAAGTTTATTTTCGCCTCGCTAATGTAGACATGGATTGGGGAGTGTTCATGGTGAGACATGAGTGACAAAGTAGTAATCAGGACCAAGACTTTTAAATGAACTACCTGGGCGGAATTGGTTTGAATGGTGGCGAAGTATAGTGGGAGCATGCATGGGAAATCCATGGTGGTGCACCACTAGTGGTCTGCCGCCCAGGCTCAAAGGGATCAAACGTGTTTTCATGTCTAGAAGCTTACATGTGCAGCCACAAGCCAATATGGGCTCTGGCTTAGTTGAGTAGTTAGTGTGACCTATTCCGGGATAGGCTAGTAGATGTAGAATGAGTAGGTGTACCGGCCTATCCGTGGGTTAAGAGGGAATGCTTTCGAAAGACTATGTCTCAATCTTCTGATCAAGGAGGTGGTCGAGTCTTGTGGGGAAAAGTGCGCAAACCTCTGCAGAGTGTCAACCTAATCGATTAGCCGTGTCCCCGGTTATGGACAATTTGAGCTTTTAGTAGCGGAAATGCCGGGAGATCTCATCACCCATAATTTAATCAGTGGGTTTAAATAAACTTTGGGAATGGATTGAGTTGGGGTTGCCATCTCAATCTTATGCTATTTTGTAGTGGTAGAATAATTCTTTTACAATAGGGAAAAACCAGCTTTATGCAAAGTTAAACTTAGAACTTCCACAAGCCAAAGTGCATGTACAAATAGGTTCATTATACTTATGATGTGACTTGCCAGTACATTCCATGTACTGACCTACATGGCTGCAACCTATCATGTTGTAGATATACCCGACGATGTTTAAGGTGCGATAGGTCGATGTTCTGCACTCAGCTTTGCTCGTGGAGTTGATGGACTCATTTACTTCTTTGCTTCCGCAGTATTTGTTTAATGGCCTTATGCCATATTTTTGTAATAATTGTATTACTCCTGGACTATCAATGTAATAAAGATGTGTGTTATTTCTGTTATTTCATTGAGTACTGTGTGTGCTAGCAAGTCGATCCAGGGACTAGCATGGTAAGCACAGAGACTTCGATCCTTGTTGGGTCGGGTCGCTACACAGTATCAATGGCTTCAGGACACCACTTGCGTGGTGTCTTGTATTCGTCAAGCATAGTGCGAGCCATCTCAATGAGAGTCTTGTTCTTGCGCTCCACGACGCCATTCTGCTGTGGAGTGTACGGAGCTGATAACTCATGAGTGATACCAAGAACGTCAAGATAGGTGTCGAGCCCAGTGTTCTTGAACTCGATGCCATTGTCACTCCTGATGTGCTTGATCTTGACGCCATAATTGGTCATGGCCCGGTTGGCGAACCGTCTGAAGACATCCTGCACTTCATTCTTATACAGGATTATGTGCACCCAGGTATATCGAGAATAATCATCAACAATCACAAAGCCATATAGATGTGCAGAAGTAGTAAGAGTGGAGTAATGAGTTGGGCTAAATAAGTCCATGTGTAGCAGCTCGAAGGGACGAGTGGTCGTCATGATTGTCTTTGAGGGGTGTTTCGCCATAGTCATCTTCCCAGCTTCACAGGCTCCACATAGGTGATCCTTCTTGAACCTGATGCCCTTGATCCCAATGATGTGATTCTTCTTCACAAGGGTGTGCAAGTTCCTCATGCCAGCATGCCCTAGCCATCGATGCCAAAGCCAGCATTCTGAAGCTTTTGCTAGAAGACATGTGGCAAGCTGTGGTCCTGTGGAGAAATCTACCATGTACAAGTCACCGCTTCGATAACCTTTAAAGACTTGAGTTTTGTCAGAAGCCATAAGCACAAGACAACGAAATTTGCCAAAGATGACAGTCATATCAAGATCACAAAGCATTGAGACGGACATGAGGTTGAATCCAAGGGATTCGACAAGCATCACTTTATCCATGTGCCGATCCTTCGAGATTGCAACCCTACCTAGACCCAATACCTTGCTTTTCCCAGTATCAGCAAAAGTAATGTGCTTTTGAGTAGATGGACGAAGTGTAGAGTCCATGAGTAAGCTTTGGTCACCAGTCATATGGTTGGTACAACCACTGTCCAGGATCCATTTAGTAGCTTTCGGAAGTGTACCCTACAGAGCAGTTAGTAGGATGGGCTTCACCAAGACAATTGTGAAGTGCAAACATTTAACGATGAATACTTTTAGAGAATGTAAGTTTCTTGGAGGATATAGTAGGATGATCATCAAGAAATCCATGGACGAAATAAATGGTAAGACCATTTGGACATTTTATCTTGCGTCCAACAAGATTTTTCAGGTCCCCAGCATTGTCTTCAGAACCCAATGCTTTTCGGCTGGACACCTGACCCTGCAAGAAAGATCAGTTCTTCTTAACCATCCACATCTGAAGGGGTGGCTTAGAAGAAATGAGTCTAAGTGCAGCATCTGAGAACTTTGGCTTTGAAGCCCTAGCAAATAGCTTCACAGGGGGGTTAGAGTACTCAAATGAATAAGCAGAGAAATTCTTTGATTTGTGAACATAATGGTTTGAGGAACGTCTCTCATATTCATGAGTCTGATCATTGTAACCCTGCAAAACATTGGCGTTAGGGCGACCATAGGGGGGTGTTTGTCTGTATGAAGACTTTGGTCCATATGAAGCTTTTGCCCTGGGGTTTGTCTTCTTCCCAGGTGGTGTCATGATGACATTCACAGGAAGCCTTTCCAGAAGACTTTTGGGAACCCAGATCTTCTTCATAGGAGGTCCATTCCTGCAGTTAGTTCCAATAAACCTGGCAAACACTTCACCATTCTGGTTTTTGAACAGTTTATAGTTTGAGTCAAAGGACTCATCAATGATGATGGGGTTAGCACATGTATAGCCAGATAATGTGGATGGGTCTACTGGGGGGCCTGTTGCAGCAACCCAAGTGGTTTTGGGGTACTGCTCAGGTTTCCAATATGTACCATCAACATTTATGTTTCTCTCGAAACCAATGCCCTCTTTCCTAGGGTGCCTGTTCAGGATATGTTTCTTGAGGACATCACAAAGAGTCTGATGCCCTTTGAGACTCTTATACATGCCTGTCTCAAGCAATGTCTTCAACCTGGCATTCTCATCAGCAAGAGCAGTGGCTTCCTAAGATGAGGGGTTAGTGGCCACATCAATAGTTGAAGATATTGTAGATTCAGAAATAGTGGAACATTCAGTAGAAGAATTAGCGTTATCAGGCTCAAGGCATTTCAAGCAAGGTGGCACAAATTCATCCTGAGCGGTACTGATCTGTTGAGCGAGTAGTGAATCATTTTCTGTTCGAAGATCGTCATGAGGCGCAATCAGCTGCTCAAGCTCTTGCTTCCTTTGAAGATATTCATAGGAGAGCTTTTCATGATCAGCTGAGAGGGTACCATGACGACTTAGGAGCTCGTCATACTTAACTTGAAGATTTTTTATGTCTTCAATTAAGGATTGACTTCGATTCATTTCGTCGTCCAACAGATCATCGCTTTTGTGTAGCAATTTTTGAATCATTTCCATATCAGTTTGTTGCTCAGTTGCAATTTTAGCAAGTGTCTTATAGCTAGGTTTAGATTCACATTCAGAGTCATCTTCACTTGAGGTTTCAAAGTAGGCAGCGCGTGAAGTCACCTTAGCGCCTCTTACCATGAAGCAGTAGGCAGGAGCAGAGTCGTCATCGTCATCCTTAGTGTCAGTGACGAGACCATTGTCTTCAGTGCTGAAGATGGACTTGGCGAGGAATGCTGAAGAAAGCCAGGCTTGCCATGCTTGAGTCTGAGTCCTCCTCTGACTCCTCCACCACCTCCTCTGAAGCAGACTCCTCCTCTGAATTCATTTCCTTGCCGATGAATGCACGAGCTTTGCTGGAGGAACTTCTTTTGTGCGATGAAGACTTTGATGAAGACTTTGGGTGTTTCTTCTTCTTCTTGTCATCAGAGTCATAGTACTTGCTCTTCTTCTTCTTTGATTCCTTTTCCCATTGAGGACAATCAGCGATGTAGTGACATGATTTCTTGCGTTTGTGGCAAGTTCTCTTCTTGTAGTCACGAGCGGAAGCCTCAGCCTTCTTGGAATCATACTTTGCAGACTTTCCAAAATGGTTCTTCTTGGTGAACTTCTGGAACTTCTTCACAAGCATTACAAGCTCTCTGCCAATGTCTTCAGCACCATCGGAACAGCCGTCAGAGTCTTCAGATGAAGATACAACCTTGGCTTTCAAAGCGCGAGAATGTCCATAGCTAGGACCATAGATATCTCTCTTCTCAGATAGCTGGAACTCATGTGTATTGAGCCTCTCAAGTATATCGGCAGGATCCAATTGCTTGAAATTTGGTCGCTCTTGAATCATCAGAGATAGGGTGTCAAACGAACTATCAAGAGACCTCAATAGCTTCTTCACAACTTCATGCTTGGTGATGTCAGTGGCGCCTAGAGCATGAAGCTCATTGGTGATATCAGTGAGACGATCGAAGGTGAGTTGAACATTTTCATTCTTGAGTCTCTTGAAGCGGCTGAAGAGATTGCGAAGTACATCGATTCGGGAGTCTCATTGAGATGAGACGCCCTCGTTGACTTTGGAGAGCCAATCCCAGACTAGCTTTGCATACTCTAGTGCACTCACACGACCATACTGTCCTTTGGTCAGATGACCACAGATGATGTTCTTGGCGGTCGAGTCCAGTTGCGCGAACCTCTTCACATCAGCAGCGGTGATGCCTTCACTAACCTTGGGAACACCAGTCTTGATGACATACCAGAGGTCGTTGTCAACGGCTTCAAGATGCATTCACATCTTATTCTTCCAGTAGGGATAGTCAGTGCCATCGAAGACAGGGCACACACCGGAAGCCTTGATTATCCCTGCAGTCGACATAGCTAAAACTCCAGGTGGTTAAACCAAATCACACATAACAAGGGAGCACCTTGCTCTGATACCAATTAAAAGTGCTAGTTATCGACTAGAGGGGGGTGAATAGGCGATTTTTATGAAAGGCTACGAAAACAGGCAATGTCTTCGAAGTAAGCGGAAGCAAGATGAGAACTAGCAAAGCCTATCAATAAGATGAACAGATATGACAAGCATAGACATCATACATACTAGCATGTGTTGAACATAAACACAAGAAGCATGAAGATAAATGAGTAAACAAATGAATGGCTTCAGGGAATATCTTCAATCACAGACAAGCATGCAAAGGCTTCACAGTTCAAAACAGTAAGTAAGGAGGAGAAAGGATAGAACCAGTAGCTCGAGGAAGACAATCATTTGTTTGACCAGTTCCAACTGCTGTGACAGTTATATGTCTGGTTAGGGAGGCTGAGATTGAACTCAGAAGACCACATCTTCACCTTATTCCCCTTGAGCTAAGACCCGCAAATCTCACCCAATCACTCTGGTAAGTCTTCAAGGTAGAATTCCAAACCTTCACAGTCTTCGTTCACCGGCAATCCACAATGACTCTTGGATGCTCAGAACGTGACGCTTAACCGGCTAGAAGATCACAATCTTCAAGTGTAATAAGTCTTCGGTTCACTCAGAACAGAATGTCTTCACTGATGCTCAATCACTTTGGGCTCTGGGTGTTTTGGGTTTTGTCCTCGCAAGGATTCTCTCTCAAAGGCTTCGAGGTGGGTTGCTCTCAAATGACAAAAGCCGTGCACTAACTCGGAGCAGCCACCAATTTATGGTGGTAGGGGGTGGCTATTTATAGCCAGGAGGCAACCCGACATGATATGTCCGAAATGACCTTGGGTCATAGGGAAGCTGACATGTGTCTAACGGTCGAATCCCAACACACGCGGCAACTTTACTTGGGCTCCAAGCAAAGCTGACTCAACCAACTCTGGAAGAGATTTTCTCTCATTTGTCTTCGCTCGAAGACATAGGATTTGTGTTGAGCATCACGTCAGTTTTGACTTTGTTTACCTCGACCCCACTTAGCAGTACGGTGGTTCCTATGACTCAAGAAAGCAGAAAATGAAACTACCAAAAGACTAAGTCTTCGCGTTCCATTTGCTTCAGGTGAATGTCTTTGTTAACCATTCTCTTCAACACGAATGCCTTCATGAACCACCATTGTCTTCAATGTCTTCATACATTTTTAGGGGTCATCTTCGATGGGTAAACACATTAGTCCCACAACCAAGTTTGTCTTCAATACTCCAAAACCAACAAGGGGTGGCACTAGATGCACTTACAAATACCCCTCTGTTCTTGAACATGAATATGGTTTGTGAGTAGTTACTTTTGTTCTTGAGGACATGGGAGAAGTCTTGTCATAAGTAATCATGTGAATTTGGTATTCGTTCGATATTTTGATGATATGTATGTTGTTGCTTCCTTTAGTGGTGTCGTGTGAACGTCGACTATATGGCACTTCACCATCTTTGGGCCCAAGGGAAGGCATTGTGGAGTAGTAATTAGATGATGGGTTGCTAGAGTGACAGAAGCTTAAACCCTAGTTTATGCGCTATTCCGTAAGGGGCTGATTTGGATCCATATGTTTCATGCTATGGTTAGATTTATCTTAATTCTACTTTCGTAGTTGCGGATGCTTGCGAGAGGGGGTAATCATAAGTGGGAGGCTTGTTCAAGTAAGAACAACACCCAAGCACCGGTCCACCCACATATCAAATTATCAAAGTAGCGAACGCGAATCAAACAAACATGATGAAAGTGACTAGATGAAATTCCCATGTGTCCTTGAGAACGCTTTGCTTATTATACGAGTTTCTTCCGGCTTGTCCTTTGCTATAAAAAGGATTGGGCCACCTTTCTGTACTTTATTATACTTGTTACTTGTTACTTGTTATGAACTATCTTGCTATCGAAACTATCTGTTACTGCTACTTTTAGTACTTGCAGAGAATACCTTGCTGAAAACCGCTTGTCGTTTCCTTCTACTCCTCATTGGGTTTGACACTCTTACTTATCGAAAGGACTACGATTGATCCCATATACTAGTGGGTCATCAAGACTCTTTTCTGGCACCGTTGCCAGGGAGTGAAGCACCTTTGGTGAGTGGAATTTGGTAAGGAAACATTTATATTACGTGCTGAAATTTAGTGTCACTTGTCACTATGGAAAGTAATCCTTTGAGGGGCTTGTTCGGGGTATCTTCACCTTGACCGGAAGCATTGAGAGTTGCTCCTCAACCTACTGAACCTACTGAAAATATTTATTATGAAATCCCTTCGGGTATGATAGAGAAACTGCTAGCTAATCCTTATGCAGGAGATGGAATGGTGCATCCTGATGTGCACTTGATATATGTGGTTGAAATTTGTGGATTGTTTAAGCTTGCAGGTTTATCCGAAGATGGAGTTAAGAAGAAAGTATTCCCTTTATCTTTGGAGGGAAAGGCATTGACATGGTATAGGCTATGTGATGATACTGGAACATGGGATTGGAACCGGTTGAAGCTGGAATTCCACCAGAAATTTTATCCTATGCATTTGGTTCATCGTGATCGGAATTATATATATATAATTTTTGGCCTTGTGAAGGAGAAAGTATCGCTCAAGCTTGGGGGAGGCTTACGTATATGTTGCACACATGCCCCAATCATGAGCCCTCAAGAGAAATAATTATTCAAAACTTTTATGCTTGGCTTTCTCATAATGATCAATCCATGCTCGATACTTCTTCTACTGGTTCCTTTATGAAGAGAACTATTGAATTCAGATGGGATCTTCTGGAAAGAATTAAATGAACTCTGAAGATTGGGAAATTGACAAAGGTAAAGAGTCAGGTATAAATCTTGAGTTTGATTGTGTTAAATCTTTTATGGAAACTGATGCTTTTCATAAGTTTAGTACTAAATATGGACTTGACTCTGAGATAGTAGCTACCTTTTGTGAATCTTTTGGTGCTCATGTTGATCTCCCTAAGGAGAAATGGTTTAAATATCATCCACCTATTGAATTAAATGAAGAACTTGTTTGTGTTAAAGAAGAAACAATTGTTTACAATGTTGATCCAGTTGTGCCTACTGCTTATATTGAGAAACCCCCTTTCTCTGTTAGGAATAAGGAACATGCTAAAGTTTCAACTGTGGTTAACAAAAGTAATATAAGAACACCTAGAACTTCTGAACAAATTAAAGTTGAACCTAATATTGCAATGGTTAAAGATCTTTTGGTTGATGATATTGATGGGCATGTTATTTACTTTTGTGATGAGGCTGCTAGAATTGCTAAACCTGTTAGAAATGAACGAGATATGTTAGACAAGAACAATCCCGTGGTTGGCATGCCTGTTGTTTTTGTTAAGATTGGAGATCATTGCTATCATGGTTTGTGTGATATGGGTGCTAGTGTTAGTGCTATTCCATTTTCTTTATATCAAGAAGTAATGCATGATATTGCACCTGTTGAGATTGAAGATATTGATGTTACTATTAAGCTTGCAAACAGAGATACTATTACACCACTTGGGATTGTTATAGATGTCAAAGTCTTGTGTGGTAAAATCAAATATCCTACCGATTTCTTAGTACTTGGTTCACAACAAGATAATGTTTGTCCCATTATATTTGGTAGACCCTTCTTGAATACCGTTAATGCTGAAGTTGATTGTGTTAAAGAGAAACTTAGGGTTAAGTTTGGTGATATATCTCATGAATTTAATTTCTCTAAGTTTTGTAGACAACCTCATGATAAAGAATTACCCAATAAAGATGAAATTATAGGTCTTGCTTCTATTGATGTGCCTCGTACTGATCCTTTAGAAAACAATATTTGCTAGACCATGAAAATGATATGCATATGAATGAATAAAGAAAAGAAATAGATGAGTTGTTCTTTAAGCAAGCACCTATCCTTAAACATAATTTGCCTGTTGAAACTTTGGGAGATCCTCTTCCACCGAAGGGTGATCCTGTGTTTGAATTAAAGCAATTACCCGATACGCTTAAATATGCTTATCTTGTTGAAAAGAAGATATATCCTGTTATTATTAGTGCTAACCTTTCAGAGCATGAAGAAAAGAGATTACTTAAAACTCTGAAGAAGCACCGTGCTGCTATTGGATATACTCTTGATGATCTTAAGGGCATTAGTCCCACTCTATATCAGCATAAAATTCATATGGAGCCAGATGCTAAACCCGTTGTCGATCAACAAAGAAGGCTAAATCCTAAAATGAAGGATGTGGTAAGAACTGAAATATTAAAGCTTCTGGAGGCAGGTATAATTTATCCCATAGCTGATAGTAGATGGGTAAGTCCTGTTCATTGTGTTCCTAAGAAAGGAGGTATTATTGTTGTTCCTAATGATAAAAACGAACTTATCCCACAAAGAATTGTAACTGGTTATAGGATGGTAATTGATTTCAGGAAATTAAATGAAGCTACTAGGAAAGATCATTACCCCTTGCCTTTTATTGATCAAATGTTAGAAATATTATCTAAGCATACACACTTCTGCTTCCTAGATGGTTATTCTAGTTTCTCTCAAATACCTGTATCACCAGAAGATCAAGAGAAAACCACATTTACCTGTCCTTTTGGAACTTATGCTTATCGTCGTATGCCTTTTGGTTTATGTAATGCATCTTCTACCTTTCAAAGATGTATGACTGCTATATTCTCTGACTTTTGTGAAAAGATTGTTGAGGTTTTCATGGATGATTTTTCTGTCTACGAAACTTCTTTTGATGATTGCTTAAGCAACCTTGATCGAGTTTTGCAGAGATGTGAAGAAACTAATCTTGTCTTGAATTGGGAGAAGTGCCACTTTATGGTGAATGAAGGTATAGTCCTTGGGCACAAAATTTCTGAAAGAGGTATTGAAGTTGATAAAGCTAAAGTTGATGCAATTGAGAAAATGCCATGCCCTAAAGACATCAAAGGTATAAGAAGTTTCCTCGATCATGCTGGTTTCTATAGAAGGTTTATAAAAGACTTCTCTAAAATTTCTAGGCCTCTTACTAATCTTTTGCAAAAAGATGTTCCATTTATTTTTGATGATGATTGCGTAGAAGCCTTTGAAATACTTAAGAAAGCCTTAATTTCTGCACCTATTGTTCAACCGCCTGATTGGAACCTACCCTTTGAAATTATGTGTGATTCTAGTGATTATGTTGTTGGTGCTGTTCTAGGACAAAGAGTTGACAAGAAATTGAATGTTATTCATTATGCTAGTAAAACTCTAGACAGTGCTCAAAGAAATTATGCTACTACTGAGAAAGAATTTTTAGCAGTTGTGTTTGCATGTGATAAATTCAGATCTTACATTGTTGATTCCAAAGTTACTATTCACACTTATCATGCTGCTATTAAATATCTTATGGAAAAGAAAGATGCTAAACCTAGACTTATTAGGTGGGTTCTTTTGCTACAAGAATTTGATTTGCATATTGTTGATAGAAAGGGAGCCGAGAATCCCGTAGCAGATAATTTGTCTAGAATGGAAAATGTTCTTGATGACCCACTTCCTATTACTGATGAACAATTAGCTGTGATAAATGCTTCTCGTAACACTCCTTGGTATGCAGACTATGCTAATTACATTGTTACTAAATATATACCACCTAGTTTCACATACCAACAAAAGAAAAAGTTCTTCTTTGATTGAAGGCATTACTTTTGGGATGACCCCCATTTATATAAAGAAGGAGTAGATGGTATTATTAGACGTTGTGTACCTGAGTATGAACAGGAACAAATCCTACAGAAGTGTCACTCCGAGGCATACGGAGGACACCATGCGGGAGACAAAACTGCACATAAGGTATTACAATCTGGTTTTTATTGGCCTACTCTCTTCAAAGATGCACGTAAGTTTGTCCTTTCTTGTGATGAATGTCAAAGAATTGATAATGTTGGTAGACATCAGGAAATGCCTATGAATTATTCACTTGTTATTGAACCATTTGATGTTTGGGGTTTTGATTATATGGGACCTTTTCCTTCTTCTAATGGGTATACTCATATTTTAGTTGCTGTTGATTACATTACTAAGTGGGTAGAAGCTATTTCAACTAGTAGTGCTGATCATAACACTTCTATTAAAATGCTTAAAGAAGTTATATTTCCGAGGTTTGGAGTCCCTAGATATTTGATGACTGATGGTGGCTCACATTTTATTCATGGTGCTTTCCGTAAATTGCTTGCCAAATATGATGTTAATCATAGAATTGCATCTCCTTATCATCCTCAGTCTAGTGGTCAAGTTGAATTGAGTAATAGAGAAATAAAATTAATTTTGCAAAAGACCGTTAATAGATCCAGGAAAAATTGGTCTAAGAAACTTGATGATGCATTATGGGCTTATACAACTGCTTATAAAAATCCAATGGGTATGTCTCCATACAAAATGGTTTATGGAAAACCGTGTCATTTACCCCTTGAATTAGAACATAAATCATATTGGGCAATTAAATAACTTAACTATGATTTTAAACTTGCCGGTGAAAAGAGGTTATTGGATATTAGCTCCCTAGATGAATGGAGAACCCAAGTTTATGAGAATGCCAAGTTATTTAAAGAAAAGGTTAAAAGATGGCATGATAAAAGAATCCAAAAATGGGAATTTAAAGTGGGTAAGCAAGTTCTATTGTACAACTCTCGTTTCAGATTTTTTGCAGGAAAATTTCTCTCCAAATGGAAAGGACCTTATATCATCGAAGAAGTTTATCGCTCTGGAGCTATAAAAATTCAACAACTCTAAAGGCACCAACCCGAGAGTGGTTAATGGACAAAGAATTAAGCATTATATCTCAGGTACCCCCATTAATGTTGAAACTACTATCATTCAGACAATGACACCGGAGGAACACATCAAAGAGTCATTCTGGAACGCTCCCGAACCCTGAAAAGGGGTAGGTATGTGATACGGTAAGTAAACCGACTCCAAAAATTCCATAAAAATTATTTCTGTCCATTTTGGAATATTAGAAAAAATACAAAAATAAGAAACAACCGAGAGGACCCACGAGGAGGTCACAAGGCAACAGGGCGTGACCCCCCTGGGGCGCGCCGTGTTGCCTTGTGGGCCCCTCGTGTGCCCTCCCGACTCCGTTTTCCTCTCGTATGCTTGTTTTGCAAGATAAAAATTCTTTATATATACTCACGGGTGTTTTGACCACCGCATCACAAGTTTCCCCTCTGTTCTTGTTTCGGGCTGTTTTTCTGACAGATCTAGATCACCATGGCGTCTCCAAGCTCGTCCAAGGACAAGTTCTACGAGAAGGTCATCAACCCGCACCTACCAGAGGTGATGAAGCACCCTCAAGCCATTGAGATGAGTGAGGGGGTGCTCCACATCCGGGTCCTTCAAGGACCTAAGAAGACCGGGAGCGAGAAGGCCAGGTTGGAAGCGGTGGAACAGGAGATCTTTAAGTGCCAAGGGAAGGTGGAGCGCAGACTTAGTGCTAACCACTCCATGATCACGGAGTTCATCCGTGAGCACAAGGTGGACGGCAAGAATATTGGGGACATCATCTTCAAGCTCAATGATCAGATTGATTATCTTCTGGCCCAAATCTATGATCTACAAAACCAAAATTTTGAGTATGCGGCCAAGTTCAAAGGTATGAGTTTAGCTGCAAATTTTAGGACTCTGGAAACATGTTCGTACTTTATGATGGAGAACCTATGCCTTGGAAGACGGAGGACAAGCCTATCACTTCATCACCACCATCACCGAAGAAGGAGACTTGAGTACATGGGTATGGGCACCACCCTTGGCTTGTGCCAAGCTTGGGGGAGGTGCCCCGGTATCGTATCACCATCACTTTTGTCATCATTATCTATCTTAGTTCGATCCTTAGTTATTTCGTGATTTAGAAGAATAAAGTTTTAGTATGATCTAGTTTCGAGTGCTTGCTTTGTGGTCTATCTATCTATGTAATCGTGTGTGAAAGTTATATAATAAAGAGTAGTTTGAGTTGAGTGTTTTGCTTTTGTTGATCCAATTTTAGAACTAAATAAAGAGAATAAAAAGGTAAAGATCATATGCTAATCCCATGGGGAGTGGTGACTTCACATAAAAGAAGTATAATTGATGAAACTTGTTGGAGGTTAACAAACATAGCATTGGTCATTGTTGCAATTCATGAAAAAGTAATAAAGGAAGAGAGGTCTCACATATAAATATACTATCTTGGACATCTTTTATGATTGTGAGCCCTCATTAAATATTCTATGTCAAATAGTCGACGTTGGACAAGGAAGACAACGCAATGAGTTATGTTTGCTTATATTCACATAGAAGTTATATTATTTTGGATCCTCTAACATGTGGTGCTTGCCCCCTATCTTTTGCTAGCTAAAATTCTGTACTAAGTAGAGATACTACTTGTGCATCCAAAAACCCTTAAACCCAGTTTCATGTCATGAGAGTCCACTATATCTACCTATGAATTGAATAAGATCCTTCAAGTAAGTTGTCATCGGTGCAAAAGCAATAAAAATTGCTCCTAAATATGTATGAACTTTTATTGTAAGGGAAAATAAGCTTTGTACGATCTTGTGATGGTGGAGAAATAAAAGTGATAGACTGCATAATAAAGGTCGCTATCACAAGGGGCAATATAAAGTGACGTTCCTTTGCATTAAGAGTTTGCACATCTCAAAACAAAAAGTGCATGACAACCTCTGCTTCCCTCTGTGAAGGGCCTATCTTTTACTTTATGTATTTACTTTTATGCAAGAGTCAATAGTGTTCTCCTCTATTCCGTTTTTATTTTCTCTCTTGGCAAGCATCATGTGGTGGGGATAGATCCAGGCATATATATCCAGTTGGATGTAGGTGATCATGAGTTATTATTGTTGACGTTACCCTTGAGGTAAATAAGTTGGGAGGCGAAATTATAAGCCCCTATCTTTCTACGTGTCTGACTGAAACTTTTGCTCCATAAGTATGCCGTGAGTGTCAGCAATCATAGAAGACTAAATGATAGTTGAGTATGTGAACTTGCTAAGCAAAGCTCTTACATAGACTCTTTCTGATAATATGATGAATTGCAATTGCTTCAGTGACTAAGATCATGGTTTGTTAGTTTTCAGTACGGTTTATGGTTCATACTTTAACTTGTGAATGAATTGTCACTTTTTCATGAGAAGTTTTATGATGATATATTGCTGTTATAATAAAGATCATGATGCTTTCATGTCCATATTTTATTTTTATCGACACATCTCTCTCTAAACATGCGGTCATGATTATCGATTTCGGCTTTCGCTTGAGGACAAGCGAGGTCTAAGCTTGGGGGAGTTGATACGTCCAATTTGCATCATGATTTCCTACTATTATTTATTATGTATTTGATCATTAATTCACTTTATGATGCAATTCTTATGCCTTTTCTCTCTTAATTTGCAAGATTTCTATGAAGAGGGAGAATACCGGCAGCTGGAATTCTGGACCTGAAATAGATACAGCAGAGATACCTATCCTACAGAGCTCCAATTGACTTGAAACTTCATGAAGATTTTTATTGAATATATAAAAAATACTGGAGAAAAGAGATACTAGAGGGGACCCACTAGTTGCCCACAAGGCAACAGGGGCCCCCCCTGGGCGCGCCCTGATGCCTTGTGGGGCCCCTGGCTTGCCTCTGGCCCTCTCCTTCTGCTATATAAGCTCATTTGCCCTAAAAAATATAGAGAAGACTTTCGAGACGAAGCTCCACCGTCTCGAGGCGGAACCTGGGCAGGAGCAATTTTGCTCTCCGGCGGAGCGATTCCGCCAGGGATACTTCCCTCCGGGAGGGGGAAATCGAAGCCATCGACATCACCAATGATCCTCTCATCGTGGGAGGACCAATCTTCATCAACATCTTCACCAGCACCCTCTCATCTCAAAACCTAGTTCATCTCTTGTATTCAATCTTTGTCTCAAAACCTCAGATTGGTACCTGTGGGTTGCTAGTAGTGTTGATTACATCTTGTAGTTGATGCTAGTTGGTTTATTTGGTGGAAGATTATATGTTCAGATCCTTAATGATATTCAATACCCCTATGATCTTGAACATGAATATGATTTGTGAGTAGTTACTTTTGTTCTTGAGGACATGGGAGAAGTCTTGTCATAAGTAATCATGTGAATTTGTGATTCGTTCGATATTTTGATGATATGTATGTTGTTGCTTCCTTTAGTGGTGTCGTGTGAACGTCGACTACATGACACTTCACCATCTTTGGGCCTAAGGGAAGGCATTGTGGAGTAGTAATTAGATTATGGGTTGCTAGAGTGACAGAAGCTTAAACCCTAGTTTATGCCCTATTCCGTAAGGGGCTGATTTATATGTTTCATGCTATGGTTAGATTTATCTTAATTCTTCTTTCGTAGTTGCAGATGCTTGCGAGAGGGGGTAATCATAAGTGGGAGGCTTGTTCAAGTAAGAACAGCACCAAAGCACCGGTCCACCCACATATCAAATTATCAAAGTAGCGAACGCGAATCAAACAAACATGAAAGTGACTAGATGAAATTCTCATGTGTCCTCGAGAACGCTTTGCTTATTATACGAGTTCGTTCTGGCTTGTCCTTTGCTATAAAAAGGATTGGGCCACCTTGCTGCACTTTATTATACTTGTTACTTGTTATGAACTATCTTGCTATCGAAACTATCTATTACCGCTACTTTCAGTACTTGCAGAGAATACCTTGCTAAAAACAGCTTGTCATTTCCTTCTACTCCTCGTTGGGTTCGACACTCTTACTTATCGAAAGGACTATGATTGATCCCCTATACTTGTGGGTCATCATTCGCCATAGCTGCAACTGGCGTCCTTCGTTTGTGTTCAACGACCAGACCAAGACGTGACAAAACCCCACTTGATTAATAAAGCTTTCCTCTTATATTCACAATATCCAGATTGCAATCTCAATTTCTTGCTTGTTCTTCGTTTGCTTGCAGGAAATAGACCCTCGTGGTCAGGTTGGTCGTGCTCCGGCGTGGTCAATAACCTCTCAGAGTTGGTTTAGCGATTGCTAAGGCACGACGTCTTCGCACGTTCGTAGTCGGATCGTCAAAGTTGACTTCCAACCAAAACGATAGCTACCATCTCATCGAAAGACGGGAGACCTTTGCCTCTATCAACAAGGCTCACAAGGCCTTGAAAAGTGCTCATGCTATACTCAAGGAGTCTCATGATCAACTCCAAGTGAAGCTAACTAAGGAGATAGCCACGTGTCCTCCCTTTGTGTTAATTGATAATGCCCATGCTACTAACCCTTGGTGTGAGCATGTGCATCTTGTGGAGGAGAATGCCAAGTTGAAAGAGCAACTTGAGAAGGGCCTTGTGACTTGCATACAAGGCAAGAATAACCTCAATGAACTTTTGAGCAACCAAAAGGAAGTTGTGGCAAAGGAGGGACTTGGGTTTGCACCCAAGTCAAAGAAAAAGAATAAAAGCAAGACCAAGCAATCTCTCCCTCTCAATGAGGTATTCGTCAAGGAGGGAGAGAGTGCTCCTAAAAAGAAGAAGAACAAGGTGGTGGGTGGTGATGCCAAAAGGGGCAAAACCACTCCTCCCAACAAAGCCGGCGACTTTAACCCTTATGTTTTATGCCATGCTAGTGATGGGCATGTTTATGCCAAATTTGTTGCTTCTCCTTATGAGTACATTGAATGGTCTATTTGGATTCCTAAGACCCTTGTTACTAACATCAAAGGACCCATTCAAAAATGGGTACCTAAAACTAAGCATTGATCTTATGTAGGAATTTGCTTCTGGTGGAGGTTCATGGTTGCTTGATAGTGGAGCAACATATCATATGATTGGAAGCAAGGACTTGGTTGTGGACGTGCAAGCAAGTTCATCTATGCCCACCCATGTACAATTTGGTGATGCTTCAATGTCAAAGGTATTGGGCCTTGGCTAGGTGGTTATCTCACCGGACTTGTCCATTGAGAAAGTCATGCTTGTTGACACCCTTGCATACAATTTACTTTTCGTTCGTCAACTTGCACTCATGGGCTTTGCCACTTTCTTTGATATTGATACCGTGGCCCTCTTGTGGAGCAAGACTCTTAAAGTAGCCTTTGTTGGGTATGTCGAGAATGGTTTATATGTGGTTGACTTTTCAAACAAACCCACTAAAATCGCGACTTGCCTAATGGCTAAAGTTGAAGTGGGGTGGTTTTGGTATCGCCATTTAGCCCACGTCAATATGAGATCTTTGCAAAGTCTCCTCAAGGGGGACCATGTCCGAGGATTAACAAGTGTTAGTTTTGCCAAAGATCGTGCTTGCAGTGCTTGTATCAAAGGAAAACTACATGAGACGGCTCACCGACCCATGACTATTATATCTCCCAAGAGGCCATTGGAGCTCCTTCACATGGATCTCTTTGGGCCTCCATCATTTGATAGTCTTGGGGGAAGAAGTATTGCTTGGTGATTGTGGATGACTATTCAAGATACACATGGGTATATTTCTTCTAGAGGAAGAGTGAGACCCAACAAACCGTCATCGATTTTGCAAATGAAGCTCAACGCCAACATGATGCAAAGATATTGATGATTAGAAGTGACAACGGCACCGAGTTCAAGAACTACACCTTGAATGAGTTTCTTAGTGACGAGGGGATCAAGCATCAATATTCCGCACCTTATACCCCCTCAACAAAATGGTGTAGCGGAGAGGAAGAATCGGACGTTGATAGATGCGGCAAGGACCATGATGGCGGAATTCAAATCTCTGTACAACTTTTGGGCTGAAGCCATCAACACCGCATGTCATGCATCCAATCGGCTCTACCTCCGCAAAGGCTTGAACAAGACTCCATATGAGATACTTACCGGCAACAAGCCCAACCTCAAGTACTTACGGGTGTTTGTTTGTAAGTGTTTCATTCTCAAGAAAGGTGCTCGTTTGTCTAAATTTGAAACTAGATCTCAAGAGGGCATATTTGTTGGTTATGCTACAAGCTCTCATGCTTACCGTGTTCTCAACAAGTCCAATGGACTCATTGAGGAGACGTGTAACGTGGAGTTTGATGAGAATAATGGCTCCCAAGTGGAGCAAAGTGGTCTTTGTGATGTAGGTGATGAAATTCCTTCTCAAGCCATAAGAAGAATGGGAGTTGGTCAAATCCTACCCATCGAGGAACCCCTTGTGGCCGAAGGAGAAGGACAATGTTCTACGCAAGTGAAACCATCACCAACACTTGACCCACATGCTTCCGAAGAACAAAGTGAAGTCCCTCAACCAAATGAACAAGATTAAGGGCAAGATCAACCTCATGATGATGGTGAAGCACAGTGATGCCCAAGATCGAGTTCATGACTCCGAGCAAGCTCAAGTGGAAGAGCAAGCTCAAGACGATGCTCAAGATGATCAAGATGTAGCTCCTCAAATTCCACTTGAAGAGCAATTGGAGTGTCGTGCCGCCAAGATAGCTTCCGATATCAAGAATAAAGGCCATGTCTTGGAGAACGTCATTGGAAGCTTAAGAAAGGGGGTATATACTCGTAAACAATTAACAAACTTCTTTGAGCATCACGCGTTTGTTTCTTGTGTTGAACCCCAAAAGGTCTATGAGGCACTCGAGGACCCGGATTGGCTAGAAGCCATGCATGAAGAACTCAACAACTTCGAGCGTAATAAGGTGTGGCAATTGGTGCCAAGGCCAAAGGAGAATCATAATGTCATTGGAACCAAATGGATCTTCAAGAACAAGCAAGATGCACATGGGATAGTCATTCGCAACAAGGCGAGATTGGTGGCTCAAGGTTACTCCCAAGTCGAGGGCATCGACTACGGTGAAACTTCCTCACCCGTTGCTCGTCTTGAATCTATTCGCATGTTGCTTGCATATGCATCTCGTCATAATTTCAAGTTGCAACAAATGGATGTGAAGAGTGCATTTCTTAATGGTCTTCTTAATGAGTTGGTGTATGTCAAACAACCCCTGGGGTTCGAGCACCCCAAGTTCCCCAATCATGTATACAATCTCGATAAGGCACTCTATGGCCTTAAACAAGCCCCACGTGCGTGGTATGAGCACCTTACCGAGTTGTTGCAAGATTGTGGGTTTGAAATTGGGAAAATCGATCCCACTCTTTTTACTAAGAGGGTGAAAGGGGATTTTTTCATATGCCAACTATATGTTGATGATATTATATTTGGTTCTCCTAACAAAGCTTTCAATGATGAGTTTGTCGCACTCATGACCGAGAAGTTTGAGATGTCTATGATGGGAGAGTTGAAGTTCTTTCTCGGGTTCGAAGTCAAACAAAGAAGAGAAGGAACCTTCATCAACCAAGCCAAATATACTCAAGACATGCTCAAGAGATTCAAGTTGGATGATGGCAAGCCGGCCAAGACTCCAATGAGAACCAAGTGCCAACTTGACATTGATCCCAATGGTAAAGTGGTGGATCAAAAGGTATACCGTTCCATGATTGGACCCTTGCTTTACCTTTGTGTGCATCTAGACCAGATATCATGTTGAGTGTGGGAATGTGTGCATGGTTTCAACCCGCACCAAAGGAAAGTCACTACTTGGTGGTCAAGCGAATCTTTCGATATTTGGCTCATACCCCAAACTTTGGCTTATGGTACCCCAAAGGAGCAAGCTTTGATATCATGGGATATTCGAACTTGGATTGGGCGGGAGACCGTGTGGATAGGAAGTCCACTTCCGAAGGGTGCCAATTCCTTGGTCGCACTTTGGTGAGTTGGTCTTCAAAGAAGCAAAATTGTGTGTCTCTCTCCACCACCGAGGCCGAGTATGTAGCCGCCGTAAGTTGTTGTGCACAATGGCTATGGATGAGGCAAACTTTAAAGGATTACGGTGTCACTTGTGACAAAGTGCCTCTTCTATGTGACAATGAAAGTGCAATCAAGATCTCCTACATCCCCGTGCAACATAGCAAGACGAAGCATATTGAGATTCGTCATCACTTCATCCGGGATCACATCAAGTGTGGGGATATTAATCTTATCTTTGTAGGGACTCAAGAGCAACTTGCGGATATTTTCACGAAGCCATTGGATGAAGCAAGATTTCGCGACTTAAGGCATGAGCTAAATATCATTGATTTGAGCAATGTGACTTGAAGCAATGCACATCCCACCGCACTCATCATTTTATCTGGTTCTAGATGTTGGCATGGACATAGGGGGAGTGTTGTTTGTCTCATGAACTCACACTCTCCTTATTATGCATAAACAGAATCAATCTTTCACATTAGCCATTCTTTTATGGTACTTGTGCTTGAAATATGAGTTTTGTTCTTGGACTCAAGGTTAGATTCTTCGCGGTGCCAAACCAATTAACTCAAACATAGGTGGCTCCGGAAACCGCCCCTCTTCTCTTGGAAGAGCTTTGGTTCCCGGTTCTCGGTTGTGATTTGGTTCACTCTAAGGTTACTCTTGTCTTTTGCTTTCTTTTACCTTGGAGTGTTCCTTCCCATTTGCTGTGTTTCGTGTCTCCAACCCAAGCCATTCTCATCTACAAACATCTTATATTTGCATAAGCCCCCATTCCAATCTTTGATCTTGGCAGTTTTCTACTCTCCAAGCGGTACTACCGCTAGGTCTAGGACGGTACTACCACCCATGACCTACGGTACTACTGCTTAATGCGGTACTTGTCGTGGGAACGAACCTGACAGTAAGAGAGGGGTAGGATGAAGGAGCATGGTCTAGCTACGGCGCAAGCATGACACAAGGGATTTTATGAGTTCAGACCCCTCTCGGAAGAGGTAAAGACCCTATGTCTCGAGCTGCTGGAGTTGTTTTCTTATGTCTGGATGATTACAATGGATTGCGAACCCTTGTTTCTGTGCTATAGGATGGCTTATATAGAGTGAGCCGATCCCCATTATGTCTATGTTACAAGAGTTTTTTATGGTGGAGTTGATGATATGTGTTACATATGGTAACTGACGCATTGATTGCCAGTAACGCCTGGCGACGTGCTCCTCAGCTGCTTCATCTCCCGTGCGGCCCCTTCATCTCCCTCGTCCGAGTGCAAGCGAGGTGGCAGAGTGATTGCTGAGCAGCTGAGTGGTCGGTCATCGTCCGAGTGGATCGATGTCATCCGAGTGGATCGATGTCATCCGAGTGGAATGTTCTTTAGCGGGCACCTGAGTGCGCTAGTGGCTCAGGAGCCTTTCTGCCTGTTGATATGGGGCCCTAGGTTGGTCCAAGATGTCTGCCTTATGACCCTACCCGTAGTAGGCGACTTCATCCTTAGCCCCCGAATCGGTTGAGGTTTTGCAGGACGAGTTCATCAAAAACTTGTCTTAGACCGAGCACTAAGGAAGCACTCGGGATCCGTCGTCAAGTTTTGACTAATCATGACCTGAGCGAAAACCGCAATGGATTCCGGACTAGGTGCTTCCCGACTGATCCGGGTATGTTGACTGCGAGGAGAAACTTGGTGGCACTCATATGTCTCCCTGAGGAGATTGACTAGGGATCCAATGTGGACGTGCCATGAAAACCCGAGTGGCGATGCTGGCGTGTGGACTGACTCTCCGTTGAGATGCCGCTCGTTATCCCAGGGGAACACCGGCACATGCCATCTCCGAGTCCAAGCTTGTAAAATTTATGCCTTGGAGCCTAGAAAAAGGGCCAAGTATATCCGTAGAGGAGTGTCGATTTCATCACTACAAAAAAAAGACACATCTGTGACATTACGGCCCGAACGAAAACTTTTTCTGTCATGTATGTGACACTTCTATGATGATAATTGTGACAAAAACACGTATCATCACAGATGTGGTGGCCTCCTACTTCTATGACAAAAAATTATGACAGAAAATGAACTTTTCGTCCTGGGCGGGCCGGAGACACACCTGCATGACATTCTTTGGGGCGTCCATGACGTAAAAAATCGTGGTAGAAGTGAGGGCGAGGAAATCTTCGGGGAGTTCCCGGTTACGGTGGGCACTCGATGGGTGGTCGGGGCCGAGCGATGCACTGTGGTTTGCTCCTTTCTCTCGTACGCGTGTGTGTGCGAGGCGTTCGCTAACTGAACCCGAGCGAGGCGTTTGCTTACTAAACCTGAGCGATCGATCGATCCCTCGCACTACTACGTACTGAACACGAGCGATCGATCCCACTACGTACTGAAGCCGATCGATCCCTGATACGTCCATTTTGCATCATGTTTTGCTACTGTTATTTATAGTGTTTTTGATCAACATAACACTTTGTGTAGCAATTCTAATGCCTTTTCTCTCTTAATATGCAAGATTCACACAAGGAGGGAGAATGCCGGCAGCTGGAATTCTGGACCTGAAAAAGCTATGTCAAGATACCTATTCTGCACATCTCCAAATGAGCTAAAATTTCACGGAGAATTATTTTGGAATAAATAAAAAATACTGGATGCAAAAAGTACCAGAGGGGGCCACCCAGGTGCCCACGAGGCACCAGGGCACGCCACCGCCCCCAGGCGCGTCCTGGTAACTCGTGGGGCCCCTGGCCAGCCTCTGTCCCCCATTTTCTGGTATATAAGTCCATTTGCCCTAGAAAAAATATAGAGAAGACTTTTGGGACGGTGCGCCACTGTCTCGAGGCGGAACTTGGGCATGAGCACTTTTGCTCTCCGGCGGAGAGATTCTGCCGGGGAAACTTCCCTCCGGGAGGGGGAAATCGTCGCCATCGACATCACCAGCGATCCTCTTATCGTGGGAGGACTAATCTTCATCAACATCTTCACCAGGACGATCTCATCTCAAACCCTAGTTCATCTCTTGTATTCAATCTTTGTCTCAAAATCTCAGATTGGTACCTGTGGGTTGCTAGTAGTGTTGATTACATCTTGTAGTTGATGCTAGTTGGTTTATTTGGTGGAAGATTATATGTTCAGATCTATTATGCTATTCAATACCCCTCTGATCTTGGACATGATTATGATTTGTGAGTAGTTACTTTTGTTCTTGAGGACATGGGAGAAGTCTTGTCATAAGTAATCAAGTGAATTTGGTATTCGTTCGATATTTTGATGATATGTATGTTGTTGATTCTCTTAGTGGTGTCATGTGAACGTCGACTACATGACACTTCACCATATTTGGGCCTAAGGGAATGCATTGTGGAGTAGTAATTAGATGCTGGGTTGCTAGAGTGACAGAATCTTAAACCCTAGTTTATGCGCTATTCCGTAAGGGGCTGATTTGGATCCATGTGTTTAATGCTATGGTTAGAGTTATCTTAATTCTTCTTTCGTAGTTGCGGATGCTTGCGAGAGGAGGAAATCATAAGTGGGAGGCTTGTTCAAGTAAGAACAGCACCCAAGCACCGGTCCACCCACATATCAAATTATCAAAGTAGCAAACACGAATCAAACAAACATGATGAAAGTGACTAGATGAAATTCCCATGTGTCCTTGAGAACGCTTTACAAGAGATCGTTCCGGCTTGTCCTTTGCTATAAAAAGGATTGGGCCACCTTGCTGCACTCTTTGTTACTATTGCTACTTGTCACTTGTTACAAATTATCTTGCTATCAAACTACTCGTTATCGATAATTTCAGTGCTTGCAGAAAATAGCTTGCTGAAAACCGCTTGTCATTTCCTTCTGCTCCTCGTTGGGTTCGACACTCTTACTTATCGAAAGGACTATGATTGATCCCGTATACTTGTGGGTCATCAAGACTCTTTTCTGGCGCCGTTGCCGGGGAGTGAAGCGCCTTTGGTGAGTGGAATTTGGTAAGGAAACATTTATATTACGTGCTGAAATTTACTGTTACTTGTCACTATGGAAAGTAATCCTTTGAGGGGTTTGTTCGGGGTATCTTCACCTCGACCGGAAACACAAATAGTTGCTCCTCGACCTACTGCACCTACTGAAAATATTTCATATGAAATTCCTCCGGGTATGATAGAGAAACTGCTAGCTAATCCTTATGCAGGAGATGGAACCGTACATCCTGATATGCACTTGATCTATGTTGATGAAATTTGTGGATTGTTTAAGCTTACATGTTTATCCGGAGATGGAGTTAAGAAGAAATTATTCCCTTTATCTTTGGAGGGAAAGGCATTGATGTGGTATAGGCTATGTGATGATACCGATACATGGGACTGGAACCGATTGAAACTAGAATTCCATCAGAAATTTTATCCTATGCATTTGGTTCATCGTGATCGGAATTATATATATAACTTTTGTCCTCGTGAAGGAGAAAGCATCGCTCAAGCTTGGGGGAGGCTTAAGTACATGATGTACACATGCCCCAATCATGAGCTCTCGAAAGAAATTATCTTACATAATTTTTATGCTCGGCTTTCTCATGATAATCAAACTATGTTCGATTCTTCTTCGACTGGCTCCTTTATGAAGAGAACTATTGAATTCAGATGGGATCTTCTGGAAAGAATTAAATGCAACTCTGAAGATTGGGAACTCGACAAAGGTAATGAGTTAGGTATAATACTTGAGTTCGATTGTGTTAAATCTTTTATGGCCACCGATGCTTTTCATAAGTTTAGCACTAAATATGGACTTGACTCTGAGATAGTAGCTTCCTTTTGTGAATCATTTGCTACTCATATTGATCTCCCTAAGGAGAAGTTGTTTAAATATCATCCCCCTATTAAAGAAAAGATTGAGGAACCCGTTAGTGTTAAAGAAGAAACAATTGTTTACCATGCTGATCCAGTTGTGCCTACTACTTATATTGAGAAACCACCTTTTCCTGTTAGGATTAAGGAACATGGTAAAGTTTCAACAGTGGTTAACAAAAGTAATATTAGAGCACCTAGACCCTTTGAACAAATTAAAGTTGAACCTGACGTTGCTATGGTTAAAGATCTCTTAGTCGATAATATAGATGGGCATGTTATTTACTTTTGTGATGAGGCTGCTAGAATTGCTAAACGTGTTAGAAATGAACGAGATATGTTAGACAAGAACAAGCCCATAGTTGGCATGCCTGTTATTTCTGTTAAGATTGTAGATCATTGCTATCATGGTTTGTGTGATATGGGTGCTAGTGTGAGTGCTATTCCATTTTCTTTATATCAAGAAATTATGAATGATATTGCACCTGTTGAAATAGAGGACATTGATGTTACTATTAAGCTTGCAAACAGAGATACCATTACACCACTTGGGATCGTTAGAGATGTTGAAGTCTTGTGTGGAAAGATAAAATACCCTACTGAATTTCTAGTCCTAGGTTCTCCACAAGATGATTTTTGTCCCATTATATTTGGTGGACCTTTCTTGAACACTGTTAATGCCAAGATTGATTGCTCTAAAGAAACTGTTAGTGTTAATTTTGGTGGTATGTCTCATGAGTTTAATTTCTCCAAGTTTCGTAGACAACCTCATGATAAAGAATTGCCTAGTAAAGATGAAATTATTGGTCTTGCTTCTATTGCTGTACCTCGTACTGATCCGTTAGAACAATATTTGCTAGACCATGAAAACGATATGCATATGAATGAAAGAAATGAAATAGATAAGATGTTCTTTGATCAACCACCTATCCTTAAACACAATTTGCCTATTGAAACTCTTGGAGGCCCTCCTCCACCTAAAGGTGATCCTATGTTTGAATTGAAGCAATTGCCTGATACATTGAAATATGCTTTTCTTGATGAAAAGAAGATATATCCTGTTATTATTAGTGCTAACCTTTCAGCGCATGAAGAAAAGAGATTACTAAAAACTTTGAGGAAGCACCGGGCTGCTATTGGGTATACTCTTGATGATCTTAAGGGCATTAGTCCCACTCTATGTCAGCACAAAATTAATATGGAGCCTGATGCTAAACCAGTTGTCGATCACCAACGATGATTAAATCCTAAGATGAAAGAGGTGGTAAGAACTGAAATATTAAAACTTCTGAAAGCAGGTATAATCTATCCCATAGCTGATAGTAGATGGGTAAGCCCTGTTCATTGTGTCCCTAAGAAAGGAGGTATTACCGTTGTTCCTAATGATAAAAATGAACTCATTCCACAAAGAATTGTAACTGGTTATAGGATGGTAATTGATTTTAGGAAATTAAACAAAGCTACTAGAAAAGATCATTACCCCTTTCCTTTTATTGATCAAGTGTTAGAAAGATTGTCTAAGCATACACACTTTTGTTTCCTAGATGGTTATTCTGGTTTTTCTCAAATACCTGTATCACAACCCGATCAAGAGAAAACCACCTTTACTTGTCCTTTTGGAACTTATGCTTATAGAGGTAGTCCTTTTGGTTTATGCAATGCACCTGCTACCTTTCAAAGATGTATGACTTCTATATTCTCTGACTTTTGTGAAAATATTGTTGAGGTGTTCATGGATGATTTCTCCGTTTACGGAACTTCTTTTGATGATTGCTTAAGCAACCTTGATTGAGTTTTGCAGAGATGTGAAGAAACTAATCTTGTCTTGAATTGGGAGAAGGGCCACTTTATGGTGAATGAAGGCATTGTCTTGGGGCTTAAAATTTTTGAAAGAGGTATTGAAGTTGATAAAGCTAAGGTTGATGCTATTGAGAAAATGCCATGTCCTAAAGATATTAAAGGTATAAGAAGTTTCCTAGGTCATGCTGGTTTCTATAGGAGATTTATTAAAGACTTCTCTAAAATTTCTAGGCCTCTTACCAATCTTTTGCAAAAAGATGTTCCATTTGTTTTTGACGATGATTGTCTAGAAGCCTTTGAAACACTTAAGAAAGCCTTAACCACTGCACCTATTGTTCAACCACCTGATTGGAACTTGCCTTTTGAAATTATGTGTGATGCTAGTGATTATGCTGTTGGTGATGTTCTAGGACAGAGAGTTGATAAGAAATTAAATGTTATCCATTATGCTAGTAAAACTCTAGACAGCGCCCAAAGAAATTATGCTACTACTGAGAAAGAATTTCTAGCAGTTGTGTTTGCATGTGATAAATTCAGATCTTACATAGTTTATTCTAAAGTAACTGTTCACACTGATCATGTTGCTATTAAATATCTTATGGAAAAGAATGATGCTAAACCTAGACTCATTAGGTGGGTTTTATTGCTACAAGAATTTGACTTCCATATTACTGATAGAAAGGGAGCTGAGAATCCCGTAGCAGATAATTTGTCTAGAATGGAAAATGTTCTTGATGACCCAGTTCCTATTAATGTTGATTTTCCTGATGAACAATTAGCTGTCATAAATGCTTCTCGTAATACTCCATGGTATGCGGACTATGCTAATTATATTGTTGCTAAATTTATACCACCTAGTTTCACATACCAACAAAAAAAAGTTCTTCTTTGATTTAAGACATTACTTCTGGGATGACCCACATCTTTATAAAGAAGGAGTAGATGGTATTATTAGGCGTTGTATACCTGAGCATGGACAGGAACAAATCCTACGGAAGTGTCATTCCGAGGCTTATGGAGGACACCATGTGGGAGACAGAACTGCACACAAGGTATTACAATCTGGTTTTTATTGGCCTACTCTTTTCAAGGATGCTCGTAAGTTTGTCCTATCTTGTGATGAATGTCAAAGAATTGGTAACGTTGGTAGACGTCAGGAAATGCCTATGAATTATTCACTTGCTGTTGATCCATTTGATGTTTGGGGATTTGATTATATGGGACCTTTTCCTAAATCCAATGGGTATACTCATATTTTAGTTGCTGTTGATTACGTTACTAAGTGGGTAGAAGCTATTCCAACTAGTAGTGCTGATCATAACACTTCTATTAAAATGCTTAAAGAAGTTATTTTCCCGAGGTTCGGAGTCCCTAGATATTTAATGACTGATGGTGGTTCACATTTTATTCATGGTGAATTCCGTAAATTGCTTGCTAAATATGATGTCAACCATAGAATTGCATCTCCCTATCACCCTCAAACTAGTGGTCAAGTTGAATTGAGCAATAGAGAAATAAAATTAATTCTGCAGAAAACCGTCAATAGATCTAGAAAGAATTGGTCTAAGAAACTTGCGATGCATTATGGGCTTATAGAACTGCTTATAAAAATCCTATGGGTATGTCTCCTTATAAAATGGTTTATGGAAAAGCATGTCATTTACCTCTTGAGTTAGAACATAAAGCATATTGGGCAATTAAAGAACTCAATTACGATTTTAAACTTGCCGGTGAAAAGAGGTTATTTGATATTAGCTCACTAGATGAATGGAGAACCCAAGCTTATGAAAATGCCAAATTGTTTAAAGAAAAAGTTAAAAGATGGCATGATAGAAGAATTCAAAAACGGGAATTTAAAGTGGGTGAGCAAGTTCTATTGTACAATTCTAGTTTAAGATTCTTTGCAGGAAAACTTCTCTCTAAATGGTAAGGACCGTATATCATCGAAGAAGTTTATCGCTCCGGAGCCATCAAAATAAATAACTCCGAAGGCACTAATCCGAGAGTGGTGAATGGGCAAAGAATTAAGCACTATATTTCAGGTACCCCCGTTAATGTTGAAACTAATATTATTGAAACAATTACACTGGAGGAATACATAAGAGAGACCTTTCGGAACACTCTAGAACCCTGAAAAGGAAGAGGTACGTGATACGGTAAGTAAACCGACTCCAAAAATTCTATAAAAATGTCAGTTTTGGAATATTAGAAAAAATACAAAAATAAGAAACAGCCGAGGGGACCCACCTGGTGCCCACGAGGCACCAGGGCGCGTCACCCCCCAGGCGCGCCCTGGTGGCTCGTGGGCCCCACGTGAGCCTTCCCGACTCCGTTTTCTCCTGGATTACTTGTTTTGCAAGATAAAAATTCTTTATATATACTCCCGGACGTTTTGACCACCGTATCGTAGAAATCTCCTCTGTTCTTGTTTCGTGCTGTTTTCTGTCAGAGTTCGAGGCCAGGCATCATGTCTTCCTCTTCCTCCAACAATGTGGGAGACGACGCTTGGTTGCTGCAGATGGAGCTTAGGAGGGAGGAGGAAGGAGAGGTCAACATGGAAGAGCGTGATGGAGATTCGCTTGAGGTCCACCCTCCGGCTTCCGAGAGGGGCACCCTTGCCGGCATCTCCACAATTCCTAACCCACATCAAGCTGTGAGAAGCATTACAAGCCATGGGAGTCCAGAGGTACAAGAAGGGTTTCCCCCTAGGAGACCCTTACACAGGTTACATCGGAACAACTTTCATAATTTGGTTCACAATTATGGGGTTGAAAATACTCCTCGTATGCACATACCTTCCAATTGGGATATCTCTTGTCTAAGTGAAAGTGATGCAGGAAAGAATGCTTGGGGGCCAGAGAATAAACATATCATGGTCGAAGTCCAAAAGAATACAGAGATGATACAACATGTGCTCCAAGAAATTCAAAGCTTAAAGGAGATCCTATTTAATGTTATGAAGGACAAGCCCATCACTTCATCACCACCACCATCACTGAAGAAGGAAACTTGAGCACATGGGTATGGGCACTCCCCTTGGCTTGTGCCAAGCTTGGGGAGGCGCCCCGGTATCGTATCACCATCACTTTTATTATCTTTACCTATTTTTAGTTCGATCCTTAGTTATTTCGTGATCTAGTTGAATAAAAGTTTAGTATGATCTATTTCGAGTGTTAGCTTCATGATCTATCTATCTATGTAATCGAGTTGAGAGTTATATAATAAAGAGTAGTTTGAGTTTTTGCTTCTTTACTTTCATGTTTCAATTCTAGCAATGAAAATAATGAAAAAGATCATATGCTAATCTTATGGAAAGTAATGACATTACATAAAGAAAAGTATAAGTGGTAAAATTTATTGGAAGTTAACAAACATAGCATTAGTCAATGATGCAATTCATGAAAAAGTTAATAAGGGAAGAGAAGATTCACATGCAAATATACTATCTTGGACATCTTTTATGATTGTGAGCCCCCATTAAGTATTTTATGTCAAATTGTTGACGTTGGACAAGGAAGACAACGTAATGGATTATGTTTGTTCATATTCACATAGAAGTTATATTGTTATAGATCCTCCAACATGTGGTGTTTGCCCAATATCTTTGCTAGCCAAAAATCTGCACCAAGTAGAGATACTACTTGTGCATCCAAAACCCTTAAACCCAGTTTCATGTCATGAGAGTCCACTATATCTACCTATGGATTGAATAAGATCCTTCAATTAAGTTGTCATCGGTGCAAAAAGCAATAAAAATTGCCTCTAAATATGTCTGAGCTTTTATTGTAAGTGAAATAAGCTTTGTACGAACTTGTGATGGTAAAGAAATAAAAGCGACAGACTGCATAATAAAGGTTGCTATCACAAGGGGCAATATAAAGTGATGTTCCTTTGCATTAAGAGCTCTTGCATCCAACAACAAAAAGCGCATGACAACCTCTGCTTCCCTCTGTGAAGGGCCTATCCTTTACTTTTATGTATTTACTTTTTATGCAAGAGTCAATAGTGTTCTCCTCTATTTCCTTTTTATTTTTCTCTTTTGCAAGCATCATGTGGTGGGGAAAGATCTAGGCACATATATCCAGTTGGATATGAGTGATCATGAGTTATTATTGTTGACATCACCCTTGAGGTGAATAAGTTGGGAGGCGAAATCACAAGCTCCTATCTTTCTATGTATCTGGCTGAAACTTTTTGCTCCATATATATGTCGTGAGTGTTAGCAATCATAGAAGACTAAATGATGGTTGAGTATGTGGACTTGCTAACTAGCTCCTACATGAGACCCTTCCTGAAAATATGATGAATTGCAATTGCATTGTTGACTGAGAAAATAGTTTGTTAGTTTTCAAGAAAGTTTATGCCTTATACTCCATTGTTGTGATGAATTGTTACTTGTTCATGAGAAGTTTATGATAATAAATATTGATGTTATAATAATGATCATGATGCTACTATGTCCGTATTTTGTTTTTATCGACACCACTCTCTCTAAACATGTGGACATGATTATCGATATCGGCTTCTGCTTGAGGACCAGCGAGGTCTAAGCTTGGGGGAGTTGATACGTCCATTTTGCATCATGTTTTGCTACTGTTATTTATAGTGTTTTTGATCAATATAACACTTTGTGGAGCAATTCTAATGCCTTTTCTCTCTTAATATGCAAGATTCACACAAGGAGGGAGAATGCCGGCAGCTGGAATTCTGGACCTGAAAAAGCTATGTCAAGATACCTATTCTGCACATCTCCAAATGAGCTGAAATTTCACGGAGAATTATTTTGGAATAAATAAAAAATACTGGAAGCAAAAAGTACCAGAGGGGGCCACCCAGGTGCCAACGTGGCACCAGGGCGCGCCACCCCCCCTCCCAGGCGCGCCCTGGTACCTCATGGGGCCCCTGACCAGCCTCTGGCCCCCATTTTCTGGTATATAAGTCCATTTGCCCTAGAAAAAATATAGAGAAGACTTTCGGGATGGTGCACCACCGTCTCGAGGTGGAACTTGGGCAGGAGCACTTTTGCTCTCCGGTGGAGAGATTTTGCCGGGGAAACTTCCCTCTGGGAGGGGGAAATCGTCGCCATCGACATCACCAGCGATCCTCTCATCGTGGGAGGACTAATTTTCATCAACATCTTCACCAGCACCATCTAATCTCAAACCCTAGTTCATCTCTTGTATTCAATCTTTGTCTCAAAACCTCAGATTGGTACATGTGGGTTGCTAGTAGTGTTGATTACATCTTGTAGTTGATGCTAGTTGGTTTATTTGGTGGAAGATTATATGTTCAGATCTATTATGCTATTCAATACCCCTCTGATCTTGGACATGATTATGATTTGTGAGTAGTTACTTTTGTTCTTCAGGACATGGGAGAAGTCTTGTCATAAGTAATCATGTGAATTTGGTATTCGTTCGATATTTTGATGATATGTATGTTGTTGATTCTCTTAGTGGTGTCATGTGAATGTCGACTACATGACACTTCACCATCTTTGGGCCTAAGGGAATGCATTGTGGAGTAGTAATTAGATGATAGGTTGCTAGAGTGACAAAAGCTTAAACCCTAGTTTATGCGCTATTCCGTAAGGGGCTGATTTAGATCCACACGTTTAATGCTATGGTTAGATTAATCTTAATTCTTCTTTCGTAGTTGCAGATGCTTGCGAGAGGGGGTAATCATAAGTGGGAGGTTTGTCCAAGTAAGGGCAGCACCCAAGCACCGGTGCACCCACATATCAAATTATCAAAGTAGCAAACGCGAATCAAACAAACATGATGAAAGTGACTAGATGAAATTCCCATGTGTCCTCGAGAACGCTTTACTTATTATAAGAGATCGTTCCGGCATGTCCTTTGCTATAAAAAGGATTGGGCCACCTTGCTTCACTCTTTGTTACTATTGCTACTTGTCACTTGTTACAAATTATCTTGCTACCAAACTACTCGTTACCGATAATTTCAGTGCTTGCAGAAAATTCCTTGCTGAAAACCGCTTGTCATTTCCTTCTGCTCCTCGTTGGGTTCGACACTCTTACTTATCGAAAGGACTACGATTGATCCCCTATACTTGTGGGGTCATCAATCCTTTCGCTGCTAACTGAACCCGACCGATTCCTTTGCTGCTAACTGAACCCGACCAATTCCTTTGCTGCTAACTGATCCCGAGCGATCGATTGCTGCTGCTTACTGAAGCCGATCGATCGATGTGTTGCATCGAGTCCCCGTGCGAGACGTAAGTTGAGCTAGCCGGTTGGTTGCCTCTCGATGAACAGTGCCCGTTGCTGCCGCGCGCACGATACACGTGGAACGAGTCAAGATTGCTGTTGCATCGATTGAGCCCCTTGCGCGAGACATGGTGAGTTGACCTAGCCGGTTGGTTGGCTGTGGATGAACAGTTCCTGTTGCTGCCACCCGCTCGTACGCCCCACCCGAGCCGGTGTGTTGGCTGTGGATGGATAGTACCCTGGCCGTGTGAAGGTGGTTGGCACTGGATGAACTTGACCCCGATCGATCAAGGAGGTGATACGTCTCCAACGTATCTATAATTTATGAAGTATTCATGCCATGTTTATTATAGTTTTGTACGATTTTGGTGCACTTTTATATGGCTTTTATATGATTTTTATGGACTAACATATTGACCTAGTGCCCAATGCCAGTTGCTGCTTTCTGCTTGTTTTTGGTTTTCCAGAAAATCCATATCAAACGAAGTCCAAATGCAGCGAAACTTTTTGATGATTTTTTCTAGAAGGAAACAGACCCAGGAAGCTTCGGAGGAGCAGCAAAAGAGCCACAGGGGCCCCACGAGCCACCTGGGCGCGCCTGCCCCCCCAAGCGTGCCCTGGTGCCTCGTGGGCCCCCTGTGGCCCCTCTTCGTGTGATTGCAACACTGAAAAATTGTAGGATCGAAAGTATGTCTAGAGGGGGGGTGATTAGACTACTTGACCAAATAAAAACCTAACATTTTCCCAATTTTAGTTGTAGGCAGATTTTAGCAAGTATACAAGTCAAGCATCACCCTACACATGCAATTCTAAGAGTGTAGCAGCGGAAAGAAAACAATTGCATATATAAGTAAAGGAGGGGATCGGAGATTTCAAACGCAATGAAGAGATGGTGATTTTTGGCGTGGTTCCGATAGGTGGTGCTATCGTACGTCCATGTTGATGGAGACTTCAACCCACGAAGGGTAACGGCTGCGCGAGTCCACGGAGGGCTACACCCACAAAGGGTCCACGAAGAAGCAACCTTGTCTATCCCACCATGGCTTACGTCCACGAAGGACTAGCCTCACTCGGGTAGATCTTCACGAAGTAGGCGATCTCCTTGCCCTTACAAACTCCTTGGTTCAACTCCACATCATGTCAGAGGCTCCCAAGTGACACCTAACCAATCTAGGAGACACCACTCTCCAAAAGGTAATAGACGCTGTGTTGTTGATGAACTCCTTGCTCTTGTGCTTCAAATGATAGTCTTCCCAACACTCAAACAGCTCCTCACAGATTAGGCTATGGTGGAAGAAGGATTTGAGTGGAAAGCAACTTGGGAAAGGCTAGAAATCAAGGTTCAAATGGTTGGATTGGAATCTCTTGATCTCAACACATGAGTAGGTGGTTCTCTCTTCGAAAATGTAAGGTGGAAGTGTAGGCATGTTCTGATGGCTCTCCTTACTAAGAAGGAAGTGGTGGAGGGGTATATATAGCCTCCACACAAAATCCAACCGTTACATACTTTTGACCCAACTCGGTGGCACCGAAACCATAATCTCGGTAGCACCGAACTGTGTAAAAGATATGAACGTTTGGAATCTCGATGGGACCGACTGGAACAACTCGGATGGACCGAAGTGCAATGGCTAGGGCAAACCTCGTCTCGGTGGCACCGATTGCATCAACTCGGTAGGACCGAAGTGAAGCAATAAGGCAATAGAGAGTTGGCAAGCCATCTTGGTGAGACCGATTTGCAAAACTCGGTGGGACCGAAGTAAGTGCAAACGATTACAGAGAGTTGGCAAGGCCATCTCGGTGGGACCGAGATCCATATCGGTGGATCTGATTTGTTAGGGTTTTGGCAGTGGCTAAGTCCAGATGAACTCGGTGGCTCCGGATAGGAAATTTCGGTGGGGCCGAGTTGGAATGTAGGTTTTGGACATATTTGGGCAGAGAAGGTGGTTGAGGGTTTTGGAACACTGTCACTAAGCACTTGAGCAAAAAGACCATTAAGCAACACTTCATCCCCTTTTAATAGTATTGGCTTTCCTATGGACTCAATGTGATCTCGGATCACTAAACCAAAACTGTAGAGTCTTGATCTTTTGCCAATCCTTGTCCTTAGCATTTTGAGGGGTCCACATCTCTAGTCCTTGCCATGCCAATCATTGAACATCCTGAAATCTTTAACTTGAATGGACATTAGTTCAATGAGATATATGTTGTTATGAATTACCAAAACCACCAACGGAGCAAATGTGCTTTCAATCTCCCCCTTTTTGGTAATTGATGACAACATATAGATCAAAGCATCGACAAATGATTAAATGAATGAAATACATCGTCGCTTTGAGAAGTATGTGATAAGTAAGAGCTCCCCCTAAATTTGTGCATTATTAAGAATTCGTGTTTGAATGCAAATGCACAATCGATTAGGCTCATGGGTCACTCTTTCATGTCACATACAACTTGGTGGAGCGCGCAAAATGATATTAGTGGAATAGTAGGCACGCATCACCAACACAAGTGAATGATCATACAGGATAATGATAAGCACAAGCATCATATGGAGCATAGTATGATCAATCACATGAAGTAGTAGCTCACAATCATAACAATCAAAGTACCCACAGACATAGTATCAAGCACACACATTGAAACAAAGTACCATAAAGAAAATTGTAGCAAAAGAACTCAAGAAAAATCCAACGAGCAAAGCAAAGCGAAACTCTCTCTCTCGAAGCTAAGATCTATACAAATTCTCCCCCTTTGGCAACAAGTACCAAAAAGCTCGAATAAGTATAGGACTAATACGGCACTCTAGGCACGATCCTCGGAAGCTCCTGAAGGGGATCTCCGACTGGCAACTCCGGTGTGCGTAGATGGCGTCGAGAGAAGAGCATCTGCGAAGGCTTCGGCTGATGTCTGCTGGGCTGGTGGAGTGGAGACCGGAGGTGGCACTGTAGCAGCAGCAGCAGCAGGTGCAGAGACTGTGGTCCTCGGATCCACAACTGGCACTGCAGTAGACCTGGCTGCCCTGGGCACTGTCTGGAATCTCTCCGTAATGGGTCTGTCATCTCCACTATCATCTGAAGCGGCTGCCCTGGCTGCATCAACGTCGTCCTTCAGCTTCTCCACTATAGTCTGGACCTCAGTGATCTTGACATCTAGATCATGAATCTTCGTCTCGACTATCCGCTTTAAGCTAGCCTGGTTCTGGGTGAGGTTGGCCAGACTTCGCTCAATCCTCAGGGTGGCTTCTAGCAGATAAGTCATTTGGTCAGTCTTCGACTTGAGGATGGCAATTGGAGCATTGGGAGCAGATGCCTCCTTGGCTGCTTTTGCTTCCTTGGCTACTCGGATCTTCTCTTGGGCTTGAGCAGAGGTGGGATGCGAAGTATCCATCACAATGACATTGTCCTCAAACTCTGGACGTAGTGGGAGATGCTCTCGATCAAGAAGATAGGTGCTCGTTCCAACCTTGGAATTGATAAGCATCTGGATGTGTGGAGCATATCCGCAAGATCTCTTCTGATCAGCAGCTGTTCTCTTGATGGTTTCTACAATCAGGCTCATCACCTTGAACTTCTGAGGTGTATCAAAGAGGTGCAGCAGGTTGATGGAGTGGCCACGTATCATCTTATCATCTCCTGACTTGGGCAACAGAGTGTATCGCAAGATGGTGTTTGTAGTGGTCAAACTAGGCAGCAGGTGCTTCACTGATCCTAGCTTGTGTGTCTCGATGTCCTTCTCTGGAATCGCTGTGTACATGTTGGCCATGGAGTTGTGGTCCATCTTGAGCTTGGCATAAATGTCAACATCATCATCTTCTTCTTCTGGAGCACCAAGAAGAGTAGCCCACTCAGAGATGGTCGACTGGTACCTAGAACCCTCAGTCATCCACACAATCCTGCCATCAGGATAGAAGTGAGCTGTGGAGTAGAATTGCATGATCATCCCATCATTCCACTTTGTCAACATCTGTCTAACAAACTCATCAACACCAGCAATCTAGAAACTCTCATGAACATGGGGGAAATAATCTTCATTGGCATCAATGTACTCCCAATCCACCCATCTCATGTCGATGACAATTGGCTTCTTATCCAACAGAACTGTTTCATAGAAGTCTTGCTGTTCTCTAGTCTGGAAGCGGTAGTCACAAGCTATTCTCCTCCTAGCAGCATAGGGATCTGACAGTCTCCACTGACGCAGTCCCTTATCCTTCCTTAGCATCATGTTCTCTGCAACCGGGTGTGCATCATCATGGTCTGGAATCTTGGGCTTCAATTTCCTGAGCACTAGTGGCTCTTCATCAACATTAGCTTCAGGCACTGGGGCCTTGTTCTTCTCACTAGCAGAAATGTTTCTGGTCGACCTCTTGGGTGCTGGAGCTTTTGGTTTGGACTTTGGGGGCAGCAGTCCTGATAGCATCTGACATAAGCTTTTGAGCTTTTGCTAGGGGTGCACTAGCTGCTGGCTCCTCCTCTTCCTCTGAATCATTCCTCATGGAGGGTTTTCCAAGCACATGAGCAGTAGTTTTCCTTGCTCTCTTCTTCTTTCCTCCTGCAGCTGTTTCTGTGTCACTTGGCTCTTCAAGTGTAAATTGCATAGTTTTCTTGGGAACTTTCTTCACAACAGTTTTATCTTTGGCAGCAGCTGGCTTGGTGCTATATTCCTTAGCAAGCACAACTCTCTTCTTCTTTGTTGCTGCTTCACTAGCAACAAAGTCCTCATCCTCACTGTCTGAGGTTCTTTTCTTCCTGGTTCTAGTTGCAGCCTTAGGAAGATCTGGAGAGCTTCTCTCTCCCTCATAAAGGCTTTCTGCAGGGCTAGAGCCTGTGCTGAGATCTGTGTGCTGCTCTGACATGTTCTGGCTATCGCTGGCATATGACATCTTGCAAAGCTGACCCTGTGAATAGATGGGCATGGGCAGAGTAGATGAGTCATCACAAAAAGCATAAGTTTTTCATAAAAAAAATGAGTTCAACTCTTAGTTTCAAGTTTTCACAGAAAGCATTTCGGATGGACCGAGTTGATCATCTCGGTGATACCGAAGCACTCAACAGAAACTTTACACGCCATTTCGGTCAGACCGAGATGGGGTTCGGTGACTCCGAGATGCTAGGGTTTCACAAAGATTTTACTTTCGGTCTCACAGATTCGTACAGCTCGGTGGCACCGAGACGTACTAGTGCTATGGCTTGGGGCCAAATCGGTGACTCCGAAAATCTCTAATCGGTCGGTCCGAGATGGGTTCGGCGGAAACTTAAACCTAATTTTTTTACTCGAATCTAATCTATGGACATTGCAGTGTAATGGGAGTTCTCAATCCATGGCAAGAATCATGGCAATCCAATCGTGCATTGAATCAGAAATTGGAGCACGAAAGGGGTCGAATCTCACCCTAACTCGATGGAGATCCTCTACGGCGGCAACAACGGAGTAGATTGCCGTTGACGGCGGCGGAATCCGGCGGCGAAGGCGACGATCCGGAGACCTGGGCGATGATAGCAACGGGGTGCGAGAACGAGAGGGTTTGAGAAATTTCAACCGTTCGGGCCCGCAAGATATATATACCCGTATGCTGTCGGTGGCTCTGAGTTGGACAACTCGGTGGCATCGATATGTGTAACTGCAAGCAGATTAGCACATCGGTGGCGCCGAAATGGTTCAACTCAGTGACACCGAGATGAAAACCTAGATCAATCTAAATGATTTCGGTTGGACCGAGTTTGAGTGAATTGGTTCGGCCAAAATCATGTAGAAGGTTTTGGAGGTTCAGCCCTTTCAGATCGGTGGCTCCGAGTGCTCCTCACCCGGAGGGTCCGAAAATGACTTGTTCAATTTTTGTGATGTAGCAAGAATAGAATTTGAGACAAGAAAGAATGGATAGCTAGAGGAGGTACTTAGGCATTCTTGTACATCCACTTGGCCAGAAAAACCAAGACAATCAAAACAACAAATGGATGTCCTCGAATGAAGAAAACATGCAAACCAACATGCTCACACAATAAGATAGCAAATGAAATATGTGTCAAACATGCACAACCAATTCTAGCATCTATCAAGCAATGGTGATGACTAGGTCATCTATATATGAGTATATTGACTTAGGATCCAAATGAGAACATTTGATCATAGGTCATACTCATCGTTTAAGCACAAGTGTGGTTGCCACTTTTACATAAAGCATTGATGTGTTCACACCATTAGAGTTGCTTTAGCTCAATTGTTTAGAGCAAAGCTCCCCCTAGATGTGATATCCCCCCTAAGAGGGATGAACTAACCTTGGGTTTTGTCGATGATGACTTCATGTAGATGTTGAAGATGTGGATGCTCAATGTTGATGTAGACCATCAAGAGTTTTGAGCAATCCTTTGGAGTTTTGTGCTTTCAATACCTACATGGGTTAGTCCCACACAAGGAACATACAAGGATATCCATAGACATAGAGTGAAATACACATATAATGATGTCCATGAATGCATTGAATACCTTGTCCCTTGCCTTACCAACAAGAGGGTTTGTGACTACATGAACTAGTGCAAAATGTGGAAGTTGGTTGCACAAGTTCTTGCCATAATGAATATGAGTGAAGTTTGTTGGCGGAGTCACCCTCAAGAACTCTCTAGTTCTTCTTCTTTTGGACCCACATCAACTTGACGGGAATCCTTGGAGTTGTAGTAGCACTTGATGAAGTAGAACATGATGAAGTCTTGGGAACCCACTTGACCAAGGCTTGACGAGCTTCTTGAAATGAATCAATCTCTTCTTGAATCTTGTCCTTGCCTTTTAGCTTGTTGTCTTGTGGTGGAAGATCTTCTTGAGCTTGTGTTCCCTTGAAGGAAGTAGGATCATACTTCTCTTGTTGAGGAACAAACTTCGTCTTGGGGTATTGATCTTATTCCCACTCAACTCCATTGGCATTGAACTTTCGTTCAAAACCAACACCTTGGTTCTTCCGGTGCCTTCCTTGCTTGCATACAATTTCCTCAAATTGTTACTCCCGGCAAGACTCTTGTAGACACCTTCTTCTATAATTCCTTTCAATAGCATATTTTCTTGCTCAAGTGTAACTTGGCTAAGAGAATCATTAGTGGAATCAATAGAACTACTAGAAGCAACAACATTGGATTTAGCATTGTTATTGTTACTACTAGAGGTAGAACCCTTTTTACCCTTGTTGCTAGTTTGCTTAGGTTTAACTTGTGGCATAAAGGTAGACAAGAGTAAACGTTTGGCAAGATATGAAGAACTCTTCTTTCGAAGATCGCATTGATATCTTTAAGAAACTCATGCTCTTGCTCTAAATTTAGCTTCTCGAAGCGTAGCTTCTCATGAGTTCTTAGAAGTTCTCTATGATCCTCTTGAGTTGTTTCATGAGCTAACTTAAGAGCATTTAGTTCTTTAGTTAGACGCTCAATCTCCTTCATAGCATTGTCACTCGTTTCCTCTTGACTATCATGATTACTAGCATTTTCATTATAGCTCACATCACTAGCCCTATCAAGTAAATCATCTTCATCACTATTGAAATGAAGATACTCGGGGTGTGATACCTTGGGGCCTTTTGCCATGAAGCATCTTCCAATTCCTTCATTTGGTGAGTCAAATAAATCATGGGAGTTGGATGACACAAGAGCAAGTCCGGCAACACCTTCATCTTGACTATAGTCGGAGTTGGAGTGATGACTTCTCTCGGAGTGGTTGTCGGAGTCGGAGCCGGAAACCCATTCACCAACATGAGCTTGATGTCTTCTTCTTGTGTAGCTCTTTGATGACATGTCCTCCCTCTCCTAATCCTTGCTTCTTCAAGAATGTGTTCGTTCATAACGATCATCTCTACTCCTTCTCTCCTTATGGGGTGATTCATCTCTTCTATGTCTTCCTCTTGGTGATTCGTCTCTTTTCTTGTAGGGAGCCGTACACTCATTGGAATAGTGTCCAGGTTTTCCACAATTGTAGCAATTACGGTCACGACTTGATGATATTATCTCATAGTGTCTTGAGCTAGAGCTTCTTTCTTTCCCTTTGTTCTTGTAGAACTTGTTGAATCTTTTCACCATGAGGCTTATATCTTCATTGGATACTAGCTTGTCACTTGGAGTTGTTGGAGCATCGGTTGAGGCTTTGTAAGCACCACTTGATTTGTTGTGTAGCTCCACTTTGTCCTTGAGTGACATTTCATGAGCAACAATCCTTCCAATGACTTCCGTGGGCTTGAGATCTTTGTAATTTGGCATCATTTGGATCAATGTGCAAACGGTATCATATTTTCCATCTAAAGCTCTAAGTATCTTCTTGATGATGAATTCGGTCATCTCTTTACTTCCTAAGCCGGCAATCTCATTTGTGATGAGAGCAAGCCTAGAGTACATTTCTACGACTCCTTCACCATCCTTCATCTTGAACTTGTCAAGTTGACTTTGAAGCACATCCAACTTAGATTCCTTGACGGACTCGGTACCCTCATGCATATCAACCAAAGTGTCCCAAATTTCCTTTGCATTCTCGAGGCGGCTGATTTTGTTGAATTCCTCCGGACACAAACCGTGGAAGAGAATGTCACAAGCTTGAGCATTGTATTGCAACATCTTCAATTCTTCCGGGGTTGCTTCACGATCCGGTTCCTTGCCATCCTCAAAGAAATCACCTTGCAAGCCAACACGAACAACAGCCCAAACGGCGGGGTTATGACCAAGAATATGCATTTTCATCTTATGTTTCCAACTAGCAAAGTTTGTACCATAAAAATATGGACCTCTACGGTGATAGTTACCCTCACTAGAGGCCATACTCTCCTAGGTTGTGAAACCAAGGCTTTGATCACCCAAGCAATGGAAATCAAGGCTTACGGAGACCAAAGCTTTGATACCACTTGTAGGATCGAAAGTATGTCTAGAGGGGGGGGGGGGGTGATTAGACTACTTGACCAAATAAAAACCTAACCTTTTCGCAATTTTAGTTGTAGGCAGATTTTAGCATGTATACAAGTCAAGCATCACCCTACACATGCAATTCTAAGAGTGTAGCAGCGAAAAGTAAACAATTGCATATATAAGTAAAGGAGGGGATCGGAGATTTCAAATGCAATGAAGACACAGTGATTTTTGGCGTGGTTCCGATAGGTGGTGCTATCGTAAGTCCACGTTGATGGAGACTTCAACACACGAAGGGTAACGGCTGCGCGAGTCCACGGAGGGCTCCACCCACAAAGGGTCCACGAAGAAGCAACCTTGTCTATCCCACCATGGCTTACGTCCACGAAGGACTAGCCTCACTCGGGTAGATCTTCATGAAGTAGGCGATCTCCTTGCCCTTACAAACTCCTTGGTTCAACTCCACATCATGTCGGAGGCTCCCAAGTGACACCTAACCAATCTAGGAGACACCACTCTCCAAAAGGTAATAGACAGTGTGTTGTTGATGAACGCCTTGCTCTTGTGCTTCAAATGATAGTCTTCCCAACACTCAAACAGCTCCTCACAGATTTGGCTATGGTGGAAGAAGGATTTGAGTGGAAAGCAACTTGGGAAAGGCTAGAAATCAAGGTTCAAATGGTTGGATTGGAATCTCTTGATCTCAACACATGAGTAGGTGGTTCTCTCTCAGAAAATGTAAGGTGGAAGTGTAGGCACGTTCTGATGGCTCTCCTTACTGAGAAGGAAGTGGTGGAGGGGTATATATAGCCTCCACACAAAATCCAACCGTTACACACTTTTGACCCAACTCGGTGGCACCGAAACCATAAATCTCGGTAGCACCAAACTGTGTAAAAGATATGAACGTTAGGAATCTCGGTGGGACCGACTTGAACAACTCGGATGGACCAAAGTGCAATGGCTAGGGCAAACGTCCTCTCGGTGGCACCGATTGCATCAACTCGGTAGGACCGAAGTGAAGCAATAAGGCAACAGAGAGTTGGCAAGCCATCTCGGTGAGACAGATTTGCAAAACTCGGTGGGACCGAAGTAAGTGCAATCAATTACAGAGAGTTGGCAAGGCCATCTCGGTGGGACCGAGATCCATATCGGTGGATCCGATTTGTTAGGGTTTTGGCAGTGGCTAAGTCCAGATGAACTCGGTGGCTCCGGATAGGAAATTTCGGTGGGGCCGAGTTGGAATGTAGGTTTTGGACATATTTGGGCAGAGAAGGTGGTTGAGGGTTTTGGAACACTGTCACTAAGCACTTGAGCAAAAAGGCCATTAAGCAACACCTCATCCCCTTTTAATAGTATTGGCTTTCCTATGGACTCAATGTGATCTTGGATCACTAAACCAAAAATGTAGAGTCTTGATCTTTTGCCAATCCTTGTCCTTAGCATTTTGAGGGGTCCACATCTCTAGTCCTTGCCATGCCAATCATTGAACATCCTGAAATCTTTAACTTGAATGGACATTAGTTCAATGAGATATATGTTGTTATGAATTACCAAAACCACCAAGGGAGCAAATGTGCTTTCAAAAATCATATATATTCAGAAACCCCCGAAAATTAACCTAGATGAGTTTTTACGCCACCGCAAGCCTCTGTTCTGAAGCGATCTCATCTGGAGCTCCGTTCTGGCACCCTGCCAGAGGGGGGGAATCATCACCGGAGGCCATCTTCATCATCCCTGCGGTCTCCATTACGAGGAGGGAGTAGTTCACCCTCGGGGCTGAGGGTATGTACTAGTAGCTATGTGTTTGATCTCTCTCTCTCTCGTGTTCTTGATTTGGCACGATCTTGATGTATCGCGAGCTTTGTTAGTATAGTTGGATCATATGGTGTTTCTTCCTTCTCTATCCTTGTTGTGATAAATCGAATATTTTCCCTTTGAAGTTTCGTTATTGTTGGATTGAATATTTCAGATTTGAGAACACTTGATGTATGTCTTGCATATGAATACCCGTGGTGACAATGGGGTATTATATTGATTCACTTGATATATGTTTTGGCACTCAACTCGCGGATTCCCGTGGTGACATTGGGGTAATCTATGCATAGGGGTTGATAAACGTTTTCATTATCTTTTCTCCGATAGAAACTTTGGGGTGCTACTTGGAGTTCTTTGTGTGGATTGAATATTATGATTACGAAGTTGTTTGATGCATATCGTATGATCAAATCATGGATACTTGTGGTGACATTGGAGTATCTAGGTGACATTAGAGTTGGTTGATGTGTATCATATGGTGTTATTTTAGTACGAACTCTAGGGCTGTTTGTGACACTTATAGGAATAGCTCAATAGATCGATCGGAAAGGATAACTTTGAGGTCGTTTCGTACCCTACAAACAATTTCTATCTTATGTTCTCCGCTAATAGTAACTTGGGAGTGATTCTTTATCGCACGTTGAGGGATGGTTATATGATCCAATTATATTAGCATTGTTGAGAGATTGCACTAGCGAAAGTATGAACCCTAGGCCTTGTTTCTAAGCATTGCAATACCGTTTATGCTCACTTTTGTTACTTGCTACCTTGCCGTTTTTTGTTGTTCGCACTACAAAAACCTATATCTACTATCCATACTACACTTGTATCACCATCTCTTCGCCGAACTAGTGCACCTATACAATTTACCATTGTATTGGGTGTGTTGGGGACACAAGAGACTCTTTGTTATTTGGTTGCAGGGTTGTTTGAGAGAGACCATCTTCATCCTACGCCTCCCATGGATTGAGAAACCTTAGGTCATCCACTTGAGGGAAAATTGCTACTGTCCAACAAACCTCTGCGCTTGGAGGCCCAACACGAGTGTACAAGAACAAGTTGTGTAGTAGACATTAGGAGACCGTGCCGCGGTACACTGATACGTCTCCAACGTATATATAATTTTTTATTGTTCCATGCTGTTATATTATCAATCTTGGAAGGTTTTATATGTATTTACAGCAATTATATATCATTTTTGGAGACTAACCTATTAACTTAGTGCCCAGTGCTAGTTGTTGTTTTCTGCCTGTTTTTTGTTTTACAGAAAATCAATACCAAACGAAGTCCAAAGGCCACGAAACTTTTTGGAGATTTTTTATTGGACAAGATAAACACTAGAAGCTTTGGGAGAAGACCAGACGCCAGAGGAGGTGGCCACGAGCCACCAGGGCGCGCCTGGGGGGGGGGGGCAGGCGCGCCCTGGTGCCTCGTGGGCCCACCTCAGCTCCGTTTGACCTAATTCCACCACTATAAATTCCCAAAAAATCAGAAACCATCAAGGGAGTCCACGAAATACTTTTTCCGCCACCGCAAGCTTCTGTTCTCGAGAGATCCCATCTGGGGTCCTTCTCCGGTACTCCGCCGGAGGGGGAATCGATCACGGAGGGGCTCTACATCAACCTTGTTGCCCTTCTGATGAAGCGTGAGTAGTTTACCACAGACCTTTGGGTCCATAGTTAGTAGCTAGATGGCTTCTTCTCTCTTTTTGATCTTCAATACAATGTTCTCCTCGATGTTCTTGGAGCTCTATCCGATGTAATCACTTTTTGCGGTGTGTTTGTTAGGATCCGATGAATTGTGAGTTTATGATCAGATTATCCATGAATATTATTTGAGTCTTCTCTGATCTCTTTTATGCATGATTATTATAGCTTTGTATTTCTTCTCCGATCTATTGATTTGGTTTGGCCAACTAGATTGATTTATCTTGCCATGGGAAGAGGTGCTTTGTAATGGGTTCGATCTTGCAGTGCTCAATCCTAGTGATAGAAAGGGACATGACACGTATGTATCGTTGCTATTAAGGGTAAAAAGATGGGGTTTATTCATGCGTGGTTTTACTTTGTCTACATCATGTCATCTTGCTTAAGGCGTTACTCCGTTCTTTATGGACTTAATACACTAGATGCATGCTGGATAGCGGTCGATGTGTGGAGTAATAGTAGTAGATGCAGGCAGGAGTCGGTCTACTTGTCTCGGACGTGATGCCTATATACATGATCATTGCCTTGGATATCGTCATGATTATTTGCTTTTCTATCAATTGCCCAACAGTAATTTGTTTACCCACCGTATGCTATTTTCTCGAGAGAAGCCTCTAGTGAAAACTATGGCCCCCGGGTCTATCTAAATCATATACTAAAACCCTAAAAATACTTGCTGCGCTTTTTCTTTTATTTATTTTATTTTGTATTTTTGTTTCAATCTATATATTTATCACATACAATTTAATCTTGCAATTACCGCCGAGGGATTGACAACCCCTCGTTTGCGTTGGGTGCAAGGGTTTGTTGTTTGTGTGCAGGTACTGCTAACAAGGTGTTGCGTGATTCTCCTACTAGATTGATAACCTTGGTTTCATAACTGAGGGAAATACTTGCCTCTACTGTGCTGCATCATCCCTTCCTCTTCGGGGAAAATACCAACGCAAGTTACAAGTAGCAGGAAGAATTTCTGGCGCCGTTGCCGGGGAGACATCATCAACGTCTATCAAGTACCCTTGCATAAACTCTCATCTCCTTGCATTTACTTTATTTGCCTCTCATTTTCATCTCCCCCACTTCTAAAATGTTTTTACAAAAATACAAAAATATTTTCCGTTTCCCTTTTTCTTGTTTGCTTGTTTGCTTTGCTTGAAACTGTTATCATGTCTGAATTTGAGAAAGTTGTGATTGAAAGTGCTAGTGAGGATAGCCGTAGTTAATCTCTTGGAGACAAAACACACTCTTTTGATCTTAATCATGAGCCTCCGGAGACTATCTCCCCCACTAATTTTAAAACTAAAGTCTATCATGTGGGAAGTGGTAACGTCATAGGGAAAAATATTATTCAGGAGTTCTTTAATTGTGCGGGAGTTATACCAATAGTTAATGGATCCATTCTTGATAAAACAAATTGTTATGTGTATGCTATTGCAATGCTTGTGGTTAAATTAGAATTTGTTTTTGCATATCCACCCCGCTTTACAAAAATATATTTTATGAACTTCCCAACATCCATGATCCTAGGCCTAAGAAAATTGCCACTATAATCCTTATGCATGAATTTGATTATATAATCCAGGAAGCTAGGGATATTTTCTCCTTTTACAAAATAAATTTTGAGCATCCCCCTATAGAGGAGATTCTTCATGATAAAGATACTACTCGTAGGTTGGAATCTAAAGATTATTTTGCTTATGGTAAAAACATTAGAAGGAGAGTTCCATACACCAAAATAATTAAAACTATGTACCACCATGCTTGTGATAAATTTGAATGGGTTACTAAAGAAATTTATGAGGGATTTAGTGAAGAATGGTTCGAGAGTACGGCTAGATATCCTATTTATGATGAAATACATGTTTTATATGAGGACGTTTATGGTGATGATCTTGAGTTTGAAGTTATGAATGTTAAAGTTACTAATCAAAGCCCCTTCAATTACCTAAGCTCACCCACTAAGAAAAAGAGCATGAAGGTAGAGAATTAATGAGAAAAGCTTTTGAAGATTTAATCAAAAAGGACTTGGGGATGAAGGATGACAATACTTGAAACTATGCATTATGCCTAGCTAGGGTCATAAAACAATAGCGCTTGTTGGGAGGCAACCCAATGAATAAAATAAATTTTTATCTTTTGTTTCTGTTATTTTGTGTTTTCACAATTATGCTACTGTTATGATTGTGTTTTTGTGTTTTAATTAGTGTTTGTGCCAAGTAAAACCTTTAGGATGATTTGGAAGATAGTATAATTGATGCTGTTTGGAAAACAGAAAGTTTTACGTCCAGTGCTGGAATTTTGGTTCTGTACTGGAGCGTCAACAAAATCTGAAATTTTTACACAGTATTGGTATATGAATTTCCCACGTTCTCCTAATGTTTCAGAATTTTTGGAGTTACAGAAGTATGGCTTTTAAATAGGTTGCTACAGACTGTTCTGTTTTTGACAGATTCTGTTTTTGATGCACTACTTGCTTGTTTTGATGAAACTATGGATTGTATCGGGGGGTATAAGCCATGGAGAAGTTAGAATACAGTAGGTATAATGCAAAAATAAAATATGAATGGGTTTGCAACAGTACCTAAAGTAGTGGTTTATTTTGTTATACTAACGGATCTCACGAAGGTTTTGATGAGTTTTGTGTGATTGAAGTTTTCAAGTTTTTCGGTGAGATCACGATGGATGAAGGAATAAGGAGTAGCAAAAGCCTAAGCTTGGGGATGCCCGAGGCACCCCAAGGTAATATTCAAGGAAGACTCATTTGTCTAAGCATGGGGATGCCCCGAAAGGCATCCCCTCTTTCTTCTACCAACCATCGGTAATTTTACTTGGAGCTATATTTTTATTCGTCACATGATATGTGTTTTGCTTGGAGCATCGTGTATTATATGAGTCTTTGCTTTGTTTGCTTTTTAGTTTGTCACAATCATCCTTGCTGAACACACCTATTTGAGAGAGCCACACGTTCATTATAATTTGTTAGAGTACTCTATGTGCTTCACTTAATTTTTTTTGAGCTAGGCAGTTGCTCTAGTGCGTCACTTAAATCTTTTTGAGCACGGCGGTGGCTATATTTTGAAGAAATAAACTCTCATGCTTCACTTATATTATTTTGAGAGTTGACAAGATAAAATTTTGAAGAAATAAACTCTCATGCTTCACTTATATTATTTTGAGAGTTGATAAGATTGCAATTTTGAAGAAATATTTGCACTCTCATGCTTCACTTATATCTTTTTGAGAGTTGATGAAAGTAACGGTAATTTGCACAAGATATGAATTTGGTCCCAAAGTGATGAATATTCAAGAGGGATATAATAAAAACTTTCATATAGATCATTGGATATGATAAGTGTGATTCCTTGCAATAGTTTTGCGATATGGAGATGATGATATGTGAGTCATGTTAGTGAGTAATTGTGATTTAGTAAGAATATTCGTGTTAAGGTTTGTGATTCCCTATGCACGCACATTAAGTTAATAGTTATGCAACAAAATTATATCCTACTTATGGTGCATTATTCGGTGTTTGTTATGTTCAATGCATGTTTATGACCGTTTTTTTTTTGGTTGGTTGCTTCTCAATCTATTTGCTAGCCTTCATTTGTACTAAGCGGAAATACTGCTTGTGCATCCAAACTCCTTAAACCCAAGTTGTGCCAAATGAGTCCACCATATCTACCTATATGCGGTATTTCCATGCCGTTCCAAGTAAATTTGCGTGTGCCAACTCTAATTTTCAAGATAATTTTTCCGTTTTGTGTGCCCGTACTGCTCATGAAGCGGCAGGGGGTGGCCAATATTTTCCATGCTAGGTGTGTTATTCTCACGATGAGTGTTTATTCACTTGTCATTGCACGAGAGGATGGTTGGTAATAGGGATGCCCAGTCCCACAATGAATCAAAAATTAATAACAACAAAATTACTTGGAAAGTGTTGGTATGGAGGGCACCAGTGGATACGGCTAGCCATTGATTGTGAAAGAATGGTGGAAAGGAAATAAACTTTACTTTCTGTTTGGGAACCGTCTATGATGTGTCTAGCATGGAAGATATTGGGAATTCTCGGTCGTTTTCGTTGACAGGAAAAGCATTCCTCTCAAAATATTTTATCTCTCTAATTTATGCTTTGAGCTCTGGCACATTTGACAAATCTCTGCTTCCCTCTGCGAAGGGCCTATCTATTTACTTTTATGCAATTTTTATTTTTATTTTGAGTCTCCATCTTCTCTTATAAAGCACCAACTAGAGAGCATTATTGTCATACTTGTGCTTTGGATGTAGCTAATATGGATTGTGTTTCGTGAATGGATCAATGATTGAGCATAATGGGCTAGGGATAACTTTCTTTAGCATTGATATTTTGAAAGACATGGTTGCTTGTTAGCATGCTTGAGTATTTATATTTTCTTGTCAAACTATAGACTATTGCTTTGAATCTTTAAAGTCCAAATGTCCATGCTACAAAATAAAAGAATATGTGATGAATATGATAGGCAGCATTCCACATCAAAAATTCTGTTTTTATCATTTACCTACTCGAGGACGAGTAGGAATTAAGCTTGGGGATGCTGATACGTCTCCAACGTATCTATAATTTTTGATTGTTCCATGCTGTTATATTATCAATCTTGGATGTTTTTATATGCATGTATAGCAATTATATATCATTTTTGGAGACTAACCTATTAACTTAGTGCCCAGCGCCAGTTGCTATTTTCTGCCTGTTTTTTGTTTTACAGAAAATCAATACCAAACGAAGTCCAAATACCATGAAACTTTTTGGAGATTTTTTATTGGACAAGATAAACACTAGAAGCTTCAGGAGAAGACCAGACGCCAGAGGAGGTGGCCACGAGCCACTAGGGCGCGCCTGGGGGGGGGGGGGGAAGCGCGCCCTGGTGCCTCGTGGGCCCACCTCAGCTCCGTTTGACCTAATTCCACCACTATAAATTCCCAAAAAAATCAGAAACCATCAGGGGAGTCCACGAAATACTTTTTCCGCCGCCGCAAGCTTCTGTTCTCGAGAGATCCCATCTAGGGTCCTTCTCCGGTACTCCGCCGGAGGGGGAATCGATCACGGAGGGGCTCTACATCATCCTTGCTGCCCTTCCGATGATGCGTGAGTAGTTTACGACAGACCTTCGGGGTCCATAGTTAGTAGCTAGATGGATTCTTCTCTCATTTTGATCTTCAAAACAATGTTCTCCTCGATGTTCTTGGAGCTCTATCCGATGTAATCACTTTTTGCGGTGTGTTTGTTGGGATCCGATGAATTGTGAGTTTATGATCAGATTATCCATGAATATTATTTGAGTCTTCTCTGATCTCTTTTATGCATGATTATTATAGCTTTGTATTTATTCTCCGATCTATTGATTTGGTTTGGCCAACTAGATTGATTTATCTTGCCATGGGAAGAGGTGCTTTGTAATGTGTTCGATCTTGCGGTGCTCAATCCCAGTGACAGAAAGGGACATGACACGTATGTATCATTGCTATTAAGGGTAAAAAGATGGGGTTTATTCATGCGTGAGTTCACTTTGTCTACATCATGTCATCTTGCTTAAGGCGTTACTCCGTTCTTTATGGACTTAATACACTAGATGCATGCTGGATAGCGGTCGATGTGTGGAGTAATAGTAGTAGATGCAGGCAAGAGTCGGTCTACTTGTCTCGGACGTGATGCCTATATACATGATCATTGCCTTGGATATCATCATGATTATTTGCTTTTCTATCAATTGCCCAACAGTAATTAGTTTACCCACCGTATGCTATTTTCTCGAGAGAAGCGTCTAGTGAAAACTATGGCCCCTGGGTCTATCTAAATCATATACTAAAACCCTAAAAATACTTGCTGCACTTTTTCTTTTATTTATTTTATTTTGTATTTTTGTTTCTATCTATCTATCTATCACATACAATTTAATCTTGCAATTACCGCCGAGAGATTGACAACCCCTCGTTTGCGTTGGGTGCAAGGGTTTGTTGTTTGTGTGCAGGTACTGCTATCGAGGTGTTGCGTGATTCTCCTACTGGAGTGATAACCTTGGTTTCATAACTGAGGGAAATACTTACCTCTACTATGCTGCATCATCCCTTCCTCTTCGGGGAAAATACCAACGCAAGCTACAAGTAGCATACACCACACCCCAACCGGTTGGGGGTGGATGAATAGGACCCCGTGAAGGCCATAGGCAGTTGCGGATGAACAGTAGCCCGTGGTGTTGGGAAACATAGTAGAAAACAAAAAATATCGCGCCTGCACACACCCAAGATCAATATGAAGATGCATAACGGGTTGGGATCACGATCGTTACCGTCACCGAGTTGCAGCGGAAGAAGAATGTGTCGGTGTAGATCGTACTTGGAGTCCCTCAAACTGTCGATGAACGATCCCGCCAACAGCCCATGAACAGTCCCTCGAACCGAAGACCGAAAGCACGGCCTCTCTACTTGGTTGCAAGCATGCAGCCTTCATGATCTGGTAGCGCTTTGCCATCCAGAGCTAATCGTCGCCGGAGAATTAGAGGGAGGAGATTAGAACCACACAAGGCTTCTAATTATGAGGATTAGTGGAACTAGACCAAGCTCTAATTAGTCAACTAGGACCAACTAGAACTAGGGCTAGATGAACTAGAGGAGGCTCCAAAACTTGTCTGTAGAAAAGGGCCAATACCTCAAGTATATATAGATTAGGAGGAGAGGAGGGGGCGTCACAAGGGGGGGGGAAGTTCCCTCCCTTGGCCGGTTAAGGAGGAGGAGGACTCCCCTCCAATTCGGCCTCGCTCTCTGATATGTCTCCAACGTATCTATAATTTTTGTTTGTTCCATGCTATTATAGTATCAATCTTGGATGTTTTTATATGCAATTGTATGCAATTATATATCATTTTTTGGGACTAACCTATTAATCCAGTGCCAGTTGTTGATTTCTGCTTGTTTTTGGCTTTTCAGAGAAACAATACCAAATGAAGTCCAAATGCCATGAAACTTTTTGGAGATTTTTTTCTAGACAAAAGAAACCTGGGAAGCTTCGGTAGGAGGCTAGAAGCCTCACGGAGGCTTCACAAGGCACTAGGGCGCGCCCCAGGGGGGACGCTGTGGTACCTTGTGGGGCCCACGTGACTCCGTTTGACCTAATTCCACTTCTATAAATTCAAAAATATTGGGAAACCCCCAGAGAGCCAGAAGAGAAAACCTTTCCGCCGCCGCAAGCCTATGTTCTTCCACGATCCCATCTGGAGGCCTTTTCCGGTACTCTGCCGGAGGGGGAATTGATCACGGAGGGCTTCTACATCAACCCTGCTGCCCTTCCGATGATGTGTGAGTAGTTTACCATAGACCTACGGGTCCATAGCTAGTAGCTAGATGGCTTCTTCTCTCTCTTTGATCTTCAATACAATGTTCTCCCCGATGTTCTTGGAGTTCTATCCGATGTAATCTTCTTTTGCGGTGTGTTTGTTGGGATCCGATGAATTGTGAGTTTATGATCAGATTTTTCATTAGAAATATTTGAGTCTTCTCTGAACTCTTTTATGCATGATTGTTATAGCTTTGTATTTCTCTCCGATCTATCGGTTTAGTTTGGCCTACTAGATTGATTTATCTTGCAATGGGAGAGGTGCTTTGTGATGGGTTCAATCTTGCGGTGCTCAATCCCAGTGATAGAATGGGACATGACACATATTTGCATTGTTGCCATTATGGATAAAAAGATGGGGTTTATTCATATTGCTTGAATTTGCTTCTCTACATCATGTCATCTTACTTAAGGCGTTACTCTGTTTCATACTTAATACCCTAGATGCATGCTGGATAGCGGTCTATGGGTGGAGTAATAGTAGTAGATGCAGGCAGGAGTCGGTCTACTTGTCTCGGACATGATGCCTATATACATGATCATTGCCATGAATCCGTCATAATTATTTGCTTTTCTATCAATTGCCCAACAGTAATTTGTTTACCCACCGTATGTTTATGTGCTCAAGAGAGAAGCCTCTAGTGAAAACTATGGTCCCCGGGTCTATCTTTATTATATAAAAAACCTAAAAACTCCTTGCTGCAGTTTATTTACTTTTATTTTAATTAGTAGTTTAGTTTATTTATTTACCTCGATAAGATTTAATCCTTGCAAATAACCGCTAAGAGGATTGACAACCCTCTTATTTGCGTTGGGTGCAAGTGTTTGCTCTTGTGTGTGCAGGTGCGCTTAACAGAATTTTGCTTGGTTCTCCTACTGGTTTTATAACCTTGGTTCTTAACTAAGGGAAATACTTATCTCTACTATACTACATCATCCTCTGATCTTCGGGGAAATACCAACGCAGACTACAAGTAGCACTCTCCCCTTTCCATGGGGAGAAGGGGGCGCCACCCCAATTGGGCCCAAGTGGCCCAAGTGGTCTTCCACCACTTGGCCTTCTAAGGCCGGTTGATATTAAATTAAATATAAAAGCCATCTAATAAATATTATACCCTTTTATATATAATTTAACAGCCCCAGAAACATTTTCCACCTATATATTAATTATCGGTAATACCCGATATTACCCAATAAACTCCGAAACTCTTCTGGTGACCCCGAAACACTTCCGGATCCTCTCGGAACTATTCTGAATATTAATGAAACAATTCCACAAATATATTCTCATCACTCCCGTCTTACTAACACTTAGCAGATCGTGATTGCCTTAAGCTTGTGACCCTGTAGGTTCGGTAACTCATAGACATGAACGAAATCCCTTCGTTAAATGACCGACAGCGGAACCGTGGACGTCAATATCGATCCCTATGAGCACACGAATGAAATTCAAGCGGACCTTTGGTTATCATGTGATGGTCCCTTTGCTTTGTGATACTTTACAAAACCCGGGATGCATCGGTATCCTCCTGAGTCATCACTATGCTCACTATACCGGGATCCTCGTTACCGGTTTTGTCCTTCTTTCTCGTTATCGTTTTCCGGCATCCCCGTGACGTAGGCACATGTGTCTGGCCAGATGATGATGGATGTCATCACACCGAGAGGGCCCTAAGAATATCTCTCCATTGTCGGAGGACCAAATCCCACTCTTGAGCTATCTAGTCCCTTGTCAAACTTTTCGATGAGCCTGTAAGTTATCGTTATGATCACTGTATTATAGGTGGCGTTTGAGCAACTCCAAAGTCCACCGTATGGTAAGAAGTGACCACGATACTCTCATGGTCTAAGGAGAAAAATCACACGTTAACACTCCGTGTTATTACAATTGATTACAAACGATATTAACTCAGTTCATAACAGACAAGATTGGGTCGATTCAATATGACCGTTCTTCCAACGTCATAATCTCAATGTTGTTTTAGGACTATCATTACACTTAACGATATCCTAAGATCCGAAAAACATGATCACCAACAACACTTGAGCTAGTCTTAGAGGCGAGACTAGGAACCTTTATTTTATCTGTTTATCATTTCACACGTGCATATGAGTTTTCCACTGAATCGCATATTCCAGGATCATAGCAGTTATAGCATGAAATATAAACACTTAATTATGAATATGGAAATATAATAATACAATATTATTGCCTCTAGGGCATATTTCCAACAGTCTCCCACTTGCACTAGAGTCAATAATCTAGTTAGCACTTTTAACTTTTACACCAATGTCAATCCGGTGTTTGTTCATGCTTTGCTTGTGGTATAGACTTCATCCTATTAAATCTGACAATCTTCAGATCCGTGTGTATCATTTGCATTTCAATGCATCTGTCATCCTTTCACATAAATTCATATTTTTGGTGAAACTGGCTTTATATGTATTGAGTCACTGGCAGGACCTATGATTCCTTAAACTGAGCTATGGAACCACTGTTAAGAACAGTGTTCCATTTGCACAATCATCTAGAAATCATACCAAGCTCATAAATGACTTTTGATTCATCACCCTCTATTGTTACTTCTAAAGTGATAATATACTCAGCCTTCTGTTGTAGAATTCACCACAGTAATCTTTTGGACAAAATTACAACTTACCGTGCCACCATAAATTGAAATCGAAAATCGCTTGGATCATCAATGAGGTTTTTATCGAAGTACTACTTACAACGAGCATGTATTGATGTAACTCCTTACAACAATCTCTTCATCTTCTCTGTATGCGAGACACATGTCATTAGTATTTAACAACATTTTACAGTTGTCCTATGATCAACAATTTGATCATTCTGGTAAGTTTACTCACAACTTACTTGGAGTACTGGATATATCTGGTTGTTTTACATACCATGGAATATAATTAATACAAGTGTGATTGAAATCATGTATTTCTCTCATCAATATTCCAGAATACTGACTCTTGTTTGAAACTCTTTCCATGTGTGTCAAGAACCTCATCTTGGCATTTTTCTTACTAAACTGCTTTAGTATTCTGTCAATATGTATTTTGGCTAAGCCCGATTAGACACTACTATCTCCATAGATCATTATGCCAAATACCAAGACTATATATTGCTTAATTACTTTACTGAAAAACTAGTTTCAATAAAGTCTTGATCTGTGTCAAGAAATTTCCAATCAACAATATGTCATGCACATATAGTGTTTAAAAATATTATCATGCTCCCACTTACTTTCTTGTAAATACAAGTATCTTTGCTTTCCTCAATGAAATCAAAATTTTCACCATTTCATCAGGACGAAGATTCCAACTCCACTATGCTTGCTTCAGATTTGCATACTTACTAGCGTGCTCTGGATCGACAAAATTACCTTGGACCGTATCAATTATACAACCTTGGTTCTATTTCCATCTCATGGGAATCATTTTAACATCCATCTGTTATATCTCATAACTGAAATATTTAGTAATTGCTAGTTTAATCCAAACTGACTTTAAGTATTATTATGATGAGACAATCTCGTCATAATCAACTCCTTGATCTTGTCATAAACTATTTGCAACAAGTCAGGCATTATAAAACATTTTTATCTTTGTCAATCTATAGATCCATTACTACACTTTAGACTTTAAGTCTTTTAGAGGGTCCATCAAGTTCTAAACTTGAATTATGTGTATGGATACTATCTCAAATTATTTTGGCGTATAGCCAATTCTGGAGTCAGGGCCCATCAACGCTTCTCTGTGTATTATAGGTTCATTATTTGTTTCAACAATATTTCGTGTGCATACCATGAAGGTCTGCATGAATTTTCCCAACCTATATGGTTCAGCTGCAAGTTTGACTGAAGTCTTTATATCTCATGTATAGTCTTTCATATCAGTCGTGGTAGGAAATTCTAGAATCACTTCTAGCGTTTCTTTTCTTTGACCTGATCATGAAGATTCTGCAATATTGTCGAGTTGCACTGTCCTCCCACTCACTCTTTTGCAGAAAAAAATTTCTTCAAAATTTTCGCACTCTCTAGCAAAACACTTTGCCTTGGCATAGTGATAGAGGAATACCCAACCATTTGGGATAACCTACAAAGTAGCACTTATTTTAATAAATTTGATGGTGCTCTTTTAGTGTAAAAGCCACAGTCTCTAAAGCATCACATTAAAAAGTATATTGGCGAAATAATTAATGTCATCTTTGATCGCACCATGTCATACATAGCTTGATTACATCTACTCAAAACACTCTACTCTTAGTAGTGTTTCTAGGAGGTGTAAGCTACAAAATATTTTTCACAGCTCATCAGACATTGCTAAATTTGCAACTCAAATATTCTTTTCTGCAATCCAATTATAGAAACATAATTTTCTTGTTACAATAATTTCTTCTTCATTCTGAAAATCTTTTGAAACATTTCAAAAGATCTAGATTTATGTCTCAAATAGTAAATATAAATATCTACTTGAGTCATCCTTGAAGATAGATAAATCCATTGCTTGCAACAACACTTATTGGACTACATACATCAATATGCATATTTCTAATTATTTTGTTGCTCGTTCTTTATGGCCTGTGAATGGTATTTTAGTTTACTTCACTATTTGGATGAAAATTGCAAGTGTCAGATGACTCGTAATCATATGACTCTAAAATCCATCACTATGGAATTTCTCCATGCGGATTTCTCCAATGTGACTAAATGTAGTGCCACACGTATGTGGTATCCTTTTAGTCTTGTGACATTTAGCGTTAGTGTTATGGATGTTCAATTCTATCATTATTATTCATAACTTACATCCTATTCACAATAGGAGTATGGCCCTTTTGTTCATTACATTGAACAACTATTGTTCTCTTATGAGCAACCTTCTTGCAACTTCTATGCAATGGGCTAGAGTGCACAAAAACTCTAAAATGAATTATGAAAATAAATTCAGAGGTAATATGTTGATGAAAAAGTATCATAACTTTTATAAAATTTTCAACACATATTTTAACCTCATTAATTTGTTGGTCATTAGTCCATAGTAATTCTTGCATCGGATCCGCAACAACATGCAATCGAGTCGGTATCCTTGTGATCAACTTTTAACCACAATTCCAGAAGAATTTAGTGTTTAACAATTTAATCACAATTCTCAAGAATCACACTTTACTTGACCGACTTTCTCTACATCTTATAACTTGTAAGACAATCATACCTGAGCTGGACATTCCAGCCTTCTTTTCTTTCCACCTCTAAACTTCTTATAGTTTTACTTTCAATATTTCTCCCACTCAACAGAAGAATCATCTAACTTTTTAAGAGTGGCGTGAGCCCCGAACTTCCCTAGGCATGTAAGTCACATTACATCCTTTGGATTTGTTCTTTCTCTTTAAGTTCTCACCATCAACTCACGACAGGTGTTCTTTCGGATCTGACACATTTTAGTCTTGAACATAGTTGAACGTTGCACTAGAACTTGCAAACAAAACACTTCTTTAGATATCATATATCTTTTAACCTTTGTTTGTGACGGTGTCCTGGACTAGGGGTACTCACCACGTCGTCTCCCGACCAGGTGGGTCGGCCGAAGGCCCCCATGGCGGTTCACTAATGGGCTACTTCGGGCAGCCCATGATATATACGAGGAAGATTCCACAAGACTTGGTGATCAAGACAAGGACTCCTCTCCACCGATGTAGCCGACTAGGACTATTGTTATCCTAGGCCTCCGGTACATCATATAAGCCGAGGCCAGGCTAGTCGATAGATCATATTCCAGATCATGACGCATTCATCATACCCCTAGGTTTAGACCACAACTTACGATCTCGAGGTAGATCACCTCTGTACCTTGATACATCCACAATATAAACAAGAGCAGGACATAGGGTTTTACCTCCTTAGAGAGGGCCCTAACCTGGGTAAATCATCATGTACCTTGTCTCCTGTTACCCATCGATCTGATCTCACAGCTCGGGCCCCCCTACCCGAGATCTGCCGGTTTTGACACCGACACTGGTGCTTTCATTGAGAGCCCCGCTGTGCGATCGAAGATAAGATTGATGGAGGTTTCAGTTAACGAACAAGACTTTCATGGCGTCCCGCTAGGTGTTCATCGCGGTTTAATGGAAATCCAAATCAGGAAGCAGGTTTTATTTTTTCAGTTATATCTGTTCAGTACAAACCATCTTTTTTGCAAAATTATGGTTGTTGCCGCCTCGCTACCCTATTCACAGTTAAATCAAGATCATAAACAGTGTCCGGCGACTTGCTACTTGTGATCTGCGTTGGTTTTTCCCCAAAGAGGAAGGGATGATGCAGTATAGTAGAGATAAGTATTTACCTTAGTTATGAAACCATGGTTATCAATCCAGTAGGAGAATCACGCAATACCTCATTAACAGTACCTGCACACAAAATAACAAATCCTTGCACCCAACTCAAACAAGGGGTTGTCAATCCCTTGGTGGTTAATTGCAAGATTAAATTGTATGGTGATAGATAAATAGATCGAACAAAAATACAAAATAAATAAATAAAATAAAAGTGTAGCAAGGTAATTTTAGGATTTTTAATATATGATTTAGGTAGACCCGGGGGCCATAGTTTTCACTAGAGGCTTCTCTCATGAAAATAGCATACGGTGGGTGAACAAATTACTGTTGGGCAATTGATAGAAAAGCAAATAATCATGATGATATCCAAGGCAATGATCATGTATATAGGCATCACGTCCGAGACAAGTAGACTGACTCCTGCCTACATCTACTACTATGACTCCACACATCGACCGCTATCTAGCACGCATCTAGTGTATTAAGTCCATAAAGAACGGAGTAACGTCTTAAGCAAGATGACATGATGTAGACAAAGTAAACTCACGCCTGAATAAACCCCATCTTTTTACCCTTAATAGCAACGATACATACGTGTCATGTCCCTTTCTGTCACTAGGATTGAGCACCGCAAGATCGAACCCATTACAAAGCACCTCTCCCATTGCAAGATAAATCAATCTAGTTGGCCAAACCAAATCATTAGATCGAAGAGAAATACGAAGCTATAATAATCATGCATAAAAGAGTTAGAGAAGACTCAAATAATATTCATGGATAATCTGATCATAAACTCACAATTCATCGGATCCCAACAAACACACCGCAAAAAGTGATTACATCGGATAGAACTCCAAGAACATCGAGGATAACATTGTATTGAAGATCAAAAAGAGAGAAGAAGCCATCTAGCTACTAACTATGGACTCGAAGGTCTGTGGTACACTACTCACGCATCATCGGAAGGGCAGCAAGGTTGATGGAGAGCCCCTCCGTGATCGATTCCCCCTCCGGCGGAGTACCGGAGAAGGCCTCCAGATGGGATCTCTCGAGAATAGAAGCTTGCGGCGGCGGAAAAAGTATTTCGTGGACTCCTCTGTTGGTTTCCTGATTTTAGAGAATTTATAGTGGAGGAATTAGGTCAAACGGAGCTTTGTGGGCCCCACAAGCCACCAGGGCGCACCCCCCTGGGGCGCGCCGTGGTGCCTCGTGGGCCATTGCTTCAACTTCTTGTCTCCTCCCAAAGCTTCTAGTGTTTGTTATGTCCAGAAAAAAATCTCCAAAAAGTCTCGTGGCATTTGGACTTCGTTTGGTACAGATATTCTGGAAAACCAAAAACAGGCAAAAAACAGCAACTGGCACTGGGCACAAAGTTAATAGGTTAGTCCCAAAAAATGATATATAATTGCTGTAAATGTATATAAAAACATCCAAGATTGATAATATAATAGCATGGAACAATCAAAAATTATAGATACGTTGGAGACGTATCAGCATCCCCAAGCTTAATTCCTGCTCGTCCTCAAGTAGGTAAATGATAAAAACAGAATTATTGATGTGGAATGCTACCTATCATATTCATCATATATTCTTTTCTTTATGGCAATGGACATTTGGACTTGAATGATTCAAAGCAATAGTCTATAGTTTGACATGAAGATATAAATACTCAAGCATACTAACAAGCAACCATGTCTTTCAAAATATCAACGCTAAAGAAAGTTATCCCTAGCCCATTATGCTCAATCATTGATCCATTCATGAAACACACTCAATATTAGCTACACACAATGCACAAGTATGACAATAGTGCTCTCTAGTTGGTGCTTTGTAAGAGAAGATGGAGACTCAAAATAAAAATAAAAATTGCATAAAAGTAAATAGATAGGCCCTTCGTAGAGGGAAGCAGAGATTTGCAAATGTGCCAGAGCTCAAAGCTTAAATTAGAGAGATAAAATTATTTTTGAGAGGCATGCTTTTCCTGTCAACGAAAACGACCGAGAATTCCCAATATCTTCCATGCTAGACACATCATAAGCGGTTCCCAAACAGAAAGTAAAGTTTATTTCCTTTCCACCATTCTTTCACAATCCATGGCTAGCCGTATCCATGGGGCCCTCCATACCAACACTTTCCAAGGAATTTTGTTGTTATTAATTTTTGATTCATTGTGGGACTGGGCATCCCTATTACCAGCCACTCTCTCGTGCAATGACAAGTGAATAAACACTCATCGTGAGAATAACACACCTAGCATGGAAAATATTGGCCACCCCCTGCTGCTTCATGAGTGGTACGGGCACACAAAACGGAAAATTATTTTGAAAATTAGAGTTGGCACATGCAAATTTACTTGGAACGGCATGGAAATACCGCATATATGTAGATATGGTGGACTCATTTGGCACAACTTGGGTTTAAGGAGTTTGGATGCACAAGCAGTATTCCCGCTTAGTACAAATGAAGGCTAGCAAATAGATTGAGAAGCAACCAACCAAAAAGCGAAAACGGTCATAAACATGCATTGAACATAACTAACACCGAATAATGCACCATAAGTAGGATATAATTTCGTTGCATAACTATTGACTTAATGTGCATGCATAGGGAATCACAAACCTTAACACTAATATTCTTACTAAATCACAATTACTCACTAACATGACTCACATATCATCATCTCCATATCGCAAAACTATTGCAAGGAATCACACTTAGCATATCCAATGATCTTTATGAAAGTTTTTATTATATCCCTCTTGAATATTCATCACTTTGGGACCAAATTCATATCTTGTGCAAATTACCATTACTATTATCAACTCTCAAAAAGATATAAGTGAAGCATGAGAGTGCAAATATTTCTTCAAAAATATATCCACCGCCGTGCTCAAAAAGATTTAAGTGAAGCACTAGAGTAACTGCCTAGCTCAAAAGATTTAAATGAAGCACATTGAGTATTCTAACAAATCATGATAAACGTGTGGCTCTCTCAAATTGGTGTGTTCAGCAAGGATGATTGTGACAAACTAAAAACCAAACAAAGCAATGGCTCATATAATACACGACGCTCCATGCAAAACACATATCATGTGACGAATAAAAATATAGCTTCTAGTAAAATTACCGTTGGTTGGTAGAAGAAAGAGGGGATGCCTTCCGGGGCATCCCCAAGCTTAGACGCTTGAGTCTTCCTTGAATATTACCTTGGGGTGCCTTGAGCATCCCCAAGCTTAGGCTCTTGCCACTCCTTATTCCTTCATCCATCATGATCTCACCCAAAACTTGAAAACTTCAATCACGCAAAACTCAACAAAACCTTCGTGAGATCCGTTAGTATAACAAAATAAATCACTACTTTAAGTACTGTTGCAAACCCATTAATATTTTATTTTTGCATTATACCTACTGTATTCTAACTTCTCCATGGCTTATACCCCCTCACACAATCCATGGTTTCATCAAAACAAGCAAGCAGTGCATCAAAAACAGAACAGTCCGTAGAGATCTATTTAAAAGCTATATTTCTGTAACTCCAAAAATTCTGAAAAATTAGGATGACGTGGGAAATTCATATACCAATACTTTGTATAAATTTCAGATTTTTCTGACGCTCCAGTACAGAACCAAAATTCCAGCACTGGACGCAAAACTTTCTGTTTTCCAAACAACATCAATTATACTATCTTCCAAATCATCCTAAAGGCTTTACTTGGCACAAACGCTAATTAAAAACACAAAAACACAATGATAACAGTAGCATAACTGTGAAAACACACAAGAACAGAAAGAAAAGGTAAAAAATTATTTTATTCATTGGGTTGCCTCCCAACAAGCGCTATTGTTTTATGCCCCTAGCTAGGCATAATGCATAGTTTCAAGTATTGTCATCTTTGGTTTCCAACTCCTCAATCACACATCCATTTTTTCTAATAGATTTAGCATAGGTATTTCTCATCATCACACTTCTAGGTACAAAATCAAGAATTTTACTTTTGTGAATAGGTCCCTTAATTATATCAATGAAATTGTGGTGCACGCTAATCATTTTAAGATCCTCATTTCCCTTACTAGAAGTAGCACCTTTGGTCTTAGAAACATACATAAACTTGCAGTTCTTGCTAGGAGTAGTCTTTTCAATAGTTTTTGCGGAAGAAAAAGCGGAACCCAAATTATTAATAATTTCTTCCAACTTATCAATCATGGCGGGACTTTGTTCCATTCTTTCATTAATTATTGGTTCTTTCTCTTTTAGCATCTTAAGAGTAATCCCTACCTTTGATCCGAACTGAGTAACATGGTTTTGAATATTTTTATCTAAATTTTCAATATGCTCTACGGTAGGCATTTTATTTTCAATAGCATCTAACCTTTGCATAACATGTTCCAAGGTTAAGATCGTTTCATTGATAGTGATAGGTGGTGAACCCACTAAATTTCCCATAGCATTGAAAGCATCCATAGAGGGACACATCAAGAAATTCCCTCTGGTAATAGTATCAACTACGAATCTATACCAAGTAGTAATACCCACATAAAAATTGCGAAGAAGGATTGTGGTGGATTGCTTATGAGTTGATCTATTATGAGCATCACAAATCCTATACCAAGCATCTTTTAAATTCTCTCCTCCCCTTTGTTTAAAATTAAGTACTTCATTTTCAGGGGTAATAGTAATGAGCGAAGAACTAGCCATATTGGTAAAGCAAGCAAGCAAATAAGAAAAAGGCAAACGGAAAATATTTTTGTATTTTTGTAAAAACTTTTTAGAAGTGGGGGAGATGAAAACGAGAGGCAAAGAAAAATAAAATAAATGCAAGGAGATGAAAGTTTGTGCGTAGGTACTTAATAGATTTTGATGATGTCTCCCCGCCAACGGCGCTAGAAATTCTTCCTGCTACTTGTGATCTGCGTTGGTTTTTCCCCGAAGAGGAAGGGATGATGCAGTACAGTAGAGATAAGTATTTCCCTCAGTTATGAAACCAAGGTTATCAATCCAGTAGGAGAATCATGCAACACCTCGTTAACAGTACCTGCACACAAAATAACAAATCCTTGCACCCAACGCAAACAAGGGGTTGTCAATCCCTTGGTGGTTAATTGCAAGATTAAATGGTATGGTGATACATAAATAGATCAAAAAAATACAAAATAAATAAAATAAAATAAAAGTGCAGCAAGGTATTTTTAGGATTTTTAATATATGATTCAGATAGACCCGGGGGCCATAGTTTTCACTAGAGGCTTCTCATGAAAATAGCATACGGTGGGTGAACAAATTACTGTTGGGGAATTGATAGAAAAGCAAATAATCATGACAATATCCAAGGCAATGATCATGTATATAGGCATCACGGCCGAGACATGTAGACCGACTCCTGCCTGCATCTACTACTATTACTCCACACATCGACCGCTATCCAGCATGCATCGAGTGTATTAAGTCCATAAAGAACGGAGTAACGCCTTAAGCAAGATGACATGATGTAGACAAAGTAAACTCACGCATGAATAAACCCCATCTTTTTACCCTTAATAGCAATGATACATACGTGTCATGTCCCTTTCTGTCACTAGGATTGAGCACCGCAAGATCGAACCCATTACAAAGCACCTCTTCCCATGGCAAGATAAATCAATCTAGTTGGCCAAACCAAATCAATAGATCAAAGAGAAATACGAAGCTATAATAATCATGCATAAAAGAGTTCAGAGAAGACTCAAATAATATTCATGGATAATCTGATCATAAACTCACAATTCATCGGATCCCAACAAACACACCGCAAAAAGTGATTACATCGGATAGAACTCCAAGAACATCGAGGAGAACATTGTATTGAAGATCAAAAAGAGAGAAGAAGCCATCTAGCTACTAACTATGGACCTGAAGGTCTATGGTAAACTACTCACGCATCATCGGAAGGGCAGCAAGGTTGATGGACAGCCCCTCCGTGATCGATTCCCCCTCTGGTGGAGTACCGGAGAAGGCCTCCAGATGGGATCTCTCGAGAACAGAAGCTTGCGGCGGCGGAAAAAGTATTTCGTGGACTCCTCTGTTGGTTTCCTGATTTTAGAGAATTTATAGTGGAGGAATTAGGTCAAACAGAGCTGTGTGGGCCCCATGAGCCACCAAAAAATCATATATAATTGCTGTAAATGTATATAAAAACATCCAAGATTGATAATATAATAGCATGGAACAATAAAAAATTATAGATACGTTGGAGACGTATCACGACTCGCAGTACCCCAGGTCCCGCCTCCGCCGGGACTCCCATGTGCCGCAGCCAAGGAGACATCATGCGGCGCTCCAGCCGAGGAGCCACGCCGGAGTACTCCTCACGCGCAGCGGCGCACGTGAGGCAGCCGACAAGAGTTTGGCCCGGTGGCCATCAGGGAGATTCTCTTCCTTTTCTCTTTTTATTATTTTTTCCTTTTTTTATTCGGCAACTAGGCGGCCGCTGATCGTCCACTAATAGTGTTCTTTTTGCTTGTTAAAAGCAGTACAATTGAGGGCTAGTTTTACAGCCGATCTTCACGTATGTTGACGAATAGTAGTCCAACTAGTACTACCTGAATACTAGATCAACTGGTGCTACTTCACGTAAAGTCAATACGATCTAATTCCTGATGCTAGTTGAAACTATTTTAAGTATAGATCGGTTTCCTTTATTTATCTCGGTCTGCTACAGCCATCGCCATTGAACATGTTTTATTTTTCCTGACTATTCGTTTAGTGCGTGAAATTATTACACACAGAATATTTTCTGTTGTTTTGTAGTGCATTATTTTTGCAGAGATATTCTACTGACGCTCGCACATGCCGTCGATCTGGCCGGCTTTTCCCTTACCGTCTCCTGGTCGTGGACATAAAAAATCTATTGTGACCGTGTCATGTTGTCACATCAGCCGACCGGCGTCAACGTCTGTACGCCGCCGCCCCGTCATGCTGCCGAATCGACCTCTGCGCCAGGCCACATCTATCTAATAATTTACTTTGCGTAAATGAATTATGCAAAGATATTTTTTACCATTATTATTATTATTATTATTATTATTATTCCTGGTTTGCACTATTTATATGTGAGCAGGAAATCTACTTCGCCTGCGCCACCTTGGTGAGCCGACGTTGTCGCCCCCCTGCGTCGACCAAGATGTGCCATCACCTCAGCAAGCCCATCCCTGTGCTGGCATCACCGCGCCGTCGGTTCTTCAAACCAATGTCCACATCGCCGATCTATTTTCGACACATCGGCAGACGTGGGGGCTTCGGTGTTGCCCCGCCGACCAGCTCCGTCACCTCGGCTTGACCGGGGGCTTCACCATCGCTTCATCGACCTACTCTGAGGGCTCCGGCGTCACCCTGCCGACCTGCTCCGTCACCTCGGCTAGACCGGGGGCTTCGCCATCGCTTCATCGACCTACTCCGAGGGCTCCGGCGTCACCCTGCTGTCGGTGTACTAAATATAGGGTCCTTTAGTACCCCGTACTTGTGCACGGACAGTTGTAGCCATACCTGCGGCAAGGCCTGCCGGAGGATGGCTGGAGACAGATGCAAGATATCAAGAAGGCATTTAAGCTGAAGATCAGAAGACGGAAGGCTGGGCGTCCGGCAAGATCTTGCCGGGCTGGCCCGTCGAGCCCCGGCAAGATCAGCACCCGGCAAGATCCCACCGCTTCAGCACAGTGCCGCCGCTCCAGCGTAGCGACCAGCCTGTCGTTTAGGGCTTGTCCTCCTGGTTGCATGTCATGGCGCTGGCCGCAGAAGGGGTTAAGCGGTGCTGATGGGACGAGTCCTTTTTCCATCCCCAAGAAAGGCAGTGACACCTGTTCAGAGCATTGAACGCGTCTTGTCCTAAGACGTTTGTCCTAAGGCGTCAGTAGTCATCATGAGATACTGGTAATCATGGGATACTGGTAATCATGAGATACTGTAGATACTTTACACCTCTTGTACTTCGCCACTGTTGGAGACCCCTTGGACATATAAAAGGAGGCCCAAGGCGTAGCTACAGGGGGGGATCCAGACATTCGACCCATTCTGCATGCGTAGCTGCTACTGTAGCTCCTAGAACTTGGCCAAGAACATCCACAGTAATACAACCAAGCAGGAGTAGGGTTTTACGCTTCCAAGCGGCCCAAACCTGGGTAAATCCCCTTGCGTTGATCGTTAGTTCCGCTCTTTGTGCTGTCCTTTCTCCCTTGCCGAACCGTAAAGGGATCCTTCGATCCCATAGGTGTCGTTTCCCCGACATCTTTGGCGCGCCAAGTAGGGAAGAAAAGGTTGCGCGAACCCGATCTAGCGGTCGGCGCGCCAGTTCTTGATCATCTTTCATCGCATGGCCCCCAAGAAGAAGGGTTTCACGGCGGTTGGTCCATCTGCGTCCAGCCCCCCCGTACCCACACAGACAGGTGATGGCGCGGGCGCTGGTGGAGGAGGTGGTGGTCTTGAGCCTCCACGACGTTCTGGCGATCCAAGCCAGGCGAGCGCCAGGTCCAAGGACAAGGCCGCGCTACCTACGGGTGGTGCAGCGATCTCCAAGGACGGGACGGCGCCTTCCAAGACACCCATGCCGGCGCATGCACCGCGGCCTTCTCAAGACGCGCGCGACGTGCAGCACCGTGACGTCGGTGGTTCCAAGCATCCCCATGGGAAAACCCCTGTGCATCACTCTCAAGATGCGCGGGTCCAAGATCCACGTCAACACGCCGGTGGAAGCCGCGCGCGGTTGCAGGACCGTGACGGTGCTCCTTCTAACCCAGTTAGGAGTTTGAGCACCTCACGTTCTTCTCATCTTTCGCCGCCGCCTATACCAGCAGAAGTGTTGGCGCGAGCTCAGCTGCTCCTAGACTTCCCTCCCGCTGCGGAGAAGCTAGATGAGTGGAGAGCTGCCATTCAGAGCCTCATCGGTCTAGCCAACAACGACATGCCGCAGCAAGCAGAGCCTTCGCGGCGGCAGTCTACTGGACCGGTGCGGGCCGATGGCGAGAAGACCGGAGGCGGTGCATCTACGATACGCTCCCCTCCACCACGTCAAGAGTGGTCGCTAACTCGGCGGGTCGACGCCCGTGATGACGATTCCACGGCGTAGTCCGATCCGCGGGTTCGCCGCGATCAACGTCTGATTCTTCGGGAACGGCAGAAGGAGGACGCTCGAACCACCATCGAGCGGCGACGGGAAACACGCCGTCAGTCCGACAAGCGCACGGGACCCACTGTCGACGAGCCTGCGCCAGGGTATCCTGGTAGCCTGCCTTACGAGGTGGGCTGTCCAGCGTTTACTCGTGAGCTGCGGCGAGTCCAGTGGCCCAACTCCCGCTCTTTCAAGCCGGAGGTGCCGGAGAAGTACGACGGCAAGACTCACCCGTCAGAGTTCCTGAGCATCTACACCATTGCGGTGCAGGCTGCCGGGGCTCGAGACGACAAGATCCTCGCCAACTACTTCCTGTTGGTGCTGAAGCCCAACGTCAGGTCGTGGTTGATGCATCTGCCGGAGAATTCCATTTCCTCCTGGGCAGATCTGTGTCATGAGTTTGTTGGCGCCTTTACTGGCGGCCACCAAGCTCCTGGCCAGGAAAGCGACTTGCATATCATTCCCCAGAAGGATGGCGAAACCTTGCGCAAGTACATCCAGAGGTTCAGCCATATCCAGCACAACATTCCAGACGTTCATCCTGCCGCTGTCATCAGCGCCTTCCATCAGAATGTGCGCAACCGCAAGATGCGGGAAGAGCTTGCGATGAACAAGGTCAGGGATGTCGCCGAGCTTTATGCTCTGGCTGACAAATGCGCTCGGGCAGAAGAAGGAAGGAGACTCCCCGGCGAGAACGCTGGCGCAGGAGTCGACTCCAAAAGCGAAGACGCTGCTGCCCCGGCAAAGAAGGGCTGACGGAAGGCCAGGAAGCGCAAGGGCAAGGCCGTGCTTGCCGTCGAGGGATCCGGCAACCCCGGCACCGCCAAGAAGGCCAAGACTGACGACCCCGGCAAGGAGGTTGCCGGGTGAGCCGCATGTCAGGCCTTGGCGGCTGCCGACAAGCCGGAAGGCTCCGCCAAGCAGTATTGCAAGATCCACCGCACCAAGGGCCACGATCTCCAAAACTGCCGGCAAGTTGAGGAGCTTGTCGAGAAGCAGAGAGCCAAGTACGAAAGGCGAGACAAGGAGAAGGCCCAGGATGGCGCTGGAGGGTCCAGCAAGAAGCGCGGTCGAGGAGGTCGCCGCGGCAAGGCCAAGCAATAGAAGGAGCGGCCCGCCCGAGGCCGCGACAAGGAGCAGGAGGATGATGATGATGATGCAGAGGGCGACGAGTCCAGCGAGCATGAGTTCCAGAAGGCGACAGAGGCCATGTGCGTTGACGGAGGCGCCTCATTGCATTCCTCTCACCGCCAGCTCAAGCAGTGGGCGCGCGAGATTAATGCAGCTGAGCCCTCGCTCGATGACCGGAAGCCACTGAAGTGGTCCCACACGCCTATCGTTTTTGACGCCGAGGACCACCCTGATCGCACAACTGCGGTCGGGTGCTTGCCGTTGTTGGTTTCACCAACGATCGGCAACCTCAAGGTGACAAAGATGTTAGTTGACGGTGGGGCCGGCCTAAACCTGATCTCGCCCGATGTGATCAAGAGATTGCAAATTCCCGACGAAGATCTCGAGGAAACAGGCTCATTCCAAGGGGTCAATCCGGGAAGGAACCAGCCGAAGGGCAAGATCACCCTGCCAGTGACGTTTGGCTGCGAGTTGAACTTCAGGATGGAGAAGATCGTCTTCGACGTCGCCAAGATTCCATTACCCTATAATGGGATTCTTGGTCGCCCGACGCTGGCCAAGTTCATGGCGGCATCGCACTACGCCTATAACGTGTTGAAGATGCCCGGGCCGATGAGCGTCATCACCATCCACTCCGACAAAAAGGATGCGCTTATCTGCACCGACAAACTCTACTGGGAGGCAGTTGCAGCATCTGCCGCCAAGGCACCTGCTCCTGTCGCTGAAGCTCCCGGGAAGAAGAAGAAGCCCGGCAAGACCTCTAGCACCCACTCCGGCAAGCGCACCTCCTCGGAGTGCTGCGCTCCCGTTGAGGACGTGCCGGAGAGCTCTGCCGGCAAGAGCAAGAAATCCAAGGCTGCTCCACCAGAGACCAAGAAGGTGCCCGCCAAGGAGGATGGTACGGGAGGAACTTTCACCATAAGTTCCACCCTTGATGACAAATAGGAAAGCGCGCTCTTTGCCTTCCTGCGGGCGAATATCGATGTGTTTGCATGGCAACCGTCTGATATCCCCGGTGTTCCTAGGGAGGTAATTGAGCACCACCTTGCTGTCTGCCCTCATGCGCGGCCCGTCAAGCAGAAGATCAGGAAGCAAGCCTTGGAGCGGCAAGAGTTTATCGCCGAAGAAATCAGAAAGCTTGAAGCAGCAGGTCTGGTTAGAGTTGTCCTCCATCCGACATGGTTGGCCAATCCAGTTGTAGTGCGCAAGGCGAATGGAAAATGGAGGCTATGTGTCGACTATACTGATATCAATAGAGCCTATCCAAAAGATCCTTTTCCCTTGCCGCGCATCGACCAGATTGTGGACTCCACTGCTGGCTGCGATTTGCTGTCATTCCTTGACGCATATTCAGGCTACCACCAGATTTTCATGACCAAAGAAGACGAAGAGAAAACCGCATTTATTACCCCATGTGGCACGTATTGCTTCATACGTATGCCTTTCGGGTTGAAAAGTGCTGGTTCGACCTTCGCAAGAGCTGTCCAGATTGGTTTCGAGACCCAGCTGCATAGAAATATGGAAGCCTATATGGATGACATAGTGGTCAAGACCAAGGACAAGGCAACTCTTATACAAGATCTGGAAGAGACGTTTGCAAATCTGCGCAGGATCAATCTGAAGCTCAATCCCGAGAAGTGCGCGTTGGGCGTTCCATCCGGCAAGCTTCTCGGGTTCTTTGTGTGTCAACGTGGAATTGAAGCCAATCCCGACAAGATCAAGGCAATTGATCAGATTGAAGCACCAAGACATGTCAAAGATGTTCGCCGGCTTGCCGGCTGCGTTGCTGCTCTGAGCAGGTTCATCTCCAAGTCCGCTGAGCGCGCCCTGCCCTTTTTCAAAATCTTGAAGAAGGCAGGACCAATGAAATGGACTCCAGAAGCGGAGGCAGCGCTGCAGGACTTGAAGAGGTACCTCTCCTCTCCGCCGACACTGGTCGCACCTAGGCCACAAGAGCCGTTGCTGCTGTATCTAGCGGCAACGAATCAAGTGTTTAGTGCTGCGCTAGTGGCGCAGAGAGAAGCAGACGAAGAGGCAGCGGCAGCGGCAAGCCCGTCAAGCGACAAGCCAGGACCATCCCCGGCAGAGTCTGGTGCCGACAAGACAGAGCCCGCGCAGTCAAGTGAAGCAGTGCAGAAGAAGAAGATGGTGCAGCGCCCAGTCTATTTTGTCAGCTCCCTTTTGCAGGGGGCTAGGTCAAGATATTCTGGTGTGCAAACGCTGCTCTTCGGCCTCCTTATGGCCTCGAGGAAGCTGCGCCATTACTTCCAAGCACATGAGATTATCGTCGTCACTCGCTTTCCGCTGCAACGGATCTTGCGGAATCCAGAAGCAACCGACAGGATTGTGGAGTGGGCGTTGGAGCTGTCATGCTTTGGCCTCAAGTTTGAAAGCACTTCAACTATTCAGAGCAGAGCCTTGGCAGAGTTCATTGCAGAGTGGACACCAACGCCAGATGAAGAAGTTCAAGAGTCGGTTGTCCCCGGCAAGGAAACAGATCGCGAATGGATTATGTACTTTGATGGGGCTTTTTCTCTGCAAGGCGCCGGTGCTGGCGTGCTGCTTGTCGCACCCACCGGAGAGCACCTCAAGTATGTGATTTAGATGCACTTTCCCCGGGGGAGATCAACGAACAACACTGCAGAGTATTAAGGGCTGCTTGCCGGTCTCAGGATCATGGCAGACCTTGGGATCAAGAAGCTCATCGTCAGAGGTGACTCCCAGCTTGTCGTCAGGCAAGTCAACACGGATTATCAGAGCCCGTTGATGGAAGCTTATGTCGATGAAGTGAGAAGGCTGGAGGAGCGTTTTGACGGTTTGCAAACAGAGCATGTTCCTCGAGCAGAGAAATGCATTGCTGACGACCTGTCGAAGCGTGCTGCCCTTAAGTTACCTGTGGAACCAGGAACTTTTGTACTCCGCCTGACTCAGCCATCCATAACACCACCGACGAGGCCAGACAAGAGAAGGAAGTTAAGTACCGGCAAGTACTTCCCGGCAGAGCTTCCAGAAGCCGCCGACAAGGAAGTTGCCGGGAACGACACGGTTGCCGGTGAGCAGCGGCTTCGCGCAGAGCCTCAGGTTCTTGCCGCAGAAGTACGCGCCCCCGTAGCTGAGGATATGCCGGTTGCCGGTGAGCAGCAGCTTTGCGCAGAACCTCAGGTTCTTGCCGCTGAAGCAAGCGCTCCCGCGGCCGAAGAGATGCCTTTAGTCCTTGTCGTCGAGCCACAGGCTCCGGCATGGGCACAACACATAGTTCGTTTCCTTCAGACAGGAGAACTTCCCGAGGAACAGGAAGAAGCGGAGAAAGTAGCCCGTCAGTCTAGTATGTACCAGTTCGTCGACGACGTCCTGTACAGAAAGAGACCCAACGGTGTGAAATTGAAGTGCATTCCTCGGGAGGATGGACTAGAGCTGTTGGCAGAGATTCATGGAGGCATGTGTGGCTCCCACATAGGCTCGAGAGCTCTTGTCGGCAAGGCATTCCGGCAAGGTTTCTTCTGGCCCACTGCTCTCCAGGATGCAACTGCACTAGTAACCAAGTGTGAAGCGTGCCAGTTCCATTCAAAGCAACTTCATCAGCCAGCTCAAGCTCTTCAGACAATCCCTCTTTCCTGGCCCTTCTCGGTCTGGGGACTCGACATACTGGGTCCTTTCCCCCGCGCTGCCGGGGGCTTCGAGTACTTGTACGTTGCTATCGACAAGTTCATGAAGTGGCCGGAAGTGGAAGCAGTGAGAAAGGTGACAGCGCAGTCAGCGGTCAAGTTCTTCAAGGGAATAGTGTGCCGGTTTGGTGTGCCGAACAGGATCATCACCGACAATGGCACGCAGTTCACAAGCCGCACCTTTATGCAGTACGTCCAAGACCTTGGCGGCAAGATCTATTTTGCCTCCGTTGCTCACCCGAGAAGCAACGGCCAAGCAGAGAGGGCAAATGTTGAAGTGCTGCGCGGTCTCAGGACCAGAACTTTCGGCAAGCTGCACAAGTGCGGAAGATGCTGGATTGATGAGCTGCCGGCGGTTCTTTGGTCAATCAGAATGACACCAAATCGAGCTACCGGCCAGACTCCCTTCGCCCTGGTCTACGGGGCTGAAGCAGTTCTCCCCACGGAACTCATATACGGGTCACCTCGAGTGCTCGCTTATGATGAGCTCGAGCAAGAGCAGCTGCGGCAAGATGACGCTGTGCTCCTTGAGGAAGATCGTCTTCGGGCTGCTGTGCATGCTGCACGCTACCAGCAAGCTTTGCGCCGCTATCATAGCCGCAAGGTTCATGCCCGGAGTCTTGAGGAAGGCGACCTTGTTCTTCGGCGCGTTCAGTCGGCCAAGAATTCCAACAAGTTGACGCCATAGTGGGAAGGCCCTTATCGCGTAGTACGAGTCACCAGGCCTGGCGCTGTCCGCCTGGAGACCGAAGATGGCGTGCCAGTGAGCAACTCCTGGAATATCGAACATCTTCGTAAGTTCAACCCGTAAGGCGCGGTTGCCGGTTAGCAGTAGTTTCGCGCAGAACCTTAGGTTCTTGCCGCAGAAACGCTCCCGGCAACCACCTTTTGTACAAGTCTTGCCGATGCAGCATGTAATCCTTTGTGCAAAGCCAGGCGAAGACCCTGTGCATAGTTTAATTAAGCTAAGTGTTTTACAATTCTTGTCAATTTCATGTCATTTTATATGCATGCTTATCTGAGATGTTGTATTGCGCTTGCTTCCGGTAAGAGCTAATGAACCGCCAAGGTTCCATATTTTCTCTTCTTTCTTTTTCCCAAAAGGATAGAAGGTTCCCTCACATGCAAGTTTGCTGGGGGGGAGGATGGTATGGATACCGACAGGCGACGTTCAAGGTTGACATCTTGCCGGAAGAAGAACAGCAACGAAAAGCTAAGTTGCAGAAACCCTTTAAAACATATTTTTGTATTAAGGCTATCCTCCTTGAACGATTTCGACTTTTGTATGGAAAACCTACACGCGATGGAACCTTGTCATGATCGGTCGCGCCCTTACTCTGTTTCGAGTCCGCTCAACAGTTTAGGTGGTTGCACTGAAAATGTCAAGGTTTCTTGCCTGTAGCTGCGCCTCCAGCAGGCTGCTGAAGTCCCGAACCCAGCGCTCGCGGGGGTGCGCACCGGCAAGTTCCCAGCATAAGCATAGGGCATACACCATAGAGAAAGAAATCAAACGAGGGGAATAGCATACATTAATCCAGAGACAGCAAGTTATATTACATGATAGTTGCCGCGTTTCTAACTAAAGATAAATTGTCTTTGGCATGGAGCGATGGCAACAAGATAAAGAGAAACAGCTAATCCCGGCGATCGCCTTCAACCCTCTTGACTTGGCTCACCCTGTCAACGATGGGCGCGACAAGCTCTTCGAGTACCTTGACGTCCACATCCTTCGGCAAGCGTTTGAAGACGTTGGAGAGGTTGATGCCGGGGTTCTTGTGCACAATTTTGACCAGCACCTCGCGGAGGACGGCCTGGCAGAGCTTGCGGGATTCGTTCGCCAGCTGGGATGTTCGGTCAGAGTGAAGCTGCTCCAAGGCTTCGAGCATGCGGTCAAAGAACATGGTCAACCTGGCGCTTGTGGACACCCTGTCGTTAGAAGAATAGCTGAAGCCTTGCAGACCCATGATGGACAGTTGCGTGGCAAGCTTCTTTGCAACGTCGATGAGCTTCTCAGTCCAGATCTGCACGCCTGCCACATAGTCGTTGTGTGTGGCGGCAGCACTCTTGAGCAGCTCCTGTTCATTGTGGAGGTCTTTGATCAAGGTCTTCTCCCGACCCCTGGCGGTCTAAAGGGTCTCCTTCAGCGTGGTCAGCTTCTGCTCCAGATCAACGATGGATTCCTTGGCGGAGGTGAGCTGCTGAGTCTTCTCGGATGCGGCAACCTGGGCCTCCATCAAGCTGTGAAGAGCTTTGTCTCTTTCGGCTTCGAGTGTTGAGACCTTCTTGCCGTGATCCTCGAGATCAGCCTCTAGCTTCTTCACCTTCCCCTCCAGCAAGCTCTTGGCGGCCTCTGCAGCTCCGGCAGCATCGACGGCTTCCTTCAGTTTGCCGACGTGATCTTCAGTCAGAGCTCTGAGCGTCTCCATGTGTTTCTGCTCTAGCTCCTGGGTCCGCTGCGCGACAAGTTTCTCGATCTCCTCGTCCTTGCTGCGGAGCTTGGCGGCAAGCGCCTCCTCGCGAGCAGTAAGGTCCTCTTCGTGAGCATCGAGCCCGATGCGGCGCTCTGTCAGGCGAGCTTCTGCTGCGGCGGCCTGCTGTGCAGCCTCCTCCTGTGCCTTCTCGACATCAGATTGCTTCATGAGGAGGTCGTTCCAGTTCTCGCTCAGCTATTCCCGAGCAGTCTTCAGCTCTTGGAAGGCCTCAGCATACCAAGCCTGCATCTCCTCGACGTGCTTTTGGAAGTCCGCCTCTGCTGCATCAACAACCGCTGCCCTGGAATCCAGCTTATCCTTCCGGGCGCGGTAGAGTGCCTGGAGCTTCTGATAGTTGTCGTGCACGGCTTGGAGTAGCTGCTCTTCCTTGGGTTCACTGCTGCTGGCGGCGGCGATGACGTCTCCATCCAGAGTTTCTCCTTCCACCGGCGCCCCAGTGCTTGCCGTCCCTGGCATGCTGACGAACAGGTTGTCGCCGACCTTGAGGTAACTGCTTGACGGGGGCACGTTAGATGTTGACGGTTGATCTTCACCGGCAGCTGGGGGCTCCGCGACCGGTGTGGCGCCAGGCGCTCCTGCGGCAGGAATGTCGTGAGTGCGGTCGTCGGTCTCCTTGCCGGTCCCCTCAGCATACTTCTTGGCGGTCTCTTCCTGTGCGGCTTTGGCGGCCTCGTCCGCTGCGACCCTGTCGGCCTCGGTGGCAGCGTCCCTGGCGGTCTCCTCGATGACGGTTTCGACATCCATGGGTTCTGCCAAGAGAAAATCTGGAAGCCCAGGAAGGGAAGCAAGATGAGACCAAGATTGAAGTTCAAGAAGACAAAAAAAAGAGAGAAAAACAGGAATAGCAAGTACTCTGAGGCGAGCGGTTTACCCGCGTCGAGCTGCTGAGGAGGGTTGCCGGAGCCAGTGCTCGCCGGCTCTTCTTCATTGCGGTAAAGCTCGCTTGCCGAAGACTCATCTCTGGGCGGTGTAGTCGATGGCGGCGGCACATCAGGGACGGTTCCCATTGGTACTCCTTGTTGCCGCTCCGCTCCTGCACGCCCGGAGATGTCAGAAGTGAAGATATGCACCCCGGCACTTGCCAGCGGAAAGTGCATAACGGACTCACGCTGGGGGCTGCGCCGGGGGCTGTGTTGAGGACTGCATTGTGGGCTCGACTCCGGGCTGATGTTGATCGTTTCTGGCGCACCTAAGGTGCTTGCCGGCGGTTCGTCGCCCGTTGAGGTCTTCGCCCTCTTAGCCATCCTTTGCGCCAAGGTTTCTGCATCTCTGTGGAGACAAGCCAAAGTGAATTAGTCAAGTGAAGCCAGAAATACAGGAATTATAACGTGTGGCAAGGCCCTTACTCTTCTTCTTTGGATTCCAAGGCAGAGAGGTCGAAGACGACTTCCGCTTCGGCACCTGGGCGAGGGGGTGGAGAAGGAGACCTGGCGCGCTTGGCTGCAGCGGAAGCAGTAGGTTGCTGCGACCCTGCTACTCCAGCCGCTGGTGCTGTCGTATGGGACGCTCCCGCCGCAGCAGTTTGTGCCACGGTCGGTTGTTGGGCCTCTTGCCGCTGCGCGGCCTTGCCGGCCGCCTTCTTGCCGGGAACCTCATCCCTTGAGGGAGGCTAACTTGCTGGGGCGCCAGAGCTGGCTTTCCGAAGAACGCGCTTTTTCTTCCCTGGAGCTGGGGGCTCCTCGTGCGGCTACTCCTCGATTGCGCCCTCGATGGTAGAGCCCCCGGCAACCATGCCGCTCTGCTCCCCAGCAACTTCCTCTTGCTCAGAAGAGGTCTCCTCTGGCACCGTCTCTTCTTCACTGGTGTCTCCTCCCGTGAAGCCAAAGTCGCCGGCCTCCGCGGCAAGGTTTGCCTCTTCCGCCCTGCTAGCAATGTAAGCTATTTCTTCATCAGTGGTGGGACGAATAAGTTTGGGATCTTCCCGGATGGCCCTCTCCGAAAAGTTGTCGAAGAACTCCTGCACTTGCTCTGGAGGCGGCTCTACCCAAGTCCCGTCAAGGCCGTGGGCGTTGCACACTGGCATCATAGCAATGATGGAGCTCAGGGCAGAGTTGTTGCACAGAGGCACGACTCCAGGTGGCAACATGAACCTCCCGTCAGGCCTGAACAGCTTGTGGCAGAGATACATGTGCTACAAGACCGTGAAGTTGTGATTCAAGCCAGGGCGCAGCCTCATAATATCTGCTGCGTTCTTGAAGTCCCAGGCTGGCCTCCCCTTATTGTGCAGAGGGGCGATGCGCCGGCGAAGGAAATCGGCGCCAACCATTTCAATCGTGAGCCCGGCAGCCTTCAGGCGGTGGATCCTGGTGATTGCAATTGTGAGCTTCTTGTCTTCAGGGTCGAGGTTGCTCCAATTCTCACCACGGGCCACCTTCTTTTGCCGGGGCACGCAGAATGGCTGAGGGTCTTTCTCCTGGATCCAGCACCACTCGGATCGCCACTCATCCCACTTCTTGCGGTAGAGACCCCCTGGGTATATATCCTTGTTCCATGTCCTTGGAATCCAAGTGATAGATCCAGAGAGGGCGTCTCCTGTCTCGATGCGGGGGATGAAGTAGTGGCGGAAGAGGGCCATGTTGGGGACCACTCCGGCAAAGTTTTCTCAAAGATGCGCAAAGACAGACATGCACGTTACGGCGTTCGGCGTGAAATCCAAAAGGCGGAACCCGTACGTGTACATGATGTCGACGAAGAAGTCGGAGAAAGGAGGAAAGAGCCCGCAGTAAAAATAGGCAGCGAAGAAAGGGTATCTATTCGCGCCGCCCCCGGCAGAAGCCGAAAGCGCGCGAGTTTTGGGATGGCCATTTGTCTTCTTCCCCCATACGCACCTGTACTGAGTAATCAAGGTGTGCCCGTCAAGCGTCGGGTCGAAGACGGCGCACTCTCTCCGCATCCGCACTAGATCCCCTTCATCTGCTCCTGCGGCTGAGCCGGCGGCTTTCGCCGCTTTGCCCTTGCCTGCTTTGGGCAGCATGGCGGCAGTGGAAGCGGAGTCCGAAGGTGGCGAGGGCGTACGGGTGGCGGAAGAATGGAGGAGGCGCGTTTCAGGCTCGAGGAGGAGGACGATGGTAGCGTCCAGATTGGAAAAGATGAGAGGTAAATGAGAAGCACCCCTGCGGATTTCCTTTTTACGGGGAAGGAGCGAAGGTTGTGGTCATTCCGCGCACGTCCCCCACGTTCCGCATTCAACGCGCATCGTGGGAGGGCGCAGTAAATGAGAAGATTATGACAGTAACTCCTGCCACGCGTGCCCGTGCACTGTTTTAGGCCTAGCCCAACAACGCCTCGCACCCGTGTATGGCCTAGGCCCGGGGGCTCCTATCGGTGTACTAAAGATCGGGTCCTTTAGTACCTCGTACTTGTGCACAGACAGTTGTAGCCATACCTGCGCCAAGGCCTGTCGGAGGACGGCTGGAGACCGATGCAAGATATCAAGAAGGCGTTTAAGCTGAAGATCAGAAGACCGAAGGCTGGGCGTCCGGCAAGATCTTGCTGGGCTGGCCCGTCGAGCCCCGGCAAGATCAGCACCCGGCAAGATCCCACCGCTTCAGCACAGTGCCGCCGCTCCAGCGCAGCGACCAGCCTGTCGTTTAGGGCTTGTCCTCCTGGTTGCGTGTCACGGCGCTGGCCGCAGAAGGGGTTAAGCGGTGCTGATGGGACGAGTCCTTTTTCCATCCCCAAGAAAGGCAGGGACACCTGTTCAGAGCATTGAACGCGTCTTGTCCTAAGACGTTTGTCCTAAGGCGTCAGTAGTCATCATGAGATACTGGTAATCATGGGATACTGGTAATCATGAGATACTGTAGATACTTTACACCTCTTGTACTTCGCCACTGTTGGAGACCCCTTGGACATATAAAAGGAGGCCCAAGGCATAGCTACAGGGGGGGATCCGGACATTCGACCCATTCTTCATGCGTAGCTGCTACTGTAGCTCCCAGAACTTGGCCAAGAACATCCACAGTAATACAACCAAGCAGGAGTAGGGTTTTACGCTTCCAAGCGGCCCGAACCTGGGTAAATCCCCTCCCGTTGATCGTTAGTTCCGCTCTTTGTGCTGTCCTTTCTCCCTTGCTGAACCGTAAAGGGATCCTTCGATCCCATAGGTGTCGTTTCCCCGACACCTGCCGACCTGCTCTATCACCTCGGCTGGACTAGGGGCTTCGCGCTGACACATAGGCAGTGTTGTGCTGTCACTTCATCAAGCCGAGCTCTTCGCTCGGGCACCTCGGGACCGGCTTGGGGGCTGGGACCTCAACCCGCCGCAAGCTCGGACCACGTCATCAACATCGAGCACATTAACCAGCGCCTTTAAAGCATCGACACTATTAACGGGGGGCTGCGACTAGAGCCGAACCTACCAAAAGCCAAGGTACTCCATGGAGTCCTCGGCAAAACGTTCTCGGATATTGCTTTACATGCATTGGTTTCGAATTGTGTCTTTGGTCAATAGTTGGGTTGCCCGGCTCCTGTGCTTACTCCTTACGTTCCCGATTGTTCGGCTAAGGGTAAAGGGAGAACCACTGCGATTGTACTTCCGGTTTAACTGGTTAAGTACCTCAGTGGAGAAAGCCGAAAACTAACTGTCACAATGAGCGTAAACTGGTCAGCGATCCAATGACCGTGTCAAACTATAGATCGATAGAGGTTACCCCGTGTTAAACGATGACCTTTCATAAAATTGGCCGAAGTGTTAATGGCTTGACCTCGGCTGACGCCGAACACTAACCGGGGGCTAGTAACTGGCCACCCAACTCTAAGCTCCTATGACTAAGTGAAAGTTATAAAGCCTACATATCTGATTGCCTCATTTCCGCTAACACAACCACCTCCGGCACCGAGACGTCGGCTAAGTGTTGTCTTGTTACTGCGGAAACACCCTGCGTAGCATCTACAAAGGGGTGGAAGCCGATGATGGGCCACTTTCAAATAATAAACGGTCGCAATAGAGTCAAAATAAACATATAACATAAAGCTACAAAGTACAGCTTAAAAGCTGACTATCACAACATATCCTCAGCGTTTGTATTCAATATACAAGCGCCACCTTTCGTAATCATCGTTATAAAGCCATAAACATGCATCAATTTGACTTAAGATTTTGGCCAAGCTGGGTTACCTGGCTCCTGTGCTTACCCCCTACGTTCCCGATTGTTCGGCTAGGGGGTAAAGGGAGCACCTCTGTGATTGTTACTACCGGGTCATCCGGGTTGGTACCTCAGACGGGTGAAGCCGAAAGCTAGCTGTCTTAAGAATATAATTGGTCGGCAACGACAGAAGTGAAAATTTAGGTTCATTAAAGACCATAGAGTTCGGGAACTTTCCCCAAACTAAATCCTCAATATTTTCCTCCCACATTGATCGGAGGTGAGGTTTCATGATCATAGTCAACATGATAACCTGGGAAAAGGAACTTATAACGGAACAATTTTTCCCAGAAGATGTTTCTTATGTTAAATAGTAATATAACATATCTCTCCGCATACCTTTGTTTATAAAACCATATGGCTAGATTGCCTTGTTTGCCGTAAATCTTCGCCCTCATAAAAGCTTTATAAAGTAGGACAAACACTCCCCGGCTACTGGCCGAGGAGGTTGAAGCCGATGGTCGGTCAATAAAGTTTTGTACAATGCGGATCCGAGCGTTAATAATGTAAAGTACTTGGATACATAGAATCATTGCACATAAATTGTGATTAAAGGGGTACATCGATCCCCTGATCTGGTGTTCCCACCCGACCAGTGGCTCGGGGGCTACTGCATTGACGATTCAATGCAGGGAAATTAAAAGTGCAAAACAATTTCCGAGGAGATTACGATCCTCAGGTTGGTCGGTCACACCCAACCTGAGTCTCGGGAACTATGCACATCGCTTTTCTATTCCTAAGTATGCTACCGAGCAAGGATTTGATCCCCAGGCCGATTTCGCGAATCGACCTGAGTCTCGGGGGCTACTGGGATCAGTGGTTTTATATTATACTTCAGGTGCATCCCGGATTTTAGGCCGACACACACCTTGAGGGCTACTGGTTATACATCTCGGCAGAGAATAAATTGCACCAACTGAAATAATCCACAAAAATCAACCCAAGGCCGAGGTGGTGCACCACCTCGGAAGCATTCTGGCATAAAGCTTGAATGCGAATGGTTGGCTCCATAGAGAGCGTTTCCGGCATTAAGCTTAGCTGGACTCCTTCAATTTTTTCAAGACCGAGGTAATCTATGACACCTCGGATGCAGACCGGCGTTGGAGCTCGGCTGCAAAAAGACACCTCAGATGCAGTCCCGCGTTGGAGCTTGGCTGCAAAAGGACACCGCCGCACGGGAAAAACTTCGAACCCGAGGTGTGGCTTAAAAATAACAAGGCACTGATAAAGGCCGAGAACTTAAAGGGGCTCCTCGCACGCCCGACGCATTAACTCCTCGGATACCCGACGTATGAACTCTTCGGATACACCTTGGCGATCCTCAAGATCAGAAGATTTGTTGAACCAGTTTTCAAGACCGACGACAGAAGACAAAGAACAATTCAGAAGAACCAAGGAGCGTCCCCAAGTTGAAGACCGGTTCAGGGGGCTACTGACGGTGTCCTGGACTAGGGGGTACTCACCACTTCGTCTCCCGACCAGGTGGCTCGACCAAGGGCCCCCACGGCGGTTCACTAATGGGCCACTTTGGGCAGCCCATGACATATACGAGGAAGATTCCACAAGACTTGGTGATCAAGACAAGGACTCCTCTCCACCGACGTAGCTGACTAGGACTCTTGTTATTCTAGGCCTCCGGTACATTATATAAGCCGAGGCCAGGCTAGTCGATAGATCATATTCCAGATCATGACGCATTCATCATACCCCTAGGTTTAGACCACAACTTACGATCTCGAGGTGGATCACTTTGTACCTTAATACATCCACAATATAGACAAGAGCAGGACGTATGGTTTTACCTCCTTAGAGAGGGCCCGAACCTGGGTAAATCATCGTGTCCCTTGTCTCCTGTTACCCATCGATCCGATCTCACAGCTCGGGCCCCATACCCGAGATCTGCCGATTTTGACACCGACAATTTGTTTCTGAAAACAATTTTCAGTTCCAAGAATATCACATAACTATCCCAAACATTTTGAAGTTTGGGTTTCTCGGAAGAAAGCATACCGTAATGTAATTCTTAGCCTTTTGGATCAAAAGACGTAAGTCTTGTCATCCATAGTATTAGCAGGAGAGTATTGGAAGCATGCAGTAGGACAAAATCCTTCTTGGCACTCTTAGAGGACAATCCTCTCAATCGTAAAAGATTCAACCAGATAAATAATAGTCAATTAATTTCAACAGCAAAGGTGGAACCGTGAGCCATAATTCTACAATTATAATGCAAACTACACATAGACATAGTTCATAATTAATTTGCACTAGTGATTAAACTAAATTAATACATAATTGTGCTCCCACTCAAATTAATATCTCTCATAATTAATAGTGAGTGATTCAAGATCCATATCTAGTTCTTAGTCCTTGATGTGGACATCATTGATGACGAAAATTTTGACCGGTGGGCAAACTTTTGCCGATCATTTCCCCGTATGACACTTGTTCATCTTTCGATGCTTCGTGCTCCGAGCTCAGAATGATTCTGCTAGAACTTCAAGACAACCGAGTGCTATCTGCATACATGGTCTAACAATCCCCGTCTTACACCTCACATCCCATTTGTACTCATGTGGACATGACGCACTACGGAATGCTATGTGTTATAGATGGTTGCAACACTGGGAAGAGCACCTTTTAACTTGATATTTACAGTGAGAGATCACCCTAATAATTGACTACTGTGCAATCAAAGGGTGTAAACAACAAAGGGATAAACATCTCAGGCAATTCATAAAAGCATGATATGGTATAGCCCTGTGCGCCGGGAATCCTTCATGATCATCTTCAATCTCCAGTTGAAGCGTCATGACGGCCAATATTTCGTTGTCGTGGCAACCATTTCAAAAACGTTGCCGTGGCGGCAATTTCAGAAAACATTGCCGCGGCGACCGTTTCAGAAAACGTTGTCGTGGCACCAAATTTAGAAATTCCGCCATGGCACAAAATTATAGCTCCTCATCCCGTGCCTAGTACACCTTCTCCTCGTTGGGGTCTTCCGTGTACGTTTGCCATCGTCACCTGTAACCTGTAGGCTATCTCTATGATATTTACATTAACGTGGCAATCTCGTGGCTCCAGCCATCATGCCGTGACACGCAGGCCACTTAACATTACAACATATAACCATCTCATACATAAACTCATTATCATGACGAAGGCTATACCACATCATATGCATACTCTGCAAAACCAAGTTAGACATCCTCTAATCGGTTTTACCAAAATTTTAGTTACGTGGTTAACCAGTTTTAACAAATAATACTAGCTACCTACATCCAGAACATAGGCGATGATTCTTGATGCTAGATTAAGTTTTGAGGTGTGTGAAAGAAGAGACTTAATTAAAGTCTCGTCCCCCACACTAAACTTCGTCAAATACGCAAGACCCCCTAGAAGATCATCCATCTTCGGCACCCTTTTGTGTACGCGACGGTTTACTATCCTCAAATATGGTGAAGCCTAAGGAACTGTTAGCAGATCGTCGACACCCAGAGCCGATCGATTGTCAGAACCTTGTGAAAAGCGACACCATGTCGTCGATGAATTGAACCAAAGCAACACTCGAGGTAAGCATAGCAAGAACATCAACCCTCACAATCACATGTGATTTAGATCACAACCAACACGTACTCATATAACTACTCTGATACCACTGTTGGAAAACTTTGTAGAAAACAAAAAAAAATCACGCCTATGCACACTGCTACTTGTAGCTTGCGTTGGTATTATCCCCGAAGAGGAAGGGATGATGCAGCATAGCAGAGGTAAGTATTTCCCTCAGTTATGAAACCAAGGTTATCAATCCAGTAGGAGAATCACGCAACACCTCGTTAGCAGTACCTGCACACCAACAACAAATCCTTTCACCCAACGCAAACGAGGAGTTGCCAATCCCTCGACGGTCAATTGCAAGATTAAATTGTATGTGATAGATAGATAGGTTGAAACAAAAGTACAAAATAAAATAAATAAAGAAAAAGTGCAGCAATATTTTTAGGGTTTTAGTAATTTGATTTAGATAGACCCGGGGGCCATAGTTTTCACTAGAGGCTTCTCTCAAGAAAATAGCATACGGTGGGTAAACAAATTACTGTTGGGCAATTGATAGAAAAGCAAATAATCATGACGATATCCAAGGCAATGATCATGTATATAGGCATCACGTCCGAGACAAGTAGACCGACTCCTTCCTGCATCTACTACCATTACTCCACACATCGACCGCTATCCAGCATGCATCTAGTGTATTAAGTCCATGAAGAACGGAGTAACGCCTTGAGAACGATGACATGATGTAGACAAGATAAACTCACGCATGAATAAACCCCATCTTTTTACCCTTATTAGCAACGATACATATGTGTCATGTCCCTTTCTGTCACTGGGATTGAGCACCACAAGATCGAACCCATTACAAAGCACCTCTTCCCATGGCAAGATAAATCAATCTAGTTGGGCAAACCAAATAAATAGATCGGAGAAGAAATACAAAGCTATAATAATCATGCATAAAAGAGATCAGAGAAGACTCAAATAATATTCATGGATAATCTGATCATAAACTCACAATTCATCGGATCCCAACAAAGACACCGCAAAAAGTGATTACATCGGATAGAGCTCCAAGAACATCGAGGAGAACATTGTTTTGAAGATCAAAATGAGAGAAGAAGCCATCTAGCTACTAACTATGGACCCCGAAGGTCCGTCGTAAACTACTCACGCATCATCGGAAGGGCAGCAAGGATGATGTAGAGCCCCTCCGTGATCGATTCCCCCTCGGGCGGAGTACCGGAGAAGGACCCCAGATGGGATCTCTCGAGAACAGAAGCTTGCGGCGGCGGAAAAAGTATTTCGTGGACTCCCCTGATGGTTTCTGATTTTTTGAGAATTTATAGTGGTGGAATTAGGTCAAACGGAGCTGAGGTGGGCCCACGAGGCCCCAGGGCGCGCTTGGCCTCCCAGGCGCGCCCTGGTGGCTCGTGGCCACCTCCTCTGGCGTCTGGTCTTCTCCTGAAGCTTCTAGTGTTTATCTTGTCCAATAAAAAATCTCCAAAAAGTTTCATGGTATTTGGACTTCGTTTGGTATTGATTTTCTGTAAAACAAAAAACAGGCAGAAAACAGCAACTGGTGTTGGGCCCTAAGTTAATAGGTTAGTCTCCAAAAATGATATATAATTTCTATAAATGCATATAAAAACATCCAAGATTGATAATATAACAGCATGGAACAATTAAAAATTATAGATACGTTGGAGACGTATCAGCATCCCCAAGCTTAATTCCTGCTCGTCCTCGAGTAGGTAAATGATAAAAATAGAATTTTTGATGTGGAATGCTGCCTATCATATTCATCACATATTCTTTTATTTTATAGCATGGACATTGGACTTGAATGATTCAAAGCAATAGTCTATAGTTTGACATGAAGATATAAATACTCAAGCATGCGAACAAGCAACCATGTCTTTCAAAATATCAACGCTAGAGAAAGTTATCCCTAGCCCATTATGCTCAATCATTGATCCATTCATGAAACACACTCAAATATTAGCTACACACAATGCACAAGTATGACAATAGTGCTCTCTTGTTGGTGCTTTTGTAAGAGAAGATGGAGATTCAAATAAAAGTAAAAATTGCATAAAAGTAAATAGATAGGCCCTTCGCAGAGGGAAGCAGAGATTTGTCAAATGTGCTAGAGCTCAAGGCTGAAATTAAAGAGATAAAAATATTTTGAGAGGCATCCTTTTCCTGTCAACGAAAACAACCGAGAATTCCCAATATCTTCCATGCTAGACACATCATTGGCGGCTCCCAAACAGAAAGTAAAGTTTATTTCCTTTCAACCATTCTTTCACAATCCATGGCTAGCCATATTCACGGGTGCCCTCCAAACCAACACTTTCCAAGGAATTTTGTTGTTATTAATTTTTGATTCATTGTGGGACTGGGCATCCCTATTACCAGCCACTCTCTCGTGCAATGACAAGTGAATAAACACTCATCGTGAGAATAACACACCTAGCATGGAAAATAATGGCCACCCCCTTCCGCTTCATGAGCGGTACGGGCACACAAAACAGAAAAAATATTATGAAAATTTGAGTTGGCACACGCAAATTTACTTGGAACGGCATTGAAATACCGCATATAGGTAGATATAGTGGACTCATTTGGCACAACTTGGGTTTAAGGATTTTGGATGCACAAGCAGTAATTCCGCTTAGTACAAATGAAGGCTAGCAAATAGATTGAGAAGCAACCAACCAAAAAGCGAAAACGGTCATAAACATGCATTGAACATAACCAACACCGAATAATGCACCATAAGTAGGATATAATTTCTTTGCATAACTATTGACTTAACGTGCATGCATAGGGAATCACAAACCTTAACACTAATATTCTTACTAAATCACAATTACTCACTAACATGACTCACATATTACATTTCCATATCGCAAAACTATTGCAAGGAATCACACTTATCATATCTAATCATCTATATGAAAGTTTTTATTATATCCATCTTGAATATTCATCACTTTGGGACCAATTTCATATCTTGTGCACATTACCGTTACTATTATCAACTCTCAAAAAGATTTAAGTGAAGCATGAGAGTGCAAATATTTCTTCAAAATTTCAATCTTATCAATTCTCAAAATAATATAAGTGAAGCATGAGAATTCATTTCTTCAAAATTTCAATCAACTCTCAAAATAATATAAGTGAAGCATGAGAGTTTATTTCTTCAAAATATAGCCATCACTGTGCTAAAAAATATTTATATGATGCACTAGAGCTACTGCCTAGCTCAAAAAAAATTAAGTGAAGCACATAGAGTATTCTAACAAATTATGATGAACGTGTGGCTCTCTGAAAATAGGTGTGTTCAGCATGGATGATTGTGAAAAACTAAAAAGCAAACAAAGCAAAGACTCATATAATACAAGACACTCCAAGTAAAACACATATCGTGTGACGAATAAAAATAAAGCTCCGAGTAAAATTACCGATGGTTGGTAGAAGAAAGAGGGGATGCCTTCCGGGGCATCCCCAAGCTTAGACACTTGAGTCTTCCTTGAATATTACCTTGGGGTGCCTCTGGCATCCCCAAGCTTAGGCTCTTACTACTCCTTATTCCTTCATCCATCGTGATCTCACCCAAAACTTGAAAACTTCAATCACACAAAACTCAACAAAACCTTCGTGAGATCCGTTAGTATCACAAAATAAATCACTACTTTAAGTACTGTTGCAAACCCTTTCATATTTTATTTTTGCATTATACCTACTTTATTCTAACTTTTCCATGGCTTATACCCCCAGATACAATCCATAGATTCATCAAAACAAGCAAGTAGTGCATCAAAAACAGAATCTGTCAAAAACAGAACAGTCTGTAGCAATCTATTTAAAAGCCATACTTATGTAACTCCAAAAATTCTAAAAAATTAGGACAACGTGGGCAATTCATATAACATTACTTTGTAAAAATTTCAGATTTTTTTGACGCTCCAGTACAGAAACAAAATTCCAGCACTGGACGCAAAACTTTCTGTTTTCCAAACAGCATCAATTATACTATCTTCCAAATCATCCTAAAGGCTTTACTTGGCACAAACACTAAGTAAAAACACAAAAACACAATCATACCAGTAGCATAATTGTGAAAACACACAATAACAGATTTTTTTTTTTTATTCATTGGGTTGCCTCCCAACAAGCGCTATTGTTTTATGCCCCTAGCTAGGCATAATGCATAGTTTCAAGTATTGTCATCTTTGGTTTTAGTAATCTTTATTGGAGTTTTCTCAAACCCGGGAGGTTCTTTATGCTTCCCATTATTCTCAGAAAAAGAGGCAATTTTAAGGTCTAAAATATCCAATCGCTTATTGCATAAAGAAATCAAAGTGTTCGTGCGATTGAGATTTCCACTAATATTTTTAAGAGGCGTGTTAGACTTTTGCAACTCAACCACATTTTTCTGCATATCACCCAATTTGTTTAATATTTGAGCTCCCTCTTGAGTAAAAGCAAAACCCTTTTGTGGTGGTGGAATTCCCAATATGCCTTCTATTATTTCATAGGCAGTATTGGCCTCACTCTCAATAAAATTCCCCTTTGCGGCAAAATCCAAAAGTTGTCTATGATGCATAGTTAAACCTATATAGAAACTGCGAAGCAAAATTTTTAAATCCCCTTTTATAGAACAAACACGGTAGGATTCCATTAACCTATACCAAGCATCTTTAAGATTTTCTCCTTGTTTCTGTTTGAAGTAAAGCACTTCAAAATCCGGTGACAAAGGAGGGATAGTTACGCTAGTCATGATGACAAGATGAGCAAATTAAAGAGGCAAACAAGAAAAAGGCAAACGGAAAAAATGTTTTGTATTTTTGTAAAAATGTTTTAGAAGTGGGGGAGATGAAAACGAGAGGCAAATAAAGTAAATGCAAGGAGATGAGAGTTTATGCAAAGGTACTTGATAGATGTTGATGATGTATCCCCGGCAACGGCGCCATAAATTCTTCCTGCTACTTGTAGCTTGCGTTGGTATTATCACCGAAGAGGAAGGGATGATGCAGCACAGCAGAGGTAAGTATTTCCCTCAGTTGTGAAACCAAGGCTATCAATCCAGTAGGAGAATAACGCAACATCTCGTTAGCAGTACCTGCACACAAATAACAAATCCTTGCACCCAACGCAAACGAGGGGTTGTCAATCCCTCGGCGGTCAATTGTAAGATTAAATTGTATGTGATAGATAGATAGATTGAAACAAAAGTACAAAATAAAATAAATAAAGAAAAAGTGCAGCAATATTTTTAGGGTTTTAGTAATTTGATTTAGATAGACCCGGGGGCCATAGTTTTCACTAGAGGCTTCTCTCAAGAAAATAGCATAAGGTGGGTAAACAAATTACTGTTGGGCAATTGATAGAAAAGTAAATAATCATGACGATATCCAAGGCAATGATCATGTATATAGGCATCACGTCCGAGACAAGTAGACCGACTCCTGCCTGCATCTACTACTATTACTCCACACATAGACCGCTATCCAGCATGCATCTAGTGTATTAAGTCCATGAAGAACGGAGTAACGCCTTATGAACGATGACATGATGTAGACAAGATAAACTCACGCATGAATAAACCCCATCTTTTTACCCTTAATAGCAACGATACATACGTGTCATGTCCCTTTCTGTCACTGGGATTGAGCACCACAAGATCGAACCCATTACAAAGCACCTCTTCCCATGGCAAGATAAATCAATCTAGTTGGCCAAACCAAATAAATAGATCGGAGAAGAAATACAAAGCTATAATAATCATGCATAAAAGAGATCAGAGAAGACTCAAATAATATTCATGGATAATCTGATGATAAACTCACAATTCATCGGATCCCAACAAACACACCGCAAAAAGTGATTACATCGGATAGAGCTCCAAGAACATCGAGGAGAACATTGTTTTGAAGATCAAAAAGAGAGAAGAAGGCATCTAGCTACTAACTATGGACCCGAAGGTCTGTGGTAAACTACTCACGCATCATCGGAAGTGCAGCAAGGTTGATGTAGAGCCCCTCCGTGATCGATTCCCCCTTCAGCGGAGTACCGGAGAAGGCCTCCAGATGGGATCTCTCGAGAACAGAAACTTGCGGTGGCGGAAAAAGTATTTCGTGGACTCTCCTGAGGGTTTCAGATTTTTTGGGAATTTATAGTGGTGGAATTAGGTCAAACGGAGCTCTGTGGGCCCCACGAGGTACCAGGGCGCGCATGCCCCCCAGGCGCGCCCTGGTGCCTCGTGGCCACCTCCTCTGCCATCTGGTCTTCTCCCAAAGCTTCTAGTGTTTATCTTGTCCAGAAAAAATCTCCAAAAAGTTTCGTGGCATTTGGACTTCGTTTGGTATTGATTTTCTGTAAAACAAAAACAGGGCAGAAAACAGCAACTGGCACTGGGCACTAAGTTAATAGGTTAGTCTCCAAAAATGATATATAATTGTTGTAAATGCATATAAAAACATCCAAGATTAATAATATAACAGCATGGAACAATAAAAAATTATAGATACGTTGGAGACGTATCACACACCCAAGATCAATATGAAGATGCATAACGGGTTGGGATCACGATCGTTACCATCACCGAGTGCAGTGGAAGAAGAACGTGTTGGTGTAGATCATACTTGGAGTCCCTCGAACCGTCGATGAACGATCCCGCGAACCGCCCATGAACAGTCCCTCGAACCGAAGACCGAAAGCACGGCCTCTCTACTTGGTTGCAAGCGTGCAGCCTTCATGATCCGGCAGCGCTTCGACGTCCAGAGCTAATCGTCGCCAGAGAATTAGAGGGAGGATATTAGAACCACACAGGGCTTCTAATTACGAGGATTAGAGGAACTAGACCAAGGTCTAATTAGTCAACTAGGACCAACTAGAAGTAGGGCTAGATGAACTAGAGGAGGCTCCAAAACTTGTCTGTAGAAAAGGGCCAATACCTCAAGTATATATAGTTTAGGAGGAGAGGAGTGGCGCCACAAGGGGGAGGGAAAGTCCCCTCCCTTGGCCGTCTAAGGAGGAGGAGGACTCCTCTCCAATTCGGCCTCCCTCTCCCCTTTCCATGGGGAGAAGGGGGCGCCACCCCAATTGGGCCCAAGTGGCCCAAGTAGTCTTCCACCACTTGGCCTTTTAAGGCCCGTTGATATTAAATTAAATATAAAAGCCTTCTAATAAATATTAGAACCTTTTATATATAATTTAACAGCCCCGGAAACATTTTCCACCTATATATTAATTATCGGTAAGACCCAATAAACTCTGAAACTCTTCTGGTGACCCCGAAACACATCCGGATCCTCTCGGAACTATTCTGAATATTAATGAAACAATTCCACAAATATATTCTCATCACTCCTGTCCTACTAACACTCTGTAGATCGTGATTGCCTTAAGCTTGTGACCCCATTGGTTCAGTAACTCATAGACATGAACGAAATCCCTTCGTTCAATGACTGACAGCGGAACCGTGAACGTCCATATCGATCCCTATGAGCACACGAATGAAATTCGAGCGAACCTTTGGTTATCATGTGAAGTTCCCTTTGCTTCGCGATACTTTAAAAAACCCGGGATGCATCGGTATCCTCCTGAGTCATCACTATGCTCACTATACCGAAATCCTCGTTACCGGTTTTGTTCTTCTTTCTCGTTATCGTGTTCCGGCATCCCCGTGACGTAGTCACATGTGTCTGGCCAGACGATGATTAATGTCGTCACATCGAGAGGGCCCTAAGAATATATCTCCACCGTTGGAGGACCAAATCCCACTCTTGAGCTATCTAGTCCCTTGTCAAACTTTCCGATGAGCCTGTAAGTTGTCGTTATGATCACTGTGTTACAGGTGACGTTTGAGCAACCCCAAAGTCCACCATACAGTAAGAAGTTACCATGATACTCTCATGGTCTAAGGTGCAAAATCGCATGTTAACACTCCATTGTATTACAATTGATTACAGATGATATTAACTCAGTTCATAACAGACAAGATTGGGTCGATTCAATATGACCGTTCTTCCAACGTCATAATCTCAATGCTGTTTTAGGACTATCGTTACACTTAACGATATCCTAAGGCCCGGAAAACATGATCACCAACAACACTTGAGCTAGTCTTAGAGGCGATACTAGGAACCTTTATTTTATCCGTTTATCATTTCACACGTGCATATGAGTTTTCCACTGAATCGCATATTCCAGGATCATAGCAGTTATAGCATGAAATATAAACACTTAATTATGAATATGGAAATATAATAATACAATATTATTGCCTCCAGGGCATATTTCCAACACGTGGAGGCTGGAGGAAGTAGACGGTGATGAAAAGTAGCCCGTGGAGTCCCATTTTGCTGTACACCACACCCCTCCCGATCAACAAGACCCTGTTTTGACCGTAGGCGGTTAGAGAGAAGTCTGTTTTCTCCGTTTTGCAGTGCGCCAGACAACTCCCGATGAACAAGACCCTGTTCCGATCATAGGCGGTTGAACAAAACTCCGTTTCATCCATTTTGCGGTATGCCAGACCCCTCCCGATGAACAGGACCCCGTTTCGACCGTAGGGTTGAACAGAAGTTTGTTTCCTCCGTTTTGCGGTACGCCAGACCCCCAGCCGATGAACATGACCCCGTTTCGGCTATTCCGTCCAAGACAGTTGGCTCCCAATGAACAGGACGCATTCTGACCTAGTCGGTTACCTCCCGATGAACACGACGCAGCTGTTTCTCCGTTCCGACCAAAATGGTTGGCTGCCGATGAATAGGAGGCCGTTGCTGCCGTCTGTTGCCTCTCCATGTACACGAACCCTGGCCATACGTATGCACGAGTACGCGTTCGAGACCCTGCCCGTATGTACGTATGTGGCCGTATTTTTTGCAGTGTGGCTGTATGTACGTGTACATGATTTAGACGGGACTGCCTGAACTGCTACGTCGGGGGCTCTACTACGATGTGTGCCGCTCCTTACTCGGTCACAGTTCATCGTTGCAGAGAGACCGATCGACCAGTATGTATGTACACGTTTTGTGACCAGACAGAAAAGCTACGTACCCTTCGACCTGGTGGGTCCCAACTATCAGGGTAGAATAAGGAGGCACTTTCTTGCGCATGAAGATATAGCTGGTGGGTCCCAGTTGCCAGGGGAATCATTTTTTTCCGCGTAATAAGGAGGCACTTCCTTGCGTGCGAAGATGTCTGGTGGGTCCTAACTGTCAGGGGAAGGAAGCATTTTTTCCGCGTAATAAGGAGGCACTTCCTTACGTGCGAAGATGTAGCTGGTGGGTCCCAGCTGTCAGGAGGAGGAACCATTTTTCTTGCGTGTAATAAGGACGTACTTCCTTGCGTGCGACCACGGACCTCACGGGTCGCAGCTGTCAACCTCTCCACGTACAGTTCTCATCTGATGGCTGTCATTCGTTGACCACGTTGACCACACCGTGCCGAGAGCACCAAGGTGGTGGACGACGGCGAGGCCTAGGAAGGGAACAACGTGGAGCCGAGGAAGATGCGACAATGGATGCCCACGCGGAGGGGAGTACGAGGGTTGACTGGTTCGGCTGCGGTGTGAGGCTACCGTCACCGGGGAATAACAGGAGGTGTCAGTGAGTAGGGATGGCCTGGTCAGCGGTGGGAGTAGGGTGGGGCGGTGAGGCCTGTGCAGCAGCACAACTGGCAACGAGAGGTGGGAGCAGGCGTCCCGTCGGCGCTGGTTTGGGCGGCTGAAGCAAGAAGATCTGAGATTGAAGAAGCACGACTGCCGTTGGATGGACATTCAACGACCACTACTGCTAGAATCGTGTGTTGACTATAAGTTGAGAAAGCCTTGCGTACGCGTCAACTTAGTAGGCCCACAAGTCAGCATCACATCTGTGGCGGACAACATACAACCCATTTGCTATTTTTAATACTTTACAACCCATTTTCTAATTCATATGGAATTTATTGCAGCCCATTTACTGTTTGTTAGCATTACAACCCATTTTCCAGCCAGGACCAGGGTGAACACTTTCAACCAAATTTCGCATATTTTGGAGGGGTCCGAACTATTTTTATCCCAAAATTTTGAGTTAGATTCAATCTAATTTCAAAATAAATTTATACTGTATTAGGTTAAAATACAATGAAATTTTGCACGCGCAATTTTTTTTCAAATGAAATTAAAAATCTCAAAATCCAAAAAAAAAAGAAATTTGAAACTAATTGCCGGTTTGTTGTGTTTTTTTATATTTACTGCCCATTTATTATTACTTAAAGCCCATTTTCTGGTCAAGCCGAATGCATCCCTCCTAGTATTGAAAGATTTGCAGCCCAGCAGGGCGGAGCAAAACAAGTTGGCCTGGGTTGGGTATTCTTCAAAAAAAAGTAAAGCTGGGCTAGCCATTTTACATAGAAAAAACAATAGCTGGGCTGGTTATTTGGTCAACATAAAATAATAGCCTGGGCTAGACGAGCCACACCCCCGCACAACCCAGTTGATACCCTGCTCCGTCATAACAACAACAAAAATTGCTAAAAAATCTACACGAGCTGCTCGGTCCCAGCTGTCAGCCGCTCCTTGTGTAATTCTTTCGTTTATTGACTACGTTGACAATGGTGTGGGAGCCAGATGTCAGAACACTAGGAGGAACCATTTTTTCTCTTGTAGTAATAAGGAGGCACTTGCCTGCATACGGCCATGGCCTTGGTGGGTCCATATTGTTGACAATGGCGTCGGAGTGTCGGCCGCCGCACATATTAAATGGCGGAAGACGAACGGACGGGCAGCCGGTTTAATGCGTAAAGAGTCATCCCGGGCCATTGGGTCAAGTCACTCCGGCATTCAATGGCGCGAAGACCGGGACGCGGCGTGTGGGCGGCGGTCTCGGCTCGCGAGACGCTTCAATGCCGGAGAGAATTAGAGGAATGACCTGGGACGCGCTTTAGGCAAGGGCCGGCGGAGAGGGGCCGCGGTAGTGCTGCCGGCCGTGGGGGGTGGTAGTAGGAGGTCCCGAGGAAGCTGGTTTGGGTGGCTGGAGGAAGAAGATGAGATTAATCACAAAAAAAAGGAGGGATTAGAACGGAAGACCTGGGCTGCGTAGCAGCCTAGAGCATCTACAACCGAAGTAGACAAATCTGGGCCCTCAAACGCCCGCGGACACGTCCGCAGACATTGACCGGTCAAGCCTCAAATTTGCTCATCTGCATTCGGATACCGCATACTAGAAATCTTAAATCCATACAAAAGCATGCAAAGAAAAAAATCCTACGTACTACGTAGATCAACTAGCCTAGTCCTCGTCGGAGATGTCCACTATCTCCGTGCCCGGCGCCGGGTACATGGGCGACAACCGTAGCTGCGGCTCCTTCGGCTCCTTCGCGGCCGCCTCTGCATCCATCTCCGCTTCGACCTCGTCGAAGAGGGCGTCGGTCGCCACCCATTCCTGCCGGATGAAGTGTCGGTTGGCCTCCACAAAGGCCTCATCTTGGATGGACTCCAGGATGGCCTACTGCTCCGCCGTCTCGCCCGCATGGGCGATGGCGAACTCCGCCTCCACATTCTCCATGTTGAAGCCTGGAGCCGGCGCCAACTCCTGCTTCGGCAGCTCCGCCTCCTCGTCGTCCTCCGGATCCGCCACCTTCATCGGAGCCGGCTACTGCTCCTTTCCCTCCTCCTCCTCCGCCTGCTCCTCCTCCTCCTCCGGCTCTGGCAAGTCTGGAGGCAGCCCGGCAGCAATGCAGGCAGCGCGTGCGGCGCGCCTCGCCCGGATCTCCTGCTCGATCTGGTACCGACACTCTGGCGTGAGTATAGTGTAGGTGGTTATCTTCTTCCGGACCATGGCGAAGCCGAAGAGCGTGGGAAGAGCGCCGAAGCGGGAGTGAGGAGGTGGATGGGCTCAGGTTGGCTTTAATAGCCGGATTTGGCCTCGGGCGGTGAGCTAGACCGGCGCCACGCGGCATTCACACCTCCCACCGAGGAGACGCCCGTTGGACTGTCGGGTTTCCGGGCGATTCCACGTGGGACCCCGACGTCAGTCCGACGTGGTGGCCGCGCCCGGGCGTCCCCATATCCGCCCCATATTTGGGCTGGATATGAGGGGTGCCGTTCAGCCCGGGCGTTTGAGGCCTGTTTGAGGAGCCCTCTGGGTCGATTTTTCATGACCGGGCCGTCCGCCCGGGCGTTTGAGGTGGGTTTGGGGCGTCCGGCTGTAGATGCTCTTACGACTGCAATGATGGAGAATTAAGTTATTCCGTACATTTATATTAACTAGCAAAAGGGCTCGTGCGATGCAACAGAATAAAAAAATATCATAATCTCCAATAGCCATGACAACATTTTTCTGCATCACCGATAACATTTTTTTTTCAATTTCATAATATTTTTTAATACAGGATCTTTTAAAAAAATCATGAACATTTTTTGATTTCGCAAGCATTTGTTTTCAAAATTGCAAACATTTTTTGAATATGCGAACATTCTATGATTGATTGAAAATTTAATTTAAAAATTCTCATTTTATTTAATTTTAGAACTTTTTTGAAGTACCAAATTATTTAAAGGAGAAAAAACAGAAACAAAAAAATAAAATAAAAAACGAAAGTTGAAAACAGGCCGCCCACACATGGGCCAGCTCAAACGGGCGCGTTGCGTCTTCTCCCTACGCACTGAGCGCAGTATAGGAGGTTCTTACTACGTGGGTCGGCCCAGGCGGGAGATTCCCCTGTGTGAAACGTTGTTTGTCAGTAATAGGTAGCATCATTTTTCTCAAAAAAAGGTGGCATTGTTGCAACTTTGGGGGCAATTTTATGTGACTTACCGCAAGAAGCACTAATGACTTTACTATTAGGTATAGATATATGGTGATGTTGACTACGTTGACCATGATTTAAGTGGGTCCATCATGTAAGAGTCAGTCACTGGGCCGCCATGTGTGCGCCTCAGATAAGCAAACAGGTTCATGGGTGCTTACACAAAATATTTTAAAACATAGGTTATGCATGAAACAGTAAGACGATGAGTTGGTCGCGAGATCATATGTTTTCACCTCTAGCCTACCCCAACTTGTTTGGGACTAAAGACTTTGTTGTTGTTGCTGTTGCTGTTGCTGTTTCACTTTAAATTTTATTCTTAATAACATGCAAATCATTGGCTCATTGTAACAGTTGCATTAGATCAACATGCAAAACAAACGTAGCATTATTCTCAGGACGCACGATGAACAGCTCGTTTGCCGCCGTTTGACATGGACCATAAAGTTTGAGCAGCTTTTAAGTGTGGTTGTACCCTGCATCATCATGCCGTTTGCCACAGCATACCAAGTTCAACATTGCAATCAAACTCACAGGCCTGACAATTCATATACAACATTCACAACAAACTCTTAAATTACCATATATAAGTCAACATGCATGATTGTGCATCTCAATGATTCACACGTCATAGCCAATATTTACTTCTGAACTGAAGACACAAATAAGGAAAAATCGAACGATGCTGCTCATGGCAAAGGGCATCCCATTCCAAAATCAAATGCATGTCTTCTTGCTAACATCAATGAGCAAAATTTGACAAGGTTTTCCCATTCCAAAATATCAAATGAATGTCTTCTTGCTAACATCAATGAGCAAACTTTGAAAACGTTTTCCCATTCCAAAATATCAAATGCCTATGATTGTGGAATGGGCGGGGTTTGTCATCAGTTTGCACATTGACATGGAACCTCGTGCTGGATTAACCAGCTGATATTTTTGTGCAGTTCCACTGAAATCAAGCAATGTCATGTGTAGCTTGGTGGATTTCGTATTTATATGTTGCAAGGCCTTGAACACGTTGGCAGCTCCTTTTAGGTAGCTAGTTTGGTGGCTTAAGGTGACAATGAATGATTAGAGAACCATTCGATGTATTGTGCATGATTAAGTATTATGGAGGGCACGAAACATCCAAACATTTTGTGCAGTTCCACTGAAACCAAGCTGAGCATCCCTGTCTGCCTAAATACAGAAAAAGTGTGATTACTTTAATAGTGATACTAGTTGATGAAACATACGCTCACAAATATAATCATCTTCATTATCTTAACAGGAAAAGATAGCAATACAATTGCTACAATTAAACATTTATTCAAAACAGTACCACAATATAAGTAGCACAACATAACAAAGCACGATCATGTGGATGAAGGCCGATACTGACCTCATTTGTTACAGCTGCGTCCACAACTGACTTGGTCATACCTTTCCTTGTTGTAGAATCTTGCACTTCACAAGCTGTTGAGTTACCACATGAGCTTTGCAGACTAGTCATGTCACCAGCGCCTACTAATACTCTGTAAATCTTCTCAATCTTCTGTAATGTACCGCATCCAGTGACTGCTTCTTGCTGCAAAGTTGAAGGATCATCTGGGCCCAAGAATGCAACAGTTTGCCTTAAACACATTGGCCCTTTTTGTGCCGTTCAACTGAAATCAAAGTCGAAATAGCAATGAGCAGAAGTTTTGATATACCTATTTGCATAAAGAGGTATAAAGGAAACAATTACTGACCAATAACGGTTGATGACTTATATGCCCACAAGAAAAAACATCTACCTTGTCTTAATGGAAAACAAAGCAGGATAGTAGAAATTCTCAAACAGTGACATTGATTCATATTAACAGGATAGTAGCTCTACACTCTGAGCATCGAGGTAGCGAACGGGGACGACAAGGTCATGGCAAACTGGTTCCCCCTGGCCCTCAAGGACGCACCGCGCTCTTGGCTCATGAACCTTCCTAAGGCGTCCATCTCTTCGTGGGCCGAGCTGTGCCGGCAGTTCGTCACCAACTTCAAGGGCATGCACGAGCGTCCCCTCATGCTCAACGACTTGCGCGTCGTGCGCCAACGCCCTGACGAGACTCTCCGCAAGTACATCCAGCGCTTCAGCCAAGTGCGCAACAAGATCCCGCGCGCCTCCGACGCCACCATCATCGTTGCGTTCTCCTCCAGCATCACGGACATCCGGATGCGCGAGAAGCTCGCCATCAACGACGAGCTTGACACCATGGTTGAGCTGTTCGACCTCGCCGACAAGTGCGCCAAGGCTGAGGAGGGCTGTGTCTTCATCCACAATGACCCAGAAGTGGTGCCTGACGCTGCCAAGGCCAAGAGCAAGGACACCAAGCGTAAGGGCCCTGCCATGCTCGCGGTGGAGCCTGAGCAGAAGCACGGCCGCGACCGCGCCGAGTCCAAGAAGGATGGCCGCCCGTACTGCGCCTACCACGACATGTTCTCCCACAACACCGAAGACTGCCACGAGCTCAAGCTGTTTCGCGAGAGCCGCTAGGATGGGCGTGGCAGCCGCAACAATCGCGGCGCCGGCCACGGAGGCGGCCGCAACAACAACCGCTCGGGCGACCGCGGCAACAACGGCAACGGCAACTTCAGGCAGGGCTGGCGCGACCAGCCACGGCAGGGCAATCCTTAGGCCAACGCCGCTCTGCCGCCGCCGCCGCCTCGAAGGAACCACAGCAACCAGCCTAACGAGGGCGCCGGGGGTTACCAGGAGCCTCGTGAGGTGGCTTGCATCCTTGGCGGGGCCCAGTCTCCCCCGTCCAATCGCCACTTCAAGCAGTTCGCTCGCGAGGTGAACGCAGCCCTCCCGAGGACTGAGGCTTCTCGGCCCCTCAAGTGGTCGCAGTATGCCATCTCCTTCAACTCCAAGGACCACCCCAAGTCCACGGAGGCTATGGGCGTGATCCCCATGCTGTGCACCCCCACCATCAGCAACGTTGCTATCACCAAGACGCTCGTCGATGGAGGCGCAGGACTCAATGTGATCTCCATCGAGACCTTCAAGAAGCTCCAAGTACCCTACGAGCAGCTGATGCCGACAAGGCCCTTCTCTGGGGTCACTGACGGCTCCACGCTTCCTCTAGGGCAGGTGCGCCTCCCCGTCACCTTCGGCACCCAAAAGAACTACCGCACTGAGCTCATCGACTTCAATGTGGCGCACATCGGCCTGCCGTACAACGCCATCTTGGGCTACCCCATGCTACTTGTAGACTGCGTTGGTATTTCCCCGAAGAGGAGTGGATGATGCAGTATAGTAGAGATAAGTATTTCACTCAGTTAAGAACCAAGGTTATCGATCCAGTAGGAGAACCACACAAAATCCTTTAGCAGCACCTTCACACACAAAAGCAAACACTTGCACCCAACGCAAATAAGAGGGTTGTTAATCCTCTTAGCGGTTATTTGCAAAGATTAATTCTGATAGTGATAGATAGAAATACAAATTGCAAAATAAAATAAAAGTAAATAAATTGCAGCAAGGTATTTTTGCATTTTAATATATGATAAAGATAGACCCGAGGGCCATAGTTTTCACTAGAGGCTTCTCTCTCGAGCGCAGAACATACGGTGGGTAAACAAATTACTGTTGAGCAATTGATAGAAAAGCAAATAATTATGATGGATTCATGGCAATGATCATGTATATAGGCATCACGTCCGAGAGAAGTAGACTGGCTCCTGCCTGCATCTACTACTATTACTCCACCCATCGACCACTATCCAGCATGCATCTAGGGTATTAAGTATGAAACAGAGTAACGCTTTAAGCAAGATGACATGATGTAGACAAAGTAAACTCAAGCAATATCATTAAACCCCATCTTTTTATCCTTAATGCCAACAATACAAATACGTGTCATGTCCCTTTATGTCACTGGGATTGAGCACCGCAAGATTGAACCCATCACAAAGCACCTCTCCCATTGCAAGATAAACCAATCTAGTTGGCCAAACCAAATCGATAGATCGGAGAGAAATACAAAGCTATAACAATCATGCATAAAAGAGTTCAGAGAAGACTCAAATATTTCTCATGAATAATCTGATCATAAACTCACAATTCATCGGATCCCAACAAACACACGGCAAAAGAGGATTACATCGGTTAGAACTCCAAGAACATCGAGGAGAACATGGTATTGAAGATTAGAGAGAGAGAAGAAGCCATCTAGCTACTAGCTATGGACTCGTAGGTCTGTGGTAAACTACTCACACATCATCGGAAGGGTAGCAAGGTTGATGTAGAAGCCCTCCGTGATCCATTCCCCCTCCGGCAGAGTACCGAAAAAGGCCTCCAGATGGGATCGCGGAAGAACAGAGGCTTGCAGCGGCATAAAAGTTATTCGGGGTGGCTCTCTGTTGGTTTTCGAATATTTTAGAATTTATAGAAGTGACATTAGGTCAAAAGGAGCCATGAGGGGCCCACAAGGCAACAAGGCGCGGCCCCAGGGGGGCACGCCTTGATGCCTTGTGGCCTCCTCATGAGGCTTCTGGCTTCCTCCCGAAGCTTCCAGGGTCTCTTTTATCCAGAAAAATATCGTCAAAAAGTTTTGTGGCATTTGGACTTCGTTTGGTACTGATTTCCAGAAAAACAAAAAAAAAAGCAGAAAACAACAACTGGCACTGGGCAATAGGTTAATAGGTTAGTCCCAAAAAATGATGTATAATTGCATATAAAAACATCCAAGATTGATACTATAATAGCATGGAACAATCAAAAATTATAGATACGTTGGAGATGTATTAAGCATCCCCAAGCTTAATTCCTGCTCGTCCTCGAGTAGCTAAATGATAAAAACAGAATTTTTGATGTGGAATGCTACCTAACATGTTTCATCATGTAATCTCTCTTACGGTATGAATAATAAGATCTGAATGATTCAAAGCAATAGTCTATAATTTGATATAAAGACATCAATACTCAGGCATACTAATAAACAATCATGCCTATCAAAATAAAAAATGCTAAAGAAAGTTATCCCTACAAAATCATATAATCCTGTCATGCTCCATCTTCTTAACACAAAGTATTTATCAAGCACTACCCCGATGACAAGCCAAGCAATTGGTTCATACTTTTTAAAGCGCTTCAGCTTTTTCAACCCCCACGCAATTCATGAGTGCAAGCCATGGATATAGCACTATGGGTGGAATAGAATGTGGTGGTAGAGATTAATAAAGGAAAGTCAAAAATAAGAAGATAGTCTCACACCGACGCGGCTAATCAACGGGCTATGGAGATGCCCATCAATTGATGTCAATGCGAGGAGTAGGGAATGACATGCAACGGATGCACTAAGAGGGGAGGGGGCTGGTGGCTTGCCCTCCAAGCCCCTAGGGTCATTGGTCAAGGGGGGAGGAAGGAAATCCCTCCTTTCCTTTCCCCACCGATCGCTATCCCCCTTTTTAGGGATCTTAATCTTATCCCTTCGGGATATGATCCTATTCCTTGTAAGGGGGGATCTTGGTGCGCCTAGACCAGGGGTGTGGGGCCTTTCCTCACTATCCACGTTCATGTGGGTCCCCCCATGCAGGTGGGCCCCACTCCGGAACCTTCTAGAACCTTCCCGGTACAATACCGGAAAAAACCAAACTTTTTCCGGAACCCAAAATATGACTTCCCATATATAAATCTTTACCTCCGGACCATTCCGGAGCTCCTCGTGATGTCTCGGATCCTATCCAGGACTCCGATCAACCTTCGGACTTCACCATATTAATATCTCATTTCTACCCTAGCGCCACCGAACGTTAAGCGTGCGACCCTACGGGTTCGGGAACATGCAGACATGACCGAGACACCTCTCCGGTCAATAACCAGTAGCGGGACCTGGATGCCCATATTGGTTCCTACATATTCCATGAAGATCTTTATCGGTTGAACCCCGATGTCGAGGATTCAGTTAATCCCGTATGCAATTTCCTTTGTCCGGCGATATGTTACTTGCCCGAGATTCGATCGTCGGTATCTCCATACCTAGTTCAATCTCGTTACCGGCAAGTCTCTTTACTCGTTCCGTAATACAAGATCTCGTGACTAAACTCATTAGTCACACGAAGCTTCTTGTTTTGTTGTATTATTGAGAGGGCCCAGAGATATCTCTCCGTCACACGGAGTGACAAATCCCAGTCTCGATCCATGCAACTCAACATATACCTTCGGAGATACCTGTAGAGCACCTTTATTATCACGATATTCCTCCAGTATCCGGGACTAGCACGATCTCATGGTCTAAGGAACTGATACTTGACATGAAGTAAGCTATAGCAAATAACTAAACGATCTGATGCTAAGCTTACGGTTGGGTCTGTCCATCACATCATTCTCCTAATGATGTGATCCCGTTATCAAATGACAACTCTGTCTATGGTTAGTAAACCTTAACCATCTTTGATCAACGAGCTAGTTTAGTAGAGGCTTACTAGGGACACGGTGTTGTTTATGTATTCACACATGTATTTAAGTTTCCGGTTAATACAATTCTAGCATGAATAATAAACATTTATCATGAACAAGGAAATTTGATAATAACCAATTTATTATTGCCTGTAGGGCATATTTCCAACATTCATTAGACTCTCAAAAAGATATAAGTGAAGCATGAGAGTGCAACTATTTCTTTAAAATATAACCACCACCGTGCTCTAAAAGATATAAGTGAAGCACTAGAGCAACTGCCTAGCTCAAAAGATATAAGTGAAGCACATAGAGTATTCTAACAAATCACGAATAATGTGTGTCCCTCTCAAAAAGGTGTGTTCAGCAAAGATGATTGTGACAAACTAAAAAGCAAACAAAAGCAAACAAACTATAGCATGAGACGCTCCAAGTAAAGCACATATCATGTGATGAATAAAAATGTAGCTCCAAGTGAGTTACCGATAGATTGTAGACGAAAGAGGGGATGCCTTCCGGGGCATTCCCAAGCTTAGACGCTTGAGTGTTCCTTGAATATTACCTTGGGGTGCCTTGGGCTTCCCCAAGCTTAGGCTCTTGCCGCTCCTTATTCCTTTATCCATCGTAGTCTCACCCAAAACTTGAAAACTTCAGCACACAAAACTCAACAGAAACCTTGTGAGATCCGTTAGTATAACAAATAAATCTTAGACTTTAAGTACTATTATAAATTGATTCATATTTAATATTGGCATAATACTACTGTACTCCAACTTCTCCATGACTCATACCCCCCGATACGATCCATAGATTCATCAAAATAAGCAAAGTATGCAACAAAACAGAATCTGTCTAAAACAGAACATTATGTAAAGATCTGAATTAACGTCATACTTATGTAACTCAAAAAATTCTAAAACATTAGGAAAACGTGGGGAATTCATATATCAATATTGTGTAAAAAATTCAGAAGGTTCTGATGCTCCAGCAAAAAAATCAAAATTCCAGCACTGGACACAAAAGTTTCTGTTTTCAAACAGCATCAATTATACTATCTTCCAAATCATCCCAAAGGCATTACTTGGCACAAACACTAATTAAAAGATAAAAACACAATCATAACAGAGGCTATAATTGTGTAAACACACAAAAACAGAAGGTAAAACAAAAATTTATTTTATCTATTGGGTTGCCTCCCAACAAGCTCTTTCTTTATAGCCATTAAGATAGGCTTGAGATTTCAATGATGCTCTCATGAAAGATAATATTTGAAACACAAAGGGAGCATCATGTAGCATGTGAAAAACACATTTAAGTCTAACATATTTCCTATGCATATGCATTTTACAAGAAAACAAATTATCAAGACAAGAAATATCTAGCATATGCAAATAGGAAGAATGGAGCATTAATAATTTTAGCACAAAGAGAGGTAATTTAGTGTCATGAAAGTTTCTACAACCATATTTTCCTCTCTCATAATAATTACATGTAGGATCATAATCAAATTCAACAATATAGCTATCATATAAAATTATATCTTCATGATCCACATGCATAAAAGTTTTATAATCTTCCAAGATAGTGGGATTAACATCAACTAAAGTCATGACCTCTCCAAACCCACTTTTATCAAAAATTTCATAAGATTGGACACTCTCCAAATATGTGGGATTATTTTTACCTAAAGTTGAAACTCTTCCAAACCCACTTTCAATACTATTGCAAACATTATTATCAATATCATATTCATCATGAGGCTTAAATAAATTTTCAAGATCATAAGAAGCATCACCCCAATCATGATCATTACAATGAGTAGTGGACATAACAAAATCATCATCCCCAAGCTTGTAATTTTGCATATCATTAACACAATTGACATTAATAGAATTTATAATAACATCATTGCAATCATGCTTTTCATTCAAGGAGCTATCATGTATCACTTTATAAATTTCTTCTTTTAACACTTCATCACAATTTTCAGATTCACGATTTTCAAGCAAAACTTCATAAAGGTAATCAAACGCACTCAACTCGCTAGCAATAGGTTCATCATAATTGGACTTTTTGAAAAGATTGGAAAGTTGATGAGGATCCGTATCAATATCAATAACTTTTTAGCAAGCGAAGATGCAAGCAAATAGAAGGCACATGGCAACACAAGCAAACAAACGAGCAAATAAAAATATTTTTGTGTTTTTGTAAAAAAAAATTAGAAGCGGGGGAGATGAAAATGAGAGGCAAATGCAAATAAAAGGCAAATGAAAATAAATGCAAGTGGATGATAGTTTATGCGAAGGTACTTGATAAGTTTTGGTGATGTCTCCCCGGCAACGGCGCCAGAAATTCTTCAAGCTACTTATAGACTGCGTTGGTATTTCCCCGAAGAGGAGAGGATGATGTAGTATAGTAGAGATAAGTATTTCACTCAGTTAAGAACCAAGTTTATCAATCCAGTAGCAGAACCACACAAAATCCTTTAGCAGCACCTACACACACAAAAGCAAACACTTGCACCCAACGCAAATAAGAGGGTTGTCAATCCTCTTAGCGGTTATTTGCAAGGATTAATTCTGATAGTGATAGATAGAAATATAAATTGCAAAATAAAATAAAAGTAAATAAATTGCAGCAAGGTATTTTTGGATTTTAATATATGATAGAGATAGACCCGGGGGCCATAGTTTTCACTAGAGGCTTCTCTCTCGAGCGCAGAACATACGGTGGGTAAACAAATTACTGTTGGGCAATTGATAGAAAAGCAAATAATTATGAAGGATTCATGGCAATGATCATGTATATAGGCATCACGTCGGAGACAAGTAGACCGACTCCTGCCTGCATCTACTACTATTACTCCACCCATCGACCGCTATCCAGCATGCATCTAGGGTATTAAGTATGAAACAGAGTAACGCTTTAAGCAAGATGACATGATGTAGACAAAGTAAACTCAAGCAATATGATTAAACCCCATATTTTTATCCTTAATGGCAATAATACAAATACGTTTCATGTCCCTTTCTGTCACTGGGATTGAGTACCACAAGATTGAACCCATCACAAAGCACCTCTCCCATTGCAAGATAAACCAATCTAGTTGGCCAAACCAAATCGATAGATCAGAGAGAAATACAAAGCTATAACAATCATGCATAAAAGAGTTCAGAGAAGACTCAAATATTTCTCATGAATAATCTGATCATAAACTCACAATTCATCGGATCCCAACAAACACACCACAAAAGAAGATTACATCGGATAGAACTCCAAGAACATCGAGGAGAACATGGTATTGAATATCAAAGAGACAGAAGAAGCCATCTAGCTACTAGCAATGGACCCGTAGGTCTATGGCAAACTACTCACGCATCATCGGAAGGGAAGCAAGGTTGAAGTAGAAGCCCTCTGTGATCAATTCCCCCTCCGGTAGAGTACCGAAAAAGGCCTCCAGATGGGATCGCGGAAGAACAGAGGCTTGCGGTGGCACAAAAGTTATTTGGGGTGGCTCTCAGTTGGTTTCCGAATATTTTAGAATTTATAGAAGTGGAATTAGGTCAAAAGGAGCCACGAGGGGCCCACAAGGCATCAGGGTGCGCCCCCTGAGGCCGCACCCTGTTGCCTTGTGGCCTCCTCGTGAGGCTTCTGGCTTCCTCCTGAAGCTTCCAGGGTCTCTTTTGTCCAGAAAAAATCGTCAAAAAGTTTCGTGGCATTTGGAATTCGTTTGGTACTGATTTCCTGAAAAACCAAAAACAAGCAGAAAACAACAACTGGCATTGGGCACTAGGTTAATAGGTTAGTTCCAAAGAATGATGTATAATTGCATATAAAAACATCCAAGATTGATACTATAATATCATGGAACAATAAAAAATTATAGATACGTTGGAGACGTATCACCCCGCGCTCGCCAAGTTCATGGCAGTGACCCATCATGCCTACAACGTCCTCAAGATGCCGGGCTGCAGCGACATCATCACCATCCGCTGCGACGAGAAGGAAGCGGTCCGCCCCCTTGTGAGCGCCTACAAGGCTGCCGCCACCGCCCACCCTGCTGATGAAGATGACGTCGAGCCTCCTAAGGCCGCACCCGCGAAGAAGAAGCAGCTGTTTTCTCAGGCGCGCGCCGAGACGAAGAAGGTGTCGGTGGATGGCAGCAGCTCAGGCCCTACCTTCACCATTGGCACGGGCCTCTCTCCTTCATAGGAAGACGCGCTCATCACCTTCCTTCGGGAAAATGCGGATGTGTTCGCTTGGACGACATCTGATTTATCCGGTGTGCCGTGGGAGGTGATCGAGCACCACTTAGCAGTGTGCCCTAACGGACGCCCCGTGAAGCAAAAGGCACGGCGCGAAGCGCCGGAGAAGCCAGAGTTCATCGTCAAAGAAGTCCAGAAACTGCAAGAAGCAGGAGTCATCCGTGAGGTGCGCCATCCCGAATGGCTCGCCAATCCAGTCGTAGTACCCAAGAAAGGTGGCAATGAGCGAATGTGCGTCGACTTCACGGGCCTCAACAAATCCTGCCCTCAGGACCCCTTCCCGCTACACCGCATCGATTAGATCATGGACTCCACTGATGACCAACAAGTATAGGGGATCAATCGTAGTCCTTTCGATAAGTAAGAGTGTCGAACCCAACGAGGAGTAGAAGGAAATGACAAGCGGTTTTCAGCAAGGTATTCTCTGCAAGTACTGAAAGTAGCGGTAACAGATAGTTTTGATAGCAAGATAATTCGTAACAAGTAACAAGTATAATAAAGTGCAGCAAGGTGGCCCAATCCTTTTTGTACCAAAGGACAAGCCGGAACGAACTCGTATAATAAGCAAAGCGTTCTCGAGGACACATGGGAATTTCATCTAGTCACTTTCATCATGTTTGTTTGATTCGTGTTCGCTACTTTGATAATTTGATATGTGGGTGGACCGTTGCTTGGGTGCTGTTCTTACTTGAACAAGCCACCCACTTATGATTAGCCCCTCTCGCAAGAATCCACAACTACAAAAGAAGAATTAAGATAACTCTAACCATAGCATGAAACGTATGGATCTAAATCTGCCCCTTACGGAATAGCACATAAACTAGGGTTTAAGCTTCTGTCACTCTAGCAACCCATCATCTAATTACTACTCCACAATGCCTTCCCTTAGGCCCAAAGATGGTGAAGTGTCATGTAGTCGACGTTCACACGACACCACTAAAGGAAGCAACAACATACATATCATCAAAATATCGATCGAATACCAAATTCACATGATTACTTATGACAAGACTTCTCCCATGTCCTCAAGAACAACAGTAACTACTCACAAATCATGTTCACGTTCAAGATTAGAGGGGTATTGAATAGCATTAAGGATCTGAACATACAATCTTCCACCAAATAAACCAACTAGCATCAACTACAAGATGTAATCAACACTACTAGCAACCCACAGGTACCAATCTGAGGTTTTGAGACAAAGATTGAATACAAGAGATCAACTAGGGTTTGAGATGAGATGGTGCTGGTGAAGATGTTGATGAATATTGTTCCTCCCACAATGAGAGGATCATTGGTGTTGTCGATGACTTCGATTTCCCCCTCCCGGAGGAAAGTATCCCCGGCGGAATCGCTCCGCCGGAGAGCAAAATAGCTCCTGCCCAGGTTCCGCCTCGAGACGGCGGCGCTTCGTCCCGAAAGCCTTCTCTTGATTTTTTCTAGGGAAAATGGCTTCATATAGCAGAAGGAGGGAGCCAGACGCCAGCTGGGGGCCCCACAAGGCACTAGGGCGCGCCCAGGGGGCGCGCCCTACTGCCTTGTGGGCAGCTGGTGGGTCCCCTCTGTTATCTCTTTTCTCCAGTATTTTTTATATATTCAATAAAAAATCTTCGTGAAATTTTAGGTCAATTGGAGCTCTGTAGAATAGGTATCTCTTATATGGCTATTTCAGGTCCAGAATTCCAGCTGCCGACATTCTCCCTCTTCATGTAAATCTTGCAAATTAAGAGAGAAAAGGCATAAGAATTGTACCATAAAGTGAAATAATGATCAAAAACATAATAAATAACAGTAGGAAATCATGATGTAAATTGGACGTATCAACTCCCCCAAGCTTAGACCTCGCTTGCCCTCAAGCGAAAAGTCAAAATCGATAATCATGACCACATGTTTAGAGAGAGAGACATCGATAAAAATAAAATACGGACATGGAGCATCATGATCTTTATTATAACAGCAATATATCATCATAAAACTTCTCATGAAAAAGTGACAATTCATCCACAAGTTAAAGTATGAACTATAAACCAAATTGAAAACTAACAAACTATGATCTCAGTCATTGAAGCAATTGCAATTCATCATATTATCAGAAAGAGTCTATGTAAGAGCTTTGTTTAGCATGTTCACATACTCAACTATCATTTAGTCTTCTATGATTGCTAACACTCATGGCATACTTATGGAGCAAAAGTTTCAGTCGGACACATAGAAAGATAGGGGCTTATAATTTCGCCTCCCAATGTTTTTACCTCAAGGGTAATGTCAACAATAATAACTCATGATCACCTACATTCAACTGGATATATATGCATGGATCAATCCCCACCACATGATGTTTGCCAAAAGAGAAAATAAAAACGGAATAGAGAAGAATACTATTGACTCTTTCATGAAAGTAAATACATAAAGTAAAAGATAGGCCCTTCGCAGAGGCAAGCAGAGGTTGTCATGCGCTTTTGTTTTTGGATGTGCAAGCTCTTAATGTAAAGGAACGTCACTTTATATTGCCCCTTGTGATAGCGACCTTTATTATGCAGTCTGTCGCTTTTATTGCTCCACCATCACAAGATCGTACAAAGCTTATTTTCCCTTACAATAAAAGTTCATACATATTTAGGAGCAATTTTTATTGCTTTGCACCGATGACAACTTACTTGAAGGAACTCTCATGACATGAAACTGGGTTTAAGGGTTTTTGGATGCACAAGTAGTATCTCTACTTGGTGCGGATTTTTTTTTGGCTAGCAAAGATAGGGGGCAAAGACCACATGTTAGAGGATCCAAAACAATATAACTTCTATGTGAATATAAGCAAACATAACCCATTACGTTGTCTTCCTTGTCCAACGTCAACTAATTGTCATAGGATATTTGATGGGGGCTCACAATCATAAAAGATGTCCAAGATAGTATATTTATATGTGAGACCTCTCTTCCTTTATTACTTTTTCAAGAATTGCTACAATGACCAATGCTATGTTTGTCAACTTACAACAAGTTTTATCAATTATACTTCTTTTATATGAAGTCATCACTCCCCATGGGATTAGCATATGATCTTACTTTTTATTCTTTATTTATTTCTAAGATTGGATCATCCAAAGCAAAACACTCAACTCAAACTAATCTTTATTATATAACTTTCACATACGATTACATAGATAGATAGATCACAAAGCAAGCACTCGAAACTAAATCATACTAAAACTTTATTCCTCTAAATCACGAAATAACTAAGGATCAAACTAAGATAGATAATGATGATGAGAAAGTGATGATGATACGATATCGGGATGCCTCCCCCAAGCTTGGCACAAGCCAAGGGGAGTGCCCATACCCATGTACTCAAGTCTCCTTCTTCGGTGATGGTGGTGATGGTGAGGTGGTGGGCTTGTCGTTCATCTTTAGCAAGTACTCCAGATTACGATTAATCCTTCAAAGGGCATGATTCTGCTCTTCTAACACAATAACTTCATGAGTGAGCGAAGTATTCGAAGCACAAATTGCTTCAAAAACTTTTAGTGTTTCAATTTCACAAGGGGGAATCATAAAGAGTTTGCCACGAATCTCCCTTTTTTGTAGGCTCCTCCTTATGCGTGGCTTGATCTTTTTCCTCTTGAATCTGGTCCTCCACAACCTTTTCGGGCTCCTCCTCCATAGCTGTGCCCTCCTCTCTGGATGACCACTCATAATATACTTCGCTGAAAGGACGTTTGTCGGGTGAAGGTTGAACAATCCGGTGCTTGGTGCGTAGTCTTCGAGGGGCCATGGCGATCTAGATCTGTCAGAAAAATAGCCCAAAACAAGGACAGAGGGGAAAATCGCGATGCGGTGGTCAAAACATACGAGAGTATATATAAAGAATTTTTATCTTGCAAAACAAGCATACGGGAAGAAAACGGAGTCGGGAAGGCACACGTGGGGCCCACAAGGCACCACGGAGCCCCCCAGGGGGGTCGCGCCCTTCTGCCTTGTGGGCAACACGTGGGTCCCCTTGGCTGTTTCTTATTTTTGTAAATTTTCTAATATTCCAAAATTGACAGAAATAATTTTTATGGAATTTTTGGAGTCGGTTTACTTACCGTATCACATACCTACCCCTTTTCAGGGTTCTGGAGCGTTCCGGAAGGACTCTTTGATGTGCTCTTCCGGTGTAATTGTTTCAATAATATTAGTTTCAACATTAATGGGAGTACCTGAAATATAGTGCTTAATTCTTTGCCCATTCACCACTCTCGGATTATTGCCTTCGGAGTTGTTTATTTTGATGGCTCCGGAGCGATGAACTTCTTCGATGATATTCGGTCCTTCCCATTTAGAGAGAAGTTTTCCTGCAAAGAATCTCAAACGAGAATTGTATAATAGAACATGATCACCTACTTTGAATTCCCGTTTTTGAATTCTTTTATCATGCCACCTTTTAACTTTTTCTTTAAACAACTTAGCATTATCATAGGCTTGGGTTCTCGATTCATCGATGGAGCTAATATCGAATAACCTCTTCTCACCGGCATGTTTAAAATCATAATTAAGTTCTTTACTTGCCCAATAAGCTTTATGTTCTAATTCAAGAGGTAAATGACATGATTTTCCATAAACCATTTTATACGGAGACATACCCATATGATTTTTATATGCAGTTCTGTAATCCCATAATGCATCATCAAGTTTCTTAGACCAATTCTTTCTGGATCTATTAACAGTCTTTTGCAAAATCCATTTTATTTCCCTGTTAGTTAATTCAACTTGACCACTAGACTGAGGATGGTAAGGGGATGCAATTCTATGGTTAACATCATATTTAGCAAGCAACTTACGGAAAGCACCATGAATAAAATGTGAACCACCATCGGTCATTAAATATCTAGGGACTCCAAACCTCGGGAAAATTACTTCTTTAAGCATTTTAATAGAAGTGTTGTGATCAGCACTACTAGTTGGAATAGCTTCTACCCACTTAGTAACATAGTCAACAACAACTAAAATATGAGTATACCCATTGGATTTAGGAAAAGGCCCCATATAATCAAAACCCCAAACATCAAATGGTTCAATAACAAGTGAATAATTCATAGGCATTTCCTGACATCTACCAACATTACCTATTCTTTGACATTCATCACAAGAAAGGACAAACTTACGTGCATCCTTGAAAAGAGTAGGCTAATAAAAACCATATTGTAATACCTTGTGTGCAGTTCGGTCTCCCGCATGATGTCCTCCATAGGCCTCGCAGTGACACTTACGTAGGATTTGTTCATGTTCATGCTCAGGTACACAACGTCTAATAATACCATCTACTCCTTCTTTATATAGATGTGGGTCATCCCAAAAGTAATGTCTTAAATCAAAGAAAACCTTTTTCTTTTGTTGATATGTAAAGCTAGGTGGTATGTATTTAGCAACAATGTAATTAGCATAGTCTGCATACCAAGGAGTATTACGAGAAGCATTTATCACAGCTAATTGTTCATCAGGAAAATCATCATTAATAGGAAGTGGGTCATCAAGAACATTTTCCATTCTAGACAAGTTATCTACTACGAGATTCTCAGCTCCCTTCCTATCAACAATATGCAAATCAAATTCGTGTAGCAGAAGAACCCATCTAATAAGTCTAGGCTTAGCATCTTTCTTTTCCATAAGGTATTTAATAGCAGCATGATCAGTGTGAATAGTAACCTTGGAATCAACAATGTAAGATCTGAATTTATCACATGCAACACAACTGCTAAAAATTCTTTCTCAGTGGTAGCATAATTTCTTTGAGCGCTGTCTAGAGTTTTACTAGCATAATGGATAACATTTAATTTCTTATCAACTCTTTGTCCTAGAACAGCACCAACAGCATAATCACTAGCATCACACGTAATTTCAAAAGGTAGGTTCCAATCAGGTGGTTGAACAATAGGTGCAGAAATTAAGGCTTTCTTAAGTATTTCAAAAGCTTCTACACAATCATCATCAAAAACAAATGGAACATCTTTTTGCAAGAGATTGGTAAGAGGTCTAGAAATTTTAGAGAAGTCTTTTATAAACCTTCTATAGAAACCAGCATGAGCAAGGAAACTTCTTATACCTTTGATATCTTTAGGACATGGCATTTTCTCAATAGCATCAACCTTAGCTTTATCAACCTCAATGCCTCTTTCAAAAAATTTATGCCCAAGGCCTATACCTCCATTCACCATAAAGTGGCACTTCTCCCAATTCAAGACAAGATTAGTTTCTTCACATCTCTGCAAAACTCGATCAAGGTTGCTTAAGCAATCATCAAAAGAAGTTCCGTAAACGGAGAAATCATCCATGAAAACCTCAACAATCTTTTCACAAAAGTCAGAGAATATAGAAGTCATACATCTTTGAAAGGTAGCAGGTGCATTACATAAACCAAAAGGCATACAACGATAAGCATAAGTTCCAAAAGGACAAGTAAAGGTGGTTTTCTCTTGATCTTCAGGTGATACAGGTATTTGAGAGAAACCAGAATAACCATCTAGGAAGCAAAAGTGTGTATGCTTAGACAATCTTTCTAACATTTGATCAATAAAAGGCAAGGGGTAATGATCTTTTCTAGTGGCTTTATTTAATTTCCTGAAGTCAATTACCATACCATAACCAATTACAATTCTTTGTGGGATTAGTTCATTTTTATCATTAGGAACAACGGTAATACCTCCCTTTTTAGGAACACAATGAACATGACTTACCCATCTACTATCAGCTATGGGATAAATTATACTTGCTTCCAGAAGCTTTAATATTTCAGTTCTTACCACATCCTTCATTTTGGGGTCTAGCCTTCTTTGATGATCAACAACGGGTTTAGCATCTGGCTCCATATGAATTTTATGCTGACATAAGGTGGGACTAATACCCTTAAGATCATCAAGAGTATATCCAATAGCGGCATGGTGCTTCCTCAGAGTTTTAAGTAATCTCTTTTCTTCATGCTCTGAAAGGTTAGCACTAATAATAACAGGATATATCTTCTTTTCATCAAGATAAGCATATTTAAGAGTATCAGGTAATTGCTTCAATTCAAACACAGGATCACCCTTGGTTGGAGGTGGACCTCCCAAGGTTTCAACAGGCAGATTATGTTTAAGGATAGATGCTTGTTTAAAGAATAATTCATCTATTTCATTTCTTTCACTCATACGCATGTCATTCTCATGCTCAAGCAAATATTGTTCTAGCGGATCAGTAGGAGGCACAGCAATAGAGGCAAGGCCAATAATTTCATCTTTACTAGGCAATTCCTTATCATGAGGTTGTCTATGAAACTTAGAGAAATTAAACTCATGAGACATCTCACCAAAATTAACACTAACAATTTCTTTAGTGCAATCAATCTTAGCATTAACCGTATTCAAGAAGGGTCTACCAAATATAATGGGACAAAAATCATCTTGTGGCGATCCAAGAACAAGAAAATCAGTAGGGTATTTGATCTTACCACACAAGACTTCAACATCTCTAACAATCCCAAGCGGAGAAATAGTGTCTATATTTGCAAGCTTAATAGTAACATCAATATCTTCAATCTCAGAGGGTGCAATATCATTCATGACTTCTTGATAGAGAGTAAACGGAATAGCACTCACACTAGCACCAATATCACATAAACCATGATAGCAATGATCTCCAATTTTAACAAAAATAACAGGCATGCCAACTATAGGCTTATTTTTATCTTTAGGGTCTGGCTTAGCAATTCTAGTTGCTTCATCACAGAAATATATGACATAACCATTGCAACACTAGGTTCGACTTTAATTTTCTCGGAAGGTCTAGGTGCTCTAATTTTCCTCTTATTGACTACAGTTGAGGCTTTAGCATGTTCCTTAATCCTAGCAGGGAAAGGAGGTTTCTCAATATAAGCAGTAGGCACAACTGGATCAACATGGTAGACAATTGTTTCTTCTTTAATACTAACAGGTTCTTCTTTCAATTCAATAGGTGGATGATATTTAAACCATTTCTCCTTAGGAAGATCAACATGAGCAGCAAAAGATTCACAAAAGGTAGCTACTATCTCAGAGTCAAGTCCATATTTAGTACTAAACTTATGAAAAGCATCAGTTTCCATAAAAGATTTAACACAATCAAACTCAAGATTTATACCTGACTCATTACCTTTGTCTATTTCCCAATCTTCATAATTGCGTTTAATTCTTTCAAGAAGGTCCCACCTGGATTCAATAGTTTTCTTCATAAAGGAACCAGCAGAAGAAGTATCGAGCATGGATTGATCATTATGAGAAAGCCGAGCATAAAAGTTTTGAAGGATTATTTCTCTTGAGAGCTCATGATTGGGGCATGTATGCAACATATACTTAAGCTTCCCCCAAGCTTGAGCGATACTTTCTCCTTCACGAGGCCAAAAATTATATATATAATTCCGATCATGATGAACCAAATGCATAGGATAAAATTTCTGGTGGAATTCCAGCTTCAACCGGTTCTAGTCCCATGTATCAGTATCATCACATAGCCTATACAAGGTCAATGCCTTTCCCTCCAAACATAAAGGGAATACTTTCTTCTTAACTCCATCTCCGGATAAACCTACAAGCTTAAACAATCAACAAATTTCATAATAAATATCAGGATGTACCGTTCCATCTCCTGCATAAGGATTAGCTAGCAATTTCTCTATCATACCCGAAGGAATTTCATAATAAATATTTTCAGTAGGTTCAATAGGTGGAGGAGCAACTCTTATTCCTTCCGGTCGAGGTGAAGATACCCCGAACAAGCCCCTCAAAGGATTACTTTCCATAGTGACAAGTGACAATAAATTTCAGCACGTAAAATAAATGTTTCCTTACCAAATTCCACTCACCAAAGGCGCTTCACTCCCTGGCAACGGCGCCAGAAAAGAGTCTTGATGACCCACAAGTATACGGGGTCAATCATAGTCCTTTCGATAACTAAGAGTGTCGAACCCAACGAGGAGCAGAAGGAAATGACAAGCGGTTTTCAGCAAGGTATTCTCTGCAAGTACTGAAAGTAGCGGTAACTGATAGTTTTGATAGCAAGATAATTTGTAACAAGTAACAAGTAACAAGTATAATAAAGTGCAGCAAGGTAGCCCAATCCTTTTTGTAGCAAAGGACAAGCCGGAATGAACTCGTATAATAAGCAAAGCATTCTCGAGGACACATGGGAATTTCATCTTGTGACTTTCATCATGTTTGTTTGATTCGCGTTCTCTACTTTGATAATTTGATATGTGGGTGGACCGGTGCTTGGGTGCTGTTCTTACTTGAACAAGCCTCCTACTTATGATTACCCCCTCTCGCAAGCATCCGCAACTACGAAAGAAGAATTAAGATAACTCTAACGATAGCATGAAACGTATGGATCCAAATCAGCCCCTTACGGAATAGCGCATAAACTAGGGTTTAAGCTTCGGTCACTCTAGCAACCCATCATCTAATTACTACTCCACAATGCATTCCCTTAGGCCCAAAGATGGTGAAGTGTCATGTAGTCGACGTTCACATGACACCACTAAAGGAAGCAACAACATACATATCATCAAAATATTGAACGAATACCAAATTCACATGATTACTTATGACAAGACTTCTCCCATGTCCTCAAGAACAAAAGTAACTACTCACAAATCATGTTCATGTTCAAGATCAGAGGGGTATTGAATAGCATTAAGGATCTGAACATATAATCTTCCACCAAATAAACCAACTAGCATCAACTACAAGATGTAATCAACACTACTAGCAACCCACAGGTACCAATATGAGGTTTTGAGACAAAGATTGAATACAAGAGATGAACTAGGGTTTGAGATGAGATGGTGCTGGTGAAGATGTTGATGAAGATTGGTCCTCCCACGATGAGAGGATCGTTGGTGATGTCAATTGCTTCGATTTCCCCCTCCCGGAGGGAAGTATCCCCAGCGGAATCGCTCCGCCGGAGAGCAAAATAGCTCCGCCCAGGTTCCGCCTCGAGACGGCAGCTCTTCGTCCCGAAAGCCTTCTCTTGATTTTTTCTAGGGCAAATGACTTCATATAGCAGAAGGAGGGGGCCAGACGCCAGCTGTGGGCCCCACAAGGCACTAGGGCGTGCCCAGGGGGGCCGTGCCCTACTGCCTTGTGGGCAGCTGGTGGGTTCCCTCTGTTATCTCTTTTCTCCAGTATTTTTTATATATTCAATAACAAATCTCTGTGAAATTTCAGGTCAATTGGAGCTCTGTAGAATAGGTATCTCTGATATGGCTATTTCAGGTCCAGAATTCCAACTGCCGGCATTCTCCCTTTTCATGTAAATCTTGCAAATTAAGAGAGAAAAGGCATAAGAATTGTACCATAAAGTGAAATAATGATCAAAAACATAATAAATAACAGTAGGAAATCATGATGCAAATTGGACGTATCATCCACCGCCGGGTGTGAGTTGTTGTGCTTCCTAGATGCCTTCTCAGGCTACCACCAGATCAAAATATCAACGGAAGACGTGGAGAAAATGGCCTTCATCACCCCCTGCGGGATATACTGCTACATCTGCATGCCCTTCGGCCTGAGGAGTGCTAGAGCTACATTCCAGAGGCTGATGCGCATTGCCCTGGGGCCTCAGATGGGAAGGAACGCGGAGGCCTACGTCGACAACATCGTTGTCAAGACGCGTGAGGCCTGGTCCCTCATCGCGGACCTCAAGGAAACGTTCTCCAACCTGTGCAAGGTCAACCTCAAGCTCAACTCAGACAAGTGCGTCTTTGGAGTCCCTTTCGGCAAGTTGCTCGGTTTCCTGGTATCCCACCGCAGCATCGAGGCGAACCCCGAGAAGATCAAGGCCATCGAGAAGTTGCGCCCTCCCCAGAACCTCAAGCAAATGCAGCGTTTGGCGGGATGCATGGCCTCGCTTGGGCGCTTCATCTCCAAGTTCGGCGAGCTAGCCCTACCGTTCTTCAAGCTCATGAAGAGATCCAGCCCCTTCAAGTGGATGCCTGAGGCTGATGCTACCAACGAGGACCTCAAGAGGTACCTGACGAGCCCACCCATCATGGTCGCACCACGCTCTCGCGAGCCCCTGCTCCTGTACTTGGCAGCCACCCCCCAAACGGCCAGCGCGGCCTTGGTGGCGGTACAAGAGGAATGCGTCTGCATCTAGAAGAAGCCTGCTGAGGCCACATCAGCACCTAACGAGGCTACACCATCACCTGTCGAGGGCCCTCCTCAGGAGGCCCCTGGCAAGCCACCTCGCGAGCCGCCTCCCGAGTCGTCCGAGCCCCATGAGCCCTCGGGGCCCTTCGGAGATCAAGATGCTACCACAACCACGCGCCTCATCGAGCACCCTATGTACTTCGTCAGCACGGTGCTACGGGATGCGCGCGAACGCTACCCCAGGCAGCAGAAGTTCCTCCTCGCGCTCCTCGTCGCCTCCAGAAAGCTGCGCCACTACTTCTAGGGCCATCCCATCAAGGTGATCACGTCTTACCCACTAGAGCAAGTCCTGCGCAGCCCCAGCGCTGTGGGCTGCGTCGCCAAATGGAACATCGAGTTGCAGGCCTTTGAGCTAGAATTATGCACCACAAGGACGATCAAGGGTGCAGCCTTGGTGGACTTTGTGGCAAAATGGACGGACTAGCACCAAGAAGAGCCTCGCGAGGACGAATCCCTCCTGCTTGGAGACAAAGCGCCTGGCGGCTGGACCATGCACTTCGATGGTGCGTTCTCTCGGCAGGGCGCGGGGGCTGGCATCGTGCTCACCTCGCCGATAGGAGACAAGCTCTTCTACGCTGTCCAACTCTGCTTCAAGCATGACGACAAGGTCTCCAACAACATTGCAGAGCACGAAGGCCTCATCACTTTGCTCAAGGCTGCCTCTGCTCTGGGAATCAAGCGCATCATCGTCAAGGGCGATTCCCAGCTCCTCGTCAGCTTCTCTAATAAAAGCTACAAGCCTAAGGATGAGCACATGGCTGCCTATTTGGAGGAAGTTTGCAAGCTCGAGAAGCGCTTCATTGGCATGGAGCTCGAACACGTCCCTCGCGGCAGCAACAAAGAAGTAGACGACATCGCCAAGCGGGCATCTCGCCGCGAGCCTCAACACCCTGGCGTCTTCGAAGAAAGGCTCTTGAGGCCATCAGCAGCACCACCTACCGCGAGCGCCACATCGCCTCATGAGGAGCTCCCTCCCGCACCACACACAGGCGCACCTGATTGCGGCCCATCTTCGGGCGCTCGCTTACTGCTCGTGCTGGAGCCTCAAGTGGACAGTTGGGTCGCGGAGTTCAAGGCCTACTTGTGAAGCGGCACCCTCCTGGAGAAGGACTCAGAGGCAGAGCGTGTGGCTCGCCAGGCCACCGCCTACTGCTTGAACGGTGAACTCTACCGCAGGCGCCCCAATGGCGTCACGTTGCGGTGCATCTCCAAAGTACAAGGTCGCGAGCTGCTTGCTGACATCCATGGTGGAGACTGTGGCCACCACTCTTGATCGCGCTTCAAGACACCACCGAGCTGGTCCAATCCTGTGAAGCCTGCCAATTCCATGCCAAGAAAATCCACCAGCCGGCACAAGGCCTCCAGATGATTCCACTCTCGTGGCCCTTCGCGGTCTGGGGGCTGGACATCTTGGGCTCCTTCCCACGCGCGGCAGGCGGCTACTGCTACCTCTACATCGCCATCGACAAGTTCACCAAGTGGGCGGAAGTCGAGCCTGTTCGCACCATCCCGGCAGCCTCAGCCGTCAAGTTCATCAAGGGTCTCGTGAGCCGCTTTGGCGTCCCCAACCACACCATCACTGACAACGGCTCGCATTTCACTAGCGGCCTCTTCAAGTCATACTACGCCAGCCTTGGCACGCAGATTTGCTACGCCTCTGTGGTGCACCCGCGAAGCAACAGCCAGGCCGAGCGTGCCAACGCCGAGGTCTTCAAGGGCCTCAAGACACGAAGCTTCAAGAAAAAGTTTGACGCCTGCGGCAAAGGCTGGCTTGACGAGGTCCAGTCCATGCTATGGTCAATCTGCACGACAGCAACCAAGCCTACTGGCGAGACTCCCTTCTGCCTTGTCTACGGAGCCGAAGTAGTCCTCCCGTCTGAAATCAAGCACGACTCTCCGCGAGTCCTCGCCTTCAACGAAGCTCATCAGGACGGCTCGCGGGAGGTTGACCTAGTGCTCCTCGAGGAAGCCCGTCACCAGGCTGCTCTACGCGCTGCCCGATACCAACAGGCTCTGCGTCGCTATCACAGCCGCAACATACGCCCCCGTACACTTGTAACACCCCAAAAATCGGGTTATCGATTTTTGTGCTATTATTCCTTCCTATCTTTCCTCTCCCAAATTTTTCCTCTAGAATCTGGTGAGTGACCATGTGAATCCAGACAATCCTCAGTCTCTCAATACCTTTCCCATGCTCTTGTGCCAGCCAAGCTCCCGTCAGTAAACTCCGAACCTCATTCAAACCCTAGTTCCAAAATCTTGGAACTGGAAATCCTACCTTTGTGTTTACAAAGGAGCTATCATTTTCCTTGCTCTGTTGATCCTCCAAAGATTTCCAGAGATCCTCCTTCATTCATAAACCCTAGATGTGCAAAATTATTGCCAAGTCCTATGCAATATTTTTCATCTAGGATTAATTCCTTTTTTTGCCTTTCTGAGGAATTAAATCCAGAGGGATAGGTAGACATCTCTGAATTTCATGAAAGTTGGTAGAGATGATCTTTGTGCCTACCTCAAGCTCTGGTAAAAATATTGCCACAATTAAATAAGGGAAATTGCATTTTCCTATTTAAAGCCAATATTTCAATTTGGGGCCTTTCCAAAGGAACTACCATTTTGGTAGCTAGGAAAAATCCCAAATAATTTGTGGAGCTTATCATATACAAATCTTCACCATTTCCATCAAAATCTCAAGCTCCACAATTCAAGTTTTGTGCACAACATCCATTTGCAAATTCTGTCCAGATTTCCAATTTGCAAAGGAAGTGATTGAACCTTTGATCTTTTTGAGCTGAAAATTTGCAGAGTAATTTACCTTGATATATTACTCCTGCAAACCAAAAACCAGCTCATTCCCTTATATCAATCTTCCTCAGTAAATTAACTAAGTTTCTATCCAGATTGCATCTCTGTGAAGGAAGTATTTTCATAGTTGATCATAATGGGCTGAAAGTTTTCCAGCTAGCTCTCATGCTCATATCATTGCTGTCCACAAAAAATCAGTTCATGCAAACTAGCAAATCTCTCAGAATCAACCCGTTTTCATTTCTGGCCAGTTTGCAAGGTTGCAAAGGAAGTGCCATCTAGCCTTGCTCATTTGTGCTGCAATTTTGCCAAGATGGTCACCTTGGTGGATGATTAACCTCTGCCAAAGATCATGCCAACAGGAGCACTGTGGTGGCCACACCACATGTCAAGCAACTTGCTGCCAGCTGTTATTTGACCAAGGTGCAGTCACACCAGAGCCCGCCCGTGACTTCCAGCTGCATGAGTAACCCTCTTGAGAGTCGTAGAACACTCTGGACATGGTTTGGCTTCGTGTAGGGCATGGCAACGCCGTGGCCACGCGGTGACCATGTGCGGAGCATGCCCAATCGAAGCTCTGTGCATTAGAGCCTTCGGGAGCTCGCTTCCAGCAGCTCCGGCTCGTCCGGGAGTGCCGACGAGCTCCCCACCGCACACGTACGCTGTCTGGTCACCTCTCCCCCTCGTCCCCTAGCCCTTGGAGGTGTGTGCCGACATGGGTTCGCCGCTAGGTCGCCTCCAAGGTGGTGAGCCTCTCGGAGCTTCGGCCGGCGTCCAGAGCCCCTCCCCAAGCCTATTTAAGACGTCTCGAGCTCCCCTCCTCTCCATTGAGCCTCCCCGCCCCCTCAGCTGAGCTCCCGGATCTCTCCCCTCTTTCCATGGCCGCGGCTCTGCCGCCGATCCCTCTCTGACAAACCAGCGCCCTAGCCATTCCCTCCCCTCCTCTTCTATACCCTCGGCCGCCCCAAGAGCTCGTGAAGCCGCCGCCGTCCTCAACCCCTTCCGGAGGAGCTCTGCCGGCGCGGTTCCCCTGAAGCCCTTTGGCCAATGCGCCCCGAACCATGGCTGCAAGGCTGCAGGCTGTCCTGAGTGGTCCCGCGACCACCCTCGGACGCGGCGGGGAACGCCGGTTGTAGGGCAGCCGCCGGCGGGCTCTCTCGCTCTGCCAGCCATCGGCTGCGCCGGCGGCCGGGCTGCCCCTGTCTCTGTTCGGTCGAAGGAAGAGGACGACCAGGGAGGAGGAGAGAGAAAGGATAGCGTGGGACCCGCCTGTAAGCCTCTAAGCGCTGACGAACCAGGCCATTGACCGTTTTAAGTGGAAATGTATTCTGGAGAATACGCTTTCTACTGGTTAAAACGTACTCAACTGCGGCTTCGGTATGAATTACGTTTTCACCACAGTGAAAGCGTAAACGCTGTATTACGCCTACGGCCTCAGGCCCATGGCCGAAACGGCTATTTGGCGAACGTTCACTCATTAAGGACTGAAATGTACAGTTTTCTGTGTGTTTCTCTGCTTAACGAACGAATAGCCGTTTCTCTTCAACCGTAACTCCGATTGAGGTAAATCCAACGCCCACGTTTCCAGTTCGTCGAGCCCATTCCGATGGTACCATTTTCATAACATTCTCACATGCTGAAAATACCACTTTTGCCCTTTCCCTAATCTAGGCCTCTCCCGAGAGTGCCGATTCCGATGAATCGTATCCGGAGAATCGCCGCACCGCTTCCCGGTGTAATCCTCCACCCGAAGTCAAGCCAGCCTCTTATCATGAGCCCCAGACTTGCATGTTGACCTTGCTTGCTCCCTGTGTGTGTATTGCGGTATATTTTGGATCATCTGTTAGTCTGCACTAGCATAGCCCTGTTATTTCATCCGTACCAGACGCTAGTGTTATTTACCATATAATATCATGACTTGCTTTCATGTCATATTTTTCCATGCTAGTGTAAACACTTTTAATACCATTATCATGTTAATGCTATGATTTGATCTCATGCCATGATTGACAATATTGTTATGATTTTGCTATGCTGTTGTTAAATGATTGTTCTTCCTCATAAGTGTTGATGTTATGGTGTGATGATGGAAATGTTAAAATGAACATGTAAACTAAACCTCATCCATCATCGATGGGATCGAATCATAGTGCCACCGAACCGAGCTTACCTGTGCAGCCACATTTGCCAGAATGGGACGGCCTTGACTTGGTCTAACCTTGTGCTCTCTTATCGGTACCACCAAAGAGGGAAGGTTATGCGCACGTGCTGCCCTGATCAGGTAGGCGGCGATAACGTTGTGAGCCCAGTTGTTTGTTTAGCCCGAGGGTCCCCATTTGGGACAGTTTAGTTTAGCCATGATGGTGGCAGGTGTCAGGAGTGACACAGGGGCCACCCAGGACATGACCCGGAAGGGGTAGGATTGTCGGTGGTACGATAGAAGGGTCACTGGTTAGGTGAGTTTCGTTGGATGAATGTCCATGGTGTGGGTAAAGTGTGCAACCTCTGCAGAGTGTAAGAATCTATTCGAATAGCCGCGTCGACGGTATTGGACACAGTTCATACTAGGTCACACTATTTGGTCTTGGTCGATATGGAGGACAAACCTGATAAAAGAGTTTACAATGTATTCTGACATGATCACGGGGTGAGTCTCGGTGAGTCGCGAGATAGCCCAGAGGGGTAGTAAAACCGAATGGTTGCCACAACATATTACTTTAATGCTTCATGGGAGGTAAGTGTAGTGTTGGTTCAAGTTTAATTTTGGATACCATGTCTTGTAGAAATAGCTATGCCATGCCATGATATATAGTTGTTATGCCTGATCCATGTCATGCCATGTTTGATTCATGATTTCCTGTTAATTCCATGCAATGTTTAGAATAAATTCTTATATAAGCATAGGGCTTGCTTTGTAATCTGCTTGTTTGGATGCTATGTATTTGGTTGTCCACTACTAGAAAAAGCCCTATTAGTGGCGCACCTATTTTCGTTAGTAATGGCGCACTATAGGTGCGCCACTATTAACACGCCACTAGTAACAGATAGTAATGGCGCACCTCTGGTGCGCCATTAGTAATCCAGATAGTAATGGCGCACCTCTGGTGCGCCGCTACTAACCCTTAGGTGCTCCACTGGTATTCCCTCTAGGTGCGCCACTAATAGCCTTATAGGTGCGCCACTAGTAATAAAGGAAGGCGCGCCACTAATAAGGGCTGAAATGCGCCACTAGTAATGTATTTGGAAAACAAAAAAAATCCAAATTTACAGAAAACAACCTATAAGGAAAAATAATTTAAAAACAAAAAATGAAATAGAATCATAATTTTTATTATAGTAAGAATATTACAATGTCTTTACAAGTATCCAATAAAAGAAAAATTACAAGGAAATAAAAGAAAATTCTAAAACTAATCTTCTAGTAATCTTTTCTTCTGACCTCCCACTGAACTCTGGAGCGGCGCTGTTGCCGCGTAATCCATTTCTCCTTTCCAAATAGACGAGCTCCATCTTCACCGAAGAAGCAAAAATCTAGTGAATGCTGGAAAATCTGATCTTGATTACCTGCACAGCAGTAACATCACTGTCATGTTAAAGATGACAGAAAACCCAAATTTGATGGAGAGACAGGAAATTAAGAACTGCCAAAATCATGCCTGTGTTGTCTATGATGACAGCTAAGCAGTTTCCTAATATCGGTGCCGGATCCGAAAATATTGATAAGATGACAGTCAAGCAGTTTCAGTGTCCGTGTATCGGTGCTGGATCAGAAAATACTGAAAACAGAGCAATGACTTTCCCTAAATGGCAAGCAAATAAATTCCCCCCTAAATAACTACACCGAGAATCTAAGGATATTTTGCGCGTAGATCATGGAGCAAACATTCATAAGATTTTATAATTAACCAATCAAAGCCTTACAAACAATACGAATGGACAACAGTTGCCAGGAGAGGTCCATGTGAGTTATCACAAAAAAGGAAAAAAGAGAAGGCCATGTGTTGGCTATTTCCTATGAAACGCCATCCTATGCCCAAAATAAGGCTACTGAAGAAACCTGTACCTGTAGTGCTGCATAAGTGCTTACACACAAACTGCCCAGAAATCATTATGAACCAACACAGAGGCTCTCTCTTCTTTCCAATGGAAATGACTGAACAAGGTTATAAATTCCCCACATGTACCAAATCGGCGGCACCAATTGGGGAAAAAATTAATGCTTTCTCTCCGTAAGATCGTCGCGTACACTCTATCCATGAAAACGGTACTAGCTAAATTCTGAAGTCCTTCCTTCCTTCTCTGTAGAAGCAAGAGAACATGCTAGTACTACTAACTGTACCACTACCAAGTGGACTCCATTGCTTAGAATGCACTGCCACTGAAGCAGGCATAAGACTGTATGAAAGTAAATGTAGCACTTCAACACATGATGTACAACAGGAACAGTATGATCAGAGCAAGTTCTTATCCTCTGCAACTATCTAAACCAAGAGGTGTCAACCGGATTAAAGAGATGATACGTGTTTTTTTATGGTTACATGAAAACTAAAGTAGCATCAGCCTGCAGAAAAGCAAGCACTAGTAGGGAATAATGGCCAACCAAAAAAGGAAGAACTTAATTGCATTCATCACCAGCGGCTTAAAGAGTAACAACATCACTTTGAAGCACCTTTTGACACGGCGGTTATAGGAGGATAAGAAGAAATGAAAATGAAAATGTAGATTACTCTAAAGAAAACAGTAAAGTGCATCAAGACTCGAGTCCACGCGCTCCACACGGGGAGACGCGCACGCACAAAACAGTGAAACACTCACACTAGCCTCGGTGGAGGAGGGATAGGGCGCCGGTATCCGCCGCCGTAGACAGGAAAGTTACGTCAGGCGATAGCCGGCGGTGGAGTGGGGAAATGGTGAGGTAGCGTAGGGGGAGGCGGGTGGAATGGCTAGGCCACTACTCCTCAGCCCAAACCATCCTGGTCGTCAGAGACGGGGACCTGTCCTTCTCGCTGGCGCTCGCCGCCGCGTTCGGCTCCGGCAACAACCTCGTCGCCACATCCCTAGACTCCTACGGTTCGATCGATATCCCTTCCGCTTTCTCTTGCTGCTCCATCATCGATCATATGTACGTACGTACGTGCTGCTTAATTAAGCTGAAAGGGTTAGGGTGCTAATTTCTTGCTGGCAATCATCTTGGAAAGCCTATCTGATTGCCATGGAGGTGTAGGGTACACTACATACATGGGTTAATTTGGTATCCTCTGCTGTGCTAGTTAAACAAGGATTCGATGCACTTTACTATCAAAGTTACCTCCCCTTAAATTGGCTTCACATCCGGTGATAAAGGAACTAATGCAACATACTATAAATTGAGGTGCTAGTAGTAATTTTATCAGAGCTGTACTGAGGTGCTAGTTTTTTTCTTCAATTTAATTCTTGTGAACTCAACAAGTTCAGTATGTGTTATGAGCCTGGTTGCCTACTCTGTTTTATCCTTCTACAATGAGATCCCCTGTTTTGCTGATGGGAGCTGTTTAGAGTAACCTACTGTTTTGATATGGTTTTGCACGTTGCAGCCCAATATATCCACTCCACACCATTACCTTTTCTTTAGTTACACGATATTCTTGTGAACTCAACCTATATTTCTGTATTATACAGAGAGATACCACTGGTTTAACAAATGAAAATGTAGATTTTGTAAACATATGCATATGCGTACTCACTGAACATATTTTGTCAAGGCTCACATATGTATTCTGCAGTATACATATGTAGATTTTGTCAAGGAAATGATCACAAGATATCACTGAATACTTCAACTTCATCATCTGTCTGCAGTAAACTTCAACTTGGTCACCCATTTGGGATCGAGAAAACAAGCACACAGAGCATCACTAAGTAGCAAAGATGCAGTTTTACAAGTAGGTCTCCGCAGTCTCTAACAACAAGAAGAGCTGCTCATGGGCATGGATCCGCAGTTAAAGAGTAACCACGGATCCATGGAGCAGAGCAGATCGGAAGGGCTTACCTAGTCCACCAGAGGGGCTTCTGCCAGACAGAGGTGTTGGGGACAACGCCGTCTCCGCTCCGAGGTACGGCCAGGGTTCGCCGCTGGACGCGTGCGTTCCTGCGTGAGGAAGCAAACCAAGGGCATGAGGGAAGGGAAGGGAAGGAAAAAGGAGAAGATGGGTGAGAGAGTGCGTACCTCGACGACGGCGCGACGGAGCAATCAATCGGGCGGGTGCGCTCGATCTCGTCGGCCGTTCACGAGCCCAGGCACGCGGAGGCGAGGTCGTCGTCGTCCTGGCGCGCGAGCGAGCGATTGGGCGGGTGGATCTGACCTGCTCCGTCGCGGCCGCGGTCGCGGTCGATCTCTCTCCCTCCTTGCCTTGTCTTGTCTTCTGATGAGAGAAGGGGCGGGTGGGGGACGCCATGGCTGGCCAGAGGCGAGGTCTCGGACGTGCGAGGGGGAGAGAGGTAGGCGGCGGCGGCGGCGGCGGGGGGGGTGAATTGGGATGGGTGGGGGTAGCGGGTCCGAAGAAAGAAGGGAACTTTTACCGCGATTTTACTGCAGACAGATGATAGCAATGGCGCACTGGTAGGGGTGCGCCATACGTATAGATAGCAATGGCGCATCTCTTACTGGTGCGCCATTACTAGTTAAAACTAGTAATGGCGCACTTTCCCCTGGTGCGCCACTGCTAAGTCTGGGGAGGGGTGTGGGGCCAGGACAAAACTAGTAATGGCGCACCACACACCAGGTGCGCCATTAGTAATATGGCCATTAATTGCACACCCATATCTGGTGCGCCACTGCTATATAGCAGTGGCGCACCACATACATGGTGCGCCATTAATGTCCATATTAGCTATAGCCGTTTTTGTAGTAGTGGTCTTGCGAGTACATTCAAAGTACTCACCTCGCCTTGCACGTGGCCAGTTGCAGGAGAAGATACGTCATGCTAGATCGTAACCTAGTCAGTCCTGTGCGTTGTGGAGCCCAGCCAGAGACATCGTTGCCGCTGAACCAAGACCTTCGTTGCCATTTAGTTAGCCTTGGAGCCATGTAATATTGTTGTTTGCAACAATGCTGTAATACTCCATTTCTTATAATAAAGCCATTTTTGTGCCTGGAATTGCTGTATCATATCTCAGACATGCGCCATGTCTTATCCTGGGACTGGCATGCGTCGGCCCTCTATCGGGGTGCCACATGACATGGTATCAGAGCTAGGCTAGCTGTAGGTTACCCTAGCATTGAACCACCCCTATTTTCAACCGGTAGTGAGCCCAATAGATTTGACCCATCACTGGCATCCGACACGGCCACTATTGATCAACAGGCGGCGCAGTCGGAATTGACGTGTCCCTACCCAGTTGTCCGCCCACCCAGTCATCCCTGGATTGGACCGCAACCCTACCCAGTTGTCGGCCGTGCCGGCATATCCTTTACCCTGCACGAGAAGGATCCATGCCATTCGGGTATGCCCCAGCCTGGCTGCCTATTTAAAACCCCTCCCACCTGCGAGACGCAGCCCTCTTCGTTTAGTAAGCCAGAACCCCGCAAGAGAACCCAATCCGGTATCCTCAAACCAGCAGCCATGGCTAGTTCTTCCAAAGTACCCACTTTCCATAGCCGAACTTTGGTTAATGATCATGTCGGCTTTCCGCCCATCCTTTCGAGTGTGCTCACCCAAGCCCTTGGCTGTAGTGATAGCCCGGTGTATCGGGTGTTCCAATCAGAACCCGTCCCTCACCTTTGCCGATACTATGCGAAGGCGCATATCTGCCTAGGTCCAACAGAGGATGGGAAGCCCTTGACTTTTCAGGGCAAACCCATGCCCACCCCCGCGTTGGCTGTCCAGACAGCTGCTGGTGAAGCCATCGCACATCTTCGTTTCCAGTTTTCGCAAGTAGCGGAGATGCGGGAGTTCCGCTAGTTTCCCTCTGCATCCAGCATAGGCTGCGAGTTCCCCAACACAGTCGAAGATGCCGACCCGGCAATAGCTCACCTGGTTCAGTTCATTTCTGCCCAGGGACTGCTCCTCTCTGGCATTCTTGGAGAGTTTAAAGCCATCGACCGTGACACCACTCGGGTTGTTACGGAAGCATACCGTGAGGCCCGTCAAGCTGCATTCCAGGCCACCAGTTCCATGCTGCCAAACCCAGTACTACCCTCGCAGCCCGTGAACCCATATCGACCAGGCATCATTCACCCAAATTCCTCCTCCCGAGCTATTCGGCGTCTTTGTCGTCGGGATGTGTTCTGTCAAGTTCCAGCCGCAGCTCAAGTAGTTGGGCCCCAACCCATAGAGGTGCCCGACGATGAAGACGGTGGTTGGCTCAGCCTACATCCCCTAGGAGAGCCCCAGCAAGAGTAGGCCCATTTGTGGCTCCGGCAGTGAGAGAAGCCAGAAGATGCTGCGAGTATGTGTGCTGCCAAGACCGTCTTTTTGCCCTCGTCAAGGAATAGAACCCTGTAGTTCGGAGTGAGTTGTTGCTGTTAGGTGCCTAGTAAGGCTGCGCGTTGTTGTATGCTTGTACTGCTTGTAACTTGTGTGCTGTTGTAATGTTATGTATGTCCGTTTGCTCTGTGTGTTTGGTTCATCTGCTTCTCCGTTAAGCAGAAATGCTTAACAGAGCCGGCAATGATTTCTTAACAAGATTTTAGTCAGTAGAACACTTACACCTAATAACAATAGACTCGCCCGGAGTCCCTAATGAAATGCGAGCTGATGTAGGTATATGTATACCAGGAGTACATACACCCACTAGCATTAAAACACCTTAGTGTAATCTGCTGGATGTGTTCTTTTTCTTTTGCATGTATGTTGCTCCTATATGCCTTCTACATTTGCTTGCATATTGGTTTGAATAGATTGCACGTGTATTGTGCGAGTAATGTTGGCACACCAAGTTCATCCTCCTGAGTACGGTCATAGCAGTACTCGGGTAGAATGCAAAGCCACGTACCCATACCCATCTGCGTTTACTCCGTTTGCCCGTTTTCCGAACCCATCATTCTGGAAAAACCAACTCTACTCAATAGTTCCCTGGTCTCAAAATCTTTTCCCCATAACCCAGTTGCAATCTCGGAGAAATTCTGAGAAGTTTTATTGCAGCATAAACTGTTACAACCCCTCCAGTCCAAGATTTAAACCCCGATTTTACCCCAACACCCACTCATCCACTCATTGTGGATGTTGTTCGACGAGGAGCTACCAGCAGTGCGGTCCCTGCATTGGTAGAGCTCTGTTGACCACACCGCACTAGCCACAGACCCAGCGGTGCCTCTATCACCGTCTTGCGTGACGCTGGACAGGCCACCACCTCGCCCCACCGCAGCACGCGCTTATTCCGCCAGCCTGAGACGGCGAAGAAACCAGCGTGGATGATCACCATCCACTCTGCCAGCATCATTCTAGCCTTGAACCGCCGTGATAGGACCCTCGTCGTTGCGAGCCCGCTCCAGCAGGATGAGCTGCAGCAGGCAGAGCGATGAACCGATCAGTGTAGCCAGTAGCGCAGTGAGGAACCACCATAGGCCCACATGGAACACTGCATCACCGAAGGATCTCGGTTCGAGCTCGTCCAAACCAAAGAGATGGAAGAGAGGCATGGTGTGAGTTGGACAGAGTCGCGTTACCATTGTCTTTTATAGCCCAAGCCCGGTGTACGGTGAGCGAGGTCCAGGAGAACCGCGCGTTGCTCGATCACCGGCGTCCAGGAGGCGAATCTGCGAGCAGTGCCGACCGGCACTGGCCCGCGATGGGAGCGCTCTCTGCGTCGACCTCATGCAAGCCACGCACTATCGTTGTAGGGTGCTTTATGCCCTAGGAGCTAGGCGCGTGCAGTGCCTAGCTGTACTCAGAACAGCGCAGGAGCAAGAGAGAGCCGTTGGTCGGAGAAAGAAGAAGGAGGCTGCCAGTGGGCCCTGGGCCCACCTGTCAGCGAGAGAGAGGCCACTGTTCATTGGGGTACTTCTAGCAGCTTTGGGAAAAGAAATTTTTGCCTTTTCCAATTGTGGCTCAAAGCAGAAACCCCAGCGACCCCTATCAGTGAAGTAGATCCAGCGAGATTCGCGTCCCGACACGGGTGTGCCAATCATCGGTACCCCAACTCGTTTGTTTCCAACCAAAGGGTTAAAACCCAACCCAGAGGTCTTCCCAGGAGCAGTAGTGTTGTTTTGAGCTAACCCTAGGAATCTCGAGGACGAGATTCTCTTAAGGGGGAAGGTTTGTAACACCCCAAAAATCGGGTTATCGATTTTTGTGCTGTTATTCCTTCCTAGCTTTCCTCTCCCAAATTTTTCCTCTAGAATCTAGTGAGTGACCAGGTGAATCCAGACAATCCTTAGTCTCTCAATACCTTTCCCATGCTCTTGTGCCAGCCAAGCTCCCATCAGTAAACCCCGAACCTCATTCAAACCCTAGTTCCAAAATCTTGGAACTGGAAATCCTACCTTTGTGTTTACAAAGGAGCTATCATTTTCCTTGCTCTGTTGATCCTCCAAAGATTTCCAGAGATCCTCCTTCATTCATAAACCCTAGATGTGCAAAATTATTGCCAAGTCCTATGCAATATTTTTCATCTAGGATTAATTCCTTTTTTTGCCTTTCTGAGGAATTAAATCCAGAGGGATAGGTAGACATCTCTGAATTTCATGAAAGTTGGTAGAGATGATCTTTGTGCCTACCTCAAGCTCTGGTAAAAATATTGCCACAATTAAATAAGGGAAATTGCATTTTCCTATTTAAAGCCAATATTTCAATTTGGGGCCTTTCCAAAGGAACTACCATTTTGGTAGCTAGGAAAAATCCCAAATAATTTGTGGAGCTTATCATATACAAATCTTCACCATTTCCATCAAAATCTCAAGCTCCACAATTCAAGTTTTGTGCACAACATCCATTTGCAAATTCTGTCCAGATTTCCAATTTGCAAAGGAAGTGCTTGAACCTTTGATCTTTTTGAGCTGAAAATTTGTAGAGTAATTAACTAAGGTCCTGTCCTGATTGCATCTCTGTGAAGGAAGTATCTTCATAGTTGATCATAATGAGCTGAAACTTTTCCAGCTAGCTCTCATGCTCATATCATTGCTGTCCACAAAAATTCAGTTCATGCAAACTAGCAAATCTCTCAGAATCAACCTGTTTTCATTTCTGGCCAGTTTGCAAGGTTGCAAAGGAAGTGCCAGCTAGCCTTGCTCATTTGTGCTGCAATTTTGCCAAGATGGTCACCTTGGTGGATGATTAACCTCTGCCAAAGATCATGCCAATAGGAGCACTGTGGTGGCCACACCACATGTCAAACACCTTGCTGCCAGCTGTTATTTGACCAAGGTGCAGTCACACCAGAGCCCTCCCGTGACTTCCAGCTGCATGAGTCAACCTCTTGAGAGTCGTAGAACACTCTGGACATGGTTTGGCTTCGTGTAGGGCGTGGCAACGCCGTGGCCACGCGGTGACCACGTGCGAAGCGTGCCAAACCGAAGCTCTGTGCATTAGAGCCTTCGGGAGCTCGCTTCCAGCAGCTCCTGCTCGTCCGGGAGTGCCGACGAGCTCCCCACCACACACGTACGCCGTCTGGTCACCTCTCCCCCTCATCCCCTAGCCTATGGAGGTGTGTGCTGACATGGGTTCACCGCTAGGTCGCAACCACGGTGGTGAGCCTCCCGGAGCTTCGGCCGGCGTCCAAAGCCCCTCCCCGAGCTTATTTTAAGGCGTCTCGAGCTCCCCTCCTCTCCATCGAGCCTCCCACCCCCTCAGTTGAGCTCCCGGAGCTCTCCCCTCTTTCCATGGCTGCGGCTCTGCCGCCGATCCCCCTCGGCCAAACCAGCGCCCTAACCATTCCCTCCCCTCCTCTTCTGTACCCTCGGCCGCCCCAAGAACTCTTGAAGCCGCCGCCGTCCACAACCCCGCCGGAGGAGCTCTGCCTGCACGGTTCCCCTGAAGCCCTTCGGCCGACGCGCCCCGAACCATGGTGGCAAGGCTGCAGGCCGTCCCGAGTGGTCCCGCGACCACCCTCGGACGCGGCGGGGAATGCCGGTTGCAGGGCAGCCGCCAGCGGGCTCTCTCGCGCTGCCAGCCATCGGCTGCGCCGGCGGACGGACTGCCCCTGTCTCTTTTCGGTCGAAGGAAGAGGATGACCAGGGAGGAAGAGAGAGAAAGGATAGCATGGGCCCCGCCTGTAAGCCTCTAAGCACTGACGAACGGGGCCCATTGACCGTTTTAAGTGGAAACATATTCTGGAGAATACGCTTTCTACTGGTTAAAACGTACTCAACTACGACTTTGGTATGAAATACGTTTTCACCACAGTGAAAGCGTAAACGCTGTATTATGCCTACGGCCTCAGGCCCGTGGCCGAAACGGCTATTTGGCGAATGTTCACTCATTAAGGACTGAAATGTATAGTTTTCTGTCTGTTTCTCTGCTTAACGAACGAACAACCGTTTCTCTTCAACCTTAACTCCGATTGAGGTAAATCCAACGCCCACGTTTCCAGTTCGTCGAGCCCGTTCCGATGGTACCATTTCCATAACATTCACACATGCTAAAAATACCACTTTTGCCCTTTCCCTAATCTAGGCCTCTCCCGAGAGTGCCGATTCCAACGAATCGTATCCGGAGAATCGCCGCACTGCTTCCTGGTGTATTCCTCCACCCCAAGGCAAGCCAACCTCTTATCATGAGCCCCGGACTTGCATGTTGACTTTGCTTGCTCCCTGTGTGTTTATTGCGGTATATTTCGGATCATCTATTAGTCTGCACTGGCATAGCCCTGTTATTTCATCTGTACCAGACGCTAGTGTTATTTACCATATAATATCATGACTTGCTTTCATGTCATATTTTTCCATGCTAGTGTAAACACTTTTAATACCATTATCATGTTAATGCTATGATTTGATGTCATGCCATGATTGACAATACTGTTATGATTTTGCTATGCTGTTGTTTAGTGATTGTTCTTCCTCATAAGTGTTGATGTTATGGTGTGATGATGGAAATGTTAAATTGAACTTGTAAACTAAACCTCCTCCGTCATCGATGGGATCGAGTCATAGTGCAACCGAACCGAGCTTACCCGTGCAGCGACATTTGCCAGAATGGGACGGCCTTGACTTGGTCTAACCATGTGCTATCTTATCGGTACCACCAAAGAGGGAAGGTTATGCACGCGTGCTGCCCTGATCAGGTAGGCGGCGATAACCTTGTGATCCCAGTTGTTTGTTTAGTCCGGGGGTCCCCGTTTGGGACAGTTTAGTTTAGCCACGACGGTGGCAGGTGTCAGGAGTGACACAGGGGCTACCCAGGACATGACCCGGAAGGGGTAGGATTGTCGGTGGTACGATAGAAGGGTCACATGTTAGGCGAGTTTCGTTGGACGAATGTCCATGGTGTGGGTAAAGTGCGCAACCTCTGCAGAGTGTAAGAATCTATTCGAATAGCCGCGTCCACGGTATTGGACACAATTCATACTAGGTCACAATATTTGGTCTTGGTCGATCTGGAGGACAAACCTGTTATAACAAACCTGATAAAAGAGTTTACAATGTATTCTGACATGATCACGGGGTGAGATCTCCGTGAGTCGCGAGATAGGCCAGAGGGGCAGTAAAACCGAACGGTTGCCACAACATATTACTTTAATGCTTCATGTGAGGTAAGTGTAGTGTAGGTTCCAGTTTAATTTTGGATACCATGTCTTGTAGAAATAGCTATGCCATGCCATGATATATAGTTGTTATGCCTGATCCATGTCATGCCATGTTTGATCCATGATTTCCTGTTAATTCCATGCCATGTTTAGAATAAATTCTTATATAAGCATAGGGCTTGCTTTGTCATCTGCTTGTTTGGATGCTATGTATTTGGTTGTCTTGCGAGTACATTCAAAGTACTCACCTGGCCTTGCACGTGGCTAGTTACAGGAGAAGATACGTCATGCTAGATCGTAACCCAGCCAGTCATATGTGTTGTGGAGCCCAGCCAGGGACGTCGTTGCCGCTGAACCAAGACCTCCGCTGCCATTTAGTTATCCTTGGAGCCATGTAATATTGTTGTAAGCAACAATGTTGTAATACTCCATTTCATATAATAAAGCCATTTTTGTGCTTGGAATTGCTGTATCATGTCTCAGACGTGCGCCAGGTCTTATCCTAGGACTGGCGTGTGTCGGCCGTCTATCGGGATGCCACAACACTTGAAGCTGGCGATCTCGTCCTACGAAGGATCCTCTTCAGAGAAGGACTCCACAAGCTCTCACCCATGTGGGAAGGCCCATTCAGGGTTGCCCATGTCTCCCGGCCTGGCGCCGCTCAGCTGGAGACGGAGGAGGGTGTTCCTGTGCCCAACACATGGAACATCCAACACGTCCGCAAGTTCAACCGTGACCTCACGCGTACGAACGAGATGGAGTTGTACACGCTCCGGAGCCTCTCTTTGCGCTAGCCTGATGGGCCCGCGAGAGCTCCCTCCCACAACCTAGTGGAAGCCCCATGCTCAGCGCTGGCGGATCGATCGAATTGAGGGCGCCGCCTGGCTGCACCATCCTCAAGCTATCTCATGTCCGTCACGGCAGTCTCTTCTTTTTGGATGTGAAACTGAGGGCACCACGTGGCTGCGCCATCCTCAAGCTGACCCGTGCCAGACACGATAGCCTCATCTTTTTGGTTGTGTAATGAACCTTATTATTACGCTGCAGCAAAGCTTTATTCCCTAGATATTTTATGTGTTTGGTAAGTCGTCTGCTCTAGGAGTCGTGCATGCTCGCGATCTCCCTCCTGCGCATCACGCGAGCGGGGGCTGGACACGGTGTGCCTGCGCTCGGGTCAGTCCCAGCAGCGCCGCAAACCCAAGTGACTGAGCTCTGGCTCGCGGGCCCTCTCCCGTGCACGTCACCTCACCAAGGTCCTTGGTGCCTTGTCTCGTCGCGTGACGCCCATAAGCAAGCTAGCATGCATGCACTGCTCCTCCTTTGTGAAACCTGTCGGTATGCAGTTGTCTCGGGAACAAGGCACACAGAAGGCCTCGCGAGTGCCACCTCGCGAGGTAACCCACGTCAAGCCGCCCCTGACGAAGCCTACATGAGGCCACGCAAGCGTTGCCTCGTGAGGCGGCCTCCGGCGGCCATCGTTGCCAAGTGCCAACGGAAGGCCTCACGAGCAAGAGCCTCACGAGGCACACTCTGCAGCCACGACACAGCAAGTTACATACCCCACGAAAAAGCTAAGTCTAAAAAACATCTCACGAGCCGCTCTTAGTGCCCCTCAAGCTCCCCTCTCCCCGCAACCTCGCTGGGTGCTGATGTTCTCTCCTTTGCGCAAGCCGCTTGCATGTTAAAGGGGGGCTTCCTGAGCATCGCGCCTCATGACCCCTTACCGTCCCCCAGAGCCCTACACCCTCTAGCCTTGTTTAGGCACGTGTCCTAGCATACCAGCGACGGTCATAGCCTGCTCGGGGGTTGGGTCCTGACGACGTAGAGCGCCAAGGCATGCCAGAAGTGGAGAACAAGCCTCACGAGAGGGTCTCACGAGGAGCACAAATTACAGCAAACCATTAAGTACTTAAATGCAAAAGTCATGTTTTCACGCCCCCACGGGGCTACATCGATCTGATACGGGTAAACAAAAGAGAAAAGACCTAAGAGGATGCGCCATCACCATCATCGCCGTCGTCGCCTTCGTCGTCGTCGCCTTCACCTTCTTCAACACAGCTGGAGCTCTCACTGCTACCGTGGGAGAACTTTGCGAGCAGGGTGTCCACGTGGTCCTCCACCGCCTTCCCGAGGCCGTCGCAGGGCTCCTCGGGGACTGGGGCCATCACCCTATCAAAGTCGAAGTTGGCGTCGGCATGGAGGAGATTGCTGAAGATGCGCGTCGCCGCCTGGCTGAGGAGGTCGTGGCACTCATCTTCGATGATGCCGTTGACTCGCTTGGCCCCAACCTCGAGCTGCTCCACGAGCTTGGTGAAGAAGTCGAGGTAGCTGGCGTCGTGGGTCTCAAGGGCCCCCCGAGCCTCTCCTGGCAGATGGTGGTCAGGGCACCGCGGGCCCGGAGCTGGAGGGAGTGGAACATCTTGGCGCGCTCGTGCTGCCGCCCCCGCGCGCGATCCGCCTCCAGCCTGGCCTGCTCGACGACGTTGGTGACGCTGCCCACCTGCTGCTGGAGGGAAGCTAGCTCCTCCTTCACGTCAGCCTTGGCCTTGAGCGTGGCCTCCCGTTGGCTCTCCGCCTCCATCATCACCTCCTTGAGGCCGCTGATCTCCTACTGGAGCTCCTCGCGCTTCTTCTTGAAGCGGTCCTCCTGAGCCTTCAGCTTCTTGCTGTGGTCTACGGCGATCGCCTGGCAGCTCCTCTCAACCCTCGTGTCAGCATCTGCCTGGATCTTCTTCTCCTTGGCCTCCAGCGTGGCGTTGGCCTTCTCCATGCGTTGGTTGTAGGAGGCCTGGGCGGCAGCCACCTCATGATCCAGTGTCTCCAGGCGCTCGCGCTCCGCGGCCTGGTTGGCTGTCGTCCTCGTGAGCTCCTGCTCGCGGATCGCGAGGTCCGCTTCGTGGCCTGCAAGGCCTTCGGCGCGCCTGTCGAGCTCACCCTCCCGCACCTGGAGCAGCTGCGTCTGGGCGGTGTGCTGCTCCTCAAGCACCTTCATGCGAGCCTCCACCTCCTCGCGGCGCCTGTCGGCCGCGTCGGCCTCCCGCATAGCATTCTCAAAGAGCTCCTTCGCCTCGATGGCGGCCTTCTCGTGTTTCTCCCGCGCGGCCTCGTCTTCGCGCCGACCCAGCTTGACGGCGACGTCAAGTTGTCGCCACCCTTCAGCGAGGCGCAGACGCTCCCCGGCGAGGCGCGTCTCCTCCGCCTAGAGTTCCGCCTCGAGCTGGCCCAGAGCCGCCCAGGCGTTCCGCAGGACCCCGCGCTTGAGCAGGGTACGGTTGTTCACGAGCGCCAGGGCCCAGTCCGGGTCCAGCTCCTCGCTGCTCTCCGCCGTCATTTCCTGGGAAGGCCCGGCATCGTACGTTAGGAGTGGGGGCCCACCAAAGTCCACTCCTCCTCTTGCAGCGGTGGCGCGCTCTGCGGGCTCGTCGCACCCATGGGGGGAGCCTCGCGCGCCGGCGAGCGTCGGGGGCTTGCCGAGGCGCCGCCGGCGCCTGGAGTCTCCTTGACGGGGGAAGTGCTCGGCGGGGGAGTTGGCGCCTCTGCCTCCTCCATCGTCGCGTCACCTCCAGCAGCGGGCGCCTCTGGAGGCACGGCCCCTCCTCCGGAGGCCGCCTCCCGAGGCTCATCTCCCTTGGCCTCAGGAGCTGCGTCGACGTGCGGCTCCGGAGGAGCCACCTGCTCCTCCTCCACCTCCGCGCGTCCCATTTCAGCTTTGGGGCGGCGGGTGGTCTCTGCGCCCTTCAGTGCCTACGGTAGGCGTCGGGGCCCTCTTCGAGCCGGGGGTCTTCGACTTCTTCTTCTTCATGGGCCTCCTGCGCGCGCGAGAGCTCAGCCCCAGGTCTCGGGAGGAAGAAGGAGGAACATAAAGAAAAAGCGAGGCGAGGAGACTTACTCATCGTTCGGGACCCACTTCCTCTTCTTCAAGACTGGCGGCGGGCGGCTCCCGATGTCGCCCTCGCGAGGCTCCCTCGCGAGGTTGCCTCTCGAGGTGGCCTCCTGAGGCTCGACCACCCTGTCCTTGGCGCCGTCCTTCTTGACGGGGGGCTCGGTTGCCCCACCATCCGCGCCAGTCCTCTCCGCAGCGGGCTCGGTGGCCCCGCCGCCAGTACTTGCCATCTCCATACACGGCTCGTCTGCTGTCGCGCTGGTGCTCCCATCACCTTCCGTGCCAGCAGGCCGGGAGGGCGCGACCCTGAATCGGTTGCCTTCGTCGTCATCGTCGTCGTCCTCGAGGTCGCAGATGAGTTGGCGGAGGCTTTGAGGGATCGGGCCTCCTTCGTCCCTCTCCATGGCGCCCCTCGAGGCCTCGGCATTGCCCGGTCTCCCGAGCCGGGAACCACCACTAGTGGGTTCTCACAAGGCCCCACATGGCCCTCTGGCACAGGGCCCCACTGGTCGAAGATTGGCATCTCTGTGACCAGCTGCTCCTTCTCCTAGTAGCGGTACAGTGGGAGCTCGTCCTCGGGCGGGTCCTCCGCGCTGCCGCCAAGCAGGATCTGCATGATCCCCTCCAGCACCACCGGCTTCAGGCAGGCGATGCTCAGCCTCATGGGGTCCTTCACGCCGGTGATCTCCCACACTGGGCGCAAGCGCTTCTGGAGTGGCGCTATGCGCCGCAGCAGGTACTCCTTGATGACCATCGCCCCCGTGAGGTGCTCGGCCCTATGTTGGCCATCTGCTCCTAGACCGGCGCCAACCTCAGGTCGGTGAGCTTCTCGTGCTCCCATCTGGAGCTCTTCACCGCGGGATCCTTCGGCTCCATCAGCAGCGGGCTATGCTGGCGCGTGTCCATATAGATCCAGCACTGCCTATATCCCTCCACCTTCTTCGAGATCTTCAAGTTGATGATGTCGTCCTCCGTTGCCTTGACTGCAAGGAACGAGGCGCACGTGGAGCGCTGATTCGCCGCGGTCAGCCGCAGGCTAAAGAAGTGGTGAAAGAGCGCCACCGAGGGAATCACGCCCAAGAAGGCCTCGCAATATAAGGCAAAGACGGCGAGGAGGAAGATGGAGTTGGGTTGGAGATGAAGGGCATAGATGACGTTGAAGAAATTAGAAAACGGCGGCACCAAGCCGGCGTAGACGTTGTGGATGAAGAAGGGGAAGGTCGTGGCCTCCAGGTCACGCGGCGCGCGCGATCCCGGCCAAATCTTCGTCGCCCTCCCCTCATTCTAGTCGCTGGAGGTCATTGGGATCACCTTGTCCAGGCCTTCCCGGTTGGTGATGATGGAGCACTGCAGAGCCGGCTCCAAGGCCGGCGCACTCGGGGCCGCGGTTGCCGCCCGTCCCTTCTTGCTAGCGGGCGCCATTGCTGTGCGGTGAAGTTGTGGGGGCGAGAGGAGGAAGAAGCAGTGCTCAAGGATGAAGATGCGAGGAGACAGGCGCTAGGAGGCGAGGAGTGCGAAGGAAGGCAATGATGGCCCTGTGCCCCGCGCGGGTCTGTTTTATGGAAGCATGGGTAGTTACCAAGACATAGTGGAGGAAGTGGGGGCGTCCCACGTCCCATCGTGCGCCACGCGTCAAACTTGGGCCCCGCAGTCTGTCAGGGCAAGTGCCGTTTCGCTCCCAACGGGTGGGAACGTACGCGCCACGGGCCCGGGGGCTACTGTCGGGCTAGTGGGAACCGGGGTACCACGGTCCATCTGCCTGCGGCCGAGGAAGCAACACCTGGTGAAGGCCCAAGATGCGGCCTGGCCATGGGCGCCGCGAAGCAAGACACCTTGCGAGGCACCAGCCTCACGAGGACCCCTGTGCACAGAGCGGACCACCAGGACTTGGCAGTAGCAGCGGCTGCAGGAGGCCTCGCGAGGCCCCCTCGTGAGGCAGCCTCCCGAGGCCACCCGAGGCGGGCGCCACCTGGCGCTGGCCACGCGGTCCAGTGCCCACCACGTGGGTGACGCGCTTGGCGACGAACAGCGGCAGGAGCCGTACCAGTACGCGCGGACAGAGAGGATTTCTACTTTGGTGCTAAAGGGGCAGCACCAGGTGCCCTCCCCCAAAGCAAGTCCCAAAGACTGCCCATTTGGTGAAACAAGACCAGGACGATAAGGCGCGCACGGCGGTGGTCATCACCGAGCCCACCGGCGCGTCATGGATAACGCCTTTGCAGGCGGAGACCACCTTTTGTCAGGATAAGCCTGGGTGCCTGTCGCCCTTCAAATTGCTGTCGTGTGTGGCTACCCTTCCCACCAACGTTTTCGGGGGAAGAGGACCAAGGCGGCTATAAAAGGGGCAGTGCTGCCACCGTAGAGAAGGATCGTGTCCATTGTCTTGTACCTTGTACGTGAGAGCTCTCTTGCCACAATAATCCCAAACACAAGCAGGAGTAGGGTTTTACACCGCGAGGTGGCCCGAACCTGGGTAGCTGATGTGTCCCCTGTCGTGCCCTGTGCTTAGCGTGTTCTCGCCGTAGCCCCGCCGTGGTCACCATTGAGCCGGTAGGAGTGAGCTTGCCCCCAGTGTTACAACCAGGGTCCCCAGAGCCCCGATTCCGACAGTATTCAGTGGCCTCAACACTCTTGTTGCCGCCCTCTTCGGCGGTGTCCTTGGCGGCCTCTTCGTGAGCGGCCTTGGCGGCCTCCTCGTCAGTCCTCCTGACGGCCTCATCGGCAGCAATGTTGCTGGCCTCGGCGGCGGCATCCCTCGCGATCTCCTCGATGGTGGAGTCGATGTCCATTTCATCAGATGGAGGCAGATCTGAAAGGATGGAGAAGAGAGAAAATCAGGACTCAGATCAAGTTCAAGAAAACAAAAAAGAAGATTTAGAGGAGAAAAGTACCTAACGGCAGAAGGCTTACCGGGCTGATACTATCGAGAGGGAACAATTTCCTCTCTGACAACCTCGATTGTCGTCTCCTGGTTGCCGGCAACCTCAGTTGCTGGCACTTCATCAGTGCGGACAGGCTCATCTGTAGACGTCCTTGCCGTAGAGCTGCTTGCCGGGGCAGCGGTTGACGGAGACGTCCCAGTTGGATCTGCCTCCGGGTGTTCCTCCTCGTGGAGCTCTTCAAATGCTCCCGTGCCGATGCCAGTGGTGAATATCTCAACACCAACACTTGCCAAAGGAAAGTGAATAGTGGCCTCACGCTGAGGGCTGCACCAAGGGCTGGTACCTACGACGTCATCGCATAGCGCCGTGCTTGTTGCCGGCTCATCCTCTGCTGTGGTCCTCGCCCTCTTGGCCATCCTTTGCGCCAAGGTCTCCCCGTCACTGTCAAATCATGGCAAGGCGGGGCAAGTCAGATTAACACAAATAAGGAATCAAGGATTAACGGTAGTGGACGAAGATACATACTCTTCTTCCTCGTTGTCGCTAAGGATGGAGAGATCATATAAGCTCTCGAGCCTGGTGCTGAAGGAGGGGGGCAGGGTCGAAGTTCTGGCCCGCTTGGTTGCCGCGGGCATGGCAAGTCGAGAAGACCTGCCTCCTCCGGTAGCCAGTACGGCTGTTTTCCTTGTAGAGGTACACCGCACTCGCTGCTGTTGAGGGGCTTGGCGTTGAGATTCTTGCCATCTAGTGGCCTTGCCGGCTGCCTCCTTGTCGGCTACTTCATCGCCTGAAGATGGTCCATGGACTGGCTCTCCGGAGACGGCCTTCTGGAGGACGCGAGGCTTTCTTGCCGAAACAGCAGGAGCAGGGGGCTCCCTATGCACTTGCTCTTCGGTAGTTTCTTCGCCTTGTTCCCCATCAGGCCCCTCTTGCTCTCCGGTAAGTTCCTCCAACGGCTCTTCTACCATTTCATCATTGGACTCCTCATCAACGTTGGCTGCCGCGGACCCAGAGCCACTGGCGCCTTCAGCCATTGTCGCCTCTGCCGCCCTGTTGGTGATATGCGCCAACTCTTCGGGGGTGGTGTCGTGGATGAGGTCTTTCTCCTCCCGGATGGGCCTCTGCACCAGGGTATCAAACCACTCCTGTACTGCGTCTTCGGGCGGCTCCTGCCAAAAAACTTTGACGCCATGGGCATTGCAAGTCGGCATCATCGCAATGATGGAATCCCTGACAGAGTTGTTGCACAAGGGTACCATGCTTGCCGGCAGCTTGAAGTTGCCGGTGGCACGAAAGAGCTGCTCGCAAAGGACCCTGTGCTGCAGCACCATCAGATTGGCGTGCAGTCTAGTTCGCACCCGCATGATATCTGCCGCGTTCTTGTAGTCCCAGGCGGGCCTGCCCTTGTTCTGAAGGGGAGCGATGCAGCGATGAAGGAAGTCAGCCCCCACCATTTCAATGGTGAGGCCGGCAGCCTTGAGATGGAGGATGCGTGTCGTGGCGATTGTGAGCTTCTTGTCGTTGGCGTCGAAAGAGCTCCAGTCGTTGCCGCGCACCACCTTTGTCGTCCTAGGCTTGCAGAAATTGGGGAAATCAGCGTCCTTGATCTAGCAGCATTCCCCGTGCCACTCGTTCCACTTTCGATGGAGCAGTCCCGGAAGATAGACATCCCTGTCCCTGGGGATCCAAGTGATGCCGCCAGAGAGGGCATCTGCTTTGATGCGTGGAGTAAAATAATGGCGGAAGAGGGCTACACTCGGCAGTATGCCAACAAAGTTTTCGCACATATGCACGAAGATGACCATACAAGTCATGGCATTGGTGGTGAAGTCTAGGAGACGGAACCTATAAGAGTACATGCTTTCTACGAAGAATTCGAAGAAAGACGGGACAAGGCCGCAATAGAAATAGACGGTGAAGAAAGGGTACTTGTCTTCGCCAGATTGGATGGAGCCAGGAAGGACTTCTGGCGTGGTGTGGGCGGTCGTCACCTTCCCCCACATGATCGAGTACGGATTCACCAAATCGCTCCGATCCAGCACCGGATTGAAGACGCCATTGTCTCTCCGCGCCATTGCCAACTCCAATCTCTCTGCCTCTACGTTGGGGTCGACCGCCTTCTCCGGCTTGTTTTGATTCTTCTTGGGAGCCATGCTTGCCTTGGGGAGGGCGGATTTGGAGGCGGGCAGGGGCGCGGCATGGCGGTGGAAGAAGAGGCGCTCGCGCAAGGAAGAAGGCAATGGCGGATGGCTAGATTGGGAGAAGGGGGTAAATGAGCAGCGCCCCTCGTGGATTCCTTTTTATGGGCAAGGCGCAGGGGCTGGCTCTTTACTGTCCTATGTGGCTGCACTTTTCAGGCGCACTACCTCCTGTGGCCGTTTCGTTCCACCTCTCCCATGCCTACATTTAATGCGCGTCGTGGGGGGCGTGGTAAAAGAGAAGATTATGGCAGTTATCCTCTGCCACGCATGCCTGTGCACTGTTTCGGCCTAGCCAGACGATGCCTTGCATGCGTGTATGGCCCAGGCCCGGGGGCTCCTGTCTGTGTACTAAAACATGCGTGCCTTCGTACCCTGACTTGTGCACAGGTAGTTGTAGCCTTCCTGATGGCAAGGGCTTGCCAGAGGATTGCTTCCATCAAGACACAAGACCATGAAGAAGACCTCCAGGCAGGTCATCGAGAAGTACTATTCTAAGTACTAAAGATCAAGATTACCCTTACCGGCAAGCTTCGTGCCGGCAAGGTGAAGGCCAAGACTCTGTTTGCCGGCAAGCTCCTTGCTGGCAAGCGAGGACCCGGCAAGTTCCATGCCAGCGGGCTCTGTCTGTCCCGTTATCGCTCCACCTCATCATCATCTAGATAAGCACGTATGATAGGTGTCGAGCGGGTAGTCAGTCAACCGTAGCTAGCCAAGGTACGTGTCGGCATGCCACACAAGGATTAACTTTAATGACACCCATCCCTGGGACGTGTCAAGATAACAGGAAGCCGGCTGGGCAGGTGGTACAGATCTTTTGCCCAAAGCCACGCCTCCCCGGCGTAGCACCCAATGGTGCATTTAATGCACTTGTCCTACCCCATTCGGGGATAGACTTGGTGACGGTGCAAGTACTATTCACTTCCCTGTAATGACCGTATTAGCCATTGTGGTAACCCCTTAGCCTATAAAAGGAGGCCCATGGCTGCAGTTAGAATGGTCGACTCCTAGTTCAATTATGCGTTGTTGCTGCACTTCCCGCGCACCTTGCCGGCAAGCTGCGCTCCTTGTAACCTTGAGCTCATACACAATCGAAGCACCAAAGCAGGAGTAGGGTTTTACTCTCACAGCGGCCCGAACCTGGATAAATCGTTGCTTGTTCTTACATCTATTAGCCCTACTCTTCATAGCACATTGATCCCATAGCCGAACCGCAAAGGGATCCTCTCGATCCCATAGATCATCGTTTTCCCACGACAGCGGGGTGGTCCAGATGCGTTTTCTCCCGCAAATTGGAGACAAAAGTGAAGGGAGGTTTGCGGGAGTCCGGACAGCAGATACGTAAGACTTCGACACCCCCAGCCCACCCAATCCCCCCTCCCGGTCCCATTTCCTTCCACTCCGCCCCTTCTCCCCCTTGCTTTGCATCTGCACCCTCCACCTCCGCCGCCGCTGCTGTATGTCTCCGGCCGCCACAGAGGCATTGTCGGACGTCGCAACCAACACTGACACACTCGCTCGCCTTTACGACGGAGCTGTCCATCCTGGAGCCGTTTGTTCCCAGGTACACTCCGCCCCCCTATCGACGACCTCCATGACCTCGATCAAATGCCATTGAGCTTATTTTCAAATGCTATGTCATTTTTTAGGGTACAAACAATGGTGAGCTACTCGACCCTGGAGGATGAGTTGTTGTGCGATGCGTGGTTGGCCGTATCCGCGAATTTCATAGGCAGGAGCAAAGGGGGGGGGGGCTTCTGGTAGCAAGTGCATGAAACATTTCACGCACGAAAGCACATTGCGCCCTACGACATGTACATCATTCAACAACGCAACGTGAGGTCGTTGTCGTATCGGTGGCACACTATCCGGACCAGCGTCACCAAATTTTGCAACGTGATTCGTTTGCTTGAGGCAAGGTGGCCAATGCATGCGGCAGAGGACGAGATCGTAAGTTTTTCTTCCTCTTGCTCAACTTGTTGATTGATTCATTCACTCAATGTTGGTCTACACATTATATGTAGCCCGCACGCGCTGCCATGGTGTACCACAGGGCAGAGGGACGGCCATTTACATGCACACACTATTGGATGAAGCTGAAGGCCTTTTATGTGTGGAATGACTTGATTTATTGATGAAAAACTTGTTGGACATCCGGAATCTAGTCGAATTTGAGACATTGTTGTACTAGACTTAATTTGCATGCTATGTATGGATGATTTGTGCTATTTTCTATCCGAACTTTGATGAATATCGGCCAGTTTGCATGAATTTCGCCCGGTTTGTTTAAATGCGGGTTGAAATGTATATGCGGCTACGGTTGGATGTCAGCCTCCCGCATCCATGTCCACGGACGGAGGCAGGAGGAAATTTGCAAGTTGCCGTTGGAGATGCCCTAACACGAGTGAATGTGTAATTGACGTAGTTTTAAGGGGCCTAGAGAGAGAGTATGCGTGTGTGAGAGAGGTGCATTGAGAGGGGGTTGTGCAATGGACCTATACCTGGAGAATTAGAGAGTGAGAGATGGGCCCACCATTTCTTTTCCGTGGGCGCAACCATCCAATCATAACGACTGGTGGTTTCCAAAAGAATATTGTAGTACTGTAATGCATGAGGGAGAAGCGGATTCAACGAAGAGTGATGGTTGCTTCGTCCGTCCAATTTACTGTCGGGCCTGTGTGATTTGACTTCTCTATAGTCATTATTACTGCGTCCCCAGCAAGTACTCCACCTACGTGTGTGACCGTTGCTGAGTCTCATTTGTACTCACTACTTATCTCTAATTTCTTGCATGACACGTGGATCCGGATGCTGGCTGTCCCACGTGTCGGCGAAAGGAAGAAGAACGAGTTCCGATGATCGAGAAGGAACTAGGAACCGCATGGTGGAGTGTCTGCACTCTTATTTTATTTTAATCTGTAATAAAGCATTCTTCTCCAAATTTACTTCGGAGCAGTGTGAAACATGACAGCCCAGTGAAGTATTCATACATCATGTACTATACTACATGGCCCACCTCACACTATCACCATATTTCTTGGCCTCCGTGCGACACCTAGCTCGTCTACAGTGTTCTCGCTCCTCTTCTCTCTCAAGGAGCGGCGGGTTGGCCATTTTGCCGTCAATTGCGGTCGGTTTGCTCACACTCGCTCCCACATGTCAGTGATATGCCAAGAGGAAGCGCATTGACCGATGGGCCAAACTCAACAGGCGTGCCGTGAGTGGGTCCAGTTTCTCATTTTGAACTTGTATAGTGTAGTAACACTTGGTTTTGCACCTTCTCAGGTCGATGCAAATCCTGGCTAAAAAGGCGCTTCGCTTTCTACTAACCCCGTCAACTGTCTTGCTATAGTAGATCACTCACATATGGTTTGTAGGGCTTAACTCCAATTTTTTGTATTACTACCATATTGTAGCTCTCAATCACATGTTTAGATTTCAAAGCGCATTAAATCGTTGTGTGCAAGGATCAAGAGAAAACTAACCAATGCATGTAAATGTTCTTCGTCATTGTATTGCTCACGCATGCATGCGTTGCAACTAATACGTACATAAATGCTCACAACCTAGTAGTTCAATGATTGGTTTAGATTTTTGAACTGAGCCCCACCGAAAGGGAGGGAATATTTGTTATCTGGAACCATCCCCATACATGATGCTTTGCTGCTACTACCGTCCAATCTTCGCGTGTGGCGAGTAGTACTAGTAGGAGCAGATTCAAAGAAGAGTGAATTGATGGTTGCTTCGTCCGAGCAACTTACTATGGGAAAGGTGGGGCTTTCTGATTTGACTGCTCATTAGTCATTATTACTGCGGCGCAACGACCGGGGTGAGTCTCTCCCATGCAGTTGTGCACTCTAATTTGGTGCATGGCTCGTGGGCCCAGATGCTGGATGTCCCACATGTCGGCGATAGGAAGTAGAATGGCCTCTCTTTTTTTGTGAAAGAAAGTAGAATGGCTTCTGGCAATGCTATCAAGCTTTCATCACTTGTTTGCATAATATATGTACATATAATTTTTCAGCGAGATGAAATTGCACAATGCTATGAAGCTTTGAGCTTTTGTTTCATGTGTCTTGCTTGCTGGAAGGTTGTCTCGTTACAACATTCCATCAACTACAAAGGAAACAAACATCCATGCTCTTTCGCAAAAAAAAATATCTTCCATGCTAATGCATCTCAATGATTCGCAGATCAGAGCCAATATTTACATCACAACTGAAGACAAAGTTGTGAGAAGGTGTACAAATAAAGAAAAAAAAATTGATCGATGTTGTCACTACAAAAAAAAGACACATCTGTGACATTATGGCCCGAGCGAAAAGTTTTTCTGTCATGGTTGTGGACAATAATTACGACAAAAACACGTGTCATCATAGATGTGGTGGGCTCCTACTTCTATGGCAAAAAATGATGACAGAAAATGGCCTTTTCGTCCTGGGCGGGCCGGAGACGCACCCGCATGACATTCTTTGGGCCGTCCATGACGTAAAAAATCATGGTAGAAGTGAGGGCGAGGAAATTTTCGGGGAGTTCCCGGTTACGGTGGGTGGTCAGGTCGAGCGATGCAGTGTGGTTTTACGCGTTTCTCTCTCATACGCGTGCGTGTGTGCGAGGCGCTCGCTAACTGAACCCGAGCGAGGTGTACGTTCGCTTACTAAACCCGAGCGATCGATCGCCCTCGCACTACGTACTGAACACAAGCGATCGATCCCTCGCACTACGTACTAAACCCAATCGATCCCTTCACTGCTAACTGAACCCGATCGATCCCTTCACTGCTAACTGAACCCGAGCGAATCCTTCGCTGCTAACTAAACCCGATCGATCCTTCTCGCTGCTTACTGAAGCCGATTGTCGGTGTACTAAGACATGGGTGACCTCGTACCCAGACTTGTGCATAGGCAGTTGTAGCCTCCCTTCCGGCAAGGGCTTGATAGAGGATAACTACGACTTAAGACTCAACACCAAGACCGTGAAGAAGACCTCAAGGCAGGTCATCGAGAAGTACTATTCTCGTACTGAAGATCGACGCTACCCTTGCCGGCGAGCTCCACCCTGACAAGGTGAAGACCAAGGTTATGGTTGCCGGCAAGCCCCCTTCCAGCAAGCAAGGCCTGGCAAGCTCCGTGCCAGCAGGCTTGTTCTGTCCCTTTACCGCTCCACCTCACCATCGACCAGATAGGCTCGTATGCTAGGTGTCGAGCGGGCAGGCAGTCCATAGCCGGCCAAAGCATGTGTCAGCACGCCACGCCAAGATTAACTTTAATGACACCCGTCCCTGGGACATGTCAAGATTACAGGAGGGCGCCAGGACCGGTGGTACAGATCTTTTGCCCTAGGCCTCGCCTCCCCAACGTAGCACCTAACGGTGCATTAAATGCGTTTGCCTTACACCGTCGGAAGATAGACATGGTGACGGTGCAAGTCACTGTTCATACTCTGTAATGACCGTATTAGCCATTGTGGTAATCCCTTAGCCTATAAAAGGAGGCCCACGGCTACAGGTAGAACGGTCGACACCCAGCTCAATTACACGTCGTAGCTGCATTTTCCCGTGCACCTTGCCGGAAAACTGCGCTCCCTGTAATCAGAGTTCATACACGATCAAACATAGAGCAGGAGTAGGGTTTTACGCTCATAGCGGCCCGAACCTAGATAAATCCCCCGCGTGTTCTTGCACCTACTAAAAATCTGCTCTTTGTCCCATGCATGTCCCCTAAGCCAAATCACAAAGGGACCCATTCGGTCCCATAGATAGTCATTTCCCACGACATCTTTGGCCCGCCAGGTAGGGGCATTGTGTGTCACAAATCAGCTTTTTGGTAGTGTGAGTACCAACTTCATCATCTTCGTCGATGGCACCGAAGAAGAAGAGTGGAGCCATGAAGGCTCCTTCCGCGTCCAAGCCACCATCCCAGGCGGCCGCAGGCGGCGCAGCCGGTGCGGGCACTACGGTTGGGACGGGCGGAGCAGGAGGCGCAAGTGGTGCGGGTGCCCAGCACCCCCACCACATTGCTGAGCCTAGCCACAGGACTGGCAACGTCGCAGCCGATCAACTTCCAAGACATTCTGGTGAGCGAGTCATCATAGTAATATAGTTCATACTGCTGCGACCCAGAACCCAGCCGCCGCAACATCCAAGAATGTAGCGGCGGCGTCCAACAACGGTGCGGGGAGGCATACGCTGTGACCATCACAAGATGGGCACGACACGCTCCCCCATGTTGCTGGCGGTTCGAGACGACCGCAAGGCGGGATCCCCGTGCAGCAACTTCCGATTGCTCATGGAGCGCCACCGCCACCACCACATCTGCCTGTTGGCGAGCATGAGCCACGGCGGCACGGACATAACGAAGCTCCTTCTGGCTCTGCCAGGAGTCGAGCGACGCCTCGTTCTGTGCTCCCAAATATGCCAACCACGGTGGCAGAGGCCATGGCGCGGGTTCAAATACTTTTGAACTTCCCGCCAAGCCCGGATAAGATGGACGAATGGAGAGCTACCATTCAGAGTCTCATCTGTTTTGCCGATCCCGGCAAAACACAAGACGTGGGGCCCTCACGGTGACCACCTACCATGCTGGCAGGACCCTCCGGCTACCTTGCCGGAGACGCCGCGCAAACGGTGCAGTCGCCTCGGCACCCCCCACCATCTCAGTGACCAGCCCGCCGATCAGACGACCATGACATGCTGTCTATGGCTTTGTCAGATCCGCGGTGCCGTCAAGATCAGCGCCAAGTGCTCCGCGAGCTGTGCGATGAAGATGCCCGCACGAAGATCGAGCGGTGCCAGGAAACACACCGTCAATCTGATGACCGTGCCAGACCGGCAGTGAACGTGCTCGCTCTAGTAGCCGATGGGTACTTGCCCTACGACGTGGGGTGTCCGGCGTTTACTCGTGAGCTGCGGCAAGTTTGCTGGCCGTCCGCCCGTGCCTTCAAGCCGGAGCTGCCCGACAAGTACGACGGCACGCTCAACCTAGCCGAGTTCCTTGGCATCTACACCATCGTGGTGGAGGCTACCAGGGGACGGGACGAGAAAGTACTCGCCAACTACTTCCCGTTGGTGCTTCGGCCCAACGTCAGGTCGTGGTTGATGAACTTGCCTGAGGGCTCCATATCTTCTTGGGCGGATCTATGCCATCATTTCATTGGCGCTTACCAGGGTGGCCACAAGCTCCTAGGTCAGCCTAGCGATTTGCAGGTGATCCCCCAAAGAGATGGAGAGAACCTCCGCAAGTACATACAACAGTTCAGCCATGTGCACCACAACATCCCCGACATCCATCCCGCAGCTGTTGTTGCCGCGTTCCACACGATGTGCACAACCGCAGGATACGGTCAGAGATGAATGTCAAGCAGGTCAAGACCATCAACGATCTGTACGCCTTGGTGGATAGATGTGCACGTGCTGAGGAAGGGAGGCGACTCCGCGGGGAAGATGCTGGTGCAAACATCGATTCCGAGAATGACAACGCATCAACCCCACAGAAGAAGAACAGAAAGCGCAACAGAAAGTGCAAGAGCAAGACTATACTGGCCGTCGAGAGCTCCGGCGACACCAATGCCACCAAGAAGCCGAAGGTAGACATCCCCGGCAAGGAGGTTGCCGGGTGCGATGCCTGCCGAGAAGCTGTGGCAGGCGATAAGGCCGGCAAGACCGGCGGGCCGTACTGCAAGATCCACCGCACCAAGGGCCACGACCTCCAGAAATGCCGGCAAGTAGAGCAACTTGCTGAAAAGCAGAAGCAAGAGTATGAGAAGTGTGACAAGGAGAAGGCCCAAGATGGTGCTGGTGGGTCCGGCAAGCAAGACCATGGTGATCGCGGAGGCCGCCGCTGCAAGGCCAACCAGCCAAAAGAGAAGGCTACTCAGGGCCAGCAAGAAGAGGATGATAGTGATGAGGATGGAGGCGGGTCCAGCAAGGAGTTCCAAAATGCGGTGGAATGCCATGTGTGTTGACGGAGGCGCATCTTTGCACTCCTCGCACCGGCAACTAAAGCAGTGGATCCGAGAAGTCAATGCAGCAGAGCCGGTGATGGAGGCACTGTCGGGGGGATGACCCCCGGGTAGGCAACGGAGCCCGAATCCCTTTCGAAAAATCATCAGAGCAAGACAAGTCCCTCTGGCCGGCTTGCCAGGCACGCCGGCTCCCCAGCGCGAGCCGGCTCGGCGTGGCAACCCGGCCTGGCCGGCTGGCCCATGCCGGCTGGCCGCGAGGCGGCAAAGCCTTAGCGACGAAGCAAGCGGTGCTACAGCGCTCGTCCCTTTACCCTGATAGAGCAGGTGAGGTTACAGCTTTCCTTGCGCCCCGCCCGAGGCGGGCGGTGTCAGTGAGGCGCGGTCCTGTAGAAACGGCGGCGCCGACCTCCCTCTGACGATGGACAAGACGCGCCACAGTGCCTCGAACCCAGACTGACGAGACAAGACCCGTCACGATGCCCGCGCCAGGCAGGTGCGGCGCACCTGGCGACCCGGCACCCGGCGACCCGGCATCTCGGCATCTGGCGACCCGGCGACCCGGCCACCGGATCCTGGTCAATGACACCAGGGGCCCGCACCTCTGGAACGTTACCGTTGTAACCCTGGGGGTCGGCCTATAAGACCCCCAGGGAGGCCTCCGTGCAGGGGGGTCGGGGTTTTAGTGGCTGAGAGTTCGAGTTAGTGCGGTAAGGTCAGTTCTCACCCTAGCTAGCTCTCGCCAGATCACGAACACTCGCACAGGAGAGGCAGAACGGTGGCTTAGCCCCTTCTCCCTCCTCCGTCCAAGCAGCTCCAGGAGCGACTCTGTAACCTCTGTGCTTATCAGCTCACACGGCAGGAGTAGGGGTGTTACATCTCCAGAGGGCCCCGAACCTGGGTACGTCTTGTGTCCCGCACTCGCTCGTGCCAACCTCGCCTCCGGAACCCACCGGCGTCCTATCGTAGCCCCACCTCATAAGCCATCTCATGGCATCTGCCGTGAATCACGCACCCCCAGCGAGAATACCACGACAGTTGGCGCCCACCGTGGGGCTGCTCGCGGCGTCGGCCGGAGTCAAGTTCCGGACGAGGCCCTTCACCAGCTCCGTCAAGCGCATCGTGCACGGTTTGGTCCGTGCGCCCCGCACGGCCAAACCGGCCGGCTGCAGCGCTACGCTGGGCGCGGACGTTGCCGGCCCCGCAGGCTGCTTTATCGTCCCCTTCGGCGCGCTGCGCGTCTTCATCGCGCTCGTCCCCGACGTGTTTCCCAGCGAAGTGTGCAACTGCGCCGACTCACCTGTCCCCGTTAGCCGCGCCGTCCCCGACGACGTCGTTGCTCTCTGCGTTCACGCGGAGGTGCTCACCATCGGCACCAGTTCCGGCTCCCCGCACGCCAAGGAGAAGGCTGCCGCTGCCGCCGCCTTGGCTGCGGTTCCGCCTCGCCGGACTGACCCGCTCCACGACACGATCCGGAGTCTGCAAGCCCCCATCACGCCTGACGCCGACGCGGCTGCTGCAGCGGCCCAGCTCAACGAGGGCCGCCAGCATCTGCTGCTCGAGGCCACAGAGCTTGCGGCAACCCGGTGCCGGCTGGAGTCCGCCCAGCGAGAATTCGACAGCGCGCATGGCCTCACTCCGCCTGCCGTCGAGCCCAGCCGGGTCGCGGAGGTGCGGATCCATGGGGGCGCACTCGGCCGTGCGCTAGGCGCAGGCCGACCCGTCTACGACACCCCCGTCAAGAACATGCGCGCGGCGCAGGCCGCGATTGCTGATCTCGAGTTTCTGGAGGGCAAGGAGTTGCTGCAGCAGCAGCAGCGCATCCGCGACCTCATCACCGCGGCGAACGAGCAGCAGCGGCATTTCGACCCGGCGTAGCCATTCGGCTCCGCCTCAAGAAGAACCGGGGACCCGGAGAGGGCTCTCCGGGATGCGCGGCAGACGTCTTCGCACGCCACTAGCGCAAGCCGCTCTGGCCGGCACCGGTCCGGCCGGAGCCGGCACAACCGCGCCACCACCGCAGGAGACGGCAACGCTGGCGAAACGGCCGGCGACGGCCGGGTTCAGCAGCCGGAGCCTCCCGTGCGGCCGGCTCGGCGGCCCGAGCCGGCCCCGGAGGCTCCTGCTCCCCGCGGTCCCGTGACCGACCGAATCGGCCTCCGCGTTCCCGTGGCTGACCGGCTCAGCCCCCGTCACCGCATCGACCGGCTGGCGCGCTCCACGGCCCTGGAGGAGGAAAGCTCTGTTGGCCCGGCGTGCTTGGGCCCCCGCATTCGCGAAGAACCCTTCCCCAAAGGCTTCTCGCTGCCTCGCGACTCGCCAAAATACACCGGCGCCACCAAGCCGGAGGACTGGCTAACCGACTACACCACAGCTGTTGGCATAGCCGGCGGCAACCGGCGTGTGGCTGTCCGTTACGTCCCCCTCATGCTGCTCGGTTCGGCCCGGACGTGGCTCAACAGCCTCCGTGCCGGCAGCGTGAACTCCTGGCTGGATTTCGAAGAAGCATTCGTCTGCAACTTCACCAGCACCTACACGTGACCCGGCAAGCCTCGCCAGCTCTCCATGTGCATCCAGAAGCCGGGCGAGCCCCTGCGCGACTTCCTCACGCGGTGGACGGAGCTTCGCAACTCCTGCGAAGGGGTCCACGAGGTCCAGGCCGTCCAATACTTCATCGACGGATGCCTAGACGGCACTCTGGTCAAACACCGGCTGGTGTGCGACGAGCCGGAGACCCTGGCGGAGCTCATGGCCGTGGCGGACAAATACGCTACGGCCGACTCCGCGATGGATGTGAAGATCACGATCGGCGCGGACGGCAAGCTTCTCCCGGCCCAGCCGGCTCCCCCCAAGCCGGCTGGCGACAACAGCCAGCGCCGGCAAGACGGCAACAACAATGGCAAGCGCCGGAGCGACCAGCTGGTGCCTCGCTACGACCACCGGCAAGTCGCTGCCGTGGAGAGGGAGCAGCCGGCCGAGCAAGGCCCCAGCCAGCGCCCGCGCACCGGCAAGGCCGTCTGGCGGCCCAAGCTGACCTTCGAGCAGATGCTCGACGCCCCCTGCAAAAACCACAGTGGCGCGAAGCCATCGACGCACACGCTCCGGCAGTGCAGCTTCACGCAGCGCTTCTTGAAGAGCAACCTTCCACCCCCGCCGCCTGGAGCCAGCTCGTAGCAGCCGCCGCTGCCGCTGCCTCCGCCGCCACCCGGCGCCCTCGCCGACAACCCTTTCCCGCGCTTGGATGCATCCTACGTCGTCTTCACCAGCGAGGGGGATGACAAGCACGCCAAGCGCCAGCACTCGGCCGAGGTGAACGCCGTCGTCCCTCCGGTTCCCCAGTACATGCACTGGTCCGACCGACCGGTGAGCTGGACCCGGGAGGATCACCCGGCCGTCATGCCCACGCCGGGCGGCTACGCCCTCGTGCTCAACCCCACCTTCGTCTCCGAGAAGCGCACCTACCGCTTTTCGCGGGTGCTGATCGACGGCGGCAGCAGCATCAACATCCTCTACCGCGACACGTTGACCAAGCTCGGCATCGAGGCGCGACAGCTGGAGCCGACCCGGACAGTGTTCCACGGCATCGTGCCGGGACACTCCTGCTCCCCGATCGGCTGGCTCCGGCTCGACGTCCTTTTCGGCTCCAGTAGCCATTTCCGCCGCGAGCCGATCTGGTTCGAGGTGGTCGACCTGGCCAGCCCCTACCACGCGCTGCTGGGCCGGCCCGCGATGGCCAAGTTCATGGCGGTCCCCCACTACGCCTACCTGAAGTTGAAGATGCCGGGTCCCAAGGGCCTCATCACCATCATCGGCGACTACAAGAAGTCCCTCGAGTGCGCCAAAGCCGGCTCCCAGCTGGCCGAGTCGCTGGTCATCGCTGAGGAGAGGCGCCAGCTCGACAGGATCGTGGCGCTGGTTAACGCGCAGTCGGCTGTGCCGGCTCCGCCCAAGCCGGCCGACAAAGCCTCCTTCAAGCCGGCCAAGGACACGAAGCGGGTCCCGCTCGACCCGGCTGACCCCAGCTCCAGCAAGTACGTCGTCGTGGGTGCTGGCCTCGACAGCAAATAGGAAGGCGAGCTCGTCGATTTCCTCCGTGAGAATCTGGACATCTTCGCATGGTCTCCCAAAGACATGCCGGGTGTCCCGAGGGAATTCGCCGAGCACAAACTTCACGTCCGCAAGGATGCCAAGCCCGTCCGGCAGCCGCTGCGCCGTTTCTCCGAGGAGAAGCGAAGAACCATCGGCGAAGAGATCACCCGGCTGCTCAAAGCCGGGTTCATCATGGAAGTATTCCACCCCGAATGGCTGGCCAACCCGGTCCTCGTCCTGAAGAAAAACGGTACTTGGCGCATGTGTATCGACTACACCAGCCTGAACAAGGCATGCCCCAAGGACCCGTTCGCTCTGCCGCGGATTGACCAAGTCATCGACTCCACAGCCGGCTGCGAGCTCCTGTCCTTCCTGGACGCCTACTCCGGCTACCACCAGATCAAGCTGGACCCGGCCGACGCCCTCAAGACGTCCTTCATCACGCCCTTCGGGGCGTACTGCTACATCACCATGTCGTTCGGGCTGAAGAACGCCGGCGCCACCTTCCAGCGCTGCATGCAGAAATGCCTGCTGCCCCAGCTCGGCAGAAATGTGCACGTCTACGTCGACGACATCGTGGTGAAGACCAAGCAGCACCTCATGCTCCTGGCCGACCTCAAGGAAACCTTCGCCAATCTGCGCCGGTTCCGGATCAAGCTCAACCCGGAGAAATGCGTCTTCGGCGTGCCGGCTGGCCAGCTCCTCGGTTTCCTCATCTCGGCGCGCGGCATCGAGGCCAACCCGGAGAAGATCAAGGCAATCGAGAGCATGCGCAAGCCGACCCGGCTGCGCGACGTCCAGAAGTTCACCGGCTGCTTGGCCTCTCTCAGCCGGTTCGTCAGCCGGCTGGGAGAGAGGGCCCTGCCCCTGTATCAGCTGATGAAGAAGACGGCGGCGTTCGAGTGGAGCGACCAGGCGGACGAAGCCTTCCGCGACCTCAAGCGCATGCTGTCAAACGCGCCCGTCCTGGCCGCGCCGGCTGAGAAAGAGCCACTCCTGCTATACATCGCCGCCACCTCTCGCGCGGTCAGCACGGTGCTAGTCGTCGAGCGCCCGGAGGAGTGCAAGGTGCAGCCGGTCCAGCGTCCGGTGTACTACCTCAGCGAGGTGCTCTCCGCCTCCAAGCAGAGTTATCCCCACTACCAGAAGATGTGCTACGGCGTGTACCTTGCCGCCAAGAAGCTGAGGCAGTACTTCCAAGAGCACGCCATTACCGTGGTGAGCACGGCCCCCATCGGCGAGATCGTGGGCTGCCGGCATGCCTCTGGCCGGGTGGCCAAGTGGGCCCTCGAGCTAGCCGACCACACAATCCTCTACGAGCCGCGCACCACCATCAAGTCCCAAGCGCTGGCCGACTTCCTCGTCGACTGGACCGAGACGCAATACCTGCCGCCGGCGCCGGAGTTGACTCACTGGCGCATGCACTTTGACGGCTCCAAGATGCGCAACGGCTTGGGAGCCGGCATCGTGCTGTCCTCCCCCAAGAACGACCGGCTGCGGTACGTGCTCCAGATCCATTTCGCCGCCTCCAACAACGTCGCCGAGTACGAAGCTCTCGTGCATGGCCTCCGGCTGGCCAGGGAGATCGGCATCCGGCGCATCCTCTGCTACGGCGACTCAGACCTGGTGGTGCAGCAAGTTTCCGGCGATTGGGACGCCAAAGACGCCAACATGGCCAGCTACCGTTTCCTGGTCCAGCTACTCTCCGGCGGGTTCGATGGTTGCGAGTTCCTCCACGTCCTACGTACCGACAACGAAGCAGCCGACGCCTTGGCCAAAGTAGGCTCCACCCGGCAGGCCATCCCGTCCGGCGTCTCCCTCGAGCACCTGCGGAAGCCGTCCATCAAGCCGTCTCCTGAGTCGGAGTCCATCTTCGTCCCGGACGACCCCAGCGCGCCCCCACCCAGCCCTGGGATTCCCGGCCCAAGCTCGAGGACTGCCAGCACCAGCCCGGGGACTGCCGTCTCCAGCTCGGGGGTTGCCGTCTCCGGCTCGGGGGCTGCCGGCTCCAGCCCGGAGACTGCCGGCTCCGGCTCGGGGGCTGCCGTCCTGGGTCCCATCCCGGCGACCGTCCTCATGGTGGTCACGGCGCCCTCCTGGGCTCAGCCAATCCTTGCCTTCTTGGAAGACGGCGAACTTCCCATCGACGAAACTGAAGCCCGGCAAGTGCAGTGGCGCGCGTCCGCCTACGGCATCATCAACCACGAGCTCGTCAAGCGCAGCACGACGGGCGTGTTCCAGCGCTGCATCGAGCAGAGCAAAGGGATCGAGATCCTCCTCGACATCCACCAGGGCGAGTGCGGGCACCACGCCGCCTCGAGATCCCTGGTGGCCAAAGCATTCCGGCACGGTTTTTACTGGCCCACGGCCCTGCAAGACACCGAGGAACTGGTCCTCAAGTGCGAGGGCTGCCAACGCTTCAGCAAGCGCAGCCGCCAGCCGGTTTCGGCCCTCCGAACCATCCCGATCACATGGCCCTTTGCCGTCTGGGGACTCGACATGGTGGGGCCCTTCAAGACCGCCCGAGGAGGCATGACGCATCTCCTCGTCGCCATCGACAAATTCACCAAGTGGATCGAGGCCAGGCCGATCAAGAAGCTCGATGGGCCCATGGCCGTCCGATTCATCAAGGATACCGCGGTTCGCTACGGCATGCCGCACATCATCATCACCGACAACGGCACCAACTTCGCCAAGGGCGCGCTGGCTCACTACTGCTTTGCATCCGGCATCCGGCTCGACTTGGCCTCCGTCGCCCATCCCCAGTCGAACAGCCAAGTCGAGCGGGAAAACGGCCTCGTCCTAGCCGGCATCAAGCCGTGACTCATCGAGCCACTCGTGCGCTCACCCGGCAGCTGGCTCGACGAGCTGTCGGCCGTCCTCTGGAGCCTCCGGACGACGCCGAACTGCTCCACCGGGTTCACCCCGTTCTTCCTCGTCTACGGAGCTGAAGCCATCATTCCAACCGACGTCGAGTTCGACTCACCCCGGGTGGCGATGTACACCGAAGCCGAAGCAAAAGAAGCACGCGAAGACGGCGTTGATCTACTCGAGGAGGCACGCCTCCTGACCCTCAGCCGGTCCGCCATCTACCAACAAGGACTGCGCCACTACCACAGCAAGAAGATCAAGCCCCTCGCATTCTGCGAAGGCGACCTCGTATTCCGGCTCATCCAGCGAACAGCCGGGCAGCACAAGCTGGCCTCCCCCTGGGAAGGCCCCTTCATCGTCAGCAAGGCTCTCTGCGACCAGAACGCATACTACCTCATCGACGCGCAGAAGCCGAACAAGCGAAAGCGAGATGCTGCCGGCGAGGAGTCCAGCCGGCCCTGGAACGCGGAACTCCTCCGTCCGTTTTACAGTTAAACCCATGTATGTATGCATCACCATCTTTTGGACTTAATCAAAACAGGCAGCTCCCCCGTTCTTATGTTTCCTGCCGAGTCGGCGCAGCCAGCTCGGGGGCTCCCTTTTTCCCGCTTTATTCTGTGTCTACACACAACCATGTTTTTTCTAATTTCGGGGGCTAGCCGGCTAGACCACGCCCCGTCTTTTTTCCCTTAGTCCGTCTCGGAGTGTACGATCCGCCAAAGCCCTCTCTTCGCCAGCCACAGCCGGCTCCCGGCTGTCCGGCCGGCAAGAGCCAAAGGCCGGAAGCATCGTTACGCAAGAACGACTAAGGAGACAGCCCGGCACGGCCAACCCGGCTTAACCCGTTTTATCTCGCCTGTTCGCCGCATGACCGGCTGTGCGCCAAGCGGCCTCGCCGCCTGCCGCCAGCCGGCCCAGTGGGTGTTTCGCTCGCGCTCAACGTCCGAAAAAGCCTAAGTACTGTGCGTTCGCTCTCAAAGCCGAGTTCCCGTCCTAGCCACAGTCCGCAACCCGGCTGTCTGGCTAGCGGGAAGGAAGCCTAGAGAAATGACAAACAGGAAAAGGCCCAAGGCCGAACAGCAGAAAGTGAAATCACCACGACAGTTGGCGCCAAATCGCATGCCAAATTTATATATAGCATGGGCCTTCGGCCACGAGTTCATTACATTGAACTACACCCCCAGTGGGTGGACCTGCTACCTAACAAAAGTTTGAGCACAGAAAAAACAAAGGCCCTAAGCGGCACCCGAGTCGTCTCCGGCCGGCATCGGCCCAGCCAAGGTGGACGCAGCCGCCGGGTTGGGTCCAGCGCTCTCCGCCGTCCTCTCCGCCGTGGCGTCGTCGTCCGCGTCAGTCTCGTCGTCGGCATAGGCACCCGTCTCGGCCGAGCTGCCGTCCGGGTCGTCGAGCAGAAGGCCGAGCGTGTCGGCAGGGAGCTCCTCGCCGTCTTCCGTCCGCTCGACAACGAACTCGTCGTGCGGGGCGAACGCTGCCAAGTAGCTGGCCCGCCCAGCGATCCGCTGCGCCCGCGCCGCCATGTCCTCCTCCGCGCCGGCCCGCTGCGCCGCCAGACGGTCGAGGTCCACGCCTGGATACCACGACACGACGAAGCGCAGCGCCGTCTCCACGCCGCCCGGGCCGCGGAGGCCCTCCACGCACCGAGTCGCTCCACGCCGGCCTCCAGCCACCGCGCCAGCCAGGTGACGCTGTTCGGCGCCACCGCGCTCGGCCAGAGGCCGCTCGCCATGCCCAAGCCGGCCTCGAACAGGCGGCGCATCTGCTCCTCCACGGCCCGAAGACGGGCCTCGCCGGCAAGAACAAGCTTCGAGAAGGACCAGGCGGCGTACGCGTCGATCTCCGCCCCCAGCTCGCGCTGCTCGGCCCGGTGGGCGTACACGGCCGCATCAGCCGCCTCCTGTGTCATCGGGAAGACTCCTGGCAAAGGAAAGAAACAAGTCAGTCAAAAAAGGCAACTTGCCGGCTTCGCCAGCCGGCCCGAAGAAAGAGATGATACTTACGGGCGAAGGTCTCGTCAAGGTGCTGCGCCTCGCCCAGCATCCCGCTCTCCCAGATCTCCGACGCGCGAGCCCGGGCCTCGAGATCCTTCTCGAGCTGGGCGATCTTCCTGCCGGCGTCCGCCAGCTCCTCGGCCGCCTTGCCGCGCTCCTCCACCAACCGGCCCAGCTCCGCCTGATGGGCCTCCTCCGCCCTGGCCTTCTCAGCCACCATCCGGTCCACCTCGGCCTGGAGCCGGTAGCGGTCGCCGACGGCGAGGTCGCGCTGCTGGCCGGCTTCCGCAAGCCGGCCTCGAAGGCCTGGCACCTCGGCTGCATCGGCTGCGCGACAAGATTCCCGGTCAGATGCCGGAAGCAAGGATTATAAGAAAAAGTCAAGGCTCTAAGATTCGACCCGGCTGCTCCGTAGTCCGGCCCGAATCTCGGGGGCTACACCCAGTGGGTGCGCTGGCGCACACCCACTGAAGGCACGAAGGCATACCTTGGACCCGATGCAGCTCCTCCTCCGAGGCGGCGAGCCGGGTTCTGGCCTCGTGGTACCGTTCCCGGAGCCGGTTGAATGCGCTGGCCCGCAGGTCGTACAGATGCTGCGCGCTGACAAAAGATTAAGATAATGCAAAAGACGGCCATAAGATTCGACACGTCTGCTCCGCAGCCCGGACGAACCTCGGGGGCTACACCCAGTGGGTGCGCTGGCGCGCCCCCACTGATTCAACAATCAACATAGAAGAAAAAGCACACCGCGATCGCCTACTCCAGCTGCCGTGCCCGGTCCAGCTCCTCCCGGAGGAAGGCCTGCAGGCGCTCGTCCCGGCCGCGAAGTTGCGAGCGCAAGGCATCCGCCGCATCGTCCTCCCGGGTTCGCGGCCCCACCACGGCCTCGCTGGAGCTCACCCACGGAAGCTGAAGTGCGGTCCCGGCGCCGGATCCACTTCCACCAGGCCTCTATGGGTCCATGGCAGCTTGGGGCGGCACGACCGCCAGGGTGCCGGTGCCTTCTGCCGCGGCCCCCGCGGCCAGCGTCGACTGCGCTTGGCCGGATGGCGCGGAGTCCGCCTCGCGCCTCTCCCCGCCGTCCTCGCCTCCCTCCGCCGGGTTGGCCCGGGGCGGCGTGTCCACGACGATCTCCTCGTCAACGTCCGACCCGCCGCCGGCCGGCTCCGCCCTCGTCTCCGGATCGCCCGCTCCCGCCGGCTGCGGCTCAATGACCGTCACCGCCGGCGCCGAGCCCGTCTCCATCTCCGGCCAGGCCGGATCCGTGGTAGGCCTGGCACGCGTCGCCGAGGCCCTCTCCCACGCCTGGGCCGAGGCCTCCCGCATCGCCTTCTCGGCCTCAGCCCGGTCCCGCCAGGCGGCATGCGTCGCCGCCTCAAGATCCTGGCCGGACTGACGGGCCTCGAGTTCTTCCTCCCCGGACCGACTCGGCGGAGGGTCGACGGCGCCGCTCCTGGTCTTCCTCCAGGTGACCTCGCCCGCCGCGGCCTCTGTCGCCGCCACCGCCAAGTCAAGAGCCGACCTGTGCACGGCGGATTCGTCACGGCGAAGGCATAAGGAAGAAAAAAGATAATCCACGAGACGACAGTTGGCGCCCCACAAATAAGGCAAGGAGCACTTACCCGATGACCGTCGGGGGCTCCCGCCTCGGCCCTACGGATGGGGCGAGCCGGCGCTTCTTCTTCACGACGGCCCTCGCGCGCGCCGGCTCTGCCGCCGGGCGTTTCGCGGCCGGTCTCGCCTCGACCGCCTCCTTCCCGTGCGGCCGGCTGGCGGTCGCCGCCGCGCGAGCCGGCCCGACGCCAGCCGCCTTTCGCAGCCGTCTTGGGGGGTCGACGCTGGCGTCCTCCCTGGCCGAGGGCGCTGCACCGTGGGCGTCGGTCAGGCTCTACTCGTCGTCATCCGGCCAGTCCCACGGTAGACCTGGAGGCGGAGACTTACCTGCGACCCGCGACCCGCCGGCTACGGCGTCGGCCAGGTGCGCCTCGACCGCCCCCTCCTCCGCCTCGGCGCCGGCCTCCTCCACATCCGAGAAGGGCAGGTCGGCTAGCAGGATCTGGGCGTTCGGCCCGTCGTGGTTCCGATGGCTGGCGAATAGCTGCGGCCATCTCGCGGCGTCAGGACGCAAGAATAACGTCGAAGCGGCAAAATATAAAGACCAAGGACTCACCGCAGGCGCCGGGTTCTCCCGGTGAAAGGGCGCCTTCCCGAAACTCCACTCCCCCTCCTTCAGCGCGGCCTTGGAGATGTAGTTGACCCGCTGGACGATCCCAGCCGGCGTCAGCTCCTTGGTCGACATCCGGGTCGGGTCGTGCCGGCCGCTCATGTCGCCAATCCGGTGTGCCCGGCGCTGCAGCGGCAGAACCCGGCGGGCGATGAAGGCCGTGATGAGATCAGCCGGCTTCAGCCCTTCGTTCCTCGTCAGCTCCCTGACCCGGCCGCAGATCTTCTCCATCTCCTTCGACGGCTCCTTGGGGCGGTACCCCCAATTCGGTTTCTCGAGCGGCGGCGCGTCAAAGAATGGCGGAAGGTTGATGACGTCGACAGCCGGGTCGGCGTTCCGGACGTAGAAAAACGTCGACTGCAACTTCTTGGCCGAGTCCTCAAGCGGCAGCTTGGGAAACGGCCCGTTTGGCCGGCCGGTGACCACCGCTGCGTCGCAGTCGGACATGGCGCCGGCTGACACTCCCTGCTGCTTGAGGAAGAACATCATCGCCCACAGCTCCACAGTCGGCAGCATCCCGAGATAGCCTTCGCAGAGCGTGGCAAAGCCGGCTACCTGCAACACGGCGTTGGCGCCGAGATGATGCGGCTGCAGCCCGAAGAAATTGAGCCACGCGCGGAAGAAGAGACTCGCGAGGAGGCCGAGCCCGCGCTCGAAGTGCGAGAAGAAGACCACATGCTCGCCCTCCTGCGGCGCCGGCACCCTCTCCGGGCCCGGCGCGCGCGCGAGTAGCGCCTCCGCCGGCGGCAGCCGCTTCGTGCGGCGGAGGTACCGGATGTTTTCTCCGTCATGATGGAGCCCTCCCAAGAGCCTTTCGGCAGCGCCATTGGGGAGGGTTTTCCGCGGGCGGCGAGATTCGGCGATGGATAGGAGGAAGAGAGGAGGAGGGCGGCGCGCTGCGGGCTTCGGGTCGCGGCGTGCAGCAGGCGTGGGCGAGGCGACGACGGCGGCAGCACTTCGCTTGGGCACGGCGGAGAAGGAGAGGAAGCAGAGGAGGAGCAAGGGGTAGGGGTGCGAGCGCGGGCGTCTCCGTCGCACTCCCCCCTTCTCGTTTATAACCACGCGAAATCGTGGGGGAGTGGGATCGGCTGCGCCCCCAATCCCCACTCCCCCGCACTGCGCGCGCGCGTTCCCCACGCGCGGTAACTACGCGGGGAAGCACAATCGCCAACGGTCGCCGCAGTGAATCCCCTGCGCGCGGGCCGAGGGCGTGTAGTGGCGGGCCCGAGCCGCGGTCACGTCCCGTCACGCGCGTGGGCTGGCAGGCCTTGCCCACCGCAAGACCGCACGTGGCAGCCCGTCGAGCTGCGGCGGGCGCAAATCGGCGTGAGAAGCAAGACCCATCTGGTGAGCGTTTTCGTTTACCGCTTAGGCCGGGGTGCCGCGACCCGGCCCCCGGAGGCCGGCCCCCCAGCGGGTGTCCCTGGCGTCCGCTGCCGCGAAGCTGGCAAGCTGCCAGGCGAAGCCGCCCGGCCGGACTCCGGCGCTTCATCAACAGAACCGGCTCCTCAGGGTGGTAAGCTGCAAAGGCTCCCCTGCCTGAAGCCGGCGAACCTTCACAGCTTCGGGGACTACTGTCGGGGGGATGACCCCCGGGTAGGCAACGGAGCCCGAATCCCTTTCGGAAAATCATCAGAGCAAGACAAGTCCCTCTGGCCGGCTTGCCAGGCACGCCGGCTCCCCAGCGCGAGCCGGCTCGGCGTGGCAACCCGGCCTGGCCGGCTGGCCCATGCCGGCTGGCCGCGAGGCAGCAAAGCCTTAGCGACGAAGCAAGCGGTGCTACAGCGCTCCTCCCTTTACCCTGACAGAGCAGGTGAGGCTGCAGCTTTCCTTGCGCCCCCGCCCGAGGCGGGCGGTGTCAGTGAGGCGCGGTCCTGTAGAAACGGCGGCGCCGACCTCCCTCTGACGATGGACAAGACGCGCCACAGTGCCTCGAACCCAGACCGACGAGACAAGACCCGTCACGATGCCCGCGCCAGGCAGGTGCGGCGCACCCGGCGACCCGGCGACCCGGCATCCTGGCATCTGGCGACCCGGCGACCCGTCCACCGGATCCTGGTCAAAGACACCAGGGGCCCGCGCCTCTGGAACGTTACCGTTGTAACCCTGGGGGTCGGCCTATAAGACCCCCAGGGAGGCCTCCGTGCAGGGGGGGTCGGGGTTTTAGTGGCTGAGAGTTCGAGTTAGTGCGGTAAGGTCTGTTCTCACCCTAGCTAGCTCTCTCTCCAGATCACGAACACTCGCACAGGAGAGGCAGAACGGTGGCTTAGCCCCTTCTCCCTCCTCCATCCAAGCAGCTCCAGGAGCGACTCTGTAACCTCTGTGCTTATCAGCTCACACGGCAGGAATAGGGGTGTTACCTCTCCAGAGGGCCCCGAACCTGGGTACGTCTTGTGTCCCGCACTCGCTCATGCCAACCTCGCCTCCGGAACCCACCGGCATCCTATCGTAGCCCCACCTCATAAGCCATCTCATGGCATCTGCCGTGAATCACGCACCCCCAGCGAGAATACCACGACAGGCACATAAGCCACTCAAGTGGTCACACTCGCCCATCGTCTTTGATGTCGAGAACCACCCTGATCGTACCACTGCGGTCGGGTGCTTGCCGTTGTTGGTCTCACCAACAATTCGGAACCTCAAGGTGCCAAAGATGCTGGTTGACGGTGGAGCTGGCTTGAACTTGAGAGATAATTCGATGTGTTTGCTTGGCAAGCATCTGACATCCCCGGTGTTCCTAGGGAGGTAATTGAGCACCACCTTGCTGTCTGCCCTCATGCGAGGCCCGTCAAGCAGAAGATCAGAAAGCAAGCCTTGGAGCAGCAAGAGTTCATTGTCGAGGAGATTAAGAAGTTAGAAGCAGCAGGCCTGGTTAGAGGAGTGCTACACCCTACGTGGTTAGCCAATCCGGTGGTGGTACGCAAGGCGAACGGGAAGTGGAGTTTTTGTATCGACTTCACTGATATAAATAAAGCCTGTCCCAAGGACCCTTTCCCTTTGCCGCGCATTGACCAGATTGTAGACTCCACTGCCGGCTGTGACCTACTCTCTTTCGTTGATGCCTATTCTGGTTATCATCAGATTTTTATGGCCAAGGAAGATGAGGAGAAGACCGCATTCATCACTCTATGTGGCACATACTGCCTTTTGTGTATGCCTTTTGGACTGAAGAGTGCCGGAGCAACCTTTGCCAGAGCGGTCCAGATTGGTTTTGAGCCACAGTTGCACAGAAATGTGGAAGCTTATATGGATGACATTGTGGTCAAGACCAGAGATAAGTCAACACTGATCCAGGATCTCGAGGAAACTTTTGCCAACTTGCGCAAGCTCAACTTGAAGCTCAACCCCGAGAAGTGTGTGTTCGGTGTTCTGTCCGGCAAGCTTCTTGGTTTCTTTGTGTCTCAGAGGGGGATTGAAGCCAACCCCGACAAGATCAGGGCAATTGAGTAGATGGAAGCACCGAGATGCGTCAAGGATGTCAGGCGTCTTGCCGGCTGCGTTGCCACCCTCAGCGGGTTCATCTCCAAATCGGCAGAGCGCGCTTTGCCATTTTTCAAGATATTGAAAAAGGCAGGTCCAGTGAATTGGACTCCGGAAGCGGAGGCCGCACTCCGGGATTTGAAGGAGTACCTGTCCTCTCCGCCAGTCCTAGTTGCACCTAGGCCGCAAGAGACATTGCTGCTATACTTAGCGGCGATGAATCAAGTGGTTAGTGCTGCACTTGTGGCAGAAAGAGAGGTAGATGAGGAAGAGGTAGCAGCCGTAGAGCCACGACCCGACGAGCCGGAATCTTTTCCGGCAAGGTCAGGTGCCGACAAGCCAGAGATTGTGCAAGCCAACCAGTCAGATCAGCAAGTTGTGAAGAAGAAGATGGTGCAGCGCCCAGTTTACTTCGTCAGCTCCCTCTTGCAAGGGGCTAGGTCAAGGTACTCTAGTGTGCAAAAGTTGCTTTTTGGCCTTCTCATGGGCTCAAGGAACCTGTGCCATTATTTTCAAGCACACCCAGTCACCGTCGTCACTCGCTTTCCGTTGCAACGTATCTTGAGAAATCTAGAGGCAACCGGCAGGATTGTGGAGTGGGAATTAGAGTTATCAAGTTTTGATCTGAAGTTTGAGAGCACCTCGATGATTCAGAGCAGAGCCTTGGCAGAATTCATTGCAGAATGGACCCCAACACCAGATGAAGAAAAACCAGAGACCTCTTTCCCTGGCAAGGAAACAATTGACGATTGGGTCATGTAATTTGACGGTGCTTTCACGCTGAAAGGCGCCGGTGCTGGTGTGCTGCTTATAGCACCCACCGGAGAGCACCTCAAGTACGTGGTCCAGATGCAGTTCCCCAGGGAGTAGGCCACCAACAACACTACTGAGTACGAGGGTTTGCTTGCCGGTCTATGCATTGCAATCGACCTTGGTATCCGGAAACTGATTATCAGAGGTGACTCGCGGCTTGTGGTGAGGCAGGTCAACAAGGATTACCAGAGCCCTTTGATGGAGGCATATGTCGATGAAGTGAGAAAGTTGGAAGAGCACTTTGACGGTCTGCAAGCAGAGCACGTTCCTCATTCCCGGAATGAGATTGCCGACGACCTTTCAAAAGATGCCTGTGGAACCAGGAACTTTTGTGCTCCAACTAACTCAGCCATCCGTTACAACATCGAAGCTGGCGAAGAAAAGAAAACAAGATGTTGATGGTTACTTTCCGGCAGAGCTACCCATAGCCACCAAGAAAGCAGATACCACCAACAAGCTACCCTTTGCCGGTGAGCCACAGCATCCGGCAAGCCAAATCCTTGCCGTCGAAGCAAGCGTTCCCGCAGAGGAAGAAATGCCTTTAGTCCTTGTCGTCGAGCCGCAAGCTCCGACATGGACGCAACCGATTGTCCAGTTCCTTCAGACAGGAGACCTTCCCGATGAGCAAGAAGATGCAGAAAGAGTGGCTCGTCAATCAAGAATGTACAAGTTTATTGACAGTACCTTATACAGGAGGAGACCAAACGAGGTAAAATTGAAATGCATCTCCCGGGAAGATGGACAAAGGCTATTGGAAGAGATACATGAAGGGATGTGCGGCTCTCATATTGGGTCACGCGCACTTGTCGGCAAGGCGTTCCGTCAAGGATTCTACTGGCCGACAGCCCTTCAAGACGCCTTAGCAGTGGTTATCAGGTGCGAAGCATGCCAGTTCCACTCCAAGGACATCCACCAACCAGCTCAAGCCCTCCAAACCATCCCTCTTTCCTGGCCCTTCTCGGTCTGGGGGCTCGACATTGTTAGCCCTTTCCCCCGTGCCACCGGGGGCTTTGAATTCTTGTACGTTGCAGTCGACAAGTTTACAAAGTGGCCTGAGGTAGAGCCAGTGAGAAAGGTGACGACACAGTCAGCTATCAAGTTCCTCAAAGGATTGGTTGCCTGTTTTGGTGTACCCAACAGGATCATTACCGAGAACGGCACCCAATTCACGAGCTGCGCCTTCACATCATATTGCCAAGAATTTGGAAATAAGATCTGCTATGCCTCCGTTGCTCACCCGAGAAGCAATGGGCAGGTAGAGAGGGCAAATGCGGAAGTGCTGTGTGGTCTAAAGACCAGAACTTTCGACAAGTTGCACTAGTTTGGAAGGTGCTAGGTGGAAGAACTGCTGCCGGTTCTTTGGTCAATCAGAACGACACCAAATATAGCCACTGGCCAGACACCCTTCTCCCTTGTATATGGTGCAGAAGCGGTGCTCCCTAGAGAACTCAAATACGGGTCACCTCGAGTCTTGGCCTTCTATGAGGAGGACCAGGATGAGCTGCCGCATGATGATGCCATGTGTAGGATCAAAAGTATGTCTAGAGGGGGGGGTGATTAGACTACTTGACCAAATAAAAATCTATCCTTTTCCCAATTTTAGTTGTGGGCAGATTTTATCAAGTACACAAGTCAAGTAACACCCTACACGTGCAATTCTAAGAGTGTGGCAGCGGAAAGTAAGCAATTGCACATGTAAGTAAAGGAGGGGATCGGAGATTTCAAACGCAATGAAGACACGATGATTTTTGGCGTGGTTCCGATAGGTGGTGCTATCGTACGTCCACATTGATGGAGACTTCAACCCACGAAGGGTAACGGCTGCGCGAGTCCACGGAGGGCTCCACCCACGAAGGGTCCACGAAGAAGCAACCTTGTCTATTCCACCATGGCTTACGTCCACGAAGGACTAGCCTCACTCGGGTAGATCTTCACGAAGTAGGCGATCTCCTTGCCCTTACAAACTCCTTGGTTCAACTCCACATCATGTCGGAGGCTCCCAAGTGACACCTAACCAATCTAGGAGACACCACTCTCCAAAAGGTAATAGACGGTGTGTAGTTGATGAACTCCTTGCTCTTGTGTTTCAAATGATAGTCTCCCCAACACTCAGTTCTCTCTCACAGATTTTGCTATGGTGGAAGAAGGATTTGAGTGGAAAGCAACTTGGGAAGGCTAGAAATCAAGGTTCAAAGGGTAGGAATGGAATCTCTTAATCTCAACACATGAGTAGGTGGTTCTCTCTCAGAAAATGTATGGTGGAAGTGTATGCACGTTCTGATGGCTCTCCTTTCTGAGGAAGAGAGGGTGGAGGGGTATATATAGCCTCCACACAAAATCCAACCGTTACACACTTTTGACCCAACTCGGTGGCACCGATCAGAAATCTCGGTGGCGCCGACTTGTGTAAAAGATATGAACATTAGGAATCTCGGTGGGACAGACGAGAACAACTCGGATGGACCGATGAGCAATGGTTAGGGCAAACCTCGTCTCGGTGGCACCGATTGCATCATCTCGATGGGACCGAAGTGAAGCAATTAGGCAACAGAGAGTTGGCAAGCCATCTTGGTGGTACCGATTGCAAATCTCGGTGGGACCGAAATAATTGCAACAAGTAACAGAGAGTTGGCAAGGACATCTCGGTGGGACTGAGATCCGTATCGGTGGATCCGATTTGTAAGGGTTTTGGCAGTGGCTAAGTCCAAATTAACTCGGTGGCTCCAGATAGGAATGAATCGGTGGGGCCGAGTTGGAATGTAGGTTTTGGACATATTTGGATGGAGAAAGTGGTTGAGGATTTTGGAGCAATGTCACTAAGCACTTGAGCAAATAGATCATTAAGCGACACCTCATCCCCTTTTAATAGTATTGGCTTTCCTATGGACTCAATGTGATCTTGGATCACTTAACAAAAATGTAGAGTCTTGAGCTTTTGCCAATCCATGTCCTTAGCATTTTGAGGGGTCCACATCTCTAGTTCTTGCCATGCCAATCATTGAACATCCTGAAATATTTAACTTGAATGGACATTAGTTCAATGAGATATATGTTGTTATGAATTACCAAAACCACCCGGGGATTAGTTGCACTTTCAATCTCCTCCTTTTTGGTAATTGATGACAACATATAGATCAAAGCTTTGACAAATGATTAAATGAATGAAGTACATCGTCGCTTTGAGAAGTATGTGATATGCAAGAGCTCCCCCTAAATTTGTGCATTATTAAAAATTTGCGTTTGAATGCAAATGCACAATCGATTAGGATCATGGGTCACTCTTCCATGTCACATACGACTTGGAGGAGCGTGCAAAATGATATGAATGGAATAGTTGGCACTCATCACCAAAAACTCAACTGAATGATCATACAAAGATAATGAGAAGGATAAGCATTAAGCATCACATGAAGCATAGTATGATCAATCACACACAAAATATCTCACAGGCACATAGTATCTCACAAGCGCATCACACCAAAGTTGCAAAAACCAAATAGTAGCAATAACTCAAGAAAAAACCAACAAGCAAAAGCGAGACACTCTCTCTCGATGCCTAATGATCTATACAAATCCTCCCCCTTTGGCAACAAGTACCAAAAAGTTTGACTGGTATAGAGCTATACGTCTCTCTAGGCACGATCCTCGACAGCTCCTGAAGGTGATCTCTGGCTGGCAGCTCCGGTGTGCATAGATGACATTGAGAGAAGTGCATCTGTGAAGGCTTCAGCTGACGTCTGCTGGGCTGGTGGAGTAGAGACTGAAGGTGGCACTATAGCAACAGCAGCAGGTGCAGAAACTGTAGTCCTCGTATCTCCAACAGGCACTGCAGCATTCCTAGATGCCCTAGGCACTGTCTGGAACCTGTCAGTCGTCGGTCTGTCATCTCTACTATCATCAGTAGTAGCTCTCGCTGCGTCAACATCATCTTTTAGCTTCTCCACAATAGTATGTACCTCAGTGATCTTCACATCAAGATCATGAATCATTGTCTCGACTATCCGCTCTAGGCTCGCCTGGTTCTTGGTGAGGTTAGCCAGACTTTGCTCAATCCTCAGGGTGGCTTCCAGCGGATAAGTCATTTGATCATTCTTGGACTTGAGGTTAGAAATAGGTGCATTGGGAGCAGAGGCCTTCTGGGCTTCTTTTGCTGCAGCAGCTGCCCGAATCTTCTCTTGAGCTTGGGCAGATGTAGGGTGTGAAGGGTCCATCACCACTACATTGTCCTTGAACTCTGGATGCAATGGGAGATGCTCACGATCAAGTAGATATGTGCTCGTTCCAACCTTGGAGTTGATGAGCATCTGAATGTGTGGAGCATATCCGCAAGATCTCTTCTGGTCAGCTGCGGTTCTCTTGATTGTTTCAACAATAAGGCTCATAACTTTGAACTTCTGTGGTGTGTCAAACACGTGTAGCAGGTTGATGGAGTGGCCACGTATCATCTTGTCATCTCCAAACTTGGGCAACAGAGTGTACCTCAAGATTGTATTGGTGGTGGCCAAACCAGGCAGTAAGTGCTTCACAGAACCAAGCTTGTGAGTCTCAATATCTTTCTCTGGAATTGCTGTGTACATATTTGCCATGGAATTGTGGTCCATCTTGAGCTCGGCATATATATCAATGTCATCTTCTTCTTCCTTTGGAGCTTCAAGAAGATCAGCCCACTCAAAGATGGTTGACTAGTATTTGGATCCTCAGTCATCCACACAATTCTGCCATCTGGATAGAAGTGTGCAGTGGAGTAGATTTGCATGATCATCTCATCATTCCACTTGGTAAGCTTCTTTCCAACAAAATCATCAACACCTGCAATTCTGAAGCTCTCATTAATATGGGGGAAGTAGTCTTCATTTGCATCAATGTACTTCCAATCCACCCATTTCATATCACTGACAATAGGCTTCTTATCTAACAGCACAGTTTCATAGAAATCATGTTGCTCTCTGGTGTGGAAGCGGTAATCAGAAGCAGTCCTCCTCCTTGCAGCATATGGATCAGTCAATCTCCACTGATGCAATCCTTTGTCCTTTCTGAGCATCATGTTCTCTACAACCGGATAAGCATTATCATGATCTGGAATCTTTGGCTTCAACTTCTTTAGCACTAGTGGCTCCTCATCAGCATCAACTTCACGCACTGGGGCCTTGTTCTTCTCAGCAGCAGGGATGTTTCTTGTAGATCTCTTGGGTGCTGGAGCTTTGGGCTTGGACTTGGTGGGGGCAGTAGACCTCATAGCTTCAGACATGAGCTTCTGAGTCTTGACAGGAGGTGCATCAGCTGCTGGTTCCTCCTCCTCCTCAATAATGGAGGGTTTGCCCACAACATAAGCAATTGTCTTCCTTGCCCTCTTCTTCTTCTTTCCTGCAGCTACTGTCTCTGAGTCACTTGACTCCTCAAGTGTAAATGTCATGGTCTTCCTTGGAACTTTCTTCACAACAGTTTTATCTTTGGCAGCAGGTCTTGTGCTAGTAGCTCTGCCATACTCCTTGGCAATCACTTTCTTCTTCTTTGATGTGGCCTCACTAGCAACAAAATCCTCATCCCCATCATTTGAGGTTCTCTTCTTCTTAGTTTTGGTGGCTGCTTTTGGAAGATCAGGAGAACTTCTCTCTCCTTCATAAAAACTTTCCTCAGGAATTGATCCTTCACTGAGATCTGCATGATGTTCTGACATATTCTGACTGTCACTTGCATCTGACATCTTGCAAAGCTGACCTTGTGAATAGATGGGTATGGGCAGAGTAGATGAGTCATCACAAAAAGCAGATATTTTTCAAGAAAATTGAGTTCAAATCTTAGTTTCAAGTTTTCACTGAAGGCATTTCGGATCCATCGAGTTGATCATCTCGGTGATACCGAAGCACTTAACAGAAACAAAACATACCATTTCGGTCAGACCGAGATGTGGTTCGGTGTCTCCGAGATGCTAGGGTTTCACTGAAACTTCTTCAAGAGGGTCTTCATTCATAATGATCATCTCTACTCCTTCTCTCCTTGTGAGGTGATTCATCTCTTCTATGTCTTCCTCTTGGTGATTCGTCTCTTTTCTTGTAGGGAGTCGTACACTCATTGGAATAGTGTCCGGGTTTTCCACAATTGTAACAATTTCGGTCATGACTTGATGATCTTCTCTCATTGTGTCTTGAGCTAGAGCTTCTTTATTTCCCTTTGTTCTTGTAAAACTTGTTGAATCTTTTCACCATTAGGCTCATCTCTTCATTGGATACTAGCTTGTCACTTGAAGTTGTTGGAGCATTGGTTGAAGCTTTGTAAGCACCACTTGATTTGTTGTGTAGCTCCTCTTTGTCCTTGAGTGACATTTCATGAGCAACAATCCTTCCAATGACTTCGTGGGCTTGAGATCTTTGTAATTGGGCATCATTTGGATCAATGTGCAAACGGTATCATATTTTCCATCCAAAGCTCTAAGGATCTTCTTGATGATTAATTTGTCGGTCATCTCTTCAGTTCCTAAGCTGGCAATCTCATTTTTGATGAGAGCAAGCCTAGAGTAGATTTCGGCGACTCCTTCACCATCCTTCATCTTGAACTTGTCAAGTTGACTTTGAAGCACATCCAACTTAGATTCCTTGACGGACTCGGTACCCTCATGCATATCAACCAAAGTATCCCAAATTTCCTTTGCATTCTCGAGGCGGCTGATTTTGTTGAATTCCTCAGGGCACAAACCATTGAAGAGAATGTCACAAGCTTGAGCATTGTATTGCAACATCTTCAATTCTTCCGCGGTTGCTTCACGATCCGGTTCCTTGCCATCCTCAAAGAATTCACCTTGCAAGCCAACACGAACAACAGCCCAAATGGCGGGGTTATGACCAAGAATATGCATTTTCATCTTATGTTTCCAACTAGCAAAGTTTGTACCATCAAAATATGGACCTCTATGGTGATAATTACCCTCACTAGACGCCATACTCTCCTAGGTTATGAAACCAAGGCTATGATCACCAAAGCAATGGAAATCAAGGCTTATGGAGACCAAAGCTCTGATAACACTTGTAGGATCGAAAGTATGTCTAGAGGGGGGGTGATTAGACTACTTGACCAAATAAAAATCTATCATTTTCCCAATTTTAGTTGTGGCCAGATTTTAACAAGTACACAAGTCAAGTAACACCCTAAACATGCAATTCTAAGAGTGTGGCTGCGGAAAGTAAGCAATTGCACATGTAAGTAAAGGAGGGGATCAGAGATTTCAAACTCAATGAAGACACGATGATTTTTGGCATGGTTCCGATAGGTGGTGCTATCGTACGTCCACGTTGATGGAGACTTCAACCCACGAAGGGTAACGACTGCGCGAGTCCACGGAGGGCTCCACCCACGAAGGGTCCACGAAGAAGTAACCTTGTCTATTCCACCATGGCTTACGTCCACGAAGGACTAGCCTCACTCGGGTAGATCTTCACGAAGTAGGCGATCTCCTTGCCCTTACAAACTCCTTGGTTCAACGCCACATCATGTCGGAGGCTCCCAAGTGACATCTAACCAATCTAGGAGACACCACTCTCCAAAAGCTAATAGACGATGTGTTGTTGATGAACTCCTTGCTCTTGTGCTTCAAATGATAGTCTCCCCAACACTCAACTCTCTCTCGGATTTGGCTATGGTGGAAAAATGATTTGAGTGGAAAACAACTTGGGAAGGCTAGAAATCAAGGTTCAAAGGGTAGGAATGGAAGCTCTTGATCTCAACACATGAGTAGGTGGTTCTCTCTCAGAAAATGTATGGTGGAAGTGTATGCACATTCTGGCTCTCCTTACCGAGGAAGAGAGGGTGGAGGGGTATATATAGCCTCCACACAAAATCCAACCGTTACACACTTTTGACACAACTCGGTGGCACCGATCAGAAATCTCGGTGGCACCAACCTGTGTAAAAGATATGAACGTCAGGAATCTCAGTGGGACCGACGGGAACAACTCAGATGGACCGATGTGCAATGGTTAGGGCAAACCTCGTCTCGGTGGGACCGAAGTGAAGCAATAAGGCAACAGAGAGTTGGCAAGCCATCTTGGTGGTAACGATTGCAAATCTCGGTGGGACCGAAATAATTGCAACAGGTAACAGAGAGTTGGCAAGGCCATCTCGGTGGGACCGAGATCCATATCGGTGGATCCGATTTGTTAGGGTTTTGGCAGTGGCTAAGTCCAAATGAACTCGGTGGCTCCAGATAGGAATGAATCGGTGGGGCCGAGTTGGAATGTAGGTTTTGGACATATTTGGATGGAGAAAGTGGTTGAGGATTTTGGAGCAATGTCACTAAGCACTTGAGCAAATAGATCATTAAGCAACACTTCATCCCCTTTTAGTAGTATTGGCTTTCCTATGGACTCAATGTGATCTTGGATCACTTAACAAAAATGTAGAGTCTTGAGCTTTTGCCAATCCATGTCCTTAGCATTTTGAGGGGTGCACATCTCTAGTCCTTGCCATGCCAATCATTGAACATCCTGAAATATTTAACTTGAATGGACATTAGTTCAATGAGATATATGTTGTTATGAATTACGAAAGCCACCCAGGGATTAGTTGCACTTTCACCACGCTCCTTGAGGAAGATCGTTTCTGGGCTGCTGTCCGTGCTGCACGGTACCAACAAGCTTTGCGCTGCTACCATAGCCGCAAAGTGAATGCCAGGAACCTTGAGGAAGGTGACCTTGTTCTTCGTCGGATTCAATCCACGAAGGGTAAAAACAAGTTGACGCCAAAGTAGGAGGGGCCTTACCGGGTAGTACGAATCTCTAGGCCCGGCACAGTCCGCCTAGCGACCGAAGATGGCACTCCGGTGCTCAACTCATGGAATATTGAGCATCTTCGTAAGTTCTACCCATAAGGCGCGGTTGCCGGGCTGCCCGGCAACCTATTTTGTACTAGTTAGCCGTCAAGGCATGTAAACCTTTGTACAAAGCCGGGCACAGATCCCGTGCATAATAAATAAAAACATAAATGTTTCACAACTTTTTGTCAAAATACATATATATTTATGTGTTGCAGGAAGTCTTGTGTTAAATTTTTTGCCTTTCATAAGGTGATTAACGAACCGTCAAGGTTCCAGCCTCCTCTTTTCTCTTCTTTCTTTTTCTTAAAGGAAAAAAGGGTTCCTCGCGTACAAGTTTCCCGGGGGGGAGTGACAGTATGGATAGCAAAGGACGTGTTCAAGATGTCACCCTACGGCAAGAAGTACAGCACGGAATAAGCTAAGTTGCAAAACTTTGAAATAAATACTTTGTTTTAATTATGGCTCTCCTTGAACAATTTTGGCCTTTGTATGAGAAACCTGCATGCTAAGGAACCTTGCCGTGATCAACTGCGCTCTTGCCTTGCTTTAAGTCCGCTCGGAAACCTACGTAACTGCGTTGTGATCGTCAAGCATGACCTTGCCGGCAGCGGCATTTCCGGCAAGCTGCTGAGGACCTGTTCCTCGAGCGCTCGCGGCAAGGATGTGCGCACCGGCAAGTTTCCGGCAAGCATAGGGTACAAAAATCATGCAAAGACACAATGGGATAAGGAGAACAACATGCATACGTCCATTCAAAATACGAACTACAGCAACTGTTAAACATTTAGATGCAAAAGTTATCTTCCATGCCCCCACGGGGCTACATTAGTTTTGATACAGGAGCTAAGGAGAGGAGCCTAGGCAGAGCACAGCTCATCTTCAAGATTTGACTGGGGCAATACTATGCGCCTAGTCGGAGTCGTCGCCTTCGCTCTTGATACGCGAGGAGCTTTCGTCGCTCTCGCTCTCGCTCTCACTGGTGGAGTCGGTGCCGCTACTACTCTCACTTTCCGCGCAGCATTCGATGTGACTGCCGGAGACCCCGAAGAACTTCACGAAGAGTGTGGCAGCTCCGTCGTACCTAAACTAGAGAAGCTTCCCTTGCCTTAGACCACGGGAGCGGGCGAATGACTTCCACCCCCGCATCAGGAACAGAGAGCCGGCGGTGGAGAACTCGTCCGCCACCCAGGAGGGGCCGTTGTAGCAGCCATCTGCCTGTAGCCACAGGCCCGAGGGCCTGCTGTTCTCCATCACCCTCACAAAGGGGTCCGTGAGCCAGAGCCAACTGCGAAGCCGGCGGTGCAGCCCCACGACAAACTCGTGCGCTGCCTCCGCCGTGTGGGACTCGTGCGCCGTCACCGCCGTGCGGGCTTCCGCCTGAGGGGGAAGGGCAGCCACCCCACCACATCCGCCACGCCCGCCATGTCCACGAGTACCGTGCCCTCCGCGGCCGCGGGGGGCGGCTCTGCTGTGGGCACTAGGGCTGGCACTGACGACGACCACCGAGGAACACGTCCGGCCCCGAGAGGGGACCCTCAAGGTGGAAGCAGATGCGCGGACCCGACCTCCACCACTCGCCATCGCAGCAGTAGACCTCAAGGAAAGCAAGGATGAACGAAAGGTTGGAGGAGGAGAATGGCAAAGGCAGAAGATGGGTGGGGAAGATTGCCACTCCCCCCTCCCTCTTTTATAGCGCCCTAGAGGGATTACTCTCCCTGCCGCCTCGCCTCCCTTAATGGGAGAAATCGAGGAAGGAGATGTGAGAAGTCAGGCGAAATGAGCAGCGCCCTCCATGTTTTTACTTTTTAAGGGGAAGGCGCGAGGGCTGGCTCTTTTCCGTCCTACGTGGCTGCGCTTTTCATGCGCACCACCTCTCGCCGCCGCTTCGCTCCACCTCTCCCACGCCCGCATTTAATTTGCATCGTGCCGGGTGCGGTAAAAGAGAAGATTATGACAGTTATCTTCTGCCACGCGCCACATGTGCACTGTTTGGGCCTAGCCCAACGATGCCTCGCATGCGCGTGTGGCTCAGGCCCAGGGGTTCCAGTCGGTGTACTAAGACATGGGTGCCCTCGTACCCAGACTTGTGCACAGGCAGTTGTAGCCTCCCTTCCAGCAAGTGCTTGATAGAGGATAACTACGGCTTAAGACTCAACACCAAGACCGTGAAGAAGACCTCAAGGCAGGTCATCGAGAACTACTATTCTCGTACTGAACATCGACGCTGCCCTTGCCGGCAAGCTCCGCCCCGACAAGGTGAAGACCAAGGTTATGGTTGCTGGCAAGCAAGGCCTGGCAAGCTCCGTGCCAGCAAGCTTGTTCTGTCCTGTTACCGCTCCACCTCACCATTGACCAGATAGGCTCATATGCTAGGTGTCGAGCGAGCAGGCAGTCAACATAGCCGGCCAAAGCACGTGTCAGCACGCCACGCCAAGATTAACTTTAATGACACCCGTCCCTGGGACGTGCCAAGGTTACAAGAGGGTGCCAGGACCGGTGGTACAGATCTTTTGCCCTAGGCCTCGCCTCCCCAACGTAGCACCTAACGGTGCATTAAATGCGTTTGTCTTACCCCGTCGGAAGATAGACGTGGTGACGGTGCAAGTCACTGTTCATACTCTATAATGACCGTATTAGCAATTGTGGTAACCCCTTAGCCTATAAAAGGAGGCCCACGGCTACAGGTAGAACGGTCGACACCCAGCTCAATTACACGCCGTAGCTGCATTTTCCCATGCACCTTGCCGGAAAACTACGCTCCCTGTACTCAGAGTTCATACACGATCAAACATAGAGCAGGAGTAGGGTTTTACGTTCACAGCGGCCCGAACCTAGATAAATCCCCCGTGTGTTCTTGCACCTACTGAAATTCTGCTCTTTGTCCCATGCATGTCCCCTGAGCCGAATCGCAAAGGGACCCGTTTGGTCCCATAGATAGCCATCTCTGTCGGAAGTCGGGCTCCAGGGACCCAAAGGTTCGAACAATGGGGTGAGCTCGTTCCTACCTCCTCGTCCCCTACCACGGCTAAACCTCGGCGAAGCTACGGTGAGAGCGCGCTAGCGGGAGCGGGTCGTGGACTCAGCGGTTTACCCAGGTTCGGGCCACCTTGCAATGTAAAACCCTACTCCTGCTTGGTTGGGATTGCTCTGCCGTGAGAGTACAAGGTTTTGGGAGGAAGAGTCGATCCTTCCTATAGCAGCACCCTGCCCTCCTTTTATACCTACCTTGGTCCTCTTCCCCCGAAAACATTGGTGGGAAGGGTTGCCACACAACGGCAAGTTTGAAGGGGGGCAGGAGCGCAGTCTATCCTGACAAAAGGTGGTTTAACACGAGTTGACGTTGGAGATGCCCTAACACGAGTGAATGTGTAGTGGACGTAGTTTTAAGGGGCCTAGAGAGATAGTGTGCGTGTGTGAGAGAGGTGCATAGAGAGGGGGTTGTGCGATGGACATATAGCTGGAGAACTAGAGAGTGAGAGATGGGCCCACCATTTCTTTTCAGTGGGCGCAACTGTCCAATCATAACGACTGGTGGTTTCCAAAAGAATACTGTAGTACTGTACTGCATGAGGGAGAAGCGGATTCAACGAAGAGTGATGGTTGCTTCGTCCGTCCAATTTACTGTCGGGCCTGTGTGATTTGACTTCTCTATAGTCATTATTACTACGTCCCCTGCACGTACTCCACCTACGTGTGTGACCATTGTTGAGTCTCATTTGTACTCACTACTTATCTCTAATTTCTTGCATGACACGTGGATCCGGATGCTGGCTGTCCCACGTGTCGGCGAAAGGAAGAAGAACGAGTTCCAATGACCGAGAAGGAGCTAGGAACCGCATGGTGGAGCGTCTGCACTCTTATTTTATTTTAATCTGTCATACAGCATTCTTCTCCACATTTACTTTGGAGCAGTATAAAACACGACAGCCCAGTGAAGTATTCATACATCATGTACTATACTACATGGCCCACCTCACACTATCACCATATTTCTTGGCCTCCGTGGGACACCTAGCCCATCTGCAGTGTTCTCGCTCCTCTTCTCTCTCAAGGAGCGGCGGGTTGGCCATTTTGCGGTCGGTTTGCTCACACTCGCTCCCACATGTCAGTGATATGCCAAGAGGAAGCGCATTGACCGACGGGCCAAACGCAACAGGCGTGTCGTGAGTGGGTCCAGTTTCTCATTTTGAACTTGTATAGTGTAGTAACACTTGGTTTTGCACCTTCTCAGGTCGATGCAAATCCTGGCTAAAAAGGCGCTTCGCTTTCTACTAACCCCGTCAACCGTCTTGCTACAGTAGATCACTCACATATGGTTTGTAGGGCTTATCTCCAAATTTTTGTATTACTACCATTTTGTAGCTCTCAATCACATGTTTAGATTTCAAAGCGCATTAAATCGTTGTGTGCAAGGATCAAGAGAAAACTAACCAATGCATGTAAATGTTCTTGGTCATTGTATTGCTCACGCATGCATGCGTTGCAACTAATACGTACATAAACGCTCACAACCTAGTAGTGCAATGATTGGTTTAGATTTTTGAACTGAGCCCCACCAGAAGGGAGGGAATATTTGTTATCTGGAACCATCCCCATACACGATGCTTTGCTGCTACTACCGTCCAATCTTCGCGTGTGGCGAGTAGTACTAGTAGGAGCGGATTCAAAGAATAGTGAATTGATGGTTGCTTCATCCGAGCAACTTACCGTGGGAAAGGTGGGGCTTTCTGATTTGACTGCTCATTAGTCATTATTACTGCGGCGCAACGATCGGGGTGAGTCTCTCCCATGCGGTTGTGCACTCTAATTTGGTGCATGGCACGTGGGCCCAGATGCTGGATGTCCCACATGTCGGCGATAGGAAGTCGAAAGGCCTCTCTTTTTTGTGAAAGAAAGTAGAATGGCTTCTGGCAATGCTATCAAGCTTTCATCATTTGTTTGCATAATATATGTAGATATAATTTTTCAGCGAGATGAAATTGCACAATGCTATGAAGCTTTGAGATTTTGTTTCATGTGTCTTGCTTGCTGGAAGGTTGTCTCGTTACAACATTCCATCAACTACAAAGGAAACTAACATACATGCTCTTTCGCAAAAAAACTATCTTCCATGCTAATGCATCTCAATGATTCGCAGATCAGAGCCAATATTTACATCACAACTGAAGACAAAGTTGTGAGAAGGTGTACAAATAAAGAAAAAATAAAAATTGATCGATGTTGTCACTACAAAAAAAAGACACATCCATGACATTATGGCCCGAACGAAAAGTTTTTCTGTCATGGTTGTGGACAATAATTATGACAAAAACACGTGTCATCATAGATGTGGTGGGCTCCTACTTCTATGACAAAAAAATATGACAGAAAATGGCCTTCTTTGGGCCGTCCATGACGTAAAAAATCATGGTAGAAGTGAGGGCGAGGAAATTTTTGGTGAGTTCCCGGTTACGGTGGGTGGTCAGGCCGAGCGATGCAGTGTGGTTTTGCGCGTTTCTCTCTCGTACACGCGCGTGTGTGCGAGGCGCTCACTAACTAAACCCGAGCGAGGCGTATGTTCGCTTACTGAACCCGAGCGATCGATCGCCCTCGCACTACGTACTGAACACAAGCGATCGATCCCTCGCACTACGTACTGAACCCGATCGATCCCTTCGTTGCTAACTGAACCCGAGCAATCCCTCCACTGCTAACTGAACCCAAGCGATTCCTTCGCTGCTAACTAAACCGGATCGATCCCTCTCGCTGCTTACTGAAGCCGATTGTCGGTGTACTTAGACATGGGTGCCCTCGTACCCAGACTTGTGCATAGGTAGTTGTAGCCTCCCTTCCGGCAAGGGCTTGATAGAGGATAACTACGGCTTAAGACTCAACACCAAGACCGTGAAGAAGACCTCAAGGCAGGTCATCGAGAAGTACTATTCTCGTACTGAACATCGACGCCGCCCTTGCCGGCAAGCTCCGCCCTGACAAGGTGAAGACCAAGGTTATGGTTGCCGGCAAGCAAGGCCTGGCAAGCTCAGTGCCAGCAGGCTTGTTCTGTCCCGTTACCGCTCCACCTCACCATCGACCAGATAGGCTCGTATGCTAGGTGTCGAGCGGGCAGGCAGTCCATAGCCGGCCAAAGCACGTGTCAGCACGCCACGCCAAGATTAACTTTAATGACACCCGTCCCTGGGACATGTCAAGATTACAGGAGGGCGCCAGGACCGGTGGTACAGATCTTTTGCCCTAGGCCTCGCCTCCTCAACGTAGCACCTAACGGTGCATTAAATGTGTTTGTCTTACCCCGTCGGAAGATAGACGTGGTGACGGTGCAAGTCACTGTTCATACTCTGTAATGACCGTATTAGCCATTGTGGTAACCCCTTAGCCTATAAAAGGAGGCCCACGGCTACAGCTAGAACGGTGGACACCCAGCTCAATTACACGTCATAGCTGCATTTTCCCGTGCACCTTGCCGGAAAACTGCGCTCCCTGTAATCTGAGTTCATACACGATCAAACATAGAGCAGGAGTAGGGTTTTACGCTCATAGCGGCCCGAACCTGGATAAATCCCCCGCGTGTTCTTGCACCTACTAAAAATCTGCTCTTTGTCCCATGCATGTCCCCTGAGCCACATCACAAAGGGACCCGTTCGGTCCCATAGATAGTCATTTCCCACGACATCTTTGGCGCGCCAGGTAGGGGCACTGTGTGTCACAAATCAGCTTTTTGGTAGTGTGAATACCAACTTCATCATCTTCGTCGATGGCGCCGAAGAAGAAGAGTGGAGCCATGAAGGCTCCTACCGCGTCCAAGCCACCATCCCAGGTGGCCGCAGGCGGCACAGCCGGCGCGGGCACTATGGTTGGGATGGGCGGAGCAGGAGGCGCAAGTGGTACGGGTGCCCAGCACCCCCGCCACGTTGCTGAGCCTAGCCACAGGACTGGCGATGTCGCAGCCGATCAACTTCCAAGACATTCTGGTGAGCGCAGTCATCATAGTAATATAGTTCATACTGCTGCGACCCAGAACCCAGCCGCCGCAACATCCAAGAATGTAGTGGCGACGTCCAACAACGGTGCGGGGAGGCGTACGCTGCGACCATCACAAGATGGGCACGACACGCTCCCCCATGTTACTGGCGGTTCGAGACGACCGCAAGGCGGGATCCCCGTGCAGCAACTTCCGATTGCTCACAGAGCGCCGCCGCCACCACCACGTCCGCCTGTTGGCGAGCATGAGCCACGGCAGCACGGATGTAATGAAGCTCCTTCTGGCTCTGCCAGGAGTCGAGCGATGCCTCGTTCTGTGCTCCCAACCATGCCAACCACGGTGGCAGAGGCCATGGCGCGGGTTCAAATACTTTTGAAATTCCCGCCAATCCCGAACAAGATGGACGAATGGAGAGCTACCATTCAAAGTCTCATCAGTTTTGCCGATCCCGGCAAAACACAAGACGTGGGGCCCTCGCGGCGAGCACCCACCATGCTGGCAGGACCCTCCGGCTACCTTGCCGGAGACGCTGCGCAAACAGTGCAGTCGCCTCGGCACCCCCACCATCTCAGTGACCAGCCTGCCGATCAGACGAGCATGACATGCTGTCTATGGCTTTGTCAGATCCGCGGTGCCGCCAAGATCAGTGCCAAGTGCTCCGCGAGCTGTGCGATGAAGATTCCCGCACGAAGATCAAGCGGCGCCGGGACACACGCCGTCAATCCGGTGACCGTGCCAGGCCGGCAGTGAACGTGCTCGCTCCAGTAGCCGCTGGGTACTTGCCCTACGACGTGGGGTGTCCGGCGTTTACTCATGAGCTGCGGCAAGTTTGCTGGCCGTCCGCCCGTGCCTTCAAGCCGGAGCTGCCCGACAAGTACGACAGCACGCTCAACCTAGCCGAGTTCCTTGGCATCTACACCATCGCGGTGGAGGCTGCCAGGGGACGGGACGAGAAAGTACTCGCCAACTACTTCCCGTTGGCGCTTCGGCCCAACGTCAGGTCGTGGTTGATGAACTTGCCTGAGGGCTCCATATCTTCTTGGGCGGATCTTTGCCATCATTTCATCGGCGCTTACCAGGGTGGCCACAAGCTCCTGGGTCAGCCCAGCGATTTGCAGGTGATCCCCCAAAGAGATGGAGAGAACCTCCGCAAGTACATACAACAGTTCAGCCATGTGCACCACAACATCCCCGAGATCCATCTCGCAGCTGCTGTTGCCGCGTTCCACACAAATGTGCGCAACCGCAGGATGCGGTCAGAGATGAATGTTGAGCAGGTCAAGACCATCAATGATCTGTATGCCTTGGCGGATAGATGTGCACGTCCTGAGGAAGGGAGGTGACTCCCCGGGGAAGATGCTGGTGTAGACGTCGATTCCGAGGATGACGACGCATCAACCCCGCAGAAGAAGAACAGAAAGCGCAACAGAAAGCGCAAGAGCAAGACTGTACTGGCCGTCAAGAGCTCCGGCAACACCAACGCCACCAAGAAGCCGAAGGTAGACATCCCCGGCAAGGAGGTTGCCGGGTGTGATGCCTGCCGAGAAGCTGCGGCAGGCGATAAGGCCGGCAAGACCGGCGGACCGTACTGCAAGATCCACCGCACCAAGGGCCACGACCTCGAGCAATGCCGGCAAGTAGAGCAATTTGCTGAAAAGCATAAGCAAGAGTACGAGAAGCGTGACAAGGAGAAGGCCGAAGATGGTGCTGGTGGGTCCGGCAAGCAAGACCATGGTGATCAAGGAGGCTGCCGCTGCAAGGCCAACCAGCCAAAAGAGAAGGCTACTCAGGGCCAGCAAGAAGAGGATGATAGTGATGAGGATGGAGGCGGGTCCAGCAGGGAGTTCCAAAATTTGGTGGATGCCATGTGTGTTGACGGAGGCGCATCTTTGCACTCCTCGCACCGGCAACTAAAGCAGTGGATCCACAAAGTCAATGCAGCCGAGCTGGTGATGGGGGCACAGAAGCCACTCAAGTGGTCACACTCGCCTATCGTCTTTGATGCTGAGGAACACCCTGATCGCACCACTGCGGTCGGGTGCTTGCCGTTGTTGGTCTCACCAACAATTCGCAACCTCAAGGTGACAAAGATGCAGGTTGACAGTAGGGCTAGCTTGAACTTGATCTCCCTAGATGTGATCAAGAGGCTACAGATCCCCGACAAGGATCTCGAGGAGATAGGTAGTTTCCAAGGGATCAGTCCAGGGAGGAACAAGCCGAAGGGCCAAGTCACATTGCCAGTCACGTTCAGCAGTGAGCTCAACCATCGGACAGAGAAGATTACCTTCGACGTCGTCAAGATGCCGCTGCCGTACAATGTAATTCTGGGCCGCCCAGCCCTAGCAAAGTTTATGGCGAGGACCACCCTGATCGCACCACTACGGTCGGGTGCTTGCCGTTGTTGGTCTCACCAACAATTCACAACCTCAAGGTGACAAAGATGCTGGTTGACGGTGGGGCTGGCTTGAGCTTGATCTCCCCAGATGTGATTGAGAGGCTGCAGATCCCCGACAAGGATCTCGAGAAGACAGGCAGTTTCCAAGGGATCAGTCTGGGGAGGAACAAGACGAAGGGCCAAGTCACATTGCCGGTCACGTTCGGCAGCGAGCTCAACCATCGGACGGAGAAGATTACCTTCGACGTCGTCAAGATGCCGCTGCCGTACAATGTAATTCTGGGCTGCCTAGCCCTGGCAAAGTTTATGGCCGCATCGCACTATGCGTACAACGTTAACAAGATGCCGGGGCCGATGGGGGTCCTTACCATCAAGTCAAACCACAAGGACGCAATCATCTGTGCTGACAAGCTCTACCGGGAGGTGGCGGCGGTAGCTGCCATCGAGGCGCTTGCCCCTGCCGTCAAATCTCCCGGGGAAGGAAAGAAGAAGAAGAAGACCGGCAAGACCTCTGGGAAGGTCTCCAGGAAGCGCACTTCAGAGTGCAGCATGCCTGTCGAGGACGTACCATAGAGCTCTACCGGCAAGAGCAAGAGAGCCAAGGCCTCCGCGCCGGCAACCAAACAAGTTTCTACGAAAGAAGATGGGACGAGCGGCACTTTCTCTATAAGTGCCACTCTCAGTGATGAGCAGGAAAGCGAGCTCGTTGCCTTCCTACGGGCGAATGTCGATGTGTTTGCTTGGCAAGCATCTGACATCCCCGGTGTTCCTAGGGAGGTAATTGAGCACCACCATGCTGTCTGCCCTCATGCGAGGCCCGTCAAGCAGAAGATCAGAAAGCAAGCCTTGGAGCGGCAAGAGTTCATTGCTAAGGAGATTAAGAAGTTAGAAGCAGCAGGCCTGGTTAGAGGAGTGCTACACCCTACGTGGTTAGCCAATCCGGTGGTGGTGCGCAAGGAGAACGGGAAGTGGAGACTTTGTATCGACTTCACTGATATAAATAAAGCCTGTCCCAAGGACCCTTTCCCTTTGTCGCGCATTGACCAGATTGTAGACTCCACTACCGTCTGTGACTTACTCTCTTTCGTTGACGCCTATTCTGGTTATCATCAGATTTTTATGGCCAAGGAAGATGAGGAGAAGACCACATTCATCACTCCATGTAGCACATACTGCTTTTTGCGTATGCCTTTCGGACTGAATAGTGCCGGAGCAACCTTTGCCAGAGCGGTCCAGATTGGTTTTGAGCCACAGTTGCACAGAAATGTGGAAGCTTATATGGATGACATTGTGGTCAAAACAAGAGACAAGTCAACACTGATCCAGGATCTCGAGGAAACTTTTGCCAACTTACGCAAGCTCAACTTGAAGCTCAACCCCGAGAAGTGTGTGTTCGGTGTTCTGTCCGGCAAGCTTCTTGGTTTCTTTGTGTCTCAGAGGGGGATTGAAGGCAACCCCGACAAGATCAGGGCAATTGAGCAGATGGAAGCACCGAGACGCGTCAAGGATGTCAGGCGTCTTGCCGGCCGCGTTGCCACCCTCAGCAGGTTCATCTCCAAATTGGCAGAGCGCGCTTTGCCATTTTTCAAGATATTGAAAAAGGCAGGTCCAGTGAATTGGACTCCGGAAGCGGAGGCCGCACTCTGGGATTTGAAGGAGTACCTGTCCTCTCCGCCAGTCCTAGTTGCGCCTAGGCCGCAAGAGACATTGCTGCTATACTTAGCGGCGATGAATCAAGTGGTTAGTGCTGCACTTGTGGCAGAAAGAGAGGTAGATGAGGAAGAGGTAGCAGCCGCAGAGCCACGACCCGACGAGCCGGAATCTTTTCCGACAAGGTCAGGTGCCGACAAGCCAGAGATTGTGCAAGCCAGCCAGTCACATCAGCAAGTTGTGAAGAAGAAGATCGTGCAGCTCCCAGTTTACTTCGTCAGCTCCATCCTGCAAGGGGCTAGGTCAAGGTACTCTAGTGTGCAAAAGTTGCTTTTTGGCCTTCTCTTGGGCTCAAGGAAGTTGCACCATTATTTTCAAGCACACCCAGTCACCGTCGTCACTCGCTTTCCGTTGCAGCGTATCTTGAGAAATCTAGAGGCAACCGGTAGGATTGTGGAGTGGGCATTAGAGTTATCAAGTTTTGATCTGAAGTTTGAGAGCACCTCGACGATTCAGAGCAGAGCCTTGGCAGAATTCATTGCAGAATGGACCCCAACACCAGATGAAGAAAAACCAGAGACCTCTTTCCCCGGCAAGGAAACAATTGACGATTGGGTCATGTACTTTGATGGTGCTTTCACACTGAAAGGCGCCGGTGCTAGTGTGCTGCTTATAGCACCCACCGGAGAGCACCTCAAGTACGTGGTCCAGATGCACTTCCCCAGGGAGTAGGCCACCAAAAACACTACTGAGTACGAGGGTTTGCTTGCCGGTCTGCGCATTGCAATTGACCTCGGTATCCAGAAACTGATTATCAGAGGTGACTCGCGGCTTGTGGTGAGGCAGGTCAACAAGGATTACCAGAGCCCTTTGATGGAGGCATATGTCGATGAAGTGAGAAAGTTGGAAGAGCACTTTGACGGTCTGCAAGCAGAGCACGTTCCTCGTTCCCGGAGTGAGATTGCCGACAACCTTTCAAAGCTTGCTGCCCAAAAGATGCCTATGGAACCAAAAACTTTTGTGCTCCAACTAACTCAGCCATCCGTTACACCATCGAAGCTGGCAAAGAAAAGAAAACAAGATGTTGATGGTTACTTTCCGGCAGAGCTACCCACAGCCGCCAAGAAACCAGATACCACCAACAAGCTACCCTTTGCCGGTGAGACACAGCATCCGGCAAGCCAGATCCTTGCCGTCGAAGCAAGCGCTCCCGCAGAGGAAGAAATGCCTTTAGTCCTTGTCGTCGAGCCGCAAGCTTCGACATGGATGCATCCGATTGTCCAGTTCCTTCAGACAGGAGACCTTCCCGATGAGCAAGAAGATGCAGAAAGAGTGGCTCGTCAATCAAGAATGTACAAGTTTATTGACAGCACCTTATACAGGAGGAGACCAAATGAGATAAAATTGAAATGCATCTCCAGGGAAGATGGACAAAGGCTGTTGGAAGAGATACATGAAGGGATGTGCGGCTCTCATATTGGGTCACGCGCACTTGTTGGCAAGGCATTCCGTCAAGGATTCTACTGGCCGACAGCCCTTCAAGACCCCTTAGCAGTGGTTATCAGGTGCGAAGCATGCCAGTTCCACTCCAAGGACATCCACCAACCAGCTCAAGCCCTCCAAACCATCCCTCTTTCCTGGCCCTTCTCGGTCTGGGGGCTCGACATTGTCGGCCCTTTCCCCCGTGCCACCGGGGGCTTTGAATTCTTGTACGTTGCAATCGACAAGTCTACAAAGTGGCCTGAGGTAGAGCCAGTGAGAAAGGTGACGGCACAGTCAGGTATCAAGTTCCTCAAAGGATTGGTTGCCCGTTTTGGTGTACCCAACAGGATCATTATGGACAACAGCACACAATTCACGAGCTGTGCCTTCAGAGCATATTGCCAAGAACTTGGAAATAAGATCTGCTATGCCTCCGTTGCTCACCCGAGAAGCAATGGGCAGGTAGAGAGGGCAAATGCGGAAGTGCTGCGTGGTCTAAAGACCAGAACTTTCGACAAGCTGCACTAGTTTGGAAGGTGCTGGGTGGAAGAACTGCTGGCGGTTCTTTGGCCAATCAAAACGACACCAAATCGAGCCACTGGCCAGACACCCTTCTCCCTTGTGTATGGTGCAGAAGCGGTGCTCCCCACGGAACTCAAATACGGGTCACCTCGAGTCTTGGCCTTTGATGAGGAGGACCAAGATGAGCTGCGGCATGACGATGCGACGTGTAGGATCGAAAGTATGTCTAGAGGGGGGGTGATTAGACTACTTGACCAAATAAAAATCTATCCTTTTCCCAATTTTAGTTGTGGGCAGATTTTAGCAAGTACACAAGTCAAGTAACACCCTACACATGCAATTCTAAGAGTGTGGCAGCGGAAAGTAAGCTATTGCACATGTAAGTAAAGGAGGGGATCGGAGATTTCAAACGCAATGAAGACACGATTATTTTTGGCGTGGTTCCGATAGGTGGTGCTATCGTACGTCCACGTTGATGGAGACTTCAACCCACGAAGGGTAACGGCTGCGCGAGTCCACGGAGGGCTCCACCCACGAAGGGTCCACGAAGAAGCAACCTTGTCTATTCCACCATGGCTTACATACACGAAAGACTAGCCTCACTCGGGTAGATCTTCACGAAGTGGGCGATCTCCTTGCCCTTACAAACTCCTTAGTTCAACTCCACATCATGTCGGAGGCTCCCCTTTTAATAGTATTGTCTTTCCTATGGACTCAATGTAATCTTGGATCACTTAACAAAAATGTAGAGTCTTGAGCTTTTGCCAATCCATGTCCTTAGCATTTTGATGGGTCCACATCTCTAGTCCTTGCCATGCCAATCATTGAACATCCTGAAATATTTAACTTGAATGGACATTAGTTCAATGAGATATATGTTGTTATGAATTAGCATAACCACCCGGGGATTATTTGCACTTTCAATCTCCCCCTTTTTGGTAATTGATGACAACATATAGATCAAAGCTTCGACAAATGATTAAATGAATGAAGTACATCGTCGCTTTGAGAAGTATGTGATATGCACGAGCTCCCCCTAAATTTTTGCATTATTAAAAAATTGCGTTTGAATGCAAATGCACAATCGATTAGGATCATGGGTCACTCTTCCATGTCACATACGACTTGGTGGAGCGCGCAAAATGATATGAATGGAATAGTTGGCACTCATCACTAAAAAAACTCAAGTGAATGAACATACAAAGATAATGATAAGGATAAGCATTAAGCATCACATGAAGGATAGTATGATCAATCACACACAAAGTATCTCACAAGCACATAGTATCTCACAAGCACATCACACCAAAGTTGCAAAAACCAAATAGTAGCAACAACTCAAGAAAAAACCAACAAGAAAAAGCGAGACACTCTCTCTCGAAGCCTAATGATCTATACAAATTCTCCCCCTTGGCAACAAGTACCAAAAAGTTCGAATAGGTATAGAGCTATACGTCTCTCTAGGCACGATCCTCGGCAGCTCCTGAAGGTGATCTCTGGCTGGCAGCTCCGGTGTGCGTAGATGGCATTGAGAGAAGTGCATCTGCAAAGGCTTCAGCTGACGTCTGCTGGGCTCGTGGAGTAGAGACTGAAGGTGGCACTGTAGCAACAGCAGCAGGTGCAGAAACTGTAGTCCTCGTATCTGCAACAGGCACTGCAGCAGACCTGGATGCCCTAGGCACTGTCTGGAACCTGTCAGTCGTCAGTCTGTCATCTCCACAATCATCAGTAGTAGCTCTGGCTGCGTCAACATCATCTTTTAGCTTCTCCACAATAGTCTGTACCTGAGTGATCTTCACATCAAGATCATGAATCTTTGTCTCGACTATCCGCAATAGGCTCGCCTGGTTCTTGGTGAGGTTAGCCAGACTTCGCTCAATCCTTAGGGTGGCTTCCAGCGGATAAGCCATTTGATCATTCTTGGACTTGAGGTTAGAAATAGGTGCATTGGGAGCAGAGACCTTCTGGGCTTCTTTTGCTGCAGCAGCTGCCCGAATCTTCTCTTGAGCTTGGGCAGATGTAGGGTGTGAAGGGTCCATCACCACTACATTGTCCTTGAACTCTGGATGCAATGGGAGATGCTCACGATCAAGTAGATATGTGCTCGTTCCAACCTTGGAGTTGATGAGCATCTGAATGTGTGAGGCATATCAGAAAGATCTCTTCTGGTCAGCTGCGGTCCTCTTGATTGTTTCAACAATAAGGCTCATAACTTTGAACTTCTGCGGTGTGTCAAACAAGTGTAGCAGGTTGATGGAGTGGCCATGTATCATCTTGTCATCTCCAGACTTGGGCAACAGAGTGTACCTCAAGATTGTATTGGTGGTGGTCAAACCAGGCAGTAAGTGCTTCATAGAACCAAGCTTGTGAGTCTCAATATCTTTCTCTGGAATTGTTGTGTACATATTTGCCATGGAATTGTGGTCCATCCTGAGCTTGGCATATATATCAATGTCATGTTCTTCTTATTTTGGAGCTTCAAGAAGATCAGCCCACTCAGAGATGGTTGACTAGTATTTGGATCCCTCAGTCATCCACACAATTCTGCCATCTGGATAGAAGTGTGCAGTGGAGTAGAATTGCATGATCATCTGATCATTCCACTTGGTAAGCTTATTTCCAACAAAATCATCAACACCTGCAATTCTGAAGCTCTCGTGAACATGGGGGAAGTAGTCTTCATTTGCATCAATGTACTTCCAATCCACCCATTTCATATCACTGACAATAGGCTTCTTATCTAGCAGCACAGTTTCATAGAAATCTTGTTGCTCTCTGGTGTGGAAGCGGTAACCACAAGCAGTCCTCCTCCTTGCAGCATATGGATTAGTCAATATCCACTGACGCAATCCTTTGTCCTTTCTGAGCATCATGTTCTCTGCAACCGGATGAGCATTATCATGATCTGGAATCTTTGGCTTCAACTTCTTGAGCACTAGTGGCACCTCATCAGCATCAACTTCACGCACTGGGGCCTTGTTCTTCTCAGCAGCAGGGATGTTTCTTGTAGATCTCTTGGGTGCTGGAGCTTTGGGCTTGGACTTGGTGGGGGCAGTAGACCTCATAGCATCAGACATGAGCTTCTGAGTCTTGGCAGGAGGTGCATCAGCTGCTGGTTCCTCCTCCTCCTCAATCATGGAGGGTTTGCCCACAACATAAGCAATTGTCTTCCTTGCCCTCTTCTTCTTCTTTCCTGCAGCTACTGTCTCTGAGTCACTTGACTCCTCAAGTGTAAATGTCATGGTCTTCCTTGGAACTTCCTTCACAGCAGTTTTATCTTTGGCAGCAGGTCTTGTGCTAGTAGCTCTGCCATACTCCTTGGCAATCACTTTCTTCTTCTTTGATGTGGCCTCACTAGCAACAAAATCCTCATCCCCATCATTTGAGGTTCTCTTCTTCCTAGTTTTGGTGGCTGCTTTTGGAAGATCAAGAGAACTTCTCTCTCCTTCATAAAAACTTTCCTCGGGACTTGATCCTTCACTGAGATCTGCATGCTGTTCTGACATATTCTGACTGTCACTTGCATTTGACATCTTGCAAAGCTGACCCTGTGAATAGATGGGTATGGGCAGAGTAGATGAGTCATCACAAAAAGCAGATATTTTTCAAGAAAATTGAGTTCAAATCTTAGTTTCAAGTTTTCACAGAAGGCATTTCGGATCCATCGAGTTGATCATCTCGGTGATACCTAAGCACTTAACAGAAACAAAACATACCATTTCGGTCAGACCGAGATGTGGTACGGTGTCTCCGAGATGCTAGGGTTTCACTGAAACTTTACTTTCAGTCTCACCGATTCATACAACTCGGTAGCACCGAGACGTACTAGTGCAATGGCCAGGGCCAAATCGTGACTCCGAAAATTTCAATTCGGTCGGTCCAAGAGGCTTTCGGCGGAAACTTAAACCTAAATTTTTTGCTCGAATCTAATCTAAGGAATTTGCAGTGTAAAAGGAAGGTTTCAATCCGTGGCAAGAATATTGGCAATCCATCCGTGCATTGAATCAGAATGTGAGCACAGAGGGGGTCAAATCTCACCCTAACTTTGTGGAGATCCTCTACGGCGGCAACGGCGGGGAAGATTCCCGTTGACGGCGACGGATTCCGGCGGCGAGGGCGCGCAGGAGACAAGGGCCACGATCCGAAGACCAAGGCGATGGCAGCAACGGGGTGCGGGAATGAAAAGGTTTGAGAAATTTCAATCGTTTGGGCCCGCGGAGTATATATAACCGTGTGCTATCGGTGGCTCCGAGTTGAACAACTCGGTGGCACCGATATGTGTAACTGCAAGCAGTGTAGCACATCGGTGGCGCCGAAACGGTTCAACTTGGTGACACCGAGATGGAAACCTAGATCACTCAAACTGTTTCGGTGAGTCCGAATAGGAGTTGATTGGTCACGCCGAAACAAATCTGAAGGTTTTGGTGGTTCGGCCCTTTCAGATCGGTGGCTCCGAGTGCTCCTCACCCGGAGGGTCCGAAAATGACTTGTTCAATTTTTGTGATGTAGCAAGAATAGAGTTTGAGACAAGGAAGCATAGATAGCTAGAGAAGGTACTTAGGCATTCTTGTACATCCACTTGGCCAGAAAAACCAAGACAATCAAAACAACAAATGGATGTCCTTGAATTAAGAAAACATGCAAACCAACATGCTCACCCAATAAGATAGCAAATGAAATATGTGTCAAACATGCACAACCAAATCTAGCATCTATCAAGCAATTGGTGATGACTAGGTCATCTATATATGAGTATATTGACTTAGGAGTCAAATGAGAACATTTGATCATAGGTCATACTCATCGTTTAAGCAGAAGTGGGGTTGCCACTTTTACATAAAGCATTAATGTGTTCACACCATTAGAGTTGCTTTAGCTCAATTTTTAGAGCAAAGCTCCCCCTAGATGTGATATCCCCCCAAAGAGGGATGAACTAACCTTGGGTTTTGTCGATGATGACTTCATGTAGATGTTGAAGATGTGAATGCTCAATGTTGATGTAGACCATCAAGAGTTGGGAGCAATCCTTGGAGTTTTGCACTTTCAATACCTACATGGGTTAGTCCCACACAAGGAACATACAAGAATATCCATAGACATAGAGTGAAATACACATATGATGATGTCCATGAATGCATTGAATACCTTGTCCCTTGTCTTTCCAACAAGAGGGTTTGTGACTCCATGAACTAGTGCAAGATGTGGAAGTTGATTGCACAAGTTCTTGCCATAAATGAATGTGAATGAAGTTTGTTGGCGGAGTCATCCTCAAGAACTCTCTAGTTCTTCTTCTTTTGGACCCACATCAACTTGATGGGAATCCTTGGAGTTGTAGTAGCACTTGATGAAGTCTTGGGAACCCACTTGACCGAGGCTTGAGGTGCTTCTTCAAATGAATCAATCTCTTCTGGAAGCTTGTCCTTGTCTTTTAACTTGTGGTCTTGTGGTGGAAGATCATCTTGAGCTTGTGTTCCCTTGAAGGAAGTAGAATCATACTTCTCTTGTTGAGGAACGAACTTCGTCTTGGGGTATTGATCTTCTTCCCACTCAACTCCATTGGCATTGAACTTTCGTTCAAAACCAACACCTTGGTTCTTCCGGTGCCTTCCTTGCTTGCGTACAATTTCCTCAAATTGCTTACTCCCGGTAAGGCTCTTGTAGACACCTTTTTCTATAATTCCTTTCAATAGATTGTTTTCTTGCTCAAGTGTAACTTGGCTAAGAGAATCATTAGTGGAATCAATAGAACTACTAGAAGCAACAACATTGGATATAGCATTGTTATTGTTACTACTAGAGGTAGAGCCCTTTTTACCCTTGTTACTAGTTTGCTTAGGTTTAACTTGTGGCATAAAGGTAGACAAGAGAAAACATTTGGCAAGATATGAAGAACTCTTCTTTCGAAGATCATCATTGATAGCTTTAAGAAACTCATGCTCTTGCTCTAAATTTAGCTTCTCGAAGCGTAGCTTCTCATGAGTTCTTAGAAGTTCTCTATGATCCTCTTGAATTGTTTCATGAGCTAACTTAAGAGCATTTAGTTCTTTAGTTAGATGCTCAATCTCCTTCATAGCATTGTCACTCGTTTCCTCTTGACTATCATGATTACTAGCATTTTCATTATAGCTCACATCACTAGCCTTATCAATAAGTAAATCATCATCACCAAGCAAATCATCTTCATCACTATTGAAATCAAGATACTCGGGGTGTGATACCTTGGGGCCTTTTGCCATGAAGCATATTTGTGGGATCGAGGAGATAGGTCTAGAGGGGGGTGAATAGACACTTAACTAGCCAAATTAGCAGATTTTAATTTCTCTTGGAACTTAGGCAGATTTTGGCACAAGTTAAGATAACACCAATACTTTCTACACATGCATATCTAGAGATTGTGCGGCGGAAATAGTAGAGCATGCAAGTATACGAAAAGTAAAGGGTTAGAGTATGGAAGATCAAACGCAATGAAGACACGGTGGTTTTTGGCGTGGTTCCAATAGGTGGTGCTATCGTACGTCCACGTTGATGGAGACTTCAACCCACGAAGGGTAACGGCTACGCGAGTCCACGAAGGGCTCCACCCACGAAGGGTCCACGAAGAAGCAACCTTGTCTATTCCACCATGGCTTACGTCCACGAAGGACTAGCCTCACTCGGGGTTGATCTTCACGAAGTAGGCGATCTCCTTGCCCTTACAAACTCCTTGGTTCAACTCCACATCATATCGGAGGCTCCCAAGTGACACCTAACCAATCTAGGAGACACCACTCTCCAGAAGGTAATAGACGGTGTGTTGTTGATGAACTCCTTGCTCTTGTGCTTCAAATGATAGTCTTCCCAACACTCAAACAACTCCTCACAGATTTGGCTATGGTGGAAGAAGGATTTGAGTGGAAAGCAACTTGGGAAAGGCTAGAGATCAATGTTCAAATGGTAGGAATGGAATATCTTGATTTCAACACATGAGTAGGTGGTTCTCTCTCAGAAAATGTATGGTGGAAGTGTAGGCACGTTCTGATGGCTCTCCTTACTAAGAAGGAGGTGGTGGAGGGGTATATATAGCCTCCACACAAAATCCAACCGTTACACACTTTTGACCCAACTCGGTGGCACCGAAACAATCATCTCGGTAGCACCGAACTGTGTAAAAGATATGAACTTTAGGAATCTCGGTGGGACCGATACGAACAACTCGGATGGACCGAAGTGCAATGGCTTAGGGCAAACCTCATCTCGGTGGCACCGATTGCATCAACTCGGTTGGACCAAAGTGAAGCAATAAGGCAACAGAGACTTGGCAAGCCATCTCGGTGAGACCGATTTGCAAAACTCGGTGAGACCGAAGTGAATGCGAACGATTACAGAGAGTTGGCAAGGCCATCTCGGTGGGACCGAGATCCATTTCGGTAGATCCGATTTGTTAGGGTTTTGGCAGTGGCTAAGTCTTGGTGAACTCGGTGGGGCCGGATAGAGAAATTCGGTGGGGCCGAGTTGGAAAGTAGGTTTTGGACATATTTGGGTAGAGAGATTGCTTGAGGGTTTAGGAGTACTGTCACTAAGCACTTGAGCAAAAAGACCATTAAGCAACACCTCATCCCCTTTTAATAGTATTGGCTTTCCTATGGACTCAATGTGATCTTGGATCACTAAACCAAAAATGTAGAGTCTTGAACTTTTGCCAATCCTTGTCCTTAGCATTTTGAGGGGGTTCCACATCTTCTTGTCCCTGCCACGGCTTTGTTGAACTTGTCTGAAATTCACTAGATAAAAGCATTAGTCCAACAACATGTATGTTGGCATGAATTACCAAAACCACCAAGGGAGCAAATGTGCTTTCAATCTCCCCCTTTTTGGTAATTGATGACAACATACATCAAAGCTTCAAATACAGATATAGCAGAGGTATGTATAAAAGATTTGAAGAAGGCATGTAGCATGTATGAGCTCCTTTGAACTCCCCCTGAAGAGGTGCATATAACATGATGATATCTCATGGGAAATATACATGCAACATGTATCTTGGCTATATGCATCAGAGCAAACATATATATCATATAGGGTCCACATGTCCATGATTGTCTTCTTGCAAACATTATATACTAGCAAGAGGTCAGTCATGTACATGAGTGTGATGCATATACTTAACTTGAAGTTCTTGATCAAGTACCTGAAGAAATACACTTGAGAAAACAGGGTTAGATAACACAAGATAATTTCTTCAAGAAAAGAGACAAGATCAACAAGAAACCAAGATTGGGATGACATGTAGATTGGAGTATCACTAGGTGAATACTTCTTTGAAGCAGACATGTCCCCAAAAGAAATAGTTGTCTCCCCTTAAAGAACTTCCTCTCCCCCTGAATCTGACATTGGATATTGGGAGTAGGTAGGGTGAGAAAACTAGAACAACCCAACCAAAGAACAAACTGATCATGTTTCTCCCCTCTTAGAAACATGTAGCATTCTCTCCTCTTGTAAGGTGCATCTCTTTTGTAATGGTAAGCTTTGATGTGTATTTCTCTCTCCCCCTTTGACATCAATTTCCAAGAAGGGTCTTCAAGGTTATTGATCAAGTGGGTGTGGTCCTTGAGAAACACAACTAGCCAATGAGTGACTCTAGATGCAAATAGAGGGTAAGAATCATTGAGTGGAGCTGGAGAAGAAAAACTCAGGAAATATTTGACAGGAAATTCCTTAGACCAGCAAAATCGGTGGCACCGAGTTGTATCAATTCGGTGGAACCAAGTTTGATGCAATGGAACAATGTGTCAACTCAGCTCTCTAGGCGAAGGAATTCTCACAAAGATTTGCAAGGAATTTTGCTGTGAAACAAGCTAAAAGAAAAGAAACAGAAAAGAAGCAAAGAAACGTCTAGATGAAGTTTTTTTTTGGAAATAGAAACACTCTAGCAAGAAAAGAACAAACAGAAGAAACACTAGAGAACTTCATCTAGATGGGTCGACGACTAGGTCACCTATGTTAGAGTATATTGACTTAGGAGTCAAGTGAGAACACTTGATCATAGGTCATACTCATCGTTTTAAGCTCGAAATGGGGTTGCCATTTTCACTTTTAAGCATTTCAATGTATTCACATCTTGTTGAGTTGCTTTAGCTCGTGTCTTTGAGTAAAGCTTCTCTTAAGATGTGAGAACTTACATTGGGATTTGGTGGTGATGTCCATCATGTAGTTGAACTTGAAGTGGATGCTCATGAGTTGAAGTTTGGAGCTATCCTATCGTGTGTAGTTCATCTTCCTACATGGGTTAGTTTTGCAAGGAACAACATATATATCCAAAGTGACTAGAATGAAGCATAACTCAAGAATTTGTCAAAGGATATGTTTAAGTTGTCTTGTTCCTTGATCCACCACCCATTGTTGACACTTGGGTTATACAAGATTGCTCAAGATAAGAGTGAGATGCAGTCTTGTGACTTGAAGCTTGTCCAAGTACCTACAAAAAGGTTAGATACAATACAAGGGAGCAAAGTGTCCAAGATATAAGATGATCATGAAAGATATCATGGATTAGTCAAGAATGCTCATGCCCTTGTATGAACCTCTAGTTCACGTTTGAAGCATCAATGATGTTCAAATCACTTCTCAAGTGACAAAACACTTTTTCATCAAGGGGTTTGGTAAAGATGTCCTCCAATTGTTTGTCGGTACGAACATGTTTAAGGTCAATGTCACCTTTCTCAACATGATCTCGAATGAAATGGTGACGAACCTCAATATGCTTTGTTCAAGAATGTTGCACGGGATTGTGCGCAATCTTAATAGCACTCTCATTGTCACATAGTAATGGTACATGTCTCACATGCCCACCATAGTCTTTAAGAGTTTGTGTCATCCATAATAATTGAGCACAACATGATCCCACGACAATGTATTCCGCTTCGGCAGTAGATAGAGATACGGAATTTTGTTTCTTGGAGGACCAAGACACATGAGATCTACCAAGAAATTGACATGTACCCGAAGTGGATTTTCTGTCAACCTTGTCTCCGGCATAGTCCGAATCGGAGTAGCCAACAAGATTGAAAGAAGATCCTTTGGGATACCATATGCCAAAGTTTGGTGTATGTAACAAGTATCTCACAATTCTTTTCACCGCTTTAAGGTGACACTCTTTTGGTGCCGCTTGGTATCGTGCACACATGCACACACTTAGCATAATGTCGGGACGGGAGGCACATAGATATAGCAATGAACCAATCATAGATCGATAGACCTTTTGATCAACCGGTTTGCCATCCTTGGTCAAGTCAAGATGTCCACTCGTGGGCATGGGAGTTTTCATACCTTTACTCTCTTGCATGTTGAACTTCTTGAATAAGTCCTTGGTATACTTTGTTTGAGAAACAAAGGTACCTTCCCTAGTTTGCTTGATTTTCAAACCAAGAAAGAATTTGAGTTCACACATCATAGACATCTCAAATTTCTCCGACATCAACCTTCCAAACTTTTCACTAAAAGAGGGGTTAGTAGATCCAAAGATAATATCATCAACATAAATTTGGCATACAAATAATTCTCCATTAACCCTCTTAGTGAACAAAGTTGAATCAATCTTCCCAATTTCAAAACCTTTTTCAAGAAGAAACTTTGTCAAGCATTTATACCAAGCTCTAGGGGCTTGTTTAAGACCATAAAGAGCTTTACGAAGTTTGTACACATGATTAGGTTTCTTAGGATTCTCAAAGCCGGGAGGTTGTTTAACATACACTTCCTCCTCAATTTCACCATTTAAGAAAGCACTTTTAATATCCATTTGGTAAAGAGTGATATCAGGGTGATTGGCATAAGCGAGTAAAATGCGAATGGACTCAAGTCTTGCAACGGGGGCATAGGTCTCACCATAGTCCATACCTTCGACTTGTGTGTACCCTTGTGCTACGAGTCGAGCCTTGTTGCGTACAACTTGTCTATCTTCATCTTGCTTATTCCGGAACACCCATTTGGTTCCAATGATGTTTTGCTCTTCCTTAGGCTTCTCGACCAATGTCCACACTTGGTTCCTCTCAAAGTTGTGTAGCTCCTCGTGCATTGCATTCACCCAATCGGGGTCCTTGAGAGCATCTTCCACCTTCAAAGGTTCAACACTTGAGATGAATGAGTAATGCTCACAAAAGTTAGCTAAACGAGTTTTAGAGCGAGTGATTCTCCCGGTTTGGATATCTCCAAGTATTTGTTCGACGGGATGATCCTTGTCGATTCTTGCTCTAACTCGAGGTAGCCTTTTCTTGGGTCGTGGTGAGGCTTCCTCATCATCATCTTCTTCTTCTTCTTCGTTGATGTTGTTGTTGTTTGCTTGTGGAGGCGGAGAAGGAGGTTGAGGTGGGTCATCTTGTTGCACTTCCTCATTCCCATCGTCTTGACGTGTTCCACTTGTGGATGCCTCCATATCAACTTGTCGTTCACCTTGATGTGAAGTTGGGGCTTCCACTTGAATAGACAAGGTACTCTCCTTCACTTCCACGGGGCGAATCTTACCAATGGGCAAGTCTTGGATTGCTTCCGATGGTTCTTGATCTCCTACATCAAGTGGCAATTGCTCAACTTGCGAGCCGTTAGTCTCATCAAACTTCACATCTACCGTCTCTTCAACTTTTCGAGTCTAATTGTTGTAGACACGGTAAGTGTGAGAGTTCGATCCATAACCGAGTAGGAAACCTTCATGAGATTTAGGAGCAAATTTTGAACGACGATGCTTATCAAGAATGTAACATTTTGAGCCAAATACTCGAAAGTATCCAACTTGTGGTTTGTTACCGGTGAGCAGTTCATACGCCGTTTTACCAAGAAGCTTGTGAAGGTAAAGTCGATTTGTTGCATGACAAGCTGTTTCAACTGCTTCCGCCCAAAAATGTCTTGGCGTCTTGTATTCATCAAGCATTGTTCTGGCCATCTCAATAAGTGTACGGTTCTTCCTCTCAACAACTCCATTTTGTTGAGGTGTGTACGTAGCTGAGAACTCATGTGAAATACCCTCCTCGTCAAGAAAGGTGTCTACATTTGCGTTCTTGAACTCCGTTCCGTTGTCACTCCGAACCTTCTTGATCTTTACTTCAAATTGATTTTGAGCCTTTCTTGCGAAGTTCTTGAAGATCTTTTGTACCTGCGATTTGTCATCAAGAAAGAACACCCACGTAAATCTGGAAAAATCATCAACAATGACCAAACCGAAAGAGTTACCACCAAGACTCTTATAGGCGTTGGGACCAAAAAGATCCATATGAAGTAGCTCGAGTGGTCTCCTCGTGGTCATAATGTTCTTTACGGGATGGCTTCCTCCAACTTGTTTTCCTGCTTGGCAAGCACTACAAAGTCGATCTTTGTCAAATATAAAATCTTTCACTCCAAGAATGTGATCTCCTTTAACAAGTTTATCAAGGTTACGCATGCCTACATGTCCAAGTCTTCTATGCCATAACCAACCCTTAGAAGATTTAGCAATTAAACAAGTACGAGGTTGAGCTCTCTTAGTGAAATCAACAATGTATAGATCACCTCTACGAATGCCGGTAAAGACCATATTATGATTATCTTGACGAAACACTTGGCAACTACTTTGGTAAATAGAACATTGAAGCCAAAATCAGCTAGTCTAGATACGGAAAGTAGATTGTAACCAAGAGATTCAACAAGCATAACATTTTGTATGGAGCTATCATTGGATATGGCCACCTTACCAAAGCCAAGTACCTTACCCTTGGAGTTGTCTCCAAAAGTCACATACTTGCGTGGACCATCATTTTTAGTAAGCTCACGAAACATATCTCTATCTCTGGTCATGTGATCGGTACATCCACTATCAAGATTCCACTCTTTTCCTCCGGCCATGTAATCTCGAAGATTTGCCATAAGACAGAGATTCCTCATGGTCTTCTCGAATTCAATGTCGAATTCTTCGTTCTCATCATAATAGCCATGCTCAACATCATCATCATGCATGTGATCATTACCTAGGGCAATAGATTCATTAGTTTCATGATCATGACAATGTTCATGTTTATGAATTCTAATGGCTTCCATGATAATGTTACTAATAGTTCTAACATCTCCTTTGGCACGCATAAGATCACGAAGCTCAAACAAGCAATCATCAAACTTAGGATCATTAGGACTCTTCTTTATGAAGAATCTTATCGAGACTCTTTAAAGAGTAATCGGGATATCGCTTTTCCAAGTCATGCCATAGAGTATAAGCACATTCAAAGTTTTGCATACAACCAAGCACAATTTTAGGTAATCCTCTAATGATAAGATTGACAGTTCTAAGATTACGAAGCATGTCAATTTCCTATTCATGGGTAGGATGCAAGGGATCAATAGGGGGCACATAAGGATTATGAATATACTTGCTCAGGTTAAATTCATCAAAGATATCAAGCATTTCATCTTTCCAAGGGTTGTAATACTCCCCATTGAGAATAGGCACTCTACGTCTAAGACTCCCCAATGTAGACACATCCATCTCCCTCCAATGGTGATGAAACCAAAGCAATGGAGACCAAAGCTCTGATACCAATTGTGGGATCGAGGAGATAGGTCTAGAGGGGGGGGTGAATAGACACTTAACTAGCCAAATTAGCAGATTTTAATTTCTCTTGGAACTTAGGCAGATTTTGGCACAAGTTAAGATAACACCAATACTTTCTACACATGCATATCTAGAGATTGTGTAGCGGAAATAGTAGAGCATGCAAGTATACGGAAAGTAAAGGGTTAGAGTATGGAAGATCAAATGCAATGAAGACACGGTGGTTTTGGCGTGGTTCCGATAGGTGGTGCTATCGTACGTCCACGTTGATGGAGACTTCAACCCATGAAGGGTAACGGCTACGCGAGTCCACGAAGGGCTCCACCCATGAAGGGTCCACGAAGAAGCAACCTTGTCTATTCCACCATGGCTTACGTCCACGAAGGACTAGCCTCACTCGGGGTAGATCTTCACGAAGTAGGCGATCTCCTTGCCCTTACAAACTCCTTGGTTCAACTCCACATCATGTCGGAGGCTCCCAAGTGACACCTAACCAATCTAGGAGACACCACTCTCCAAAAGGTAATAGACAGTGTGTTGTTGATGAATTCCTTGCTCTTGTGCTTCAAATGATAGTCTTCCCAACACTCAAACAACTACTCACAGATTTGGCTATGGTGGAAGAAGGATTTGAGTGGAAAGCAACTTGGGAAAGGCTAGAGATCAATGTTCAAATGGTAGGAATGGAATATCTTGATCTCAACACATGAGTAGGTGGTTCTCTCTCAGAAAATGTATGGTGGAAGTGTAGGCACGTTCTGATAGCTCTCCTTACTGAGAAGGAGGTGGTGGAGGGGTATATATAGCCTCCACACAAAATCCAACCGTTACACACTTTTGACCCAAGTCGGTGGCACCGAAACAATCATCTCGGTAGCATCGAACTGTGTAAAAGATATGAACTTTAGGAATCTCAATGGGACCGATACGAACAACTCGGATGGACCGAAGTGCAATGGCTTAGGGCAAACCTCATCTCGGTGGCACCGATTGCATCAACTCGGTTGGACCGAAGTGAAGCAATAAGGCAACAGAGACTTGGCAAGCCATCTCGGTGAGACCGATTTGCAAAACTCGATGAGACCGAAGTGAATGCAAACGATTACAGAGAGTTGGCAAGGCCATCGCGGTGGGACCGAGATCCATTTCGGTAGATCCGATTTGTTAGGGTTTTGGCAGTGGCTAAGTCTTGGTGAACTCGGTGGGGCCAAATAGAGAAATTCGGTGGGGCCGAGTTGGAAAGTAGGTTTTGGACATATTTGGGTAGAGAGATTGCTTGAGGGTTTAGGAGTACTGTCACTAAGCACTTGAGCAAAAAGACCATTAAGCAACACCTCATCCCCTTTTAATAGTATTGGCTTTCCTATGGACTCAATGTGATCTTGGATCACTAAACCAAAAATGTACAGTCTTGATCTTTTGCCAATCCTTGTCCTTAGCATTTTGAGGGGGTTCCACATCTTCTTGTCCCTGCCACGCCTTTGTTGAACTTGTCTGAAATTCACTAGATAAAAGCATTAGTCCAACAACATGTATGTTGGCATGAATTACCAAAACCACCAAGGGAGCAAATGTGCTTTCAATCTTCCAATTCCTTCATTTGGTGAGTCAAATAGATCATAGGAGTTGGATGACACAAGAGCAAGTCCGGCAACACCTTCATCTTGACTATAGTCGGAGTTGGAGTGATAGCTTCTCTCGGAGTGGTTGTCGGAGTCAGAGCCGGATATCCGTTCACCAACATGAGCTTGATGTCTTCTTCTTGTGTAGCTCTTGGATGACTTGTCCTTCCTTTCTGAATCCTTACTTCTTCAAGAGGGTCTTCATTCATAACGATCATCTCTACTCCTTCTCTCCTTGTGAGGTGATTCATCTCTTCTATGTCTTCCTCTTGGTGATTCGTCTCTTTTCTTGTAGGGAGTCGTACACTCATTGGAATAGTGTCCGGGTTTTCCACAATTGTAACAATTTCGGTCATGACTTGATGATCTTCTCTCATTGTGTCTTGAGCTAGAGCTTCTTTCTTTCCCTTTGTTCTTGTAAAACTTGTTGAATCTTTTCACCATTAGGCTCATCTCTTCATTGGATACTAGCTTGTCACTTGAAGTTGTTGGAGCATCGGTTGAAGCTTTGTAAGCACCACTTGATTTGTTGTGTAGCTCCTCTTTGTCCTTGAGTGACATTTCATGAGCAACAATCCTTCCAATGACTTCGTGGGATTGAGATCTTTGTAATTGGGCATCATTTGGATCAATGTGCAAACGGTATCATATTTTCCATCCAAAGCTCTAAGGATCTTCTTGATGATGAATTTGTCGGTCATCTCTTCACTTCCTAAGCCGGCAATCTCATTTGTGATGAGAGCAAGCCTAGAGTACATTTCGGCGACTCCTTCACCATCCTTCATCTTGAACTTGTCAAGTTGACTTTGAAGCACATCCAACTTAGATTCCTTGACGGACTCAGTACCCTCATGCATATCAACCAAAGTATCCCAAATTTCCTTTGCATTCTCGAGGCGGCTGATTTTGTTGAATTCCTCGGGGCACAAACCGTTGAAGAGAATGTCACAAGCTTGTGCAATGTATTGCAACATCTTCAATTCTTCCGCGGTTGCTTCACGATCCGGTTCCTTGCCATCCTCAAAGAATTCACCTTGCAAGCCAACACGAACAACAGCCCAAACAGCGGGGTTATGACCAAGAATATGCATTTTTATCTTATGTTTCCAACTAGCAAAGTTTGTACCATCCAAATATGGACCTCTACGGTGATAATTACCCTCACTAGACGCCATGCTCTCCTAGGTTGTGAAACCAAGGCTATGATCACCAAAGCAATGGAAATCAAGGCTTACGGAGACCAAAGCTCTGATACCACTTGTAGGATCGAAAGTATGTCTAGAGGGGGGGTGATTAGACTACTTGACCAAATAAAAATCTATCCTTTTCCCAATTTTAGTTGTGGGCAGATTTTAGCAAGTACACAAGTCAAGTAACACCCTACACATGTAATTCTAAGAGTGTGGCAGCGGAAAGTAAGCAATTGCACATGTAAGTAAAGGAGGGGATTAGAGATTTCAAACGCAATGAAGACACGATGATTTTTGGTGCGGTTCTGATAGGTGGTGCTATCGTACGTCCACGTTGATGGAGACTTCAACCCACGAAGGGTAACGGCTGCGCGAGTCCGCGGAGGGCTCTACCCACGAAGGGTCCACGAAGAAGCAACCTTGTCTATTCCACCATGGCTTACGTCCACGAAGGACTAGCCTCACTTGGGTAGATCTTCATGAAGTAGGCGATCTCCTTGCCCTTACAAACTCCTTGGTTCAACTCCACATCATGTCGGAGGCTCCCAAGTGACACCTAACCAATCTAGGAGACACCACTCTCCAAAAGGTAATAGACGGTGTGTTGTTGATGAACTCGTTGCTCTTGTGCTTCAAATGATAGTCTCCCCAACACTCCACTCTCTCTCACAGATTTGGCTATGGTGGAAGAAGGATTTGAGTGGAAAGCAACTTGGGAAGGCTAGAAATTAAGGTTCAAAGGGTAGGAATGGAATCTCATGATCTCAACACATGAGTAGGTGGTTCTGTCTCAGAAAATGTATGGTGGAAGTGTATGCACGTTCTGATGGCTCTCCTTACTGAGGAAGAGAGGGTGGAGGGGTATATATAGCCTCCACACAAAATCCAACCCTTACACACTTTTGACCCAACTCGGTGACACCGATCAGAAATCTCGGTGGCACCGACCTGTGTAAAACATATGAACATTAGGAATCTCCGTGGGGCTGACGGGAACAACTCGGATGGACCGATGTGCAATGGTTAGGGCAAACCTCGTCTCGGTGGGACCAAAGTGAAGCAATAAGGCAACAAAGAGTTGGCAAGCCATCTCGGTGATACCGATTGCAAATCTCGGCGGGACCGAAATAATTGCAACAAGTAACAGAGAGTTGGCAAGGCCATCTCGGTGGGACCAAGATCCATATCGGTGGATCCGATTTGTTAGGGTTTTGGCAGTGGCTAAGTCCAAATGAACTCGGTGGCTCCAGATAGGAATGAATCGGTGGGGCCGAGTTGGAATGTAGGTTTTGGACATATTTTGATGGAGAAAGTGGTTGAGCATTTTGGAGCAATGTCACTAAGCACTTGAGCAAATAGATCATTAAGCAACACCTCATCCCCTTTTAATAGTATTGGCTTTCCTATGGACTCAATGTGATCTTGGATCACTTACCAAAAATGTAGAGTCTTGAGCTTTTGCCAATCCATGTCCTTAGCATTTTGAGGGGTCCACGTCTCTAGTCCTTGCCATGCCAATCATTGAACATCCTGAAATATTTAACTTGAATGGACATTAGTTCAATGAGATATATGTTGCTATGAATTACCAAAACCACCCGGGGATTAGTTGCACTTTCACCACGCTCCTTGAGGAAGATCGTTTCTGGGCTGCTGTCCATGCTGCACGGTACCAACAAGCTTTGCGCCGCTACCATAGCCGCAAAGTGAATGCCAGGAACCTTGAGGAAGGCGACCTTGTTCTTCGTCGGATTCAATCCAGGAAGGGTAAAAACAAGTTGACGCCAAAGTGGGAGGGCCCTTACCGGGTAGTACGAGTCTCTAGGCCCGGCACAGTCCGCCTAGAGACCGAAGATGGCACTCCGGTGCTCAACTCATGGAATATTGAGCATCTTCGTAAGTTCTACCCGTAAGGTGCGGTTGCCGGGCTACCCGGCAACCTATTTTGTACTAGTTTGCCGTCAAGGCATGTAAACCTTTGTACAAAGCCGGGCACAGATCCCGTGCATAATAAATAAAAACATAAATGTTTCACAACTTTTTGTCAAAATACATATATATTTATGTGTTGCAGGAAGTCTTGTGTTACATTTTTTGCCTTTCATAAGGTGATTAACGAACCGTCAAGGTTCCAGCCTCCTCTTTTCTCTTCTTTCTTTTTCTTAAAGGAAAAAAGGGTTCCTCGCGTACAAGTTTCCCGAGGGGGAGTGACGGTATGGATAGCAAAGGACGTGTTCAAGATGTCACCCTACGGCAAGAAGTACAGCACGGAATAAGCTAAGTTGCAAAACTTTGAAATAAATACTTTGTTTTAATTATGGCTCTCCTTGAACAATTTTGGCCTTTGTATGAGAAACCTGCATGCTAAGGAACCTTGCCGTGATCAACTGCGCTCTTGCCTTGCTTTGAGTCCGCTCGGCAACCTAAGTAGCTGCGTTTTGATCGTCAAGCATGACCTTGCCGGCAGCGGCATTCCGGCAAGCTTGACCTATTCCTCGAGCGCTCGCGGCAAGGATGTGCGCACCGGCAAGTTTCCGGCAAGCATAGGGTACAAAAATCATGGAAAGACACAATGGGATAAGGAGAACAACATGCATACGTCCATTCAAAATACGAACTACATCAACTGTTAAATGTTTAGATGCAAAAGTTATCTTCCATGCCCCCACGGGGCTACATTGGTTTTGATACAGGAGCTAAGGAGAGGAGCCTAGGCGGAGCACAGCTCATCTTCAAGATTTGACTGGGGAAATATTATACGCCTAGTCGGAGTCGTCGCCTTCGCTCTTGATACGCGAGGACCTTTCGTCACTCTCGCTCTCGCTCTCGCTAGTGGAGTCGGTGCCGCTACTGCTCTCACTTTCCGCGCAGCATTCGATGCGGCCGCCGGAGACCCCGAAGAACTTCACGAAGAGTGTGGCAGCTCCGTCGTACCTAAACTGGAGAAACTGCCCCTGCCTTAGACCACGGGAGCGGGCGAACGATTTCCACCCCCGCGTCAGGAATAGAGAGCCGGCGGTGGATAACTCGGCCGCCACCCAGGAGGGGCCATTGTAGCAGCCATCCGCCTGTAGCCACAGGCCCGAGGGCCTGCTGTTCTCCATCACCCTCACAAAGGAATCCGTGAGCCGGAGCCAACTGCGAAGCCGGCGGTGCAGCCCCATGACAAACTCGTGCACTGCCACCGCCGTGTGGGACTCTTGCGCCGTCACCGCTGTGTGGGCTTCCGCCTGAGGGGGAAGGGCAGCCGCCCCGCCACGTCCGCCACGCCCGCCTTGTCCATGAGTACCGCGCCCTCCGTGGCCGCGGGGGGCGGCTCTGCTGTGGGCGCTAGGGCTGGCACTCACGACGACCACCGAGGAAGGCGTCCGGCCCCGAGAGGGGACCCTCAAGGCGGAAGCAGATGCGCAGACCCGACCTCGACCCCTCGCCATCGCAGTGGTAGACCTCAAGGAAAGCAAGGATGAACGAAAGGTTGGAGGAGGAGAATGGCAAAGGCAGAAGATGGGTGGGGAAGATTGCCACTCCCCCCGCCCTCTTTTATAGCGTCCTAGGGGGATTACTCTCCCTGCCGCCTCGCCTCTCTTAATGGCAGAAATCGAGGAAGGAGATGTGAGAAGTCAGGCAAAATGAGCAGCGCCCTCCACGTTTTTCCTTTTTATGGGGAAGGTGCGAGGGCTGGCTCTTTTCTGTCCTACGTGGCTGCGCATTTCATGAGCACCACCTCCCGCCGCCGCTTTGCTCCACCTCTCCCACACCCGCATGTAATGTGCATCATGGCCGGGTGCGGTAAAAGAGAATATTATGACAGTTATCTTCTGCCACGCGCCACGTGTGCACTGTTTGGGCCTAGCCCAACGACGCCTCGCATGCGCTTGTGGCCCAGGCCCAGGGGCTCCTGTCGGTGTACTAAGACATGGGTGCCCTCGTACCCAGACTTGTGCACAGGCAGTTGTAGCCTCCCTTCCGGCAAGGGCTTGATAGAGGATAACTACGGCTTAAGACTCAACACCAAGACCGTGAAGAAGACCTCAAGGCAGGTCATCGAGAAGTACTATTCTCATACTAAAGATCGACGCTGCCCTTGCCGGCAAGCTCCACCCCGACAACGTGAAGACCAAGGTTATGGTTGCCGGCAAGCCCCCTTGCCGGCAAGCAAGGCCTGGCAAGCTCCATGCCAACAGGCTTGTTCTGTTCCATTACCGCTCCACCTCACCATCGACCAGATAGGCTCGTATGCTAGGTGTTGAGCGGGCAGGCTGTCAACATAGCCGACCAAAGCACGTGTCAGCACGCCACGCCAAGATTAACTTTAATGACACCCGTCCCTGGGACGTGTCAAGATTACAAAAGGGCGCCAGGACCGGCGGTACAGATCTTTTACCCTAGGCCTCGCCTCCCCAACGTAGCACCAAACGGTGCATTAAATGCGTTTGTCTTACCCCGTCGGAAGATAGACGTGGTGACGGTGCAAGTCACTGTTCATACTCTATAATGACCGTATTAGCCATTGTGGTAATCCCTTAGCCTATAAAAGGAGCCCCACGGCTACAAGTAGAACGGTCGACACCCAGCTCAATTACACGCTGTAGCTGCATTTTCCCATGCACCTTGCCGGAAAACTGCGCTCCCTGTAATCAGAGTTCATACACGATCAAACATAGAGCTGGAGTAGGGTTTTACACTCATAGCGGCCCGAACCTAGATAAATCCCCCACGTGTTCTTGCACCTACTAAAAATCTGCTCTTTGTCCCATGCATGTCCCCTGAGCCGAATCGCAAAGGGACCCGTTCGGTCCCATAGATAGTCGTTTCTGTCGGAAGTCGGGCTCCGGGGACCCAAATGTTCGAACAATGGGGTGAGCTCGTTCCTACCTCCTCGTCCCCTACCACGGCTAAACCACGGCGAAGCTACGGCGAGAGCGCGCTAGCGGGAGTGGGTCGTGGATTCAGCGGTTTACCCAGGTTCGGGCCACCTTGCGGTGTAAAACCCTACTCCTGCTTGGTTGGGATTGCTCTGGCGTGAGAGTACAAGGTTTTTGGAGGAAGAGTCGATCCTTCCTACAGTAGCACCCTGCCCTCCTTTTATACCTGCCTTGGTCCTCTTCCCCCGAAAACATTGGCGGGAAGGGTTGCCACACAACGGCAAGTTTGAAGGGGGGCAGGAGCGCAGTCTATCCTGACAAAAGGTGGTCTTCATCTGCAAAGCGACCGTCCATGACGCGCCGATGGGCTCGGGGATGACCTCCACCCTGCACGCCCGCCATCTTGGTCTTCTTTCCCCGATTGGGCAACCTTTGGGGGTTGCTTTGGGAAATGGATTGCTGGCTTTGCCCCCTTAGCACAAAAGGGGAAATCTTCTCCATCCGCGCCTGTTGGCACGACCTCTGTCGCCGTTCGTCGTCGCACGCGTCACCCACATGATGGGCATGAGACCGCGCGACTGAGCCGAACAACACTTGTCTTGCGTGCCCTCGGGACGTTGCCTCGGGAGGCAACCTTGAGAGGCCGCCTCGCGAGAGGGCCTCATGAGGCTTTCGGTGAAGTGGCTGAGTCTTGCTTGCCTGCTCCCGGAGGAGGGGTCCTTAGGAGGCCAGGGCCTCATGAGGGGTCTTGCTTGAGGTGCCCACTGGTGGCCGCATGTTGGGCCTCCGCCAGGCGTTGCGCCCTGGGCCAAAGGCAGACGGGCCAGGATACACTGGGTTCCACGGGCCCAATAGTAACCCCCGGGCCCGCGGCGCGCATGCTCCCACCTACTCGGGGGCAAAACGGCGCGCGTCCTAACCGCCTGTGGGCCAGGCGCGACACGTGGCGCACGACGTAATGGGGGACATCCCCACTTCTCCCACGACACCTCGGTAACTGCCCGTGCTGACATAAAGCCTGCCCGCGCGCGATGCGAGACCATCTTTGCCTTCCTTCACGCATCCGTCTCCCTGCGCCTTCCTCGAGTGTAATAAAGGCGAAGGGAAAGGACTCCTTGCCCATCTTTTCCATCAGCTCCACTCCCCTACTCCACGATCCAGGCGGGCCTCCGCAGCGATGGCGAGGGGAAGAGGCCGAGCTCGCGCTTCCGCTGCTGCATCCAGGGTTCCGCCCCGGGGGCGCGGGCGCTCCCCGGCGGCTGCCGGCACCGGGCCCAGCGGTCGTGGAAGGGGCGTCGCCCCTGGGCGCGCAGGGCGCGGTGCCCGCGGCCGAGGTGGCCATGGCGGGGCAGCCGCCCTACCTCCCTAGGCAGGGAGCCACTCAGCGGAGGCGGCTCATGAGTTCATAGTGAACATGCATCGCCGGCCCTGCACTTGGCTCCGGCTTCCAGACTCCTTCGCGGAGGCGATGGCGGACCGCATGCCCTTGGGTCTGCGGGTGCAGGCTGATGGCTGCTGCAACGGCCCCTCCTGGGTGGCGACGGAGTTCACCCCCTTGGGCTTCATGTTCTTGAAGCAGGGGTGGAAGTCGTTTACCCTCGCTCGCGGCCTGAAGTGGGGCCACGTTCTTCGGTTCAAGTACGACGGGGCCGCCACGCTCTTTGTGAAGATCTTCGGGATCTCCGGTAGTCGTCTGGAGTGCTGCGCGGAGAGCGAGGATGGCAGCTACAGCGGCTCCTCCAGCGGGGATGACAGCGACGACGGTGCCGCCTCCTCCGGTGGAAGCGGGAGCGACGACCGCTCCCCCCGTGTCAAGAGCGAAGATGAAGACTCCGACTAGGTGCAGACGGCGTCCGTGTTGGAGTCTTGGGGATGACGGCGCCCCGCCTAGACCTCTTTCTTCTTTTTCTCTTTTCTCCTGCACTGGATCAATGTAGCCCCATGGGGGTGTGAAAACAGTGGCTTCTATGTTTTACTTAATGCTTTTGTGGTGTGGAATGTGTGTTCCCTCCCGAAGTCCTCTCCCGAGGCCTATTTTTCTCTTTCTTGTTTACCTCGGCGCTCTATGCCGTCAGGACCCAGCCCCCGAGCGGGCCTACAGCCGTCGCTGGTATGTCAGGTCGCGATGCCTAGACAAGGCCAGGAGGTGAGGGGCACCGGGAGCTAGTGAAGGCTCCTGAGGTGCGATGCTCAGGAAGCCCCCCTTTGGTGTGCAAGCGGCTCACGCGAAAGAAAAATGCCAGCACTTAGTGAGATCGCAAAGGGAGGGAGCTCAAGTGATGGTGGGGGTGTCTCGCGAGGTGGTTAGACTTAGCTTTTCATGGAGGGTAGTGTTGGGTGAGCCGCCACTAACAAGGCGTGCGCGGCGTGTGCGGCTCACGAGGCGTGCCTCTCGAGGCTTGGCCCTCGAAGTCTTTGTCTCGCGAGGCCTTCCGATTAGGCGACCGCCGCAGGCCGGCTCGCGAGACGCCGCCCGCGAGGCTCCCGAGCGGCTTGCTCCAGAGACAACTGCATGTCGACAAATCTCACAATGGGGGAGCGACGCGCACTCACTAGCTTGCTCGTGGCCATTGCGTGAGGAGATAAGGCACCAAGGACCTTGGTGAGGTGACGTGCACGGGAGCAGGCCCGCGAGCCAGAGCTCAGTCACTTGGATTTAGCAGCACTGCAGGGACGCACCCGAGCATAGGCGCCGTGCCTAGCCCCCGCTCATGAAATGGTCAGGAGAGGGGTCGCGAGCGCGGCGCTCTCGAGATGGCATCGTACCAAATACGCAATTATGTAGGCAACATAAACTCATTAGTGTTGGAAATATGCCCTAGAGGCAATAATAAATTGGTTATTATTATATTTCCTTGTTAATGATAATCGTTTATTATCCATGCTATAATTGTATTGATTGGAAACTCAAATACATGTGTGGGTACATAGACAACACTGTGTCCCTAGTAAGCCTCTAGTTGACTAGCTCGTTGATCAAAGATGGTTAAGGTTTCCTAGCCATTGACATGAGATGTCATTTGATAACGGGATCACGTCATTAGGAGAATGATGTGATGGACAAGACCCAAACTGTAAACGTAGCATTTGATCGTGTCAGTTTATTGCTATTGTTTTCTGCATGTCAAGTATCTGTTCCTTTGACCATGAGATCATGCAACTCACTGACACCGGAGGAATACCTTGTGTGTATCAAACGTCGCAACGTAACTGGGTGACTATAAAGGTGCTCTACAGGTATCTCCGAGGGTGTCTGTTGGGTTGGCATGGATCAAGACTGGGATTTGTTACTCCGTATGACGGAGAGGTATCTCAGGGCCCACTCGGTAATACAACATCACAATGAGCCTTGCAAGCAATGTGACTAAAGTGTTAGCCACGAGATCTTGTATTACGGAACGAGTAAAGAGACTTGCCGGTAACGAGATTGAACTAGGTATAGTGATACCGACGATCGAATCTCGGGCAAGTAACATACCGAAGAACAAAGGGAACAGCATACGGGATTAACTGAATCCTTGACATAGAGGTTCGACCGATAAAGATCTTCGTAGAATATGTAGGAGCCAATATGGGCATCCAGGTCCCGCTACTGGTTATTGGCCGTAGAGGTGTCTCGGTCATGTCTACATAGTTCTCGAACCCGCAGGGTCTACACACTTAACGTTTGGTGACGATTAGTATAATTGAGTTATTATGTTGGTGACCGAAAGTTGTTCGGAGTCCCGGATAAGATCCCGGACATGACGAGGATCTCCGGAATAGTCCGGAGGTAAAGATTGATATATGTGATAATAGTGTTTTGATCTCCGGAAGAGTTCCGAAGTTCACCGGAAGAGGTTCCGGATGTTTACCGAAGTGTTCGGGTGCAGCAACACTTTATATGAGCCAAAGGGATAAAGCCCACAAGGTATTGGAAAGTGCAAAAGTAGTTTTGCTGCCGCGTAAGCGGTACTACCGCTTGGTGAAGCGGTACTACCGCCGGAGCGGTACTACCGCTTGTGTAAAGCGGTACTACCGCCCGAGCGGTACTACCGCTTGTGTGAAGCGGTACTACCGCCCAAGCGGTACTACCGCTTGTGTGAAGCGGTACTACCGCTTGTGCGCGGCTGTGCGCGGTTCGGCAGGGATCCGAGTTGGACTCTTTCCCTGCGGGCCAAACCGACCTTGTGCGGGCAAAACCGACCTGGAGGAGGCTTTTACTCCAAGTTTAGACCCCAAGGCTCAACATATAAATAGAGGGGCAGGGCTAGCACACGGGACACATCAGGATTTCCCAAGCCGTGTGCCGGCAACCCTAGCCCTCTAGTTCCTCCGTCATAATCTCCGTAGTGCTTGGCGAAGCCCTGCAGAGATTGTTCCTCACCACCATCACCACGCCGTCGTGCTGCTGGAACTCAACCACTACTTCACCATCGCTCACTGGATCGAGGAGGTGAAGGCGTCATCAAGCCGTACGTGTGTTGAACGCGGAGGTGCCGTCCGTTCGGCACTAGATCGGAAGGATCGTGATTGGATCGCGGGACGCTCGGCGATTTGGATCGCGAAGACGTTCGACTACATCAACCGCATTTATTAACGCTTCCGCTTAGCGATCTACAAGGGTATGTAGATTCACTCTCCCTCTCGTAGATGCTCATCACCATGGATAGATCTTGTGTGTGCGTAGGAAAATTTTTGTTTCCCATGCAACGTTCCCCAACAGTGGCATCATGAGCTAGGTCTATGCGTAGATGAGATCTCGAGTAGAACACAAACGAGTTGTGGGCGTGGGTGTATACATATTGCTTGCCGTTACTAGTTGATACTTGATTCAGCGGTATTGTGAGATGAAGCGGCCCGGACCGACATTACGCGTACGCTTACGCGAGACTGGTTTTACCGCTGCGTGCACTTGTTGCATAAAGGTGACTGGCGGGTGTCTGTCTCTCTCACTTTAGTTGAATCGGTTCAATGAAGAGGGTTCTTTTAGAAGATCAAAAAGCAATCACTACACCACGTTGTGGTTTTGCGTAGGTAAGAACGGTTCTTGCAAACCCGTAGCAGCCACGTAAAATTTGCAACAACAATTAGAGGACGTCTAACTTGTTTTTGCAGGGTATGTTGTGATGTGATATGGCCAATTACATGATGAGATATATGTGATGTATGAGATGATCATGTGTTGTATAGAATATCACGACTTGCATGTCGATGAGTACGGCAACTGGCAGGAGCCATAGAGTTGTCTTTAATTATTGTATGACCTGCGTGTCAATCATTAAGCGCTATGTAATGCTTTACTTTATCGCTAAACGTTAGCAATAGTCGTGGAAGCAACAGTCGGCGCGACAACCTTATGGCGACACGTTGATGGAGATCAAGATGATGGAGATCATGGTGTCATGCCGGTGACGATGGAGATCATGCCGGTGCTTTGGAGATGGAGATCAAAAGCACAAGTTCATGGCCATATCATGTCACTTATGATTTGCATGTGATGTTAATCCTTTTATGCATCTTATTTTGCTTAGGACGACGGTAGCATTATAAGGTGATCCCTCACTTAAATTTCAAGATAAAATTGTGTTCTCCCCAAGTGTGCACCGTTGCGAAAGTTCGTCGTTTCGAGACACGCCGTGATGATCGGGTGTGATAGACTCTACGTTCGCATACAACGGGTGTAAGCCATGTTACACGTGCGGAACACTCGGGTTAAACTTGACGAGCCTAGCATGTACAGACATGGCCTCGGAACACAAGAGACCGAAAGGTCGAACATGAGTCATATAGTAAGATATGATCAACATGAAGATGTTCACCATTGAAACCACCTCAACTCACGTGATGATCGGACTTGAGTTGGTGGATTTGGATCATGTTACACTCGAATGACCGGAGGGATGTCAATTTGAGTGGGAGTTTTTTAAGTAATATGATTAACTAAACTCATTATCTAAGAACAATAGTCTAAGTTGTCTTTGCTATATTTATGTTGTAGATCATGGCTCGCGCAGTAGCACCCCTGAATTTTAATGCGTTCCTAGAGAAAGCTAAGTTGAAAGATGATGGAAGTAACTTTGTGGACTGGGCCCGTAATCTAAGGATTATCCTTACGGCTTCCCAGAAGGCTTATGTCCTTGATGCACCGCTTGGTGATCCACCCGCTCCAGTTGAGTCTCTAGACGTTGTGAACGCCTGGCAGGCTCGTTCTGATGATTACTCAATAGTTCAATGTGCAATGTTGTATGGCTTAGAACCGGGACTTCAAAGACGTTTTGAACGTCATGGAGCATATGAGATGTTCCAGGAGTTGAAGTTTATCTTTCAGAAGAATGCCCGGATCGAGAGATATGAGATCTCCGATAAGTTCTATGCTTGCAAGATGGAGGAGAACGGGTCTATCAGTGATCACGTGCTCAGAATGTCTGGGTACTCCACCCGTCTGGCTGAGTTAGGGATGCCCCTTCCGCCAGAGGCTATCACTGACAGAGTTCTTCAATCATTGCCACCTAGCTACAAGAGCTTCGTGTTGAACTATAACATGCACGGGATGAACAAGTCAGTCGCCGAGCTGTTTGCGATGCTGAAAGCCGCTGAGTCTGAAATTCAGAAGGAGCATCAAGTGTTGATGGTCAATAAAACCACTAGTTTCAAGAAAAATGGCAAGGGTAAGAAGGGTAACTCCAAGCAGAGTGGCAAAGCAGTTGCTCCTCTCGTGAAGAAACCCAAGGCTGGACCCAAACCAGAAACTGTGTGTTTTCATTGCAAGGGAACTGGACACTGGAAGCGGAATTGCCCCAAGTATTTGGCTGACAAGAAGGCGGCCAACAACAAACAAGGTATATATGATATACATGTTATTGATGTGTACCTTACCAACTCTCGTTGTAGTGCCTGGGTATTTGATACCGGTGCGGTTGCTCATATTTGCAACTCAAAACAGGAACTGCGGAATAGACGGAGGCTGGCAAAGGACGAAGTGACGATGCGCGTGGGAAATGGTTCCAAGGTTGATGTGATCGCCGTCGGCACGCTCGCTCTTCGATTACCGTCGGGATTAGTGATGAACCTAAATAAGTGTTATTTGGTGCCTGCGTTAAGCATGAACATTATATCTGGATCTTGTTTATTGCGAGACGGTTACTCATTTAAATCAGAGAATAATGGTTGTTCTATTTATATGAGTAATATCTTTTATGGTCATGCACCCAATGTGAAGGGTTTATTCTTGTTGAATCTCGATAGTAATGATACACATGTTCATAACATTGATGCCAAAAGATGTAGAATTGATAATGATAATACCACTTTCTTGTGGCACTGCCGTTTAGGTCATATTGGCGTAAAACGCATGAAGAAGCTCCATGCTGATGGACTTTTGGAGTCACTTGATTTTGAATCACTTGACACATGTGAGCCATGCCTCATGGGCAAGATGACTAAAACGCCGTTCTCTGGAACAATGGAACGGGCAAGTGACTTATTGGAAATCATACATACTGATGTGTGCGGTCCGATGAGTATTGAGGCGCGCGGTGGTTATCGTTACTTTCTTACCTTCACTGATGACTTAAGTAGATATGGGTATATTTACTTAATGAAACACAAGTCTGAAACATTTGAAAAGTTCAAACAATTTCAGAGTGAAGTTGAGAATCATCGTAACAAGAAGATTAAATTCCTACGATCTGATCGAGGAGGAGAATATCTGAGTTATGAGTTTGGCAGTCACTTAAAACAGTGTGGAATTGTTTCACAATTGACACCGCCTGGAACACCACAGCGTAATGGTGTGTCCGAACGTCGTAATCGAACTTTATTGGATATGGTGCGATCTATGATGTCTCTTGCCGATTTGCCACTATCGTTTTGGGGTTATGCATTAGAGACAGCTGCATTCACTTTAAATAGGGCACCATCGAAATCCGTTGAGACAACGCCATATGAACTTTGGTTTGACAAGAAGCCAAAGCTGTCGTTTCTTAAAGTTTGGGGATGTGATGCTTATGTCAAAAAGCTTCAGCCTGAAAAGCTGGAACCCAAAGCGGAGAAATGCGTCTTCATAGGATACCCAAAAGAGACAGTTGGGTATACCTTCTATCTCAGATCCGAAGGCAAAGTGTTTGTCGCTAAAAACGGAACATTTCTTGAGAAAGAGTTTCTCTCGAAAGAATTGAGTGGGAGGAAGATAGAACTTGATGAGGTTGTTGAACCTTTACTTCAACCTGAGAGTAGCGCAGCGCAGAAAATTGTTTCTGTGGAGCCTACATTAGCTGAAGAGGAAGTTAATGATGATGATCATGAAGCTTTGGATCAAGTTGCTATCGAACCTCGTAGGTCGACAAGGACGCGTACTGCTCCCGAGTGGTACGGCAACCCTGTCTTAAAAGTCATGTTGTTAGACAACGATGAACCTACGAGCTATGGAGAAGCGATGATGGGCCCGGATTCCGAGAAGTGGTTAGAGGCCATGAAATCCGAGATGGGATCCATGTATGAAAACAAAGTATGGACTTTGGAAGTATTACCTGAAGGGCGTAAGGCCATTCAGAACAAATGGATCTTTAAGAGGAAGACGGACGCGGACGGCAATGTCACCGTCTATAAAGCTCGACTTGTGGCAAAGGGTTTTTCACAAGTTCAAGGAGTTGACTATGATGAGACCTTCTCACCCGTAGCGATGCTTAAGTCCGTCAGAATCATGTCAGCAATAGCTGCCTTTTTCGATTATGAAATTTGGCAGATGGATGTCAAAACAGCGTTCCTTAACGGTTACCTTAAGGAAGAGTTGTATATGATGCAACCAGAAGGTTTTGTCGATCCAGAGAATGCTGACAAAGTTTGCAAACTCCAGCGATCCATTTATGGACTGGTGCAAGCATCTCGGAGTTGGAATCTTCGTTTTGATAAAGTGATCAAAGCGTTCGAGTTTATACAAGTTTACGGAGAAGCTTGTATTTACAAGAAAGTGAGTGGGAGCTCTATAGCGTTTCTAATATTATATGTGGATGACATATTGCTGATTGGAAACAATATAGAAATGCTGGAAAGTGTAAAGGAATATTTGAACAAGAGTTTTTCAATGAAGGACCTAGGAGAAGCTGCTTTCATATTAGGCATCAAGATCTATAGAGATAGATCAAGACGTTTAATAGGACTTTCACAAAGCACATACCTTGATAAGATTTTGAAGAAGTTCAAAATGGATCAGTCCAAGAAGGGGTTCTTGCCTGTTTTGCAAGGTGTGAAGTTGAGTAAGACTCAATGCCCAGTGACTGCAGAAGATAGAGAAAAGATGAGTGTCATCCCCTATGCTTCAGCCATAGGCTCTATCATGTATGCAATGCTGTGCACAAGACCCGATGTCAGCCTTGCCATAAGTATGGTCGGAAGGTTTCAAAGTGATCCAGGAATGGAACACTGGATGGCGGTCAAGAATATCCTGAAGTACCTGAAAAGGACTAAGGACATGTTTCTCGTTTATGGAGGTGATCAAGAGCTCGTCGTAAAGGGTTACGTCGATGCAAGCTTTGACACTGATCCGGATGACTCTAAGTCGCAAACCGGATACGTATTTATTCTTAATGGGGGTGCGGTTAGCTGGTGCAGTTCCAAGCAAAGCGTGGTAGCAGATTCTACATGCGAAGCGGAGTACATCGCTGCCTCGGAGGCGGCGAAGGAAGGTGTCTGGATGAAGGAGTTCATGACAGATCTTGGAGTAGTGCCTAGTGCGCTTAACTCAATGACTCTGTTTTGTGATAACACTGGTGCCATTGCTCTAGCCAAGGAACCAAGATTTCACAAGAGGACCAGACACATAAAGCGACGTTTCAATTCCATCCGCGATTACATCAAGGAGGACGACATAAATATTTGCAAAGTACACACGGATCTAAATGTTGCAGATCCGATGACTAAACCTCTTCCAAGGGCTAAACATGAACAACACCAGAACTGCATGGGTGTTCGATTCATTACAATGTAAATCACATAGTGATGTGAACTAGATTATTGACTCTAGTGCAAGTGGGAGACTGTTGGAAATATGCCCTAGAGGCAATAATAAATTGGTTATTATTATATTTCCTTGTTAATGATAATCGTTTATTATCCATGCTATAATTGTATTGATTGGAAACTCAAATACATGTGTGGGTACATAGACAACACTGTGTCCCTAGTAAGCCTCTAGTTGACTAGCTCGTTGATCAAAGATGGTTAAGGTTTCCTAGCCATTGACATGAGATGTCATTTGATAACGGGATCACGTCATTAGGAGAATGATGTGATGGACAAGACCCAAACTGTAAACGTAGCATTTGATCGTGTCAGTTTATTGCTATTGTTTTCTGCATGTCAAGTATCTGTTCCTTTGACCATGAGATCATGCAACTCACTGACACCGGAGGAATACCTTGTGTGTATCAAACGTCGCAACGTAACTGGGTGACTATAAAGGTGCTCTACAGGTATCTCCGAGGGTGTCTGTTGGGTTGGCATGGATCAAGACTGGGATTTGTTACTCCGTATGACGGAGAGGTATCTCAGGGCCCACTCGGTAATACAACATCACAATGAGCCTTGCAAGCAATGTGACTAAAGTGTTAGCCACGAGATCTTGTATTACGGAACGAGTAAAGAGACTTGCCGGTAACGAGATTGAACTAGGTATAGTGATACCGACGATCGAATCTCGGGCAAGTAACATACCGAAGAACAAAGGGAACAGCATACGGGATTAACTGAATCCTTGACATAGAGGTTCGACCGATAAAGATCTTCGTAGAATATGTAGGAGCCAATATGGGCATCCAGGTCCCGCTACTGGTTATTGGCCGTAGAGGTGTCTCGGTCATGTCTACATAGTTCTCGAACCCGCAGGGTCTACACACTTAACGTTTGGTGACGATTAGTATAATTGAGTTATTATGTTGGTGACCGAAAGTTGTTCGGAGTCCCGGATAAGATCCCGGACATGACGAGGATCTCCGGAATAGTCCGGAGGTAAAGATTGATATATGTGATAATAGTGTTTTGATCTCCGGAAGAGTTCCGAAGTTCACCGGAAGAGGTTCCGGATGTTTACCGAAGTGTTCGGGTGCAGCAACACTTTATATGAGCCAAAGGGATAAAGCCCACAAGGTATTGGAAAGTGCAAAAGTAGTTTTGCTGCCGCGTAAGCGGTACTACCGCTTGGTGAAGCGGTACTACCGCCGGAGCGGTACTACCGCTTGTGTAAAGCGGTACTACCGCCCGAGCGGTACTACCGCTTGTGTGAAGCGGTACTACCGCCCAAGCGGTACTACCGCTTGTGTGAAGCGGTACTACCGCTTGTGCGCGGCTGTGCGCGGTTCGGCAGGGATCCGAGTTGGACTCTTTCCCTGCGGGCCAAACCGACCTTGTGCGGGCAAAACCGACCTGGAGGAGGCTTTTACTCCAAGTTTAGACCCCAAGGCTCAACATATAAATAGAGGGGCAGGGCTAGCACACGGGACACATCAGGATTTCCCAAGCCGTGTGCCGGCAACCCTAGCCCTCTAGTTCCTCCGTCATAATCTCCGTAGTGCTTGGCGAAGCCCTGCAGAGATTGTTCCTCACCACCATCACCACGCCGTCGTGCTGCTGGAACTCAACCACTACTTCACCATCGCTCGCTGGATCGAGGAGGTGAAGGCGTCATCAAGCCGTACGTGTGTTGAACGCGGAGGTGCCGTCCGTTCGGCACTAGATCGGAAGGATCGTGATTGGATCGCGGGACGCTCGGCGATTTGGATCGCGAAGACGTTCGACTACATCAACCGCGTTTATTAACGCTTCCGCTTAGCGATCTACAAGGGTATGTAGATTCACTCTCCCTCTCGTAGATGCTCATCACCATGGATAGATCTTGTGTGTGCGTAGGAAAATTTTTGTTTCCCATGCAACGTTCCCCAACAATTAGAGCATAATCAGTAGGATTCATTACACAACCAAAAGGGAAAGGGGCAAGGCTGTCGTGTTGGGCACGGATCAGCTTGAGGTTGGTGCGGCCCGTGGGGCACGCTCAATTAAACAACCCAAAAATCACCTGGTAGTACTTTGCTGGAGAAGTGCGCGGGTCGCTCAGCGAGGTTTGCCGCGGAAACTTGCTCCTCAGGGACCGAGGGGCTCCTGAGGCCCAGGGGGCTCGAAGCGCGTTAGCCGCTGGAAGGTGGTGCCGGCGTTCCTCAGGCCGAAGGGCATGCGGGCGTAGCCGGTGGCGGAGTCCGCGCCTTGGCCGACGCGCGGCAGCAGAAAGGGGTCCTGAGGGGAAGCCTTGTTGAGGCTCGTGAAGTCGACGCACATTTGCTCCTTGCTGCCCTTCTTGGTGACGACGACTGGGTTGGCGAGCCATTCGGGATGGCGCACCTCACGGACTACTCCAGCTTCTTGCAGCTCGTGCACTTCTTAAACAATGAACTCTTGCTTCTCAGGCGCCTGACGTCGTGTTTTCTGCTTGATGGGGCATGCGTTCGGGCACACCGCTAAGTGGTGCTCGATCACCTCCCTCGGTACATCGGACAAGTTAGATGCTTTCAAGGCGAAAATATCCGAGTTTTCCCAAAGGAAGGTGACGAGCGCACTTTCCTATGCAGGAGGAAGGCAGGTGCCGATGGTGAAGGTAGGGCCTGAGCCGCTGCCGTCAACCGACACCTTCTTCGTCTCGGCGTGGTCCTGAGAGAACAACTGCTTCTTCTTCGCGGGTGCGGCCTCAGGAGGCTCGGCCGCGTCCTCATTAGCCGAATGTGCGGCAGCGGCGGCTTTGTAGGCGTGCTCGAGGGAGCAGACTGCGTCCTTCTCGTCGTAGGTGACGGTGATGATGCCGCTACAGCCAGGCATCTTGAGGACATTGTAGGCGTGGTGGGTCACCGCCATGAACTTGGCGAGAGCTGGGTAGCCCAAGATGGCGTTGTAGGGCAGGCCGAGGTGGGCGACGTCGAAGTCGATGAGCTCAGTGTGGTAGTTCTTGCGGGTGCCAAAGGTGACGGGAAGGCGCACTTGCCCCAGAGGGATGGTGGAGCCATCGGTCACTCCGGAGAAGGGCCTGGTCGGCATCAGCTGATCGTAGGGCACTTGGAGCATCTCGAAGGTCTCGATGGAGATCACATTTAGGCCGGTGCCTCCGTCGATGAGGGTCTTGGTGACGGCGATGTTGCTGATGGTGGGAGTGCACAGCATGGGGAGCGCGCCTGCGGTGGCCGTGGACTTGGGGTGGTCCTTGGAGTCGAAGGTGATGGCGTACTGCGACCACTTGAGGGGCCGTGCGTCCTCAGGCTTCGGGAGGGCGGCGTTCACCTCGCAAGAGAGCTTCTTGAAGTGGCAGTTGGACACGGGAGGCTGAGCCCCACCAAGGATGCAGGCAACCGCGCGAGGTTCTTGGTAGCCCCCGGCGCCCTCATCAGGCTGGTTGACGTCGTTCCTCCGGGGTGGCGGCGGCAGTGGTGGGAGAGCGGCGTTGGCCTGAGGGTTTGCCTCATGAGGCAGATCGCGCCAGGCGGCCTCACGAGGCTGGTCGCGCCAGCCTTGGCGGAAGTTGCCATTGCCATTGCGGCCATCCCAACGGTTGCCACCGCGGCCACCTCCGCGACTAGCGCCGTGGTCGTTGCGGTCGCCTCAGCAGCCCAGGCGCTCGTCGCGGAGCAGCTTGAGCTCCTGGCAGTCTTCAGTGCTGTGGGAGCGCACGTTGTGGTAGACACAGAGCGGCCAGCCGTCGTTCCTGGGCTTGTCGCGGTCACGGCCGCGCTTCTGCTCGGGCTCCATCGCAAGCACGGCAGGGCCCTTGTGCTTGATGTCCTTGCTCTTGGCCTTGGCGGCGTCGGGCGCTGCATCGGGGTCGTTGTGGACAAAGAGGCGACCTTCTTCAGCCTTGGCGCACTTGTCGGCGAGGTCGAACAGCTCAAGCACCGAGCCCAACTCGTTGTTGATGGTGAGCTTCTCGCGCATCTTGACGTCCGTGACGCCAGTGGAGAACGCAGAGATGACGGCCGCATCGGAGGCGCACGGGATCTTGTTGCGCACCTGGCTAAAGTGCTGGATGTACTTGCGGAGGGTCTCGTCCGGGCGCTGCCGCACATGCCACAGGTCGTTGATCATGAGGGAGCGGTCGTGCGTGCCCTTGAAGTTGGCGACAAACTGGCTACAAAGCTTGGCCCACGACGAGATCGACGCCTCAGGGAGGTTCATGAACCAAGAGCGCGGAACGTCCTTGAGGGCCATGGGGAACCAGTTCGCCATGACCTTGTCGTCGCCATTCACCGCCTCGACACTCAGCGGATAGAGCTGAAGGAACTCTGCGGGGTTGTGGGTGCCGTCGTAGCGTGGAGGCAGTTCCAACGTATCAATAATTTTTGATGGTTCCATGCTATTATAGTATCAATCTTGGATGTTTTATGTACATTTACAAGCAATTATATATCATTTTTTGGGACTAACCTATTAACTTAGTGCCTAGTGCCAGTTGCTGTTTTCTGCTTGTTTCTGGCTTTTCAGAGAAACAATACGAAATGAAGTCCAAATGCCACGAAACTTTTTGGAGATTTTTTTCTGGACAAAAGAAACCTGGGAAGCTTCGGGAGGAGGCCAGAAGCCCCACAGGGGCTTCACAAGGCACTAGGGCGCGCCCCAGGGGGGGCGCGCCGTACTAACTTGTGGGGCCCACGTGGCTCCTTTTGACCTAATTCCACTTCGATAAATTCACAAATATTCGGAAACCCCCAGAGAGCCAGAAGAGAAAACCTTTCCGCCGCCGCAAGCCTCTGTTCTTCTGCGATCCCATCTGGAGGCCTTTTCCGGTACTCTGCCTGAGGGGGAATCGATCACGGAGGGCTTCTACATCAACCTTGCTGCCCTTCCGATGATGTGTGAGTAGTTTACCACAGACCTACGGGTCCATAGCTAGTAGCTAGATGGCATCTTCTCTCTCTTTGATCTTCAATACAATGTTCTTCTCGATGTTCTTGGAGTTCTATCCGATGTAATCTTCTGTTGCGGTGTGTTTGTTGGGATCCGATGAATTGTGATCAGATTATTCATGAGAAATATTTGAGTCTTCTCTGAACTCTTTTATGCAAGATCGTTATAGCATTTTATTTCTCTCTGATCTATCGGTTTAGTTTGGCCGACTAGATTGATTTATCTTGCAATGGGAGAGGTGCTTTGTGATGGGTTCAATCTTGCGGTGTTCAATCCCAGTGACAGAAAGGGACATGACACGTATTTGTATTGTTGCATTAAGGATAAAAAGATGTGGTTTATTCATATTGCTTGAATTTGCTTCTCTACATCATGTCATCTTGCTTAAGGCGTTACTCTGTTTCATACTTAATACCCTAGATGCATGCTGGATAGCAGTCGATGGGTGGAGTAATAGTAGTAGATGCAGGCGGGAGTCAGTCTACTTGTCTCGGACGTGAGGCCTATATACATGATCATTGCCATGAATCCGTCATAATTATTTGCTTTTCTATGCCAAACAGTAATTTGTTTACCCACCGTATGCTTATGTGCTCAAGAGAGAAGCCTCTAGTGAAAACTATGGTCCCCGGGTCTATCTTTATCATATCAAAAACCTAAAAATACCTTGCTGCAATTTATTTACTTTTATTTTAATTAGTAGTTTATTTTATCTATTTACCTCGATAAGATTTAATCCTTGCAAATAACCGCTAAGAGGATTGACAACCCTCTTATTCGCGTTGGGTGCAAGTGTTTGCTCTTGTGTGTGGAGGTGTGCTTTAATGGAATTTTGCTTGGTTCTCCTACTGTATTGATAACTTTGGTTCTTAACTGAGGGAAATACTTATCTCTACTGTACTGCATCTCCCTTCCTCTTCAGGGAATTACCAACGCAGCTCACAAGTAGCAGGAAGAATTTCTGGTGCCGTTGCCGGGGAGACATCATCAAAATTACCAAGTACCTTCACACAAATTATCATTCACTTGCATTTACTTTATTTACCTTTTATTTGCATTTGCCTCTCGTTTTCATCTCCCCCACTTCTAAAATATTTTACAAAAACACAAAAATATTTTGTTTGCTTGTTTGCTAGTTTGATTGCTTTGTCTCGATGTCTCAAGAAAATACAAAATTGTGTGACTTTTATAATACCAATAATAATGATTTTATTAGTACTCCTATTGCTCCTCCCGCCACTAGTGTGGAGTCATGTGACATTAATGCTGCCTTGCTTAATCTTGTTATGAAAGAACAATTTTCTGGTAGTCCTAATGAAGATGATGCATCCCATCTAAATACTTTCGTTGAACTTTGTGATATGCAAAAGAAGAAAGATGTGGATAACGATATAGTCAAATTAAAATTGTTTCCGTTATCACTACGAGATCGTGCTAAAACTTGGTTTTCATCCTTGCCTAGAAATAGTATTGATTCTTGGGATAAGTGTAAGGATGCTTTTATTACTAAATATTTTCCTCCCGCTAAGATTATTTCTTTAAGAAATCAAATTATGAATTTTAAGCAACTTGAGCATGAACATGTTGCCCAATCTTGCGAGAGAATGAAACTAATGATAAGAAATTGCCCAACTCATGGTTTGAATTTATGGATGATCATACAAAAAATTTATGCGGGACTAAACTTTGTTTCTAGAAATTTGCTAGACTCTGCCACAGGTGGCACCTTTATGGAAATTACATTGGGAGAAGCTACAAAACTTCTTGACAATATTATGGCAAATTATTCTCAATAGCACACTGAGCGAACTCCAACTGGTAAGAAGGTAAATTATGTTGAAGAAATTAATACTTTGAGTGATAAGATGGATGCTTTATTGAAATTGGTTGCTAGTAAAAATACTCATATTGATCCTAATGATGTGCCATTGTCCACTTTGATTGAGCAAAATACTAATGCTATTGATGTGAATTTTGTCTCTAGAAATAATTTCAACAACAATGCCTATAGGGGTAATTTCAATGCTAGACCGTTTCCTAGAAATTCCTCTAATAATTATGGCAATCCTTATGGAAATTCTTATAATAATAATAATAATAATAATAATAATAGGATGCCCTCTGATCTTGAAGGTAATATTAAAGAATTCATTAATTCGCAAAAGAATTTCAATGCTATGATAGAAGAAAAATTGAATAGAGTTGATGAATTGGCTGGGAACATGGATAAAATTGCTCATGATGTGGAAAATCTCAAAACTAAAATTTTGCCATCTAAGCATGATATAAATGAGTCTATTAAAGCTATCTATGTCTCCATTAATGAAAGTAAAGAAAGGACCGCTAGGTTGAGAGTTAAGCGAGAATTTCTAGAAAAAGCGATTCCACCCGGTTTTTATCGTAGTAATGATGAAGATATTAAAATGATTGGTGTTACACCTATTGAATCTTTGTTTAATAATATAAAACTTGATGAAAAATGGACTGAAGAAGAGTCAACTTTATAAATAAGGAGTCCCATTTGCTTGGAGGGTGATAATCTTGATCATAAAAATGAAAAAAGTGGGTTTGGAGAGGTTAAAACTTTAAGTAGTAATGCACCTATACTTTCGATTACAAGGACTTTAATTATGATTGTTTTTCTTTAATTGAGTGTATTTCCTTGTTGCAATCCATGATTAATTCACCAAATGCATATGAACAAAATAAAGCTTTCACTAAACATATTGTAGAAGCCATGATGAAAGCACATGAAGAAAAACTTGAGTTAGAAGTATCAATTCCTAGAAAATTACAAGATGAATGGGAACCCACTATTAAAGTAAAAATTAGAGATTATGAATGTAATTCTCTTTGTGATCTTGGTGCTAGCGTTTCCACTATACCGAAGTGTTTGTGTGATGTGCTAGGTCTCACCGACTTGGATCCTTGTTCCCTTAAATTGCATCTTGCGGATTCTACTATTAAAAAGCCATTGGGTAGAATAAATAATGTGCTTATTCTTGCAAATAGAAATTATGTGCCTATGGACTTTATTGTTCTTGACATTGAATGCAATCCTTCTTGCCCCATAATACTTGGTAGGCCTTTTCTTCGAACTATTGGTGCTATTATTGATATGAAAGAAGGTAATATAAGATTTCAATTTCCACTAAAGAAAGGGATGGAACACTTACCTAGGAAGATAATTAAAGCACCATATGAATCCATTATGAGGACCACCTATGAAATTAATTTGAAGGATGACAATACTTGAAACTATGCATTATGCCTAGCTTGGGGCATAAAACAATAGCGCTTGTTGGGAGGCAACCCAATGATTAAAATATATTTTTTCTTTTTGTTTATGTTCTTGTGTGTTTACACAATTTTAGCTTCTGTTATGAGTGAGTTTTTATGTTTTAATTAGTGTTTGTGCCAAGTAATGCCTTTGGGATGATTTGGAAGATAGTATAATTGATGCTGTTTGGAAAACAGAAAGTTTTGCGTCCAGTGATGGAATTTGAATTCTGTACTAGAGCGTCAGAAAAATCTGAAATTTTTACACAGTATTGGTATATGAATTTCCCACGTTTTCCTAATTTTTCCGAATTTTTTAAGTTGCAGAAGTATGGATTTTAAATAGATCTTTACAGACTGTTCTGTTTTAGACAGATTCTGTTTTTGTTGCATAGTTTGCTTATTTTGATGAATCTATGGATCGTATCGGGGGGTATGAGTCATGGAGAAGTTAGAGTACAGTTACATTATGCCAATATTAAATATGAATCAATTTACAACAGTAACTAAAGTTTAAGATTTGTTTGTTATATTAACGGATCTCACGAAGGTTTTGTTGAGTTTTGTGTGATTAAAGTTTTCAAGTTTTGGGTGAGAATGCGATGGACAAAGGAATAAGAAGTGCCAAGAGCCTAAACTTGGGGATGCCCAAGGCACCCACAAGGTAATATTCAAGGAAGACTCAAGCGTCTAAGCTTGGGGATGACCCGGAAGGCATCCCCTCTTTCGTCTACAATCTATTGGTAACTCACTTGGAGCTATATTTTTATTCATCACATGATATGTGTTTTGCTTGGAGCGTCGTGTATTATATGAGTCTTTGCTTTGTTTGATTTTTAGTTTGTCACAATCATCTTTGCTGGACACACCTTTTTGAGAGGGACACACATTATTCGTGATTTGTTAGAATACTCTATGTGCGTCAATTAATTTTTTTGAGCTAGGCAGTTGCTCTAGTGCTTCACTTAAATCTTTTTTAGCACGGCGGTGGCTATATTTTGAAAAAATATTTGAACTCTCATGTTGCGCTTATATTATTTTGAGAGATGATAAGATTAAAATTTTGAAGAAATATTTGCACTCTCATGCTTCACTTATATCTTTTTGAGAGTTGATAATAGTAATGGTAATTTGCACAAGATATGAATTTGGTCCCAAAGTGATGAAAGAGGGATATAATAAAAACTCTCATGAAAGATCATTGGATATGATAAGTTTGATTCCTTGCAATAGTTTTGTGATATGGAGATGATAATATGTGAGTCATGTTAGTGAGTAATTGTGATTTAGTAAGAATATTGGTGTTAAGGTTTGTGATTCCCTATGCTTGCACATAAAGTCAATAGTTATGCAACGAAATTATATCCTACTTATGGTGCATTATTTGGTGTTAGTTATGTTCAATGCATGTTTATGACCGTTTTCGCTTTTTGGTTGGTTGCTTCTCAATCTATTTGCTAGCCTTCATTTGTACTAAGCGGGAATACTGCTTGTGCATCCAAACTCCTTAAACCCAACTTGTGCCAAATGAGTCCACCATATCTACCTATATGCGGTATTTCCTTGCCGTCCCAAGTAAATTTGCATGTGCCAACTCTAAATTTTCAAAATAATTTTCGGTTTTGTGTGCCCGTACAGCTCATCAAGCGGCAGGGGGTGGCCAATATTTTTCATGCTAGGTGTGTTATTCTCACGATGAGTGTTTATTCACTTGTCATTGCATGAGTGAGTGGCTGGTAATAGGGATGCCCAGTCCCACAATGAACCAAAAATAATAATGACAAATTCCTTGGAAAGTGTTGGTATGGAGGGCACCCGTGGATACGGCTAGCCATGGATTGTGAAAGAATGGTGGAAAGGAAATAAACTTTATTTTCTGTTTGGGAACCGCCTATGATGTGTCTAGCATGGAAAATATTGGGAATTCTCGGTCGTTTTCGATGACAGGAAAAGCATGCCTCTTAAAATAATTTTATCTCTCTAATTTTAGCCTTGAGCCCTGGCACATCTGCAAATCTCTGCTTCCCTCTGCAAAGGGCCTATCTATTTAATTTTATGCAATTTTTATTTTTATTTTGAGTCTCCATCTTCTCTTATAAAGCACCAACTAGAGAGCACTATTATCATACTTGTGCATTGTGTGTAGCTAATATTGAGTGTGTTTCATGAATGGATCAATGATTGAGCATAATGGGCTAGGGATAACTTTCTTTAGCATTGATATTTTGAAAGACATGGTTGCTTGTTAGTATGCTTGAGTATTTATGTCTTCATGTCAAACTATAGACTATTGCTTTGAATTATTCAAGTCCAAATGTCCATGCTTCAAAGACAAGAGTATATGATGAATATGATAGGCAGCATTCCACATCAAAAATTCTGTTTTTATCATTTACCTACTCGAGGACGAGCAGGAATTAAGCTTGGGGATGCTTGATACATCTCCAGCGTATCTATAATTTTTGATTGTTCCATGCTATTATAGTATCAATCTTGGATGTTTTATATAAATTTACAAGCAATTATATATCATTTTTTAGGACTAACCTATTAACTTAGTGCCTAGTGCCAGTTGCTGTTTTCTGCTTGTTTTTGGCTTTTCAGAGAAACAGTACCAAATGAAGTCCAAATGCCATGAAACTTTTTGGAGATTTTTTTTGGACAAAAGAAACCTGGGAAGCTTCGGGAGGAGGCCAGAAGCCCCACAGGGGCTTCACAAGGCACTAGGGCGCGCCCCGGGGGGCGCGCCGTACTGACTTGTGGGGCCCACGTGACTCCTTTTGATCTAATTCCACTTCTATAAATTCACAAATATTCGGAAACCCCTAGAGAGCCAGAAGAGAAAACCTTTCCGCCACCGCAAGCCTCTGTTCTTCCGCGATCCCATCTGGAGGCCTTTTCCGGTACTCTGCTAGAGGGGGAATCGATCACGGAGGGCTTCTACATCAACCTTGCTGCCTTTCCGATGATGTGTGAGTAGTTTACCACAGACCTACGGGTCCATAGCTAGTAGCTAGATGGCTTCTTATCTCTCTTTGATCTTCAATACAATGTTCTCCTCGATGTTCTTGGAGTTCTATCCGATGTAATCTTCTGTTGCGGTGTGTTTGTTGGGATCTGATGAATTGTGAGTTTATGATCAGATTATTCATGAGAAATATTTGAGTCTTCTCTAAACTCTTTTATGCATGATTGTTATAGCTTTGTATTTCTCTCCGATCTATCGGTTTAGTTTGACCCACTAGATTGATTTATCTTGCAATGGGAGAGGTGCTTTGTGATGGGTTCAATCTTGCGGTGTTCAATCCCAGTTACAGAAAGGGACATGACACGTATTTGTATTGTTGCCATTAAGGATAAAAAGATGGGGTTTATTCATATTGCTTGAATTTGCTTCTCTACATCATGTCATCTTGCTTAAGGCGTTACTCTGTTTCATACTTAATACCCTAGATGCATGCTGGATAGCGGTCGATGGGTGGAGTAATAGTAGTAGATGCAGGCAGGAGTCGGTCTACTTGTCTCGGACGTGATGCTTATATACATGATCATTGCCATGAATCCGTCATAATTATTTGCTTTTCTATCAATTGCCCAACAGTAATTTGTTTACCCACCGTATGCTTATATGCTCAAGAGAGAAGCCTCTAGTGAAAACTATGGTCCCCGGGTCTATCTTTGTCATATAAAAAACCTAAAAATACCTTGCTGCAATTTATTTACTTTTATTTTAATTATTAGTTTAGTTTATCTATTTACCTTGATAAGATTTAATCCTTGCAAATAACCGCTAAGAGGATTGACAACCCTCTTATTCGCGTTGGGTGCAAGTGTTTGCTCTTGTGTGTGCAGGTGCGCTTTAACGGAATTTTGCTTGGTTCTCCTACTAGATTGATAACCTTGATTCTTAACTTAGGGAAATATTTATCTCTACTGTACTGCATCTCCATTCCTCTTCAGGGAATTACCAACGCAGCTCACAAGTAGCAGGGTGCTGGCAAGATGGGGTTGCTAGCCAGTAATGTTTTAATTTCCTCTAGTGCGGCCGCTGCCTCGCTAGTCCATTCGAAGTTTTTGGTCTGTTTAAGCAGCCTATAAAGTGGTAGGGCCTTTTCTCCAAGGCGTGAGATAAAGCGGCTCAAGCCTGCCACGCAGCCGACCAGTTTTTGGACATGCTTTAGCTCAGTAGGATCCGCTAGCTGGGACAGTGCCCGGATTTTGGCCGGGTTAGCCTCTATTCCTCTATGGGAAACAATAAATCCGAGTAGCTTGCCCACAGGCACTCCGAAGACACACTTGTCCGGATTGAGCCGTATATCGAAAGTTCGCAGATTGTCGAAGGTGTGACGGAGGTCGTCCACCAGCTGACTGACGTGTTTGATTTTGATAACCACGTCGTCCACATATGCCTCGACCGTTTTGCCAATCTATTTTTCTAGACATGTTTGGATCATGTGCTGGTATGTAGCACCTGCGTTTTTTAATCCGAAGGGCATTGTGTTGAAACAGAACGGCCCATAGGGGGTGATGAAGGCTGTGGCCGCTTGATCGGACTCCTTCATTTTAATTTGATGGTATCTGGAGTAGGCATCGAGAAAACACAATGAGTCGTGCCCAGCAGTGGCGTCTATGATCTGGTCTATGCGGGGCAGGGGGAAAGGATCCTTAGGACAGGCCTTATTTATGTCCTTGAAATCGACACACAACCGCCAGGATTTGTCTTTCTTAGGTACCATTACCAGATTAGCCAACCACTCGGGATGTTTGATATCTCGGATGAATCCGGCCTCGAGCAATTTCGCCAATTCTTCACCCATAGCCTGACTCTTGGGTTCAGAAAATCGGCGTAACGCCTGTTTGACTGGATTGAAGCCTTTAATTATGTTCAAGCTATGCTCGGCTAAATTTCGTGGGATCCCTGGCATGTCTGAAGGGTGCCATGCAAAGATGTCCCAGTTTTCACGCAAAAAATTATGCAATGCTTCATCAACCGCAGGGTCCAGCTGAGCTCCAATGGATGCCATCTTGTCAGGATCCGTTGGATGCACTTGGAATTTGACGATTTCGTCTGCTGGTTTGAAAGATGTGGATTTGGGCCTTTTATCGAGGATTACATCGTCCTTATCCACCGTTGAACGGAGTGCAGTTAATTCTTTAGCTGCGAGGGCTTCGGATAATGCTTCGAGGGCGAGCGATGCAATTTTGTTCTCAGCCCGAAGAGCTCTGTCCGGATCACCTGTAACTATGATCACGCCGTTTGGCCCTGGCATCTTAAGTTTCATATACCAGTAATGTGGGATAGCGTGGAATCGTGCAAATGTGTCGCGCCCCAATAAGGCGTGGTAACCACTGCAGAAGGGCACAATGTGGAAGAGTAATTCCTCAGATCGATAGTTCTCGGGAGTTCCGAAGACTACATCGAGAGTGACTCGGCCACTGCAACGTGCCTCCTTTCCGGGGATGATCCCTCGAAAGGTGGTGTGACTTTGCTCGATGCGAGATCTGTCGAACTGCACTTTGTCCAAGGTGTCCTCGTAAATGAGGTTTAAGCCACTGCCGCCGTCCATTAACACCTTTTGGAGTCAAAATCCATCCACTATGGGATCAAGGACAAGGGCGGCAGCAGCTCGGATAGGGCGGGACCTCAGCTGGTCTTCTTCGCCGAAAGTGATGGGTGTGTCTGTCCATGAGTCCGTCGCTGCCACATGGTGAATTTGACCGAGCTCTCGAAGGGCTCTTTTCCTCTGATTCTTTGAGGAATACGTCTCATAGATCGTTAGGATCTCGGCGTCATCGTCCAAGGGCATTGCTAGATGTCTATCTGAGTATGAGCCTCCGAGGATGGCTTCGCCGCTCTTGGCAACTTGCATGACCACCCAGCAAGCTCGAAGGCTGTGAGTTGGGTTTGTGCTGAGCAGGACTGAGTGTATAGGGCACGGTTTGTCCAGTAGTTCATCAAGAACCGTTCTGGATCCTACCAGGAGTTTCTTCTTTTTATCGGACGGCTCATATTGAGCTGACCGGCGGGGGTGGGCGCGTTTCGCCCGAGCTCGTCTTGATTCCTCGGCATGGATTGACTCCGTTTGCTCTTGCTGAGCCTGCCAAGCATCCTCCATGGCGCAGTATTTGGACACCAAGTCCGATAACTCAGAGAAGTTTTGAATGTGATGGCAGGCGAGGGCGTTTAAAATGCCTTCGTCTCGACGGTTATGCCGGAAAGCCGCCAGAATTTCCTTGCCGCAACAGTCCGCTATCTTATTTTTGACGAGAAGGAGTCTAGTCCAGAATTGCCGAACTGTGTCACCAGGCTGTTGTTTCACGTACATTAGATCCCATATGTCGGGCCGTCCCGAGTTACTTCGGCAGTACTCAATGTGGGGGGTGGGTGGGATAAATTTTTTGATGCCAACAGGATGTGAGTCCGGAGTCTTGGCAGCTGCGTCCCGGACCGACGTGGAGTCCGATGAGCCGGGCTCTGAATTCGAATTTTTGGCCCGGCACAGTTGCGTAGACTCGAGGCTGTGTGCCGAATTGGACTTCGGCTTTCGACTCTCTCTAGAGAAGAGGTCGCCTGCCGAGCTAGAGGACGGAGCTTGATGATCAAAAATCTATACCCGATTCGCTCTCGGCTCCAGAGGGAGGAGAGACGAGCCCTCGGCCAAGTCTTTGATAGTGGCGACTAAGTGGGTGGCAGGCAGGATGTAAATTTCCCTGTCATCGGCTTTAAGCCCGTTCTAGTCGTAGACCGAGGACTGGCCGTCGGCAATTCCCATGGCCTGGATCTGATCCAGTATCCCGTTTAATAGGGAGAGATCCGTCGGATCCATGTTCTGACAGTTCTCGGGGTCAACCCACAATATTGATGTGCCGGGAGCGTTCGAAAGTGCCCCGTAGTTGTGCTCGGCCAGGGCCGATCTTGGGCCGTCGAGCGTGGAGAATGGATCCGGGCTCAGGGCCGAATCCGGAGTGGCGGCCGACCCGATAGCGGGGTAGGCCGGACCCGAAGCCAAGGCCTCAGGGTCTGCTGGTCCTTCAGGTAGAGCCGAGAACTCTGCGAGAATAAGGTCTCCCCGGGAGTCGGCGACAAACTCTAGGTTTCCAAACCTGATCTCCTGATAGGGGGTGAAGCTACCGACCCGACCAAGACGACCAGTCGGATCAGCGTGTAGCACGATGCTACCAAATGCAAAGAGCTGGCTGGGAACAAAAACGTCCCCGCTGCGGATGCCGTCGCTGATGACTAAGCGAGCCATTGATCCTTGATGATCCTACAGTGGAACTCTCAATGAAAGCACCAATGTCGGTACTAAAACCGGCAGATCTCGGGTAGGGGGTCCCGAACTGTGGATCTTGGAGTTAATGGATAACAGGGAACGTAGAGACGGCATTTACCCAGGTTCGTGTTGGGGAACGTTGCATGGGAAACAAAAATTTTCCTACGCACACACAAGATCTATCCATGGTGATGAGCATCTACGAGAGGGAGAGTGAATCTACATACCCTTGTAGATCGCTAAGCGGAAGCGTTAAGAAACGCGGTTAATGTAGTCGAACGTCTCCGCGATCCAAATCGCAAGTCGTCCCTCGAACCGATCACGAACTAGTGCCGAACGGACGGCACCTCCGCGTTCAACACACGTACAGCTTGATGACGCCTTCACCTCCTCGATCCAGCGAGCGATGGTGAAGTAGTAGATGAGTTCCGGCAGCACGACGGCGTGGTGATGGTGGTGAGGAACAATCTCTGCAGGGCTTCGCCAAGCGCTACGGAGATTATGACGGAGGAACTAGAGGGTTAGGGTTGCCGGCACACGGCTTGGGGAATTCTTGATGTGTTCCGGGTGCTAGCCCTGCCCCTCTATTTATATGTTGAGCCCTGGGGTCGAAACTTGGAGAAAGAGCCTCCTCAAAGTCGGTTTGGCCCGCAAGGCAAGAGTCCTGCTCGGACTCCAGAACTAGACGCCAGGGTCCTCGGCGTCTGGCCCCAGACGCCAGGGTCCCTGGCGTCTGGCCCCTGGCCTCCGCAAAACTTCCTTTTGCACCTTCCTAAAGCCTCGTGGGCATTACCCCTTGGCCCAAATAAAGTGTTCTCGTACCCGAACATTTCGGGAAACATCCGAAACTCCTTCCGGTGAATTCTGGAACCCTTCCGGAGACCAAACACTATTATCCCATATATCAATCTTTACCTCCGGACTATTCCAGAGCTCCTTGTCATGTCCGGGATCTCATCCGGGACTCCGAACAACTTTCGGTCACCAACATAACAACTCAACTATACTTATATCGTCACCAAACGTTAAGTGTGTAGACCCTGCGGGTTCAAGAACTATGTAGACATGACCGAGACACCTCTATGGTCAATAACCAATAGCGGGACCTGGATGCCCATATTGGCTCCTACATATTCTACGAAGATCTTTATCGGTTGAACCTCTATGTCAAGGATTCAGTTAATCCCGTATGATGTTCCCTTTGTTTATCGGTATGTTACTTGCCCGAGATTCGATCGTCGGTATCTCCATACCTAGTTCAATCTCGTTACCGGCAAGTCTCTTTACTCGTTCCGTAATACAAGATCCCGTGGCTAACACTTTAGTCACATTGCTTGCAAGGCTTATAGTGATGTTGTATTACCGAGTGGGCCCTGAGATACCTCTCCGTCACACGGAGTAACAAATCCCAGTCTTGATCCATGCCAATTCAACAGACACCCTCGGAGATACCTGTAGAGCATCTTTATAGTCACCCAGTTACGTTGCGACGTTTGATACACACAAGGTATTCCTCCGGTGTCAGTGAGTTGCATGATCTCATGGTCAAAGGAACAGATACTTGACATGCAGAAAACAATAGCAATAAACTGACACGATCATATGCTACGTTTACAGTTTGGGTCTTGTCCATCACATCATTCTCCTAATGATGTGATCTCGTTATCAAATGACATCTCATGTCCATGGCTAGGAAACCTTCACCATCTTTTGATCAACGAGCTAGTCAACTAGAGGCTTACTAGGGACACAGTGTTGTCTATGTACCCACACATGTATTTGAGTTTCCAATCAATACAATTATAGCATGGATAATAAACGATTGTCATGAACAAGGAAATATAATAATAACCAATTTATTATTGCCTCTAGGGCATATTTCCAACAGTCTCCCACTTGCACTACAGTCAATAATCTAGTTCACATCACTATGTGATTTACATTGTAATGAATCGAACACCCATACAGTTCTGGTGTTGTTCATGTTTAGCCCTTGGAAGAGGTTTAGTCATCGGATCTGCAACATTCAGATCCGTGTGTACTTTGCAAATATGTATGTCGTCCTCCTTGATGTAATCGCGGATGGAATTGAAGCGTCGCTTTATGTGTCTGGTCCTCTTGTGAAATCTTGGTTCCTTGGCTAGAGCAATGGCACCAGTGTTATCACAAAACAGAGTCATTGGGTCAAGCGCACTAGGCACTACTCCAAGATCTGTCATGAACTCCTTCATCCAGACACCTTCCTTCGCCGCCTCCGAGGCAGCGATGTACTCCGCTTCGCATGTAGAATCAGCTACCACGCTCTGCTTGGAACTGCACCAGCTAACCGCACCCCCATTAAGAATAAATACGTATCCGGTTTGCGACTAAGAGTCATCCGGATCAGTGTCAAAGCTTGCATCGACGTAACCTTTTACGACGAGCTCTTGATCACCTCCATAAACGAGAAACATGTCCTTAGTCCTTTTCAGGTACTTCAGGATATTCTTGACCGCCGTCCAGTGTTCCATTCCTGGATCACTTTGAAACCTTCCGACCATACTTATGGCAAGGCTGACATCGGGTCTTGTGCACAGCATTGCATACATGATAGAGCCTATGGCTGAAGCATAGGGGATGACACTCATCTTTTCTCTATCTTCTGCAGTCACTGGGCATTGAGTCTTACTCAACTTCACACCTTGCAATACAGGCAAGAACCCCTTCTTGGACTGATCCATTTTGAACTTCTTCAAAACTTTGTCAAGGTATGTGCTTTGTGAAAGTCCTATCAAGCGTCGTGATCTATCTCTATAGATCTTGATGCCTAATAGGAAAGCAGCTTCTCCTAGGTCCTTCATTGAAAAACTCTTGTTCAAATATTCCTTCACGCTTTCCAACATTTCTATATTGTTTCCAATCAGTAATATGTCATCCACATATAATATTAGAAATGCTATAGAGCTCCCACTCACTTTCTTGTAAATACAAGCTTCTCCGTAAACTTGTATAAACTCGAACGCTTTGATCACCTCATCAAAGCGAAGATTCCAACTCCGAGATGCTTGCACCGGTCCATAAATGGATCGCTGGAGTTTGCAAACTTTGTCAGCATTCTCTGGATCGACAAAACCTTCTGGTTGCATCATATACAACTCTTCCTTAAGGAAACCGTTAAGGAACGCTGTTTTGACATCCATCTGCCAAATTTCATAATCGAAAAAGGCAGCTATTGCTAACATGATTCTGACGGACTTAAGCATCGCTACGGGTGAGAAGGTCTCATCGTAGTCAACTCCTTGAACTTGTGAAAAACCCTTTGCCACAAGTCGAGCTTTATAGACGGTGATATTACCGTCCGCGTCCGTCTTCCTCTTAAAGATCCATTTGTTCTGAATGGCCTTACGCCCTTCAGGTAATACTTCCAAAGTCCACACTTTGTTTTCATACATGGATCCCATCTCGGATTTCATGGCCTCTAACCACTTCTCGGAATCCGGGCCCATCATCGCTTCTCCATAGCTCGTAGGTTCATCGTTGTCCAACAACATGACTTCTAAGACAGGGTTGCCGTACCACTCAGGAGCAGTACGCGTCCTTGTCGACCTACGAGGTTCGATAGCAACTTGATCCAAAGCTTCATGATCATCATCATTAACTTCCTCTTCAGCTGATGTAGGTTCTACAGAAACACCTTTCTGTGCTGCGCTACTCTCAGGTTGAAGTAAAGGTTCAACAACCTCATCAAGTTCTATCTTCCTCCCACTCAATTCTTTCGAGAGAAACTCTTTCTCAAGAAACGTTCCGTTTTTAGTGACAAACACTTTGCCTTCGGATCTGAGGTAGAAGGTATACCCAACTGTCTCTTTTGGGTATCCTATGAAGACGCATTTCTCCGCTTTGGGTTCTAGCTTTTCAGGCTGAAGCTTTTTGACATAAGCATCACATCCCCAAACTTTAAGAAACGACAGCTTTGGCTTCTTGCCAAACCAAAGTTCATATGGCGTCGTCTCAACGGATTTCGATGGTGCCCTATTTAAAGTGAATGCAGCTGTCTCTAATGCATAACCCCAAAACAATATTGGCAAATCGGCAAGAGACATCATAGATCGCACCATATCCAATAAGGTTCGATTACGACGTTCGGACACACCATTACGCTGTGGTGTTCCAGGCGGTGTTAGTCGTGAAACAATTCCACATTGTCTTAAGTGACTACCAAACTCATAACTCAGATATTCTCCTCTTCGATCAGATCGTAGGAATTTAATCTTCTTGCTACGATGATTCTCAACTTCACTCTGAAATTGTTTGAACTTTTCAAACGTTTCAGACTTGTGTTTCATTAAGTAAATATACCCATATCTACTTAAGTCATCAGTGAACGTGAGAAAGTAACGATAACCACCGCGTGCCTCAATGCTCATCGGACCGCACACATCAGTATGTATGATTTCCAATAAGTCACTTGCCCGTTCCATTGTTCCAGAGAACGGCGTTTTAGTCATCTTGCCCATGAGGCATGGCTCACATGTGTCAAGTGATTCAAAATCAAGTGACTCCAAAAGTCCATCAGCATGGAGCTTCCTCATGCGTTTTACGCCAATATGACCTAAACGGCAGTGCCACAAGAAAGTGGTATTATCATTATCAATCCTACATCTTTTGGCATCAATGTTATGAACATGTGTATCATTACTATCGAGATTCAATAAGAATAAACCCCTTACATTGGGTGCATGACCATAAAAGATATTACTCATATAAATAGAACAACCATTATTCTCTGATTTAAATGAGTAACCGTCTCGCAATAAACAAGATCCAGATATAATGTTCATGCTTAACGCAGGCACTAAATAACAATTATTCAGGTTCATCACTAATCCCGATGGTAATCGAAGAGCGAGCGTGCCGACGGCGATCACATCAACCTTGGAACCATTTCCCACGCGCATCGTCACTTCGTCCTTTGCCAGCCTCCGTCTATTCCGCAGTTCCTGTTTTAAGTTGCAAATATGAGCAACCGCACCGGTATCAAATACCCAGGCACTACAACGACAGTTGGTAAGGTACACATCAATAACATGTATATCATATATACCTTGTTTGTTGTTGGCCGCCTTCTTGTCAGCCAAATACTTGGGGCAGTTCCGCTTCCAGTGTCCAGTTCCCTTGCAATGAAAACACACAGTTTCTGGTTTGGGTCCAGCCTTGGGTTTCTTCACGAGAGGAGCAACTGCTTTGCCACTCTTCTTGGAGTTACCCTTCTTACCCATGCCATTTTTCTTGAAACTAGTGGTTTTATTGACCATCAACACTTGATGCTCCTTCTGAATTTCAGACTCAGCGGCTTTTAGCATCGCAAACAGCTCGGCGACTGACTTGTTCATCCCGTGCATGTTATAGTTCAACACGAAGCTCTTGTAGCTAGGTGGCAATGATTGAAGAACTCTGTCAGTGATAGCCTCTGGCGGAAGGGGCATCCCCAATTCAGCCAGACGGGTGGAGTACCCAGACATTCTGAGTATGTGATCACTGATAGACTCGTTCTCCTCTATCTTGCAAGCATAGAACTTATCGGAGATCTCATATCTCTCGATCCGGGCATTCTTCTGAAAGATAAACTTCAACTCCTGGAACATCTCATATGCTCCATGACGTTCAAAACGTCTTTGAAGTCTCGGTTCTAAGCCATACAATATTGCACATTGAACTATTGAGTAATCTTCAGAATGAGCTTGCCAGGCGTTCACAACGTCTAGAGACTCAACTGGAGCGGGTGGATCACCAAGCGGTGCATCAAGGACATAAGCCTTCTGGGAAGCCGTAAGGATAATCCTTAGATTACGGGCCCAGTCCACAAAGTTACTTCCATCATCTTTCAACTTAGCTTTCTCTAGGAACGCATTAAAATTCAGGGGTGCTACTGCGCGAGCCATGATCTACAACATAAATATAGCAAAGACAACTTAGACTATTGTTCTAGATAATGAGTTTAGTTAATCATATTACTTAAAAAACTCCCACTCAAATTGACATCCCTCCGGTCATTCGAGCGTAACATGATCCAAATCCACCAACTCAAGTCCGATCATCACGTGAGTTGAGGTGGTTTCAATGGTGAACATCTTCATGTTGATCATATCTACTATATGACTCATGTTCGACCTTTCGGTCTCTTGTGTTCCGAGGCCATGTCTGTACATGCTAGGCTCGTCAAGTTTAACCCGAGTGTTCCGCACGTGCAACATGGCTTACACCCGTTGTATGCGAACGTAGAGTCTATCACACCCGATCATCACGGCGTGTCTCGAAACGACGAACTTTCGCAACGGTGCACACTCGGGGAGAACACAATTTATCTTGAAATTTAAGTGAGGGATCACCTTATAATGCTACCGTCGTCCTAAGCAAAATAAGATGCATAAAAGGATTAACATCACATGCAAATCATAAGTGACATGATATGGCCATGAACTTGTGCTTTTGATCTCCATCTCCAAAGCACCGGCATGATCTCCATCGTCACCGGCATGACACCATGATCTCCATCATCTTGATCTCCATCAACGTGTCGCCATGAGGTTGTCGCGCCGACTGTTGCTTCCACGACTATTGCTAACTCATAGCGATAAAGTAAAGCAAAACGGCGAAAATAATTAAAGACAACTCTATGGCTCCTGCCAGTTGCCGTACTCATCGACATGCAAGTCGTGATATTCTATACAACACATGATCATCTCATACATCACATATATCTCATCATGTAATTGGCCATATCACATCACAACATACCCTGCAAAAACAAGTTAGACGCCCTCTAATTGTTGTTGCAAATTTTACGTGGCTGCTACGGGTTTGCAAGAACCGTTCTTACCTACGCAAAACCACAACGTGGTGTAGTGATTGCTTTTTGATCTTCTAAAAGAACCCTCTTCATTGAAATCGATTCAACTAAAGTGAGAGAGACAGACACCCGCTAGCCATCTTTATGCAACAAAGTTACATGTCAGTTGAAGGAACCGGTCTCTCGTAAGCGTACGAGTAATGTTGGTCCGGGCCGCTTCATCTCACAATACCGCCGAATCAAGTATCAACTAGTAACGGCATGCAATATGTATACACCCACGCCCACAACTCGTTTGTGTTCTACTCGAGATCTCATCTACGCATAGACCTAGCTCTGATACCACTGTTGGGGAACGTTGCATGGGAAACAAAAAATTTCCTACGCACACACAAGATCTATCCATGGTGATGAGCATCTACGAGAGGGAGAGTGAATCTACATACCCTTGTAGATCGCTAAGCGGAAGCGTTAAGAAACGCGGTTGATGTAGTCGAACGTCTCCGCGATCCAAATCGCAAGTCGTCCCTCGAACCGATCACGAACTAGTGCCGAACGGACGGCACCTCCGCGTTCAACACACGTACAGCTTGATGACGCCTTCACCTCCTCGATCCAGCGAGCGATGGTGAAGTAGTAGATGAGTTCCGGCAGCACGACGGCGTGGTGATGGTGGTGAGGAACAATCTCTGCAAGGCTTCGCCAAGCGCTACGGAGATTATGACGGAGGAACTAGAGGGTTAGGGTTGCCGGCACACGGCTTGGGGAATTCTTGATGTGTTCCGGGTGCTAGCCCTGCCCCTCTATTTATATGTTGAGCCCTGGGGTCGAAACTTGGAGAAAGAGCCTCCTCAAAGTCGGTTTGGCCCGCAAGGCAAGAGTCCTGCTCGGACTCCAGAACCAGACGCCAGGGTCCTCGGCGTCTGGCCCCAGACGCCAGGGTCCCTGGCCTCTGGCCCCTGGCCTCCACAAAACTTCCTTTTGCACCTTCCTAAAGCCTCGTGGGCTTTACCCCTTGGCCCAAATAAAGTGTTCTCGTACCCGAACATTTCGGGAAACATCCGAAACTCCTTCCGGTGAATTCCGGAACCCTTCCGGAGACCAAACACTATTATCCCATATATCAATCTTTACCTCCGGACTATTCCAGAGCTCCTTGTCATGTCCGGGATCTCATCCGGGACTCCGAACAACTTTCGGTCACCAACATAACAACTCAACTATACTTATATCGTCACCAAACGTTAAGTGTGTAGACCCTGCGGGTTCAAGAACTATGTAGACATGACCGAGACACCTCTACGGTCAATAACCAATAGCGGGACCTGGATGCCCATATTGGCTCCTACATATTCTACGAAGATCTTTATCGGTTGAACCTCTATGTCAAGGATTCAATTAATCACGTATGATGTTCCCTTTGTTTATCGGTATGTTACTTGCCCGAGATTCGATCGTCGGTGTCTCTATACCTAGTTCAATCTCGTTACCGGCAAGTCTCTTTACTCGTTCCGTAATACAAGATCCCGTGGCTAACACTTTAGTCACATTGCTTGCAAGGCTTATAGTGATGTTGTATTACCGAGTGGGCCCTGAGATACCTCTCCGTCACACGGAGTAACAAATCCCAGTCTTGATCCATGCCAATTCAACAGACACCCTCGGAGATACCTGTAGAGCATCTTTATAGTCACCCAGTTACGTTGCGACGTTTGATACACACAAGGTATTCCTCCGGTGTCAGTGAGTTGCATCATCTCATGGTCAAAGGAACAGATACTTGACATGCAGAAAACAATAGCAATAAACTGACCTGATCATATGCTACGTTTACAGTTTGGGTCTTGTCCATCACATCATTCTCCTAATGATGTGATCTCGTTATCAAATGACATCTCATGTCCATGGCTAGGAAACCTTCACCATCTTTTGAACAACGAGCTAGTCAACTAGAGGCTTACTAGGGACACAGTGTTGTCTATGTACCCACACATGTATTTGAGTTTCCAATCAATACAATTATAGCATGGATAATAAACGATCATCATGAACAAGGAAATATAATAATAACCAATTTATTATTGCCTCTAGGGCATATTTCCAACAGTTCGGGCCCTCTCGAAGAGGTAAAACCCTACGTCCTGCCTGGTTGTATTGAAGTGTTGGTATGACAATTACAGAGTTGATCTACCTCGAGATCAGATGGACTAAACCCTAGCTGGGTATATCGCTAATGGTTCGCCCCTTCACGGACTAAAACCCTCTGGTTTATATAGACACCAGGGGTACCTAGGGATACATATGGTCGGTTGCCACCAGGGGATAAACATGCCGGCCACGCTAAACTTTTCTTGGAGGATACGCCAAGTCTTCGAATGTTTCCTTCTGGAGCACGGGGTCGCCCGTAGTCCGGCCTTCCTTCGATGAATTAGGAGCGGCCCATGAGTATGGCCCACGAGAGACAGGCCGGCGGCATGAGGACCCCTTAGTCCGGGACACCCTTAGTAGCCCCCGAACTAGCCTCCAATGCCGAGGTCGATAATCTTCGTCAACTCCATGCTTCCAAAGTCTTCGGCTTGAGGGGCGAGTTCCTTCCATCACCTATGTCTCGCTGATAATAGTTCGGCTGCCCACAATCCTTCGGTTAGCGAGGTATTGCGGGGACCTCGATTTCCGTGCGCCAGAGGGAGGCAAACGGTCCAACAGTTTTTTACAGAAATGCCCCTCTAGGGGAAAAATGCCTATTTAACATGCTAAGGGCGTGGAGGTTAACGCACCCCACCTCCCGCCATCTTTCCCCAAATCACCAAGAGGCCATAGTCAGCAAACCTTAAACAATGGCAAGTGCTCCAGGCTCCTTCTCACGCCCTCATGGTCCGGGGGCTTCATCATCGCTTCATCGACATACTCCAGGGGCTTCATCATCACCATCCGACCAGCTTCGTCATGACAGATGGACAGGGGCTTCGCCTCGCCACATCGACCGTGTTGCATCGCCACCTCGTCAAGCCGAGCTCTTTGCTCGGCCACCTCGAAACCGGCTTGAGGGCTGGGACCTCGGCTATGCCGAGGACTATGCACCATGTCGAATCTGTCAGAGATCAATGGGCGTCTTCATCCTGCCACAAGCCTGGACCACGTCATCAACACCGAGCACATTAACCAGCTAAGTCACTTTCATGCTCAAGTTTCTTCAATTTTTTTAATTTTTTTAATTTTTGTTCGGTTCAACCAAACATTATATTCGTGTTAAACAAAAAATTGTTTGTTAAAAACGAGGTTTGTTACAAACAAGGTTTGTCAAAAACACTTCTTTTTCCCAAGTTAACTAGGGCTCTTAAATTTATATGTGCCGTTTTATAATAAAGGTTTTCTTCTTAGTTGTTGCACAGTCTTTTTCTTCTACTCCTTTTTTGATTCGATTGTATGGTCAAATAGCCGGATAGCCTGGTTTCTCTCTAAAGCCGCTCGAGTTTACTTTGCTAAACTGGCCTGAGAAGCACTCCGCCTTCGGGAAAAGGAGGTTGAAGCTGAAGGCTGACACAATTGAAGTCTAGAGATCGGATGTGTCATGTTAAAGCACGACAGAAGCACAAAATTAATTTTAAGATCAATTTCAGATTGGCACCAAAAAACTTGATTTAATGCCGACGTAAATTTTTTACGTAAGTTTTTTAGTTTTCCGAGCATAACTCTCGCAATACAATGACATACGCCTTTAAAGCATCGGCAATATTAACGGGGGGCTGCGACTAGAGCCGAACCCACCAAAAGCCAAGGTACTCCATGGAGTCCTCGGCCGAACGTCCTTGGTACTTCGCGTATATATGCATCGATTTTGAGTTGTGTCTTTGGTCAATAACCGGATTGTCCGGCTCCCGTGCTTACTCCTTACATTTCCGCTTTGTTCGCCTAAGGGTATAAAGGGAGAACCACTGCGATTGTTACTTCTGGTTTAACTGGTCAAGTACCTCAGTTGGAGAAAGCCGAAAGCTGACTGCCACAACACGCGTAAATTGGTCGGCGAACCGTAGGCAGTGTTAAACTATATATAGCCAATAGAGGTTATTCGTGTAAAACGAAGAGCCTTTCCTTTTTTGAAAAAGCCAAAGAGTAGGTGGTTTGACCTCGGACGATCCGAGGACTCGACATATACCAGGGGCTATTAAGTATCCCCCAAATGAATGCTCCTAAGACTAAGTGTACGTTTTATCCCTAAGGTATGATTGCCTTGTTTCTACTGATACAACCGCCTCAGGGCACCGAGACATCGGCTAATGGTTGCAATCAGAAAGGAAACACCCTTAGTAGTTTCTACCAAGGGATGGAAGCCAACGTCTGGCCAACTACACATCTTAAACAGTCATGGTCGAGTCAAAATAACATATAGCATAAAGCTGCAAAATACAGCTTAAAAGCTGACTGTCACAAACATGCGCAAATTCGATCGGCCGATCAGAAACATTAACCATAAAGGTTGCCTGTGTAAAACAAAGGACTTTTTGATAAGTCACAAAGCTTGCTTTCATAAAGGTGCTCGGCTTGTGCGAGGTCCCTAATAGAAAAGAAGTTCGGCCATCTTTGAAAAAACTGTGCAATACTTACCTCAAATTTTTGGTATAAAACACTTCAGACCTATAAAAGAGTCCAATAAACTGTATTGGGGCCTCTTTGAGGCACCTCGGCGCGGTTACCTCCGGACTCCTGGACTGCCCAACATATCCTTAGCATTTGTATTTGATATACGAACGTTGCCGCCCCACAAATTTTTATAAAGCCACAATATGCATCAATTTGACTTGAGATTTTTTGCCAAGCTGGGTTGCTTGGCTCATGTGCTTACCCCTTACGCTTCCGATGAATTCGGCTAAGGGGTAGAGGGAGCACCTCTGCGATTGTTACTTCCAGGTCAACCTGATAAGTACCTCAGACGGGTGAAGCCGAAAGCTAGCAGTCACAAGAATATAATTGGTCGGCAACTGAGGAAGTGAAAACCAAGGCCTTTTTAAAGGGCACTAGACGTAGGGTGTAGAGCCTACTTATTACACCGAGGATATTCCCGAGCCGAGGCCTTCGAGCAAGTATATTGGGATAACGACTAATTCATCATGATTAACATGACACCCCGGGAAAAGGAACTCGTAGAGGAACTATTTTTCGCCGAAGATGTGACATGCGTTAAATAGCAATATGACATAACTCTCTGCAAGGCATTCGTTTTAACCTTATGACCGGATTGCCTTGTTCCCTAGAAATGTTACCCGAGGACTCAGGCTGACGTTGGGAACACTCCTCGTCCTCTGGCCGAGGAGGTAGAAGCCAATGGCTAGTTAACAGAGTATAAAATCTGTGGATATGAGCATTCAAAATGACAAAAGTACATAGGTACATAAAGTCATCATTCAACATAAACTGTTTACAAAATCTATTGAAGGCCATCTATAAGGGTATCGAGGAGACAAACCCGTTTGGTTAGCCGAGCAGCTGACATGACGCTCTCATAATTCCGTTGGCTTTGATTTCCTTTCCATCAAGCCCCTTAAGGTTGACCCTGGCAAGCTCTTCGGTCTTCAGCAAACATTAGTGTGTCTTAACCGTGGCCCACGCTTCTCATGCACCTTCTTGGTAGGGCGACACCTTACATGTCTAAATCCGACGCCTGGCTCCATTCAGGCATTTACCGAGCTCGGTCATATCCCTTGGCAGTGGTTCATTGGGCCATAGAGCTCGGAAAATCTTCTCCATGGATTTTTGTTGGTCCTTCTCGGCCTTGAGCTGATTACATTCATCGATTCTCTGAGCATGTGTCCGACAACCTGCCTCCTCTTGCGCTTTGATGTAACAAGCAGCTTCTCAAGCTTCCTCAAGGTCCTTTTCAAGTTGACCTATCGTCTTCGCTGCTAATAAAAAACATACAACATATATAAGCAGCCATCATATTATTATCATAGGTCAAGTATTAAACTTACCATGTGCCTCGGGGGCGAATTTCTCGATTTTGACCTCTTATTTCCGTGACTCAGCAAGCTTGGCTTTCATTAGCTCCAGCTCCTTTAAGAGATCTTTGTTCTCTTGCCGAGAAGTACATGTCAAAAGCAACAAAATTTTGTGTCCAACACATATCGATCCTTAATTTGACCACCCATGCCCAAATTAAGGCTCATGGGCTACTGGGCTTCGCGCTTCTCAATTAAAAGCCATTAAAGGGGTGCATCGATCCCCTGACCAAGTGTTGCCACCTGACCAGTGGCTCGGGGGCTACGGCATTGATGATTCAATGCAGATATTTAAAGTGCAAAATAGTTTCCGAGGAGATTACAATCCTCAGGTTGGTCGGCCGCACCCAATCCGAGTCTCGGAAGCTATTGCGCACCACGTTTCCGTTCCTAAAGTATGGTGCCGAGCAAGGACTTTATCCTCAGGCCGATTTCGCGAATCGACCTGAGTCTTAGGGGATACTGGGATCAGCGATTTTATGCTATCCTTCAGGTGCATACCAGACTTTGAGCCGACACGCTCCTTGAGGGCTACTGGCTATACATCTCGGCAGAGACTAAATTGCACCAATCAAACAAAATCCACAAAAAATCATCCCACGGTCGAGGTGGTGCACCGCCTCGGAAGCAGTCCGGCATAAAGCTCGGATGCGAGTGGCTGGCTCCACAGAGGACTTTTCCGGCATTAAGCTCGGTTGAACTCCTTCAACTTTTTCAAGACCGAGGTAATCTATGACATCTCGGATGCAGATCGGCGTTGGAGCTCGGCTGCAAAAATACACCTCGGATGCAGTTCGGCCCTGGAGCTCGGCTGCAAGACGACACCGCTGCATGGGAAAACCTTCGAACCCGGGGTGTGGCGTAAAAATAACAAGGCATCTGTAAAGGCCGAAAACTTAAAAGGGCTCCTGGGGCGCCCGACGTGTGGACTCCTCGGATACCTGACGTGCGAACCCTTCGGATACACCTCGACGATCCTCAAGATTAGAGATGGGTAGATTTGTTGAACCAACTTTCAAGACCGACGACCAAAGATGAAGTATCGGTGTAAAAGCCGGCAGACCTCGGGGTAGGGGGTCCCGAGCTGTGGATCTCGGACAGATGGTGACAGGAACAAAGAGACGATGTTTACCCAGGTTCGGGCCCTCTTGATGGAGGTAAAACCCTATGCCCTGCTCTGGTTTATATCAATGGAGATGTATCAAGTACAGAGTTGATCTACCTCGAGATCGTAAGATATGTTCTAGTTCTACGGCTAGGTGAATGAGATTGTGTTGAGGTCCCTACGAGCTAAACCCTTCGGCTTATATACATGCCAGGTAGGGTATCTAGGGTTACAAGGTCGGTATCTAGGCGTGGAAACGGCAAGAGAAGTCTTGGAGTATACGCCAAGCCTTCGGCAGATGTAGTCTTGACCTCTTCCCCCGCGTGTATCTTCCGGCATCCATCTTGATAAGAATGAGGGCCCACTGGCCCAGTCAAGTAGACTAGGTTAGTACCCCCTAGTCTAGGACACCATCAGTAGCCCCTGAACTGGTCTCTGATGCCAAGGACGACGTTCCTGGACTTAGGTTCCAGAGTCTTTGGCTCGGCAGGCAAGTTCCATGCACGATTTCTCCAGCATAGCCTCAAGCAGTCCTTGAAAAGATTGATAGTCCAGCCGGGTGGGCCCAGCTCCGCCGCACGTGGCCTCTACTTTCTAACCTTGGGAACCATATCTTACGGGGAAGCGAGTCAATTTATGGCGAAACGTCGAAGCGTCGGTCTCTCCCCCTTGTTATCCACGAGTCAGGCGTGCGGATTTATCAGAAACCTCAACTTCTCCTTCCAAGCAAACTGCGCCAGTACTCCCCTTCCTCCCAAGTTCAACCTTGAGGGCTTCCTATGGCGAGCGATGCAGGTTCTTCGAGGCGCCCTCACGGCCCCGTCAGAGGTGATTGGGGCAGTTGCGCCGTCTCGCGCCTCCAACTGGAGCGGCTGGCCAAACAAGGATACCTGCCAGATACTGATCTGACAGCGACCCACCCGGGCTTAACATCCATCAATGGGCAGGTACACGCAGATAATTACCCTTCCCCTCAAAAGGATGAAAGGGTGTGCTTTGTTTCCTTCCTGTTGCGCGGTTTAGGATTTCCAATTCACCCCTTCCTCCGAGGCCTGCTAGAGTTCTACGGGCTGCAGCTCCACCACCTCACCCCCAACTTGATTTTGCATATTGCGGGGTACGTAGCCCTATGTGAGATGCATCTTGGGTGCGAGGCGCACTTCGGGCTATGGAGGAGATATTTTTGTATAGTGCCTTGTTCTCCCGCCGAAAAGCTTTATGAGGTCGGAGCAGTCGAAGTCTGTCGAGTCGAGGGGGCAGAATACCCAGTGGGCACACCTCGGGAGGATACCGACGTCTTGCCAACAGAGTGGTTCTATATAGACGACGTTCCCCTCCTAGACCCAGTTTGGCCCGGGCTCCCCCCTTTCACTTCGGAGCCCCCGAAGAGGCGATATAGCTGGAGGCCACAGGGTATAGCCCAGGAAGACGGTGCCGAGGTGACCGAACTAGCTACCAAGGTGAAGCAATTGGTAAGGTCAGGCCTTACTATAATAGATGTAATGGCCACGGCGATAGACCGAAGAGTCCAACCACTCTGGCAGCGCCCTCACCTACTATGCGCATACAATGGAGCCGAAGACTCCTCCCGATCAATTCGGCAAAGCTTCTTTGACCAAGCAGCCTTTGGGACAGTGATGGCCGGCATTTACCAGGGAACGGCTGAGGACTTCGCCCGACGACAATTCCGGGACGGGCTATCCTACTACAATCCGGCCGACATAGTAAGTCTTTCCACTTTTCCTTGCATACTCGAGTTGTTTTTTCAATAGCCAATCCATTTGACCGATCCTTTTACTGGCTTCGAACAAAATGGAGGCGGTTGGTGGAGGCTCTGAGTAGCCCAGTGCCCGAGCCGGAAACGCACCGCCGAGCGGAAGATCCCCTCTTCCACGAGGATGAGGACCTGGCCCTTATCTATGAAGGAGGAAATTTTATATGGAGTGCCTTGAAGGCTCAAAGGTAGTTGTCACCCCCGACGAGCCGGGGATGAGGCCAGCTTAATCGGTAACGCCCTCTTCCTCTACTCGAAAGCAAGCCCCTCGTCCCCAAGCCCCTAGTCGCCTGACTTCTCCTCCAAAGGGACGGTGTTTGAAACGCCCGCACGGAGAGACGGCTCCTCGAGGGAGCCGCCCACAAGAGGCGAAAGACGCACCGGCCGAGGTCATGCAGGCGGGCAAAAGTGCTCCCTCAATTACCAGGTGACTGTGATTACTGTATTTTGTAGAAACGCCATCTCAGGCCCTGGCCCCTTTGATCATTCGCAAGCGGCCTTCTTCTTCCTTCATGACAGTGAGCGCGAGGGCTGAGGGGGGCGGCGGCTTCAAACAGGGAAGCAGGAGCGCGCCCTTCTTCGGGAACCACTCCAGAATTTCCCCAGCCTGAGGACTCAGAGACCAGCTCGGCTACTCCTTCCGAGATCCAATGTGCTGCGAATTATCGGCGGCGAAAGACCTCCCTAAGGAGTCTGGCCTTCTCGGATCGGGAGTTCAACGCTCTCAGCTCGGTGGACACATACCTCGGGGCGAGCCATGCTGTTTTTGATCAATCATTAGATGTTTTGTCGCAAGGGTTACAGGTGAGGTCCAGCCCGAGCTCGTCTTGCATCTTTTTGTTTGTTTAAAGACAAACAACACTGCCAACCGTGGTAGTAGCCCCTAAGGCTTGATATGGGCAAGAATGCCCATAGCGAGGCTTGATGTTAACCTGAAGAAGTTATTTTTTGGTAGAGTGCTGGGGCGAGGAATGATCAGCTATCCTAGGCCCTTTCCCAGACAAAGGGGAGGTTGGAGACTGCCTTGGTCGAGGTGGAGCAGGTGAAGAAGTTCACTCGTGAGGCGCACGGTAAGTGCTTTGTATTGTATATAACAATCTTAGTTATTAAGATCTTCTAACGGCGTAATCCAATGTAGCAGCGGAAGCCCTATGTCATCTTGAAAGAGATCTCAAGCAGGCTCGCGAGGATTTGTTTTATACGGAGTCGCAGTGCCAGGCCAACCAACATGTGGTGACCCAAAGGGTAGATGGCGTTAATGCGCTATGGGCCGAAAAAACCCGTCAGGCTGACGAGATTAAGAGCTTAAAAGCTCAACTGGCTGCTGCCGAAGCCAAGAATCGTCGAACAGATGAGACGATTTTTGGTAAGTTTTTATTTCAAGAATCGTTACTTGAGTTTGGGGGTTTAGCCAAAATGATTAGCAGGCTAACACATGTTTCTTGCCAGCTTCGCTGTCCGGCCAACCCCTTGATGGACGAGGTCCGGTACCCGAAGACATGGCGGCTCGTCTATCCGAGGTGCATGAAAGTGCATGGAAATCGATGAAGGTAGTTTTCAAGGCGTTATGGCCCGAAGTGGAGCACCTCCCCGAAGACATGGCCATCCTAGCCAAACATTTGAAAGGAGCTCGGCGTCAGATCCAGGCATGGAAGGTGTCCACCTGCCGGGAAGGGGCAAGGGAGGCCTGTGCCATGGTCAAGACTCGGTATACGAGTGTTGATACGGCAGGCCTAGACGAGGTAGGGCCAATGGGGCCGGACGGGGAAGAAATACCCACTAGTCTCGTATACGAGAATGTCATGCCTGCTGCTCGGTCTTCACAGAAGGACAATGCCCTAGACACCTTAATAGATGGGTTAGACCGTGTGTAATGAAATGATAATGTGTGACTCTATGTATAAAAATACTTTACGTCATTATTCAAACCGCGCATCCAAACTCTGTCAACCATCCATCGGCTTGTACCTCCTCGGTCAGTGGCCGAGGAGTGTCCACTTACTACTGACCGAAGTACTTCGGACCAGATGCTTCAGGGGACGAGGCAATCCGGCTATGTGGTGCGAACGACAAGAGTGAGGCGGAGAGTTATGTTATATTACTTTTTTAACGTAAGAAACATCTTCCGAGGAAAATAGTTCTTCCAACAGTTCCTTTCCTTGGGTAGTTGTGTCGAGCACAGAAGTCCGAAGACGGGTGACCACGGAGGTAAAGCCCCTGGTCGGGGTTTGAAAGACCCCCTCCACTTTACTTCTATGTCATGGCCGACCGATTTGTACGTTTAAGAGTGCTAGCTTTCGGCTTTGTCCGTCTGAGGTACTACACCGGGTGACCTAGGAGTGACAATCACAGCAGTGCTCCCTTTGCCTCTTAGCCAAACGATCGGGAACGTAAGGGGCAAGCACAGGAGCCGGGTAACCCAGCTTCGCCAAATCTTAAGTCAAATCGATGCATATTATGGCTTGAAAGACAATATTATGTAAGAGGTGGAATAACGCATGTTTTGAAAAGAACATGCAGTATTGATTTTGTTTCTCGAGGTCCTTTAGACGATACCCCCGAAATCTCTTGAGAAAGAGAGAAAAAAGAAAAAGGGAAAGTAGGTGGTGTATGTACAGAGGTGAGTAGTTTTCGGAGTTTCAACCATAGAAACGTCGGAGTAGCGCCGCGTTCCAGGGGTTGGACTCTAAACGCCCGTCCTCTAGGTCTCGAATTCGGTAAGCGCCTCCAATGAGGGCCTGGTCGATGATAAATGGCCCATCCCACTTAGGGTAGAGTTTGTGCGTCTACTTCTCCGGATGAAGCCGCATGACGAGGTCTCAATTGTTGAAGTCCTTTGCGCCAACCTCCCTACTATGGTAGCGGCAGGCTTGTTGCTGGTAAATGGAAGATCGTGCCCGAGCGACATTGCGTTCCTCTTCTAGGGCGTCCAAGGCATCCTGCCGATCTAACTCGGCCTCCCGCTCTTCGTACATGCATACCCGAGGTGCATCGTGTATGATGTCGCAGGGGAGCACTGCCTCGGCGCCGTACACCATGAAAAATGGAGTATACCCAGTGGATCTATTTGGTGTGTTGCGCAGACCCCATAGGACGAAATCAAGTTCCTCTACCCATTTGTAGTCGGCCTCCTTGAGGGAGCGAACTAGCCTAGGCTTAATGCCACTAAGGATTAGTCCATTGGCGCGTTCCACTTGTCCGTTTGACTGCGGGTGATATACGGATGCGTAGTCAAGCTTGATGCCCATTTTTGCGCACCATGTTTTCCCTTCTTTGGCCGTCAAGTTTGTCCCGTTGTCTGTTATGAGACTATGGGGGATACCATAATGGTGTACTACCCCCGAGATGAATTCGAGTACATGGACTGCACCGGCCGAAGTTACTTGTTTTGCTTCGATCCACTTAGTAAACTTGTCCACCATGACAAGTAGGTACTTATTTTTTCTTGACCCGTCCCTGAGTGGGCCGACCATATCTAGCCCCCAGACCGCGAAAGGCCAAGTGATAGGGATTGTGCGGAGAACCACAGGGGGCATGTGGCTTTGCTTGGCGAATACCTGACAGCCGGGGCAGCACTGTACTAACGCAGAGGCGTCGGCGCCCGCGGCTGGCTAGTAAAAACCAGTTCGAAAAGCTTTGCTGACCACAGTCCGAGCAGCGGCATGATGTCCTCTCATGCCGGAGTGAATCTCCTGCAGTAATAATCGTCCTTCCTCTTCGGATATACATCGCTGGAGGACACCCGTGGTGCTTATCTTATAGAGTTCTCCCTCATGAACCTTATAGGCTTTAGATTGCCTTACAATCCGACATGCGTCGGTTTGGTCTTGGGGGGGGGGGGGCTCTTTATGGAGCAGGTATGCGAGGAGTGGCTCGGTCCATGGTGCAATGACTGCCATAACTTCGTGTGCGGAAGCTGTTTTCTGAACAGCCGAGCCACCCACTATATCTTGGCCATCATCATCTTCGGGCGAGGTAAGCTGCCCGACATTGTTTGATTCCGACGTTCCCTTGTCGTCTTGCCATACTACGGAGGGCTTAAAGAGCCGTTCGAGGAAGGTGTTGTCCGGGATCTTTTCCCACTTAGCGCCCATTCGGGCGAGTATATCTATGGCCTAGTTGCTATCCCGGGGTATGTGATGAAATTCAAGCCCCTCGAACCTGGTCGAGATTTGTACGACGACATTCTGGTAGGCTATCATCTTTGGTTCCTTTGCGTCGAATTCGCCGTTGACTTGTGAGATGGCGAGGTTGGAATCACCCCGGACCTCAAGGCGTTGGACACCCACGGAGACTGCTACCCGGAGTCCATGTAACAGGGCTTCGTATTCTGCCGCGTTATTGGAGTCGGTATACATAATTTGTAACACATACCGAACACTGTCCCCTGTAGATGAGGTAAGCACTACGCCAGCCCCCAGGCCAGCAAGCATTTTGGAACCGTCGAAATACATGGTCCAATGCGAGTAAGTGCTATATTCTCGAGGGAGCTCGGCCTCCGTCCATTCGGCCACAAAGTCGGCCAACACCTGAGATTTAATAGCTCGGCATGGTCGGTAAGTTATTTCAAAGGGTAGGAGCTCTATGGCCCATTTGGCTATGCGCCCCGTTGCATCCCTGTTGTTAATTATGTCACTTAATGGGACATCGGATGCCACGGTCACCGAGCACTCTTGAAAGAAGTGCCAAAGCTTTTGGGACGCCATGAAGACGGCGTAGGCTATCTTTTGATAGTGAGGGTTGCGTGTTTTGCACGGGGTTTGGACCTCAGAAACGTAGTAAACGGACTTTTGTACCTAGAACTTGTGAGCCTCCTTGTCTCGTTCGACCACGAGTACTGCGTTGACCACCTGGTTTATGGCCGAGATGTATAATATCATCGGCTTGCATACGCCTGGCGCCGCTAAGATAGGGTTGGTTGCAAGGAGAGCTTTCATGCCTTCCAGAGCCGTCGTGGCCTCCTCGGTCCATTTGAAAGTCTTTGTTTGTTTTAACAGTCTATACAAAGGTAAGGTTTTCTCCCCGAGTCTTGATATGAAGCGACTCAATGCCGCCACACATCCTGCCAGCTTTTGTACATGTTTGAGCTCTGTCGGTACCTCTAAGCGGTCCAAGGCTCTTATTTTTGCCGGATTGGCTTCAATTCCTCGGCTAGATATGATGAAGCCGAGGAGTTTGCCGGCTGGTACTCCGAAGACACATTTCTCCGGGTTGAGCTTAATTTGATACTCCCGTAGACTAGCAAATGTGTCGCGGAGGTTGTTTACCAATTGTCCGACGTGTTTGGTTTTGACAACCACATCATCTACGTAGGCCTCAACGGTCTTCCCGATGTGTTTCTCCAAGCATGATTGAATCATGCGCTGGTATGTGGCGCCAGTGTTCTTTAGTCCGAAGGGCATCATATTGAAGCAAAATGGCCCGTAAGGTGTGATGAATGCTGTTGCTGCCTGGTCAGATTCTTTCATCTTAATTTGATGATATCCTGAGTAGGCATCCAAGAAGCACAGCGAATCGTGCCCAGCTGTGGCGTCCACGATTTGGTCAATTCACGGTAAGCGGAAGGTGTCCTTGGGGCATGCTTTATTGAGGTCTTTAAAATTGACGCACAAGCGCCAGGACCTATCCTTCTTTGGTACCATGACCAGATTGGCAAGCCAATCGGGGTGTTTTATGTCTCGGATGAACCCGGCTTTCAATAATTTGGCCAGTTCTTCGCCCATTGCTTGACGCTTGGGTTTAGAGAAGCGCCGAAGTGTTTGTTTGATGGGCTTATAGCCTTTCAATATGTTTAGGCTGTGCTCCGCAAGCCTACGGGGTATCCCGAGCATGTCCAGGGGGTGCCAGCCGAATATATCCAAATTTTCCTTAAGGAAATTGCATAGAGCTTCGTCAATCTCTAGATCGAGGTTTGCCCCTATGGACGCCGTTTTAGCTGGGTCCGTGGGGTGTACTTGGAATTTGACTATTTCATCGGCTGGCTTGAATGAAGTGGACTTTGGCCGTTTGTCGAGGATGATATCATCTCGGTCGACTTCGGCTCGTAATGTGATCAGTTCCTCGGCCACGAGGGTTTCGGACAAAGTTTTGAGGGCGAGTGACGCCGTTTTGTTCTCGGCTTTGAGTGCTTTGTCGGGGTCGCTTGAAGCGGTGATTATCCTGTTTGGTCCCGGCATTTTGAGCTTCATGTAGCCATAGTGTGGTACTGCTTGAAATTTGGAGAAGGCGTCCCGTCCCAGGAGGGTGTGGTATCCGCTCCTAAAAGGGGCGATGTGGAACGTAATTTCTTCGGATCGGTAATTATCCGGGGTTCTAAAGACCACATCCAAGGTTATCTTTCCACTGCAGCGTGCTTCTCACCCAGGTATGATGCCTTTAAAGGTGGTGCTACTCTGTTCGATGCGCGATTTATCGATTTGCATTCTGTCTAGAGTGTCTGCATATATTAAGTTTAAGCTACTGCCCCCGTCCATTAATACCTTTCGGAGATGGCAGCTACCCACAATTGGGTCGAGGACCAGGGCGGCAGGGCACCTGTTCGGGGTCGACCTCGGCTGATCTTTGTGATCAAAGGTGATGGGCGTGTCTATCCACGCACCCCGAGTTGGTACCTGACGAATAGAATTGATTTCTTGTAGGGCCCGCTTGCGCTGGTTGTTGGTCGTAAAGGTCTCGTAGATCATCATGACCTCGTCCTCGTCCGAGGATTCCTCTGCGTGACTGGGGGTGTCCACAAGGAGGGCAGGTCCTCTTTTTGCCACTTGCCCCACCACCCAACAATCGCGAAGGCTGTGAGTCGGGCAAGAATTAAGCAAAATAGCATGTATCGGACATGGTTTATCCAGGAGACCATCTAGGGTGGTACCGGGGAGGCCAGAGGTTTTCTTCTTTTTCCGCGCGGGGTGCGCATCGAGGTGCGGGCCTTTCTCCTTTTAACTTGTGCTTACAGATCGAATCTATGCTTTTCTTGGCAATCCAAGGATCTTCGATGGTGCAGAACCTGGACACCAAGTCGGACAACTCCGAGAGGGTTTGTACACAGCGGCGGGCGACGGCGTTCGAGACGCCTTTATTCTTGCATCCGCACCGAAAATCTGTTATTATATCAGAGTCCTGGTAGTTTGGTATCTTGTTCTTGACCGACAAGAACCTGGTCCAGAACTATCTGACTGATTCGTTGGGGAGTTGTTGCACGTAGGTTAGATCCCAGGCATCTAGTAGCCTTGAATAATCGGGGCAATACACGATGTGGGAGGTGGGTGAGTGGTTTTCGATCTCTTTGGATCATGGGCTCGAAGTCCTGGTATCTTCATCCCGTGACAGGCCTACGGCCGTCGAACCGGTTGGACTGATTTGAAGATCAGGTTCATCGGCCGCGTCTGGCGGGTCACCGTCTGACTCGCTTTCCAAGAAGTACTTCGGTCCTTTGCCCTTGAAAGGGGGTTCGGCCGGAGCTGGGGAGGAGTCATGGATCACTTCTGATCCGTGGAGAAGGAAGGGCGCTTTTGTGATAGAAGCTTCGGGTGCGGGAATCGTGCCCGCGAGATTGGAGTCGTAAATCGATGATCCCATCGATCCTTTTTTGATCTCACAGCGGAACTCTCAATGAAAGCACGAGTGTCGGTATAAAAACCGACAGACCTCGGGGTAGGGGGTCCCGAGCTGTGGATCTCGGACAGATGGTAACAGGAACAGAGAGACGATGTTTACCCAGGTTTGGGTCCACTTGATGGAGGTAAAACCCTACGTCCTGCTCTGGTAGGGTATCTAGGGTTACAAGGTCAGTATCTAGGCGTGGAGGCGGCAGGAGAAGTCTTGGAGTATATGCCAAGCCTTCGGCAGATGTAGTCTTGACCTCTTCCCCCGCGTGTATCTTCTGGCGTCCATCTTGATAAGAACGAGGGCCCACTGTCCCAGTCAAGCAGACTAGGTTAGTACCCCCTAGTCTAGGACACCATCATGAAGAACAATTCGGAAGAACCAAGGAGCGTCCCCAACTTGAAGACTGGTTCAAGGGGCTACTGATGGAGTCCTGGGCTAGGAGGTACTCACCACGTCGTCTCCCGACCAGGTGGGTCGGGCCGAGGACCCCCATGGCGGTTCACTAATGGGCCACTTCGGGCAACCCATGATGTATACAAGGAAGACTCCATAAGACTTGGCACACAAGACGAGGACTCTTCTAAACCCTAGGTCTCCAGTGCATTATATATGTCGAGGCCAGGCTAGTCGATAGAGGATATTCCAGATCATTAGAATCACACACAACAATCTCGTGGTAGATACTTGTACTCTGTACTATACCCCATATCAATACAATCAAAAGCAGTACGTAGGGTATTATCTCTTTGAGAGAGCCCGAACCTGGGTAAAATCATGTGTCCATGTTACCATCGCTCCAAGACGCCTAGCTTCGGACGCCTACCTCGTGATATGTTGGATTTAGCACCGACACTAGTGGCTTCTTGGGGAGCATTGTGCCTCTACACCGCTCCAACGGAGACGTACCTCCCCCTAAAGGGAGGGAACTTTGGTAACACATCCTTGTTTCCATCGACTCCACTTGTGGTTACTTCTTACCTTTACTCTGTGCAAGCTTATATTGTGTTGTATCTTGTGCTTGCTTGCTTGTGTTGTTGTTGAGCTCATCACATAGGTTGCCCACCTAGTTGCATATCTAGATATCTAGACAACCTATTTTGTTTTAACCCTAATTTGATTAAAAAGAGCTAAAAATTGGTAGTTTCCTATTCACCCGCCCCCTCTAGTCAACCATATCGATCCTTTCAACAACATTCAACTTGGAAGGAGATTTCCAAATGTAGCTGGTTAGAAGATTAGTTGTAGGGAAAGAGACTCTCGGGCCCGCATAACTCCTTCCAGGGGCGACACGGGCAGACACTAAAAACGCAGTCAGAAGCGGCCCTTCCCTCCATTCACCCCCACGCCACCGCCGGAGGATGCATCTGGGCAAACACCGTGCACAGATGGCGGAGGTGGGGCCTCCTCTTCTCGCGGTGGCGTGATACATCTCCAACGTATCTATAATTTTTTATTGTTCCATGCTATTATAGTATCAATCTTGGATGTTTTATATGCAATTATATGACATTATATATCATTTTTTGGGACTAACCTATTAACCCAGTGCCCAACGCCAGTTGCTGTTTTCTGCTTGTTGTTTGCCTTTTCAGAAAATCATTATCAAAAACTGTCCAAACGAGAAAAAAACTTTGGATTAATTTTTTCTGGACCAGAAGAGACCCATGAAGCTTCGGTAGAAGACCAGAAGAGCCATGAGGAGGCGACTGTGGCACCCCGATAGAGGGCCGACGCACGCCAGTCCCAGGATAAGACCTGGCGCACGTCTGAGACATGATACAACAATTCCAAGCACAAAAATGGCTTTATTATATGAAATGTAGTATTACAACACTGTAGCTTACAACAATATTACATGACTCCAAGGCTAACTAAATGACAGCGGAGGTCTTGGTTCAGCGGTAACGACGTCTCTGGCTGGGCTCCACAACACACAGGATTGGCTAGGTTAAAATCTAGCATGACGGATCTTCTCCTGCAACTGGCCACGTGCAAGGCCAGGTGAGTACTTTGAATCTACTCGCAAGACAACCAAATACATAGCATCCCAACAAGCAGATGACAAAGCAAGCCCTATGCTTATACATGAATTTATCCTAAATATGGCATGGAATTAACAGGGCACTATGAATCAAGCATGGCATAACATGGATTAGGCCTATCAGCTACATATCATGGCATGGCATGGCTATTTTTACGAGACATGGTATCCAAAATTAAACTGGAACCTACACTACACTTACCTCCCGTGAAGCATTAAAGTAACATGTTGTGACATCATTCAGTTTTGCTGCCCCTCTGGGCTATCTCGCGACTCACCGAGATCTCATTCTATGATTATGTCAGAATACATTGTGAACTCTTTTATCATGTTTGTTATAATAGGTTTGTCCTCCAGATCGACCAAGACCAAATAGTGTGACCTAGTACGAACTATGTCCAATGCCGTGGACGCGGCTATTCGAATAGATTTTTACACTCTAAAGAGGTTGCGCACTTTACCCACACCATGGAGCTTCCGGCCTCGTACATCAGTACATGCCCCCATTCGGGTGGACCGGTGCGGCTCCAACAAAACTGGTCTATTGCCTGGCCCTCTTACGGTCCCATCGACACTCATACCCCTTTCGGGTCCTGTCCTGGGTGGCCCCTGTGTCACTCCTGACACCTGCCACATCCATGGCCAAAACTGTCCCCGTCGGGACCCCCGGGCTAAACAAACAACTGGGCTCACAAGGTTATCACCGCCTACCTAATCAGGGTAGCACGCACGCATAACCTCCCCTCTATGGTAGTACCGACAAAAGGGCACGACGATAGACCAAGTCAAGGCCATCCCATACCGGCAAATGTGGCTGCACGGGTAAGCTCGGTTCGGTGGCACTATGACTCGATCCCATCGATGACGGAGGAGGTTTAACTTATAAGTTCAATTTAACATTTCCATCATCGTACCATAACATTAACATTTATAAGTAGGAACAATCACTTAACAACAGCATAGCAAAATCATAACAGTATTGACAATCATGGCATGAGATCAAATCATAGCATTAACATGATAATGGTATTAAAAGTGTTTATATTGGCATGGAAAAAATATGAAAGCAAGTCATGATATTATATGGTAAATAACACTAGCATCTAGTACAGATGAAGTAATAGGACTATGCCAGTGCAGACTAATAGATGATCTAAAATATACTGCAATACACACACAGGGTGCAAGCAAAGTCAACATGCAAGTCCGGGGCTCATGATAAGAGGTTGGCTTGCCTTGGGGTAGAGGAATACATCGGGAATAAATGCGATGAAACTCCGGATATGATGCGTCGGAACTGGCACTCTCGGGAGAGGCCTCAATCGGAGTCACGGTCGCGGAGAAATGGCCGTTCATTCGTTAAGCGATAAAACAAACAGGAATCTGTCCGTTTTAGCCCTTAATGGGTGAACGCCCGCAAACTAGCTGTTTCGGCCGCGGGGCTGAGGCCGAAAGCGCATTTTCCAGATTACGCTTTCGGTAAAAGAAAGCGTATTTTCTTCAAATAACGCGGCGAAGTACGCTTCTCAGAATGGAAAGCGTATTTTGTAGAATGCGCTTCCACTTAAAATAGTCAACGGGACCGGCTTCTCTCCTTCTCTCTCCTCCCCTGCTTGTCCTCTTCCTCCCGTCGTGACAGGAAATAGAGGAGGGCGCCCGGCCGTGGACGCTGTCGTCGCCTGGCTGCTCCCGAGGGCCGGCCGACGAGCGCAACAGGACCGCTGGCCTGTGCCGCATCCAGCGGTGGTCTTGGCGCCTCCCACAGTGGCCGGCAGCGTCACCACCACTGACCGAGGCATGGCCGCGGTGAGGCACTAGTGGGGATTCCCTCTGGCGAGGCTTCCCCGGCTGAACCGACGACAGCTGGCCAAGGGGCTGCAGAGGTTGCGGACGGGAGGGGAGGGATGGCTACGAGGCCGAAGCTGGCTGAGGGGATCGAGCGGTGGAGTTCCGGCCATGGAGGAAAGGAAGGGGGTTTCGTGAGCTCGAGGGGAGGGCTGGGAGGTTGCTGGAGAGGAGGGGAGCTCGAGGGCCACTTATATAGGCTCGGGGAGAGCTTCTCGGCGTCGACCGGAGCTTCGGGACGGCGGTGTCGTGGCGGTGTTGGAAATATGCCCTAGAGGCAATAATAAATTAGTTATTATCATATTTCCCCGTTCATGATAATAGTTTATTATTCATGCTAGAATTGTATTGACCGGAAACTAAATACATGTGTGAATAGATAAACAAATACTGTGTCCCTAGTAAGCCTCTACTAGACTAGCTCGTTGATCAAAAGATGGTCAAGATTTCCTGACCATGGACATGAGTTGTCATTTGATAATGGGAGCACATCATTAGGAGAATGATGTGATGGACTTGACCCAACCGTTAGCATAGCAAATGATCGTTCAGTTTATTGCTATTGCTTTCACTATGTCAAATACACGTTCCTCTGACCATGAGATCATGCAACTCCCGGATACCGTAGGAATACTTTGGGTGTATCAAACGTCACAACGTAACTGGGTGATTATAAAGGTGCACTACAGGTATCTCTGAAAGTGTTTGTTGAGTTGGCATGGATCGAGATTGGAATTTGTCACTCCGACTATCGGAGAGGTATCTCTGGGCCCTCTCGGTAATACAGCATCACAGAAGCCTTGCAAGCACCGTGACTAAAGAGTTAGTTACAAGATGACGTATTATGGAACGAGTAAAGAGACTTGCCGGTAACAAGATTGAACTAGGTATTAGAAACCGACGATCGAATCTCGAGCAAGTAACATACCGCCAGACAAAGGGAACAACGTATGTTGACATATGAGGTTCACCGATAAAGATCTTCGTGGAATGTGTAGGAACCAATATGAGCATCCAGGTCCCGCTGTTGGTTATTGACCGGAGAGTCATCTCGGTCATGTCTACATCATTCCTGAACCCGTAGGGTCCGCACACTTAAGGTTCGATGACGATTTAGTATTATATGAGTTATGTGATTGGTGGCCGAAGTTTGTTCGGAGTCCCGGATGAGATCACGGACATGATGAGGAGTCTCGAAATGGTCGAGAGGTAAAGATTCATATATTGGAAGGCTATATTCGGACGTCGGAAAGGTTCCGAGTGATTCGGGTATTTTTCGGAGTACCGGGGAGTTACGGGAATTCACCGGGAGAAGTAATGGGCCTTAGCCATACGGGAAAAGGAGAGGCAGGCCACGTGAGGAGGCGCGCGCCCCCCCTTGCCCAAACCGAATTGGACTAGGGGAGGGGGCGCAGCCCCCTCTTTCCTTTCCCTCTCCCTTCCCCCTTTCCTACTCCATATGGGAGGTTGAATCCTACTAGGACTAAGGAGTCCTAGTAGGACTCCCCACTTTGGTGCGCCCCTAGGGCCAGCCTCCTCCTCCCTCCCTCCTTTATATACGGAGGGGGGGCGCCCCTTGGAGACACAACAATTGTTCCAAGCCGTGTGCGGCGCCCCCTCCACCGTTTACACCCTCAGTCATATTTTTGGAGAGCTTAGGCGAAGCCCTGCCGGAATCACTTCACCGTCACCGTCGCCACGCCGTCATGCTGACGGAACTCATCTACTACCTCGGCGTCTTGCTGGATCAAGAAGGCGAGGAACGTCACCGAGCTGCACGTGTGTAGAACTTGGAGGTGCCGTACGTTCGGTACTCGATCAGTGGAGCTCGAAGGATTGTTCGACTACATTAACCGCATTGTGAGACGCTTCCGCTAACGGTCTACGAGGGTACGTAGACACACTCTCCCCTCTCGTAGCAATGCATCTCCATGGATAGATCTTGCGTGAGCGTAGGAAATTTTTTGAAATTCATGCTCCGTTCCCCAACAGGCGGCGCGCTAGCGGAGCACCCGCTATCGGCACGCCCGGTCAACGAGCAAGCCTCCAGGGCCAGCTGGGGATGGATAAGGAGCGTACGACGCCACTGACGTCAGCAAAAGGTGACGCGAGGAAGACAGGGGAGGGATGCGGCTGCGCACTGCAGAACACGGTTTCTGCCGACTACGCCGACGGTCACCACCGGCACCACGTGGCCTGGGCACAGAAACGATCTCAAATCATGTCTACCATGTGTGTCGATCCTCAAATAGATGAGTCATGCTAACAGACAACAACATGGGGTTCTAGGGTGATCGATTTGGTCTCAAATGTGAAGTGGCAGCAAGGTGTTGGTGCTGTGGTGTGGCCACCACAGTGCTCCTCTTGGCATGATCTTGGGAAGGGGTAAATCACCCACCAAGATGACAATCCTAGAAAAATTGCAGTACAAATGGACAAGGCCACCTAGCACTTCCTTTGCAAACTTGCAAACTGGCCAGAAATGAAAATGAGGATGCTGGGACAGAATGGCTAGATGGATTTGGCTGATTTTTGGTGTAGGATGATTATTTGGACGCAAGAGTTCACTGGTAAAATCTCATACCATTTGGTTACCTCTAAATGGTACTTCCTTCACAGTGCTGCAATCTGGATAGAAACTTAGTTAATTTACTGAGAAAGATTGGTTAGATGAAAAGAGTTGGTTCTTGGATTGCATGAGTGATTTCCCAATGCCAAGCACCCTGAAAAATTTCAGCCCAAAAGGATCAAGGGAGCAAGCACTTCCTTTGCAAATTGGAAATCTGGACAGAATTTGCAAATTGATGCTATGCTCAAAATTTGAATTGTGGAACTTGAGAGTTTGATGGAAATGGTGAAGATTTGAATAGGATAAGGTTCACAAATTATTTAGGATTTTTCCTAGCTACCAAAATGGTAGTTCCTTTGGAAAGGCCCCAAATTGAAATATTGGCTTTAATAAGAAAAATGCAATTTTCCTTATTTAATTGTGGCCAATATTTTTACCAAAGCTTGAGGTAGGCACAAAGATCATCTCTACCAATTTTCATGCAATTCAGAGATGTCTACCTATCCCTCTGGATTTAATTCCTCAGAAAGGCGGATAAAGGAATTAATTCTAGGTGCAAAATATTGCATAAAACTTGGCAATATTTTTGCACATCTGAGGTTTATGAATGTAGGAGAGTCTCTGGAAATTTTGGGAGGATCAACGGGGCAAGGAAAATGAGGGTTCCTTTGTAAACACAAAGGCAGGATTCCAGTTCCGAAATTTTGGAACCAGGGTTTCAATGGAGTTTCGGGGTTCACTGACGGGAGCTTGGCTGGCACAGGAGCATGGGAAAGGCATTGAGAGGCTGAGGATTGTCTGGATTCACCTGGTCACTCACCAGATTCCAGAGAAAAAATTGGGAGAGGAAAGCTAGGAAGGAATAACAGCTCAAAAATCGATAACCCGATTTTTGGGGTGTTACAAACCTTCCCCTCTTAAGAGAATCTCGTCCTCGAGATTCCTAGGGTTAGCTCAAAACAACAACTACTCCTCCTGGGAAGACCTCTGGGTTGGGTTTTAACCCTTTGGTCAGAAACAAACGAGTTGGGGTACCGATGATTGGCACACCCGGGTCGGGACGCGGATCTCGCCGGATCTACTCCATAGGTAGGGGTCGCTGGGTTTCTCTCGTAGCCCTGACGTTTTAGAAAAAGAAAAAAAAATCCTTTTTCCAAAAATGCTAGGGGCACCCCAATGAACAGCGGCCTCTCTCGCTGACAGGTGGGCCTAGGGCCCACTGGCAGCCTCCTTCTTCTTTCTCCGGCCAACGGCTCTCTCTCTCGCTCACGCGCTGTTCTGAGTGCGGCTAGGCACTGCGCGCGCCTAGCTCCTAGGGCACAAAGCACCCTACGGTGATAGTGCGCGGCATGCACGGGGCCAACGCAGGGAGCACTCCCATCGCGGGCCAGCGCTGGTCGGCACTGCTCGCGGATTCACCTCCTGGACGCCGGTGATCGAGCGACGCGCGGTTCTCCTGGACCTCGCTCACCGTAAACCGGGCTTGGGCTATAAAAGACGACGGTAATGCGGCTCTGTCCAACTCACACCATGCCTCTCTTCCATCTCTTTGGTTTGGACCAGCTCGAGCCGAGATCCTTCGGTGATGCGGTGTTCCTGGTTGGGTTACGGTGGTTCCTCACTGCGCTGCTAGCTACTCTGATCGGTTTGTCGCCCTGCCTGCTGCAGCTCATCCTATAGGAGCGGGCTCGCGATGACGTGGGTCCTATCGCGGCGGGTCAAGGCGAGGAAGACGCTGGCAGGGTGGCTGGTGATCATCAACACTGGTTCCTTCGCCGTCTCAGGCCGGCGGAATAAGCGCGTGGTATGGCGGGGCGAGGTGGCGGTCTGTCCAGCGTCACTCAAGACGGTGACAGAGGCGCCGCTGGGTCTATGGCTAGTGCGGTGTGGTCAGTGGAGCTCTACCAATGCGGAGACCACACTGCTGGTAACTCCTCGTCGAACAACATCCACAACGAGTGGGTGTTGGGGTCAAATCAGGGTTTAAATCTTGGACTGGAGGGGTTGTAATGGTTTATGCTGCAATAAAATTTCTTAGAATTTCTCCGAGATTGCAGCTGGGCTCTGGGGAAAAATATTTTGGGACCGGGGAACTATTGAGTAGAATTGGTTTTCCAGAATGCTGGATTCAGAAAACTGGCAAACGGAGTAAGCACAGATGGGTATGGACATGCAGCTTTGCATTCTACCCGAGTACTGCTATGACTGTACTCAGGAGGATGAACTTGGTGTGCAAACATTGCTCACATGATGCACGTACAATCTATTCAAACCAATATGCAAGCAAATGCAGAATGCATATAGAAGCAAAATACATGCAAAGGAAAAAAGAACTCATCCAACAGGTTACACTAAGGTGTTTTAATGCTAGTGAGTGTATGTACTCTTGGTATACATACACCTACACCAGCTCGCATTTCATTAGGGACTCCGGGTGAGTCCATTGTTATTAGGTGTAAGTGCTCTACTGACTAAAATCTTGTTAAGAATCCACTGCCAGCTCTGCTAAACATTTCTGCTTAACAGAGAGACAGATGAACCAACCACACAGAGCAAACGGACATACATAATGTTACAACAATGCACAAGTTACAAGCAATATAAGCATACAACATCACGCAACCTTACTAGGCACCTGACAGCAACTACTCACCCCGAACTATAGGGTTCTATTCCTTGGCGAGGGTGAAAGACAGTCTTGGCAGCACACCTACTCGCAGCACCTTCTGGCTTCACCTACCGCCGGAGCCACAAATGGGCCTACTCTTGCTGGGGCTCTCCTGGGGGACGTAGGCTGAGCCAACTCCCGTCTTCATCGTCGGGCACCTCTATGGGTTGGGGCCAACTGCTTGAGCTGCGGCTGGAACTTGATGGAACACATCCCGATGACGAAGACGCCGAATAGCTCGGGAGAAGGAACTTGGGTGAATGATGCCTGGTCGATATGGGTTCACGGGCTGCGAGGGTAGCACTGGCTGCGAAGGTGGCACTGGGTTTGGCATCATGGAACTGGTGGTCTGGGATGCAGCTTGACGGGCCTCACGGTATGCTTCCGTAACAACCCGAGTGGTGTCACGGTCAATGGCTTTAAACTCTCCAAGAATGCTGGAGAGCAGCAGTCCTTGGGCAGCAATGAACTGAACCAGGCAAGCCATTGCCGGGTCGGCATCTCCAACTATGTTGGGGAACTCGCAACCTGTGCCGGACGCAGAGGGAAAGTAGCGGAACTCCCGCATCTCCGCTACTTGCGAAAACTGGAAACGAAGACGTGAGATGGCTTCCGCAGCAGCTGTCTGGACAGCCAACGCGGGGGTGGGCATGGGTTTGCCCTAAAAAGTCAAGGGCTTCCCATCCTCTGCTGGACTTGGGTAGATATGCGCCTTCGCATAGTATCGGCAAAGGTGAGGGACGGGTTCTGATTGGAACACCAGATACACTGGGCTAGCACTACAGCCAAGGGCTTGGGTGAGTATACTCGAAAGGATGGGCGGAAAGCCGGCATGACCATTAGCCAAAGTGCGGCTATGGAAAGTGGGTACTCTGGAAGAACTAGCCATGGCTGCTGGCTTGAGGATACCGGCTTGGGTTCTCTTGCGGGGATCTGGCTTACTGAACGGAGAGGGCTGCGACTCGCAGGTGGGAGGGGTTTTAAATAGGCAGCCAGGCTGGGACATACCAGCATGGCATGGATCCTTCTCGTGCCGGGTAATGGATACGCCGGCATGGCCGATAACTGGGTAGGGTTGCGGTCCACTCCAGGGACGGCTGGGTGGGCGGACAGCTGGGTAGGGACACGTCAATTCTGACTGCGCCGTCTGTTGATCAACAGTGGCCGTGTCGGATGCCAGTGATGGGTCAAATCTATTGGGCTCACTACCAGTTGAAAATAGGGGTGGTTCGATGCTAGGGTAACCTACAACCAGCCTGGCTCTGATACCACGTCCTGTGGCACCCCGATAGAGGGCGGACGCACACCAGTCCCAGGATAAGACCTGGCGCACGTCTGAGACATGATACAGCAATTCCAGGCACAAAAATGGCTTTATTATATGAAATGGAGTATTACAACACTGTATCTTACAACAATATTACATGACTCTAACGCTAACTAAATGGCAGCGGAGGTCTTGGTTCAGCGGTAACGACGTCTCTGGCTGGGCTCCACAACTCACAGGACTGGCCAGGTTACGATCTAGCATGACAGATTTTCTCCTGCAACTGGCCATGTGCAAGGCCAGGTGAGTACTTCGAATGTACTCGCAAGACAACCAAATACATAGCATCCCAACAAGCAGATGACAAAGCAAGCCCTATGCTTATACATGAATTTATCCTAAATATGGCATGGAATTAACAGGGCGCTATGAATCAAACATGCCATAACATGGATTAGGCCTATCAGCTACATATCATGGCATGGCATGGCTATTTTTACGAGTCATGGTATCCAAAATTAAACTGGAACCTACTCTACACTTACATCCCGTGAAGCATTAGAGTAACATGTTGTGACATCATTCAGTTTTACTGCCCCTCTGGGCTATCTCGCGACTCACCGAGATCTCATTCTGTGATTATGTCAGAATACATTGTGAACTCTTTTATCAAGTTTGTTATAACAGGTTTGTCCTCCAGATCGACCAAGACCAAATAGTGTGACCTAGTGCGAACTGTGTCCAATGCCGTGGACGCAGCTATTCGTATAGATTTTTACACTCTGCAGAGGTTGCGCACTTTACCCACACCATCGAGCTTCCGGCCTCGTACATCAGTACATGCCCCCATTCGGGTGGACCGGTGCTGCTCCAACAAAACCGGTCTATTGCCTGGCCCTCTTCCGGTCCCACCGACACTCATACGCCTTCCGGGTCCTGTCCTGGGTGGCCCCTGTGTCACTCCTGACACCTGCCACATCCGTGGCCAAAACTATCCCCATCGGGACTCCCGGGCTAAACAAACAACTGGGCTCGCAAGGTTATCGCCGCCTACCTGATCAGGGTAGCACGCGCGCATAACCTTCCCTCTTTGGTGGTACCGACAAAAGGGCATGACGATAGACCAAGTCAAGGCCGTCCCATACTAGCAAATGTGGCTGCACGGGTAAGCTCGGTTCGGTGGCACTATGACTCGATCCCATCGATGACGGAGGAGGTTTAGCTTATAAGTTTGATTTAACATTTCCATCATCGTACCATAACATCAACATTTATAAGCAGGAACAATCACTTAACAACAGCATAGCAAAATCATAACAGTATTGACAATCATGGCATGAGATCAAATCATAGCATTAACATGATAATGGTATTAAAAGTGTTTATATTGGCATGGAAAAATATGAAAGCAAGTCATGATATTATATGGTAAATAACACTAGCATCTAGTACAGATGAAGTAATAGGACTATGCCAGTGCAGACTAATAGATGATCTAAAATATACTGCAATACACACACAGGGTGCAAGCAAAGTCAACATGCAAGGCCGGGGCTCATGATAAGAGGTTGGCTTGCCTTGGGGTAGAGGAATACGTCGGGAATAAATGCGATGAAACTCCGGATATGATGCGTCAGAACCGGCACTCTCGGGAGAGGCCTCAATCAGAGTCACGGTCGCGGAGAAATGGCCGTTCGTTCGTTAAGCGATAAAACAAACAGGAATCTGTCCGTTTTAGCCCTTAATGGGTGAACGCCCGCAAACTAGCCGTTTTGGCCACGGGGCTAAGGCCGAAAGCGCATTTTCCAGATTACGCTTTCGGTAAAAGAAAGCGTATTTTCTTCAAATAACGCGGCGGAGTACGCTTCTCAGAACGGAAAGCGTATTTTGCAGAATGCGCTTCCACTTAAAACAGTCAACGGTCCCGGCTGAGTCAGCGCCAGAGGCTTCCAGGTGGGGCCCGGCTTATCTCCTTCTCTCTCCTCCCCTGGTCGTCCTCTTCCTCCCGTCGCGACAGGAAACAGAGGACGGCACCCGGCCGTCGACGCTGTCGTCGCCTGGCTGCTCCCGAGGGCCGGCCGACAAGCGCAACAGGACCACTAGCCTGTGCCGCATCCAGCGGTGTTCTTGGCGCCTCCCACGGTAGCCGTCAGCGGCGCCACCACTGACCGAGGGATGGCCGCGGCGAGGCTCCAGTGGGGATTCCCTCTGGCAAGGCTTCCCCGGCTGAACCGACAACAGCGGCGGCTTCGAGGGTTCGAGGGGCTGCGGAGGCCGCGGACGGGAGGGGAGGGATGGCTACGAGGCCGAGGCTGGCCGAGGGGATCGAGCGGTGGGGTTCCAGCCATGGAGGAAATGAAGGGGGTTCCGCGAGCTCGAGGGGAGGGTTGGGAGGTTGCTGGAGAGGAGGGGAGCTCGAGGGCCACTTATATAGGCTTGGGGAGAGCTTCTCGGCGTCGACCGGAGCTTCGGGACGGCGGTGCCGTGGCGGCGCGCTAGCGGAGCACCCGCTGTCGGCACGCCCGGTCAACGAGCAAGCCTCCAGTGCCAGCTGGGGATGGATAAGGAGCCGTACGTCGCCGCAGACGTTGGCACAAGACGACTGCGAGGAAGACAGGGGAGGGACGCGGCTGCGCACTGCAGAACACGGTTTCTGCCGACTACGCCGATGGTCACCACTGGCACCACGTGGCCTGGGCACAGAAACGATCTCAAATCATGTCTACCATGTGTGTCGATCCTCAAATAGATGAGTCATGCTAACAGACAACAACGGGGGGTTCTAGGGTGATCGATTTGGTCTCAAATGTGAAGTGGCAGCAAGGTGTTGGTGATGTGGTGTGGCCAACACAGTGCTCCTCTTGGCATGATCTTGGGCAGGGGTTAATCACCCACCAAGGTGACAATCCTAGAAAAATTGCAGTACAAATGGACAAGGCCACCTGGCACTTCCTTTGCAAACTTGCAAACTGGCCAGAAATGAAAATGAAGATGCTGGGACAGAATGGCCAGATGGATTTGGCTGATTTTTGGTGTAGGATGATTATTTGGACGCAAGAGTTCACTGGTCAAATCTCATACCATTTGGTTTCCTCTAAATGGTACTTCCTTCACAGTGCTGCAATTTGGATAGAAACTTTGTTAATTTACAGAGAAAGATTGGCTCAATGAAATGGGCTGGTTCTTGGATTTCATGAGTGATTTGCCAATGCCAATCACCCTGAAAAATTTCAGCCCAAAAGGATGAAGGGAGCAAGCACTTCCTTTGCAAATTGGAAATCTAGACATAATTTTCAAATTGATGCTATGCTCAAAATTTGAATTGTGGAACTTGAGATTTTGATGAAAATGGTGAAGATTTGAATAGGATAAGCTCCACAAATTATTTGGGATTTTTCCTAGCTACCAAAATGGTAGCCTTTGGAAAGGCCCCAAATTGAAATATTGGCTTTAATAAGAAAAATGCAATTTTCCTTATTTAATTGTGGCCAATATTTTTTACCAAAGCTTGAGGTAGGCACAAAGATCATCTCTACCAATTTTCATGCAATTCAGAGATGTCTACCTATCCCTCTGGATTTAATTCCTCAGAAAGGCAGATAAAGGAATTAATTCTAGGTGAAAAATATTGCATAAAACTTGGCAATATTTTTGCACACCTGAGGTTTATGAATGTAGGAGAATCTCTAGAAATTTTGCGAGGATCAACGGGGCAAGGAAAATGAGGGTTCCTTTGTAAACACAAAGGCAGGATTCCAGTTCCGAAATTTTGGAACCAGGGTTTCAATGGAGTTTCGGGGTTCACTGGCGGGAGCTTGGCTGGAACAGGAGCATGGCAAAGGCATTGAGAGGCTGAGGATTGTCTGGATTCACCGGGTCACTCATCAGATTCCAGAGAAAAAATTGGGAGAGGAAAGCTAGGAAGGAATAACAGCTCAAAAATCGATAACCTGATTTTTGGGGTGTTACAGCGACAAGCCTGGAGGGCGCGCCCAGGGGGTAGAGCACGCCCCCCAGGCTTGTGGGCCCCTCGTTGCCCCTCCTGACCTAATTCCAGTGCTATAAATTCTCAAATATTCCGAATATACCAGAGAGACAGAAGAGAAAACCTTTCTGCCGCCGTAAGCCTCTGTTCTTCCGCAATCCCATCCGGAGGCCCTTTCCGGTACTTTGCCGGAGGGGGAATCGATCACAGAGGGCTTCTTCATCAACCTTGCTGCCCTTCCGATGATGTGTGAGTAGTTTACCATAGACCTATGGGTCCATAGCTAGTAGCTAGATGGCTTCTTCTCTCTCTTTGATCTTCAATACCATGTTCTCCTCGATGTTCTTGGAGTTCTATCCGATGTAATCTTCTTTTGCGGTGTGTTTGTTGGGATCCGACAAATTGTGAGTTTATGATCAGATTATTCATGTGAAATATTTGAGTCTTCTCTGAACTCTTTTATGCATGATTATTATAGCATTGTATTTCTCTCCGATCTATCGATTTGGTTTGGCCTACTAGATTGATTTGTCTTGCAATGGGAGAGCTGCTTTGTGATGGGTTCAATCTTGCGGTGCTCAATCCCAGTGACAGAAGGGGACATGACACATATTTGTATTGTTTCCATTAAGGATAAAAAGATGGGGTTTAATCATATTGCTTGAGTTTACTTTGTCCACATCATGTCATCTTGCTTAAGGCGTTACTCTGTTTCATTCTTCATACCCTAGATGCATGCTGGATAGCGGTCGATGGGTGGACTAATAGTAGTAGATGCAGGAAGGAGTCGGTCTACTTGTCTCGGACGTGATGCCTATATATATGATCATTGCCATGAATCCGTCATAATTATTTGCTTTTCTATCAACTGCCCAACAGTAATTTGTCTACCCACCGTATGCTATGTGTTGGAGAGAGAAGCCTCTAGTGAAAACTATGGCCCCCGGGTCTACTTTATCATATATAAAAAAACCTAAAAATACCTTGCTGCAATTTATTTACTTTAATTTTAATTAGTATTTTAGTTTATCGATTTATCTCTATAAGATTTAATCCTTGCAAATAACCGCTAAGAGGATTGACAACCCTCTTATTTGCGTTGGGTGCAAGTGTTTGCTCGTGTGTGTGCAGGTGCGCTTAATGGAATTTTGCTTGGTTCTCCTACTAGATTGATAACCTTGGTTCTTAACTGAGGTAAATACTTATCTCTACTATACTGCATCATCCTCTCCTCTTCGGGGAAATACCAACGCAGTCTACAAGTAGCAGGAAGAATTTCTGGCGCAGTTGCCGGGGAGACATCATCAAAATTACCAAGTACCTTCGCACAAACTATCATCCACTTGCATTTATTTTATTTTCCTTTTATTTGCATTTGCCTCTCGTTTTCATCTCCCCCACTTCTATTTTTTTTACAAAAACACAAAAATATTTTTATTTGCTCGTTTGCTTGCTTGTGGTTCCATGCGCTTCCTATTTGCTTGCATCTTTGCTTGCTGAAAAATTATTGATATGGATCCTCATCCACTTGCTAATCTTTTCAAAAAAAATCCAATTGCTAGTGAGTTGAGTGCTCTAGATTATCTTTAAGAAGTTTTGCTTGAAAATCGTGAATCTGAAAATTGTTATGAAGAAATTTATAAAGTGATTCATGATAGCTGCTTAAATGAACAGCATGATTGCAATGATTTTGTTATAAATTCTATTAATGTCAATTGTGTTAATGATATGCAAAACTACGAGCTTGGGGATGATGATTTTGTTATGTCCACTACTTATTGCAATGATCACGATTGAGGTGATAATGCTTCTTATGATCTTGAAAATTTATTTAAACCTCATGATGAATATGTTATTGATAATAATGTTTGCAATACTATTAACAGTGTGTTTGGAAGAGCGTCAACTTTAGGTAATAATGATCCCACTACTTTGGAAAATTATCAATCTTATGAATTTTTGGATAAGAGTGGGTTTGGAGAGGTCATGACTTTAGTTGATGTTAATCCCACTATCTTGGAAGATTATAATTTTTTTATGCATGTGGATCATAGAGAGAATATTGTTTATGATAGCTATATTGTTGAGTTTGATTATGATCCTACATGTAATTATTATGAGAGAGGAAAATATGGTTGTAGAAATCTTCATGTTACTAAATTGCCTCTCGTTATGTTGAAATTATTAATGCTTCATTCTTCCTATTTGCATATGCTAGATATTGCTTGTCTTGATAATTTGTTTTCCTATAAAATGCCTATGCATAGTAAGAGGGTTAGACTTAAATGTGTTAATTAAATGCTATATGATGCTCTCTTTGTGCTTCAATTCTTGTATTTTATGTGGGCATCATTAATATCTCAAGCCTATCTTAATGGCTATAAAGAAAGAGCTTGTTGGGAGACAACCCAATAAATTTTTTATTTCTGTTTTTGTATGTTTACACAACTATAGCCTCTGTTATGATTATATTTTTATGTTTTAATTAGTGTTTGTGCCAAGTAATGCCTTTAGGATGATGTTGATGATAGTATAATTGATGCTGTTTGCAAAACAGAAAGTTTTGCATCAAGTGCTAGAATTTTAATTCTGTACTGACGAATTAGAAAATTCTGCAATTTTTAAACACTATTGGTAAATGAATTTTTTACGTTGTCCTAATTTTTCAGAATTTTTGGAGTTACAGAAATATGGCTTTTAAATAGATCTTTAAGACTATTCTGTTTTAGACAGATTCTGTTTTTGTTGCATAGTTTGCTTACTTTGATGAATCTATGGATCGTATCGGGGGGTATGAGTCATGGAGAAGTTGGAGTACAGTAGCATTATTCCAATATTAAATATTAATCAATTTACAACAGTACCAAAAGTTTAAGATTTGTTTGTTATACTAACGGATCTCACGAGGTTTCTGTTGAGTTTTGTGTGCTGAAGTTTTCAAGTTTTGGGTGAAACTACGATGGATAAAGGAATAAGGAGCGGCAAGAGCCTAAGCTTGGGGATGCCCAAGGCACCCCAAGGTAATATTCAAGGAATACTCAAGCATCTAAGCTTGGGGATGCCCCGGAAGGCATCCCCTCTTTCGTCTACAATCTATCGGTAACTCACTTGGAGCTATATTTTTATTCATCACATGATATGTGTTTTACTTAGAGTGTCTTGTGATATAGTTTGTTTGCTTTTTAGTTTGTCACAATCATCTTTGATGAACACACCTTTTTGAGAGGGACACACATTATTCGTGATTTGTTAGAATACTCTATGTGCTTCACTTATATCTTTTGAGCTAGGCATTTGCTCTAGTGCTTCACTTATATATTTTAGAGCACGGCGGTGGTTATATTTTAAAGAAACAGTTGCACTCTCATGCTTCACTTATATATTTTTGAGAGTCTAATGATTAGTAATGGTAATATGCATGGGTTATGAATTTGGTCCTGATATGATAGGTATTCAAGAGGGATATAATAAAAAGTTTCATGTAGATCACTGAATATGATAAGTATGATTCCTTGCAATAGTTTTGCGATATTAAGATGGTAATATGTGGGAGGTATTAGTAGATAATTGTGGTTTAGTAAGAATATTGGTGTTAAGGTTTGTGATTCCCGAAGCATGCACGTATGATCTGTCGTTATGCTAAGAATTGGAGCATGATTTATTATCGATTGTCTTCCTTTGTGTGGCGGTCGGGGGCGTGCGATGGTTAACTCCTACCAACCTCCCCCTAGGGGCATGCATAGTAGTACTTTGCTTCAAGGGCTAATAAACTTTCGCAATAAGTATGTGAGTTCTTTATGACTAATGTGAGTCCATGGATTATGCGCACTCTCACCTTTCCGCAATTTGCTAGCCTCTTCAGTGCCGTGCATTTCCCTTTCTCACATCGAGTGTTGGTGCAAACTTCGCCGGTGAATCCAAACCCCATGATATGATATGCTCTATCACACATAAGCCTCCTTATATCTTCCTCAAAACAGCCACCATACCTACCTATGGCACCCCGGCTTAGAGAGACCGGAACACCCCGTATTCCAGCCCAGAGATCAAGTCTTCTGGAATATGGCACTGCTTGGCATAGAACAAATCAGCTCTTTATTACAAATAACACGGGTACAAGGTTTCTGAAGGCACGAAGGTTCCAGGGGCACGGCGACACTTCGCCTGCTCAGATAGCTCTATGCTAGCAGCGAGACAACTCGTAGCGGAATAACTCCTCCTAGCAGCGGAACAATGACGATGGTGATGAACTCCACTCCACACGGACTCTGGCTGGGACGCATCCTAGAGCGCAACCTCGGGATCCTCGACAAACAAGCAATCACGGCATCACCTGCAATCTGGCATGACACGCCAGGTGAGTACTTTGAATGTACTCGCAAGCTCACAGCAACCAAAGCAATCAGGACATACAACAACATGGCATTTACAGGTTAATTATCCATGATGAACAGGAGGCTACTAGAACAACATGAGCATGGCATGCACATATAATTCATGAAATGAGCATGATGATACTAGCACTAGCATGCAAGGGGGTCGACGTTTAAGGCCCCTTGGACCAACTTGCTCTTCTCGGAGGTCATCTCATAACCACCAAACTTTCTTACCGTCGTGATCATCACACGATCACATCATGATCCACCATCATCATGAACACCATCGTGATCATCTCGTGACCACATAAAGATCACCCAACTTCTTTTCTCATCGAACCGGGGTTATTATTATTCAGATTATTATTTCTGTTGACCCATAGTGTGACCTACTACGAACTGTGTCCATGACCGAGGACGCGGCTATCGATAGATTATACACTCTGCAGAGGTTAGTACACTGTACCCACAGCACGGAACTCATGGCCTCGTGCTCCCATTCGGCAGGACCAATGACGTTCCGACAAACCCAGTCTATTGCATGACACTCTCTCGGCCACTCCGACAAACTCCCCTTTGGGCTATGCCCTGGGTGACCCCGATGCCAACATGTGACATCCGCCACCTCTGCGGCAAATAAATCAGTAGCCACCAGAACGGTCTTTACAACTCAGATCTGGGACATTACTGAGATAACTCAACCATGGCTCACGACGGCTGAAAAGCAGCTCAGAGCATGAGTCAGTGTTGATAAGAAGAATGTAGCAGTTCCCTAAGACGGCCGAAGAACAGCTCAGAGCATAGGGTCACTGCTACGAAAAGAAACTCAACAGCTGCCCGAGATGGCCAAAAAGCAGCTCAGAACACAGGCGTGGTGCCGTTACCAGAGAAAGGTAAGCAAGGGTTCATCATGATCATATACCAGGTTCACAGTTACTTGTATAGCGCTCACTGTTGTGGTCAATCATATATGACAGTGACAGAGGTTAATGATATCACTTTGTCGGGTGTGAGGAAACTGGCCTTGATATCCACTGTCAGGATTGTTGTCCCAACACTTTCTTGCTTCATCGCTTGTCAGACATTGCCTCACACAGAGGTGTATAACTTGCTTTCTTCCTCTTACATACTCACGGATTTGTTGGATTTTCATCGTGCTTGTATCATCATACGAGTGACTTGAATGACCTTGGCAGCATGCTCACAACATATATGAAAGTATGTGTAGCTGAACATTTTATTCCCGAGGCAGACTTGTGTCCTGACTAGCTCGTGTTTCTGACCAAACTGTTGTTGTTCTGATTTTTGAGATGCACTGCCATATGCTGCCAACTCACTGTGTAGTACCTTGTACTACTGGCGATGACTGTTGATAGTGCCGTACTAATGAAGATTGGATAGCTTGTGTTGGTAGCTATCTGAGAGTAGTGTGCTGAGGAAGACTGGATAGCTTATGTCCGAAGCTTTGGCTGGGATAGCGTGCTGAAGAAGACTGGGTACTGTGCTTCAGAAGCTTCTCCCTTGGTTGCTTACTGAGGACGATTCGGTGCCTTATGCCGGAAGCTTTCTGTGGTGGCTTACTGAAGAAGACTGGGTATCTTGCACTGGAATTCATCCACATATCGTACTGAGGCAGACTGAGGAGCCTTGTATCATAAGCTTCTCTGGTAGTGTGCGGAGGAAGACTGGATTTTCTTACACCAGAAGCTTCTCTCTGTGATATGCAGACTGAAGGCCATATATATATATATATACCCTTGATATTCCTTTGACTGAAAATGTAATCTTGTCTTGCACACACATTGTCTTCCAGCTGGTTCATTACGATTGTGATGGTTGCATACTGAGGCAGTCTTGATGCTGATAGTCATTCCAAAATATCATTTGTATTCAAACCATATATTCTCCATATAATGCAGTCAGCTGAGAATTCCATAATGTTTAGCTGAGCTTCCAAATATTTGAAATCCTCACTGATTCTTCGAGTCCGATGTCGGTTGATGAGCAACTTTCATAAGGGGAAATAAGGTAACGCCGAAGGCACAAAGAAAGAAGCAAAAGAAATGACTGAACAAAAGCACACAAGGCATCAAGATATCATACAAGTAACATCACATTTTACAGCTATTCTCCTCACTATGCATGCCTATTAAGCACACAATTCTCGAGGAAACTCCAGTACTACGATCTAATATGCTGTGGCGGTGTGCACAAAAGTGGATCAGCGTGTGGAGAGATTGGTGTGAACAAAGGTACACCAAACGCTGGCTCAGCACCGGTTGCATCTAGACGGGCTCAGGGGTGAGGACGGACTCGGTGATCATGTAGCGAGACCCGGATGTCGCGACCACATCATCATCAAGCGTACGGAAGGGAATCGTACTCGTCCAGGGAATGGGTGATAGGGTAGGTTAGCGGTGGAAAACTGGGCCTGCTGGCATTGCCCTTTGCTGGTAACAAAGACCAGTAAGTGTTGCCAAAGCGGCAGGTTGGATGGCGAGATCCGGGGTAGAAGCATGTCTACCACCGAAACGATATGTGTGGCTGAAGAGAATATATTGGTGCGATACCTGTGCATCGATCCTGCAAGTGATCGACACCACAAGGTACCTTGGCATCACTCCGCTGGGACAGAGATGACACCAAACACCAAAGAACGAGTATGCAAAACTGGAGGGTGCAGGTAGTGGATCGAAACCGATGCCACCTACACTCACAAGATCAACCGTTAGTGACAATATAATAAGTCTATATGCATGATGTGCAGCAAACAAATGCAACAACCAAATGCAACAAGCAAGCTAGACTCTGAACTACCGGTTTCTAACGCTCGTGCAGACTAGGGCGTCCTACAGCCAGACCTGCTCTGATACCAAGCCTTGTGGCACCCCAGCTCAAAGAGACCGGAACACCCCGTATTCCAGCCCAGAGATCAAGTCTTCTGGAATACGGCACTGCTTGGCATAGAACAAATCAGCTCTTTATTACAAATAACACGGGTACAAGGTTTCTGAAGGCATGAAGGTTACAGGGGCACGGCGACACTTCGCCTGCTCAGATAGCTCTATGCTAGCAGCGAGACAACTCGTAGCGGAATAACTCCTCCTAGCAGCGGAACAACGACGATCATGATGAACTCCACTCCGCACGGACTCTGGCTGGGACGCATCCTAGAGCGCAACCTCGGGATCCTCGACAAACAAGCAATCACGGCATCACCTGCAATCTGGCATGACATGCCAGGTGAGTACTTTGAATGTACTCGCAAGCTCACAGCAACCAAAGCAATCAAGACATACAACAACATGGCATTTACAGGTTAATTATCCATGATGAAAAGGATACTACTAGAACAACATGAGCATGGCATGCACATATAATTCATGAAATGAGCATGATGATACTAGCACTAGCATGCAAGGGGGGCGACGTTTAAGGCCCCTTGGACCAACTTGCTCTTCTCGGAGGTCATCTCATAACCACCAAACTTTCTTACCGTCGTGATCATCTCGTGACCACATAAAGATCACCCAACTTCTTTTCTCATCGAACCGGGGTTATTATTATTCAGATTATTATTTCTGTTGACCCATAGTGTGACCTACTACGAACTGTGTCCATGACCGAGGACACGGCTATCGATAGATTATACACTCTGCAGAGGTTAGTACATTGTACCCACACCACGGAACTCATGGCCTCGTGCTCCCATTCGGGTGGACCAACGACGTTCCGACAAAACCAGTCTATTGCATGACACTCTCTCGGCCACTCCGACAAACTCCCCTTTGGGCTATGTCCTGGGTGACCCCGATGCCAACATGTGACATCCACCACCTCTGTGGCTGCCACCGTCGTGGCCAAACATAAACATCATCCCAAACGGGGACCTTGGATCCATACAACTCGGGTCCTCAAGGTTATGACTGCCTACCGGGCCAGGGTAGCGCCAGAGCACAACCTTCCCTCATAGGAGGCACCGGCGAGAGGCATGACAATAGACCGCATTAGGGCCCCCCATAAGGCAAGTGTGGCTGCACTGGTTAGCTCGATTCGGTGGCACCATGACTCAGCCAACAGATTTGTTCAAGTTCGATTAATGTCAGGTTCACTTGGATGGTGATGAGCTGAGTCACAGTAAAAATGACAATGCATATGAGCAAGATATCTACATAAACATGGATGGGTAACCTAACCATTCAACATATGGATCATAGCATCAACAACAATAAATCATTTAATCTACTAGATGCAACTGAGCATGGCATAGAGATCATCATGCATATTACAAGTACTTTCATATCAAACCCTAACTACTCATGTGAGCATAACATTATCACTAGCATCGGAAATGATAACACGAAGATAGCATGGTAATAATAACAATAACACTATCAAAGGAGAAGAATCACATATACACAAGAACACAGCATAAGCATGGACATGGATTCACGAGCATATATTATTCACAAAATAATTAAATGAGCAAACAATTATTTAAATATTCAAGTGAAAACCATGGCTACTGCAATGCCATCATGCAAGTGGCTGTCATGGCTTGCCTGGGGATGAAGGATTCGCCGGGGAGAAGTGCGGAGACACTCGCGGAAAAATCGCCGGAAAAGTTTCCCTCCCGGCGGAGCTGTTTTAAGGGCAAGGGCAATATGGTCATTTTCATAGTGTGACAACCTCATTAAAATGATACCATCGGAACAGGCTCGACAAACTGAGATCGTGGGCTTTGGAATCACCTGAATCGGAGTTACGGTTGCGGAGATACGGCCGTTCGTTCGTTAGGCAGAAAAACAAATAAAAAGTGTTCATTTCTGCTGCTAACAGGCGAACGCCCACAATATAAGAGTTTCGGCCGGCTGGGTTTAAACAGAAAGCACGTTTCAGCAAAATACGCTTTCAGTATATTGAAAACACATTTTCAGCCGAAGAAAACTCAGAGTACGCTTTCTTTAAGCGAAGGCATATTGTTGAAAATCCGCCTCCACTTATCCGCGTCACTGTGCCAGCTAGGTCACTGGTACGTGGGGCCCGCCTGCAGGGTTGTCTTCCTCCTCGCGCGCGCGGGTCTGGCCGAGGGAGGAGGCACTCGCGACGGTGATTGCCGGCGATTGGCTGCACCGCTGTCGACGCTCCGCCTACCCACGTGCTCAGGACGGAAAGGCTAATCCATCCATGCCACTTAGGGATATTGGGGAGCTCGGGCTCGAGCGCCACATCAGCTGCAGCGGACGGCGGCTCAGGCGAAGTTGGGGAAGCACGACTCGGCTGCAGAGCCAAAGTGCTAGGGCCACGGGGAGGCTTTCTGAGGTGGGTAGGGTCCTCTGGTGGTGGTAGGAAGGGGAGAAGGGCTCGGGCTCGCCTAAATTTAGGCGAGGCCGAGCGGCGGCCATGGTGGAAATGGGCGAGGTGGAGAGCCTCCCGAGCTCGTTTGAGATGCTAGGCGGGGTACTAGGAGGGAGAGGGAGAGGTTTGTGTGTTCGGGAGGGCTCGGGGTGGCCTTAAATAGCCGAGGCGACGATGCCCTCGCCGGAAGCCGCCGCGGACGTGCGGACGATGCCTCTGGCGCGACCGCGTGAGTGCGCGCACGCGCGGAGGGGGAGAGAGGTCAGGGGGAGTGCACGCGGTGCAGAGATACCGCGGGGGAGCAAGAGGACAAGGGCAAGGCGACGACGGCCGCGGGCATCCCGAGCGGCGTGGCTCGCCGGAGAGGAAAGAGGAGAGGGGGAGGGGTCCAGAGGGGACGCGTGGATGCAGGGGAGCTCGAGCAACTCTGAGGACATGCCGCGGTGTCGCGAGGACGGAGTTTGGGCGACGGCAGAAGGGTCTCGGTGGCCAGAGCGCGCTTTCGGCGTGCCAGACCGCGTGGTAACCGCGTGCATACTGGTCGTCAACAGCATGTCTAGCGTGTAGTCCTTCCTAAGTGGGTCCTCTCTGAAGTAATAGATCGAAGAAACACACTGTGGTCTGATGGGAGTGATCAGAGAAAGTTTGCTGTTGCCAACTTAGGCATGATGTTGTGATCAAATTAGAGGGGATAAGAACTAACCAGGATGTCTCAGGGAATTAGGGTAGGAAGGACTATGATCCTGTGAAAAATGAAATGATTTGGACCAGTATTTAATATAGTTGCTTCACAACCACATATTCTGGTCCAGAAAGAAGATCATGAAGTAGCACTCACATGGAGTATTGTATTGGGCTGAAAATTGGTAGAGGGTGATGATTTGGGCATATTAAGGTGCCATAAAAATTGCATCCCATTTGGATACACCAAAATGGTACTTCCTTCTCAATGCTTCACACTGGACAGAAACTTGGGGGAATTTTGTGGAGAAACTGGATTGGCAAAATGATGTGAATTTTGTCATGCTCAAAGGATATAGGGATATTTAGGTCCTGGATTAATTTCAGAATTTTTGAAGCAATATAAAATATAGTTGCTTCACAAACTGAAATTCTGACCAGAAACCAAGATTTGAACGTGTGCTCACATAGATTGTTTTATGGAGATGAAATTTGGTGGAGAGTCATTATTTGATCACATGAATGATCTCCCAAAATTTCAACTCATTTGGATAATCCTAGCTAGTACTTCCTTCACAAAGCTTCTCTCTAGACAGAAACTTTGGAAATTTGCTGAGGAAGATTTACTAGGAAAATGAAGTTGAATTTTTGCATTTGGCAATTATTTGGATATGAGAGAGTGCCCAAATTTTTTTAAGGCAATCAAGAAAAGATAAATAGCACTTCCTTCACAAAGTGCCATACTGGACAGAATAGGAAATGAATATTCCTGATTTATTTTTGAACTAGGCAAGGATGGATTTGGACATATGTGTGGAAGATATGATCCAAAGAATTTATGAGAATTTTGTGGGAATTTTTGGAATGACAGAAATATAGGTTGCTTCACAACCTAGGGCAAACAGGGCTATTCCTTTAATAGCAAAAGGAATATTCCCAAGAAATAAATAGTGGGGTTGGGCTAAGATTGAAATGACATGGCCTTGGGATAGATTTGAGAATGACAAGCCACTAGGAAGTGGCAGGAGAGAAGATCTTCCCAGGTTTTAAGACCACATAGCCACGAAAAAAAGAAATTTCAAATAAAATTCGAAGAAATCCAAACGAAAAAGAAAGGGCCAAAAATCGGGGTGTTACAAACCTACCCCCCTTACGATAAATCTCGTCCTCGAGATTTGGTTGCTCAGGGAACAAGTATGAATATTCTGACTTAAGGAGACCGTTTCCAACCCGGGTATCCTTTTCCTTTATAAACTGTTCCATTGAATTGCATCTGACTGACTGCCTTGCTCTGGGGTGGTTTGCTTCACTGTATCCAACCTTCTGACAGGTCTCCCCTCATATGTTCAATCTTACTCTGACTCCAATTCTTTTATGTCTGTTGGCTTATCTGATATTATCATGGCTGGAATTTCCATAAGTCCGGGAGCGATTTCCAATTGATGTGACATTCGTCAATCCAGCACTCATAGTATCAATGGAGTCGTGTACAAATTTCCTCGGTGGGCATGAAACCTTTAATCATTGCCTCGGGTTACCCAAGTAGGTGCATATCCTCCAGGTTCAAAACAATGCTGAGAATCATAACCGTTCTTTTGGCGGAATCCGACTGCTTGTAGGTAGTTCTAAATCTTGATGACTTCTTTGTCTCAGATCCGTACCGACGATTCAACGGTCACCTTGATATGGGGTCCTTACAAATAGAGTAGACCCCTTGGGGGTGTGTTCATGGTTGTCAATACGGAATCAGACTGTCTTGGGTATCCATACCATGTTGTTCAGGCAACAATTATCATACCTGTATTGCCGGTCTTGCTCCTTCATTATCATTTTCTTTTGTCCGAATATTTCACTGAAAGAGCTTGGCCCTAAATATCTTTAATTCTTTGTGTGACCATAGGTGACGTCAGGTGTAATATTCCGGCAGTCATACCTTATCCTTATCCTTATCCTATGATCGTGCAACAACGCTTAACTCGCAAGTTTATCATCTCTCAAGCTTTAACTGTAGGGCAATGATCATCCGAACCTTTGCAAGAAATCGGCAAATAAATCAGTAGCCACCAGAACGGTCTTTACAACTCAGATCTGGGACATTACTGAGATAACTCAACCATGGCTCACGACGGCTGAAAAGCAGCTCAGAGCATGAGTCAGTGTTGATAAGAAGAATGTAGCAGTTCCCTAAGACGGTCGAAGAACAGCTCAGAGCATAGGGTCACTGCTACGAAAAGAAACTCAACAGCTGCCCGAGATGGCCAAAAAGCAGCTCAGAACATGGGCCAGTTATTGAAAAGAGAAATATAAAATCGGCATCCACCCCGGACGGCCGAAAGGCTCAGAACACAGGCGTGGTGCCGTTACCAGAGAAAGGTAAGCAAGGGTTCATCATGATCATATACCAGGTTCACAGTTACTTGTATAGCGCTCACTGTTGTGGTCAATCATATATGACAGTGACAGAGGTTAATGATATCACTTTGTCGGGTGTGAGGAAACTGGCCTTGATATCCACTGTCAGGATTGTTGTCCCAACACTGTCTTGCTTCATCGCTTGTCAGACATTGCCTCACACTGAGGTGTATAACTTGCTTTCTTCCTCTTACATACTCACGGATTTGTTGGATTTTCATCGTGCTTGTATCATCATACGAGTGACTTGAATGACCATGGCAGCATGCTCACAACATATATGAAAGTATGTGTAGCTGAACATTTTATTCCCGAGGCAGACTTGTGTCCTGACTAGCTCGTGTTTCTGACCAATTTGTTGTTGTTCTGATTTTTGAGATGCACTGCCATATGTTGCCAACTCACTGTGTAGTACCTTGTACTACTGGCAATGACTATTGATAGTGCCGTACTGATGAAGATTGGATAGCTTCTGTTGGAAGCTATCTGAGAGTAGTGTGCTGAGGAAGACTGGATAGCTTATGTCCGAAGCTTTGGCTGGGATAGAGTGCTGAAGAAGACTGGGTACTGTGCTTCAGAAGCTTCTCCCTTGGTTGCTTACTGAGGACGATTCGGTGCCTTATGCCGGAAGCTTTCTGCGGTGGCTTACTGAAGAAGACTGGGTATCTTGCACTGGAATTCATCCACATATCGTACTGAGGCAGACTGAGGAGCCTTGTATCATAAGCTTCTCTGGTAGTGTGCGGAGGAAGACTGGATTTTCTTACACCAGAAGCTTCTCTCTGTGATATGCAAACTGAAGGCCATATATATATATACCCTTGATATTCCTTTGACTGAAAATGTAATGTTGTCTTGCACACACATTGTCTTCTAGCTGGTTCATTACGATTGTGATGGTTGCATACTGAGGCAGTCTTGATGCTGATAGTCATTCCAGAATATCATTTGTATTCAAACCAGATATTCTCCATATAATGCAGTCGGCTAAGAATTCCATAATGTTTAGCTGAGCTTCCAAATATTTGAAATCCTCACTGATTCTTTGAGTCCGATGTCGGTTGATGAGCAACTTTCATAAGGGGAAATAAGGTAACACCGAAGGCACAAAGAAAGAAGCAAAAGAAACGACTGAACAAAAGCACACAAGGCATCAAGATATCATACAAGTAACATCACATTTTACAGCTATTCTCCTCACTATGCATGCCTACTTAAGCACACAATTCTCGAGGAAACTCCAGTACTACGATCTAATATGCTGTGGCGGTGTGTACGAAAGTGGATCAGCGTGTGGAGAGATTGGTGTGAACAAAGCTACACCAAACGCTGGCTCAACACCGGTTGCATCTGGACGGGCTCAGGGGTGAGGACGGACTCGGTGATCATGTAGCGAGACCCGGATCTCGCGACCACATCATCATCAAGCGTACGGAAGGGAATCATACTCGTCCAGGGAATGGGTGATAGGGTAGGATAGCGGTGGAAAACAGGGCCCGCTGGCATTGCCCTTTGCTGGTAAGAAAGACCAGTAAGTGTTGCCAAAGCGGCGGGTTGGATGGCGAGATCCGGGGTAGAAGCATGTCTACCACCGAAACGATATGTGTGGCGGAAGAGAATATATTGGAGCGATACCTGTGCATCGATCCCGCAAGTGATCGAGACCACAAGGTACCTTGGCATCACTCCGCTGGGACAGAGATGACACCAAACACCAAAGAACGAGTATGCAAAACTGGAGGGTGCAGGTAGTGGATCGAAACCGATGCCACCTACACTCACAAGATCAACCGTTAGTGACAATATAATAAGTCTATATGCATGTTGTGCAGCAAACAAATGCAACAAGCAAGCTAGACTCTGAACTACCGGTTTCTAACGCTCGTGCTGACTAGGGCATCCTACAGCCAGACCTGCTCTGATACCAAGCCTTGTGGCACCCCGGCTCAGAGAGACCGGAACACCCAGTATTCCAGCCCAGAGATCAAGTCTTCTGGAATACGGCACTGCTTGGCATAGAACAAATTAGCTCTTTATTACAAATAACACGGGTACAAGGTTTCTGAAGGCACGAAGGTTACAGGGGCACGGCGACACTTCGCCTGCTCAGATAGCTCTATGCTAGCAGCGATACAACTCGTAGCGGAATAACTCCTCCTAGCAGCGGAACAACGACGACGGTGATGAACTCCACTCCGCAGGGACTCTGGCTGGGACGCATCCGAGAGCGCAACCTCGGGATCCTCGACAAACAAGCAATCACGGCATCACCTGCAATCTGGCATGACACACCAGGTGAGTTCTTTGAATGTACTCGCAAGCTCACAGCAACCAAAGCAATCAAGACATACAACAACATGGCATTTACAGGTTAATTATCCATGATGAATAGGATACTACTAGAACAACATGAGCATGGCATGCACATATAATTCATGAAATGAGCATGATGATACTAATACTAGCATGCAAGGGGGTCGACGTTTAAGGCCCCTTGGACCAACTTACTCTTCTCGGAGGTCATCTCATAACCACCAAACTTTCTTACCGTCATGATCAGCACACGATCACATCATGATCCACCATCATCATGAACACCATCGTGATCATCTCGTGACCACATAAAGATCACCCAACTTCTTTTCTCATCGAACCGGGGTTATTATTATTCAGATTATTATTTTTGTTGACCCATAGTGTGACCTACTATGAACTGTGTCCATGACCGAGGACGCGGCTATCGATAGATTATACACTCTGCAGAGGTTAGTACACTGTACCCACACCACGGAACTCATGGCCTCGTGCTCCCATTCGGGTGGACCAACGACGTTCCGACAAAACCAGTCTATTGCATGACACTCTCTCGGCCACTCCGACAAACTCCCCTTTGGGCTATGTCCTGGGTGACCCCGATGCCAACATGTGACATCCGCCACCTCTGTGGCTGCCACCGTTGTGGCCAAACATAAACATTGTCCCAAACGGGGACCTTGGATCCATACAACTCGGGTCCTCAAGGTTATGACTGCCTACCGGGCCAGGGTAGCGCCAGAGCACAACCTTCCCTCGTAGGAGGCACCGGCGAGAGGCATGACAATAGACCGCATTAGGGCTCCCCATAAGGCAAGTGTGGCTGCACTGGTTAGCTTGATTCGGTGGCATCATAACTCAGCCAACAGATTTGTTCAAGTTCGATTAATGTCAGGTTCACTTGGATGGTGATGAGCTGAGTCACGGTAAAATGACAATGCATATGAGCAAGATATCAACATAAACATGGATGGGTAACATAACCATTCAACATATGGATCATAGCATCAACAACAATAAATCATTTAATCTACTAGATGCAACTGAGCATGGCATAGAGATCATCATGCATATTACAAGTACTTTCGTATCAAACCCTAACTACTCATGTGAGCATAACATTATCACTAGCATCGGAAATGATAACACGAAGATAGCATGGTAATAATAACAATAACACTATCAAAGGAGAAGAATCACCTATACACAAGAACACAACATAAGCATGGACCTGGATTCACGAGCATATATTATTCACAAAATAATTAAATGAGCAAACAATTATTTAAATATTCAAGTGAAAACCATGGCTACTGCAATGCCATCATGCAAGTGGCTGTCGTGGCTTGCCTGGGGATGAAGGATTCACCGGGGAGAAGTGCGGAGACACTCGCGGAAAAATCGCCGGAAAAGTTTCCCTCCCGGCGGAGCTGTTTTAAGGGCAAGGGCAAAATGGTCATTTTCATAGTGTGACAACCTCATGAAAATGATACCATCGGAACGGGCTCGACGAATTGAGATCGTGGGCTTTGGAATCACCTGAATCGGAGTTACGGTTGCGGAGATACAGTCGTTCGTTCGTTAGGCAGAAAAACAAGTAAAAAGTGTTCATTTCTGCTGCTAACGGGCGAATTTTATGCCCGCAATATAAGAGTTTCGGCCAGCTGGGTTTAAACAAAAAGCGCGTTTCAGCAAAATACACTATCAGTATATTGAAAACGCATTTTCAGCCGAAGAAAACTCAGAGTACGCTTTCTTTAAGCGAAGGCGTATTGCCAAAAATCCGCCTCCACTTATCCACGTCACTGTGCTGGCTAGGTCACTGGTACGTGGGGCCAGCCTGCAGGGTTGTCTTCCTCCTCGCGCGCGCGGGTCTGGCCGAGGGAAGAGGCGCTCGCGACGGCGATTGCCGGCGATTGGCTGCACCGCTGTCGACGCTCCGCCTACCCACGTGCTCAGGACGGAAAGGCTAATCCATCCATGCCACTTAGGGATACTGGGGAGCTTGGGCTCGAGCGCCACATCGGCTGCAGTGGAGGGCTGCTCAGGCGAAGTTGGGGAAGCACGACTCGGCTGCAGAGCCGAAGTGCTAGGGCCACAGGGAGGCTTTCTGAGGTGGGTAAGGTCCTCTGGAGGTGGTAGGAAGGGGAGAAGGGCTCGGGCTTGCCGGAATTTAGGCGAGGCCGAGCGGCGGCCATGGTGGAAATGGGAGAGGTGGAGAGCCTCCCGAGCTCGTTTGAGATGCTAGGCGGGGTACTAGGAGGGAGAGGGAGAGGTTTGTGCATTCGGGGGGGCTCAGGGTGGATTTAAATAGCCTAGGCGGTGATGCCCTCGCCAGAAGCCGCCGCGGGCGTGCGGACGATGCCTCTGGCGCGACCGCGTGCGCGTGCGCACGCTCGGAGGGGGAGAGAGGTCAGGGGGAGTGCACGCGGTGCAGAGATACCGCGGGGAGCAAGAGGACAAGGGCAAGGCGACGACAGCCGCGGGCATCCCGGGCGGCGTGGCTCGCCGGAGAGGAAAGAGGAGAGGGGGAGGCGTCCAGAGGGGACGCGTGGATGCAGGGGAGCTCGAGCAACTCTGAGGACATGCCGCGGTGTCGCGAGAACGGAGTTTGGGTGGCGGCAGAAGGGTCCCGGCGGCCAGAGCGCGCTTTCGGCGTGCCAGACCGCGTGGCACCGCGTGCACAGGCGCACGCGGTGCATACTGGTGATCAACAGCATGTCTAGCATGTAGTCCTTCCTAAGTTGGTCCTCTCTGAAGTGATAGATCGAAGAAACACACTGTGGTCTGATGGGAGTGATCAGAGAAAGTTTGCTGTTGCCATCTTAGGCATGATGTTGTGATCAAATTAGAGGGGATAAGAGCTAACCAGGATGTCTCAGGGAATTAGGGTAGGAAGGACTATGATCCTGTGAAAAATGAAATGATTTGGACCAGTATTTAATATAGTTGCTTCTCAACCACATATTCTGGTCCTAAAAGAAGATCATGAAGTAGCACTCACATGGAGTATTGGATTGGGCTTAAAATTGGTAGAGGGTGATGATTTGGGCATATTAAGGTGCCATAAAAATTGCATCCCATTTGGATACACCAAAATGGTACTTCCTTCTCAATGCTTCACACTGGACAGAAACTTGGGGGAATTTTTTGGAAAAAATGGCTTGGCAAAATGATGTGAATTTTGTCATGCTCAAAGGATATAGGTATATTTAGGTCCTGGATTAATTTCAGAATGTTTGAAGCAATATAAAATATAGTTGCTTCACAAACTGAAATTCTGACCAGAAACCAAGATTTGAAGGTGTGCTCACATAGATTGTTGTATGGAGATGAAATTTTGTGGAGAGTCATTATTTGATCACATGAATGATCTCCCAAAATTTCAACTCATTTGCATAAGCCTAGTTAGTACTTCCTTCACAAAGCTTCTCTCTGGACGGAAACTTTGGAAATTTTCTGAGGAAGATTTACTAGGTAAATGAAGTTGAATTTTTGCATGTGGCAATTATTTGGATGTGAGAGAGTGCCCAAAAAATTTGAAGGCAATCAAGAAAAGATAAATAGCACTTCCTTCACAAAGTGCCATACTGGACAGAATAGGAAATGAATATTCCTGATTTATTTTTGAACTAGGCAAGGATGGATTTTGACATATGTGTGGAAGATATGATCCAAAGAATTTATGAGAATTTTGTGGGAATTTTTGGAATGACAGAAATATAGGTTGCTTCACAACCTAGGGCAAACAGGGTTATTCCTTTAATAGCAAAAGGAATATTCCCAAGAAATAAATAGTGGGGTTGGGCTAAGATTGAAATGACATGGCCTTGGGATAGATTTGAGAATGACAATCCACTAGGAAGTGGCAGGAGAGAAGATCTTCCCAGGTTTTAAGACCACATAGCCACGAAAAAAAGAAATTCCAAATAAAATTCAAAGAAATCCAAAAGAAAAACAAAGGGCCAAAAATCGGGGTGTTACACTACCTATCATGGCATTTCCATAGCCATTCCGAGATATATTGCCATGCAACTTCCACCGTTCCGTTTTTATGACACACATCGTCATTGTCATATTGCTTTGCATGATCATATAGCTGACATAGTATTTGTGGCTCTGTCACCGTTCATCATTTTTATACATGTTACGCTAGCATCATTGCACATCATGGTACACTGCCAGAGGCATTCATATAGAGTCATATTTTTGTTCTAGTATAGAGTTGTAATATTGAGTTGTAAGTAAATAAAAGTGTGATGATCATCATTATTAGAGCATTGTCCTAGTGAGGAAAGGATGATGGAGACCATGATTCCCCCACAAGTCGGGATGAGACTCCGGACGAAAAAAAGAGGCGAAAAAGAGCCACGAAAAAAAATGAGAGAAAAAGAGAGAAGGGGCAATGTTACTATCCTTTTTCCACACTTGTGCTTCAGAGTAGCACCATGTTTTTCATATAGAGAGTCTCCTATTTTGTCACTTTCATATACTAGTGGGAATTTTTCATTACAGAACTTGGCTTGTATATTCCGATGATGGGCTACCTCAAATGCCCGAGGTCTTCATGAGCAAGCGAGTTGGATGCACACCCACTTAGTTTTCATGTTGAGCTTTCATACACTTATAACTCTTAGTGCATCCGTTGCATGGCAATCCCTACTCCTCGCATTGACATCAATTGATGGGCATATCCATAGCCCGTTGATTAGCCTCGTTGATGTGAGACTATCTTCTTAGTTTTGACTTCTCTTATTTATCTCTACCACCACACTCTATTCCATCCATAGTGTTATATCCATGGCTTGCGCTCATGTATTGCATGGGCGTTGAAAAAGCTGAAGCACGTTAAAAAGTTTGAACCAATTGCTTGGCTAAAACCGAGGTTGTTCATGATAAAAAATTTGTGTTAAGAAGATGGAGCATGACAGAATTATATGATTTTGTAGGGATAACATTCTTTAGCATTTTTATTTTGAAAGACATGATTGTTTATTAGTATGCCTGAGTATTGATGTCTTTATATCAAATTATAGACTATTGCTTTGAATCATTCGGATCTTATTATTCATACCATAAGAGAGAGATTACATGATGAAACATGATAGGTAGCATTCCACATAAAAAATTATGTTTTTATCATTTACCTACTCGAGGACGAGCAGGAATTAAGCTTGGGGATGCTTGATACGTCTCCAATGTATCTATAATTTTTGATTGTTCCATGCTATTATAGTATCAATCTTGGATGTTTTATATGCAATTATATGCCATATATAATTTTTTTGGGACTAACCTATTAACCCAGTGCCCAGTGCTAGTTGATGTTTTCTGCTTGTTTTTGCCTTTTTAGAAAACACTATCAAAAAGTGTCCAAACGAGAAAAAAACTTTGGATTAATTTTTTCTGGACCAGAAGAGACCCACGAAGCTTCGGGAGAAGACCAGAAGAGCCACGAGGAGGCGATAAGCCTGGAGGGCGCGCCCAGGGGGGTAGGGCGCGCCCCCCAGGCTTGTGGGCCCCTCGTTACCCCTCTTGACCTAATTCGAGCGCTCTAAATTCCCAAATATTCCCAATATACCTAAGAGATAGAAGAGAAAACCTTTTCGCCGCTGCAAGCCTCTGTTCTTCCGCGATCCCATCTGGAGGCATTTTCCGGTACTCTGCCAGAGGGGGAATCGATCACGGAGGGCTTCTTCATCAACCTTGCTGCCCTTCCGATGATGTGTGAGTAGTTTACCACAGACCTACGGGTCCATAGCTAGTAGCTAGATGGCTTCTTCTCTCTCTTTGATCTTCAATACCATGTTCTCCTCGATGTTCTTGGAGTTCTATCCGATGTAATCTTCTTTTGCGGTGTGTTTGTTGGGATCCGATGAATTGTGAGTTTATGATCAGATTATTCATGAGAAATATTTGAGTCTTCTCCGAACTCTTTTATGCATGATTATTATAGCTTTGTATTTCTCTACGATCTATCGATTTGGTTTGGCCTACTAGATTGATTTGTCTTGCAATGGGAGTGGTGCTTTGTGATGGGTTTAATCTTGCGATGCTCAATCCCAGTGACAGAAGGGGACATGACACATATTTGTATTGTTGCCATTAAGGATAAAAAGATGGGGTTTAATCATATTGCTTGAGTTTACTTTGTCTACATCATGTCATCTTGCTTAAGGCGTTACTCTGTTTCATTCTTAATACCCTAGATGCATGCTGGATAGCGGTCGATGGGTGGAGTAATAGTAGTAGATGCAAGCAGGAGTCTGTCTACTTGTCTCGGACGTGATGCCTATATACATGATCATTGCCATGAATCTGTCATAATTATTTGCTTTTCTATCAATTGCCCAACAGTAATTTGTCTAGCCACCGTATGCTATGTGTTCGAGAGAGAAACCTCTAGTGAAAACTATGGCCCCCGAGTCTACTTTATCATATATAAAAGAACCTAAAAATACCTTGCTGTAATTTATTTACTTTTATTTTAATTAGTATTTTAGTGTATCTATTTATCTCTATAAGATTTAATCCTTGCAAATAACCGCTAAGAGTATTGACAACCCTATTATTTGCGTTGGGTGCAAGTGTTTGGTCTTGTGTGTGCAGGTGCGCTTAACGGAATTTTGCTTGGTTCTCCTACTGGATTGATAACCTTGGTTCTTAACTGAGGGAAATACTTATCTCTACTATACTGCATCATCCTCTCCTCTTCGGGGAAATACCAACGCAGTCTACAAGTAGCATGGCGCAGGGTAGTGTTTGGCCTTGGTGCAGCGGTGGGTGCTCGGTGGCAGCGTTGAGATCATGCCGGCGGCCGTTCTCGACGTGGTGGTGGGAGGGCGAGGTGATGCGTCGGCCGGCGTTGGTCACAGCCTTGTGGGCCTGATCTAGGCCTGCATGGGCTTGCGTTGCGGGTGCCTGGTTGTTGTTGCATTGTCGTGGCGCGGGCGTGGCGTGGAGGTCAGCCGGTGTGCTGACGGTCAGATCCGGCATTGGTGGCTCCGTCAGGGGCTCTGCGAGCAGTGGCGGCACTGTGTCGGATGGATCCGACGTGTGGAGCTCGGGGGAGTTTGGGGAGTTGGGGATGAGGGGAGGCGCCCCTTGGTTGCTCTGTGTGGCGGTGGCCTACTGTGCTCTGGTTTTGCGGCGTGTGGAGCTCGGCGGCCCCTGGTTGCTCTCGGCAATGGTGGCTGGATCTGATTTTGGGGCGGTCCTGTGACTCAGCACGTCGCTTGCGCTGCTCTTGTGTTGTGCTCCTATCCGCGTGTTTCCGAATGGAGTGGTCAGGTGACCAGGGGGTGTGCCTCCGCATGGTGCGTGTGGTCATGCCTCTTGTCGTGCCCGACGAGGCTGATCCTCTCTAGATCTGGTTTGTTGTTGCTGGTGGTGTGTTGTGCATCAGCGTGATCTTGTCTCCAAGGTGATGTTGCGGCTCAATCGGCGGGCTCTTGGATCCGGCGGCCATGGTCTGCTACTGTCGGTGCAGTGCAGCTTCAGCTCGCTCTCTGTTGGCAGTGGCTGGTCCCCTTCCCCGGGGTCCGGGTAGGTGGAGGGGCTTAGGGCTTTGGGCGAAAGCCTTCATTCGATGGGGAAGGAAGGATACCAGCGACAATGCTTCTTGGAGTTGTCACCTTAGAGTTCCTCCTCTCCACTAGGTCGTGGCTTCTTGGTTCGATGGTTATCGTGGGGGCTGTTGGTGTGGCCGGCCTATTCCCAACGTCTGGCGGAGCTGCTGTGGTGGCTCTGGGCGAAAGCGTTAGTTCGATAGGGGGTCGAAGGATACTAGAGATGATGCTTCTTGAAGGCGTCTTCGAAGAGTTCGACCACACATCTTCGGGTTGAGGGCATGTTGGCGGTGGAATTTGAGTTGGCCGATGCCGGCATAGTGTGGTTTTTTCGCATGATTGTCCCTTGATCAATCGTGTGTTGTATGCTTTTCGGCATAGTTTCCCGTATAAACTGGGCTACTTTGTTTTTGATTTTTCTATCTTAATGAAATCCGAAGTGCACCTGTCGGAAGTCGGGCTCCGGGGACCCAAAGGTTCAAACACTGGGGTGAGCTCGTTCTACCACTTCGTCTCCTACCACGACTAAGCGACGGCGAGGCAACGGCGAGAGCGCGCTAGCGAGGGACGGATCGAGGACTCGGCGGTTTACCCAGGTTTGGGCCACCTTGCGGTGTAAGACCCTACTCCTGCTTGATTGGTATTGCTCTGGTACGAGAGAGAGAGTACAAGGTTGACGATGAGAGCTAGGGTTCTCCTCTCGAGGAGTTCTGTGTCTGTGTCTGTGTGTCTCTCCCTCCTACAATGGAAGCACTGCCCTTTTATAACAGCCTTGGTCCTCTTCCCCCTGGAAACTTAGGCGGGAAGGGTTGCCACACTTGGCGATTTTGAAAGGGGACAGGCGCTCAGGCTATCCTGACTAAAGGTGGTCTTCGCCTGCCAAAGCATGATCCATGACGCGCCGGTGGGCTCGGTGATGACCTTCGCCCTGCGCGCCTATCGTCTTGGTCTTCCTTCGCCGATCGGGCAACCTTTGGGGTTGCTTTGGAGAGTAGATAGCTGGCCCTGCTCCCTTAACAGAAAAGAGGACACCATCTTCATCCGCGCCTGCTGGCGCGGCTTCTGCTGCCGCTCGTCGCCGCGCGCGTCACCCACGTGGTGGGTAGAGACCGCGCGACCGAGCCGGATCTTCCTTGCCTTGTAAGCCATCGGGAGGATGCCTCGGGAGGCAGCCTTGGGGAAACCACCTCGTGAGGCGGCCTCTTGAGGGGGTCTCGGGTGGAGCTACTGCTGAGTCCTGCTTGCCTGCTCCCTGAGGAGGGGTCCTCGGGAGGCCGGAGCCTCGTGAGGGGTCTTGGTGAGATGCTCGGTAGGTGACGGCCCGCTGGGCCCATGCCAGGCGTCGCGCCCTGGGCCAAAGGCAGACGGGCCTGGATACCCCAGGTTCCACGGGCCCGACAGTAGCCCCCGGGCCCGCGGCGCGCGTGTCCCCACCTACTGAGGGGCAAAACGGCGCGGGCCCTAACCTCCTGCGGCCAGGCGCAATGCGTGGCGCACGATGTGATGGGGGACGGCCCCACTTCCCCACGACGCCTCGGTAACCGCCGCGCTGACATAAATCCTGGCGCGGGTGGCGCGAGGCCATCATTGCCTTCCTTCACACGTTCCACCTCTCTGCGCCGGAGAAGGCGGAGCGACGGGGGGAATTCCGCGCCGAGTATAAAGAGGGAGAGGGGAGAGCCGGAGTCCCCCACCCATCTTCTACTTCCTCCAGCTTCCTCTGTCTACTTGCTAGAGCCGCCACGGAAATGGCGAGGGGGAGAGGGCGTGGCCGTGCATCCGCCGCTGCATCCCAGGTTCCGCCCTGGGGGCGCGGTCGTTCCCCGACGGCTGCCAGCACCGGGCCCAGCAGTCACGGAAAGGGCGCCGCTCGCGGGCGCGGCAGGCGAGGCGCGCGAGGCCGAGGCGGCCGCGGCGGAGCGGCCGCGCTCCCGCCCCAGGCGGGGAGCCACTCGGCGGAGGCGGCACATGAGTTCATTGTGAACATGCACCGCAGCCCCTGCACCTGGCTCCGGCTCCCGGACTCCTTCGCGGCGGCGATGGCAGACCGCGCGCCCTTGGGCCTCTGGGTGCAGGCCGACGGCTGCTGCAACGGCCCCTCCTGGGTGGCGACGGAGCTCACCCCCTTGGGCTTCATGTTCCTGAGGCAGGGATGGAAGTCGTTCGCCCTCGCCCGCGGCCTGAAGCGGGGGCACGTCCTCCAGTTTAAGTACGACAGGGCTGCCAGGCTCTTCGTGAAGATCTTCGGGCTCTCCGGTAGCCTCCTGGAGTGCTGCGCGGAGAGCGAGGATGGCAGCTACAGCGGCTCCTCCAGCGAGGACGACTCCTCCAGCGGTGCTGCCCCCTCCGGCGGGGGCGAAAGCGATGATGACTCCCCCCGCGTCAAGAGCGAGGATGAGGACTCAGACTTGGCGCGCGCGGCGACGATCTCGGAACCCCTGGCGGCGGGGGAGCCCCGTGCGCCAGGTGACGGAGCCGCAATTGCCTGCAGCGCCTTCTTGGGAACGCGCGCGGCGCCTGCGCTGGAGTCTTGGGCGTGACGGCGCCTCGCCTAGGCCCTTTCTTTCTTTTTATTTTCCTGCATTGAACCAATGTAGCCCCGCGGGGGCGTGAAAACAGTATCTTCTATGTTTAACTTAATGCTTTTGTGATTCGAGGCGTATGCATTCCCTCCCGAAGCCCTCTCGTGAGGCTGGTTTTTTTTCTTTGCTCGCCTCAGTGCTCTACGCCGTTAGGACCCAGCCCCCGAGCGGGCCTCAGCCGCCGCTAGTATGTCCGGTCGCGATGCCGGGACAAGGCCAGGAGGTGAGGGGCACTGGGAGCTAGTGAGGGCTCCTGAGGCGCGATGCTCAGGGAGCCCCCCTTTAGCGTGCAAGCGGCTTACGCAGAAGAAAAAACGCTGCACTCAACGGGATCACGAGGGGAGAGAGCTTGAGTGGTGGTAAGGGCGCCTCGCGAGGCAGTCACACTTAGCTTTTGGCGGAAAGCGGTGTCGGGCGAGCCACAGCTCATGAGGGGCTCACGAAGCTTATGAGGCGTGCTCACGAGGCGTGCTCACGAGGCTCGGCGTTCGAAGTGTCTTAGCCTCGCGCGGCCGGCTCACGAGAGACCGCCCGCGAGGTCCTCACGCAGCCCGCCTCCTGAGGGACTGCCTGTTGAAATATTTCACAACGGGGGGAGCGTCACGCGCTCGCTAGCTCGCCCGTGGCTGTTGCGTGAGGAGATAAGGCACCAAGGTCCTTGGTGAGGTGATGTGCACGGGAGCAGGCCCGCGAGCCAGAGCTCAGTCGCTTGGATTTGGCGGCACTGCAGGGACAGACCCGAGCATAGGCACCATGCCTAGCCCCCGCTCACGGAATCGGCCAGGGGAGGGGTCGCGAGCGCGTGGCGCTCTCCGGTCGGCATCGAACTTAACAGGCAATTAAGCAGGTAACATGACTCATCAGGGTGAAATCAGCAAAATTCATTACACAACCAAAAGGATAGGGGCTAGGCTGCCGTGTCCGGCACGGATCAACTTGAGGTTGGTGCAGCCCGTGGGGCGCCCTCAGCCGCATTTAAACGAAATCACCTTGGCGGAAGGGTTCCGAGAGCGAGGGTGCGGGAGGCGCGGCAAGAAGGTGTGGGCCGCGAGAGGCGACGCGTCGGACGCACCTGGCAGAACCGCGCTGAAGTGACGTCAGAGCGCTTGGCGAGGTGCGCCAAGGGAGTCCGCTCCTCTGGGGCCAGGGGGCTCACGAGGCACTGGGAGCTCGCGAGGGGCGGGAGGCTCACGAGGCCCCGGTGCGAAGGGCGCCAGCCTCTGGAAAGAGGCGCCGGTGTTCCTCAGCCCGAAGGGCATGCGCGTGCTGGCGAAGGCGGGGCCAACGCCCTGGCCAACTCGCGGTAGCTGGAAGGGGTCACGAGGGCAGAGCTGGTTGAGGCTGGTGAAGTCGACGCACATGCGCTCCTTGCCGCCCTTCTTGGGGACGACGACTGGGTTGGCGAGCCATTCTGGATGGCGCACCTCACGAACGACTCCGGCTTCTTGGAGCTTCTGAACTTCCTTGACGATGAACTCTTGCTTCTCTGGCGCCTGACGCCGTGCTTTCTGCTTGACCGAGCGTGCATTGGGGCACACCGCTAAGTGGTGCTCGATCACCTCCCTCGGCACACCGGACAAGTCGGATGCTTTTCAGGCGAAAACATCCGAGTTTGCCCGAAGGAAGGTGACGAGCGTGCTTTCCTATGCAGGAGGGAGGCCTGTGCCGATGGTGACGGCGGGGCCGGAGCCGCTGCCGTCCAGCGACACCTTCTTTGTCTCGGCGCGGTCCTGAGAGAACAGCTGCTTCTTCTTCACGGGTGCGGCCTCGGAAGGCTCGGCCGCGTCCTCGTCGGCCGGGTGCGCGACAGCGGCAGCCTTGTAGGCACGCTCGAGGGTGCTGGCCGCGTCCTTCTCGTCGCAGGCGACGGTGATGATGCCGCTGCAGCCGGGCATCTTGAGGACGTTGTAGGCGTGATGGGTGGCCGCCATGAACTTGGTGAGAGCTGGGTAGCCCAAGATGGCGTTATAAGGCAGGCCGATGTGCGCCATGTCGAAGTCGATGAGCTCGGTGTGGTAGTTCTTGCGGGTGCCGAAGGTGACGGGAAGGCGCACTTGCCCCAGTGGAATTGTGGAGCCATCAGTCACCCCGGAAAAGGGTCTGGTCGGCATCAGCTGGTCGTAGGGCACCTGGAGCATCTCGAAGGTCTCGATGGAGAGTACGTTGAGGCTGGCGCCCCCGTCGATGAGGGTCTTGGTGACCGCGACGTTGCTGATGGTGGGAGTGCACAGCATGGGGAGCGCGTCTGCAGAGGCCGTGGACTTGGGGTGGTCCTTGGAGTCAAAAGTGATGGCGTACTGCGACTACTTGAGGGGCCGTGAAGCCTCTGGCCTCGGGAGGGCGACGTACACCTCGCGAGAGAGCTGCTTGAAGTGGCGGATGGACTCGGGGGCTTGGGACCCGCCAAGGATGCAAGCGACCGCGCGAGGCTCCTGGTAGCCCCCAGTGCCCTCGTCAGGCTGGTTGACGTCGTTCCTCCGGGGTGGCGGCGGCAGCGGCGGGAGACCGGCATTGGCCTGAGGATTTGCCTCACGAAGCTGGTCGCGCCAGCCTTGGCGGTAGTTGCCATTATTGTTGCGGCTGTCCCAGCGGTTGCCGCTGCGGCCACCTCCGCGGCTGGCGCCGCGGCCATTGCGGTCGTCCCGGCGGCTCTGGCGCTCGTCGCGGAGCAGCTTGAGCTCCTGACAGTCTTCGGTGTTGTGGGAGCGGACGTTGTGAAAAGGGCAGAGTGGCTGGTTGTCCTTCCTGGGCTCGTCGTGGTCGCGGCCGCGCTTCTGCTCGGTCTCCGCCGCAAGCACGGCAGGGCCCTTGCGCTTGACGTCCTTGCTCTTGGCCTTGGCGGCGTCGAGCGTCGCGTCGGGGTCGTTGTGGATGAAGAGGCGGCCTTCTTCAGCCTTGGCGCACTTGTCGGCGAGGTCGAGCAGCTCGAGCACGGAGTCAAGCTCACCGTTGATGGCGAGCTTCTAGCGCATCTTGACGTCCGTGACGCCGGTGGAGAACGCGGAGATGACGGCCGCGTCGGAGGCGCGCGGGATCTTGTTGCGCACCTGACTAAAGCGCTGGATGTACTTGCGGAGGGTCTCGTCCGGGCGCTGCCGAACACGTCATAGGTCGTTGATGGTGAGGGAGCGGTCCTGTGTGCCCTTGAAGTGGCGATGAACTGGCTGCAGAGCTCGACCCACAACGAGATGGAAGCCTCGGGGAGGTTCATGAGCCAGGAGCGCGGGCCGTCCTTGAGGGCCATGGGGAACCAGTTCGCCATGAGCTTGTCGTCGCCGTTCGCCGCCTCGACGCTCAGCGCGTAGAGCTGGAGGAACTCCGTGGGGTTGGGGGTGCCGTCGTAGCGCGGAGGCAGCTCAGGCTTGAACTTCGCGGGCCAGACCACGCGACGCTGCCAGCGAGGGTGGCACGGTTTTGACGCCCAGCCGCTGCAACGTCCTGAACGGCCTGGTCCTGGCGCTGTCGCTGCCGCTCGAGGAGCACTCGCGCGTCGGGGGGCGCGCAGCGGATGATCTGGCAGCTGGCCTCATCTCGGTCTGGCGAGGACGCGCCACGGGACGGCTCACGAGCCCGCGCGCTGCGCTGGGGCCCGGCGCGCACATCGCGCAGAGGAGGCGGCGGGGGAGCGCCGTGCACCAGGTCCCCAGCATGAGACGGCGGCGGGCGGAGCGACTGAGTAGGCGCCGGAGCGTCCCCGGCGGCGTTGACGAGCTCGGCGATGCGACCGAGCCAGGCGTCGTAGGCGGCGTCAGCCGGACGGTAGCGGAGCAGCTCACGCGCCATGAGCAGCGCTGCCTGCGGGTTCGGCGGCCCACGGCGGGCGAGGGAGGAGGCCGTGGCGGTGCGGCCGTTCGCCCGCACGGAGGGGTGCAGGGAGGAGTCCTGCTGCTCGCGGGCAGCGGGGTCGGTGGCGGCAGCAGCCTCGGCTTTGGGACAGCGGCGATTGCCGCGGGCCACCGGCTCCGTCTGAGCCACGCGGCCAGCCCTGCGCTCGGCGTGCTCGCGACGTGCGTCGGCCATGGGGCTGGTGGAGCTGAGGGCTGAGCAGAAGAACAGTAGCGCACCCCTACCTGGCGCGCCAAATGTCGGAAGTCGGGCTCCGGGGACCCAATGGTTCGAACACTGGGGTGAGCTCGTTCTACCACTTCGTCTCCTACCACGACTAAGCGAAGGCGAGGCAACGGCGAGAGCGCGCTAGCGAGGGACGGAGCGAGGACTCGGCGGTTTACCCAGGTTCGGGCCACCTTGCGGTGTAAGACCCTACTCCTGCTTGATTGGTATTGCTTTGGTGCGAGAGAGAGAGTACAAGGTTGAGGATGAGAGCTAGGGTTCTCCTCTCGAGGAGTTGTGTGTCTGTGTCTGTGTGTCTCTCCCTCCTACAATGGCAGCACTGCCCTTTTATATCAGCCTTGGTCCTCTTCCCCCTGGAAACTTAGGCGGGAAGGGTTGCCACACTTGGCAATTTTGAAAGGGGACAGGCGCTCAGGCTATCCCGACTAAAGGTGGTCTTCGCCTGCCAAAGCATGATCCATGATGCGCCGGTGGGCTCGGTGATGACCTCTGCCCTGCGCGCCCGTCGTCTTGGTCTTCCTTCGCCGATCGGGCAACCTTTGGGGTTGCTTTGGAGACTAGATAGCTGGCCCTGCTCCCTTAACACAAAAGAGGAAATCATCTTCATCCGCGCCTGCTGGCGCGGCTTCTGCTGCCACTCGTCGCCGCGCGCGTCACCCACGTGGTGGGTAGAGACCGCGCCACCGAGCCGGATCTTCCTTGCCTTGTAAGCCATCGGGAGGATGCCTCGGAAGGCAGCCTCGGGGAAACCGCCTTGTGAGGGGGCCTCGTGAGGCGGCCTCGTGAGGGGGTTTCGGGTGGAGCTGCTGCTAAGTCCTGCTTGCCCGCTCCCTGAGGAGGGGTCCTCGGGAGGCCGGTGCCTCGTGAGGGGTCTTGGTGAGATGCTCGGTGGGTGACGGCCCGCTGGGCCCACGCCAGGCGTCGTGCCCTGGGCCAAAGGTAGACGGGCCTGGATACCCCGGGTTCCACGGGCCCAATAGCACTTGTCTTGAAAATCAAAAGAAGAAGATTAATTGTGTGATCCCTAAGATGCATTCAACTTAGTCGTTAAAGGAAGCTAGTAGGTTCACTTGGAAGGAGATTTCCAAAGTCTCCACTCTATGTATATATGGGTATTGATTGAGGATGTTGGGGACTTACAATCTTGCTTCACAATTCAACCCCTCTTAATAGTACTAGATGACCTGTTGCGCCAATTGGCGTGGAGACCAACTGCGGCCCAGAAGCTAAGCGAACTACTTGAAAGATTTTTTTTCCTCTACTATCTGCAAATGATTATGTTCATACTGTGTTTCTATTTGCCTTGGCAATGATCATTGCCCATATCTTTCTTTGGCGATTTGTTTTTTATGACATGAGACTCCTTTCGTGATGGATTTTTTCCCAACTGTCTATAACCATGCAAAGACCAACTACATCCAGAAGTTAAGCAAGCTATGGGGGGCAATTATAACCAACGCTCCTTCAACAAATCATCCCGAAAGGGTGATTGAGAAGGTGAATTGAATGTATGTTTTATTCTTTCATGCTCCAGCCGGGTTAATACAAAAATCTGAACGCACATCCCACGACAAATGACCTGAACCATTCGAACCGCTACCCCCCACCCCGGCCACCCAGGATCACATGAGCAGAAGGAAAGCAGGCGAACAGACCTGATGATCGACGATTCACTAAAGAGTGCGACCAACGAGCACGTGAAGCATACACGCCAGTTGGCCAGGCAGCAGGGGTAAAAGGATGGGAGAGATGGAAGAACACGCTGATGACCCACAAGTATAGGGGATCAATCGTAGTCCTTTGGATAATTAAGAGTGTCGAACCCAATGAGGAGCAGAAGGAAATGACAAGCGGTTTTCAGCAAGGTATTCTCTGCAAGTACTGAAAGTAGCGGTAACAGATAGTTTTGATAGCAAGATAATTCGTAACAACTAACAAGTAGTAACAGTAACAAAAAGTGCAGCAAGGTGGCCCAATCCTTTTTGTAGCAAAGGACAAGCCGGAACGAACTCGTATAATAAGAAAAGCGTTCTCGAGGACACATGGGAATTTCATCTAGTCACTTTCATCATGTTTATTTGATTTGCGTTTGTTACTTTGATAATTTGATATGTGGGTGGACCGGTGCTTGGGTGCTGTTCTTACTTGAACAAGCCACCCACTTATGATTACCCCCTCTCGCAAGCATCCGCAACTACGAAAGAAGAATAAGGATAACTCTAACCATAGCATGAAACATATGGATCCAAATCAGCCCCTTACGGAATAGCGCATAAACTAGGGTTTAAGCTTCTGTCACTCTAGCAACCCATCATCTAATTACTACTCCACAATGCCTTCCCTTAGGCCCAAAGATGGTGAAGTGTCATGTAGTCAACGTTCACACGCCACCACTAAAGGAAGCAACAACATACATATCATCAAAATATCGAACGAATACCAAATTCACATGATTACTTATGACAAGAGTTCTCCCATGTCCTCAAGAACAAAATTAACTACTCACAAATCATATTCATGTTCAAGATCAGAGGGGTATTGAATAGCATTAAGGATCTGAACATACAATCTTACACCAAATAAACCAACTAGCATCAACTACAAAATGTAATCAACACTACTAGCAACCCACAGGTACCAATCTGAGGTTTTGAGACAAAGATTGAATACAAGAGATGAACTAGGGTTTGAGATGAGATGGTGCTAGTGAAGATGTTGATGAAGATTGGTCCTCCCACGATGAGAGGATCGTTGGTGATGTCGATGGCTTTGATTTCCCCCTCCCGGAGGGAAGTATCCCCGGCGGAATCGCTCCGCCGGAGAGCAAAATAGCTCCTTCCCAGGTTCTGCCTCGAGACGGCGGCGCTTCGTCCCAAAAGTCTTCCCTTGATTTTTTTCTAGGGCAAATGGCTTCATATAGCTGAAGGAGGGGGCCAGACACCAGCTGTGGGCCCCTCAAGGCATCAGGGCGCACCAAGGGGGGCCGCGCCCTGTTGCCTTGTGGGCAACTGGTGGGTCCGCTCTGGTATATCTTTTCTCCAATATTTTTTATATATTCAAGAAAAAATCTCTGTGAAATTTTAGGTCAATTGGAACTTTGTAGAATAGGTATCTCTGATGTGGCTATTTCAGGTCCAGAATTCCAGCTGCCGGCATTCTCCCTCTTCATGTAAATCTTTCAAATTAAGAGAGAAAAGGCATAAGAATTGTACCATAAAGTGAAATAATGATTAAAAACATAATAAATAACAGTAGGAAATCATGATGCAAATTGGACGTATCAACTCCCCCAAGCTTAGACCTCGCTTGCCCTCAAGCGAAAAGTCGAAATCGATAATCATGACCACATGTTTAGAGAGAGAGACATCGATAAAAATAAAATACGGACATGGAGCATCATGATCCTTATTATAATAGCAATATATCATCATAAAACTTCTCATGAAAAAGTGACAATTCATCCACAAGTTAAAGTATGAACCATAAACCAAATTGAAAACTAACAAACTATGATCTCAGTCATTGAAGCAATTGCAATTCATCATATTATCAGAAAGAGTCTATGTAAGAGCTTTGTTTACCAAGTTCACATACTCAACTATCATTTAATCTTCTATGATTGCTGACACTCAAGTCATAGTTATGGAGCAAAAGTTTCAGTCGAACACATAGAAAGATAGGGGCTTATAATTTTGCCTCCCAACGTATTTACCTCAAGGGTAATGTCAACAATAATAACTCATGATCACCTACATTCAACTGGATATATATATGCATGGATCCATCCCCACCACATGATGTTTGCCAAAAGAGAAAATAAAAACGGAATAGAGAAGAATACTATTGACTCTTGCATGAAAGTAAATACATAAAGTAAAAGATAGGCCCTTCGCAGAGGGAAGCAGAGGTTGTCATGCGCTTTTTGTTTTTGGATGTGCAAACTCTTAATGTAAAGGAATGTCACTTTATATTGCCCCTTGTGATAGCGACCTTTATTATGCAGTCTGTCGCTTTTATTGTTCATACGTATTTAGGAGCAATTTTTATTGCTTTTGCACCGATGACAACTTACTTGAAGGATCTTATTCAATCCATAGGTAGATATAGTGGACTCTCATAGCATGAAACTGGGTTTAAGGGTTTCTGGATGCACAAGTAGTATCTCTACTTGGTGCGGATTTTTGGCTAGCAAAAGATAGGGGGCAAACACCACATGTTAAGAGGATCCAAAACAATATAACTTCTATGTGAATATAAGCAAACATAGCCCATTACGTTGTCTTCCTTGTCCAACGTCAACTAATTGACATAGAATATTTGATGGGGGCTCACAATCATAAAAGATGTCCAAGATAGTATATTTATATGTGAGACCTCTCTTCCTTTATTACTTTTTCATGAATTGCTACAATGACCAATGCTATGTTTGTCAACTTCCAACAAGTTTTATCAATTATACTTCTTTTATGTGAAGTCATCACTCCCCATAGGATTAGCATATGATCTTATTTTTATTCATTCTTTTATTTCTAAGATTGGATCATCAAAAGAAAAACACTCAACTCAAACTACTCTTTATTATATAACTTTCACACACGATTACATAGATAGATAGATCACAAAGCAAGCACTTGAAACTAAATCATACTAAAATTTTATTCCAATAAATCACAAAATAACTAAGGACCGAACTAAGATAGATAATGATGATGAAAAAGTGATGGTGATACGATACCGGGGCGCCTCCCCCAAGCTTGGCGCAAGCCAAGGGGAGTGCCCATATCCGTGTACTTAAGTCTCCTTCTTCGGTGATGGTGGTGATGAAGTAGTGGGCTTGTCATCCGTCTTCCAAGGCATAGGCTCTCCACCATAAAAGGATGAATGTGTTTCTGGAGTCCTGAAATTTGTAGCTAAACTCATACCTTTGAACTTGGCCTCATACTCAAAATTTTGGTTTTCATATATTTGGGCCTGAAGATAATCAATCCGATCATTGAGCTTGAAGATGACGTCCCCAATATTCTTGCCGTCCACCTTGTGCTCACGGATGAATTCCTTGATCATGGAGTGGTTAGCACAAAGTCCACGCTCCACCATGCCCTGGCACTTGAAGATCTCTTGTTCCACCGCTTCCAGCCTGGCCTTCTCGCTCCCGGTCTTCTTAGGTCCTTGAACGTCCCAGATGTGGAGCACCCCCTCACGCATCTCAATGGCTTGAGGGTGCTTCATCACCTCTGGTAGGTACGGATTGATGACCTTCTCATAGAACTTGTCCTTGGACGAGCTTGGAGACGTCATGGCGACCTAGATCTGTCAGAAAAAATAGCCCAAAACAAGAACAGAGGAGAAACTTGTGATACGGTGGTCAAAACATACGGGAGTATATATAAAGAATTTTTATCTTGCAAAACAAGCATACGGGAAGAAAACGGAGTCGGGAAGGCACACGTGAGGCCCACAAGGCATCAGGGCGCGCCCAGGGGGGCCACGCCCTGTTGCCTTGTGGGCAACACGTGGGTCCCCTCGGTTGTTTCTTAATTTTGTAATTTTTCTAATATTCTAAAACTGACAGAAATAATTTTTATGGAATTTTTGGAGTCGGTCTACTTACCGTATCACATACCTACCCCTTTTCAGGGTTCTGGAGCGTTCCGAAAGGACTCTTTGATGTGTTCCTCCGGTGTAATTGTTTCAATAATATTAGTTTCAACATTAATGGGAGTACCTGAAATATAATGCTTAATTCTTTGCCCATTCACTACTCTCGGATTATTGCCTTCGGGGTTATTTATTTTGATGGCTCCGGAGCAATAAACTTCTTCGATGACATATGGCCCCTCCCATTTAGAGAGAAGTTTTCCTACAAAAAATCTTAAACGAAATTGTATAATAGAACATGATCACCTACTTTGAATTCCCGTTTTTGAATTCTTTTGTCATGCCATCTTTTAACTTTTTCTTTAAATAACTTAGCATTTTCATAGGCTTGGGTTCTCCATTCATCCAGAGAGCTAATACCAAATAACCTCTTCTCACCGGCAAGTTTAAAATCATAGTTAAGTTCTTTAATTGCCCAATATGCTTTATGTTCTAGTTCAAGAGGTAAATGACATGTTTTTCCATAAACCATTTTATACGGAGACATACCCATAGGGTTTTTATATGTAGTTCTGTAAGCCCATAATGCATCATCAAGTTTCTTAGACCAATTCTTTCTAGATCTATTAACGATCTTTAGCAAAATCAATTTTATTTCTCTATTAGTTAATTCAACTTGACTACTAGACTGGGGATGATAAGGAGATGCAATTCTATGGTTAACATCATATTTAGCAAGCAACTTACGGAAAGAACCATGAATAAAATGTGAACCACCATCAGTCATTAAATATCTAGGGACTCCAAACCTCGGAAAAATAACTTCTTTAAGCATTTTAATAGAAGTGTTATGATCAGCACTACTAGTTGGAATAGCTTCTACCCACTTAGTAATGTAATCAACAGCAACTAAAATATGAGTATACCCGTTGGATTTAGGAAAAGGTCCCATATAATCGAAACCCCAAACATCAAATGGTTCAATGACAAGTGAATAATTCATAGGCATTTCCTGACGTCTACCAACATTACCAATCCTTTGACATTCATCACAAGAAAGGACAAACTTACGTGCATCCTTGAAAAGAGTAGGCCAATAAAAACCAGATTGTAATACCTTGTGTGCAGTTTGGTCTCCCGCATGGTGTCCTCCATATGCCTCGGAGTGACACTTACGTAGGATTTGTTCCTGTTCATGCTCAGGTACACAACGTCTAATAATACCATCTACTCCTTCTTTATATAGATGTGGGTCATCCCAAAAGTAATGTCTTAAATCAAAGAATAACTTTTTCTTTTGTTGGTATGTAAAACTAGGTGGCATATATTTAGCAACAATGTAATTAGCATAGTCTGCATACCAAGGAGTATTACGAGAAGCACTTATCACAGCTAATTGTTCACCAGGAAAATCATCATTAATAGGAAGTGGATCATCAAGAACATTTTCCATTCTAGACAAATTATCAGCTACGGGATTCTCAGCTCCCTTTCTATCAACAATATGCAAATCAAATTCTTGTAGCAAAAGAACCCACCTAATAAGTCTAGGTTTAGCATCTTTCTTTTCCATAAGATATTTAATAGCAGCACGATCAGTGTGAATAGTAACTTTGGAATCAACAATATAAGATCTGAATTTATCACATGCAAACACAACTGCTAAAAATTCTTTCTCAGTAGTAGCATAGTTTCTTTGAGCACTGTCTAGAGTTTTACTAGCATAATGAATAACATTCAATTTCTTATCAATTCTTTGTCCTAGAACAGCACCAATAGCATAATCACTAGCATCACACATGATTTCAAAGGGTAGGTTCCAATCAGGTGGTTGAACAATAGGTGCAGAAATTAAGGCTTTCTTAAGTATTTCAAAGGCTTCTACACAATCATCATCAAAAATGAATGGAACATCTTTTTGCAAGAGATTGGTAAGAGGTCATGAAATTTTAGAGAAGTCTTTTATAAACCTTCTATAGAAACCAACATGACCAAGGAAACTTCTTATACCTTTGATATCTTTAGGACATGGCATTTTCTCAATGGCATCAACTTTAGCTTTATCAACTTCAATACCTCTTTCAGAAATTTTATGCCCAAGGACTATACCTTCATTTACCATAAAGTGGCACTTCTCCCAATTCAAGACAAGATTAGTTTCTTCACATCTCTGCAAAACTCGGTCAAGGTTGCTCAAGCAATCATCAAAAGAAGTTCTGTAAACGGAGAAATCATCCATGAAAACCTCAACAATCTTTTCACAAAAGTCAGAGAATATAGCAGTCATACATCTTTGAAAGGTAGCAGGTGCATTACATAAACCAAAAGGCATACGACGGTAAGCATAAGTTCCAAAAGGACAAGTAAAGGTGGTTTTCTCTTGATCTTCAGGTGACACGGGTATTTGAGAGAAACCGGAATAACCATCTAGGAAACAAAAGTGTGTATTCTTAGACAACCTTTCTAACATTTGATCAATAAAAGGCAAGGGGTAATGATCTTTTCTAGTAGCTTTATTTAATTTCCTGAAATCAATTACCATCCTATAACCAGTTACAATTCTTTGTGGGATAAGTTCATTTTTATCATTAGGAACAACATTAATACCTCCTTTCTTAGGAACACAATGAACATGACTTACCCATCTACTATCAGCTATGGGATAAATTATACCTGCCTCCAGAAGCTTTAATATTTTAGTTCTTATCACATCCTTCATTCTAGGATTCAGCCTTCTTTGATGATCAACAACGGGTTTAGCATCTGGCTCCATATGAATTTTATGTTGACATAAAGTGGGACTAATGCCCTTGAGATCATCGAGAGTATATCCAATAGCAGCCCGGTGCTTCTTCAGAATTTTAAGTAATCTCTTTTCTTCATGCTCTGAAAGGTTAGCACTAATAATAACATGATATATCTTCTTTTCATCAAGATAAGCATATTTAAGAGTATCAAGTAATTGCTTCAATTCAAACACAGGATCACCCTTGGGTGGAGGTGGACCTCCCAAGGTTTCAACAGGCAAATTATGTTTCAGAATAGGTGCTTGTTTAAAGAATAATTCATCTATTTCATTTCTTTCATTCATATTCATGTCATTCTCATGCTCAAGCAAATATTGTTCTAAAGGATCAGTAGGAGGCACAGCAATAGAAGCAAGACCAATAATTTCATCCTTACTAGGCAACTCTTTATCATGAGGTTGTCTATGGAATTTAGAGAAATTGAACTCATGAGACATCTCACCGAAATTAACACTAACAATTTCTTTAGTGCAATCAATCTTAGCATTAACAGTGTTCAAGAAGGGTCTACCAAATATAATGAGACAAAAATCATCTTGTGGTGATCCAAGAACAAGAAAATCAGTAGGGTATTTGATCTTACCACACAAGACTTCAACATCTCTAACAATTCCAAGTGGTGAAATAGTATCTCTGTTTGCAAGCTTAATTGTAACATCAATATCTTCAATCTCAACGGGTGCAATATCATTCATGACTTCTTGATAGAGAGTAAACGGAATAGCACTCACACTAGCACCAATATCACATAAACCATGATAGCAATGATCTCCAATTAACAGAAATAATAGGCATGCCAACTACAGGTTTGTTTTTATCTTTAGGGTCTGGCTTAGCAATTCTAGTTGCTTCATCACAGAAATATATGACATGTCCATCAATATTATCAACCAAAAGATCTTTAACCATTGCAACACTAGGTTCAACTTTAATTTGTTCAGAAGGTCTAGGTGCTCTAATATTACTCTTATTAACCACAGTTGAAGCTTTAGCATGTTCCTTAATCCTAACAGGGAAAGGAGGTTTCTCGATATAAGCAGTAGGCACAACTGGATCAACATGGTAAACAATTGTTTCTTCTTTAACACTAACAGGTTCTTCATTCAATTCAATAGGTGGGTGATATTTAAACCATTTCTCCTTAGGGAGATCAACATGAGCAGCAAAAGATTCACAAAAGGTGGCTACTATCTCAGAGTCAAGTCCATATTTAGTACTAAACTTACGAAAAGCATCAGTTTCCATAAAAGATTTAACACAATCAAACTCAAGATTTATACCTGACTCATTACCTTTGTCGATTTCCCAATCTTCAGAGTTACATTTAATTCTTTCTAGAAGATCCCATCTGGATTCAATAGTTCTCTTCATAAAGGAACTAGCAGAAGAAGTATCGAGTATGGATTGATCATTATAAGAAAGCCGAGCATAAAAGTTTTGAGGAATTATTTATCTTGAGAGGTCATGATTGGGGCATGTGTGCAACATATACTTAAGCCTCCCCCAAGCTTGAGCGATACTTTCTCCTTCACGAGGCCAAAAATTATATATATAATTCCGATCACGATGAACCAAATGCATAGGATAAAATTTCTGGTGGAATTCCAGCTTCAACCGGTTCCAGTCCCATGTTTTAGTATCATCACATAGCCTATACCATATCAATGCCTTTCCCTCCAAAGATAAAGGGAATACTTTCTTCTTAACTCCATCTCCGGATAAACCTGCAAGCTTAAACAATCCACAAATTTCATCCACATAGATCAAGTGCATATCAGGATGTACCGTTCCATCTCCTGCATAAGGATTAGATAGCAGTTTCTCTATCATACCCGAAGGAATTTCATAATAAATATTTTCAGTAGGTTCAATAGGTTGAGGAGCAACTCTTATTGCTTCCGGTCAAGGTGAAGATACCCCGAACAAGCCCCTCAAAGGATTACTTTCCATAGTGACAAGTGACAATAAATTTCCGCACGTAATATAAATGTTTCCTTACCAAACTCCACTCACCAAAGGCGCTTCACTCCCCGGCAACGGCGCCAGAAAAGAGTCTTGATGACCCACAAGTATAGGGGATCAATCATAGTCCTTTCGATAAGTAAGAGTGTCGAACCCAACGAGGAGCAGAAGGAAATGACAAGCGGTTTTCAGCAAGGTATTCTCTGCAAGTACTGAAAGTAGCGGTAACAGATAGTTTTGATAGCAAGATAATTCGTAACAAGTAACAAGTAGTAACGGTAACAAAAAGTGCATCAAGGTGGCCCAATCCTTTATGTAGCAAAGGACAAGCCGGAACGAACTCGTATAATAAGCAAAGCGTAATCGAGGACACGTGGGAATTTCATCTAGTCACTTTCATCATGTTTTATTGATTCGCGTTTGCTACTTTGATAATTTGATATGTGGGTGGACCGGTGCTTGGGTGTTGTTCTTACTTGAACAAGCCTCCCACTTATGATTACCCCCTCTCGCAAGCATCCGCAACTATGAAAGAAGAATTAAGATAACTCTAACCATAGCATGAAACATATGGATCCAAATCAGCCCTTTACGGAATAGCGCATAAACTAGGGTTTAAGCTTCTGTCACTCTAGCAACCCATCATCTAATTACTACTCCACAATGCCTTCCCTTAGGCCCAAAGATGGTGAAGTGTCATGTAGTCGACGTTCACACGACACCACTAAAGGAAGCAACAACATACATATCATCAAAATATCGAACGAATACCAAATTCATATGATTACTTATGACAAGAGTTCTCCCATGTCCTCAAGAACAAAATTAACTACGCACAAATCATATTCATGTTCAAGATCAGAGGGGTATTGAATAGCATTAAGGATCTGAACATATAATCTTCCACCAAATAAACCAACTAGCATTAACTACAAGATGTAATCAACACTACTAGCAACCCACAGGTACCAATCTGAGGTTTTGAGACAAAGATTGAATACAAGAGATGAACTAGGGTTTGAGATGAGATGGTGCTAGTGAAGATGTTGATGAAGATTGGTCCTCCCACGATGAGAGGATCGTTGGTGATGTCGATGGCTTCGATTTTCCCTTCCCGGAGGGAAGTATCCCCGGCGGAATCGCTCCGCCGGAGAGCAAAATAGCTCCTGCCCAGGTTCCGCCTCGAGACAGCGGCGCTTCGTCCCGAAGTATTCCCTTGATTTTTTCTAGGGCAAATGGCTTCATATAGCAGAAGGAGGGGGCCAGACGCCAGTTGTGGGCCCCACAAGGCATCAGGGCGCGCCAGGGGGGCCGCGCCCTGTTGCCTTGTGGGCAACTGGTGGGTCCCCTCTGGTATATCTTTTCTCCAGTATTTTTTATATATTCAATAAAAAATCTCCGTGAAATTTCAGGTCAATTGGAGCTCTGTAGAATAGGTATCTCTGATGTGGCTATTTCAAGTCCAGAATTCTAGCTGCCGGCATTCTCCCTCTTCATGTAAATCTTGCAAATTAAGAGAGAAAAGGCATAAGAATTGTACCATAAAGTGAAATAATGATTAAAAACAAAATAAATAACAGTAGGAAATCATGATGCAAATTTGACGTATCACACGCCATCTGGCTAGCTGCAGTGGTCCAACGCCGGGCAGCGCAACACGTGATCCGTCCAGCCACAAGTGTATCAAGGTCTAAGCAAGTTTGACACCTCAACGGATCCCTCCACACTTGACTTAAAAAGCAGCAGGCTGTCATCTGCAAATAGAAGGTGGTTAACTGCCAGGGCAGTTGGGGTCACCTTGACTCCACTAAGGTGTGATGATTGAGAACTGGATTTAAAAGTCACGAAAGGCCCTCCGCTGCAAGTAAGAAAAGATAAGGGGAAATTTGGTCTCCCTGTCGAACGCCTATTTTGGGCTTGAAGTCATCTAGTCTCTCTCCATTAAACAAAACTGGAAATGAAACAGACTTGATCGTGTTCATAACAATATTGACCCAAGCAGGTGCAAACCCCAGCTTGTCCATGATAGCCTGAAGATAATCCGACTCAAGTCTGTCATAAGCCTTCATCATATCAATTTAAGAGCACAAAAGTTGTTAGTCTAGGACTGGACACGCTCCATAAAATGCAGACACTCGTAAGCACAAATTATATTATTTGTCATTAACCTGCCAGGAACGAAAGCAGACTGTTATGTACTTCAGACTATTTGCAACTACCTTCGAGGCAATCTTGTATAGAACATTGCAGAGACTTATTGGTCTGAATTATGCAAGGAGTGTATGGTTCATTACCTTAGGAATCAGGACTAGAACTGGTTTTTTGATACAATCTGCACTCTTCTCCCCTCTAACAATGCTAGAATTGCCTCTGTAACCTCGTCTCCACATATATCCCAGTGTCGTTGATAAAAATGAGCTGGAAAGCCATTTGGACCTGTGGATTTGGTTGGGAACATCTGGAACAAAGCATTCTTTACCTCCTCCCTTGAATATTGCTCACATAAAATAGCGTTCATCTCTGGTGTCACCTTGCGGGGTACATAGTTCAGGGCCGCTTCCATCCCTATGACACCTTCCAAGGTGTACAAGTTTTGATAAAACTCTGGCACCATCGCCTTGAGCTCAGAGGGGTCATATGTCAAAATGCCAAGAGATTTAGTCAAAACCTTGATCATGTTTTTCTTTCTTCGGATACTAGCCCTTAAGTGGAAAAATGTGTATCCCTATCTGCAGCGGTAAGCAACTCAATTCTGGACCGTTGCCGCCACATGATCTCTTCACGATGATAGAGATCTACGAGTTTCTCATTTATTTTCAGGTTCCGCATGAGATGGATCCGTTCTAGCCGGATCGCAACTAAACCATTCCAACTCCACGCTCAGTAATTTAATTCCTTGTGTACTGACCCATAGGTGTCTGAACTCCACCTCGAGAGATTCTTGGAGAGACTTGCGAGTTTCGATTTTAAGTCTTCCACCCGAGGTCCAACATGACCATCACCCCAGCTGGTTTGGATCGTGTCCTTCCACATTTCGTGTGTTTTTGACATTAGCTCATAGAGAAAGAGACGCTTCAAGTTACTGGATTCTCCTTAACCTTCATTCATCTCTAGCAAAATAGGAATATGGTCTGAGGTGGCCGCCGTAAGGTGTTGGAGCGATGCAAAAGGGAACATCGAGCTCCACCCAGCAGATCCCAACACACGGTCTACACGAACTCTAGTGAAAGTGCCTTTAGAAACTTTTTTCCTCAAATGTCCAGAATCTCCCCTTGAAGCCAATGTCCATTAACATGCAAATATCAACCATGTATCTAAAACCATGGATTTGAGCATTGTTGCGTTCTCCTACTCCCTCATGTTCGTTCGGACATAAAACTTCGTTAAAATCCCCTATACAGAGCCAAGGGAGATCACTCGAACTGCATATGTCTTTCATCATGTCCCAGGTTCGATGTCGTCAGTGGGTCTGAGCTTCACCATAAACACACGTAAGCCTCCATGAGCCTTTCCTGGTCTCCCTGATTGCACAATCTACATGATACATTGAGTAACCCAAAATTCAAGATTATTGAATTATTCCAAAAAAAACTCCTAAGCCACCACTTCTACCATTACTACTAACAACATAATCATGATCATACCCTTGCGTACTTGCTAAACCGCCAACCCTTGCCCTGCCAATTTGAGTTTCAATAATACAAAGCACGGTAGGGGAAAATCTCCTCACGAAATCGCGAAGCTCTCGAATTGTCGTGACTTTGCCCGCACCTCGACAATTCCAAACAAGGATACTCATTCTGATCGGCGACCCTCCAAGTTAGAGGACACCGTTTTTGCATCTGAAGTCTTGTTAAGTGCAACACCCTTCTGTCTAGGAAGCTTAGCATTCCCCGTGGATGTCTTCGCCCTCTTTCGATCCTGCTTTGAGTTTGGGTAGCAGCAACAACTTATTCCCTCCAGTGGAACTCGTAGCATCTGCTGGTCCAAGAGCTACTGAAAGATCTCCAGCTGCAGATGTAAGACATTCTCTACCTGGGTGTGTTTTCTGTTATGTTCAACGCCTTCCATCTTAGCGCCAGGATCCTCGTAAACCTTCATATAGCCACCCTCCGAGTGGCCCCTCTGCCCCCTTGTGTTCCACTACCGGCGAAGCCTCTACCTCATCCAGGACGGCTCATGTTCCTGCTCTCACCCGACCCAGGTCCCGCCCCTCTGAATCAAGCTACTCCGAGTTCCTTGAAGACCAGTGCAAAAGGAGCATGTATGCCATCCCCGTGTTCCTTGTACAGGCGCCCAAGGTGCCCGCAGACCGTAAACCAATCCGGAGGACGCTCGAATTTGATCTTGAAAATCTGGCGCTTTCCTTCCTTTTCAAAGAGACTGTATCCTCCAGCTTCTTGTGGACGTTGATCTTGACACGGACTCTAAAGAAATTGCCCTCGAAATCGTGGGATTTTGGCTCAGCATAAACGAACTCTCCCACCTTTGCAGCAAACGACTTGAGGAGCGAAAAGTAGTCGTCGACCAGATCGTGAACCCGAATCCACAAATCGATCGTATCAAGTTTAATGATCGACGGTTTGGTGAAGCCATCATATGGTGCTAGAACAACTGCGTTGCCTCTAAAGGTCCAAGGCCCCTCTTCCATCACTCTTTCCCAATCACCCAAACAGGAGAATTACATGGTGTATAGGTTGTCTTCCAGTGGACGGTTCTGGACTTGTTACGCTAAGTCCCATGCTACCCTCATGGTTTTGAAGAACCCGTATTGACTGTAGGTTTTTTCAGTATGAACCCTAGCGATGGCCATCCACTGAGTAGCCTCCTAAGGCAGCGGTTTCTCTTCCTCGACAATCACATCATCGAGATCTTCTTCCTTAAGCCCAAGTTCATTCATCATTTCCTCCAATTCTTTTGTTTTATGCATCTTGTTCCCTGACTCGAAAAAAGTGATCTACCGGATCCTGTCCATCCCTAGCAACCTCTGCCCCCGGAATCGAAGACTTAGCCAAGAACGATAGCGATGCCGATTCGAGCAAAGCAGGCCGGATGGAGATGTAGGGAGGGGAGAGCAACTCTATGGGGGCGAGACGATCGCCGCTGAGAGGATATAGAACCCTAGCGAGAGGGGAGTGTATTACAATTGATCAAAGCGCTTCACGCAGGCGCCGCATCGGGAATAAGAGGCCCTCCGGTAGCACACACACACACTCTGCTCAAAAGAGCTAACACAGTTAGATGGGCTGGGCTCTAGCCTAGTCTACAACCCGGCCCAACACTAGTTCAAGGCAACAACGGTGATCGTTGAAGTAGCGTCAAATGCATGGCGGATCCTATTTGGCGCATAGGTCGCCAAACAGCGACCAAACGCGCACCCCCCCACCCCCCCCCCCCCCCCCCCCGCTTCCCGCTGCCTACACTTGGGCCGGCCTAACTAATTTCCTGCTTTTTCTTTTCTTTTTTCTTTTTTTTCCATTTACATTCTTTCCTTTCTTTTTTCATTTTCTTTTTTTCTTTCTTTCTTGATTTTCTTTTTCTTTTCTTTTCTTCATGTACTTTTCCTTTTCCTTTTTCATTTTTTCATTTTTATTTTGCAAACATCTTTTTAATTCGTGAATATTTTTCAAAATCATGAACATTTGTTTTAATTATGAACATTTTTCGAAATAAAGAACATTTTTTTGAAAGCGTGAACATTTTCAAATTCGTGATTTATTTTAAATAATGAACATTTTCCGAATTTGGGAACATTTTTTGGAACTCGTGAACATTTTTTTGAATCGGCGAACACTTTTTGAATCGAAGAACATTTTTTGAAATTTGGAAACTTTTTTTGAAATTCATGTTTTTTTTGACAAACTTTTTTGAAATGCTTGGACATTTTTTTTACTCAATGAACATTTTTTTATCGATGATTTTGGTATCAATTTTTGGAATTCGTGAACATTTTAAAAAAAATTGAACATTTTTTGAATTCATGAACATTTGTTAAAATTAATGAAGAATTTTTGAATATGCAAACTTTTTTCAAAATCCCGATTTTTTTTATTTCCTATACTTTGTTTTCAAAATCTTTAACATTTTTGGAATGTTTGAACATTTCTTCAAATCACGAACATTTTTTGAATTCACGAACACTTTATGATTTCAAGAAATGTTCGTGATTTGAAGACTTTGCGCCTGCATATGTTCAAACTCGTGATTTAAAAAAATGCTTGTTTCAAGATTTTGAAAAATGTTCGTGATTTTTTTTGTTTTTTTGAACTTGCGCCTACATATGTTCAAAATCGTGTTTTTTTGTTTTTTTTTGAACTTTTTCAATTTTTTTGCTGGTTTTTTGGATTTCTTTGCTTTTTTTTTCAAATTCAACGGTTGACTGGCCAATTGGTTAATCGTGTACCGGTCAATCGTCGAACGAGACGAATCAGGTTTTTCGCGCGCCTGATGGGTTGGCCCATTTATGCTTGTGCGTGGGCGCCAGATCCCCTAACCAACGGAGAAGCGCCACTCTCGGTCCGGGACGCCACGTGTGGCTGTCTCATCCCCATGATCCGAATGTAATCCCACTTCATGTGGACTTTGATGAATATCTTACCTTTCCACCTAAAAAAAAGCGGAGAAGCACCGGTTAGGAGGACTCCTTCAAACAGGCGCCGCACCGGGAAGAGCTAACACAGCTAGATGGGCTGGGCACTAGCCTGGTCTACAACCCGGCCCAACACTACTTCATGGCTACAATGGAGATCGTTGCAGGAAGTACCGTCAAATGCATATGTTCAGAAAATGCAGAAAAAAAAATGGCAAGACTTGCAGCACGAATCTAATTTCAATAGGCATCCACGGATCAAACAGCAAATAAGACCCTCTTACACCCAGAAGGTAAGGGCGGGCAAAAAAGGCTGCAGCTAAATTGTTCAGAAGAAATCCCGAAACGTGGGGAGCTTCATCTCCCCCTCGGTGCTGACCGGGATGGTGAAGGTGCCGATGACGGGGAGGTCGATGGTGATCCCGACCTCCAACAAGTAGTCGATGTCCCAGTCCCCGCTCAGATCCTTCATCAGTGACATGACGAAGTCGTAGGGCACGTTCACCGGCAGCTCCAGCTTGGTGGTGCCGCTCGCGCCGATCCACCCGGGGTCAGGCACCGTGCCTGATGCTATGACCCTGGAATCACGCGAGAAACCATGACATATAAGGGTGTGCATATGCCCAAAGATGATCGGTGACCGTGCAAGATGATCGAGTGTATGAACTTTCCGTCGCTCTTGAACGTGTAGGTGAGCTCGCAGATGAGGATGCGGTACGAGTAGGGGTTGCTGACGTCGACGTGGTTGTGGAGCGCGACGCCCTCGCGGCTGATGCTCTTGAACGAGACCCGCTCTAGCGAAGCCTCGGGTTTGGGGATCTGCGCGATCTTCTCCGACACGAACCCCTTGGCCTTGCCCACCAGGCTCGCCACCAACCCTCTTCCTTCGCCTGCCTCCCGCGTCTCCTGATCCTCTCCGCTTTGCTCTGTCGTCGTCATGTCATCGTCCTCTCCCGTGCCCATGCCTAGGGGTTGGATGGAATCGACGGCCGGTTCTTACGTCGCACGCGCGGCGCGGCGCGTCCCGGAGGCTTGCGGGTGGATGGACCGGGATGGGAATGAGCGGCGAGGAGAGGAACCGAAAGCCGCGCGCGTTTGCATTTGCGGCTGCGCTTTGTCATGGGATGCCAAGAACGCGGGTCGCATCCGCTCCGGGCGAGGTGACTGACCGAGATGTGGGTGCATGGGGCGCCACGGTCCCACGTGCAGTGAAGCGTGCAACACTGGCTTCACAGTGGTACTATGTGGAATGCGTTCGATTCGTGCAAAAATTATAACATAAATAACACAATCAAATTTTAGAACATTCTAGTTCTCGGAATATATTTCAAACTAGCGGGGTGACCCGCGCATTTGCGCGGCTAGATTTGTTACGATGTTGTTTTATTTACTTATAGTTTATATGTTTAGTCTTTTTTTTACATATAAGCTGCGTACTTATAATAATATAAACGCATCTTCCAGTGTAATGTACATGTAAATAAAACTCTATTGACTTCAGTAGACAATATTCCCATCAAGTGCAAGTTCTTGGTTATATTATCCTTCTAAGTGCTCATTTTATATCTTCCACTTTTCTTTAATGTTGGTCAACAAAAAGTTTGGCCATCCAAGAAAATGTAACCATTGATGTATCATGGTGTAAACTTCCTAACATCCTCATTCGCTCACTATCCTTCACTATCACACCATCAACATCGTTTTTCTTTTTTCATGTCATATTCTCGATTGCCCACATAGACCACCGGCAAAATTTTGCCTATTCTTCTCACTTAGTGCCATGCAAGCCATGTATGTCAACCTTTCAAAACTTCATTTCTTCACAGACAAACACTTGTCCATCAATTTCGGCCAATGTGAACCTATCAATGCTTGTTGACTTATCTTCCATATGCCACTTTTCGTATTCATTATATACACAACTTTCTTTTTCATGACTGACAAAATCATGCACGTGTAAATGTTATGCTACCGCAAATATAGATACAATTGATACATGCTATATTGGCATTCGTCATGTATCATTGCATGTTGCATACTATCAATTGGAAATATAACCTCTAATTTTATTCCATATAGCATATTGTAGTATAGCTTGTTTTGCAAATATAATTCCAACCACTAATTTCCTAACCAAGTTGCTAATTTACATCTATGTTTATTCCTAGTTTCATATTTAAAAAATAATTGTACTCTATATTTGCATAACACATATGACTCCCTAGAAAGCAGACAGCCAAAAAGAATATCTTAGTCAACTAATAATGTATTAAAAAATGGCTAAACAGCTCAAGTGAAAATAGTATCATAAGTTATTTTTTATGCATTTATTTTCATAATATGTTTTTTGTTATTTCCCATCGACACGGGCATTTAAAGACAAATGGTCAAACATATTTGGTATGATTTTCCATAGAAAAGTTGACGACTCGTATGTAAATCTTGTGTTATGTTCTACTTGCCCCGACGTTGATTATATTTTAAATGCTCTATAAATAAATGTTCTCTCTAAAGCAATTTATATATTATTCAATTATTTGTAGGAATTTTCTAATAGATTTAAAATTTTCTACAAATATTTTCTCTGGTTTTCTTGTCATACTTTGTGGTTTCTTATCATGCCTATGTTGTATTCTTTAGCTTATTTATTTTTTGGCAGGATTGAAACGACATTTATTTTTGCGGAGGACAAAAAAAATAACTCATTTGATAATTGATAATATGATTTATTACTTGCACCATTTACTGCTATATAGTGCTAATACCACGTTTCTGTATCATTTGGAGGCAAAATGAACTTACCATGGAGATTTAGTTGATGCAGTCTCTTAGTGGCCTCCATTCTATTTTCATCCAAAGTATGACATTGACGTTTGGTGGCATAGCTTGACTACCTGAGTGTCCTCAACGGTGGTTGCATGTTGTCGTTTTAGAAAAACGCTAGCCATTTTATGCTGGGGTGGCGTACGTACATAGTAGTCGCTTTTTTTTTTTACTGCTAGATCTAATTTGACTGAATTCTAATAGGCATCTGGCTGCATATTCCTTTTTCAGAAGAAAAAAATGCATCCAGTGTGTGCTTGTATTTATGTACGGTTGATGTAGGGTGTCCATCACTTGGCGTACATGATCTTCTATGATAGAATTTGTACTGTATCTTATCTTTCTATACATGACGTACAGACGTGTCCTAGTAGGATTGGAATTTATAAATAGGTCTTGGCAATGCACGTATGTGTCCTAATAGAATCTATTATATAAAACTAGCAAACATGCTCGTGCGTTGCAACGGGAGAAATAAATATGGCATGCCCCTAAGCCATTTGTTCACGTTCAAATTGCCTTGTGGGTGTTGAATTGTAGATAGCAGGCCTGTTTTAAACATTAATTTGTCAATAACTTATGGTATAGAATTTTTGTTTAGAAACTATAGGTAAAAAAAAGTGATATCTATAATTCGGCGGTCACAAGTCGATAACCTAAAATTATGAAAATCATAGAACCAGACATGAAAAAATGATAATCTTGGGTAATCACTCTATGCAAGATGTTTACTTCAGCAGCTATGCTGCCCTTATTGTATATACCCAATGCATCAGTGCATGAGGGCAACTGAATGTTTGAGGCCACTTAAAGATCTTATGCATCAAAATATCATAACCCTACTGAATTTGCTTCCCTGGTCAAGAAACAATTCAAAACATGAATTACAACAGGACATCTTCGCTAAAAACGGAGCTGAAATAGGAAAATTTCTCTATAATAATTAACATATATTAGAAACCTCTAATGGAGCTCCCTCACCTTGCCCTTATCCCGTGTATAGAGCGGATCCATTTAATATGAGAATTTTTTAATTTACCTGACTGCGTGGCTTATACTCTGCTACTTCAGAAAGGCATGTCGATGCATCACATGATTATGCCTCCGATGGTCGTCCATGTCGATGTATTTTCTTGCATTATATCAATGCAATTCTGACCCGCCCAAATGCAATTTCTTCATTAGCACGCATATAGGTCACACATTTTGCTGTAGTCACACATTTTGCGGGTGTTTTCCTTCCTTATTTTAAAAAGATTAGCCTCTCTTTCCTCCTCCTTCCTTGTTTCTGTCAAGTCGTGTCCTCAAATTGTGAGGGATACATGCCTGTCTCATGAATCCGTTTAATAGCCAACCTCACATATGGAAAGTGTTATCCCTCTTTCCTTCTTTATTTCTCATGTAATTAACCCCTCTTTCCTTCTTTTTTCTTATGTAATTAGGCTCTCTTTCCTTCTTCATTTATCTCTCATGATCTCAAGGCCGCTTGATATCCAGAAAATTAAAAACGTATATAAATAAGATAGACTGGATATAAATAAGCCAGGTGGGACTATATAGGAAATCAACCTTCCCTTGTACACACAACACGGGCTAGCTTAGTTGGTCATGACGTTTCGTAGTGCACCAGAGGTGCTGAGTTCAATTCCCCTCGCTAGTAAGGAATTTTTGCCTCCCAGGGCCGCTATAATTCTGGGCCGGATTTGCTGGGCTACAGCACATGGGCTGGTTCGTTCGCTATAATTCTGGGCCGGATTTGCTGGGCTACAACACATGGGCTGGTTCGTTCGCTTGGGCTGTCTCGGTGACGGACGAAACTAACATATACGAAGACCAACGACGGTAGAAACAGCAAACGGACAAAAGCGAAGACGACGTATCAAAAACGGACCAAATTATGAGAGGAAGAAGCGATAGCCCTTTTATTATTACTAGCAAATATGCCCGTGCGTTGCAACGGGGAAAAAATAATTATCGCACCCTTCTACCAAAAGAACACAACACGTATGGCATGAGAATCAGACACTGCAGATGTGGTACTCATTTGGTATGAGCTCACACGGAAATTTGAGTTCACATACATGTTGCTTATATCCCTAATTTCCCATGAGTTGAAGTGTTTAAGCAGCAAATCATGTCCTATTCTACATGCTGCTTAAAAAAGTCCAGTGCAAGAACATGAGAGGTCAACTATAGTAGGGGAAATTCAGTAATGGGTATCGAAAAATAGGTGACATGCACATTTAAAGTGTGTTTGTTTGATGCAGTGAAATCTTCCGTAGGCATACGAATAACAACTTCTGACTTGTAGCCATATATATCCAATAAACATATGTATAATAGCATTGCATTTTCGTTGAACACTAAATTCAGGATTTCCAAAAAAAATAATATGAAATTGTGGAGGCACCAATTAAGAGAATAAGAGGATTCTAAGTGAAACCTTCTGCCCTATGCATGAACTCCAAAATTACAACAGTAAATAATTGTGAATTGTTTAAGTGTATGGAAATCACATCAAAGCTGCAAAACAATGTGACTTCGTCACAAAAAATTACTTCACAGACGAAAATGCATATACGAAAAAAAATACCTCATCAATCTGACAGCATCACTCACGCACAGCACATCGGCCCGCCGCCGCGTCTAAATTGGTGCAGCCGCCGCACGACCTAGCTGGCTCCGCCTTCGCACGCCCTGGATGGCCCGTAACCTAGAAGATATAGGGAAAAATACATACTATCTTTGATATGATACTGCAGATTAGCCTCAATATAATTCAAGAAAAAATAAATTATCATGAAAGATGAACAGTATCGTGATTGCATCCATGCTTAAATCAGTAACCGTGCATAGGCTGTCAGCAATGCAGCAACATTACCTCCGGCCATTAGCGCAAGCAGATCAAGGTGTTTGCGTCGTGCAGAACGGGGAAAAATTGTTGCAGTTGGATTGTTGGAGAATTACTATCTGCTTAGTACGCTAGCCGCTTGTATGAGGAAAACAAGCTGGACCATGCTAGTGCCCTCACATGCAGTGATCTATCTACTGCAATATTTAGGCGAGTACTTCTTGTCTGATATATCTTGTTCTTCCTGTACACATCACTTAAAAAGCATTTCCCTTACTTGCAAAACCTGCCATCACGAAGACATCAACACTTGCAGCAGTAGAGCATCGTATCTTCCAATATATATTATCTCAGGTTGCCTAAATCTACATGGACCAATCAAATAATGATAACCTATGAAAGTGAAAACTGAAACAGTTCAAATAAAGGCAAAGAATCTTCAGGCTCACGAACAATGCGATTGCTCCTATTGTCGGTAGGCTACAGCCTTGAAAAATATGCAGCCGATGGGTGGCCTGAAGATGACAGCAACATGGGGGCGGCAGCGGCGAGGAGGCCATAGAGAAAAGCGGCGGCGTGAGCGACCACGAGAGACAGGGTAGGAGGCACGGTCGTAAGAGCTGCGGTGTTGAAGTACGTTTTTGCCACATCGTCACTGCCGGCGCACACACCGTTGGCTAGGATCGAGGAGAGAGCTGCATCATTGGCTGCCGTGCGGAGGCGAGCTGTTCGTCGCCTGCAGGAATGCCTGCGTCACCGCGCTGGCCTGCTCCGCGTAGGCGACGAACAGCTCCGCGGGCGACACGCCGTCGGCGGCGACATGTTGGTGCCTCGTACGGCGCAACGACCTCGCGGCGCGGCGTCGCAAAGGGGGTCGGGCGTTGCCCTAGGGACTTCTTGTCCGGAATCTATATACACGTATTGACGTATATGGAGAAGCTAGCCAGCTAGTAATTCTGACGTATATGGAGAAGCTAGCCAGCTAGTAATTCGCATCCATCTCCATGTAACTATCGATTTCTTCGGCTGGATATGTAATACGACTTGGACACGGGGCAGACGGACGAATCGTTGTGCGACAGACCAAGCGAACGTACGAAAAAGACGGACGAAAATTCAGGAGGAAGAAACGATCCTCCCTTTATTAGTATTATTATTATTATTATATTATTATTATTATTATTATTATTATTATTATTATTATTATTATTAGTAGGTGGTAGGTATAGGTATAAATAGCAAAAGAGCCCGTGCCTGCAGGAATGCCTGCGTCACCGCGCTGGCCTGCTCCGCGTAGGCGACGAACAGCTCCGCGGGCGACACGCCGTCGGCGGCGACATGTTGGTGCCTCGTACGGCGCAACGACCTCGCGGCGCGGCGTCGCAAAGGGGGTCGGGCGTTGCCCTAGGGACTTCTTGTCCGGAATCTATATACACGTATTGACGTATATGGAGAAGCTAGCCAGCTAGTAATTCTGACGTATATGGAGAAGCTAGCCAGCTAGTAATTCGCATCCATCTCCATGTAACTATCGATCTCTTCGGCTGGATATGTAATACGACTTGGACACGGGGCAGACGGACGAATCGTTGTGCGACGGACCAAGCGAACGTACGAAAAAGACGGACGAAAATTCAGGAGGAAGAAACGATCCTCCCTTTATTAGTACTAGCAAACATGCCCGTGCGTTGCAACGGGAGAAAAAAAATCATAATTTCGAATGGCCATGATCACATTTTACTACATCATCGATATACACTATCACTCTCATTTTTGTGAAAGTGTGAACAGTTTTTAAAAATCATGAACATTTTTTTAAACTCGTGAGCATATTTGAAATTGTGAACATTTTTTAAATTCACGAACATTTTGTAAAATCAAGAACGTTTTCTGAATTCATGAACATATTATACTATTTGCAAACATTTTGTTTAATCGGCGAACATTTTTAGAATCGACTAACATTTTTTTTGGATTTGATGAAACAATTTTCTAAATTAATCAACATTTTTTAACTGCAGGATCTTTTTTGAATCAGCGTATATTTTGTGAATCAATAAACTATATATTTGAATTTATGAACAGTTTTATTTTATGATATTTTTTAATACATGAATATTTTTTGGATTGGCGAAATTTTGTGAAATTTTAAAACATTTTTTAATACATGAACTTTTTAGAAAAACTCATGAATGTATGTTTATTTCCCAGACATTTATTAGCAAATTTGCTAATATTTTTTAAAAATCACAAACAATTTCTGAAGCCACAAACATTTATGAATTATTAAATATTATTTTAAAATTCCCAGTTTTTAATTTTGGAAACTTTTTTAAATTCACAAATTATTTAAAGTAGAGAAAAACAATTACGAAAAAAAATAAAAAATAAAAAATTGTTCACCCATATATGGGCCGGCCCAGGCGAGCTGTGTCTTTTTCTAGCGCGCTGTGCGTAGTATAGGCGATTCTTAAATGGGCCGGCCCAATCCGGATTTTTCTGTGTGTAACGTTTTTTATAACTTATAGGTGGCATTGTTGGGTAATATTTTGCAACTTCGGGGGCAATTTTAATGACGTACGGGCAGAAACACTCCGTACTTTAATAGTAGGTATAGGTATAGATTATTATTATTATTATATTATTATTATTATTATTATTATTATTATTATTATTATTATTATTATTATTATTATTATTATTATTAGTAGGTGGTAGGTATAGGTATAAATAGCAAAAGAGCCCGTGCGTTGCCACGGGATGAAAAAAATCACACGGCCTTGTCCTAAATAGCAATGCTCAAGACCTCCTCCAACGTTCACGTCCTCTATTTCAACATGACGACCGATCTTTGTTATCCTCCTTCCCACTGTTGTCAACGATGGCCGCAGCAAATTCATATCAATAGATTTATATGAAATAAATTCATATATTATGAACATTTCTTTGGATAATCATCTCCGTGGAACACTAAAACATAAGAGAGAGAGAGAGAGAAAGAAACTTGGCCCATCTAGCACAATTTATTTTCTCTTCTTCTCTATCACATATGTCCATGCGTAGCGACACGAGGAAAAATTGATGTGAATTCAAACTTACTGGAAAGTGTATATTTCATGTTAAATTTAGCCCTTATCAATATCCGTGAAAACATAGATGAAATGTTTTTCGAAATTATTTTGTTTTATTGTTGGCAATGAAATTAGGCTTTTAATAAATAATAGAAATAGGTTGAAAAATCTAACTCGCTCGTGGTTACCGCTAGAGAAAGAGAAAGTGAATATTAATTTATGCGTATAAATACTATGTTTGCACAAGAGGTAGTTGGCTCACGTTGTTCCTAATGCTGGTCCTTGTGGTTGTGCGTTTGAATCCCACAATTCTTCAGTTTTTTGACTGATTGTTTTTTTTCTTTTAAGCGCAGGCCCAAGTTGCCTTCTGGACGCCCGCTCTCGAGCGAGAGAGACACAAGGCAAAGACGGGTTCAGCGTACACACATGTGACGATGGGGCGAATCATTCAGCGTACGACGGACGAAACTTCCTTTCGTGATCTCAGCGAGCCGATATCTCCTTCCTTTTTTCCAATCTCTTCCCTTGATTTTCACATAACTTTCCCTTGTAGCCTCGGTTCCATCCTCTTTTTCTCGGAGGCTTGTGTAGCCGCACCTTTTCCGTTCTATCATCGATTCTCTCTCCCCTCATAGGTACAAATCTCCTTTCCTTAATTTCCATCCAGATCGATATTGACTTTTGAGGCGGCTGACTAATTTCAGATTGCACACGTATATAAATTGGTGGTATAGGATATAAGGGGGCGATGTGGTATTATTTAATACTCCTAGTTTTGAACACGGACATGATCTAGCGCAGCTGGATATAGACTTCGGGATTGGTTGGTAGGTCTGGGGTTTGCCTTGGCAATATACTTGCTTGGTTATGGATCTAAGCTCTTCGTACGTACGTGGAAGCCAAGCTTTTGTTTTTGACACGTGCAAGCTAAGGTTCCATAGTGCATGTGTTCACCAATTGTTTATTTGTACATAGTTATTATCTGGACTATATTTTTACGTGGAAAAAGAAAGAGTCCAAACTGATTGATTTGCGCGGACGCTATTTTTGGGTGGAAGGGTAGGTATGGTTGGACTGTTTTGTTTTTCTGAATTGGACCTTCCTTAGTTTGCTGCCGACCTATTTTTTTTCCCTTGCCGTACATTGTAACACCAACGTAAGCTATTCTTTCATATTAAAATTTTAATATAGAGAGACTTATATGAGATGAATCAAAGACATGTGCTATATCAACGCAAAAAAAAAGACATGTGCGATACGCATCGTGGTAGCGTGTGACGCCCCCGACCCGATCGTGCACTAATTATACACACAAATGCGCACGATCAAGCACAGGGACTCACGAAAAGATATCACAACACAACTCTAGACACAAAATAAAATAATACAAGCTTTATATTACAAGCCAGGGGCCTCGAGGGCTCGAATACCTAAGCTCGAGTTACACAAGCGTCAGCGGAAGCATTAGTATCTGAGTACAGACATAATTAGACAAGAATGCTTTAAGAAGGCTGAACAAAACAACGACAACTAGATCGAAAAGGCGCAGGCCTCCTGCCTGGGAGCCTCCTAAACTACTCCTGGTCGTCGTTCTCCACGTAGTAGTAGGCATCAACGGTGTAGTAGTAGTCGTCGACGGGGTCAGCTGGCTCCGGGGCTCCGTCATCTGATCGCAGCAATCGGGTATGGGGAAAAAGAGGTAGCAAAGCAACCGTGAGTACTAATCCAAAGTACTCGCAAGACTTACATCAGATCTATGCTAAGTATGCATCGGTATCAAAGGGAAGAGACTGTATCTGTGGACTATACGGCAAAAATGCCAGAATAGAAAGCCTATCGAAGACTAGCATCTTGCAGCGTCTTGCAGCATTAGAAGAGTGCAGATTAGTAGCATATAATAAAGTAATAAGTATGTAGTAGCAAAGCCCAGAGATCCTTTCTCGACTCCCTGCGAGAAAGCGATCCCTGAGCTAACAAATTTTTAAGTATCACAGATATCCAGTTCAAGTTGTAGTAGATCGGGATATAACACTGAGCGTCCTGTTACCATGGACACGACTATTTGAATAGATAACTTCCCTGCAGGGGTGCACTACTGTTACCGAACACGCTCGATTAACTCTGGCCGGACACACTTTTCTCAGTCATGCCCGGCCTCGGCTAATCGACACGACGTAGTCCTACCTAGACTCCGCAGAGAGGTCCCCGCCGGTCTACATCCTAAGTGCTCAGGGGTCTTGAGCCCATCGCCCTTTGCACTCCGGGTTGTTATGCGACGAGCGGGGACGAGCACCACCTCATCCTGGATGGCACTGGCCCGACAGGCCCACAATGCTGAACTGGACATCTGACAGAGCTTTCGGCTGATACATACGGCGCCGAAGGCCCTATTAAACCATTATCCCGTGTGGTGGTAGTGCGTATAGGCCAGTGGCCAACTCAGATCAAATACCCAAATCCGTTAGTGAATTATTAGGAGCTCGCGGAAACGACCAGTGCTTCGGCCGTTCCGACTAGGTATCTCGCGGACCACGACCAAGGACTAGGCTCACCTCTCTCCTAGGTAGTCTCCGCCTGCCCTGTCGCTCCGACTACAGTGTAAGTTCCGTGTCGGCTGTCGGGACAAGTCCCGAGCTACCACCACATCCTGGGTGGTACCGCTAACAGCCAGCCGCCACAAGACTCTCTCGCGGGTACCCTTGGGGTCGGCCCGACTTCAACATTATCTCGCGGATGCTCTTGGAGCCGACCCGTCTTTAACAATGGTCTGAGGTGAAGGTCAAAGTACCCGTGTGTCCATAACATCGTGGGGAATCCGAGGAATCACCCTCGATGGATTCCCACTCGATGTAACCGTCAAGGTGAACTTAGAGGAATCACCCTCGATGGGTTCACACTTGAGGGGCTGCACGACAGAGGCCTCATCGGAGGTGGTGAAAGAGGAATCACCCTCGGTAACCCACAACCGACTATCTACGCTACAGAGATATCATCAGGAGTGAGGTAGGAGGTATCACCCTCGGCACTCGATAGTAGCTCTGCAGAGTCGTACAACTAAGGGGGTGTGCGGTGCTTTGTTCGGTCTCTGTACCTCGATCACGCTGATCAAGTCACCGGTGGTAAAGCATGTCAACAAGGACAAGGGTGTGGGGCCATTGATGGATCACTAACCAGCCTATACTAAGCATTTAGGACAACAGGTAAAGTATCAACAGCAGGTTACAAAATCAGGCTATGCATCAGAATAGGAGCAATCAATTACAGTAGCAAAATCTAATGCAAGCATGGGAGAGAAAGAATGGGGGGGTATAGGAATGATCAAGGGGGTTTTGCTTGCCTAGAAGCTCTGCTGAAAAGGAAGAAGGGTCGTCAGTGACGTAGTCGATCATGGGGGCATCGGTAGCAGTCGCAGGGTCTACCGGAGAAGAAAGAGGAGGGAGAAACAAATAAATAACGGGCAAACAAAGGCACACAGATGCATGTCAGGTCAGTACGGGTTGATTATGTGCTCTAGTGCTTCACTAATTATTTTAGACGGAGAGGGAAAATATCCGGGAATATTTTCCCAGCTCTAGGTGCTTATCGGTACACTGATCCGGAGGGAAAGGTTCCATGTTCATCTAGTTAGGAGTGATGGTCAAGCATTTTTGATCACATATTCGGATTTGTCTTATTTTTCTGATCATTTTTCATATATAAATTATTTTCATCTGACTTATGGTTTATTTTATATGAATTTTTGAAGTTTAAACAATATTCTGAAAATTCCTAGAATTTATTTAATTTCGAAACTAAATGGATAAATTTCTATGGGTACACAGAGAGTGTACCCAGCCTTGTGCACGTGTGGCTGACAGTGGGGTCTAGTTGAGTGCCTAGTCAGCAGTCAACTGGGACCGTTGACTGGTCAACTGCCCAGTCAGCATTGACTGGTCAAAGTGAATAGTGAAGGTGGGTCCTGCTTGTCATAGACTTAGGCATTATTAATTTATTTTATCACTTTAATTAACAGCGGGCCCCACGTGTCATAGACTATTTAGTGGGGGGTTTAGCACTAATGGGGGGTTAGCCCCTAATTAACTGGGCCGGCCCCACTGGCAGTGGCCCAGGCCACCAGGGGGAGTGCTGGACACGCACAGACGCACCAGGCGCCGGTGGCCACAACAAGCAGCACGGGCGGTGAGCGGGCTGCGCGGGGCAGGGGCATGGGCGCGGCCACGGGCAGCTACAGCGGCGCAGCAGCGGCAGTGGGAGCAAGCAGTAGCAAGCAGCAAGGCAGCAGCAGCCAAGAGCAGTAGCAGAAGCAGCGGCAGCGGGAGCGCATGGGCGAGCGGGGGGGCGCAGCCACGCACAGCCAGGCGGAGGCGGGCGCGGCTGGGCGAGCTACAAGCGGCGGCGGCAAAGCAGCAACGGAGGCAGCACGCAGCGGCAGCAGTAGCAAGCCATGTCAGCAGGCGAGCAGCAGCGCAGCAGAAGCAACGAGCAGCCGCAGGAGCAGCAGCAGGCAGGGGAGGAGGCACGGCCAGGGGAGCCCAGGGCACGGGCTGGTCGCGGTGAGCGCGTGCTCACCGTGAGCGCGGACACGGCAGTAGCGGCGCCAAATGACGATAAATTCGACGGGAACAAAGGGGAATCGGACGAGGGCCTCACAACGGTCCTCGATGACGAGCTCGGGAGGTCGGGGAGGTGCCGATGGTGGAGATCTACAGCGATGAGTGGCGGGCACCGAGGATGAAGTCGTGGTCGATCCGCTCGATACAGGGGCTTTGAGCTTGAGCTGGTCGTCGTGGGTGATGTAGCTGGGCGCGACGGAGGTCCAGGACAAGGTCCTAGCCAACGGCGAGCTCGGTGTGCACGCGGGCGTCGAGGTCCATGGTGAAAGTGGCGAGGCCGAGCTCGGGATCGAGGGGAGCAGCACGAGGGGAGGGAAAAGATGAGCTAGGGTTTGCGTATGGGGTCGAGGGGGGCCTTATGGACGCCGGGGAGGGACTGGATGCTCGGCACGTGGCTAATCCGCGACACGAACGCGCGCACGGCGGCCACCGAGCCCTCTATGAATAGAGGTAGAAGATGAGGCGTAGGTGGGCTGGGCTGGTCACTATTTGACTTAGGCCCGTAGGCACAGTAGGCATTAGGCAGTTTTTCTTTTCCTTTTCCTGTTTCCCTTTTTAGCTTCTGTTTGCAATTTGTTTGACCACCAAATGACTTTTATAAAATATGCAACTTGACAAATCAAATACTAGACATTATTTAGTACTGCCACAAAAAGTTTGGAGGCATGACAATTTCATTTGAATTTTGTTTAATTGAAAATGGATTAAATGCTACTGTTTTGGTACTGTTTTTGGTGCTAGCTCCCAAATGAGCAAACAAGTGTTCTTGTTTTCCTCTACAATAATTTCACATGGATTGTTTCCAAAATTATGAACTATTTTGTTTGCATGTTTGAAGATGTAATATTTTGACTTGTTATTTAAATTTGAATTTGACTTTGATTTTTTAACATGTGGCAATTTGGCTTAGTAAAACATGATGACAAGGCACTATTAGTGTGAGGTCACTGTAGCTAATCACTGGGGGTGTTACATAACGTGACGTGCCAAATTGTATATATGTGATAATATTTATATGTAACGCTACATCCTTTAAATCTTGGCCGTTAATATCTATAATTTACGGTCAAGGTAATTTAATCTGTGTGGACAAACGTGATGGCTTGTTTGTCTTCTCTTATATATATATAATAGATAGATGTGCAAATTAACAATACAAATGGTCTTGCATGAATGAAAGAAACACAAGTAGAAACTTACAACCTTATTCAACTCTCAACTTTCACAATGCCATTAAAGCTTCAACTATGTCATCTTCACTTACTTCCAAGAACATATCTCGTTCAATAATGTCACTAGCAATATAGTTCAAGAGATCGTCACTCATACTATTTCTCGACTTATTTTTCACTTAGTTTCATTGACGATAATACTCTTTCAACGCCTGCCCACTGAGCAGCAAGTTCGGCATCTACTACAAAAGAGAGAATCCCGTTGCCATCGATAAGATCAATACCAATATGATAAGTAAGGGCATCTCCAACGGCGACCCGCAAATTTCCTCCCGCATCCGTCCGCGGACAGGAGGGGGGGCTAGTCCGCGGACACGGATGCGGGAGGCCACCATCCAACGCTGCCCGCATACATCTGGCCTCCCTCATTTTTTTTAAAGTCTGCATGTTGAAATAGCCGCATACATACAGTTCAGACGTTCAAATAGCCGCATGCAGCACTAGTTCAAATTTAAAAAAATTCAAATATTACATTCCAACATTGTTGTCCCCTTTAACCGCCCATTGATGCTCAATCAGATCTTCCTTCAGCTGCTTGTGAGTTGGTCGATGCTGAATTTGTTGATGCATTTGAATAAACTCTTCAAATGTGGCCAGATTCTGGTCTGGAAGTTCAATAGGATCACCCATGTTCTCAAATTCTAGAGCTGCAGCAGCATCCTCACCCTCATCCTTGATGATCATGTTGTGCATGATCACACAACATGTCATCACCTCCCACAAGGTCTCTGGATCCCATTGTTTAGTAGGTCCACGAACAACTGCAAAACGGGCCTGCAAAACTCCAAATGCCCGCTCGACATCCTTTCTAGCTGCTTCTTGCCTTTGGGCAAAGTGAGACTTTTTCTGGACAACTGGGTTAGAGATGGTGCTGACAAAGGTAGCCCAGGGAGGATAGATACCGTCAACCAGATAGTAGCCTATGTTATACTCATGTCCATTGACAATAGTGGCAAGGAGGAGCTTTTTCCTTCAGTCAGCCTCGCAAACAACGGTGATCGCTGCAGCACATTGATGTCATTGTGAGACCCGGGCATGCCAAAGAAAGCGTGCCAAATCCAAAGATCATGTGATGCAACTGCTTCAAGAATGATGGTGGGCTTCTTAGCATGCCCTGATATTGCCCTTGTAAAGCCTTCGGGTAGTTCTTCCATTTCAAATGCATGCAGTCAAGAGATCCAAGCAAACCTGGCCACCCTTGCTTCTCAGATTGCCAAGAGCCTCTCGGTGTCTGCCACAGTTGGTACTCTCAAGTACTGAGGTCCAAACACCACGACCACGGTAGTTGCAAACCTGACCATGGCATCTCCGCATGTGTCTCAGACATTCGTAGGTACTCGTCCCACGAATCAGCGGCCGTCCCATATGCAAGCATCCGGAGTGCGGCCGTGCACTTCTTGTAACCAGAGAAGCCAATCGTTCTCACGGCGTCCTTCTTCAAGACGAAGTAGTCATCATAGGACCGGATGCCATGGTACAAATGATCAAAGACAGTGTTGCACATCCAAAAACACCGACGAAAATGGTCAGCGAAGAGTGCATCGGGGGCAAAGTAGTCGGCCATCAGTGTCAAATGGCCGCGCGCCCTGTTGCAGTTGAGCACTCGATGACCCTTGATCGATCCCTTGAAATTGAGAACATGCTCCTCCACACGCTCCGTGTATTCAAGGACCGCCTACATCATCGCCGTCTCATCCGTGTAGTCCTCCTCATTGGACGAGCTGTCGGATGACTCAACATAGTGCTCATATATGTACTCCAAATCGGAATCCATTGCTTCAAAGAAGAAGGGAAAACTTTTTAGCTCTGGCAATTCATCGAACAGTTGCCAGACATGGTGAGTATAGCAGTAGCGGATGGTACCTGGCGGGGCGGTCGGAGGAGAAGGGTTGAACGGCGATGGAGGAGAAGCGGGGTGGAGCCCGACTGGATGCTGGAGGTGACGAAGACGTAGAGTTCCGGCAGGGGTGTGGCATGGCGGCCGGGGTGGTGGAGCGGCGGAGAAGGCAAGAGAGAAAGAAGGAAGGAGAGAAAATGGGGAGGATGGAGGCGCAGGGTCCTGGAAGGGTTTTGGGTGGGCCCGGGGTGTAGGAGTCCTACGTTCTGCTGTCCGGACTCCCGCAAAGCCCCCCCCCCCCAATGTTTGTCTCAGTTTTGCCGGAAAAGTACGTCCAGACCGCTCGGCAGACCGATACAGGCCCGCGTTGGATGGCAAACCGCGTCCCGACCGCGTGGTCCGGACGATTGCGGGCGGTTTGAGGGTCCGCCTTGGAGATGCCCTAAGTAGACCAAATCATAAAGAGCATGATTTTTTGTTTCAACAAGCCTAATAGAGAGGTCACACATATTACGTACACATCTAAATCTAGCATCTTGTCTCATACCATCAATAAAGGTGGCAGTTGGAATTTAAGCCTTACCAAATCCGTGCTTGATATGTCCTTGGTGTAGAATTCGGTAAGTTTCATCACCTTGAGTGTGTCATAAGAAACAAATGAATTAACGGGATTCCAAGCTAACATGAAAATAATCAACACCATATTTACCGCATCAAACCGATTGACAAGCTCTTAAATGATTTGATCAATGGTGCCAATATATACTTCTCTTCTATAATGATTATCATTCATTTGTACTTCGTACTACCGACATGATATTCCATGAGGCACATAAATATCCTCCAATGGAAGAACTTCAATGCCATGTTTGTTGCAAAATAATGTCACCTTTGCAAGAAATTCTTCTCATCTATGAGACCTCATACATTGCATTCTACTCTTTGTCAAACTAACAAGTCACATAACATTAATAATACCTTGATTACTCTTTTGCAAGGCTTGAGACAACTCATTTGTGTAGTCAAGAATAACTACCATTTAAAAGCAAGGTGAAATGATTCAAAGGCAAGAGCAAGTCCACGTATTCTTGACCACTCATCTTTTTGTAAGAATCTTTTACAATAGTATCTATTACTTCAAAGATTGTGGGATACATGCTAACAATGTGCACAATGGAAATAAAATAGGATCCCCGTCGAGTATCACCGGATCTAGATAGTCCCATCTCTTGATTTAACCCACTTCCACTTTAAATTTCACTCATTTCAAGTGCTTGCAAAACTTGAGCTCTAACGCCTCAAAGCATGTCATGACACTTACAAGAAACTCCAGTAATATTGAGCAAGTAAGAAACATGATTAAAAAAACCCACACACATGGTTCATTTTCCTTTGCCAAGGCAATAAGAACCAATTGAAGTTGACGTGCAAAGCAATGGATGTAGTAAGAGGATGACGCTCTTTCATGATCAATGTTTTCAACCCTTTAATCTTCCCTTTCATGCTGCTAGCCCCGAATGACGAGGGGCGGCGGTGATGTGAGGGGCCAGGAGCAGGGGTGACCTTGATGTATGTGTCGCTTCTAGGTCTCTTGCTTGCTCAGTGCTCACATGGATGAAGAGGTAGTGGGCTCAGTGGGCTGCTAGCCTGCTACCATGGGCCAAAAAATGCATATTACTATATGATGGATTTTCCCCCCAAAATTCTGGGCGGGCCATGGCCCACTCGACCTACCCACTAGCTACACCACCGACGACGAACCTTGGGTCCAGGCGTGCTGTCAATCACGCCGAGTTGCCAGGTGGATTCCAATAAGTTAGGTGGAGGGATATTGTCGTCATCATCCCAAGCCTTGGAGTGGTCCTTGTGCAAGTGTAGATGGATCAGCACACGACGCCAAAGGCACTGCCAATGATACCCACACCTAGGAGCATGAGCCACTTGGGATGCGTTTGGTTGGTTACATCGTTTTTGGGATACTTGCATATGTGGCTGAGTTGGGACCTGGCCGAGTGAATACATCCAAAAAAATAATGTTATGCACATAGTTCGGTAGCCTGCATTGCACCACTAATCAATTTGATGTTGATGTTTGGTTGGTAGCAGTTCTGGGTTACGGCTGTCAACGTGCAAAACATGGCGTTTGGCTATCCACGACCTATGTTGTGGTGACCCCTTTTCACTAGTGGTGACTGATGGGGTCACCTACTAAGGGTAGGGTCATAAACCTAACATCTAGGGCCCACCTAGGGCGCCACACCATCATTGGTGGGTCTCCGGACCACAGGCGCATGATGAGTGATATTTTTACACTCATTTCAACCTTGTTTATATCAAGATATTTCATTAAAAGAGAGATATTCACTCCGATATTGCCACTTATGACTAATGAATGCATAGGATTCCACAAATCCTCTCTTTGATATTTTTCCACAGGAAATGGGCTAAAAAGGGAAGAAATCACGTGGGAGAAAGGGAAGGAGGGAAAATGGAGAAGAAACAAGTCACCAAGAGGCACCAGAAGGCAACCAGGGCCAAAGACGGCGTTCCATGCGACCGCACGTGCTCGCATGAGCGGTCGTTTGGCGTGGAAACCGAGGCAGGTCGTCCACCTGAACAACTTTTATATGGGACCCAGTCAAAATGTCAACAGGAGGAGCGTGGGGAGAGCGTCGAGCACAGCCAGAACCTCTTCATCATCATCTTCATCCACAAACCCTACCCGCCGCCATTTTCATCTCCATAGCCATCTCTGCCACCATAGTGCTCTCTCATCTAGTTCATACTTGTAATCGTGCATCGCACAAGGCATCCATTGTAAGACATATTGCAATCAATCAATCCTAAGATGTGTTCTTCAATGTTTTCTTCTCGCAAACTGATCTCCATGTGTGAGTAGATCGGTAAGGTATGGGGTGAGGCATGAGCCTTGCAACCCCAGGTATTTGGTGAAGGAATCAATGGAAGTCATTGACATAACGTCTCGTATGTGTGAAATAAAATTGTTTCGTGAAGTGTCTCTTGTCTTGTCCGCGATCTTCATCCCTGCAGGTACCCAGGATCATGGAGATTGAGCACCGGTGAGGCTATGAGCAAGGGGACCGTGAAGTGTTATACCGAACACCGGTGACAGTAAAGTTTAGTAGGGTAACATTGATCATAACCTTGGGGATTCATGAGGTGTAGTCATTAAACGCCCAAAGCTTTTGTCTGATATTATTATCTTAATTATCGGGGCAACCCTGTGAGACGGATAGGGCCTTCGATAGGACAACTGATTCTTGATGCAGGACTCGTGCCGGTCAAGATGTTATTTGGACACATCCCCCACTCCGATATGAAGCAAGCACCTCTTGATGGGTGACTTCCTGAGCACAAACTAATATCATTTTTTATCCCAACACCAATACATGGTTGTAAGCATTAAGACCTCATCCCCGTACCTTCTTTTTATTATAAGTGTTTGAATCACAATTTGCTTGTTGATCCGGTCAAAAGCTGGATTTGACACTTTGGCAAAAGCTTGCTAGAGACCATTGCTTCAAGGGAGTCTTCCTCTCGTGGGTTCGATACCCAGGGTCACCTCTAGGGAAATAGGTGCGGGATACCCTTTCTTGTTCCAATACCAGATCAATAAGAAGGAGATATCAAGCCCTTTTTCTGGCACCGTTGCTGGGGAGGAGTTTAGTATTCCTAGTCTTTGTGTTTAGAGTTTTTGTTAAAGCTAATTTTCAGTTTTTGTTTTTACTTTTCAATTTTTAGTTTAAGTTTAATTTTGTTACAAGTCTTTTAGTTGAAAATACCAAAAAGTTACTATGGCTCGTAATCTTGGGAGTTTTGCTACTCCTAGCAACAATTTCATGCGTGAACCAATAGCACAACCTGATGTTGCAGCTGCAGAATATGAGATCAAACCGAACCTAGTTTCCATGGTTCAACAGGACCAATTTGGAGGCTCTACTTCTGAAGATGTAGGTATGCATTTACATAATTTTACTGAATTGTGCAACATGACACGCATAAAGGATTGATTATGACACAGATGCTCTTAAACTTCACTTATTTCCTTTCTCTTTGAGAGGAAAAAACTAAGGAATGGCTTTTAGCTTTGCCTAAAGGCAGTATTACTTCTTGGCAGTAAATTTTTATCCAAGTTTTGTCCACCTGCAAAAATTATGCAATTACGTTCTCACATTACAGGTTTCAAGCAAGAAGAACGTGAGCCACTAGCGCTTGCGTGGGATAGAATGAAAGAAGCTATAAGAAACTGCCCCAATCATGGAATGGAGGAGTGGTTAATCCTTCATATGTTTTATAATGGCTTGAATCACATGTCAAAAACTATGCTTGATACAGCTACAGGAGGAACAATCATGGGAAAGCCCATAGAAGATGTCAAGAAGATATTGGATGATATGCAAGAGAACCATGCCCAATGGCATGTTGAGAGAACCACCACCAAGAAGGTGAATGTCATAGAAGAAAATAGCTCAGAGTTGACAACCAAGCTAAAAGAACTTATTCTTCCGATGAAAGGTAAAGAAGAGGTAAATATCAATGCCATGACTAATGAAGATACTAGTGATGTGAATTTTATTGCTCATAATAGCTATAATCCCAATTGGCAAAATAATGGTTATGCTCCTAAACTTCCTTATCCTAATAGTGGAGGAGCATCCAATAATTTTAATGGAGCTAATGGTAGCAACAGAAATACTCTTGAAGAAACTCTTAAAAGTTTTATTGCTAGCCAGACTGAGTAGAATGAAAACTTCAAGAATATCTTGAAGAATCATGATAACTTACTCAGTCAATTGACCAGTAAGGTTGTTGGATTAACAAATGATGTGCAGATACTTGAAGCCAGATCCAAGAATATGGAGGCACAAGTGGCAAAGATAGCAGAGAGCCAAACCTTGATTTTGGCCAAGTTTGCGGGTAAACCGGAGCCTAACCCGGTTGAAGAAGTAAAAATGGTGAGAAGCAACAAAGACAAAGCCGAGGTACTTGACACAAGTCATGTGCCAGAGTACAACTATACCGTTGCAGATTTTGTAAAGATGATATTCATGAAGTGTCATGTCGTGGTGAAATCATGGCAGATGCCATGAGATGGCTAAAAGTGGGGGGCTGCATGAGGACGCCGGTGGGTTCCGGAAGTGAGGTTGGCACGCGCGTGCGGGAGACACAAGGCGTACCCAGGTTCGGGGCCCTCCGGAGAGGTAACACCCCTAGTCCTGCCGAGTGGGATGATAGGCTCAGAGGCCACAATGGTTACAATGGTGCTCCTGGAGCTGTTGGGTGGAGGAGGAAGAAGGAGCTAGCTTTCCTTCGGCCTCTCCGTGAGGATGTGTGTGTGGGTTGCTACTGAATCCTTCCTGGTGCCGACCGAGCTCTCCCTGCATGGAGGCCTCCTGGGGGGTCTTATAGCCCGACCCCCCAGGGTTACATGGGTAAACTATGCGCGCCGGGACCCGGGCGTCGGCGTCTGGAGCCGGCCGTGGGCCCGCCGGCTGCTCGTCACTGTGGCCCGTCGCCTCGAGCGTCACGGAGTGGACGGCGCATGCGCGCTCTGCAGAGGCGTGCAGGTGCTGACGCCGGCCGTCTCGATCAACAGGTCACGGAGTGGACGGTGCGTGCGCGCTCCGCAGAGGCATGCAGGTGCGGGCGTCGGCCGTCACGGTCAACAGGGTTGGCAGCTTTGCTGGCGCGCCCTCCCGAGACGGATTGCACTGTAGCCATGTTCTCCCGTCGTGGGGGACTGTCTTGTCGCCGGACGCGATGGGACGGACGCCGACCTATCGCCAGCCGGCTAGCGGACAGCCGGACCCGGCCCGGGGCCGGGCCTAGCCGGCTAGCGTTGAGAAGCCGGCCGGTTGGTCAGCCGGCGGGGAGGGGCACGGGTGCCCTGATCTTTTTTGAAAAGGGGCTCCGGGTTCGCTTGCCTACCCGGGGGTCATCCCCCCGACATGTCCACTACTGGAGGTAACTAATGATGAGGCATATAATGTCTTTATTGAACAAGTTGCAGCCAAGGTACGTGAACTTGATGATGAAAGAAAAAATTTATTCAGTAAGTTACCAGCTAAGTAAGAAGATACTTTTGAACCTACTATAGAGATTGAGATAGGACTTAATAAGTTCAGTGCTTTATGTGATCTAGGGGCAAGTGTTTCCACTATCCCCAAATCTGTTTATGATAGTCTCAATCTTGGTCCTTATGCTAATACTGAGATTATATTGAATATGGCTAACTCTACTTTTACTCAGGCAGCAGGCATTAAGCATGGAGTTATAGTTCAAATAAATGATTGGCCTGTCATGATTGATCTTGTTATAGTAGATATGCTTGAAGATCCAATTGCTCCTATAATTCTCGGTAGACCCTTTCTAAGGACTATCAAAGCTGTGATAAATGTGTTTGAGGGAAATGTTCATTTTGATTTACCATCTAAAGATCCCTTTATAAGGCATTTCCCCAGAAAAAAGAAATTGAAGACCTACACAGAAGGTGGCATCATTTTGAATGCCAGAAGCTATGGTCTCGGTGTTCTAGCACCACCTTGATCACCACTACGGTCGAGCTAACCGACCGAAAACAAGTGCTTCCTGGGAGGCAACCCACGCGAATAAAGTAGACAAGTAAGTTTTTATTTTTGTTTTTAATAAAAGAGTGATTGAAGTTCCGTATGAATAAGTAAGTTTGGAAGAGTCATTCTAATGAAGGCCTAGCCTTGTGCAAGATAAGTTATATTGATGTTTGAATGCCTAGAGATATGTCTATGTATTGTCTTGGAACTAACCCCGTAGGAGAGCAAAGAAAAAGAAATGTCTCGCAAGAGACAGATCAAAAGACGACGTTCAAAACGACCGCCAGCGGTCACATGAACTGCCGGAGGTTCCATCGCAAAACAACCAGAGACAGCAGGAGAGAAGACGGCGTTCCAAACGGGCGCGTGTGCCCGTTCGAGCGGTCATTTGACTCTTTTGCAGAAAACGAAGAAAATTCCAGAGTGTTTGACGGCGCTCCAAACGGGCGCATGCGCCCGTTCGAGAGGTCGTTTGACATCTTCAACCAGAAGCACAAAAAGAACAGAATGAAAGACGACGTTCAAAACGGACGCAAGCGTCCGCTTCAGCGGTCATTACATCTGCACGCAGGAAAAGGTGAGTTTAATCGGGTTAAAGACGACGTTCCATACGGGCGCTCGCACCCATATGAGCGGTCGTTTCACGCGGCGGCGGCTCCAATACACTAGAGGAAGGAGGTATTTCACCCCCATCTCTCTCTTTTCTTCTTCTTTTTCCTCCAAACCTCTCCAAACCCTAGCAAAACTTCACCCGATCTCTCTACTCGTTCATTTTCAGTTCGAATCCTTCCGTGTGATCGATCTACGGTATGTTTCTCCTCCGATCCCCAATTTATTTTTCGCGAATCCACGTTCTACATGCCTAGCATTGCCATGTTTAGGATATGCATATTTTTTATTCAAACTTGAGTTTGGCATGGATTTGTTGATGTTTTTAGAGGAGTAAGATGTTGTGAGCACCGTAGGATCATTATTGTTTCATTGTATTGGACTGAAAATTTGTTTTATAGATGTTTACACGGAGGTCTTCTCGCGTACGCGATGGTTCGAGTTCATCCACCGCACAACTGCAACAAGTTTTCACTCAGGGGATCGTCTTCACCAACCGTGGAGTAAGGAAGAAATTCCAGAAGCTCACAACAAGGAAGATCAAAGCAACCAGATGGGCTTGTGCGAATACTCTCGCCAAGGTAGGTATCACTCATGATTTTAATTTGCTTTGTCGTAATGCCGGGTTGCATCATTTTGTTTATCAGGGATGTGAGACTTATGAACGATTGATGCTTGAGTTTATTAGTACTCTCTCGCACAATGTTGGTTTAATGCCGAATGCATATGAGGAGGAGAGGATCACTTTCCGTCTCCTTGACCAAGAATTTAACATCACTTTTGTTGAGTGGTGTAACTACTTTGGTTTCCCCAACAATGATGATGATATTAGATATGTTTATGATTTCACTGGCCCGCACCCGAGGCAATCCTTTCTTCGGATGAGTCACCATAGCTCTAAGCATAGAGCCAGTTGCATTGAAAGTCCTGCTATACGTTACTTCTGCTATTATCACTAACTCGTTGCAGGCATGAGGAGAAGTTTCTAAGGTGAATGATGAGAAAATGCAAGTTCTCGGGAAAGCAGCAAACCTGGACGTCGGTTATTCGCCCAACCTAGGGGCAATACTTTTGCTACACCTCGCGCATCAAGCAAATCATGCACAAGGAGATATCGTGTGTGGAGGAGTGATCACCATGTTGGCCAACTCCCTTGGCCTCAACTACAATCATCTCCGTCCCATTGTCGGTAACACCCTTGTTAACATTCATGTTCTTACTAGCACCGGTATGATAGTAGTTCGTAATGGCCGTCATTGTATCAAAATTCCTGGAGTGGCGTACTTGTTACACATACCTATGCCTAACCGTTTCTCCATCGAGAATGGACAATTGCATTATGTTGCACAGGAAGGAGATGCAGCTTTTGACCAAGAAGGGCCAGAACCCGAACAAGTAGATGAAGAAGAACTCACCACCGACGAAGAGGAGGAGCAGCCCGAGCAAGACTACACCACCTACACGGACCTTAACAACCTCCAGGGCTCTATCCAAGATATGAGCAACCTCGCATCGTCCCTGAGAGGCACGGCCGCCTACATGAACATGAACTTCTCCAACTGGAGGCAGGAGTGGGATCCTGACCAACCGCCACAATGATCTCACCGGTTTGGGCTTGCAAGAGCCTAAGCTTGGGGGAGGTTATCACCACTTCCACATCAAGATGTGGCAGTATTTGAATAAGTTTTAATGAGGTTGTACTTAAGCTCGAGGAGGTTCAAAACACTCGTGTTGATTTGTTCCAACACTTTGCTTTTTATTTTTGCCTTTGCGATTTTTCGATTGCAAGTTAGTTTTCAAAAACCCAAAAATCAAAATAAAATAAAATTAGAATAAGCTTTGCTTTGCTCTTGTTCTTTATTTAGCCCCTTGGAGTTCGTTTACATTTTGTTTTCAGAGGAGTTGATCTATGCCAGGATAACGAGGAATGCAAGAGTAAGGAAGAGAAGTGTGTAAATTCGTAACCGTGAAGGTATGTCCTACGACCCCTGTCTTTTGCACTTGGATACTTAGAGTAGCTATAGTAGTTGTATGTGTGATATGTGTAGATGTCAGTAAGTCTTGATAGTTGATACAAAGGTTTTGCTCTAGTAGCTGAAATAATTTTGTAGCCTTTGTTTTCTTTAGTTTAGACAACTAAGACTTGTCGTGGGACAGTTTTTGAATGAAATGTTATTAACCAAGTATAACTTTGCACAAGAGAAAGTCTCTCAAGACTTGAGAGTTGAGAAATTGTAGTGGAAGTGATGTTTAACATGCTCAACCCCATGTTGTTAATTTTAATAGACTTGATATCACTTGTGGATTAAATTGTCTAGAGGAACTTAGTTGAAAGGTGGGTGAGATTATGCCAAAAATCTGTGTTGTATATCTCAACATGGTGTTACAGCCTCCGGCTGGTGCCATGGCCTTTGCTACTATATACGCATTTACGTGTATAAATGTGGCTTCGTCACCCTTCTTGATGTTATGCTGAGGACTCCGCTGGCCAATGAACGATCCACCAAGAGCGACAGCTCGGATTTCGGCTATGAGTTTTTTACCGTACGTAGTGGCAACACTATAAACGAATATTATTCGGCTTTCTCTTGAGTGGGTGTGTATGTGGTAAATAAAGGGGACTGATCAAAAGAGCTCGAAAGAGACATTATTGCTAAAGGTCCATAGTTCCCAAACATTAAGCCATGGTGAAAACCTATGCATGATCACTTATTTGGCATAATCTCCTTCACGTGACAATCAAAGTTCCATCAAACAATGATTGAAACAAAGTGCTTAAGAGCCTAGAGGAGGAGGCAATTGTGGGTGTACTCATGAGCACTTGAGCATCATATTTTACTACATGCTTTCTACTCCCTAACTTATGTTTTCATGGCTCTATCTAAAGAAACTCTTCCGTGCATTCCTGGCAAGCAAGTGTTTTCTAGATTAAATGAAATGAAGTGTTGCAAAGTTGTTTTATCTAGTAGATCAGAAACTTTGTGTTGATTATCTTTGCTTCACTAACACCGGCACTATAACCATGCCACCGCTATATCTATGATAAGTTTTCAGGTCAAGAAGCGGAGGGCTATCTAGGCATACCAATCGTAAGTGAACCAAAACCTTCTCGTTATTTCAGTTTAAACAACTGAGTTCCTTATGCTTCAGATTTCTCTCTATGTTGCTCGAGGACGATCAAGTTTAAGGTTGGGGGAGTTGATGAGTGATATTTTTACACTCATTTCAACCTTGTTTAAACCGAGATATTTCATTAAAAGAGAGATATTTGCTCCGATATTGTCACTAATGGCTGATAAGTGCAAGGGATTCCAAAAATCCTCTCTTTGATATTTTTCCACAGGAAATGGGCTAAAAAGGGAAGAAATCACGTGGGAGAAAGGAAAGAAAGGAAAATGGAGTAGAGATAAATCACCAGGAGGCGCCAGAAGGCCGCCAGAGTCAAAGACGGCGTTCCATGTGACCGCACGCCCTCGCATGAGCGGTCGTTTGGCATGGAAACCGAGGCAGGTCGTCACCTGAACAACTATTATAAAGGGGACCCAGTCGAAATGTGAACAGGAGAGCATCGGGAGAACGTCGAGCACAGCCAGAACCTCTTCATCATCATCTTCATCCACAAACCCTAGCCGCCGCCATTTTCATCTCCATCGCCATCTCCACCACCATAGTGCTCTCTGTCGGTACTAAAACCGGCAGATCTCGGGTAGGGGGTCCCGAACTGTGGATCTTGGAGTCAATGGGTAACAGGGAACGTAGAGACAACGTTTACCCAGGTTCGGGCCCTCTCGAAGAGGTAAAACCCTACGTCCTGCTTGGTTGTATTGAAGTGTTGGTATGACAATTACAGAGTTGATCTACATCGAGATCAGATGGACTAGACCCTAGGTGGGTATATCGATAATGGTTCGCCCCTCCACGGACTAAAACCCTCTGGTTTATATAGACACCAGGGGTACCTAGGGTTACATATGGTCGGTTGCCACCAGGGGATAAACATGCCGGTCACGCTAAACTTTTCTTGGAGGAGACGCCAAGTCTTCGGAGGTTTCCTTATGGAGCACGGGGTCGCCCGTAGTCCGGCCTTCCTTCGATGAATTAGGAGCGGCCCATGAGTACGGCCCACGAGAGACAAGCCGGCGGCGTGAGGACCCCTTAGTCCGGGACACCCTCAGTAGCCCCCGAACTAGCCTCCAATGCCGAGGTCGATAATCTTCATCAGCTCCATGCTTCCAAAGTCTTCGGCTTGAGGGGCGAGTTCCTTCCATCACCAATGTCCGGCTGATAATAGTTCGGCCGCCCACAATCCTTCGGTTAGCGAGGTATTGCGGGGCCCGTCGTATCATTTTCTTCATTCAGAATTAATGACGCCCCTCGATTTCCATGCACCAGAGGCGGCAAACGGTCCAAAAGTTTTTTACAGAAATGCCACTCTAGGGGAAAAATGCCTATTTAACAGGCTAAGGGCGTGGAGGTTAACACACCCCACCTCCTGCCATCTTTCCCCAAATCACCGAGAGGCCATAGTCAACAAACCTTAAACAATGGCGAGTGCTCCAGGCTCCTCCTCACGCCCTCACGATCCCCTTCAAGGTGATTGGGCGAGCTGCTCAGTTTCCCGCATTCGACTGGGCAGCCTCGAGACACAGGGGTATCTACCCGTATTAGATCTCACGTCCACCCGCCCCGGATTGACTTCTGTAAACGGCTAGGCTTTTGCGGAGAACTTCCCCGCCGCACGCGGGGAGGAATGGGTATGCTTCGTGCCCTTCCTCTTACGGGGTTTAGGCTTTCCCATTCACCCCTTCCTGAGGGGTTTACTAGAATTTTATGGGATCCAGCTCCACCATCTCACCCCAGGCTCAATTCTGCACATCTCAGGCTACGTTGCCCTTTGTGAGATGTTTCTGCGATGTGAAGCCCATTTCAAATTATGGAGGAAATACTTCTGCCTTGTCCCTCGCACCCAAGGAGGGACAATCTATGAGGTCGGTGGAGCCGAAGTGTGGCGCATCGCCGGAACAAGGTATCCTATAGGGACCCCCAAGAAGGATGCCGAGGAGTGGACCTCGGAGTGGTTCTATATAGAAGACGTCCCCCTATTCGATCCAGCTCGGAGGGGGCTACCAGAATTCTCACTTGCTTCTCTGAAGAAGCGGTTCAACTGGCGACCGAAGAGCTCTTCCCAAGAGGAAAGTGCCGAAGTAGCGCACCTAGCCGCTCAAGTAAGGTGGCTAGCCCATAATGGGTTGACCATTATTGATGTGATGGCCGCGGCCATTACTAGGTGCGTTCAACCTCTTCAACAAAGGGTGCACCCTCTATGGAGTTACAACGGGAGGAATGACTCGACCTGATACACACGGAAGGGGCCTGCCGACCAGGCGGCACTTCTACTTGTAGCTTGCGTTGGTATTATCCCCAAAGAGGAAGGGATGATGCACCACAGTAGAGATAAGTATTTTCCTCAGTTATGAAACCAAGGTTATCGAACCAGTAGGAGAATCACGCAACACCTCGTTAGGAGTACCTGCACACAAACAACAAATCCTTGCACCCAACGCAAACGAGGGGTTGTCAATCCCTCGGCGGTTAATTGCAAGATTAAATTGTATGTGATAGATAGATAGATTGAACAAAAATACAAAATAAAATAAATAAAATAAAATGGCAGCAATATTTTTAGGGTTTTAGTAATATGATTTAGATAGACCCGGGGGGCATAGTTTTCACTAGAGGCTTCTCTCGAGAAAATAGCATACGGCGGGTAGACAAATTACTGTTGGGCAATTGATAGAAAAGCAAATAATCATGACGATATCCAAGGCAATGATCATGTATATAGGCATCACGTCTGAGACAAGTAGACCGACTCCTGCCTGCATCTACTACTATTACTCCACACATCGACCGCTATCCAGCATGCATCTAGTGTATTAAGTCCATAAAGAACGGAGTAATGCCTTAAGAACGATGACATGATGTAGACAAGATAAACTCACGCATGAATAAACCCCATCTTTTTACACTTAATAGCAATGATACATACGTGTCATGTCCCATTCTGTCACTGGGATTGAGCACCGCAAGATCGAACCCATTACAAAGCACCTCTTCCCATGGCAAGATAAATCAATCTAGTTGGCCAAACCAAATCAATAGATCGGAGAAGAAATACGAAGCTATAATAATCATGCATAAAAGAGATCAAAGAAGACTCAAATAATATTCATGGATAATCTGATCATAAACTCACAATTCATCGGATCCCAACAAACACGCTGCAAAAAGTGATTACATCTGATAGAACTCCAAGAACATCGAGGAGAACATTGTATTGAAGATCAAAAAGAGAGAAGAAGCCATATAGCTACTAACTATGGACCCGAAGGTCTGTGGTAAACTACTCATGCATCATCGGAAGGGCGGCAAGGTTGATGTAGAGCCCCTCTGTGATCGATTCCCCCTCCGGCGGAGTGCCGGAGAAGGCCTCCAGATGGGATCTCTCGAGAACAGAAACTTGCGGCGGCGGAAAAAGTATTTCATGGACTCCCCTGAGGGTTTTTGATTTTTTCTGAATTTATAGTGGAAGAATTAGGTCAAACAGAGCTCTGTGGGCCCCACGAGGTATCAGGGCACGCCTGCCCCCTCCCCCCAGGCGTGCCCTGGTGCCTCGTGAGCACCCCCTGGGGCTTCTGGCCTCCTCCCGAAGCTTCTAGTGTTTATCTTGTCCAGAAAAAAATCTCCAAAAAGTTTCATGGCATTTGGACTTTGTTTGGTATTGATTTTCTGTAAAACAAAAACAGGGCAGAAAACAGCAACTGGCACTGGGCACTAAGTTAATAGGTTAGTCCCAAAAAATGATATATAATTGATGTAAATGTATATAAAAACATCCAAGATTGATAATATAACAACATGGAACAATCAAAAATTATAGATACGTTGGAGACGTATCAGCATCCCCAAGCTTAAGTCCTGCTCGTCCTCGAGTAGGTAAATGATAAAAACAGAATTTTTGATGTGGAATGCTGCATATCATATTCATCACGTATTCTTTTGTTTTATAGCATGGACATTGGACTTGAATGATTCAAAGCAATAGTCTATAATTTGACGTGAAGATATAAATACTCAAGCATGCTAACAAGGAATCATGTCTTTCAAAATATCAACGCTAAAGAAAGTTATCCCTAGCCCATTGTGCTCAATCATTGATCCATTCATGAAACACACTCAAATTTTAGCTACATCCAATGCACAAGTATGACAATAGTGCTCTCTAGTTGGTGCTTTATAAGAGAAGATGGAGACTCGAGTAAAAATAAAAATTGCATAAAAGTAAATAGATAGGCCCTTCGCAGAGGGAAGCAGAGATTTGTCAAATGTGCCAGAGCTCAAGGCTTAAATTAGAGAGAGAAAAATATTTTGAGAGGCATGCTTTTCCTGTCAATGAAAACGACCGAGAATTCCCATTATTTTCCATGCTAGACACATCATAGGCGGTTCCCAGACAGAAAGTAAAGTTTATTTCCTTTCCACCATTCTTTCACAATCCATGCCTAGCCGTATCCACGAGTGCCCTCCAAACCAACACTTTCCAAGGAATTTTGTTGTTATTAATTTTGATTTCATTGTGGGACTGGGCATCCCTATTACCAACCATCCTCTCGTGCAATGACAAGTGGATAAACACTCATCGTGAGAATAACACACCTAGCATGGAAAATAATGGCCACCCCCTGCCGCTTCATGAGCGGTACAGGCACACAAAACAGAAAAATTATTTTGAAAATTAGAGTTGGGACATGCAAATTTACTTGGAACGGCATTGAAATACCGCATATAGGTAGGTATAGTGGACTCATTTGGCACAACTTGGGTTTAAGGATTTTGGATGCACAAGCAGTATTTCCGCTTAGTACAAATGAAGGCTAGCAAATAGATTGAGAAGCAACCAACCAAAAAATGAAAACGGTCATAAACATGCATTGAACATAACTAACACCGAAGAATGCACCATAAGTAGGATATAATTTCTTTGCATAACTATTGACTTGATGTGCATGCATAGGGAATAACAAACCTTAACACTAATATTCTTACTAAATCACAATTACTCACTAACATGACTCACATATTATCATTTCCATATCGCAAAACTATTGCAAGGAATCACACTTATCATATCCAATGATCTATACAAAAGTTTTTATTATATCCCTCTTGAATATTCATCACTTTGGGACCAAATTCATATCTTGTGCAAATTACCGTTACTATCATCAACTCTCAAAAAGATTTAAGTGAAGCATGAGAGTGCAAATATTTCTTCAAAATTTTAATCTTATCAACTCTCAAAATAATATAAGTGAAGCATGAGAGTTTATTTATTCAAAATTTCAATCAAATCTCAAAATAATATAAGTGAAGCATGAGAGTTTATTTCTTCAAAATATAGCCACCACCGTGCTCAAAAAGATTTAAGTGAAGCACTAGAGCAACTGCCTAGCTCAAAAAAAATTAAGTGAAGCACATAGAGTATTCTAGCAAATGATGATAAACGTGTGGCTCTCTGAAGATAGGTGTGTTCAGCAAAGATGATTGTGACAAACTAAAAAGCAAAAAAAGCAAAGACTCACATAATACAAGATGCTCCAAGCAAAACACATATCATGTGACGAATAAAAATATAGCTGCAAGTAAAATTACCGATGGTTGGTAGAAGAAAGAGGGGATGCCTTCCGGGGCATCCCCAAGCTTAGACGCTTGAGTCTTCCTTGAATATTACCTTGGGGTGCCTTGGGCATTCCCAAGCTTAGGATCTTACTACTCCTTATTCCTTCATCCATCGTGATCTCACCCAAAACTTGAAAACTTCAATCACACAAAACTCAACAAAACCTTTGTGAGATCCGTTAGTATAACAAAATAAATCACTACTTTAAGTACTGTTGCAAACCTATTCATATTTTATTTTTTCATTATACCTACTGTACTCTAACTTCACCATGGCTTATACCCCCCGATACAATCCATAGTTTCATCAAAACAAGCAAGTAGTGCATCAAAAACAGAATCTGTCAAAAACAGAAAACTCTGTAGCAATCTATTTAAAAACCATACTTCTCCAACTCCAAAAATTCTAAAAAATTAGGAAAATGTGGGAAATTCATATACCAATATTGTGTAAAAATTTCAGATTTTTTTGACGCTCCAGTACAGAAAACAAATTCGGGCACTGGACGCAAAACTTTCTGTTTTCCAAACAGCATCAATTATACTATCTTCCAAATCATCCTAAAGGCTTTACTTGGCACAAACACTAATTAAAAACACAAAAACACAATCATACCAGTAGCATAATTGTGAAAACACACAATAACAGAAAAAAAATTATTTTATTCATTGGGTTGCCTCCCAACAAGCGCTATTGTTTTATGCCCCAAGCTAGGCATAATGCATAGTTTCAAGTATTGTCATCTTTGCTTTTAGTAATCTTTATAGGAGTTTTCTCAAAACTGGAAGGTTCTTTACGCTTCCCATTATTCTCAAAAAAAGAGGCATTTTTAAGATCTAAAATATCCAATCGCTTATTGCATAAAGAAATCAAAGTGTTCGTGCGATTGAGATTTCCACTAATATTTTTAAGAGGCTCGTTAGACTTTTGCAACTCAACCAAATTTTTCTGCATATCACCCAATTTTTCTAATATTTGAGCCCCCTCTTGAGTAAAAGCAAAACCCTTTTGTGGTGGTGGAATCCCCAATATGCCTTCTATTATTTCATAGGCTGTATTGGCCTCACTCTCAATAAAATTCCCTTTTGCGGCAAAATCCAAAAGTTGTCTATGATGCATGGTTAAACCTATATAGAAATTGTGAAGCAAAATTTTTAAATCCACTATAATAGAGCAAACACGGTAAGATTCCATTAACCTATACCAAGCATCTTTAAGATTTTCTCCTTGTTTCTGTTTGAAGTAAAGCACTTCAAAATCCGGGGACAAAGGAGGGATAGTTACGCTAGTCATGATGACAAGATGAGCAAATCAAAGAGGCAAACAAGAAAAAGGCAAACGGAAAATATTTTTGTATTTTTGTAAAAGCGTTTTAGAAGTGGGGGAGATGAAAACAAGAGGCAAATGGAAAATAAAGTAAATGCAAGGAGATGAGAGTTTATGCAAAGGTACTTGATAGATGTTGATGATGTCTCCCCGGCTACGGCGCCAGAAATTCTTCCTGCTACTTGTAGCTTGCATTGGTATTGTCCCCGAAGAGGAAGGGATGATGCAGCACAGTAGAGATAAGTATTTCATCGGTAATGAAACCAAGGTTATCGAACCAGTAGGAGAATCACGCAACACCTCGTTAGCAGTACCTGCACACAAACAACAAATCCTTGCACCCAACGCAAACGAGGGGTTGTCAATCCCTCGGCGGTTAATTGCAAGATTAAATTGTATGTGATAGATAGATAGATTGAACAAAAATACAAAATAAAATAAATAAAATAAAATGGCAGCAATATTTTTTGGGTTTTAGTAATATGATTTAGATAGACCCAGGGGCCATAGTTTTCACTAGAGGCTTCTCTCGAGAAAATAGCATACGGTGGGTAGACAAATTACTGTTGGGCAATTGATAGAAAATCAAATAATCATGATATCCAAGGCAATGATCATCTATATAGGCATCACGTCCGAGACAAGTAGACCGACTCCTACATGCATCTACTACTATTACTCCACACATCGACCGCTATCCAGCATGCATCTAGTGTATTAAGTCCCTAAAGAACGGAGTAACGCCTTAAGAACGATGTCATGATGTAGACAAGATAAACTCACGCATGAATAAACCCCATCTTTTTACCCTTAATAGCAACGATACATATGTGTCATGTCCCTTTCTGGCACTGGGATTGAGCACCGCAAGATCGAACCCATTACAAAGCACCTCTTCCCATGGCAAGATAAATCAATCTAGTTGGCCAAACCAAATCAATAGATCGGAGAAGAAATACGAAGCTATAATAATCATGCATTAAAGAGATCAGAGAAGACTCAAATAATAGTCATGGATAATCTGATCATAAACTCACAATTCATCGGATCCCAACAAACACACCGCAAAAAGTGATTACATCGGATAGAACTCCAAGAACATCGAGGAGAACATTGTATTGAAGATCAAAAAGAGAGAAGAAGCCATCTAGCTACTAACTATGGACCCAAAGGTCTGTGGTAAACTACTCACGCATCATCGGAAGGGCAGAAAGGTTGATGTAGAGCCCCTCCGTGATCGATTCCCCCTCCGGCGGAGTGCCGGAGAAGGCCTCCAGATGGGATCTCTCGAGAACAGAAACTTGCGGTGGCGGAAAAAGTATTTCGTGGACTCCCCTGAGGGTTTTTGATTTTTTCTGAATTTATAGTGGAGGAATTAGATCAAACAGAGCTCTGTGGGCCCCACGAGGTACCAGGGCGCGCCCCCCCCCCCAGGCGCGCCCTGGTGCCTCGTGGGCACCCCCTGGGGCTTCTGGCCTCCTCCCAAAGCTTCTAGTGTTTATCTTGTCCAGAAAAAAATCTCCAAAAATTTCGTGGCATTTGGACTTCGTTTGGTATTGATTTTCTGTAAAACAAAAACAGGGCAGAAAACAACAACTGGCACTGGGCACTAAGTTAATAGGTTAGTCTCCAAAAATGATATATAATTGCTGTAAATGTATATAAAAACATCCAAGATTGATAATATAACATCATGGAACAATCAAGAATTATAGATACGTTGGAGATGTATCAGGCACTAGCAGTCGTCCTGGCCGATCTCTTCAAGGGGGAAGAGCAAGAGTTTGCTTGACTAAAGCCCAAAGATGGCTTCTCGAGCTATAAACCCATCGAAGCGGGAGTTCAACTACACTTTATAGCTCGGATGGTATGCCAATTTTCCTTAATCAGATATTTAATTTATCCGAACAGAGCTGGAGGCGCTGGATCGACACAGTGAGTTGCCCTGCTCCTCAACCGGAGAGCCATTCTCATGACGATGACCTTGGGTTTCACGACGATCCCAAAACGTCGATCGATTTTGAGGAGGGAGTCTTCTACCAGGAGAGTCTCGACGGCTCTAAAGTGGCCCTTTTGGCCGATCACCCCGGGACACTTCCCTCCTCCGCTGTAAGTGACCAACAGGCTTCTTCTCAAAAAAGATGCTCAGCTCCTGTGGCTCCGAGTACACTGACTACTACTCCAAAGGGCCGCCGCACAACGCGCCGGACATCTGCGAGAGCGGCGCCGGTGGCTCCAGCGGCGAGTGGCCGCAGGGCGTCCAAGCGTGCAGTGCCAACGGGAGTCACGTCATCCGTGCCCCCCCCAAAGAGGTAACGTATCCGCTGTACTTTTAGTGTCTTTATCTTCGATAACCGTTGTGAACAATTTTCTCTGCTGTGACCTGCATGCGATATGTTGAAGCACTCTCGCCCGAGGACGTTGAAGAGGTGCCGGGGGGTGACCCAAGACCGAGGTCCCCGGTTGTGGCCGGCGTTACTTCAGAGGTCCCTGTCGAGAACCAACATCTAGAGGACTCAGGGGGGCGTCTCAGTCACCAACTCCAAGGTCGAAAGCGTGATGAATCACCGGCGGTGAAAGGTATTGCTACGGCACTCTGCGTTTTCCAATCAGGAGTTTAACGCTCTTAGTTCGGTAGACGCGTACCTCGGAGCTGCCCGAATGGGACTCGAGGGGGTAGTTAAACTTCTGTCTGCCAGTCTGCAGGTATGCCATTGGTTTTGATAACCAGTTGCCTAACCCAGTAGCCCCCGAGCCTTAATTTGGGCGGGACGGCCGAGTTAAGGGTCCGATGTTATAATGCCGTGCTATGGTGCAAACTGTTCGGGAACAGAACAAAAAGTTGGCGGAAGACCTCGGGCTGACGCAAACACAGTTGAAATTTGTGGAGGCCGAGGTAGATGGGGTCAAGAAATTGACCAGAGAGGCACATGGTAAGTGACAGACTTAAATGTGTCTAATAAAGAATTTTATGGAACACCTTTTCTAATGAAAGATTGGTCCATAGCAGACGAGTCGATAAATCAACTGCAGAAGGATATGGACGCTGCCAGAGAAGCTCAAAGGTATGCGGAGTCACAGCAAGAGGCTGGCTACCGCGTGCTGACCTGAAGTCATGAGGAAAGGGATAAGCTCAAGGCGGAAAATCAACAACAGACCCAAGAAATTGAGAGCTTGAAAACTCAACTGGCTCTATCCCAGGGGGAGAACCAGAGACTGAAAGCTAGCATGTTTGGTGAGTGCAACCTAGCTTTTCGATACATAGACTGCATGTATTATACAGCTATATAAACAATGCCATGTATCTTTTTAGTTCTCCTTACCGGACGCCCCGAAGAGGAGGTCAGCTCTTTCGGACGGGACCTGCTGAAGGAGCTATCCGCCGCACATGAGCGGGCCCGAAAAGCTATGAAGAGCATGTTCAAGTCGTTGTGGCCTGGCGAGGCGGCTCCGGAAGGGATGACCAAACTTGCTAATCGATTTAAAGGAGCTCGGCACCGCTTTGAGCTATGGAAAATATTAGCTTGTCGAGAGGGAGCGCGGGAGGCTTGGGCAATGGCTCAGACCCGCTTCACCAAGCTTGATCCGGGACATTTGGCTCGGGTTGGGCCGGTAGAGCCGGATGGGCAGGAAGTGCCCCTACATTTGGTATATGACCAAGTGATGCCTGCTGCTTGGCTTTCCCAGGAAGATTGCGCCCTGGAGACCTCAATAGATGGCCTTGACCGAGAGTAGTGCTTTGATTCTATGTATCTATGTACTTTACATCAAATATTCTCCAAACCGTGCTTTAAACGTTGTCTTAACCGGCCATCGGCTTCTGCCTCCTCAGCCAGCGGCCGAGGAGTGTTTCCTACTACGTGATCCGAGAACATCGGAAAAACACTTCGGAGAACCAGGCAATCTGGCCATTTGGTGCAAACAGACAAAACATGCTCAGGGAGTCATGTTATATTACTTTTTAACGTAAGAAACATCTTCCGAACAAAATAGTTCCTCCATGGGTTCCTTTCCTCGGGTTGTCATGTTGACCATGGGCGTACAACCTAATACCCGAAATATACAGGTAATGGTTACTTCAGGAAAATAACCCCGGAATTTGGTAATAACTACCAATTATTTTCACTTCCCTCGTGGCCGACCAATTATATTCTTAAGAATGCTAGCTTTCGGCTTCACCCGTCTGAGGTACGCACCCGGGTAATCCGGACGTAACAATCACAGAGGTGCTCCCTTTACTCCCTAGCCGAACAATCGGGAACATAGGGAGTAAGCACAGGAGCGAGGCAACCCAGCTTGGCCAAATCTTAAGTCAAATCAATGCATATGATGGCTTTAAAACGATACTGGAAGGTTGCAAACATGACAAGACTGATGGTTGCACAAAGGATGTATTACCGGCTTCGTAAAAGAAGCCCCCAGGTAAAAATTGTGGTACATTTGAAGATGTTCGCCGAGAAAAACTTAACGTAGTATGGCTTGACCGAACACGACCTGGGAAATACTTAGCCAAATGAGAAAGAGAAAACATAAATCCGAGAAGGATAGACCGAAGAGGGTGATGTCGCTGGTCTGGCCGTCGAAGCGCCGAAGCCGAGCTGCGTTCCATGGGTTTGGTTCCAGGCGATTGTCCTTTGGGTCGCGGAGACGATACGCTCCCCCTGCGAGTACCTGATCAATTATGAAGGGCCCCTCCCATTTGGGCGATAGTTTATGCTTCTGCTTCTCCGGGAGGCGCAGGACGAGGTCGCCCACTTTATATGCCTTCGCCCGTACTTCCCTACTTTGATAGCGCCTGGCCTGCTGCTGATAAAAAGCAGAACGAGCCCGAGCGACATCGCACTCTTCTTCCAAGGCGTCCAGGTCATCTTGCCAATCCAGCTCGGCCTCCCTTTCTTCATACATGCGTACTCGAGGTGCGTCATGAATAAGGTCGCTAGGGAGAACAGCCTCTGCCCCATACACCATGAAGAACGGTGTATAGCCTGTGGATCGATTGGGAGTGGTGCGCAGGCCCCATAATATGGAGTCGAGTACCTAAACCTACAGAGCCTCGACTCTGGGTATATCACCCTCATACCTAAAATTCAGTCTCCTGAAATAGCGAACGACTTCAGACCCATCACGTTGCTCAATTGCTGTCTGAAGCTCATCACCAAACTCCTTGCTAATCGCCTGCAGAAAGTAATACTTCAGATAATCCATAGAAATCAATATGGGTTCATTAAGGGGCGTTCAATCCAGGATTGTCTCGCTTGGGCGTTTGAGTACATACATCAATGCCAATCTTCAGGTCGTGCTTGCTGCATCTTGAAGTTAGACTTTGCTAAAGCCTTTGACACTATTGAACATGATCCCATGATTGAGATCATGCGTCATATGGGATTTAATGATAAATGGTTGCAATGGATCAGGTGCATCTTCTCCTCGGGTACATCTGCGGTGCTCCTCAATGGCACGCCAGGGAGACAGTTCACGTGTAAGTGTGGAGTGAGACAGGGTGACCCGCTGTCCCCTTTGATTTTCGTCCTAGCTGCTGATTTGCTGCAATCAGCCGTCAATGATCCTTGTTCACAGGGCCTCCTACAATTCCCGATCCCGACGCCCAATAATGATTACCCGATCATACAATACGCAGATGATACAATTGCTGTATTGCCGGCTTGCTCGCAACAAGCGCAGCGTCTGAAAGAAATCCTGGTGAAATACGCAACATCTGTGGGGCTCAAGATCAACTTACATAAATCAACCCTAGTGCCGATAAACTTGGATCAAGATTCTGCAACGCAGCTGTCCAGAATCTTTGGATGTGTCTTGGGACATATGCCGTTTACATACCTAGGCCTACCAAGGGTACAACACGGCCCTCGATCAATGATCTCATGCCACTGGTTGCTTCTGTCCAAAGAAGAGTGCCGGCGGCTGCATCGCTTCTTGACTATGGGTCCAAGCTCACACTGGTAAACTCTATGGTCACCTCTTTAGCAGTCTATGCAATGTGCTCGATCAAGTTAAACCCTACAATCATAGAACACATTGATAAGCTTCGCAGAGCATGCCTGTGGAGGAAGAGAACTGATGATGGAATGAAAGGTAACTCTCTTGCGGCGTGGGACCTTGTCTGTAGGCCAAAAACTCGTGGTGGTCTTGGTATCATCACTATGAAAGTTCAAAACCAAGGGTTGATGTTAAAGCAGTTACACAAATTCTATAATAAATGGGACATCCCTTAGGTGAAACTGATTTGGACAGCGTACTATGAAGGCAGAATACCTCATGCCACTGATCCCTGTGGTTTGTTCTGGTGGCGAGACCTCTTGCAATTAACTGATATTTACAGAGGTGTCACGAGAACTGAGGTGGTCAGCGGGGATACGATCCTCTTCTGGAAAGATGCTTGGAGTGACGATATCATCTCTAAAACCCACCCAAGGGCGTTCTCCTTTACAAGAGAACCTGACATGTCTGTCAAGCAGCTGCTGTCATGTGAAAGATTGGGACAGGTATTCCATCTGCCTCTTTCAATAGAAGCAAAAGAGGAAGTGCGTGGTCTGCAGGTTCTGACCACTGGTGTTAACTTGCATGATGGCAATGACATCTAGAGATGCATCTGGGGGGGCACAATATTCAAGTTGGCAAGATATTACGACCATTGCTTCAGTCAAATGCAGGTGGATGAGGCGTTCAGCTAGATATGGAAATCAAAATGCACCATGCAATGGAAAATGTTTCTGTGACTCTTACTGGCAGACCGTTTGAATACTCGAAATATGCTGAGAAGAAGGCACTACAGAATTCAAGATGATGACTACTCCTGCTTGTTGTGTGATCATGCTCCTGAGGAAGATGTTGTACATCTATTTTTCAAGTGCCCGTTTAGTGTAAACTGCTGGAATGCTCTGGGTATCATCTGGTCAGATGGTTATTGCAGATTGAGTTTGATACATGCAGGGAAATCTAGCTGGAACCGGCCCATGTTCATGGAAGTGTTTGCGGTGGCTACTTGGGGGATCTGGAAAGAACGTAATGATAAGCTCTTCAGGGGAGTGCAACCGACCTTGGACTCCTGGAAGGCTCGCTTCAGAAATGATTTCTCCATGATGATCCATAGAGCAAAGCAGGGACTATAGCCTTTCATCCTGTTGATTGTAAACATATTGTAAACTACTGCTTAGTTTGTGTACTACCACCTCCGCACCACCCTCCCCCCCTCTCTTCCCCTAACTCCATCATGTAACCTAGCTCTTCTGGACTGTTTTGATCGGCTGACTAACTAATATAAAAGTCAGTGGGTGCCTTACCCACTGTCATCAGGTTTCAAAAAAAATGGAGTCGAGCTCCTCCACCCAGTGGCAATCAGACTCTTTTAAAGAACGGACCAAACGGGGCTTAATGCCGCTCAAAATTAGTCCATTAGCTCGCTCGACTTGTCCATTGGACTATGGGTGGTATACAGAGGCATAGTCAAGCTTAATGCCTAAGTTAGCGCACCAGTCCTTTACTTCCTGGGCAGTAAAATTGGATCCATTGTCCGTTATTATGCTATGGGGGACACCGTAACGGTGAACCACGCCGGATATAAAATCGATGACCGGCCCAGACTTGGCTGAGGTTACTGGTTTCGCCTCAATTCATTTTGTGAATTTGTCGACCATAACGAGTAGATATTTCTTTTTCTTGGTCTCCCCTTTAAGTGGTCCGACCATGTCCAGCCCCCAGACCACAAAAGGCCAAGTGATCGGTATCGTCCAAAGAGCCGTGGGGGGCATGTGACTTTGATTTGCGAAGAGCTGGCATCCAACACAATGTTGGACCAATGTTTGGGCGTCTGCGTGGGAAGTGGGCCAAAAGAACCATGCTCGGAAGGCCTTGCTGACCAAGGCCCGAGCTGCCGCGTGGTGACCGCCCATGCCAGCGTGAATCTCGGCCAAGAGCTGTCTCCCTCCTCTTCAGATACACATCTTTGGAGGACACCGGCGGTGCTTTTCTTGTACAGTTCACCCTCATGGACCTTGTAGGCTTTAGATTGCCGAATTATGCGCCTTGCCTCAGTCTGGTCATTGGGTAGCTCTTGGCGGAGGAGATAGGCGAGGAAGGGCTCGGTCCATGGCGCGATTATTGCCATGACTTCATGGGCCGAAGATGTTTCTTTGATTGCTGAGCCCCCGATAATTCCTTCGTCTGGTTCAATGATTGGAGTGATGAGCTCTTTAGAGGCCTTGGTTTCAGCGTCCTTGCCATCATCCTGCCACACCACGGACGGCTTGAAGAGTTGTTCCAAAAAGGTGTTTTCAGGAACATGATTGCGTTTAGCGCCCATTCGAGCAAGGACATCGGCAGCTTGGTTGCTGTCTCTAGAGACATGATGGAACTCCAGCCCTTCAAACCGGGCGGATATTTTTAGGACGGCATTGCGATATGCTGTCATTTTTGGGTCTTTTGCGTCGAATCCACCGTTGACTTGAGAGATGGCGAGATTAGAGTCTCCCCGTACCTCGAGCTGCTGTACACCCATTGACACTGCCATCCGAAGTCCATGCAACAGAGCCTCGTATTCGGCGGCGTTGTTAGAGTCGGTGTACATGATCTGCAGTACATACCGGATATTGTCGCCAGTGGGAGATGTGAGAACCACTCCAGCCCCAAGTCCGGTGAACATTTTGGAGCCGTCGAAGTACATCATCCAATGCGAATACGTACTGTACTCTCTAGGGAGCTCAGCTTCCATCCATTCTGCCACAAAATCCGCCAACACCTGAGATTTAATAGCTCGGCGCGGTCAGTATATGATTTCAAAGGGGAGGAGCTCAATGGCCCATTTGGCAATATGGCCTGTGGCGTCCCTATTGTTAATTATATCATTCAGGGGTACTTCGGATGCCACCGTGACTGAACACTCTTGAAAATAGTGTCGGAGCTTTCGGGATGCCATGAAAACTGCGTAGGCGATCTTCTGGTAATGCGGGTACCTTGTTTTACACGGGGTAAGCACTTCAGATACATTGTAGACTGGCTTCTGCACCTGGAGCTTGTGACCCTCTGCCTCTTGTTCAACGATGAGAACTGCACTGACCACCTGGTTTGTGGCCGAAATGTATAGCAGCATTGGCTCACCTAAGCTGGGTGCTACCAAGATGGGGTTGCTAGCCAGTAATGTTTTAATTTCCTCTAGTGCAGCCGCTGCCTCGCTAGTCCATTCAAAGTTTTTGGTCCGTTTAAGCAACCTATAAAGTGGTAGGGCCTTTTCTCCAAGGCGTGAGATAAAGCGGCTCAAGGCTGCCACGCAGCCGGCCAGTTTTTGGACGTGCTTTAGCTCGGTAGGAACCGCTAGCTGGGACAGTGCCCAGATTTTGTCCGGGTTAGCCTCTATTCCTCTATGGGAAATAATAAATCCGAGCAGCTTGCACGTAGGCACTCCGAAGACACACTTGTTCGGATTGAGCCGTATATCGAAAGTTCGCAGACTGTCGAAGGTTTGACGGAGGTCGTCCACCATTTGACTAATTTGTTTGGTTTTGATAACCACGTCGTCCACATATGCCTCGACCGTTTTGCCAATCTGTTTTTCTAGACATGTTTGGATCATGCGCTGGTATGTAGCACCTGCGTTTTTTAATCCGAAGGGCATTGTGTTGAAACAGAACGGCCCATAGGGGGTGATGAAGGCTGTGGCTGCTTGATCGGACTCCTTCATTTTAATTTGATGGTATCCGGAGTAGGCATCGAGAAAACACAGTGAGTCGTGCCTAGCAGTGGCGTCTATGATCTGGTCTATGCGGGGCAGGGGGAAAGGATCCTTAGGACAGGCCTTATTTAGGTCCTTGAAATCGACACACAACCGCCATGATTTGTCTTTCTTAGGTACCATGACCAAATTAGCCAACCACTTGGGATGTTTGATATCTCAGATGAATCCGGCCTCGAGCAATTTTGCCAATTCTTCACCCATAGCCTAACGCTTGGGTTCAGAAAATCGGCGTAACGCCTGTTTGACTGGCTTGAAGCCTTTAATTATGTTCAAGCTATGCTCAGCTAAATTTCGTGGGATCCCTGGCATGTCGGAAGGGTGCCAGGCAAAGATGACCCCGTTTTCGCGCAAAAAACTGCGCAATGCTTCATCAACCGCGGGGTCTAACTGAGCTCCAATGGATGCTGTCTTGTTAGGATCTGTTGGATGCACTTGGAATTTGACGATTTCGTCTGCTGGTTTGAAAGATGTGGATTTGGGCCTTTTATCGAGGATTACATCGTCCTTATCCACCATTGAACGGAGCACGATTAATTCCTCAGCTGCGAGGGCTTCGGATAATGCTTCGAGGGCTAGCGATGTTGTTTTGTTCTCGGCCCGAAGAGCTCTGTCCGGATCACCTGTAACTGTGATCACGCCGTTTGGCCCTGGCATCTTAAGTTTCATATACCCGTAATGTGGGATAGCGTGGAATCGTGCAAATGCGTCGCGCCCCAATAAGGCATGGTAACCACTGCGGAAGGGCACAATGTGGAAGTGTAATTCCTCGGATCGATAGTTCTCGGGAGTTCCGAAGACTACATCGAGAGTGACTCGGCCACTGTAACGTGCCTCCTTTCCGGGGATGATCCCTCGAAAGGTGGTGTGACTTTGCTCGATGCGAGATCGGTTGAACTGCATTTTCTCCAAGGTGTCCTCATAAATGAGGTTTAACCCACTGCCGCCGTCCATTAACACCTTTTGGAGTCGAAATCCATCCACTATGGGATCAAGGACAAGGGCGGCAGCAGCTCGGATAGGGCGGGACCTCGGCTGGTCTTCTTCACCGAAAGTGATGGGTGTCTCTGTCCATGAGTCCGTCGCTGCCACATGGTGAATTTGACCGAGCTCGCGAAGGGCTCTTTTCCTCTGATTCTTTGAGGAATACGTCTCGTAGATCGTTAGGATATCGGCATCATCATCCAAGGGCGTTGCTAGATGTCTATCTGAGTATGAGCCTCCGAGGATGGCTTCGCCGCTCTTGGCAACTTGCCTGACCACCCAGCAAGCTCGAAGGCTGTGAGTTGGGTTTGTGTTGAGCAGGACCGAGTGTATAGGGCACGGTTTGTCCAGTAGTTCGTCAAGAACCGTTCTGGATCCTCCCAGGAGTTTATTTTTTTCTCGGACAGCTCATATTGAGCTGACCAGCGGGGGTGGGCGCGTTTCGCCCGAGCTCGTCTTGATTCCTCGGCATGGATTGACTCCGTTTGCTCTTGCTGAGCCTGCCAAGCATCCTCCAAGGTGCAGTATTTGGACACCAAGTCTGATAACTCAGAGATGTTTTGAATGTGACAGCGGGCGAGGGCGTTTAAAATTCCTTCGTCTCGGCAGTTATGCTGGAAAGCCGCCAGAATTTCCTTGCCGCAATAGTCCGCTATCTTATTTTTTACGAGAAGGAATCTAGTCCAGAATTGCCGAACTATCTCTCTGGGCTGTTGTTTCACGTACATTAGATCCCATATGTCGGGCCGTCCCAAGTTACTTGGGCAGTACTCAATGTGGGAGGTGGGTGGGATAAAAAAATTGATCCCAACAGGATGTGAGTCTGGAGTCTTGGCAGCTGCGTCCCGGACCGACGTGGAGTCCGACAAGCCGGGCTCTGGATTCAAATTTTTGGCCCGACACGGTTGCGTAGACTTGAGGCCGTGTGCCGAATCATACTTTGGCTTTGGACTCTCTCCGGAGCAGAGGTCGGCTGCCGAGCTAGAGGACGGAGCTTGATGATCGGAAATCTGTACCTGATCCGCTCTCGGCTCCAGAGGGAGGAGAGACGAGCCCTCGGCCAAGTCTTCGATAGTGGTGACTAAGTGGGTGGCAGACTGGATGTAAATTTCCCTGTCGTCGGCTTTAAGCCCGATCTGGTCGTAGACCGAGGACTGGACGTCGGCAATTCCCATGGCCTGGATCCGATCCAGTATCCCGTTTAATAGCGAGAGATCCGTCGGATCCATGTTCTGACAGTTCTCGGGGTCAACCCGCAATATTGCTGCGCCGGGAGCGTTCGAAAGTGCCCCATAGTCATGGAGAATGGATCCGGGGTCAGGGCCGAATCCGGAGTGGCGGCCGACCCGATAGCGGGGTAGGCCGGACCCGAAGTCAAAGCCTCAGGGTCTGCTGGTCCTTCAGGTAGAGCCGAGAACCCTGCGAGAATAAGGTCTCCCCGGGAGTCGGCGACGAACTCTAGGTTTCCAAACCTGATCTCCTGATCGGGGGTGAAGCTACTGACCCGGCCAAGATGACCAGTTGGATCAGCGTGTAGCACGATGCTGCCAAACGCAAAGAGCTGGCCGGGAACGAAAACGTCCCTGCTGCGGATGCCGTCGCTGATGACTAAGCGAGCCATTGATCCTTGATGATCCTAAAGTGGAACTCTCAATGAAAGCACCAATGTTGGCACTAAAACCGGCAGATCTTGGGTAGGGGGTCCTGAACTATGGATCTTGGAGTCAATGGGTAACAGGGAACGTAGAGACAGCGTTTACCCAGGTCCGGGCCCTCTCGAAGAGGTAAAACCCTACGTCCTGCTTGGTTGTATTGAAGTGTTGGTATGACAATTACAGAGTTGATCTACCTCGAGATCAGATGGACTAGACCCTAGGTGGGTATATCGATAATGGTTCGCCCCTCCACGAACTAAAACCCTCTGGTTTATATAGACACCAGGGGTACCTAGGGTTACATATCGTCGGCTGCCACCAGGGGATAAACATGCCGGCCACGCTAAACTTTTCTTGGAGGAGACTCCAAGTCTTAGGAGGTTTCCTTCTGGAGCACGGGGTCGCCCGTAGTCCGGCCTTCCTTCGATGAATTAGGAGCGGCCCATGAGTACGGCCCACGAGAGACAGGCCAGCGGCATGAGGACCCCTTAGTCCGGGACACCCTCACTCTCAAATCTAGTTCATACTTGTAATCCTGCATCGCACAAGGCATCCATTGTAAGACATATTGCAATCAATCAATCCCAAGATGTATTCTTCAATGTTTTCTTCTCGCGATCTGATCTCCATGTGTGAGTAGATCGGTAAGGTATGGGGTGAGGCATGAGCCTTGCAACCCCAGGTATTTGGTTAAGGGATCAATGGAAGTCTTTGACATAACGTCTCGTATGTGTGAAATAAAATTGTTTCATGAAGTGTCTCTTGTCTTGTCCCCGATCTTCATCCCAGCAGGTACCCAGGATCATGGAGATTGAGCACCGGTGAGGCTAGGAGCAAGGGGACCGTGAAGTGTTATACCGAACACCGGTGACAGTATGGTTTAGTAGGGTAACATTGATCATAACCTTGGGGATTCATGAGGTGTAGTCATTAAACGCCCAAAGCTTTTGTCTGATATTATTATCTTAATTATCGGGGCAACCCCGCAAGATGAATAGGGCCTTCGGTAGGACAACTGATTCTTGATGCAGGACTCGTGCCGGTCAAGATGTTATTTGGACACATCCCCCACTCTGATACGAAGCAAGCAGCTCTTGATGGGTGACTTCCCGAGCACAAACTAATATCATTTTTGATCCCAACACCAATACATGGTTGTAAGCATTAAGACCTCATCCCCGTACCTTCTTTTTATTATAAGTGTTTGAATCACAATTTGCTTGCTGATCCGGTCAAAAGCTAGATTTGACACTTTGGCAAAAGCTTGCTAGAGACCATTGCTTCAAGGGAGTCTTCCTCTCGTGGGTTCGATACCCAGGGTCACCTCTGGGGAAATAGGTGCGGGGTACCCATTCTTGTTCCAATGCCGAATCAATAAAAAGGAGATATCAGCGCATTCGGATGCGCAATATCGACTATCCACTCGGATGCATCAACGCACTCGGACGCCTCCCTCCAGTCGGCCATACCGGAGTCACTCGGACAAGAGAAGACGAACGTGCGACGTGGTAGCCATAACGGTCGAGTAGCTTTACATTGGCATTAAAGTGTAGTTATAGCTGCCGTTACCAGTAACTTCATCACTTATGTACATTCATCTCCCTTGCAACGTGGCATTGATGGGTTGAGGCGTAGTCTATATAAGCCTCCCCTCAGCTCCATGGCAAGGGTTCAGCACTCCTTGTAATCCTATACCCCAAGAGAAAACACAAGCCTCCGGGCACGAGACATAGGGTTATTACCTCTCCGAGAGGGGCCCGAACTTGCTAAATCCGAGTGATACGCTTGCACAGTAGCTAGGCTCTGCCCATCGCTCGTACCCCTAGTACTCATTATCAGGTTCGTTGCCTCGACAGTTGGCGCCCACCGTGGGGCAGCGCGTCTAGAGAATTCTGACGCAAGTGGAATTTCCATCATCATCATGATGATTTTTGGCCGCGAGATCCGATTCGGTGCTCTCAGCTTTATCGCCGATGATTCGGCGTGGCTCCAGGAAGCCCCGCTGGATGTGGAGTCGCTGCCCGTCCGAGGCGCGGTGTGCTACTTGTAGCTTGCGTTGGGATTATCCCCGAAGAGGAAGGGATGATGCAGCACAGCAGAGGTAAGTATTTCCCTCAGTTATGAAACCAAGGTTATCAATCCAGTAGGAGAACCACGCAACACCTCGTTAGCAGTACCTGCACACAAACGACAAATCCTTGCACCCAACGCAAATGAGGGGTTGTCAATCCCTCGGCGGTTAATTGCAAGATTAAATTGTATGTGATAGATAGATAGATTGAAACAAAAATACAAAATAAAATAAATAAAAGAAAATGGCAGCAATATTTTTAGGGTTTTAGTAATATGATTTAGATAGACCCGGGGGCCATAGTTTTCACTAGAGGCTTCTCTCAAGAAAATAGCATATGGTGAGTAGACAAATTACTGTTGGGCAATTGATAGAAAAGCAAATAATCATGAGGATATCCAAGGCAATGATCATGTATATAGGCATCACGTCCGAGACAAGTAGACCGACTCCTGCCTGCATCTACTACTATTACTCCACACATCGACCGCTATCCAGCATGCATCTAGTGTATTAAGTCCATAAAGAACGGAGTAACGCCTTAAGAACGATGACATGATGTAGACAAGATAAACTCATGCATGAATAAACCCCATCTTTTTACCCTTAATAGCAACGATACATACATGTCATGTTCCTTTCTGTCACTGGGATTGAGCACCGCAAGATCGAACCCATTACAAAGCACCTCTTCCCATGGCAAGATAAATCAATCTAGTTGGCCAAACCAAATCAATAGATCGGAGAAGAAATACGAAGCTATAATAATCATGCATAAAAGAGATCAAAGAAGACTCAAATATATTCATGGATAATCTGATCATAAACTCACAATTCATCGGATCCCAACAAACACACCGCAAAAAGTGATTACATCGGATAGAACTCCAAGAACATCGAGGAGAACATTGTATTGAAGATCAAAAAGAGAGAAGAAGCCATCTAGCTACTGCCTATGGACCCGAAGGTCTGTGGTAAACTACTCACGCATCATCGGAAGGGCAGCAAGATTGATGTAGAGCCCCTCCGTGATCGATTCCCCCTCCGGCGGAGTGCCGGAGAAGGCCTCCAGATGGGATCTCTCGAGAACAGAAACTTGCGGTAGCGGAAAAAGTATTTCGTGGACTCCCCTGAGGGTTTCTGATTTTTTTTCTGAATTTATAGTGGAAGAATTAGGTCAAACGAAGCTCTGTGGGCCCCACGAGGTACCAGGGTGCGCCTGCCCCCCCCCCATGCACGCCCTGGTGCCTCGTGGGCACCCCCTGGGGCTTCTGGCCTCCTCCCGAAGCTTCTAGTGTTTATCTTGTGCAGAAAAAATCTCCAAAAAGTTTCGTGGCATTTGGACTTCGTTTGGTATTGATTTTCTGTAAAACAAAAACACTGCAGAAAACAGCAACTGGCACTGGGCACTAAGTTAATAGGTTAGTCCCAAAAAATGATATATAATTGCTGTAAATGTATATAAAAACATCCAAGATTGATAATATAACCGCATGGAACAATCAAAAATTATAGATACGTTGGAGACGTATCAGCATTCCCAAGCTTAATTCCTGCTCATCCTCGAGTAGGTAAATGATAAAAATAGAATTTTTGATGTGGAATGCTGCCTATCATATTCATCACATATTCTCTTCTTTTATAGCATGGACATTGGACTTGAATGATTCAAAGCAATAGTCTATAATTTGACATGAAGATATAAATACTCAAGCATGCTAACAAGCAATCATGTCTTTCAAAATATCGATGCTAAAGAAAGTTATCCCTTGCCCATTATGCTCAATCATTGATCCATTCATGAAACACACTCAAATATTAGTTACATCCAATGCACAAGTATGACAATAGTGCTCTCTAGTTGGTGCTTTTGTAAGAGAAGATGGAGACTCAAGTAAAAATAAAAATTGCATAAAAGTAAATAGATAGGCCCTTCGCAGAGGGAAGCAGAGATTTGTCAAATGTGCCAGAGCTCAAAGCTGAAATTAGAGAGATAAAAATATTTTGAGAGGCATGCTTTTCGTGTCAACGAAAACGACCGAGAATTCCCATTATTTTCCATGCTAGACATATCATAGGTGGTTCCTAAACAGAAAGTAAAGTTTATTTCCTTTCCACCATTCTTTCACAATCCATGGCTAGCCATATCCACGGGTGCCCTCCATACCAACACTTTCCAAGGAATTTTGTTGTTATTAATTTTTGATTCATTGTGGGATTGGGCATCCCTATTACCAACCATCCTCTTGTGCAATGACAAGTGAATAAACACTCATCGTGAGAATAACACACCTAGCATGGAAAATAATGGCCACCCCCTGCCGCTTCATGAGCGGTACGGGCACACAAAACGGAAAAATTATTTTGAAAATTAGAGTTGGCACACGCAAATTTACTTAGAACGGCATTGAAATACCTCATATAGGTAGATATAGTGGACTCATTTGGCACAACTTGGGTTTAAGGATTTTGGATGCACAAGCAGTATTTCCGCTTACTACAAATGAAGGCTAGCAAATAGATTGAGAAGCAACCAACCAAAAAGCGAAAATGGTCATAAACATGCATTGAACATAACTAACACCGAATAATGCACCATAAGTAGGATATAATTTCTTTGCATAACTATTGACTTGATGTGCATGCATAGGGAATCACAAACCTTAACACTAATATTCTTACTAAATCACAATTATTCACTAACATGACTCACATATTATCATTTCCATATCGCAAAACTATTGCAAGGAATCACACTTATCATATCCAATGATCTATATGAAAGTTTTTATTATATCCCTCTTGAATATTCATCAATTTGGGACCAAATTCATATCTTGTGCAAATTACCGTTACTATCATCAACTCTCAAAAAGATTTAAGTGAAGCATGAGAGTGCAAATATTTCTTCAAAATTTCAATCTTATCAATTCTCAAAATAATATAAGTGAAGCATGAGAATTCATTTCTTCAAAATTTTAATCTTTCAACTCTCAAAATAATATAAGTGAAGCATGAGAGTTCATTTCTTTAAAATTTTAATCAACTCTCAAAATAATATAAGTGAAGCATGAGAGTTTATTTCTCCAAAATATAGTCACCACCGTGCTCAAAAAGATTTAAGTGAATCACTAGAGCAACTGCCTAGCTCAAAAAATTTAAGTGAAGCACATAGAGTATTCTAACAAATGATGATAAACGTGTGGCTCTCTAAAGATAGGTGTGTTTAGCAAAGATGATTGTGACAAACTAAAAAGCAAACAAAGCAAAGACTCATATAATACAAGACGCTCCAAGTAAAACACATATCATGTGACGAATAAAAATATAGCTCCAAGTAAAATTACCGATGGTTGGTAGAAGAAAGAGGGGATGCCTTCCGGGGCGTCCCCAAGCTTAGACGCTTGAGTCTTCCTTGAATATTACCTTGGGGTTCCTTGGGCATCCCCAAGCTTAGGCTCTTACTACTCCTTATTCCTTCATCCATCGTGATCTCACCCAAAACTTGAAAACTTCAATCACACAAAACACAACAAAACCTTCGTGAGATCCGTTAGTATAACAAAATAAATCACAACTTTAAGTACTGTTGCAAACCCATTCATATTTTATTTTTTCATTATACCTACTGTACTCTAACTTCACCATGGCTTATATCCCCCGATACAATCCATAGATTCATCAAAACAAGCAAGTAGTGCATCAAAAACAGAATCTGTCAAAAACAGAACAGTCTGTAGCAATCTATTTAAAAGCCATACTTCTGTACTTCCAAAAATTCTGAAAAATTAGGACAACGTGGAGAATTCATATAAAAATACTGTGTAAAAATTTCAGATTTTTTTGATGCTCCAGTACAGAACCAAAATTCCAGCACTGAACGCAAAACTTTCTGTTTTCCAAACAGCATCAATTATACTATCTTCCAAATCATCCCAAAGGCTTTACTTGGCACAAACACTAATTAAAAACACAAAAATGCAATCATAACAGTAGCATAGAAGTGAAAACACACACAATAACAGAAAAAAAATTATTGTATTCATTGGGTTGCCTCCCAACAAGCGCTATTGTATTATGCCCCTAGCTAGGCATAATGCATAGTTTCAAGTATTGTCATCTTTCTTCTTCTTATCCAAAGATGCATTTTCATCAAAGGGTTTTTCAAAGGTAATATGAAACACATCATCCATAGAAATTTTAGCATTAGCAAGTTATCCATCTTTAAATCCCTCTTGATTACCGGCTACAATCCAAGAGTATTGTCTATTAATGCTATTGAAAACTTGTTGGATTATATTCAAAGGAGAAACTTCTTTTTTAATATTCCCATCAAAGATGTGGTCATTGCGGAACAGATACCTCAACAAGTAATCATTATTATAAAGGATCTCATCAATTACCGGTTTTTCACGGCTCATACCATAAAAATCAAAGATTTCCCTAGCTTCTCGCACTATATGATCAAATTCATTCATGAGAACAAGGGTAGCTATTTTCTTAGCTCTAGGATCTTTTATAACCGGTAACTCATAAAACAATCTTTGCAAAGTAGGATGGGTGCGAATAAATCTTCTTTCAAGTTTAAGAACAAGTGCGGAAATAGCATCGACATAATTATTAGTTTCTTTAAGTATAGGTGCATCATCAAAAGCCAGGGTCCCAATGCAATTAAAGAATTCTTGGATGACACTTTTTCCTATAACATTACCATGTCCCAACACAAAAGTTTTAGCATCAAGATTGGTAGAACTTCCCTTTTTAGGAGTTTTACCATCATCGGTTTCCGCCATGCCGAAATCACCCATGATAACAAGTTTCAAGCAAACGAATAAGCAAACAAGAAAAAGGCAAACAAAAAATATTTTTGTATTTTTGTAAAAACTTTTTAGAAGTGGGGGAGATGAAAACGAGAGGCAAATAAAGTAAATGCAAGGAGATGAGAGTTTATGCAAAGGTACTTGATAGATGTTGATGATGTCTCCCCGACAACGGCACCAAAAATTCTTCCTGCTACTTGTAGCTTGCGTTGGTATTATCCCCAAAGAGGAAGGGATGATGCAGCACAGCAGAGGTAAGTATTTCCCTCAGTTATGAAACAAAGGTTATCAATCCAGTAGGAGAACCACGCAACACCTCGTTAGCAGTACCTGCACACAAACAACAAATCCTTGCACCCAACGCAAACGAGGGGTTGTCAATCCCTCGGCGGTTAATTGCAAGATTAAATTGTATGTGATAGATAGATAGATTGAAAAAAAATACAAAAATAAATAAATAAAAGAAAATGGCAGCAATATTTTTAGGGTTTTAGTAATATGATTTAGATAGACCCGAGGGCCATAGTTTTCACTAGAGGCTTCTCTCAAGAAAATAGCATACGGTGGGTAGACAAATTACTGTTGGGCAATTGATAGAAAAGAAAATAATCATGATGATATCCAAGGCAATGATCATGTATATAGGCATCATGTCCGAGACAAGTAGACCAACTCGTGCCTGCATCTACTACTATTACTCCACACATCGACCGCTATCCAGCATGCATCTAGTGTATTAAGTCCATAAAGAACGGAGTAACGCCTTAAGAACAATGACATGATGTAGACAAGATAAACTCACGCATGAATAAACCCCATCTTTTTACCCTTAATAGAAACGATACATACGTGTCATGTCCCTTTCTGTCACTGGGATTGAGCACCGCAAGATCGAACCCATTACAAAGCACCTGTTCCCATGGCAAGATAAATCAATCTAGTTGGCCAAACCAAATCAATAGATCGGAGAAGAAATATGAAGCTATAATAATCATGCATAAAAGATATCAGAGAAGACTCAAATATATTCATGGATAATCTGATCATAAACTCACAATTCATCGGATCCCAACAAACACACCGCAAAAAGTGATTACATCGGATAGAACTCCAAGAACATCGAGGAGAACATTGTATTGAAGATCAAAAAGAGAGAAGAAGCCATCTAGCTACTGCCTATGGACCCGAAGGTCTGTGGTAAACTACTCATGCATCATCGGAAGGGCAGCAAGGTTGATGTAGAGCCTCTCCGTGATCGATTCCCCCTCCGGCGGAGTGCCGGAGAAGGCCTCCAGATGGGATCTCTCGAGAACAGAAACTTGCAGCGGCGGAAAAAGTATTTCGTGGACTCCCCTGAGGGTTTCTGATTTTTTCTGAATTTATAGTGGAGGAATTAGGTCAAACGGAGCTCTATGGGCCCCACGAGGTACCAGGGCGTGCCTGCCCCTCCCCCAGGCGCGCCCTGGTGCCTCGTGGGCACCCCCTGGGGCTTCTGGCCTCCTCCCGATGCTTCAAGTGTTTATCTTGTCCAGAAAAAAAAATCTCCAAAAAGTTTCGTGGCATTTGGACTTCGTTTGGTATTGATTTTCTGTAAAACAAAAACAGGGCAGAAAACAGCAACTGGCACTGGGCACTAAGTTAATAGGTTAGTCCCGAAAAATGATATATAATTGCTGTAAATGTATATAAAAACATCCAAGATTGATAATATAACAGCATGGAACAATCAAAAATTATAGATACGTTGGAGACGTATCACGACGCACTTCCTCGTAACATCCTACAGAGTCCTTCTCCAACAACCGTGGGTCCCGTACCAGACAGCGCCCCTCCTTCCAGCTGGACACCGTCGCAAGCGCTCTGGACACTCATGGCTCCAGCGTTGGGCAAGCGTGCTCTGTCCCTCCAGGCCGCGGCTGCACAAGTATCGGTGCTTGATACGTCTCCAACGTATCTATAATTTTTGATTGTTCCATGCTATTATTGTATCAATCTTGGATGTTTTATATGCAATTATATGCCATTATATATCATTTTTTGGGACTAACCTATTAACCAAGTGCCCAGTGCCAGTAGTTATTTTTTGCCTGTTTTTGCCTTTTCAGAAAATTATTATCAAACGGAGTACAAACGAAGAAAAAACTTTGGATTAATTTTTTCTAGACCAGAAGGGACCCTAGAAGCTTCGGGAGAAGACCAGAAGAGTCACGAGGGAGCGACAAGCCCGGAGGGCACGCCTAGGGGGGTTAGGCGCGCCTCCCAGGCTTGTGGGCCCCTCGTGGCACCTCTTGACCTAATTCCAGCGCTATAAATTCTCAAATATTCCCAATATAACAGAGAGATAGACTATAAAACTTTTCCACCGCCGCAAGCCTCTGTTCTTCCGCGATCCCATCTGGAGGCCTTTCCTGGTACTCTGCCGGAGGGGGAATCGATCACGGAGGGCTTCTACATCAACCTTGCTGCCCTTCCAATGATGTGTGAGTAGTTTACCACAGACCTATGGGTCCATAGCTAGTATCTAGATGGCTTCTTCTCTCTCTTTGATCTTCAATACAATGTTCTCCTCGATCTCCTTGGAGTTCTATTCGATGTAATCTTCTTTTGCGGTGTGTTTGTTGGGATCCGATGAATTGTGGGTTTATGATCAGATTATTCATGAGAAATATTTGAGTCTTTTCTGAACTTATTTATGCATGATTGTTATAGCTTTGTATTTCTCTCCGATCTATCCGTTTGGTTTGGCCAACTAGACGGATTTATCTTGCAATGGGAGAGGTGCTTTGTGATGGGTTCAATCTTGCGGTGTTCTATATCCCAGTGACAAAGTAGGGGACAAGACACGTATTTGTATTGTTGCCATTAAGGATAAAAAGATGGGGTTTAATCATATTGCTTGAGTTTACTTTGTCTACATCATGTCATCTTGCTGAAGGCGTTACTCTGTTTTCATTAACTTAATATCCTAGATGCATGCTGGATAGCGGTCGATGGGTGGAGTAATAGTAGTAGATGCAGGTAGGAGTCGGTTTACTTGTCTTGGATGTGATGCCTATATACATGATCATTGCCTTGAATATCGTCTTAACTATGCGCTTTTCTATCAATTGCCCAACAGTAATTTGTTTATCCACCGTATGCTATGCGTTTGAGAGAGAAGCCTCTAGTGAAATCTATGGCCCCCGGGTCTACTTTTATCATATATTAAATCCAAAAATACCTTGAAAATTACTTCTATGGCCCCCGGGTCTACTTTTGATCTTGAAAATTAATTTAAGCCTTATAATGGATCAACCATTAATAATGAGATTTGCAATAGTACTGAAAGTGGGTTTGGAAGAGTGTCAACTTTAGGTAAAAATAATCCCACATATTTGGAGAGTGTTCAATCTTATGAATTTTTTGATAAAGGTGGGTTGGGAGAGGTCATGACTTTAGTTGATGTTAATCCCACTATCTTGGAAGATTATAAGACTTTTATGCATGTGGATCATGAAGAGAATATTTTATATCACAGCTATATTGTTGAATTTGACTATGATCCTACAAGTAATTATTATGAGAGAGGAAAATATGGTTGTAGAAATTTTCATGTTACTCAATTACCTCTCTTGAAGTTCAAATTGTTAATGTTTTGTTCTTCTTCCTTGCATATGCTAGATACTTCTTGTCTTGATAATTTGCTTGCTTATAAAATGCCTATGCTTAGGAAGTATGTTAGACTTAAATATGTTTGTTACATGCTTTATGATGCTTTCTTTGTGCTTCAATTCTTATCTTTTATATGAGCATCATTAAAATCTCGAAGCCTATCTTGGTGGCTATAAAGAAAGAGCTTGTTGGGAGACAACCCAATAGTTATCTTTATTTTTGTTTTTTGTGTGCAAACACAATTTTAGATTCTGTTATGATTGTGCTTTTTATCTTTTAATTAGTGTTTGTGCCAAGTAATGCCTTCGGGATGATTTGGATGATAGTATAATTGATGCTGTTTGAAAACAGAAAGTTTTGAGTCCAGTGCTGGATTTTTGGTTCTATACTGGAGGGTGATAAAATTCTGAAATTTTTACAAAGTATTTTTTATATGAATTGTTTACGTTGTCCTAATTATTCAGAATTTTTGGAGTTACAGAAGTATGGCTTTTAAATAGATCTTTACAGACTATTATGTTTTAGACAGATTCTGTTTTTGTTGCATAGTTTGCTTATTTTGATGAATCTATGGATCGTATCGGGGGGTATGAGTCATGGAGAAGTTGGAGTATAGTAGCATTATGCCAATATTAAATATGAATCAATTTACAACAGTACTAAATTTTAAGATTTATTTTTTATACTAACGGATCTCACGAGGTTTCTGTTGACTTTTGTGTGCTGAAGTTTTCAAGTTTTGGGTGAGACTAAGCTGGATAAAGGAATAAGGAGCGGCAAGAGCCTAAGCTTGGGGATGCCCAAGGCACCCCAAGGTAATATTCAAGGAATACTCAAGCGTCTAAGCTTGGGGATGCCCCGGATGGCATCCCCTCTTTCGTCTACAATCTATCGGTATATCACTTGGAGCTATATTTTTATTCATCACGTGATATGTGTTTTACTTGGAGCGTCTTGTGCTATAGTTTTATTTTTTTGTTTGCTTTTTAGTTTGCCACAATCATATTTTTTGAACACACCTTTTTGAGAGGGACACACATTATTCGTGATTTGTTAGAATACTCTATGTGCTTCACTTATATCTTTTGAGCTAGGCAGTTGCTCTAGTGCTTCACTTATATCTTTTAGAGCACGGCGGTGGTTTTATTTTAAAGAAATAGTTGCACTCTCATGATTAACTTATATATTTTTGAGAGTCTAATAAATAGAAATGATAATATGCACGGGTTATGAATTTGGTCCTAATATGATAGGTATTCAAGAGGGATATAATAAAAACTTTCATGTAGATCACTGAATATGATAAGTTTGATTCCTTGCAATAGTTTTGCGATATTAAGATCATAATATGTGGGAGGTACTAGTAGATAATTGTGGTTTAGTAAGAATATTGGTGTTAAGGTTTGTGATTCCCGAAGGATGCACGTATGGTCTGTTGTTATGCTAAGAAGTTGGAGGATGATTTATTATTGATTGTCTTCCTTTGCGTGGCGGTCGGGGGCATGCGATGGTTAACTCCTACCAACCTCCCCCTAGGGGCATGCATAGTAGTACTTTGCTTCGAGGGTGAATAAACTTTCGCAATAAGTATGTGAGTTCTTTATGACTAATGTGAGTCCATGGATTATACGCACTCTCACCTTTCCGTAATTTGCTAGCCTCTTCGGTACCGTGCATTGCCCTTTCTCACCTCAAGAGTTGGTGCAAACTTCGCCGGTGCATCCAAACCCCGTGATAGGATACTCTCTATCACACATAAGCCTCCTTATATCTTCCTCAAAACAGCCACCATACCTACCTATTATGGCATTTCCATAGCCATTCCGAGATATATTGCCATGCAACTTCCACCGTTCCATTTATATGACACACATCATCATTGTCATATTGCTTTGCATGATCATATAGCTAACATAGTATTTGTGGCTCAACCACCATTCGTCATTTTCATACATGCTACGCTAGTATCATTGCACATCCCGGTACACTGCCACAGGCATTCATATAGAGTCGTATTTGTTCTAGTATCGAGTTGTAAGTAAATAGAAGTATGATGATCATCATTATTAGAGCATTGCCGCAGTGAGGATATATATATTAAAAAGAGGCCAAAAAGATCCCACGAAAAAATGAGAGAAAAAGAGAGAAGGGGCAGTGTTACTACCCTTTTCCATACTTGTGCTTCAAAGTAGCACCATGTTTTTCATATAGAGAGTCTCCTATGTTATCACTTTCATATACTAGTAGAAATTTTTCATTATAGAACTTGGCTTGTATATTCCGATGATGGGCTTCCTCAAATGCCTGAGGTCTTCATGAGCAAGCAAGTTGGATGCACACCCACTTAGTTTTATTTTTGAGCTTTCATACACTTATACCTCTTAGTGCATCCGTTGCATGGCAATCCCTACTCCTCGCATTGACATTAATTGATGGGCATCTCCATAGCCCGTTGATTAGCCGCGTAGATGTGAGACTATCTTCTTCTTTTTGACTTCCCCTTATTAATCTATATCATCATTTTATTCCACCCATAGTGCTATATCCATGGCTTGCGCTCATGTATTGCGTGGGGGTTGAAAAAGCTGAAGCGCGTTAAAAAGTATGAACCAATTGCTTGATTGTCTCCGGGGTTGTGCATGATAAATACTTTATGTTAATAAGATGGAGCATGACAGGATTATATGATTTTGTAGGGATAACTTTCTTTAGCATTTTTATTTTGAAAGCCATGATTGTTTGTTAGTATGCCTGAGTATTGATGTCTTTATATCAAATTATAGACTATTGCTTTGAATCATTCGGATCTTAATATTCATACCGTAAAAAAAGAATTACATGATGAAACATATTAGGTAGCATTCCACATCAAAAATTCTGTTTTTATCATTTACCTACTCGAGGACGAGCAGGAATTTTTGATTATTCCATGCTATTACAGTATCAATCTTGGATGTTTTATATGCAATTACATGCCATTATATATCATTTTTTGGGAATAACCTATTAACCTAGTGCCCAGTGCCAGTTGTTGTTTTTTTGCCTATTTTTGCTTTTTCAGAAAATCATTATCAAACGGAGTCCAAACGAAGAAAAAACTTTGGATTAATTTTTTCTGGACCAGAAGGGACCCTAGAAGGTTTGGGAGAAGACCAGCAGAGTCACGAGGGAGCGACAAGCTCGGAGGGCGTGCCCAGGGGGGTAGGCACGCCCCCCCAGGCTTGTGGGCCCCTCGTGGCACCTCTTGACCTAATTCCAGCGCTATAAATTCCCAAATATTCCCAATATACTAGAGAGACAGACGATAAAACTTTTCCGCCACCGCATGCCTCTGTTCTTCCACGATCCCATCTGGAGGCCTTTTCCGATACTCTGCTGGAGGGGGTATCAATCACGGAGGGCTTCTACATCAACCTTGCTGCCCTTCCGATGATGTGTGAGTAGTTTACCACAGACCTACGGGTCCATAGCTAGTAGCTAGATGGCTTCTTCTCTCTCTTTGATCTTCAATACAATGTTCTCCTCGATCTCCTTGGAGTTCTATTCGATGTAATCTTCTTTTGTGGAGTGTTTGTTGGGATCCGATGAATTGTGGGTTTATGATCAGATTATTCTTGAGAAATATTTGAGTCTTTTCTGAACTTATTTATGCATGATTGTTATAGCTTTGTATTTCTCTCCGATCTATCCATTTGGTTTGGCCAACTAGATTGATGTATCTTGCAATGGGAGAGGTGCTTTGTGATGGGTTCAATCTTGCGGTGTTCTATATCCCAATGACAAAGTAGGGGACAAGACACGTATTTGTATTGTTGCCATTAAGGATAAAAAGATGGGGTTTAATCATATTGCTTGAGTTTACTTTGTCTACATCATGTCATCTTGCTTAAGACGTTACTCTGTTTTCATTAACTTACTACCCTAGATGCATGTTGGATAGCGGTCGATGGGTGGAGTAATAGTAGTAGATGCAGGCAGGAGTCGGTCTACTTGCCTCGGACGTGATGCCTATATACATGATCATTGCCTTGAATATTGTCATAACTATGCGCTTTTCTATCAATTGCCCAACAGTAATTTGTTTACCCACCGTATGCTATGCGTTCAAGAGAGAAGCCTCTAGTGAAAACTATGGCCCCCGGGTCTACTTTTATCATATTTTAAATTCAAAAATACCTTGCTGCAATTTATTTACTTTTATTTTAGTTTGTATTTTACTTTATCTATCTATCACTATCAGACTTAATCCTTGCAAGTAACCGCCGAGGCGATTGACAATCCCCTTGTTCGTGTTGGGTGCAAGTATTTGCTTTTGCGTGTGTAGGTGCTACTAATGATGTTCTGTGTGGTAGAAGTGCTCGAGCCCGACGAGTCCGTCCTCGACCTGTTCCCCGCCATGCCTGAGGAGGTTTCAAACGAATCCGAGTGTGAGAGTAACAGCTTCACGCCGGAAGTTCTTATGGACGGGGGAGAGCCCAGCAGTCCTCCGGGATTCAATGGCGCCCGCGATGGCCTCGAAGGAACCTCCCACGACCGCCTCGGCGATGACCCGAGAGGCGATCGCTCCCCGCGCCACAAACAGTACATTCCGCAACCCCTCACTCGGGAGCAGAGGGAAGAGCTCCGGTAGAGGAATGATCAAGTTCTTCGCACCCCCATGATGACCCACAAGTATAGGGGATCAATCGTAGTCCTTTCGATAAGTAAGAGTGTCGAACCCAACGAGGAGCAGAAGGAAATGACAAGCGGTTTTCAGCAAGGTATTCTCTGCAAGTACTGAAAGTAGCGGTAACAGATAGTTTCGATAGCAAGGCAATTCGTAACAAGTAACAAGCAACAAATATAATAAAGTGCAGCAAGGTGGCCCAATCCTATTTTATAGCAAAGGACAAACCGGAACGATTTCTTATAATAAGCAAAGAGTTCTCGAGGACACATGGGAATTTCATCTAGTCACTTTCATCATGTTTGTTTGATTCGCTTTCGCTACTTTGATAATTTGATATGTGGGTGGACCGGTGCTTGGGTGTTGTTCTTACTTGAACAAGCCTCCCACTTATGATTACCCCCTCTCGCAAGCATCCACAACTACGAAAGAAGAATTAAGATAAATCTAACCATGGCATGAAACATATGGATCCAAATCAGCCCCTTACGGAATAGCGCATAAACTAGGGTTTAAGCTTCTATCACTCTAGCAACCCATCATCTAATTACTACTGCACAATGTCTTCCCTTAGGCCCAAAGATGGTGAAGTGTCATGTAGGCGACGTTCACACGACACCACTAAAGGAAGCAACAACATACATATCATCAAAATATCGAACGAATACCAAATTCACATGATTACTTATGAGAAGACTTCTCCCATGTCCTCAAGAACAAAACTAACTACTCACAAATCATATTCATGTTCAAGATCAGAGGGGTATTGAATATCATTAAGGATCTGAACATATAATCTTCCACCAAATAAACCAACTAGCATCAACTAAAGATGTAATCCACACTACTAGCAACCCACAGGTACCAATCTGAGGTTTTGAGACAAAGATTGAATACAAGAGATGAACTAGGGTTTGAGATGAGAGGTGCTGGTGAAGATGTTGATGAAAATTGGTCCTTCCATGATGAGAGGATCGTTGGTGATGTCGATGGCTTCGATTTCCTTCCCCCGGAGGGAAGTATCCCCGGCGGAATCGCTCCGCCGGAGAGCAAAATAACTCCTGCCCAGGTTCCGCCTCGAGACGGCGGCACTTCATCCCAAAAGTCTTCTCTCCATTTTTTAGGGCAAATGAGCTTATATAGGAGAAGGAGGGGGCCTGAGGCCAGCCAAGGGCCCCACAAGGCATCAGGGCGCGCCCAGGGGGGCCGCGCCCTGTTGCCTTGTGGTCAACTGGTGGGTCCCCTCCAATATCTCTTTTCTCCAGTATTTTTTACATATTAAATAAAAAATCTCCGCGAAATTTCAAGTCAATTGGAGCTCTGTAGGATACGTATCTCTGTTTTTGCTATTTCAGGTCCAGAATTCCAGCTGCCGGTATTCTCCCTCTTCATATAAATCTTGCAAATTAAGAGAGAAAAGGCATAAGAATTGCATCATAAAGTGAAATAATGATCAAATACATTTTAAATAATAGTAGGAAATCATGATGCAAATTGGACGTATCAACTCCCCCAAGCTTAGACCTCGCTTGTCCTCAAGCGAAAACCGAAATCGATAATCATGACCACATGTTTAGAGAGAGAGGTGTTGATAAAAAAATTACGGACATGAAGGCATCATGATCTTTATTATACAACAATACATCATCATAAAACTTCTCATGATAAAGTGACAAATCATTCACAAGTTAAAGTATGAACCATAAACCGTGTTGAAAACTAACTACCATCTCAGTCACTGAAGCAATTGCAATTCATCATATTATCAGAAAGAGTCTATGTAAGAGCTTTGTTTAGCAAGTTCACATACTCAACTATCATTTAGTCTTCTATGATTGCTGACACTCACGGCATACTTATGGAGCAAAAGTTTTAGCCAGACACATAGAAAGATAGGGGCTTATAATTTCGCCTCCCAACGTATTTACCTCAAGGGTAATGTCAACAATAATAACTCATGATCACCTACATCCAACTGGATATATATGCCTGGATCTATCCCCACCACATGATGCTTGCCAAGAGAGAAAATAAAAACGAAATAGAGGAGAACACTATTGACACTTGCATAAAAGTAAATACATAAAGTAAAAGATAGGCCCTTCGTAGAGGGAAGCAGAGGTTGTCATGCGCTTTTTGTTTTGAGATGTGCAAACTCATAATGCAAAGGAACGTCACTTTATATTGCCCCTTGTGATAGCGACCTGTATTATGCAGTCTGTCGCTTTTATTTCTCCACCATCACAAGATCGTACAAAGCTTATTTTCCCTTGCAATAAAAGTTCATACATATTTAGGAGCATTTTTTATTGCTTTTGCACCGATGACAACTTACTTGAAGGATCTTATTCAATCCATAGGTAGATATAGTGGACTCTCATGACATGAAACTGGGTTTAAGGATTTTTGGATGCACAAGTAGTATCTCTATTTAGTACAGAATTTTTGGCTAGCAAAAGATAGGGGGCAACCACCACATGTTAGAGGATCCAAAACAATATAACTTCTATGTGAATATAAGCAAACATAACTCATTACGTTGTCTTCCTTGTCCAACGTCGACTAATTGACATAGAATATTTAATGGGGGCTCACAATCATAAAAGATATCCAAGATAGTATATTTATATGTGAGACCTCTCTTCCTTTATTACTTTTTCATGAATTGCAACAATGACCAATGCTATGTTTGTCAACTTCCAACAATTTTATCAATTATACTTCTTTTATGTGAAGTAACCACTCCCCATAGGATTAGCATATGATCTTACTTTTTATTCTCTTTATTTTATTTCCAAGTGGATCAACAAAAGCAAAACACTCAACTCAAACTACTCTTTATTATATAACTTTCACACACGATTACATAGATAGATAGACCACGAAGCAAGCACTCGAAACTAGATCATACTAAAACTTTATTCTTCTAAATCACGAAATAACTAAGGATCAAACTAAGATAGATAATGATGATAAAAGTGATGGTGATACGATACCGGGGCACCTCGCCCAAGCTTGGCATAGGTCAAGGGTGGTGCCCATACCCATGTACTCAAGTCTCCTTCTTCGGTGATGGTGGTGATGAAGTTATAGGATTGTCCTTTGCCTCCCACTTGAGAACATGAATTCCTTCTTTTAATTTGTCATTCTCTCTTTCGAGATCCCAGATTTTGCGACTTAGGTTATCCGGACCTTCCTGCACATGACGAAAAGGAGTGAATTGCACTTTACGAACTTTCACCATGTTAGGTAAGCTGGACCTCTTGAATTCAATGTGCATATCTCCTGGTTGAGGCAATGGGGGATCCTCGTCCTCCTCGCTGGAACGACCTTGCTTTTCCCTCAAATTAGCATCTTCCTCTTCATCAGTTGTCCAACCGTAGGGGTCAGTGTCCCCATAGACTCTGGGGTTTGCAATAAGATGAGAGACATAGTGTCGGTGTATAAAACATGGGTATTTTATACCCTGACTTATGCACAGACAGTAGCAGCCTCCTTGCCGGCCAAAGCCTTGCCGGGAACCGCCAAGATCAAGATTCGGAGTCCAGCAGCAGAAGCTACCAAAAAGAAGCTCAAAGCACAACACTCGACTAGTACCAAAGATGAAGACATTCCTTGTCGGCAAGGCTGAACCGGCAAGGTGAGGACCCGGCAAGCTCCGTGCCGGCAAGCTAATGCCAGCCCTCCAGCGCTCCACCTCACCGCACAGGTGTTCGCTGATGTGTGAGGTGTCGACCGCGCAGGTTGGTTGGTGAGGCTTGTCGGGCACGTGTCAGCACGCTGGGACAAGATTTACCCCTAACGACACCCGTCCAAGAGGCATGTCAGGATAATACGAGGTAGCTGGGCAAGCAGTGCAGAAACCTTGCCGGGACTACCTCTCCACATGACACCTAACGGCGCATTTAATGCTTTTGTCCTGAATTGGCAGAGTTAGATATGATAGCACTGTTTGCTATCTAATCGCTATGTAATTACTGTTTCGCCACTATGGTAACCCCTTGAGCTATAAAAGGAGGGCCAAGGCAACAGTTTGGTCAGACCCCTTTTCAAACACAAGCACGTCTCGCGTAGCTGCTCTCTCCGCGTCTTGCTGGGACAAGCGCTCCTTGTACTGTGTTTCTACATCATTAATACACCAAAAATAGGAGTAGGGTTTTACGCTTCTCAGCGGCCCGAACCTGGGTAAATCCCTTGCGCTTCCCATTATCCATGCTCTTTGTGCACGTCGACCTCCCCCGGCGAACCACAAGGGGCTGCATGGCCCCATAGATGGTCGTACCCCGACATCTTTGGTGCGCCAGGTAGGGGGTGCATCACTTGCGCGAACCTTGACCAGTGGGTTGAGCGTCTCCTTCATCATCTTCATCGACTTCATCGTCGTCCTCCTCGCCGTCGATGGCGCCCAAGAAGAAGGGCATAACGATGACGGCCACCCCACACGCATCCGCAGGCGGTGCAGGCGGCGCGACCAATGCGGGCGGCGCGGATACCACGGTTGGCACGACCAGCGCAGGCGGCGCGGTCGCCATGCCCACCACGGTCGGCGCAGGGGACGAGCACGCCAGAGGCAGTCGACCTGCTCGGTCCTCTGGTGGATGGAGCCGCGACGGCGCAGACGGAGCGGATGGACGACCTCCTCCTCCTCCTCGCCGCGCAGACGAACGCAGCCACCGGAGCAGCAATGCCCGGGCCGGCACGAGCCAAGATCCCGCTGCGGCGGCGTCCAAGGATGCTGCTTCGGGACAGATGCCGCACCCCTCACACAATGGGCACGGTGCAGCTCTGAGCGGCGCCAACAACTCCGGGCAGCAGCGACCTCACGGCAAGACTCCTGTGGTTCAAATCCCAGATCCTCAGGCACCGCCTCTGCCACAGCAACCTGCTGCCGATCATGTGCCACGGCAGCAAGACTGCGATGGTGCTCCTGCTGGCTCTGCCGGGAGTAGAGCGACGTCGCGCTCTTCGCTCCCGGCCATGCCAGCCATAGCAGCGGAAGCAGTGGCATGAGCTCAGATGCTGCTGAACTTTCCTCCAGCGACAGAGAAGATGGATGAGTGAAGAGCCACCATCCAAAGCTTGATTGGATTTGCCGAAGCTAGTAAATCGCAGCAAGCGGAGCCCTCACGGCGTCCGCAAGCAGCACCGGCATCTCCAGTTGGTGGCCGCGTTGACGGTACTACACTAACAGTGCAATCGCCACTGCGGCAACTGCCTTAACAGCAGCAACGCCAACAGCCACGACAAGCCCAGCAATCTCTTGGACCCGACGAGATGTCGATAGCTTCCTCAGATCCACGGGTGCGGCAAGATCAGCGGCAAGTGCAGCGAGACAGGCAGGCAGAAGACGCCCACACCACCATCGAACGGCGCCGAGAGGCGCGCCGTCAATCCGACGTGCGCAACGGCCCCATCATTGATGAGCCTGCGCCAGGGGTTGGCGGATATCTACCTTACGAGGTTGGATGTCCTGCCTTCACCCGCGAGCTGTGGCAAGTCCGATGGCCGTCCGTTCGAGCCTTCAAGCCAGAAGTGCCAGAAAAATATGACGGCAAGCTAAACCCGGCAGAGTTTCTAGGCATCTACACTATTGCCGTGCAAGCTGTCGGAGGGAGAGACGAGAAGATCCTCGCCAACTACTTCCCGTTGGTACTAAAACCCAATGTGAGGTCTTGGCTGATGAACTTGCTGGAGAACTCCATCTCTTCATGGTCAGATCTCTGCAACGAATTCGTCGGTGCCTTTACTGGAGGCCACAAGGCCCCTGGACAGCCCAGCGACCTGCAAGTGATCCCGCAAAGAGATGGCAAAACTTTACGCAAGTACATCCAGAGATTCAGCCGCATGCACCGCAACATTCCAGATGTACACCCCGCAGCCATCATTGCCGCCTTTCACACGAATGTTCGCAATCGGAGGATGCGGGAGAAAATAAACGTCAAGTTGCCCAAGACCGTCAATGAGCTCTATACGTTGGCAGATAAGTGTGCACGGGCTGAGGAAGGAAGAAGGCTTCCCGGGGAGGACGCTGGCGCCGAAGTAGATTCTGAGGACGACGATGCCGCCACCCCGAGGAAGAAGGGCCGGAAGCGCAACAGGAAGTGCGAAGGCAAAACTGTTATGGCTATCAAAGGCTCCGACAACTCCGAGTCCACCAAGAAAGCCAAGACTGAGAACTCCGGCAAGGAGGCTGCTGTATGCGCCGCTTGCCAGGAGGTGGCGGCAAACGAGAAGGCCGGCAAGTCAGATGGACCATACTGCAAGATTCATCGCACCAAAGTCCACGATCTCCAAGAGTGCCGACAAGTCGAACACCTTGTTGAGAAACAAAAGGCTGAATACGAGAAACACGATAAGGAAAAGGGCCAAGATGGTGCCGGTGGATCCGGCAAAAAGGGCCGTGGTGGTCGAGGAGGCCGCCGCGGCAAGGCCAAGCAGCAGAAAGAAAAGCCTGCTAGAGGCCGTGAGAAGAAAGAGGGAGGTGATGGAAGTGAAGAAGAAGAGGACGATGATGAGACCAGCGAACAAGAATTCCAAAAGGCAACTGAGGCCATGTGCGTTGACGGGGGCGCATCTTTGCACTCCTCTCACCGCCAGCTTAAACAGTGGGCTCGTGAGGTTAACGCGGCAGAACCGGCGATGGGCTCTCAAAAACCACTCAAATGGTCACACACGCCTATCATCTTTGATGCTGAGGACCACCCTGATCGCATAACTGCGGTCGGGTGTTTGCCGTTGTTGGTTTCGCCAACAATTCGCAACCTCCAAGTAACGAAGATGTTACTTGATGGTGGGGCCGGTCTAAATCTGATCTCTCCGGAGGTAATCAAGAGGCTACAGATTCCCAACGAGGAGCTCGAAAAGGCAGGCACCTTTCAAGGAGTGAACCCGGGAAGAAGCCAGCCCAAGGGAAAGATCATGTTGCCGGTAATGTTTGGCGGGGAACTGAACTACAGGACGGAAAAGATTGTCTTTGACATCATCAAGATCCCCTTGCCGTACAATGGGATTCTTGGCCGCCCGTCCTTGGCAAAATTCATGGCAGCATCCCACTATGCTTACAACACGTTGAAGATGCCAGGGCCGATGGGTGTCATTTCCGTCAACTCTGACAAGAAAGATGCAGTCATCTGCGTCGACAAGATGTGCAGAGATGCGATTGCGGCAGAAGCCGCCAAGGCACCAGCTCCCGCCAAGAAAAAAGAAAGCAAGAAATCCAGCAAGGCCTCTAGCAAGGATTCTCGGAAGTGCACCTCTTCGGAGTTCTGCGCACCTGTTGAAGACTTGCTGGAGTGCTCTGCCGGTAAGAAATCCAAAGCCACTGCACCGGCAACCAAGAAGGTGCCGGCGAGGGAGGACGGCACTGACGGTACTTTCACCGTCAGCGCCACCCTTGACAACAAATAGGAAAGCGCGCCTCGTTGCCTTCCTGCGGGCGAATGTCGATGTGTTCGCATGGCAGCCATTCGACATCCCCGGTGTTCCCAGGGAGGTAATTGAGCACCACCTTGCCGTTTGTCCCCACGCTCGGCCCGTCAAGCAAAAAGTCCGAAAGCAAGCTTTGGAGCGGCAGCAATTAATTGCCGAAGAAATCAAGAAACTCGAAGCGGCAGGCCTGGTCAGAGGAGTGCTACATCCCACTTGGTTGGCAAATCCAGTGGTGGTGCGCAAAGCAAACGGGAAGTGGAGACTTTGTATTGATTACACGGATATCAACAAAGCATGCCCGAAGGACCATTTCCCTTTGTCGCGTATCGATAAAATTGTAGACTCTACTTCCGGCTGTGATTTGCTCTCCTTCCTTGATGCATATTCTGGATACCATCAGATATTCATGGCCAAGGAGGATGAGGAGAAAACTGCATTCATTACTCCATGTGGCACGTACTGCTTCGTACGTATTCCCTTCGGATTAAAGAGTGCCGGTTCAACATTTGCAAGAGCGGTCCAAATCGGTTTTGAGCCCCAGCTGCACAGGAATGTAGAAGCATACATGGATGATATAGTGGTCAAAACCAAGGACAAATCTACCCTTATTCATAACTTGGAAGAGACATTTGCGAACTTGCACAAAATCAACTTGAAGCTCAATCCCGAGAAGTGTGTGTTTGGTGTTCCATCCGGCAAACTTCTCGAGTTCTTTGTATCTCAACGAGGAATTGAAGCAAATCCCGACAAGATCAAGGCGATTGAGTAGATTCAAGCACCAAAAAGCGTCAAAGATGTGCGGCGCCTTGCCGGCTGTGTTGATGCCTTAAGTAGGTTCATTTCAAGATCTGTTGAGCGCGCCTTGCCATTTTTCAAGATTTTGAAAAAGGCAGGACCGATGAAATGGACTCCGGAGGCGGAGGCCGCGCTGCAGGACTTGAAAAGATACCTCTCCTCCGCGCCAACACTAGTTGCGCCAAGACCAAAAGAGCCGTTGCTGCTATACGTAGCGGCAACGAGTCAAGTGGCTAGTGCTGCACTAGTGGCGCAGAGGGAACTCGATGACGAGGAAGCAACCACGGCAAACCCGTCCAGTGACAAACCAGAATCTTCTCCGACGAGATCTGGTGCCGATAAGTCAGAAACAGAGAAAGCAAATGAAGTTGATCAACAAGCAGTGTCGAAGAAGAAAGTGGTACAGCGACCAATGTATTTTGTTAGTTCCCTTCTGCAGGGGGCTAGATCGAGATACTCTGGGGTGCAGAAGTTGCTTTTTGGTCTCCTTATGGCCTCAATAAAGCTACGCCACTACTTCCAAGCACACGAGATTACCGTCGTCACTCGCTTTCCGTTGCAACGCATCTTGAGAAATCCAGAGGCAACCGACAGGATAGTGGAGTGGGCGTTGGAATTGTCAAGCTTTGCATTCAAGTTTGAAAGCACTTCAACCATTCAGAGCAGGGCTTTGGCGGAGTTCATCGCCGAATGGACGCCAACGCAACACGAAGAAATTCAAGAGACAGCTCTCCCCGGCAAAGAGACAGCAAAGGAATGGGTCATGTACTTTAATGGTGCCTTCTTGCTGCAGGGCGCCGGTGCCGGAGTGCTGCTTATCACACCCACCGGAGAGCACCTCAAGTATGTGGTCCAAATGCACTTTCCCAGGGAGCAAGCTACAAACAACACTGCTGAGTACGAAGGACTTCTTGCCGGTCTTAGGATCGCAGTAGACCTTGGAATCAAAAAATTGATCATCCACGGCGACTCGCAGCTTGTTGTAAAGCAAGTGAACAAAGATTATCAGAGCCCGTTAATGGAGGCGCATGTGGAAGAAGTGAGGAAATTGGAAGAACATTTTGACGGGTTGCAAACAGAGCACATCCCTCGTGCGGAAAACAGCGTTGCTGATAGCCTGTCAAAGTGTGTGTGGGATCGAGGAGATAGGTCTAGAGGGGGGTGAATAGACTCCTAACCAGCCAAATTAGCAGTTTTTAATTTCTCTTGGAACTTAGGCAGATTTTGGCACAAGTTAAGATCACTCCAATACTTTCTACACATGCATATCTAGAGATTGAGCAGCGGAAATAGTAAAGCATGCAATAGTACGGAAAGTAAAGGGGTAGAGTATGGAAGATCAAACGCAATGAAGACACGGTGGTTTTTGGCGTGGTTCCGATAGGTGGTGCTATCGTACGTCCACGTTGATGGAGGCTTCAACCCACGAAGGGTAACGGCTGCGCGAGTCCACGGAGGGCTCCACCCACGAAGGGTCCACGAAGAAGCAACCTTGCCTATTCCACCATGGCTTACGTCCACGAAGGACTAGCCTCACTCGGGGTAGATCTTCACGAAGTAGGCGATCTCCTTGCCCTTACAGACTTCTTGGTTCAACTCCACATCTGGTTGGAGGCTCCCAAGTGACACCTAACCAATCTAGGAGACACCACTCTCCAAAAGGTAATAGACGATGTGTTGTTGATGAACTCCTTGCTCCTGTGCTTCAAATGATAGTCTTCCCAGCACTCAATCAACTCCTCACAGATTTGGCTATGGTGGAAAAGAGATTTGAGTGGAAAGCAACTTGGGAAAGGCTAGAGATCAAGGTTCAAATGGTAGGAATGGAATATCTTGATCTCAACACATGAGTAGGTGGTTCTCTCTCAGAAAATGTATGGTGGAAGTGTAGGCACGTTCTGATGGCTCTCCTTCCTGAGAAGGATGGGGTGGAGGGGTATATATAGCCTCCACACAAAATCCAACCGTTACACACTTTTGACCCAACTCGGTGGCACCGAAACAATCATCTCGGTAGCACCGAACTGTGTAAAAGATATGAACTTTAGGAATCTCGGTGGGACCGATATGAACAACTCGGATGGACCGAAGTGCAATGCCTTAGGGCAATCCTCATCTCGGTGGCACCGATTGCATCAACACGGTAGGACCGAAGTGAAGCAATAAGGCAATAGAGAGTTGGCAAGCCATCTCAGTGAGACCGATTTGCAAACTCGGTGAGACCGAAGTAATTGCAAACGATTACAGAGAGTTGGCAGGGCCATCTCGGTGGGACCGAGATCCATTTCGGTGGATCCGATTTGTTAGGGTTTGGCAGTGGCTAAGTCTTGGATGAACTCGGTGGGGCCGGATTGGAAATTTCGGTGAGGCCGAGTTGGACTTTAGGTTTAGGACATATTTGGGTAGAGAGAGTGGTTGAGGGTTTAGGAATACTGTCACTAAGCACTTGAGCAAAAAAAAACATTAAGCAACACCTCATCCCCTTTTAATAGTATTGGCTTTCCTATGGACTCAATGTGATCTTGGATCACTAAACCAAAAATGTAGATTCTTGATATTTAGCCAATCCTTGTCCTTAGCATTTTGAGAGGGGTTCCACGTCCTCTTGTCCACGCCACGCCATTGTTGAACTTGTCTGAAATTTACTAGATAAAAGCATTAGTCCACCAACATGTATGTTGACATAAATTACCAAAACCACCAAGGGAGCAAATGTGCTTTCAATCTCCCCCTTTTTGGTAATTGATGACAACATACATCAAAGCTTCAAATACAGATATAGCAGAAGTATGTATGAAAGCTTTGAAGGAAACATGTAACATGTATGAGCTCCCTTGAACTCCCCCTGAAGATGTGCATAACATGATGATATCTTATGGGAAATATACATGCAACATGTATCTTGGCTATATGCATCAGAGCAATATATATATATATATATATACATATATATATATATATATGACATTAGGGTATCCACATGTACAAGATTTTCTCCTTCCAAACAATATATACTTAGCAAGAGGTCAACCATGTACATGAGTGTGATGCATATACTTACCTTGAAGTTCTTGATCAAGTACCTGAAGAAATACACTTGAGAAAACAGGGTTAGATAACACAAGATAATTTCTTCAAGAAAAAGACACAAGATCAACAAGAAACCAAGATTGGAATGACATGTAGAAGAGAGTATCACTAGGTGAAATGCTTCTTTAAAGCAGACATGTCCCCAAAAGAAATAGCTGTCTCCCCTTAAAGAACTTCCTCTCCCCCTGAATCTGACATGGATATTGGGAGTAGGTAGGGTGAGAAAACTAGAACAACCAAAGAACAAACTTATCATGTTTATCCCCTCTTAGAAACATGTAACATTCTCTCCTCTTGTAAGGTGCATCTCTTGGTTTGAATAGATAAGCTTAAGGCTTTGATGTATTCCTCTGTCCCCCTTTGACATCAATTTCCAAGAAGGGTCTTCAAGGTTATTGATTAAGTGGGTTTGGTCCTTGAGAAACACATCTAGATGCAAGTAGAGGATAAGAATCATCGAGTGGAGCTGGAGCAGAAAAAAAACTCAGGGAAAATTTGACAGAGAATTCCTTAGAGCAGTCAAAACCGGTGACACCGAGTTGAGACAATTCGGTGGAACCGAGTGTGATGCAATGGAATTTTTGTCAACTCAGCTCTCTAGACAAGGAATTTACACAAGGATTTGCAATGAATTAACTGCGAATCAAGCTAAAAGAAAAGAAACAGAAAAGAAGCAAAGAAACGTCTAGATGAAGTTTTTTTTTTAACTTCATCTAGATGGGTCGGCGACTAGGTCACCTATGTTAGAGTATATTGACTTAGGAGTCAAGTGAGTACAGTTGATCATAGGTCATACTCATCATTTGAGCTCAAAATGGGGTTGCCATTTTGCCTTTAAGCTTTTGATGTATTCACATCTTGTTGAGTTGCTTTAGCTCATGTCCTTGAGTAAAGCTTCTCTAAGATGTGAGAACTTACATTGGTATTTAGTGAAGTCCATCATGTAGTTGAACTTGAAGTGGATGCTCATGAATTGAAGTTTGGAGCTAACCTATCATTTGTAGTTCATCTTCCTACATGGGTTAGATTTGCAAGGAACAACATGTGTATCCAAAATGACAAGAATGAAGCATAACTCAAATGTTGTCAAAGGATATGTTTAGGTTGTCTTGTTCCTTGTTACTCCATCAATTGTTTATACATGGGTTATACGAGATTGCTCAAGATAAGAGTGAGATGCAATCTTGTGACATGAAGCTTGTCCAAGTACCTACAAAAGGTTAGATACCATACAAGGGAGCAAAATGTCCAAGATATAAAATGATCATGAAGGTTATCATGGATTAGTCAAGAATTCTCATGCCCTTGTATGCATCCATATGAACCTCTAGTTCACATTTGAAGCATCAATGATGTTCAACTCACTTCTCAAGTGACAAAACACTTTCTCATCAAGGGGTTTGGTAAAGATGTCCGCCAATTGTTTGTCAGTACGAACATGTTTAAGGTCAATATCACCTTTCTCAACATGATCTCGAATGAAATGGTGACGAACCTCAATATGCTTAGTTCGAGAATGTTGCACGGGATTGTGTGCTATCTTAATAGCAATCTCATTGTCACAAAGTAATGGTACATGTCTCACATGCACACCATAATCTTTAAGAGTTTGTGTCATCCATAGTAATTGAGCACAACATGATCCCGCGGCAATGTATTCCGCTTCGGCAGTAGATAGAGATACAGAATGTTGTTTCTTGGAGGACCAAGACACAAGAGATCTACCAAGAAATTGACATGTACCCGAAGTGGATTTTCTGTCAACCTTGTGTCCGGCATAGTCCGAATCGGAGTAGCCAACAAGATTGAAAGAAGATCCTTTGGGATACCATATGCCAAAGTTTGGTGTATGTATCAAGTATCTCACAATTCTTTTCACCGCCTTAAGGTGACACTCTTTTGATGCCGCTTGGTATCGTGCACACATGCACACACTTAGCATAATGTCGGGTCGAGAGGCACATAGATATAATAATGAACCAATCATCGATCAGTAAACCTTTTGATCAACCGGTTTGCCATCCTTGGTCAAGTCAAGATGTCCGCTCGTTGGCATGGGAGTTTTCATACCTTTACTCTCTTGCATGTTGAACTTCTTGAATAAGTCCTTGGTATACTTTGTTTGAGAGACAAAGATACCTTCCCTAGTTTGCTTGATTTGCAAACCAAGAAAGAATTTGAGTTCACTCATCATAGACATCTCAAACTTCTCCGATATCAACCTTCCAAATTTTTCACTAAAAGAGGGGTTAGTAGAACCAAAGATAATATCATCAACATAAATTTGGCATACAAATAATTCTCCATTAACCCTCTTAGTGAACAAAGTTGAATCAATCTTCCCAATTTCAAATCCTTTTTCAAGAAGAAACTTTGTCAAGCATTTGTACCAAGCTCTAGGGGCTTGCTTGAGACCATAAAGAGCTTTACGAAGTTTGTACACATGATTAGGTTTCTTGGGATTCTCAAAGCCGGGAGGTTGTTTAACATATACTTCCTCCTCTATTTCACCATTTAAGAAGGCACTTTTAATATCCATTTGGTAAAGAGTGATATCATGGTGATTGGCATAAGCAAGTAAAATGCGAATGGATTCAAGTCTTGCAACGGGGGCATAGGTCTCACCATAGTCCATACCTTCGACTTGTGTGTAACCTTGTGCTACGAGACGAGCCTTGTTGCGTACAACTTGTCCATCTTCATCTTGCTTATTCCGAAACACCCATTTGGTTCCAATGATGTTTTGCTCTTCCTTAGGCTTCTCAACCAATGTCCACACTTGGTTCCTCTCAAAGTTGTGTAGCTCTTCGTGCATTGCATTCACCCAATCGGGGTCCTTGAGAGCATCTTCTACCTTCAAGGGTTCAACACTAGAGATAAATGAGTAATGCTCACAAAAGTTAGCTAAACGAGATTTAGAGCGAGTAATTCTCCCGGTTTGGATATCTCCAAGTATTTGTTCGACGGGATGATCCTTGTCGATTCTTGCTCTAACTCGAGGTAGCTTTTTCTTGTGTTGTGGTGAGGCTTCCTCATCATCATCATCTTCTTCGTCTTCGTTGGTGTTGTCGTTGTCTGTTTGTGGAGGTGGAGAAGGATGTTGAGGTGGATCATCTTGTTGCACTTCCTCATTCCCATCATCTTGACGTGTTCCACTTGTGGATGCCTCCATATCAGCTTGTCGTTCACCTTGATGTGAGGTTGGGGCTTCCACTTGAATAGACGAGGTACTCTCCTTTACTTCCACGGGGCAAATCTTTCCAATGGACAAGTCTTGGATTGCTTCCGATGGTTCTTTATCTCCTACATCAAGTGGCAATTGCTCGACTTGCGAGCCGTTAGTCTCATCAAACTTCACATCTACCGTCTCTTCAACTTTTCGAGTGAAGTTGTTGTAGACACGGTAAGTGTGAGAGTTCGATCCATAACCGAGTAGGAAACCTTCATGAGATTTAGGAGCAAATTTTGAACGACGATGCTTATCAAGAATGTAACATTTTGAGCCAAATACTCGAAAGTATCCAACTTGTGGTTTGTTACCGGTGAGCAGTTCATACGCCGTTTTACCAAGAAGCTTGTGAAGATAGAGTCGGTTTGTTGCATGACAAGCTGTTTCAACTGCTTCTGCCCAAAAATGTCTTGGCGTCTTGTATTCATCAAGCATTGTTCTTGCCATCTCAAAAAGTGTACGGTTCTTCCTCTCAACAACTCCATTTTGTTGAGGTGTGTACGTAGCTGAGAACTCATGTGAAATACCCTCCTCATCAAGGAAGGTGTCCACATTTGCGTTCTTGAACTCCGTTCCACTGTCACTCCTAACCTTCTTGATCTTTACTTCAAATTGGTTTTGAGCCTTTCTTGCGAAGTTCTTGAAGATCTTTTGTACCTGCGATTTGTCATCAAGAAAGAACACCCACGTAAATCTGGAAAAATCATCAACAATGACTAAACCGAAAGAGTTACCACCAAGACTCTTATATGCGTTGGGACCAAACAGATCCATATGAAGTAGCTCGAGTGGTCTCCTCGTGGTCATAATGTTCTTTACGGGATGGCTTCCTCCAACTTGTTTTCCTGCTTGGCAAGCACTACAAAGTCGATCTTTGTCAAATATAACATCTTTTACTCCAAGAATGTGATCTCCTTTAACAAGTTTATCTAGGTTACGCATACCAACATGTCCAAGTCTTCTATGCCATAACCAACCTTTAGAATATTTAGCAATTAAACAAGTACGAGGTTGGGCTCTCTTAGTGATATCAACAATATAAAGATCACCTCTACAAATGCCGGTAAAGACTATATTATGATTATCTTGGCGAAACACTTGGCAATCTACTTTGGTAAATAGAACATTGAAACCAAAATCGGCTAGTCTAGATACGGAAAGAAGATTGTAACCAAGAGATTCAACAAGCATAACATTTTGTATGGAGCTATCATTGGATATGGTAACCTTACCAAGGCCAAGTACCTTACCCTTGGAGTTGTCTCCAAAAGTCACATACTTGCGTGGACCATCATTTTTTGTAAGCTCACGAAACATGTCTCTATCTCCGGTCATGTGATCGGTACAACCGCTGTCAAGAATCCACTCTTTTCCTCCGGCCATATAATCTCGAAGATTTGCCATAAGACTGGGATTCCTCATGGTCTTCTCAAATTCAATATCAAGGTCTTCGTCTTCATCATAATAGCCGTGCTCAACATCATCATCATCATGCATGTGATTAACAGATTCATTAGTTTCATGATCATGACAATGTTCAAATTTATGAATTCTAACAGTTTCCATGATAATATTGCTAATAGTTCTAACATCTCCTTTGGCACGCATGAGATCACGAAGCTCAAACAAGCAATCATCAAACTTAGGATCATTAGGACTCATTTTATGAAAAACAACAGCCTTATGTAGAATCTTATCAAGACTCTTTAGAGAATAATCGGGATATCGCTTTTCTAAATCATGCCATAGAGTATAAGCACATGCAAAGTTTCGCATACAACCAAGCACAATCTTAGGTAATCCTCTAATGATAAGATTGACGGTTCTAAGATTACGAAGCATGTCAATTTCCTCTTCATGAGTGGGATGCAAGGAATGAATAGGGGGCACATAAGGATTATGAATATACTTGCTCAAGTGAAACTCATCAAAGATATCAAGCATTTCATCCCTCCAAAAGTTGTAGTACTCCCCATTGAGAATAGGCACTCTACGTCTAATACTCCTGAACGTAGACATATCCATCTCCCTCCAATGGTGATGAAACCAAAGCAATGGAGACAAAAGCTCTGACACCAATTGTGGGATCGAGGAGATAGGTCTAGAGGGGGGTGAATAGACTCCTAACCAGCCAAATTAGCAGTTTTTAATTTCTCTTGGAACTTAGGCAGATTTTGGCACAAGTTAAGATCACTCCAATACTTTCTACACATGCATATCTAGAGATTGAGCAGCGGAAATAGTAAAGCATGCAATAGTACGGAAAGTAAAGGGGTAGAGTATGGAAGATCAAACGCAATGAAGACACGGTGGTTTTTGGCGTGGTTCCGATAGGTGGTGCTATCGTACGTCCACGTTGATGGAGGCTTCAACCCATGAAGGGTAACGGCTGCGCGAGTCCACGGAGGGCTCCACCCACGAAGGGTCCACGAAGAAGCAACCTTGCCTATTCCACCATGGCTTACGTCCACAAAGGACTAGCCTCACTCGGGGTAGATCTTCACGACGTAGGTGATCTCCTTGCCCTTACAGACTTCTTGGTTCAACTCCACATCTGGTTGGAGGCTCCCAAGTGACACCTAACCAATCTAGGAGACACCACTCTCCAAAAGGTAATAGACGGTGTATTGTTGATGAACTCCTTGCTCTTGTGCTTCAAATGATAGTCTTCCCAGCACTCAATCAACTCCTCACAGATTTGGCTATGGTGGAAAAGAGATTTGAGTGGAAAGCAACTTGGGAAAGGCTAGAGATCAAGGTTCAAATGGTAGGAATGGAATATCTTGATCTCAACACATGAGTAGGTGGTTCTCTCTCAGAAAATGTATGGTGGAAGTGTAGGCACGTTCTGATGGCTCTCCTTCCTGAGAAGGATGGGGTGGAGGGGTATATATAGCCTCCACACAAAATCCAACCGTTACACACTTTTGACCCAACTCGGTGGCACCGAAACAATCATCTCGGTAGCACCGAACTGTGTAAAAGATATGAACTTTAGGAATCTCGGTGGGACCGATATGAACAACTCGGATGGACCGAAGTGCAATGGCTTAGGGCAATCCTCATCTCAGTGGCACCGATTGCATCAACTCGGTAGGACCGAAGTGAAGCAATAAGGCAACAGAGAGTTGGCAAGCCATCTCGGTGAGACCGATTTGCAAACTCGGTGAGACCAAAGTAATTGCAAACGATTACAGAGAGTTGGCAGGGCCATCTCGGTGGGACCGAGATCCATTTCGGTGGATCCGATTTGTTAGGGTTTGGCAGTGGCTAAGTCTTGGATGAACTCGGTTGGGCCAGATTGGAAATTTCGGTGGGGCCGAGTTGGACTTTAGGTTTAGGACATATTTGGGTAGAGAGAGTGGTTGAGGGTTTAGGAATACTGTCACTAAGCACTTGAGCAAAAAAACCATTAAGCAACACCTCATCCCCTTTTAATAGTATTGGCTTTCCTATGGACTCAATGTGATCTTGGATCACTAAACCAAAAATGTAGAGTCTTGGGCTTTAGCCAATCCTTGTCCTTAGCATTTTGAGAGGGGTTCCACGTCCTCTTGTCCACGCCACGCCATTGTTGAACTTGTCTGAAATTTACTAGATAAAAGCATTAGTCCACCAACATGTATGTTGACATAAATTACCAAAACCACCAAGGGAGCAAATGTGCTTTCAGTGTGCCGCTCAAAAGCTTCCCGTGGAACCGGGAACTTTTGTGCTCCGTTTGAATCAACCAACAGTTGCCCCATCAACGCAGGCCAGCAAGAGAAGGAAGTTAAGTACCGGCAAGTATTTTCCGGCAGAGCTGCCAGAAGTCGCCGACAAGGATGTTGCCAAGAACAACAATACGGTTGCCGGTGAGCAGCCGCTTAGCGCAGAACCACAGGTTCTTGCCGCAGAAGCAAGCGCTCCCGTAACCGAAGAGATGCCTTTAGTCCTTGTCGTCGAGCCGCAGGCTCCGACATGGGCACAGCAGATAGTTTGTTTCCTTCAAACAGGAGAGCTTCCCGATGAGCAAGAAGAAGCAGAGAAAGTAGCCCGTCAGTCAAGTATGTATCAGTTTGTGGATAACATCCTATACAGAAAGCGGCCAAACGGCGTGAAATTGAAGTGCATTTGCCGGGAAGATGGACTAAAGCTGTTGGCAGAGATACACAGAGGCATATGTGGCTCTCACATAGGATCAACGGCTCTTGTCGGCAAAGCTTTCCGGCAAGGCTTCTATTGGCCCACTGCCCTCCAGGATGTGACTGAGCTAGTAACCAAGTGTGAAGCATGCCAGTTCCATTCAAAGAACATACATCAGCCAGCTCAAGCTCTCCAAACAATCCCTCTCTCCTGGCCCTTTTCGGTCTGGGGGCTCGATATCTTGGGCCCCTTTCCCCGTGCTGCCGGGGGCTTTGAGTTCTTGTACGTCGCCATCGACAAGTTCACAAAGTGGCCTGAAGTGGAGCCGGTGAGGAAGGTGACAGCGCAATCAGCCGTCAAGTTCTTCAAAGGATTAGTTTGCCGTTTCGGGGTTCCTAACAGGATCATCACCGACAATGGCACACAATTCATGAGCCGCACCTTCATGCAGTATATCCAAGACCTCGGCAGCAAAATCTATTTTGCGTCTGTTGCTCACCCGAGAAGCAACGGCTAGGCGGAAAGAATGAACGTTAAAGTGCTGTGTGGCCTCAAGACAAGGACCTTTGACAAGATGCGCAAGTGTGGAAGGCACTGGATTGATGAGTTGCCGGCGGTTCTTTGGTCACTCAGAATGACACCAAATCGAGCTATCGGCCAAACACCCTTCTCCCTAATCTATGGTGCAGAAGCGGTGCTCCCCACGGAACTCATATACGGGTCACCTCGAGTGCTCGCTTACAATGAAGCTGAGCAAGAGCAGCTGCGGCAAGACGACGCGTTGCTCCTTGAGGAAGATCGTCTTCGGGCGGCTGTGCGAGCTGCACGCTACCGGCAAGCCTTGCGCCGCTACCATAGCCGCAAAGTGCATGCCCGAAGCCTTGAGGAAGGCGACCTTGTTCTTTGGCATGTTCAGTCCGCCAAGGGATCAAACAAGTTGACGCCGAAGTGGGAAGGCCCTTACCGGGTAGTACGAGTCACCAGGCCTGGCGCAGTCCGTCTGGAGACCGAAGATGGCACCTCAGTGCAGAACTCATGGAATATTGAGCATCTTCGCAAGTTCTACCCGTGAGGCGCGGTTGCCGGGACATATCCCGGCAACACCTTTTGTACGAGCTTTGTCGACCAGACATGTAACCCTTTGTACAAAGCCAGGCGCAGATCCTGTGCGTAATAAAGCTAAGTGTTTCGCAACTCCTCATACATGTTCATTTATGTATCGATGCATGTGATGTTGTGATTTACACTTTAGTTTATATGAAATGACTGATGGGCCGTCAAGGTTCCCAAACCGCTCTTTTCTCTTCTTTCTTTTTCTTAAAAGGATAAGAAGGATCCCTCGCATGCAAGTTTCCCGGAGGGAGTGGAGATGGGGTACCATTTTTAACGACGTTCAAGTGATCATTTTGTACAATGAGAGAAACGGCACAAGGAAAAGCTAAGTTGCAAAAACTTTGAAAAAAAATCCTTGTTACATTCGTGCTCTCCCTTGAATGGTTCTGAACTTTGTATGAGAAACCTGCACGCGAGAGGGACCTTGTCGTGATCGGTCCGCGCCCTAGGTTGCCTCGAGTCCGCTCGGCAAGCTTGGCGGCTGCGTTCTGGCCCGGCAAGTCACCTTGCCGGCAGCGGCACTTCCAGCAAGCTGCTAAGGACCCGTTCCTCGAAGCGCTCGCGGCAAGTGTGCGCACCGGCAAGCTTCCGATAAGCGTAGGGAACACAATCATACAAAGGCAAAATAAGACGAGGGAAACATCATGCGTTTATTTAAACCCGGCAAACACCAGATGTTCATTAAGAAAGTACTTGATTACACTCTATTGGCCCTTTGCCAGGGTCTATCTCAAGTGCAAAGAGGGCAAAGGGCGCCTAGGCGGGGTCCGGCTTGTTCCTGGAAGGCCAGATGATGGTGCTGCCGGCGATCAGCCAGACTCTTCGCCGTCGTCTTTGACCTTCACGCCCAAAGAGCCATCGTCATCGCCGTCATCATCGTCATCCTCAGCATCGCTGGAGGAAGCGGTGTCGTTGTCGCTCGAGCTCTCCGCGCAGCACTCCAGACGAGCGCCTGAAGCCCCGAAGAACTTCATGACAAGCGTGCCTGGTCCGTCCAGCTTGAAGTGAAGGAGGTGCCCTTGCCCTAAGCAGCGGGCGCGGACAAAGGATTTCCACCCGCGCGTAAGGTACATGATGCCATTGTTGGAGGTTTCGATGGTTACCCACACCGGGCCGTTGCAGCAACCGTCCATGCGCAGCCATAAGCCTTGCAGGTGACGGCCTTCCATCTCCCTAGCAAAGGGACGAGGAAGTCGCAGCCAGCTCCGCGGCTGGTCGCGCAGCTCCAAGACAAACTCTTCCGCTGTGTCCACCATGTGGCTCTCTGCCGGTGGAGGAGGGGCCGAAGGCGGAACAGCGAGCGTCCAACCGCGGCCGTCCCGGCCGCAGACACCACGCCTTCCGCGACCGCGGGCCGCGGCCCTTCCTTGAGCACTAGAGCCAGCTTCCGCAGCCGTGGCCGAAGCTTGAGCATGGAGCCGGGAAGAAGCCCTCGCCGCGGCGGCGGGGGCGTGGCCGCGACCTCTCCCTCTCGCCATGGCGTCGTTGAACGCAGGAGGAGAAGAAGATATGGGAAAAAGGCAACAGTTGCTGGAAGTCGAGACAGGAGGAGATGGGTGAGCTTAGCATCCTGCATGCCCCTCCCCTTTTTATAGGGGGGTGCGGAGAGCTGGCCCTTCACCATCTTCGGGCGACCGCCCACGATCGCCAATTCCGCGCCCTGTGCCCCCCTGGCCCGACGCGTCACTCCAACGGCCTCCCTTCTCTACCAATCTGCTGCCATGCATGCATGCGGACGCGCGTGATGGAGGGGCGCAGAAAAAGGAGGAGTAAAGACAGACGGGGCAGTTACCCCTCGCCACGCGGAGCGGAGCGCCCGTTCGATTTGAACCAACAGCATCCCACATATGAACATACCCTTGGCCTGAGTACGCCTGCAGGCGGGCCACCCGATGACAAGGTTTGCCGGGAAGTGGCTGAGAGCACGCTCAAAGGCGGATTAATGAGGAAGCAAAGAAGATCTCAAAAGAGGATAACCATCGTGATGAAAAATTACAACGGCAGTTTCCCGCCACGTGTCTGTGCATTGTTTGCGCCTAGCCCAACGACGCTTCGGACACGCGTATGGCCTAGGCCCAGGGGCTCCTGTCGGTGTATAAAACATGGGTATTTTATACCCTAACTTATGCACAGACAGTAGCAGCCTCCTTGCCGGCCAAAGCCTTGCCGGGAACCGCTAAGATCAAGATTCGGAGTCCAGCCGCAGAAGCTACCAAAAAGAAGCTCAAAGCACAACACTCGACTAGTACCAAAGATGAAGACATTCCTTGCCGGCAACACTGAACCGGCAAGGTGAGGACCCGGCAAGCTCCATGCCGGTAAGCTTATGCCAGCACAGGTGTTCGCTGATGTGTGAGGTGTCGACCGCGCAGGTTGGTTGGTGAGGCTTGTCAGGCACGTGTCAGCACACTGGGACAAGATTTGCCCCTAACGACACCCGTCCAAGAGGCGTGTCAGGATAATACGAGGTAGCTGGGCAAGCAGTGCAGAAACCATGCCGGGACTACCTCTCCACATGACACCTAACGGCGCATTTAATGCCTTTGTCCTGAATTGGCAGAGTTAGGTATGATAGCATTGTTTGCTATCTAATAGCTATGTAATTACTGTTTTACCACTGCGGTAACCCCTTGAGCTATAAAAGGAGGGCCAAGGCAACAGTTTGGTCAGACCCCTTTTCAAACACAAGCACGTCTCGTGTAGCTGCTCTCTCCGCGTCTTGCCGGGACAAGCGCTCCTTGTACTGTGTTTTTGCATCATTAATACACCAAAAGCAGGAGTAGGGTTTTACGCTTCTCAGCAGCCCGAACCTGGGTAAATCCCTTGCACTTCCCATTGTCCATGCTCTTTGTGCACGTCAACCTCCCTCGTCGAACCACAAGGGGCTGCATGGCCCCATAGATGGTCGTACCCCGACACATAGCTTTCCCCATCCGAATCCTGAGATGACATGGCACTTGACCTCGAGAGTCTGACAGAAAATAGCACGAAACAAGAACAGAAGGGAAACTTGCGATACGGTGGTCAAAACACCCATGAGTATATATAAAGAATTTTTATCTTGCAAAACAAGCATACGAGAGGAAAACAGAGTCGGGAGGGCAGACGAGGGGCCCACAAGGCATCACGGCACGCCCCGGGGGGGTCGCGCCCTGTTGCCTTGTGGGCGACTCGCGGGTCCCCTCGGCTGTTTCTTATTTTTGTATTTTTTCTAATATTCCAAAACGGATAGAAATATTTTTTATGGAATTTTTGGAGTCGGTTTACTTACCGTATCACATACCTACCCCTTTTCAGGGTTCTGGAGCGTTCCGGAAGGACTCTTTGATGTGTTGCTCTGGTGATATTGTCTGAATAATATTAGTTTAAACATTAATGGGGGTACCTGAGATATAATGCCTAATTCTTTGTCCATTCACCACTCTCGGGTTGGTGCCTTCGGAGTTGTTGATTTTGATAGCTCCGGAGCGGTAAACTTCTTCGATGATATATGGTCCTTCCCATTTACAGAGGAGTTTTCCTGCAAAAAATCTGAAACGAGAGTTGTACAATAGAACTTGCTCACCCACTTCAAATTCCCGTTTTTGGATTCTTTTATCATACCATCTTTTGACCTTTTCTGTAAATAACTTGGCATTTTCATAGGCTTGGGTTCTCCATTCATCTAGAGAGCTAATATCACATAACCTCTTTTCACCAGCAAGTTTGAAATCATAGTTAAGTTCTTTTATTGCCCAATATGCCTTATGTTCTAACTCAAGAGGTAAATGACATGCTTTTCCATAAACCATTTTATATGGAAACATACCCATAGGATTCTTATAAGCAGTTCTGTAGGCCCATAATGCATCATCAGGTTTCTTAGACCATTTTTTCCTGGATCTATTAACGGTCTTTTGCAAAATTAATTTTATTTCTCTATTACTCAATTCGACTTGACCACTAGACCGAGGATGATAAGGAGATGCAATTCTATGATTAACATCATATTTAGCAAGTAATTTACGGAAAGCACCATGAATAAAATGTGAGGCACCATTAGTCATCAAGTATCTAGGGACTCCAAACCTCAGAAATATAACTTCTTTAAGCATTTTAATAGAAGTGTTATGATCAGCACTACTAGTTGGAATAGCTTCTACCTACTTAGTAACGTAATCAACAGCAACTAAAATATGTGTATACCCGTTGGATTTAGGAAAAGGTCCCATATAATCAAAACCCCAAACATCAAATGGTTCAATAACAAGTGAATAATTCATAGGCATTTTCTGACGTCTACCAACATTACCAATTCTTTGACATTCATCACAAGAAAGGACAAACTTACGTGCATCTTTGAAGAGAGCAGGCCAATAAAAACCAGATTGTAATACCTTGTGTGCAGTTCTGTCCCCCGCATGGTGTCCTCCTTACGCCTCGGAGTGACACTTCCGTAGGATTTGTTCCTGTTCATGCTCAGGTACACAAAGTCTAATAATACCATCTACTCCTTCTTTATATAAATGTGGGTCATCCCAAAAGTAATGCCTTAAGTCAAAGAAGAACTTTTTCTTTTGTATGTATGTGAAACTAGGTGGTATATATTTAGCAACAATATAATTAGCATAGTCTGCATACCACGGAGTGTTACGAGAAACATTTATTGCAGCTAATTGTTCATCAGGGAAATCATCATTAATAGGAAGTGGGTCATCAAGAACATTTTCCATTCTAGACAAATTATCAGCTACGGGATTCTCAGCTCCCTTTCTATCAACAATATGCAAATCAAATTCTTGTAGCAAAAGAACCCACCTAATAAGTCTAGATTTAGCATCTTTCTTTTTCATAAGATATTTTATAGCAGCATGATCAGTGTGAATAGTAACTTTGGAATCCACAATGTAAGATCTGAATTTATCACATGCAAACACAACTGCTAAAAATTCTTTCTCGGTATTAGCATAATTTCTTTGAGCACTGTCTAGAGTTTTACTAGCATAATGAATAACATTCAATTTCTTATCAACTCTTTGTCCTAGAACAGCACCAACAGCATAATCACTAGCATCACACATAATTTCAAAGGGCAGGTTCCAATCAGGTGGTTGAACAATAGGTGCAGTAATTAAGGCTTTCTTAAGTATTTCAAAGGCTTCTACGCAATCATCATCAAAAACAAATGGAACATCCTTTTGCAAAAGATTAGTGAGAGGCCTAGAAATTTTAGAGAAGTCTTTTATAAACCTTCTATAGAAACCAGCATGACCGAGGAAACTTCTTATACCGTTGATATCTTTAGGACATGGCATTTTCTCAATTGCATCAACTTTAGCTTTATCAACTTCAATACCTCTTTCAGAAATTTTATGCCCAAGGACTATACCTTCATTCACCATAAAGTGGCACTTCTCCCAATTCAAGACAAGATTAGTTTCTTCACATCTCTGCAAAACTCGTTCAAGGTTGCTTAAGCAATCATCAAAAGAAGTTCCGTAAATGGAAAAATCATCCATGAAAACCTCAACAATCTTTTCACAAAAGTCAGAGAATATAGCCGTCATACATCTTTGAAAGGTAGCAGGTGCATTACATAAACCAAAAGGCATACAACGATAAGCATAGGTTCCAAAAGGACAAGTAAATGTGGTTTTCTCTTGATCCTCTGGTGATACAGGTATTTGAGAGAAACCAGAATAACCATCTAGGAAGAAAAAGTTTGTATGCTTAGATAATCATTCTAACATTTAATCAATAAAAGGCAAGGGGTAATGATCCTTCCTAGTAGCTTTGTTTAATTTTCTAAAATCAATTACCATCCTATAACCAGTTACAATTCTTTGTGGGATAAGCTCATTTTTATCATTAGGAACAACAGTAATACCTCCTTTCTTAGGAACACAATGAACAGGACTTACCCATCTACTATCAGCTATGGGATAAATTATACCTGCCTCTAGGAGCTTTAATATTTCAGTCCTTACCACATCCTTCATTTTGGGATTCAACCTTCTTTGATGATCAACAACGGGATTAGCATTGGGCTCCATATGAATTTTATGCTGAGATAAAGTGGGACTAATGCCCTTGAGATCATCGAGAGTATATCGAATAGCAGCACGGTGCTTCTTCAGAGTTTTAAGTAATCTCTTTTCTTCATGCTCTGAAAGGTTAGCACTAATAATAACAGGATATATCTTCTTTTCATCAAGATAAGCATATTTAAGCGTATCGGGTAATTGCTTTAATTCAAACACAGGATCACTCTTCGGTGGAAGAGGATCTCCCAAAGTTTTGACAGGCAAATTATGTTTAAGGATAGGTGCTTGCTTAAAGAAAAACTCATCTATTTCATTTCTTTCATTCATTTGCATATCATTTTCATGGTCTAGCAAATATTGTTCTAAAGGATCAGTAGGGGGCACAGCAATAGAAGCAAGACCTATAATTTCATCTTTATTGGGTAATTCTTTATCATGAGGTTGTCTACGAAACTTTGAGAAATTAAATTTATGCGATATATCACCAAACTTAACCCTAACTTTCTCTTTAACACAATCAATTTTTGCATTAACGGTATTCAAGAAGGGTCTACCAAATATAATGGGACAAAAATTATCTTGTTGTGAACCAAGCACTAAGAATTCAGTAGGGTATTTGATTTTACCACACAAGACCTCAACATCTCTAACAATCCCAAGTGGTGTAATAGTATCTCTGTTCGCAAGCTTAATAGTAACATCAATATCTTCAATCTCAACAGGTGCAATATCATGCATTACTTCTTGATATAAAGAAAATGGAATAGCACTCACACTAGCACCCATATAACACAAACCATAATATCAATGATCTCCAATCTTAACAGAAACAACAGGCATGCCAAATATGGGCTTGTTCTTATCTAGCATATCTCGTTCATTTCTAACAGGTTTGGCAATTCTAGTAGCCTCATCCCAAAAGTAAATAGCATGCCCATCAATATTATCAACCAAAAGATCTTTAACCATTGCAATATTAGGTTCAACTTTAATTTGTTCAGAAGGTCTAGGTGTTCTTATATTACTTTTGTTAACCACGGTTGAAACTTTAGCATGTTTCTTAATCCTAACAGGGAAAGGAGGTTTCTCAATATAAGCAGTAGGCACAACTGGATCAACATTGTAAACAATTGTTTCTTCTTTAACACTAATAGGTTCTTCATTTAATTCAATAGGTGGAGGATATTTAAACCATTTTTCCTTAGGGAGATCAACATGAGCGGCAAAAGATTCACAAAAGGTAGCTACTATCTCAGAGTCAAGTCCATATTTAGTACTAAACGTATGAAAAGCATCAGTTTCCATAAAAGATTTAACACAATCAAACTCAAGATTTATACCTGACACTTTACCTTTGTCGATTTCCCAATCTTCAGAAATATGTTTAATTCTTTCCAGAAGATCCCATCTGAATTCAATAGTTCCCTTCATAAAGGAACCAGCAGAAGAAGTATCGAGCATGGATTGATCATTATGAGAAAGCCGAGCATAAAAGTTTTGAATAATTATTTCTCTTGAGAGCTCATGATTGGGGCATGTGTGCAACATATACTTAAGTCTCCCCCAAGCTTGAGCAATACTTTCTCCTTCACGAGGCCAAAAATTATATATATAATTCCGATCACGATGAACCAAATGCATAGGATAAAATTTCTGGTGGAATTCCAGCTTCAACCAGTTCCAATCCCATGTTTCAGTATCATCACATAGCCTATACCATGTCAATGCCTTTCGCTCCAAAGATAAAGGGAATACTTTCTTCTTAACTCCATCTCCGTATAAACCTGCAAGCTTAAACAATCCACAAATTTCATCCACATATATCAAGTGCACATCAGGATGCACCATTCCATCTCCTGCATAAGGATTAGCTAGCAGTTTCTCTATCATACCCGAAGGAATTTCATAATAAATATTTTTAGTAGGTTGAGGAGCAACTCTCAATGCTTCCGGTCGAGGTGAAGATACCCCGAACAAGCCCCTCAAAGGATTACTTTCCATAGTGACAAGTGACAGTAAATTTCAGCATGTAATATAAATGTTTCCTTACCAAATTCCACTCACCAAAGGCGCTTCACTCCCTGGCAACGGCGCCAGAAAAGAGTCTTGATGACCCACAAGTATAGGGGATCAATCATAGTCCTTTCGATAAGTAAGAGTGTCGAATCCAACGAGGAGCAGAAGGAAATGACAAGCGGTTTTCAGCAAGGTATTCTCTGCAAGTACTGAAAGTAGCGGTAATAGATAGTTTTGATAGCAAGATAATTCGTAACAAGTAACAAGCAACAAATATAATAAAGTGCAGCAAAGTGGCCCAATCTTTTTTTATAGCAAAGGACAAGCTGGAACGATTTCTTATAATAAGCCAAGAGTTCTCGAGGACACATGGGAATTTCATCTAGTCACTTTCATCATGTTAGTTTGATTCGTGTTCGCTACTTTGATAATTTGATATGTGGGTCGACCGGTGCTTGGGTGTTGTTCTTACTTGAACAAGCCTCCCACTTATGATTACCCCCTCTCGCAAGCATCCGCAACAATGAAAGAAGAATTAAGATAAATCTAAACATAGCATGAAACATATGGATCCAAATTATCCCCTTACGGAATAGCGCATAAACTAGGGTTTAAGCTTCTGTCACTCTAGCAACCCATCATATAATTACTACTCCACAATGCCTTTCCTTAGGCCCAAAGATGGTGAAGTGCCATGTAGTCGACGTTCACACGACACCACTAAAGGAAGCAACGACATACATATCATCAAAATATCGAACGAATACCAAATTCACATGATTACTTATGACAAGACTTCTCTCATGTCCTCAAGAACAAAAGTAACTACTCACAAATCATATTCATGTTCAAGATCAGAGGGGTATTGAATATCATTAAGGATCTAAACATATAATCTTCCACCAAATAAACCAACTAGCATCAACTACAAGATGTAATCAACACCACTAGCAACCCACAGGTACCAATCTGAGGTTTTGAGACAAAGATTGAATACAAGTGATGAACTAGGGTTTGAGATGAGATGGTGCTGGTGAAGATGTTGATGAAGATTGGTCCTCCCACGATGAGAGGATCGTTGGTGATGTCGATGGCTTCGATTTCCCCTCCCAGAGGGAAGTATCCCGGCGGAATCGCTCCGCCGGAGAGCAAAATAGCTCCTGCCCAGGTTTCGCCTCGAGACGGCGGTGCTTCGTCCCGAAAGTCTTCTCTCCATTTTTAGGGCAAATTAGCTTATACAGCAGAAGGAGGGGGCCAGAGGCCAGCCAGGGGCCCCACAAGGCATCAGGGCGTGCCCAGGGGGGCGCGCCCTGTTGCCTTGTGGGCAACTGGTTGGTCCCCTCCAATATCTCTTTTCTCCAGTATTTTTTATATATTCAATAAAAAATCTCCGTGAAATTTCAATTCAATTGGAGCTCTGTAGGATAGGTATCTCTGCTATAGCTATTTCAGGTCCATAATTCCAGCTGCCGGTATTCTCCCTCCTCATATAAATCTTGCAAATTAAGAGAGAAAGGCATAAGAATTGCATCATAAAGTGAAATAATGATCAAATACATTATAAATAACAGTAGGAAATCATGATGCAAATTGGACGTATCACCCCATCACGGGGACGACTCCTGAGGCCCTGGCCATGGAGTCGACACGTTTGGCCACTCTGGCTGAGCTCGACCGCCTCGAGCGGCTACAGAGGGAGTTGGACGACCGCGCCCACCAGCAACAACCTAGTTCCAGTCGGCATCGGCGGCGGCTGTTCCTGGGTGATTAGCCCCGGAACTACCATGTCCTCAACACCCCATTGCAGAATTTGGCGGTGGCAACCCGGATCGCTGACTCCAACCAGCCCTCCAGCTCCGCCACTGGAGAAGGTATTCGGCAGATCCGCGCTCTGCTGAAAACTGCTATGTCATAGAATGCGGCTGTGTCACAGTCCCGGGACCGGATCCATAGCGCGTCAGTCTGCGCAGAGACGGTCCAGTCGGCTCATAGTCCCCTCGCATCCGGGAGGCGCAGGGATCAGTATGGGGATCAGAGGCGTGACCAGATCACTCCGCCCCAACGGCATGACGGTTATCATCGCACTCGGACGCCCCCACTGCGGGATGTCACATACGGGCGCCAGCCTTGTCGATGTTGTTTACCAGCGGGTATCAACCGACGATGATTGTGGGGATTAGTACGCGTGGAGATCGTCGAGGTAGGTTAGCATACGAGACAAGATTTAGACAGCTTCGGACCCCGGGAAACATCATCCGGTAATAGCCCTACGTGTTGTTTGTGGCTAGGTCTTATTGCGTATGCTCATGGCGGAGTCGCCGTTATGAGCCGGCTCTCCTCTAGTTGTGTCTACCTTAGGGATTCTTGAGCTTCTAACTTGTCCCTCTTGGGGCGCCTTGCCCCTCCTTATATAAGTTGAAGGGGCCAGCTTACATGTAGAGTCCTAGTAGGATTAGGAGTAGTCTCTTTTCTTTTACAAGCCGGATAGCAGTCCGAGTCTTATTCAAACTGTTTAAGTCAGCCCGCTGGGCCACCTCCCATGATGGGCCACGACCTATCTCCATGAGGGTACCTGTGTCCCATATCCACGACAGTAGCCCCCGAGCTTTCGGGTGACTCGAAGAGTCGGGCGGAAGGTCCTGATTTGTTTGATGCCTTTGTCTTCGAGCGTCGAGGTTGCAGGGTCGTGAGCGTCGAGGACGATGAGCCGTCGAAGCCGGCTAGTTGCGAGCATAGATGTTGCTGGGTTGCAGACGTTGATGCCGCCGGGTTGTCTTTCCAGGCCGGGTTCTGTCTCCACGTCGGGTCCTATCTCCATGCTGGGTCCCCTTCGTCTTGTTGGTCTACCCGGTTGGGCAGTCCGCTATCTTTTTGTACTTTTCTTCAACTCCAATAGCATATATATATCACATGTAGCCCCCAAGCTCTGAGTTTATCACCTCGTGATGACTTGGTGCTTGCCTTTTGTAAATATAGTTTTAAATACTGTAGCCCCCAAGTGCCGGGTTGTCTTGCCTGCAGCAGCTCGGGACTCATTTTTTCTTCAATCTTTGAACTTTATCCGAATAAATTTCAACACTGTAGCCCCCGAGCGCCGGGTTTGTTTAGTCCTGCAACGGCCTAGGGTTCTGTGAACTTGTGTTTTGGTAATGAAATAAGTCCGTTTTTCACATATTTCGGCTTGATAGCCCCCGAGGCTCGAGGCGACTCGAGGAGTCGGCTTGAGACTCTTTGTTCCTGAAATAAAACACATGAATGCATTACACCGTTCATGATGTATAAACAAATTAAATGATAATTTCGGTGACTTTGTCAACTCATGTTCAAGTTGTTAATCATTCGACTCGACTAAGTAGGCTTTCGCATGGACGTTTTTCATGCAAATGATATGTTCAGGTTCGACAAAGTCCATGATAGGCATCAGAGTCGATTGACAATATCATACGCACTACTTGGTCAGCTACGAGTTGCATCTGACTTAGTAAAGAACGAACGTAAAATTATTTCGCTGATAGGTAGGGTACCCATGTTTGAACTGTGCATCGTGGCAACTAGTCCTCTTTGGTAACCTTACGACTCAACTTTATTTGAGAAGAAACGATAGCCTCCGAGATTAACTCAAGGTACATCTTTATTTAATTGATTGAAAAAATGAAACTTAAATATAAAAATGACTTAGCTTGTTTTTATGATGTGGCAAAAGCCGGCGGACCATCAATGTCGGCCGCGGCGAGGATGTAGACAATCCCGCGTAGGAGTTGCAAGTCGGTAACCCGGCTGGCGGCTCGAGCTGGAGGCGAGACCCAGAATTTTGAAGATATCGCAGCCCGAGACCGCCGCACCATAGGCAGCGCGGTCCAAGCCGGCTTGACCAAAATCGGATAACGCCGGGATGCTGACAAAGCCGGCCACGAAGGAGTTGAAGTGATTGTCGTACAACCCGACGTAGATGGCTTGTTGAAGATCTCACAGACGGCTCCCTTATATGCTTCGGTGGAGTTCCATGTACGTACATGCTAACCATCAACCAATCAGCTTAATCATTGTTTTTTTCTTTTTGGTGTACGTTGCTCCTTCACGTGAAGTCTCCTTTTTTTATGGTAACGTGAGACCATGCAATCCTTGCTCTCTTTTTTTCTTTTTTCTTCACGTAACTTTCCTTGCATGCATCTGTATCAGCTTTTGGCTTTTCCTTTTTTTTATTGGACTTGCTTCCAATGATGCCGACTTGGTTTGCCTGCTTGGACTATTCAATGGCATGTTTGCCCAGGAGCCGGATCGGAACCCAACTCGGACAGCAAACCAGCGGGACTGGCTGATGCTTGCGATGTAGCTCCTGCCATCTCAGCTTTGTGCGATTCAAGTCGCGGTACGTACGTCTCCGGGAATATTTCCATCTAGTAGATACGATTGACCGCGCGTGCGAGGGCAATGCTGATGTCGAGCCCCGCGCCGGTTTGACGAAGCAGTCTCCAGCCGTACGAGTCGCCTGACCCGGTGGGGCAGCAAAGTCACCGTCGTTTGTTGAAGAAGATTGGACCCATCAAAATCTGAATCCACAGCGCACGTGGCCCCACAGTGGGTGCCAATGTCAATGTTGTTTACCAGCGGGTATCAACCGATGATGATTGTGGGGATTAGTACGCGTGGAGATCGTCGAGGTGCGTTAGCATACGAGACAAGATTTAGACAGCTTCGGGCCCCGGGAAACATCATCCGGTAATAGCCCTACGTGCTGTTTGTGGCTAGGTCTTATTCCGTATGCTCATCGCGGAGTCGCCATTATGAGCCGGCTCTCCTCTAGTTGTGTCTATCTTAGGGATTCTTGAGCTTCTAACTTGTCCCTCTTGGGGCGCCTTGCCCCTCCTTATATAAGTTGAAGGGGCCGGCTTACATGTAGAGTCCTAGTAGGATTAGGAGTGGTCTCTTTTCTTTTACAAGCCAGATAGCAGTCCGGGTCTTATTCAAATTGTTTAAGTCGGCCTGCTGGGCCACCTCCCATCATGGGCCACGACCTATCTCCATGAGGGTACCCGTGTCCCATATCCACGACAAGCCCTATGATGACAGGCGGCCGTACGAGGATGACCGAAGACCCAGGCCTCATCGTCTCCCGGGCAACCTTAGAGACCCGCGGTTCGATGCGAGATCCGTTCTCGTCCAAAACTTAGTCGACAGGAACAGGGCAAACCGTGAGGACCAAGACAGAGATCGTCCGAGTGGATCCTCCTCATCAGGACCCGAGTGTTTCAGCAGGTACATTTGGGCTGCTGACGTTCCTGCCAACTTCAGGTTGGCGACAGGGATCAGCAAATTCACTGGCGAATCGAAGCCATAGACTTGGTTGGAAGATTACCAAGTGGCCGTATAGATTGGCGGCGGCAACGACAACGTGGCCATGAAGCACTTGCCTCTGATGCTCGAAGGGTTAGCGAGAGCATGGCTCAACCAGCTCCATGCTGGCAGCATCTACTGCTGGGATGACCTGACCCGAGTCTTTGTGAAGAACTTTGAAGGCACGTACAAACGGCCGGGTGGTTTGTCGGAACTGCAACACTATGTGCAGAAAAACAATGAAACTCTCCGAGAGTACATTCAGCGTTGGACCACTCTGCACAACACAGTGGAGAATGTCACAGAGCACTAGGAAATTTGCGCCTTCAAGGCGGGAATCAAGTACCGTGAGCTCATCCTGAAGTTTGGTCGGACAGAGACTCCCACACTCAGCCGAGTGATGGAGATAGCCAGTCGGTACGCCAATGGAGAAGAAGAAGACCGGCTGCGGAATGGCAAAGGACGAGCAGGAGATGCCCATCAGTCAGGTAACAACAACTCCAATAAGAAGCATAAGCGGAAGGCCGAAGTAGCCGATAATGCTGAAGCAGCGGCTCTGGCCATACAGAGTAAGGGCAAGGGCCATCCCAAACAGAAGAAGTCTTGGTCTGCCAAGAAGAAGGATCACTCGAGCGATGACATCCTTGATCAGCCGTGTCAGATCCACACAAAGACAGACGAAGACGGCAATCTGATTTTGCCGAAGCACACCACTCGGGATGTCGGCTGTTGAAACAGGCGATGAAAGAAGACGGTTCTGGCAACAAGGACCAGGACGACAGCGATGGGGGAAAGAATCATGCTTCTGGCTACCCCCAAGTGGAGAAAGTCCTGATGATCTTCGCAGACGTCGAGAGTAAGAGCCGACTGAAGGTCATAAACCAAGAGGTGAATCTGGCCATGCCAGTGGTCACCAAGTACCTCGACTGGGCTCAGACCCTTCTTACATTCGACCAATCTGATCACCCAGCCCACATATCGACCCCAGGGCGGCAGGCGTTGGTGGTGGATCTAGCCGTCAGTGGCTTCCGACTGCGCAAGGTCCTCATGGACGGCGGCGGCAGACTGAATATCCTCTACGCCGACACTCTGAAGGCAATGGGCATTCCGATGTCCCGACTGAGTGAGAGCAACATGCAGTTCCACGGAGTAATCCCCGGAAAGAAAGCAAAGTCACTCGGTCAGATTGCCCTAGACGTCATGTTTGGCGACGAGAAGAATTACAGAAAAGAAAAGTTGACCTTTGAGGTAGTGGACTTCCACAGTGCTTATCATGCCATCCTGGGTAGGCCTGCCTACGCATGTTTCATGGCCAGACCATGCTATGTGTATCTTAAGCATAAGATGTCAAGGCTGAATGGTGTGATCACTATCTCAGGCAACAGAAAGCTGGATAAGGAGTGCCTCCAGTAGGGCTCCAAGATAGCTGACGAGTAGATGGCTATGGCAGAGTTGGACGAGTACAAGAAAGTGTTTGACTTGAGTGAGCTGCTGAAGTCCAAGAAGCCTGCGACTGAATCTGCATTCCAGTTGGCCGGCGAGACCAAGCAAGTTCATGTCCACCCCAACGACCCGACTGCCCAGCCCACCAACATCTCCACGACGTTGGACAGCAAATAGGAAGCCGAGCTTATCCAGTTCCTCTGTGAGAACTGGGACATCTTTGCCAACGAAGCAGCCAGAGACATAGTTGAACAGTGAGTTGGATGCCAGTTCTATGCAAACCAGTTGCACAAACCAACGTCCGTGCTGAAGACAATTCCGCTCATGTGGTCGTTCGCCATCTGTGGGGCTTGACATGGTCGGGCCTCTTCGGACTGGCGCCAGCGGGTTCACTCATTTGTTGGTGGCAGTGGACAAGTTCACCAAGTGGATCAAAGCAAAACCCATCAAGAAGCCGGACTCGACTACGGCCATCAAGTTCATCAAAGATATAGTCTTCAGGTTTGGAGTCCTACACAGCATTATCACTGACAACGGGTCAAACTTCGACTCGGACGAGTTCCATGCATTTTGTTTCTCTCAAGGCACTCGGGTGGATTATGCCTCCGTGGCTCATCCGCAATCGAATGGACAAGCCGAACGGGCGAATGGGATGATACTTCAAGGCCTGAAGCCACGCCTCATGCACGATCTGAAACATGCTGCTGGAGCTTGGGTCACTGAGTTGCCGTCTGTCCTCTGGGCCCTGCGGACAACCCCGAATCGATCCACGAACCGCACTCCTTTCTTCATGGTGTATAGCTCAGAAGCTGTCTTGCCGAGTGATTTACTTCACAATTCCCCCTGAGTGGAACTCCACTCGGAAGCAGAAGCTGAAGATGCACGTCAGGACGGCCTCGACCTCCTGGAGGAAAAGCGTGAACTAGCACTCATCAGGTCGACTGCTTATCAGCAAGATCTGTGTCGCTATCATGACAGACAAGTCAGAGGGCAGGCCTTTCAAGAAGGTGATCTGGTCCTCCAACTGGATCAACAGAAGCCCCACAAGCTGGTTGTGACACCCTGGTTTTGGCAACTTTTTCTTTTCAATTTTTTTTGGTTTTATTTGCAATTTGTTGGTTTTTGGAATCAATTCATTTGACTTTGGACTTGAGGGTTCTTTGAATTTCTTCCTAAAGGATCCAACACCCTCAACACCTTGCCAATATTTTGTCTCACACCCTCTGGACCAAACCCTAATGTTTATTCTTTCAAATAAATTCAATTTCTCTTTGGGAAATGTCTATTTTCACTATGGGTTGTGAAGCAACATATAGTTCTGTTGATCAGAAAATTCCCAAATTAATACCACACCTTCTTGACATCATCTACTCCCACAATATCCAAAAATATTTCATTGTCCAGTACAAAATTTTGCCCAGGAAATTCATTCTACCTTCTGGACAGAATTGACCCTTTGTGAAGCAACCTATATCTCCATGACTTAGGAAATTCCCAAATTAATCCCTGAGTTACTAGGAGCCATATCTTTCCAAAATATCCAAAAATACCTCTTAGCCCAGTTCAATTTTTCAGCAAGAAAATTCTGACAAGCCTCTGGTCATTTCAAACCTTTGTGAAGGAAGTACCAGCTACAGGTGGCCATTGGCTCTGAAATTTTTATGGCATCTTGTCACCACCAAATAACCCCCATAAACCAAATTTCACTTCAAGGAACCCATCTATGTGAGTGCAACATCATCAACAAGTTTCTAACCAGAATAGGGTTTGTACATGAGCTATGCTCAAAACTTTGCAAAAGTTGCTCAATTTTCTCCAGTATGTGGTCCTTCCAACCTAGAACACCCCAGACAAACCCTTTGGCTTAGTCCACAACTCATCCTCTCTCTGGAACCCTCCCAAGTTCCTATCCAGAACCTGTTCTGGATGAACTCGAGCAGCCTGAGCCACTCCTAGCCCTACCCTTGCCTAAGACCTACTGTTTGAGCTCTGGTCGACACTCTGGACAAGGTTTGCCAGGCGTGCGTGGCCTCCAGGTGCCAGCACCCCTGGTGATCACGAAGCTGGCATGCCTGAGAACGCGCTCTGCGCGTCCAGACACTTCGGACGCGACCGCTTCGGCCATCCCGCGTCGCCGTACCTTGTCTGGTCGTGTCGACATCATCGCCGCCACCCACGTACCCCCTCCAGAACCCTCCCCCTCACCGGAGACACCCTCGCCGGTGCCACCGAGCATGCCACTGTTGCACCCGTGCGGCCACAGTGGGTGAGCTGGCTGTCTTCTTCCCCGCGTGACGTCGCTTCGCGCATTAACTTCACTGACCTCCTCCATCACTTCGCCCCGCTCCGCGACGGCCAGCTCGCCATCCTTGCTCCGGTGACGTGTCCGCGGCGTTGATCGGCTCGGGAACCCTCCACCCGCCTATAAAAGGCCCCGCCCGGCCTCTCCTCACCTCACCACCCCACTCCACCAGCACCCAATTGCCCCCAGAGCGCCCCAGTGAGGGCCGGGAGCTCGTCTCCCTCCACTCCGGCCGCAGCTCTGCCGCCTGACCCACCTCTTTTGCCAGCCAACTTCGGCCAACACCAGCCCCAACCGACCACACCCTCGAGTTTAGGACACTCCCCTGGTCCCTCTTGACCTCTTCCCCGACCGAGGTGCTGCCGGAATCGTCGTCCCCGACGACACCCGAAACCAGCCGCCGCCAGAGAGGAAGGGGGCGACGCCGTCCGGCCATCTCCGGTCGAGCTGCGGGTACCTACGGGACCGTCTTCGTGCGCCTGATCCATCCCTGCCATCTCCCGACCTCGCCGCCGTCTCTATCGCCGGTGACGGCCGCCGGTGAGCCGCCCGCCTCTGTTCCCCTCTCTCTCTCTCTCTTTTAAACCTGCCCGAGGGCCCCACCCGTCAGCGACTCTGACCCGCGGCCGAAGCGGTAAGTGGAGGCGCCCCTTCACTTTACGCCTTCGACGTGGCTTGCTGGAGTTTTTTTTCTATTTTTTGTTTTAATTTCAATTTTGACCAGAAACTTTGACCAGCTCTAGTTTTTAAACCATGAGTCCAAATGAAGTGATTCTTTTTGCTGTGGTTTGGTCTTGAGCCCCTCTATTTTCTAGCAAAAGTTGGTATTTTTCCTATATGTACAGAATTTTTTACCAACAAAAATGCTTTATGTGACATTTTCTTTTGCCATTTAAAAACATTTTCAGAAGGAAATTGCTTTGGTGTTGAAGATCAGGAGTTTGTTGACACCCCACTTGAGCAAGGCAAGCCACATCATCCATTGCATAAGGCATTATAATAGTATTGGCTCTATGTTGAATTCTTTTGCATTAATTTAATGAAAGATAAAAATGACTTAGCTCATATTGGTTGATGTCATGGCAAACACTAGCAAGTATGGTAAGATAACTTTGTCTGATGAATGTTATGTTATTCATTAAATTTAAATTCGATGGTTGATCAAGTGCCACCGACCCGGACTCACCTGTGCAGCCACATCTGCCTGAATGGGACGGCCTTGACTTGGTCTAATCTCGTGCTCTTTTACCGGTACCACCAAAGAGGGAAGGTTATGCGTGCGTGCTACCCTGATCAGGTAGACGACGATAACCTTGTGAGCCCAAGTTGAGTTATTTGCCGGCGTCCCCATTTAGGACAATTTAGTTTGGCCACGATAGTGGCAGGTGTCAGAAGTGACACAGGGGCCACCCAGGACGTGACCCGGAAGGGGAATGATTGTCGGTGGTACGGTGGAAGGGTTACAGGTTAGGCAAGTTTCGTTGGACGAATGTCCATGGTGTGGGAAAAGTGTGCAACCTCTGCAGAGTGTAAGAATCTATTCGAATAGTTGTGTCCACGGTAATGGACACAGTCCGCACTAGGTCACACTGTGTGATCAACAGTAATAATGATGGAAGAACTTGTCTTAAGCCCAGATGTGATCTGTGAATTATGAGTGCTCCAGGGGTCATGGTGTGAACCCGGAGGAGAGTAAAGTTGGTAACCAGTACCAGTAAGTGAGCATCTTAAAGCATTTAACATATCCATTGCCATGCTGTCGTTTGTTGCACTGTTTTGGTTGTTGTGAGCTTGCGAGTACATTCCAAGTACTCACCTGGCGTATCATGCCAGATGCAGGAGAAGCCGAGGACGGAGGTCCCGATGGTTCGTGCTACGCAAACTAGGCTGTGTCCCAGCAGTGTCCCTATGTGATGGAGTGTCTCACCCGATGTTCCGCTATGCTGTAGTACTTTCCACTAGTATTGAGGCCCTTGAGATGTTTCATAAATAATGTAGATACTGTCATGGCACGAGTAGTGCTCCTAGCCTCACTGTCCTTTGTAATATCCAAGCTAGTACTTGTACCATATTAATGAAGATCAGTTCTTTTCTGTTCCAAGTTGTTGTGTGTTTCCAGAAGACATGATCTCTGGGTTGGGAACACAGGGTAAACCAGTCCTCTGAGCCGGGGTGCCACACTGGCCCCTTCGTGGCAAGGACCCTTTGCAGTTTCAAAGGTCCTGAACAATGGGGCGTATCGACTCTACAACTTTAGCAAAGGCATAGAAGAGCCCAGAGCTTGGAATGCGGACCTGCTCCGCAAATTCTACACTTAGAATGAAATAAATGTTGTAATAGTTTTCTGAGTGACATTCAATGAATAAAAGTCTTACTTTTCCTGTGTAAACATCGAATTTGGCTACATGCTACAGCTCACTTCGGTGACATTAACACTCAGAATCTAGTTCACCCCAGCGGGTACACTTAGCCGCGAACCAGCTTTCGCCTAAGTTAAAAAACATCTCCGAGTTAGAGCTTCCTCTTCACTCGGAGGCTTAGCTGCAAACCAGCTTTCGCCTAAGTAAAAAAACATCTCGGAGTGAGAGCTTCCTCTTCACTCGGGGGCTTAGCTGCGAACCAGCTTTCGCCTAAGTTAAAAAAACATCTTTGAGTGAGAGCTTCCTCTTCACTCGGAGTCTTAGCTGCAAACCAGCTTTCGCCTAAGTTAAAAAACATCTCCAAGTGAGAGCTTCCTCTTCACTCAGAGGCTTAGCTGTGAACCAGCTTTCGCCTAAGTTAAAAAAACATCTCTGAGTGAGAGCTTCCTCTTCACTTGGACGCTTAGCTGTGAACCAGCTTTCGCCTAAGCCAAAAAACATCTCCGAGTGAGAGCTTCCTCTTCACTCGGGGGCTTAGCTGCGAACCAGCTTTCGCCTAAGTTAAAAAAAATATCCGAGTGAGAGCTTCCTCTTCACTCGGGGGCTTAGCTGCGAACCAGCCTTCGCCTAAGTTAAAAGATTGCACTAGCAAATAAACAAAACAAGGATTCAAATATCCGACTAAAACTTTGATCTGTTCGAAACAAAATAAAGTGCACGAGCCCAGGCTCATCAGAGTTTAACGGTTATAGCAACCACTCGGCATACTGAAGCAAATTCACTCAGTACTTAAAGTTTTTTCATGCATTTGGTGCGGGGCTCGCCGGGTCGACGAAGGTATCCAGACCGATGCCATCTGCGATCCGGGTGGCGGCCTCGATGAACGTCTCCATGAAGTCCTCGAACTTTAGATTCTTCATGTTGGCGACCTTGAGAGACTTCAGCCGTTCTTCGCTCACATCCTTGCAGTGGATGGGAATGAGAGACAACGCCACATCCGCTCCACACTGAGCTGTAGACTTCTTCCATGAATGTACTCGACTGGGGATGGCCTTCAGTCTGGACATCAGCGATTCAAGGTCCTTCGCCAGCGTCTCCTTCGGGAACAGCTCTGCATCGATCTTCTCCATGACGATCTTCAGGCGGTCGATGTAGGCGACAACATTGTCCATGTGCTCGTCCAGTCGGAGGATCGCTAGTGATGCGCTGTCCTTGAGAAGCAGCCTCGAGGGATTCAGCTCCTTCTCGATCCTGTCAGTCTCCAACTCGATGTCAAGGCAGAAATCTGCATGAAGAAACAGGCCTAAAATTAGCGTCTCCAGAGACCCTAAAACAAGAAAGAACCACTTGGTCGGGGCAACATACCTTCCAGCTTCTTGCACATCTCATCGCCGAACTCCTCGACATACTGCTCGAGCTCAGCTTTCTTTTTGAGGAGCTCGGCGATCTGGTCATTCATTTTCTTCTTCTCCTCCTCGAAGGCACTCGCATGAGCATTGCATTTGGTCTCCCACTCGGCATAGTGCTTCTTCAGCTCAGCGATCTCACTCTTTGCTATTTCGGCGGCGATCTTCAAAGTCTTGTTCTGCTCCTCAAGCTCGCCGACTGACTTCAGCTTGTCTTCGGCTTCCTTGGTCTTGGCGTTCACGTTTTTCCATGCCTCCGCCAGCTTGGTGTCCTTGTCTTCCAAGGCATGCTTCATGGTTTCTAAATAAATAGAAGTCCTGAGCCTCTTTACAAGTTCAACAGATGTTCCTGCTGAGAATGCTTTTTTTTGTTCGTGCTGAGAATGCCATGCTCAAAAAATAAAGCATTCTCAGCATGAACATATGCTGGAACGGATTCAATCGGATCAAAGGAAAAACAAATTTTCATAAAGCAGTCGGACGACAAGACTAACCTCCGAGGATGCGCTTCTCCTGGTCGAGGCATTCGCTCTTGTGCTTTTCGACATCCAGGTCCTAGCGGAGCTGCAGTACTTCCTTCTCCAGGGCGGCGTAGTGGGCTCCGAGCTCGCAGGCCGACTGTTGCAAGACGATCAGTCAGATAAGGGGCGAACAGAATGAAATGCCTACGCTACTTGAGCCCAGACTCTGATTCATGAGTAGTTCATAGTCAGAACCTTTTCGCACTTAAAAGTATACCAAAGGACTCACTCGGCCAGCCGAGTGAGGATTGCACTCCGGGTGCCAGGGCATCAGTTCTATTGAGACTCCCACCAATTGCCCACAACCGACGGTAGTCTCGGGGACTACACCCAGTGGGTGCACTCAGCATGCCCCCACTAAAAAGACGTCCACTCGAATGGACCAAAAAAACAATTGGCAATCGTGCTCAGAGCAAAAAATGCTACAAGTTCTAAAGACTCTCGCCGACTGATTCCAGTCGACGGCAGTCTCGGGGACTACACCCAGTGGGTGCACTCAGCATGCCCCCACTGGAACAAACAATCACTCGGACCGATCCGGTCGGATCCGAGTGGACGAATAGTCAAAGAGAAAACCTAAGACTCCCGCCGACTGATTCCAGTTGACGGCAGTCTCAGGGACTACACCCAGTGGGTGCACTCAGCGTGCCCCCACTGCAGAGGAAAAACACCCAGCGGGTGAGCCCTGCGCAAACCCACTGGAAAACACAGAAAAACTTCGCACTTAGGAAAATCAAGGTCAACACTCTTCCAGAAGCGATTACCAGCCTTGAAGCCAAGGCCAACACTCTTCCAGAAGTGATTGCCAGTCTTGGAGCCAAGGCCAACACTCTTCCAGAAGCGGCTGCCAGTAGTAACTTCGAAAACTTTGACTGGAAATAGCACTTACTATGGCACTTACTCGGACGTTAGTCTTCAAGGCCTCGCTGGCATCGTACGCTTCCTTCAGCCGGTTGTTCATCACTTCGATCTGGATCAGGGTCTCCTTGCTCGCCCCCACTTGATCCTCTGGGATCCTTTGCAGAGTGAAGAGGATGATTGGGGCCGAGCTGGGAGTCGTCGCCAGCGGAGGCATGGAGGTGGTCTTGGCGGCACCTTTCGCCGGAGAAGTGGTCCTGGTGAAGACCTTCACGGGAGAAATCCGATCCACTCGGCTGCCAGCGGCCTCTTGCATGATGACATTGCCGCCAGGCGGGGCCTTCTCGCTGACCTCTGGGTTCGGCGGATCGGCCGTGTCATCGTCATCAAGCTGGATAACTTCACTCGGGGCTGCAATCATCCAGAAACCAACACATGAGTCAAGCAAACACTCGAATTATAACTCAGACAGACCAATCGGTACCTTTGGAGGTGGCGGCGTCCGCGGCTTTGGCCTCAGGCTGTCCCTTCTCGGGAGCATTCGGGTCCGGCGAAGTAGTCGACGTCTCGTTGCTGCAATCACAAAGACATTCGGCAATCGGTCGGCGCAGATTACAAAATAAAGGAGTTCAGCTTCCAGTACTCACGTTGAAGCCACCGGCACCACCATCTTAATCCTTGGCAGAGCGGCCTTCCGAGGCTTGGTGGCGATGACCTTGGGCTGTTTGAGCGGCTTCTCGGTCGGCTCGGCTGACTCGGCTCGCCCGCGCTTCGACGTGCGGGTAACAGGGGCTGCAGCGGCTGGCCTCGAACCACACGGCGCCTAAGCGCCCCCCGCGCGGACACTCGGGTCATGGTGGGCCTTGGTGTGGGGCTCCCTGGGACCTCCCTCGAACGGCAAAGACTCTGCCTCCTCACCCTCCTCGGTCTCCGTGTCATCGTCCTCCTCCTCCTCCCCTTCTTCTTCTTCGTCCCCGTGGTTCTGGCACTCTGTGTCACTCGTCATGTCCTCCGGGGTGTGGTCGACACTCGGAATCTGTGAGATCATCTTCTGGAAACTCTGCCGAGTGAAAACACAAAGCAAGTTCAAGATAAAACACAGGGAGATCGCTACAATAAATCACTCGGCTAAGATATAGACTTACCTCAATAGGCTGGTGGTCCAGATCGTACAGAGGCACCTTCCTGGCTCCACGCAGATTGTCATGCGCAGAGGTGATCGCCTTGATCTTCTCCTCGATGGCCTTCTCCGTCAGGTTGTCGGGGTGCACTTGGGTAGGCTCACTCGACCCCTGATACATCCACATGGGATGTTTCCTGTCCTACAGTGGCTGGATTCGCCGACTGAGGAACGCCTCCAACAGGTCCATCCCATCGACCCCAGCTCTCACTACTCCGACCAGGGTGTCTACCAAGATCCCTACATCCACCTTCTCATCCTTAGCTACTGTGAGGGACGGCGAGGCAGCAACCCTTGCTGCTGAATACGGCGGAAGGCCAGTCGGAAGCCCTTCACTCGGCACGTCCCTGCAGTAGAACCAACTGTCTTGCCAGCCCTTGATGGAGTCTGGAAAGCTCATCTTGGGGAAAGCACTGTGGCCCCTGAGCTGGATGCCCAGTCCGCCGCACTGCTGGGTCACGTTGGTCTTCGACCCGCTCGGCGAATCCTTCTTCACGGTCATCGACCGACACGTGAAGATGTGCTTGAACAACCCCCAGTAGGGATAACACCCGATGAAGTTCTCACACAGTGATATAAAAGCAGACAGATAAATTACAACATTCGGCGGTAAGTGGTGGAGTTGCGCCCCGAAGAAACTCAGAAACGCGCGGAAAAAGGGGTGCGGTGGCATGGAAAAACCTTGCTCCACGTGCGTGACGAGGAGGACTCGCTCGTCGGCGCGCGGTGCAGGCTCCACCTCGTCCGCCCCGGGCAATCTCCAGCCACCCTCCGCGATCAGTCCCTCGGCCTCCAGCTCCTGCAGCCGCTCCTCTATCACTCGCGACGGGATCCAACCTCCCTGGATGCGGCCCGCCGGCGGACCACCGCTCGAAGACGCACCCTTCCCCGCCTTCTTCGCCTTCTCTAGCCTCGCCGTGGTGTCTTTCGCCATGGGCTCGAGTGCTTGGGCACGCGGAGTGGGGGACGGGTAGGGAGGAGAAGCAGAGAGAGCGAAAGAGAATGGGGATCTAGAGATTACCTTAGCTCGTGCAAATTTTACATCGCGGTTAGAATCGCCGCACGAAATCTTAGCCACAGATCCCTGGATCGAACGGCGCCCGCGATGCTTGCGCGCACAGGAATCACGGGGCCCATGGCGATTTTTGGGGCTGAACTGGAGGCGTCATGCCCCACTTCCCCCACTAGCTGCGGCGCAACCGCTTCCGCGCACGCACGCACGATTTCGAGTCCTGAGATTTCAGCTGCAAATCAATCCGATTGATTCCCCTCTGTTCCTTTCCTAAAGGACACTCGTTGGTCTAACCGACCGCCCTTCGCAAGTCATCGCGCACTCGGACACGTAAAACACCCGACTGAAGTCACCTTTAGGATTGCTATGGGATGAGCTCGACGCCCCTCCGCGGGTTGACTTGGCCCTTCTTCTAGGCTCCAAGGCACGGGTCTCATGAATTTGGACTCGGAGATGGCCTGCACTGGCGTTCCCCCGGGATAATGAGTGACATCTCTCTGGAGAATCAGTCCGCGTGCCGGTGTCGTCACCCGGGTTGCATGGCATGTCCTCTGACGGACCTCTAGTCTATCTCTCCCGAGAGACACATGAATGCCACCGAATTTTACCCAGAAATCGCCATGATCAGATCAGTCAGAAATCCATTTAGTCCAGAATCCGCTGTGATTTCGTTCAGGTAACGACAGGTTAACACTTGACGACGGACCTGGAGTGCCTCTGAAGCACTCGGACCGTAACAAGAGTTCATCCTGCTCGGCACACGAAACCTCAACCGATTCGGGGGCTAATGATGGGGTCACTGATGACCCACAAGTATATGGGATCAATCGTAGTCCTTTCGATGAGTAAGAGTGTCGAACCCAACGAGGAGCAGAAGGAAATGACAAGCAGTTTTCAGCAAGGTATTCTCTGCAAGCACTGAAATTGCAGGTAACAGATAGTTTGATAGCAATGTAATTCATAACAAGTAATAAGTAGTAATGGTAACAAAGGTGCAGAAAGGTGGCCCAATCCTTTTTATAACAAAGGACAAGCCGGAACGAACTCGTATAATAAGCAAAGCGTTCTCGAGGACACATGGGAATTTCATCTAGTCACTTTCATCATGTTTGTTTGATTCGCGTTCGCTACTCTGATAATTTGATATGTGGGTGGACCGGTGCTTGGGTGTTATCCTTACTTGAACAAGCCTCCCACTTATGATTACCCCCTCTCGCAAGCATCCGCAACTATGAAAGAAGAATTAAGATAAATCTAACCATAGCATGAAACATATGGATCCAAATTAGCCCCTTACGGAATAGCGCATAAACTAGGGTTTAAGCTTCTGTCACTCTAGCAACCCATCATCTAATTACTACTACACAATGCCTTCCCTTAGGCCCAAAGATGGTGAAGTGTCATGTAGTTGACGTTCACACGACACCACTAAAGGAAGCAACAACATACATATCATCAAAATATCGAACGAATACCAAATTCACATGATTACTTATGACAAGACTTCTCCCATGTCCTCAAGAACAAAAGTAACTACTCACAAATCATATTATTGTTCAAGATTAGAGGGGTATTGAATATCATTAAGGATCTGAACATATAATATTCCACCAAATAAACCAGCTAGCATCAACTATAAGATGTAATCAACACTACTAGCAACCCACAGGTACCAATATGAGGTTTTGGGACAAAGATTGAATACAAGAGATGAACTAAGGTTTGAGATGAGATGGTGCTGGTGAAGATATTGATGAAGATTGGTCCTCCCATGATGAGAGGATCATTGGTGATGTCGATGGCTTCGATTTCCCCCTCCCGGAGGGAAGTATCCCCGGCGGAATCGCTCCGCCGGAGAGCAAAATAGCTCCTGCCCAGGTTCCGCCTCGAGACGGCGGCGCTTCATCCTGAAAGTCTTCTTCTGATTTTGTTAGGGAAAATGGCTTCATATAGCAGAAGGAGGGGGCCGGAGGCCTGCCAGGGGCCCCACAAGCTCGGGGGCGTGCCCAGGGGGGTAGGGCGCGCCCGCCAGGCTTGTGGCTTCCTGCTGGGCCCCCTCCTGGTAATTCTTTCGCCAGTATTTTTTATATATTCCAAAATAATTCTTCATAAATTTTCAGGTCATTTGGAGTTGTGCAGAATAGCTATCTCTGTTTCACCCCTTTCCGGTCCAAAATTCCAGCTGCCGGCAATCTCCCTCTTCATGTGAATCTTGCAAAATAAGAGAGAAAAGGCATAAGAATTGTACCATGAAGTGAAATAATGATTAAAATAGGTTAATTAACTGTAGGAAATCATGATGCAATTTGGACATATCAACTCCCCCAAGCTTAGGCCTCGCTTGTCCTCAAGCGAAAGCCGAAATCGATAATCATGACCACATGTTTAGAGAAAGAGGCGTCGATAAAAATAAAGTACGGACATGGAGCATCATGATCTTTATTATCATAGCAATATATCATCATAAAACTTCTCATGAAAAAGTGACAATTCAATCACAAGTTAAAGTATGAACCATAAATCATATTGAAAACTAACAAACTATGATCTCAGTCACTGAAGCAATTGCAATTCATCATATTATCAGAAAGAGTCTATGTAAGAGCTTTGTTTAGCAAGTTCACATACTCAACTATCATTTAGTCTTCTATGATTGCTGACACTCACGGCATACTTATGGAGCAAAACTTTCAGTCAGACACATAGAAAGATAGGGGCTTATAATTTCACCTCCCAACATATTTAGCTCAAGGGTAATGTCAACAATAATAACTCATGATCACCTACATCCAACTGGATATATATGCTTGGATCAATCCGCACCACATGATGCTTGCCAAGAGAGAAAATAAAAATGGAATAGAGGAGAATACTATTGACTCTTGCATGAAAGTAAATACATAAAGTAAAAGATAGGCCCTTCGTAGAGGGAAGCAGAGGTTGTCATGCGCTTTTTGTTTTTGGATGTGCAAGCTCTTAATTTAAAGGAACATCACTTTATATTGCCCCTTGTGATAGCGACCTTTATTATGCAGTCTGTCATTTTATTTCTTCACTATCTCAAGTTCGTACAAAGCTTATTTTCCCTTACAATAAAAGATCATACATATTTAGGAGAAATTTTTATTGCTTTGCACCGATGACAACTTACTTGAAGGATCTTATTCAATCCATAGGTAGATATAATGGACTCTCATGGCATGAAACTGGGTTTAAGGGTTTTTGGATGCACAAGTAGTATCTCTACTTAGTACAGAATTTTGGCTAGCAAAAGATAGGGGGCAAGCACCACATCTAAGAGGATCCAAAACAATATAACTTCTATGTGAATATAAGCAAACATAACTCATTACGTTGTCTTCCTTGTCCAACGTTGACTATTTGACATACAATATTTAATGGGGGCTCACAATCATAAAAGATGTCCAAGATAGTGTATTTATATGTGAGACCTCTCTTCCTTTATTACTTTTTCATGAATTGCAACAATGACCAATACTATGTTTGTCAACTTCCAACAAGTTTTATCAATTATACTTCTTTTATGTGAAGTCATCACTCCCCATGGGATTAGCATATGATCTTATTTTTCTTATTTATATCTAGGATTGGATCAACAAAAGCAAAACACTCAACTCAACTACTCTTTATTATATAACTTTCACACATGATTACATAGATAGATAGATAACCAAGCAAGCACTCAAAACTAAATCATACTAAAACCTTATTCTTCTAAATCATGACATAACTAAGGATCGAACTAAGATAGATAATGATGATTAAAAGTGATGGTGATACGATACCGGGGCACCTCCCCCAAGCTTGGCACAAGCCAAGGGTGGTGCCCATACCCGTGTACTCAAGTCTCCTTCTTCGGTGATGGTGGTGATGAAGTAATAGGCTTGTCCTCCGTCTTCCAAGGCATAGGTTCTCCATCATAAAAGGACGAACGTGTTTCCAGAGTCCTAAAATTTGTAGCTAAACTCATACCTTTGAACTTGGCCTCATACTCAAATTTTTGGTTTTGTAGATCATATATTTGGGCCTGAAGATAATCAATCCGGTCATGGAGCTTGAAGATGATGTCCCCAATATTCTTGTCGTCCACCTTGTGCTCGCGGATGAACTCCGTGATCATGGAGTGGTTAGCAGTAAGTCTGTGCTCCACCATCCCCTGGCACTTGAAGATCTCCTGTTCCACTGCTTCCAGCCTGGCCTTCTCGCTCCCGGTCTTCTTAGGTACTTGAACGTCCTGGATGTGGAAGACCCCCTCACGCATCTCAATGGCTTGAGGGTGCTTCATCACCTCCGGTAAGTACGAGTTGATGCCCTTCTCGTAGAACTTGTCCTTGGACGAGCTTGGAGACGCCATGGCGATCTGGATCTGTCAGAAAAATAGCCCGAAACAAGAACAAAGGACAGACTTGCGATGCGGTGGTCAAAACACCCGTGAGTATATATAATGATTTTTTCCCGTTCAGGACAAGTAATATGAAAGAAAAACGGAGTCGGAAAAGTCCACGAGGGAGCCACAAGCCTGGTAGGCATGCCCTGGGGGTAGGGCGCGCCCCCCAGGCTTGTCGCCTCCTCGTGCACTTTTCGGACTGTTTATTATTTTCCTAATTTTTTATATATTCCAAAACGGATAGAAAGTACTTTTATGGAAGTTTTGGAATCGGTTTACTTACCGTACCACATACCTACTCCTTTTCAGGATTCTGGAGTGTTCTGGAAGGTTTCTTCTATGTGCTCTTCCGGTGTCATTATCTGAATAACATTAGTTTCAACATTAATGGGCGTACCTGAGATGTAATGTTTAATTCTTTGCCCCTTAACCACTCTCGGATTATTGCCTTCGGAGTTGTTTATTTTAATGGCTCTGGAGCAATAAACTTCTTCGATGATGTACGGTCCTTCCCATTTAGAGAGAAGTTTTCCTGCAAAAAATCTTAAACGAGAATTGTATAATAGAACATGATCACCTACTTTGAATTCACGTTTTTGAATTCTCTTATCATGCCATCTTTTAACTTTTTCTTTAAACAACTTGGCATTTTCATAAGCTTGGGTTCTTCATTCATCTAGAGAACTAATATCAAATAACTTGTTTTCACCGGCAAGTTTAAAATCATAGTTAAGTTCTTTAATTACCCAATATGCTTTATGTTCTAGCTCAAGAGGTAAATGACATGCTTTTCCATAGACCATTTTATATGGAGACATACCCATAGGATTTTTATAAGCAGTTCTGTAAGTCCATAGTGCATCATCAAGTTTCTTAGACCAAATCTTTCTAGATCTATTAACGGTCTTTTTGCAAAATTAATTTTATTTCTCTATTAGTTAATTCAACTTGACCACAGGACTGAGGATGATAAGGAGATGCAATTCTATGATTAACATCATATTTAGAAAGCAATTTACGGAAAGCACCATGAATAAAATGCGAACCATCATCAGTCATTAAATATCTAGGGACTCCAAACCTCGGAAATATAACTTCTTTAAGCATTATAATAGAAGTGTTATGATCAGCACTACTAGTTGGAATAGCTTCTACCCACTTAGTAACGTAATCAACAGCAACTAAAATATTTGTATACCCACTGGATTTAGGAAAAGGTCCCATATAATCAAAACCCCAATCATCAAATGGTTCAATAACAAGTGAATAATTCATAGGCATTTCCTGACGTCTACCAACATTACCGATTCTTTGACATTCATCACAAGAAATGACAAACTTACGTGCATCTTTGAAAAGAGTAGGCCAATAAAAACCTGATTGTAGTACCTTGTGTGCAGTTCTGTCTCCCGCATGGTGTCCTCCACATGCCTCGGAGTGACACTTTCATAGGATTTGTTCCTGTTCATGCTCAGGTACACAACGTCTAATAAAACCATCTACTCCTTCTTTATATAAATGTGGGTCATCCCAAAAGTAATGTCTTAAATCAAAGAAGAAATTTTTCTTTTGTTGGTATGTGAAACTAGGTGGTATGTATTTAGCAACAATGTAATTAGCATAGTCTGCATACCAAGGCGTATTACGAGAAGCATTTATCACAGCTAGTTGTTCATCAAGGAAATCATCATTAATAGGAAGTGGGTCATCAAGAACATTTTCCATTCTAGACAAATTATCAGCTATGGGATTCTCAGCTCCCTTTCTATCAACAATATGCAAATAAAATTCTTGTAGCAAAAGAACCCACCTAATAAGTCTAGGTTTAGCATCTTTCTTTTCCATAAGATATTTAATAGCAGCATGATCAGTATGAATAGTAACTTTGGAATCAACAATGTAAGATCTAAATTTATCACACGCAAACACAACTGCTAAAAATTCTTTCTCGGTGGTAGCATAAATTCTTTGAGCACTGTCCAGAGTTTTACTAGCATAATGGATAACATTCAATTTCTTATCAACTCTTTGGACTAGAACAGCACCAACAGCATAATCACTAGCATCACACATAATTTCAAAGGGTACGTTCCAATCAGGTGGTTGAACAATAGGTGCAGATATTAAGGCTTTCTTAAGTATTTCAAAGGCTTCTACACAATCATCATCAAAAACAAATGGAACATCTTTTTGCAAAATATTAGTAAGAGGCCTAGAAAATTTAGAGAAGTCTTTTATAAACCTTCTATAGAAAACAGCACGACCGAGGAAACTTCTTATACCTTTCATATCTTTAGGACATGGCATTTTCTCAATTGCATCAACTTTAGCTTTATCAACTTCAATACCTCTTTCAGAAATTTTATGCCCAAGGACTATACCTTCATTCACCATAAAGTGGCACTTCTCCCAATTCAAGACAAGATTAGTTTCTTCACATCTCTGCAAAACTCAATCAAGGTTGCTCAAGCAATCATCAAAAGAAGTTCCGTAAACGGAGAAATCATCCATGAAAACCTCAACATCTTTTCACAAAAGTCAGAGAATATAGCATTCATACATATTTGAAAGGTAGCAGGTGCATTACATAAACCAAAAGGCATATGATGATAAGCATAAGTTCCAAAAGGACAAGTAAATGTGGTTTTCTCTTGATCTTTAGGTGAAACAGGTATTTGAGAGAAACCAGAATAACCATCTAGGAAGCAAAAGTGTGTATGCTTAGATAATCTTTCTAACATTTGATCAATAAAAGGCAAGGGGTAATGATCTTTCCTAGTAGCTTTATTTAATTTTCTGAAATCAATTACCATCCTATAACCGGTTACAATTCTTTGCGGAATAAGTTCATTTTTATCATTTGGAACAACAGTAATACCTCCTTTCTTAGGAACACAATGAACAGAACTTACCCATCTACTATGAGCTATGGGATAAATTATACCTGCCTCAAGAAGCTTTAATATTTCAGTTCTTACCACATCCTTCATTTTAGGATTCAGCCTTCTTTGATGATCGACAACGGGTTTAGCGTCTGGCTCCATATGAATTTTATGATGACATAGAGTGGGACTGATGCCTTTAGAATCATCAAGAGTATATCCAATAGCGGCACGGTGCTTCCTCAAAGTTTTAAGTAATCTCTTTTCTTCATGCTCTGAAAGGTTAGCACTAATAATAACAGGATACATCTTCTTTTCATCCAGATAAGCATATTTAAGTGTATTAGGTAATTGCTTTAACTCAAACACAGGATCACCCTTGGGTGGTAGAGGATTTCCCAAGGTTTCAACAGGCAAATTATGTTTAAGAATAGGTGCTTGTTTAAAGAGCAGCTCATCTATTTCATTTATTTCATTCATATGCATATCATTCTCATGGTCTAGCAAATATTGTTCTAGAGGATCAGTAGGAGGCACAACAATAGAAGGAAGACCTATAATTTCATCTTTATTGGGTAATTCCTTATCATGGGGTTGTCTACTAAACTTAGAAAAATTAAATTCATGAGATATATCACCAGACTTAACTCTAACCTTCTCTTTAACACAATCAATTTCAGCATTAACAGTATTCAAGAAAGGTCTACCAATATAATGGGACAAAAATTATCTTGTTGTGAACCAAGTACTAAGAAATCAGTAGGGTATTTGATTTTGCCACACAAGACTTCAACATCTCTAACAATCCCAGGTGGTGTAATAGTATCTCTGTTTGCAAGCTTAATAGTAACATCAATATCTTCAATCTCAACAGGTGCAATATCATGCATTACTTCTTGATATAAAGAAAACGGAATAGCACTCACACTAGCACCCATATCACATAAACCATGATAACAATGATCTCCAATCTTAACAGAAACAACAGGCATGCCAACTACGGGCTTGTTCTTATCTAGCATATCTTATTTATTTCTAACAGGTTTAGCAATTCTAGCAGCCCCATCGCAAAAGTAAATAACATGTCCATCAGTATTATCAACCAAGAGATCTTTAACCATTGCAATATTTGATTCAACCTTAATATGTTCAGAAGGTCTAGGTGGTCTTACATTACTTTTGTTAACCATAGTTAAAGCTTTAGCATGTTCCTTAATCCTAACAGGGAAAGGAGGTTTCTCCATATAAGCAATGGGCACAACTGGATCAACATTGTAAACTATTGTTTCTTCTTTAACAATAACGGGTTCTTCGTTAAATTCAATAGGTGGATGATATTTAAACCATTTCTCCTTAGGGAGATCAACATGAGCAGAAAAAGATTCACAAAAGGTAGCTACTATCTCAGAGTCAAGTCCATATTTAGTACTAAACTTATGAAAAGCATCAGTTTCCATAAAAAGATTTAACACAATCAAACTCAAGATGTATACCTGACTCTTTACCTTTGTCGATTTCCCAGTCTTCAGAGTTGCGTTTAATTCTTTCCAGAAGATCCCATCTGAATTCAATAGTTCTATTTATAAAGGAACCAGCAGAAGAAGTATCGAGCAAGGATTGATCATTATGAGAAAGTCGAGCATAAAAGTTTTGAATAATTATTTCTCTTGAGAGATCATGATTGGGGCATGTGTGCAACATATACTTAAGCCTCCCCCAAGCTTGAGCGATACTTTCTCCTTCACGAGGACAAAAATTATATATATAATTCCGATCACGATGAACCAAATGCATAGGATAAAATTTCTGGTGAAATTCCAGCTTCAACCGGTTCCAATCCCATGTTTCAGTATCATCACATAGCCTATACCATGTCAATGCATTTCCCTCTAGATATAAAGGGAATACTTTCTTCTTAACTCCATCTCCGGATAGACCTGGAAGCTTAAACAATCCACAAATTTCATCCACATATATCAAGTGCATATCAGGATGCACCGTTCCATCTCCTGCATAAGGATAAGCTAGCAGTTTTTCTACCATACCCGAAGGAATTTCATAATAAATATTTTCAGTAGGTTTAGTAGGTTGAGGGGCAACTCTCAATGCATCCGGTCGAGGTGAAGATACCCCGAACAAGCCCCTCAAAGGATTACTTTCCATAGTGACAAGTGACAATAAATTTCAGCACGTAATATAAATGTTTCCTTACCAAATTCCACTCACCAAAGGCGCTTCACTCCCCGGCAACGACGCCAGAAAAGAGTCTTGATGACCCACAAGTATAGGGCATCAATCGTAGTCCTTTCGATAAGTAAGAGTGTCGAACCCAACGAGGAGCAGAAGGAAATGACAAGCGGTTTTCAGCAAGGTATTCTTTGCAAGCACTGAAATTATAGGTAACAGATAGTCTGATAGCAATGTAATTCGTAACAAGTAACAAGTTGTAATGGTAAAAAAGGTGCAGCAAGGTGGCCCAATCCTTTTTATAACAAAGGACAAGCCGGAACGAAGTCATATAATAAGCAAAGCGTTCTCGAGGACACATGGGAATTTCATCTAGTCACTTTCATCATGTTTGTTTGATTCGCGTTCGCTACTTTGATAATTTGATATGTGGGTGGACTGGTGCTTGGGTGCTGTTCTTACTTGAACAAGCCTCCCACTTATGATTACCCCCTCTCGCAAGCATCCGCAACTACAAAAGAAGAATTAAGATAAATCTAACCATAGCATGAAACATATGGATCCAAATCAGCCCCTTACGAAATAGCGCATAAACTAGGGTTTAAGCTTCTGTCACTCTAGCAACCCATCATCTAATTACCACTCCACAATGCCTTCCCTTAGGCCCAAAGATTGTGAAGTGTCATGTAGTCGACGTTCACACGACACCACTAAAGGAAGCAACAACATACATATCATCAAAATATCGAACGAATACCAAATTCACATGATTACTTATGACAAGACTTCTCCCATGTCCTCAAGAACAAAAGTAACTACTCACAAATCATATTCATGTTCAAGATCAAAGGGGTATTGAATATCATTATGGATCTGAACATATAATCTTCCACCAAATAAACTAGCTAGCATCAACTACAAGATGTAATCAACACTACTAGCAACCCACAGGTACCAATCTGAGGTTTTGAGACAAAGATTGAATACAAGAGATGAACTAGGGTTTGAGATGAGATGGTGTTGGTGAAGATGTTGATGAAGATTGGTCCTCCCACGATGAGAGGATCATTGGTGATGTCGATGGATTCGATTTCCCCCTCCCGGAGGGAAGTATCCCCGGCGGAATCGCTCCGCCGGAGAGCAAAATAGCTCATGTCCAGGTTCTGCCTCGAGACGGTGGCGCTTCGTCCCGAAAGTCTTCTTCTGATTTTTTTAGGGAAAATGGCTTCATATAGCAGAAGGAGGGGGACGGAGGCCTGCCAGGGGCCCCACAAGCTCGGGGGCGCGCCCAGGGGGGTAGGGTGCGCCCCCCCCCCCCCCAGGCTTGTGGCTTCCTGGTGGTCCCCCTCCTGGTAATTCTTTCGCTAATATTTTTTATATATTCCAAAATAATTCTCCGTAAATTTTCAGGTCATTTGGAGTTGTGCAGAATAGCTATCTCTGTTTCACCCCTTTCCGGTCTAGAATTCCAGGTACCGGCAATCTCCCTCTTCATGTATATCTTGCAAAATAAGAAAGAAAAGGCATTAGAATTGTACCATGAAGTGAAATAATGATTAAAAACATGTTAATTAACAGTAGGAAATCAGGATGCAATTCGGATGTATCGGTCACCTACTAAGGGTAGGGTCATAAACCTGACATCTAGGGCCCACTTAGGGCTCCACACCATCATTGGTGGGTCTCCGGACCACAGGCGCATTCGGATGCGCAATATCGACTATCCAGTCGGATGCATCAACGACACTCAGACGCCTCCCTCCAGTCAGCCATACCGGAGTCACTCGGACAAGAGAAGACGAACGGGCGACGTGGGAGCCGTAATGGTCGAGTAGCTTTACGTTGGCATTATAGTGTAGTTATAGCTGCCGTTACCTGTAACTGCAACACTTATGTACATTCATCTCCCTTGCGACGTGGCATTGATTGACCGAGGCGTACTCTATATAAGCCTCCCCTCATCTCCATGGCAAGGGTTCAGCACTCCTTGTAATCCTATACCCCAAGAGAAAACACAAGCCTCCGGGCACGAGACGTAGGGTTATTACCTCTCTGAGAGGGGCCCGAACTCGCTAAATCCGAGTGATATGCTTGCGCCGTAGCTAGGCTCTGCCCATCATTCGTACCCCTAGTACTCATTGTCAGGTTCGTTGCCTTGACAGTGACCTTACCACACATTACACTACATATGCAGTAAGAAATAAAAATCATTTTAGTCCTAACTAGTAAACAAATGATAGTTCATCCTACCTACTAACAAATTGCGGTACAAATTAACAGTCATATGGCTTAATAGGGGAAATTTAATCGATGCCGGCCTAGGGGAAGTCCATACATGTCTTCTTCTTATTCTTCCACTGCTGCTTCTTTTTCTTCAGATCCTTGTGTTACCCCTGTGTGTCCACATTGCCTCAGCCCAGTCCAACCTTTTGATCTTTCATGCTTCATTGTCATGTGCCTCCACACCATGGCACTTCTTCCATTTCCAATGCATGCAATCAAGTGATCCGTGAAAATCTGGCCACCCTCTTGCTTCTGGGATTGCCAAGAGCCACCCGGTGTTTGCCACAGTTGGTTCCCTCAGGTACTGAGGTCCAAAAGACAGTTGCAAACCTGACCATGGCATCTCCGCATGTGCTCTCGGACATCTGCAGGTACTCGTCCCACGAATCAGCGGTCGTGCCATATGCAAGCATCCACAGTGTGGTCGTGCACTTCTGGTAACCAGAGAAACCAATCCTTCCCACGGAGCCCTTCTTCAAGATGAAGTAGTCATCAAAGGACCGGATGCCATAGTAGAGACGATCGAAGACATTATACGCATCCGAAAGCGCCAGCAAAAATTGTCAGTGAAGAGGGTATCAGGGGCAAAGTAGTCGTCCATCAGCGTCAAATGGCCGCGCACCTGGTTGCGGTTGAGCACTCGATGACACTTGATCGATCCCTTGAAATTGAGATAATGCTCCTCCACACGCTTTGCGTCTACAAGCACCACCTGCATCATCGTCGTCTCATCCGTGTAGTCCTGAAAGCGCAGGTAATCTCCCACGAGGTGAATGGGAGATTTTTAGAAATTCGTCTCCTACATCTATCTTGTATGCATGTTTTACTTTCTTTGATGATTTAGTTTCGCCTCTGTTTCTATTTCTTCACTCTGATCTCCGCTCTGGTTAGGTTTTTCCTCACTTGGTTTTCTCGAAGTCGTCGGAGGATGGGTTGCTCTCAAATGACAAGTGTCAATCTATCTCTTGGAGCAGCCAAACAACAAGTGGTCGTGTGTGCGCGTGGGAGGGGGCGCTATTTATAACTGATATGTCTCCAACGTATTGATGACCCACAAGTATAGGGGATCAATCGTAGTCCTTTTGATAAGTAAGAGTGTCGAACCCAACGAGGAGCAGAAGGAAATGACAAGCGGTTTTCAGCAAGGTATTTTCTGCAAGCACTGAAATTATCGGTAACGAGTAGTTTGATAGCAAGATAATTTGTAACAAGTGACAAGTAGCAATAGTAACTAAACTGCAGCAAGGTAGCCCAATCCTTTTGTTGCAAAGGACAGGCCGAAACAATTTCTTATAATAAGCTAAATGTTCTCAAGGACACATGGGAATTTCATCTAGTCACTTTCATCATGTTTGTTTGATTCGCGTTCGCTACTTTGATAATTTGATATGTGGGTGGATCGGTGCTTGGGTGTTGTTCTTACTTGAACAAGCCTCCCACTTATGATTAACCCCTCTCGCAAGCATCCTCAACTACGAAAGAAGAATTAAGATAAATCTAACCATAGCATTAAACATATGGATCCAAATCAGCCCCTTACGGAATAGCGCATAAACTAGGGTTTAAGCTTCTGTCACTCTAGCAACCCATCATCTAATTACTACTCCACAATGCATTCCCTTAGGCCCAAAGATGGTGAAGTGTCATGTAGTCGACGTTCACACGACACCACTAAGAGAATCAACCAAATACATATCATCAAAATATCGAACGAATACCAAATTCACATGATTACTTATGACAAGACTTTTCCCATGTCCTCAAGAACAAAAGTAACTACTCACACATCATATTCATGTCCAAGATCACAGGGGTATTAAATAACATAATGGATCTGAACATATAATCTTCCACCAAATAAACCAACTAACATCAACTACGAGATGTAATCAACACTACTAGCAACCCACAGGTACCAATCTGAGGTTTTGAGACAAAGATTGAATACAAGAGATGAACTAGGGTTTGAGATGAGATGGTGCTGGTGAAGATGTCGATGAAGATTGGTCCTCCCATGATGAGAGGATCGTTGGTGATGTCGATGTCTCCGATTTCCCCCTCCCGGAGGGAAGTATCCCCGGAGGAATCGCTCCGCCGGAGAGCAAAAGTGCTCCTGCCCAAGTTCCGCCTCGAGACGGCGGCGCTCCATCCCAAAAGTCTTCTCCTTATTTTTTCTAGGGCAAATGGGCTTATATACCAGAAAATGAGCACCGGAGGCTGGCCAGGGGCCCCACAAACCACCAGGGCGTGCCTGGGAGGGGGTGGTGCACCCTGGTGCCTCGTGGGCACCTGGGTGGCCCCCTCTGGTACTTCTTTTCTCCAGTATTTTTTATTTATTCCAAAATAAATCTCCATGAAATTTCAGCTCATTTGGAGATGTGCAGAATAGGTATCTCTGACATAGCTTTTTCAGGTCCAGAATTCCGACTGTCGGCAATCTCCCTCCTTATGTAAATCTTGCATATTAAGAGAGAAAAGGAATTTGAATTGCTCCACAAAGTGTTATATTGATTAAAAATACTATAAATAACAGTAGGAAAACATGGTGCAAAATGGGTGTATCAACTCCCCCAAGCTTAGACCTCGCTTGTCCTCAAGCGAAAGCCGATATCGATAATCATGTCCACATGTTTAGAGAGAGAGGTGTCGATAAAAACAAAATACGGACATGGTAGCATCATGATCATTATTATAACAGCAATATTCATTATCATAGAACTTCTCATGAGCAAGTAACAATTCATCACAACAACGAAGTATAAGACATAAACTTTCTTGAATACTAACAAACTATGTTCTCAGTCAACAATGCAATTGCAATTCATCATATTTTCAGGAAGGGTCTCATGTTGGAGCTTTTTAGCAAGTCCACATACTCAACCATCATTTAGTCTTCTATGATTGCTAACACTCACAACATATATATGGAGCAAAAAGTTTCAGCCAGACACATAGAAAGATAGGGGCTTATAATTTCACCTCCCAACTTATTCACCTCAAGGGTAATGTCAACAATAATAACTCATGATCACTCATATCCAACTGGATATACGTGCCTAGATCTTTCCCCACCACATGATGCTTGCAAAAGATAAAAATAAAAAGGGATAGAGGAGAACACTATTGACTCTTGCATAAAAAGTAAATACATAAAAGTAAAAGATAGGCCCTTCGCAGAGGGAAGCAGAGGTTGTGATGCGCTTTTTGTTGTTGGATGCACAAGCTCTTAATGCAAAGGAACGTCACTTTATATTGCCCCTTGTGATAGCAACCTTTATTATGCAGTCTATCGCTTTTATTTCTTTACCATCACAAGTTCGTACAAAACTTATTTTCCCTTACAATAAAAGTTCATACATATTTAGAGGCAATTTTTATTGCTTTTGCACCGATGACAACTTACTTGAAGGATCTTATTCAATCCATAGGTAGATATAGTGGACTCTCATGACATGAAACTGGGTTTAAGGGTTTTGGATGCACAAGTAGTATCTCTACTTGGGGCGGATTTTTGGCTAGCAAAGATATTGAGCAAGCACCACATGTTGGAGGATCTATGACAATATAACTTCTATGTGAATATAAGCAAACATAATTCATTACGTTGTCTTCCTTGTCCAACGTCAACAATTTGACATAAAATACTCAATGGGGGCTCACAATCATAAAAGATGTCCAAGATAGTGTATTTACATGTGAATCTTCTCTTCCTTATTAATTTTTTCATGAATTGCATCATTGACCAATGCTATGCTTGTTAACTTTCAATAAATTTTACCACTTATACTTTTCTTTATGTAATGTCATTACTTTTCATAAGGTTAGCATATGATCTTTTTCATTATTTTCATTGCTAGGATTGAAACATAAAAGTAAAGAAGCAAAAACTCAAACTACTCTTTATTATATAACTCTCAACTCAATTACATAGATAGATAGATCATGAAACTAGCACTCGAAAATAGATCATACTAAACTTTTATTCAACTAGATCACGAAATAACTAAGGATCGAACTAAAAATAGGTAAAGATAATAAAAGTGATGGTGATACGATACCGGGGCACCTCCCCCAAGCTTGGCACAAGCCAAGGGGAGTGCCCATACCCATGTACTCAAGTTTCTTTCTTCGGTAATGATGGTGGTGATGAAGTGGTGGGCTTGTCCTTCAGCTTTAGTAGATACTCCAATTTACAGTTGATGCTCCGAAGGGCGATGTTTTGCTCTTCCAACAAAATAACTTCACGAGTGAGAGATGTATTTTGAGCACAAACCATTTCAAAGACTCTTAGGGCTTCAATTACAGATGGGGAGAGATGATCATAGAGGGGTTGAAGGATATCTCCCTTCTCTGCGGTCTCCTCCATGGGGATGGCTTGCCCTCCTTCTGGAGCCTAGGTTCCCGCAACTTCCTCGACCTTGTCCTCCTTGCCATTGTCTTCCTCTCCTGACGACCACTCATAGTAAACCTCGCTGTAGGGGTGTTTGCCCTGCGATGGTTGCACAATACGGTGCTTGGTACGGAGCTTTTGGGGAGCCATGGCGATCTAGATCTATCAGAAAAATAGCACAAAACAAGAAAAATAGCACCTATTGTTCAAAACATCCGGGAGTATATATAAAGAATTTTTATCTTGCAAAACAAGTATTCCAGAAGAAAACGGAGTCGGGAAGGCTCACGAGGGTCCCACGAGCCACCAGGGCGCACCTGGGGGGGTGGCGCGCCCTGGTGCCTCGTGTGCACCTCGTGGGTCCCCTCGGCTATTTCTTATTTTTGTAATTTTTCTAATATTCCAAAACTGACAGAAAGTATTTTTATGGATTTTTTGCAGTCAGTTTACTTACCGTATCACGTACCTCTTCCTTTTCAGGGTTCTGGAGTGTTCTCGAAGGTCTCTCTTATGTATTCCTCCGGTGTCATAGTTTGAATAATGTTAGTCTCAACATTAATAGGCGTACCTGAGATGTAATGCTTAATTCTTTGCCCATTGACCACCTTCGGATTAGTGCCTTCGGCGTTATTGATCTTAATGGCTCCAGAGCGATAAACCCCCTCAATGATATACGGTCCTTCCCATTTAGAGAGAAGTTTTCCTGCAAAAAATCTAAAACGAGAATTGTACAATAGAACATACTCACCCACTTTGAATTCCCATTTTTGAATTATTTTATCATGCCCTCTTTTAACTTTTTCTTTAAACAATTTGGCATTTTCATAAGCTTGGGTTTTCCATTCATCTAGCGAGCTAATATCAAATAACCTCTTTTCACCGGCAAGTTTAAAATCATAATTGAGTTCTTTAATTTCCCAATATGCTTTATGTTCTAACTCAAGAGGTAAATGACATGCTTTTCCATAAACCATTTTATAAGGAGACATACCCATAGGATTTTTATAAGCAGTTCTATAAGCCCATAATGCATCGTCAAGTTTCTTAGACCAATTCATTCTAGATCTATTGACGGTCTTTTGCAAAATTAACTTTATTTCTCTATTGCTCAATTCAACTTGACCACTAGATTGAGGGTGATAGGGAGATGCAATTCTATGGTTGACATCATATTTAGCAAGCAGTTTATGGAATGCACCATGAATAAAATGTGAACCACCATCAGTCATTAAATATCTAGGGACTCCGAACCTCGGGAAAATAACTTCTTTACTCATTTTAATAGAAGTGTTATGATCAGCACTACTAGTTGGAATAGCTTCTACCCACTTAGTAACGTAATGAACAGCAACTAAAATATGTGTATACCCATTAGAGGAAGGAAAGGGTCCCATATAATCAAATCCCCAAACATCAAATGGTTCAATAACAAGTGAATAATTCATAGGCATTTCCTGACGTCTACTAATATTACCAATTCTTTGACATTCATCACAAGATAAGACAAACTTACGAGCATCCTTGAAAAGAGTAGGCCAATAAAACCGGATTATAGTACCTTATGTGCAGTTCTGTCTCCCGCATGGTGTCCTCCGTAAGCCTCGGAATGACACTTCCGTAGGATTTGTTCCTGTTCATGCTCAGGTATACAACATCTAATAATACCATCCACTCCTTCTTTATAAAGATGAGGGTCATCCCAGAAGTAATGTCTTAAATCAAAGAAGAACTTTTTCTTTTGTTGGTATGTGAAACTAGGTGGTATAAATTTAGCAACAATATAATTAGCATAGTCTGCATACCAAGGAGTATTACGAGAAGCATTTATGACAGCTAATTGTTCATCAGGAAAATCATCATTAATAGGAAGTGGGTCATCAAGAACATTTTCCATTCTAGACAAATTATCAGCCACGGGATTCTCAGCTCCCTTCCTATCAATAATATGCAAGTCAAATTCTTGTAGCAATAGAACACACCTAATGAGTCTAGGTTTAGCATCTTTCTTTTCCATAAGGTATTTAATAGCAGCATGATCGGTGTGAACAATTACTTTAGAATCAACTATGTAAGATCTGAATTTATCACATGCGAACACAACTACTAGAAATTCTTTCTCAGTAGTAGCATAATTTCTTTGAGCACTGTCTAGAGTTTTACTAGCATAATGGATAACATTTAATTTCTTATCAACTCTTTTCCCTAGAACAGGACCAACAGCATAATCACTAGCATCACACATAATTTCAAAAGGCAAGTTCCAATCAGGTGGTTGAACAATAGGTGCAGAGGTTAAGGCTTTCTTAAGTGTTTCAAAAGCTTATACACAATCATCATCAAAAACAAATGGAATGTCTTTTTGCAAGAGATTAGTAAGAGGCCTAGAATTTTTTGAGAAGTCTTTAATAAACCTCCTATAGAAACCAGCATGACCAAGGAAACTTCTTATACCTTTAATATCTTTAGGACATGGCATTTTCTCGATTGCATCAACTTTAGCCTTATCTACTTCAATACCTCGTTTAGAAATTTTATGCCCCAAGACAAGACCTTCATTCACCATAAAGTGGCACTTCTCCCAATTCAAGACAAGATTAGTTTGTTCACATCTCTGCAAAACTCGATCAAGGTTGCTTAAGCAATCATCAAAAGAAGTTTCGTAAACGGAAAAATCATCCATGAAAACCTCAACAATCTTTTCACAAAAGTCAGAGAATATAGCAGTCATACATCTTTGAAAGGTAGCAGGTGCATTGCATAAACCAAAAGGCATATGTCTATAAGCATAAGTTCCAAAAGGACAAGTAAAGGTGGTTTTCTCTTGGTCGGCTTGTGATACAGGTATTTGAGAGAAACCAGAATATCCATCAAGAAAACAAAAGTGTGTATGCTTGGACAATCTTTCTAACATTTGATCAATAAAAGGTAAGGGGTAATGATCTTTTCTAGTGGCTTTGTTTAATTTTCTAAATTCAATTACCAACCTATAACCAGTTACAATTCTTTGTGGAATGAGTTCATTTTTATCGTTAGGAACAACAGTAATGCCTCCTTTCTTAGGGACACAATGAATGGGACTTACCCATCTACTATCAGCTATGGGATAGATTATACCTACTTTTAGAAGCTTTAATATTTCAGTTCTTACCACCTCCTTCATCTTAGTATTTAATCGTCGTTGGTGGTCGACAACGGGATTAGCATCAGGCTCCATATTAATTTTGTGCTAACATAGAGTGGGACTAATGCCCTTAAGATCATCAAGAGTATATCCAATAGCGGCACGGTGCTTCCTCAGAGTTTTTAGTAATCTCTTTTCTTCATGCTCTGAAAGGTTAGCACTAATAATAACAGGATATCTCTTCTTTTCATCTAGATAAGCATATTTCAATGTATTAGGCAATTGCTTCAATTCAAATACAGGGTCTCCCTTAGGCGGAGGAGGGCCTCCAAGAGTTTCAACAGGCAAATTGTGTTTAAGGATAGGTGGTTGATCAAAGAACATCTTATCTATTTCATTTCTTTCATTCATGTGCATATCATTTTCGTGGTCTAGCAAATATTGTTCTAACGGATCAGTAGGAGGTACGGCAATAGAAGCAAGACCAATAATTTCATCTTTACTAGGCAATTCTTTATTATGAGGTTGTCTATGAAACTTGGAGAAATTAAACTCATGAGACATACCACCAAAATTAACACTAACAGTTTATTTAACGCAATCAATCTTGGCATTAACAGTGTTCAAGAAAGGTCTATCAAATATAATGGGACAAAAATTATCTTGTGGAGAACCGAGGACTAGAAAATCATTAGGGTATTTTATTTTTCCACACAAAACTTCAACATCTCTAACGATCCCAAGCGGCGTAATGGTATCTCTGTTTGCAAGCTTAATAGTAACATCAATGTCCTCTATTTCAATAGGTGCAATATCATTCATAATTTCTTGATATAAGGTAAACGGAATAGCACTCACACTAGCACCCAAATCACATAAGCCATGATAACAATGATCTCCTATTTTAACAGAGACAACAGGCATGCCTACTATAGGTCTATTTTTATCTTTAGGATCTGGTTTAGCAATTCTAGCTGCTTCATCACAGAAGTAAATAACATGCCCATCTATATTATCGACCAAGAGATCTTTAACCATAGCAACATTAGGCTCAACTTTAATTTGTTCACAGGGTCTAGGTGCTCTAATATTACTTTTGTTAACCACGGTTGAAACTTTAGCATGTTCCTTAATCCTAACAGGGAAAGGTGGTTTCTCAATATAAGCAGTAGGCACAACTGGATCAACATGGTAAACAATTGTTTCTTCTTTAACACTAACTGGCTCCTCAATCTTTTCTTTAATAGGGGGATGATATTTAAACCACTTCTCCTTAGGGAAATCAACATGAGTAGCAAATGATTCACAAAAGGAGGCTACTATCTCAGAGTCAAGTCCATATTTAGTGCTAAACTTACGAAAAGCATTGGTATGCATAAAAGATTTAACACAATCGAACTCAAGTGTTATACCTGACTCATTACCTTTGTCGAGTTCCCAATCTTCAGAGTTGCGTTTAATTCTTTCCATAAGATCCCATCTGAATTCAATAGTTTTCTTCATAAAGGAGCCAGTCGAAGAAGAATCTTGCATGGTTTGACCATCATGAGAAAGCCGAGCATAAAAATTCTGTAAGATAATTTCTCTTGAGAGCTCATGATTAGGGCATGTGTACATCATGTACTTAAGCCTCCCCCAAGCTTGAGCGATGCTTTCTCCTTCACGAGGGCAAAAATTTTATATATAATTCCGATCATGATGAACCAGATGCATAGGATAAAACTTTTGATGAAATTCCAATTTCAATCGATTCCAATCCCATGTTCCAATATCATCACATAGCCTATACCATGTCAATGCCTTTCCCTTCAAAGATAAAGGGAAAACCTTCTTCTTAACTTCATCTCTGGGTAAACCTGCAAGCTTAAATAATCCACAAACTTCATCCACATAGATTAGGTGCATATCAGGATGTAGTGTTCCATCTCCTACATAAGGATTAGCTAGCAGTTTCTCTATCGTACCCGAAGGAATCTCATAATAAATATTTTCAGTAGGTGCAGTAGGTTGAGGAGCAACTCTTTGTACTTCCGGCCGAGGTGAAGATACCCCAAACAAACCCCTCAAAGGATTACTTTCCATAGTCACAAGTGACAATAAATTTCAGCACGTAATATAAATGTTTCCTTACCAAATTCTACTCACCAAAGGCGCTTCACTCCCCGGCAACGGCGCCAGAAAAGAGTCTTGATGACCCACAAGTATAGGGGATCAATCGTTGTCCTTTCGATAAGTAAGAGTGTCGAACCCAACGAGGAGCAGAAGGAAATGACAAGCGGTTTTCAGCAAGGTATTTTTTGCAAGCACTGAAATTATCGGTAACGAGTAGTTTGATAGCAAGATAATATGTAACAAGTGACAAGTAGCAATAGTAACTAAAGTGCGGCAAGGTAGCCCAATCCTTTTGTTGTGAAGGACAGGCCAGAACAATCTCTTATAATAAGCTAAACGTTCTCGAGGACACATGGGAATTTCATCTAGTCACTTTCATTATGTTTGTTTGATTCGCGTTCGCTACTTTGATAATTTGATATGTGGGTGGATCGGTGCTTGGGTGCTATTCTGTAACACCCCTAAGTAATGAGCTACAGTGACCCTCCTGATTAAGCTAAATCATTTTGGTTTGCAATGCTTGATCATGTTGGATTCATATCTCATTTCAAATTCCACCCCTGAATTCAACTCAAATTATAAGTGAAATACGAAGTTGCACAAAAATTGCTGCAAAATAGTTCATCATTTAGCAAATATTCCATAACAATTATTTGTTCAGGAAAACAACATCACTTATTTGCTAAAATGGATTATAGCAATTAAATCAGTGCCATTTCAGCATTTTAAAATGACATTTCATTTATGAAAAATTCAAATGAATTCAAAAGCCTCCCAAACTTTTTGTGGCAGTGCAGAATATTGCAATGTATTTTTGTGGCCTAGTCACACATTTTACAAAAGTCAATTGAGCTCAAAATATTGCAAAACCTTTCTGTAAAAAGAAACAAAAAAAAAGAAAAGGGAAAAAGTCCGTAAGCAACTGTGCGGCCGGGCCTAAGTCTACAGTGCCGGCCCAGCCCACGCATGTCCTCTCCTTCCTCTTGCTCACCCTCTCTCCTTGCTATCGACGCTGCAGCGCGCGCGCGCTCCCGCAGCCAGGCCCCCCCTCCTCGCCGCTCGACAGCGCGGACTCACGTCGCCGTGGGTGGATAAGGGCAGCGCCCTGCCCTCCCCTGGCCTCTCCTGGCCTCACTCCTCCCCTCTCTCCCTCTCTGTCACTCTCTCTCGAACGCAGCCGTCATCGTGTGCCGCTCGATCCCGCGGCCATCGGTGGCCCCGCGCACGGCAACGCTATCTAGGAGCTCCGCCGGCCTCTACCTCTTCTCCCTCGACCACCAGCTGGAGCCGGGGCGCACTGCAGCCCCAGGATCGACCTCGTCCTCGCCTCCGGCCACCATTTCTGCTCTGACGATTCCCGCCGCCGCCTGCTGCTACAAAGTTATCACCGGCCTTTCTTGAGCCACGCGGTGAGCATCGCTCCTCTCTCCTCTCTCCTGCTACTCTCTTAGCTACTGCTGCTGGCTGCCGCCGTAACCGTGCTCTGCCCGCCGCCATTGATGCAAGCGCCGCGCTCCCGAGCCCCTACGGCCTCGTCCGTCCGCCCTAAAGTGCTCCTGGAGAGCTGCTGCTGCCGCCTAGCTAGTTAGCCCGCTTGCTCACATCGCGCGTCGTCGATTTCCAGTTGACCCGAACTCCAGCTACCGCTTGCGAGCTCGCCGTCGTCGCTGTGGGTCATCTCCGGCCACGCCACCGCCATGGATCAACGCGACGTCGAACGCCCGATCGAATGAGCCTAGCCGCGCGTCAAACGGGCCACCATAGCCGAAACCCGAACCCCTCCCGTGCGCGTCGCCGCGTATTTTGGTCGCCGGCGTGACTCCGGTTGCCGGCGCTGACGTGGCTGCCACGTGGCCCTCCCTGAGCCACTGACTGCTGGGTCCCGCAGGCCCCGTTGACCAGTCAACGGGTCAACGTTGACTGCTGACTGGGCAGTCAACGGGGCCCACTGTCAGCCGTAGTGCTGCTCTGCTGTGTACACTTTGTGTGTGCACGTAGCAATTTCACATTTAAATTCGAATATAATTTAATTTTAGAATATTGTTTAAAACTTTGAAAAATCATAGAAAATAATCTGTAGCTCGGATGAAAAAGTTTTCTACATGAAAGTTGATCAGAAAAATCCAACGAATCCGAATATGCCATCTGCATTCATGTTAGAATCCTCTAAGTAGGAGAACCTGCAAATTTAAGCCTGTTTTTGGCAGATGAATAGTGCCTGACTACCGGTAATTAATTCCAAATTAATTTCTAATTTAACTAAAATGGTTTAGAGATGCATTAGGTCACCCATGCACAACATATTGCCATGCTGTGCATCTGTGTTGCTTTTGTTTGATTTTTATTTATTGTTTCTTCCCCCTCTTCTCTCCGGTAGACCCCGAGGCCGACGCTGCTGCCGAGTACGACTACGCCCCTGACGACCAGACCTTTTCAGCAGAGCTTCCAGCAAGCAAAACCCCCTTGATCATTCCTATATCGCCTATTCTTTCCCCCACATGCTTGCATTAGATTTTGCTACTGTAATTGATTGCTCCTATTCCGATGCATAGCCTGTTTTTGTAACTGCTATTGATACCTTACCTGCTATCCTAAATGCTTAGTATAGGTTGGTTAGTAATCCATCAGTGACCCCTCACCCTTGTCCTTGTTGCCCCGCTTTGTTACCGGTGCCCCGATCAATGTGATCGATGGGCTGAGACCGACACATCACCGCACACCCCTTCAGTTGTACGACTCTACAGAGCTACCATCGAGTGCCGAGGGTGATGACTCTTACCTCACTCCTGATGTTGCCTCTGTAGTATAGCTAGTCGGTTGTGGGTTACCGAGGGTGATTCCTCTTTCACCACCTCCGATGATGCCTCTGTCGTACAGCCCCTCAAGTGTGAACCCATCGAGGGTGATTCCTCATAGTTCACCTTGACGGATACATCAAGTGGGAATCCAACGAGGGTGATTCCTCGGATTCCTTCTTGATGTTATGGACACACGGTTACCTTACACTGTTGCCCCCATGTACTGTTACTACGGGACTGAAGGGACAGGCGGTACCACCTCGGTAGAGGTGGACCTGAGTTCCCGACAGTCTCTTGGGAAGTCGGGTTGACCGTGAGGGTACCCGCGAGATAATTACGCGGCACGGCCGGGCATTCCTGGCCCTTGCCGTAAGTCCGCGAGACGGGGCGACGGGACCACAGATCGTGGATCACCGATTGTCATCGCGAGCTCCCAACACACTAATGGGTTAGGATATGTGATCTGAGTAGGCCTCTGGCCTTTTCGCACTAACCACCACGCGGGAATAGTATGGGCACTCGACGTCGTATGTTTCAGCCGAAGTTCTTCGATAGGCTAGGTCTTCCCCCTCTACTCTGGCATTTCTACAGTCTAGTCCACAGATACAGCCCCCTCATTTGATACCGATGCATATCTAGCATAGTTCTGATGTAAGTCTTGCGAGTACTTTGGATGAGTACTCACGTTTGCTTTGCTATCTCTTTTTCCCCATACCCGATTGCTGCGACCAGATGACGGAGCCCCGGAGCCAGCAGATCTCGCGGACGACTACTACTACCACGGTGGAGCCTACTACTACGTGGAGACCGATGACCAGGAGTAGATAGGAGGCTCCTAGGCAGGAGGCCTGCGCCTTTTCGATCTAGAGTCGTTGTTTTGCTCATCCTTCTTAAGGCAGACTTGTTTGCTCTTTATGTCTGTACTCAGTTGATGTTGCTTCCGCTAATGCTTGTGCTCAAGCTTATGTATTCGAGCCCTCGAGGCCCCTGGCTTGTAATATAAAGCTTGTATTATTTTATTTTGTGTCTAGAGTTGTGTTGTGATATCTTCCCGTGAGTCCCTGGGCTTGATCGTGCGCATTTGCGTGTATGATTAGTGCACGGTCGAGTCGGGGGCGTCACATGTTCTTACTTGAACAAGCCTCCCACTTATGATTAACCCCTCTCGCAAGCATCCGCAACTACGAAAGAAGAATTAAGATAAATCTAACCATAGCATTAAACATATGGATCCAAATCAGCCCCTTACGGAATAGCGCATAAACTAGGGTTTAAGCTTCTGTCACTCTAGCAACCCATCATCTAATTACTACTCCACAATGCATTCCCTTAGGCCCAAAGATGGTGAAGTGTCATGTAGTCGACGTTCACATGACACCACTAAGAGATCAACAACATACATATCATCAAAATATCGAACGAATACCAAATCACATGATTACTTATGACAAGACTTCTCCCATGTCCTCAAGAACAAAAGTAACTACTCACACATCATATTCATGTCCAAGATCAGAAGGGTATTGAATAGCATAATGGATCTGAACATATAATCTTCCACCAAATAAACCAACTAGCATCAACTACGAGATGTAATCAACACTACTAGCAACCCACAGGTACCAATCTGAGGTTTTGAGACAAAGATTCAATACAAGAGATGAACTAGGGTTTGAGATGAGATGGTGCTGGTGAAGATGTTGATGAAGAATGGTCCTCCCACGACGAGAGGATCGTTGGTGATGTCGATGGCTTCGATTTCCCCCTCACGGAGGGAAGTATCCCTGGCGGAATCGCTCCGCCGGAGAGCAAAAGTGCTCCTGCCCAAGTTCCGCCTCGAGACGGTGGCGCTCCATCCCAAAAGTCTTCTCCTTATTTTTTCTAGGGCAAATGGGCTTATATACCAGAAAATGGGCACCGGAGGCTGGCCAGGGGCCCCACAAGCCACCAGGCGTGCCTCGTGGGCACCTGGGTGGCCCCCTCTGGTACTTCTTTTCTCCAGTATTTTTTATTTATTCCAAAATAAATCTCCGTGAAATTTCAGCTCATTTGGAGATGTGCAGAATAGGTATCTCTGACATAGCTTTTTCAGGTCCAGAATTCCAGCTGCCGGCAATCTCCCTCCTTATGTAAATCTTGCATATTAAGAGAGAAAAGGCATTAGAATTGCTCCACAAAGTGTTATATTGATTAAAAATATTATAAATAATAGTAGGAAAACATGATGCAAAATGGGCGTGTCACGTATCTATAATTTTTTTATTGTTCCATGCTATTATAGTATCAATCTTGGATGTTTATTATGCAATTATATGCAATTATATATCATTTTTTGGGACTAACCTATTAACCTAGTGCCTAGTGTCAGTTGCTATTTTTTTGCTTGTTTTTGGCTTTTCAGAAAATCAATATCAAACAGAGTCCAAACGGAGAAAAAACTTTGGATTAATTTTTTTGGACCAGAAGGGATCCTAGAAGGTTCGGGAGAAGACCAGATGAGTCACGAGGGAGCGACAAGCTCGGGAGGCGCACCCAAGGAGGGTAGGCGTGCCCCCCAGGCTTGTGGGCCTCTCGTGGCACCTCTTGACCTAATTCCAAGCCTATAAATTCTCAAATATTCCCCATATACCAGAGAGCCACCTCGAATAACTTTTCCGCCACCGCAAGCTTCTGTTCTTCCGCGATCCCATCTGGAGGCCTTTTCCGACAATCTGCCGGAGGGGGAATCCATCACGGAGGGCTTCTTCATCAACCTTGCTGCCCTTCCGATGATGTGTGAGTAGTTTACCATAGACCTACGTGTCTATAGCTAGTAGCTAGATGTCTTCTTCTCTCTCTTTGATCTTCAATACAATGTTCTCCTCGATCTCTTTGGAGTTCTATCCAATGTAATCTTGTTTTGCGGTGTGTTTGTTGGGATCCGATGAATTGTGGGTTTATGATCAGATTATTCATGAGAAATATTTGAGTCTTTTCTGAACTTATTTATGCATGATTGTTATAGCTTTGTATTTCTCTTCGATCTATCCATTTGGTTTGGCCAACTAGATTGATTTATCTTGCAATGGGAGAGGTGCTTTGTGATGGGTTCAATCTTGCGGTGCTCTATCCCAGTGACAGAAAGGGACAAGACATGTATTTGTATTGTTGCCATTAAGGATAAAACGATGGAGTTTAATCATATTGTTTGAGTTTACTTTGTCTACATCATGTCATCTTGCTTAAGGCGTTACTCTGTTTTCATTAACTTAATACCCTAGATGCATGCTGGATAGCGGTCGATGGGTGGAGTAATAGTAGTAGATGTAGGCAGGAGTCGGTCTACTTGTCTCGGACGTGGTGCCTATATACATCATCATTGCCATGAATCCGTCATAACTATGCGCTTTTCTATCAATTGCCCAACAGTAATTTGTTTACCCACCGTACGCTATGCATTCGAGAGAGAAGCCTCTAGTGAAAACTATGGCCCCCGGGTCTACTTTTATCATATATAAAATCCAAAAATACCTTGCTGCAATTTTATTTCCTTTATTTTATTTTGCAATTTATTTATCTATCTATCACTATCAGAATTGATCCTTGCAAGTAACCGTCAAGGGGATTGACAACCCTCTTGTTTGCATTGGGTACAAGTATTTGCTTTTGTGTGTGTAGGTGCTGCTAACGAGGTTCTGTGTGGTTTGCCTACAGGATTGATAACCTTGTTTCTTAACTGAGCGAAATACTTATCTCTACTGTACTGCATCATCCTCTCCTCCTCGGGGAAATCCCAACGCAGTTCACAAGTAGCAGGAAGAATGTCTGGCGCCGTTGCCGGGGAGACATCACCAAAACCTATCAAGTACCTTCGCATAAACTATCATCTGCTTTCTCTTATTTTCATTTGCCTTTTTATTTGCATTTGCCTCTCATTTTCATCTCTCCCACTTCTCATAAAAATTACAAAAACACAAAAATATTTTATTTGCTTGTTTGCTCGTTTGCTTGCTAAAATAGTGTGACTCAATGAAAATAAAATATAGACATATGGATCCTCATCCACTTGCTAATCTTTTCAAACAATCCAATTATGATGAGCCAATTGCTAGTGAGTTGAGTGTACTTGATTATGTTTATGAAGTTTTGCTTGAAAATCATGAATCTGAAAATTGTGATGAAGTGCTAAAAGAAGAAGTCTAAAAAGTGAGTCATGGTAGCTCCTTGAATGAAAAAGCATGATTGCAATAATGTTATTATAAATTCTATTAATGTCAATTGTGCTAATGATATGCAAAACTACAAGCTTGGGGATGACAATTTTGGTATGTCCACTACTTATTGCAATGATCACGATTGGGGTGATAATGCTTCTTATGATCTTGAAAATTTATTTAAGCCTCATGATGAATATGTTATTGATAATAATGTTTGCAATAATATTGCAAGTGGGTTTGGAAGAGTGTCAACTTTAGGTAAAAAGAATCCCACATATTCGGAGAGTGTTCAATCTTACGAATTTTTTGATAAAAGTGGGTTTGGAGAGGTCATGACTTTAGTTGATGTTAATCCCACTATCTTGGAAGATTATAAAAAAATTATGCATGTGGATCATAGAGTGAATATTATTTATGATAGCTATAATGTTAAGTTTGATTATAATCCTACATGTAATTATTATGAGAGAGGAAAATATGGTTGTAGAAATCTTCATGTTACCAAATTGCCTCTCGTTATGTTGAAATTATTAATGTTTCATTCTTCCTATTTGCATATGCTAGATATTGCTTGTCTTGATAATTTGTTTGCTTATAAAATGCCTATGCATAGGAAGTATGTTAGACTTAAATGTGTTTGTCACATGTTTTATGATGCTCTCTTTGTGTTTCAATTGTTATCTTTCATGAGAGCATCATTGAAATCTTGAAGCCTATCTTAGTGGTTATAAAGAAAGAGCTTGTTGGGAGACAACCCAATAGTTATCTTTATTTTTTATTTTTATTTTAACTTTTTGTGTGTTACACAATTTTAGCTTCTATTATGATTGTGTTTTTATCTTTTAATTAGTGTTTGTGCCAAGTAATGCCTTTGGGATGATTTGGATGATAGTATAATTAATGTTGTTTGAAAACAGAAAGTTTTGAGTCCAGTGCTGGATTTTTGGTTCTGTACTGGAGCGTGATAAAAATCTGAATTTTTTACACAGTATTTGTATACGAATTTTTTACGTATCCTAGTTTTTCAGAATTTTTGGAGTTACAGAAGTATAGCTTTTAAATATATCTTTACAGACTGTTCTGTTTTAGACAAATTCTGTTTTTGTTGCATAGTTTGCTTATTTTGATGAATCTATTGATTGTATCGGGGGGTATAAGCCATGGGGAAGTTGGAGTAAAGTAGCATCATGCCAATATTAAATATGAATCAATTTATAACAGTACCTAAAGTTTAATATTTGTTTCTTATACTAACGGATCTCACGAGGTTTCTGTTGAGTTTTGTGTGCTGAAGTTTTCAGGTTTTGGGTGAGACCACGATGGATGATGGAATAAGGAGCGGCAAGAACCTAAGATTGGGGATGCCCAAGGCACATCAAGGTAATATTCAAGGAAGACCCAAGTGTCTAAGCTTGGGGATGCCCAAGGCACCCCAAGGTAATATTCAAGGAAGACTCAAGCGTCTAAGCTTGGGGATGCCCCGGATGGCATCCCCTCTTTCGTTTACAATATATCGGCATATCACTTGGAGCTATATTTTTATTCATCAGATGATATGTGTTTTACTTGGAGAGTCTTGTGCCATAGTTTTCTTTTCTTTGTTTGCTTTTTACGTTGCCACAATAATCTTTGTTGAACACACTTTTTCAGAGGGACACACATTATTCGTGATTTGTTAGAATACTCTATGTGCTTCATTTATATCTTTTGAGCTAGGCAGTTGCTCTAGTGCTTCACTTATATCTTTTAGAGCACGGCGGAGGTTATATTTTAAAGAAATAGTTGCACTCTCATGCTTCACTTATATCTTTTTGAGAGTCTAACAATTAGTAATGGTAATATGCACGGGTTATGAATTTGGTCCTAATATGATAGGTATTCAAGAGGGATATAATAAAAACTTTCATGTAGATCACTGAATATGATAAGATTGATTCCTTGCAATAGTTTTGCGATATTAAGATGGTAATATGTGGGAGGTACTAGTAGATAATTGTGGTTTAGTAAGAATATTGGTGTTAAGGTTTGTGATTCCCGAAGCATGCACGTATGGTCTGTCGTTATGCTAACAAGTTGGAGCATGATTTATTCTTGATTGTCTTCCTTTGCATGGCGGTCGGGGGCGCGCGATGGTTAACTCCTACCAACCTCCCCCATAGGGGCATGTGTAGTAGTACTTTGCTTCGAGGGCTAATAAACTTTCGCAATAAATATGTGAGTTCTTTATGACTAATGTGAGTCCATGGATTATACGCACTCTCACCTTTCCGCAATTTGCTAGCCTCTTCGGTACCATGCATTACCCTTTCTCACCTCGAGAGTCGGTGCAAACTTCGCCGGTGCATCCAAACCCCGTGATATGATACGCTCTATCACACATAAGCCTCTTTATATCTTCCTCAAAACAGCCACCATACCTACCTATCATGGCATTTCCATAGCCATTCCGAGATATATTGCCATGCAACTTCCACCGTTCCGTTTATATGACACACATTATTATTGTCATATTGCTTTGCATGATCATATAGCTGACATAGTATTTGTGGCTCAGCCACCGTTCATCATTTTCATACATGTTACGCTAGCATCATTGCACATCCTGGTACACTGCCAGAGGCATTCATATAGGGTCATATTTGTTCTAGTATCGAGTTGTAATTTTTGAGTTGTAAGTAAATAGAAGTGTGATGATCATCATTATTAGAGCATTGTCCCAGTGAGGTCAAAAACAAAGAGGCCAAAAAGAGCCCAGCGAAAAAAAGAGAGAAAAGGAGAGAAGGGGCAGTGTTACTATCTTTTCCCATACTTGTGCTTCAAAGTAGCACCATGTTTTTCATATAGAGAGTCTCCTATGTTGTCACTTTCATATACTAGTGGGAATTTTTCATTATAAAACTTGGCTTGTATATTACGATGATGGGCTTCCTCAAATGCCCGAGGTCTTCATGAGCAAGCAAGTTGGATGCACACCCGCTTAGTTTTTATTTTGAGCTTTCATACACTTATAGCTCTTAGTGCATCCGTTGCATGGCAATCCCTACTCCTCGCATTGACATCAATTGATGGGCATCTCCATAGCCCGTTGATTAGCCTCGTCGATGTGAGACTATCTTCTTTTTTTGACTTCCCCTTATCAATCCCTATCATCATATTCTATTCCACCCATAGTGCTATATCCATGGCTTGCGCTCATGTATTGCGTGGGGGTTGAAAAAGCTGAAGCGCGTTAAAAAGTATGAACCAATTGCTTGATTGTCTCCGGGGTTGTGCATGATAAATACTTTATGTTAAGAAGATGGAGCATGACAGGATTATATGATTTTGTAGGATAACTTTCTTTAGCATTTTTATTTTGAAAGGCATGATTGTTTGTTAGTATGCCTGAGTATTGATGACTTCATATCAAATTATAGACTATTGCTTTGAATCATTCGGATCTTAATATTCATACCGTAGAAGAGAATTACATGATGAACATGTTAGGTAGCATTCCACATCAAAAATTCTGTTTTTATCATTTACCTACTCGAGGACGAGCAGGAATTAAGCTTGGGGATGCTTGATACGTCTCCAACGTATCTATAGTTTTTGATAGTTCCATGCTATTATAGTATCAATCTTGGATGTTTATTATGCAATTATATATAATTTTTTGGGACTAACCTATTAACCTAGTGCCCAGTGCGAGTTGCTGTTTTTTGCTTGTTTTTGGCTTTTCAGAAAATCAATATCAAACAGAGTTCAAACGGAGAAAAAACTTTGGATTAATTTTTTCGGGACCAGAAGGGACCGTAGAAGGTTCGGGAGAAGACCAGACGAGTCACGAGGGAGCGACAAGCTCGGGAGGCGCGCCCAGGGGGGTAGGCGCGCCCCCAGGCTTGTGGGCCCCTCGTGGCACCTCTTGACCTAATTCCAAGCCTATAAATTCTCAAATATTCCCCATATACTAGAGAGCCACCTCGAATAACTTTTCCGCCGCCGCAAGCTTCTGTTCTTCCACGATCCCATCTAGAGGCCTTTTCCGGCAATCTGCCGGAGGGGGAATCAAACACGGAGGGCTTCTTCATCAACCTTGCTGCCCTTCCGATGATGTGTGAGTAGTTTACCACAGACCTACGGGTCCATAGCTAGTAGCTAGATGGCTTCTTCTCTCTCTTTGATCTTCAATACAATGTTATCCTCGATCTCTTTGGAGTTCTATCCGAGGTAATCTTGCTTTGCGATGTATTTGCTGGGATCCGATGAATTGTGGGTTTATGATCAGATTATTCATGAGAAATATTTGAGTCTTTTCTGAACTTATTTATGCATGATTGTTATAGCTTTGTATTTCTCTCCGATCTATCCGTTTGGTTTGGCTAACTAGATTGATGTATCTTGCAATGGGAGAGGTGCTTTGTGATGGGTTCAATCTTGCGGTGCTCTATCCCAGTGACAGAAAGGGACAAGACACGTATTTGTATTGTTGCCATTAAGGATAAAACGATGGGGTTTAATCATAGTGTTTGAGTTTACTTTGTCTACGTCATGTCATCTTGCTTAAGGCGTTACTCTGTTTTCATTAACTTAATACCCTAAATGCATGCTGGATATAGGTCGATGGGTGGAGTAATAGTAGTAGATGCAGGCAGGAGTCGGTCTACTTGTCTCGGACATGATGCCTATATACATGATCATTGCCATAAATCCGTCATAACTATGCGCTTTTCTATCAATTGCCCAACAGTAATTTGTTTACCCACCGTATGCTATGCGTTCGAGAGAGAAGCCTCTAGTGAAAACTATGGCCCCCGGGTCTACTTTTATCATATATAAAATCCAAAAATACCTTTCTGCGATTTTATTTCCTTTATTTTATTTTGCAATTTATTTATCTATCTATCACTATTAGAATTGATCCTTGCAAGTAACCGCCAAGGGGATTGACAACCCTCTTGTTTGCGTTGGGTGCAAGTATTTGCTTTTGTGTGTGTAGGTGCTGCTAACGACGTTCTGTGTGGTTCACCTACTGGATTGATAACCTTGGTTCTTAACTGAGGGAAATACTTATCTCTACTGTACTACATCATCCTCTCCTCTTTTGGGAAATCCCAACGCAGTTCACAAGTAGCAATAGCCAGGGGGCAACCCGACATGAATTGTCATAAATGCCCCTTCGGACATGACCATCGCCAGGATAAGGATCCACTCGACAGTTGACACTCAGCGCAGCAATGGTCAGAAATTTGAACTCTCAAATTCGTCGGGCACTCAATCTTCACGATAGGCAAATCACACTGGCGAAATCCTAACTCCTTAGCCAGACCAATTTCGTCAATGACCAGAAGAACTCGTCTCTGTCGCTGAGGAACTCGACTGCACTGCAAGAGATTTCCAAAGTCTTCAACTCGAAGAAATAGGTAGCTGTAGGTTTTGAGCATCACTTCGGAAATACGCCTATGTATCACCTAGACCCCCTTTGATAGTACGGTGTTTCCTATGACTCAAATAAAGAAGAAAAAACTATGAAAAAAAGTCTTCAAGCTTCTAATTCTTCACTTCAATTTCTTCAAAGGACGCACCAAATTCTTCACTTGAAGCAATACAATTTTAGTGGTCGTCTTTCGTCGGTTAAACCAAATCTTCGGGGACTATAGCTCCTGTGTACACTCACAAACACATTAGTCCCTTAATCCATTTGTCTTCAATACTCCAAAACCACTAAGGGGGCACTAGATGCACTTACAAGTCTTCCTCGTCGGACGACTCAACACAGTGCTCGTATATGTACTCCATATCCGAATCCATTGCTTCAAACAAGAAGGGACAAAAAAAATAGCTCGAGCAATTCACCGAACAGCTGTCGGGCATGGTGAGCATCGTAGAAGCAAATGGTACTTGAGCGGCGGTCGGAGGAGAGGCTCGTCCCGACGATGGAGGAGAAGCGGCGTGGAGCCCGGGTGTACCGTTGGACGTGACAGAGTCATCGAGTTCCGGCAGGGGTGTGGCGTGGCGGCCGGGGTGGTGGAGCGGCGGAGAAGGCAAGAGAGAAAAAGGGAAGGAGAGAAATTGGGAGGATGAAGGCGCGGGTTCCGGGAGGGGTTTTGGGTGGGCCAGGGGTGTTGGAGTCCTACGTAGTTGTTGTCCGGACTCCCACACTTTGTCTCGGGTTTGCCGGAAGAAGTACGTCCAGACCGCTCGGCGGACCGATACAGGCCCGCGTTGGATGACACAACACGTCTAGACCACGCAGTCCGTACGGTTGCGGGCGATTTGAGGGTCCATTTTGGAGGTGCCCTAAGTCCGCATGTTGTAAGCCAGGCTCTAGCAGCTTTAAGTTTATTACGCGTGTGCGAACGAGACAACCTGTATACGGTACCAATCGCATTTTCCTTGCACTCAGCAAGGACAACTCCAACGCGCTGACCCAAACGGATGCGGACTTTGTCCGCTTTTTGTCTGTTTGGGTCGGTGTTTTGGGCGGCCTTCGCCCTCGTCAACGTTTGGGTAGTCAGTGTGCCTAACGGGCCGACGCATTTACGTCTGCGCGGTCGGTATGCGGCCATATTTTTACAATTTTTTGCATACATATCAAAAACATTGCCCAAAGTTCGCATAATTCAACCAAATAAAATCTCATAGTTTTACACCCAAATAAAATCTCATAGTTTACAAACCAAATAAAATTTAAATTTTCACAGATACATTTGAAAGAAAAAAAGAGTCGATACATCTATTGGTTGCCAAGGTGAGTCCACATATGCTCAACCAAATCATCTTGTAGTTGAATGCGAGTTGCCCAATCACGCATTTGATGATGAAATTCGGTGAACTGTGCAAACGTTGTTGAAAAAGTACTCATCGCCACTATCTATTTGTACCTTGTGGGTGAAGCGTCGAACACCTTGCGGGCGTGGGGGAAGAAGCCGGCTGGTGAAGATCCCGCGTCTCTCACAGACCAGGCAGCGGCTGTCGGAAGTCAGGCTCCGGGGACCCAAAGGTTCGAACACTGGGGTGAGCTCGTTCTACCACTTCGTCTCCTACCACGACTAAGCGACGGCGAGGCAACGGCGAGAGCGCGCTAGCGAGGGACAGAGCGAGGACTCGGCGGTTTACCCAGGTTCGGGCCACCTTGCGATGTAAGACCCTACTCCTGCTTGATTGGTATTGCTCTGGTGCAAGAGAGAGAGTACAAGGTTGAGGATGATGAGAACTAGGGTTCTCCTCCGGAGGAGTTGTGTGTGATCCCCCCCTCTGCTCTATAGCTGCTCTGCCCTTTTATATCGGCCATGGTCCTCTTCCCCCTGGAAACTTAGGCGAGAAGGGTTGCCACACTCGGCGATTTTGAAAGGGGACAGGCGCTCAGGCTATCCTGACTAAAGGTGGTCTTCGACTACCAAAGCATGATCCATGACGCGCCGGTGGGCTCGGTGATGACCTCCGCCCTGAGCGCCCGTCGCCTTGGTCTTCCTTCGCCGATCGGGCAACCTTTGGGGTTGCTTTGGAGAGAAGATAGCTGGCCCTGCTCCCTTAACACAAAAGAGGAAACCATCTTCATCCGCGCCTGCTGGCGCAGCTTCTGTTGCCTCTCGTCGCCGCGCGCGTCACCCACGTGATGAGCCCCAGGCCGCGCGGCATGCCGAACGACCTTCGCCTCGAGCGCCTGTGGGAGAGGGCCTCGGGAGGCCACCTCGGAAAGCCGCCTCGCGAGGCCACTCGGGAAGCCGCCTCGTGAGAGGACCTCGCGAGGCCGTTGATGGTGGTGCTGAGCATTGCTCGCTACATCCTGAGGAGGGGGCCTCAGAAGGCCAGGGCCTCATGAGGGGTCTTGGTGAGATGCTCGGGTGGTGACGGCCCACTGGGCCCACGCCAGGCATTGCGCCCTGGGCCAAAGGCAGACGGGCCTGGATACCCCGGGTTCCATGGGCCCGACAGTAGCCCCCGGGCCCGCGGCGCGCGCGTTCCCGCCTACTGAAGGGCGAAACGGCGCGGGCCCTAACCGCCTGCGGCCAGGCGCGACGCGTGGCGCACGATGTGACGGGGGACACCCCCACTTCCCCACGATGCCTCGGTAACTGTCGCGCTGACATAAATCCTGGCGCGGGCGGCGCGAGGCCATCATTGCCTTCCTTCACACGTTCCGCCTCTCTGCGCCGGAGAAGGCGGAGCGACGGGGGGAGTTCCGCGCCGAGTATAAAGAGGGAGAGGGGAGAGCCGGAGCCCCCACCCATCTTCTCCTTCCTCCAGCTTCCTCTGTCTTCTTGCTAGAGCCGCCACGGAAATGGCGAGGGGGAGAGGGCGTGGCCGTGCTTCTGCCGCTGCATCCCAGGTTCCGCCCCGGGGGCGCGGTCGTTCCCCGACGGCTGCCAGCGCCGGGCCCAGCAGTCGCGGAAGGGGCGCCGCTCGTGGGCGCGGCGGGCGAGGCGTGCGAGGCCGAGGCGGCCGCGGCGGAGCGGCCGCGGCGGAGCGGCCGCGCTCCCGCCCCAGGCGGGGAGCCACTCGGCGGAGGCGGCACATGAGTTCATTATGAACATGCACCGCAGCCCCTGCAACTGGCTCCGGCTCCCGGACTCCTTCGCGGCGGCGATGGCAGACCGCGTGCCCTTGGGCCTGTGGGTGCAAGCCGACGGCTGCTGCAACGGCCCCTCCTGGGTGGCGATGGAGCTCACCCCCTCGGGCTTCATGTTCCTGAGGCAGGGGTGGAAGTCGTTCGCCCTCGCCCGCGGCCTGAAGCGGGGGCACGTCCTCCAGTTTAAGTATGACGGGGCCACCACGCTCTTCATGAAGATCTTCGGGCTCTCCGGTAGCCGCCTGGAGTGCTGCGCGGAGAGCGAGGATGGCAGCTACAGCGGCTCCTCCAGCGAGGACTCCTCCTCCAGCGGTGTTGCCCCCTCCGGCGGGGGCAGAAGCGACGACGACTCCCCCTGCATTAAGAGCGAGGATGAGGACTCCGACTAGGCGCGCGCGGCGACGATTCCGGGCCCCTGGCGGCGGGCACCGTGCGCATGGTGACGGAGCCGCACTTGCCTGCAGCGCCCTCTTGGGAGCGCGCACGGCGCCCGTGCTGGAGTCTTGGGGGAGACAGCGCCTCACCTAGGCCCTTTCTTTCTTTTTATTTTCCTGCATTGAACGAATGTAGCCCCGCGGGGGCGTAAAAACCGTATCTTCTATGTTTAACTCAATGCTTTTGTGATTCGAGGCATATGCATTCCCTCCCGAAGCCCTCTCGTGAGGCTGGTTTTTTTTTCTTTGCTCGCCTCAGCGCTCTACGCCGTTAGGACCCAGCCCCCGGGCGGGCCTCAGCCGCCGCTGGTATGTCCGGTCGCGATGCCGGGACAAGGCCAGGAGGTGAGGGGCGCCGGGAGCTAGTGAGGGCTCCTGAGGCGCGATGCTCAGGGAGCCCCCCTTTAGCATGCAAGCGGCTTACGCAGAAGAAAAAACGCTGCACTCAACAGGATCACGAGGGGAGAGAGCTTGAGTGATGGTAAGGGCGCCTCGCGAGGCAGTCACACTTAGCTTTTGGCGGAGAGCGGTGTCGGGCGAGCCACGGCTCATGAGGGGCTCACGCAGCTTGCGAGGCGTGCTCACGAGGCTCGGCGTTCGAAGAGTCTTCGCCTTGCGAGGCCGGCTCGCGAGAGACCGCCCGCGAGGTCCTCACGCAGCCCGCCTCCTGAGGGACTGCCTGTTGGAATATTTCACAATGGGGGGAGCGTCACGCGCTTGCTAGCTCGCCCGTGGCCGTTGCGTGTGGAGGTAAGGCACCAAGGACCTTGGTGAGGTGACGTGCACGGGAGCAGGCCCGCGAGCCAGAGCTCAGTCGCTTGGATTTTGCGGCACTACAGGGACGAACCCGAGCACAGGCACCGTGCAGTAGCCCCCGCTCACGGAACCGGCCAGGGGAGGGGTCGCGAGCGTGTGGCGCTCTCCGGTCGACACCGAACTTAACAGGCGATTAAGCAGGTAACATGACTCATCAGGGTGAAATCAGCAAAATTCATTACACAACCAAAAAGGATAGGGTTCCGGGAGCGAAGCTCGAGAGGCGCGGCGAGAGGCGACGTGCCAGGCACACCTGGCAGAACCGCGCTGTAGTGACGTCAGACCGCTTGGCGAGGCGCGCCAAGGGAGTCCGCTCCTCTGGGGCCAGGGGGCTCGCGAGGCCCTGGGGGCTCGCGAGGAGTAGGAGGCTCACGAGGCCCTGGCATGAACGGCACCAGCCTCTGGAAAGAGGCACCGGCGTTCCTCAGCCCAAGCGCATGCCACCAACGGCGGGGCGAATGCCCTGGCCAACTCGCGGCAGCTGGAAGAGGTCCTGAGGGCAGAACTTGTTGAGGCTGGTGAAGTCGATGCACATGCGCTCTTTGCCGCCCTTCTTGGGGACAACAACCGGGTTGGCGAGCCATTCGGGATGGCGCACCTCACGAACGACCCCAGCTTCCTAGAGCTTCTGAACTTCCTTGGCGATGAACTCCTGCTTCTCTGACGCCTGGCGCCGTGCTTTCTGCTTGACCGGGCGTGCATTGGGGTACACCGCTAAGTGGTGCTCGATCACCTCCCTCGGCACACCGGACAAGTCGGATGCTTTCCAGGCGAAAACATCCGAGTTTGCCCGAAGGAAGGTGACGAGCGTGCTTTCCTATGTAGGAGGGAGGCATGTGCCGATGGTGAAGGCAGGGCCGGAGCCGCTGCCGTCCACCGACACCTTCTTCGTCTCAACGCGGTCCTGAGAGAACAACTGCTTCTTCTTCGCGGGCGCGGCCTCGGAAGGCTCGGCTGCATCCTCTTCGGCCGGGTGCGCGACAGCGGCAGCCTTGTAGGCACGCTCGAGGGTGCTGGCCGCGTCCTTCTCGTCGCAGGCGACGGTGATGATGCCGCTGCAGCCGGGCATCTTGAGGACATTGTAGGCGTGATGGGTGGCCGCCATGAACTTGGTGAGAGCTGGGTAGCCCAAGATGGCGTTATAAGGCAGGCCAATGTGTGCCATGTCGAAGTCGATGAGCTCAGTGTGGTAGTTCTTGCGGATGCCGAAGGTGACGGGGAGGCGCACTTGCCCCAGTGGAATGGTGGAGCCATCAGTCACTCCGGAAAAGGTCATGGTCGGCGTCAGCTGGTCGTAGGGCACCTGGAGCGTCTTGAAGGTCTCGATGGAGAGTACGTTGAGGCCGGCACCCCCGTCGATGAGGGTCTTGGTGACCGCGACGTTGCTGATGATGGGAGTGCACAGCATGGGGAGCGCGCCTGCGGAGGCCGTGGACTTGAGGTGGTCCTTGGAGTCGAAGGTGATGGCGTACTGCGACCACTTGAGGGGCCGTGAAGCCTCTGGCCTCGGGAGGGCGGCATACACCTCGCGAGAGAGTTGCTTGAAGTGGCGGATGGACGCGGGGGCTTGGGACCTGCCAAGGATGCAGGCGACCGCGCGAGGCTCCTGGTAGCCCCCAGCGCCCACGTCAGGCTGGTTGACGTCGTTCCTCCGGGGTGGCGGCGGCAGCGGCGGGAGAGCGGTATTGGCCTGAGGATTCACCTCATGAGGCTGGTCGCGCCAGACGGCCTCACGAGGCTTGTCGCGCCAGCCCTGGCGGTAGTTGCCATTATTGTTGCGGCTGTCCCAGCGGTTGCCGCTGCGGCCACCTCCGCGGCCGGCGCCGCGGCCATTGCGGTGGTCCCGGCGGCTCTGGCGCTCGTCGCGGAGCAGCTTGAGCTCCTGACAGTCTTCGGTGCTGTGGGAGCGGACGTTGTGAAAAGCGCAAAGTGGCCGGTTGTCCTTCCTGGGCTCGTCGTGGTCGCGGCTGTGCTTCTGCTCGGGCTCCGCCGCGAGCACGGCAGGGCCCTTGCGCTTAACGTCCTTGCTCTTCGCCTTGGCGGCGTCGAGCGCCGCGTCGGGGTCGTTGTGGACGAAGAGGCGGCCTTCTTCAGCCTTGGCGCACTTGTCGGCGAGGTCGAGCAGCTCGAGCACGGAGTCAAGCTCACCGTTGATGGCAAGCTTCTCGCGCATCTTGACGTCCGTGACGCCGGTGGAGAACGCGGAGATGACAGCCGCGTCGGAGGCGTGCGGGATCTTGTTGCGCACCTAACTGAAGCGCTGGATGTACTTGCGGAGGGTCTCGTCTGGGTGCTGCCGAACACGCCGCAGGTCGTTGATGGTGAGGGAGCGGTCCTGTGTGCCCTTGAAGTTGGCGATGAACTGGCTGCAGAGAGCTCGGCCCACGATGAGATGGAAGCCTCGGGGAGGTTCATGAGCCAGGAGCGCGGGCCATCCTTGAGGGCCATGGGGAACCAGTTCGCCATGACCTTGTCGTCGCCGTTCGCCGCCTCGACGCTCAGCGCGTAGAGCTGGAGGAACTCCGTGGGGTTGGGGGTGCCGTCGTAGCGCGGAGGCAGCTCAGGCTTGAACTTCGCGGGCCAGACCACGTGACGCAGCTCGCGGGTGAAGGCACGGCAGCCCACGCCACTCGAGGGGACGCCGCCAGCGAGGGCGGCGCGGTTTTGACGCCCGACCGCTGCAACGTCCTGAACGGCCTGGTCCTAGCGCTGGCGCTGCCGCTCGAGGAGCACTCGCGCGTCGGGGGGCGCGCGGCGGATGATCTGGCAGCTGGCCTCGTCTCGGTCTGGCGAGGATGCGCCACGGGACGGCTCACGAGCCCGCGCGCTGCGCTGGGGCCCGGCTCGCTCGTCGCGCAGAGGAGGCGGCGGGGGAGCGCCGTGCGCCAGGTCCCCAGCACGAGTCGGCGGCGGGCGGAGCGAGTGAGTAGGCGCTGGGGCGTCCCCGGTGACGTTGACGAGCTCGGCGATGCGACCGAGCCAGGCGTCATAGGCGGCGTCAGCCGGACGGTAGCAGAGCAGCTCACGCGCCATGAGCAGCGCTGCCTGTGGGCTCGGCGGCCCACGGTGGGCGAGGGAGGAGGCCGTGGCAGTGTGGTCGTTCACTTGCACGGAGGGGTGCAGGGAGGAGTCCTACTGCTCGCGGGCAGCGGGGTCGGTGGCGGCAGCAGCCTCGGCTTCGGGACGGCGGCGATTGCCGCGGGGCACCGGCTCCGTCTGAGCCACGCGGCCAGCCCTGCGCTCGGCGCGCTCGTGACGTGCGTCGGCCATGGGGCTGGTGGAGCTGAGGGCGGAGCAGAAGAACGGTAGCGCACCCCTACCTGGCGCGCCAAATGGCGGAAGTCGGGCTCCGGGGACCCAAAGGTTCGAACACTAGGGTGAGCTCGTTCTACCACTTTGTCTCCTACCACGACTAAGCGACGGCGAGGCAATGGCGAGAGCGCGCTAGCGAGGGACGGAGCGAGGACTCGGCGGTTTACCCAGGTTCGGGCCACCTTGCGGTGTAAGACCCTACTCCTGCTTGATTGGTATTGCTCTGGTGCGAAAGAGAGAGTACAAGGTTGAGGATGATGAGAACTAGGGTTCTCCTCCGGAGGAGTTGTGTGTGATCCCCCCTCTGCTCTATAGGTGCTCTGCCCTTTTATATCGGCCATGGTCCTCTTCCCCCTGGAAACTTAGGCGGGAAGGGTTGCCACACTCGGCGATTTTGAAAGGGGACAGGTGCTCAGGCTATCCTGACTAAAGGTGGTCTTCGCCTGCCAAAGCATGATCCATGACACGCCGGTGGGCTCGGTGATGACCTCCGCCCTGCGCGCCCGTCGTCTTGGTCTTCCTTCGCCGATCGGGCAACCTTTGGGGTTGCTTTGGAGAGCAGATAGCTGGCCCTGCTCCCTTAAACAATAAGAGGAAACCATCTTCATCCGCGCCTGCTGGCGCAGCTTCTGTTGCCGCTCGTCACCGCGCGCGTCACCCACGTGATGAGCCCCAGGCTGCGCGGCACACCGAATTACCTTCGCCTCGAGCGCCTGCGGGAGAGGGCCTCGGGAGGCCACCTCAGAAAGCCGCCTCGCGAGGCCACTCGGGAAGCCGCCTCGTGAGAGGACCTCGCGAGGCCGTTGATGGTGGTGCTGAGCAATTCGCTACTTCCTGAGGAGGGGGCCTCAGGAGGCCAGGGCCTCATGAGGGGTCTTGATGAGATGCTCGGGTGGTGACGGCCCGCTGGGCCCACGCCAGGCATTGCGCCCTGGGCCAAAGGCAGACGGGCCTGGATACCCCGGGTTCCATGGGCCCGACAGCGGCCTGTCGGCGTGGAGGCGACTGGCGAGCGAGGTAGCCGAGCTTGGAGCGTTGTTGGTGGCGGCGGAGGCGAGGGGGATGGCGTGGACGTGGGGGTGGTACGGCGGTGAAAACATTTCACCAACGCCGGCAAGAACGCCGTCGGGTGCGGCGTGCTACTTGGGGAGGTATGTGAGTGCGAGCGGCGCCTGGGCAGCGTACAACCTGCCAGAACTGGGCGGCGAGCATGGGGGGCTAGGTGTGTTGGCTGTCGATGCGAGAGGGGGGATGGCCAATGTGCCACCGACTGGCGGATCAGGGGGAGGACAAGGGCGGGCGTTGCACGCATCCGTGCCTGTCGGCCCAAATTTGAGTTTGAAATGTGTCGCGCGCGAACAAAATGCGGACTCTCGTCCGCTTGCGTCGGCGCGTTGGGCCTTTCGAAACGGACGCGCAGACAGTTTGCATCGACGCGTTGGAGTTGTCATATACCAGTTTTGAGACGAAGCCTCCCAAATGATCTTCGGACGGCATTGGGGTTGGCTGTCCGCGTCGAACAGCTGCAGCTGCACACGTCACGTCGCCTAACCCAGGCGTCTTTGTCTTGTCCAGACCTGCCAACCAAACAGACCCAATTCATGAGGCTAATTTTTTTAAAATAATACACTTTTTTTATTAATTTTCAAAAATATTACGCCGTTTTTTTTAAAAAATAATACATAGTCGGCCTTCTGGTGGCCGACTGGATCCTGTCGGCTAGGAGGAAGCCGATTGGTGCCCTTTCGGCTATAGGGTGGCCGATTGGCCTCCTGTCGGCCCAGGGGTGGTCGACAGCCCTCTCGGCTGCTGGTGCTGGATCCTGTCGGCTTCCCGTAGGCCGACTGGAACTATTCGTCTTCCCGTAGGCCGACTGGAACTTATTGTCTTCCCGTAGGCCGACTGGAACTAATTGTCTTCCCCTAAGCCGATAGGTGCATGGGACCCCCTACGTTTTCCGCTTCTGGGTTCCCTCTTATATCTCGGGCCGCCATTTTCGCCAGTATCTCCCGCCACATTTCCCTACTTTCTAGTTCCGGCCACATTTTCCCGCTTTCTAATTCCGGCCACATTTTCCCGCTTTCTAATTCCCGCCATATTTTCCCGCTTTCTAGTTCTCGCCATATTTTCCCGCTTTCTAGTTCCCGCCATATTTTTCCCGCTTTCTAGTTGCCGCCATATTTTCCCGCTTTCTAGTTGCCGCCTATATCTCCCGCCATATTTCCCCGCTCCCGAGTTCCCGCCTATTTTTGTCTTCTCAACCTATAAAACACCCTCGGCAGTAAGGTGGGTAAGCAATCTAGTGTAGTGTCGTAGTCTCACGAAGATGTCCGGATATCCTTTTGATCGTAGTTTTCACACTGGTATGTCCAAATGTCTTCTGCGTTTAGCTGCCGATTTCAGGGTTGACAACATATTAGTTCCGTGGGACGAACTTATCAGTAGTGACACGCTACTGAATGAGCTGGCTCACGCATTAAGTAGGTGCGGGTGGCCTTCCAGGACATTTGAGGAGGTACGAAAAGAACTTCTCAGGTTGCATGGAAGATGGAAGAAGCAACAGCATAAGGGTGAATCCTACTTAAAGTTTGCAGCAGAAAATACTTTTCTATGGACTGCCGACAGCGAGGATGAAGACGATATCTTCATGCCGAGCACCAAGGCCAAGAGTACCGCATCGTCGAAGGGCGAGAGTTCTGCATCGTTGAAGGGCAAGAGTTCTGCATCGACGGAGGATGACGATGATGACTTCATGTAGTTTTTACGTTGTAAGTTCAGTCCTACCTACCGTTTAATTCAGATGTAGTTGTATCCAGTTGTTTGTACTGTCTTATTGTAGGAGAAGTATGTTCTATCTAAATATGATGTTGTAGTTGGCGCACGACGTTGGATAACAGAGTACTAAAACAGAGTAGGCATATGTCTCATACATAAGTACATAGTCATTTGTCTCATACATAGAATAAGCATAAGTCTCATACATAAGTAGATAGTCATGTCTCTACTGATAGATAGAAGCGTCACTGACGACGTCTGCCATGGCGCTCAGGCTGTGCATCAGGCGTCGACCATCCAAACCTGTGGGGTGCCCTAATGTTACGAGGAGGAATCTCAGACTCGTCCTGGTCATACTGTGTATCCTGTGTGGGGCCTGGTGGAGGAGTCGAATACATATTCATCCACTAGGTGTGCTGCGACATGTGATCCTGTATGTTCTCCTCAGGATCTTGATCACTCCCCCACGTGGATCCGGATATGGACGCCTGATATCCGTAGGCTCCTGCAGGAGGGAACGTTAAGTCATGAAGAACTAGGTCGCCTCAATTCATATTGAAAACAATAAATATGAAGAGACATACCAGCTGGCTGTGGCTGAAACACGAAGCTCGACGTGGGACCCTGCTGCTGTGGCTGTGGCTGAAACACGAAGCTCGACGTGGGACCCCGGTGCTGTGGGTGCTGCCACGTCGAACTGCCAGGTTGGTCAGGAGGGGGTGGCCTGGTCGTCGGCGTATGTGCTAGACGTGGACGTGGCTGATGTCGGTGCGTGGAGGGACGCAGCTGCTGCTGCTGAACAACGTCGCTTCTCGGGGTGCACGTGATAGCCTCGTAGACAGCTCGTATCTTGTTCTGCAGGCGTGTCACGAAGGGCTGGAGCACAGACCGGTGCTGAAGAAGAGGTTCAGACGACAGTGAACGTCCAATGGTGGACACATCGTCGTAGAGTCCGAGTGTCAAGTCAGCCTGAAAATTGTCAGGACGATTATCAAGTATGCACGGCAAAGTACGTGACAACTAGATGCATTACATAAAGAGTATATATCTTACCGCGTACTGCCTAGAGCCCGAAGTATCATAGCTCGGGTACATATCCGACGGACTAGGGTCAGGTATCTCATCTGGGTGAGAGTGATGAACGATGCGTAACCGTGTTCTGGTCATGTACCGCTGCAAGTAGCGATGGAATTCATCAAGATCAAACTCGATATTCTCGTGCCACCGATGTGTGTTCGCAGTCTCCCATTCTGTAACGTACGGCTGAAGCCTAACTAGCCACTCAGCAGCTGTCCTGTTAATCCCCTTCCTCGTGGTCCTAAAATTGTGGTGTGTGTTCAAAAATTAACTAATGCTTCAAATGGACAATTGTGAAAGATAATGCAACATTGAATAAATAGACAGTACCTGTGGATGTGTCCTAGCACCGGGTTCTCTGTAGGGGGAGGGGCATCTAACTGCTGAAGACCAAATTGCCTCATAACCCTCTGCTGGGCCATCTCCTCGACGAAGACATCAAAGATGATCTTAGATTTCGTCATCCAGTAATCACGATCTCTTGTGCATAGCTCAGACATACCGCTGGGGTATCTCGCATCTATGGCTGCTTGCATGTAGGGCTGCCAGATGACCCCAGTGTACGCATCGAACTGCTCGTTCAATGCCGTGTATGCTCGCCTAGTCTGATCAGTAGAATAGCGTCTCTGCGGAAAACAAAAGTTAGTTTCAGCCATAGTGTGCACAAATAAGATGCATTAAATTATAACACGAGACATACCCTGCGACGTGTCCAACACATACCGAAAGTAGGCATGTCGATGCCATCAGCATCGAACATGGGTTCCATAGGCTCATCAACACGTATGTCCGGTCGTCCTATAGAGAACCTCTCCCACGACCACAGCTGTAGAAATAGAGGGCATCCAAGAAGGGATGCCGTGTCCGATGTAAGCTGGCAAGCGTTGCACATACCTCGGTATGTAGCCGCTAAGACCGCCGAACCCCAACTCCTCTATGTGATCTGATCCGGAATCTCAGCGCTCGCGATCTCCAGTGCAATAGGGATGTAGCACGCGCTAATAGTGGTGACATGGTTCTCTGTGAACATCACCTTTCCGAGAAGCCACAGTAGGTATGCCTCCAGGCTGCGAGTGATCTGTGCCGCATTCAACGGCTCCGGGAACTTCTGGATCTGTATTGAGCAAAGAGAAAGTAAGTATTAGTAAATAGTGAAGGTATCTTCTGTAAAACCATATGCACGACAACTGAAAGATATGAGGTAGGGGAACTAACCTGGAAACGAAGCAACCAATCATACTTAGGTCCATGACGCTCCGATGCCAGAGCCGGAGCACCGGCAAAAACACCACCGAAACGTTGTGCCATATCTAGCTCCCAACCAGCCGGTGCCTCCAACGGTCCTATGGCATGACCTGCCAACGGTAGTCCCAGCAAAAGTGACACATCCTCCAGAGTAGGGGCCATCTCTCCCCAGCGGAAGTGAAACGTGTGGGTCTCAGGCCTCCAACGGTCCACTAAGTAGGTGAGCAAAGAGGAGTCGATGGCGAGGCATTTAGATCCTTCCGTGGACTCAACCAGACGCGCGAAAGGTAAAAGGCCGGCCCATTTAAGTCTGCATGTCAGAACAATTCAGTTAGTGTGTCCCATTAATATACATGCTTGAAGGAAATAAATAAAGCACGTACCGGTCAACCCATTGCGGGTGTATCTTCCAATATTCCTTAGGAGTGCGAGTGACCAGGGGCTCGAGCTTCTTCCTATAACATATCGCAACACGATGCTTACTATCAATGTCCCGCTTAAGCAACCACATTCCCGCCATTCCTGCACATACAAATTTAGAACATAGTTGCACACTAAATACAAATTTCAAACATAGTTGCACACTTAATAAAATTTAGAACATAGTGCCACACTTAATACAAATTTAGAACATAGTGCCATACTTAATACAAATTTAGAACATAGTGCCACACTTAATACAAATTTAGAACATAGTGCCACACTTAATACAAATTTCAACGCAGCCTAGCTTCTTCCTCTCCCTCTTACTCCTATTCCTCCTCTCCCTCCTCTTCGTCCCCGGTTGCCTCGTCCACACCCAGTGACGAAAGTGGGACAATTAGTGTCCCTATGGCCAAATTCGTTGCATAGAATGCATTGCCTAGTCGGGCCTCCTGCTTTAGATTCATCCATATCATTCCGGATGCGCTGACACTGCCATCTGCCTCTACTTGTACGCATATTCTCTGGGTCTAGAATGTAACGCCTTTCAGCAGGGTTGACGGTGTTGAAGTTACCCATTGATCGAAATCCCAGCAACTCACCTGTCCACGTATTGAGGACAGACTCTTTCAGATAAAATGGAGACACGAACGATATTGCGTCCATTCCTAGTTGCCCGCAAGTAGCAAGTGCCATATTGCGTCCACATCTGTGCCACGCGTCGAGCAAATATGTATCGCCAGGGGCAAAACAGTCGTTCCACCTGGGCCGACTCTTCCCTTATAAATACTTCGCCCCCGCATCCATTAATGCTCTTCACGTCTGTCGCCATCGCCTCCATACAACCCTAGCGCCGTCGCTAGCTTCCATTGACGCCGGAGAAGAAGCGCTTCGCTACCGCGACCTCTTCAACATCGTACTCACGCCAGTCGGGGATATCTTCTCGCCGCCGCCGCCGTAGCTGTCTTCCACTGCCAAGTTAGGGTATGGGAGATTGGACTGCTCAGCTTCCTTCGCGTCTCGTTGAGCTGTTCATCGTGCGGTAAATAAAGACTACTTTTTTACCATTTGTTTGATCTAAAATTTCTACATATATCTTCAGAAGTTGTTCTTTCATCTTCAAATGTATATCTTCATTCACACATCTCATAACTTGCCAAGTTCTTCACTTATGCTACGTTTCGTATGATTCCTCACTTGTACCTATTTTCGGATTTGTACAAATCTGGAACCAACACACTGTAAGTGAATATCTTCGCACTATGAGTTCATTGTCTTCAAACTGATTTATCTTCAAAATCCTCTAAGAATGCATATGACCTCTCCTCTTTCCCTCGCATCTCTAATTCTTTCACAGGTACATGTCCGTGGGGGAGTCACTTGGTTCTCATAGTCTAAATTCATTTGCAGACTTCTTACCGCTTCATCTTGATTCTCCTGAAGCCAATTCCTGTCAAATCAGCAGTGCGAAGCCATTCAGCCCCTTGAAGCCAATGGCCAGTGGAAAGTCCACAAAGAATGGAGGACGACAAAGGCGAGCTAACACTGCTCTTGACCTCCCTCCAGATATGTATGAGCAATACAAGTCAGATCCAGAGGAAACATACGGTGAGCGCAAGTCACGTGTGCAGTGGATCCGAAGATATTGGGCAGAGCAATGGTCTACTATCATTTAGTTACACCAGAGTATGCTGACAAGAATGCAGTCAGGCCACCATGGGCAGATATTGTGTACCGGAAGCTTATTCCGAAGACAAAGGCTGATGCTATTGCTCAACACTTATATCCATGCATGGTCCGAGGTGTAAAGCCAGAAAATGCTGACCCATCCAGTATTAGATGGTGTCGTGAAGACGATCTCTTTGAAGCCAATTACCAGTTTGCTAAGGGCTCAGCAGAGCAAAACAAGAAGGATTATGGTGTTGACTTCAACCTTGGTCCGGCCGAGCCAAGGCCAGATGGCTCCCGTCAAGCAGATCCAAATCTGACTGGGCCATGGGATAGTCTTCAAGCATATATTGAGCATATTAATGCTCTTCATGCTGCCACAGTTGCTGCTCGTGGAGAAGCCCCCGCTGATGGCATTGCTCCTGCCTCCCCCAAGATACAAAGAAAGCCAAAAGCTTCCAAGCCTAAAGATGGGCAATCTTCAAAGTCTGCTGCCGTACCAAAAGCTTCAAGTGTGAAGCCAATGAAAATTGCACCTCCTGAATCCAGTGTGCAATCTGAAGACATGTCTCAAAACTCTTCGAAGACAAAGAAAACTGCTGGGCGAGGCCCCAAACCAACAAGCACATTGAGAGATGATGATGCTATAACTGACTTATCTGATGATGAATTTGATGATGATGCCCTTGAGCTTCTCATCAAGAACAAGCAGAAAGAGGCTGATATCTTCAAGGACCTGCCTCTGTTCGATCACGACATTCCGAATAACGTCATTGACGAATGGTTTCGTGACCCGTCTCTGTCGATTGACGATCTGCAACTTCCCATTGACATCAGTGTCACGTTCCAAGGCTTCATCGACAAGGAACTTGCTGTCGTTCAAAAGGTGCTTGAGCAAAAGAACAAGATTGAATATGAGAAGCAGCTCTTCAAGAAGCACCTGGCCAAGTTCAGTGTCAAGGAAATTCAGGGTTACAAGAAGATGATGGCCGAGCTAAAAGATGGATTTCAAAAGAGTCATGATGATGCCAAAGGTGCCAGAGAACGCCTCAAACATTATGCAGAGAAAACTGTGCAAGCGCATAATGAGGGTTTGAAGAGAAAAGTTCTTGGCCATCCTGCCATTGATCCTAAGCTGGTCAAGAAGAAGAAGAAGAAGCCAGTCACACCTGTTGCTGAGGCTTCAAGTCAAGAAGCGCCCAAGATTGTATTCCCATCATCTATGCTCTGTTCAAAGCCATCTGCTCCATCAATTGCTTCAGAGAGGAAGCGGACTCAGCAAGCCGAAGCCGATGCTCACAAGCGCAAGCAAACAGATGCCTCTGCTGCTCCTCCATCTCAGAAGCGTCAGAAGACAAAGTCTTCAAAGGCTTCACGCAGGGCCCAAGCAGAAACTGCTCCATCAGCTCATCAAGAGCCTCTGCTTGTGACGCCAATATCTGTTGCTCCCCCTGCCTCCATCAACACCGAGAGACGAGTCATTGTGCATGAACCTACTTCCACAGAGGTTCCTGTCACTGAAGACATATCAGCTGCTAACCCCACCGCAGCTGAAGACAGTGGTACTGATGCCAATGTGCAGAATGAAGATGATGCAATCCTTCCTCAAATCACTCAAGATGTGGTATCATCGCCTGTTCAAGAGAATAGTGAGTCTATCAACATTGGCCGACCTCTGATGCCAATGGACCATGATGAGGTGATTCCTCATACACCACCCCCTCAAGTTGAACCAACTGATGAGCTACCAGTCCACGGAACACCAGAAGCCATGGAGGAAGACAACTCTTCTCCAAAGGCATTGCCCTCATTCTGAAGGCTTCGCCGTGGCCCAAGAGCCTCCATGTCCAACATTCCTGAAGAGGAAATCCGTCAAGAAGCTTCTGTTACTCAAGATGCCGTGCAAGAAGATGTTCCACCTCGCACCACCCCTCAGGACTGATGACATGCAAGTTGAAACTATACAGACCACTTCAGTTGAAGCCCATTCTGAGCATGAAGTCAAACAGTCTGAAGACATTTCGGCTGCATCAGCCGAAGTTATTCAGGAGCATGTAATTGTCACTGCTACTGCCACTGATGCCACTGTGGCCCCTGTACCTAAAGTCTCTACTGAAGTCAATCTGAGTCCAACTCATGAAGCTCCTGCTCCTGCTCCTGAAGTCATTGCTCCACCTGAAGCCAACGCGTCCAATATTGCTATGGCATACAATCGAGCTGGTGAGCTAGTTCCCGTTCTGTGGCCAACACTTACTCCTCCAGTGCAGCATGGCCCGCAATATGAGTTTAACATCAACAACAGACCACATGTTCAGAGACCTATGCCTAGAATGCCAAGGCTTCATAGTGCTCCATCAACTGATTGCACTTTCAGTGTTGCTGGCTTCAGAAATGAGAACACTTTCTTCAACAGCTCCAAGAATCCCTTCAAGAAGCCGTGCATATCTTCAGATAGGTTTTGGACTCATCATCAGTGTAGCTACTACATGTGTGTCCTCTATAACCAAGATCGGATTCACCCTCACAGGCGTCTGGATCGTGAAGCCATGTCAGGACTCCCTTGTCTGGATCAAGCGTTGGAATGCTTCAGAGATGTTAGATTGTAGGAACACTGGAACGAGGAACTCATACTCCAATTTTATGCAACCCTCCACATTTTTGGCTTCAACAGGGACCCCAAGACTTGGACCCTTGAGTGGATGACTGGGGATGTTCATCATGAAGCTAAACCTCAAGATCTTCTCGAGCTCACCACCTTGCCCACTCCTGGTGGCTTCTATAATCCAGGTTGTGCCGCTTATGAAAAGGAAGTGGAAAGCATCTTCCAGAAGCCAGAGCCCAACATGACTGAGATGCTGACAATGATGAAGCCATTGCCATTTGAAGCTGAATACCCCAAGGAATTCTTTGTCAATGACCTTGAGTACTTGCCTCGTACTGTATATCACATTCTTCGCAACACTCTATGGCCAATCAAAGGGCATTCATCTTCAGCCAAGCTTGAGGGTGCTATGAAGACATTGGTGTACTATATCGTTAATGGCATCAGATTCAACACGCATGACTTCTTCACTCGCCAGCTTGCTGCTTCTGGCATGGATCTGTTTGGCCTCAAATTCTATGCGCCATGGATTATGCGCCTCATCAAGCTTCGTTCCACAGTTCAGTACGAACCCTCTGGTCGCACCCATCATATCTTTCTGCCTGAAGTTGATGCACCCCATGAAGTCATTTATCCTTCGGCTGAGAAAGATCCAAGACTTGTAGAAGTCAACCACTCTGCTTATATGGAAGCCATTCACCTTTCCAATGTGGCCCCTACCTCTGAACTTGCTGGTCAGTTTCGGCAACCACGACAAGCCAACACTGAAGCCACTACCAATACAGTTCCTCAAAGGCCTCAGAAACGAGCCAAGGTGATGACAGACAGAGAGCTTCTTGTTTCTCTTCATCAGAAGCAAGGCAAGCATCATGACTGGCTGAAAAGGCAACTGGAGAGCATCATATCTGATTTCAATAGAGTGCGCAACCTCTCTACCAAGAATGCATTTGTTGCACATGAAGCCAACCGTCGTGCTTGGAAGAGCCTCACACTGCTATGTTCTGAAGATGACCTTGTTGCCGATGGCTTCAAGGAGAGCTTCAAATTTGGCTCCAAGCCTCCATCATCTGAGAAGTGGCGTGCTACGCCTTCACTCGAGAACTCCGATTATTCTTCTTTAGCGCCCACGATTCACGCAAGGATTGTTGATGAAGAAGATGATGCCACCTCTCCAGCTATGGCTTCACTGCACCACGATGCTGCATCAGGCTCGTCTGCACCACCGAACTCCAACATCGACCCGGCTGCCCCAACATCTTCGTCGCCTCCTCGGGACGTGTAGACATCCTATGTCTTCACTCCTTTTTGGTCACTTGTTGACAAAAGGGGGAGAAGCATATGGGTTGATAGTCTTCAAGCGGGCATATTGGGTCGAGCTTGAGATATTTTGTTAAGTTTGCAACTCTCATTTTTGAAACATTTGGTATTTGGGTTGTAAACTTAAGTCCCGATGGACGTCTGCTATATTCACTGCTGTTTTAATTGTGCGCTACTTAAATTTGATCTTATGCGCATGAAGTCATTTGCAGACGCCCATATTCCATTGTGCATTGCATTATCTTCATATTATATGTATGCACATGTTGTGACTTCATGAATAGAGGGAGATCTCCACAAAGCAAAACCTGCCATGTGCATTTGCATTCAAAAGCAAATTACTTATATGCACATCTTCAGGGGGAGCTCCTCAAAATTCATGAAGCCATACATCTTGTTCCTTAACTTTCACATATTTTTATCTTCGATGAAACTTCAACCAGTTTGTCATCAATCACCAAAAAGGGGGAGATTGTAAGTGCATCTAGTGCCACCCCTTGTTGGTTTTGGAGTATTGAAGACAAACTTGGTTGTGGGACTAATGTTTACCCATCGAAGATGACCCCTAAAAATGTATGAAGACATTGAAGACAATGGTGGTTCACGAAGACATTCGTGTTGAAGATAATGGCTCACGAAGACATTCACTTGAAGCAAATGGAACGCGAAGACTTAGTCTTTTGGTAGTTTCATTTTCTGCTTTCTTGAGTCATAGGAACTACCGTACCGCTAAGTAGGGTCGAGGTAAACAAAGTCAGAAACTAACGTGATGCTCAACCCAAATCCTATGTCTTCGAGCGAAGACAAATGAGAGAAAACCTCTTCCAGAGTTGGTTGAGTCAGCTTTGCTTGGAGCCCAAGAAAAGTTACCGCGTGTGTTGGGATCCGACCGTTAGACACGTGTCAGCTTCCCTATGACCCAAGGTCATTTCAGACATATCATGTCGGGTTGCCTCCTAGCTATAAATAGCCACCCCTTACCACCATAAATTGGTGGCTGCTCCAAGTTAGTGCACGGCTTTTGTCGTTTGAGAGCAACCCACCTCGAAGCCTTTGAGAGAGAATCCTTGCAAGGACAAAACCCAAAACACCCAGAGCCCAAAGTGATTGAGCATCACTGAAGACATTCTGTTCTGAGTGAATCGAAGACTTATTACACTTGAAGACTGTGATCTTCCAGCCGGTTAGGCGTCACGTTCTGAGCATCCAAGAGTCATTGTGGATTGCCGGTGATCGAAGTCTGTGAAGGTTTGGAAGTCTACCTTAAAGACTTACCAGAGTGATTGGGCGAGATCTGCGGGTCTTAGCTCAAGGGGAATAAGGTGAAGACGTGGTCTTCTGAGTTCAATCTCAGCCTCCCTAACCAGACGTACAACTGTCACATCAGTTGGAACTGGTCAAACAAATCATTGTCTTCCCCGAGCTACTGGTTCTATCCTTTCTCTTCCTTACTGTTTTGAACTGTGAAGCCTTTGCATGCTTGTCTGTGTTTGAAGATATTCCCTCAAGCCATTCATCTGTTTACTCATTTATCTTCATGCTTCTTGTGTTTATGTTCAACGCATGCTAGTATGTATGATGTCCATGCTTGTCATATCTGTTCATCTTATTGATAGGCTTTGCTAGTTCTCATCTTGCTTCCGCTTACTTCGAAGACATTGCCTGTTTTCGTAGCCTTTCATAAAAATTGCCTATTCACCCCCCTCTAGTCGATAACTAGCACATTTAGTATTGAATATCATTAAGGATCTGAACATATAATCTTTCACCAAATAAACCAACTAGCATCAACTACAAGATGTAATCAACACTACTAGCAACCCACAGGTACCAATCTGAGGTTTTGAGACAAAGATTGAATACAAGAGATGAACTAGGGTTTGAGATGAGATGGTGCTGGTGAAGATGTTGATGAAGATTGGTCCTCCCACGATGAGAGGATCGTTGGTGATGTCGATGGCTTCGATTTCCCCCTCCCGGAGGGAAGTATCCCTGGCGGAATCGCTCCGCCGGAGAGCAAAATTGCTCCTGCCCAGATTCCGCCTTGAGACGGCGGCGCTTCATCCCGAAAGTCTTCTCTATATTTTTAGGGCAAATGAGCTTATATAGCAGAAGGAGGGGGCCAGAGGCCAGCCAGGGCCCCCACAAGGCATCAGGGGGGGCGCCCTGTTGCCTTGTGGGCAACTGGTGGGTTCCCTCTAGTATCTCTTTTCTCCAGTATTTTTTATATATTCAATAAAAAATCTCCATGAAGTTTCAAGTCAATTGGAGCTCTGTAGGATAGGTATCTCTGTTGTAGCTATTTCAGGTCCAGAATTTCAGCTGCCGGTATTCTCCCTCTTCATATAAATCTTGCAAATTAAGAGAGAAAAGGCATAATAATTGCATCATAAAGTGAAATAATGATCAAATACATAATAAATAACAGTAGGAAATTATGATGCAAATTGGACGTATCAGCGAACTTTAATCTAAACAAAACCCAAGTCTAAAATGACGCCCTAATGGTTGTATTTATAGGGAGACAGAGGGGAATTTCGTCCACCCTTGGCAAGGTGGGACTAAATTCTGTCCTAAGTCGTTTTCCCTATTAATACAGACTCTAAAAACTGCCTATTAAGTGTATTTCGAAATTACATGGGCCTGGCCCAAAAATAAGGTGGCGCGGCACCTATATTAAGCTATGGACGAAATTTATGAAAGGCCATCTTGTATATTTTGTCCATGCCCTTGTATGTCATCATGGGGGCTTCAAAGTGCTGAAATCTCCATCAGAAACACCGTTCTGGTTCCCTTTGCACGTGCCTTCATCTCCATGCTTGATCCTGCTCCAGTGTTCATCCCTCTAGTCCATGCTAGGCCCTTCATTAGTAATCAACACAAATGTATCTAATTTAGGCAGAATCATATTCTCATGAACATTAGAATTACTCCCAAGAAACGAAAGTACCTGATAATTTAATTGGCATGCGCAAGCTCTAGTAATTGGTCCAGTATGTATAGTAGCAGGGGCTGTGGGTGTAACTATGGTATTGATGTCCTCATCACTTGTCAAGTAACTCAAACTCCTCTTTGAGTCTAGCATTGCCAACCCCAAGTTCAACATTCTCGGATTTAAGCACACGAGTGATACGTCTCCAATGTATCTATAATTTATGAAGTATTCATGCCATGTTTATTATAGTTTTGTATGATTTTGGAGCACTTTTATATGGATTTTATATGATTTTCATGGACTAACATATTGACCTAGTGCCCAGTGCCAGTTGCTTTTTTTTGCTTGTTTTTGGTTTTCCAGAAAATCCATATCAAATGAAGTCCAAATGCAGCGAAACTTTTTGACGATTTTTTCTGGAACATAAGAGACACTAGAAGTTTCGAGAGGTGGCCAGAAGACCCACAGGGGCCCCACGAGCCACCAAGGCGCGCCACCCCCCCCCAGGCGCGCCCTGGTGCCTCATGGGCCCCCTGTGGCCCTTCTTCGCGTGATTCCAACGCCAAAAAATCATATATATATATATATATATTCAGAAACCCCCGAAACTTAACCTATATGAGTTTTTATGCCACCGCAAGCCTCTATGCCTCCACGATCTAATCTACAGCCCTTTTCCGGCACCTTGCCGGAGGGGGGAATCATCACCGGAGGCCATCTTCATCATCCCGGTGGTCTCCATGACGAGGAGGGAGTAGTTCAGCCTCGGGGCTGAGGGTTTGTACCAGTAGCTATGTGTTTTATCTCTCTCTCTCGTGTTCTTGATATGGCACGATCTTGATGTATCGCGAGCTTTGTTAATATAGTTGGATCATATGGTGTTTCTTCCCTCTCTATCTTTGTTGTGATGAATCGAATCTTTTCCCTTTGAGGTTTCGTTATTGTCGGATTGAATATTTCAGATTTGAGAACACTTGATGTATGTCTTGCATATGAATACCCGTGGTGATAATGGGGTATTATATTGATTCACTTGATATATGTTTTGGCATTCAACTCGCGGATTCCCGCGGTGACATTGGGGTAATCTATGCATAGGGGTTGATGCACGTTTTCATTATCTTTTCTCCGATAGAAACTTTGGGGTGCTCCTTGGAGTTCTTTGTGTGGATTGAATATTATGATTATGAAGTTGTTTGACGCATATCATACAATCTACTCACGGATCTTGTGGTGACATTGGAGTATCTAGGTGACATTAGAGTTGGTTGATGTGTATCATATGGTGTTATTTTAGTACGAACTCTAGGGCTGTTTGTGACACTTATAGGAATAGCCCAATTATGTTAGCATTGTTGAGAGATTGCACTAGTGAAAGTATGAACCCTAGGCCTTGTTTTTAAGCATTGCAATACCGTTTGTGCTCACTTTTGCTACTTGCTACCTTGCTGTTTTTATATTTTCATATTACAAAAACCTATGTCTACTATCCATACTACACTTTTATCACCATCTCTTCGCCGAACTAGTGCACCTATACAATTTACCATTGTATTGGGTGTGTTGGGGACACAAGAGATTTCTTGTATTTGGTTGCAGGGTTGTTTGAGAGATACCATCTTCAACCTACGCCTCCCACGGATTGATAAACCTTAGATCTTCCAATCGAATCTTTTAGTTTCTTGTTTATCACTAGTTTGGCTTATAAAAGAAAACTACAAAAAATGGAATTGAGGTTGCCTCATATTATTCGTCTTTATAATGTTTTCTTGAAAATGATGGAGCGGAAAATTGTGCACAATTGATAGAAGAAGAATTCAATAAAATGTTTGGCATAAAATCTTTGAATGATGAGCATGATTGCAATGTTGTTAGTATGAATTCTATGAATATCCAAAATACTAATGATGATTGCACTAGTCATGACAAAAATGTTTCTTATAAGCATGTCAATTTTTGTGGAGTGCATAAAGTTTGTGAAGACATGCCTTATAGGTATGATAGATTTTGTAAGAAGCACAAACATGATAGAACCAATTTTTTGCTCAAAGTGATAGATGAATTTGCTACAAAATTATGCTCTCTTAATCCCATTACTTGTGAACTTTGCAATAAAGTTGGTCACCTTAATTTTCAATGCATACTTTTTCTTGATCGAATCATGGCTAAATATTGTAATGACTTGACCACCCTTGAACTATATAATGAGCTTTATCTATTTTTGGGGTGTGAGGAATTGTCACATAAAAATAGTTGGTTTGAAGTATTCATTTTCACAGATAACATTGAAACTAATCTAGAGGAAATCTATATGTTTTGTGTGGTAAATTGCAATGAGAATGCTTATATTGCCAACTATAGAAAGACGGGAAAACCAATAGAATATAAAAGGAACACTAATGAAAGGGTAAAGATTTCCACTTTCCCTCCTATTGTCTCTCATGATGAAATAGGTGACGAGGAGGAGCTTCCCATTCAACCAATCTCATCAATAAGAAGCTCGAAAAAATTGATTAAACCCACACATGATGTGGTGAAGAAGAAGAAAAGAAGAAAGAGTAGAGGTAAAAAGGTATCCCTCCCAAATAATGTTGCTCCTATTATTGTTGTGCCTCATGAGAGTGAATCAAAAATAATTGTGGAAGATGATATACTTGATGATGGTATTGCTTCTTTGTCTTATGGTACAATGTCCGAAGGAACTATTGAGGATGATTTTATTATGCCTATTACTCATTATGATGATTATGATTGGGAGAATAATGATACTTCTTATGATCTTGAAAATCTTTTTGGCACCAACTTAGAAAATTGTGATGATAATAATTGTTATACTATTGGTGTTATTCATACTATTGATGATAATAGTGATTATGCTAATGATATGCCAAGCCACAAGCTTGGGGATGCTATGTTTGATGAGAATGACATGTTTGAGAATTTATTTGCTGCAATTAATGTTTGTCCCAAGCTTGGGGATGCTATGCTTAATGAAAATAATCTTTTTATTCCCTCTACTTTTGATGAGAAAATTTATTATGATGATGACATGCCTCCTATCTATGATGATTATTGTGATGATACTTATGTCATAAAAAGTAGTGATGATTATATTTATAAAACTTGTCATGATTACCCTTTTTCTGAACATTACTCTTTTAATGTGGAAACAATTTATAGTATTCGAGTTTCATATGATACTCCCACTCCTATTGATGAGAAGAAATGTGCTTATATGGAGAGTAATAAAAATTCTATGCTTGTGGATCATGAAAAGAATACTTTACGTGATAGATATATTGATGAATCCATTCATGATACTACTGAAAATTATTATGAGAGAGGAACATATGATTCATGATGCTCCCGTTATGTTTCAATTCTTTACTTTTATGCGAGCATCATTGAAATCATCATGCCTAGCTAAAAGGCATTAAAGAAAAGCGCTTGTTGGGAGACAACCCAATACTTATACCTTCTGTTTTTGCATGTTAACATGATTAAGCTACTGTGGTAATCATGTTTTATATGTTTTCTTTCAATAATGTGCCAAGTAAAGCCTTTGGGATAGTGTGGATACTTGTTGATTTGATTCTGTGCAAAAACAGAAACTTTTGTGTCCAGTGCTGGAATTTCTATTCTGTACTGGAGCGTGAAAAAATTCTGAATTTTTTACAAAGTATTGGGTCACAAAGTTTTTACGTTGTCCCAATTTTTCAGAATTTTTGGAGGTACATAAGTATGGTTTTTACATCGCCCACTACATGTTGTTCTGTTTTTGACAGATTCTGTTTTCGATGCATAGTTTGCTTGTTTTAGTGTTTCCATAGCTTATATTGAGTAATATAAATTGTGGAAATGATAGAATACAGTAGGCATTATGTGAGAACAATTATGAATCTTGTCTTGACAGTACCTAAGTGGATGATTTATTTTTATCATACTAACCTATCTCATGAAGTTCCGTTAAGTTTTGTGTGATTGAAGTTTTCAAGTTTTGGGTGAGATATCGATATGAGGAGAATAAGGAGTGGCAAGACCCTAAGCTTGGGGATGCCCAAGGCACCCTAAGGTAATATTCAAGGAATACTCAAGCGTCTAAGCTTGGGGATGCCCCGGAAGGCATCCCCTCTTTCGTCTTCAACATTATCGGTAACCTTACTTGGAGCTATATTTTTATTCGTCACATAATATGAGTTTTTCTTGGAGCGTCATTTTATTATGTTGATATTTGCTTGCTGTTATCAATAATCATGTTTTGTATCTTTTAGTTCAATAAAATGCCAATTATAGCTTTTACCATGCTCAGTTTGCAAGTTCATGTGTTGCTGTTTGAAAACAGAAAGTTTTCTGTTATGTCCAGAATATTCCTGAATAGTCAGAACATGATAAAAATCTGAAATTTTTACATAGTAAGCATGCATGATTTCTCTGTCACGTGATAATTTTTCAGGATTTTTGGAGTTAGGGAAGTATGGATTCTTATTACCCTTTTACAGACTATTCTGTTTTGGCAGATTGTTGTTATAGTTGCATTGTTTGCATATGTTTGCGTGTTTAATGTTTCTATTTGAGGATAGGAGTATTAAATATGAAGAGGCATTTAGTATGCAATGTTCAATTATAATTTTTTGTGATTTGCTACAGTAGGGAATGTTAAGGTTGTGAGTTGATTTATACTAACTTATCTCACGAGTTCTTGTTGAGTTTTGTGTGGATGAAGTTTTTAAGATTTAGGGAAACCGTGATATGAGAGGAATTAAGGAGACACAAAAGCTCAAGCTTGGGGATGCCCAAGGCATCCCAAATTAATATTTCGAGAAGTCTCAAGCTACTAAGCTTGGGGATGCCCCGGTAGGCATCCCACCTTTCTTCTTCAACAACTATCGGTCAGTTTTGGTTGAGCCTAAGTTTTTGCTTCTTCACATTGTATGTGCTATTCTTGGAATGTCATTTTATTTTGTTTTCTTTGCTGTTTGAATAAAATTATCAAGATCTGAAATTTTAAATGAGAGAGAGAGTCCTCACATAGCTACCTATCTACTTAACTACTCATTTGGTCTTCACTTATATCTTTTTGGAGTAGTTTGTCATTTACTCCTGTTCTTCACTTATATCCTATGAGTAAATTGTTGAATGAATTGAATATCATAAATTTGAAATTTATATGCTTCATATGCTTGTCCCATGAGGAGTAGTGACTTCACATACAAGAAGTATAAGTGGTAAAATTTATTGAAAGTTAACAAACATAGCATTGGTCACTTGAACAATTCATGAAAGAATTTTGAAGGAAGAGAAATTTCACATATAAATATACTATCTTGGACATCTTCTATGATTGTGAGCCCCCATTAATTATTTTCAAGCTTGATCAAGTAGTTGACGTTGGACAAGGAAGACAACGTAATGAGTTATGTTTGTTTATATTCACATAGAAGTTATATTGTCATGGATCCTCTAACATGTGGTGCTTGCTTAGGATCTTTTGCTAGCCAAAAATTCGTACTAAGTAGAGATACTACTTGTGCATCCAAAAACCCTTAAACCCAGTTTCTTGCCATGAGTGTCCACCGTATCTACCTATGGATTGAATAAGATCCTTCAAGTAAGTTGTCATCGGTGCAAAAAGCAATAAAAATTGCTCCTAAAATATGTATGATATTTTATTGCAAGGTAAAATAAGCGTTGTACGAACTTGTGATGGTAAAGAAATAAAAGCGACGGACTACATAATAAAGGTTGCTATCACAAGGGGCAATATAACGTGACGTTCCTTTGCATTAAGGGCTTGTGCATCCAACAACAAAAAGCGCATGACAACCTCTGCTTCCCTCTGCGAAGGGCCTATCTTTTACTTTTATGCATTTACTTTTATGTATTTACTTTTATGCAAGAGTCAATATTATTTCTTCTCATTTCAACCTCAATTATTCTCTAGTTGGCAAGCATCATGTGGTAGGGAATGATCCAGGCACATATATCCAGTTGAATATAGGTGATCATGAGTTATTATTGTTGACATTATCCATGAGATAAATAAGTTGGGAGGCAAAACATTAAGCCCCTATCTTCCTATGTGTTTGACTGAAACGGTTTGTTCTAAAAATATGCTTTGAGTGTCAGCAATCATGGAAGACTAAATGATAGTTGAGTATGTGGAATTTGCTAGATCGAAGCTCTTACATAGACCCTTCCTAAAAATAAGATGAATTGCAATTTTTTGATGACTGAGAATATAGTTTGTTAGTTTTCAAGAAAGTTTATGGCCTATACTTTAAATATGTGAATAGCTTGCTACTTGATCATGAGAAGTTTTATGAGATGAGCTACTGATTATGATATATATTCATGCTAGAAAAAGTGATTAAAATTATCATTGATCAAACTTATGCACTATGCTAGCATTCACACTTCATAAATTATTTCTTTTATCATTTACCTACTCGAGGACGAGCAGGAATTAAGCTTGGGGATGCTGATACGTCTCCAACGTATCTATAATTTATGAAGTATTCATGCCATGTTTATTATAGTTTTGTATGATTTTGGTGCACTTTTATATGGATTTTATATGATTTTCATGGACTAACATATTGACCTAGTGCCCAGTGCCAGTTGTTGTTTTCTGCTTGTTTTTGGTTTTCCAGAAAATCCATATCAAATGAAGTCCAAATGCAGCGAAACTTTTTGACGATTTTTTCTGGAACATAAGAGACACTAGAAGCTTCGGGAGGTGGCCAGAAGACCCACAGGGGCCCCACGAGCCACCAGGGTGCGCCACCCCCCCAGGCGCGCCCTGGTGCCTCGTGGCCCCCCTGTGGCCCTTCTTCACGTGATTCCAACGCCAAAAAACTCATATATATTCAGAAACCCCCGAAAGTTAACCTAGATGAGTTTTTACGCCGCCGCAAGCCTCTGTGCCTCCACGATCTAATCTACAGCCCTTTTCCGGCACCCTGCCGGAGGGGGGAATCATCATCGGAGGCCATCTTCATCATCCCGGCGGTCTCCATCACGAGGAGGGAGTAGTTCACCCTCGGGGCTGAGGGTTTGTACCAGTAGCTATGTGTTTTATCTCTCTCTCTCTCGTGTTCTTGATATGGCATGATCTTGATGTATCGCGAGCTTTGTTAATATAGTTGGATCATATGGTGTTTCTTCCCTCTCTATCTTTGTTGTGATGAATCGAATCTTTTCCCTTTGAGGTTTCGTTATTGTCGGATTGAATATTTTAGATTTGAGAACACTTGATGTATGTCTTGCATATGAATACCCGTGGTGATAATGGGGTATTATATTGATTCACTTGATATATGTTTTGGCATTCAACTCGCGGATTCCCGCGGTGACATTGGGGTAATCTATGCATAGGGGTTGATGCACGTTTTCATTATCTTTTCTCCGATAGAAACTTTGGGGTGCTCCTTGGAGTTCTTTGTGTGGATTGAATATTATGATTATGAAGTTGTTTGATGCATATCATATAATCTACTCACGGATACTTGTGGTGACATTGGAGTATCTAGGTGACATTAGAGTTGGTTGATGTGTATCATATGGTGTTATTTTAGTATGAACTCTAGGGTTGTTTGTGACACTTATAGGAATAGCTCAATAGATCGATCGGAAAGGATAACTTTGAGGTGGTTTCGTACCCTACAAACAATTTCTATCTTATGTTCTCCGCTAATAGGAACTTGGGAGTGATTCTTTATCGCACGTTGAGGGATGGTTATATGATCCAATTATGTTAGCATTGTTGAGAGATTGCACTAGTGAGAGTATGAACCCTATGCCTTGTTTTTAAGCATTGCAATACCGTTTGTGCTCACTTTTGTTACTTGCTACCTTGCTGTTTTTATATTTTCAGATTACAAAAACCTATATCTACTATCCATACTACACTTTTATCACCATCTCTTCGCCGAACTAGTGCACCTATATAATTTACCATTGTATTGGGTGTGTTGGGGACACAAGAGATTTCTTATATTTGATTGCAGGGTTGTTTGAGAGATACCATCTTCAACCTACGCCTCCCACGAATTGATAAACCTTAGGTCATCCACTTGAGGGAAAATTGCTACTGTCCTACAAAACTCTGTGCTTGGAGGCCCAACACGAGTCTACAAGAATAAGTTGTGTAGTAGACATCCACAAGTAAGAACTTGAGCGTGATCATGAGCTTTCTTTAATTTAGCAAGGTCATCATTTTGTGACTCCTCAAGAGCCACGCGAAGACCTTGCTCTTCCTCTAGAGCATGAGAAAGCTCCGCAATCTCATCGGCATAATCACGACTATGGCCTTTCATCTTAGTGATGGTCTCTTCGTGAGACTCGATGATATCATTGGCCTCACCTAGTTGTTCCAAGAGAGCAACAAAGTGCTTCTTGGTCTCACTTTTGAGCTTACCTAAGAACTTGTCAAACTCATTCTCATCCACCCTTACCTCCTCACTTTCATCCACACAATCCATCAAGGAAGGGGTAGTGGAGATAGAAGTTTTGATGTTGGAGGTTACCTTGGTGACGCCCTTTGCCATGAGGCACTTGGGGTGGTGATGATGTTCTCGTTGGGGGAGTCGAAGAGTGACACAGAGGTTGGAGTAGAGGTGGCAATGGCCACGGAGGCCGTTGCAATCCCTTCACCACTAGCATCATCATCATCATCATCATCGGAGTTGTACTCTTCGTGCACCACCAACCCCTTTTGAGGCACCCTCTTTGTCGAGTTGTTCTTGATAGGGAAGGACTTGGAGTTGTCCTTGCGAATGAGCTTGCCTCCATTGCCTTCCCTCTTCTCGTAGGGGCAATCCACAATGAAGTGACTCACATTGCAACAATTGTAGCACGTCCTCACACGTTGCTTGCCATTGGAGTCACTTGAGTTGTTCTTGGAGTAGTTGGGCTTAGAGTTTCTCTTGTTGCCCCAAAATTGCCTTAACGCAAGAGCCATGTGCTCGTGGTAACCATATTTGGTGTCTTCGGGGCACCACTCTTCTTCATCCTCTCCTTCCTCTACCGGAATTGCCCTGGCCTTCAAAGCAAGGTTGGGCTTCTTCGACCGTTGGACACGAGCTAGAGCGTTGTCGGCGGTCTTGTTCAAGATGTTCATTGCAACGAACTCATCCAACACTCCACTTGAGGACAAGATCTGGAAGTCCAGTCTTTGACGGATCATGGAGGACATGCTCTTGTTGAAAGGCATGATGGCCTTGAGGAACTTGTGCTTGACCCAATTGTCATCCGTGTCCTTGCTCCCATGATCTCGGAGTGAGACCGCAAGAGTAGTCAATCTCCGGTAAAGCTCACGAGGATCTTCATCTTCATTCATCACAAACTCATCGGCCTCATCAAGCACAACCATAAAATTGAGCGTTGAATGCTCGAGCTTCCTTTGTACAAGGAGTTGATGTGTGCCCATGCATCTTTGGCAAGAGTGAATGGGCGCAAGTGGGGAAGCTCTTCGGGAGGCATTGCTTCTTGAAGAATGAACAACGCGGAATGATTGAGTTGATTGTCCACTTCTTCTCTTGGGGTCATGTTGTTTGGATCATGCGGGTAGAAGCCTTGCTCAATAACTCTCCAAAGTTGTGTTGAGCTGTGATTCAAATGAGACTTCATATGAAAAACCCAATTAGGAAAATTATTCAAATCAAGCTTAGGAGGATGTCCATGGGAGTTGATATGAGGTGAGGGGACCGGTCCTCCATAGACCGGGGGAGGGGCAACCGCGGCATGGGTGCCCGACCCATTCTTTCCTTGAGAAGAACTAGGCCTTAAGCTATTAGCCGACTCCTTGGCAGAGTTGGCATCCGTTTCCATGGAAGTAGGATCAACTACTTCCTTGGGATCGGCGGAAGATTTTATGCCCTCAAGGAGTTCATTTAACATGGACTTGACCTCGACCATCATAGATGTCTTAAGCGCGGCCAAAGCCTCGTTTAAGGCATCTCGGGTGACAATGGCCATCTCCACGGCCGCGTGGATCTCCCATTCCTTAACCCCATCGTCAACCATACTCTTTAGGCAGTAAAGCCCTTAAAAAGAGACGAGGCTCTGATACCAATTGAAAGGATCGATATGGTTGACTAGAGGGGGGGGGGGTGAATAGGCAACTACCAATTTTTTAGCTCTTTTTAATCAAATTAGGGTTAACAACAAAATAGGTTGTCTAGATATCTAGATATGCAACTAGGTGGACAACCTATATGATGAGCTCAACAACAACAACACAAGCAAGCAAAAGATACAACACAATATAAGCTTGCACAAAGTAAAGGTAAGAAGTAACCACAAGTGGAGTCGATGGAGATGAGGATGTGTTACCGAAGTTCCCTCCCTTTAGGGAGAGGTACGTCTTTGTTGGAGCGGTGTAGAGGCACAATGCTCCCCAAGAAGCCACTAGGGCCACCGTATTCTCCTCACGCCCTCGCACAATGCAAGATGCCGTGATTCCACTAGTGCTGCCCTTGAAGGCGGCGACCGAACCATTACAAACAAGGTTGGGGCTCTCTCCATAACTTAATTGGAGGCTCCCAACACCACCACAAAGCTTCACCACAATGGAATGTGGCTCCGAGGTGACCTCTTCCATCTAGGGTGCCCAAACACCCAAGAGTAACAAGATCCGCAAGGGATTAGTGGAGGGAATCAAATATCTCTCGGTGGAAGTGTAGATCGAGGCCTTCTCCTCCAAACCCTAGAGCAACAACAAGTTTTGTTGGCTAGGGAGAGAGATCAGGCGAAAATGAAGCTTAGGGCAACAATGGAGCTTAGGGGGATAAGAGGTAAGTCTTCTTGGGGAAGAAGACCCCCTATATATAGTGGGGGAAAATCCAACCGTTTTTCTACCCAGCCCGCAACTAAGCGGTACTACCGCTCCTAGGAGCAGTACTACCGCTTAAGGCGGTAGTTCCAGGAGTAGCTAGTGAGCATGTGGAGTGCGGGAGCGGTAGTGCCACCGGAGCGGTACTACCGTCCTCCCATCAGCGGTACTACCGCTTAGGGTCACGTAGTACAGAGGAACTGCGGTACAGTTCGGCGCCAGAGCGGCAGTACCGCATGGAGCTCTACTACCGTGGCTACTACCGCCCTACTACCGGTTAAGCTACGAGGGGAACAACAACCTCAAACTAAGTGGTAGTAACAACGGTACTAGAATGCGGTAGTACCGTGCTACTTCCATGAATTAAGAGAAGACCTACAGAAGCTCATTCCCAAGCGGTAGAGACAGCGGTACTGGCCTGCGGCAATACCGCCAAACGGTACTACCGTGGGCCACCGCGGTACTACCGCTTGGGTGCTGATAATTTGCCCAAGTACCAAAAACAGATGGACATCCATCGTTGCGGGAAGGGTAAGTGGGGGCATACGGGGTTGTGTACGTGTTGATTCCACCCTAACCTTTTCAAAGCGGGTCTCCTCTTAATAGTACGGTTTTCCTACGACTCAAATCCACCGAAAAAGAAACGTCGGAAACAACCGTCTTCACTCTTTATCACCGAGGGGAAATAACCGTCTTGTGCCATGTATATAAATATCTGAAATGCTCAATGCACACGGCTAGTCCGCAAAAAGCATTGTTATCAATCACCAAAACTACTAGAGAGAAATATGCCCTAACAGCTGTACATTTCAAGCTCACATCACTAATAATCTTCTTACAAGCTAACCCCATGCCTATTCTCATCTCCACGTTGCTTGAGTTGTGATGGTACCTAGCATGCGAAGATGCCATGTACGTATACAATCGTATATCATCTTCAAATTTTATCCGTATGAACGTGTTTGATTTGTTTTAGAATTTTTTAAAACTTCAAAATGTGATTTTCAAAATTTTCAAAATAAAGAGCTCCATGGAGCTCGTCCTCCATTAAGCATTTTCGTTTACAGAGGGAGTAACAAGCTACATTTGGAAATCTATTTCCAAGTTGAATGCTACATTTCAAGCTCAAATTATTAAGAGCATCTACAACCGTGATTACCTAATATGGCGACCTATATGCCCGCGGGCGCGTCCGGTCGCATCCGCTGTCACTGACCGGACAGTGACTAAATCGATCGCTCCACAACCGCGATTGCCTAAATTTGGTATCCAAATTCATACTAGCCATGCAACGTACGTAGATCCATAGGACAATGCATAAAACATAGCAAATCCGACATTGAACATAGATTCAGTTCACCAAATGGACCGAGCTCATCAAACTTAAGCTAAAATAAACATAAAACAAATAATTAACATAGGGGGGGGTGGGCCGGAGTTCACCACTGCCTCGCCGGCCCCTTCCCCTTGCTGTCTCGGTTGTGGTCCTCCATGTACGCATTGGTGACGGGCGGGGCGTCGGCGTCGTCGTCGTCCGTTGTCGTGCCGCTGTCGTCGTCGGAAGCGGAGCTCACGTAGCCCACCATGCGTCGGGTGGCGTGATTCTGCTCCACCGCGAGACGGGCGGATCTGTCCGCCGCCTCGAACTTCTTTCGAGCTAGCTTCTCCGACTCCTCCAACGCCCGGCGGAGCGTCGCAACGTTCTTGCGACGTCGACGGTGGACGTCCGCCTCCGCCGACGTGTAAGAACGACGGATTGCAAGGCGGAGAGCCTCGTCGTCGTCGGGGGCGGGCGGCAGCGCCTCCGGCGCAGATCTAGCGGAGCCAGAGGCTTGCGCCGCCACACTCATCGCCATCCGATAAGCGCGGCCCTCCGTCTTCGGTTGCCGTAGCCGCGGCCGCGGGCTGAGCGGTGCCGGCACTAGCACCCAACGGCTACCAGGAGGGGCAGCTGGTGGCGATGCCTGCCGTGATGCCTGGCCTGAGACGGCAGGGAGCGCATCGGCCGCATTCGGGGCACGGCGAACGAGGAGCTGCCCCCCATAACGAGCCCATTGCCGACGAGGAGGAGCTCCCGCGCGGTCCATCCGCGAGCAGCGGAGAGCAATGCGGAGCGCGAGCTCCTCGTCCGATGAGCTCGCCGAATCCATGGCGAGCGAAGAGAAGCGTAACGGGCGAGAAGGGGAACGTACTGGAAAAGGAGCGGAGCAGGCGAAAGGAGTGAGGCTAGGGTTCGTCGGCTGGGGTTTTTGTGAGGACAAGTGGGGGTGGCGCGGGCTGTAGCGGGCCACGCCTACGTGACGGCCGTGTCCGGGCCTCCCCATATCCGCCCCAGATATGGCCAGATATGGGGAGTGCTGGTCAGTCCGGGCATTTAGGCCGGCTATGAGTAGTCCGGTTGGGTGGCAATTTTTGGTCCGGGCAGCCCGTCCGGACATTTGAGGCGAGTATGGGGTCCGGTTGCAGATGCTCTAATCTTCTAACAAGCTCACCCCGTGTCTATTCTCATCTCCGTGTTGCTTGAGTTTTTTTTTTGTTGTTGCTTGAGTTGGGACGGCACCTAGCATGCGAAGATGCCATGTAGCGTTTATAGTACCATCAATCCAACATCATATTCTAATCTCCATTGGCGACGCGCAACTGCACAAGCCAACGACTGCACATGGCGCCGATGACGGCCTTCTTGCCCCCCTAATCACGATCTCAGAAACCAATACCAAAAAAAAGTCACCCCGCAAGAACACAGCTTGCAAGAGGCTAATCAACCAATGATTCGTGAAACTTCCTGGGTCCCAAAAGCAAAACAATTAGGCTTGATCCGCACAAAAGACAGAAAGGAAAGGAAAAAGAGAGGAGGAAAAGCAAAAAAAACAAAAGACGGAGAACTTGCTATGCACAGCAACTGCAAGCCCCCATCGGCCTGGCTGGCCGGCCCTGCCCCCGGAACACTCTAGAAACAGCCCCACGGGCCCTTAAGAGGCCGTTTAACCGCACGCAGCTCAATCCAATCCAATCAATCCCTTGCTTGGATCCATCCCCACCAAATACCGTCGATCTCTATTCACCTCTCCTATTCTATTCGCTCCCCAAAGTCTTCGTCTGGTCTTCTCCACCTCGACGCAGACATGGCCGCCGCCGCCGCGTCGGATCTGGAGAGCAAGGCCAAGGAGGCCTTCGTCGACGACGACTTCGAGCTGGCCGCCGAGCTCTACACCCAGGCCATCGAGGCTGGCCCGGCCACCGCGGAACTCTACGCCGACCGAGCCCAGGCGCACATCAAGCTGGGCAGTTACACTGGTGCGTGTTTCCCGCCTTCCCCTCTTCACCCCCGCCCCTGCGGCTCGATTCGTCTGCTTATGCCGAACCCTGTGATGATTTGTCGCGTCGATGTGGTTGGAATCGCGAGGCTTTCAGGGTCCACTATGAGATGTTTGCGTGTGGTTCTGGGAGCAGATGAGTTCGATTCGCCGTCGCTTGTTGCGTTGTCGGTGCGGCGGTGCGGTTCTAGGTTATGTTATAGAGTCCAAGCGGCGAATTAGGCCCTAATAAGCTCGGTTTGTTTTCGTTCCGAATCCTTACGTTACTTGTGTTGTGTGCCCAAGTGTCGGTGGGCCAAAGATGGTCTCCGATGGGGGTTGCTCTGATTTGTGTGAAATAAGTCTGGTTCGTTAGGGTTGACTTGCCCAGTTTGCATAGGCTAGGGAAGGTAAGGGGGTAGAACAGCATCGCAACGTGTTTAGTATAGTCATTACACGATTTGCGCCCCAAAAAAGATGTATGCACTTGTTGAGTTGCTACGGTTATTGCTTGCTTTTTGCTCATATATCCTGGTGAAATTAGTCAAAACGGGTGCTAACGTTGAGATTCTATCAGTGGGTTGTTTGATCTCTGGCTGTTAAGATGCCTGTTGTTGATTTCTGTTCCTACATCACGGCCTTTAGTCTAACCTTGAAAAGGAATGAGATCTAATGTGGTGCCATGTGAAGTGTTATATTTTCTGAGGCGCTTAACCACTATAATGAATCTGGGTTGTAGTATCATCATTGCAGTATTGTTGTTTTGCTATCTTTCAGTTCAGTATTCTGAATAAGTATTTGGTTGTTTGCACATTTTGTTTTATTACTCGTTGGTGTATCAATCAAGTGTTGCATAGAACTCCATTTCCATCCTCATGCTGTAAAGTAAAATGCCATCCAAATGTAGAGCTGTCGTATGATAATATGTATGTTTTCTGAAGGCGCGTCCCAGTTGTAAATTACTAACCCTTTTTCCCTTCTGTCTAGATATTTGTCCTGTACGTGCTTTTATTTTTGTTTTTCTCATAGAAGTGCCCTTGGAAAAAGTTCTTGTTAAGCAGAGGCAAAATATTTGCCTATTTTGTCAATTTATGAGGATATGGAATACATGCTATCCTACTGAAGTTAGATACGGTGTCCTAGCATGGCCAAGGAGGTGAGGACCTTCCTCTCCAGCCTAATGCCATGAACAACGGTTGCCTTTGATAAAACCCTGTAGTTATGTGTTTGGCAACAATTTGTAACCAATGGTGCATTTCTTTGTGATAACCAAAGTATCCCTATGTTGCCTGTGTAAAAATGCTATTCAGGCAGCTACAAGCCACTGCTTGATATACTAGAAATCGCATCACAACTATCGTAAAATTGTATGTAAATTTTCCTCTGTATGAGGTTATTTGTTTGAATGCTTCATAAATCGAGAACAAAAAAGCTAATTTGATTCCCTGCCCAGTGAGGTCTGGATATCTAATGTTTCTGACGTGGTGGAAGCCTTGTGCTTTTAAAAGTACAATAGTAATTGTAGTAATAGCATTAACAATTGTTCTACTCTATCTATGAAGGAAAAGATATAATAGTGAAATCTGTAGATTCTATGAAGGAATATATATATAATAGTGGGAGAGTATCTGGTGCTACCAACACTCAAGTGCTATCGTGATACGGGCTTCTGAGCCGTCGGATTCTCAGATCGGACGGCATCTGGGAGCTGTGGGATCTGCTGGACCTATGCGCAATTTATGGACTCCTAGGAGATTTTTTTGCAAATGTTGCAAAGTTATTAGGAGCCGCCCGATCTGAGAATCCGATGGCCCAAGAGCCCGTATCACGGTAGCACCCGAGCCTCGGTAGCACTGGATATTTTCCCATATAATAGTGACATCTGTAGATTCAAGAGGTACATTGTTGTCCTGTCATGTGATTGTTTGTTTCCAGGGCATGGAGTAATACTTATGATTCATAACCATGTTCTGTACTTTGCAGAATTTTCTTAGCACCTAATCCCTATTTGTCCATGACCTATAGTTGTTTCCTTGTTGATACATATTAATGAAGCCTTGGTCTGCTCTTTGTCAAACTTGAAACTTGCAATGTGGCTTATTTGTTTGCCCTGTTACGTCTAGAATGTTTAAAATGTTAGTGCCACACCATCCATGTATGAGTACAATGTCATTTCAGTTCTTAATTACCAGTCGAACTCATTTTGTAAACTTTAGCCCCTGAATATTATTTAACTATCTATCATGAAAGATCATGTAAGCTCAATTAGCCATTCACTATATTTACAAATATAGTTTGTTTATTTTAAGCATTATCGTCTCACATTCATATTATTACCCCATGATCATAACTCATGATTGAGTGTCTCTCTTAGTCTCAAGTGCTCTTCTTGGGTATATAACCAAGAGAATAATCAGGGCACTTAGGAGCAAGAGAATGGCATGATGGTCATTGAGGCTAATTCCTTCATTTTTGTGCCGATGGCTACAATGATCTACATTTGTGGACATACTGAAATAGTTAAATCATGGCCTTTTTACTTGTTACTTGATAGTAATTGTCTGTCTGTACTTGCACAATATAGTGTACTAAGCGCGTGGTAATTTTGTCTTGCAGAGGCTGTAGCTGATGCCAACAAAGCAATTGAACTTGATCCTTCGATGCATAAAGCATACCTTCGGAAGGGGTCAGTCATGCATTTATTCGCTTCATCAGTTGAACCATAACTTTTAGAACAAACTGCCATCTATTGCCTTTTTTATTTTTATGTGACAAGAATAATTCTATGCAGCTCTGCTTGCATCAAGCTGGAGGAATACCAAACTGCAAAGGCTGCTCTTGAAGTGGGTTCTTCTTATGCATCTGGTGACTCGAGGTTTACTCGTCTGATGAAGGAGTGTGATGATCGTATTGCTGGTGAGTCAAACATTTTTAGCTCAGAAATTGCCTAATGGATATAGTGATTTTTTTTTGTTTGGGCATGCCATAATAGGAATATATGTCCTCTGTGTTTGCCCAATTTTTGACTTATTGCATTCTGTTAAAATCTTACATAGCAGCCTTGCATCATCCAGTTTTTGGAACGTGCTAACACTTCTGAAGCTGCATATGATCTTTTCAGTTGCTCTTTCTTAAGCTGCATATGATCTTTTCAGTTGCTCTTTCTTATGCATATGATCTTTTCAGTTGCTCTTTCTTACCCACTCTTGTACTACTTGGGCGTCATTAACTTGTTATGTGCTCAGAGGAGGCTAGCCAGGTGCCAGTAAAGAATGCCGCTGCAGCTGTTGCTCCAGCTACGTCTTCCGGGGCTACAACTGTGGCTACTGAAGCTGAGGACCAGGATGGTGCAAATATGGAGAATGCACAGCCAACGGTAGAAGTGCCAAGCAAGCCCAAATACAGGTAATTGGTGCAGAATTCCTTCAGTAGTGTTCTTTCTCCCATGATAAAAAAAATTATTTTCTATGTATAAGCCCATTTAAATTTGGGGGGACATCTACTACATCCACTAAAATTTACGTTTGATTTCCACCTCGTTCGTCAGAGGTGTGCGTAATACTAGTGTATCTAAGGAATGATTAAATGTTTATGCCGTAAACAGTGGATGGATGCTAACATTTTCTGGTAATGCATTTGATGTTGTAGGCATGATTACTACAATACTCCTACAGAAGTGGTACTGACTATATTTGCCAAGGGTGTTCCAGCTGACAGCGTGGTTGTTGACTTTGGTGAACAGATGGTGTGTTTCCCTTGCCTTATTCTTGCAAATCAATTGTTATTTCACCGTGTTGACTAATCTAGCTTCGCTTTCTAGCTGAGTGTCTCAATTGAACTTCCTGGTGAGGAACCATACCATTTTCAGCCTCGTCTGTTTTCAAAGGTACCTTCTCATCTTCCTAACCTGTATGTGGCTACTTATGAACACAATGCAAATAGTACATGTTGTATCTGTTATGTCACTTGTATGATGCATCGTTTGGTAAGAGAAGGTAGTAAGTATTCAGAACTGCTTCCATACACGCAAGGCAGGGTGACCCAAAAGCATAGTTCTCATATTTTTGCTAGTGACTAATCTGTAAATACGAATTTATAGGAGATATATATCGTTAATACAACTTTTAGTACAGAAAATCAATAATTTATTAATTTTCCCTCAAACAAATTTTCCATCCTTATCTAGAACATGAGCGGCACATGGTGAGAGAAGTAAAGTGCATCAGCTACATGTGCTTAACAAAATTGGTTCTTGGTATTAGTACAATTTCCTTTGCAGATATGTTTATGAACAACTTTGGAAATACATGATTCTGGATATAACGACGAAGCCAGACTAAACAGTACTTTCTTGTTAGTCAGTTACACACGGAGATGGAGGATTCTAAATGAGGTCTTCTTTATGTGATATAATATACTAATTTTGTTTCTAAGACAATTAATTTATTATGTTAATCCTCAAATTTATGTTCTAGGAACAACAATTGGTCTGCTGATAAAGTAGGATATTGTAACAGACAAAGTAAGATTGCTAAGGGCCTAAGTTTTCATGTGGTGTTGAAATAAACATGGTCAATAGTTCATTGCCGAGTAGCACCTTTGACAAACTTGCCAGTTGATTGTATAGAGTTTTTGTTTCTCGCTCCATCTGGCAACTTACAGTGATGACTGAGATAAATTCCTGGATTTGGAGGTTGATTAGGAAATGAAGATAAAACAGTTCTTACCATTGTTCCCTAATGCATGGAAGTTGTTGAAAATCAATTATGCTCTCTCTATGTAACTGTTTTTACTTATTGTGGTGTATACTAGACTGGGTTGAGCTATTGCACATTCATCAGTAATTTTGTTGTTTTTTGACAATCAGATCATCCCAGATAAGTGCAAGTATACTGTGTTGTCTACAAAGGTCGAAATGCGCCTTGCAAAAGCTGAGCCGGTAACTTGGACATCATTGGATTATACTGGTAAACCAAAGGCTCCTCAGAAGATAAATGTACCAGGTAATTCCTTGAGAGCTGAATGCGAGCAAAATTGTTGACTTGTCTAGTGGGAAAAGCTTGCTGTGATTGAGCTTTTGTATGGATTACTACTCCCTCTGTAAACAAATGTAAGGCGTTTGAGATCACTAAAGTAGTGATCTAAAACGTCTTACATTTGTTTACAGAGGGAGTACATACGACTGACTCTTCTATGGTATTTGACGTAGGCAGTTGGGTTCTACAATTTTTTCTTATGAAAGATAATCACCGAAAATATTTTAAATCTGCTGGACATTACCAGCGGCAACTTTGCTCAAATTTATGGCATGTTCCTCAGTTCCTGACATGATAGTCAACAAGAATATGGTGATTTCTGTACTTCGTGAGAAAGATACTTTCATGCACACTGAGGGTAACAGATCTATAAGAAAATTATATAAAATGTTAAGATGGTGCTGACTCCTAAGCTTGCAGAATGACTACTATTTCAGTCCCAGGCTCTTTATATAGCCCTCAAGCTTGCAGAATAGCTAGCAAGGTAGTTTAAGCCTGAACCGTGTATATGATCCTGGGTTCTTAGATGAACAGCATACCGTGGCTCAGTTCTATGCAAAATCTGAGTTCTGGGTTAGTGTTATATTGTATTGTCTTCCATTTGTCACTGAAACATTCCATGTATTCCTTGTTTTGCAGCTGAATCAGCCCAGAGGCCATCTTATCCATCATCAAAATCCAAAAAGGACTGGGATAAGCTTGAAGCTGAAGTGAAAAAACAGGTTTGTGTGTGTGTGCAGCTTATATCATCTTTCAGCCTTTGATTCCACTACTGCCCTACTACCATTGAAGTTTCTCATGATTTTGAGCTTGTTTCAGGAGAAGGATGAAAAACTTGATGGTGATGCTGCATTGAACAAATTTTTCCGTGAAATTTACAGTGATGCTGATGAGGATATGCGTAGAGCAATGATGAAGTCCTTTGTATGTGCTCTCCATCCTCGTGGCTCCCCTCTTGTCAATTGACCTGTGTTGGCATAGCTGACAAAGGTATCTGGTGTTGCAGGTGGAGTCTAATGGAACCGTTCTCTCAACCAACTGGAAAGATGTCGGGAAAAAGACGGTTGAAGGAAGCCCTCCTGATGGAATGGAGCTCAAGAAGTGGGAGTATTAATGAATTCAGATCATCCATGTTGTAAATCCTGGTCGTGAGTGTTAACTTGGCTGCAGACTTGCAAATCAGTGTCGGTCGAATTATGTGTGTTGCTCTTCATTATGTTTCCGTATTTGTAAGCTGTTTGCGTGGCAGGTTAGCTTTTAAGTACTTATCCTAGTTTTGCGAGCTACAGCTGGTAATAGAGTAAGCCATACCTGTGCATCTGTGGTATGGAAGTGCAAAACGTCCGTTGTAACTGGTGCCAAAACTATCATCCGTGAAACGGTGCTATTTTTTGTCTGAAAAATCTGTGCCTTTTCTAGTGTAACCATAACCATCACTCTTTATTCTTTTTTTTTTGAGGGATCACTCTTTATTATTCTTATTTGATCAGTTTGATCATATTGATCTTGAAATTTATGTGATCTGATTGTCAGAAAATTAGCAGTTAGTCACAGAATTACCTTATGGGCGAAAAGAGCGGAATCACTGTTGTGGTAGTGGAGCATGATTTACCAAGACCTTATGACCTTAGTATGATGTGTTTCTACCATCGCGAACTGCAGTACCTTTCGTTGGATGCATGAAAGGTTGGCTAGTTCTTATTGGCTCGGCGTGGTCAAATGCTTCGATGCCCTTGATGAACTATAATTACATGTATAGACTCAATACTAGGCAGCCATTGAGAGGGATTAAGCACATCAAAACGATTTACCGAGACCTTATGAACCGTTATGCACCGCAGTGTTTGTATATACATTTCGTTGGATGCATGGAAGGTGCCTAGTTCTTGTTGGCTCGGCGTGGTAGGCTTTGATGACCTACAGTTACATGTGTATACAAGACTCAATACTGGTTAGTAGGCAGCCGCTGGCTGGAGCTACATAAGAAATCTTCATCAATTTTGTTGCGAGGGATCAAGCACAAAACGCACATCAAACGCATATACATGGCTTCTTGCCTGCTGCGTGACCCCTCCTTCGCAAATAGGTGAACAAAGGGGCAAAAAAGTTGTCAATCGGTGGTGCCTATAGGTTATAGCTACAAATTTCCTCTCCAGCTATAGCGAGAGCCGTCGTCCCAGGGCGCCATCCTCGTCGAAGGCATGATCCAGATCGCCATCCACGGGCGCCAACAACTCGTCCAGGTCCAGCTCCGTCGGCCAGAACTCGCTGCCGTCATCCGCCGCCGCCTCCTCGGTGGCACCGTCCACCGCCATCGACGACGTCTCGTTGCTTTCGTCGTCGCACCTCACCGCCTCGTGGGCATTGCCGTGGCTCTTGGGCGACGTCGTCGTCGTCGTCGCGTGGTCCTCGGCAGGGGTGGTCTTGTGGCGGGTGGTGCCGGCGAGCGCGTTGATCTGCGTCGGCACCGGGTGGCAGTGCTCGGCCATGTAGGTGATGACGAGCACACCGGGCTTGGCCGGGCTGCGCTCCACCAGTTTCCGGGCCATGCACCCCTTCATGCTGCTACACTTGTAGTATCCCCTGTGACCACAAAGCTAACAAAGTTTAGTAGTATGCACAACAGGACTGATTAGCGGTGCTTCTACTAGTAATTAAGATAGGTACTGGTACGGAGGAGTACTTGAGTACCTTCCGGAGCACGCGTGTTGTACTGCAAAAGTACAGGTGACGAGTCGTGGCCAAAACTTGATGCCAAATTGGCAAGACGCGCGGCTAAAATCTAGGCTTAATTATATGTACTACTACTATACCGTTCGTAATTATATCCAAATGACCAAAGGTTTGATGAAATCCGTGTAAATCTTCATCGTATGAGAAATCAGTTATTGCGAATCTATTAACAGAAAGTACCAGCGGTAGTGACTGGACTCAAGGCTATGCACGGGGTAGCTAGTGCATCGACGAGACGACAGTAACGCGTGGAAACGGGCCGGTGGAAGTGGTTATAGTTAATTACCGGGGATAAGGCGAGCCTTTGATGGGCTTTTGACCGTACTTTCGCCATGCCCAAAGGTCGGAGGAGACGCCGCCGTCGGCCACCGGCACCTCGCACACCACCTTCTTCAGCTGGCTCTTCTTGCTGCTCACCACCATCCACCACCAAACAAAATCACAATTAGCACTCCGTTCTGCTAGCAAGCTTCTCCGATCCAAATCGCGCTGCATAAACGATCGGGTCGGGTGCACAAATCAACCTGGTATATACGTACCTTCTTTTAGGGCGCGGGGTGCTGCTTCGTATGCCGGGCTTCCGGCCAGGCGGCACCCGCGGCCGCACGCCGGACGTGGACGCCGCCGCGGGGAAAGAGATCATCATCTCGTGGCGGTCATCCACCGCCGCCCACGACTGCGACGACGGCGCCGATAGCAAGAAGGGCTTGTGATCCAAATCCAGGTACTCCAAGCCGTACAGCGACGCGTCCTTGGCCGCCGCCGATGCGGGCCGGACCACGTCGCGCGGTTCCCGCTTGACCACCGCCTCCGCTACCGGCGCCGCGGCGGTCCCCGGAGGAGGACCGGCGCGGTCTTGGGAGTGGTGGGAGGAGAAGGTGGTGCAGCTCCTCACGACGGCCTGCAGGTCCCAGTCGTTGAGGTGCTCCATGCGCAGAAGCAGGCCGCACATGAACGGCGACCAGGGCTTTGAGATTGGGGAGGTTTGACGAAGTGAGCTAGCTAGGTAGAGAGGAGGAGGACGCGTGGTGATGGGGTTGACTTTTGGCACTGGCAGGCCGGTCCGGGCAAGCCCAAATATATACGCGTACGCCTGTACATAGACGCGTACACTGCCCAGGAGTGGCACGAGGAGGATGACTCGATCCCTGTAAAGTCAAAGGCAAGTGGTGGGCACGGCGCGCGCTTCGCAGCAGCGCAGGGGATAAGAGAGAAGATCGCGTCCGGATTTGAAATGATCAGCCACTCCCCATTGTATATGGAAGCTCTGTACGGGGCCGGGGCTCTATGCACTTGTCTTGTCTTCCCTTCCCTCCCTATTGTTTTCTTTGACTTTGCTCCAAATGTCAAAAGGCAGAGAGGGAGGGCGAGCCAAGCTAGAAGAAAAGGGTGGAATCTTTGGATGGAACTCTCTGGCGTCATTAAAGAGGCCGCAGGGGAATATGGAAGCCGCGAATTAACTTTGCGCTTGCTTGACTCTTTATGCCGATCCTATATTATTGGCTGCGCTTGACTAGCCACTTGGGCGCGTCAGGCGTCGGTTATTCTGGATCTGACCTTGTGTAAATGGCAGCGCCAGCCGTGGCACAAAATCTCGCCCATATGCGTCAGATCTCTTACCCGTCCGGGGTATCGCGTGTGGGGCAGCGCGGCCGAGGGCGCCGCTCCAATCGGCGCGGGGATAAGTGGCAAAGCGACGGTGGAGTGGAGGAGAGTCTTTTGGTCATCTCGTGGAGTGGTCGTGCTCGCGCCCCGCCGCTGTTGCCGCCGCGCGCTGCTCTGTCTACTGCTCTAGTAGTTGCCTACTGGTCTAGCCTAGTGCGCGCACGCCGGGACCCGGCGTGCACGCGCCGAGCCCCTCCGTGCCATTAATTTTTGGGACGGACGCCCACGCGCAAATTTGACATCACGAGAGCGATGGACAATTGGAAGATATGGATAACTAAGTGTGCCTGCCTGCCTTGCGTTGAATGACAGGTACGGTTCGGTCCGTCCACGTTATCGATGGCTGGCTGGCCGATCGCCACTACTGCGGCTGTTAGGTTTGGGCGTGCAGTCATCCCGTCGTCGTGCTTCCCGTTGAGGCCCGAGTGACACGTGATCTCGGTCCGGTTGCCGGTTGCAATCAGCTGTCTGCTCTGCTCTGGCTGGCTACATGGCACATCCATCCATCCTCATCCCGATCCCTCCCGGTAAGCTGGAAGGAACATAAAGCATGCCCATGCATACAAAAACTTCTGCCGTCCTCTTAATTATTACTACTACCCGTGAAGCTTCTGTGATCGCCAGCTAGCCTGCCTGCATGGTACGTCTAGATATCGAGCCGTATAAAAACTTGCTAGTACGACATGATTAGCACAAGAATGTTTCTTCCTCCATACCCTTTATGCGCGCACTGGAACTCGCCTGCTAAAAGGAGAAGCTAGCCGATTGCAATGTTTCACGACGAGAAGAATCGTTACTCAAAGTGGGCTCGTAGCCGGCGACGCCGACGGCTCTTTCTCTGTCTGTCTGTCTTTGCACCAAGTGAAATGGTCCATCCATCCCTTTTCTGCGTTGCAATCCTGCAACTTGGCGTAGTAGACGGAGTAGAGCGTTTTGGAGCTCGGGCTCCATGGAGCCCGGAATTTTTGAAAAAATCAAAATTCAAACTTTCCGATTTCAAAAAAATCTAAAAAAAAATATACAAGTAAACAAGGATGAAATGTATATGTGTGCAAAAATTCAGGATGAAATACGTTGAAATGCGACTTGCACAAAAAAGACAAATTCATGAACTTTGAGGATGAATAGTGCATCTACTAAAAAGTCTCAGATTTGTTCTTTTTGTGTAGCACTCATTTTAAGGTATTTCGTTCTGAAAATTTACACACTTATGCTTTATGTCTCTAAGTATATGTGTATTTTTTTTCAAATTTTTTTAAAACGTGAAAATTTGAATTTTGATCAAGTCAAATCCGGGCTCCATGGAGCCCGAGCTCCATTGAGCATTTTCGTAGTAGACGCGACTTCCTTTCTTTAACGACGGAAGGACCGATCGACGAGCTAGCTGCTGCTGAACCTTCGAGAGCATTTCGGGAGCAGCGACTGATCAAGGGAGCCAAGGGGCCTCCGTTGACTTGCCCGGTCCGCCGGTTGCCCGCGGCGACGCGTTACCTTGCACAACGCTGACCCCTCTAGACACATGGCCGGAGCAGAGAACTCTTCTCTGGGGAATCTGCGTGTCATTAATGTCAGCTAATACTGTACTAGTACTTCTCAGAAAATAATAAAGAATATAGTACTCCCTCCCGGTGCATAAGTCACATTGCAAAAACCAAATAATCCTAAAACTCTAAGGCGCGGTGCATTAACTATCCACCTCGTTTTATGTTTTTTTGCCACGAAAAAAGAAATTAGCCAATAGAAGACGTGGGGCGTGTATACATTCAATTACTTGAGACGACTTAGCACAACATGGAGTGGTCAATTCTCTGCATGCAATGGCATTAATTAGCAAATAAACATCAAGTTCTCTTGTTTTTCTCTCACCTTGGTCGCGGTGCATAATCTAAGATGACTTATACACTTGGATGGAGGGAGTATCATGAAAGCCCACTTCAAGATTAGAGCAAGCATACAACAGTTTTGCCTCATCTATTAATTACGAGGCTATAAAAAGAGCATGGTCAATGTTAGAGTTGTGTCGAACCCTCTTGGGCTGTCTGGAGAAGGCCCAGTTCGGCTCCTAGTTCTAAAGAGGCCTAAACAGAGTACAAAAATGAGCTGGTCTGCACCATTTTGTGTTAGTTTGGGCTGAAAACAGTGCCCAGTTTTTCTTTTCACAGGAGCTATTGCTGCTATTTTTTCAGTACAGAGAGATGTACAGAGAGCTTTTAAATGGTACATTGAGCACCAAATATGCAGCAATAATGTTTTGTTGGAAAGACCGCAATGTTTCTCAGTTAACACAAGTTATAATTTTGAAGACAAACTAGTTTTGTCATGTGTCATACAACAAAAGCTTCAGTTGCATATAAGTTTGCAAATCAAAATGATCACACATCTAAAGACATGAGCATGATTAGGTAGCTAGTTCATGCCTAGACAAATCCATGTTAGGGCCACTTTTCGCCGGTGTTGAAGCATCAGATGCATTTCAATCAACAGTAGCAGTACACTTATGAAAGAAAAAAGCACATTCAACAGCCATTCAAGAGCACACTTCACACATTTGCACACATGGCCGAATATTTGCACACATATAGCACTAGAGTTCCGTTTTTTTGGCAATTTGCAACAACAGTACTTCAAATATTTGCACACATTGCAGCATATTTGCACATCCAGCAGCCATTCAGCAACACTACAAACATTTGCACACATAGCATATTTACACACATATAAGCACTAGAGTTTTGATTTTTTTTTGGCAATTTGCATCAACAGTAGGAACATCCCTGCACCTTGCTCGGGACCATAAGGAAGAAGACAAGGGGAGCTCAACTTGCTGCGGTTTGGGGGCGGGGGCTCATCGTCAGGATGCTGCTCCTGGCTCGGGAGAAGGCCTCCGTCGTCAATGGCGTGGGGGTGGGCTGCTCCTTCCCATGGGGTCGCTGCTCCTCTTACGGCGGGATTGGCGGTGGTGAGGACGGGACCGGTGGGAAACTGCCTGGGAAGGCCGGATCTGTAGGCTGAAGGGAGGATCCGGCCGGCGACGAAGGAGGCCGGGCTTGGCGGCGGTGAGAGTTTCGGGAGGAGAACACGAGAGATGGGGGGATATGTGCGAGTTGTTCCTGCTGCGTACCTGTTCGAGTGAGGAAGAGCGGCCGAACCGTTTTGTTTTGTGGTGGCATTCTAGTGGTAAATAAGAGGAACTCCAGATTCAGGAAAACGTGTGTCGTCGCGCGTGTGCAGAACACACGCGAGACACCAAGGACCAAAAGTGTCCCTTTGTCGATTCGTGGTGTGGGGCGCAAAGCGTGGATCAACACCAAACAGAAAACGTAGGACACACCAGGATCTACCAGGTTCAGGCCGCATGGTTGCGTAATACCCTACTCCTGCTATGTGTTTTGTTTATGTGGTGGACAGAGAGTTACAAACCTTTCCCGGGAAAGGAAAATGCTGCCTTTGAGCTCCCGTGTAGTAACTAAAAAGTGTCCAACCAGAGTCTAACCCTTTTTACAGTAGTCCGGTCCTCCTTTTATAGTCCAAGGGGCACCACAACAGTTACGGTAGTCTATACCTAACTCTGACAGAGTAGGCAAAATGCATTAAATGCGTGATGAGGTGTCGCTGTCCTCTAGCATCCGGGAACGAACGCCTGTCTTGTCTATGCTGCTTAAGGTATTCACCTGGTATTAGTGCGACACACACTAATACAGGTGTCCACCGCACGGTAAATGGGGTGCTGAATCAGCACCTACACCGCTGTAACTCCATTGGTCCGCCTGCATACCTTCCACGTACCGGAAAAGGCCTGCTTGCGCAGAACTAGTATGCCACACGTTGGATGCGGTGGCTTGCTGCTTCCGCTTGCTGATGTGGTCCAAGTGGAACGGGTGTGTCCTCAGCCATGGTGAAGGTGCCAAGGTGGGTGGATACGGGGAGACAAAACTGGACTATTAGGTCCAGAGGATGCAGGGATTTAGTGACTTACTCGCATTGTAAGGGAAGCCTCTCCTTCTCGGGAAGAAGAGACTACTTATTATATTGCGTACCGAAGGGGCTGCTCTTGATCCGTACCTCCTAGCCTATCTCAGGATGGGACGAGAAACACCTCTTCTCATAGCCTATGTTGAAGGTACGCTGGTCGGCCCGGATGCCTGCCGACGCGCTTTGGTCGCCTAAAAGTGTCTCCCACTCTTGTGTTGGATTCCGTGGCAAATGACCTCTTCGCACCGTGCCTCGTTCCATCCATGGCAAAGGTTGCCGAGTTCGAACCAAGAGTTTGGTGAAGGACGAGACACCAGGACGATCATTCCTCTATGCCGTTGACCCGAAACACAAGCCAATCATCGTCGAGGCCAGACGAGCATGACTCACCCGTTTCGAGGTGGCGAGATGCCTGACCCTCCAAGCTCGGATAACGAACCTACGAATAGGAAGGAACCAGAGGGATACAACCAGGCACATACCAATCTATGGTAACCCACCTCGTCCGACCAGCAAGAAGCCGACTCCGATAAGTTTCAAAAGCGGCCAATGAAACAACCAGGCGGATGCTGGGCGGGATAGCCGGGTGAGGCCCACGAAACGCACACTACTCTGGCCGATGGCCCAAACACGCACATGCACAACCAGATGAAACCCACGCAAAACAAGCAACTCTACTCAGTTGTTGAAACATAAGACAACCCCACCCAAGCGCATGAAATGAGTGATGCTACATGCTTTGCATGGCCATTACAACTAGCATTGCGTTTTTTCGGGTTGCAATTTTTCATTATAGGCATAGGCACGTCAGATCATCCCTATCCTGATATAACGACAGAGGCATCTTTTTCAAGGACATGCCCAAAAAACGCATTGGATCTTTTTATGCGCTACTTCCAACCCGAGGGAAAAAAAAGTAGATCCAAAAAATAAGAAGAAAAAGGAGCAACAATAAAAAATGTATCAAGGAGACACCAAAAAGGTGAAAGAAAAGGAGCAAGAACTCCCCCCTTCGCAATCGACCCTTACCATCCGTGACAGCTCGCTCTAGGAGCCAGTCTGGACCAACCCTGAGGAGTCCTTTGATGCTCCTTACAACGAACGTGGTCGGCCGAGGCCGACCACCCATCAACTAACATTAAGAAGGAGCAACTTATCAATTGAACGCAAAACACACCAAATTCTCTAATAAGGTTGCAGCCTGCACATCCCATCCACGGATCTACCGACTATCTATTAGTCTTACATTGGCCATGTTTAGAGAATGATCTACAAGAGAGAGTTGTGTATATTAGTTGGGTTTAACCTTGCAAGTAATCTATCTCAACGATAGAATAAAACTTGTATTGTGTTATTGCCACTAAGGGTAAAAAGATAGTTCCCTAGCTGTCTTGGTGATGAAATGGAGGTAAAGAGAATACACTATCGACATTATGTCACTTTGCTTAAAGCAATGCTCCGGTTTACTTAATACTTTGAGATGCATGCTGGATAACAGTTTTGGGGTGGAGCATTAGCTATAGATGCAGTAGGATAACAGTCTATGGATACAAGGAAATAATGCCTATATACAATCATGACATGTATAATCATAATCATAAAAACTACAATTTAATCAATACACAATTGTAATTTGTTCACCGCATCTATGATATGCTCGTTTGAGAGATGCCTCTTGTGAAACTATGGATCCCAGTCCATTTATTTCCCATGTTTACAACCTCAATCAGACTCTTTTACCACTCTTTACAATCTAAACTGTTTTGTTTACTTGCTTACAATCATCAATTCCTACTATACGATACGCTTATCCTTGTAACTGGAAAAAGCTAGTGAGATTGACACCCTCACTAGACAAGTTGGGGACCACGAAAAAGTTCTTAATTGTGCGCAGATATTGAACATTGCATTTTAAGCACCCCATAGATTGATAACCTTGGTTCTTCACAGAAGGAATTTGTTGCTTACTACAAACCCTTACTCTTCGGGGCCCAACAATTCCCTATAAGGATAACTGAAGCACCTATCCTGAAATCAACTATAAAAAGATTATCACTTACAAAACTAGCCCTGAGGCCATGGGATTGCCCCATGCTAGCCACACTACCCCCTCCCCAATTATCGTTTGTAGCTGCGACACCAAGGGCAACAACACCTTCGTAGTCACTGAGACCTTCATTAGAGCCTCGTGGTCCTCTTCGTCATTAGAGATCACCATCTTTCTGTCCTCATCAGCCGCAAAGATTCATGCACATCTTATCTGTCACAACACCTTCCACTTGCTTCTTGCTGTCTGAGATCCGTAGAGCTCTCACCATCGACTCTAACCTCCAGACATTTGAGCTACGCAACAATGTCGCACAAAGGGGCTCAGATTCCCCACCCAGTCCACACACGAGAACTTGACCAAGACAAGTAGATCCGCAAAGGATTTCAATAGTCTCCCCTGAATCGAGAGCTCTCACCAGAGTAAATGGAACTAATAGTCAAAGCAACACTTTTGGCAAGAAAAAGGACAAGAATAACACATGAGCACGGTGAATCAACGTAGAATCCAACGTCACACGGATACACCTAACTCTCTTTTATGGCTGCCACAACTAGTACATGGAAGCATCGGGAAATGTTAGAGAGAGGCCGAGTGGAGGGGGTAGAAGCCGTAGTCGGAAGGCCCGTCAGTGGCTTGACAATGCCCCCTCGAATTAAAAAAAAAGAGACCATCCAGGACTAGCCCTTGGAGGCATATTTTTATAGAAGAAACTCTAAGCACCACGCGCCACTCCATGGGTCGAGCGTGGGTGGGCTAGCTAGCTCCGTGCTACCCTAAGAGCAACTCTAGCAGATGCCGCAAATCCGCTCGTCCCGCAAAATAACCGCCGATATACGGTACCGGGATGAAATATTGTCCCAACCAGGCACCGTATATCGGCCCGACCCGTAATTTTTTTGCGGCGACCTCCATATTTCCGCCCGCAACTGCCAAATCTAGCATTTTCCCCTCCCCCTTTGCGGTACCATCTATCTTGAGCGCGACTTCGCGGGAGGGAAATTTCCGCTCGCGCCTGCCGGTCCGCCGCCGCCGCCACAAATCTCCGGCGAAATTTGCTTCTCCTGGCCACCCCACGCCATGGAGAGCTTCAGCCGTCCTCGTCTGCATCTTCTCCACCAAGATTGGAGCTCGGGGGTGGCTAATTTTTGCCGCGGGCAGGCGGCTGCCGCCGGCGCCATGGATCCGGCCGGTAGCTTCGTAGAGTGGCTCGTTGCGGGCGGATCCGACTTCTTCGGCCACAAGTGAGCCATGCAGTCGTCCGCACATGGCGAAGCCGCGGGCAGGGGGGCAAGGGGAAGTAGGGGCGGCGGTGGCTGCGGATTTCAATTCGGCCAGCGGTGGGGAAGTTAGGGGCGGCGGCTGCGAATTTCAATTCGGTCGGCGGTGGGGAAGTTAGGGGCGGCGGCTTTGCTTCCGGCGGATTTGGTTCCGGCCAAAGGTAACTTATATAGAGCATTCCTCCCGTTTTAATTTCTGGCTGACGGGCGATTTGTGTCAAAGTCTCGGATTTATTTTTGTAGATGGATGATTGGAGTTTGTCCTCGTCGTCGGAGTCGGATGATTCCGACATAGAGGAGATGCTTCTTGACGACGATGCCGAGCACCTCCTCTTGTTGAATCTCGTCCAAGAATTTGAAACCGGCAAGAAGAAGCGTCGCGGATCATCAGTTGACCGTCTTTGCATTCCGCGCAACCGAGCTCAAGCCTGCTAGGAACACAGATGAGATCAATGCATTTCTTGAGACATATTGGTAGATTGAAGACAATGCCACACACAACCAGCTCCGCATTGATCTCATTGAGCACCAGTGGCAACTATATGGGAGATAGACTCCCATTTTATTTATTTGATCTTATTTGTATTCATGTGTGGTTTGAGCAATTCTTTTAATTTCGGACCATGTTATTATTGTTTTAATTATTCGGATTTGAACATTTGTTGTAATTGAGAGGATTATTGTATTGTATGATGTTAAAACATTAATAAGTTTGATTTATATTGCTGTTTTATTTAAATTATATTGTTCAAAATCATGATTTTGCCTATTCAACTAAAACGGATTTGCGGTACGCAGCGGCATCGGACGGAACAGATGCCGCAAACCCGTACCGCAATGGTGTACCGTAAATCCATTTTAGAGTGAGCTGTAAATTGTTTTTACGGGACGAAAATATGCGGCATCTGCTAGAGTTACTCTAACTTCGTGGGAGCGAAACCTAAAGACCATGTAAGTTTCATTTGCCATAGTGTCCACATGGGGAAAGCTCGATTATGCACCCGATTAGTTGATGTACTCGTAGGACCTAACTCTCATTAAAAATGGGGAATTTTTCACTATATTTATAAATAAAAATAAATAAATAAATAAAACAAAAGGAGGGAAACGAAATCCATACCAATCAGCTCGTGGTGACAGGCCTTGCCTAACCAGAACCGAAAAGCTGCAGGGACGAAAGAGAAAAAGGTCCCCTCGCTCCAAATCACGGCCCACTTTCCCCTTCCTACCCGTTCCCTTGATTTTCACTCCAAATTCAAACTGGGGGGCAAAAGCGCGACGTCAGTCGAAGTCTAGGGTGCAAACCGCAAATCCACCCCTCTCCGAAACGAGAGGCCTTTACTCTACTCCCCTCTACGACTCGCTCCGCCTCCCGTTGTCCCCTGCTCCGCTCCGCTCCTCCCCATTTCCTGCCTTCCTTGCTCCCCAGTCCACAGGGCAGCGCCGGCAGCCCGAGCCCCACCTCGCCGGTGACTATGAACGCGGGCGGGCGCCGGCGCTACACCTCGGAGCAGCTCCTCTTCGACGTCCCCGCCAATGCCGCGACGGCGGGCGGTGCCGGCAGGTGGACCCAGGTACGGACAATGATTCCTCGAGATCTGCGTGCAGCGCGTGATATCCGGTTAGCTCATGAATTTGGATTTGGGGTGATTTTGCGTGCAGCGCGGCGGGTTGCGCCGCGGGGACGGGGAGATCTTCGTGTCGGTGGACCCGGCGACGCCGGCACGACTGCGCGGAGGGGACGCGGCGGCTGTGGAGTCTCCGGGGCAGAGGCATCAGCTCAGCCCCGGGCTGCTCGATCTCCATGCCTTTGATACCGAGCTTATCCCCGATGTAAGACGACAGCTGCAATTTTTATAAGTACCGCCTCTGTTCTGATGATCTCGTGTGGCTGCGTTAGATTATAATATTCTTGATTGTAGGAAGTGTTATTGATCTGAGGTTCTGAATCCAGTTGTGGAGGCATGGCCGCATGGGTCCTCAGAAGTATTTTTATTTTCTTTGGATCATCGGTGTATGGAAAGCAAACGAAGAACTGTTTCGTTTTTGTTTTGGCATTAGTCTTGTTTTAGGCGAATTTCAGTTACTTGTGCAAAATTTAATGTTTTGTACGGTTTTAGGTAGCTGGTGAGACGGGGCACTGCATCCGTAGGTGTTTTTTGTTGGGTCTCATTTTGGTCATGTTCCTGCCAATGCTGCCCACGCCATGTACTCTGCTTGCAAATATGTGCTTTGGCATCTATGCTCTGCATCTATTTTAATGAGTTTATGGCTGTGTTCAGGAAAAGAAAATCCATACTGTATGGTTCGATATAAGCTATTGATTTGTGTAAGTTAGTTCTTTAGATTAGATGGTATGCTGATGAAGGATCGCTGGTAAACCAAAATATTTAATGTAGTAGCAATGGGACATATAATATTGCCCACATTGTAAATTCTGTATTAACTGGAATTCATATTTATGTACAGTTTCAAGTACAAGGAATGTATGATGGTGCTGAAAAGTTTGGTTATGCCAGTGGAGGAGGCTTTGAAGATTCGGATATGAGCTTCGGTACAGACAAGCAGATGAGCAAGTCCGCTGTTTTTGCTGAAAGTAACTACCTCAAGGCCTTCCCTGAGAAAGAGAAGGCAGCCCCTGTTGCCAAAATCAAAGTGGTGGTATGTTTCTTTGTCTTGCCCCATGATTGAATATTTCTCAAATGGCTCATAGAAATCTTGAGGACATCTACTTTTTATAGTTTTGATATGTAATGTTAAATGCAGGTGCGCAAAAGACCTCTGAACAAGAAGGAGATATCGAAGAAAGAAGAAGATATCATAGACATTGAACAAAATTCTTTGACTGTCCATGAGACTAAACTTAAGGTTCGTGCCAAGCTTGTTATCTCCATCTTTCTGCCTTATATTTACTTGTCCATGTAATCTTAACTTGCTACTGGCAGTCTATTCTCATTGCTTGATGCCTGGCACATAATTCTGCAGGTTGACCTCACTGAGTATGTCGAAAAGCATGGATTTGTGTTCGACGCTGTTTTGGATGAGGACGTTTCAAATGATGAGGTGATCAATAATCAGCACATTCTATATAATTGTAGTATTAGGTATTATAAATTTATTCTCAACAACCTGGATTCATTCTATTGACAGGTTTATCGTGAAACCGTGGAACCGGTGGTTCCTGCTATTTTTAATCGTACAAAGGCAACTTGTTTTGCGTATGGACAAACCGGTATATCTCCAACATCCTCTAGATGCATCTCTAAAATTGCAGCAGACTAAAGACAACTCCTAACTTATATTGTCCATCCAGGTAGTGGAAAAACCTACACCATGAGACCACTTCCTCTAAAGGCCTCCCAAGACATTTTGAGACTAATGCACCATACATATCGTAATCAGGGGTTTCAGTTATTTTTTAGTTTCTTTGAGATCTATGGAGGGAAATTATACGATCTGCTTAATGAAAGGAGGTACATTACACTTAAATCTGTTCTGTTTATAGATAAAGTATATTCAGAAAGCCAATTATGTTTCAGTTCTGAACAATGATTACCTCATGTAGTAAACTTTGCATGAGAGAAGATGGAAAACAGAAAGTTTGCATTGTTGGGTTACAAGAGTACAGGGTGTCTGATCTTGAAACTATCAAGGAGTTGATTGAGAGAGGTAATGCCACCAGAAGTACTGGTACAACTGGTGCAAACGAGGAGTCGTCACGATCTCATGCCATTCTTCAGCTTGCTATCAAACGGCGTGTTGATGGCAATGAGTCAAAGCCACCCAAATTGGCTGGCAAGTTGTCGTTTATTGACCTGGCTGGCAGTGAGCGTGGTGCTGATACAAATGAAAATGATAAACAAACAAGGTTATCTTACAAAACTTTCTTCTATTATTGTCTTATGTAAGGAATATACATATGAATTTTGCTAACACTGAAGTGCTTTAAAAAATATTATGCAGAATTGAGGGTGCTGAGATCAATAAAAGTTTGCTTGCTTTAAAGGAATGCATCAGAGCACTTGATAATGATCAGAATCATATTCCCTTCCGTGGTAGCAAGTTGACTGAAGTTTTGCGAGATTCATTCATTGGAGACTCGCGCACTGTCATGATATCATGCATTTCCCCTAGTTCTGGCTCTTGTGAACATACACTGAACACATTGAGATATGCTGATAGGTAATTATCTTTATTCAGACTATATGTTGCAGTAGCTGCTTTTTGTCCATGTAACACATGTAAACATATTCTCATCTTTAGAGTGAAGAGTCTGTCAAAAGGAAGCAACAGCAAGAAAGATGTGCCTTTGGCCGCTGCACCTTTACGAGAGTCAAGTCCTTCCCCATTGGCTTCGGTTGTACCCTCTTTCTCTGCAGCCAAGGTAATGAATGATATCACTGAAAGGGGTAAGTTTGGTTGGCCGAAGCAGCCGTATGCCAAAGAACAGCCATCACCATCGTTTGTGGATAGAATGCCCAAGGGTAGGAAAGACACTGAGTTCAGTTCGGCGAATAGTGGTTATTTCAATGAACAAAGAAGCAGAGGCACTGCAGCAACAGGCATAGCCGTGGTACCAGATACAATATACCAGCAGGGAATGCAACAGGCACGGAAGGGTAGAGACCCGGCTTCGGAGAATAATAGTATGAGAAATTCTGTTGCTTACCCAATTAGAAGGGCTGTGCCAGACGAAGATGACCATCTGAATGACCTCCTTCAGGTACAGTATTATTGCTTCTGCACCATTTCGTTGATACAATATGACCTGGGTTAAGTTTTGATGTTTGTTAACTGGTGCAGGAAGAGGAAGATTTAGTGAGTGCTCACAGAAAGCAGGTGGAAGAGACCCTGGATATCATTAAAGAGGTTAGTCACCTAAAATGGTAAACTGTCGTCACCTGTAACTGGTCTTCATATTATTTTGCCGTAACCTGTGAATGGAACCTTGTTTCATCAGGAGATGAACTTACTAGTTGAAGCAGATCAGCCTGGCAACCAACTAGACGACTACGTTACAAGACTAAGCGGCATCCTCTCACAGAAAGCTGCTGGAATTGTGGATTTACAGGATCGTCTGGCACAGTTCCAGAGGCGCTTAAACGAGAATAGCGTGCTGCTATATTCCGAGTGCCCTTGATCACAAGAGTGGCCTATTCGTCGCTACTCCGTCTCCGAGGGTAATGAGGAAGTTGGGGACAGAGGCAGCAGAGTCGATCTGCCCCCATGAGCTCTGCGCCGATGCAGTTCTGAACCCATAGATGTGGCAAAAGCAGAACTAGATGGCTAGTTGGCTGCTGCTTGCCGTGGGCGGCTCCGTAGCATATTTGTACCTGAGTCGTTCCATGGCGTGCGTGTGCTTCGTACTTCCATTCAATCCATGTATATGTATATCCGCGTCACATGAGTACCCTGCTATTTGTTCATCAACAAATATGCTAGTATTTTTTACGGTGCATGAAGATTCCGGTATGTCGTTGCATGGCATTTTTCAATCACTATTTCTGTGGTTACCTCAAGTTGCAATGTTCCCCATTTTTTAACGTCGGGTCGCAGTGTTCTCTGTATCTCTATGTATACTACTTCCGTTCACAAATACTCCCTCCGTACTGATACAAAGGTAGTATATGCTTTGAATATTTTAAATTTTTACTATCGACAACATATGGACTGAAAAAAATGAACAAACACACTATAAAACGTGTCTCATACATTTGATTCAGAAAAAACTCTCTCCGATTCATATTAATTAACGCACACTTAGTATAACCTAGAAAATCTTATATTTGTGAATGGAGGAGTACCTAAACAACATGAAAGGTTTCATCTTACGTCAGATTTTCTTCCAACCTTTCTTTCGTCATCCCCACCCCCATCGATCGTTGTTCGCTTAGGGTGCCTCCAACGGCGTACATCAAAAAGGACAATCCGGAGCGTCCACGGACACGTCTGGACGTGTCCGCGGACAACGGATAGGGGGGCTGCCATCCAATCCGGTGCACCAAATGTCCATCTCTTGTCTAATAGAGAGAGGAGAGAGAAGGGAGGAAGAGGAAAAGTTGGGTTTAGAGTGGGTCCAATGTTTGTCCATAGTGTGTCCGGACTCCTCAAACCACTTCTACGTTTGCTACCGGTTTAGCAGAATTCGGACACCCGGGCTGCCCTTAGGCCCTGCACCCCCCCCCCCCCCCCCGCCTGAAAATATCGGCTAAAACGAATGAGCACCACTCCTCGCAACCTCCCACAAAAAAATAGGCTAGGGTTGCCCAGCTCAGCCGCCACGTTGTTGCCCGCATATCTCCTACCCTGGTCGCTCTCTCCCCACACAGATTGGGGGGGGGGGGGGGCACCATCGCCATAGCCAGAGTGATCTCCCCCGAGGCAGCGTCGTGCTTGCCGTCATGTGTCATAGCCTCCGACACCCGCATGTGGCTGATGATGACGATGCTTCCGCCGACCCCATCGCCCCCCGCTCGCCTTCTCCCCTGTCGCAGTCGCCTCGCCCTAGCTCCCGGGCGCCAAGTTGATTGTTTATACTTGTGAGATCACATCTAGCTGTATTTAGTGCCACTACACCTTTTTTCAATTTTGATCTTTTATGCTTGTGAGATCACATCCAGTTGTATTTAGTGCCACAACACCTTTTTTTTGCTCTTCTATGCTTGTTGTGGGATCACATCCAGCTACCACATTGATTGTTTGGCCATTCTTTGGTCTGAACAATGAATTATTACATCATCAGCATAATATGAATGGGTTGCTTTGCTTTAGATTCTATCATATTGTCTTCTTATAACTATTGAGAAATACAAAAGAGTTGAGTGTGATTCTGATGTGCGTATGCAGATGTGTTGTTGTGTAGCAGCTTCTTTCTCTCTAAATTTTTTAGAGACTAATTCATGTGCTTTGAACTCTTGATGTGTGCAAACCTACCTTAGCGACAAGCCGACATCTGGTGAGCCAAGGCATGGTTTCGTTTTTTTTTGCGTGCTTACCATTTTAGGGTACTTGCTCATAGCTATGATTAATGGGAAGCAACAAGCACTAACACTATGTGTCAACTTGAGGAGACTTGGAGCATCAACATGGTTACATCAAGGGAGAGATGGGGTGGGGGTGAGGGGGAGTGGAGGGGGGGGGGGGAGAGTTTATAGTGACACAATTGATGGGGGTGGAAGGGGGTTACACAATCAATGGGGTGAAAGGGGGTTTTTGAGCTAGATACGCCAATGACAGCGGTGGTGTCATGGTTTTGTCACGGTAGATGTCCTCGAGAAAGGACTCAGTCGTGAGGCCATCACAGTTGTGTGGAAGCTCGAACGGGGTTGATCGGAAACGAGGGACACAAGTTTACCCAGGTTCGGCCCCTCACGATGGAGGTAAAAGCCTACTCCTGCTTGATTGATATTGTCGTGGATCTCGATTACAAGGGTGTGGTTTCGCTAACCTAGCTCTCGAGAGATCGCAACTTAGTCTTTCGTTCCTAGGAACTCCCCTTTATATAATAGGCCGAGTCCCTAGGTTTACAGAAGATTCCGGATCGTACTCCTAACCCGTATCCTACTCTAACTCTTTATCCATCTTGTTCTCCAAGTTAGGAAACTTCATCCTTCTGGGCCTTCTCCTTGAGCCGGCCCACAAAGTATCTGAGAGACGGCCTCCTGCCGGGTCTCACCTTGGGCCTCCAGTCCATCTTTGCTTATCTTCAAATTGACCTGTCAACGGGATGACCCACTTTGCCTCAAGGCTCAGGGCCGGGTCATGCTCTCGCCGGGTCTCAACCGCGGGGAATATCCCCAGCATTAGCCCCTAGTTTGACTTGGATTTATCCATGTTAAACTCCATCCTGAAAATAAGAACAAAGGAAATCATGAAAAGGTTGTGCTCTGACCCGGATTTTCCTTGAGCCAGCAATTTCTTCATCCCTTTAATCCTTGTCATCTTTCCTTCTATTCAGCTTTTTGCCCGGGTCAAACGTTTGCCGGGTCTCGTAGCTTTCCCACACTTAGCAATCTCTGCCATTCCATCTCATGACATCACCCTATTTGTTTCCGAAACACGCGCATGACATCACAACGGATCTTTGAACAGATATGCTAAATTTTGTTAGGCGCAAAAATCAAGGCGTCCCTTGAGCCTAAATTTATGGCGTCGCCTGGGGTTTCGCTCTTGCCGCTTCGGGTTCCACTTCCCCTATAAATAGGCAGGCAACCCCTCCAGCTCACCTTTTACCTCGTCTGCTCTCCACTTCTTCTTCTTCCTCTGTCCTCTGACGCCGCCGCGCCCTTTCGAGCTCGCTGCCTCCGGAGATAACGGCAACTGCGACCTCGTCGCCGCCGCCGGAGCTTGTCAAACGCGCCGCGGCCACACTCGCGGAGCTTGAAGCCTTCAAGTCCATCTCTGCAGATCTGTAAGCGCTCCATTCCTTTCCTGTCTTTTACCCTCGCCGTAGTTCTTCGCAAGTTCTTCAGCGTTCTTCAAAGAACCTATATCGTAGATCTAGTTTGTTATAACATTGCACCCAAAAACATGATACTGCGTCCGCATCACTGATAACCCACAAGTATAGGGGATCGCGACAGTCTTCGAGGGTAGTATTTCACCCAAATTTATTGATTCGACACAAGAGGAGCCAAAGAATATTTGCGAGTATTAGCAGTTGAGTTGTCAATTCAACCACACCCGGAGAACTAAATATCTGCAACAAAGTGTTTAGTAGCACAGTAATAACAGTAGCAATAGGAACAAAAACAGTAACAGTAGCAGTTTTGCAGTGATTGTAACAGCAGCAACAACGAAAGTAACTTAGCAAAGATCAATATGCGAAAAGCGTAGGCATTGGATCAGTGATGGATAATTATGTTGGATGACATTCATCATGTAACAGTCACAACCTAGAGCGATACACAATAGCTCCAATTCATCAATGTAATGTAGGCATGTATTCCGTATATAGTCATACGTGCTTATAGTAAGAACTTGCATGACATCTTTTGTCCTTCCCTCCCGTGGCAGCGGTGTCCTTAAGGAAACTAAGGGATATTAAGGCATCCTTTTAATAGAGAACCGGAACAAAGCATTAGCACTTAGTGAATACATGAACTCCTCAAACTACGGTAATCATCGGAAAGAATCCCAATTATTGTCACCTTGGGGTATGCGGATCATAACACGTAATAGGTGCATACAACTTGCAAGATAGGACCAAGAACACAAATATATTCATGAAAACATAAAGGGTTCAGATCTGAAATCATGGCACTCGGGCCCTAGTGACAAGCATTAAGCATGGCAAAGTCATAGCAACATCAGTCTCAGAACATAGTGGATACTAGGGATCAAGCCCTAACAAAACTGACTCGATTACATGATAAATCTCATCCAACCCATCACCGTCCAGCAAGCCTACGGAGAAATTACTCACACACGGTGGTGAGCATCATGAAATTGGTGATGGAGGATGGTTGATGATGATGATGGCGACGAATCCCCCTCTCCGGAGCCCCGAACGGACTCCAGATCAGCCCTCCCGATGAAGAACAGGAGGTGGCGGCGGCTCTGTATCGTAAAAGGCGACGAAACTTCTTCCCTTATTTTTTTCTCGGGGAAAGAGAATTTATAGCGTTGGAATTAGGTCAGGAGGACCTCTATGGGCCCCACAAGGCATCAGGGCACGCCCTAGGGGGGGGGGTCGCGCCTTGTTGCCTTGTGAGCAACAGGGGGCCCATCTCCAGTTGATTCTTACGCCAATATTTTTTATATATTCCATAAAAAATCTCCAAAAAGTTTCGTCCAATTCCGAGAACTTTGATTTCTGCACAAAAACAACACCATGGTAGTTCTGCTGAAAACAGCGTCAGTCCGGGTTAGTTTCATTCAAATCATGCAAATTAGAGTCCAAAACAAGAGCAAAAGTGTTTGAAAAAGTAGATACGATGGAGACGTATCAACTTCCCCAAGCTTAACTCATTGCTTGTCCTCAAGCAATTCAGTTGACAAACTGAAAGTGATAAAGAAAAACTTTTACGAACTTTTTTGTTCTTGTATCCATATATAAGATTAATTAGCACCCAAGTTTTCAACAAAGATCATGAACTAACCATGCAAATGATAACACTTAGAAACTACATTTACTCATATCAATGGCATAATCAACTAGCGAGCAATAATAACATTCTCAAATGACAACAATTTGTCAAAACAATCATGATATAATATGATAACATGGTATCTCGCTAGCCCTTTCTGAGACCGCAAAACATAAATGCAGAGCATCTCCAAAGTTCAAGCGGCGACTAAACATTGTAATTCAGGGTAGAAGAGATCCAGTCATGATTTACCCAACATTAACTATACTCAATGCATAAGAATGACAATAGTGCTCTCAGGATTGGTGCTTATAATGAGAAGGTGAGACTCAACAATAAAAGTAAATAACATAAAAGTAAATGGATAGGCCCTTTGCAGAGGGAAGCAGAGATTTGCAGAGGTGCCACAACTCGAAGCTTAAATCAGAGATGAAAACAATTTTGAGAGGTGTACTTTTCCTATCAACGTCACGACCGAGGATTTTCAATATCTTCCATGCTAAACACATTATAGGCGGTTCACAAGCGGAAATGTAAAGTTTACTCCCCCTCCACCATACCAACACAAGCCATGGCTAGCCGAATTCACGGGTGCCCTCCAAACGATCAAATTTCCGGGGGAGTTTGTTTTATTATATTTTCTTTATTTTGATTACAGGACTGGGCATCCCAATTACCAGCCTCTCTTGTGCAATGACAAGTGAATAAACACTCATCTTGAGAATAACCCGCTTAGCATGGAAGATACTGACCGCCCCCTGTCGCTCCATGAGCGGTACGGGCACACAAAACAGATGTTTATTTGAATGATTAGATGTGGCACATGCAAATTTATTTGGAACGGCAGAGTAATACCGCATATAGGTAGATATAGTGGACTCATCTGGAGCAACTTTGGTTTTAGGATTGTGGATGCACAAGCAGTATTCCCGCTTAGTACAGGCGAAGGCTAGCAAATAGATTGAGAAGCGACCAACTAGAGAACGAAAACTGTCATAATCATGCATTGAGAATAATTAACATTGAATACTAGCATGAGTAGGATATAAACACCCTGAACATAAATATCGTGAAGGCTGCATTGGTTTTGAATAAACTACATGTGTGAACATGTGCCAAGTCAAGCCACTTGAAACATTCAGAGGAGGATACCATACTAACATACTACATCATAACCATTTTAATGCATGTTGACATCCAAGATAAATCATTATCCACTCCTAGCTACTTAAGCATGGCATGAGCAACTATAATCTCTAATTGTCATCACAAACATGTTTACTCATAATATGCTGAATCATGGATACCGAGTCAAACATATTTACAAAGACAAAAACAACAAGAGTTCATACCAGCTTTTCCTTGCCACAGTCACTTCATCAAATCGTCGTCATTATTGCCTTTCACTTGCACGACCGAACGATGTGAAAATAATAATAGTGCAAGGTGCCGTGGACTAAGCTGGAATCTGCAAACATTTTATTCAAGGGAGAAGACAAGGTAATATTGGCTCTTTGTTAGATCAACAATAAAGCACATGAGAGCCACTCAACATTTTCATCGTGGTCTTCTCCTTACGACGACTCAACAAAAAGAGAAGAGATTCAGAGAAACACACTGAAATATTTTTGGAGTTTTTAGTTTTTCTGAAGAAAGCAAACTAAAGAAGAAAAACGAAAAGCGAGAAAAATTATTTACACGGGGGAACTCCCAACAAACAAGAAAAGAAGAAACAAGAAATCTTTTTGGGTTTTCTTTCAATACTACGAACTAACTAAAGAGAAAGAAAAACCGAAAAGAAGTGAGAAATATTTTTGGATTTTTGAAGTTCTTCAAACACACAAGAAGAAAGCAGAAATAAAACTAACATGGATATACAATGAAAAATGATGAACACCGACAACTGGAATGAATGTGTGAACATGAATGTAATGTCGGTGAGAAATACGTACTCCCCCAAGCTTAGGATTTTGGCCTAACTTGGTCTACTTCCATGACTGACCAGGATAACAATCGAAGTGGTAGCTCGTGGAGGCATTCTGTGCCGCCTCCTCAGCGAGGCGAGCGGCCTCAACTGCCGCGTTATACTCGTGCACCTCATTCTCATGAAGAAAATATCTCTGTTTGCTCTGGAAATCAAAGAGGACAGGAGCAGGCAAAATAACAGACACAGAACGATATTTATCGAATATCAAGTTATAGTCATATCTGTGAGTGTTGCGCTTAATAAACTCATGGTTCTGCATTGCCTCAAAATTCAAGTATTTATCAGGTAAAAGAAGATCATTGGGCCTGGGCGAGACCCCTAGCCTTGCAGCTACGTGGGAGGCATAAATTCCTCGATACAAATCACCATTACCCGCATTGCGATGCAACCTACGTGCAACAATAGCCCCAAGATTATAATGTTTGCTACCCGTTAAAGCAGTATGAATAAGGCTCAGGTCGGGGGCACAAAGTGCACTACAGTCTTGTTTACCAACAATGCATTTCCCATTAAAAAGTGCAAAGTACTGAATAGAGGGAAAGTGAATGCTTTTTATCCTAGCTTGCGTAACCCCCCTATCCTCACCATTGCAAAGACTATTGAGAAATATTTCATATTCAGATTGCCGCGGTTCACTAAGTGAACCCCAAAATGGAATTTTGCATGCATCACAAAACTCGTCTAGAGACATACCATAGGATCTATCATAGAGATGAAATAAAACTCTAGAAGTACGAGAGTGATACTCAAAGTGTTGAGTGAATGAATGAGTAAGGTTGTAGTGCTGCGGGGGCTTACGTGCAATGAAGGTGGAGAGCTCGGTGTTATGAATATATTGATCAAATTCTTCCTTAATGCCTTCATGTAGCATGAACTCGTTGCACGACCATCGACAAGAATTTGCTTTGGCACCTCGCACCGAACTTGCCCTTGGTTCAACATACGATTGGCGTGCTGGGCTTTCACTTGACGATGCTTCAGAGGACCTCCTCCTTGAAGGACTCCTCCTAAAGAGGTTCATTTTCCTAAGAGAAAATTTCTGAAATTTTTGGACCATAAAAAGATGTTAACAAAACTTCTCAAGATTGATAGCAACTACTCATACAAGTGCCTAGAGGCTATATCAAGCATTCAAACTACTCAGAACTTAAAGAATTCAACATGTAAGCTCATTTTCAGTAGCACCAATAGCAGCAATTTATGCAAAATACAATCCACTAAAGCAAAAACTAATTGGAGCAATGGAGGAGTTACATACCAAGGAGCAATCCCTCAAAACAGTTTCGGAAATGGAGCTCCGAGCAAAGAGATCGAAAATCTCAGGTTTGGAAGCAAGAACACGAGAGAGAGAGAGAGCTACAAAGATTTTTTTTCTGGAGGTAGGAGATGAAGTGGGCTGAAGAGATAAGTGAGTGGGTCCCTGTGGGACCCACAAGGCATCTTGGCGCACCCCCAGGGGGGTCGCGCCCTGTTGCCTTGTGAGCAACAGGGGCACCTCCCTGGGTTGTTTTCAGTGCCAAAAATTCTTATATATTCCATAAAAAATCATGTTAAAATTTTATTGCATTCTAAGCACTTTTATTTTTGGGCCATTTTTTATTGCACGGATAATTCATAAAACAGGATAATCATGGCATTTTACTTTATTAAACTATAAATAACAGAGAGCAAACTATGATTACAGAAAGTTGTGCTTACTAAATTCACCGACCACATGCCCCTCAAAAAGAATCCATTAATAAGGTTGATAAAGTCTTATTAACAAACTATTTTCGAGTGACATGAAACCGAAGAATTTTCGTATAGCACTAAGTTACGTCAATGGGGATATGCATCTCCCCAACAATAAGAATTTCATATTTCTTTTTGATAGTAGGAAGAGGAAATTTGAATCCTCCAATAGTGATTGTTGAAACCTTTTCAATACAATTGATACCATTCACTGAATTTTGTTTCTTCGGAAAATAAACCGTATGCTCATTACCATTGACATGAAAAGTGACTTTGCTTTTGTTGCAATCAATAACAACCCCTGCAGTATTCAAAAATGGTCTTCCAAGGATAATCGACATGTTGTCGTCCTCGGGCATATCAAGTATAACAAAGTCTGTTAGGATAGTAACATTTGCAACAACAACGGGCACATCCTCGCAAATTCCAATAGGTATAGCAGTTGATTTATCAGCCATTTGCAGAGATATTTCAGCAGGTGTGAGCTTATTCAAATCAAGTCTTCTATATAAAGAGAAAGGCATAACACTAACACCGGCTCCCAAATCACATAGAGCAGTTTTAACATAACTTCTTTTAATGGAGCATGGTATAGTAAGTATTCCTGGATCTCCTAACTTTTTAGGTACTCCACCCATAAAATAATAATTTGCAAGCATGGTGGAAATTTCAGCTTCGGGTATCTTTCTTTTATTAGAGACAATATCTTTCATGTGCTTAGCATATGGAGGCATTTTCAACATATCAATCAAACGGGTACGCAAAAAGACAGGTCTAAGCATTTCAACAAAGCGCTCAAAATCCTCCTCATCTTTATTTCTAGATGGTTTAGTAGGAAAAGGCATAGGTTTTTGAACCCATGGTTCTCTTTCCTTTCCATGTTTTCTAGCAACGAAGTCTCTTTTATCATATATTTTATTCTTAGGAGGTGGGTTATCAAGATCCTCAGCAGGTTCTATTTCTACATCATTATCTGGTTGAGCATCAACATGAACATCATCATTATCATTATCATTATCACTAGGTGGATGTTCATTACCAGATTGTGTCTCAGCATCAGAAATAGAAACATCATTTTGGTTCCGAGGAGGTTTTTCTATCACAGGTTCACTAGAAGCAGGCAAAGTTTTATCATTTTTCTTTTTCTTCTTAGATGAACTAGGCACATCAATATTATTTCTCTAAGAATCTTGCTCAATTCTTTTAGGATGACCTTCAGGATATAGAGGATCCTGAGTCATTCTACCTCCTCTAGTAACAACTCTAACAACATGATCATTCATTTTATTGCTCATCTCATCAAGCAAATCATTTTGTGACTTAGCAATTTGTTCTAACTGAGTATGAACCATAGAAGCATGTTTACTTAAGCCTTTAACATCATTAGCAGTTCTAAACATCAAATCACTCAAGCGATCTATCATGAAGGCATTTCTTTTTAGTTGATTGCTAACATATAAATTGAAGTGTTCTTGCTTAATGATGTAATTATCAAACTCATACAAGCATTGACTAGCAAATTTACCTCTACTACCTGTGTCGGGGTGTCGAGCCCATGTATTTCTTCAATAGGTGGTAAATTCTTAACATCTTCAGCTTTAATACCCTTTTCTTTCATAGATTTCTTAGCTTCTTGCATATCTTCTGGACTGAGGAATAGAATACCTCTCTTCTTTGGAGTTGGTTTGGGCGGTGGTTCAGGAAGTGTCCAATCATCGGCATTTCTCAACATATTATTCAATAGTTCTTCAGCCTGTCCAACAGTTCATTCCCTGAAAACAAAACCAGCACAACTATCTAGGTAGTCCCTAGAAGCATCGGTTAGTCCATTATAAAAGATATCAAGTATTTCATTTTTCTTAAGAGGATGATCAGGCAATGCATTAAGTATTTGGAGAAGCCTCCCCCAAGCTTGAGGGAGATTCTCTTCTTCAATTTGCACAAAGTTAAATATTTCCTGTAAGGCAGCTTGTTTAGTATGAGCAGGAAAATATTTTTCAGAGAAGTAATATATCATATCCTGGGGACTACGCACACAACCAGGGGCAAGAGTATTAAACCATTTCTTAGCATCACCCTTAATGAGAAAGGAAACAACTTAAGGATGTAATAGTAATGAATCTTTTCCTCATGAGCAAATAGGGTGGCTATATCATTCAATTTAGTAAGGTGTGCCACAACAGTTTCAGATTCATAACCATGAAAAGGATCAGATTCAACCAAAGTAATTAACTCAGGATCGATAGAGAATTCATAATCCTTATCAGTAACAAAGATAGGAGAGGTAGCAAACTTAGGATCATATTTCATTCTCTCCATCATAGACTTTTCTTTAAGCTTAGCCAGTAATTTTCTAACATCATCTCTATCATTACAAGCAAGAAATTCTCTAGCTATTTCTCCATCTATAACATAACCATCAGGTATCTTAGGCATTTCAACTCTGGTAGGAGAGCTAGGCATAATAGGCGAATCACAATTTTCAGGAGTTTCAGTAGTTTCAACATTCTCAGTTTCTTTAGCTTTAGCAATTTGTTCATAAAAAAATTCACCTAGTGGCACAGTATTATCAAGCATAGTACTAGCATGAACATAAGTATCATTCACAGCAGAAGTAGTATCATCAATTACTTGCGACATATCAGAATGAATAACAGGTGGCGGTGTCGCAAGCCTACTCAAAAGAGAAGGTGAATCAAGTGCGGAGCTAGATGGCAGTTCCTTACCTCCCCTCGTCTTGGAGGGTACGATCTTGGTCTTAGCGTCTTTCAGATTCTTCATAGTGATCAATAGATATAATTCCCAAGTGACTCAACAAATAGAGCTATGCTCCCCGGCAACGGCGCCAGAAAAAGGTCTTGATAACCCACAAGTATAGGGGATCGCGACAGTCTTCGAGGGTAGTATTTCACCCAAATTTATTGATCCGACAGAAGTGGAGCCAAAGAATATTTGTGAGTATTAGCAGTTGAGTTGTCAATTCAACCACACCCGGAGAACTAAATATCTGCAGCAAAGTGTTTAGTAGCACAGTAATAACAGTAGCAATAGGAACAGAAACAGTAACAGTAGCAGTTTTGTAGTGATTGTAACAACAACAGCAACGAAAGTAACTTAGCAAAGATCAATATGCGAAAAGTGTAGGCATTGGATCAGTGATGGATAATTATGTTGGATGGCATTCATCATGTAACAGTCACAACCTAGAGCGATACGCAATAGCTCCAATTCATCAATGTAATGTAGGCATGTATTCCGTATATAGTCATACATGCTTATAGTAAGAACTTGCATGACATCTTTTGTCCTACCCTCTCGTGGCAGCGGGGTCCTTAAGGAAACTAAGGGATATTAAGGCCTCCTTTTAATAGAGAACCGGAACAAAGCATTAGCACTTAGTGAATACATGAACTCCTCAAACTACGGTAATCACCGGAAAGAATCCCAATTATTGTCACCTTGGGGTATGCGGATCATAACACGTAATAGGTGCATACAACTTGCAAGATAGGATCAAGAACGCAAATATATTCATGAAAACATAAAGGGTTCAGATCTGAAATCATGGCACTCGGGCCCTAGTGACAAGCATTAAGCATAGCAAAGTCATAGCAACATCAATCTCAGAACATAGTGGATACTAGGGATCAAGCCCTAACAAAACTGACTCGATTACATGATAAATCTCATCCAACCCATCACCGTCCAGCAAGCCTACAGAGAAATTACTCACACACGGTGGTGAGCATCATGAAATTGGTGATGGAGGATGGTTGATGATGATGATGGCGACGAATCCCCCTCTCCGGAGCCCCGAACAGACTCCAGATCAGCCATCCCGATGAAGAACAGGAGGTGGCGGTGGCTCTGTATCATAAAACGTGATGAAACTTCTTCTCTTATTTTTTTTCGGGGAAAGAGAATTTATAGCATTGGAATTAGGTCAGGAGGACCTCTGTGGGCCCCGCAAGGCATCAGGGCGCGCCCTGTTGCCTTGTGAGCAACAGGGGCCCCATCTCCAGTTGATTCTTGCGCCAATATTTTTTTATATATTCCATAAAAAATCTCCAAAAAGTTTCATCCAATTCCGAGAACTTTGATTTCTGCACAAAAACAACACCATGGTAGTTCTGCTGAAAACAGTGTCAGTCCGGGTTAGTTTCATTCAAATCATGCAAATTAGAGTTCAAAACAAGAACAAAAGTGTTTGGAAAAGTAGATACGACGGAGACGTATCAATCACATCTAGCATAATTTTTGGATCCTCTCTGTAAGCTTAGTAGTTCCCATTCTTCACCATCTTTAGTCGTCCCACACGAATCTAGGTCTTTTATTTTTCTTCATAGCCATTTTCCAGATCTTTAGTTGTAACCAAATCTGAACAGTAGTTGTTTTTGACACCTTGACCCGGACCTTGCTTCGCAATTTATCCGGGTTATAAATCATAGACATTTTTGTCGGGTTAAAACTTTCTCTAGTTGTTTGACTCCAATTATAGCAGGCTAAAACTGTTTGGTGGTATTATGACCCGACAAAGTTGCTTTGGTGATACCTCCGACTTATATTTTCCTTATTTTATTTTTGTAGTTGATCTTCATTGCCTTCTTCATCCATGGCTCCCAAAGTGAGCAAAGCTACCAACTGGGCCAAATCATGCATGACTGAACTCATGCTTGAGGATCTGGTGAACACCGGGTTGCTCCCGCCTAAGGAACAGGTTGAATGGCGAGCCGCCCATGAAGAGACCCGGCCAACTCCAGGTCCAAATGAAATTGTTATCTTTGGGGACCATCTGGACAGAGGCTTTCTACCGCCGGGTTCCAAGTTTTTCCAAGATATCCTTCACCATTTCGGTATCAGGCCTCAAGACCTTGCTCCCAACTCGGTCCTTAACTTGAGTGACTTCCAGGTTTTCTGTGAAGTATATCTTCAGATTGAACCAACCGTCAGCTTATTCCAAGAATTCTTCTATTGCAATCACCAAACAGAGTGCAAGAATGGACCGAGCCTGGAATGTGGGGGAGTCACAATACAGCGAAGAAGGAACTCCGCGTTTCCTGAGATGGCTCTGGCGAGTCACCCCAAGTCCTGGTACAGGACTTGGTTTTACTGCAAAGACACGTCTCCAGACCAGCAACATCCTCTGCCGGGTTACAGGCCAGAGCGGCTTGCAACTTCAATGCAATTTGATGCATACGCCTCTGCTGAGGAAAGGGCAGCAATGAATCCCATTTATGCCAAGATTAATGCATTGATTGCCCATGGCCTCACCGGGGTAGATTTGACCTGGTGCTGGATGAGCTGGAGGATCCAGCCCCTCAGCTTCAGGACCCGGCTCCTGCATGAGTACACGGGCAAGGTAGATGACGACTTGTGCTTCAGCAAGCATAATTTGTCAAAAAATGATCTGATCAAGGCCACCAAAAAACTCCTTGGTGAGACGAAAGAAAAAATCGCCCTTGTCGGTCTCGCCCCCTTCTACGCTGGCAACCCGGCTCCAGCTGTGAGTCACCTTTTACTTCCATACTTAAACTTATTTGTGCAATTTTCATTCTTGCTTTATCTGATATGTCGGCTCATTATCTTAGGAGGACTCCGAATGGTGGAAGACTGAGCCGGAAACCCCCACTCCTCCTAAGGACCAGAACCAGGAGGAGATGGAGGAAGATGAAGATGAAGAGCATGAGGTAGAACTTGATTCCCTTGGTCGTCTATTTATTGAACTTGTTGATGCTGACTTGTCTCAGGATCAAGCCGAGACGAGCAGAGCCGACGGAGTAGAGGTAAACATGTTTCCCTTTGACTCGGAAATGCCTAGCCGGAAGAGAACCCGGCAGGCGGTCCGTAAGGTACCCTTCTCGCATCCAGAAGCTCATTTAGACAAACAATTTTCTTTGAAGAAAACACAACACGCTGAAGGGCTGAAGAGGAAGACACGATCCGCCTCTGGTGAATTATCGGATGGGTTATCATATGAAAGATATCCTCGCCGAGCTCGTGTTGAAATACCAATGAGCCCTACACCCAGTCGCCTGATAACCCACAAGTATAGGGATCGCAACAGTTTTCGCGGGTAGTATTTCACCCAGATTTATTGATTCGACACAAGGGGAGCCAAAGAATATTTGTGAGTATTTGCAATTGAGTTGTCAATTCAACCACACCTGGACAACTAAATATCTGTAGCAAAGTGTTTAGTAGCACAGTAGTATGATAGTTTCAATAGCAATAGTAACAGTAGCAACAGTAACAGAGACAGTAACAGTAGCAGTTTTGTAGTGATTGTAACAGCAGCAGTAGCGAAAGTAACTGACACGTCTCCAACGTATCTATAATTTTTGATTGTTCCATGCTATTATAGTATCAATCTTGGATGTTTTATATGCAATTATATATCATTTTTTGGGACTAACCTATTAACCTAGTGCCCAGTGCCAGTTGCTATTTTCTGCTTGTTTTTGGCTTTTCAGAGAAACAATACCAAATGAAGTCCAAATGCCACGAAACTTTTTGGAGATTTTTTTCTGGACAAAAGAAACCTGGGAAGCTTCGGGAGGAGGCCAAAAGCCTCATGGAGGCTTCACAAGGCACTAGGGCGCGCCCCAGGGGGAGGGGGCGTCGTGCTACCTTGTGGGGCCCACGTGACTCCGTTTGACCTAATTCCACTTCTATAAATTCACAAATATTGGGAAACCCCCAGAGAGCCAGAAGAGAAAACCTTTCCGCCGCCGCAAGCCTCTGTTCTTCCGCGATCCCATCTGGAGGCCTTTTCCGGTACTCTGTCGGAGGGGGAATCGATCACGGAGGGCTTCTACATCAACCTTGCTGTCCTTCCGATGATGTGTGAGTAGTTTACCACAGACCTACGGGTCCATAGCTAGTAGCTAGATACGATGGAGACGTATCAACTCCCCAAAGCTTAGCTCATTGCTTGTCCTCAAGCAATTGAGTTGACAAACTGAAAGTGATAAAGAAAACTTTTACGAACTCTTTTGTTCTTGTATCCGTATATAAGGTTAAATATTACCCAAGTTTTCAGCAAAGATCATGAACTAATGCTCATAATAACACTTAGGAGTTATATTTAATCATATCAATGGCATAATCAACTAGCGAGCAATAATAACATATCTCAAATGCCAACAATTTATCAAAACAATCATGATATAATATGATAACATGGTATCTCGCTAGCCCTTTCTGAGACCGCAAAACATAAATGCACCTCCAAAGTTCAAGCAACGACTAAATATTGTAATTCAGGGTAGAAGAGATCCAGTCATGATGCACACAACATTAACTATACTCAATGCATAAGGATGACAATAGTGCTCTCGGGATTGGTGCTTATAATGAAAAGGTGAGACTCAACAATAAAAATAAAATGACATAAAAGTAAATAGACATGCCCTTCGTAGAGGGAAGCATGGATTTGCAGAGGTGCCAGAGCTCGAACCTTAAATCAGAGATGAAAAATAATTTTGGGAGGTATACTTTTCCTGTCAACGTCACGACCGAGAATTTTCAATATCTTCCATGCTAAACACATTATAGGCGGTTCCCAAGCGGAAAGGTAAAGTTTACCCCCCTCCACCATACCAACACAAGCCATGGCTAGCCGAATCCTCGGGTGCCCTCAATACCAACAACTTTCTGGGGGAGTTTGTTTGCATTATGTATTTTTGTTTTGAGCATAGGACTGGGCATCCCAAATACTAGCCTCTCTCGTGCAATGAAAAGTGAATAAACACTCATCTCGAGAATAACCCGCTTAGCATGGAAGATATTGACCGCCCCCTGTCGCTCCATGAGCGGTACGGGCACACAAAATGGATGTTTATTTGAATGATTAGAGGTGGCACATGCAAATTTACTTGGAACGGCAGAGTAATACCACATATAGGTAGATATAGTGGACTCATCTGGAAGAACTTTGGTTTAAGGATTTTGGATGCACAAGCAGTATTCCTGCTTAGTACAGGCGAAGGCTAGCAAAGAGATTGAGAAGCGACCAACTAGAGAGCGAAAATGGTCATGATCATGCATTGAGAATAATTAACATTGAATACTAGCATGAGTAGGATATAGACACCCTGAACATAAATATGATGGAGGCTATGTTGGTTTTGAATCAACTACATGTATGAACATGTGCCAAGTCAAGCCATTTGAAACATTCAGAGGAGGATACCATATTAACATACTACTCCCCCCGTCCCAAAATAAGTGTCTTAGCCTTAGTACAAATTTGTACTAAAATTAGTACAAAGTTGAGACACTTATTTTGGGACGGAGGAAGTACATCATAAGCATTTTAATGCATGTTGACATCCAAGATAAATCATTATCCACTCCTAGCTACTTAAGCATGGCATGAGCAACTATAATCTCTAATTGTCATCACAAACATGTTTACTCATAATATGCTAAATCATGGATACCGAGTTAAACATATTTACAAAGACAAAAACAAGAAGAGTTCATACCAGCCTTTCCTTGCCACAGTCACTTCATCAAATCATCGTAATTATTGAATTTCACTTGCACGACCGAATGATATGAAAATAATAATAGTGCAAGTGTGCCGTGGACCAAGCTGGAATCTGCAAACATTTTATTCAAGGGAGAAGACAAGGTAAAATTGGCTCTTCGTTAGATCAACAATAATGCATATGAGAGCCACTCAACATTTTCATCGTGGTCTTCTCCCTACGATGACTCAACGAAAAGAAAAGAAATTCAGAGAAACACACTGAAATATTTTTGGAGTTTTTAGTTTTTCTGAAGGAAAGCAAATTAACGAAGAAACGACAAGCGAGAAAAACTATTTACACGGGAGAACTCCCAACAAGCAAAAGAAGAAATGAGAAATCTTTTTGGGTTTTCTTTTAATACTACAAACTAACAAACAAGAAAGAAAAACCGAAAAGAAGCGAGAAATATTTTTGGATTTTCAAAGTTTTTCAAACACACAAGAAGAAAGCGAAAATAAAACTAACATGGATATACAATGAAAAAGGATGAACACCGACAACTGGAATGAATGTGTGAACATGAATGTAATGTCAATGAGAAATACATACTCCCCCAAGCTTAGGCTTTTGTCCTAGCTTGGTAATCACCACCCGTAGTATCCATCAGGACCGGGCGGATAGTACTGGGGCGGAGGCACTTGAGGGTCCCACTGCTGGACCTCGTTCTCTGCTGCGGCCAGCTCATTCTTGTAAGCTGTGATGTCCGCCGGCATGATGGTGTATCCATTCCTGGAACGAGAGTCAAACAAAGAGGGTGCAGGCAACGGAATAATATCACGAGTTCTCTCGCTGAAAATCAGGTTATAACGAATATATTGGTTGGTCTAAATAAGCCTTGGGCAGCAAGTAGTCATTTGGGCGGATGGCAACATTAAAACGTTTCGCAAAACGCAAAGCATTAATACCACCATGGACTTTACCCTTAGTCTTGTTAGTGTGCAGGCGACGTGCAATGATAGCTTCCAAGCTAAAAGTGTTATCATCGTGAATAGCACGACGCAAGATTGCGAGGTCAGGGGCACTGAGCGTACCACCTTCCTCCCTAGCAGTTAAGCATTTCCCTACGAATAAAGCAAAGTAGTGCACAACAGGAAAATGCAAGCTAGTAACACGGGCTTTTGAAACGCCCCTAAATTCCCCCACAGTCAAAGTGCGAAGGAAGTCCTCGAATTCCTCGGGCCGAGGCTCCCTCAAATCCCCATCAGAAGGGATCAAGCATATCTCACAAAAATCATCTAGCGTTAACTCATGATGTTTAGCATATAAATCGAAACGCACCATGGGGATATCGACCCTAGGCATGAAATAAAAAATTTGCACGAAGGAATTTGTAAGGATGTGGTACTGGTCACACTCATCTACGAGGAAGTCGGCCAGCTGCTACTTGTGAGCTGCGTTGGGATTTCCCCGAAGAGGAGGGGATGAAACCAAGGTTATCAATCCAGTAGGAGAATCATGCAACAACTCATTAGCAGCACCTGCACACAAAACAACAAATCCTTGCACCCAACGCAAACAAGGGGTTGTCAATCCCTTGGCGGTTAATTGCAAGATTAAATTGTATGGTGATAGATAAATAGATCGAACAAAAATACAAAATAAAATAAATAAAGTAAAAGTGCAGCAAGGTATCTTTATGATTTTTAATATATAATTTGGATAGACCCGGGGGACATAGTTTTCACTAGAGGCTTCTCTCATGAAAATAGCATACGGTGGGTGAACAAATTACTGTTGGGCAATTGATAGAAAAGCAAATAATCATGACAATATCCAAGGCAATGATCATGTATATAGGCATCATGTCCGAGACAAGTAGACCGACTCCTGCCTGCATCTACTACTATTACTCCACACATCGACTGCTATACAACATGCATTTAGTGTATTAAGTCCACAAAGAACGGAGTAACGCCTTAAGCAAGATGACATGATGTAGACAAAGTAAACTCACGCCTGAATAAACCCCATCTTTTTACCCTTAATAGCAACGATACATACGTGTCATGTCCCTTTCTATCACTGGGATTGAGCACCGCAAGATCAAACCCATTACAAAGCACCTCTCCCATTGCAAGATAAATCAATCTAGTTGGCCAAACCAAATCAATAGATCGGAGAGAAATACAAAGCTATAATAATCATGCCTAAAAGAGTTCAGAGAAGACTCAAATAATATTCATGGATAATCTGATCATAAACTCACAATTCATCGGATCCCAACAAACACACCGCAAAAAGTGATTACATCGGATAGAACTCCAAGAACATCGAGGAGAACATTGTATTGAAGATCAAAAAGAGAGAAGAAGCCATCTGGCTACTAACTATGGACCCGAAGGTCTGTGGTAAACTACTCACGCATCATCGGAAGGGCAGCAAGGATGATGTAGAGCCCCTCCGTGATCGATTCCCCCTCCGGCGGAGTACCGGAAAAGGCCTCCAGATGGGATCTCTCTAGAACAGAACCTTGCGGCAGCGGAAAAAGTATTTCGTGGACTCCTCTGTTGGTTTCCTGATTTTAGAGAATTTATAGTGGAGGAATTAGGTCAAACGGAGCTGTGTGGGCCCCACGAGCCACCAGGGCGCGCCCCCCCTGGGGCGCGCTGTGGTGCCTCGTGGGCCACTGCTTCATCTTCTTGTCTCCTCCTGAAGCTTCTAGTGTCTCTTATGTCCAGAAAAAAATCTCCAAAAAGTTTCGTGGCATTTGGACTTCGTTTGGTACTGATATTCTGGAAAACCAAAAACAGGCAAAAAAACAGCAACTGGCACTGGGCACTAAGTTAATAGGTTAGTCCCAAAAAATGATATATAATTGCTGTAAATATATATAAAAACATCCAAGATTGATACTATAATAGCATGGAACAATCAAAAATTATAGATACGATGGAGACGTATCAAGCATCCCCAAACTTAATTTCTGCTCGTCCTCGAGTAGGTAAATGATAAAAACAGAATTTTTGATGTGGAATGCTACCTATCATATTCATCATATATTCTTTTCTTTATAGCATGGACATTTGGACTTGAATGATTCAAAGCAATAGTCTATAGTTTGACATGAAGACATAAATACTCAAGCATACTAACAAGCAACCATGCCTTTCAAAATATCAATGCTAAAGAAAGTTATCCCTAGCCCATTATGCTCAATCATTGATCCATTCATGAAACACACTCAATATTAGCTACACACAATGCACAAGTATGACAATAGTGCTCTCTAGTTGGTGCTTTGTAAGAGAAGATGGAGACTCAAAATAAAAATAAAAATTGCATAAAAGTAAATAGATAGGCCCTTCGCAGAGGGAAGCAGAGATTTGCAAATGTGCCAGAGCTCAAAGCTTAAATTAGAGAGATAAAATTATTTTGAGAGGCATGCTTTTCCTGTCAACGAAAACGACTGAGAATTCCCAATATTTTCCATGCTAGACACATCATAGGCGGTTCCCAAACAGAAAATAAAGTTTATTTCCTTTCCACCATTCTTTCACAATCCATGGCTAGCCGTATCCACGGGTGCCCTCCATACCAACACTTTCCAATGAATTTTGTTATTATTATTTTTGATTCATTGTGGGACTGGGCATCCCTTTTACCAGCCACTCTCTCGTGCAATGACAAGTGAATAAACACTCATCATGAGAATAACACACCTAGCATGGAAAATATTGGCCACCCCCTGCCGCTTCATGAGCGGTACGGGCACACAAAACGGAAAATTATTTTGAAAATTTTAGAGTTGGCACATGCAAATTTACTTGGAACGGCATGGAAACACCGCATATAGGTAGGTATGATGGACTCATTTGGCACAACTTGGGTTTAAGGAGTTTGGATGCACAAGCAGCATTCCCGCTTAGTACAAATGAAGGCTAGCAAATAGATTGAGAAGCAACCAACCAAAAAGCGAAAACGGTCATAAACATGCATTGAACATAACTAACACCGAATAATGCACCATAAGTAGGATATAATTTTGTTGCATAACTATTGACTTTACGTGCGTGCATAGGGAATCACAAACCTTAACACTAATATTCTTACTAAATCACAATTACTCACTAACATGACTCACATATTATCATCTCCATATCGCAAAACTATTGCAAGGAATCAAACTTATCATATCCAATGATCTTTCATGAAAGTTTTTATTATATCCCTCTTGAATATTCATCACTTTGGGACCAAATTCATATCTTGTGCAAATTACCATTACTATTATCAACTCTCAAAAAGATATAAGTGAAGCATGAGAGTGCAAATATTTCTTCAAAATTTTAGTCTTATCAACTCTCAAAATAATATAAGTGAAGCATGAGAGTTCAAATATTTCTTCAAAATTTGGCCACCGCCGTGCTCAAAAAGATTTAAGTGAAGCTCTAGAGCAACTGCCTAGCTCAAAAAATTTAAGTGAAGCACATAGAGTATTCTAACAAATTATGATGAATGTGTGGCCCTCTCAAATAGGTGTGTCCAGCAAAGATGATTGTGACAAACTAAAAAGCAAACAAAGCAAAGACTCATATAATACACGACGCTCCAAGTAAAACACATATCATGCGATGAATAAAAATATAGCTCCAAGTAAAATTACCGATAGTTGGTAGAAGAAAGAGGGGATGCCTTCCGGGGCATCCCCAAGCTTAGACGCTTGAGTCTTCCTTGAATATTACCTTGGGGTGACTTGGGCATCCCCAATCTTAGGCTCTTGCCACTCCTTATTCCTTCATCTATCGTGATCTCACTCAAAACTTGAAAACTTCAATCACACAAAACTCAACAAAAGCTTCGTGAGATCCGTTAGTATAACAAATAAATCTTTAACTTTAATTACTGTAGTAAATTGATTCATATTTAATATTGGCATAATGCTACTGTACTCCAACTTCTCCATGATTCATACCCTCCGATACGATCCATAGATTCATCAAAATAAGCAAACTATGCAACAAAAACAGAATCTGTCTAAAACAGAACAGTCTGTAAAGATCTATTTAAAATCTATACGTCTGTAACTCCAAAACTTCTGAAAAATTAGGAAAACGTGGGAAATTCATATACCAATACTGTTTATAAATGTCAGATTTTTCTGACGCTCCAGTACAGAACTAAAATTCCAGCACTGGACGCAAAACTTTCTGTTTTCCAGACAGGATCAATTATACTATCTTCCAAATTATCCCAAAGGCATTACTTGGCACAAACACTAATTAAAACATAAAAACACAATCATAACAGTAGCATAATTGTGAAAACACACAATAACAGAAATAAAAATTTATTGGGTTGTCTCCCAACAATCTCTTTCTTTATAGCCATTAAGATAGGCTTGAGATATCAATGATGCTCTCATGAAAGATAATAATTGAAGCACAAAAAGAGCATCATAAAACATGTGACAAACACATTTAAGTCTAACATACTTCCTATGCATAGGCATTTTATAAGCAAACAAATTATCAAGACAAGCAATATCTAGCATATGCAAATAGGAAGAATGAAGCATTAACATAACGAGAGGCAATTTAGTAACATGAAGATTTCTACAACCATATTTTCCTCTCTCATAATAATTACATGTAGGATCATAATCAAATTCAACTATATAGCTATCATATAAAATATTCTCTTCATGATCCACATGCATAAAAATTTTATAATCTTCCAAAATAGTGGGATTAACATCAACTAAAGTCATGACCTCTCCAAACCCACTTTTATCAAAATTTCATAAGATTGATAATTCTCCAAAGTAGTGGGATCAATATTACCTAAAGTTGACGCTCTTCCAAACCCACTTTTAATAGTGTTGCAAATTTTATTATCAATAACATATTCATCATGAGGCTTAAGTAAATTTTCAAGATTATAAGAAGCATTATCACCCCGATCATGATCATTGCAATAAGTAGTGGACATAACAAAATTTTCATCCCCAAGCTCATAGTTTTGCATATTATTAGCACAATTCACATTAATAGAATTTATAGTAACATCATTGCAATCATGCTTTTCAATCAAGGAGCTATCATGAATCACTTTATAAATTTCTTCTTCTAACACTTCATCACAATTTTCAGATTCATGATTTTTAAGCAAAACTTCATAGAAAAAATCAAGAGCACTCAAATCACTAGCAATTGGATCATTATAATTGGATCTTTTGAAAAGATTGGCAAGTGGATGAGGATCCATAGTGATCTTATATTTTTGCTTTCACTTTCTGTTCTTGAGTGTTGTCGTGGCAATAAAAGCAAGCAAGTAAATAAAATATTTTTGTATTTTTGTAAAAACTTTTTAGAAGTGGGGGAGAAGAAAATGAGAGGCAAAGGCAAATAAAATAAATGCAAGGAGATGAAGGTTTATGTGTAGGTACTTGATAGATGTTGATGATGTCTCCCCAACAACGGCGCCAGAAATTCTTCCTGCTACTTGTGAGCTGCGTTGGGATTTCCCCGAAGTGGAGGGGATGATGCAGTACAGTAGAGATAGGTATTTCCCTTAGTTATGAAACCAAGGTTATCAATCCAGTAGGAGAATCACGCAACAACTCGTTAGCAATACCTGCACACAAAACAACAAATCCTTGCACCCAACGCAAACAAGGGGTTGTCAATCCCTTGGCGGTTAATTGCAAGATTAAATTGTATGGTGATAGATAAATAGATCGAACAAAAATACAAAATAAAATAAATAAAGTAAAAGTGCAGCAAGGTATTTTTATGATTTTTAATATATAATTTGGATAGACCCGGGGGCCATAGTTTTCACTAGAGGCTTCTCTCATGAAAATAACATACGATGGGTGAACAAATTACTGTTGGGCAATTGATAGAAAAACAAATAATCATGATGATATCCAAGGCAATGATCATGTATATAGGCATCACGTCCGAGACAAGTAAACCGACTCCTGCCTGCATCTACTACTATTACTCCACACATCGACCGCTATCCAGCATGCATCTAGTGTATTAAGTCCATAAAGAACGGAGTAACGCCTTAAGCAAGATGACATGATGTAGACAAAGTAAACTCACGCATGAATAAACCCCATCTTTTTACCCTTAATAGCAACGATACATATGTGTCATGTCCCTGTCTGTCACTGGGATTGAGCACCGCAAGATCGAACCCATTACAAAGCACCTCTCCCATTGCAAGATAAATCAATCTATTTGGCCAAACCAAATCAATAGATCGAAGAGAAATACGAAGCTATAATAATCATGCATAAAAGAGGTCAGAGAAGACTCAAATAATATTCATGGATAATCTAATCATAAACTCACAATTCTTCGGATCCCAACAAACTCACCGCAAAAAGTGATTACATCGGATAGAACTCCAGGAACATCGAGGAGAACATTGTATTGAAGATCAAAAAGAGAGAAGAAGCCATCTAGCTACTAACTATGGACCCGAAGGTCTGTGATAAACTACTCACGCATCATCGGAAGGGTAGCAAGGATGATGTAGAGCCCCTCCGTGATCGATTCCCCCACCAGCGGAGTACCGGAAGAGGCCTCCAGATGGGATCTCTCGAGAACAGAAGCTTGCGGCGGCGGAAAAAGTATTTCGTGGACTCCTCTGTTGGTTTCCTAATTTTAGAGAATTTATAGTGGAAGAATTAGGTCAAACGGAGCTGTGTGGGCCACGAGCCACCAGGGCGCCCCCCTTGGGGCGCGCCGTGGTGCCTCGTGGGCCACTGCTTCATCTTCTCGTCTCCTCCTGAAGCTTCTAGTGTCTCTTATGTCCACAAAAAAATCTCCAAAAAGTTTCGTGGCATTTGGACGTCGTTTGGTACTGATATTCTGGAAAACCAAAAACAGGCAAAAAAACAGCAACTGGCACTGGGCACTAAGTTAATAGGTTAGTCCCAAAAAATGATATATAATTGCTATAAATGTATATAAAAACATCCAAGATTGATACTATAATAGCATGGAACAATCAAAAATTATAGATACGTTGGAGACGTATCATCAGCCCGGCATTCGCAAGAAATTGTGCGAACTCTTGACGGAACCCGGCTTCGTTCATGAAGGTGTTGTGCGACCATTCGCACGGTCGGCCCTCCGTCCTGCGCGGAATGTTGAGGTCATGGTCATAGGCATCCCCAAGGACACCCTTGGAGCTCCGGCTCGAAGAACCCCTCCGAAGAAAGTTCATTTTCCTAAGAAGAAATTTCTGAAAAATACTGGACCACAAAAAGATGTTAACAAAACTTCGCCAAATTAATAGCAACTACTCATATAAGTGCCTAAAGGCTATATCAAGCATTCAAACTACTTAGAACTCAAAGAATTCAACATGCAAGTTCATTTTCAGCAGCACCAATAGCAGCAATTTATGCAAAATATAATCCACTAAAGCAAAAACTAATTGGAGCAATGGGAGAGTCACATACCAAGGAGCAATTCCTCAAAACAATTTCGGAAACGGAGCTCCGAGCAAAGAGATAAAAAATCTCAGGTTTGGGAGCAAGAACACGAGAGAGAGAGAGAGAGAGAGAGAGAGAGAGAGAGCTACCATGATTTTTTCTGGAGGTAGGAGATGAAGTGGGCTGAATAGATAAGTGAGTGGGTCTCTGTGGGGCCCACAAGGCATCTTGGCGCACCCTGGGGGGTGGCCGCGCCCTATTGTCTTGTGGGCAACAGGTGCACCCCCTGGGTTGTGTTTCAGTGCCAAAAATTCTTAAGTATTCCAAAAAAATCATGTTAACATTTTATTGCATTCTGAGCTCTTTTATTTTTGGGCCATTTTTTTATTACACGGATAATTCAGAAAATAGGATAATCATGGCATTTTATTTTATTTAAACTAAAAATAACAGAGAGCAAACTAAGATTACAGAAAGTTGTGCTTACTAAATTCATCGACCACATGCCCCTAAAAAAGAATCTATTAATAAGGTTGATCAAGTCTTATTAACAAACTATTTCCAAGTAACATGAAACCGAAGAATTTTCGTATAACACTAAGTTACGTCAACGGGGATATGCATCTCCCCAACAATAAGAATTTCATATTTATTTTTGACAGTAGGAAGAGGAAATTTGAATCCCCCAATAGTGATTGTCGAAACCTTTTCAATACAATTGATACCATACACTGAAGTTTGTTTCTTCGGGAAATAAACCGTATGCTCATTACCATTGACATGAAAAGTGACCTTGCTTTTGTTGCAATCAATAACAGCCCCTGTAGTATTCAAAAAGGGTCTTCCAAGGATAATCGACATGTTGTCGATCTCGGGCATAACAAAGTCCGTTAAGATAGTAACATTTGCAACAACAATAGGCACATCCTCGCAAATTCCAATAGGTATAGCAGTTGATTTATCAGCCATTTGCAAAGATATTTCAGTGGGTGTGAGCTTATTCAAATCATCTTCTATATAAAGAGAAGGGCATAACACTAACACCGGTTCCTAAATCACATAAGGCAGTTTTAACATAACTTCTTTTAATGGAGCATGGTATAGTAGGTATTCCAGGATCTCCTAACTTTTTATGTACTCCACCCTTAAAAGAGTAATTTGCAAGCATGGTGGAAATTTCAGCTTCAGGTAGCTTCCTTTTATTAGTGACAATATCTTTCATGTATTTAGCATAGGGAGACATTTTCAACATATCAATCAAGCGAGTACGCAAAAAGACAGGTCTAAGTATTTCAACAAAGCGCTCAAAATCTTCTTCATCCTTGTTTTTAGAAGGTTTAGTAGGAAAGGCATAGGTTTTTGGACCCATGGTTCTCTTTCCTTTCCATGTTTTGTAGCAACAAAGTCTCTTTTATCATATCTTTTATTCTTAAGAGGTGGGTTATCAAGATCAACAGCAGGTTCCATTTCTACATCATTATCCGGTTGATCATCAACATAAACATCTTCATTATCATTATCACTAGGTGGATGTTCATTACCAGATTGTGTCTCAGCATCAGAAATAGAAACATCATTACGATTCTCAGGAGGTTTTTCTATCTCCGGTTCACTAGAAGCATGCAAAGTCCTATCATTTTTCGTTTTCTTTTTCTTCTTAGATGGACTAGGTGCATCAGTATTAATTCTTTGAGAATCTTGTTCAATTCTTTTAGGATGACCTTTAGGATATAGAGGATCCTGAGTCATTCTACCTCCTCTAGTAACAACTGTAATAGAATGATCATTAATTTTAGGGATAATTAATTTTATGCCCCTAGTTGGGTCCCACTCGTCTGTTTTACCCCTAACTTCAGAAACTCACCTGTTCTGTACAAGCCACTTTGCAATTCTTATGCTTTTGCCCTTTGACCCTTTGATCGTCACTTTGAAAAAATCATAACAAATTCATACTAACTCAGAAAAATGCAAATAAGATATCAAAATGTTCACAAAAACATCACCTATATGCTTATTGATGTAGTTATCAAATTCAAACTAGCATTGGCTAGCAGATTTATTATTAGGAATATCACTTTCATCAAATCTAGTGAGAGAGTTTACCTCCCCTACCTGTGTCGGGATGTCAAGTCCATGTATTTCTTCAATAGGTGGTAGATTCTTAACATCTTCAACTTTAATACATTTTTCCTTCATAGATTTCTTGGCTTCTTGCATATCTTCAGGACTAAGGAATAGAATACCTCTTTTCTTCGGAGTTGGCTTAGGTGGAGGTTCAGGAAGTGTCCAATCATCGACATTTCTCAATATATTATTCAATAGTTCTTCAGCCTGTCCAACAGTTCGTTCCCTGAAAACACAACCAGCACAACTATCTAGGTAGTCCCAAGAAGCATCGGTTAGTCCATTATAAAAGATATCAAGTATTTCATTTTTCTTAAGAGGATGATCAGACAAAGCATTAAGTAATTGGAGAAGCCTCCCCCAAGATTGAGGGAGATTCTCTTCTTCAATTTGAACAAAGTTAAATATTTACTGTAAGACAGCTTGTTTCTTGTGAGCAGGAAAATATTTTTCTGAGAAGTAATATATCATATCCTGGGGACTATGAACACAACCAGGAGCAAGAGTATTAAACCATTTCTTAGCATCACCCTTTAATGAGAAAGGAAACATCATAAGGATATACTAAATAGCGATTTTTTCCTCATGAGCAAATAGGGTGGCAATATCATTCAATTTAGTAAGGTGCGCCACAACAGTTTCATTGTCATGGCCATGAAAAGGATCAGATTCAACCAAAGTAATTAACTCACGATCGACAGAGAATTCATAATCCTTATCGGTAACAAATATGGGAGAGGTAGCAAACTTAGGATCATATTTCATTCTCTCCCTCATAGATTTTTCTTTCAACTCAGCAAGCAATTTTCTAACTTCATCTCTATCATTACAAGCAAGAATTGCCCTAGCTGTCTCTCTATCAAAAACATAACTATCAGGTATTTTAGGCATTTCAACTCTAGTAGGAGAACTAGGCATAATAGGTGAATCATAATTTTCAAGAGTTTCAACATTTTTAGTTTCTTTAGCTCTAGCAATTTGTTCATCAAGAAATTCACCAAGTGGCACAGTATTATCAAGTATAATACTAGCATCATCAATAGTTTCATTCATAGCAGAAGTAGTATCATCATTAACTTGCGATATATCCGAATGAACAGCAGGTGGTGGTGTCACAAGCCTACTCAAAACAGAAGGTGAATCAAGTGCGGAGCTAGATGGCAGTTCCTTACCTCCCCTCGTCTTAGAGGGAATGATCTTGGTAAATCCCAAGTGACTCAACAAATAGAGCTATGCTCCCAGGCAACGGCGCCAGAAAAAGGTCTTGATAACCCACAAGTATAGGGGATCGCAATAGTTTTCGTGGGTTGTGACGGTGTCCTGGACTAGGGGTTACTCACCACGTTGTCTCCCGACCAGGTGGATCGGGCCGATGACCCCTATGACGGTTCACTAATGGGCCACTTCGGGCAGCCCATGACATATACGAGGAAGATTCCACAAGACTTGGTGATCAAGACAAGGACTCCTCTCCACCGACGTAGCCGACTAGGACTCTTGTTATCCTAGGCCTCTGGTACATTATATAAGCCGAGGCCAGGCTAGTCGATAGAACAGGATATAGACCTCAACGCAATCTCATTCACCTAGCCTTAGGACTAGGTCATACGATCTCGAGGTAGATCAACTCTGTACTTGATACTTCTCCATCAATATAAACAAGAGCAGGACGTAGGGTTTACCTCCATCAAGAGGGCCCGAACCTGGGTAAACATCGTCTTCCTGTTCCTGTTACCATCTGTCTGAGATCCACAGCTCGGGACCCCCTACCCCGAGGTCTGCCGGTTTTTACACCGACATTGGTGCTTTCATTGAGAGTTTCGCTGTGAGATCAACAGAAGGATCGAAGGCTCGTCTGCAGATTGACATCAGTTTTTTCTGGACAGCGGATTCATGTTCGCCGTCCCTGCCTTCTCGAATTGCTTCGGTGGAATTGTGCGGAATTGAGTCTAGAACAACCCTATAAAATTTCATCACGTTCCGATGGAGGAATCTCCGGCAAACACCGATCTACCGAAGCCCTGTCGAATCTGGACTGGAATCTGGATGAGTTTAGGGCGAGGAGTCCAGCGTCCAGCTCGGACATCGTTTGAAAGATGCCACCGTTCATCGGCTGTGGAATTCCTATGTCGATCACCCCTCAAAATTTCAGCTCGATCCGACTGTTCAAACTCCGGGAAACGTCCGATGACTGTATCAATTTTCAGATCTGTTTTCTGCACGAAAACGAATCCGACACGAGTTCATCTTTCTTCATGAACGGGGTATTGGACATCCTTATTGGAGGAATTTTTCTTAGGGTATTTTTGTGTTGTTCTCAAACACGTGCCCACAAATTTTAAAGCCTTTTCCGAGGTAATCTTCACCGTTGCGTTGGTGTCAAACCAGCCCAACAACGCTGCTCCACGGCTGCTGACCTGCGCTAAGACAGGTCGTCGCTTCATCGAGCCGAGGTCAACCTCACCGGATCATCACCTCGGCGAGCCGACCAAGAGCTCGGCATCACTAAGGCCAAGTAATTGCCAAAACCACATCGCCGCCCTGTGGATTGCACGGGTCGGGCGCGCCAGCATCACCGTGCGGTCACTTCATCAAGCCGGTATTGACCGCGTCACAAATTCTGACCTGCGTCGGCATCGCGACGCCGTCGCTTCTTCAAGCCGATGACCACCACGCCAACCTGCTTCGACATCTTGGCTGGCATGGGGGCTCCGACGTCACTTTACCGACCTGCTCCGTCACCTCGGCTAGACTGGGGGCTTCGCCATCTCTTCATCAACCTACTCCGGGGACTTCGGCGTCACCAGCCGACCAGCTTCGTCATGTTAGCTAGACCGGGGGTTTCGCCTCGCCATATCGACTGTGCTGCGTCGCCACTTCATCAATCCGAGCTCTTCGCTCGGGCACCTCGGGACCGGCTTGGGGGCTGGGAGCTCGACCCGCCGCAAGCTCGGTCCACGTCATCAACACTGAGCACATTAACCAGCTAAGTCGCATTCATGCTCAACTTTTTTAAATGTTCAATTTTTATTTGGCTCGACCAAGCATTATATTTGTGTTAAACCAAAAAGTTATTAGTTAAACACTTAGTTTGTTAAAAATGTTATTTGTTAAAAATGCTTCTTTTACCCAAGTTAACTGGGGGCTCTTAAATTTGTATGAGCCGTTTTATAATAAGTGTTTTCTTCTAAGTCGTTGGAAAGTATTTTTCTACCACTCCTTTCTCGACTCGAGTGTATGGTCAATAGCCGGATAGCCTGGTTTCTCTCTAAAGCCGCTCGAGTTTAGTTCGCTAAACTGGCCTGAGAAGCACTCCACCTTCGGGATAGGAGGTTGAAGCCGAAGGCTGACCCGCTTGAAGTCTTGAGATCGGATGTGTCATGTTAAAGCACGACGGAAGAACAAACTAATTGTAAGACCAATTTTCGGATTGGCACCAAAAAACCTGATTTACTTCGGACGTAAAGTTTTTGCATAAGCTTTTTGGTTTTTCGAGCTTATAACACTTTTAACTTATTTTATGTTTTCCTTTCAAGAGGCGGGACATCCTCTTGATCGAGGTGTTCCGCGTGATGGTTTTGCTTGGGAAATCTTTTTCGACCCGCAGTTCGACATCTTTTTGCCGAGCTGCACCTCGGCGTTGTCCAAACACACACAACACTTGAACAAGTTCCCGAGGAGATACGATCCTAGGGTTGGCCATGTGCCCAACCCAAGTCTCGGGGGCTACTGCATTGATTGACTCAATGTAGTAAATTTCAAAGTGCAATATGGCTTTCGAGGAGATTACGATCCTTAGGTTGGTCGGCCGCACCCAACTTGAGTCTCGGGGGCTACTGCACACCGCGTTTTAATTCCTAAAGTATGCTGCCGAGCAAGGAATCGACCTGAGTCTCAGGGGCTACTCGGATCAGCGGTTTTATTTCATCCTTCAGGTGCATCTCGGATTTTAGGCCGACACACACCTTGAGGGCTACTGGCTATACATCTCGGCAGAGAATAAATTGCACCAATTGAAAATATATCCGCAAAAAATTAGCCCACGGCCGAGGTGGTGCATGCTACTTGTAGCTTGCGTTGGTATTTCCCCGAAGAGGAAGGGATGATGCAGCACAGTAGAGATAAGTATTTCCCTCAATTATGAAACCAAGGTTATCGAACCAGTAGGAGAATCACACATTACCTAGTAAGCAGTACCTGCACACAAACAACAAATCCTTGCACCCAACGCAAACAAGGGGTTGTCAATCCCTTGGCGGTAAGATTGCAAGATTAAATTGTATTTGATAGATTGATAGATTGCAGCAAAAATACTAAATAAAATAAATAAAATAAAATGGCAGCAATATTTTTAGGGTTTTAGTAATATGATTTTGATAGACCCGGGGGCCATAGATTTCACTAGAGGCTTCTCTCGAGAAAATAGCATACAATGGGTAGACAAATTACTGTTGGGCAATTGATAGAAAAGCAAATAATCATCACGATATCCAAGGCAATGATCATGTATATAGGCATCACGTCCAAGATTAGTAGACCGACTCCTGCCTGCATCTACTACTATTACTCCACACATCGACCGCTATCCAGGATGCATCTAGTGTATTAAGTCCATAAGAACGGAGTAATGCCTTAAGAACGATGACATGATGTAGACAAGACAAACTCACGAATTAATAAACCCAATGAATAGATCCCATCTTTTTACCCTTAGTAGCAACGATACATACGTGTCATGTCCCTTTCTGTCACTGGGATTGAGCACCGCAAGATCGAACCCACTACAAAGCACCTCTTCCCATGGCAAGATAAATCAACTTAGTTGGCCAAACCAAATCAATAGATCGGAGAAGAAATACGAGGCTATAATAATCATGCATAAAAGAGTGCAGCAAAGACTCAAATAATTTCATGGATAATCTGATCATAAACTCACAATTCATCGGATCCCAACAAACACACCGCAAAGGAAGATTACATCGGATAGATCTCCAAGAACATCAAGGAGAACATTGTATTGAACATCAAAAAGAGAGAAGAAGCCATCTAGCTACTGCCTATGGACCCGAAGGTCTGTGGTAAACTACTCATGCATCATCGAAGACGCAGCAAGGTTGATGTAGACCTCCTCCGTGATCGATTCCCCCTCCGGCAGATTACCGGAGAAGGACCCCAGATGGGATTTCTCTGGAACAGAGGCTTGCGGCGGCGTAAAAAGTATTTCATGGACTCCCCCGAGGGTTTCTGATTTTTCTGGAATTTATAGTGCTGGAATTAGGTCAAACGGAGCTTGGTGGGGCCCACGAGGCATCAGGGCGCGCGTGACCCCCCCCGGCGTGCCCTGGTGGCTCGTGGGGCCCACCAAGGTCTTCTGGCCTCCCCTCGAAGCTTCTGGTATTCTTCTTGCCCAAGAAAAAATCTCCAAAAAGTTTCACTGTATTTGGACTTCGTTTGATATTGATTTTCTGTGAAACAAAAACAGGGCAGAAAACAGCAACTGGCACTGGGCACTAGGTTAATAGGTTAGTCTCCAAAAATGATATAAAATTGCTGTAAATGATTATAAAAACATCCAAGATTGATATTATAATAGCATGGAACAATCAAAAATTATAGATATGTTGGAGACGTATCAGCATCCCCAAGCTTAATTCCTGCTCGTCCTCGAGTAGGTAAATGATAAGAACGGAATTTTTGATGTGGAATGCTGCCTAACATATTTATCACATATTCTTTTCCTTTTTGTAGCATGGACATTGGACTCATATGATTCAAAGCAATAGTCTATAATTTGACATGAAAACATAGATACTCAAGCATACTAACAAGCAACCATGTCTTTCAAAATATCAACGCTAAAGAAAGTTATCCCTAGCCCATTATGCTTCATCATTGATCCACTCATGAAACACACTCAAATATTAGCTACAACCAATGCACAAGTATGACAATAGTGTTCTCTAGTTGGTGCTTTTGTAAGGGAAGATGGAGACTCAAGAAAAATAAAAATTACATAAAAGTAAATAGATAGGCCCTTCGCAGAGGGAAGCAGAGATTTGTCAAATGTGCCAGAGCTCAAAGCTGAAATTAAAGAGATAAAAAATATTTTGGGAGGCATGCTTTTCCTTTCAACGAAAACGAATGAGAATTCCCAATATCTTCCATGCTACATACATCATAGGCGGTTCCCAAACAGAAAATAAAGTTTATTCCTTTCCACCAATTTTTTCACAATCCATGGCTAGCCGTATCCACGGGTGCCCTCCATACCATCACTTTACAAGGAATTTATTATTGTGATCACATAAGATTTTTCATTTCATTTCATTTCACATTTCGGGACTGGGCATCCCTATTACCGCCACACTCTCGTGCAATGAAAAGTGAATAAACACTCATCTTGAGAATAACACACCTAGCATGGAAGATATTGGCTACCCCCTTCTGCTTCATGAGCGGTACGGGCACACAAAACAGAAAAATTATTTTGAAATTTAGAGTTGGCACACGCAAATTTACTTGGAACGGCAATGGAATACCGCATATAGGTAGATATAGTGGACTCATAAGGCAAAACTGGTTTTAAGGATTTTGGATGCACAAGCAGTATTTCCGCTTAGTACAAATGAAGGCTAGCAAAAGATTGAGAAGCAACCAACCAAAAAACGAAAACGGTCATAAACATGCATTGAACATAACCAACACCAAATAATGCACCATAGTAGGATATAACTTCATTGCATAACTATTGACTTAACGTGCTTGCATAGGGAATCACAAACCTTAACACTAATATTCTTACTTAAGCACAATTACTCACTAACATGGCTTCACATATCATCATTTCCATATCGTAAAACTATTGCAAGGAATCACTTGTCATATCAAATGATCTATATGAAAGTTTTTATCTATATCCCTCTTGAATATTCATCACTTTGGGACCAATTGCATAACTTGTGCAAATTACCGTTACTATCATCATCTCTCAAAAAGATTTAAGTGAAGCATGAGAGTGCAAATATTTCTTCAAAATTTCAATCTTAACAATTCTCAAAATAATATAAGTGAAGCACGAGAATTCATTTCTTCAAAATTTTAATCAAGTCAATTCTCAAAATGATATAAGTGAAGCATGAGAATTTATTTCTACAAAATTTCAATCAACTCTCAAAATAATATAAGTGAAGCATGCGAGTTTATTTCTACAAAATTTCAGTCAACTCTCAAAATAATATAAGTGAAGCATGAGAGTTTATTTCTACAAAATTTCAGCCACCACCATGCTCAAAAGGATTTAAGTGAAGCACTAGAGCAACTGCCTAGCTCAAAAAATTTAAGTGAAGCACATAGAGTATTCTACAAATTATGATGATAACGTGTGGCTCTCTCAAAATAGGTGTGTGCAGCAAAGATGATTGTGACAAACTAAAAAGCAAACAAAGCAAAGACTCATATCATACAAGACGCTCCAAGCAAAACACATATCATTTGACGAATAAAAATATAGCTCCAAGTAAAATTACCGATGGTCGGTAGAATAAAGAGGGGATGCCTTCCGGGGCATCCCCAAGCTTAAACGCTTGAGTCTTCCTTGAATATTACCTTGGGGTGCCTTGGGCATCCCCAAGCTCAGGCTTTTGCTACTCCGTATTCCTTCATCCATCGTGATCTCACCCAAAACTTGAAAACTTCAATCACACAAAACTCAACAAAACCTTCGTGAGATCCGTTAGTATAACAAAACAAATCACTACTATAAGTACTGTTGCAAACCCATTCATATTTTATTTTTGCATTATACCTACTGTACTCTAACTTCACCATGGCTTATACCCCCCGATACAATCCATAGATTCATCAAAACAAGCAAGTAGTGCATCAAAAACAGAATCTGTCAAAAACAGAACAGTCTGTAGCAATCTATTTAAAAGACATACTTCTGTAACTCCAAAAATTCTGAAATATTAGGACAACGTGGACAATTCATATACCAATACTGTGTAAAAATTTCAGAGTTTTATGATGCTCCAGTACAGAAAAAAAATTCGGGCACTGGACGCAAAACTTTTTGTTTTCCAAACAGCATCAATTATACTATCTTCCAATCATCCCAAAGGTATTACTTGGCACAAACACTAATTAAAAACATAAAAACACTATCATAACAGTAAAAACACACCATAACAGAAATTTATAACAAAAATTTATTTTATTCATTGGGTTGCCTCCCAACAAGCGCTATTGTTTTATGCCCCTAGCTAGGCATAATGCATAATTTCAAGTGTTGTCATCTTTCAAGTTGATTCCATAAGTGGCCCTCATAATTGATTCATATGGTGCTTTAATTTTCTTTCTAGGTAAGTGTTCCATACCCTTCTTTAATGGAAACTGAAATTTTATATTCCCTTCTTTCATATCAATAACGGCACCTATAGTTCGTAGGAACAGTCTACCAAGTATTATAGGGCAAGAAGAATTGCATTCAATATCAAGAACAATAAAATAAACGGGCACATAATTTCTATTTGCAAGGATAAGCACATCATTAATTCTTCCCAAGGGCTTTTTAGTAGTAGAATCCGCAAGATGCAAATTAAGAGAGCATTCATCTATATTGGTAAAACCTAGCACATCACATAGAGATTTTGGAATTGTGGAAACGCTAGCACCCAAATCACATAAAGCATTGCACTCATAGTTTTTAATCTTAACTTTAATGGTGGGTTCCCATTCATCATATAATTTTCTAGGAATTGAATTTTCTAGTTCAAGCTTTTCTTCTAACGCTTTCATCATGGCTTCTACTAGTTGTTTAGTAAAAGCTTTGTTTTGCTCATAAGCGTTGGGTGAATTTAACATGGATTGTAACAAAGAAATACACTCAATCAAAGAGCAATTATCTTAATTAAAATCTTTGTAATCCAAAGTAGTGGGCACATCACTATGTAAAGTTTTTACCTCTCCAAACCCACTTTTAGTACTTTTCTTATCAAGATTTTCACCCTCCGAATTATGGGGACGCTCTTTATCTAAAGTTGACTCTTCTTCAGTACCTTTTTCATCAAGTTTAATATTGCTACATAAAGAATCAATAGATGAAACACCAATCATTTTAATATCCTCATCATTACTACGATAGAAACCGGGAGGAATCACTTTTTCTAAAAATTCTCGTTTAGCTCTTAGCATGGCGGTTCGTTTCTTACTTTCATCCATGGAGACATATAAAGCTTTGATTGATTCACTAATATCAATTTTAGGTGGCAAAATTTTAGTCTTAAGATTTTCCACATCATGAATAATTCTATCGATGCTCCTAGACATATCATCAATTTTACTCAACTTTTCTTCTATCGTAGTGTTGAAAACTTTTTGAGCGTTAATAAATTCTTTAATATTACTTTCAAGATCATAAGGTATCCTATTATTATTGTAGGAATTACCATAAGGATTGCCATAATTGTTAGAGGAATTTCCAGGAAACGGTCTAGCGTTGAAATTACCTCTATAAGCATTACTATTAAAATTGTTTCGTGAGACAAAATTCACATCTACGGGATCATTATTTTGCTCAATCAAAGTGGACAAAGGCACATCATTAGGATCAATAGGAACATTTTTACTAGCAAACAATTTCATAAGAGCATCAACTTTATCACTCAAGGTATTAATTTCTTCAACGGAATTCACCTTTTTACTAGTAGGAGTTCTTTCAGTATGCCATTGTGAATAATTTGCCATAATATTATCAAGCAATTTAGTAGCTTCACCCAAAGTAATTTCCATAAACGTACCACTCGCGGCGGAATCTAAAAGATTTCTAGAGACAAAATTCAATCCCGCATAAAATTTTTGTATGATCATCCATAAATTTAAACCATGAGTAGGGCAATTTCTTATCAGTAATTTCATCCTCTCCCAAGATTGGGCAACATGTTCATGATCAAGTTGCTTAAAATTCATAATTTGATTTCTTAGAAAAATAATTTTCGCGGGAGGAAAATACTTAGTAATAAAAGCATATTTACACCTATCCCAAGAATCGATACTATTTCGTGGTAAAGATGAGAACCAAATTTTAGCACGATCCCGCAATGAGAACGGGAATAATTTCAATTTCACAATATCATTGTCCACATCTTTTTTCTTTTGCATGTCACACAATTCTACGAAAGTATTAAGATGGGATGCGGCATCTTCATTAGGACTACCGGAAAATTGATCTTTCATAACAAGATTTAGCAAAGCGGCATTAATATCACAAGTCTCCGCACTAGCGGCAGGAGGAGCAATCGGAGTACTAATAAAATCATTATTATTAGTATTGGAAAAATCACACAATTTGGTATTTTCTTGAGACATCGTGGCTACGCAAATAAAATAGCAAACAAGCAAACTAGAAAAAAGGCAAAAAGGCAACGGAAAATATTTTTGTATTTTTGTAAAAATGTTTTAGAAGTGGGGGAGATGAAAACAAGAGGCAAATGGCAAATAAAGTAAATGCAAGGAGATGAGTGTTTGTGCAAAGGTACTTGATAAAAGTTGATGATGTCTCCCCGGCAACGGCGCCAGAAATTCTTCCTGCTACTTGTAGCTTGCGTTGGTATTTCCCCGAAGAGGAAGGGATGATGCAGCACAGTAGAGATAAGTATTTCCCTCAATTATGAAACCAAGGTTATCGAACCAGTAGAAGAATCACACAACACCTAGTAAGCAGTACCTGCACACAAACAACAAATCCTTGCACCCAACGCAAACAAGGGGTTGTCAATCCCTTGGCGGTAAGATTGCAAGATTAAATTGTATTTGATAGATTGATAGATTGCAGCAAAAATACTAAATAAAATAAATAAAAGAAAATGGCAGAAATATTTTTAGGGTTTTAGTAATATGATTTTGATGGACCTGGGGGCCATAGATTTCACTAGAGGCTTCTCTCGAGAAAATAGCATACGGTGGGTAGACAAATTACTGTTGGGCAATTGATAGAAACGCAAATAATCATGACGATATCCAAGGCAATGATCATGTATATAGGCATCACGTCCAAGATTAGTAGACCAACTCCTGCCTGCATCTACTACTATTACTACACACATCGACCGCTATCCAGCATGCATCTAGTGTATTAAGTCCATAAGAACGGAGTAATGCCTTAAGAACGATGACATGATGTAGACAAGACAAACTCACGAATTAATAAACCCAATGAATAGATCCCATCTTTTTACCCTTAGTAGCAACGATACATACGTGTCATGTCCCTTTCTGTCCCTGGGATTGAGCACCGCAAGATCGAACCCACTACAAAGCACCTCTTCCCATGGCAAGATAAATCAACTTAGTTGGCCAAACCAAATCAATAGATCGGAGAAGAAATACGAGGCTATAATAATCATGCATAAAAGAGTGCAGCAAAGACTCAAATAATTTCATGGATAATCTGATCATAAACTCACAATTCATCGGATCCCAACAAACACACCGCAAAGGAAGATTACATCGGATAGATCTCCAAGAACATCAAGGAGAACATTGTATTGAACATCAAAAAGAGAGAAGAAGCCATCTAGCTACTGCCTATGGACCCGAAGGTCTGTGGTAAACTACTCACGCATCATCGGAGAGGCAGCAAGGTTGATGTAGAGCCCCTCCGTGATCGATTCCCCCTCCGACAGATTACCGGAGAAGGACCCCAGATGGGATCTCTCTAGAATAGAGGCTTGCGGCGGCGTAAAAAGTATTTCATGGACTCCCCCGAGGGTTTCTGATTTTTCTGGAATTTATAGTGCTGGAATTAGGTCAAACGGAGCTTGGTGGGGCCCACAAGGCATCAGGGCGCGCCTGCCCCCCAGGCGCGCCCTGGTGGCTCGTGGGGCCCACCAAGGTCTTCTGGCCTCCCCTCGAAGCTTCTGGTATTCTTCTTGCCCAAGAAAAAATCTCCAAAAAGTTTCACTGTATTTGGACTTCGTTTGATATTGATTTTCTGTGAAACAAAAACAGGGCAGAAAACAACAACTGGCACTGGGCACTAGGTTAATAGGTTAGTCTCCAAAAATGATATAAAATTGCTGTAAATGATTATAAAAACATCCAAGATTGATATTATAACAGCATGGAACAATCAAAAATTATAGATACGTTGGAGACGTATCAGTGCACCACCTCGGAAGCAGTCCGGCGTAAAGCTCGGATGCAAGTGGCTGACTCCATAGAGGGCATTTTCGGCATTAAGCTCGGCTGAACTCCTTCAAAAAAATTTCAAACCAAGGTGATCATTGACACCTCGGATGCAGACCGGCATTGGAGCTCGGCTGCAAAAAGTCACCTCGGATGCAGTCCGGCGATGGAGCTCGGACGCAAGAGGACACCGCTGCACGGGAAAAAGCTTCGAACCCGAGGTGCAGCGTAAAAAATAACAAGGCATTGATAAAAAGTCAGGAACTTAAAGGGGCTCCTCGGATGCCCGACGTGTGAGCTCTTTGGATACACCTCGATGATCCTCAAGATCAGAGATGGGAAGATTTGTTGAACCAACTTTCAAGACCGATGACCGAATACGAAGAACAACTCATAAGAACCGAGGAGCGTCCCCAACTTGAACACCGGTTCAGGGGGCTACTGACGGTGTCCTAGACTAGGGGGTACTCACCACGTCGTCTCCCGACCAGGTGGATCGGGCCGATGACCCCTATCACGGTTCACTAATGGGCCACTTCGGGCAGCCCATGACATATACGAGGAAGATTCCACAAGACTTGGTGATCAAGATAAGGACTCGTCTCCACCGACGTAGCCGACTAGGACTCTTGTTATCATAGGCCTCTGGTACATTATATAAGCCGAGGCCAGGCTAGTCGATAGAATAGGATATAGACCTCAACGCAATCTCATTCTCCTAGCCTTAGGACTAGGTCATACGATCTCGAGGTAGATCAACTCTGTACTTGATACTTCTCCATCAATATAAACAAGAGCAGGACGTAGGGTTTTACCTCCATCAAGAGGGCCCGAACTTGGGTAAACATCGTCTCCCTGTTCCTGTTACCATCTGTCCGAGATCCACTGCTCGGGACCGCCTACCCCGAGGTCTGCCGGTTTTTACACCGACAGGTAGTATTTCACCCAGATTTATTGATTCAACACAAGGGGAGCCAAAGAATATTTGCAAGTATTAGCAGTTGAGTTGTCAATTCAACCACACCTGGAGAACTAAATATCTGCAGCAAAGTGTTTAGTAGCACAATAGTATGATAGTTTCAATAGAAGTAGCAACAGTAGCAACAGTAACAGAGACAGTAACAGTAGCAGTTTTGTAGTGATTGTAACAACAGCAGTAGCGAAAGTAACTTAGCAAAGATCAATATGCGAAAAGTGTTAGCATTGGATCGGTGATGGATAATTATGTTGGATGACATTCATCATATAACAGTCACAACCTAGGGCGATACACAATAGCTCCAATTCATCAATGTAATGTAGGCATGTATTCCGTATATAGTCATACGTGCTTATAGTAAGAACTCGCATGACATCTTTTGTCCTACCCTCCCGTGGCAGCGGGGTCCATATGGAAATCTAAGGGATATTAAGGCCTCCTTTGAATAGAGAACCGGAACAAAGCATTAACACATAGTGAATACATGAACTCCTCAAACTACGGTAATCACCAGAAAGAATCCCAATTATTGTCACCTAGGGGTATGCGGATCATAACACGTAATAGGTGCATACAACTTGCAAGATAGGATCAAGAACACAAATATATTCATGAAAACATAAAGGTTTCAGATATGAAATCATGGCACTCGGGCCCTAGTGACAAGCATTAAGCATAGCAAAGTCATAGCAACATCAATCTCAGAACATAGTGGATACTAGGGATCAAAGCCCTAACAAATTGACTTGATTACATGATAAATCTCATCCAACCGATAACCGTCCAGCAAGCCTACAGAGAAATTACTCACACACGGTGGTGAGCATCTTGAAATTGGTGATGGAGGATGGTTGATGATGACGACGGCGTCGAACGCCCCTCTCCGGAGCCCCGAACAGACTCCAGATCATCCCTCCCGATGAAGAACATGAGGCGGCGGCGGCTTCGTATCGTAAAACGTGATGAAACTTCTTCTCTTATTTTTTTCTCAGGGAAAGTGAATTTATAGTGTTGGAATTAGGTCAGACGGACTCCTATGGGCCCCACAAGGCATCAGGGCGCGCCCCATGGGGGAGGTCGCGCCCTGTTGCCTTGTGGGCAACAGGTGGCCCCTCTTCTGCTGATTCTTGCGCCAGTAATTTTTATTTATTCCATAAAAAATCTCCAAAAAGTTTCGTCCAATTTCGAGAACTTTGATTTCTGCACAAAAACAACACCATGGTAGTTCTGCTGAAAACAACGTCAGTCTGGGTTAGTTTCATTCAAATCATGCAAATTAGAGTCCAAAACAAGAGCAAAAGTGTTTGGAAAAGTAGATTCGATGGAGATGTATCATCGCCCGCGAGCCGGCTTGTTCAAACAGCCACTGTCGTGCTCTGACTCGGCATATCAGACTTCTCCTTCTTCTGACGAATCCAGCGCCACCCAGGTGCCGGCTTTCAACATCAACAAAGGGTAAGATTGTGTAGGGACTTTGTCAATTGTCAACATGTTCTGTTTATGTATTGATCATTGTATCTTTGCTATTTCAGTGCCAAAGCCTTTACAAAGAAGAAGGCAAGCAGGTCCTCTGCCATCATGACCAACACTGAGGGGGAAAATCCTTCTCATGATGCAATCATGGACAACACAGACGTCCAGAACGACCGGGCTGGCGACGAAGAACCGCCTCTGCAGGAGAGAATAGCAAGCCCTGCCCATGCTCCGACTCCTCCCCCCTGTTGAAGAGAAGGAAGAAGAAACTCCAACACCAGAACAACCGGCTGTAACGGCTCAAGATGATGTGACCATCACTGGTGAAGCCCATAGTACACCTCTAGAGACCTCGACTGCCTTAGCTAAAATCATAGCAAAGGACGAGTCACCAATAAAAGATAAGGGGAAAGCCAGTCTTCATTTTCAGCCTTTTGAAGATCAAGATGTGGATTCCCTACATCAAAATTTTCTGACCCGGCTGTCTGAGAGCCGGGATACGGAGGCAGCTATGATAAATAGCTTGAAAAGGAAATATGAGGTAAATCTTATTGCTTCCTCATTTATGTATATATATGTAGCCTCCAAATCTTAAGTAAAGATATTTAGTGATTTGCTTGAGATTTGCTGGAACTTTAACTCAGAACAAACCTTTAGCTGTAGTCATCTGTAGCTCCCAAGCACCGGGTTACTATGTAATAGTAGGCTGGGGCTTTGCATATATGAACTGTAATAGGAGCAAGTGGTAGCCCCCAAGGGCCGGCTCATCATCATGTGATGGGCTGGGTCTTAAATTTAAAATGACCATGCATTAGCCCCCAAGTGCCGTGTTGCATGCTTGCAGCGACATGGGACTTCATACTTTTTGGTAACTTGAATTTGCACTATGTAGCCCCCAAGTGTCGGGTCGTGCGCCTGCGGCGACTCGGGACTTCAAACTAATTTTGATTGAGAAGCAAATATCCTGTAGCCCCCAAGTGTCGGGTCAGCTGCCTGCGGCGACTTGGGACTTCCAATATCTGTTAATAACTTGTATATAATTTTGCAGGATATGCTGAAACAATCTGAGTCTCGGATTGCCGGCTTGCAAGAAGAGGTGGCAGCAGAGAAGAAATTACGAGAGACAGCTAAAAAGCTGTCCTCAGATTTTGAAGAATCGCTGGCCACCTGCACGGAGAATTTGGAGAAGGCCAAGACCGAGTTCTGGAATGAGAGAGCCGCTCTGGTGAAGCGTGCTGAGGAGGCCGAGTTAAAACTCGAGCCAGTTACTCAAGAGCTTCAAACGCTGAAGGGTCATATAACCCAAATGTGAATAGCCATCTTTGGTAAGTGCCATTCCTTCTTGTATTGACTCGGCAAAATATCCGGGTTACTGACATGACTTTTTTCTATTGATAGGTAGAAGAAGCCATAATGTGATGGGGCTTCCACTTATTAAGCTGAAAGCCATCTATAAGTTCCTTGAACAGCTGTATGTGGGCGCCGCCAAGTGCTTTATGGCGGTGAAGAATACCAAGTCTCCTCCATATCGGATCATGGAAATGATTAAGGAGTTCTCCACCGTGTCAGAATGGATTGCCGAGTTAAAAATATCTGCTTGCCGGCAAGGAGCCATGAGTGCATTGACTTTGGCCAGAGCATATCATCCAGAGATGGATCCGGCTCTTCTGGCGGACGGGTTCCCGGAGCTGAAGGAGGATGATTCCGAATTTACTCAGGAGGATTACCTTCGCTGCGTGTGGGCGATTCGTCCCGCAGCCACGAAGATTGCAGATGAGCTTGATTTATCCAAATTCCAAGTCGGCTACAACAAAGATGGGAAACGCGACAACATACCTAAACCGCAACCCGTCGAGCTCAACCCGCCATGTAAGCAAGCTTTCGACTCAGATGTCAACACTTTAGATGTGCTCAATGAAGAGATGGTATTTGAGGCTTTATCTGCAATCCAGTGGGTGGACGAAAGCCCCCGGACCAATGAAGCGGTTGATGAGGCGGCGACGAAAAACCTTGCAGAGCTGGCACAAGTCAACCCGGCTGCCAGTGGAGCTGAAGGCAACGTCAACCCAGAAAATCTATCTGCCGGGTCTCAGCCAACAACAACGCCGCAAGTTTGAATTCTGTGTGAAATTTTGATATTGGAAATAGCCCAGCTGTGGCTTGTAAAAACTGTTGGTCTTTGAAAAAACCTCTTGTAAAGCTGCCAGTGCCATCGAGCACTTGATATTTTGTGCTAAAAACTTGGTTAACTGTTGAATGAATGAACTCCAGTCCATAGTTGCCTTACAACCCGACATTGTGATAATATAATACTTCCTTGTATGAATCATGAGACCCGGTTGCTGTGCAACTCGGCAACTTCAATGACTGTCTGATTTCTCAAATATGAGTGCTTGGTGTCAAACCAGAAACTGTGGTTGCTGTGCAACCTGACAATTCATGTTGCCATTGTAATTGATGAGACCCGGCCTTTCTGGAAATTAGGCCGGCTTCTGCAAAATGATGTAATATGTACAAATGATTGTAATATAAATGCAAAGCACTATATGACATGCTAAACATAGTAATGCAAACTGTAAAACTAAAAAGCCGGCTTTCGAGGCACGACATAAAGACCGACATTCGAGGCTCGAGTCTAAATTTGCTTTCCAGTGGAAGCAGGCCTTGTAGCCTCTTTTGGTTTGTCCTAGCTCTCTGAAAGCTGGCTCTCACGTGACTTAAACCAGTGTTTTAACTTTGATGAGTTCAGGGTCATAAATGTGATTGACTCATCAACCGTTCAACCGGGTCACCTTTTGTGAGTAGCATCAAGCTAATAGGCAGGTATAACCAAGTATATAATTGCATATGCCAGGTTAAGAGGGATGTTAATAGCTAAACTCGATGAGTTGGAAGCCCCCAAGTAACCAATGATCAAAGAATAAAGACTCAACACACAGCTTTTTGAGGCAAAACGACAAACTCTATTATCCAGAGATGCCGGCTTTATCATTATATATATATATATATATATATATATATATATATATATATATATATATATATATATATATATATATATATATATACATACATGATGATGGTATGTACAGAAGACACTGCCAACTCTGTGACTTAGGTATAATATGGCCGAAGTGTTGGAAATATGCCCTAGAGGCAATAATAAAATGGTTATTATCATATTTCCCTTTCATGATAAATGTTTGTTATTCATGATAGAATTGTATTGACCGGAATCTTAAATACATGTGTGAATATATAAACTATACCGTGTCCCTAGTAAGCCTCTACTAGACTAGCTCGTTGATCAAAGATGGCTATGGTTTCCTGACCATAGACATGAGTTGTCATTTGATAACGGGATCACATCATTAGGAGAATGATGTGATGGACAGACCCAACCGTAAGCTTAGCATCAGATCATTTAGTTATTTGCTACAGCTTTCTTTATGTCAAGTATCAGTTCCTTAGACCATAAGATCATGTCACTCCCGGATACCGGAGGAATAGCTTGTGTTCTATCAAACGTCACTTTGTAACTGGGTGATCATAAAGGTGCTCTACAGGTATCTCGGAAGGTGTTTGTTGAGTTGCATGGATCGAGACTGGGATTTGTCACTCCGTGTGATGGAGAGATATCTCTGGGCCCTCTTGGTAATACAACATCACAAGAAGCTTCATGTGACTAATGAGTTTAGTCACGGGATCTTGTATTATGGAATGAGTAAAGAGACTTGCCGGTACCAGATTGAACTAGGTATGGAGATACCGACGATCGAATCTCGGACAAGTAACATATCGCCGGACAAAGGGAATTGCATACGGGATTAACTGAATCCTCGACATCGGGGTTCAACCGATAAAGATCTTTGTGGAATATGAAGGAACCAATATGGGCATCCAGGTCCCGCTATTGGTTATTGACCGGAGACGTGTCTCGGTCATGTCTACATGATTCTCGAACCCGTAGGGTCGCACGCTTAACGTTCGGTAGCTCTAGGGTAGTAATGAGATATTAACATTGGTGACCGAAGGTTGTTCAGAGTCCCGGATAAGATCCCAGACATCACGAGGAGCTCCGAAATGGTCTGGAGGTAAAGATTTATGTATGGGAAGTCATATTTTGGGTTCCGGAAAAAGTTCGGTTTTTTCCGGTATTGTACCGGGAAGGTTCTAGAATGTTCCAGAGTGGGGCCCACCTGCATGGGGGGACCCACATGGACGTGGGTAGTGGGGAAAGACCCCACACCCCTGGTCTAGGCGCACCAAGATCCCCGCTTACAAGGAATAGGATCATATCCCGAAGGGATAAGATCAAGATCCCTAAAAAGGGGATAGCGATCGGTGGGGAAAGGAAAGGAGGTATTTCCTTCCTCCCCCCTTGACCAACGACCCTAGGGGCTTGGAGGGCAAGCCACCAGCCCCCTCCATGCCTATATATACTGGGGAGGCACATGAGGAGCTGCAACCTTCCACCCTTGCCCGTCTCCCTCACGTTACACCTCCTCCACCTCGCGCAGACGCTTGGCGAAGTCCTGCTGCAGTTCCGCTGCTGCCACCACCACCACGCCATCGTGTTGGATCAAGAAGGAGAGGACGCCACCGAGCGGTACGTGTGCTAAACTCGGAGGTGTCGTCCGTTCGGCACTAGATTGGATTGGATTGTGATTGGATCGCGACGAGTACGACTACATCAACCGCGTTACATACGCTAACGCTTTCGGTCTACAAGGGTACGTAGACACACTCCTAGGTTAGATCTTGGGTGTTCGTAGGAATTTTTTTTATTTCCATGCTTCGTTCCCCATCAGTGGTATCAGAGCTAGGTCTATGCGTAGATGATATGCACGAGTAGAGCACAAAGTTGTTGTGGGCGTTGATGTTCAGATTGCTTACCTTCCTTGACTTATTTGGATTCGGCAGTATTGTGAGATGAAACAACTCGAACCAACCTTACTTGTACTCGCACAAGAGACCGGTTCCACTGACTGACATGCAACTTGTATTGCATAAAAGTGGCTTTGTGGGTGTCTGTCTCTCCCACTTTAGTTGAATCTGATTTGACAAAGGCGGTCCTTGTAGAAGGTTAAAAGGCAACTTGTATATCACCATTGTGGTTTGCGTAGATAAGAACGGTTCTTATAGGTTGCCCTAGCAGCCACGTAAAAATTGCAACAACAAAGTAGAGGATGTCTAACTTGTTTTTGCAGGGCATGTTGTGATGTGGTATGGCCAAAACGTGATGTGATATATGTTGTTGTATGAGATGATCATGTTTTGTAATAGGTTCACGACTTGCATGTCGATGAGTACGGCAACCGGCAGGAGCCATAGGGTTGTCTTTAATTTATTGTATGACCTGCGTGTCAATGATTAAAAACCATGCAATTGCTTTCCTTTATCACTATGAGTTAGCAATAGTTGGCGGAGACAACCACATGACGGCACGATGATGGAGATCATGGTGTCATGCCGGTGACGATGGAGATCATGCCGATGCTTTGAAGATGGAGATCAAAAGCACAAGATGATAATGGCCATATCATGTCACATATTGATTGCATGTGATGTTTCTCTTTTTATGCATCTTAATTTGCTTAGGACGACGGTTGCATTATAAGATGATCCCTTCACTTAATTTCAAGATAAAAGTGTTCTCCCTAAGTATGCACCATTGCGAAAGTTCGTCGTTTCGAAGCACCTCATGATGATCGGGTGTGATAGACTCTACGTTCGCATACAATGGGTGTAAGCCAGTTTTACACATGCAGAATACTTGGGTTAAACTTGACGAGCCTAACACATACAGACATGACCTCGGAACACGGAGGACCGAAATGTCGAACATGAGTCATATAGTAGATATGATCAACATGGAGATGTTCACCATTGATGACTGCCCCATCTCACGTGATGATCGGACATGGGTTAGTTGATTTGGATCATGTATCACTTAGACAACTTGAGGGATGTTGATTTAAGTGGGAGTTCACTAGTAATTTGATTAACTGAACCAATTATCATGAACATAGTCTAAAGGTCTTTGCAAAATTATGTTGTAGGTCAATAGCTCGCGCTGTAGCTCCCCTGAATTTTAATGCGTTCCTTGAGAAAGCTAAGTTGAAAGATGATGGAAGCAACTATGCGGACTAGGTCTGTAATCTAAGGATTATCCTCACTGCTGCACAGAAGGCTTATGTCCTTGATGCACCACTTGGTGATGCACCCCCTCCAGCGTCATCTGTAGATGTTGTGAACGTCTGGCATACACGTACTAATGACTACACGATAGTTCAGTGCGCCATGCTTTACGATTAGAACTGGGGCTCCAAAGACGTTTTGAGCACCACAGAGCATAAGAGATGTTCCAAGAGCTGAAGTTGGTATTTCAGGCTCATGCCCGGGTTGAGAGGTATGACACCTCCAACAAGTTCTTTAGCTGCAAGATGGAGGAGAACAGCTCCGTTAGTAAGCACGTACTCGAAATGTCTGGGTACTACAACCGCTTGAATCAGTTGGAAGTTAATCTTCCTGATGAAGTAGTGATTGACAGAGTTCTCCAGTCACTACCACCAAGCTACAAGGGCTTCATGATGAACTATAATATGCAAGGGATGGAGAAGACGATCCCTGAGCTCTTCGCGATGCTTATGGCCGTGGAAGTAGAAATCAAGAAAGAGCATCAAGTGTTGATGGTCAATAAGACCACCAGTTTCAAGAAGAAAGGCAAGGGGAAGAAAGGGAACTTCAAGAAGAATGGCAAGCCAGTTGCCGCACCTATGAAGAAACCCAAGGCTAGACCCAAACCTGAGACTGAGTGCTTCTATTGCAAGGGGAATGGTCACTGGAAGCGGAACTGCCCCAAGTACTTGGCAGATAAGAAGGCTGGCAATGTCAACAAAGGTATATTTGATATACATGTTATTGATGTGTACCTTACTAGTGCTCGTAGTAGCACCTGGGTATTTGATACTGGTTCGGTTGCTAATATTTGTAACTCGAAACAGGAGCTGCGGAACAAACGGAGACTAGCTAAGGACGAGGTGACGATGCGCGTTGGAAATGGCTCCAAGGTTGATGTGATCGCCGTCGGCACACTCCCTCTACATCTACCTTCGGGATTAGTTTTAAACCTAAATAATTGTTATTTGGTGCCTGCGTTAAGCATGAACATTATATCTGGATCTTGTTTATTTCGAGACGGTTATTCATTTAAGTCAGAGAATAATGGTTGTTCTATTTATATGGATAATATCTTTTATGGTCATGCACCCCTTGTGAATGGTTTATTCTTGTTGAATCTCGATCGTAGTAATAAACATGTTCATAATATTGATGCCAAAAGATGCAAAGTTAATGATGATAGTACCACATACTTGTGGCACTACCGCTTAGGTCATATTGGTGTAAAGCGCATGAAGAAACTCCATGCTGATGGACTTTTGGAATCACTTGATTATGAATCATTTGAAACATGTGAACCATACCTTATGGGCAAGATGACTAAAACCCCGTTTTCCAGTACAATGGAGCGGGCAAGTGACTTATTGGAAATAATACATACCGATGTATGCGTTCCGATGAGTGTTGAAGCACGCAGTGGATATCGTTATTTTCGTACCTTCACAGATGATTTGAGTAGATATGGATATATTTACTTGATGAAACACAAGTCTGAAACATTTGAAAAGTTCAGGAAATTTCAGAGTGAAGGAGAGAATCATCGTAACAAGAAAATAAAATTTCTACGATCTGGTCATGGAGGAGAATACTTGAGTTACGAGTTTGGTGCACATTTAAGACAATGTGGAATTGTTTCACAACTAATGCCACCTGGAACACCATAGCGTAATGGTGTGTCCGAACATCGTAATCGTACTTTGTTTGATATGGTGCGATCTATGATGTCTCTTACCGATTTGCCACTATCGTTTTGGGGTTATGCATTAGAGACAACCGCATTCACTTTAAATAGGGCACCGTCTAAATCCGTTGAGACGACACCGTATGAGTTATGGTTTGGCAAGAAACCTAAGATGTCATTTCTAAAAGTTTGGGGATGCGACGCTTATGTCAAGAGGCTTCAGCCTGATAAGCTCTAACCCAAAGCGGAAAAGTGCGTCTTCATAGGATACCCTAAAGAGACCATTGGGTACACCTTCTATCACATATCCGAGGGCAAGATCTCTGTTGCCAAGAATGGGTCCTTTCTAGAGAAGGAGTTTCTCTCGAAAGAAGTGAGTGGGAGGAAAGTAGAACTTGATGAGGTAATCGTACCTTCTCTCGAACTGGAAAGTAGCACATCACAGAAGTCAGTTCCAGTGATGCCTACACCAACCGGAGAGGAAGCTAATGATGGTGATCATGAAACTTCGGATCAAGTTACTACTGAACTTCGTAGGTTGACCAGGACATGTTCCGCACCAGAGTGGTACAATAATCCTATCCTGGAAGTCATGTTGTTAGACAACGGCGAACCTACGAACTATGAAGAAGCAATGATGAGCCCGGATTCCGACAAATGGCTTGAGATCATGAAGCCAAGATAGGATCCATGTATGAGAACAAAGTATGGACTTTGGTAGACTTACCTGATGACCGGCAGGCCATTGAGAACAAATGGATCTTTAAGAAGAAGACAGCCGCTGATGGTAATTTCACCGTCTATAAAGCTCGACTTGTCGCAAAGGGTTTTCGACAAGTTCAAGGAGTTGACTACGATGAGACCTTCTCACCTGTAGCGATGTTGAGGTCTGTTAGGATTATGTTAGCAATTGCTGCATTTTACGATTATGAAATCTGGCAGACGGATGTGAAAACCCCGTTCCTTAATGGATTCCTTAAGGACGAGTTGTATATGATGCAACCGGAAGGTTTTATTGATCCTAAGGATGCTAATGAGGTGTGTAAGCTCCAGTGATCCATCTATGGACTGGTGCAAGCATCTCGGAGTTGGAATATACGCTTTGATGAGGTGATCAAAGCTTTTGGTTTTATACAAACTTATGGAGAAGCTTGTATTTACAAGAAAGTGAGTGGGAGCTCAGTAGCATTTCTAATAATGTATGTGGATGACATATTATTGATTGGAAATGATATAAAATTTCTGGAAAGCATAAAAGGTTATTTGAACAAGAATTTTTCAATGAAAGACCTGAGTGAAGCTGCTTACATATTGGGCATCAAGATCTATAGAGATAGATCAAGACGCCTAATAGGACTTTCGCAAAGCACGTACCTTGACAAGATTTTGAAGAAGTTCAAAATGGACCAGTCAAAGAAGGGGTTCTTACCTGTGTTGCAAAGTGTGAAGTTGAGTAAGACTCAAAGCCCGACCATGGCAGAAGAAAGAGAAAGGATGAATGTCACAACCCTAGTTTAGTATGCACTTGGGCTAGTCTTGCTTGTGGCATCATGTCTAAATTTCAATTAAATTTGAAATGGGGATTTAACAAACCCTAGCACCCCTCAGAAAAACTAGGATCAACTGAAAATAATTTCGATGAACCCAAAATGCCCTTCAGGAAAGTTCATGATTTTTGAATTGATTGAAAACCTCTGCCAAAAATGGTGCACATTTTTCTAGGTCATCTTGGATTTTTGAATTAGATCATAAAGTATTTGAATTTGGGCATTTAAATGCTATAAATATTTTAATTGCCCAAATAATTCTGGAAACAGTTGAGGGCTGTTGGAAATAATTCTAAATGTGCCCACAATTATTTTCAGGATTTTAGAAAATGGTTTAGTATTTTTGCTAAATCAAAAATAGAAAAGAAAATTAGAAAACATAAAGAAATAGAAAAGAGAGAGAGAGAGAGCACTGTACCTGGGCCACTTACCCGGCCAGCCCAGCCCACCAGCGCCGTCGTCCTCCTGGCGCCAGTCGGCCAGGCGCGTGGCCGACGCGCGCGCACGCACAACGCGCCACGCCACTAGGCCGCCTGCGTGCCTCCCGCGCCATGTCAACGACGCGATAGACCTCCTCGGTGCCGTCCGCATCGAGCCGACCCGCTTACTCCTCCCCATCGCCTCTCCCTCGCTTCTGCATCGCCATGGCCGAAGCCGCAGCTCGCCCGCCGCCGTGAACCGCGCAGCCACCGCCTCCCCCTCGACCCCTCGCCGTGTCAGAGAGCCTCGCCACCGTCGCCTACGTCTCTCCGTTGGCTCATGCGACGCCGGACGCCCTGCATCGCTGGCCGCCTTGTCTTCTTCTCTGTTTGGCCACCGAGATCGCCTCCGTCGTTCCGCTCGCTCCGGCGCCTCCCCGAGCTCGCTAAGCTGCTCGCCGTGACCACCGTGAGCGTCTACCCCGAACCCCCCTCTCCGTTTTCTCCTTTGCACGCCGTAGCCGTCGCCTCACTCGTGGCCGAGCACGCCGCCGCCTGTGCTCGCCGCCGTAGATGCTTCGGTGACCATTTGGTCCCGGGCACGTGTCCACCGAGCTCGCTGCGCTGCGTAGGTGCCGTAGGAGCTAACCCCGCTTCGCGAAAGCCGCCGTAGCCGCGATCCCGCGCACGCCCGAGCTCCGGCCGCCGCTGCCGAGCTCGTTGCCGTCGCCTCCGGCCACCCCCAGCCCGACCACCACCCCGATTCGACGCGCGCCGGCGAGAGCTCTCCAACGAGCCTAGCCACGCATCGATTGGGGCACCGTAGCCCATTCCCACAGCTCGTCGCCGCGTCTGTAGTCGCCGGCGTCAAGCCATCGGTGTATTTGACCGGTTTGACCGGCGGGGTTGACCGGTTGACCAGGGGTTTGACCTCCCCTGGGTCAATGACAGGTGAGGCCCGCCCCTGTTAATTAGTTTTAGTTTAGCTTAATTAACCCCTAATTAGCGCTGTGACGCTGACAAACGGGACCCACATGTCAGGTTTGACCTGACACGGTCAGTTGACCGCTGACGTCACAGTGACGTAGTGCTGACATAATAATTCATTTTCTGGAATTAGTTAATTTAAATAACCAGGAAATTACAAAAAATGCTTTAAACTTCAAAAATTCATAATAAATCAACCGTAACTCGGATGAAAACGATTTATATACGAAAAATGCTTAGAAAATCCAATCTATCTGTTGGTAATGTTTTCATGCAAGTTAAAGCAACTTAAACCTACTGATTAGGTTAAAACAACAAAATGGTATTTGAAATACCATATAAGGGGGTTGATTTTGAACCCTTGGTTCAAACCAACTCAAACCATTCTGTTGCTAGATGCATTAGCTCAAACACACACATCTTGCCATGTCATGATCATGCATCATAATGTTGCATATTGCCATGTATTGATTGTATCCTCGGTATGTTCTCCGCGGTAGGTTCTGCTCCTGAGGATATTCACGAGTATCCAGCTGAAGGGCGGTACCCTTCTACCACTCTGTCAGGCAAGCAACCCCCATTGAACATTCTGATACAAACCTATCCTCTCGCTCATGTTCTCTTTTACTGCATTAAGACAACATCGTTTCAACTGCTATTTGCTACAGTAGCTGAACCCGTTTTCCTCTGCATGACCTGTCATTGCCACAGTAAATAGCTGAAACCCACTAGCATGTGTAGGAGTTGTTTGAGCCCATGTTGTGTTCCTACCATGCTATGCCTGCTATGCTTAGAGTTGTGTCAGGTCTGGTTCATCTGGGTGATGGATTGGAGTGAAATGGTTGTTGGAAATATGCCCTAGAGGCAATAATAAATTAGTTATTATTATATTTCCTTGTTCATGATAATCGTTTATTATCCATGCTATAATTGTATTGATTGGAAACTCAAATACATGTGTGGGTACATAGACAACACTGTGTCCCTAGTAAGCCTCTAGTTGACTAGCTCGTTGATCAAAAGATGGTGAAAGTTTCCTAGCCATGGACATGAGATGTCATTTGATAACGGGATCACATCATTAGGAGAATGATGTGATGGACAAGACCCAAACTATAAACGTAGCATATGATCGTGTCAGTTTATTGCTATTGTTTTCTGCATGTCAAGTATCTGTTCCTATGACCATGAGATCATACAACTCCCTGACATCGGAGGAGTACCTTGTGTGTATCAAATGTCACAACGTAATTGGGTGACTATAAAGGTGCTCTACAGGTATCTCCGAGGATGTCTGTTGGGTTGGCATGGATCAAGACTGGGATTTGTTACTCCGTGTGACGGAGAGGTATCTCAGGGCCCACTCGGTAATACAACATCACAATGAGCCTTGCAAGCAATGTGACTAAAGTGTTAGCCACGAGATCTTGTATTACAGAACGAGTAAAGAGACTTGCCAGTAACGAGATTGAACTAGGTATAGAGATACCGACGATCGAATCTCGGGCAAGTAACATACCGAAGAACAAAGGGAACACCATACGGGATTAACTGAATCCTTGACATAGAGGTTCGACCGATAAAGATCTTCGTAGAATATGTAGGAACCAATATGGGCATCTAGGTCCCGCTATTGGTTATTGATCGTAGAGGTGTCTCGGTCATGTCTACATAGTTCTCGAACCCGCAGGGTCTACACACTTAACGTTTGGTGATGATTAGTGTAGTTGAGTTATTTTGTTGGTGACCGAAGGTTGTTCGGAGTCCCGGATAAGATCCCGGACATGACGAGGGTCTTCGGAAGAGTCCGGAGGTAAAGATTGATATATGTGATAATAATGTTTTGATCTCCGGAAGAGTTCCGGAATTCACCGGAAGGGGTTCCGGATGTTTACCGAAGTGTTCGGGTGCAGCAACACTTTATATGGGCCAAAGGGGTAAAGCCCACGAGGTATTGGAAAGTGCAAAAGGAAGTTTTGCTGCTGCCTTAAGCGGTACTACCGCTGGTAAGGCAGTACTACCGCGTAAGCGGTACTACCGCTGTGAAGCGGTACTACCGCTCAAGCGGTACTACCGCTCGTGAGCGGTACTACCGCTTGTGCACGGTACTGCAGGGATCCGAGTTGGACTCTTTCCTTGCGGGCCAAACCGACCTTGTGCGGGCAAAACCGACCTGGAGGAGACTTTTACTCCAAGTTTAGACCCCAAGGCTCAACATATAAATAGAGGGGCAGGGCTAGCACACGGGATACATTAAGATTTCCCAAGCCGTGTGTCGGCAACCCTAACCCTCTAGTTCTCCCGTCATAATCTCCGTAGTGCTTGGCGAAGCCCTGCAGAGATTGTTCCTCACCACCATCACCACGCCGTCGTGCTGCCGGAACTCATCTACTACTTCATCATCGCTCGCTGGATCGAGGAGGTGAAGACGTCATCAAGCCGTACGTGTGTTGAACGCGGAGGTGCCGTCCGTTCGGCACTAGTTCGTGATCGGATCGAGGGACGACTTGCGATTTGGATCGTGGAGACGTTCGACTACATCAACCGCGTTTCTTAACGCTTCCGCTTAGCGATCTACAAGGGTATGTAGATTCACTCTCCCTCTCGTAGATGCTCATCACCATGGATAGATCTTGTGTGTGCGTAGGAAAACTTTTGTTTCCCATGCAACGTTCCTCAACAGTGGCATCTGAGCTAGGTCTATGCGTAGATGAGATCTCGAGTAGAACACAAACAAGTTGTGGGCGTGGGTGTATACACATTGCTTGCCGTTACTAGTTGATACTTGATTCGGCGGTATTGTGAGATGAAGCGGCCCGGACCAACATTACTCGTACGCTTACGAGAGACCGGTTCCTTCAACTGACATGTAACTTCGTTGCATAAAGATGGCTAGCGGGTGTCTGTCTCTCTCACTTTAGTTGAATCGATTTCAATGAAGAGGGTTCTTTTAGAAGATCAAAAAGCAATCACTACACCACGTTGTGGTTTTGCATAGGTAAGAACGGTTCTTGCAAACCCGTAGCAGCCACGTAAAACTTGCAACAACAATTAGAGGACGTCTAACTTGTTTTTGCAGGGTATGTTGTGATGTCATATGGCCAATTACATGATGAGATATATGTGATGTATGAGATGATCATGTGTTGTATAGAATATCACGACTTGCATGTCGATGAGTACGGCAACTGGCAGGAGCCATAGAGTTGTCTTTAATTATTTTCGCCGTTTTTGCTTTACTTTATCGCTATGAGTTAGCTATAGTCGTGGAAGCAACAGTCGGCGCGATGACCTCATGGCGACACGTTGATGGAGATCAAGATGATGGAGATCATGGTGTCATGCCGGTGACGATGGAGATCATGCCGGTGCTTTGTTGATGGAGATCAAAAGCACAAGTTCATGGCCATATCATGTCACTTATGATTTGCATGTGATGTTAATCCTTTTATGCATCTTATTTTGCTTAGGACGACGGTAGCATTATAAGGTGATCCCTCACTTAAATTTGAAGATAAAATTGTGTTCTCCCCGAGTGTGCACCGTTGCGAAAGTTCGTCGTTTCGAGACACCACGTGATGATCGGGTGTGATAGACTCTACGTTCACATACAACGGGTGCAAGCCAGTGTTGCACATGCGGAACAGTCAGGTTAAACTTGACGAGCCTAGCATGTACAGACATGGCCTCAGAACACAAGAGACCGAAAGGTCGAACATGAGTCATATAGTAGATATGATCAACATGAAGATGTTCACCATTGAAACCACCTCAACTCACGTGATGATCGGACTTGAGTTGGTGGATTTGGATCATGTTGCACTCGAATGACCAGAGGGATGTCAATTTGAGTGGGAGTTTTTAAGTAATATGATTAACTAAACTCATTATCTTGAACAATAGTCTAAGTTGTCTTTGCTATATTTATGTTGTAGATCATGGCTCGCGCAGTAGCACCCCTGAATTTTAATGCGTTCCTAGAGAAAGCTAAGTTGAAAGATGATGGAAGTAACTTTGTGGACTGGGCCCATAATCTAAGGATTATCCTTATGGCTTCCCAGAAGGCTTATGTCCTTGATGCACCGCTTGGTGATCCACCCGCTCCAGTTGAGTCTCTAGACGTTGTGAACGCCTGGCAGGCTCGTTCTGAAGATTACTCAATAGTTCAATGTGCAATATTGTATGGCTTAGAACCGGGACTTCAAAGACGTTTTGAACGTCATGGAGCATATGAGATGTTCCAGGAGTTGAAGTTTATCTTTCAGAAGAATGCCCGGATCGAGAGATATGAGATCTCCGATAAGTTCTATGCTTGCAAGATGGAGGAGAACGGGTCTATCAGTGATCACGTACTCAGAATGTCTGGGTACTCCACCCGTCTGGCTGAATTGGGGATGCCCCTTCCGCCAGAGGCTATCACTGACAGAGTTCTTCAATCATTGCCACCTAGCTACAAGAGCTTCGTGTTGAACTATAACATGCACGGGATGAACAAGTCAGTCGCCGAGCTGTTTGCGATGCTGAAAGCCGCTGAGTCTGAAATTCAGAAGGAGCATCAAGTGTTGATGGTCAATAAAACCACTAGTTTCAAGAAAAATGGCAAGGGTAAGAAGGGTAACTCCAAGAAGAGTGGCAAAACAGTTGCTCCTCCCGTGAAGAAACCCAAGGCTGGACCCAAACCAGAAACTGTGTGCTTTCATTGCAAGGGAACTGGACACTGGAAGCGGAACTGCCCCAAGTATTTGGCTGACAAGAAGGCGGCCAACAACAAACAAGGTATATATGATATACATGTTATTGATGTGTACCTTACCAACTCTCGTTGTAGTGCCTGGGTATTTGATACCGGTGCGGTTGCTCATATTTGCAACTCAAAACAGGAACTGCGGAATAGACGGAGGCTGGCAAAGGACGAAGTGACGATGCACGTGGGAAATGGTTCCAAGGTTGATGTGATCGCCGTCGGCACGCTCGCTCTTCGATTACCATCGGGATTAGTGATGAACCTGAATAAATGTTATTTGGTGCCTGCGTTAAGCATGAACATTATATCTGGATCTTGTTTATTGCGAGACGGTTACTCATTTAAATCAGAGAATAATGGTTGTTCTATTTTATATGAGTAATATCTTTTATGGTCATGCACCCGATGTGAGGGGTTTATTCTTATTGAATCTCGATAGTAATGATACACATGTTCATAACATTGATGCCAAAAGATGTAGAATTGATAATGATAATACCACTTTCTTGTGGCACTGCCGTTTAGGTCATATTGGCGTAAAACGCATGAGGAAGCTCCATGCTGATGGACTTTTGGAGTCACTTGATTTTGAATCACTTGACACATGTGAGCCATGCCTCATGGGCAAGATGACTAAAACGCCGTTCTCTGGAACAATGGAACGGGCAAGTGACTTGTTGGAAATCATACATACTGATGTGTGCGGTCCGATGAGTATTGAGGCGCGCGGTGGTTATCGTTACTTTCTCACCTTCACTGATGACTTAAGTAGATATGGGTATATTTACTTAATGAAACACAAGTCTGAAACATTTGAAAAGTTCAAACAATTTCAGAGTGAAGTTGAGAATCATCGTAACAAGAAGATTAAATTCCTACGATCTGATCGAGGAGGAGAATATCTGAGTTATGAGTTTGGCAGTCACTTAAGACAATGTGGAATTGTTTCACAACTGACACCGCCTAGAACACCACAGCGTAATGGTGTGTCCGAACGTCATAATCGAACCTTATTAGATATGGTGCGACCTATGATGTCTCTTGCCGATTTGCCGCTATCGTTTTGGGGTTATGCATTAGAGATAGCTGCATTCACTTTAAATAGGGCACCATCGAAATCCATTGAGACGACGCCATACGAACTTTGGTTTGGCAAGAAGCCAAAGCTGTCGTTTCTTAAAGTTTGGGGATGTGATGCTTATGTCAAAAAGCTTCAGCCTGAAAAGCTGGAACCCAAAGCGGAGAAATGCGTCTTCATAGGATACCCAAAAGAGACAGTTGGGTATACCTTCTACCTCAGATCCGAAGGCAAAGTGTTTGTCGCTAAAAACGGAACATTTCTTGAGAAAGAGTTTCTCTCGAAAGAATTGAGTGGGAGGAAGATAGAACTTGATGAGGTTGTTGAACCTTTACTTCAACCTGAAAGTAGCGCAGCGCAGAAAGATGTTTCTGTAGAGCCTACATCAGCTGAAGAGGAAGTTAATGATGATGATCATGAAGCTTTGGATCAAGTTGCTATCGAACCTCGTAGGTCGACAAGGACGCGTACTGCTCCTGAGTGGTACGGCAACCCTGTCTTAGAGGTCATGTTGTTGGACAACGATGAACCTACGAGCTATGGAGAAGCGATGATGGGCCCGGATTCCGAGAAGTGGTTAGAGGCCATGAAATCCGAGATGGGATCCATGTATGAAAACAAAGTATGGACTTTGGAAGTATTACCTGAAGGGCGTAAGGCCATTCAGAACAAATGGATCTTTAAGAGGAAGACGGACGCGGACGGTAATGTCACCATCTATAAAGCTCGACTTGTGGCAAAGGGTTTTTCACAAGTTCAAGGAGTTGACTACGATGAGACCTTCTCACCCGTAGCGATGCTTAAGTCCGTCAGAATCATGTTAGCAATAGCTGCCTTTTTCGATTATGAAATTTGGCAGATGGATGTCAAAACAGCGTTCCTTAATGGTTTCCTTAAGGAAGAGTTGTATATGATGCAACCAGAAGGTTTTGTCGATCCAGAGAATGCTGACAAAGTTTGCAAACTCCAGCGATCCATTTATGGACTGGTGCAAGCATCTCGGAGTTGGAATCTTCGCTTTGATGAGGTGATCAAAGCGTTCGAGTTTATACAAGTTTACGGAGAAGCTTGTATTTAGAAGAAAGTGAGGGGGAGCTCTATAGCGTTTCTAATATTATGTGGATGACATATTACTGATTGGAAACAATATAGAAATGTTGGAAAGCGTGAAGGAATATTTGAACAAGAGTTTTTCAATGAAGGATCTAGGAGAAGCTGCTTTCATATTAGGCATCAAGATCTATAGAGATAGATCGAGACGCTTAATAGGACTTTCACAAAGCACATACCTTGACAAAGTTTTGAAGAAGTTCAAAATGGATCAGTCCAAGAAGGGGTTCTTGCCTGTATTGCAAGGTGTGAAGTTGAGTAAGACTCAATGCCCAGTGACTGCAGAAGATAGAGAAAAGATGAGTGTCATCCCCTATGCTTCAGCCATAGGCTCTATCATGTATGCAATGCTGTGCACAAGACCCGATGTCAGCCTTGCCATAAGTATGGTCGGAAGGTTTCAAAGTGATCCAGGAATGGAACACTGGACGGCGGTCAAGAATATCCTGAAGTACCTGAAAAGGACTAAGGACATGTTTCTCGTTTATGGAGGTGATCAAGAGCTCGTCGTAAAGGGTTACGTAGATGCAAGCTTTGACACTGATCCGGATGACTCTAAGTCACAAACCGGATACATATTTATTCTTAATGGGGGTGCGGTTAGCTGGTGCAGTTCCAAGCAAAGCGTGGTAGCTGATTCTACATGCGAAGCGGAGTACATCGCTGCCTCGGAGGCGGCGAAGGAAGGAGTCTGGATGAAGGAGTTAATGACAGATCTTGGAGTAGTGCCTAGTGCGCTTAACCCAATGACTCTGTTTTGTGATAATACTGGTGCCATTGCTCTAGCCAAGGAACCAAGATTTCACAAGAGGACCAGACACATAAAGCGACGTTTCAATTCCATCCGCGATTACATCAAGGAGGACGACATAAATATTTGCAAAGTACACACGGATCTGAATGTTGCAGATCCAATGACTAAACCTCTTCCAAGGGATAAACATGAACAACACCAGAACTGCATGGGTGTTCGATTCATTACAATGTAAATCACATAGTGATGTGAACTAGATTATTGACTCTAGTGCAAGTGCGAGACTGTTGGAAATATGCCGTAGAGGCAATAATAAATTAGTTATTATTATATTTCCTTGTTCATGATAATCGTTTATTATCCTTGCTATAATTGTATTGATTGGAAACTCAAATTCATGTGTGGGTACATAGACAACACTGTGTCCCTAGTAAGCCTCTAGTTGACTAGCTCGTTGATCAAAAGATGGTGAAGGTTTCCTAGCCATGGACATGAGATGTCATTTGATAACGGGATCACATCATTAGGAGAATGATGTGATGGACAAGACCCAAACTATAAACGTAGCATATGATCGTGTCAGTTTATTGCTATTGTTTTCTGCATGTCAAGTATCTGTTCCTATGACCATGACATCATACAACTCCCTGACATCGGAGGAGTACCTTGTGTGTATCAAACGTCGCAACGTAACTGGGTGACTATAAAGGTGCTCTACAGGTATCTCCGAGGATGTCTATTGGGTTGGCATGGATCAAGACTGGGATTTGTTACTCCGTGTGACGGAGAGGTATCTCAAGGCCCACTCGGTAATACAACATCACAATGAGCCTTGCAAGCAATGTGACTAAAGTGTTAGCCACGAGATCTTGTATTACAGAACGAGTAAAGAGACTTGCCAGTAACGAGATTGAACTAGGTATAGAGATACCGACGATCGAATCTCGGGCAAGTAACATACCGAAGAACAAAGGGAACAGCATACGGGATTAACTGAATCCTTGACATAGAGGTTCGACCGATAAAGATCTTCGTAGAATATGTAGGAACCAATATGGGCATCCAGGTCCCGCTATTGGTTATTGATCGTAGAGGTGTCTCGGTCATGTCTACATAGTTCTCGAACCCGCAGGGTCTACACACTTAACGTTTGGTGATGATTAGTGTAGTTGAGTTATTTTGTTGGTGACCGAAGGTTGTTCGGAGTCCCGGATAAGATCCTGGACATGACGAGGGTCTTCGGAAGAGTCCGGAGGTAAAGATTGATATATGTGATAATAGTGTTTTGATCTCCGGAAGAGTTCCGGAATTCACCGGAAGGGGTTCCGGATGTTTACCGAAGTGTTCGGGTGCAGCAACACTTTATATGGGCCAAAGGGGTAAAGCCCACGAGGTATTGGAAAGTGCAAAAGGAAGTTTTGCTGCTGCCTTAAGCGGTACTACCGCTGGTAAGGCAGTACTACCGCGTAAGCGGTACTACCGCTGTGAAGCGGTACTACCGCTCAAGCGGTACTACCGCTCGTGAGCGGTACTACCGCTTGTGCACGGTACTGCAGGGATCCGAGTTGGACTCTTTCCTTGCGGGCCAAACCGACCTTGTGCGGGCAAAACCGACCTGGAGGAGGCTTTTACTCCAAGTTTAGACCCCAAGGCTCAACCTATAAATAGAGGGGCAGGGCTAGCACACGGGATACATTAAGATTTCCCAAGCCGTGTGTCGGCAACCCTAACCCTCTAGTTCTCCCGTCATAATCTCCGTAGTGCTTGGCGAAGCCCTGCAGAGATTGTTCCTCACCACCATCACCACGCCGTCGTGCTGCCGGAACTCATCTACTACTTCATCATCGCTCGCTGGATCGAGGAGGTGAAGACGTCATCAAGCCGTACGTGTGTTGAACGCGGAGGTGCCGTCCGTTCGGCACTAGTTCGTGATCGGATCGAGGGACGACTTGCGATTTGGATCGTGGAGACGTTCGACTACATCAACCGCGTTTCTTAACGCTTCCGCTTAGCGATCTACAAGGGTATGTAGATTCACTCTCCCTCTCGTAGATGCTCATCACCATGGATAGATCTTGTGTGTGCGTAGGAAAATTTTTGTGTCCCATGCAACGTTCCTCAACAATGGTTGTGTTCGGTAATGAGAGTGATGTGTTGAACCTGTTTTGGTAAAGGTACCGATGAGAGGCAATGTAGGAGTACTTGGTGGGTTGTTTCATTGGAATCATCCTTAGGAACTGAGTTCTGTATATGTGATCCAAGACTAGCTACTACCACACATTGGGCTCCGGGCGCTCCAAGCTCTCTCGACTTATTAATCACCTTGATCTCTGTCCAGGAGTTGCAAGTAGTTTCTGGTGTTTATAGTCTGCTGGGGGCCGTACTTAGCGCTGACCGGAGGGGTAGGCTTTGTTGCGGTAGGCACGAGGCACGGTGTACCAAGTGACACCCGAATGGTGCTCTTGGGAACCCTGCACTCATCGTTTGGGGCCGTAGTGGAAACCTCGGCCGAACTTCCTTGCGTAGTGGATTCAAATAGGCGATAAACCTGGACTAGAGACTTGTGTGGTTAGTCAGGTCGTGGCCGACACTCTCGCCAGGCTTCTGCTTGAAGGTTGCCGAGATACATGACGTGTACATGGCGGTAAGTGGGGAAAGCGTGTGTGAAGAAGTACACCCCTACAGGGTTAATGATCTACTCGAATAGCCGCGTCCTCGGATATGGACTACTTGGGAACCTATGCTGTTCATAGACAACCTAAATGGTTACTCCTAAAAGCATCAAGACAAGTGTGAGTGCCGTGGATGGCCCTCTCGTAGGAAGACGGGAGAGGATCCGCGGTAGTGTATTGTCGTGGTGATTAGTGGACTCGTGTGCGCTATCTCATCTTATTCAAACTACTAGTAGTCGTAGTACAGGATAGCCAAGAGTCAGAGCTGGCTTGCTGCAATAAACACCACTACCCCTTTGTTGATACTATTGCATGAGTAGTTAGATCTGATGTAAGTCTTGCTGAGTACCTTTATACTCACGTTTGCTTAATAAACTGCTGCAGAGAATAACCTCGAGAACACAGATGGTTTCTATATAGACCTCGACGTTGACGAGTGACTTGCTACCCAGGTGGCAATCTCATGCCTGTGAAGGGTCACTGTAGATAGACGGGCTACACTAGCCCCTTTTATCTTTCTAGTTGTCTGTACCCAGACAAGTTAAGCTTCCGCATGTGCTTGTATGTCTGTATGACTTGAGTGTTGGGTCATGTGACCCCTACCTGTATGGATATGTTATGTATGGCTCTTCGGAGCCTCTTAAATAAATACTTTGAGTCGTTGAGTTATGTTGTGATGCCATGTTGTATCTGCACATATCGAGCATATTGCATGTATGTTTGAAATGCTTTGGTATGTGTGGGATCCGGCACCTAGTTGTTTATTCTTGGTAGCCTTTCTTATGGGGAAATGTCTCCTGGTGCTTCCACTGAGCCATGGTAGCTTGCTACTGCTCCGGAACACATGGGTTGGCCGGCATGTGTCCTTCTTTGCTCCTGTGTCTATCCCTTCGGGGAAATGTCACGCGGTGTTTTACTGGAGTCCTTGTAGCTTGCTACGACTCGGTTACACACGCTGATGACCGACACGTGCATTGCTGGGTCATGTATGCCTGTCCTTGTAAGTTTGTGCCACCTCGGTTCATGACTAGTCATGTCGGCCCGGGTTCTCTGTCATATGGATGCTAGCGAAATAATCATATACGTGAGCCAAAAGTCGCAAACGGTCCCGACCAAGGTAAAGGCTGCAGCCGTGGGTTACCGTGCGTGAGGCCGCAAAGTGATATGATGTGTTACATGCTAGATCGGTGTGACTTAGGATCGGTGACGGTGTCCTGGATTAGGGGGTGCCAACCTAGCCGGCCCGACTCCTCGGTTGGGCCGATATACCCCCGTACGTGACCAAGATGGACTCCGGAGGCCACACACGGGAGACGTGATCAAGGCTGTCTCTACCGAAGACTTGTAGTACACTTCAAGATTTGTCCAGCCGCCTTACTCCTAGATACCGACCTTGTAACCCTAGTTACCCTCCCTGGCGTGTATATAAGCCATAGGGTTTAGCCCGTAGTAGGGGACAACGCAACATTGCTCACCTAGCCCTAGAAGTTAGACTCATATTACGATCTCGAGGTAGATCAACTCTGTACTTGTTACATCTCCATTAATATAAGCAGAAGCAGGACGTAGTAGGGTTTTACCTCCATTAAGAGGGCCCGAACCTGGGTAAACATTGTCTCCCTCGTCTCTGTTACCATTGATCCAAGATCCACAGCTCGGGACCCCCTACCCTGAGGTCTGCCTGTTTTGACACCGACACTGGTGCTTTCATTGAGAGTTCTGCTACGCGATCACCAGAAGGATTGATGGCTCATCTGCAGATCAACTACACCAACAACTGTGGGGACGTTTACGCCCCCGGACAGCTTTTCGTCTTCAGCAGCATGGTATTTTGCGCCGACTCGACGGGCCACCTGACCTCTGTCGAGAACTATGCCCCAGGTCGGATCGTGACTTTCGGCGGCCTGGAGTACACTGCAAATTCCCGTGGTGAACTCATCTTATCGGGATGGACTCCTGGCCGGATCGAGAGCTCGGCTGGTTCCGGAGGCTCGACTCCGGAGCCGGAATCTGTCACGGTGCCTCTCGAGACCCCTGACACCGCTACTCCGGCTAGTCTCTCCCCGATCGCCAGTCCGGAGATGGATCCGGCTCCCACCCCTGAAACTACGCCGGTGCCAGGATTGATTCCGGCACGGGACCCGGAACTAAGTTCAGACTCCCGCCGCTCCGAAGACGCGTCTGGTTACATGCCGGGTGTACTTCGAATCAGCCCTGCCTATGGTGCATCCATGAATCCCGAAGAGTTATCTCACCTCGATGAGATGCTTGACCGCATCCGGAGTATGTCCATCTTGGATGGCAAGACTTCGGTTTACAATCAGATTGGCCTTAAAGCCGACGATAGGGAAATTTACATCCCAACCACCACCCACCTAGTCGCCACGATCGATGATTTAACCGACGTGTTGGACTACGGCGAACCCTCAGACATATAGGAAGACACTGATGGCCCCAGCGAGAACACCTTGCCCCCGGTAAACATGGGCAGGTGGGCCGCCACGCCCACCTATGATGTTTATATGGTGGACAGTGGCAATAATGGGGAACCCAGTGGCAACGACGCGATAACCAATAAAGGCGACGTGGAGGACGGCAACGCCGATAACCATGAGGAGGAAGTTCAAGCCTCCCCAATAAGGAACGGCACACCAGACCGACCTCTTGGAGACTCAGATCCCGATGACCTCTTCGAAGGGGCTGACGACAATTACATGCCGGAATCCGAGGAGGATGAGAGCCTCGGTACCGAGGATTACATCGTCCCCGAAGACCCCTTTGAACAAGAACGCTTCTGGCGACGCCTCGTTGCGACGGCCCGGAGCTTAAAGCGCAAGCAGCAGCAGCTGCAGGAAAATACCAATGCGCTAAATGAAAAGTGGGTTGAAGTGCTCTCTGCCGAGCAAGATATAGAGAACCAACGACATAATACGCCGAAATCATACCCACGCAGACGCCTTTTACTGGAGTTCGACGAAGAGCTCGCTGACGACCTCGATCGGCCCCCTAGAGGCCGGGACAGGCCAAGACGAGAAGACCACGGTGAACGGCCACCTCCAAGCCGTCATGGCAAGGACCCCATGGATTACCTAGATCCTCACGATGCTAGACGTCGTATTGAGGAAAATAAGGCTCCCCCTTGGTCCATCTACGGGTCAAGGGGACGTGCGCCCGCCGGGCCCGATGGCTACGATGCCTGGATGGACAGGAACGGCCGAGCCCGAGATCAAACCTACTCACGGCTTTCTCCCGACTTCCGACGAGATGCTCCTCGGTCCCGAGGTCCGACTCACCCAATCTGATTCACAGACAGGGTGATGGAACATCAATTCCCGGAAGGGTTCAAACCCATCAACATAGAATCATACGATGGTACCACGGACCCAACAGTTTGGATCGAAGATTTCCTCCTGTATATACACATGGCCAATGGAGATGATCTCCATGCCATTAAATATCTGCCGCTCAAGCTAAAGGGGCCGGCGAGGCATTGGCTGAACAGCCTCCCTCCTCACTCTATCGGCAGCTGGGAGGCCCTCGAAGACGCTTTTCGAGCAAACTTGCAGGGCACGTATGTCCGACCTCCAGACGCTGATGACCTCAGCTGTGTTACCCAGCAGCCAGGCGAATCAGCCCGGAAATTCTGGAACAGATTCCTCACCAAGAAGAACCAGATCATAGACTACTCCGAAGCCGAGGCCATCGCCGCATTTAAAAACAATATTCGAGATGAATGGTTGGCTCGACAACTCGGCCAGGATAAGCCGAGAACTATGGCTGCCCTGACCTCACTGATGACCCACTTTTGTGCGGGCGAGGATAGCTGGCTCGCCCGAAGTACTCATAACAGCGAGGCAGGCACCTTGGAAACTTGCAACGCCAATGGAAAACCATAGCACAACAAAAATAAGCGCAGGTACAAAAACGGCAGAAGCGACACTGAAGACGCTGCGGTTAACGCAGGATTCACCGGACCTAAATCCGGGCAGAAACGAAAACCCTTTAAAGGGCACAAAGATGGACCTAGCCAGCTTGACAGGCTCCTGGACCGCCCATGTGGGATCCACGGTACTCAGGAAAAACCAGCAAACCACACTAATAGGAATTGCTGGGTCTTCAAACAAGCCGGCAAGATAGCGGAAGAGGGTCAGAGTAAACCCAACACCGCAGCGACGACGAGGATGAACCTCGGCATCCCAATAATGGAGGGCAAAAGAAATTTCCTAATGAGGTAACAGAGGTCAACATGATCTATGTCACCCACATCCCTAAAAGGGAGAGGAAGCGTGTACTTCGGGACGTATACGCGCTGGAGCCAGTCGCCCCGAAGTATAACCCATGGTCGGCCTACCCGATCAGTTTCGACAAGCACGATCATCCGACCTGCATCAGGCATGGCGGATCGGCGGTGCTCGTCCTGGAACCTATTGTTGATGGTTATCATCTAACACGTGTCCTGATGGATGGGGGAAGCAGCCTTAACCTCATTTACGAGGACACAGTTCGGAAGATGGGCATCGACTCATCTCGGATCAAGCCGAGCTCTACCACCTTTAAAGGTGTCATTCCGGGTGTTGAAGCCCGTTGTACCGGAACCGTCACGCTAGAGGTAGTCTTCGGTTCGCCCGAGAACTTCAGAAGCGAGGAGTTAATCTTCGATATCTTTCCCTTTCGGAGTGGATACCATGCGCTCTTAGGGCGCACCGCCTTTGCGCGCTTTAACGCAGTCCTGCCTTACGCCTACCTCAAGCTCAAGATGCCGGGACCTAACGGTGTGATCATAGTTAATTGTAACACCGAACGTTCACTTCGGACAGAAGAACAGACCGCGGCTTTTGCAGCCGAGGTACAGGCGTCCGAGGAGGCAGCCCGCGGCGATAAACGCGCCGCTCGTGCTTTGAAGCTCGCCCGGGCTGCACAAATCGACCTCGGCCAGCTACCCCCGCACCCGAAATAGGGATGCACGCTCCTCGTGCGCCCTCTTTGGAGTGGGCACTACGTCCCAAGGGTGCATAATTTCGCATTAAAAATTCCCTGGGCCGTCGAGGAGCCAAAAATATAGTCACACGTCGGCACGGATTAACCACGCAAAGACGTGGCTTCGAGCCTCTGCACAGGCAAGTATATGTAAAAGAAACAGCCTACTTCTATGTGGTTTTAAAACCACAGAGTGGCTTCGGCCACACCTCCCTTCAAGGAACTCGGTCAATCAAACACCTAGAGTGTATAAAGGGTCGGAGGGGTATCGACTTTCGCAAATTCTTCGCCATCAAAGGTGACGATCCAGTTAATAGTCCGGAAATGCAGACGTGCGGCAGGTAACGGTCCGGATCCTTTAAAATCCGTTAATGATTATCCGACCTATTTTTTCCTCTTTCTTCCCTACCATCTACATTGTACTCTTTTAATTACTCTCATCACAGCTGGGCATGTACACAATTGATATTATGAAATAAAGAAACTGTGCCCTTTCAAGGTCTCTATTGTATTTCTTTATCAGCATAGCTCTGGGACGATGTAGTTCTTTAAAAAGAGGCAATTGTATAACAAAGTCCGATGTATTCGGCGTCTCGGATGTTGGCCTTATATGCATCAGTTTCGAACCTAGATTTCGGTCAATAGTTGGGTTGCCCGGCTCCTATGTGTACCCCTTATGTTTCCGATGAATTCGGCTAAGGGTGTAACAGGAGAACCACTGCGATTGCGCCGCCAGGTCAATTGGCATGGCGCCTCAGTGGAGAAAGCCAAAAACTGACTATCTAGGTAGGCGTAAACTGGTCTGCCATCCGGAGACCGCGTCAAGCGATGTGACGATAGAGATCACCCGTGTCAAACGAAGGGCTTCCATTCCTAGCCGAAGTGTGCTCGGGCCTAGACCTCGACCGAGCTGGCCGAACACTTCTTACACTGGGGGCTGGTCATCAGCCCCCACAGTCAAACTCCTATGACTGAATGAAAGATATCAAGCCGCTATAGTCCGATTGCCTAGTTCCTATAAGACACCGACCGCCTTCGGGTACTGAGACGTCGGCTAAAGGGTATAGTGTGCCTCAAGGAACACCCTTTGTATGACCTACATTGGGGCTGAAGCCGACGACGGGCCACTCTCATTTTAAACACTCATATAGGAGGAATAATTAAAGTTATAAAACAACATACATGGAATATTAAAGCCATTCTCATTCAACAAAAGATAAAAAAAATTACATTGTACACTCCGGCATTCCGAGATACCATCTAAAAATACAGAGTGTCTTTGCGGCACATGGCCTCGGTGGTCCGAGCTCCCGCCTCCACCTCGGCAAAGAACTGCTCGGCGGTCCGCGGCTTGTCGGCAGGAGGGCCAGCAGCACATGTCTCCGCATCAACCTTGCGGAAGTGAGTCTTCACGCAAGCATATGCCCTCCGCGCCCCTTCGAAGCATGCGGACCTCTTCCAGCGATCCACGCAGGGCACGGCATCTCGGAGACGGGCCGTCAAGCCGAAGAGGCTCTTCGACATGGTTTCGGCAGGCCATAGAGCGACACAAAGGTCCTGGAACGCCGGTCTCGTCATGGGAAATAGTTCCACCAGCTGCTTCACTCGATGATTTAGCAGCTGCGCGGACGGCGATCCCGGAAACTGCCCCAGAAGGCCTTCTCCGCCTCATGGCCCACCAGCTGGCCGAAGAATGCCACCGCATCCGCCGTGCTCTACGGGAGATCCTCAAAGACCTCTGCGGAAACCCATAACTGGGTGAGCTCGACGCACCCTTTGCTGCCAAATGAACACTGCAGCAAAAAAATCTTACCCGAGGCTATTTGCTCCACTTGCTGGAGCACCTCGCGGTCCGCTCGGGCCGAGGTCTTGAGCTCGGAGTGGGCACGTTGAAGCTTCTTGAGCTCCTTCTTCGTCCGCTGCCCCTCCTCCTGAAGTTTGTCGTGTGCTTCGAACACGCCCTTCAGGGTCTCTTCGACCTCTAGCACCCGAGCCTGGTGCTTATCCCCGGCTGCCTTCTCGGCAGCCCGGGCCTTCTCGGCCGCTGCGGCAGCAGCTTCCTGTTGCCGTATATCTTTCTGAGCCCTCTCGAGCTCGGCCTTGAGTGTCTCCAGCTCCGCTGTCAACACAGTTCGGCCATTAGTTGTTTTCTTTAACATACATTATACCTCTTTATCAAGAATATACGGCAAGTTTAAACTTGCTTACCTTCAGATTGCTCAAGTTTCCGGTTCATCTCCGCCATCTCTTCGGAGACAGAGTCCGGAACCGAGGTCGCAACCTGGAACAAAGCAGATCCTTATTAGAAAGTGAATAGTTAAGATCACTACAAGGCTCCAGGACGACTGCTTCAAGCAGCGCCCTGGGGGCTACTTCATGGGCTCCTAATTACTCAAGCGACCCCGATGCCGGTTTCTTAAAACCGACTTTAGGCTCGGGGGCTACTCACTCACTAAGCTGTTTAGAAGGCTGTACTTTCATGTCCTCGGACAAAATTCATAAAACAAACAGCTTAAAAAACAAATTGAATGCACAGAAGGCATACCTCGAAGCCTGCTACGAGGCTCTTGAAAACCTCGTGCAGGCCGGCCCCTGAGGACCGGTAGCCTTCCAGCGTCGTGCCTATCAAGGCACGGTGCTCCTCCTTGATGGAAGAGCCCTTTAGGGCCTCCTCCACCTCCTCGAACCACCCCACGCCGGTCCGTCCTTGGGCAGTAGGCTGGGGTGAAGGGATGACCTCGGGCGTATCCACCCGAGCAGCCTCCGCCTGGTCTGGCGGAGCCGAGGTGAACGCCGGCTGGGCCGATGACTGGCCCATCCCTTCTTCGATGACCTCGGGGTGCTCTGTCCCCAAGTCCTGTTGGGCCGAGGTGCTGACCTAGACCATGATCGCCACCTCGTCGGCCCCCATCAAGTTGACGTCGGGGACCAGGGTGGAGGTCACCTCCCCTAATCCATCATGTTTTGGGGAAGAAGCAGCGGGCTCTGGAGTCCCGCTGGCGGACGGCAGCCCGCTTGAAGAACCGCTGGGGATTATCCTTGGCGGGCTGCATGTGAATAGTTGTCCCTGTGAGATTTCCCTTGTTGAAAAAAATGACTCAAGTGAGGAAGACAAGGACAAGGGCTTACCCTCGAGGCACCGGTTTCTTCCTCCCCGTGGCGAGGGGGTCTTCCTCTGAGTCACCGGAGAGCTCAGCCCTCTCCGGCGACTTGTTGGCGGCCTCGGATGAGGCTCGCCTCGGCCTCTTTGGGGCCTTCGGTGGCATGTCCATGTCGGCGTCTTCTAACACCGACCTCTTCCCCTTTGGAGGAGGAACCTCCTCCTCCTCACCCTCCTCGGCGCCGCCGTCTTGAGCGGCGGAGGTGTGGGTCTCTTCGGACCGAGTGACCGAAGTCCCCCGGGTCCGAGCACTTGACCTCCCCGCCTGGGACTTCATCCCTTTGGAGGCCACCACGTGTGGTTCCTCGGTCAGATGCGCTGAGAGCAGGGGAGTTGGGGGCTGCTCTGGTAGTGGGGCCGGGCATCGTACCCCTTGAACCCAGGCCAGCCACTTCTGCAAAATGTCAAAACATGACGATTCAAGTAAAAACTTTACTCTTCGGCGCAATGAGGAGAAAACAAAGATTGAAGGGCGAGACCACTCACCGGGGGGGCCTCATAGCCGTGTTCGAGGCCGCGGTCCTCCCCCGCCTTGGGGATCTTGTCCTTGGCCAGCTTCATGAGCCTTGACCACATGGCTGCCAAGGTGGAGCGGAAGAAGGTGTTGATGGTGTCCATGACCTCGGGCTTTTGCGCCCACATCGGGGTAGCCCAAAGTTGGAGAGGGAGTATATGGCGGTTGAGCATGACATTAATGACGTCGGCCAGCTCAACCTTCCCCGTCGTGGACCACCACAGGATCCTATTGATCAGGGTCTCCACCTCTTCCGGCTTCCCCCAAGCGACGCCCTTCTCCTTCCAGGACTTGAGCTTCTTGGGAGGCCCGGCCGAGAAGGCTGGGACTTCGGATTGACCAGGGGCGAGTGGCTCAGTGATGTAGAACCACTCCCTTTGCCACTCCTTCACCATTTCGATGAAGGTGCCCTTAAACTAGGTGCCCCCCTGGTTCTTGCTGATCATGGCCCCTCCGCACTCCGCCAGATCCGAGCCGCTTGACTTCGGCTTGATCCCGAAGAGCTTCAGCCATAAGCCAAAGTGCGGCTCACAGCGGAGGAAGGCCTCGCAGACTGTGATGAAGGCGGCGAAGTGGAGGACGGAGTTAGGGGCCAGGTGGTGGAAGTCTAACCCGTAATAGAACATTATCCCGCGCACAAAGGGGTGCAGCGGGAACCCCAGACCTCAGATGAGGTGGGGGACGAAGACCACCCGCTCCCCGGCATTGGGAGCGGGTACCAGCTGGTCGGCTGCTGGAGCGCGGGCGGCGATGGCGGGGGCCAGATACCCCGCGTCGCGCAGCTCGGCGATGGTCGCAGTTGTCACGATGGAGCCGCCCCAGTGCCCCTTGAGGGTGTCGGCCATGGCTGTATGCTCGCAAAAGGGAAAGGCGCGCTGGTTGGATCTGGGCGTTGGAGCTAGACGAAGCAACAGTGGGGGAAGATTGGGAGCGTAGGCTATCGCGCTGTTCTCCCCTTTGCTCTTATAGGCCTATGAAAGGCCAAGAGTCCCCCCCGCTGCGCCGATAAATTCGCGGTTGCTATCAAAAATGCTGTTGAAACATATGGGGGGAAACAAAAATCTTGATGATATCCCTAAGAAAGCGGGCACGATCTCTGCTTTGAGGGGACGTGCCAGTAAACAGGCTGCCTCGAACCGCGATTTGAGGGGGAGGCAGTAACTGCTCGCCCTGTCATGGGGCGAGCCTCGCCGATAAAGTTGTCAGGCAAGGATCGGATTGTTCATACCTGTATGACCAGCCTTCGAGGCTAAGATATCTACCCACCTCGGGCGGGGTATGAGCTCGGTTGGACCGCGGATGTTGATGCTCCATTAAGAGAATCCGAAATGCAAAGTGGAACTCGTCTGTCAAGCCAACGACTCCGGGTCCGAAGTGATGTTTGTTGAAAGTCGTTCTCGGCATAGAAGACCAGTTCGGGGGGTACTGATGGTGTCCTGGATTAGGGGGTGCCAACCTAGCCGGCCCAACTCCTCGGTTGGGCCGATATACCCCCGTACGTGACCAAGATGGACTCCGGAGGCCACACACGGGAGACGTGATCAAGGCTATCTCTACCGAAGACTTGTAGTACACTTCAAGATTTGTCCAGCCGCCTTACTCCTAGATACCGACCTTGTAACCCTAGGTACCCTCCCTGGCGTGTATATAAGCCATAGGGTTTAGCCCGTAGTAGGGGACAACGCAACATTGCTCACCTAGCCCTAGAAGTTAGACTCATATTACGATCTCGAGGTAGATCAACTCTGTACTTGTTACATCTCCATTAATATAAGCAGAAGCAGGACGTAGGGTTTTACCTCCATTAAGAGGGCCCGAACCTGGGTAAACATCGTGTCCCTCGTCTCTGTTAGCATCGATCCAAGATCCACAGCTCGGGACCCCCTACCCCGAGGTCTGCCAGTTTTGACACCGACAATCGGGGTCCTGACAGCGTTGATATTAGAGCCTGACTGCCTGTAGAATTACCAAGCCAAACTGGTCGATGTCGAGTCTAGAAATGCTTTAGTTATATATAAGGGAATTGATTGTGGAAGGGAACGTACGGCTCTTTTTACTTCTCTTCTCGTGTAATTCTTTCTGGGTCATCCTCTTCTTTCTATGGGGGTTTAGAACTAGGCGTCTCATCTTTCTATTAGGATCACGTGTTACTAATGCGCAGACTTATAGGAATGATGGGTTCAAGTCTTAGTTCGGTTTCTAGTACCTCCATGTGTTAACAGTTGGTCTCGGAATCTTGATATTATGTTGTAGAGTGGTTAGGCTACCATTTTGCAGGATGTCTCAAAATCTATTTTGAGCATTTACAGCGGTTATGTTGTCCGACTTGTCCTAGAAATTCTAATGCCTTTGCATTATTTCGCGTTTCAGATGGCTTCTCGCACCCCTCATCAGGTTGTCCGTCTGACCCAGTGCATTGGTGTGCCAGGTCATACGGCCATGCTGGTTCGCGTCATGCTTGAGACCGGTTACCGCTGGTACCCCGAGTACACAGTGGAGGAGCAGTACCGGGACTTCAACCAGAGCCAGTACCTCTGCACTATCAGGATATATCCCTCATATCCTGGAGCTACAGATCCTATCCACTGGTCTTATGGACTCGGAGTTACTATTGATATGTCTGTTCAGGATGTGACCTATTCCATGATGACCATAATTCGAGCTAGGCACGCATTGCTCCAGAACACCGAGTTCAGTTATATGCGAACATCACTCCCAGGTGAGGAGGGCTATCTTACTGATCTTTACATAGATGCCGCTCATGAGGAGCCGACACTCCAGACTACTGCACAGTTATTGGAGGACAGGGATCGCGAGGTGCGTGCCCTTCGGATGGAGCTCTATGCTACTCGAGCACGTCTCTGGACAGCTCTGACACAGCTTGCACCTGTCGTCCAGACAGGATACCTTGATATGGATGCGCTGTACCCAGTGCGGTCTCAGTTGCCCGACCGCATGGATTGGCCCGATGTCGGAGGCATCACACCTCTGCGTGGACCTCTTCGGCCACCAGCTGTGGGACCTAGGCCACATCCGTGTCCTTATGGACCACAGGCTCCACAGGCTAGAGAGTTTCCAGATCCTCACGTTCAGCTTCCGGGTCACGGTGGTAACCTCTACGAGGATTACTACGGAGATGCCTGAGGTAGTTGTGGTTGTAGTAGTATTGTAGTAGTTGTATCCACCACAGTCCCGCGTGTCTTGTGGGATATGACTAGGTGTGTACTGAATTCCGGAGGCGTAGATAAATAATGTATAGAAGCTTGGAATGTCTCTGATGAGTTGTATCATCTTTCACCGCAGTTTGTACTCTAGCTTGGGCTTCTACTAAACTATGTTATGGTGTGTACGACCGATGGTATATATACGACAGTTTGCTTGTTACCATGTTGTACCGATGATCGTCTCTGCATTCCATGTTTGCCCAATAAATTATGCACCCCAATGCTAGAATTGTTGTCATCCTTGTCTAAACCGTGGTTTTGTTTCCCAGGATGGTTAACACTCGAAGCAACCCCGCTGCCCATGAGCAGGGTGAGGGCAGTAGAGCTAGGGATGATAACCTTCCCCATCCACCCTCTCTGGCTGAGGTCATGCTAGAGGCGGAAAGGAACAAGCGTGAAACCAACCGTCTGCTTGAGCGCATTGAGCAGAACACAGCCCACCAGCAGCGCAATGACATGGTGTCTATCCATGACTTCATGAGGTTGTCCCCGCCTACCTTCCACCTCTCTGTTGAACCACTCGACGCTGATGACTGGCTCCGCAGCATCACTCATAAGCTGCGCTCCGCCAATGTGGCTGAAGCTGACAAGGTCACCTATGCTGCATACCATCTCGAGGGTCCCGCTAGTCTCTGGTGGGAGAACTATGAGGCCATGCGCCCTGCTGGTCAGGTTACTACCTGGGGAGACTTTAGTGAAGCTTTCCGCCTGCACCATATCCCAGAAGGTCTGATGGACCGTAAGAGGGAAGAGTTCTGTAACTTCACCAAGGGCAAGATGACTGTAGATGCTTACAGTCGGGAGTTTGGAAATCTTGCACGCTATGCCCCTGAAGAAGTGTCCACCGATGCCAAGAAACAGGCTAGGTTCCAAAAGGGACTTAACCCTGAGCTCCGACATGTTCTTCGTTTGCACGAGTGTCCCACCTTCCAGAGTCTGGTTAACAAGGCCATCAATGCTGAGACTGGCCAAACTGACTATGAAGCGTCCCGCAAGCATTCCCGTGATTTCGGATCATCCTCTGGTTCTGGATCACAGAAGCGCAGGGTGAGGATCCTGAATATGGCACTACCACCCAGATATACCCCGAGGCCATCCTATGTGGCGCCTCGCCCAAGCCAGCCGTATACACCACCCAAGGCCTATAGTGGAGCAGCCGTCAATGCCGTTCCGTGTACCAACATCGTGACTTGTTTCAAGTGCGGAGAGCCAGGCCACTATGCTCATGAATGTTCCCAGAACGCTGCTTCCAACCAGCCAGGAAAGTCTATTGGCCGTGGTAAGCCAGCAGGAAAGGTGTCCTATGCCAAGCCAATCCCCGCCTCACGTGGACGTGTGAACTACGTCTTAGCAGATGAGGCTCATGATGACCCCGACTTCGTTCTTGGTACGCTTCTTGTTAATTGTCATCCAGCATCCGTTCTTTTTGATACTGGAGCATCTCATTCGTTCATATCCGAAAGTTATGCTCAGTTGCACAACATGACATTTTGTGATATGCCCACCTCCATGATAATTCAAACTCCCGGGTCTAAATGGCAAACTTCTAGAGTGAGCCATGGAAATGAAATTCTGGTCGACAGACTCGTCTTCCTTGCATCTTTGATAGCCCTTAAATCTTCAGACATAAACATCATCTTGGGTATGGACTGGATGGCAGCCCATTATGCTAAGATTGATTGTTTCACCAGATCTGTTCAACTTACACATCCATCGGGTGAGATAGTCAATGTTTTAACCCGAGCGTCTAAGCGTCAACTCTACTCTCTAAATGCCAATCCTTTTCCAGATCTAGAAGATGTTCCGGTAGTCTGCGACTTTCCGGATGTCTTTCTAGAAGAACTGCCAGGCAATCCACCTGACAGGGATGTGGAGTTCGTGATAGATCTTATTCCAGGAACTGTCCCAATCTCTAGAAGACCCTATAAGATGGCACCCTTAGAGCTAGCCGAGCTTAAGAAACAACTCGATGAGTCCTTGAAAAAGGGTTTCGTCCGTCCTAGTTCTTCTCCTTGGGCTTGCCCCGTCCTCTTCGTTAAGAAGAAGGATGGAACGGATCGGATGGTTGTAGATTATCGACCCGTCAACCTGGTCACCATAAAGAACAAGTATCCGCTCCCCAGGATCAACGATCTGTATGATCAGCTCGCTGGATCCTCAGTCTTTTCCAAAATGGATTTGAGGTTGGGCTACCATCAAATCAAAATCAAGAACGGGGACATTCGCAAAACGGCTTTTGTCACTCGTTATGGCCAATACGAGTACACCGTCATGTCCTTCGGTTTAACCAATGCCCCAGCCACCTTCTCCCGCTTAATGAATTTGATCTTCATGGAGTACTTGGATAAATTCGTCGTGGTTTACCTCGATGATATACTCACTTACTCCAAGAACAAGGAAGATCATGCCGAACATCTAAGGCTGGTATTGACGAAACTTCGAGAGCATCGCCTTTATGCCAAATTCTCTAAATGCGAATTCTGGTTGCCAGAAGTGACCTATCTAGGCCACGTAATCTCTGGAAAAGGTATTGCTGTCAATCCCGAGAGAGTTCAGGCCGTTCTAAATTGGACTCCAACTGAATCGGTCAAGCAAGTTAGGAGTTTTCTTGGTTTAGCGAGCTATTGTCGCCGCTTCGTCGAGAAGTTCTCCAAGGTTGCTAAGCCTCTTACTGAACTCCTCAAGAAAGATAAAAAGTTTGAGTGGACCCCACAGTGCAAGTACAGCTTTCAGGAACTGAAAAGACGCCTGACTTCTGCTCCCGTGCTTGTGCCACCAGATTTCTCCAAGGACTTTGTTATCTATTGCGACACCTCGCGACAAGGATTAGGTTGCATACTCGTGCAGGATCGTCATGTGATTGCCTACGCATCTCGACAAATGCGTCCACATGAGGATAATTATCCAACACATGATCTAGAGCTTGCAGTTGTAGTCCATGCACTCAAAACATGGCGACATTACCTTCTTGGTAATCGTTGCGAGATTTTCACCGATCACCAAAGTCTGAAATACATCTTCACCCAACCGGATTTCAATCTCAGGCAAAGACGTTGGGTTGAGTTGATCACGGATTACGACTTAGGAATAACTTACACCCCGGGAAAAGCCAATGTCATGGCTGATGCGCTGAGTCGTAAGTCCTATTGTAACAACCTCATGTTACAACAAGGTCAACCACTTCTCCACGAGGAATTTTGTAAGCTCAACCTTCACATTGATCCTCGAGGATTCCTTTCTACCTTGGTGGCGAAACCGACTCTTATGGATCAAATCATAGCTGCCCAGAAGCAGGATACGGGAATTTCCCGGATCAAGAAGAACCTTGCGAAGGGAATGGTTGGTTGCTTCTCGGTAGATGATCACGGTGTTGTTTTCTTTGAGAACCGCTTGGTGGTTCCCAAGAACCAACATCTACGTCAATTGATCCTTAAGGAGGCTCATGAATCCCCTCTCATGATTCATCCCGGTAGTACTAAAATGTATCAGGACCTACGCCAGAGGTTCTGGTGGACTAGGATGAAGAGAGAAATCGCTCAGTTCATTGCTAACTGCGACGTCTGTCATCGCGTTAAAGCAGAGCATCAACGGCCTGCTGGCACTCTTCAACCCTTAGCTATTCCTGAATGGAAATGGGATAAAATCGGTATGGATTTCATTACCGGGTTTCCCAGGACCAAGAGAGGGAATAATGCTATCTTTGTGGTCATCGACCGTCTTTCCAAAGTAGCTCATTTCCTTCCTGTTTGAGAGAGTAAAATTGCTAGTCAGTTAGCAGATCTATATATCTCTCGGTGTTCCTTTGGAAATTAACTCAGACCGTGGAAGTCTTTTCACCTCTTGATTTTGGGAAAGTTTCCAAAATGCTATGGGAACTCGTCTCTCCTTCAGCACTGCTTTCCACCCTCAATCCAGTGGTCAAGTAGAATGAGTCAATCACATTCTGGAAGATATGCTCAGAGCTTCTGTTATCTCATTCGGGATGGATTGGGAGAAATGCCTTCCATTCATCGAATTTGCCTATAACAATAGTTATCAATCTAGCTTGGGCAAAGCTCCTTTTGAAGTTCTCTATGGACGAAGGTGTCGAACGCCTCTTAACTGGCCAGAAATCGGGGAAAGGCAATTCTTTGGCCTGGATATGATTCAGGAAGCAGAGGAGCAAGTTCGCATTGTTCGTGAAAAGTTGAAAACAGCCCAATCTCATCAAAAGAGCCAGTATGATCGTCATCATAAGGCTATGACTTACGAAGTCGACGAGAAGGCTTACCTTCGGGTTATTCCTCTGAAGGGGACCCATCGTTTCGGTATCAAAGGCAAATTGGCTCCTCGCTACATTCGTCCTTTTCACATTCTTGCCAAACGAGGAGAGGTTGCCTACCAGTTGGAACTACCCCCGCATCTTTCCAAAGTTCATGATGTCTTCCACGTCTCTCAACTCAGGCGTTGCTTCTCGGATCCTATCCGCGGAGTGGACCACGAAATGCTTGATCTCCAGGATAACCTTACATATCGAGAATACCCTGTTCATATTCTTGATCAAGCCGAGCATACCACTCGACGCCAGAACATCAAGTTTCTCAAGGTTCAATGGTCTCATCATTCCGAGAAAGAAGCTACTTGGGAAAGGGCGGATCGTCTTCGACTTGAGTACCCCACATTCTTCTCGACAAACCCTGAATCTCGGTACGAGATTCTTTTGAGTGGGGGTGAGTTGTCACAACCCTAGTTTAGTATGCACTTGGGCTAGTCTTGCTTGCTGCATCATGTCTAAATTTCAATTAAATTTGAAATGGGGATTTAACAAACCCTAGCACCCCTAAAAAAACTAGGATCAACTAAAAATAATTTCGATGAACCCAAAATGCCCGTCAGAAAAGTTCATCATTTTTGAATTGATTGAAAACCTCAGCCAAAAATGGTGCACATTTTTCTAGGTCATCTTGGATTTTTGAATTAAATCATAAAGTAATTGAATTTGGGCATTTAAATGCTATAAATATTTTAATTGCCCAAATAATTCTGGAAACAGTTGAGGGCTGTTGGAAATAATTCTAAATGTGCCCACAATTATTTTCAGAATTTTAGAAAATGGTTTAGTATTTTGGGATAATTAGTTTTATGCCCCTAGTTGGGTCCCACTCATCTATTTTACCCCTAATTTCAGAAACTCAACTGTTCTGTACAAGCCACTTTGCAATTCTTATGCTTTTGCCCTTTGACCCTTTGACCGTCACTTTGAAAAAATCATAACAAATTCATACTAACTCAGAAAAATGCAAATAAGATATCAAAATGTTCACAAAAATATCACCTATATGTGCATGTCATTTTCATTCTTGACAAAAGTGTTGGAAAGTCCTCATCTCAGTTTTAGCTCATATGACCTTATCGTGAATAGTAACATCTAAAAAAATTCAAAAATTCTAATTTTTTTGGTGGCAAACATTGACCAATGTTTTTAGTGCTTGCCAAGTTTCATAACGGAATGATATTCGTGGAAGTCGTGGCAAAAAAAAATTTGGAGCATTGATTTTATTTTTTTTGCCATGACTTCCACGAATGTCATTCCGTTATGAAACTTGGCAAGCACTGAAAACATTGGTCAATGTTTGCCACCAAAAAAATTAGAATTTTTTGAAATTTTTTAGATTGTACTGTTCATGCTAAGGTCATATGAGCTAAAACTGAGATGAGGACTTTTCAACACTTTTGTCAAGAATGAAAATGACATGCACATATAGGTGATGTTTTTGTGAACATTTTGATATCTTATTTGCATTTTTCTGAGTTAGTATGAATTTGTTATGATTTTTTCAAAGTGACGATCAAAGGGTCAAAGGGCAAAAGCATAAAAATTGCAAAGTGGCGTGTACAGAATAGGTGAGTTTCCGAAATTAGGGGTAAAACAGACGAGTGGGACCCAACTAGGGGCATAAAACTAATTATCCCTAGTATTTTTGCTAAATCAAAAACAGAAAAGAAAATTAGAAAACATAAAGAAATAGAAAAGAGAGAGAGAGAGAGAGAGCACTGTACCTGGGCCACTTACCCGGCCAGCCCAGCCCTCCAGCGCCGTCGTCCTCCTGGCGCCAGTCGGCCAGGCGCATGGCCGACGCGCACGCACACACAGTGCGCCACGCCACCAGGCTGCCTGCCTGCCTCCCGCGCCATGTCGACGCCGCGATAGACCTCCTTGGTGCCGTCCGCATCGAGCCGACCCGTTCACTCCTCCCCATCGCCTCTCCCTCGCTTCTGCATCGCCATGGCCGAAGCCGTAGCTCGCCCGCCGCCGTGAACCGCGTAGCCACCGCCTCCCCCTCGACCCCTCGACATGTCAAAGAGCCTCACCACCGTTGCCTACGCCTCTCCATTGACTCACGCGACGCCGGACGCCCCGCATCGCCGGCCGCCTCGTCTTCTTCTCCGTTCGGCCGCCGAGATCGCCTCCGCCGTCCCGCTCACTTCGGAGCCTCCCCGAGCTCGCTGAGCTGCTCGCCGTGACCGCCGTGAGCCTCTACCCCGAACCCCCTCTCCGTTTTCTCTGTTGCACGCCGTAGCCGTCGCCTCGCTCGTGGCCGAGCACGCCGCCGCCTGTGCTCACCGCCGACGACGCTCTGGTGACCATTTGGTCCCGGGCGCGTGTCCACCGAGCTCACCGCGCCGCGTAGGTGCCGTAGGAGCTAACCCCGCTTCGCCAAAGCCACCGTAGCCGCGATCCCGCGCACGCCCGAGCTCCGGCCGCCACTGCCGAGCTTGTCGCCGTCGCCTCCGGCCACCACCCCCATTCGACGCGCGCCGGCGAGAGCTCTCCAACGAGCCTAGCCGCGCATCGAATGGGGCACCGTAGCCCATTCCCGCAGCTCGCCACCGCGTCTGTCGTCGCCGGCGTCAAGCCGCCGGCGTATTTGACCGGTTTGACTGGCGGGGTTGACCGGTTGACCAGGGGTTTGACCTCACCTGGGTCAATGACAAGTGTGGCCCGCCCCTGTTAATTAGTTTTAGTTTAGCTTAATTAACCCCAAATTAGCGATGTGTCGCTGACAAACGGGACCCACACGTCAGGTTTGACCTGACACGGTCAGTTGACCGCTGACGGCACAGTGACGTAGTGCTGACAGAATAATTCATTTTCTGGAATTAGTTAATTTAAATAACCAGGAAATTCCAGAAAATGCTTTAAACTTCAAAAATTCATAATTAATCAATCGTAACTCGGATGGAAAAGATTTATATATGAAAAATATTTAGAAAAATCCAATCTATCTATTGGTACTGTTTTCATGCATGTTAAAGTAACTTAAACCTACTGATTAGGTTAAAACAACAAAATGGTATTTGAAATACCATATAAGGGGGTTGATTTTGAACCCTTGGTTCAAACCAACTCAAACCATTCTGTTGCTAGATGCATTAGCTGAAACAAACACATCTTGCCATGTCATGATCATGCATCATAATGTTGCATATTGCCATGTATTGATTGTATTCTTGGTATGTTCTCCGCGGTAGGTTCTGCTCCCGAGGATATTCACGAGTATCCAGCTGAAGGGCAGTACCCTTCTACCACTCTGTCAGGCAAGCAACCCCCATTGAACATTCTGATACAAACCTATCCTCTCGCTCCTGCTCTCTTTTACTGCATTAAGACAACATCGTTTCAATTGCTATTTGATGCGGTAGCTGAACCCCTTTTCCTCTGCATGACCTGTCATTGCCACAGTAAATAGCTGAAACCCACTAGCATGTGTAGGAGTTATTTGAGCCCATGCTGTGTTCCTACCATGCTATGCCTGCTATGCTTAGAGTTGTGTCAGGTCTGGTTCATCTGGGTGATGGATTGGAGTGAAATGGTTGTGTTCAGTAATGAGAGTGATGTGTTGAACCTGTTTTGGTAAAGGTACCGATGAGAGGCCATGTAGGAGTACATGGTGGGTTGTTTCATTGGAACCGTCCTTAGGAACTGAGTTCCGTATATGTGATCCAAGACTAGCTACTACCACACATTGGGCTCCGGGCGCTCCAAGCTCTCTCGACTTATTAATCACCTTGATCTCTGTCCAAGAGTTGCAAGTAGTTTCTGGTGTTTATAGTGTGTTGGGGACCGTACTTAGCGCTGACCGGAGGGGTAGGCACGAGGCCCAGTGTTGGGTCCCAACGTCGAGGTCTATATAGAGACCATCTGTGTTGCGGTAGGCACGAGGCACAGTGTACCAAGTGACTCCCGAATGGTGCTCTTGGGAACCCTGCACTCATCGTTTGGGGCCGTAGTGGAAACCTCGGCCGGACTTCCTTGCTTAGTGGACTCAAATAGGCGATAAACCTGGACTAGAGACTTGTGTGGTTAGTCAGGTCATGGCCGACACCATCGCCAGGCTTCCGCTTGAAGGTTGCCGAGATACATGACGTGTACATGGCGGTAAGTGGGGAAAGCGTGTGTGAAGAAGTACACCCCTGCAGGGTTAATGATCTACTCGAATAGCCGCGTCCTCGGATATGGACTACTTGGGAACCTATGCTGTTCATAGACAACCTAAATGGTTACTCCTAAAAGCATCAAGACAAGTGTGAGTGCCGTGGATGGCCCTCTCGTAGGAAGACGGGCGAGGATCCGCGGTAGTGTATTGTCGTGGTGATTAGTGGACTCGTGTGCGCTATCTCATCTTATTCAAACTACTAGTAGTCGTAGTACAGGATAGCCAAGAGTCAGAGCTGGCTTGCTGCAATAAACACCACTACCCCTTTGTTGATACTATTGCATGAGTAGTTAGATCTGATGTAAGTCTTGCTGAGTACCTTTATACTCACGTTTGCTTAATAAACTGCTGCAGAGAATAACCTCGAGAACACAGATGGTTTCTATATAGACCTCGACGTTGACGAGTGACTTGCTACCCAGGTGGCAATCTCATGCCTGTGAAGGGTCACTGTAGATAGACGGGCTACACTAGCCCCTTTTATCTTTCTAGTTGTCTGTACCCAGACAAGTTAAGCTTCCGCATGTGCTTGTATGTCTGTATGACTTGAGTGTTGGGTCATGTGACCCCTACCTGTATGGATATGTTATGTATGGCTCTTCGGAGCCTCTTAAATAAATACTTTGAGTCGTTGAGTTATGTTGTGATGCCATGTTGTATCTGCACATATCGAGCATATTGCATGTATGTTTGAAATGCTTTGGTATGTGTGGGATCCGGCACCTAGTTGTTTATTCTTGGTAGCCTTTCTTATGGGGAAATGTCTCCTGGTGCTTCCACTGAGCCATGGTAGCTTGCTACTGCTCCGGAACACATGGGTTGGCCGGCATGTGTCCTTCTTTGCTCCTGTGTCTGTCCCTTCGGGGAAATGTCACGCGGTGTTTTACTGGAGTCCTTGTACCTTGCTACGACTCGGTTACACACACTGATGACTGATACGTGCATTGCTGGGTCATGTATGCATGTCCCTGTAAGTTTGTGCCACCTTGGTTCATGACTAGTCATGTCAGCCCGGGTTCTCTGTCATATGGATGCTAGCGACATAATCATATACATGAGCCAAAAGTCGCAAACGGTCCCGGCCAAGGTAAAGGCTGCAGCCGTGGGTTACCGTGCGTGAGGCCGCAAAGTGATATGATGTGTTACATGCTAGATCGGTGTGACGTAGGATCGGGGTCCTGACAATGAAAGTCATCCCCTATGCTTCGGCCATAGTCTCTATAATGTATGTCATGCTATGTACCAAACCTGATGTGTGCCTTGCCATAAGTTTGGCAGGGAGGTACCAAAGTGATCCAGGAGTAGATCACTTGATAGCGGTCAAAAATATCCTTAAGTACATAAAGAGGACTAAGGACATGTTTCTCAGTTATGGAGGTGAAGAAGAGCTCGTCGTAAAGGGTTACGTTGATGCTAGCTTCGACACAGATCCGGATGACTCTAAGTCTCAAACCGGATACGTATTTATTTTGAATGGAGGAGCGGTCAGTTGGTGCAGTTCCAAGCAAAGCGTCGTAGCGGGATCTACATGTGAAGCAGAATATATAGCTGCTTCGGAAGCAGCGCAATAAGGAGTCTGGATGAAGGAGTTCATATCCGATCTAGGAGTGATACCTAGTGCATCGGATCCAATGACTATCTATTGTGACAACACTGGAGCAATTGCTATTGCCAAGGAACCCAGGTTTCACAAGAAGACCAAGCACATCAAGGGCCGCTTCAACTCCATTCATGATTACATTAAGGATGGAGACATAGAACTTTGCAAAGTACATACGGATTTGAATGTGGCAAACCAGTTGACTAAACCTCTTCCACGGGCAAAACATGATCAGCACCAGGACTCCATGGGTGTTACATTCATAACTATGTAAACTAGATTATTGACTCTAGTGCAAGTGGGAGACTGTTGGAAATATGCCCTAGGGGAAATAATAAAATGGTTATTATCATATTTCCCATTCATGATAAATTTTTATTATTCATGCTAGAATTGTATTGACCGGAAACTTAAATACATGTGTGAATACATAAACTATACCTTGTCCCTAGTAAGCCTCTATTAGACTAGCTCGTTGATCAAAGATGGTTATGGTTTCCTGACCATAGACATGAGTTGTCATTTGATAACGGGATCACATCATTAGGAGAATGATGTGATGGACAGACCCAACCGTAAGCTTAGCATCAGATCGTTTAGCTATTTGCTACATCTTTCTTCATGTCAAGTATCAGTTCCTTAGACCATGAGATCATGTCACTCCCGGATACCGGAGGAATACCTTGTGTGCTATCAAACGTCACTTCATAACTGGGTGATCATAAAGGTGCTCTACAGGTATCTCCGAAGGTGTCTGTTGGGTTGCATGGATCAAGACTGGGATTTGTCACTCCGTGTGATGGAGAGATATCTCTGGGCCCTCTTGGTAATAAAACATCATAAGAAGCTTCATGTGACTAATGAGTTTAGTCACGGGATCTTGTATTACAGAACGAGTAAAGAGACTTGCCGGTAACGAGATTGAACTAGGTATGGAGATACCGATAACCGAATCTTGGACAAGTAACATATCGCCGGACAAAGGGAATTGCATACGGGATTAACTGAATCCTCGACATCGGGGTTCAACCGATAAAGATCTTCGTGGAATATGTAGGAACCAATATGGGCATCCAGGTCCCGCTATTGGTTATTGACCGGAGAGGTGTCTCGGTCATGTCTACATGATTCTCGAACCCGTAGGGTCGCACACTTAACGTTCGGTAGCGCTAGGGTAGTAATGAGATATTAACATTGGTGACCGAAGGTTGTTCGGAGTCCCGAATGAGATCCCGGACTTCATGAGGAGCTCCGGAATGGTCCGGAGGTAGAGATTTATATATGGGAAGTCGTATTTTGGGTTCCGGAAAAAGTTCGATTTTTTTCGGTATTGTACCGGGAAGGTTCTAGAAGGTTCTGGAGTGGGGTCCACCTGCATGGGGGGACCCACATGGACATGGGTAGTGGGGAAAGGCACCACACCCCTGGTATAGGTGCACCAAGATCCCTCCTTACAAGGAATAGGATCATATCCCGAAGGGATAAGATCAAGATCCCTAAAAAGGGGGGATAGCGATCAGTGGGGAAAGGAAAGGAGGGATTTCCTTCCTCCCCCTTGACCAATGACCCTAGGGGCTTGAAGGGCAAGCCACCAGCCCCCTCCATGCCTATATATAGTGGGGAGGCACATGGGGAGCTGCAACCTTCCACCCTTGCCCGTCTCCCACTCATTACACCTCTTCCACCTCGCGCCGACGCTTGGCGAAGCCCCGCTGCAGTTCCACTGCTGCCACCACCACCACCACGCCGTCATGTTGGTTCAGATCTCATCTACCTCCTCTCCCTCGCTTGCTGGATCAAGAAGGAGAGGACGCCACCAATCCGTACATGTGCTAAACTCGGAGGTGCCATCCGTTTGGCACTAGATCTGATTGGATCGTGATTGGATCGCGACGAATACGACTACATCAACCGCGTTACGTATGCTAACGCTTTCGGTCTACAAGGGTATGTAGACACACTCCCCTCTCATTGCTATGCATCTCCTAGATTAGATCTTGGGTGTTCATAGGAAATTTTTTGATTTTCATGCTTCGTTCCCCATCACGAAGATGTGCAATATTCCAGGGTCGGCCGCCCTCCTCCTCGGAGGTACGTGACTTATTTGCTTCACGTATATTAACAAGGTAATATGATCCGTTGTTGAGATTCTTGCTGATGATGAATTGTCCTTCCCAAGGAGGGGAAAGCTTATGCATGCCTGTCTGGTCTTGTATCAGACGGAGCACTAAGTCACCTTCCTGAAAGGTACGACCTCAAACTCGATGGCTATGATAGCGATGTAGGTTTTGTAGGTATATCACAGATCTGGATGCTGCAAGATCACGTTCCTCCTCTAGAGCATCAAGAGTGTCTTGACGAGCTTGTTCATTATCAGCCTCCACATAAGCTGTAACTCTAGGAGAATCATGACGAATATCACTTGGTAGCACAACTTCTGCACCATAGACCAGAAAAAACGGCGTATAACCTGTTGACCTGTTGGGAGTAGTTCGTATGCTCCAAAGCACTGCAGGAAGTTCCTCTTCCCAGCATCCAAGAGTGCGCTCTAGAGGCACCAAGAGTCTTGGTTTAATCCCGCGCAGCAGGTCCCGATTAGCCCGCCTTGCCTGTCCATTAGACTGAGGATGTGCAACTGATGCCAAGTCAAGTCGGATATGTTCCCGCTGACAAAACTACTTCATAGCTACAGATTGGTGCCATTGTCAGTGATGATGCTATGTGGATACCCATAATGATAGATCAACTTTTTTAGGAACTTCACAGCTGAAGCAGCATCACAATGACTAACTGGCTCTGCTTCAACCCACTTGGTAAACTTGTCAACTGCAACCAACAAGTGAGTATGTTTGTTCTTGGACCGTTTGAAAGGCCCAACCATATCCAGACTGCAAAAGGCCAAGTGATTGGAATCATCCGCAACTCTTGAGCTGGCACAGGAGCTTGACGAGCAAATTTCTAGCATCCATCACACTTGCGAACAATATCTTCTGCATCTGCGTGAGCGGTAAGCCAGTGGAAACCATGCCGAAAAGCCTTCACAACCAGAGACCTTGAGCCGACATGATGTCCACAATCACCAGAGTGGATCTCATTAAGAATCTCACGGCCCTCTTCAGGAGAAACACAACATTGAAAAACACCTGTAACACTTCTTCTGTGCAACTTGCCATTGACTATGGTCATGGACTTGGACCTCCTGATAATCTGCCGAGCGATGATTTCCTCTGCTGGGAGCTTGCCTCGGGTAAGATATGCCAAGTAAGGTACTGTCCAGTCTGGTGTAGCATGAATAGCGGCCACCAATGCTGCCTCCGAGTCAGGAATAACAATGTCTTCCTCCGTTGCTAGCTTGACTGACGGGTTGTGTAGAACATCTAGGAAAACATTGGGTGGAATAGGCTTGCGCTGAGACCCCAAGCGATACAATGCATCTGCTGCCTCATTAAGCCGATGATCAATGTGATCGACCTGGTATCCCTTGAAGTGTCCAGCAATATTTGTAACAGCGTGCCTATAAGCCGCCATGAGGGGGTCCTTGGAATCCCAAGTCCCAGAGACCTGTTGAACCACCAAATCTGAGTCGCCCAGACACCTGACCCGGCTGAGGTTCATCTCCTTAGCCATACGAAGCCCATGAAGCAAAGCCTCATATTCCGCTGCATTGTTAGTACAGGAAAACATAAGTCTCAAAACATAACAAAACTTATCACTCGAGGAGAAGTTATCACAACTCCAGCCCCCAAGCCCTCCAACTGCCTGGACCCATCAAAGTGTATCGTCCAGTATGTGGTATCCGGCTTTTCCTCGGGAGCTTGTAACTCAGTCCAGTCATTGATGAAATCCACCAGAGCTTGAGATTTAATGGCGGTCCGCGGCACATACTTGAGATGATGTGGGCTAAGCTCGACGGCCCACTTTGCAACCCGATCTGTTGCTTCCCTGTTCTGGATGATATCCCCAAGAGGTGCAGAACTGACGACAGTAATGGGGTGTTCCTGAAAATAGTGTTTCAGTTTGCGACTTGACATGAACACGCCATAGACCAGCTTCTACCAATGCGGGTATCGATGTTTGGACTCTGTTAAAACTTCGTTGACATAATACACTGGTCTCTGGACTGGGTATTCCTTGCCTTCTTCCTTACGTTCTACAACAACAGCAACACTGCCAGCTTTGTTGTTGGCAGCAATGTATAACAACATCGGCTCCTTGTCCTAAGGAGCAGCAAGGATTGGCGGCTCAGATAACTGCTTTTGGAGGGACTCGAAAGCCTTGTCGGCAGCATCATTCCAGACAAAGTTATCTGTTTTCTTCAGAAGCTGGTACAAAGGGATTGCCTTCTCACCAAGCCAGCTAATGAACCGGCTCAGGGCTGCAACACAGCCTGCCAACTTCTGGACAGCATTGATACTGGTTGGCTTTTTTAGAGTTGTAATAGCTTTGATTTTTCCGGGTTAGCCTCAATGCCACGCTCCGAGACGAAAAAACCAAGCAATTTTCCAGCTGGAACCCCAAACACACATTTGGCCGGGTTGAGCTTCATCTGGTACACTCACAGGTTATCAAATGTCTTCTACAGATCAGCATGAACATTGCGCCCGATCTGTTTGTGGAAACAATTCTGGACACAGCGCTAATAAGTTGCTTGTGCACAATTCATACCAAACGGCATCGACGTATAACAGAAAGCTCCAAAGGGCGTGATGAAGGCTGTCTTTTCCTGGCCCTCCTCCTTCATCTTGATCTGATGGTAACCAGAATAAGCATCCAGAAAACACAAGCACTCTCAACCAGCAGTAGCATTAATGATCTGGTCAATACGGGGCAGAGCAAATGGATCACTAGGACAGGCTATGTTTAAATCAGTATAGTCAACACACATCCGCCAAGTCCCGTTTTTCTTCAGAACTAGCACTGGGTTAGCCAACCACTCAGGATGAAATACTTCATCGATGAACCCGGCAGCTAGGAGCCGAGCCACTTCTTCTCCAATGGCCTTGCGTTTCTCCTCATTAAAACGACGGAGGTATTGCCGTACAGGCTTATACTTAGGATCAACATTAAGGGAGTGCTCAGCGAGTTCTCTCGGTACACCTGGCATGTCGGAAGGTTTCCATGCAAAGATGTCCCGATTATCACGGATGAACTCAATGAGCGTGCTTTCCTATTTAGGATCCATATTCGACCCAATGGTGAACTGCTGAGAAGGATCACCAGGGGTGAAGTCAACTTGCTTGGTGTCTTTGGCCGACTTGAACTTGAGCAAAGGGCCAGACTCAGTTGTTGACTTCTTCAGTGAAGTTGTGGGATCGAGGAGATAGGTCTAGAGGGGGGGTGAATAGACTCTTAACCAGCCAAAGTTGCAGATATTAATTTCTCTTGGAACTTAGGCAGATTTTGGCACAAGTTAAGATCACTCCAATACTTTCAACACATGCACATCTAGAGATTGAGCAGCGGAAATAGTAAAGCATGCAAGAGTACGGAAAGTAAAGGGGTAGAGTATGGAAGATCAAACGCAATGAAGACACGGTGGTTTTTGGCGCGGTTCCGATAGGTGGTGCTATCGTATGTCCACGTTGATGGAGACTTCAACCCACGGAGGGTAACGGCTGCGCGAGTCCACGGAGGACTCCACCCACAAAGGGTCCACGAAGAAGCAACCTTGTCTATTCCACCATGGCTTACATCCACGAAGGACTAGCCTCACTCGGGGTAGATCTTCACGAAGTAGGCGATCTCCTTGCCCTTACAAACTCCTTGGTTCAACTCCACATCATGTCGGAGGCTCCCAAGTGACACCTAACCAATCTAGGAGACACCACTCTCCAAAAGGTAATAGACGGTGTGTTGTTGATGAAATCCTTGCTCTTGTGCTTCAAATGATAGTCTTCCCAACACTCAAACAACTCCTCACAGATTTGGCTATGGTGGAAGAAGGATTTGAGTGGAAAGCAACTTGGGAAAGGCTAGAAATCAAGGTTCAAATGGTTGGATTGGGATGTCTTGATGTCAACACATGAGTAGGTGGTTCTCTCTCAGAAAATGTATGGTGGAAGTGTAGGCACGTTCTGATGGCTCTCCTTACTGAGAACGAAGTGGTGGATTGGTATATATAGCCTCCACACAAAATCCAACCGTTACACACTTTTGGCCCAACTCGGTGGCACCGATCAGAAATCTCGGTGGCACCGAACTGTGTAAAAGATATGAACGTTAGGAATCTCGGTGGACCAACTGGAACAACTTGGATGGACCGATGTGCAATGGTTAGGGCAAACCTCTTCTCGGTGGCACCGATTGCATCAACTCGGTAGGACCGAAGTGAAGCAATAAGGCAACAGAGAGTTGGCAAGCCATCTCGGTGAGACCGATTTGCAAAACTCGGTGGGACCGAAGTGAGTGCAAACGATTACAGAGAGTTGGCAAGGCCATCTCGGTGAGACCGAGATCCATATCGGTGGATCCGATTTGTTAGGGTTTTGGCAGTGGCTAAGTCCAAATGAACTCGGTGGCTCCGGATAGAGAATTTCGGTGGGGCTGAGTTGGAATGTAGGTCTTGGACATATTTGGATGGAGAAAGTGGTTGAGGGTTTAGGGGTACTGTCACTAAGCACTTGAGCAAAAAGACCATTAAGCAACACCTCATCCCCCTTTAATAGTATTGGCTTTCCTATGGACTCAATGTGATCTTGGATCACTAAACAAAAAATGTAGAGTCTTGATCTTTTGCCAATCCTTGTCCTTAGCATTTTGAAGGGGTTCCACATCCTCTTGTCCCTGCCACGCCATTGTTGAACTTGTCTGAAATTCACTAGATAAAAGCATTAGTCCAACAACATGTATGTTGGCATAAATTACCAAAACCACCAAGGGAGCAAATGGGCTTTTAGAAGTCATATCAGCCGGGTCAACATTAGCCTGGTAGAATTTTAACTCCTCGGCTGCACATGCTATCCCAGCGTAAGCGGCATCTCCTTCCTCACATTCGAGTGCAATTTTCCTATCACCATTAACTGTGATAGTGTCATCTGGACCAGGCATTTTTAGCTTTAGATAAATATAACATGGACATGCCATGAATCGTGCATAAGCCGGCCAGCCAAATAGAACATGATAGGGGCTCTTGAGTTTGACCACCTCAAACATCAGAAACTCCGAGCGCTAATTGTGTTCTGTGCCGAAGGCCACTTCCAGAGAAATCCTGCCAATGGGATAAGCCGACTTACAAGGAATAATATCGTGAAAGACAGTAGATGATGGAGTCAATTGCTTCTCTGACAGGTTCATCCACCTGAAGGTGTCATAATAGAGTATGTTGATACTGCTCCCGCCATTCGTGAGTACCTTAGGTAACTTGTAACCACTGACTTGAGGGGTGACCACAAAAGCTAGACCCCATGGGTCGTCAATCCGTGGAGGGTGATCTGCCCTACTCCAAGTCACTGGCTACTCTGACCAGTTTAAGTACTTAGGAATTGCCGGCTCGACCAGATTGACGGCTCGTCTCTGGAGCTTCCGCTCGCGTTTGCATGTGCTTGTACTAAAAACATGATATTGGCCACTGTTCAACTGCTTAGGATTGCTCTGGAACCCAGAGTGACCTCCCTAATTCTGATTTCCTTGGTTGTTGCACTGATTGTTGCCTTCACTGTTGCCAGCCCCCTGAAACCCGGATCCCTAGCCGGTGTTACCATGGAACCCAACACCGGGATAAGACCATGAGAGCTGGCTCCTTGGAAGCCGGCTCTTGAACCGCCGGGTCCAGGATTTCCTGGATGTCCGCCTTCACCACCACCGTTATGATGATTCTGAAAGATTCATTTTGAATATTCCTGCATGATAAAGCAGCTCTCCCACGAGTGGTTGGCTGACTTACCGTCAAAACTTTGTTTTGGACACGGACCTTTGAGAGCCTCCTCGTAACTACGAGGGCGATTACCAGGAAAGGACTTCCTGGAGCTGTTGTTCTGTCGCTAGTTCTTGAAACCACTGTTGGTATTGGCAACAAAATCAGAGCTTCCCCCAATATTCTTGCGCTTATAATTGTTGTTGTTATTGCCATTACCGTTATTCTGCTGATGACCCTTGCCACCTTTTTTCTTCCCCTTGCCAGACTTCTCATCATCGGAGATTGGATCCTTTGTGTTATCAGACTCGGCATACCGAGTTAAAACATCCATGAGATCGCCCATGTCCTTGACCTTCCTTTTGAGACGCCCAAGCTTCTGGACCAAAGGTTGGAATCGGCAATTTCTTTCCAAGACTAAGACAGCCTTGCTGAGCCGTGATACTATCTAAAGAGTGGATAATCTCGGTGACCCGGCATGACCTGTGATGTTTAGACTCATCATCATGTTGGACACAATGTTCTAGATCAACAATTGTGGTCGGGCGCTTGCAAGTTCCCTGGAAATTTTTGATGAAACACTCCTTTAGCTCCTGCTAGGTGTTAATTGAATTTGCTGGCAGATTTTTCAACCATGTACGTGCTGGCCCTTCCAACATCAAGGGCAAGTGTCGAGCACATACATCATCACTAGCTTCCATCATGTCCATGGCTAGCTCATAGCTTTCAATCCACTCGGATGGCTCCAAATCTGCTGTGTAATTCGACACTTTGCGAGGACCTTTGAAATCCGGAGGCATGCGTGCATCTCGGAGACCTGGAAGTAAACATGGAGTTCCGATTGTTCGTCCAGATATCCCAGAAGTACGGACGGCTTGCTGGGTTGAAGAGGCCGCGCCCGCCGCCCCTGCGAGCTGGTCTACTCCAACAATGCTGGAGCAAAAAAGAAAAAATATATATATTATTAGGTGCTATCCTCCCTAATTATTTTATGCAAAATATGTTGATTCAACCGAGCACTAGTGCTTTTGCCTGTGTTATTTTCATGTGCAGGCCAAGTAATTCACAAAAAAGGGGATGATATTGTTTTTCGGAGTCATGTCTTGCGCGACGTCGTAGGAGCCCACACCAGCCTCTACCCGCGCCGGGTTGCTCAATGGATAGGCGCATTAGCCTGCTATCCCCGTAGTCCAGTCTAATTCAACATATAAAAAAAGGAGAGCTTGCCATGAAGGAAACGTCCCTGAAAGAGCAAAGAGTGCCGGCCACAGTAAAGCCGGCAAATTCAAAGCCGTCGGCGAAAAAGGGAAAATGGCCCTGGAGGAGCCAGGAGAGCCGGGTCAAGAGAGAATAGCAAGAAATGGGTCAAGAGGCGTATGAACTTAATTTGGGCAAAAATGTCTTTGTTGAATGACGTATGCTGAGGACATACAACGGGCATCGTGAAGATCATCAACCCGCCACACGCCTCTGGTTTCAGTAATTTTCATCTTTCAGCTGTCAACTCTACGCCGGCTTATGCCACAGCCAAGTATGAAGAATCTCAAGTCGACTCCTCGAGTCGACTTAAGACTCAGGGGCTACACAGATATGACTCGGTGGATTTGGCCGGTTTTAAAAAATACAAGAACCCCGGGTCATTGAAGGGAAGACAACCCGGTCCCGGGGACTGCTGCTTTATTTGCAAAACGGTAAAGGTTGCCAAAGAGGACTAGCTGCCATGATGCGCAGTTCAAACATAGGTATCCTGCCTTATTGGCGAAAAAGTAAAGGTTGCCCAAGAGATCTAGCTGCCACGATGCGCAGTTCAAACATGGGTACCCTGCCATATTGGCGAAAAGAAAGGTTACCAAAGAAGACTAGTTGCCATGATGCGCAGTCTAAACATGGGTATCCTGCTCGATAATGATCAATGGAATAAAGCCAGCTTATCTGGACCCCAGATGTTTTGCAGTAGTAGCATTGTCTCCTGTATATCCTCTGCTGAGCTTTTCCATGATCATATGGTTACTTGGGGGCTTCCAACTCATCGAGTTTAGCTTACAAAACCCTTTTAACCCGGCGAAAAGCCAAAATATACTTTGTTAAACCTGCCTGTTAGCAAGATGCTACTCCAAAAAGGTGACCCGGCGTACGCCTGATGAGTCAATCACAAAGGTGACCCTGAATTCATCAGAGTTAAAACGTCAGTTGGTCACGTGAGAGCCGGTTTTCAGAGAGATAGGACAAACCAAAAGAGGTCAAAAAGCCTGTTTCCATAGGAAGCGAAACCAAGACTCGAGCCTCGAAAGCCGGTCTTATGTCGTGCCTTGAAAGCCGACATTTTTATACTCTGTTACCATACCCATACATCATCATACATTGCATCATCATGCATTGCATCATCATACATCGCATCATCATCCAATGCATATCTATATTCGTTTATGTTGCAGGAACTGGTCTTCAAAACCGGGTTACAATGTAACTATGCAGAGACAAACAAATCCTTGATGGCCAAAATGGCCGGGTCTTCATCATGGTTTATCATAACCAGTATTATATGATTGAGGTTTTCAATGCCAGCTTAGAGAGATGGCTATTCTTTCTAAATCCAAAACGCCGACTTACAGTAAGGAACATGGTGTAATAAATTACCAGTGGCAATTCACAAATTTGGATTATTCCGATGCTGCAAAGGAGAACAAAATTCAAAAAAGGATATCATGGCAATCAGATTTATCAAAGGCAATGAAATATGAAGTGTTATGCAAGGCAGCACTCTTGATGGATTTAGCAACAAGTTCAGCATTGATATGCAAAGCACTCAACAACGTTATCCAGGCTATAGTGGATCTGAGTTTATTCTACAATGGAAGGAATAGTCCCGAGTCGCTGCAGGCAATACGACCCGGCACTTGGGGGCTACATTATTCAAATTAAGATTACATTCAGTATGAAAGTCCCATGTCGCTTCAAGCATGCACAACCGCACTTGGGGGCTAATACATTGTCATTTTAAAAATACTTTCATTGAAGACCCGGCTCACTATTAATAGTGACCCGACCCTTGGGGGCTACAGTCATTGACTATAGATAGTTCAAGTTCCAAAATGATGAGAAGAGCTAAACTGGCCCTTGGGGGCTACATTACTTGCAGCTATACATCTACAAACATCAAAAGCTAAGTTCAAGTCCTAGGTTGCTGCAGGCAAGACAACCCGACACTTGGGGCTACAGCGTTCAGTTGTTTAAACAGATCATAAGGTCCAAATTGAAGACCCGGCCCATCACATACTGATGAGCCGACCCTTGGGGGCTACACATGTGAAATGCAAACATTCAGTTTATGACTGGTGACTCAGATGAACAACCCAGGTTTCTCCAAAGTTGCAACATTTATATTTAAGCAAGTCTTAAGCTATCACTACGTTCTACTCTTAAGACTTGGGGGCTACAGGTAATATGGGTATAAGGGAGGAACACCTTCAAGTTCTCAGTTTTGAGCGAACCAGGTCTCATATTCTTGGTGGAGAAAATTTGCAAAGTTTATCTTTTCCAAGCTATTCATAGAAAGGCCCGGAAAGCCGGTTCAACATCATACGGATTTCTTATTTCTAATATTTTCTATCAAGTCTTAAGCATTGAAAGTTGGCGCAATATTATACGGATTTCTTATTTCTAATATTTTCATCGAGCCAAAGGATTGAAAGCTGGTTCAACATCAGACAGGTTTTTATTCCCAAAATTTTTATCAAGTTGAAGCACTGAAAACCGGCTCAACATCAGATGGGTTATTTTTCTCTATATTTTTCTATGAGGATTCAGTGCCAGCAAGTTGATTGTGAAGCCAGAATATTGATATGACAAGAAAACCTGGATTTTTCCAGGAGCTGGTTCATTGAATGAGCCGGCCATTTATGTGCTCCAGTCCCTTAACATATTAGTTATTCTTATTTCAGGAGCTTAGCATGAATAAATTCAAGCTAAACTGGGGGCTAATGTTGGGGATATTCCCCACGATTATGACCCGGCCAAGAGCCAGGAGGCTCTATGGGTCATCTCATATTCCGGGTTATGGCGAGACAACAAGGAGAGACCAAGGGCCCAGGGCGAGACCCGGCAGGAGGCCGGCATAAGGGGAGCCCAATGGGCCGGCTCGCGGAGAAGGCCCAAGAAGAGGAAAGTTCCCTGACAAGAGAAGCAAGACCCGGACTAGGATTTGACTTGTAATAGAAAATAGACCAGTCCTAATGCTACTAGGACTCTACATGTAAGTCGGCCCTTTCAACTTATATAAGAAGGGGCAAGGCACCCCAAGAGGGACAAGTCAAGATAGACAGAAAAATCAGTAGCTCTCGAGATAGAGGTAGCAAAAGAGCACCCTTGTAATCGAGATCATGATCAATAGCAATCAAGCAGGATGTAGGCTTTTACCTCCACTGCGAGGGGCCGAACCTGGGTAAAACTCGCGTCTCTCGATTCCGACCAACCCCGTTCAGGCTACCACCTAGTTGCGATGGCCTCACCACTAAGTCCTTTTCACGAGGACATCTGCCGTGACGAAACCACGACAGTGGGAGTTGCACTATAGGTTGAGCATTTGCAATGCCTATGTTTCCTGCCCCTGTCCCTCGTAGAGCATGAGCAGCATCAACAATGGCATGTGCGTTTGAGACTATCGGTTGTGGTTGCTCGAGAGGCGTCTCCTACACCCTCCAGCGCTGCGCACTGCTGGTGACTCGGCATGTCTGCTCCTACTACGACTTTCATGATGGGTGGAATGAAGCCGATACTGACTATGAGAATAATTTGCCTGTTGCGTGATTGCTGTTTTTAACATCACAATGGCGTTCCTAGCCTCAACCTCCACTAGGCTATTTCCCTCGATCGAAATCGCAGCTAGGTTGTGAGTCGCCGCCAGCACGTTGTCGACCGGGTTGGAATAATGCCCAACTAGTGTCTGAAAACGATGAGGCGGATACTGGATCGGTGGCTGCTGCTGAACCGGCGGCTGCTGTTGCTACTGAACCGGTGGTTGTTGTTGCTGTTGAACCGGTGGTTGCTGCTGCTGAACCGCACTAGGGGGAACGTTCTGCGTCAATTGGGGTATGACAGGTATTACACTCGGTGATTTAGCGCCAGCCCCCGGGTCACACGGTGTGCCAAACAGTTGCGTCGGCTCAGTGTTCGCCGGAAGCCGGTTTGATGTCTCCTCCGGTGTACTACCTCTGACTCGTTTTGGCAGAAGGTGAGGTGAATAGTTTCTGCCACGAAACGCCTGGTTTCCCTAAGGATATGAGCCTGTCTCTCAGCCATGCGCGCATTCTCTGCGTCGATATCCTCCTGAATCTTAGCCAGATGCTCGCGACACTTCGTAATCTCTACGTTGCATGCTTCCGCATTCTCAGCAGTTACTGGCTCCGACAAGAGTGCCCCAAGGGTGGTCATCATCTCAGAGAGCGCCTGCGCTCCTGACTACTAAGAGCCGGCAACCTCTGAACTGACCGATGTGAGGTTCTGACCTGACACGGCATTAGCCGGGTCACGAGGCTGTTGCTGGTTCCCAGCCATATAGACCACAGCGAAACAAGTTGGCTCGCAAGACTCGGGGAAAACCTCATTATCAGAGTAACCCCCCAACTTCTCATCAAAAAGCGGAAGGATGGACTGGGTATCTCCAACCGATGACTCGCCATCAGAATAGACGAGTGTGTCCCCACCAGATGTGGAATTATTCGCCAGTTCCACTCCCTGCGTGAAACCAGTGAAGGCATGAGTCTGGCCGGGTCTTGCCTGGCCGGGTCTGGCGCGGTGGGTTGACTCGACGGCGTCGGTGTTGATGTCTAGCTCGGAGCTTGACTCGCCAATTATGCCATTGAAGACATGGATCTAGCCGAAGGGGACCCGGTACCCGTACTCGATTGAGTCGGCCTCAGGGCCCCAGCCAGAGTCATCGATGTAGAGCTTGCCACGGTGACTCTTCGTCATCTGACCAATCATGTATCCCTCGAACCCTGAGAGAGCTCCCGCCGATAACTCAACTCCACCGTGCGCTGGCCCCACTGTGGGCGCCAACTGTCGTGGTTTTGTCATGGCAGATGTCCTCGAGAAAGGACTTAATCGTGAGGCCATCGTAGTTGTGTGGAGCTTGAACGGGTTTGATCGGAAATGAGGGACACAAGCTTACCTAGGTTCGGCCCCTCGCGATGGAGGTAAAAGCCTGCTCTTGCTTGATTGATATTGCTGTGGATCTCGATTACAAGGGTGCGGTTTTGCTAACCTAGCTCTCGAGAGATTGCAACTTAGTCTTTCTGTCCTAGAAACTCCCCTTTATATAATAGGTCGAGTCCCTAGTTTTACAGAAGATTCCGGATCGTAATCTTAACCCGTATCCTACTCTAACTCTTTATCCATCTTGTTCTCCAAGTTAGGAAACTTCACCCTTCTAGGCCTTCTCCTTGAGCCGACCCACAAATTATCTGAGAGCCGGCCTCCTGTCGGGTCTCACCTTGGGCCTCCAGTCCATCTTTGCTTATCTTCAAATTGACCTGTCAACGGGAAGACCCACTTTGCCTCAAGGCTCAGGGCCGGGTCATGCTCCTGCCGGGTCTCAACCGCGAGGAATATCCCCAACAAGTGGTGAGCTTGGATTGTGAAGATGGAGGCGTGGAACTAGTGGATGAGGTATATGTTAAGCACGATGGATGTTAAACTACTATAATATGTGTCGTTCCTATTGCAACGCACAGGTAATTAACAATACCTCCGTCCCAAAAAGCTTGTCTTAGATTTTTCTAGATACGGATGTATCTAAACACTAAAACGTGTCTAGATACATATGTATCTAGACAAATATAAGACAAGTAATTTGGGATGGGGGGGGGGAGTAGTAAACAAAAAAAATGGAGGAAAATGTCATCCTGACCGATGTCCACCACTCACCCCCTGACTAAAGCTGTGTGTTCTGGTCTGATTGATACGCGGGCCCAACCTTCAACGTCGTTTGCATTCATGCACGTTGGGGCCCAATTGGTCTAAAAGCCGTTGGGCCTTTATCTACTCACGGAACGCGGGGACGACCGGGGGGGGGGGGGCTGTTGGTGCGACCGCTGCCATGTGTTACGCGTTGCGTGCATAATTTTTTTTTCCTGCACGTGTGATGTCCTACAAGTGCACAAGGATATGTAGCAATTTCGTGATAAGTAAGGTTTATTGATCCCACAGGGAGCGAATATGACGGCACCACAGTCCCCGCAGCTGCGTTGTCACTAACACAACCACGCTCACACCCATACCGAAGTTTAGAAATAGCTCACTTAAGTAGGTTGCTAGGAACGGTAAAAGGGAGAATCAAACTAAGCAAGAGAGAACGAAAAAGTAAATACTAAACTAAACAAAGGAAATAAACTAAGAGAGGTGTGTGATGTTTTAGATGAGGTTGTTGGCATCTAGGTACAATCTCGTTCGGTACGGGCACAGAATGGAGTTAGGCTTTACGACTATGCCACGTGGTGGCTAAGTCGGTACTTGCATTGTAGGATACGATAATCTACGGATGGTGGGCAGTCCCTCACATAATGTTATCCCTCAAGACACACTGTATTGAGATAACTCATTCATCCTACTTCTTGTCCCATACTTGAGGCGGCTAACGCAAAGATATTAAGGTCCTCGTGGTTTGAGGACCAGACGAAGGCATTAGGTTCTATGGACAACCATGATTCCTAGAGCAATTGTGTTCCCCTCAAGATATCTGCACCTGTCACGTCATAGGTCTATCGGTTTGCACAATCCTCTATCTACCTCATGTGTGGACTAAGAGTTAAACGTCTCCAACTACACCAATGGATCGAACGTCTCCAATCACTAAATTACCGCATAGGTAAATAAGCAACACACATAAATAGACTAAACATATCAAACAACCACTTACTAATCGACCGATCCATATCCAACAATTACTCAAATAACATCACATAAAGAGGGGTTCTAGAGTTATTACAACCCATCACGGAGACTGTGATGGGGGAGGAAGAAGGGGTGATGATGGAGGCGGTGCGGCGACGGATGATGGTAGTGATGGTGCAGCGGCGGCGGCCCATGGCCGTGCCCCGCCGGTGGCGGTCCCTTCCGGCTCCCTCTTGGTGGCCCCAATGGTGTTTTTGATGTGGCGGCGGCTGGACGTGGAGATGAAACTTGATGAGATGAGAATGAAGATGATGGAGGAGGCGGCTAGGGTTGAAGGTGAATATATAAGAGCTCTCCCATAGCCTCCTCACTTGATGTGGCTTCTCCCCTTTGATCCAAGGGCTCTAAATGAGCCCAATCCTCTCCCAAATCATCCCTTGAAGGCCAAGGAAGTTGTGGGAACAAATAGGGATGAAATCCACGAAGAATCCCATCATGAGAGGCAACTTTAGGTGCTGTCTGGACTTCATACTGGCGCCCAAACGACCGGCCACAGTCATATGAAACGCCGTCTTTTGTACTGCTGCCCCCCTTCGGTAAAACGACCGCCATTTCTTCATACGAATTCAGAATTTCACGTTCTTGGGATCGTTGGATTCCTATGAACGACGCCAATACATTTCTGGTTTTAGATCTTGATTTGGAGCACTTTGGAAAATTGACTTTTTCCACCTTCAAAATGGCTAAGTCTGGGGTCTTGGATGTCCATCGTTTGAACTCCTTTCATCGTGCTAAGTGCTTGGGAAGCCCATCTCACCTACAAGACACACAAAGACAAAGAAAACTAATAAAAACCAACTAAAAATAAAGATTATGCAATGCTCACGGTCAAAAGGATAAAAACTGGAAATCATGCATATGGACATGTAATTGGTTCAATGGAACATGATATGACTTGATATACAGAGATAATGTGCAACAAATGAGCACAAAAGATGCGTAAAATATGGAGCCATCAACGTGTTTTTTGGTTTTTTGGATTTTGCAGCATAGGTGGCCGGGAATGGTGACGGTCAGGATAGAGTGGTGCTGAGAATGGTGAAGAGAGTGTTGTCGGGGGCGACAGTGTGGTTTTCATTGTGGAGGGGTAGTAAATGATTGATTATAAGAAGCCTTAAACAAAGACATAATGTCCGATAGGAAAATGAAGGTCTGATAATAGACTACACAGACGGGTCAAATATAGGGACCAGTTAGTGATTATCTTTAGTCCTTTTGATCATCAGGACAAGCTATCATTGACCGACCAGTTTTAGACCGGTCTATGATGACCATCTTCCAATCCCAAAAGTCGATATCACCGATGCCTCGGGAGAGGTCGGTTAGTGTTAAGGCTCATCACTGATGAGTGGTCATGGGCCGGTCAGTGATGAGGGCTCTATGCTTTTCGAATATGTAGTAGTGTGATTGTGGCTCCTCTTAATATCAACTCTTGCCCTCATTTCCCTGTGATCGAGTATCCCGATGATACTATTATTGTGATGCCTGCTTGATCAGCCCAGATTGTGCAGATCAAGAATGTATTATTGCATTATTCTACCTATACTGGATTGAGAGTCACCTTAAAATTCTATCATTGTACTAATCAACACCTCCTCTACAAGATGACTGAGCTGGTAGATACTTTGGGCTGCTCTACTGGTTCTATCTCTTTTACCTACTTAGGGCTACCACTCGGTCTTAACAAGCCTAACTTGGAAGATTTTGTGCCCACCATGCAAAGAGTGGAAAGAAGATTGGCTGGTTGTTCCAATTTGTTGTCATATGGGGGGAAGCTTGTCGTTGTTGTTTTCACAAGTCTCCCGGCTTTTACATGAGTACTCTCTCTGTCTCTACCTGCTGATGCGGTTAATCAGCTCAGCAAATATTTAAGGCACTATGTTTGGAGAAAGCATGGGATGGAAGATAAAGGTACTACGTTGATTGCCTTGGACAAAGTATACGTCCCCAAAGAACAGGGTGGACTAGGAGTCCGAGATTTGGCCACTCATAATAAATGCCTCCTCGTGAAACACCTGCAAAAATGCTTCAATTATGTGGATTTGGCCTAGGTTAAATTGATCTAGGAAAATCACTATGAAAGGAGATACATTGTTGCTAAGGAAGTGGGTACTTTTTGGTGGAAAAGTTAGTTAAGGTCATTCCAGAATTCACGCAGGTGTCAAGATGTACTATTGGGCAAGGTAATTTTATTATGGTATGGCATGCCCTTTCGAGTGATATTCCCCTTGAAACCAAGTTCCCATAACTTTTTTCCTTTACCCTCCATGAAGACATTTCAATAAAGGAGGTTCTGGAGAAATATTATTTGCTTCAAAATTTTCATACTCCACTCTCTTTCCAAGCCTTTGAACAATTCCAATAGCTCCAGGTTCTGATTTAGAACATTCAGCTCCAAGATCACCCTGAAAAATGGTCATAGCCCTAGAAGTCCACTGGTTATTCTGCAATTAGAATGTACAATATTTTTTTTGAAATGAGAATGTACAAATGTTTGAGACAAGGTTTGGATGTAAACTTCATATTCAAACTACTCTGGAAAAGTGATGTAATCCTCAAATACACAATCTTCTTGTGGTTGCTTCTGCATGATTGCATCAATACAAGGAATTTGCTTCACCAGAAAAAAACACCTGCCTTCCTACAACTGTGCTTTCTGCATCCTTAACTCGAAGGAATCTACCCTCCATCTTTTTCGGGAATGCCCTTTTTCCATGGACTATTGGGAATCCATTATTGCCACAAGAAACACAGGTATTTATTACTTGATGAAATCCTTTTGAGTTTGGAGTCTTTGCCTAATTTTTTTACACTAGGCATCATCATCATGGGTTGTTGGCACATTTGGATGTAGACAAACTCTTAGATCTTTAGACGTGAAAATCCCAGTGTTGCCTCTTGAAGAATCCTACTAAAAATTATCCCATGCTCATCTCTCATAGAATCAAGATGAAACATGTGGCAGAGTTCAAGAATTGGATTAATGAACATCTTAGTTAAAGTTTTCACCTAATTCTATGATGCTTCCTAGACCCAGTATTGGTTGAACCCAAGGCTTTTTGTATTTATTTTCCTATTTATTTTATTTTTTGTACATATACTTTATTATTTTAATAATAAATATTGTAGAACGATTATTCTATGGTTCTGGCTTAAAAATTGATGGGGATGATAATCCATCCATACTGGCTCGCTGCAGAGAAGCATCAAAAAAATGCCATACTTCTTTGGTAAAAGGGCAATCGAGGAAGAGATGAACAAATCTCAACATACACTTATTATATGCATACTTCTTATACGCTTATCAAGTATGGAGGGAGTTCAAGATAGTTAGGTTACTCATTAGAGTGGTGCTTGGCGCGGGCCGACCGGCACAAAAGCCCATATCAGCCCCCCTGAACCTCACGATTAGGATGTCGATGATACGTCTCCAACGTATCTATAATTTATGAAGTATTCATGCCATGTTTACGCTAATTTTATATGGTTTTGGTGCACTTTTATATTATTTTTATGGACTAACATATTGACCTGGTGCCATTGCCGTTTTCTGCTTGTTTTTGGTTTTCCAAAAAATCATACCAAACGAAGTCCAAACACGACGAAACTTTTTGATGATTTTTTTCTGGAACATAAGAGACCCCCGAAGCTTCGTGGGAGGACCAGAAGACCCACGAGGTGGCCACAAGGCAACACCATGTGTCCTGGGGGTAGGGAGGGTGCTGTTGTCTTGTGGGCCCCCTGTGGCACCTTTTGGCTTGAAACCAACACTGAAAATTCTTATAAATAGAGAAACCCCCAGAAATAGGGATTTCTATTTCTGTGCCCCTCATTCCTTAGTCCTCCTCAGTTTTGCCCAAGCACACTTATTTTGCTCACTTTTCTCCTCCACCGCGCCACCCACCCTCACCAATGCCCAAACGGGGGTTTGCCGTTGGTCAAGGGAGTTGACTATTAGCCGGCGTTGTTACTGACGCGGGGGGCACACCGTGCCAGGTGGCGTTCTCACAATCGGTGGTATGCATGCATGAGTAGTACATCGCGGTCACGTCAGCGCTTTCACACACGGGGAGTACGCACCGTGCGGTTTCCCATGCGAGCAGTCGCGTCGCCGGCATGCCCTGCAGGCGTCTATTAATGCATTTTATAGCCGCGCGGGGCGCACCGTCGTGCACCCACTCCTGTCCCAATCCCCTCCCCTCCCGTCGCCGCCCCACAACCTTCTCCGCCGTGCACCTCCACCAAACCCTAGCCACCTCCACCAAACCCTAGCCGCCTCCCCTTCCGTAGCCGCAACCATGGCCAGCCACGATGGTGGGGTGGGAAGCAGCCGCCGGGAGCAACGTCACACGTATGTCATTCCCGGCCTGCCGCGCTCCCTATGGGTCGACGAGGCGTCGCTCCTCGCCCGTTACAGCATCATGGTGTCACCGAACACGCGCCTGCCAGCCGGATGGCACCTGAGCTCCGGGGAGCTCCCGGTGGAGCCTGTCCCCACCGTCAGCACGCCAGCCATGTCGCGCGCAATAAGCGACTTTCGGCAAAGCCTGCCACCGGAGGAGCGGTCGAAGCATCGCTACGCGACCAGCAGCCCGCGGTGGTCGAAGATCCTGGCGGCGGAGATCGCCGCCCGTATCCAGCACTACGACGGCCGCCACCCACCGCCGTCGCCTTACAACATCGACGAGAGGTACGCCTTCTGGGAAGGGCGTACCTTCCCCGATGTCATGGTCGCGTGCCGCGTCCAGCTCGGCTTGGACGAGGGTGACCGGGTTTCACCACCGCAGGCCACGGCTCGATCCACGACGCGGGCCACGCCCACATCTGCAGGAGGAGGTGCCGGTGCCAGCAGCAGCCGGGGCCTCCGCATTCCTAAGCCAGAGCCAGCGACGCCGGCGACGAGCTCCACCGAGCCGTTCCTGGGCATCCCAAAGCCCGAGCCGGGGACGAGCTCGCGCGCCCCCCTGCTCGTGCCCAAGCCGAAGCCGAGGACGAGCTCGCGCGCCCGCCTGCTCGTGCCCAAGCCCGAGCCCGGGACGAGCTCGCGCGGCCCTCTGCTCGTGCCCAAGCCCGAGCCTGGGACGGGCTATGGTGGCCCCCTGCTCCAGCCCAAGCCGGAGCCGGAGCCGCCGCTGCTGGCGGAGTACAGGAGGGCAGTGGCCAGCGAGCCCGGCGACCCTGCAGACATGCCGGGGCTCTTCCAGGTGCTGCGCGAATCGACAAAGGGGCCGCAGCGCCACCCCGATGACCCGGTGGACTCGCCGGGGCTGCGATAGCCGGTCGTCACCTCGGTGGCTGACGTCACCATCGACCTCGTCAGCGACGAGGACGAGAAGGAGGAGGATGACGAGGATGAGAAAGGGGATGACGACGAGGACTTCTTCGGCAGCGACAGCGGCTCCGACATGGACGACGACGATCAGTAGCTTTGTTTAGGGTTCATGTCTGTACAAATGATAAACTTTAAATGAAATTTGTGCTGTTTGAATGTCCAATTTGAATGTCGGTAGTATGCATGTTTGAATATCCAATTTGTGCCTTGTTTTCTTGTGTGTGAAAAGTGGCGAGCCAAATTTCATTAAGATGCTAAAATAATTGGGTGTTTTCAATCAAACAGTGCCAAATTTGTGAAGCTTTTTTTTCCAAACTTGTTGTATTGCAAGTTTAATATTCTTCCCGCAAACTAGTGCACATAAGATGGCTCAATGCAAAGGCATTTGAATTTTTGAGCCTTTTTTCATTTTCTTTGTTTTTTTTCAAATTGGGGTCAAACTTGCAGTGTTGACCATTCATACAAAATGGTTTGGAATTCCTACTTTCCTTGTCCCAAGTTCATCCACCACCAATATTGGAGCATAAAATGATTTTTTGAAATTTCAGGACCAAACTACGTCACACTTGTACTGCAAATTTGGGCATTTTCTGATAATTCACCGAAATTCAACTAAATGTATGGAATATAGCAATATTACTCTAAAATTGCTGAAACTTGGTTAGTGGCCATCCAATGTGGCCTGCTTTTGATGAAAAATGAAATGGAACAAATTTCAAAATTATTTGAGGCACTTCCTTCACAAAAAAGTCATTTCTGGGGCTCAGAAAATGGAAAACTTATTTTTATTACAAAATAATTGCAAATTCCTATGCAACATTGTCCACAATGGTAACACCACTAGTTGTGCCAAATTTGAGCATGTTATCATGGATTTTGCCATGTATGTGGCCATTTCCATGTGCATATGCCTTGAAATCAACACAAGTCCATACTAGATAGGCCATTTTGTGAAGGTTTTTTTTTTAAACTTGTTGTATTGCAAGTTTAATATTTTCCCACAAACTAGTGCACATAAGATGGCTCAGCATTTGAATTTTTAAGCCTCTTCTCATTTTCTTTGTTTTTTTCAAATTAGGGTCAAACTTGCAGTGTTGACCATTCATACAAAATGGTTTGGAATTCCTACTTTCCTTGTCCCAAGTTCATCCACCACCAATATTGGAGCATAAAATGATATTTTTCAAATTTTCAAGACCAAACTACGTCACACTTGTAGTGCAAATTTGGGCCTTTTCTGATAATTCACTGAAATTCAACTAAATGTATGGAATATAGCAATATTACTCTGAAATTGCTGAAACTTGGTCAGTGGCCATCCAATGTGGCCTACTTTTGATGAAAAATGAAATGGAACAAATTTCAAAATTATTTGAGGCACTTCCTTTACAAAAAAAGTCATTTCTGGGGCTCAGAAAATGGAAAATTTATTTTTTATTACAAAATAATTGCAAATTCCTATGCAACATTGTCCACAATGGTAACACCACTAGTTGTGCCAAATTTGGGCATGTTATCATGGATTTTGAGCCTTTTTTCAATTTCTTTGTTTTGTTTTCAAAAATTACGTCACACTTGTAGTGCAATTTTGGGCCTCTCCTGATAATTCACTGAAACTCAATTACATGTATGGAATATACCAATATTCAGGACTAAACTAATTTGGTTGTCTCGAGTGCATCCGCCACACCAAATGGTTTAGGGATCCCAATGGTTTAATAAGCCACCTCTTTTTTTTAGACATTCTGCCCACAAACCACCGCGGACCAGCTGACAGATGGACCCGCCGTAGGTGTCCCACGCGCCAGTAACTGCGCCCACCACCAACGACCGTGCAGCCACTGACAAAGGTGTCCCACAAGCCAGTAACTGCGCCCACCACCTACGACCGCGAAGCCACTGACAAAGGTGTCCCATGCGCCAGTAACTGCTACCATCACCTACGATCGCGTAGCCGATGACAGAGGTGTCCCACAAGTCAGAATATGCGCCCACCGTCTACGGCCGCGCAGCTGATGATAGAGGTGTCCCACAAGTCAGAATACGCGCCCACCATCTACGAGCGCGCAGCCGCTGACAGAGGTATCCCACAAGTCAGTATATGCGCCCACCATCTACGACCGCGCAGCCGCTGACAGAGGTGTCCCACAAGTCAGTATATGCGCCCACCATCGACGACCGGGCAGCCACTGACAGGGGTGTCCCACAAGTCAGTATATGCGCCCACCATCGACGACCGGGCAGCAGCTGACAGGGGTGTCCCACGCGTCAGTAACCACACCCGGTAACGGTCAAAGACATTGACCAGATGGCAAACCCCCGTTTGGTCTTTTGCGAGGGTGGGCCGCGCGGTGGAGGGGAAAAGTGAGGACTGCCAAAGAGCGTGGGAAAAACTGAGGAGGACTAAGTGATGAGGGGCACAGAAATAGAAATCCCCCAGAAATAAACCTAGAACTTCGACCCCGTCGCCGCAAGCCTCTATTCCAAAGCGAGCCCATCTGGAGGCCTTTTCCAGCGCCCTGCCGGAGGGGGAAAGTCATCACCGGAGGACATCTTCATCATTCCCGCTGCCTCCATGATGAGGAGGGAGTAGTTCACCCCGGGGCCGAGGGTATGTACCAGTAGCTATGTGTTTGATCTCTCTCTCTCTCTCTCTCTCTCTCTCTCTCTCTCTCTCTCTCTCTCGCGTGATCTTGATAGGGCATGATCTTGATGTACCATGAGCTTTGTTAATATAGTTGGATCATATGGTGTTCTTCCCTCTCTATCTTTGTTGTGATGAATTGAGTCTTGATGTTGGATTGAATACTTTGGATTTGAGAACACTTGATGTATGTCTTGCATGTGGATACCCGGGGTGACAATGGGGTATTCTATTGAGTCACTTGATATATGTTTTGGTAATCAACTTGCGGATTCCCGTGGTGACATAAGGGTAATCTAGGCATAGAGGTTGGTACATGTTTTCATCCTACTTTCTCCGATAGGAACTTTGGAGTGATTCGTTGTCGCACGTTGATGGATTGTTACATGATTCAATTATGTTAGCACTGTTGAGAGATTGCACTAGTGAAAGTATGAACCCTAGGCCTTGTTTTTAAGCATTGATATACCGTTTTGCTCGTTGTTTGCTACTAGTTACCTTGCTGTTTTTATTTATTCAGATTACAAAAACCTATATCTACTATCCATACTACACTTGTATCACCATCTCTTCGCTGAACTAGTGCACCTATACAATTGAAAACTGTATTGGGTGTGTTGGGGACACAAGAGACTCTTTGTATTTTGATTGCAGGGTTGTTTGCGAGAGACCATCTTCATCCTACACCTCCCACGGATTGATAAACCTTTGTTCATCCACTTGAGGGAAATTTGCTGCTGTCCTACAAAACTCTATGCTCGGAGGCCCAACAGAGTCTACAAGAATAAATTTGCGTAGTAGACTTCAAGCTATTTCTGGCGCCGTTGCCGAGGAGGTGACTGCTTGAAGGTATATCTTTAGATCTTGCAATTGAATCTTTTAGTTTATTATTTATTCACTAGTTTGGTTTTATAAAAGAAAGCTACAAAAAAAATGGAAGTGAAGTTGCATCAAATTCTTTATCTTTATGAAATCTTTCTTAAAAACATGGATTCCGACAATTGCTATGAAGTGTTAAAAGAAGAATTTAACACAATGTTTGGTGTGAGTTCCATGAATGATAAGCATGATTGCAATGATATTGTTATGAATTCTTTGAATATTCATGATGCTAATGATATGCAAAGCCATAAGCTTGGGGATGCTATGTTTAATGAAGATGATATTTTTAGTTCCCCTACTTTTGATGAGCAAAATTATTATGATGATAACATACTTCCAATTTATGATGACTACAATGATGAAAGTGGGTTTGGAAGAGTGTCAACTTTATGTAATAATGATTCCACTATTTTGGAGGGTGTTGAATATTATTATAATGATAAAAGTGGATTTGGAGATGTCATGACTGTCGGGCCATTAGGAACCAGGGTACCCTGGCCCGTCTGCCTGCGGCAAAGGAAACGAGGCCTGGCGAAGGCCCGAGACGCGGCCCATCTAAGGGCACCGCGAAGCGAAGACGCCTTGCGAGCCGCCAGCCCCGCGAGGACCCCTCCTCAAGGCACGAGCCACCAGCACTTAGCCGCAGCAGCGGCAGAGACCTCGTGAGGCCCTCTCGCGAGGTCGCCTCCCGAGGCCATCCGAGCCTGGCGTCGGTTGCGCGGTCCTGTGCCCACCACGTGGATGATGCGCATAGCGACGAACGGCAGCAGAGGCCGCGCCAGCGGGCGCGGACAGAGAGGCTTTCCTCTTTGGTGCTAAAGGGGCGGCCCCAGCTGCCCCTGTCCAAAGCAAGTCCCAAGGACTGCCCGTTTGGTGAAAGAAGAACAAGACAACAAGGCACGCAGGGCGGAGGTCACCACCGAGCCCACCGGCGCGTCATGGATAATACTTTTGCAGGCGAAGAACGACTTTAGTCAGGATAGCCTGAGCGCCTGCCCCCTTTCAAAACCCGCCAAGTGTGGCAACCCTTCCCGCCTAAGTTTTCAGGGGAAGAGGACCAGGGCGGCTATAAAAGGGACAGAGCTGCCATTGTGGAGGGGGTTGATCCCTCTGCCTCCAACCTTGTGCGCGAGAACACCTTCTTGCCCACAGCAATTCCACCCACAAGTAGGAGTAGGGTTTTACACTGCATGGTGGCCTGAACCTGGGTAAACCGTCGTGTCCCCTGTCATGCCCCCGCGTAGCGCTCTCGCCGTAGTCTCGCCGTGGTTACCCATGGTCGGAAAGAACTAGCTCGCCCCCAGTGTTCGAACCTTTAGTTCCCCGAAGCCCCGGCTCCGACATTTGTCATGCCAGGTAGGGGGCCGCTTCAGTTCTTTCCACCTCCTCACCGCCATGGCCGACGCCCGTCGTGAGCGCTACACGCACCGAGTCACCAGGGTGGCCCAGACGGAGCCCCTCGCCCGTGACGACCGTCGACGCCACGTCACCGGCGCCGCTACTGAACCTGCTGCGAGGGGGCAGCAGGTGTCCTCCCTCCACCCATCCGTGCAAGCGGATGGCCATACCGCCACGGCCTCGTCGCTCGCTCGCCGCGACGCGCCGGTCCCGCAGGCCGCGCTGCTCATGGTGCGCGAGCTCCTGCGCAACCGCCCCACCGACGCCAGCTACGACACTTGGCTCGGCCGCATCACCGAGCTCGTCAACGCCGCCGGAGACGCCTCGGTGCCCTCTCACTCGCTCCGCCCTCCGCCGTCTCGTGCCGGGGACGTGGCGCACGACGCGCCTCCTCCACCTCCTCTGCACAGCGAGGGCGCCCGGCGCCACCACGACGCGCGGGCGCGTGAGCACTCTCGCGGAGCATCTTCGCCGGACCATGGTGAGCCCAGCTGCTATATCATCCGGCGCGCGCCGCCCGACGCGCGCGTCCTCCTCGAGTAGCAGCGCCAGCGCCAGGACAGGACCATCTAGGAAGTCGCGGCCGCCGGCCACCAGAACCGTGCTGCTCTTGCTGGTGGCATCCCCTCCACCTGCGTGGGTTGCCGCGCCTTCACCCGCGAGCTGCGCCGCGTGGTGTGGACCACCAAGTTCAAGCCGGACCTGCCTCCGCGCTATGACGGCACCCTTAACCACACCGAGTTCCTACAGCCCTACGCCCTGAGCATCGAGGCAGCGAACGGCGATGACAAGGTCATGGCGAACTGGTTTCCCATGGCCCTCAAGGATGGCCCGCGCTCTTGGCTCATGAACCTCCCCGATGCGTCCATCTCCTCGTGGGTCGAGCTCTGCCGGCAGTTTGTCGCCAACTTCAAGGGCACCCACAAGCGCTCCCTCACGCTCAACGACTTGCACGTCTGATGTCTACTACACAACTTATTCTTGTAGTCTCGTGTTGGGCCTCCAAGCGCAGAGTTTTGTAGGACAGTAGCAATTTTCCCTCAAGTGGATGACCTAAGGTTTATCAATCCGTGGGAGGCGTAGGTTGAAGATGGTATCTCTCAAACAACCCTGCAACCAAATACAAGAAATCTCTTGTGTCCCCAACACACCTAATACAATGGTAAATTGTATAGGTGCACTAGTTCGGCGAAGAGATGGTGATAAAAGTGTAGTATGGATAGTAGATATAGGTTTTTGTAATCTGAAAATATAAAAACAGCAAGTTAGCAAGTAACAAAAGTGAGCACAAACCGTATTGCAATGCTTAGAAACAAGGCCTAGGGTTCATACTTTCGCTAGTGCAATCTCTCAACAATGCTAATATAATTGGATCATATAACCATCCCTCAATGTGCGATAAAGAATCACTCCCAAGTTCCTATTAGCGGAGAACATAAGATAGAAATTATTTGTAGGGTACGAAACCACCTCAAAGTTATCCTTTCCGATCAATCTATTGAGCTATTCCTATAAGTGTCACAAACAGCCCTAGAGTTCATACTAGAATTACACCATATGATACACATCAACCAACCCTAATATCACCTAGATACTCCAATGTCACCACAAGTATCCGTGAGTTGATTATACGATATGCATCAAACAACTTCATAATCATAATATTCAATCCACACAAAGAACTCCACGGAGCACCTCAACGTTTCTATCGGAGAAAAGATAATGAAAATGTGCATCAACCCCTATGCATAGATTACCCCAATGTCACCACGGGAATCCGCGAGTTTAGTGCCAAAACATATATCAAGTGTTCTCAAATCTGAAATATTCAATCCTACAACAACAAAACCTCAAAGGGAAAATATTCGATTCATCACAACAAAGATAATGAGGGAAGAAACACCATATGATCCAACTATATTAACAAAGCTCGCGATACATCAAGATCGTGCCAAATCAAGAACACGAGAGAGAGAGATAAAACACATAGCTACTGGTACAAACCCTCAGCCCCGAGGGTGAACTACTTCCTCCTCGTCATGGAGACTGCCGGGATGATAAAGATGGCCTCCGGTGATGATTCCCCCCTCCGGCAGGCTGCCGGAAAAGGGATGTAGATGAGATCGTGGAGGTACAGAGGCTTGCGGCGGCATATAACTCCTCTAGGTTAACTTTCGGGGGTTTCTGAATATATATGATTTTTTGGCGTTGGAATCACGCGAAGAAGGGCCACAGGGAGCCCACGAGGCACCAGGGCGCGCCTGGGGGGGTGGCGCGCCCTGGTGGCTCTTGGGGCCCCTGTGGGTCTTCTGGCCACCTCCCAAAGCTTCTAGTGGCTCTTATGTTCCAGAAAAAATCGTCAAAAAGTTTCGCTGCATTTGGACTTCATTTGATATGGATTTTTAGGAAAACCAAAAACAAGCAGAAAACAACAACTGGCACTGGGCACTAGGTCAATATGTTAGTCCATAAAAATCATATAAAAGCCATATAAAAGTGCACCAAAATCATACAAAACTATAATAAACATGGCATGAATACTTCATAAATTATAGATACGTTGGAGACGTTTCAGCGTCATGCACCAGCGCCCTAACGAGACCTTCCGCAAGTACATCCAGTGCTTCAGCCAAGTGTGCAACAAGATCCCGCGCACCACAGCCATTGGGAACCAGGGTACCCCGGCCCGTCTGCCTGTGGCCCAGGAAACGATGCCTGGCGAAGGCCCGAGACGCGGCCCATCTAAGGGCGCCACGAAGTGAAGATGCCTCGCGAGGCGCCAGCCCCGCGAGGACCACTCCTCAAGGCACGAGCCACTAGCACTTAGCCGTAGCAGTGGCAGAGACCTCGTGAGGCCCTCTCGCGAGGTCGCCTCCCGAGGCGGCCGCCCGAGGCCATCCGAGCCTGACGTCGGTTGCACGGTCCTGTGCCCACCATGTGGGTGACGCGCGTAGCGACGAATGGTAGTAGAGGCCGCGCTAGCGGGCGCGGACAGGGAGGCTTTCCTCTTTGGTGATAAAGGGGCGGCCCCAGCTGCCCCTCTCCAAAGCAAGTCCCCAGGACTGCCCGTTTGGTGAAAGAAGACCAAGATAGCAAGGCGCGCAGGGTGGAGGTCACCACCGAGCCCACCGGCGCGTCATGGATCGTGCTTTTGCAGGCGAAGACCGACTTTAGTCAGGATAGCTTGAGCGCCTATCCCCTTTCAAACCCCGCCAAGTGTGGCAACCCTTCCCGCCTAAGTTTTCGGGGGAAGAGGACCAGGGTGGCTATAAAAGGGACAGAGCTGCCATTGTAGAGGGGATCGATCCCTCTGCCTCCAACCTTGTACGCGAGAACATCTTCTTGCCCACAGCAATTCCACCCACAAGCAGGAGTAGGGGTTTACACCGCAAGGTGGCCCAAACCTGGGTAAACCGTCGTGTCCCTTGTCGTGCCCCCGCGTAGCGCTCTTGCCGTAGTCTCACCGTGGTCACCCGTGGTCGGAAAGAACTAGCTCGCCCCCAGTGTTCGAACCTTTAGTTTCCCGGAGCCCCGGCTCCGACAGTGACTTTATTTAATGATGATTCCACTATTTTTGAAGATGTTTCAATTGATTATGGTAATAAAGTTGCTATCCATGATGATTATTGTGATGACATGTATGCTATAAAGAATAATGATAGCCATGAAACCTGTCATCATGATTTTAATGCTCAAATTGATTACACTGGTACAACGAGCTGCTATAGAAACGGTTTTTAACCCCTTTTCGCGACGTAGTTTTAAACCGTCACCTTTCCTGTGTGTGCGATAGGGGGGGTCTTCCCACACGACCCAGAAACCGTCAATGATAGGGAGCACGCAAGCATACATTTCGCAGAACTAAGCGTATGCGATGCCCGCATCTTTACCAAACGCTCCGTCCTTGCTACTCGTTTGTGCTCGCATTACCATCGCACTCGGTATTCAGTGCTCCAATGTTTGCGATGCTCACCCCATCACAAATAGTTCACAATTGTACACCGTATGCGAAGCTTGAATATCCCACACATTTTTATGTACATAAATGTTTGAGATGTATAAAATGTCCCAAACGATTCATCTGTATTACCCATGTCGGATGAAGGCCTATCGCACGCATTCTTCTATGAGCAAACGCTTACGATGCACACGACATCATAAACAGTTCATAATTGCCTAGCGTGTGTGATAAGGTGACTTTCACAAACATTTATTAAGAAGGAACTGTGTGCGTTGTTGTTGTTAATCTCACACGTTTTTTCTTGTCTGATCGTGTGTGCAGTAGAGTTTCATCGCACACGTACTAATCTGAGAAACGTGTCTGATCTTGACATTTATCACAGACGTTTTGCTTTTGCAAACCGTGTGCAGTGTAATGGCATGCAGATCATAATTTATCCCTAATTTAATCCCTGCATTTAAAAATAATTTTAAATTGACACAGATTTTCAATATGAAAGTAGGCAATCACTTATTTCATATCGAACCATGTTTATTACAAATACAAGTTCAAGGACGAATGAATAATTCACTACTGTAGGCGACTGCTAACGTGACACATGAATCAGAGACCCCGCGACCAATCTGTGTGCGATGCATGAATCGCAAACGGTGTCATAAAAATCCGTCCCCAATAAGACGAACAGTTTGCGATGCCGGAGACATAAAAAACGATTCAGATTAGAGACGCGTGTGCGATATGTGGCATACAGTTGATCCATACGAATTGTTTGCGATGAGCCAGAACAACAGAAATGGGCAGCCAGTTCGAGGTGTGTGCGATACACGGCATACAGTTCACTCGGATGAACTGTTTGTGATTACCCAACACAACAAAAATGGGCAGCCAGTTCGAGGTGTGTGCGATACACGGCATACAGTTCACTCGAATGAACTGTTTGTGATTACCCAACATAACAGAAACGGGCAGTCAGTTCGAGGTGTGTGCGATACATGACATACAGTTCACTCGGATGAACTGTTTGCGATGATCCAGAAGAACAGAAACGATTCGGCGTAACAAGATGTGTGTGATATCCGGCAAACAGGTCGGTAATTAGAATTGTGTGCGATAATTATAGACAGCACATACGATTGTTTGTTGTGAATTGTGTGCTCGATAGGGCACACAATTCAAGAAACCAACTGTGGGCGATAATGTAAAAGATCTTTGTCGAATACGTATTGCTAACCGTCTACGATGAGATTGACAGGGGACACAGATTAATATGAGCGACCGGCAACAGAGATATACAGTCTGCTTAATTTAGTCCTTCTTCTTGTTGTTGTTGTTGGATGGTCCCGCGACATCGTCTTGGCGAGGACGCTTCTTGCCGCTGACCATTGACTTTTCTCGCCACCGCTGTCATCATCGTTGTTGATGTCCTCGGCATCGTCCTCCTCGTTCGAACATTCCTCCTCCTCCTCATCATCGTCATTGTCTTCATCGTCCTCCGACGGGTCCTCGTCTGTCTGGTCATCGTCCGACGACTCGGGCGGCGGCATCCCTTCCATGATCCGGCTAAAATCGAGGTCAGGGCTCGACGCTGGACTCATGGAAGACGAGCGGGATGATTCCAAGGTTGACCTATCATCGGGCGGAAGACTGCTGGCGGAACTGTCGTCCTCGCTGTCGCTCGACATGGCTGCGGTATGTACACAAAGCGAGATTGCAGAGTGTGTGTAAGTGTGTAGCGCAGCCGGCCGGGACGATGAAGACGGTGGAGACTGAAGCGGGGTATGAAGAAAGAGGAATGGCAATTGAAGCGGGGGATTGATGGTCTTTATTGGCGCCTTGGCAGGCGGTTAGAATCCTAATATAATCAACCACAATTATTAGTACCCAGTCGCTCCAAATTCCCGTGGTTGCACAGTTCTCAATGTGATAATTACACACACAGGTTGGAGCGTCCAAATGTGAAACAAACAGTTTTCATAGGACAGTTGTCAAGCAATAGACGAGCTCTGCTTATTGATGTAGCCAGTAATAATCAAACAAAACCCCCAATCATCATTACAAACAGCGCATAGAAGATGGCTAATGCGACAACTACAACTACACATGCTAGTTCCTTCTTGTCTCTTGCTTTCATCTGTTGCCTGTGATTGAGTCTTTCTTGCTTCATCGTAGTGATTGTACACTCCAAATCAGTCAGTTTCTTCTTCAGCTTTACGTTATCTTCTGCGAGCTTGGTGATAATACTCCGAGCCCTGCCATGCCATTCATCATCCAACCAGTTAACAAAGGCACAAGCCTCATATCCCTGCCAATGTTAAATATTCGGGATGGGCGGGGGCATTAACTCAACTTAAATGATGAACTTAGCACTAACCTCTAAGGGGCAACTGAGAAACCATCTGCCAATGTCAAATCCCTCCGTGCATACACGTCGAGCGGGAGTGTGTCCATGCGCACAACTCAGCTTTTGGTACTTCTCGATGGCGCAAAACTCGGAGTCGAACTCATGTTGCGGGAGTTTGGAGTCATACTCCGGATCCGGCTGTTGATCACTTTCCTGGGTGGGGGAGCGGGGGTCATTCAGGACGGATTGAGTAGGGAGCTACTTTAATTTGGACATGCTAAAAAAGATCGGGATTGATTGGAACCTAACAAGACGATTCGGATCCGTAGTACACCGGCCTTCTGATGACCTTAGGCAAGCGCTCGGCGGTGACCGCCGTCGTGGCGGCGCCGCCCATCGCACTGCCGAGAGCGACGATATGAGCCGGAGCAGCCGCACCGAAACCATCAGCACCACTCGTCCGCATTCCCCCAATGTCAGCGTCATACGAGGGAATTTGGGGGCTATCTAGGGATTTGGGGGAAATGGGGAAACTATGGGGATCTGATAACGGTCGGCAACTACTTATCGCACTCTGTTGTATACATCACACGGTTTGTACATATCGTTTGTGTTCGATATTACAACTTCACACACGATTTCCACACAAAACCGTGTGAGAAGACAACGTGCGTGACACACGGTTCCCGTGACATAACCGTATGTGATGTACTACCCAGTACATATGGGGATGCAATAATGGAGTTAATACTATAAACAGCCGCTCTGCGGATACCCGTCAAAAAATAAAAACAGCCGCTCTGCAGATAGAGATGGGGGCGGCGGCCAAGGCAGCGGCTACCGGATAGGAGGTCAATCCTCGGTCGGTCAGTGGTGGCGGCGTGATAGGAGGTCAATTCTCGGTCGGTGGTGGGAGATAGGAGGAGATCTCAATCCTCGAGGTCGGCGGCGCCATGATTGGAGCACATCCCTCGCGGTCGAAGGCGGGATAGTGGAGCTCGAACTTCAGGCGGATGCCCCACTAAGCTTTGCTCATCAACCTTGTTGTCTCGGCGTGCCGCGGCATCGCGCTTCTCTGTCTGCTGGGTGGAGGTCGCCGCGCGGCTAATTAATTAAGGTATTCTTTTTGTTGAGTGGCTTAATTAAGGTATTCAATTCATAAGGGTAGTATAATGTACTCCGCGTGTAAATTGACTTGTCATTAATTTGTGTCATCGCACGGCTGGATAAAACAATATGGAGCGCCCTTCGTAAATTATGAAAATAAAATCTTGTGATTTATGCATGCATCTTTGGGCATCAATTAATCCATTTATTAATGCTTTTTTTGAATTACCCCTCGTGTGGTGCAGATGGAACGATCTGAATGGATGAAGGATCGGAGAAGCTCAAAGTTTGCGAGTGGTGTGACGGAGTTCATCACTTTGGCTGAAAGGACAAACAAGAGAGTCTATAATGACGATTACATCATGTGTCCATGCAAGGATTGTGGCAATACAGAGTCACATAAAGTTACAGACGTCGAGTACCACTTATTCAAGCGGGGATTCATGGATGGATATACACGTTGGACTAGACACGGTGAAGAGCCGGTCATGGATGAAGGTAACCAGGGCGGCGAGATGCCAAACCCCAATCAGAGTCACATGGATGTTCAATCTAACCTCGGGGCTCAGACGTCAAGCTACCAACGGAACAGAGACAATCGAAAAACCCCACTAAAAAACCAAGACGACGACCTTGATGGTATGCCAGATTTTGCTGCTATGATTGCAGATTTCCAGGACCCAGATAAAGATATGGTTGGGTACAAGGATCTGCCAACCTTTGATGCGGACTCAAAGAAAGATTTGTATCTAGGTTGCAAAAAGAAATATTCCAAGTTGAGTTCCACACTGGCGCTTCTCAGATTTAAAGCAGAAAACGGTGTATCAAACAAGGGCTTCACAGAGTTGTTAGGTCTTTTCAAAGACATTCTTCCAGAAGATAATGTGCTCCCCAAAAGCACGAACGAAAGTGAAGAAAGTTGTTTGCCCATTGGAACTTGAAGTTCAGAAGATACACGCTTGTGTACATGATTGTATGTTGTACCGCGGTGAGTACAAAGATTTGCGTGCATGTCGCATATGCAAGCATCCATGATACAAGCGCAGGAAAGCAAAGAACAAGGACAAATTGGATGACGAGATCAAGACAGGAATCCCGTTCAAAGTTGTTTGGTACTTGCCTTTAATTCCAAGGTTGAAGCATTTGTTTGCAAACCCTAGAGAGGCAAAGAGGTTGCGGTGGCATCATGATGAGCGAATTGCGGATGAATATTTGAGGCACCCGAAAGATGGGGCTCAGTGGGAGTCAATCGAGGAAAAGCATAAAGAATTTGCTAGGGATCCTAGAAGTATATGGCTCGGGGAGTGTACTGACGGGATGAATCCATTTGGCGATATGAGCACCAAACACAGCACATGGCCGGCGCTTCTGTGCATATATAACCTTGCTCCTTGGTTGTGTATGAAGAAAAAATACATCATGATGTCAATGATTATCCAAGGCCCGAAGCAAGCTGGAAATGACATCGACATTTACTTTTAGCTACTGGTAGAAGAACTGCTGACATTATGGGTAAAAGACCCTGGTGTAAAATGTTATGATGCTTACAAAAAGGAGATTTTTGATCTACATGCGTTGCTGCTGCACACCATTCAAGATATGCCGGCATTAGGCAACACGTCGGGGCAGAAAACAAGGGGAGATGTAGGATGTGTCACATGCATGGATAGGACAACGAGTAGATTTCTTCCCAACTCGCACAAAACCATGTATTTGTGTCATCGTAGATTCTTACGGAGAGATCACACATACCGAGAGATGAAAGCTGAATTTGATGGTACGGCAGAGGTAGGTTTGGGACCAAGACCTTATTCTGGGAAGGAGGTCCACAGAATGGCTAAAAAAATTGAAGTTGTGCTTGGCAAGGGACCCGGTTCGTCGTCGAAAAAAACACCCAGGACGCAAGTGTTTAAGAAGAAATCAGTGTTCTGGCAATTACCTTACTGGGAGATTCTAAGTGTACGTCACTGCATCGATGTCATGCATGTAGAGAAGAACGTATGTGAAAGCATCCTTGGTACTCTGCTCAAGATTAAAGGTAAAACAAAGGATGGTGACGGAGCACGACTCGATATGCTTGGTGATCAACCAAAACGCATGAATGAAGCAGAAGATGGTGACAAATTCCTCCACGTTCGCCAGAGTTACAATTTCACTGCAAAAGAAGCAAAAGAGTTCTACAATTATTTGTTGTCAATTAAGACACCCTCTTCCTACTCCGCAAACATCAGAAGTCTCGTGGATGTGTGCATGGGTAAAATGAAGTTGGCACACATGAAGTCACATGATTGCCACGTAATGTTGACACAAATCCTCCCGGTGGCCATCAGGAATTTGATGGACACAGACATAAGAAACACATTCATTGATCTTTATGATTTTTTCAACCAACTATGGCATAAAGTGGTAAATCGTGAGGAGCTGGATCATATGCAAGAGGATATTACAAGAATATTGCCCAACCTAGAGATGTTTTTCCCACCGTCATTCTTTGATGTCATGGTCCATCTCACTGTGCACCTTGTCGACGAGATAAAGTACTGTGGTCCTGTGTGTTCTTCGCAACATGTATCCCTTCGAGCGGTTCATGGGAATATTGAAGCGCTATTGTCGGAACCGATGTCATCCAGAGGCAATCATCCTACAAGGTTATACCGCGGATGAAGTGGTTGAGTTTTGCACCGAATACATGAAACAAAGACCTATAGGTATGCCCCTCTCTCGCCACGAGGGAAGGCTAGCTGGTAAGCCGGTCCTTGCTGGCGCGCCACACGCTGCACCCGGAGATGAGACCGATCAAGCCCATTTGACGGTACTGCTTAACAGCCCAGTTCTCGACGCTTATGCTGAAGAACACTTGGCGGAGATACGACGAAGCTTCTTACCCATGGTGCATCCATTAGATGTTGTGATGAAGGCGCACAATAAGGACTACGTCAGATGGCGGAAGGATCATTTGTCATGCGGATCCATGGATGACATTGCAACGTGGTTGGCACAAAAGCCATCACCTACGGTATTGAGGTACCAAGCGTATGACATAAATGGCTACATGTTCTACACTGAGGAACGTGATAAGAAGACCTCATATCAGAACAGCTCCATTCGAATAGAATGCATAACTGTAGATGAAGCTGATAAAAGGGTATACTATGGAACCATCGAAGAGATTTGGGAGCTTAACTATGTGAAAGTTAAGGTGCCATTATTCAGGTGGAAATGGGTCCCTCTTAGTCAGGTAAAGGTTGATGAATACAGGAAGACCTGTGTTAACAAGACAAAGATGGCATATCACAAGGACCCATTCATTCTTGCCAGTGATGCAACCCAAATTTTCTATGTGGAAGACCCCTTGCATAAGAACTGCCATGTAGTGATGCGTGGGAAGAGGAGGGTACTGGGCGTCAAGGGTGTTGCTGATGAGGACGAGTACGATGAATTTGCTGAGATGCCAGCGAAGGGATCACGCACCAAACATAAAGAGAGGCTTAAAATCATTAGAAATCCTAAGTTCATTCGCGGTCAACCTAATGATCCCAGTTCTCCCATGTACATGGGAATTAATACGTAACACTATTTATTATGTCTACTCTGCAACTTAATTCATTCAATTAGAACTGTCGCATGTACTGAATTGTGAGTTATGCCCGGCCTTCTGTTGATCTAAGAACGATTAATATGTTGACCTTGATATGTCGTCAGCATAGGCAATGAGAGTTTGAACTATTTATGATTGTATACCCTATAACTAGCACACTCAATTGATGTCACTCCAGTATGTATGAACTGAACATATGCAATCTGGTATGCAAATAGCACACGGTTCATTCACGAAATCCGTGTGCCTACCAAACCGTGGCCGATGACCCCTGCTGCACTCGATGTGAGTCGTGCGTTCTGATTGGCCAGAACCCAAACCCCACGGATCGTACGTCTGCACCGTTGGATGCACACAGATCGAACGACAATCCTCATCCCTTTCATCACCACATGCAGTTGCAATTGGGATTTGATTTATATGCACTAAATGCCTGGTAAATGCAAAAAAATGGCTTGAATATAGCAAAGGAGCCCCGAAATGCGCCAGAAAATCAAACCTAGGGTATAATAGTGATTGCGTACTGTGGAAAAAATTCGAGGCGAAACGATGAAGTCGCCACCAACTGGAGTTCGAATTGCCATGTCTCGTTTTGGAAACTAATGATCCTTCTTGTGAGATGCTCTGGTTTCCAAGGAGCGATCATCCAAACTTGTGCCAAACTTTACCAAAAAATTTCCACGGGGTCTTGAGAGCATGCCATGGTGGCACACCAATTTTTGTGATTTTCGGACTCCATCTGCATTTCCTGTAATTAAAATACCAACAAGACCAACGCCGGTGGCCACATCTCACATCCGGAATGTTTGAAAATTCTTCCCATTCCTTGGACATGAATGAAAACACGCAAAGCGACACACAAATGATTTTGTAGACCTACTTTGCAAGTAGCCCACATGTAGTTGCGGTTGGGATTTGATTTATATGCACAAAATGCATGATAAATGCAAAAATGGTTAAATATAGCAAACGAGACCCGAAATGCACCAGAAAATCAATACTTGGGTGCAATGGTGATTGTGTACCATGGAAAAATTTCCGAGGCAAAACAATGAAGTCACCGACGATTGGAGTCTGAATTGCCACGTCTCCTATTGGGAACTATGATCCTTCTTGTGAGATGTTCCAGTTTGCAAGGAGCGATCATCATAACTTGTGCCAAAGTTTACCAAAAAATTTCCACTCGGTCTTGAGATCACGCCACGGTGACACACCAATTTTCATGATTTTCTAAGTCCATCTGCATTTCCTGTAATTAAATTACCAACAAGCCCTACGCAAGCCCTACGCCGGTGGCCGCATCTCGCGGCCGAAATGTTTGAAAATTCTTCCCGTTTCTTGGACAATGAATTAAAACTAGCAAAGCGACACATAAATGATTTTTACACCTTCTTAGCTAACACCCACATGTAGTTGCAGTATGGTTTTGATTTATTTGCACTAAATGCATGGTAAATGCAAAAAATGTCTTAAATGTAGCAAACAAGACCTGAAATGCCCCAGAAAATCAAACCTAGGGTATGATGGTGATTGCGTACAGTGGAAAAAAATTCTAGGCGAAACGTTGAACTCACGTCTTCGTTTCAAAATTACCACGTCTTCATTTCAAACGAAATTATGCTGCTCCTTGATGTAGATGTTTTCCAATAGCACACGGTTCAGTCACGAAAGCCGTGTGCCTATCAAACCATGGCCGATGACCCCTACTGCGCGCGATCTGAGTCATGCGTTCTGATTGGCCAGAACCCAAACCCCACGGATCGTACGTCTGCACCGTTAGATGCACCCAGATCGAACGACGATCCTCATCCCTTTCATCACCACATGCAGTTGCAGTTGGGATTTGATTTATATGCACTAAATGCCCGGTAAATGCAAAAAATTGCTTAAATATAGCAAAAGAGCCCTGAAATGCGCCAGAAAATCAAACCTAGGGTATAATAGTGATTGCGTACCGTGGAAAATAATTCGAGGCAAAATGATGAAGTCACTAGCAACTGGAGTTCGAATTACCATGTCTCCTTTTGGAAATTATGATCCTTCTTGTGAGATGCTCCGGTTTCCAAGGAGCGGTCATCCAAACTTGTGCCAAACTTTACCAAAAAATTTCCACGGGGTCTTGAGAGCACGCCATGGTGACACACTGATTTTCGTGATTTTCGGACTCCATCTGCATTTCCTGTAATTAGAATACCAACAAGACCTACGCCGGTGGCCGCATCTCGCATCTGAAATGTTTGAAAAATCTTCCAATTCCTTGGACAATGAATGAAAACAAGCAAAGCGACACACAAATGATTTTGTCGACCTTATTTGCCAACACCCACATGTAGTTGCGGTTGGGATTTGATTTATACGCACAAAATGCACGGTAAATGCAAAAATGGCTTAAATATAGCAAACGAGACCCGAAATGCGCGAGAAAATCAATACTGACGTGTAATGGTGATTGCGTACCATGGAAAAAAATTCGAGGTGAAACGATAAAGTAACCAACGATCGGAGTCTTAATTGCCACGTCTCCTATTGGGAACTATGATCCTTCTTGTGAGATGCTCTGGTTTGCAATGATTGACCATCGTAACTTGTGCCAAACTTTACCAAAAAATTTCCACTCGGTCTTGAGATCGCGCCACGGTGACACACCAATTTTCGTGATTTTTGAAGTCCATCCGCATTTCCTGTAATTATATTACCAACAAGCCCTACGCCGGTGGCCGCATCTCGTGGCCGAAATGTTTGAAAATTCTTCCCGTTTCTCGGACAATGAATAAAAACTAGCAAACCGACACAAAAATGATTTTACACCTTTTTTGCTAACACCCACATGTAGTTGCAGCAGGGTTTTGATTTATATGCACTAAATGCATGGTAAATGCAAAAAATTGCTTAAATGTAGCAAACGAGACCTGAAATGCGCCAGAAAATTAAACCTAGGTTATGATGGTGATTGTGTACCGTGGAAAAAAATTCGAGGCAAAACGTTGAACTCACGTCTTCATTTCAAACGAAATTATGTTGTTTGTGCACACGGGCTCGTAGAGGCTTCCGTTTGCATAGACCTTTCCACGCCGTGACCGACGCCCTTTTTTCACCGAAGCCGCCAACACCCCCCCCACCGCCACCCCCGTTTCACTCAACAGTCCGCATATTCTACCAAAACTCCATCGCCAGCTCCCCCCCTAGATCCACACCAGAACTCTATCCGGCACCGGCATGCTCAACCCGGTCGTGTGCCTGCTCTTTGGCGTCAACCCTACCTTCGCTGTCATTCCCAACACGCGACTGCCCGTGCCTCACCGTCTTTGTTTGCTCGCCAGCCGCCCTCGACCATATCGATCATGTACCCCTCGCCTCTCCTGCCGGGTTTGCACAAAAACCTGTCAGTTACTGCTCTCCATCGAGGTGAGGCATATTTCCTTGTGATCTCTCTTCCTATTTGGTTCTGTATGTTCCCAAATTGGCTATAAAATAACGGAGAGCGTATATATGTTCATTATCTACCTTCTAAACTTGTACATATAAGTTGTATTTGTTCCAATTAGTTATTGTCAATTTACAGATCGTGAGCGCCCGAGTCACACAAAATGAACAAATTAGCCGTACATTTTCCAAATTATTACATGACATGTCTAGACAGCTTGCTACCAAGTTGTTAGCATTATGCTTATCCCCCTTTACTGAATTTTGCATTTGTTCTCTGTAGATGCCGAGTAGCAGCGACAACACTCATGCTTCAGGCAATGTATCTTCACCTGAGTCCGACAACCCTAGGTCTCTAGCAGATGATCAGGGAACAAGTAATCTGGAACGGGATAGAGCTGCCGCAATCACCCTTCCGGTCAGGACATGGAAGAATGCTCCAAGAAAGCCCACACACCAGCCTAATGGTGTATATGAAGTAACCGACATCGATTTAAAGTCTTGGGCTCCAACTAAACAAGATAAAGCACGCACGAGGTTCAGGAGTGTGTGTGTGTGGATTTGTTGGCAGGGCAAGGCTCAACATTAATCCGCCGGGGTTTCGGAAGGCTGACACAGAAACATGGCACGGGATAGTCCGGGAGATCATGGAACACTTCAACGTACTAGAGCAGTGGAGAATGCAGGTGGAACATGCTGCACTGAAGAAGGCCAGGGATGCTTGAAGAAACTGGAAGCACGTGTTGTACAAGAAGTACTTGAGTGAAGGCAAGGACCCAATCCCCGCATACCCCCAAATTACAAAGGCAGACTAGGCAGAATTCAAAAGGGTTAGGGCAACTACAGAGTTTACCAAGAAGAGTGCCAAGCAATCGGAACTTCAGAAGAGGAACACACACCCCCACCGTATGGGTGTGGCAGGATACTACGGCATGAAACCAATATGGGACCAGGAGGACAAAGAAGCAGTAGCTTCGGGTGGAAAACCGGCCTTTAGTGAAATCAGGGGTGAACGCACTAGAGACTACTTGCGGGCACGCGCAAGGAGGCGTGACGACGGTTCTTATTACTTTGAAAACTCACATGATGAAGAACTATATCGCGTGATGTTAAAGGCTTCCACCAGCAACCCTGGAAGGTTCTACAGGAACTCAGGGCCATGTGACATTCTGTCTGATGCTCTGCAAACAAAAGAGCCCCCTGGCCGTGCAAGGGGTATAGGTGTTAATGTCCCGCACAAGAGAGTTTTCACACTCAGCAAAGAAGAGAGGCTCGCCATGAAAAAAGCGAGGAGTGAATAGAAGAAGGAAGAATTGTATGAAAGGTTGAGGATGGACATGTATCCGAAAGTTCAAATGGAAATTGAGGAGTCAATGATGATGCAGAAGACTCTAACACTGAGAGATAACCAGCAGATGGGAGGGGAGGCGGGCATGGACGATGCTGCTTATTGCGCGACAACACCGCACAAGAGTAGCTGTGCATCAGCTGACCCTAGAGACACTGAGACTGCAGCTGCGCATGATGATGCTGTTGGGGAACGTTGCATGGGAAACAAAAATTTTCCTACGCACACGCAAGATCTATCCATGGTGATGAGCATCTACGAGAGGGAGAGTGAATCTACATACCCTTGTAGATCGCTGAGCGGAAGCGTTTAAGAAACGCGGTTGATGTAGTCGAACGTCTCCGCGATCCAAATCGCAAGTCGTCCCTCGATCCGTTCACGAACTAGCGCCGAACGGACGGCACCTCCGCGTTCAACACACGTACGGCTTGATGACGCCTTCACCTCCTCGATCCAGCGAGCGATGGTGAAGTAGTGGTTGAGTTCCAGCAGCACGACGGCGTGGTGATGGTGGTGAGGAACAATCTCTGCAGGGCTTCGCCAAGCGCTACGGAGATTATGACGGAGGAACTAGAGGGCTAGGGTTGCCGGCACACGGCTTGGGAAATCCTGATGTGTCCCGTGTGCTAGCCCTGCCCCTCTATTTATATGTTGAGCCTTGGGGTCTAAACTTGGAGTAAAAGCCTCCTCCGGGTCGGTTTTGCCCGCACAAGGTCGGTTTGGCCCGCAGGAAAAGAGTCCAATTCGGACCCTGCCGAATCGTGCACAGCCGCACACAAGCGGTAGTACCGCTTCACACAAGCGGTAGTACCGCTTGGGCGGTAGTACCGCTTCACACAAGCGGTAGTACCGCTCGGGCGGTAGTACCGCTTTACACAAGCGGTAGTACCGCTCCGGCGGTAGTACCGCTTCACCAAGCGGTAGTACCGCTTACGCGGCAGCAAAACTACTTTTGCACTTTCCAATACCTTGTGGGCTTTATCCCTTTGGCTCATATAAAGTGTTGCTGCACCCGAACACTTCGGTAAACATCCGGAACCTCTTCCGGTGAACTTCGGAACTCTTCCGGAGATCAAAACACTATTATCACATATATCAATCTTTACCTCCGGACTCTTCCGGAGATCCTCGTCATGTCCGGGATCTTATCCGGGACTCCGAACAACTTTCGGTCACCAACATAATAACTCAATTATACTAATCGTCACCAAACGTTAAGTGTGTAGACCCTGCGGGTTCGAGAACTATGTAGACATGACCGAGACACCTCTACGGCCAATAACCAATAGCGGGACCTGGATGCCCATATTGGCTCCTACATATTCTACGAAGATCTTTATCGGTCGAACCTCTATGTCAAGGATTCAGTTAATCCCGTATGCTGTTCCCTTTGTTCTTCGGTATGTTACTTGCCCGAGATTCGATCGTCGGTATCACTATACCTAGTTCAATCTCGTTACCGGCAAGTCTCTTTACTCGTTCCGTAATACAAGATCTCGTGGCTAACACTGTAGTCACATTGCTTGCAAGGCTCATTGTGATGTTGTATTACCGAGTGGGCCCTGAGATACCTCTCCGTCACACAGAGTAACAAATCCCAGTCTTGATCCATGCCAACCCAACAGACATCCTCGGAGATACCTGTAGAGCACCTTTATAGTCACCCAGTTACGTTGCGACGTTTGATACACACAAGGTATTCCTCCGGTGTCAGTGAGTTGCATGATCTCATGGTCAAAGGAACAGATACTTGACATGCAGAAAACAATAGCAATAAACTGACACGATCAAATGCTACGTTTACAGTTTGGGTCTTGTCCATCACATCATTCTCCTAATGATGTGATCCCGTTATCAAATGACATCTCATGTCCATGGCTAGGAAACCTTAACCATCTTTGATCAACAAGCTAGTCAACTAGAGGCTTACTAGGGACACGGTGTTGTCTATGTACCCACACATGTATTTGAGTTTCCAATCAATACAATTATAGCATGGATAATAAACGATTATCATGAACAAGGAAATATAATAATAACCAATTTATTATTGCCTCTAGGGCATATTTCCAACAGTCTCCCACTTGCACTAGAGTCAATAATCTAGTTCACATCACTATGTGATTTACATTGTAATGAATCGAACACCCATGCAGTTCTGGTGTTGTTCATGTTTAGCCCTTGGAAGAGGTTTAGTCATCGGATCTGCAACATTTAGATCCGTGTGTACTTTGCAAATATTTATGTCGTCCTCCTTGATGTAATCGCGGATGGAATTGAAACGTCGCTTTATGTGTCTGGTCCTCTTGTGAAATCTTGGTTCCTTGGCTAGAGCAATGGCACCAGTATTATCACAAAACAGAGTCATTGGGTTAAGTGCACTAGGCACTACTCCAAGATCTGTCATGAACTCCTTCATCCAGACACCTTCCTTCGCCGCCTCCGAGGCAGCGATGTACTCCGCTTCGCATGTAGAATCTGCTACCACGCTTTGCTTGGAACTGCACCAGCTAACCGCACCCCCATTAAGAATAAATACGTATCCGGTTTGCGACTTAGAGTCATCCGGATCAGTGTCAAAGCTTGCATCGACGTAACCCTTTACGACGAGCTCTTGATCACCTCCATAAACGAGAAACATGTCCTTAGTCCTTTTCAGGTACTTCAGGATATTCTTGACCGCCGTCCAGTGTTCCATTCCTGGATCACTTTGAAACCTTCCGACCATACTTATGGCAAGGCTGACATCGGGTCTTGTGCACAGCATTGCATACATGATAGAGCCTATGGCTGAAGCATAGGGGATGACACTCATCTTTTCTCTATCTTCTGCAGTCACTGGGCATTGAGTCTTACTCAACTTCACACCTTGCAAAACAGGCAAGAACCCCTTCTTGGACTGATCCATTTTGAACTTCTTCAAAATCTTATCAAGGTATGTGCTTTGTGAAAGTCCTATTAAACGTCTTGATCTATCTCTATAGATCTTGATGCCTAATATGAAAGCAGCTTCTCCTAGGTCCTTCATTGAAAAACTCTTGTTCAAATATTCCTTTACACTTTCCAGCATTTCTATATTGTTTCCAATCAGCAATATGTCATCCACATATAATATTAGAAACGCTATAGAGCTCCCACTCACTTTCTTGTAAATACAAGCTTCTCCGTAAACTTGTATAAACTCGAACGCTTTGATCACCTCATCAAAACGAAGATTCCAACTCCGAGATGCTTGCACCAGTCCATAAATGGATCGCTGGAGTTTGCAAACTTTGTCAGCATTCTCTGGATCGACAAAACCTTCTGGTTGCATCATATACAACTCTTCCTTAAGGAAACCGTTAAGGAACGCTGTTTTGACATCCATCTGCCAAATTTCATAATCGAAAAAGGCAGCTATTGCTAACATGATTCTGACGGACTTAAGCATCGCTACGGGTGAGAAGGTCTCATCGTAGTCAACTCCTTGAACTTGTGAAAAACCCTTTGCCACAAGTCGAGCTTTATAGACGGTGACATTACCGTCCGCGTCCGTCTTCCTCTTAAAGATCCATTTGTTCTGAATGGCCTTACGCCCTTCAGGTAATACTTCCAAAGTCCATACTTTGTTTTCATACATGGATCCCATCTCGGATTTCATGGCCTCTAACCACTTCTCGGAATCCGGGCTCATCATCGCTTCTCCATAGCTCGTAGGTTCATCGTTGTCTTAACAACATGACCTCTAAGACAGGGTTGCCGTACCACTCAGGAGCAGTACGCGTCCTTGTCGACCTACGAGGTTCGATAGCAACTTGATCCAAAGCTTCATGATCATCATCATTAACTTCCTCTTCAGCTAATGTAGGCTCCACAGAAACAACTTTCTGCGCTGCGCTACTCTCAGGTTGAAGTAAAGGTTCAACAACCTCATCAAGTTCTATCTTCCTCCCACTCAATTCTTTCGAGAGAAACTCTTTCTCAAGAAATGTTCCGTTTTTAGCGACAAACACTTTGCCCTCGGATCTGAGGTAGAAGGTATACCCAATTGTCTCTTTTGGGTATCCTATGAAGACGCATTTCTCCGCTTTGGGTTCCAGCTTTTCAGGCTGAAGCTTTTTGACATAAGCATCACATCCCCAAACTTTAAGAAACGACAGCTTTGGCTTCTTGTCAAACCAAAGTTCATATGGCGTTGTCTCAACGGATTTCGATGGTGCCCTATTAAAGTGAATGCAGCTGTCTCTAATGCATAACCCCAAAACGATAGTGGCAAATCGGCAAGAGACATCATAGATCGCACCATATCTAATAAGGTTCGATTACGACGTTCGGACACACCATTACACTGTGGTGTTCCAGGCGGTGTCAATTGTGAAACAATTCCACACTGTCTTAAGTGACTGCCAAACTCATAACTCAGATATTCTCCTCCTCGATCAGATCGTAGGAATTTAATCTTCTTGTTACGATGATTCTCAACTTCACTCTGAAATTGTTTGAACTTTTCAAATGTTTCAGACTTGTGTTTCATTAAGTAAATATACCCATATCTACTTAAGTCATCAGTGAAGGTGAGAAAGTAACGATAACCACCGCGCGCCTCAATACTCATCGGACCGCACACATCAGTATGTATGATTTCCAATAAGTCACTTGCCCGTTCCATTATTCCAGAGAACGGCGTTTTAGTCATCTTGCCCATGAGGCATGGCTCACATGTGTCAAGTGATTCAAAATCAAGTGACTCCAAAAGTCCATCAGCATGGAGCTTCCTCATGCGTTTTACGCCAATATGACCTAAACGGCAGTGCCACAAGAAAGTGGTATTATCATTATCAATTCTACATCTTTTGGCATCAATGTTATGAACATGTGTATCATTACTATCGAGATTCAATAAGAATAAACCCCTCACATCGGGTGCATGACCATAAAAGATATTACTCATATAAATAGAACAACCATTATTCTCTGATTTAAATGAGTAACCGTCTCGCAATAAACAAGATCCAGATATAATGTTCATGCTTAACGCAGGCACCAAATAACACTTATTTAGGTTCATCACTAATCCCGACGGTAATCGAAGAGCGAGCGTGCCGACGGCGATCACATCAACCTTGGAACCATTTCCCACGCGCATCGTCACTTCGTCCTTTGCCAGCCTCCGTCTATTCCGCAGTTCCTGTTTTGAGTTGCAAATATGAGCAACCGCACCGGTATCAAATACCCAGGCACTACAACGAGAGTTGGTAAGGTACACATCAATAACATGTATATCATATATACCTTGTTTGTTGTTGGCCGCCTTCTTGTCAGCCAAATACTTGGGGCAATTCCGCTTCCAGTGTCCAGTTCCCTTGCAATGAAAACACACAGTTTCTGGTTTGGGTCCAGCCTTGGGTTTCTTCACGAGAGGAGCAACTGCTTTGCCACTCTGCTTGGAGTTACCCTTCTTACCCTTGCCATTTTTCTTGAAACTAGTGGTTTTATTGACCATCAACACTTGATGCTCCTTCTGAATTTCAGACTCAGCGGCTTTCAGCATCGCAAACAGCTCGGCGACTGACTTGTTCATCCCGTGCATGCTATAGTTCAACACGAAGCTCTTGTAGCTAGGTGGCAATGATTGAAGAACTCTGTCAGTGATAGCCTCTGGCGGAAGGGGCATCCCTAACTCAGCCAGACGGGTGGAGTACCCAGACATTCTGAGCACGTGATCACTGATAGACCCGTTCTCCTCCATCTTGCAAGCATAGAACTTATCGGAGATCTCATATCTCTCGATCCGGGGATTCTTCTGAAAGATAAACTTCAACTCCTGGAACATCTCATATGCTCCATGACGTTCAAAACGTCTTTGAAGTCCCGGTTCTAAGCCATACAACATTGCACATTGAACTATTGAGTAATCATCAGAACGAGCCTGCCAGGCGTTCACAACGTCTAGAGACTCAACTGGAGCGGGTGGATCACCAAGCGGTGCATCAAGGACATAAGCCTTCTGGGAAGCCGTAAGGATAATCCTTAGATTACGGGCCCAGTCCACAAAGTTACTTCCATCATCTTTCAACTTAGCTTTCTCTAGGAATGCATTAAAATTCAGGGGTGCTACTGCGCGAGCCATGATCTACAACATAAATACTGCAAAGACAACTTAGACTATTGTTCTTAGATAATGAGTTTAGTTAATCATATTTAAAAAACTCCCACTCAAATTGACATCCCTCTGATCATTCGAGTGTAACATGATCCAAATCCACCAACTCAAGTCCGATCATCACGTGAGTTGAGGTGGTTTCAATGGTGAACATCTTCATGTTGATCATATCTACTATATGACTCATGTTCGACCTTTCGGTCTCTTGTGTTCCGAGGCCATGTCTGTACATGCTAGGCTCGTCAAGTTTAACCCGAGTGTTCCGCACGTGTAACATGGCTTACACCCGTTGTATGCGAACGTAGAGTCTATCACACCCGATCATCACGGCGTGTCTCGAAACGACGAACTTTCGCAACGGTGCACACTTGGGGAGAACACAATTTATCTTGAAATTTAAGTGAGGGATCACCTTATAATGCTACCGTCGTCCTAAGCAAAATAAGATGCATAAAAGGATTAACATCACATGCAAATCATAAGTGACATGATATGGCCATGAACTTGTGCTTTTGATCTCCATCTCCAAAGCACTGGCATGATCTCCATCGTCACCGGCATGACACCATGATCTCCATCATCTTGATCTCCATCAACGTGTCGCCATAAGGTTGTCGCGCCGGCTGTTGCTTCCACGACTATAGCTAACGTTTAGCGATAAAGTAAAGCATTACATAGCGCTTAATGATTGACACGCAGGTCATACAATAATTAAAGACAACTCTATGGCTCCTGCCAGTTGCCGTACTCATCGACATGCAAGTCGTGATATTCTATACAAAACATGATCATCTCATACATCACATATATCTCATCATGTAATTGGCCATATCACATCACAACATACCCTGCAAAAACAAGTTAGACGTCCTCTAATTGTTGTTGCAAATTTTACGTGGCTGCTACGGGTTTGCAAGAACCGTTCTTACCTACGCAAAACCACAACGTGGTGTAGTGATTGCTTTTTGATCTTCTAAAAGAACCCTCTTCATTGAACCGATTCAACTAAAGTGAGAGAGACAGACACCCGCCAGTCACCTTTATGCAACAAGTGCACGCAGCGGTAAAACCAGTCTCGCGTAAGCGTACGCGTAATGTCGGTCCGGGCCGCTTCATCTCACAATACCGCTGAATCAAGTATCAACTAGTAACGGCAAGCAATATGTATACATCCACGCCCACAACTCGTTTGTGTTCTACTCGAGATCTCATCTACGCATAGACCTAGCTCTGATACCACTGTTGGGGAACGTTGCATGGGAAACAAAAATTTTCCTACGCACACGCAAGATCTATCCATGGTGATGAGCATCTACGAGAGGGAGAGTGAATCTACATACCCTTGTAGATCGCTGAGCGGAAGCGTTTAAGAAACGCGGTTGATGTAGTCGAACGTCTCCGCGATCCAAATCGCAAGTCGTCCCTCGATCCGATCACGAACTAGCGCCGAACGGACGGCACCTCCGCGTTCAACACACGTACGGCTTGATGACGCCTTCACCTCCTCGATCCAGCGAGCGATGGTGAAGTAGTGGTTGAGTTCCAGCAGCACGACGGCGTGGTGATGGTGGTGAGGAACAATCTCTGCAGGGCTTCGCCAAGCGCTACGGAGATTATGACGGAGGAACTAGAGGGCTAGGGTTGCCGGCACACGGCTTGGGAAATCCTGATGTGTCCCGTGTGCTAGCCCTGCCCCTCTATTTATATGTTGAGCCTTGGGGTCTAAACTTGGAGTAAAAGCCTCCTCCGGGTCGGTTTTGCCCGCACAAGGTCGGTTTGGCCCGCAGGAAAAGAGTCCAATTCGGACCCTGCCGAATCGTGCACAGCCGCACACAAGCGGTAGTACCGCTTCACACAAGCGGTAGTACCGCTTGGGCGGTAGTACCGCTTCACACAAGCGGTAGTACCGCTCGGGCGGTAGTACCGCTTTACACAAGCGGTAGTACCGCTCCGGCGGTAGTACCGCTTCACCAAGCGGTAGTACCGCTTACGCGGCAGCAAAACTACTTTTGCACTTTCCAATACCTTGTGGGCTTTATCCCTTTGGCTCATATAAAGTGTTGCTGCACCCGAACACTTCGGTAAACATCCGGAACCTCTTCCGGTGAACTTCGGAACTCTTCCGGAGATCAAAACACTATTATCACATATATCAATCTTTACCTCCGGACTCTTCCGGAGATCCTCGTCATGTCCGGGATCTTATCCGGGACTCCGAACAACTTTCGGTCACCAACATAATAACTCAATTATACTAATCGTCACCAAACGTTAAGTGTGTAGACCCTGCGGGTTCGAGAACTATGTAGACATGACCGAGACACCTCTACGGCCAATAACCAATAGCGGGACCTGGATGCCCATATTGGCTCCTACATATTCTACGAAGATCTTTATCGGTCGAACCTCTATGTCAAGGATTCAGTTAATCCCGTATGCTGTTCCCTTTGTTCTTCGGTATGTTACTTGCCCGAGATTCGATCGTCGGTATCACTATACCTAGTTCAATCTCGTTACCGGCAAGTCTCTTTACTCGTTCCGTAATACAAGATCTCGTGGCTAACACTTTAGTCACATTGCTTGCAAGGCTCATTGTGATGTTGTATTACCGAGTGGGCCCTGAGATACCTCTCCGTCACACAGAGTAACAAATCCCAGTCTTCATCCATGCCAACCCAACAGACATCCTCGGAGATACCTGTAGAGCACCTTTATAGTCACCCAGTTACGTTGCGACGTTTGATACACACAAGGTATTCCTCCGGTGTCAGTGAGTTGCATGATCTCATGGTCAAAGGAACAGATACTTGACATGCAGAAAACAATAGCAATAAACTGACACGATCAAATGCTACGTTTACAGTTTGGGTCTTGTCCATCACATCATTCTCCTAATGATGTGATCCCGTTATCAAATGACATCTCATGTCCATGGCTAGGAAACCTTAACCATCTTTGATCAACAAGCTAGTCAACTAGAGGCTTACTAGGGACACAGTGTTGTCTATGTACCCACACATGTATTTGAGTTTCCAATCAATACAATTATAGCATGGATAATAAACGATTATCATGAACAAGGAAATATAATAATAACCAATTTATTATTGCCTCTAGGGCATATTTCCAACAGATGCTATATCTGATCTATCTGGAATGAAAGACAAACTGAGGGGCGTGTTGACACATTATGAAGGTACGTTAAAATGTGCAATCGCCTGGGTTTTGTCCACCAACTCGGAAGGGGGCCTCTTGTTGGACAATGTGCCATTGAAGCCGGGCTGTGTGAAGTGCTACGTGACTGAAGTAAAGCCTGGATTCAATAAATTTGCCCTAAAGAATGTCCTAGGGGACTGTGATGAGGAGAGGACCCTGCAAGAAACACTGTTAAATCATATCCAGTGGCCACGAAAGGAAATAGACTTCATAGATGAGATCCCTCAAGCCCCGCCAAGAGAAATCAATGTCGCCCTTCAACCGGCGACTCTCTCCTTGCCACAGCAGCTCTTGCGTGCTTCCCCCGAGGAATCTAATACTCGTTATCTGACGGCTAATGCATCAACCTATGATCAGCCCGCCCGACGTCGTGCCGTACAGGCCATGTCATCATCCACCCCTGAGCAGCCAGTGGCAAGGCCTACAACTGCTGAAGACGCACCACCGGTTCAGATGCCGGCCACTGAAGCAGCAGGGGGAGACACAGCGGCACCGCATGCTCAGCAGACCAACCCGGTGGAACGGGCTGCTAAGCAGTCAGAAGGTCCGGAACCGCCTGCTCATCAGTCCGTTGGTTCGCAGCCGCATGATCAGCATACTGATGCGTCAGCACTGCCTGCTTAGCACACCAACGCGTTGGCATAGCCTCCTCAGCACACCGACGTGTTGGCACCACCTGTGCAGAAGCCCGACATAGCTTCACTGCCTGGTCAGCAGTCCGACGCCTCCGCTCCTATAGCTCAGCAGTCCGTCACAGCAGCACCGCCAGCTCAGCAGTCCGGCGTAGCTAAACCTTCTGCTCAGCAGCCTGTCGTATCTTCACTGCCTGCTCAGCAGTCCGTCTATCAACGATCCAAACCTTGCACCAGAAGTGCTTCAAGTACCAAGAGGAAAGCGGCCACGGCCGCACCCGCGAGGAAGCGGCCCCCAAGACCGAGGAAGAATGTGAATGATAGCCTCTTACTAAAAGCACTCATCGCCCATAACCAAATTACCAGCAAGTTGTTCGAATCGGAGAGTTATACTGGTTCTGACAGCTTGCCCGATGAAGAAGTCAAAAGGATACTTGCTAAAAATAAAGCAGACGTACTTGTAGCACGCAAGTACGTCCATGGCCAGCCATTTCTTGTTGACGAATACTTAGAGGAGTGCAGTTCCAGTTGCCGCAAGTTACATAAATATTGCATGGATGAAATGTGAGAAGGTCATAAGGTTCTGTTAGTCCACTACGACAGTGATCATTTCGGTCACGATCAAGGATCCATCGGTGTGAAATTCAAGGACTTTCATCTCTTCTTCAACTTCAAGGTGCTCGATATGACTCTTGTTAAATGCTTGATGTTGTAAGTACTTCACCAACTCTGATCAACTTCTCCATACAAGGCTGTAATCGAAAAAAAGCTAACTGTATTGTATTCCTCTTAGGGGATTGATCACGCAAAGAAAAATGGAGCGAGTGTATTTCATAGATCCTCACGTAGCAAATGGGATATTATTACGTGGTGGCACAGATAATCGGAGTGGGCCATTGGCAAGGTCGTCAGTATCTTATGTCGCACGCCCGATGCAGAACTCTTTCTCTGGCCATATCATGAAGGGTAAGTCAAATAAACAACCACACATACATTGACCATCTTTCACATTTCGTCATAGTTCGTAAGTTCATGGTTTTCTTAATCTGTAGCATTCACTGGATCTTGGTAGTCATTGCTCCAAACCAGAACAGAGTTTACTACCTGGATTCTCTCAGAGATTCAATAAAGCCTCAGGATCTGACGCATCTTCAGCAATTCATGGATAGGTATTAATTCTATGATGTTAAAATTTGCATTCATATCTGGTTCAAGAATTGAGTATGTGGAAATTCATCTTCATTTGTAGTGTGTTGGCATCGTGCATAACTAAACGAGGGAACCAGTTCAAGAGTGCACTACCTCTGCAGCACGAGATCGTTTATCCGGCAAGACACCGAAATCCGTTATTTTCAGAAAATGTATCCAAAAGTTTGCAAATACCTTTTATTACGCTAGTCTAATGTTCAAGTTTCGAAATAAACCCCTTTCTATTTCTCTCCAAAGAAAAAAAAACATGTTAGACCGGTTAGGTTGCTCCTAACAGAGCAAATACATGACTAATTCTGTACAAAAAATTTCAGTGTCCTCAACAACAACTAGGGACCAACCTTTGTGGATACTATGTCTGCAGACACATGATCTCCATCTTCAAATCTACTGATTGTTGTAATGATGCACGCAATTTAGCACCAGTAAGTCTGTATCTTAATTAATATCTTCTACTCCACTCGTATGGCACATTCTGATCTAAAAATCCTGCAGCTCATCTTTGAACCGATGACCCCTGAACCACTCCCCGCTGGTGAATTGATGGAGGTTAGGAGATTTATCAGCAACTTCTTCCTGAATCACTACATCAATCCCACTGGTGATAATGAAGATTTCAGCATGGTTGTTCCTGAAACAATGAGTAAACATTTAACACGAGTTAGCCGCTAAACATATACGCATGGATGCATTGTTTTCCATGTGATGAGGTCTTCCTATTTTGTACACTATGATTATGTACTGCGATAAATCAGTGGAATTTAGCTAGCATTTGTTTAATTGCATATTGTTGTGAATTCTGATGAATGTTCGTCCTGTGGACACTATTTGTTTAATTGCATATTGTGGCGAATTTGCTTTTTGCAGGGCAATTCAAATGCGCTATTTTTGCTTTAACCTGGCCATTAATGCGCACATGGTTCGACTAAATGAGGGTGTGCGATCCAGAACAGAAAGCACACGTCACTCATAGCGCAACCGTCGGTGATACACAACAAATTGCAGACGATTTGCAGCACTTCTACGTGTGCGTAGGAGCTCCTGAACCATTTGTGATAGCACATTATCGCACACGAGAGCTTCGAGGAAACCGTGCCCAATGCAAAATACAATCCCACTCGTAAATTGTTCAGGAAACATGTGCGATGATGTCATGCATGGTAGACGATTGCCATATAATACTCGTGTGCGATGGGCCACATATCGCGCACAGTTTCTATGATGGCCCGTGTGCCTTAGGTACTATTTCACAAACGGTCCAATGTGAAACACCGTTTGGTTTCCCTGCTCAATTAGAAATGTTTGACTCCTGAGAAACGTGGGTGATATGTTCGTGCATCGCATACAATTACATTTGGGGACGCGTCTGCATCAGTGCTCCCTATCGCCGACGGTTTCTGGGTTGTGTGGGAAGGACCCCCCTATCGCACACACAGGCAAGGCGACGGTTTAAAACTCCGTCGTGGAAAGGGGTTAAAAAACCGTTTGTATAGCGCTCACTGTACCAGTGACTCGATGCACAGGTACATATGCTGAAGAACTAGAGAAGCAGCAAGGAAAGCATGATGAACCACAGTTGTACTAAAGACTGTAAAGAGAGAGGTGGAAGACATTCTGGTTGCTAGAGAAGGTGAAGTGGAATGCCCATATTGTGCCCTCCTGCATGCCTAATGCCCGCATGACTCTAGGCTAACCCCTTGTGATGGCCGCCCGACCACCTTTCACTGTCTTCATTAGGACTTCTCAATGCTCATTGTAGACTCGATGAAATACTTTAACCTTCATTGCATGTCCACCAATCATGTACTTTGCGAGGTAATCTTGAGTAAACTGCTTTGGGAACCACTGCAAACGAAAAAGATTCAGACATTGTTGTCTAACAACTCATTATGGGCAGTAAAAAGAGAAGGCTACAGAGTTCATAGTTACCATCCTACAGCTCACTGTTGTGTTGGATAGAGCATAGACAAATAATTTAATTTCCATCGGTCGTATCTTTTTGCTAATAATTCTTATCAATTTCCTCACTTGATGCTGGTTCATGAATATCTCATTGCCCCATACGCAAAAAGGGTCGAGGCGTGGATCTTTGCCTAGGACATATATACCTACAAGCGACAAGTCAATATTAGAAGCTAAAAAGTGTCCAGCCGTGGATTTGTATGCACTACATTATGGAACAGAGGCAGTATAAGCCGAGGGATGAAACTAACCTCGGTGGAAAATGCTGGCCACTCCCGTTGTTGTCCTGCGTAAGTACATGGAAAGGCGTGATAAGTACTACAGGCTTAACATCAACCAAATATAGCCATGGTAAACAACAACATCTCAAAATGACAGCTTGAATGTGTTGGTTTCAGCATGATGTTAAATCGGTTAAAAATGGAAGGGAATGTTAAGTACAACAAGCTTAACAACCAAATACAGATTAACAAGGCACCTGCTTGAAAACTAGACAAAGGATCACTGCAACCAACCTAGCTAACAAGCAAATACAGATAAACAAGGCATCTGCTTGAAAACTAGACAAAGGCTCACTGCAACCAACCTAACAAGCAAAATACAGATAAACAAGGCATCTGCTTGAAAACTGGACAAATGCTCACTGCAACCAACCTAACAACCAAATACAGATAAATAGGGCATCTTCTTGAAAACTGGGCAAATGCTCACTGCAACCAACCTAACAACCAAATATAGATAAACAAGGCATCTACTCACTATAAACAACCAAATATAGCCATTCGTGAAACTGAAGTGGACAATTCATACTTAAACATCAGATAGCCCTATTGAACATTACATTTTTGCATAACTGAAATAATTAAACACGGCACAGTTAAAACATCGCATGGCAAAAGCTACTACAACAATGGGTACGAGTTGGCTAGCTAGAAAAAGTAAGATTTTCTTATAGGATATTGCCTCACTTGTCATGGACGGGGTCCTTCCACTTGGAAGAGCACAGACCCAGGGTGCGATCCCTGATGTTGCAGATGGGCTGTCTCATCTTGGAAGAGCCATAGTAGGTGCCCTTCGCGTGGTCGTGGTCGATGAGATCTGACTTGGCAGCTGAGGATCCCAAGCCACCGCCATAGAACGTGTCCTTCAGAAATGACATAATGGGCTCGATGGCGTACAAGGATAGCAAATTCTTGACCACGAGGTGGAGGAGATCAGCGGCGGGGCCTTCGAAGAGATCGACAACGGTTGAACCAGAGGCGTTGGGGATGGACCACTTAACCTGTGACATGGCCCGCGTGAAGCCTTCGTTGTCGACGAGCTTGATGTCGAAGCCGGTTGTCCTAAGATTCAGTAATACGTGAGCCCGCTGACGTGAAGCCTTTGCCATGGCGACGTAGTCAACGTCCTCGCCGGCTTTCGCGGTGAGGTGTTCCTCCGAGATCAACAGGTCGGCACGAACGGCAGCCACCCCAACATCGTCCGGCGGAGAGGCCATGATAGACCTCCTTTTGGCCGTATGCTCCTTGGGCTCCTCGGGATATGTGGTCGGGCTTAGGCTGCAACTCTCTGTAGTAGGGGATGGGGATCTAGGGGGAGGGACACCGCAGGTCTCATCTAAAAACTCAGGTCGGCGAGGATATGAGAATCGGTGGGTAACCTGAACTTATCTAAGCTAGGAGGCACGAGCAGACAGGCAGGGGTTGGTGGCGGCGGCGTAGCTTCGGCGGCGACGGCAAGCTAGGGTTCAAGCGGGGGGTGTAGACTGTGGAGGGGGGCGGGGTTAGGGCGGGTGGTGTTTGAGGATATGCCGCGGCTACTGAAAATTTTAGTAATGGTGGGTGGAGATGGTGGTAGCCGAGGGAGGGCGACGGTTCAAATGCCTCGGCTACTGGAATTTTACTACGAGGTCGGTGGTGGAGGAGTGAGGGCGACGGTTGAAATACCGCAGCAACTAAAATTTGGGTAAAGGAAATGAAGCGGGGCGGGAGCAAGCAGATCGCACACGGTCCAAACATAATAATTGTGTATGATAATAGGGAAAAGCTGCGGTACCACCAATTTTTGCATCGCTCAAGGTGGGTAGCTATTTTTGAGATTTCTAGCTAGCTGGTTTATCGCACACGGTTCATCCTAATTTTCAGACGCATACATAGAATTCATCCTAAATATCATGTACACATTACCCCTTCACCCTTGCTGGCGCTTGCGAAGTCGTGGCGATTTTATAGGGCACGAGCTTCGCACACAGTTAAGCCAGTGCACCCGTGTCCGTTGCGCGTACGTTCGCACGCAGTTTTTCATCGTCTGCTATTTTATATACACCATTTGGCAACAAAAAAACGCGAGAGAGGATAAGAACACAACCACAACAGCATGTGGCCCAAATATATATGTATGAAAAGGGTGGTGTGTGATGTTCAAATTCCCAATGCACACCTTTGACGCGCGGGCCCACGGGTAGGCGCGTCGTCGAAGATCGGGTGAGAGGGGCCAGAAGACAACAACCACCTAGAAGTGGCCAAATATATGTAGGAATAAAGGGTGTGATGTTTAAATACACAATGCACAACTTTTATGTGGCACCTCCCTCGCAAACCGGAAAGCCCCCTTGGATATCTATAATGACGGGTTAAGGTCGTAGCTAGGTGCCTGCCCCATCCCCACTTCGTGTCGGCGGGACGCATGCACGTACTCATACTTTGGTCAGACATGCATGCATGTCACCATGACCTACCATAAGACGGACCAAGTGAATCTATCTTGGCCAAACAACCACTGTTGTTGTCGGTCAAAAAGGGATATAATAGACCGCTCGGGCCCATAGATTGGACCATCACCGTAAACCGCACGAGAGGGGCCACAAAACCAGCACCACCTGCATGGGTCCCAAATTGATGTACGTTGGAAGGGTGATGTGTTTTAAATACCCAATAATGTACAATTTTGATGTGGCGCCTACCTCACAAAATGGACAACCCCCATGAAAGGTAGGTAGTAATTAAGGACGACGTCGACGTATGTAGGGTGTCGATCCAACCCACCATTTCGAGCGCATCGGAGGGAATCCTGAGAACGTATGAGCTCGAACATTGATCAGACATGTCACCATGACCCGCGGTAACACGAACTAGGAGGAATCCATTCATCGCCAAACCCCCTCGTTGTCGGCCAAAGGAATGATATATATGGACCAGGCCCACAGATAAGCGTGTCGTTGAAAACCGCACATAGGAGATGGGGTCGATCAGAAGACCCTATAGCCTACATGCGACCCAAATATATGTATATATGGGTGGTGTGTGATGTGATCAAATCCCAGTGCACAACTTCGATGGGGCACCAGCTGCATTACAAACCGAACACCGTACCCCGAGGAAGCCACGTTACGTATGATGTCGCGGTTCCCCAACTTCGAGCCGGCGGGAGGGAATTGAACAAATGTTCCCCAACTAAATTTGGTCTGACATGTCGTGACCTATACCAAGAGGAACCCGTCATGGTCAAACCATTCTCGTACGTTGTGGGTCAAAGGATAGAACGTGCGGGCCCACAGATCTCGAACGTTGCAGGTCAAAGGATAGAACGTGGCGGGCCCACAGATCAATCTCGATCATTCTCCGATTTTTCAAAACAACAAATAACAAAAAACATCATTCTCCAAAATAGAACGTGGCGGGCCCACAAATCAATCTCGATCATTCTCTGATTTATCAAAACAACAAATAACAAAAAACATCATTCTCCAAATTAGAACGTGGCGGGCCCACAGATCAATCCCGCGATCATTCTCCGATTTTTCAAAACAAGAAATAACAAAAAACATCATTCTCGGAATTTTCAAAACAAGGATCTCAAGGTTTATTTAATCGACATGACAGGTCACTACAGACACATTTACATGCTATATGTCTGTAATGACCGTATCATGGCGCTTAAATGAAGCTTGAGATATAGCAACTTCCCACCTGGTCACCCATCCTTAGACTGCTCCAGCCCCAAGCTCACTTAACTTGTGCGTTCTATTCGACTAGGCTAGCGGATGGGAAGCTACCCCTTGCTGATAAGAGTTGCCTCCTCGCGTTTAAGGCGTTTACCGATGGTCACCGTGTGGGACCTACTCCTTACTATCACACACGTTTGTGCTTTTAGAAACTATGTGCAATCTTTACATAACGGACCACTTCCATTCAAACTTACATTATTTTTTTACTACTTAAAACTAGCCGGAAGAAGCAAAATCTTTGCATTTTCATTAATTAAGAACAAGATAGTTGCCCAGTTAATTGCGGAAAACCAGGCGAAAACCGATACAAACAGGGCCTAAACCTACGTGAACTCTTGGCTAAGCATGAATTGGTACAGGCCTTCGTCCACGCGTTTGATGCGCTCGTGGAACTGCTGTACCGCAATATCGATCTCCGCCCAGGATATTTCGTCGGCAACAGTTGATTCCAAGCCACAACAAGTATTTTGCTCTGCTTCGTCGTTGGCGGCACCTGGGGGGCCGAGGAGGTCCAAGAGCCAATCGACCAGCCCGTTGGCGTCATGGTGGCGGATTCTGGCACTGCGAACTTCGTCTGGCACAATTATGGCGCTGACGGCGTCTGCCCATTCCTGGCGGGGAATCGGGATGCTTACTGGCCCTGGAAACGGCCTCTCGAGTGGTTGAGTCAACAGGATGCTGACACGGCTCCGCTTAGATAGTGCGGCGCACCGCACCTGATGCGCGGCAGCGTTCTCCCGCTCTTGCGCGGCAGTGCTTTGCCACTCTTGCTCCGCTCCGCTCCATGGGTGGCGACGAACACATGTGTAGACATTGGCCCGCTCAAGCACTAGGGCGCGATGATACGGCTCACGCTCGGCGGCGCGCTGCCTCTCTTGCTCGACGGCGCACGGCCGTTCTGGCTCTCTGGCCTGCTCCGGCTCATTCTCCTCATCGAGGAGGTTGATGACGGCGGCGGCACTTCGCCGGATTGGCATGCTTGGAATGGTATACTGTGGTATGGCCGGTGTGTCGCCGCCTAGCCTCCTATGCCCACTGACGCTGGCAGCGGGAAACCGATGGGGGGAAGTGGCGGAAACCGATTGGGGGGAGTGGCGGGAAACTGATTGGGGGAGTGGCGGGAAACTGATTGGGGGAGTGGCGGGATATATAACACCATTAATATGGAAAACTTGGGAAAGAAGGAAGCGCGAGCTAGCACGACGCGTGCGCACAGTGCTTACCAACGGGTTGAACAGAACTGCTTTAAATTATTCAGGGTTCGTTTGGCATTTTTTATACATTATAATAGAGTTTTCTAGGCATTTAATGTGCAAAATTCAAATTTGAACTACAAATACATGCTCCACTGCACCAAAATGGGTTGAAAAAACATATATGTGTCCTTGGGTGCATGTTTAGGTCCCATGCAAGGAATGGGGATGAATTACAAACATCTCGGCGTCCTGGCTCGACATCAAACATTGAGAATCTTGGTTTTTAAATCCCCATAAATCCAAAACTCACCTGAAATTCATGAAACTTTACATGGTGTGATTACATGGCACATATATGCCATGGTAAAAAAAACTGACCAATCTGGGGCAAGTTTTGGTACAAGCCTCTTACAAACCGAAGCTTCTCGTAAGAAGCCTCCGATAGGGAACGTGTCACCCTTGTGGGCGAAACAACAATCGTTGCCTCTTCTCACCTTGTATTTTTTTTACGGGCAACATAGACCAATAGGATATTTGTGCTGAAATATGGAATTATTCAGGGTTTGTTTGGCCTTTTTCATACATTAATTGAGTTTTCTAGGCATTTAATGTCCATAATTCAAATTTGAACTACAAGCGCATGATAAAGTGCACCAAAATGGCTTCAAAAACCATACATGTGTCCTTGGGTGCATGTTTGGGTCCCATGCAAGAAATGGGGATGAATTACAAACATCTCAGTGTACAGGCTCGGCCTCAAACATTGAGAATATCGGTTTTTAAATCCCCGTAAATCCAAAACTCACCCAAAATTCATGAAACTTGGCATCGTGTCATGACATGGCACATATATGCCATGGTAAAAAAAATTGTCCAATTTGGGGCAAGTTTTGGTACACGCCTCTAACAAACCGGAGCTTCTAGCAAGAAGCCTCGTGGTTCCGATAGGGAACGTGTCACCCCTGTGGGCGAAACGACAATCGCTGCCTCTTCTCGCCTTGTATTTTTTTTCTACATGCAACATAGACAAACAGGAGATTCGCGCTGAAATATTGAATTATTCAGGGTTCGTCTGGCCTTTTTATACATATATTAATTGAGTTTTCTAGGCACATAATTCAAATTTGAACTACAAGCACATGCTCCAGTGCACCAAAATGGCTTCAAAAACCATACATGTGTCCTTGGGTGTATGTTTAGGTCCCATACAAGAAATGGGGATGAATTACAAACATCTCGGCGTACTGGCTCGGCCTCAAACATTGAGAATCTCGGTTTTTAAATCCCCGTAAATCAAAAACTCACCCGAGAATCGTGAAACTTGGCATCGTGTCATGACATGTCACATATATGCCGTGGTAAAAATTTTGTCCAATTTGGGGCAAGTTTTGGTACAAGCCTCTTACAAACCGGAGCTTCTAGCAAGAAGCCTCGTGGTTCCGATAGGGAACGTGTCACCCTTGTGGGTGAAACGACAATCGTCGCTGCCTCTTATCGCCTTGTATTTTTTTTCTATAGGCAACGTAGACCAACAGGAGATTCGCGCTGAAATATGGAATTATTCAGGGTTCGTTTGGCCTTTTTATACATTAATTGCGTTTTCTAGGCATTTAATCTCCATAATTCAAATTTGAATTACAAGCACATGCTCTAGTGCACCACAATGGCTTCAAATACCATACATGTGTCCTTGGGTGCATGTTTAGGTCCCTTGCAAGAAATGGGAATGAATTACAAACATCTCGGCGTCCTGGCTCAGCTTCAAACATTGAGAATCTCGGTTTTTAAATCCCCGTAAATCCAAAACTCACCCGAAATTCATGAAACTTGGCATAGTGTCATTACATGGCACATATATGCCATGGTAAATTTTTTGTCCAATTTGAGACAAGGTGCACACATTAATAGCCAACGTAGGCATTTTGGAACAAATAGATGACACGTTAATATCGTAAACGGTTGTATTGTTTGAACCATGGGCGTTCCACTAACCATTTACGTGCGGCCACGCGTCCCTCTTTTTATTGGAGAGTACTACCTCGGTCCTGGTTTATTGGTCCTCTTTGTATTTTGTGCAAAAATTTGACCATACTAGGTGGCGTGCGTGCAACTGTTTGATTAGACGGGTCGAGTGCGAGAAGTCCGCCGCGCGGCTCGACGGGACGTGTGCGAGCAGTCCGCCGCACAGGCTCGACGGGACCCGTGTGAGCTGTCTGCCGCGCAGGCTCACCGGGAAGCGAGCTCTTTGACCTCCACCTGCCGCCTCGCTTCCAACTTCTCCATTAATGGCGGCCGAGCAGGCTCACCGGGAAGCGAGCTCTTTGACCTCCACCCGCTGCCTCGCTTCCAACTTCTCCATTAATGGTGGTTGAGCCACTGTTTAACATGCGGTTAATTCACCTGGACGGAAGGTGTTAGCTTGTGATGCCATGGCCCCGCTCAACGCTAGCTAGCATTGTTTTGTTCGTGCCCCGCTGAGAACGTGACTTTTTGCTTGTTTTTGACTCGTATACATGTACCTACGAGGTTATGAATGAAATAATACGACAACAAATTGACAATGGCAATGGATAATAATTGTCTTACATATCCCGGATAATTTAAAATGCCACATGCGGCAACGCCCAAAAAACACAGGGGAAAAAGAGAAGAAGAAAAAAAAGGAAGAAGGAAGGCGCTGCTCTCTACTTCTCGATGGATCGTTGGGCGAAGAGTTCTTCCAGCTCCTTCTTCACATCCTCATGACTTTGCTTGACAGCAGCCACGGATTCCTCCACCTGTAGCTCGCGCTCGATGCGGAGCTTCTTCAAGTCATCCCCAAGTTCATGGACGAGGGCTGTCAGTGTCATCCGCGAGGCAACGCTCTTCTCATACAGCTCCCTCCAGCCGGCAGCCTCCTCCTTCTGCTTGTCGAGCTCCTCGTGGAGCTTCACATTGTCACCCATGAGTTTCATGATGAGGCCAGTCGCCTTATCAACCGAGGCATCGCTAATCTCGATCAGCTTCTCCAAGCCGGCGAGCAGCTCCTGCTGGTTAATTAGGCCAACGAGAATGTCATCGTCGCTGGCTAAGGACTTCAGCCCCGCCAGCTCGCCGAGTTTGCTGACGCGGCGAGTGCGCTTGTGAGAGCCCTCGCCTACCCGTGAGAGCTCATTCGAGGGCCCCGCGGTGCGGCAGGACATCTTTGCTGCGGCTGTCGCGTTGCGGCGGGACCTCTCTAGTGCTTCCGCGGCCTTGGTCTTTGCTCCCTGGTTATATGTCGACCTAGAACTACTCCTACCGGCCATGGCAGATGCAAGGAACGACTTAAGAGGAAAAACCTGTGTTTTTGGTGATGAGGAGAGGAATGTGCAGTAATTTTCGAGTGGGTACTAGTTTTTATAGCCCAGTGCTAAGTGGGAACACGTTTAGGTTTGATCGGTGTGAACAGATTTGCAATTACTCATTGCGTGGTAATTTGATCAATGTGAACACGTTTAGGTTTGATCGGTGTGTCAGCGTGTCCGATGGATGGGCCGTCTCGCCTCCCACGCGTTCCAGACGGTTGACCAGAACTGATATACGCAGGTGGTTGCTCGCCGTTTAGGCGGCAACGGCGCGCTATGCTCGCGTCCCTTCGCGCGCTCTGCTCGACGTTGAGGCGGCCGAGGCCGCTCTGCTCGCGTCCCTTCGCACGAGCTCTTTCAGCGGTTGGGGCCGGCGCACGATCATGTTTTGGGCGCCATATGCATGCGGTTGCGTCCGCGCGCGTCGCCACGATGCATTTAATACGTGCGGCACGATGCAGTTACGCGCTGCAACAACTGCCATCCGTGCGCGTTGATACTCCAGGCCATTCGGCCTTCCTATTTATTCCCACGGCCATTATAACCTTAGTCTCTTCAACCTTTCGATCGCGCCCCACAACACAACAAGCACACCCACGATGACACATAGAGAGATAGGATATCCAGCGGCGCTCCAATGGAGTTCGGCGTGCATCGTGTGGACACCCACGTGAGGGGGAAGGAACTCACGGTGGTGTACACCATCGACCCGGCCGTGGTGGAGGACTCCATCAACACCATGGAGCAGTTGCTTGCTAAGGACGACAAGTACAAAGTGGTCGGCTTCGACCTCTAGTACACCACCGGTCGTCCCGGGGTTGATCAGGCGGTTGCCGTCGCCCAGTTGTGTGTGGGCCATCACGTCCTCGTCTACCACTACTGCCTGACCACAAGTGCTTGCGAGCGTTTCGCTAGGTTTGTCAAGAGCTCCGACTACAAGTTCGCTACGGTGGACACCGTCAACGATGTAAAAGCACTCTAGATTTCGGGCTTGGCCTGCCCGAAGCTTGTCGACATCCATGGCCACTACAGGGTCTAGGACAGCACGAAGAAGGACTCCCTGGTTGAACTCACCGCGGCCATCATCGACCCCTACTACGAAAACATGAAGGAAGGTTCCAAGAGAAATCCTGGATCCTGGCACGGTGCCTGGGTGCGAAGACTGGATGAACCTCACCTCAAGTTTGTAGCCACGAACGTGTACACATGCTACGAGATGCACAGGCGGATCATCGACATGAGGGAGTGCCTCCTTCCTGTAGATGACGAGGGATCGAGCCACCAGCAGAGCAGTAGCGGCAAGCGTCACAAGAAGAAGTAGATGATGATTATATATGATCGTTTATCCTAGTTTATTATGCATGCAATTGTTAACTTTGGTGTGTGCATATGTTATGTGTGTAGTCAGTTATGTAATTGGATGTTTAATTTGGTTATGCAATCATGTCCTTATAAGTATATATGTTGTTGTTCTATAGACAGAGAGCGTAGATGTTGTGCAGACTGAGCAAATCACATCGCACACGGATTAAACTACGGAACCCGTCGGTGATGATTTCATCAATCGCTGACAATTGTTTACCAGCAAGCGTTTTCCCACAACACACACGGGTTATTAGCAGGAATCGTCTATGTTGTTATCGGTCTTCCCACACATTTCTGATTATTGAACTGTTTGCCGCGTATCACACACATCTTGTTAAGTTGAACCATTTCTGTTGTGTTGGGTAATCGCAAACAGTTCATCCGAGTGAACCGCATGCCGTATATCGCACACACCTTGATCTTCCTGACCGTTTCTGTTGTGTTGGGTAATCACAAACAATTCATCCGAGTGAACTGTATGTCGTGTATCGCACACACCATGAACTGGCTGACCGTGTTTGTTGTTCTGGCTTATTGCAAACAGTTCATATGGATCAACTGTATGCCACGTATCGCACACGCGTCTCTAATCTGAATCGTTTTTGATGTCTCCGGCATCGCAAACAGTTCGTCTTATTGGCAACAGTTTTTTTATGACACCGTTTGCGATTCATGCATCGCACACAGTTTGGTCGCGGGGTCTCTGATTCATGTGTCGCGTTAGCGGTCGCCTGCAGTAGTGTTATGTAAATCAAGTATCATATGATAGTTATTTCATATGTGGAGAGTAATAAATTTTCTATGCTTGTGGATCAAGAAAAGAATGCTTTATGTGATAGTTATATTGTTGATTATTACGAGAGAGGAAGATATGCTTATATATATTTCAACAACATCAAGTTTCCTCTCTTTATGTTGAAAGTTTTGAAGTCATGCTTGTTTTGCCATCCTATGCTAGTTGATTCTTGCTCCAATAAATTGTTTGCTTACAAAATCCCTATCCATAGGAAGTGGGTTTGGCTTAAATATGTTTGCTATATGATTCATGATGCTCTCTTATATGTTTCAATTCCTATTCTTATGTGAGCATCATTAAAATCATCATACCTAGCTAAAAGGCTTTAAAGAAAAGCGCTTGTTGGGAGGCAACCCAATATTTATATTTTCTGTTTTTGTGTGTTCACATGATTAAGCTACTGTAGTAATCATGTTTTGTATCTTTTCTTACAATAAAGTACCAAGTAAAGCCTTTAGGTTGATGTGGATGTTTGTTTATTTGGTTCTGTGGAAAAATCAAAAAGTTTAACGTCCAGTGCATGAATTTACATTCTGTACTGGAGCGTGACACAATTCTGAAATTTTTACACAGTACTGCTATGCAAATTGATTACGTTGTCCTAATGTTTCAGAATTTTTGGAGTAACAGAAGTACGTAGAATATTAGATCTTTAGAGACTGTTCTATTTTTGATAGATTCTGTTTTCAATGCATAGTTTGCTTGTTTTATGGCTTCTATGGCTTATATTGGGAGATATAAATTGTGGAAATGATATAATATAGTAGCTATTACTTGGAAACAAATGTGCATCTTGTCTTAACAGTACATGATCATAAGGTTTATCTTTTAGGTACTAACCTATCTCATGAGTTCCGTTAAGTTTTGTGTGATTGAAGTTTTCAAGCCTTGGGTGAGATGACGATGGAAGGAGAATAAGGAGTGGCAAGACCCTAAGCTTGGGGATGCCCAAGGCACCCCAAGGTAATATTCAAGGAAGACTCAAGCGTCCAAGCTTGGGGATGCCTCGGATGGCATCCCCTCTTTTGTCTTCAACACTATCAGTATACCTCACTCGGAACTATATTTTTATTCGTCACGCAATATGTGTTTTGCTTGGAGCGTCATTTGATTTTATTTGGCTTTGCTTGCTGTTATTAATAATCATGTTTGTATCTTTTATTTCAATAAAATGCCAAGTATAGCATTTACCATGCTCAGTTTGCAAGTTTATGAGTTGTTGTTTGAAAACAGAAAGTTTTCTGTTATGTCTTCAATATTCCCGAATAGTCAGAACATGATAAAAATCTGAAATTTTTACGCAGTAAGCATGCATGAGTTCTCTATCACATGGTAATTTTGTAGAATTTTTGGAGTTAGGGAAGTATAATTTTTTATTTCTCCTTTACAAAATGTTCTGTTTAGACAGAATGCGGTTATAGTTGCATTGTTTGCATATGTTTGATTGTTTATTGTTTCTATTAGGTGATGGGAGTATTAAATATGCAGAGACATTTAGTATGTAATGTTTAATTATAATTTTTGTAATTTTCTACAGTAGAGAATGTTAAGATTTTGAGTTGATTTATACTAACTTATCTCACGAGTTCTTGTTGAGTTTTGTGTGGATGGAGTTTTTAAGACTTAGGAGAAGCCGTGATATGAGAGGAATTAAGGAGACAAAAGAGCTCAAGCTTGGGGATGCCCAAGGCATCCCAAGTTAATATTCCAAGAAGTCTCAAGCATCTAAGCTTGGGGATGCCCCGTTAGGCATCCCACCTCTCTTCATCATCAATTATCGGCTAGTTTTGGTTGAACCTAAGTTATACTTGTTCACATTATGTGTGCTATTCTTGGAGTGTCCTTTTTGTTTTTTGTTGTTTTACATAATCCTTCGATTTGAAATTTTGATTCGGAGAGAGTCTTTACATAGCTACCTGTTTACTTAACTACTCTTTGTTCTTCACTTATATCTTTTGGAGTAGTTGTCATTCACTCTTGTGCTTCACTTATATCCTAAGAGTAAATTGTTGAATGATAACCCACAAGTATAGGGGATCAATTGTAGCTTTTTTGACAAATAAGAGTGTCGAACCCAACGAGGAGCTAAAGGTAGAATTAATATTCCCTTCAAGTTCTATCGACCACCGATACAACTCTACGCACACTTAACGTTCGCTTTACCTAGAACAAGAATAAAACTACTTTGTAGGTGTAAGGATAAGTTTGCAAGAATAAAACTAGAAGTACTTAGTAGGAATAAAACTAGGAGTATTTTGCAAGATAATAAAGTTAGTTGTTTAGTAGAGAGCTTTTTGTAACACAAAGAGAAAGATTGTCCATAGGGAATCGAATATGACATGTGTGATAATTATTATATGCAATGAGGAAGAGGCATATGCTAACATACTTTCCGTACTTGGATCATATGCACTTATGATTGGAACTCTAGCAAGCATCCGCAACTACTAAAGATCATTAAGGTAAAACCCAACCATAGCATTAAGTAACAAGTCTCCTTTACTCCCACACGCAACAACCCCCTTACTCGGGTGTAAGCTTGTGTCATTCTAGCCACCCACTATAAACGAATCATGAACGTATTGCAAAACCCTACAGAGGGAATCCCTCACGCTTGCGCGACACGGAGGGCACCATAGGACATCACCATATTAACATACAACTCATATCAATCACACCATACCACAATTAACCCGTAGGACAAAAAGAATCTACTCAAACATCATAGGATGGCCATACATCATTGGGTAATAATATATAACATTAAGCACCATGTTTAAGTAAAGATTATAGCGGGGAGAAGAGGTGTTACACCGCTGCATAGAGGGGGAGAGAGTTGGTGATGACGGCGGCAAAGTTGTTGGTGTAGATCGCCGTCACGATGGTTCCCCCGGCGGCACTCCGGCGCCACCGGAAGGAGGGGGAGAGAGCCCCCCTCCTTCTTCTTCTTGCTTGGCCTCCCCCCTAGATGGGAGGAGAGTTTCCCCTCTGGTCCATGGCCGCCATGGCTCCCGGAGGGCAGGAGCCCCTCCGAGATTGGATCTCTCTCTATTTCTCTTCTGTTTCGTGTTCCTGTTTTGTTGCCCTTCACCGTTTCTTATATTCCTGGAGATCCGTAACTCCGATTGGGCTAAAATTTTGAGGGGAATTTTATCTGGATATTAGCTTTCTTTCAGCAAAAGAAGGGCCCCAACCACCTTACGGGGTAGCCACAAGCCTGCTGGGCGCGACCAGGGTAGGGGTCGCGCCCTCTGAGCTTGTGGGCCCCTCGGGCATCGTCTCGCGTTGATTCTTTTTACCAAAAATCACATATATTCCGAAATAAATCTCCATAATTTTTTATCGCGTTTGGACTTCGTTTGATATGGATTTTCTGTGAAACAAAAAACATGCAACAAAGAGGAACTGACACTGGGCACTGGATCAATATGTTAGTCCCAAAAAAATATAAAATGTTGCCAAAAGAATGTGAAAGTTGTAGAATATTGGCATGAAACAATCAAAAATTATAGATACGATGGAGACGTATCAACATCCCCAAGCTTAATTCCTGCTCGTCCTCGAGTGGGTAAATGATAAAAAGATAATTTTTGATGTGGAATGCTACCTGTCGGGCCATTGGGAACCAGGGTACCTAGGCCCGTCTGTCTGCGGCCTAGAAGCGACGCTTGGCGAAGGCCCAAGACGCGGCCCACCCACGGGCGCCGCGAAGCAAAGACACCTTGCGAGGCGCCAGCCTCACGAGGGCCCCTCCTCAAGGAGCAAACCACAAAGACATAGTCGCAGTAGTGGCAGGAAGCCCCGCGAGGCCCCCTCGTGAGGCAGCCTCGCGAGACCATCCGAGCCTGACGTCAGCCGTGCGGTCCTGTGCCCATCACGTGGGTGACGCGCTTGGCGACGAATGGCGACAGAAGCCGCGCCAGCGGGCGCAGACAGAGAGGGTTTCCTCTTTGGTGCTAAAGGGGCAGCACCAGCTGCCCTCCTCCAAAGCAAGTCCCAAGGACTGCCCATTTGGTGAAAGAATACCAAGACAGCCAGGCGCACGGGGCGGAGGTCACCACCGAGCCCACCGACGCGTCATGGATAGCAACTTTGCAGGCGAAGACCATCTTTTGTCAGGATAGCCTGGGCGCCTGTCCTGTTTCAAAACCCGCCATTGTGTGGCTACCCTTCCCGCCGAGATTTTCAGGGGAAGCGGACCAGGGCGGCTATAAAAGGGGGCAATGCTGCCATTATAGTGGGATCGATTCCTACGTCTCCTACTTTGTATGCGAGAACTCTCTTGCCCATAGCAATCCCAACCACAAGCAGGAGTAGGGTTTTACACCGCAAGGTGGCCCGAACCTGGGTAACCGCTGTGTCCCCTGTCGTGCTCTGCGCTAGCGTGCTCTCGCCGTAGCCTCGCCATGGTCACCCTAGGATTGGTAGGAACGAGCTTGCCCCCAGTATTTGAACCTTTGGGTCCGCCAGAGCACCGATTCCGACATTTGGCGCGCTAGGTTGGGGGCGAGCTTAGGTTCTTCCCACTTCCTCACCGCCATGGCCGATGCCCGTCGCGAGCACTACGTGCGCAGAGCTGCTAGGGTGGCCCAGACAGCGCCGCCACTAACCCCGTAGCGAGGGAGCAGCAGGCTTCCTCCCTCCACCTGTCCGTGCAGCCGGATGGCCACACCGCTACGGCCTCCTCGCTCGCCCGCCATGACGCGCCGGCCCCGCAGGCCGCGCTGCTCATGGCGCCCGAGCTCCTGCGCTACCGCCCCACCGACGCCGGCTACGACACCTGGCTCGCCCCGGCGCCCTCTCATTCGCTCCACCCTCCACCGTCTCACGCCGGGGACGTGCCGCATGGTGCGCCGTCGCCGCCTCCTCGGCCCAGCGAGGGTGCCAGGCGCCACCGTGACGCGCGGGCGTGTGAGCCGTCCCGCGGTGCGTCTTCGCCAGACCATAGCGAGCCTAGCTGCCAGATCGTCCGGCGCGCGCCGCCCGACGCGCGCGTGCTCCTCGAGCGACAACGCCAACGCCAAGACAGGACCATCCAGGAGGTCGCAGCCGCCGGCCGCCAGATCGTGCCGCCCTCGCTGGTGGCGTTCCCTCCAGCTGCGGGGGCTGCCGCGCCTTCACCCCCAAGCTGCGCCGCGTGGTGTGGCCCACCAAGTTCAAGCCGGACCTGCCTCCGCGCTACGACGGCACCCCCAACCCCGCAGAGTTCCTGCAGCTCTGTGCTCTGAGCATCGAGGCAGCGAACGGCGATGACAAGGTCATGGCGAACTGGTTTCCCATGGCCCTCAAGGACGGCCCGCGCTCATGGCTCATGAACCTCTCCGAGGCGTCCATCTCCTCGTGGGCAGAGCTCTGCCGGCAGTTTGTTGCCAACTTCAAGGGCACGCACGAGCGCTCCCTCACGCTCAACGACTTGCGCGCCGTGTGCCAGCGCCCTGACGAGACTCTCCGCAAGTACATCCAGCGCTTTAGTCAGGTGCACAACAAGATCCCACAAGCCTCCAAGGCCGCTATCGTCTCCGCGTTATCCAATGGCGTCATGGACGTCCGGATGCGCGAGAAGCTCACCATCAACGACAAGCTTGACTCCGTGCTCGAGCTGTTCGACCTCGCCAACAGGTGTGCCAAGGCTGAAGAAGGCCGCCTCTTCGCCCACAACGACCCCGACACGGCGCCAGACGCCGCCAAGACCAAGAGCTAGGACGCCAAGCGCAAGGGCCCTGTCGTGCTCGCGGCGGAGCCCGAGCAGAAGAGCGGCCATAAGCGCGACGAGCCCAAGAAGGACAGCCGCCCTCTTTGCGCCTACCACAACTCGCACTCCCACAGCACCAAGGACTGCCACGAGCTCAAGCTGCTTCGCAACGAGCGCCTGGGCCGCCGCGGCGACCGCAACGATCGCAGCTTTGGCCGCGGAGGCGGCCGCAACGGCAACCGCTGGGGAGACCGCAACAACGACGGCAACTTCCGGCAGGGCTAGCGCGACCAGCCTCGTGAGGCCAACCCTCAGGCCAACGCCGCTCTTCCACCGCTGCCGCCGCCACCTCGGAGGAACGATGGCAACCAGCCTGACGAAGGCGCCGGGGGATACCAGCACTAGTGGAAAAAGCGCTAGCCATAACTTTAATTGGTGGCGCCTCATTTTTAATCCACGCCACCACTATTTTTTTCAAATAGTGGTGGCGTTGGCATATTTGGTACGTCACCACTATGTCATTACTGGTGGCGTGTCACCTAAACTCCACGCCACTGCAATTTGGATCCAGCAGCTTACCCGGTCGGAAGTTAGTGGTGACATGTAACTTTTGGGAGCTCCTGTTCGGCGCCTTAAGCGCCCGAACAAGTAGCTGGCGCCCACGCGCCCAACCTCATTGGCCGGCCCACGACGCGAAAATTGTCTCCGCGAAAAAAACACTAAAATTGCGACGCGAAAAAAGTGCATGCGTAAAGGCTGACTCGAACTCGCGACCTGCAGGTAAAATGGACGAACCGTTTCGCTAACCACTACAGCTACTGAACGCCAGTGATCCATAGGAATGCGAAAGATTTAAGAACCATTGTATCCGCGGTATTTATTAGATTTTCGAATTATCTAAAATCAATTTGGAAAAGTTGATTTTTTTTATGAAACGAGTTCATCAAATTTCTTAAAATAGTTCATCGATTTTCTGAAAAAGTTCAATGCATTTGAAAAATACTTCATCGAATTTGAAAAATAGTTCATCGAATTTGAAAAAAAGTTCAACGAATTTGAAAAGAGTTCATCAATTTCGAAAAAAGTTCATCGCATTTGGAAAAAAGTTCACAAATTTGAAAAAAATTTCACCAAAGTGGAAAAAAAGTTCATCGATTTTGAAAACAGTTTATCAGATTTGAAAAAAGTTCATCGATTTTGAAAATAGTTCATCAAATTTGAAAAAAGTTCATCGAATTTTGAAAAAAAGTTCATCGAATTTTGAAAAAAAGTTCCTCAGATTTGAAAAAAACTTCATCAAATTCAAACGGGTGCAGGGGGAACCTGGTCGTACAAAAATGAAAAAACAGTAAACAAAAAAGGAAAAAGGGAAAGGGAAAAAAAGGAAAAAAGAGAATAAAAGAGAGGAAAGGTTATAACTTATCATAACCTGCTGGGTGGCGCGGTGGTAACACAAGCAGGTAGCGATGAGCGAGGACCCAGGTTCGATTCGCGACCTCCTCCATCACTTTTTTGCGTTCTAAAAACACAGAAGAAAGAAAACTTCAGGCACCCCTACATGGGCCGGCCCAGCACGTGGCGCTGCAGGCACCAGTTTGCGAAAATGCATACAAACGAGCGCCTGCAGCGCTAAATAGGAAACGCCGTAACTTTTTGCCACGCCACCAGTATTGGCCCTACTGGTGGCGTCGGACTTTTTGTCACGCCACCAGTATATGTATCAAACTATTCAAAAAAAAAACTGGATGAGTTACTGGTGGCGTCTACTGTTCACCCAACGTCACCAGTAATTCTATGCAGTCCACGCCATTAAAACTGACTGAACATTGGGCTTGGATAATTTTCGCTAACTGGGCCGAAGAAAATAGCCCACAGCCCATCGTGTATCTCTATCTCTCTCTGTTTCCTAATCTAAGCCCAAGCCAAAGAAAAACTAAACAAGAGAGACCGAGCAAGTCGGGAACCCCTAGTCAGCGCTTCAGGCGCCAGTTGAGCCAACTGGCGCTCACCGAGGCACGCCAGTGGGCCGGCCATGAACAGCAACGCAAAAAGTATTAAATAGCGCGAAAAAACACCCAAAAAATGGCTATCGGGAGGAATCGAACCAGCGGCATTTAGATCAACGCGCGGGCGGCTGACCACTTGTGCCACAACGCCTTAGTGGTAATATTGGTGCGCGTACATCTGAAGAACAAAACAGTAGCCGCGCTATTTAGAAAAACTTGATTTCTTTTCAAGCATAAACGTGAACAAAATTTCAATGTCCACAGATTTAAAAAACATCATGAATTAGAAAAAAGTTCATGTATTAAAAAAAGTAGATGAATTCAAAAAAGTTCATGAAATTGAAAAAAGTTCATCGAATATGAAAAAGAGTTCACTGAATTTTAAAAAAGTTCATCGAATTTAAATAAAGTTCATCAACTTTTCAAAAAAGTTCATCGGATTTGAAAAAGAGTTCATCGAATTTGAAAAAAGTTCATAGATTTTGAAAAAAGTTCATCGAATTTGAAAAAAAGTTCATAGATTTTGAAAAAAGTTCATTGAATTTAAAAAAAACTTCATCGAAGTTGAAAAGAGTTCTTTGAATTTGAAAAAAGTTCATCAAATTTGAAAAGAGTTCATTGAATTTGAAAAGAGTTCATCGAATTTGAAAAAAAGTTTATCAATTTAGAAAAAAGGTTCACGAATTTTAAAAAAGCACGCATTAAAGAAAACAAAAAGAGGAAACAGAAAAGGATAAGAAAAAAGTAAAAGAAAAAAGAAAAAGCAAAACCGAACTAAATAACAAGAGAAAACGAGGACAATCACACAACTAGCGAGGCGCAGCCTAGTGGTTGGAACGAAGCCCTCTTCACGAACAGGTTGTGGGTTCGAAACCTGGATCCCGCACCTTTTTTGCGTTTGGAAACAAACTATATGGGCCGGCCCAGCTCGGGGCGCTGCAGGCGCCGTTTGCAGAATACACATTAACGGGCGCCTGCAGGGGACGATGAGGATGACGACGACCTCACGCCCTAGCCAGACGAGCTCTAGACCACCATGATTCCCACACAAGGTCTCTCCCTCTTCCTCTGTTTATTTTTTCCAAGTCATTGCTGCTCTGCTTTGTTCTGGAAATCTAGGGGGGGGGGGGGGGGGGGGGGGGGGGTAGTAGATTCGGTTCATAGTGCTATGAATTTTGGTATGTAAAAAGGTTCAGTTTCAGCATATTAGTTTAGGTTCAGTTTCGTGTGCATATATACTACACCTGGACAATATTCTGTGTGAAACCACGCAAGCAATGCACAATTGTACCAACATATTACACAAATACTAACCCAATAGAATAATCAATCACTTAGTTTCATATAAAGATTGTTCCATAGGCATTTATCAGTAAGTTAACAAGTCCAGAACTACAGCCGCCAAGGCAGCAATATCATAGAGTTTAAATATCCTTAGTTAATAATCCTAATAAGTTCAGAACTACAGACGCAATCGCAATCTTCATCATCTTCTCCGTCTCCATTGAGAACATGTGTGCATGGCAGCATGGCACACCACTCATTTCTCATCATCTTCTCGGTCTCCATTCAGAACATGTGTGCAGGGCACACAGTCTTTTGGTCTTGAACTTGGTAGAGCATGCCCCCAAGCTGCATCTTTTCTTATTCCTTCGTTTGCGGAGTTAGCCCCTGATACTTGATACTAATGAAGACATTTTGCTAGAAGCCTACTACTACAGGAAAAAAGACACAATCATAAGCTACTTGATTCATGATAGTCAAAAATAGTTGTTTCGTTTAATTTAGAAATTACAAGCACTCAAGCAGTAAACTGAATATACTAAGACAGTAAAAAAGAAATGCAACATAACCACACAAGGTCCATTTATATTGCCTATATAGCAACTAAAACTTCAGTAGATTCTCAAAAGAGAAACTTTAGTACAACTACAACTCTTGATATATGACAAGCCTAGTTCTTAATAGACCACTGTGCAAGTTTTTTGTATATGACAAGCTACTGCTACCACTACCAGTTCTTAGTTTTGAAAAATGCTACTGAAGGAATTGACTTGTTCTGTTCTGTCCTTCGGAAGTACAACTAGGATATGTACAGAGTAAAGTGTCCACCAGCCCTATTTAGGTTATAAAGAGAAGAAAATATGACCATGAGGTGCATCTCTATTCTCTCAGCTTCTCAAGGCTAACTAAAAATCTCAAATTAACTTGAACTTGCTCCAAGTTTCCAACCACCGTGCTACAGGCTTGCATCAATCAGCGGTAGAGCTAGGATATGTACAGAGTACAGTGTACTTACAGTTGCCGAATTAGAGCTCCACGTGGTGTTGTGGTGAGCTGCGGGCCTGCAGCCAGCCGGGTTTGACCGGACTGCCGGAGTCCTAGTGGCGTCGAGCAGGGAGGATGGGGGCATTGAGTGGCCGACAGGGAAGGGCGTCGCCCTCTAGCGTTGGGGCCTCGCTACCGCTATTGTGGCCGCTATTTAAAAGCTTGGTTATAGTTTGCTTTTGCAAATCCTGATATTTAATTTGCGTTGGATGATGGATTTTTTTTCTGATTTGCAAGTGGAAATCCTGTGCTGTTATGCAGTTACTTCTCCACTCTAACACTGCTTCTTTTGGATTGCAGGTTCATGGTTCATGTTTATTTCGAGATCTACCCTTGATAGCATTCATTTATATATGCAAATATGACTATCCATGAATTGGTGCAAGCTCCAGGTACCTTCTATGCCTCAAACCACTCTTAGTATTGAGCACACTAATTTAGGTTCAGTTTCATCATACTGCAGACTACAATTTATATCTACCTATTGTTTTTAGCCAATGCTAATAATGTGCTGTAGTGCACCAAGGATAGTAAGTGCAGTTACATCTAGCTATCTCACTTTAATTGTAATCTTTGTGTAAGTTGTATTGTGAACTAGAACCAATGCATAATAATTCTAATAGGCTTTATAACCGAGAAGAAACTCCGCCTATGTTGTCTCAACATAGCCGGTCCCAAGCCCGGATAAAGGAGGAGGGTTGTGATAGGCTTGGCGAGCCAACGTCAAAACTCAGCCACTCTTATGGAGATGAAACCCAAAAGATTTTCGTTGGGGCATAACCCTCTCAGCGACGCGCCACATCGGAACCCGGGTGTGGTGGAAAATGGGTAAGGGCCGGGCCGTCACCCCCCAGGTGGCGCGCCGTATCTTGATCTGGATACGGTGGCAAGTGAGCGAGGATCGGGTCGTCGCATCCTTAGTGGCGCGCTACATCGGCGCCCGGGTGTAGTGAAAATTGAGCAAGGGTCTTCGCATTTGACTCGACGAGTGCGAAGGGTAAGGAAGCTAGCCGAGCCTAGGAGGATTCGCTTAGGTAGCTGGAACGTAGGGTCTCTGACAGGTAAGCTTCGGGAGGTAGTTGATACCGCGGTGAGGAGAGGCGTTGATATCCTTTGCGTCCAAGAGACCAAATGGAGGGGACAAAAGGCGAAGGAGGTGGAGGGTACCGGCTTCAAGCTGTGGTACACGGGGACGGTTGCAAACAGAAATGGAGTAGTCATCTTGATCAGCAAGAGCCTTAAGGATGGAGTGGTAGACGTCAAGAGACGTAGGGACCGGATTATCCTGGTCAAGCTGGTAGTTGGGGACTTAGTTCTCAACGTTATCAGCGCGTATGCCCCGCAAGTAGGCCACAATGAGAACACCAAGAGGGAGTTCTGGGAAGGCCTAGAGGACATGGTTAGGAGTGTACCGATTGGCGAGAGGCTCTTCATAGGAGGAGACCTCAATGGCCACGTGGGCACATCTAACACAGGTTTTGAAGGGGTGCATGGGGGGTTTTGGCTATGGCATCAGGAACCAAGAAGGAGAAGATGTCTTAAGCTTTGCGCTAGCCTACAACATGATCATAGCTAACACCCTCTTTAAGAAGAGAGAATCACATCTAGTGACTTACAGTAGTGGGCAACACTCTAGCCAGATTGATTTCATCCTCTCGAGAAGAGAAGACAGGCGTGCATGCCTAGACTGTAAGGTGATACCTGGAGAGAGTGTTGTCCCTCAGCACAAGCTTGTGGTTGCTGACCTCCGCTTTCGGATTCGTGTCCAGCGGGACAAGCGTGCCAAAGTCGCTAGAACGAAGTGGTGGAAGCTCAAGGGGGAGGTAGCTCAGGCGTTCAAGGAGAGGGTCATTAAGGAGGGCCCTTGGGAGGAAGGAGGTGATGTAGACAACATGTGGATGAAGATGGCGACTTGCATTCGTAAGGTGGCCTCAGAGGAGTTTGGAGTGTCCAGGGGAAGTAGAAGAGAAGCTAAAGATACCTGGTGGTGGAACGATGATGTCCAGAAGGCAATTAAGGAGAAGAAAGAGTGTTTCAGACGCCTATATTTGGATAGGAGTGCAGACAACATAGAGAAGTACAAGATGGCAAAGAAGGCCGCAAAGCGAGCTGTGAGTGAAGCAAGGGGCCGGGCGTAGGAGGACCTCTATCAACGGTTAGACACGAAGGAAGGCGAAAGGGACATCTATAAGATTGCCAAGATCCGAGAGAGGAAGACGAGGGATGTTGACCAAATCAAGTGCATCAAGGACGGAGCAGATCAACTCCTGGTGAAGAACGAGGAGATTAAGCATAGATGGCGGGAGTACTTTGACAAGCTATTCAATGGGGAGAGTGAGAGCTCTACCATTGATTTGGACGACTCCTTTGCTGATACTAGCAGGCTTTTTGTGCGGCGAATCCAGGAGTCGGAGGTCAAGGAGGCTTTGATGAGGATGAAAGGAGGCAAGGCGATGGGCCCTGATTGTATCCCCATTGAGGTGTGGAGAGGCCTCGGGGACTTAGCGATAGTATGGCTAAACAAACTTTTCAACCTCATTTTTCGGGCAAACAAGATGCCAGAAGAATGGAGACGGAGTATATTAGTACCAATCTTCAAGAACAAGGGGGATGTTCAGAGTTGTACTAATTACCGTGGAATTAAACTGATGAGCCATACAATGAAGCTATGGGAGAGAGTCATTGAGCACCGCTTAAGAAGAATGACAAGGGTGACCAAAAATCAGTTTGGTTTCATGCCTGGGAGGTCGACCATGGAAGCCATTTTCTTGGTACGACAACTTATGGAGAGATATAGGGAGCAAAAGAAGGACCTGCATATGGTGTTCATTGACTTGGAGAAGGCCTATGATAAGATACCGCAGAATGTTATGTGGTGGGCCTTGGAGAAACACAAAGTTCCAGCAAAGTACATTACCCTCATCAAGGACATGTACGATAATGTTGTGACAAGTGTTCGAACAAGTGATGGCGACACTGATGACTTCCCGATTAAGATAGGACTGCATCAAGGGTCAGCTTTGAGCCCTTATCTTTTTGCCTTGGTTATGGATGAGGTCACAAGGGATATATAAGGAGACATCCCATGGTGTATGCTCTTTGCGGGCGATGTGGTGCTAGTCGATGAGAGTCGGACGGGGGTCAACAGGAAGTTGGAGTTATGGAGGCAAACTTTGGAATCGAAAGGTTTTAGACTTAGTAGGACTAAAACCGAGTACATGAGGTGCGCTTTCGGTACTACTAGGTACGAGGAGGAGGAGGATGTTAGCCTTGATGGGCAGGTGGTGCCGCAGAAGGACACCTTTCGATATTTGGGGTCAATGTTGCAGAAGGATGGGGATATCGATGAAGATGTGAACCATCGAATTAAAGCCGGATGGATGAAGTGGCGCCAAGCTTCTAGCATTCTCTGTGACAAGAGGGTGCCACAAAAGCTAAAAGGCAAGTTCTATAGGACGGCAGTTCGACCCGCAATGTTGTATGGCGCTGAGTGTTGGCCGACTAAAAGGCGACATGTGCAACAGTTAGGTGTGGCGGAGATGCGCATGTTGAGATGGATGTGTGGCCACACAAGGAAGGACCGAATCCGGAATGATGATATACGAGATAGAGTTGGGGTAGCGCCAATTGAAGAGAAGCTTGTCCAACATCGTCTGAGATGGTTTGGACATATTCAACGCAGGCCTCCAGAAGCCCCAGTACATAGCGGACGGCTAAAGCATGCTGATATTGTCAAAAGAGGCCGGGGTAGACCGAACTTGACATGGGAAGAGTCTGTAAAGAGAGACCTGAAGGATTGGAGCATCACCAAAGAACTAGCCATGGACAGGGGTGCGTGGAAGCTTGCTATCCATGTGCCAGAACCATGAGTTGGTCGCGAGATCTTATGGGTTTCACCTCTAGCCTACCCCAACTTGTTTGGGACTAAAGGCTTTGTTTGTTGTTTTGTTGTTTGTTTGTTGTTTATAACTGAGAAGAGCATGTTGGAATAAGCCTTTGCTTATACTTATCTTAAACTCACAGTATAATCGAGAAGTTGTTGTATTAAGTTTAACCATTAATTCCTCAATGCACGTACAAGACATTGTTGCCTCTCCCTGTATATAATTTAGTCAGTGAAACAACTACAGTTATACCAGCCATATATGAAAATGATTCTCAGTATATTGATCTAGGAGCATTAGTTTTAGTTAGACCTAAACTGGTCCAAAAATGAATCTAGGAGCAGAGCGTGATATCGACATGGGGATGCGACGATGATGTCCTTGACAAGGGGATGTGGCGATGATGACATCGACATGGGGGTGAGGTGGCGGCGGCAATGACAATGGCGGCATCAACACGGGGCTACGGCGGCGGCGACGACGACGGCCACACCGTAGAACTATATGAATTGCATAACTGATTTGAATATATGGATGAATGTATAAATATTTGGATGCATGAATGAATTGTATAATTGATTTTTTTTTAAAAATCTGTAAATACTTAGTGGAGGCGTTGGAGGTTATGTGAACGTTGCTACTACTAGTATATAGTAGTGACGTGGTATGTGTGTCCACGCCATTGCTATTTAGGTTAGTGGTGGCGTGAGTGAACAGTGTCACGCCACCAGTATGTAAAATATCAATGACGTGGGGCTCGACGCCATCGATATTTTTTAACAATGGCGCCATATTGGTGGCGTCGACCCCCTACGCCGGCAAGGTGGTTTTTGGCACGCCGGGACTAGCGTTTTTTGCACTAGTGCAGGAGCCTCGCGGAGTGGCTTGCATCCTCGACGGGGCCCAGGCTTCCGCGTCCAACCGTCACTTCAAGCTGTTCTCTCGCGAGGTGAACGCCGTCCTCCCAAGGCCACTCGGCCCCTCAAGTGGTCGCAGTACACAATCATCTTCGACTCCAACGACCACCCCAAGTCTTCAAACGCCGTGGGCACAATCCCCATGCTGTGTACCCCCACCATCAGCAACGTCGCCGTCACCAAGACGCTCATCGACGGAGGCGCTGGCCTCAACGTGATCTCTATCAAGACCTTCGAGCAGCTCCAAGTGACCTACGAGCAGCTGATGCTGACCAGGCCCTTCTTCGGAGTGACTGATGGCTCCACCATCCCTCTGGGGCAAGTGTGCCTTCCCGTCACCTTTGGCACCTGCAAGAACTACCACACTGAGCTCATCGACTTCGACGTGGCGCACATCGGCCTGCCGTACAACGCCATCCTGGGCTACCCAGCACTCGCTAAGTTCATGGCGTCGACCCATCACGCCTACAACGTCCTCAAGATGCCCGGATGTAGCGGCATCATCACCGTCTGCTGTGACGAGAAGGACGCGGTCCGCTCCCTCGAGAGCGCCTACAAGGCTGGCGCCACCGCCTATCCTGCCGACGAAGACATCGCCGAGCCTCATGAGGCCGCACCCGCGAAGAAGAAGCAGCTGTTCTCCCAGGACCGCGCCGAGACGAAGAAAGTGTCGGTGGACGGCAGCGGCTCAGGCCCTGCCTTCACCATCGGCACCGGCCTCTCTCCTGCATAGGAAGACGCGCTCGTCACCTTCTTTCGGGCAAATTCAGATGTGTTCGCCTGGACAGCTTCTGATTTGTCCGGTGTGCCGAGGAGGTGATCGAGCACCACTGCAACATCCCAATTTTTGGCCCTTTCTTTTTCTTTTGGATTTCTTTGGTTTTTGCTCCGTTTTTCTTTTGGAGCGGCTCTGTGGACTTGAAATCTGGGAAGATCATCCTTTCTTCTTCTCTCAAGTAGTTCATCATTCTCAAATCTTTCCCAAGACCTTGTCATTTCCATTCTAGCCTAACCCCAATCTTTATTTCTTGGCAATATTCCTTTTACTATTAAAGGAATAACCCTGTTTGACCTAGGTTGTGAAGCAACCTATATTTTTGCCTTGTCATTAATTTCCACAAAATTCTCATAAATTCTTTGGATCCTATTCTTCACAAATATGTCAAAACCCTTCCTTGCCTAGTTCAAAAATAATCTAGGAATATTCATTTCCTATTCTGTCCAGTATGGCACTTTGTGAAGGAAGTGATATTTATCTTTTCGTGATTGCCCTCAAACTTTTTGAGCACTCTTTCATATCCAAATAATTGCCACATGCCAAAATTCAGCTCCATTTGCCAAGCCAATTTTCCTCAGCAAATTCCCAAAGATTCTGTCCAGAGAGGACCACTGTGAAGGAAGTACCATGTTGGCATGTCCAAATAGCATGAAATTTTTACAGTGTCTTCTTATGTCCAAATTATCATGCTCCACCAAATTTCAGCCCAATCCAACACTCTATGTGAGTATAGTTTCATGATTTATTTTCTGGACCAGATTGTCAGTTGTGAAGCAACTGTATTGAATTCTTATCCAAATGATCTCAAATTTCCCCAGCATATAGTCCTTCCTACCCTAAACATCTTTGACAACCTTCTTAGACCATTGCTCAAGTCATTTGACCATAGCTTCATGCCCAAGTTTGTTGTAGCAAACTTTAGCTGATGCATCCCATCATCCCAAAGTCACTTTAATCGAACCAAAGCTGCAGTGGTGCTCCAGGATGAAAGGACTACACCTTAGACACCTTTTCCCAGTCCCTCGTGCCCTCTCCTCACCTTGCCATGCGGTGACCGCGCTGCTGGCACGCCTGTGCGCGTGCTCTGCTCGCTGTGGCCGCGCTCTGCGTGTCGGCTAGCGTCGGGCTTCGTTCTCCCGGCCATGCCCGCACGACCTCTGGTGCCGTCCACCCTCCTCCTCCAAAGTAACCCTGTGACTCACCTCCCCCTCCCGAAGCCTCCTCGCCGGCGCCAGCCGTCGCGCCCACGCGCATGAACAGTGCGCCGAGTGGCCGACCACCCCCTGTGCTCGCCCCGTTCGCACCCGCGCGACCCTGGCGCCGCGTGCGCATCCCCTCTGCCTCTCCCGTCACTTCACTGGCCCGCGCGTGCCCGGCCTCGCCGGGAGAATCTCCCGTGCGCCCATGGCGGCACCCGTGCTCGGCATCTCCTCCACTGCCTATTTAAGCCGTCCCCGGTGCTGTCTCGCCTCATCACTCGCCCTCACCAGCCACCAATCGACCCCCGGTGGCAAAAACTTGAGCCGAGGAGCTCTTCTTCCTCTGCTCCGGCCAGGAGCTCGCCGCTCGGCCCTCTCCAACTCCAGCTCGCTCCGGTGCGGCTCCGGCCAAACCAAGCCCACCACTACACTCCCCGTAGTCCACTGGCCCTCCTCAACCCATCTGCTGCTCGAGCCTCAGCCGGAATCGTCGAATCCTTCGACCACCGTAGCCGCCGCCGGAGATGAAGGGCACGACGCCGTCCCGCTACCATCCGACAAGCTAAGGGTACCAGGAAGCTCGTCTTGATGCGCCTGATCCATCCCGACCATATCCGAGCTCCTCCGCTGTCACCTCGTCGTCGTTCCATCGCCGGTGGGCCGCGGTCCTCTATTCCCTCTCTTCCCCTGTTAAAACTGACCGAGGAGCCCCACCTGTCAGCCCCTCATTCCCTCCCGAACCGGTATCTAAGTGGAAATGTAAACCCAGTTTACGCTTTCGACGTCAGCCCCTCTGGAAATTCCAGAAATTCAATTTTAATCCATTTTAATTCCATACTTGACCCAACTTTAACCAGCTATATCTCCCAAACTACAAGTCCATTTGAGTTGATTCTTTTTGCATTATTTTTCTTTTGAGCTCCTTTATTTTTTGGTAGAAGTTGACATTTTTCTCTGCTGTCTAGATTTTCTGGACAGAGAAAAATGCATTATGTGGATATTTCATTTGCTTGTTTATGTTGTTTTCAGAATGTTTGATGTGTGTGTGTGAAGACCAGGAGTATTCCAACCCTCTATTGGAGCAAGGCAAGCCACACCCTCCATTTGCATGATTGCAATGCAATGCCATGGTTTTATTTAATAAACTTGCTTAAAATTTGCATTAGCCAAATATGATTTATTCATGGCAAGTCTTGGAGTATTATTGGATTTGCTACTGTCGTGATTATGATTGGATTGAATATATCTAGTATCTTGCAAGATTGATATTGCCATGATCTCTTTGGATTATTAGGCTCAATAGTTATGTTTCATGTTGATCATATTGGATATTATATGCTTATTGGAGTATTATTGGATTTGCTATTGTCATATTGATGGATGGATTGGATATGACTAGTAATTTACTATCTTGCGATTGCTATTGGATTGGTAGTATCATTTGCTATGGATTTATCATGATCATAGTTAATATTTCACCTATGGAGTTGATAATAATGATTTGGCTATATTATTCTTTGGACTATTGGATGGATATTGCTATGACTTGGATCACAGGTTTATGATATTGGTGTCTCAGTTATCACAGATTTACCTTGGGGACAAATTCCGTCATTTCGTTGATCAGGTGCCACTGAATCAAGCTCACCAGTGCAACCACACTTGCCTGGATGGGGAGGCCCTAATTCGGTCTATTGTCATGCCTCTTGCCGGTACCTCCACCCAGGGAAGGTTATGTGCGCGTGCTACCCTGGCCCGGTAGACGGCAATAACCGTTTGGGACCGTTTGTTTTGTTTGCCACGACGGTGGCCGGCCACGAAGGTGGCGGATGTCAAGAGTTGGCATCAGGGCCACCCATGACTTAGCCCAAAGGGGAGTTTGTCGGAGTGGCCGGGAGAGTGTCATGCAATAGATTGATTTTGTCGGAATGTCGTTGGTCCACCTGAATGGGAGCACGAGGCCATGAGTTCCGTGGTGTGGGTACAGTGTACTAACCTCTGCAGAGTGTATAAACTATCGATAGCCGCGTCCTCGGTTATGGACACAGTTTGTTGTAGGTCACACCGTTCGATCAACACTCACGGTGACGGAATGACTTATAGAATGACTTATATTTGTATGTGAGCAAGTAACAGTTTGGCAGGAAGCCGATGATGATATTGGGATGATCTTGAGGATGATCATCGGTTCATGATGTGATCACGAGGATATATTGATCACGAGGTGATCGAGATGATATACTGCTTGGCCGGGTAGCCAAGAGTGAGATGGTTCATGTGACCCAAGATGATGAGGGTTCATCAGTAATTCTAGCATTACCATATCATGATTAATAGTTATCTCCACATCATAGTAGTTGTACATAACTTAACCTGTTAATGCTATGTTGTTGTCTTGCCTTGATGCTTTTGGTTGTTGTGAGCTTGCGAGTACATTCAAAGTACTCACCTGGCGTGTCATGCCAGATTGCAGGTGATGCCGTGATTGATTGCTTGTCAAGGATCCCGAGTCTGCGAGCTAGGCCGTGCCCCAGCAAGAGTCCCTGTGGAGTGGAGTCCATCACCGTCGTTTCTGTTCCGCTGCTAGAGGTTATTCCGCTGCTACGAGTTGTTCTGCTGCTAGCATAGAGCTACCTTAGCAGGTGTAGTGTCGCCGTGCCAATGTAATCCTTGTAGTATCCTAACCCTTGTACTCGTATTATTTGTAATAAAGAGTTGATTTGTTCTATGCCAAGCAGTGTCGTATTCCAGAAGACTTGATCTCTAGGCTGGAATACGGGGTGTTCTGGTTCCTCTGAGCCGGGGTGCCACAGGCTTTGGTATCAGAGCAGGTCTGGCTGTAGGATGCCTAGTCCGCGCGAGCGGTAGAGACCGGTAGTATAAAGTCTAGCCCGTTTGCTCCATTTGGGTGCTGCATTTGTTTGTTGCATAACATGCATATAGACTTATTATTTTTGTTACTAATGGTTGATCTTGTGAGTGTAGCTGGCATCGGATCTGATCCAGTACAACCCCGCCCCTGCATCCCTCCAGCTTTGCATACCTGTTTCTTCGGTGTTTGGCGTCATCTCTGTCCCAGCGGAATGATGCCAAGTGTCCTCGACACCGTTTGCAGGAATGGTGCTCAGGTATCGCGCCAATATATTTTCTTCAGCCAAACCTATCGTTTCGGTGGTAGACATGCTTCTATCCCGGATCGTGCCTTTCATCTTGTCGTTTTGGCAACCCTTACTGATCTTCGTTATCAGAAAAGGGCAATGCCAGCAGACCCAACTTTCCTCCGCTATCCTCTCCTCTCACCTATTCCTTGGACGAGTACGGTTCCCTTCCTTCCGCTTGATGGTGATGTAGCCGTGACATTCGTGTCCCACTACATGATCACCGAGTACGTCCTCACCTTCGAGTCCATCAGAGGTGCAACCTGGGCCAAGCCAGCACTTGGTGTAGCTATGCTTACACCAACCCTTCTACACGTTGATTCATCTTCGTGCACATCGTCACAGCATGTTAGATCGTAGTACCGGAGTTCCCGCGAGATGTGTGTGCTTAAGTAGGTTTGCATACTGTTGTGGATAGCAGTAAGATGTGATGATGCTTGTGTGTCTGTTGTGTGCCTTTGTTCGATTGAGTTGTTTCTTTTGCTTCTTTTGGGCCTTCGGTGTTACCTTATTTCCCCTTATGGAAGTTGCTCATCAACCGACACCTGACTCGAAGAAGCAATGAGGATTTCAAATATTTGGAAGCTTAGCTAAACAGTTTGACATTCTCAGTTGACTGCATTGTATTGGGAAAATCTGGTCGGAATAAAAATGGCTTCTTGGATTGACTATCAGCATCAAGTCTGCCTCAGTTGTGCAATCTTTAAAGCAGTAATGATCGAACCCGCAGGAAGACAAGTCGTGTGCAAGGCCAATGGTATATTTTCAGTCAAAGGAAGCCAGAATGTGCTATGTGTTCAGCAAGGAAGACAATCAGATAGTTCTTCCCATACAAGTAACCAGCAGCAAAAACATTATGGGTATGTATATGGCATTCAGTCCGAATATCACAGTATGAAGCTTCTGGTGTAAGAAACTCAGTCTTCCTCCACACGCTACCGGAAGAAGCTTATGATGCAAGGCTCCTCAATCTTCCTCTGTACGATACATGAACAGCTTCCGGTCAAAGATACCCAGTCTTCCCCAGCAAGATACCTCAGAAAAAGCTTCCGGCATAAGGCAATGAGTCTTCCTCAATAAGCAACCAGAGGAGAAGCTTCTCAGGAGTGCAAACCAGTCAGGACACATGTCTATCTCGGGAATCTTGTATTCAACTACATATACTTCCATATATATATGGTGAGCATCCAGCCCAGATCAAGCAAGTCACTCGTACAAGGATACAACTATGTTCAGGCAGATCTATAGAAGGAACGCAAGAATCCCGCAACCCCGTGAGTTATGCCAGAGGAAGAGAGTTAGGTATACCTCTCGTATGGTACAAGAATTGACAAATGGTGAAGCAGACAACCCTGGATCAACAGTCTTGACAGTGGTTACCATGGTCAGTTTTCCCACACTCGACAAGGTGATATCATTAACTCTTGTCACTGTCTCGCATGATTGGCCACAACAACGAGCTCTATACAATTACATGCCCCCGTGTACATGTCATGTCATGAACAAGAACAAGGAATGATGCTGGAATATTGCACCAACAACATCTATGATCGCAAGAAGGATCGAGGACATAGGTGGCCAAGCTATTTCAGCAAGGGATTCCGACAAAGAAAATAATGACAATCAAGGAGTAAGATTGGCAACAAAGGTATGAAGATTCTTGCACGACTGTCATGGTCCGGATACCCAAGTCAGCTTGAGACCATGATTCCATGTGGATAGACATGGACATACACTCAGAGGCCTACTTTGTTCCATAAGGACCTCATATCCAGCCAACACACTTGTCCAACGGTATATGCTCAGAATTGTCGGTGTGGAATATCCAAGTCTGTCCTGTCAGATCCAAGATTCCTTAGCCATCTCAGCAATTTGGCTTCAGCGACCGTGTTAAAGTATCTCACGGCCTATTACCACAAATGGATATACCGACAGCATGGGTAAGCCAAAAGCCGAACAATAAGCTCAGATCATGTTCTCTCACTTGTGGAACTAAGTACAAGGACAACCTACCATGAAAAATATCTTCCCGCCAGAATGACCGTCAGTCCAGTGTCAAGATGCTACTGTTTGAGGTATGTTACAGCTATAAGGCCGTACCCCTTTATACTGCTCACGGCAGGAGACGATTGAATCTTTGGTACATATTTCATGCTCGAGATAAAGGAACAACCCAAGATGATTCAGTACCACCTACGGGCAGTCAGATCCTGTCAAGAGAACGGCTAAGATTCTCAGCATTGTTTGACCCGGAACACATGCATCCATTTGAGCAACCCGATGGAAGGAATTAAAACGGTTTCGTGTCCACCGGAAATTTATTCTCAGATTCCTTGGATATTACCAGCAATAGATAAGAGTGACATGTCAATTGGAAATCACTCCGAACTTGTGGAAAGTTATCATGTTCCAGGTATGATAATATATTGCCACCCCAGCTAAGCCGGCGGATATGAACGAATTGAAGTCAGCATCAGGTTTGACATATGATGAAAGACCCGTCGGAATTTTGGGAAAGGTGAAGCCAACCACCCCAAAGCAAGGTGATCAGATCATATGAAATTCAGGGGGGGAACAACATACAAAGGAAAAGGATACCCAAGTTGGAAACGGTTTCCTTAAGTCATATTCATCCTTGTTCCCTGAGCAACCAAATCTCGAGTACGAGATTTTCGTAAGGGGGGTAGGTTTGTAACACCCCAATTTTTGGCCCTTTCTTTTTCTTTTGGATTTCTTTGGTTTTGCTCCGTTTTTCTTTTGGAGCGGCTCTGTGGACTTGAAACCTAGGAAGATCATCCATTCTTCTTCTCTCAAGTGGTTCATCATTCTCAAATCTTTCCCAAGACCTTGTCATTTCCATTCTAGCCTAACCCCAATCTTTATTTCTTGGGAATATTCCTTTTTATATTAATGGAATAACCCTCTTTGACCTAGGTTGTGAAGCAACCTATATTTCTGCCTTGTCATTAATTCCCACAAAATTCTCATAAATTCTTTGGATCCTATTTTCCACAAATATGTCAAAACCCTTCCTTGCCTAGTTCAAAAATAATTCAGGAATATTCATTTCCTATTCTGTCCAGTATGGCACTTTGTGAAGGAAGTGCTATTTATCTTTTCTTGATTGCCCTCAAACTTTTTGAGCACTCTTTCATATCCAAATAATTGCCACATGCCAAAATTCAGCTCCATTTGCCAAGCCAATTTTCCTCAGCAAATTCCCAAAGATTATGTCCAGAGAGGACCACTGTGAAGGAAGTACCATTTTGGCAAGCCCAAATGGCATGAAATTTTTACAATGTCTTCTTATGTCCAAATTATCATGCTCCACCAAATTTTAGCCCAATCCAACACTCTATATGAGTACAGCTTCATGATCTATTTTCTGGACTAGATTGTCAGTTGTGAAACAACTGTATTGAATTCTTGTCCAAATGATCTCAAATTTCCCCAGCATATAGTCCTTCCTACCCTAAACATTTTTGACAACCTTCTTAGCCTATTGCTCAATTCATTTGACCACAGCTTCATGCCCAAGTTTGCCACATCAAACTTTAGCTGATGCATCCCATCATCCCAAAGTCACTTTAATCGAACCAAAGTTGTAGTGGTGCTCCAGGATGAAAGGACTACACCTTAGACAACTTTTTCCAGTCCCTCGTGCCCTCTCCTCACCTTGCCACATGGTGACCGCGTTGCTGGCACGCCTGTGTGCGTGCTCTGCTCGCTGTGGCCGCGCTCTGCGTGTCGGCTAGCATCGGGCTTCGTTCTCCCGGCCGCGCCCACACGACCTCTGGTACCGTCCACCCTCGTCCTCCTCCCACGTAACCCTGTGACTCACCTCCCCCTTCCGAAGCCTCCTTGCCGGCGCCAGCCATCGCGCCCACGCGCATGAACAGTGTGCCGAGTGGCCGACTACCCCCTGTGCTCGCCCCATCCGTACCCGCGCGTCCCTGGCGCCGCGTGCGCATCCCCTCTGCCTCTCCCGTGCGCCCATGGCGGCACCCGAGCTCGGCATCTCCTCCACTGCATATTTAAGCCGTCCCCGGTGCTGCCTCGCCTCATCACTCGCCCTCACCAGCCACCAATCGACCCCCAGTGGCAAGAACTTGAGCCAGGGAGCTCTTCTTCCTCTGCTTCGGCCAGGAGCTCGCCGCTCGGCCTCTCCACCTCCAGCTCGCTCCGGTGCGGCTCCGGCCAAACCAAGCCCACCACTACACTCCCCGTAGTCCACTGGCCCTCCTTAACCCATCTGCTGCTCAAGCCTCCGCCGAAATCGTTGAATCCTTCGACCACCGTAGCTTGCCACCGCCGGAGATGAAGGGTGCGACGCCGTCCCGCTACCATCCGACGAGCTACGGGTACCGGGAAGCTCGTCTTGATGCGCCTGATCCATCCCGACCATCTCCGAGCTCCTCCGCCGTCACCTCGTCGCCGTTCCATCGCCGGTGAGCCGCGGTCCTCTATTCCCTCTCTTCCCCTATTAAAACTGACCGAGGGGCCCCACCTATCAACCCCTCATTCCCTCCCGAACCGGTATCTAAGTGGAAACGTAAACCCAGTTTACGTTTTCGACGTCAGCCCCTCTGGAAATTCAGTTTTAATCCATTTTAATTCCATATTTGACCCAAATTTGACCAGCTATATCTCCCAAACTACAAGTCCATTTGAGTTGATTCTTTTTGCATTATTTTTCTTTTGAGCTCCTTTATTTTCTGGTAGAAGTTGACATTTTTCTCTACTGTCTAGATTTTCTGGACAGAGAAAAATGCATTATGTGGATATTTCATTTGCTTGTTTATGTTGTTTTCAGAATGTTTGATGTGTGTGTGTGAAGACCAGGAGTATTCCAACCCTCTATTGGAGCAAGGCAAGCCACACCCTCCATTTGCATGATTGCAATGCAATGCCATGGTTTTATTTAATAAACTTGCTTAAAATTTGCATTAGCTAAATATGATTTATTCATGGCAAGTCTTGGAGTATTATTGGATTTGCTACTGTCGTGATTATGATTGGATTGAATATATCTAGTATCTTGCAAGGTTGATATTGCCATGATCTCTTTGGATTATTAGGCTCAATAGTTATGTTTCATGTTGATCATATTGGATATTATATGCTTATTGGAGTATTATTGGATTTGCTATTGTCATATTGATGGATGGATTGGATATGACTAGTAATTTACTATCTTGCGATTGCTATTGGATTGGTAGTATCATTTGCTATGGATTTATCATGATCATAGTTAATATTTCACCTATGGAGTTGATAATAATGATTTGGCTATATTATTATTTGGACTATTGGATGGATATTGCTATGACTTGGATCACAAGTTTATGATATTAGAGTCTCAGTTATCACAGATTTACCTTGGGGACAAATTCCGTCATTTCGTTCATCAGGTGCCACCGAATCGAGCTCACCAGTGCAACCACACGTGCCTGGGTGGGGAGACCCTAATTCGGTCTATTGGCATGCCTCTTGCCGGTACCTCCAACCAGGAAGGTTATGTGCGCGTTCTACTCTGGCCTGGTAGGCGGCAATAACCTTGTGTGCCCGGTTTTGTTATTGAACGCATGTCCCCCTTTGGGACCGTTTGTTTTGTTTTGCCACGACGGTGGCCGGCCACGATGGTGGCGGATGTCAAGAGTTGGCATCGGGGCCACCCATGACTTAGCCCAAAGGGGAGTTTGTCAGAGTGGCCGAGAGAGTGTCATGCAATTGATTGGTTTTGTCGGAATGTCGTTGGTCCACCTGAATGGGAGCACGAGGCCATGAGTTCCATGGTGTGGGTACATTGTACTAACCTCTGCAGAGTGTATAAACTATCGATAGCCGCTTCCTCGGTTATGGACAAAGTTCGTTGTAGGTCATACCGTTCGATCAACACTCACGGTGACAGAATGACTTATATTTGTATGTGAGCAGGTAACAGTTTGGGAGGAAGCCGATGATGATATTGGGATGATCTTGAGGATGATCATCGGTTCTTGATGTGATCACGTGGTGATCATGAGGATATACTGATCACGAGGTGATCGAGATGATATATTGCTTGGCCGGGTAGCCAAGAGTGAGATGGTTCATGTGACCCAAGATGATGAGGGTTCATCAGTAATTCTAGCATTACCATATCATGATTAATAGTTATCTCCACATCATAGTAGTTGTACATGTTGGGGAACGTCGCATGGGAAACAAAAAATTTCCTACGCACACGCAAGATCTATCCATGGTGATGAGCATCTACGAGAGGGAGAGTGAATCTACATACCCTTGTAGATCGCTAAGCGGAAGCGTTAAGAAACGCGGTTGATGTAGTCGAACGTCTTCGCGATCCAAATCGCAAGTCGTCCCTCGATCCAAACACGATCTAGTGCCGAACGGACGGCACCTCAGCGTTCAACACACGTACGGCTTGATGACGCCTTCACCTCCTCGATCCAACGAGCGATGGTGAAGTAGTGGATGAGTTCCGGCAGCACGACGGCGTGGTGATGGTGGTGAGGAACAATCTCTGCAGGGCTTCGCCAAGCACTACGGAGATTACGACGGGAGGAACTAGAGGGTTAGGGTTGCCGGCACACGGCTTGGGAAATCTTGATGTATCCCGTGTGCTAGCCCTGCCCCTCTATTTATATGTTGAGCCTTGGGGTCTAAACTTGGAGAGAAAGCCTCCACAAGGTCGGTTTTGCCCGCACAAGGTCGGTTTGGCCCGCACGGAAAGAGTCCCACTCGGATTCCAGCAGTACCGCGTACAAGCGGTAGTGCCGCTCACGAGCGGTAGTACCGCTTGAGCGGTAGTACCGCTTGAGCGGTAGTACCGCTTCACACAAGCGGTAGTACCGCTTACGCAGTAGTACCGCTTCACACAAGCGGTAGTACCGCTTACGCGGTAGTACTGCCTTACCAGCGGTAGTACCGCTTAAGGCAGCAGCAAAACTTCCTTTTGCACTTTCCAATACCTCGTGGGCTTTACCCCTTTGGCCCATATAAAGTGTTGCTGCACCCGAACACTTCGGTAAACACCCGGAACCCCTTCCGGTGAATTCCGGAACCCTTCCGGAGATCAAAACACTATTATCACATATATCAATCTTTACCTCCGGACTCTTCCGGAGATCCTGTCATGTCCGGGATCTTATCCGGGACTCCGAACAACCTTCGGTCACCAACACAATAACTCAACTATACTAATCGTCACCAAACGTTAAGTGTGTAGACCCTGCAGGTTCGAGAACTATGCAGACATGACCGAGACACCTCTACGGCCAATAACCAATAGCGGGACCTGGATGCCCATATTGGTTCCTACATATTCTACGAAGATCTTCATCGGTTGAACCTCTATGTCAAGGATTCAGTTAATCCCGTATACTGTTCCCTTTGTTCTTCGGTATGTTACTTGCCCGAGATTCGATCGTCGGTATCTCTATACCTAGTTCAATCTCGTTACCGGCAAGTCTCTTTACTCGTTCCGTAATACAAGATCCTGTGGCTAACTCTTTAGTCACTTTGCTTGCAAGGCTCATTGTGATGTTGTATTACCGAGTGGGTCCTGAGATACCTCTCCGTCACACGGAGTAACAAATCCCAGTCTTGATCCATGCCAACCCAACAGACACCCTTGGAGATACCTGTAGAGCACCTTTATAGTCACCCAGTTACGTTGTGACGTTTGATACACACAAGGCACTCCTACGGTGTCAGTGAATTGCATGATCTCATGGTCATAGGAACAGATACTTGACATGCAGAAAACAATAGCAATAAACTGACACGATCATATGCTACGTTTATAGTTTGGGTCTTGTCCATCACATCATTCTCCTAATGATGTGATCCCGTTATCAAATGACATCTCATGTCCATGGATAGGAAACCTTCACCATCTTTTGATCAACGAGCTAGTTAACTAGAGGCTTACTAGGGACACAGTGTTGTCTATGTACCCACACATGTATTTGAGTTTCCAATCAATACAATTATAGCATGGATAATAAACGATTATCATGAACAAGGAAATATAATAATAACCAATTTATTATTGCCTCTAGGGCATATTTCCAACAGTACATAACTTAACCTGTTAATGCTATGTTGCTGTCTTGCCTTGATGCTTTTGGTTGTTGTGAGCTTGCGAGTACATTCAAAGTACTCACCTGGCGTGTCATGCCAGATTGCAGGTGATGCCGTGATTGATTGCTTGTTGAGGATCCCGAGTCTGCGATCTAGGCCGTGTCCCAGCCAGAGTCCCTGTGGAGTGGAGTCCATCACCGTCGTCGCTGTTCCGCTGCTACGAGTTGTTCCGCTGCTAGCATAGAGCTACCTTAGCAGGTGTAGTGTCGCCGTGCTGATGTAATCCTTGTAGTATCTTAACCCTTGTACTCGTATTATTTGTAATAAAGAGCTGATTTGTTCTATGCCAGGCAGTACCATATTCCAAAAGACTTGATCTCTGGGCTGGAATACGGGGTGTTCCGGTTGCTATGAGCCGGGGTGCCACAACCACTTAGCGGTGTGCCGCAACGCACGCCCCGTGAAACAGAAGTCACGGCGCCAGGCGCCAGAGAAACAAGAGTTCATCGTCAAAGAAGTTCAGAAGCTACAAGAAGCTGGGGTCATCCGTGAGGTGCGCCATCCCGAATGGCTCGCCAACCCAGTCGTGGTGCCCAAGAAGTGCAGCAAGGAGCGGATGTGCATTGACTTCACGAGCCTCAACAAGTTCTGCCTGTAAGATCCTTTCCCGCTACCCCACATCGACTAGATCGTGGACTCCACCGCCGGGTGTGAGTTGTTGTGCTTCCTAGATGCCTTTCAGGCTACCACCAGATCAAGATGGCAACTGAAGACGTGGTGAAAACGGCCTTCATCACCCCCTGCGGCATATACTGCTACATCTGCATGCCCTTCGGCCTCAGGAGCGCCGGACCCACCTTCCAGAGGCTGATGCGCAGCACCTTGGGGCCCCAGATGGGGAGAAACGTTGAGGCCTATGTTGATGACATCGTGGTCAAGACTCGCAAAGCCTGGTCCCTCCTCGCGGACCTCGAGGAGACGTTCAACAACCTGCACAAGGTCAACCTCAAGCTCAACCCAGACAAGTGTGTCTTCGGAGTTCCCTCCGGCAAGCTGCTTGGATTCCTGGTCTTCCACCGCGGCATTGAGGCGAACCGCGAGAAGATCAAGGCCATCGAGAAGATGTGTCCTCCCCAGAGCCTCAAGGAGATGCAGCGCCTAGCGGGTTGCATGGCCGCGCTTGGGTGATTCATCTCCAAGTTCAGCGAGCGAGCCCTGCCATTCTTCAAGCTCATGAAGAGATCCGGCCCCTTCAAGTGGATTCCCGAGGCCGACGCTGCCTTCGAAGACCTCAAGAGGCACCTCACGAGCCCGCCCATCATGGTCGCGCCACGCTCTCGCGAGCCCTTGCTCCTATACTTGCAGCCACTCCCCAGACGGCAAGCGCGGCCCTGGTGGCAGTTCGAGAAGAGCGCATCTGCACACAGAAGAAGCCTGCCGCGCTGGCGCCACCCGAGGTCACGCCGTCGCCTACTGAGATCCCGCCTCAGGAGGCCCTTGGCGCGTCGTCTCCCGAGGCCGCGCCTCCACCTGCCGAGGGTCCTCCGCAGGAGGCCTCTGATGAGCCGCCTCACGAGCCCTCCGAGCTTCACGAGCCTCTCGGGCCCTCCGAAGAGCAAGCTGCCGTGGCAACTACACGCCTCGTCGAACACCCCGTGTACTTCGTCAGCACGGTGTTGCGGGATGCACGCGAGCGCTACCCTATGCAGCAGAAGCTCCTCCTCGCGCTCCTCGTCGCCTCCAGGAAGATGTGCCACTACTTCCAGGGCCATCCCATCAAGGTGATCTCGTCGTACCCCCTGGAGCAAGTCCTGCGCAACCCCAACGCAGCTGGCCGTGTCGCCGAATGGAACATTGAGCTGCAGGACTTCGAGCTGGAATTCTGCACCACAAGGGTGATCAAGGGTGCAGCCTTGGCTGACTTTGTAGCTGAATGAACGGATCCGCCCCAGGAAGAGCCTCGCGAGGATGAATCCCTCTTGCCTGGGGACGAGGCGCCTGGCGGCTGGACCATGCACTTCGATGGCGTGTTCTCCCGGCAGGGCGTGGGGGCTGGCGTCATGCTCACTTCGCCGGCAGGAGACAAGCTCTACTACGCTGTCCAACTCTGCTTCAAGCGCGACGACAAGGTCTCCAACAACATCGCAGAGTACGAAGGCCTCATCGCTGGCCTCAAGGCCGCTTTCACTCTTGGCATCAAGCACCTCACCATCAAGGGCGATTCGCAGTTCCTCGTCAACTTCTCCAACAAAAGCTACAAGCCCAAGGACGAGCACATGGCCGCTTATCAGGAAGAGGTACGCAACCTCGACAAGCGTTTCCTTGGGCTGGAGCTCCAGCATATCCCCCGCGGCAGCAACAAGGAGTCGGACGACATCGCCAAGCGAGCATCCCGCCGCGAGACTCAAAGCCCCGGTGTCTTCAAGGAAAGGCTCCTGAAGCCATCAGCTACACCACCAGCCGTGAGCGCCACACTGCTTCACGAAGAGCTCCCACCCGCACCACCCACGGGCGCGCCAGACTGCGGCCCGGCCTCAGGCGCCCGCCTGCTGCTAGCACTGGAGCCTCAAGCGGACAGCTGGGCCGCCGAGTTCAAGGCCTACTTGCTTCACGGCACTCTCCCGGAGAAGGACTCAGAGGCATAGCGTGTGGCTCGCCAGGCCACTGCTTACTGCTTGAAGGATGGCGAGCTGTACCGCAGGCGCCCCAATGGCGTCTCGCTGCGGTGCATCTCTGAAGAACAAGGTCACGAGCTGCTTGCCGGCATCCATGGAGGAGACTGTGGCCACCACTCTTCATCACGCACCCTCGCCGGCAAGGTGTTCTGCAGCGGCTTCTACTGGCCCACCGCGCTTCACGACTCCACCGAGCTGGTCCAATCCTATGAAGCTTGTCAATTCCATGCCAAGCAAATCCACCAGCCGGTGCAAGACCTCCAGACGATCCCCCTCTCGTGGCCCTTCGCGGTCTGGGGGCTGGATATCTTGGGACCCTTCCCTCGCGCAGCTGGCGGCTACCGCGACCTCTACATCGCCATCAACAAGTTCACCAAGTGGGCGGAGGTCGAGCCCGTGCGCACCATCCCGACAGCTCTGCCGTCAAGTTCATCAAGGGCCTCGTGAGCCGTTTGGCATCCCCAACCGTATCATCACTGACAACGACTCCCAATTCACAAGCGGCCTCTTCAAGTCATACTGCGCGAGCCTCGGCATGCAGATCTGCTACGCCTCTGTGGCGCAACCACGGAGTAACGGCCAGGCTGAGCGTGCCAACGCTGAGGTCCTCAAGGGCCTCAAGACAAGAAGCTTCAAGAAAAAGCTCGACGCCTGCGGCAAGGGCTGGCTCGACGAGCTGAGTCTGTGCTATGGTCGATCCGCACGACAGCAACCAAGCCTACCGGCGAGACTCCCTTCTTCCTCGTCTACGGAGCTGAAGCAGTCCTCCCCTCCGAGCTCAAGCACGGTTCTCCGCGAGTCCTCGCCTTCGATGAGGCTCGTCAAGACGGCTCACGAGAGGCCGACATGCTGCTCCTCGAGGAAGCCTATCGCCAGGCCGCCCTGCGCGCCGCAAGATACCAGCAGGCTTTGCGTCGCTATCATAGCCGTAACATACGCCCGCGCACCCTCGATGCCGGTGATCTCGTCCTGAGAAGGATCCTCTCCAGAGAGGGACTCCACAAACTCCCACCCATGTGGGAAGGCCCTTTCAGGGTTGCTCATGTCTCCCAGCCCGGCGCTGCCTGGCTGGAGACGAAGGAGGGTGTTCCTGTGCCCAACACATGGAACATCCAACACCTCTGCAAGTTCTACTCGTGACCCTCACGCGTACGAACGAAGTGGAGCTGTACACGCTCCGGAGTCTCTCATTGCGTTCGCCTGATGGGCCCGCGAGAGCTCCCGCCCACGCCTCAGTGGAAGCCCCATGCTCCGCGCTGGCGGAACGCCCACGCCTAGTGGAAGCCCCATGCTCAGCGAAGGCGGACAATCGAACTGAGGGCGCCCCACGGGCTGCACCAACCTCACGCTGACCCGTGCCAGACACGGCAGCCTCTTCTCTTTTGGATGTGAAACTGAGGGCGCCCCACGGGCTGCACCAACCTCAAGCTGACCCGTGCTGGACACGGCAGCCGCATCTTTTTTGGCTGTGTAATGAACCTTATGATTATGCTGCAGTAAAGCTTTATTTCCTATGATATTTTGTCTTTGGTAAGTCATTTTCTTCAGGAGTCGTGTGCGCTCGCGATCTCCCTCCTGCTCCTCACGCGAGCGGGGGCTGGACACGGTGCCTGTGCTTGGGTCAGTCCCAGCAGTGCTGCAAAACCAAAGTGATCGAGCTCTGGCTTGCGGGCCTGCTCCCGCGCACGCCACCTCACCAAGGTCCTTGGTGTCTCGTCTCCTCGCGTGACACCCACGAGTAAGCTAGCAAGCGTGCACAGCTCCCCCGTTCATGAAAATCTTTGGCATGTTGTTGTACCAGGAATGAGGCGCACAAAGGCCTCGCGAGCGCTGCCTCGCGAGGTAACTCACGACAAGACGCCTCCGTAAGCCCTCAGAGAGCCTCGCGAGCGCTGCCTCGCGAGCCAACTCGCGGTGGCTGTCTCAACGAAGTGCCAGCGGGAGGCCTCACGGGCAAGAGGCTCGCGAGGCGCACTCTGCGGCCACGACACGCCAAGCGACACTCGCGAAAAAGTTAAGTACAAAAGCACCTTACGAGCCACTCTCGGCATCTCTCAGGCTCTCCTCTCCTCTCAACCTCACTGAGTGCTGACGTTTCCTCCTCCGCGCGAAGCCGCTTGCACGTCAAAGGGGGGTTTCCTGAACATCGCGCCTCAGGAGCCCTTACCGCCTCTCAGTGACCTACACCTCCTGGCCTTGTCCAGGCAACGCGACCTGACATACCAGCGACGGCTGTAGCCCGCTCGGGGGCTGGGTCCTGACGACGTAGAGCATCAAGGCAAGCAAAGAAAGGAAAATAGGCCTTATGAGAGGGCCTCACGAGGAAGCATACATTGCAGCAAATCATAGATTACTTAAACAAAAGACATCGTTTTTTATGCCCCCACGGGGCTACATCGATCTATTACAGGAACAAAAGAGAAGGGCCAAGGCGGAGTGCGGCACATCTTCAAGATCCGACTCGGGCACTACCTGCGCCTAGTCGGAATCTTCATCTTCACTCTTGATGCGCGGGGAGCTTTCGTCGCTTTTGCCCCCGCTGCTGGAGTCGGTGATGCCGCCGCTGTCACCCTCGCCGGAGGAGTCGGAGCCGCTGCCGCTCTCGCTCTCCGCGCAACACTCCATGCGGGTACCGGAGACCCCGAAGAACTTCATGAAGAGGGTGGCGGCTCCGTCGTACTTGAACTGCAGGAGATGCCCCCACCTTAGGCCACGGGCGCGGGCGAACGACTTCCACCCCCGCTTCAGGAACATGAAGCCAGCGGGGGAGAACTCGGTCGCCACCCAGGTGGGACCGTTGCAGCAGCCATCCGCCTGCAGCCACAAACCCAAGGGCCCGCTGTCCTCCATCGCTCTCGCAAAGCAGTCAGGGAGCCGGAGACAGCTGCAGGGCCGACGATGCAGCCCCATGATGAACTCGTGCACCGCCTCCGCCGTGTGGGCCCCCGCGCCCGCCTCAGCCGCGGGTGCCGCGCCCTCCACGGCCACGGGCGGCGGCCCTTCCGCAAGCGCTAGGGCCGGCTGCGGTGGCTGCCGAGGAGCACCCCCGGCCCCGAGGGGAAACCCTCGCGGCAGCAGCGGATGTGCGGGCTCGCCCTCTGCCCCTCGCCATCGCAGCGGTGGTCCTGGAAAGAGCGAGGAAGGGTGAGAGGTCAAAGAAGGGGAGAGGCAGAGGTAGAAGATGAGTGGGGGAGATCTCTATCCCCCGCCCCCCTTCATAACACCCTATGAGGACACCCCCCTGCCGCTACGACTTCTTCGACACCGGGAATTGAGGGAGCAGAAGGGAAGCAATGATATCCCTACGCTCCGCGCGGGCGGGCTTTATGGTAGGCGCAGGCAGTTACCGAGGCGGAGTGGAGGAAGTGGGGGCGTCCCACATCCCGTCGTGCTCCACGCGTCGAACCTGGGCCCCGCAGTCTGACAGGGCCCGCGCCGTTTCGCTCCCTACGGGCGGGAACGTGCGCGCCATGGGCCCGGGGGCTACTGTCGGGCCATTGGGAACCAGGGTACCACGGCCCGTCTGCCTGTGGCCCAGAAGCGACGCTTGGCGAAGGCCCACCCATGGGCGCCGCGAAGCAAAGACACCTCGCGAGGCGCCAGCCTCACGAGGGCCCCTCCTCAAGGAGCAAACCACCAAAACTTAGCCGCAGTAGCGGCAGGAAGCCTCGCGAGGCCCCCTCGTGAGGCGGCCTCCCGAGGCGGCCCCCCCGAGATGGCCGCCCGAGACCATCCGAGCCTGATGTCAGCCGCGCGGTCCTGTGCCCATCACATGGGTGACGCGCTTGGCGACGAATGGTGACAGAAGCCGCGCCAGCGGGCGCAGACAGAGATGGTTTCCTCTTTGGTGCTAAAGGGGCAGCACCAGCTGCCCTCCTCAAAAGCAAGTCCCAAGGACTGCCCGTTTGGTGAAAGAAGACCAAGACAGCAAGGCGCGCGGGGCGGAGGTCACCACCGAGCCCACCGGCGCGTCATGAATAGCAACTTTGCAGGCGAAGACCATCCTTTGTCAGGATAGCCTGGGCGCCTATCCCCTTTCAAAACCCGCCATGGTGTGGCTTCCCTTCCCGCCGAGATTTTCAGGGGAAGAGGACTAGGGCGGCTATAAAAGGGGGCAGTGCTGCCACTATAGTGGGATCGATTCCTTCGTCTCCTACTTTGTACGTGAGAACTCTCTTGCCCATAGCAATCCCAACCACAAGCAGGAGTAGGGTTTTACACCGCAAGGTGGCCCGAACCTGGGTAACCGCTGTGTCCCATGTCGTGCTCTGTGCTAGCGTGCTCTCGCCGTAGCCTTGCCGTGGTCACCCTAGGATTGGTAGGAACGAGCTTGCCCCCAGTGTTCGAACCTTTGGGTCCGCCGGAGCCCCGATTCCGACACTACCTAGCATAATCTTGATCATATAATCTAATCATGGCTTGAATATTAAGATACGAGTGATTCAAGGCAATAGTCTATCAATTTGATATTGAAATAATAATACAAAACATGCATGTATTTCATCATTGCCTTTCTTAATAATGGAGCTAAAGGAAACAACCTCTATACACTTAGTTGTGGTAAGCATGACATGCTCGGTCTTCCCTGCATAGACATATCAAATCAAGAGTACCCCGGTGCCAAACCAAGCAATTGGATCATACTTTTTAACGCGCTTCAGCATTTTCAACTTCACTCAATACATGATCGTGAGCCATGGACATAGCACTATAGGTGGAATAGAATGCGGTGGTAGGGATCAATAAGGAGAAGTCAAAAAGGGAGAAAGTCTCGCATCAACTAGGCGGATCAACGGGCTATGGAGATGCCCATCAATCGATATCAAAGTGAGGAGTAGGGATTGCCATGCAACAGATGCACTAAGAGCTATAAGTGTATGAAAGCTCAAACTGAAAACTAAGTGGATGTGCATCCAACTTGCTTGCTCATGAAGACCTCTGGCATTTGAGGAAGCCCATCATTGGAATATACAAAGCCAAGTTCTATAATGAAAAAATCCCACTAGTATATGAAAGTGACAATATAGGAGACTCTCTATATGAAAAACATGGTGCTACTCTGAAGCACAAGTGTGGTAAAGGATAGTAGCATTGCCCCTTCTCTCTTTTTCTCTCTCTTTTTTTGTTTTTTTTGTTTTTTGTTTTTTTTTGTTGGGATCCTTTTGGCATCTTTTTTTATTGGGCTCTTTTTGGCCTCCTTTTTTTATTTCCTCACTGGGACAATGCTCTAATAATGATGATCATCACACTTTTATTTACATACAGCTCAATATTACAACTCGATACTAGAACAATATGACTCTATATGAATGCCTCTGGCAGTGTACTAGGATGTGCAATGATCTAGCGTAGCAAAGATATCAAAAAACGGACAAGCCATGAGAATATCATGCTAGCTATCTTACGATCATGCAAAGCAATATGACAATGAATGCTCAAGTCATGTATATGATGATGATGGAAGTTGCATGGCAATATATCTCGGAATGGCTATGGAAATGCCATGATAGGTAGGTATGGTCGCTGTTTTGAGGAAGATATCAGGAGGCTTATGTGTGATAGAGCGTATCATATCACGGGGTTTGGATGCACCGGCGAAGTTTGCACCAACTCTCGAGGTGAGAAAGGGCAATGCACGGTACCGAAGAGGCTAGCAATATGCGGAAGGGTGAGAGTGCGTATAATCCATGGACTCGCATTAGTCATAAAGAACTCACATACTTATTGCAAAGCCTATTAGCCCTCGAAGCAAAGTACTACTCACATGCCCCTAGGGGGGAGGTTGGGAGGAGTTAACCATTACGCATCCCCGATCCGAACAACACAAAGACTCAATCAATGATAAATCATGCTCCGACCTCACTGCTAATGTCAGCGGCCACCACTTTACACGCGTGAGGATTTACTTGCGTAAAGACTTACTTCCCTTAACACCATTATTAATACTCAACTTTAATTCTTTTACTAGAATGCCCCAATATTACCACCTCAATATCGCAAAACTATTGCAAGGAATCAAACATATCATATTCAGTGATCTACAAGTTTTATGTAGGATTTTATGACTAACCATGTGAATGACCAATTCCTGTTAACTCTCTAAATAGATAAGTGAAGCATGAGAGTTTAATTCTTTCTACAAAAGACCACACTCTAATAAATATAAGTGAAGCAAAAGAGCATTCTACAAATAACTGTTTTCCGAATGTAGAGAAACATGCATCCAAACTTCAAATAATATAAGTGAAGCACATGAAGCATTCTATAAAGCCATACTCAAAAGATATAAGTGAAGCGCATGAAGCATTCTATAAATCAACCAAGGACTATCTCATACTAGCATGGTGCATAAAAGAAAAGGGAAAAAATAAACACAAAAGACGCTCCAAGAATTTACGCATATCATGTGAACAAAACAAAAACCGAGACATACCGATAATTGTCAAAGAAAGATGGGATACCTTCCGGGGCATCCCCAATCTTAGACGCTTGAGTCTCCTTGAATATTTACTTGGGGTGCCTTGGGAATACCCAAGCTTGAACTCTTGCCTCTCCTTATTCTCCTCATATCGATACCTCCTCGTTCTTCGAACACTTCATCCACACAAAACTTAACCGAACTTTTTATTAGAGGGGTTAGTACATATAACATCAAATCCCATCATGTCCTGCTGTAACATTATTGTATAATTATAATCAAACATTACCATTGTATGCTATCACAATTCTATGGCTCCCAAGTCAATGGGGCTCAACAAGATTTCAAACATACGCAAATAAAGAAACTATAACAGCAATCTGTGAAAACAGGACAGTCTGTAAAGATGAAGATGAAACATATACTTCTGTAACTCCAAAAATTCTGAAACATTAGGATGTAATAAACAATTTGCATAGCAGTACTGTGTAAAAATTTCAGAATTTTTGGACGCTCCAGTAAAATATGTAAATTCAAATACTTCAGCAAAAGTTTCTGTTTTTGCACTGCACACACCAAACAAGCAATTTAAACATCCTAGAGGTAAATCTTGGCACATTATTTTTATAATACAATGGATTTGTACAAGGGGATAATTATTTTTGTTGAAAAGTTTCTATAATCAAGATTTACATAGTTTCCATGGGCATGAACAAAGTTCAAGGATATCCCCCACTTCAACGGTGTTCGTCTTTCTCACTTTCACTTTTCTTTTCAAAACGTTTTAGGTTCTCCTCTATATTTTTTTGTTTTTAAACTTTTTAAAAGCACACAACAGAATAAAATGACTCTCTAAAACTTCCGGGTTGTCTCCCAGGTAGTGCTTTCTTTAAAACCATTAAGCTAGGCATAAAGTGCTCAAGTAATTGATCCACCTGGATCCCAAGGTATATCAAAGCCAATTTTAATTAACAATGATTTGTAATTTAGTAATGAGCACAAATAAACATATGTCATAGAACAACGGAGTCTAACTCTCTTCCTATGCATCGGCATGTCATAAAAGAACAATTTATTCACATCAAGTAAAGACCAATGCATAGTATGAACAGTTTCTTGCAGTTTTATTGTATTGGAAACATAGAGAGGTGGAGATGTAGTTCCTCTCTCATAGTAATTGCAATAAGGAGCAGCAAGCACATGCATATTATATTCATCAAAATCATCATGTGTAATAGTAAAATGCAACCCATCAATGCAATCCTTAATAAGCGCAAACTTCTTTGATATAGTGTAGTTGGCAGAATTCAAAAAGATAACAGGACTATCATGTGTGGGTGCAATAGCAACAATTCATTCTCAACATAAGGAACTATAGCAAGTTCATCTCCATAAGCATAATTCATATTGGCATCATGGCCACAAGCATAGCAAGCATCAAGTTCATCAAAAAGGGATATTTCAAACGAATCCAAGGAATCGTAGCAATTATCATAGCATTCATCCTTCGGTAAGCACGAAGGGAAATTAAACAATGTATGAGTTGAAGAGTTACTCTCATTACATGGTGGGCACGGGTAGCTAATCCATTCTTCCTCCTTTTGTTCTTCGCTCTCCTCCTCATCTTTTTCATCTAATGAGCTCACAGTTTCAGCAATTTGTTCTTCCATAGATTCCTGCAAAATATTAGTCTCTTCTCGGACAGCGGAGACTTTCTCAATAAATTCATCAATATAGGCATTGTATTCATAATTCTCATATCAATATTTAAGTATAGCATAATTTTCAGATCTGTAAAGAGCATCATCACAATCTTCTTATTTTTCAAACAAAGATTCAATTTCATAAGCACCCTTAAAAGCAACAAATTTTTCTATTTGTTCGACATCATAGTAATCATATATACCATTAGCATAAGAAGCTAAGGTTTCATTATCCTTAAATTCACATTGAAAGGGGAGGTGCGGAGCCTCCATCTTAGAGCAACAAGTATAATCATACATAGAGCACATATTCCAAGCATACTAACGCAACATTTTAATTTGATCCCATAAGTGTTTCCCTTTTTGAGACAAGCGATAATCCCTAAAGTATTCCCGTTGATCCAAAGTATCTCCCACTATCAAGTTGAATGGAGATTTATCAGGATTATCAAAGTAGTATTTAATGTTTTCCACGTAACCAGCATCGAGGGTTTTAGGAGGTTCCCCATCGCCATGAGTAGCAAGTACAACTATTTTTTTTGGTATTTCGTGTTCCATATCCATAACTAAAGATATAAAACAACTTAGAACAGAAAATAAAATCTACTTAGTGATAGAAAACAAAATTTACTTAGTGATAAAGCAAACAAGAACACACGAGAATATCAACCCCACGCTATTGCTCCCCGGCAACGGTGCCAGAAAAAGGTCTTGATAACCCACAAGTATAGGGGATCAATTGTAGTTTTTTCGATAAATAAGAGTGTCAAACCCAACGAGGAGCTAAAGGTAGAATTAATATTCCCTTCAAGTTCTATCGACCACCGATACAACTCTACTTAACGTTCGCTTTACCTAGAACAAGAATAAAACTACTTTGTAGGTGTAAGGATAAGTTTGCAAGAATAAAACTAGAAGTACTTAGTAGGAATAAAACTACTTTGCAGGTGTAAGGATAAGTTTGCAAGAATAAAACTAGAAGTACTTAGTAGGAATAAAACTAGGAGTAATTTGCAAGATTATATGCAATAAGGGAGAGGCATACGCTAACATACTTTTCGTACTTGATCATAGGCACTTATGATTGGAACTCTAGCAAGCATCCGCAACTACTAAAGATCATTAAGGTAAAACCCAACCATAGCATTAAGTAACAAGTCCCCTTTACCCCCATACGCAACAACCCCCTTACTCGGGTGTAAGCTTCTGTCACTCTAGCCACCCACTATAAGCGAATCATGAACGTATTACAAAACCCTACAGCGGGAATCCCTCACGCTTGCACGACATGGAGGGCACCATAGGATAGCACCATATTAACATACAACTCATATGAATCACACCATACCACAATTAACCCATAGGACAAAACGAATCTACTCAAACATCATAGGATGGCCATACATCATCGGGTAATAATATATAGCATTAAGCACCATGTTTAAGTAGAGATTATAGCGGGGAGAAGAGATGTTACACCGCTGCATAGAGGGGGAGAGAGTTGGTGATGACGGCGGCGAAGTTGTTTGTGTAGATCGCTGTCAGGATGGTTCCCCCGGCGGCACTCCGGCGCCACCGGAAGGAGGGGGAGAGAGCCCCCCCCCCCTCCTTCTTCTTGCTTGGCCTCCCCCCCTAGATGGGAGGAGAGTTTCCCCTCTGGTCCATGGCCGCCATGGCTCCCGGAGGGCAGGAGCCCCTCCGAGATTGGATCTCTCTCTGTTTCTCTTCTGTTTCGTGTTCCTGTTTTCTTGCCCTTCACCGTTTCTTATATTCCTAAAGATCCGTAACTCCGATTGGGCTAAAATTTTGAGGGGATTTTTATATGGATATTAGCTTTCTTGTAGCGAAAGAAGGGCCCCAACCGCCTTAAGGGGTGGCCACAAGCCTGCTGGGCGCGGCCAGGGTAGGGGGTCGCGCCCTCTGAGCTTGTGGGCCCCTCGGGCATCGTCTCGCGTTGATTCTTTTTCCTAAAAATCACATATATTCCAAAATAAATCTCCGTAAATTTTTATCGCGTTTGGACTTTGTTTGATATGGATATTACGTGAAACAAAAAACATGCAACAAAGAGGAACTGGCACTGGGCACTGGATCAATATGTTAGTCCCAAAAATAATATAAAATGTTGCCAAAAGAATGTGAAAGTTGTAGAATATTGGCATGAAACAATCAAAAATTATAGATGCGACGGAGACGTATCATTGAACGAATTGGATATCATTAATCTGAAATTATACATGTTCCATATGCTTAATAGTAGTTTCACATTGGGTTTAGAAAGTAAAATCTATTGAAATTTGACAATCACAATATTGGTCATACAAGCAATTCATGAAAGATTAGTATAAGGAAGAGAAGTTTCACATACAAATATATTATCTTGTACATCTTTTATGATAGTGAATACCCATTAATTATTTTCAAACTTCATCAAATAAGTTGAAGTTGGACAAGGAAGACAACGTAATGAGTTATGTTTGGGTATATTTGCATAGAAGTTATATTGTCATGAACCCTCCTAAAACCTAACCCTCCCGCGCCACCCCCGCGAGGCGACGGGAAGGGGCCTCCCATCTGCGCCGCCGGTCTCCTCCTCCTGCCCCCCCCTCCCTCGCCGCCGCCCAAGGGCACGGCCGGGCGAAGCCCGATCGGCGTCTTCGTCGGCGGGGAGTCTTCTTCCCCACGCGCAATAGGGCGGCGCGGGCCGGCCTCCTCGGGCCTAGGCGCGGCACAGGGCATCGCGCGCGTGGCAGCTCGCCGACGTGGGGTGCCTGCGTAGGTGATGCGGCGGCGTGGAGGACTTCGTGGCGGTGGCGACCCGGGACGGCGGCCCTAGAAGGTGGTGGCAGGTGAAGCCCAGGCCTCTCGCTGGGGCATGGCGTGGCGATGTCCCTGTCCAAGGCGGATCTGCGCCGACGATCTGGTGACTTTGGCTCCGGATTGGATTAGATCAGCGACGGTGACGAGCGCGCGGGATTCATCTCGGCGGCTCTCGTGGTTTGGCGAGGTGGGGTGGCGGCCCTCCTCCCAGGCTCCAGTGGTGGCACACGTAGGCAATGGCCAATGTGCCAGGGCTCCCACTGTGGCAGTGCTGTTGTGGATGGTCGCTGGATCTGGGTGGCCAGATCTGGGGCTTTGAAGGCGGTCTGGACGGTGCACATGTTGTCGGTTGGATGCTCATGGGACAGATCCGGGTGAAAACCTGGTTTCCGGCCGGTGGCCGGAGCCGGTGATGGTGACGCCCTCGGCGTCATTTCCTTCTTGAAGGCATCATTGAGGTGAAGCTCCCAACTCCTTCCGCTACCTCCGAGGGAAACCCAAGATCAGTCGATTGGATGACGATGGCGCACTTGTGTCGTTCTCTCCTTGGGGGCATCATTCTTGGAGGTGTGCATTGGCTTGAGGGACCAGTGGACGGTTCCAGCGGTGGAGCGGCATTCCATGTGACGCATCGACGACATGGAGTCTCGGCGGCGTGGCGCGGCAGGGCCTCGGCAACGGATGTGTGATGATGGATGCGCGCAGGGAGGAGGCATTGTCTGGCGCCGTGGGGGCGTCGACGGCAGGCCTGGCAAGGTTGATGCGTCAGTACCTGCTCTGAAGATGGATCAGTGGAAGACGGCGGCGACGACCTATGAGAGTACGTCGGACCGGTTTGCACCCCAAACCCAGTATGTGGCTTGGTTGGGGCCTCCGGCTTTAGATGTTAGGCATTTGTGCGAAGTCTGTTTGGTATTAGGCTCGGACTATCGGCACCCCTTTATAAAGTGGATAGGAGTAGCGACAGATGTTGCTAAGATGGTGGCTTCAGACTACCTGATGTACTACTTTGTAAGGTCTTTGTGAATAATTAATAAGATGGTTGCATGCATCTCCCAGATGCAGAGGCCGGGGGTCATCCTCCTTTTCCGGAAAAAAATGTGGTGCTTGTTTATAATCTTTGCTAGCCAAAAACTTCTGTACTAAGCGGGAATACTACTTGTGCATCCAAAACCCTTGAACCAAGTTTCTTCCATGAGAGTCCACCATACCTACCTATATACGGTATTACCCTGTCGTTCCAACTAAATTTGCATGTGCCACCTCTAAAATCTTCAAATGAACATCTGTTTTGTGTACCCGTACCGCTCATGGAGCGATGGGGTAGTCATTAGCTTCCAAGTTAAGTGTGTTTTACTCACCGACGAGAGTTTATTCACTCATTAAACTTGATGGAGGCTGGTAAAAAGGATGCCCAGTCCTGAATTATTTATAAAAATACTCCTCCTGGAATGTTCAAAGTTGGCAGGCACCCGTGGATTCAGCTACCCATGGTTTGCGTTAGTATGGTGGAAAGGAGAGTAATTTTTTTTCATGGGAACCGCCATTAATGTGTTTAGCATGGAAGATATTGAAAACTTTATCGTTAAACCGTTGACAGGAAAAGTACACCTCTCAAATGAAATTATCTCTGTTTTAAGCAATGTGTTCTGGCACATTAGTAAGTCCATGCTTCCCTCTGTGAAGGGCCTATCTATTTACTTTTCATGTTGAGTCAACCTTTTATTCCAACCTCAATTATTCTCCACTTGGCAAGCATCATGTGGTGGGGAAAGATCCAGGCACATATATCCAGTCTAATATATTTGATCATCAATTATTATTGTTGAGAATTATCTCTATGATAAGTAAGTTGGGAGGCGAAACATTAAGCCCCTATCTTCCTCTATGTTCGATGGATGTTGTTTGTTCTAAAAATATGCTTTGAGTACTAGCAATCATAGAAGACTATATGATAATTGAGTATGTGGAGCTCTTACTTAGACTTTTCAAAAAATAATATGATTTGTAATTGTTTGGTGACTAGGAACATAGGCTGTTAAGTTTCAAGAGAATGCATTGTTTGAACCAGAACATGTGAATTGATTGCTATTTTATCATGACGAGTTTATGAGAAAGAGTTGTTGTTAATGATGCTAGAAAAGGTGATTATAATTGATCAAACTTATGCACTACTCTAGCATTCACACTTCATAAATTATTTCTTTTATCATTTACCTACTCGAGGACGAGCAGGAATTAAGCTTGGGGATGCTGATACATCTCCAACGTATCTATAATTAATGAAGTATTCATGCCATGTTTACAATAATTTTATATGGTTTTGGTGCACTTTTATATTATTTTTATGGACTAACATATTGACCTAGTGCCCAGTGCCAGTTACTGTTTTCTGCTTGTTATTGGTTTTCCAGAAAATCCATACCAAACGAAGTCCAAATGCGACGAAACTTTTTGACGATTTTTTTCTGGAATATAAGAGACCCCTGGAGCTTCGTGGGAGGACCAGACCCACGATGTGGCCACAAGGAAACACCACGCGCCATGGGGGTAGGGAGGGTGTTGTTGTCTTGTGGTCCCCCTATGGCACCTTTTGGCTTGAAACCAACGCTGAAAATTCATATAAATAGAGAAACCCCCAGAAATAAACCTAGAACTTCGACCCCGCCGCCGCAAGCCTCTGTTCCGAAGCGATCCTATCTGGAGGCCTTTTTCGGTGCCCTGCCAGAGGGGGACAGTCATCACCGGAGGCCATCTTCATCATCCCTGCTGCCTCCATGATGAGGAGGGAGTAGTTCACCCCCGGGGCTGAGGGTATGCACCAGTAGCTATGTGTTTGATCTCTCTCTCTCTCTCTCTCTCCCTCTCTCGTGATCTTGATAGGGCACGATCTTGATGTACCATGAGCTTTGTTAATATAGTTGGATCATATGGTTTTCTTCCCTCTCTATCTTTGTTGTGATGAATTAAGTCTTGATGTTGGATTGAATACTTTGGATTTGAGAACACTTGATGTATGTCTTGCATGTGGATACCCGTGGTGACAATGGGGTATTCTATTGAGTCACTTGATATATGTTTTGGTAATCAACTTGTGGATTCCCTTGGTGACACTGGGGTAATATAGGCATAGAGGTTGATACATGTTTTCATCCTACTTTCTTCGATAGGAACTTTGGAGTGATTCTTTGTCGCACGTTGAGGGATTGCTATATGATTCAATTGTGTTAGCACTTTTGAGAGATTTCACTAGTGAAAGTATAAACCCTAGGCCTTGTTTTTAAGAATTGATATACCATTTTCCTCGCTATTTGCTACTTGTTACCTTGCTGTTTTTATTTATTCAGATTACAAAAACCTATATCTACTATCCATACTACACTTGCATCACCATCTCTTTGCCGAAATAGTGCACCTATACAATTGACAACTGTATTGGGTGTGTTGGGGACACAAGAGACTCTTTGTATTTTGATTGCAGGGTTGTTTGAGAGAGACCAACTTCATCCTACACCTCCCATAGATTGATAAACCTTAGGTCTTCCACTTGAGGGAAATTTTCTGTTGTCCTGCAAAACTCTACGCTTGGAGGCCCAACAAAGTCTACAAGAATAAAGTTGCGTAGTAGACATTAGTCGACAATCGTTAGATTCTCCTATTTGTGCTCACATCCTCCTGCCTTGCAATTGAAAAAACCCACCGCCCCACGGTGAAAACTATCCCCGCACAAGACCCCTGCCAACAGCAGTGCAGAAAAACGTAGGCCCATGTCAGCCACGCCACTCCACCTTGACCCGTTCATTGCTACTCGCCACAGATGGAGTCAACGATCGGGGCACCAGCCGCTGCCGTCGTAGCTCTATCATCGATGTTTGCAGCACCGGCGCCACCATGGTTGTAGCATCCAGTGGCCACATCTTCAGCACCAGTGCGTTTCGGTTGCAGCAAAAAGGCGTCCGTTGGCGCGTTGTCTCTAGCATCGGTATCGCCCCGACTAGGTTGTAGCATCCGGTGCCCGCGTCTCCAGAATTGGCAACCACTGGTGCAACATCGTTCACCGGCGTTGTCCGCTTGCAGCACCAGCCACCGCCGGTCCCAGCATCATGCGGCAGACATGGCAGGGGGCAGTAGCACCGCTGTACTGAGGTGCTGATGAGTCCAAATTATGTGATGTTTTTACCCTTTATTTTGTGCCTAGACAATAGGCTTTGTCAGGTTTTATCGCGTTCACACACTTCTTTTTGTCGGTGTTCTCCAGAATGTTGTTTTTTATGCATTTGGAGTTTTAAGGAAAGAACGGCAAGAAAGGGTGATGAAATCACGTCAATCAATGTGATAGATAATTACCTTAAGAATAAAAGCATTTTGGGAGAAGTTGGTGTCTGCACAGGGCAACCAGAGTGCTCGACGACCTTTGGTACGAGTGCGAGCGCTTCTACCGCTCGCCACCGCCACCTCCTGGTCGACTACTTCACCCCCCCCCCCCGATGCAATTGGATTTGGCATTAGACGCCTATAGCCACCAGAAACTCATCAAGGAAGAACTCTAGCCTTTGGAAGGATTCTGGAGGGTGAATTTATCGCATGGAGAGGGCATCATCACCACCGGTCTTGATCATAGCTATCCCATACCCATCTCTTTGTAATACACAAGTCAGTGTGGACTCACCTTTGTATTATTTAGACGTTATCGCCATGTTCATCATGACTTACTCCACAATGTTAATGTCCTCGATGTGCAAGTAGTTTCCCTCATTCTCGGGGATATGGAGGAACCCTGAAATGATAATAGGATTTGATATCCTTTTTATATGTTTATATGTTAATGTGATACGTCTCCAACGTATCTACTTTTCCAAACACTTTTGCTCTTGTTTTGGACTCTAATTTGCATGATTTGAATGGAACTAACCCGGACTAACGTTGTTTTCAGCTAAACTACCTTGGTGTTGTTTTTGTGACAAAATAAAACTTCTCGGAATTGGATGAAACTTGGCAGAGATTTTTTATTGAATATATAAAAAGTACTGGAGCAAACACCTGCCAGAGGGAGGCCACTAGCTGCCCACAAGGCATGGGGGCACGCCTACCCCCCAGGGCGCGCCCTGCTGCCTTGTGGGGCCCATGTGCGGCCGTCTGAGTTCCATCTTCCCGAGAAAAAAATATGAGAAGAAGTTTCATCGCATTTTACGATACGGAGCCGCCACCACCTCATGTTCTTCATCGGGAGGCCAGATCTGGAGTCCGTTCGGGGCTCCAGAGGGGGCAAATCGTCGCCGTCGTCATCAACAACCCTTCTTCATCAACAACCTCATGATGCTCACCATCGGGAGTGAGTAATTTCATCGTAGGCATACTGGAGGTAGATGGAGATGGATGAGATAGATCAAGTAATCGAGTCAATTTGTTAGGGCTTGATCCCTAGTATCCACTATGTTCTGAGATTGATGTTGCTATGACTTTGCTATACTTAATGCTTGTCACTAGGGCCCGAGTGCCATGATTTCAGATCTGAACCCTTTATGTTTTCATGAATATGTTTGAGTTCTTGATCCTATCTGCAAGTTATATCACTACTGTAGGATGCTGCTAACGCGACACATGTTTCAGAGACCCTTCGACCAAACCGTGTTCGATGCATGAATCGCAAACGGTATCATAATAAAACCGTCACCAATAAGACGAACTATGTGCGATGGTGGAGACATCAAGCACGATTCAGATTAGAGACGCGTGTGCGATACTTGGCATAAAGTTGATCCATACGAACTGTTTGCGATGAGCCAGAACAACAAATACGGTCAGCCAGATCGAGGTGTGTGCGATATACGGCATACAGTTCACTCGGATGAACTGTTTATGATTAGCCAGCACAACAGAAACGGTCAGCCAGATCAAGGTGTGTGCGATAGACGGGATACAGTTCACTCGAATGAACTGTTTGTGATGAGCCAAAACAACAGAAATTGTAGGATCGAAGTATGTCTACCAGAGGGGGGGTGAATGGGAGTTTTAAATTTTTCTCGGAAATATCAAAACTCTCGGAACCCAGCAGCGGAACGAATGAAAATACAGTAAACAGTGAGCGAATACAAACTACCGAATGGAAACTAACCACATGTACCGAGGTAAATCACATGATTGAAATATGGCATGTCACAGTTCGAATATAAAGAAGGGTAGTAGAAGTGACCAGTGATGCTCGATGGCGACAAGGTGTTTGGTAGACCAGTACGCCCTTCTGCACAAGGACTACGTCTGGTTGGAGGGGTTGTGATTTAACACAGAAGATAAACTCTCTTCGCCCTATTCTCCTCAACAATTGGTTCGTCAACCAATGCCGATTACTCGTGGTAGATACTTGACGGCGATCTCCAAATCTTCACTGAAGATAAACTCTCTTCAGCTCTCTTCGCGAACCACAATACTCTTGGTTGCTGAAGATTTTGCTCGGTGAAGACAATACTCTTCGACACTCGAGCGGACACCTATCTGTCTAGAGAGTTGTAGCTCTCAAGAGTAATAGGCGGAGCGTACTGGACTTAGATTCTAGTGATGCTGAACCACTATCTAATTTTTCGGCTCTAGGGTTTTTCTCTCGGTGGATTTTAAACTCAAATCTTTCGGAGAGGGGGTTGCTCAACAATCTTCTCAGAATCAAAACGGAGCAGCCGCCGGACAACGCCGGCGCGGGGTGGCTATTTATATCCGCAGCCTTCCCTGGTGGGAAATGACCATTTTGGACACGCGGTCCAGCCAATGGCCAACCGACACGTTCACAACGGTCAGATTTGGGAGCAACGGTAACATTACTTGCGGAGCAAGAAATGCTAACTCCTCGGTCAGAGTCAAATCTCTCGTAGCGAAAAAGATCACAGTCTCTTGCTGGCAAGTATTTGCTCGGAACACAAAGAGATTTCTCTCGCATCTTTCATAGGATTTGGGTTTAGCATTAGAGAATCAAAGCTTCGAACGCTACACCCCTCTTAATAGTACGGTGGTCCTATGACTCAATGAAAAGAAACGAAACAACGAAAAGAATGCTACGTCTTCTCTTCGTCTTCAATTTCCTCGGCTGCAGTCACTTCCTTCGGACAGGCACCGAACCAATTGCTTCACGTTAGCAATTTTTGAGGGTCACTCTTGTCGTCATATCCTTCGGTGATAACTTTCACTGCAACGCAGGGGATAAACTTCGGAGATATGAATCCAAACTTCTCTCAACTCCAGGGACCTGTTACTCTGTGTGCACTAGCAAACACATCAGTCCCTTACTGTTTGTCAACAATCTCCAAAACATAAGGAGGCAACATTATTGCACCAACAATCTCCCCCTTTTTGGACGATTGATGACAAAACAGATAATCATCGAAGTGAAGATAGATAAATGTAAAATGGGTCGAACAAGAGTGAGTAAGCGTTACTTGCTCGAATATGAAATGAACTCCCCCTAAATGTATGCAGGGACGAAAGATATGAGATAGATTCTCCTGCAATAATTGAAATATATGGAGGAAGTTTCAATCATTCGAGACATTTGATTCGCACTGATGAGATATAATCCATCGAGATCTTAGTGCAATCAAAGTTAACTTCTGATAATAATTCCACCTGCAAGACAAATACTTCGAGAGAAATGGTGCAGCAGCAGGGGTTATTAATATTACATCACAGAAGTTAATCGAGTTTGACAACAAGGAGCAAATGGACTTGAACCGAAAGTTTCAAACTCGAACGAAACCAAAACAAATGAACCACCAAAAGCAAATCTATCGAGACTCGATGTAATTCTCCCCCTTTTTGTCAACAAGTGTCAAAAAGGTGACGAATAACATGAGTGAAGAAACGCAGATCGTGGATCAATCAGTGGCATCTCCAGAAGAGCTGTCCGAGGAGATTTCGTCTTCGGAAGTGACTGGAATAGCTTCGTCTTCAGCAGCAACAGATTTTTCTTCAAGAACAAGAGCTTGAGGTTGAGCAGACGAAGGAATAGCTGGAGTGGCCACTGGAGGAACACGAGACTGCACAGTGCCTTCGGTAGGTTTCTATGTTGGTGATGTGGCTTTAGATTCATCAAGCAATTGACGCAGCCTTAGATGAAGAAGATCAGTTGTAGGCTCACGAGCAAGCAGAGAAGGAGTCCTATCTTGAAAATCTTCGATAGTGAAGCCTTTGTCAATATAATCATAAAGCTCTTGGAGATTGACGTTCAGGACTTGTTTTTCAGTAAAGAACTTGCGAAGCAATTTCCAGAGTCTTTTCTTATTTTCATCAGCAATCAAATGCATTATCCTCGTGCGATTGTTAATTGCATTCAGCTCGGAGGCAAGATGTTCTTTCTCACGTCTATTTTAGTGGGGAGGGAGCAGGAGGCACAACAGATGGTGCAGCAGGGGCGGTTTGTACTCGAGCAGGTTCATCAACTTGGGACACCGAGGCCGAAACATCCATTGGAGGAGGCAGAGACTGTTCCACAGTAACTTGTTTATGCCCGTCGACAGATGGAACTGGGACTTGCGGCGCTTCATGAGCTGGAGAGGTTTGAGGTTCGGAGCGAGGAATTTCACCTCCCTCTGAAACAACATGTTGCGAGGGAATTTCCACCCGAGCAGGGGAGGCCACAGGCACTTATTCGGTTGCCCTTGGTGAGGGAGGAGCATCCGTGTCCTTAACAGGTGGTGGTGAAGGAATAGCAGGCTCAGAAGATTTTTCTTTCTGAGACTGAGCATCTTGACGGACAGGAGACGGTTCCTTCGGAGCCGAAGGTACATTTTTCTTCGCCATTTTCTTTCTTTGCTTGATCTTTTGCTTCGCAACTTGATCAATATGGCCTTTAACCAGATCATTGTAGCCAGTTACTTTGGCTTGATGTTCATCACAAATTTTTTGAACAATTTCATCAAGATCTGTGTGAAAGCGCAACCTTCGGTTACGTAGAAGACTCATGGCTCGGTTGATATCCTTGTAGGAATCTTCGAGTGTGTTGATGATAAACTTTGATGAGGCAGTTTTCATTCGCTCATTAAGATCCAGTAGTTCGGCAGAGAGGGAATTAATCTCAACTGCATCATCTCTCAGTTCTTGCACTACTGATGTTGCTTGAGCAATAACTTCGGCAGGGATAGGCAAAGATGCCACTTCTCCATCGAAAGGGTTCTCCACAAATTTATCGAGCTGCTCCATGATAAATATAAGATCATAATAATGAGGTGCATCTGACTTGCCAGAGGGAGCAGTCTGAACAGGAACATGAACTTGCTCGGAAGGTGGCTTAGAAGCCAATGGTTGAGTCAGTGTAGGTGCAAATTTAGCAACCTCTTCCTTCGGAGCAGAGGATTGAGAAGCATCTTGCTCGGTAGACGTCTTGATCTTCCTCACTTCAGGTATGGGAATGTTTTCGCCAGGCTTCGCAGTATTCACTGGAGCATCAACTACCAAATCCTTCAAGTCAATTGCATCTGGATGCGGAGTTGTGTTCACGTGCTGTTTCATGGTGACAGTGGTAGCTGGCGTTTTTCTGGCAGGCATCTTCTTCGATGGCGCCAAATTGATCCGAAGATTAGGCAGCACGGTTGAGGTGGTAATGTTCACATCCTCGCTGAGAGCAGCAGCAACCTCTTCTTTGGTGAGCGGAGGATCATCTTCATCAGCCGAGGAATCATTCATATTTGCTTCATCTGCTGGTACAGCCTTTTTCTTCTTCGGTGCACGCTTTCTCTTCGGAGCAGCAGCATTGGGATCATGCTTATGTTTGGTGCGTCCTTCAGACATCCCTTCGGCCCTTTTCTTTTCCATATCATCTTTGAGAAGACGAAGGTTTTCTTCTTCACGAGCCTTTTTCTTTTCTGCCCTCTCAGCTCTTTTTATAGCATTGCGTTGACGCTTAGCAAGTTCATCAGGATATGAGGCCGGAGTGTGAAGAGAGGACTCATGAGCATTTGCCGGAGGAGGTGGTCTCTCTTGAGGTCCATTTGACTTGATTAGAGAAAGTTCTCGGCAGTCACCCCACGGTGGATGGAATGCAAAATTCTGAGCAAAGCGAGGGGCAACGAACTCATAATTGAACCATTTGCGCACCCAGTGGCGTCAAATCCATTGCTGTCGTGTATCTCATTCGTGTTTTGATTCGCCTGGAACAGTGTTGTATCGGTCATGAGAAATATATTCAGCTGTGTTTGTGAGAGCCTGTCTGCCACCCCTCTTCTTTTTCGGAGCAGTTTCTACTTGCTCGTCGTCATTTTGTTCGGCCCTTTTTCTCTTGCTGGTTAACGGGCCTACCGTTGGGCCCTTAGCATTCGGAGCTTTTGATTCAACGGCAGTGCCCAATACAATATCATCTTCTTTCAGGCTGGCTACGCTGAGCTGAATCTGCAACTGACTGCATTTTCCTGTGAACATAGATAGATGCGAGGGAAAATGGGGACAGGGTTACAAATGCACACAGCTAAGATTAAAAAAATCGTTTTTGATGAAGAGGTAGATGCAGACTTTGAGAAATGTTTCGGGCGAAAGAAATGTATAGAACGAACTAGTAGGTTCGAAGAAAACACTAGTAAGCGTGCTAAGCATTCCGTTCGGACAAGACACAACACAAACCCTAGATCTGAAGTTTTTTGGATGCGAGGGACAACTACAAACCACATCCACAAAAGTTACCTAGCAGTAAAGATCTGAGAAATTGCAGTAAAACAAGGCTATTTCTACCGCGGATGAACTTGAACTGGATGAACGGAAGAACAAGTTCGCACTGCACATACCCTAACTTGGTGATGTGCAGCAACTACGGCGGCGCGGAGACGAAGATGATCCGCGGCGGCGAGGGAGGACTCCGGCGACCCCTTTCCGGCAGTGAAGCGGCGAAGGTGGTCGGCGTCGTCGAGCTCGAGGAGGAGCAGTGCGGTAGGGCTTCGGTGAGTGGCGATGGTGAAGACGCGAAGTGAATCAAGGAAAGGGGGCGGCGCAGTATTTATATGCGAAGGAAAAATGACCGCACCCTGTAAATCTGATCGGACGGACGGAGTCAAGGGACGTTTGCGATTCAACGGATAGGATAAGCTGGCAGTTGATGATGAGCACGTGGCAACCGTCATCTAAGAACGTGGTCCAGACCTGGGCGGGAAACCCCAAATTTTGGACGGCTTTCGCCAAAACAAATGAAGTTCGGACCGAAACTTTAGCGTGGTCAAGGACACCAGATAAAGTTTCGTTCACAGATGAATTTTGTGCATTCATAACAGAACAGCATAGACTGGAAGAGATAGAATAGAGGGAAAACAGGTCCTAGGTATTTCACTTAGACGAAGAAAAAACAAATACTCGAGAGAAAAACTATGAGTGAAATTCATTCGGACAAACACAAAATCCTCAAGTGCAGCTCATCTAAGAGAAATTGTGGTGGCGTTACCCACCGTATAAGAACTGTATGACCCCGAGCGTCGCACAATTATCGTGGCACCCGGTTAGTCTAGTTCTTCATTAATGTATTCACTCTCAGAAAGAAAATTTCACTTTGTCGAAATTTTCAAACTCTTCGAGGTTTATGCACCCATTCCTTCTAAGATGTGGAAGTGTTGGTACGGGTGCCGAGTCCAGCTTACTGCACGTTTGCGGAATCTAGGATATTTAGCTCACACCGTAGCGCACAGAATCTTTTCTCATCGAGAGGCTTGGTGAACATATCAACGAGATTTTCTTCGGTATTAATATGACTGATAACAATATCTTCCCGAGCAACATGATCACGTAGGAAATGATGTCTGATCTCAATATGCTTGGTGCGAGAGTGCTGCACAGGATTATGTGCAATTTTGATCGCACTCTCATTATCGCACAATAGAGGGATCTTCTTGACCTTGATGCCATAATCCTTCAGAGTCTGCTTCATCCATAATAACTGAGTACAACAAGCACCAGCAGCAATATATTCGGCCTCAGCCGTAGAGAGTGAGACACAATTTGCTTCATTGATGACCAACAAACCAATGATCTACCGAGGAAATGGCATGTCCCCGAAGTAGATTTCCTGTCAACCCGGTCACCTGCATAATCTGAGTCTGAATATCTAACGAGGTCAAACTGTGCTCCCTTAGGATACCATAAACCTAAGGTGGGGGTGTGAGCCAAATATCTCAGAATACGCTTCACCGCTTGGTGATGCGATTCTTTCGGTGCAGCTTGAAAACGAGCACACATGCAAACACTCAACATAATATCAGGTCTGGATGCACATAGGTAAAGCAAAGAACCAATCATCGAACGATAAGCTTTCTGATCATAATCTTTACCGTACACATCTGCGTCCAGCTGGCCATTTGTGGGCATGGGAGTTTTGTAACCCTTCTGTTTGCAGTCTTGCATTTTGAACTTTTTAAGACAGTCCCTCAGGTATTTCTCCTGGGATATGAAAATTCCATTGTCCTGTTGACGAATTTGCAGTCCGAGAAAGAACTTAAGTTCACCCATCATAGACATTTGATACTTCTCGGACATCATTCGCCCAAATTCCATGCTGCAAGCATTGTTAGTACAACCGAAAATAATATCATCCACATAAATTTGACACACGAATAGATCGCCATCGATAGCACGAGTGAAAAGAGTGGAATCAGTGGATCCTGGCTTAAACCCTTTGTCGAACAAAAACCTCTTTAGAGTGTCATACCAAGCTCGAGGGGCTTGCTTCAATCCATACAGCGCCTTTTTCAACCTGAAAACTTTGTTAGGAAACTGAGGATTTTCAAAGCTAGGTGGCTGCCTAACATATACTTCCTCATCAATTTCACCATTGAGAAAAGCACTTTTCACATCCATTTGATAAAGCAGAATATCATTGTAATTTGCATAAGCGAGAAGAATACGAATTGCCTCAAGGCGAGCAACAGGAGCATAAGTTTCACCGAAATCAATACCTTCTACGTGTGTATACCCTTGAGCGACAAGACGTGCTTTGTTCCTCACAACAATGCCATTTTTATCTTGCTTATTTCGGAAAATCCATTTTGTGCCGATGATATTGTGCTTCTTAGGATTCGGTTTGTCAACCAGTTCCCACACATCATTTAATTCGAATTGCACCAACTCTTCTTGCATGGCATTCATCCAATCGGGATCATTCATGGCTTCCTCATACTTGGTAGGCTCTGTCAATGAGACGAAAGAGAAACGGCCACAGTAGTTAGCCAAACGACTGCGAGAACGAGTTGTGGGTCTGTAACCTGGATTCTCGAGATCTTCGAGGATTAATGCAGGGTCAACTCGATTTGCCACTCGTGGGTGAGGATTTTCTTCTTGATTTTTATTTTCCTCAGTATCAGCATCAGGATTGGCATTAGTATCGCCATTTCCATCATGATTGCCATTTTGGTCGGCATTAGGATTTGGGTTGCCATTTGTGTTCGGTGCGGCATTTGCTTCGGCAGTAGCTTGGCGTGTTCGTCGAGCTATGGGAGCATCATCATCGGAAGAATCAGGTACATTTCCTTCGACTGGCCTGACATCTCCAATAGCCATTTGCCGAATAGCATCCGAAATCGGAGGTTCATCTATCACATTAGGCAGGTGCTCCTTTTGGGAGCCGTTAGATTCATCAAACCGCACATTTACCGTTTCCATAACTTTCCCGTGGTGAGAGTTATAGACACGATAAGTATGCGAGTTCGATCCATAACCAAGAAGAAAACCTTCATGTGCCTTGGGTGCAAACTTGGAATTATGATTCATGTCACGAATATAGCACGATGCACCAAAAACACGTAAATAAGAAACATTCGGTTTCTTGCCAGTGACAAGTTCATATGAAGTTTTCTTAAGGAATTTGTGAAGATAAACACGATTCACAACATGACAAGCAGTATTAATAGCATCAGCCCAGAAACGAATAGGAGTTTTATACTCACTGAGCATTGTTCTCGCCATTTCAATAAGAGTTCTATTCTTTCGCTCAACAACTCCATTCTGTTGGGGAGTGTATGCGGCAGAGAATTCATGAGTAATACCATTTTCATCGAGAAAATCTTCGATATGAGTATTTTTGAACTCAGTGCCATTGTCGCTTCTGACATGTTTAATACGCACTTCATATTCATTTTCAGCTTTCTTGACGAATCTTTTGAAGATGTCTTGGGTGCAAGTTTTGTCTTCTAGAAAGAATACCCAAGTGTATCAAGAAAAATCATCAACAATAACCAGACCATAATCACTGCCTCCGAAACTTGCAAAGTTTTGAGGCCCGAATAAATCCATATGAAGAATTTCCAGTGGTCTTGTTGTGGTCATAACAGTTTTTGATGAATGATGCTTCTTGGCCAATTTACCAGCCTCACAAGCAGCACAAAGACGATCCTTGTCGAATTTCACATCAGGAATACCACGGAGATGATTTTTCTTCAAGAGTGTCTGCAAGTTTCTCATACCTGCATGACCAAGTCTTCGGTGCCACAGCCATCCTTCGGTTGCTTTCGCAAGCAAACAAGTTCGGACTGAGGGACCCTTAGAGAAATCCACAATATATAAATCACCTTTTCTATTTCCTTCGAGTACGAAGGAATTGTCAGTGGCCATGAAGACAATGGATTTGAATTTAGAAAATAGAACTAGCATGCCTAGATCACAAAGCTTGCCGACAGACATAAGATTGAATCCAAGAGACTGAACAAGTAAAACATCATCAATGTTCTTATCCTTGGATATAGCAATTTTACCTAACCCAAGTACCTTTCCTTTGTTGTTGTCGCCGAAAGTGATGTACTTCTCAGATGAAGCAGTTAAATTTGGGTCGACAAACAACGACTTGTCTCCGGTCATATGACTAGTGCATCCACTATCCATTATCCATTCGGTACACCCGGAGACATAGTCCTGCAGAGAAATCAGGCTTTCTTAACCACCCACATCATTGTAGGTGGCTTCGAAACATATGAGCGAGCAGGATATGATTTCTTTCGAAAATTATGTGAATTGTAACTTGAGTCAGTACGAGCATAATCGAAAGAATAAGCATTGAAGTTTCTTCCTGACGAATGAGTATAGTGGTTTGGTGAAGCAAGTATGTACTCATTCCGTCGAATCTTTTCAAGGACATATCGAGCATTTTCTTCCTGCATGGTTAGTAGTCTAGTGACAGGTAATGCCTCGATAGTTTTCCTGGGCACCCAGATAGATTCCTTTGGGGGGCCATTCCTGCTGTTTGGACCAACATAGCGAGCAACAGCCTCACCACATTGGTTTTTGAACAACTTATAGTTGTCCAGAGAATCATCATATGAGTATTCGGGGATTGGCGATTCATATCCCGAAAGTAAAGCTGGATCGAGCGTTTTGCTCTTAGCAGGCACCCACACAGTGCGAGGATATTGATCCGGTTCCCAGTAGGAGCCATTCTCATTTAGTTTCCTTTCGAAACCGATACCTTCCTTCCTGGGGTTTTTGTGAAGAATGGATTTCTTCAGAACATCACACAGGGTTTGATGCCCTTTGAGAGACTTGAACATTCCTGTCTAAAGAAGATCCTTCAACCTAGCATTTTCATCAGAAACACAACCATTTTTCTCAACCGAGGGGTTAGCATTCACAAAAGATTCAGCATTTGATTCAGCATTACTGCGTTCGAGACATTTTAAGCAAGGAGGTACAAACACTTCAGGTTTCTCTTTGAGTTGTTGGGTGAGAAGAGAATTTTCTCTGATCAAATCATCATGAGCCTCTCTCAGCGACTCGAGTTCCTGTTTCCGTTTCAGGTAATCATAAGTCAATCTTTCGTGGTCAGCCGAGAGAAAATCATGACGATCTGAGAGATCCTTCATTCGAGACTCGAGAGCGGAATACTCTTCGGTCAATGACTGATTTTTCTCCATCTCCTCAACCAACAACCCTTCAGACTTCCTAAGGGTTTTCTCAATTTTCTCGAGAGAGTTTTGTTGTATATTAGCAATTTTGATCAGTTTAGCATAGTCATCCTCATCAGAAGAATATTGATCACTGGAGTGAACCTTGTGATGTTTGGAGGATGCCTTTTCTTTCGAAGCTTTGGCCATGAAGCAGTACGCAGGAGACATGTTGTCGCTCGAATGATTTTCGAAGAAGTTCGATGCAGGAGTAGAGCCACATGCTATGCCAGCCATGCCAGAGTCGGAATCCTCCTCTGATTCATCAACCTCTTCGTCGTCAGAAGATGCTTCTTCTTCGGAATCCATTTCCTTGCCGATGTACGCCTTGGCCTTGCGTGAAGTGTTCTTGCGGTTGGACGAGGACTTGGAGGGATTCTTCGAGGAAGATCTTGATGAGGACTTGGAGGAATCCTTCTTCTTGAAGAACTTCTTTGTTTTCTTCTCATCATCGGAGTCGTAGATCTTGCTCTTGCTTTTTCCATGGTTTCCTGAATCATATCTTCCACTAGCACAGATTTCAGCTTCCCAGAGAGGGCAGTCCGAAATGAAATGACCTGGCTTTCTGCACTTGAAGCAGGTGTAGTCTCCTGTTGGCTTTGATGAAGATTTGGAGCCGCCAGAGTTGCTGGATCCTTTCTTCTGAAACTGATTTTTCCTATGAAGACGCTGGAATCTTTTCGTGATCAATGCGAGATCCTAACTAATCCTTTCGGTGTCATCTGAATCTTCATCGGCATTTCCTTCCGAGGAAGAATCAGGCACAGCCTTGAGAGCATGACTTTTTCGGTGACTTGAGCCATAGAGATCTCTCTTCTCTTCTTCTTGTTCTTCGTGGGTGTTTAGCCTTTCCATGATATCAGCAGAGTCGAGAACTTTGAAATCAGCCCGTTCCCGAATCATCAGAACAAGTGTGTCGAACGAACTGTCAAGAGACCGGAGCAACTTCTTCACAACTTCATGATCAGTGATGTCTTTGGCGCCGAGACCTTGTAGCTCGTTTGCAATGTCACTCAGACGATCGAAAGTTTGCTGACAGCTTTCATTTCCAATGCGCTTGAACCGATTGAACTTGGCCCGAAGTGTATTAATGCGAGCTTCTTTCTGAGTTGAAACACCCTCGTTTATCTTTTCGAGAATGTCCCACAATTCCTTTGCAGTTTCACACTGACGGTAGCGAAGAAATTGAGCACGAGAGAGATGGCCACCAATTTCATCTTTAGCTTGAGCATCCATCTGAATGAGTTTCTTCTCGTGGTCAGTGGGGACCTGGGGTACTTCAACTGTGAATCCATTCTGCACCACATTCCACATATCATCATCAATAGCCCGGAGACGGATCTTCATCTTCTCCTTCCAGAAGGGATAGTCCGTCCCATCGAAGATGGGAATCTTGAGGTGCGACTTGTAGCTCACTGAAGACATACTTAAACTCCAAGGTGGTTAGACCAAAATGAGCAGAGTCAAGGAGTACCTTGCTCTGATACCAATTGTAGGATCGAAGTATGTCTACCAGAGGGGGCGTGAATGGGAGTTTTAAATTTTTCTCGGAAATATCAAAACTCTCAGAACCCAGCAGCGGAACGAATGAAAATACAGTAAACAGTGAGCGAATACAAACTACCGAATGGAAACTAACCACATGTACCGAGGTAAATCACATGATTGAAATATGGCATGTCACAGTTCGAATATAAAGAAGGGTAGTAGAAGTGACCAGTGATGCTCGATGGCGACAAGGTGTTTGGTAGACCAGTTCGCCCTTCTGCACAAGGACTACGTCTGGTTGGAGGGGTTGTGATTTAACACAGAAGATAAACTCTCTTCGCCCTATTCTCCTCGACAATTGGTTCATCAACCAATGCCGATTACTCGTGGTAGATACTTGACGGCGATCTCCAAACCTTCATTGAAGATAAACTCTCTTCAGCTCTCTTCGCGAACTACAATACTCTTGGTTGTTGAAGATTTTGCTCGGTGAAGACAATACTCTTCGACACTCGAGCGGACACCTATCCGTCTAGAGAGTTGCAGCTCTCAAGAGTAATAGGCGGAGCGTACTGGACTTAGATTCTAGTGATGCTGAACCACTATCTAATTTTTCGGCTCTAGGGTTTTTCTCTCGGTGGATTTTAAACTCAAATCTTTCGGAGAGGGGGTTGCTCAACAATCTTCTCAGAATCAAAACGGAGCAGCCGCCGGACAACGCCGGCGCGGGGTGGCTATTTATAGCCGCAGCCTTCCCTGGTGGGAAATGACCATTTTGGACACGCGGTCCAGCCAATGGCCAACCGACACGTTCACAACGGTCGGATTTGGGAGCAACGGTAACATTACTTGCGGAGCAAGAAATGCTAACTCCTCGGTCAGAGTCAAATCTCTCGCAGCGAAAAAGATCACAGTCTCTTGCTGGAAAGTATTTGCTCGGAACACAAAGAGATTTCTCTCACATCTTTCATAGGATTTGGATTTAGCATCAGAGAATCAAAGCTTCGAACGCTACACCCCTCTTAATAGTACGGTGGTCCTATGACTCAATGAAAAGAAACAAAACAACGAAAAGAATGGTACGTCTTCTCTTCGTCTTCAATTTCCTCGGTTGCAGTCAGTTCCTTCGGACAGGCACCGAACCAATTGCTTCACGTCAGCAATTTTTTAGGGTCACTCTTGTCGTCATATCCTTCGGTGATAACTTTCACTTCAACGCAGGGGATAAACTTCGGAGATATGAATCCAAACTTCTCTCAACTCCAGGGACCTGTTACTCTGTGTGCACTATCAAACACATCAGTCCCTTACTGTTTGTCAACAATCCCTAAAACATAAGGAGGCAACATTATTGCACCAACAGAAACGGTTCAACTTAACAAGATGTGTGTGATACACGGCAAACAGGTCAGTAATCAGAAATGTGTGGGAAAAGCGATAATAACACAGACAATTGCTCCAAATAATCTGTGTGTATTGTGGGAAAACGGTTGGTGTTAAACAATTGTCAGCGATTGATGAATTCATCACCGACGGGTTCCGTAGTTTAGTCCGTGTGTGATGTGATTTGCTCTATCTGCACAACATCTATGCTCTGTCTACAGAACAACAACATATATACTTATAAGAACATGATTGCATAACCAAAATAAACATCCAATTATGTTATATCACAAATACCAGAAAAATTGCAAGGTTCAAATTCCAACATTACAAGGCCCAAATTCAAAGATTACAAGGTTCAAACTATTCTTACAAATCAAATTCATCTTCTTCAGAATCTGAGCCATACACTATTTTTGTGAATGGATCAGTCACCGAGAAGTCATATATCGGATTGATAGAGTGACTTCCAAATAATCTGTCATTTGTAGTTCCAAACTGAAATTTAGCATCTGAAGAGCCTTTTCCATTCAGTTGTAGACGCCTGCGCTGATCAGCAAACCATTCACTTATGCGCACAAAATATAGGGCAAACCTCATTATCTTGAGCACACTTGCTCTCTGAACAAAGAACCTAGCAAATTTAATCTCTGGTGTGGTGCTTTGGTACTTGTTCAAAGTAATTTCTGTGAGATGAAGATCAAGACATTCAATGGGATTGTTATATTGCGCCACATTTTCCACTTTCGGGCCTGCTTGTATCTGCAAACGAAGACAACATATTAGTGCCTAGCTGCAGTTTTGAACACTTCGGGCCTCTTTAATTTGCAGGATTTCTAAAATACATGAATAGGGTGACATGCCATCTTCAATCGTTCATGATTAACATCTCAAAAAATATATGTGTTGAAATCCTCTAAATTTCCTTTAGAAATCATACTACATTTGTCATTGTAATCATGGGTAAAAGTAACAACAAATTGAACTCCGTTGTGGTTAACAATTAATAGGAAAGGAGCATCACCTCGATGTATAGCTTCTCCGTGCACGGAAAGCATCTAAGGAATCTAACAACTTCATCCAGATCGGGGCCGACAGATTGTAGTGCCAAGATCTTAACTGTGCGCAGAGACGGGGTCAAGCTTGTGGGAATCATTTTCTGGATGACAGCCGAACATAGATCAACAAAAAATAGATAAAATGTGATGTCCAATAAGAAGAAGGAGAAGAATAAGACTGTTGTACCTAAACGGATAATGATCCAGTAACAAGTTAGGAGAATTCAACACACGAATAGCCCAACACTGTCAATTTTGGTGCGTCAATGACCCTGATTCTTGTTGGACCTTCTTTATCAAGTACAAACAATCTCTCAAGGAAAGGCACATTCTCAATGACCATACCATGAAACACCTCAAATGACAGCCTATTGAGGCACCAACAATGCACATAAATCGTACGGGCATTCGTCGAGGCGATGTGGAGGCTACTGAACCCATCCATTACCTGAAGACGAAGGTACTCGAGCATTGTACAGCCACTGAGCAGGCACTCCAAATCCTCCTTCGAGATGCGGACGCCCAAGAGCTTGAGGTGCTTCAGTTTAGGGAGATGAAGAGCGGACGCGGCATCAATCTGGGGGAAATAGCACTACCTGAATGTAGCGCGGCGCATCGTGGGCGCGAGGTGGAGAGCGGACGGCGGCATCGAGCGCGGATGTCCAACATGAAAGCTGAGCTCCTCGAGCCGGTCTAGGGTGGAGGATAGGAACCACTCGTGAAACTTGTGTTCGGCCTTGCAGTTGGAACGGAACTTGCCGATGGTAAGGTGTTTGACCGGCCCAGGGTGCATGGCGAGGATGTGGGACAATGCGTCCAAGCGTTTGCGCTCCTTGCTGCAGAGCTCGTCATCCTCGATGAGGTCCAGGGGGTGGAGGGATAGAGGGGGCGCCACCACCGGGAGAGGACAGTGGTCCGCACTCTAGATTTGATGGGGAGGAGGGATATGATGGTTACCAACATCTCGTCGGGAAGGCTGCTGATGAAGTCCAGGCTCGCTGGAGGCTCTTGCGGTTCTGGCTCGACCCGCCCCTGCTTGTTGGCCGGATCGTCCTCCATCACAGCAGGCGGCGATCCTCGGCGGCGGCGCTTATAGATAAGAACGGAGGAGTAGGAGGAGCTCTGGAAACTGTTCTACGTACCTTCCCGAGGCGGCCGAAACCAAAACCATCAATAAATTTTTGGCACCGCTTGCTGGCAGGTCAAAGGGCTCGCTTCCCGGTGAGCCTGCGTGGCGAACTGCTCGCACGCGTCCCGTCGAGCCTGCACGGCGGACAGCTCGCACGTGTCCCGTCTAATCAAACAGCTGCCTGCGGTAGTAAATGGTTAGTGGAACTCCCATGGTTGGAATAATACAACCGTTTGCGATAATAACGTGGCAGCTATTTGTTCCAAAACGCCTAGAAAACTCAAATAATGTATAAAGAAGGAAAAATGAACCCTGAATAATTTCATATTTTAGCACGACACTCCTATAGTTGCATGTTGCCTCTGTAAAATAAATCAAGGTGGGCAGAGTCAGCATATGTCGTTTCACACACAGAGGTGACACGTTCTCTCTCGGAACCATGAGGCTTCTTGAGAGAAGCTACGGTTTGTAAGAAGCTTATACCAAAACTTGTTCCAAATCAATTTTTTTTTACCATAACACGTTGGTGCCATGTCATGACACCATGCCAAGTTTTATGATTTTCAGACGAGTTTTGGATTTACAGGTATTTTAAAACCAAGTTTCTCAATGTTTCCGGCCGAGCCACGACACCCCAGATGTTTGAAATCCATTCCCATTTCTTGCATGGGACCCAAACATTCACCCAAGGACACATATATGATTTTTCAACCTGTTTTGGTGCATTGTGGCATGTGCCTGTAGGGCAAATTTGAATTATGCACATTAAATGCCTAGAAACTCAAATAATGTATAAAAAGGCCAAACAAACCCTGAATAATTCCAAATTGTAACACAACACTCCTATAGTTGCATCTTGCCTCTGTAAAATAAATCCAGGAGGGAAGAGGCAGCGTATGTCATTTCGCACACAGAGGTGACATGTTCCCTCTCAGAACCATGATGCCTCTTGAGAGAAGCTCCGGTTTGTAACAAGTTTATATCAAAACTTGTCCCAAATTGGCCAATTTTTTTACCACAGCATGTTGGTGCCATGTCATAACACCATGCCAAGTTTCATGATTTTCACGCGAGTTTTGGATTTACAGGAATTTTAAAACCAAGTTTCTCAATGTTTACGGCCAAGCCACGACGCCTAAATGTTTGAAATTCATTCCCATTTCTTGCATGGGACCTAAACATTCACCCAAGGACACATATATGATTTTTCAACCCATTTTGGTGCACTGGAGCATGTGCATGTAGTTCAAATTTGAATTATGCATATTAAATGCCTAGAAACTCAATTAATGTATAAAAATGGCCAAACGAACCCTGAATAATTCCAAATTGTAACACGACACTCCTATCATGTTTCCTCTATAAAATAAATCAAGGCGGGAAGAGGCAGCGTATGTCGTTTCGCACACAGAGGTGACACGTTCCCTCTCAGAACCATGATGCTTCTTGAGAGAAAGCTTCGGTTTGTAAGAAGTTTATACCAAAACTTGTCCCAAATCGGCCAATTTTTTTACCATAGCATGTTGGTACCATGTCATAACACCATGCCAAGTTTCATGATTTTCAGGCGAGTTTTGGATTTACAGAAATTTTAAAACCAAGTTTCTCAATGTTTACGGCCGAGCCACGACGTCCAGATGTTATAAATTCATTCCCATTTCTTGCATGGGACCTAAACAATCACCGAAGGACACATATATGATTTTTCAACCCATTTTGGTGCAGTGGAGCATGTGCCTGTAGTTCAAATTTGAATTATGCACATTAAATGCCTAGAAATTCAATTAATGTATAAAAAAGGCCAAACAAACCCTGAATAATTCTAAATTGTAACATGACACTCCTATCATGTTGCCTCTGTAAAATAAATCAAGGCAGGAAGAGGCAGCGTATGTCGTTTCGCACACAGAGGTGACACGTTCCCTCTCAGAACCATGATGCTTCTTGAGAGAAAGCTCTGGTTTGTAACAAGTTTATACCAAAACTTGTCCCAAATCGGCCAAAAAATTTACCACAGCATGTTGGTTCCATGTCATAACAACATGCCAAGTTTCATGATTTTCAGGCGAGTTTTGGATTTACAGGAATTTTAAAACCAAGTTTCTCAATGTTTACGGCCGAGCCATGATACGTCTGCAACGTATCTATAATTTTTGATTGTTCCATGCTATTATAGTATCAATCTTGGATGTTTTATATGCAATTATATGCCATTATATATCATTTTTTGGGACTAACCTATTAACCAAGTGCCCAGTGCCAGTTGTTGTTTTTTGCTTATTTTTGTCTTTTCAGAAAATCATTATCAAAAAGAGTCCAAATGAGAAAAAAAAACTTTGGATTAATTTTTTCTGGACCAGAAGAGACCCACGAAGCTTCGGGAGAAAACCAGAGGAGCCACGAGGGAGCCACAAGCTCGGAGGGCGCGCCCTGGGGGGTAGGGCGCGCCCCCCAGGCTTGTGTGCCCCTCGTAGCCCCTCCTAACCTAATTCCAGCGCTATAAATTCCCAAATATTCCCAATATACCAGAGAGACAGAAGAGAAAACCTTTCTGCCACCGCAAGCCTCTGTTCTTCCGCGATCCCATCTGGAGGCCTTTTCTGTTACACTGCCGGAGGGGGAATCGATCACGGAGGGCTTCTTCATCAACCTTGCTGCCCTTCCGATGATGTGTGAGTAGTTTACCACAGACCTACGGGTCCATAGCTAGTAGCTACATGGCTTCTTCTCTCTCTTTGATCTTCAATACCATGTTCTCCTCGATGTTCTTGGAGTTCTATCCGATGTAATCTTCTTTTGCGGTGTGTTTGTTGGGATCCGATGAATTCTGAGTTTATGATCAGATTATTCATGAGAAATATTTGAGTCTTCTCTGAACTCTTTTATGCATGATTATTATAGCTTTGTATTTCTCTCCGATCTATCGATTTGGTTTGGCCAACTAGATTGGTTTATCTTGCAATGGGAGAGGTGCTTTGTGATGGGTTCAATCTTGCGGTGCTCAATCCCAGTGACAGAAAGGGACATGACACGTATTTGTATTATTGCCATTAAGGATAAAAAGATGGGGTTTAATCATATTGCTTGAGTTTACTTTGTCTACACCATGTCATCTTGCTTAAGGCGTTACTCTGTTTCATACTTAATACCCTAGATGCATGCTGGATAGCGGTCGATGGGTGGAGTAATAGTTGTAGATGCAGGCAGGAGTCGGTCTACTTGTCTCGGACGTGATGCCTATATACATGATCATTGCCATGAATCCGTCATAATTATTTGCTTTTCTATCAATTGCCCAACAGTAATTTGTTTACCCATCGTATGCTATGTGTTCGAGAGAGAAGCCTCAAGTGAAAACTATGGCCCCTGGGTCTACTTTTATCATATATTTAAAACCAAAAATACCTTGCTGCAATTTATTTACTTTTATTTTATTTAGTATTTTAGTTTATCTATCTATCACTATCAGAATTAATCCTTGCAAATAACCGCTAAGAGGATTGACAACCCTCTTATTTGCATTGGGTGCAAGTGTTTGCTTTTGTGTGTGCAGGTGCTGCTAAAGGGATTTTGCGAGGTTCTCCTACTGGATTGATAACCTTGGTTCTTAACTGAGGGAAATACTTATCTCTACTATACTGCATCATCTTCTCCTCTTCGGGGAAATACCAACGCAGTCTACAAGTAGCAAGCCACGACGCCTAGATTTTTGAAATTCATTCCGATTTCTTGCATGGGACCTAAACATTCACCCAAGGACACATATATGATTTTTCAACCCATTTTGGTTCACTGGAGCATGTGCCTATAGTTCAAATTTGAATTATGCACATTAAATGCCTAGAAACTGAATTAATGTATAAAAAGGCCAAACGAACCCTGAATAATTCCAAATTGTAACACGACACTCCTATAGTTGCATGTTGCACGTGTAAAATAAATCAAGGCGGGAAGAGGCAGCGTATGTCATTTCGCACACAGAGGTGACACGTTCCCTCTCGGAACCATGATGCTTCTTGAGAGAAGCTCTGGTTTGTAAGAAGTTTATACCAAAACTTGTCCCAAATCGGCCAATTTTTTTACCACAGCATGTTGGTGCCATGTCATAACACTATGCCAAGTTTCATGATTTTCAGGCGAGTTTTGGATTTACAGGAATTTTAAAACAAAGTTTCTCAATGTTTACGGCCGAGCCACGACACCCAGATGTTTGAAATTCATTTCCATTTCTTGCATGGGACCTAAACATTCACCCAAGGACACATATATGATTTTTCAACCCATTTTGGTGCACTGGAGCATGTGCCTGTAGTTCAAATTTGAATTATGCACATTAAATGCCTAGAAACTCAAATAATGTATAAAAAATGCCAAACGAACCCTGAATAATTCCAAATTGTAACACGACACTCCTATAGTTGCATGTTGCACATGTAAAATAAATCAAGGCGGGAAGAGGCAGCGTATGTCGTTTCGCACACAGAGGTGACACATTCCCTCTCAGAACCATGATGCTTCTTGAGAGAAGCTCCGGTTTGTAAGAAGTTTATACCAACACTTGTCCCAAATCGGCCAATTTTTTTACCATAGTATGTTGGTGCCATGTCATAACACCATGCCAAGTTTCATGATTTTCGGGTGAGCTTTGGATTTACAGGAATTTTAAAACCAAGTTTCTCAATGTTTACGGCCAAGCCACGATTGAAAGTACATGTAGTCCCCATGTGTGGTTTTGGTAATTAATGACAATCCTTATGGACTAATGTTTGCATCAAGTTATATATGAAGGTTTGTTCCATGGGTGATGCAAGAAGGAGATTGAATGGATTCGGAATGAATGCCATATACATATTGTTGTGCATCAAGATTGAGCTAAATGATTGAATCAAATATGATCAAGATGAAGTCCATGTGATGAACAAGATGTGGTCTATATGGACTTCATTGGAGGATCTCAAAGGTTGTCATGCTTAGGCTTATAGGTTGAGCCATGATGGATCAAGATCTTGAGAGAATGATTAAAGAGAAGAATTCTACATATGGCTTGAAAATTGGATCATGATGAGCTCATATGTTGAGTCATGGATGATTATGTCTTGAAGCAAGTAATTCAAGTGAAGAATTCATTGTGCCTCTCAAGAGATTATGTTGGAGCAAGAAAAAGAGCAAGTGATGACCAATATGATATTCATGGAGAAACTTGGTATGGTCATGGTGAATTGAGATATTGGTGATCTTGTCTTGAAGCAATGAAGAATAGTGAAGAGTTCTATATGGCCTTCAAGACATCAAGATTAATCATGGAGCAAAGATAAATGTTGACCAAGATGAAGATTGAAGATTGAATTCAAAGATGGTCAACACACAAACGCAAATCATATACCACATGGGATCTTGTGGTATGATAAGAATTTGTCAATTGCGCTTTGTGTACTAACCCATTCTATGTGTTTTCTATATCTATGTGGGTTAGGTAATTCTCATGGACCTACATCAAGAGAAAGATTTCAAGTGCCCATGAGGGGATGACATCAAGTGATGATGATCATAGTTTACAAGGGCAAGTTCAAGATAGGCGTTCCGAAGAATTACATGCTTGAAGCTTGCAGATGATCATGTGAAGGTCGTGTGAAGATAGTTCACGAGAAAAGGCTTCCCATAGTATATGGGTGAGCTATTTGAAGTCTTCACCGAGTGACGTGATCAAGATTGCCTTTCCAACTTGAGCCAAGCATTGAAGTCAAGCATCAAGCTCAAGTGAAATGCTCATGCCAAAGGTATTAGTTCCTTTGGTTCTACATGTGTGGATCATGACTACAGAATCGTATATTGCTCAAGAACGAAGAAACAAGATAAATAGCTTAGGCTTTTCGGTTTGTTCTTGAGTATAGGGATCCCGCACTATTAAGAGGGGATCATCGGGGCTCGTGAAGGATTTGCTCAAAACTCATGGTTGCTTCATACTTCATTCTCTCATGTATACACCTTTGTCACATTCATACACCCACAAAACATCCCTAGGCATTTCACCATGTGACCCACTTGTTATTGCCTAGGATGAACACCCCCTTGGTCTCCGTTATCTCGGATGTCTGACACCTGTCGGACGTCCGGTCACCCGGACGACCGGTATTCTCCGGAAATCCGGTGTACCACCTGCTGAGCCAAAATGTCGGATTTCCGGTCTTCACCGGAAATCCGGTCTGTCCCCAACCGAACCAAATTGTCGGTCATCCGATACCTGTCGGACGTCCGACGCCTGTGCAGCTTACGTGGCTGCAACGGCCACTTATTGGGCGGCACTATAAATAACTCTCTCCCACCCCGTGAGAGAGTTGACCACTCCATTAAACTCGCCCCCAAGAACACAAGTGGCTCCCTCTCACTTCTCCTACACCAAATCTTAGATCCCGGAGAGATTTGTGAGAGTTCTTGAGAGAGATTTCAACCATTGATAGATCCACTCCCTCTCCCTCTTTTGACCAAAGGAATTCGTGATTTGAGCAAGTCTTGAGCATTTCCCCCTTGATCTTGTTACTCTTGGAGGTTGGAGACTCCTAGGCGGTAGGAGTGCTCCGGTGAGGAATCAACTTGTGATTTGTCCCCCGGAAAGTTTGTGAAGGTTTGGAGGCCGCCTCAAGGTCTACCACTAGTGGTTGGGAATCGCCTTCGTGGTTATATCTCAAGGAGAATAGGGTGAGCCTTCGTGGCGTTGGTGTGCCTTCGTGGTAACATCCACCTCTCTAACGGTGACTAGCTTCCCTCCATGGAAGTGAACATCGGGATACATCCTCGTCTCCGTGACTTTGGTTATCCCTAACCCTAACTCCTTACTTGTGGTTTAGTTTGGTAAATTGACCGTGCATTCACTATATCTTGTTGTCCTCATTATATTGTGTTGGCCATCCACCTCTCATTATATTGTGTTTGTGTAACTTACTTGTGCTTGTTAGTATCCTTGTTGTCCTCATTATATTGTGTTGGTTACCATATCATAGAGATTATTTAGGCCAACACTTTATAGTCCGCAATTCATACTTCCTACTATTGTCCTATCTTGTGCTTAGTGTGAATTGCTAGCTTGTAACATTCATTTCCATATCTTGTGACATAACTTGTGTAAGCTTGTAGTGCTTACTTGAGTTTGCTTGTATCATTCAATTCCATATATTGTGATACAATTTGTGTAAGCTTGTATTGCTTACTTGTGGTTGTGTGTATTATTCATTCCCATATCTCATGATATACATTGAGTAAGTTTGTGTGACTTACTTGTGCTTACTCATATCCTCGTTGTTCTCATCTTGTTTATCCTAAGTTGTTGGTGCACTTAGTGAGCCTAGTATATTTAGGATTTGTGCTTGAAAAGTATCCGCTTAGTTTATTTCCGCATTAGGATATAACCAAATCCATAAAAGATTTTAAAATGCCTATTCACCCCCCCCCCTCTAGGTGACATCGTGGTCCTTTCAATGCCCAGATGTTTGAAATTCATTCCCATTTCTTGCATGGGACCTAAAGATTCACCCAAGGACACATATATGATTTTTCAACCCATTTTGGTGCACTGAAGCATGTGCCTGTAGTTCAAATTTGAATTATGCACATTAAATGCCTAGAAACTCAATTAATGTATAAAAAAGTCCAAACGAACCCTGAATAATTCCAAATTATAACACGACACTCCTATAGTTGCATGTTCACTGTAGATAAATGTTCTAGCAATTCAAACACCGTCCTTTCCCGCTGTAACCCCATTTTGTTTTTCAAATCAAAATGAAAAAAATCAAGTATACCACAAACAGTTTATTAGCAAGAATCGTATGCGATGGAGTATAAAATATCTTGGGGCACCCTCATGTATGGCATACGCCAGAAGTTTCGTCAGCTACAGTCCACCGCCAGCGCGTAAACCACACTTGCGCGCCAGTTTTTCGCTGCACCGAGCGAAAATTTTGGTAACCGCGGAAATATCTAGCTCCCCGCCTCCTCCCCGACCAAAAGCCACATTTCTACTGTTTCATCCTTCCTTTCCAAGTTCAAACCTTCACTGCTTTCTTGCAGTGCCGCCTGCTCGCCGGCGACGCTCCTTCCTACTGTGCGGCCTCGTCGATATAGTCAGGTAATCCACACCCCACCCCCATCCTCCTCCTCCTTCTGCATCCCACATGCCCCGACCGCTAGCACAACACCTTCCACCCAAATCCCTGCCCCATCCTCCAAATAAGCGCAGCACATAGCCATTTTGCACGCAATATAGCCAGGAGCTCAAGGAGCATCTGGCAGCGGAGAAGCAAATCGCGGCCGCACGCGCGGATGAGGTCGCGATGGCTGCCATGCGTGCCGACCACCAGATCTTGGAGGAGCACCTCGCCGTCGAGGCCACCATCGACGCCTGGCGCACGGTTGCCGCCACGCGGTTGGCAGCTTTAAACGACAGTTCGTGGTGTTTTCTCGAGGCCACCGCCGGTGCCTTCTAGTGAATTGACCTCTGTAATGTTAATATGCAATTTGATCTTCTGAAATGTGATGTTCAGTTAACAGTTTGGTTCAACAATTGCTATATTTCCCAGTAGTTCTTAAGCATGCTTGGTTTGGTTAACTGTCTGATCTTCTAGTATACGTTCTATTCTGCAATACGGTGCTCAGTTAACTGTTTGGTTCATTTGTTGTGTTGTCCAGTTAACTGTTTGGTTCTATTCTGCAATGTGATGTTCATTTGTTGTGGGTACACTTTTGTATTGTTATGCATGTGAGAAATAAATCGAATTTGACTGTACAAAATACATAGTACATGAGAAACATATATAATTGCTATATTTCCTAGTTCTTAAGCATGCTTGGTTTGGTTAACTGGCTTTTCCATGCGGCTCGAATTAATCTACTGGATCTGCAATTTGTTTATTTTTCATTAACATATTCTACTGATAGTATGCCAACTCTCACTTAACCTGATCAATAACTGCCTTATATGTGTTGCAGGGAAACAATGGGAGGCACTGAGGTTTACCATCGAGGTTCGCACATGCATGGTCCTTTTTCTAATAGCACATTATTGTGCAATTGCAGGAACCATTCTAATATTTAGGTTTTTAATAATTTGGTCTTGCACATGTAGGTCCTGCTGTCAGAGGTTTAGACCCACTGTTCGACCCATTTTGCATATGGGGAAATGAGTTGTCCATGAATATCAGTCAAGTCAAGAAACACAGAAAGATTGTTAGGATAAAGAAACTAGCGACGAATAACAGCAAGATCTTTGTTTGCACAATGAAGAAGACATCAGTCAACTATAGGATGGTACTAACTCTTCTACCTTATTTTTTCATTTGCATCATTTCAAAATTTAGAACAAATATTTATGCATATCTTTGTTTTCAGTCCTTTCCAAAGTAGTTCACCGATGGTTACCTCTCAGACCACCTGCATGGTCAAGAGGCGAGGAAGGTATTCATTCAACACCCACGGTACAATATTGAAGTATTCCTCAAGAGGACGAAGGTTGGGCGGGCAATTATCCACAGCCACTAGCCTAAAGTTGCAAGGACATTCAACATCACTGAAGGCTCAATATTCGCCTTCCGCATCAACAGGTTTCCAGATGAGATTCATCTGTCTATTTACCGTGTATGATGCTACTTTCGAAAGGTTTTAGATGTTGCATGTGAAACTTGGTGCTGTTGTGTAATGCCGTAGGTAGCTATATGCCTATATGGTGTAACTGAGTGCTGAAGCTATCTGATGTTGTACTGATGTAATTCAATTATGAAATCCTGGTTGCCGTAATACAGATATGAAATATATGGTGTGTTTGATATGAAATGTCAATTTGATTACTAAATGGATTATCAATAATTGGCTAATTAGCTTGCTTATTGGGTTTTTCCATTGCAGACGGTTTCTCAGACAACACCGTGGGCGATGAACTCAAACAACCCACACAGTTTCTAGAATGTAGGCGTGTTGTATCAATGAACAATCACACACGAGTTCTGCCCGACAAATGTTTGCGTTAGGCCACCTTGCACAAACGTTTCCACATAAAAATTGTGTGTGATGTACATACGAACGGAAACGTTTGTTTGGGATTCACTGTGTGGGATGTAGATACGAACGGAAACGATTGGGCCTGTATAATTCTCTGCGGTGGCTCGCCCGATCGCACACGACCTCTTTTTGCCCGGCGTGTGTGACTGGAGGACCTATCACCGATGGTTTCTGGGTCGTGTGGGAAGGACCCCCCCTATCGCACACACAGGCAAGGCGACGGTTTAAAACTCTGTCATGAAAAGGGGGTAAAAACCATTTGTATAGGACGTCTCTGCACCAGTGTATGCACATGTTATTGTTCTGATCCATAGACCCCAAGGTGACAATAATTGGGATACTCTCTGGGGATGACTGTAACTTGAGGAGTTCATGTATTCACTAAGTGTTAATGATTTGTTTTGGTTGTCTATTAAAATGAGCGCCTTAATTACCCTTAGATTTCCATTAGGACCCCGCTTCCACGGGAGGGTAGGACAAAAGATGTTATACAAGTTCTTATTATAAGCACGTATGACTATATACGGAATACATCCCTACATATGATCGATGAATTGGAGCTATTGTGTATCGCTCTAGGTTGTGACTCTTACATGATGAATTTCATCCAAATATCCATCGCTAGTCCATGCCTACGCTTTGCTCATATTGTCTTTGCTAAGTTACTACTGTTGCTGCTACTGTTCTAACTGATACAAAACTGCTATTGTTACCGCTACTATCAAAACTATCATATTACCATGCTACTAATATGTTGCTGCAGAGAAATAACTTCTCAGGTGTGGTTGAATTGACAACTCAACTGGTAAGGCTTATAAATATTCTTTGGCTCCCCTTCTGTCGAATCAATAAATTGGTGAAATACTACCCTCGAAGACTATTGCGATCCCCTATAGTTGTGGGTCATCAAGACTATTTTCTGGAGTCATTGTCGGGGAGCATAGCTCTATTTATTAAGTTCACTTGGGAGTTAAATATCAACTGCAATTTATATTCACTATGAAGAATCTTAAAGACTCTAAGACCAAGATTATGCCCTCTAAGACGAGGGGAGGTAAGGAACTGTTAACTAGCTCTGCACTTGATTCACCCTCTATTTTAAGTCGACTTGTGACACCACCACCTGTTATTCAATCTGATATGTCGCAAGTAATAGACACTGCTTCTGCTATTGATGATACTCATGATTATGCTACTACTTTGCTTGATGAAACTATGCCACTAGGTGAATTTCTTGATGCTCATATTGCTAAAGCTAAAGAATTTGAAATTGGTGAAAATTATGAATCACCTGCTACACCTAGCACTCCTACTAGAGCTAAGATGCTAGATATACCTGAGGGTTACACTATGGATGAGGAGATTGCTAAAGAATTTCTTGCTTGTAAAGATAGGGAGGACCTTCAAAATTTAATGAATAGGCTAAAAGAAAAGGCTATGAATGAAATGATGAAATATGATCCTAAGTTTGCAACCTCTCCTATTTTTGTTACTGATAAGGATTATGAGTTCTCTGTTGATCCTGAACTTATTACTTTGGAAGAATCTAATCCTTTTCATGGCTATGAATCTGAAACTGTTGTGGCACATCTTACTAAACTGAATGAAATTGCCACCCTATATGCTCAAGAGGAAAAGATTTGCTATTATTGTATCCTTAAGTTGTTTCCTTTATCATTAAAGGGTGATGCTAAAATATGGTTTAATGATCTTACTCCTGGTTGTGTGCGTAGTCCCCAGGATATGATTTACTATTTCATTGAAAAATATTTTCCTGCTCATAAGAAACAAGCTGCCTTGCAGGAAATATATAACTTTGTGCAACTTGAGGAAGAGCATCTCCCTCAAGCTTGGGGGGGCTTCTCCAATTATTAAATGCGTTGCCTGATCATCCTCTTAAGAAGAATGAAATACTTGATATCTTTTATAATGGACTAACCGATGCTTCTAGGGACTACCTAGATAGTTGTGCTGGTTGTGTTTTCAGGGAAAGAACAGTTGATCAAGTTCAGGAATTATTGAATAACTTATTGAAAAATGCCGATGATAGGGCACTTCCCGAACCACTTCCGAAGCCAACTCCGAAGAAAAGAGGTATTTCATTCCTCAGTCCCGAAGATATGCAAGAAGCCAAGAAATCTATGAAAGAGAAAGGTATTAAATCTGAAGATGTTAAGAACCAACCACCTATTGAAGAAATACATGGACTCGATATCCCGACACAGGTAGTAGAGGTAAATTCTCTTTATAGGTTTGATGAGGGCGACATTCCTTATAATAATTCTCCAAGTTAGTGCTTAGAAGAATTTGATAACTTCATCGTTAAACAAGAAAACTTCAATATGCAAATAAGTGATCAATTAAAACATGATTCTATTATGATTGAACGCTTGAGTGATGTGCTTGTTAGAATTTCCAATGATATTAAGGGCTTATGTAAACATTATTCTATGGTTCACACTCAGCTTGAACAAGTTTCTAAATCACAAAATGATTTGATTAAGGAGATGACTAATAAAAATAATGATTATGCTATTAGAGTAATGACTAGAGGAGGTAGAATGACTCAGGAACCTTTGTATCCTGAGGGTCATCCTGAAAGAATTGAACAAGATTCTCAGAGAATTAATAATAGTGCACCTAGTTCACCTAAGAAGAAGAAGAAAAAGAGTAAGAATAAAACTTTGCATGCTTCTAGTGAACCTACTATAGAAAAACCTATTGAGAATCATAATAATGTTTCTATTTCTGATGCTAAGACACAATCTAGTGATGAGCATTTACCCACTGATAATGATAACAATTATGCTAATGATGATCATGTTGATGCTTCAACTAATGATAATAATGAACTTGGTAATGACATAGAAATAGAACCTGAAATTGAGCTTGATGGCCCACCTCCTAAGAATAAAATATATGATAAAAGAGACTTTGTTGCTAGGAAACATGGTAGAGAAAGAGAACCGTGGGTTCAGAAACCCATGCCTTTTCCTAGTAAAGCTAATAAGTCCAAAGATGATGATGTTTTTAATCGTTTTGTTGAATTGCTTAGACCTTTATTCTTGCAAGTACCTTTGACTGATGCTATGAAAATGCCTCCTTATGCTAAATATATGAAAAACATTGTTACTAATAAAGGAAAATACCCGAGGCTGAAATTTCCACTATGCTTGCAAATTATTCTTTTAAAGGAAAAATACCATAAAAGCTAAGAGACCCAGCGATGCCTACTATACCATGCTCTATTAAGAATAATTATGTTAAAACTGCTTTATGTGATTTAGGAGCTGGTGTTAGTGTTATGCCTTTCTCTCTTTATAAAAGACTTGATTTGAGTAAGTTGATTCCTACTGAGATTTCCTTGCAAATGGCTGACAAATCCACTGCTATACCCATTGGTATTTGGGAGGAGGTTTTGTTGCTAATGTTACTATCTTGACGGACTTTGTTATTCTCGATATGCCCGAGGACGACAATATGTCGGTTATTCTTGGGAGACCTTTTCTTAACACTGCAGGGGCTGTTATTGATTGTAATAAGAGCAAGGTCACTATCCATGTCAACAATAATGAGCATACGGTATATTTTCCGAAGAAGCAAAGCAAAGTGAATAGCATAATTTCAATTGAGAAGATTATGACAATTACTTTTGGAAGCTTTGAATTTCCTCTTCCGGTTCCCGAAAAGGAATATCAAACTCTTATTGCTGGGACAATGCATATCCCAGTTGAGGTAACATAGTGTTATACAAAAATTCTTCGGTTTTATGTCACTCGGAAATAGTTTGTTAATAAGACTTGATCAACCTTATTAATGGATTCTTTTTGAGGGGCATATGGTCGATGAATTCCGTAAGCACAACCTTCTGTAACCCCTAGCCTAATCTCTGTTATTTTTAGTTTAATAAAGTAGAATGCCATGTTTATCCTGTTTTCTGAATTATCCGTGCAATAAAAAATGACCCAGAAATGAAAGTGCTCAGAATGTCGTGAAATTTTAACATGAATTTTTCTGAATAAATGAGAATTTTTGGCACTGGACACACCCCAGGGGGGAGCACCTGCTGTTCACAAGGCAGCAGGGCGTGCCTACCTCCCTCGGCACTCCCTAGTGCCTTGTGGGGCCCACAGGACCCCACTCACTTATCCCCCATGCCCATCTTCTTCCTCCAGCTCCAAAAAAATTCATGTCTAGTTCTTAGCTCGTGTTCTTGCTCCTACATACGAATTTTTGATCTCTTTGCTCGGAGCTCCGTTTTCGAAACTTTTCGGAGAAATTGCTCCTTGGTATGTGACTCCTCCATTGGTCCAATTAGTTTTTGTTTATTTTGCTGTTGTGGGTGACCACAAAAATGAGCTAGCATGTTGAATTCATTTGGTTCTAAGTAGTTTGAATGGTTGATATAGCCTCTAGACACTTGTAGGAGTTGTTGCTATCAATTTTAAAAAAAAAATATTCACCTCTTATTTGTGGCCCAAAAATTTCAGAAATTTTTGATAGGACGAAAAATGTTGAGAAGGATATTCACGAGGGGTTCCTCAAGCCAGAGTTCGAAGGGAACTTCAAGGGGAGCACCTGGGCTCAACCTCCCTCGTAGGGCGAAGAGTGGCCATGCGACACCTTCATGAGCGAAGCCGGGTTCCGACACGAATTCGAGCAGTTCATGGCGAATGCCGGTTTATCCAACTTCGTCGCAGATAAGTGTGATCAGTATCAACTTCTCACCAATACTTTTGTGCAACATTTCCATTTCATGCCTAGACAGGAGGTTCCTAGCATGTCATTCCATCTATATGATCAGACCTTCGTGTTACCATTTGCTGAATTTTGTGAAATTTGCATGCTTCCTTCTGAGGGTGAGATAGCTGAACCTTGACCCAGTGAGTTTGAGGAATTCATTCACACTTTAACTGTGGGAGAGTTTAGAGGTGTTTCTAAGGGTAGAGTTACTAGTCTGCATTTTCCTGTTGTGCATTACTTCGGTTTATTCATAGGAAAATGTTTGACTACTAGGCAGGAGGGTGGTACGCTCAGTGCCCTTGACGTCGCCATTTTACGTTGTGCACTTTTCGGTGATAGAACTTATAGCTTGGGAGCCATCATTGCACACCATTTGCACACTAATAGGACTAGATTTAGTATTCATGGCGGTATTTATGCTACTCGTCTTGCTAGGCGCCTTAATGTTAATATCCGTCCCGGTGACTGCTTGCTACCTAAGATTTAATTGGATTACGAGTCCATGAGGGCCCATTATTTTATTGATGAACCCCGTCCTCTGCACCATTATCGTTACAACTTGGTATTTAGCGAGGAAACGTGTAAGGTTATTTTGTTGCCTGCTCCTGCTTTGTTTGATGCTAATGCCAGAAACAGATACACCATCATGCCTAAGGACATCATCGCCTATGAGAGTGCACTAGCTGCTGCGGAGAGTGAGGCCCAACCTTGGGACGCTCAGCTGTCGCAGTCGACCCAGTTCCTCCCTGGACCTGACGGATCACCAAGCTAGGCCAAAAGCCTAAGCTTGGGGGAGTACATATTCTCACCGGCATTCCATTTCATGTTCACAGATTCATTGCACTTGTCGGTGTTCATCGTTTTCTCTGTTTATTCGTGTTCATTTTTGTTCATTTCTTTTGTGTGTTTGAAATTTTTCAAAAATCCAAAAAATATTTCTCGCTTCTTTTCGATTTTTCTTTCTCGTTTAGTTAGTTCGTAGTAGTAAAAGAAAACCCCAAAAGATTTCTCGTTTCTTCTTTTGTTGTTTGTTGGGAGTTCTTCGGCGTAAATAGTTTTTCTTGCTTTACGTTTTTCTTCTTTCGTTCGCTTTCTTCAGAAAAACTTAAAACTCCAAAAATGTTTCTGTGTGTTTCTCTGAATTTCTTTTCTTTTCTTGAGTCGTCACAAGGAGAAGACTTCGTAAGAATTGTCTAGTGGCTCTTATATGCTTTATTGTTGATCTAATGAAGGGCCAAATATTTCCTTGTCTTCTCCTTTGTATAAAGCGTTTGCAGATTCCAACTTAGTCCACGGCAGACTTGCGCTATTATATTTTCACATCATTCGGTCGTGCAGGTGAAAGGCAATAATGACGATAATTTGATGAAGTGATTGGGATGAAGGAAAGCTGGTATGAACTCTTTTTGTTTTTGTTTTTGTAAATATGTTTAACTCAGTAGCCCTGATTCAGCATATTATGAGTAAACATGTTTGTGATAACAATTCGAGATTGTAGTTGCTCATGCCATGCTTAAGTAGCTAGGAGTAGATAATATGTTATCTTGTGTGTCAACATGCATTAAAATGATTATGATGCGGTATGTTAGGATGGTATCCTCCTCTGAAGAATTCAAGTGGCTTGACTTGGCACATGCTCACGCATGTAGCTGATTCAAAACCAATGCAGCCTTTATGATTTTTATGTTTAGAGTGTTTATATCCTACTCATGCTCATGTTCAATGTTAATTATTCACAATGCATGATTATGACCATTGTCACTCTCTAGTTGGTCACTTCTCAATCTATTTGCTAGCCTTCGCCTGTACTAAGCGGGAATACTGCTTGTGCATCCAAATCCCTAAAACAAAAGTTGTGCCAAAAGAGTCCACCATATCTACCTATATACGGTATTACCCAGCCGTTCCAAGTAAATTTGCATGTGTCATCTCTAATCCTTCAAATAAATATCCGTTTTGTGTGCCCGTACTGCTCATAGAGCGACGGGGCAGTCAATATCTTCCATGCTAAGCAGGTTATTCTCACGACGAGAGTTTATTCACTCGTCCTACACGAGAGAGGATGGTATTTGTGATGCCTAGTCCAGCTTTAATTTATAAAACCACTCCCCTTGGACAGTTGATTGTTGGAGGGCACCCGAGCATTCAGCTAGCCATGGATTGTGTCAGAATGGTTGTGGGGGAGAAAAAATCTTTTTTGAATGGGAACCGCCATTAATGTGTTTAGCATGAAAGATATTTAAAACCTTTGTCGTGACGTTGACAGGAAAAGCACACAACTCAAATTGTATTCATCTATGTTTTAGCTTCGAGCTCCGGCACCGCTGCAAATCTCTGCTTCCCTCTGCGAAGGGCCATTCTATTTACTTTCATGTTATTTACTTTTATTGTTGAGTCATCACCTTCTCATTCAAGCACCAACCTTGAGAGCGCTATTGTCATTCTTAGTTTAACATGCATTGGGTCTAGTTAATGTTGGATGTGAGCATGACTGGATCTCTTCTACCCTGAATTACAAAGTTTAGTCGCTACTTGAACTTCAAAGGTGCTCTGCATTTATGTTTTGCGGTCTCGGAAAGGGCTAGCGAGATACCATTCTATCATATTGTATCATGATTGTTTTTACAAAGTGTTGGCATTTGAGATATATTATTATTGCTCGCTAGTTGATTATGCCATTGATATGACTAGATGTGAGTTCTAAGTGTTATCATTCATGTGGTTAGTTCATGATCTTTGCTGAAAACTTGGTTACTAGTTAAGCTTATATACGGCAACAGAAACAAAAGAGTTTGTAAAAGTTTTTCTTTGTCACTTTCAGTTTATCAATTTCTTGAGGACAAGCAATGAGTTAAGCTTGGGGGAGTTGATACGTCTCCAACGTATCTACTTTTCCAAACACATTCGCTCTTGGTTTGGACTCTAATTTGCATGATTTGGATGAAACTAACCCGGACTAACTTTGTTTTCAGCAGAACTACCTTGGTGTTGTTTTTTGTGCAGAAATAAAAGTTCTTGAAATTAGACAAAAATTGGCGGAGATTTTTTATTTAATATATAAAAATACTGGAGCAAACACCTGCCAGAGGGGGGCCACCAGCTGCCCACAAGGCAGGGGGCGCGGCTACCCCCCAGGGCGCGCCCTGCTGCCTTATGTGGCCCACGTGCAGCCGTCTGACCTAATTACAGTCCTATAAGTTCCGTCTTCCTGAGAAAAAAAAGAAGAGAAGAAGTTTCATCGTGTTTTACGACACGGAGCCGCCGCCACATCCTGTTCTTCATCGAGAGGCCTGATCTGGAGTCCGTTCGGGCTCCGGAGGGGGCAAATCGTCACCGTCGTCATCAACAACCTCATGATGCTCACCACCGGGAGTGAGTAATTTCATCATAGGCATACTGGAGGTAGATGGAGATGGATGAGATTGATCATGTAATCGAGTCAATTTATTAGGGCTTGATCCCTAGTATCCACTATGTTCTGAGATTGATGTTGCTATGACTTTGCTATACTTAATGCTTGTCACTAGGGCCCGAGTGCCATAATTTCAGATCTAAACCCTTTATGTTTTCATGAATATATTTGAGTTCTTGATCCTATCTGCAAGTTATATGCACCTGTTATTATTCTGATCAATAGCCCCCAAGGTGACAATAATTGGGATACTCTCCGGGGATGACTGTAACTTGAGGAGTTCATGTATTCACTAAGTGTTAATGCTTTGTTCCGGTTCTCTATTAAAAGGAGCGCCTTAATTACCCTTAGATTTTCATTAGGACCCCACTGTCACCGGAGGGTAGGACAAAAGATGTTATACAAGTTCTTATTATAAGTATGTATGACTATATACGGAATACATGCCTATATATGATCGATGAATTGGAGCTATTGTGTATCGCTCGTTGTGACTGTTACATGATGAATTGCATCCAAATATCCATCGCTACTCCATGCCTACGCTTTGCTCATATTGTCTTTGCTAAGTTACTACTGCTGTTGCTACTGTTCCAACTGATACAAAACTGCTATTGTTACTATTGCTACTATTACCGCTACTATCAAAACTATCATATTACCGCGCTACTAATATTTTGCTGCAGAGAAATAACTTCTCAGGTGTGGTTGAATCGACAACTCAACTGCTAAGGCTTATAAATATTCTTTGGCTCCCCTTGTGTCGAATCAATAAATTGGGTGAAATACTACCCTCGAAGACTGTTGCGATTCCCTATACTTGTGGGTCATCATAATGATCTTCTTGATGTTGGGTGAAGTCGACCATCAAATATATGCCTCCTTTGGACGGAAGGTTATTACTATTGGTGTGAAGATGGAAAGCGGATGTCGGTAGTGACAGTGGTTATCTTTCTCCTTCCCGGATAATTGCAATAGGCGATAAACGGAGACCACTTTAGTTGCGCCCATGTTGAAATCCTCAATTACCATTCGGTAACCGGAGTGAGGATGAATGGTAGTGGCGTATGGTATATGGGGTTGTTGCATGTATGCACGTATCTGTACTTGGCTCCGCCCACTTGTAGGAACATATAAAGCGGCTTAGGAATCCGAATTAGAAATTATGCTTAGGCATCGGTCGTGTAGACTCATACTAGTGGGGAATCCAGACTCCCTAAGAACGCATTAGTCCCATCGATTTCAACAACCGTTCGCCTCGCGCTCTTTTATTTTACTCTTGCTCTTTATTTTTCATGTTCACAAAAACTACTCAATACTTTAAACCTTCGTTTTTGCTTTGCTTGAGATCGCAACAAGCTTGCAGGCATTATAATTTATATCACTTTGAGAGACAAAGTCCAATTCCTGTGCTCCCTGTGGGATCGATACTCTTACTTCAAGTCTACATCTAAACCGTGTGCACTTGCAGGACATCAGGTGTGTGGCCGGTTGCAGCACCAGCCAACACACACATAACATCGGCGTGCTCTGGTTGCAGCACCCGTCGATCTCGCTTCCAGCAAAATCTGGTCACGCGCATCATCGCGGTCATAGCTCCCAGCACCGTCGGTTGCAGCTCGCCGTCGTGTCGGTCCTAGCACCCGACGCCGCTGGTTGCAGCTCATTGCCGTGGCAGTTGCATCTCGTCGTCGTGACGGTCGTAGCACCCCTCGCCACCGGTTGCAGTTCGCCACCGTGCCGGATGCAACACTGTTGGGCACCGGTTGCAGTTCACCCCATCGTGCCCGGCCGGCCCTTTCAACAGCCTGATGTTGTGGCACCGCCACCGCCCATCGCCGCTGGCAGAACCCAGATGCGTCAATTTGCAGCACCAACGCGTCCCTCCCCCATCTAGCGTGCAACATCTATCCCCCTACTCGTCGACTGACGCAACATTGCCTCCGTCGCGACGAGGTGGTCGTCCCGGCTCGCAACAGTTGTCATTTGCGGGGGACTAAGGCAAATATCGCCTCCTATGAGGTGCAGGAGGTGGTAAAATTTCGTGTTTTGACCCTTTTCTGATACAATTTCGGGATCTGACCCCCGTGTAAAAAAAATTCGGAATCTGACCCTTTTGCCTACCGCCAGGGGTCCCGGCGGTAGCCCCCCACATCCTACCGCCAGATCCCCTGGCGGTAGGTGACGGGACGGCGGCTGACGGCCGTCAGCTGCAGCTGACGTGGAAAAGGACACTACCGCCATAGGACCTGGCGGTAGGCTACTGAAACCTACCTCCAGGATCCCTGGCGGTAGGGTCCTGGGGTGGATAAGGTTGGGAGGGGCTGGTGTGTGGGCCCCACCACCACTCTTCTTCCCCATTCTTCTTCTTCCCCGTGGTGAGCTCCTCTCCTCTCTCTCTCCCCCACCCAAACACCCCCTAGATCCACTCCATTTGCTTGAGATTTCACCGGTGGATCCGGAGCATTTTCATCACCCAAGGTACCTCTCTCAATTCCCCTCATTTTGATTGGTTGAAATCTTTGTTTTGTGTGCATTTGCTCAATTTATTGCAAAACCTAGGTGTTGATCTTGTTGTGTGCATTTATGATGCATTGATGGCACATTTATGATGCATTTATGGCTATGTTTGTGCTTGCCTAGGGTTAGGGGTTAGTGTTAGGGTTAGGGTTATAGTTATGGTTAGGGTTATGGTTAAGGTTATGCTTATGATGACCGTTATAGTTACCCCTCGAATTGTAGGATGGGACCGATCGTCTTCTTTGAGACTTCTGCCGAGGCGGCAGCGAAGCTTGAACGCGAACTCATTGAGGAAAAGATGACGGAGTGGGTCGACTCCGTCGATGCGGTGAATGCGGCTTCAAGGGACTTTTCAAAGTACTATGTATGCGAGTACGACGATAGCGAGAAGGTGATCGAAGATAAAGAGAAAAACATAAACAAACTCGGGAGGAAGGAGAAACGTCATAGACGTGATCTTTCAAGGCAAATTGTATTGTGCACAACAAGGGAGGAATATCCTCAGCTGGACTTGAAAAACCCTGGTCAGATCATTGACTGGGTAGTTAGGCAGGCATCATCACCGATACCGAGGCAAGCTTCCCGTTGGGGTTGGGTCCTTGAAAGAAGGGATGTCATTTTTTGCAACCCGGGACTGTACGACAGAGACATTGTGTTGATGGCCGAATAAAAGGGGTTTGAACTACATGATGTCATAGAGTCATTTGAACTATAATGGCATGTACCCTTTATCATTTTCTTTGTACTTTAGTTGAACTCCTCCTTATGTTTTATCTAGTACTAAGGCAAGAAGCCATGTGTCGTGCACTACCTCGTAGACCTAAATTTGTCTGGAATTTCTTTGTTATTGTGATGAATTTCTGTGATAAACTGTTGTGCGATGTGTTAAATGAACACTCTGGTTTTGAACCTACCGCCAGGGTCCCTGGCGGTAGGGTGCAAGACCCTACCGCCATACCCCTTGGCGGTAGCTTAGCCAACCCTACCGCCAGAAAACGCCCAATCTTGGTTACATCAAGGTATTTGGTGGGGTTGGCACCCTACCGCCAAGGGGTCTGGCGGTAGGTAGCCCACCCTACCGGAAAAAAAAACCAATGTTCGTTACAGAAAAGATTTGAGGGGTTTGGCATCCTACCGCCAAGTGGTCTGGCAGTAGGTAGCCAACCCTACGTTCGTTACAGCAAGCAAATTCGAGGGGGCACCCTACCGCCAGGACGTCTGGCGGTAGGGTCTTGCACCCTACCGCCAGGGACCCTGGCGGTAGGTTTAAAAACAGAGCACACCTTTGTTTTCATTTAACACATCGCACAACAGTTTATCACAGAAATTCATCACAATAACAAAGAAATTCCAGACAAACTTTGGTCTACGAGATAGTTCTCACGACAAATTCATTACAAATGACAAATTTAGGTCTACGAGGTAGTGCACGACACATGGCTTCTTGCCTTAGTACTAGATAGTTCATGATAAATGTGGCATGGCTTCATCTGGTTACATGACGAGTCCACCGAAGCAAAGGCCCTACTGAGTCATACGAGGCCATTTCCCCTTCTTGTCACGTGCCTCATCCTCCTCTTGCGCCTCGCGAGCCTTTGCAAGCTTTCTTGCCCTCTCCTCCTCACGAGCAAGCTTCGCTTGGCGTGCCCTCTCCTCCTCTCGTTTCTTCTGCTCCAACCTCTCCTTCTGACGACGCTCCTCCTCCAAACTTCTTCGAAACGATTCTTCGAACCGCCGTTGGCGCCTAAGACAATCTTGATATTGGTCCTTTTGGACATCTTCTGGCACTTCATGATCTATCCATGTGAAGTACTTGCATAGAGGAGGCGGTGACTGCATACACAAAATTCGTTAGTGTTCACACAAATTTGAGAGCAACATGTTACTTCTAAGACATACCGGTGGTAGGTCATAGGGGTTAGTTGGAAGCGCACGATCATGGGCATAGTTGGGGCATACAAAATATCTCCTTCCCTCCGTCCATGACTTCTTTCGGTCGGTGGACACCTTCACCTTGCAAACATCTCCACACCAACATGGTGGGATTTTCACATCTTTCTCCTTCACCTTGTCCAAAGATGCGTTCTCCCACTTGTTCGGCATGTCTTCTTGGTTAGCGCACGGTGGCCTCGTCATGGAACCGGATGAAGCCATGCCTACAACAATTAAAGATGTTAAGTCAAACCTATGAACACATTGACATGTAAAGAAGCAAACAATTAAAGATGTTAAGCAAATATATCAACAAATTGACATGTATGGAGACAAGTAGTACCATTCACATTATTTCAACCATCAGGATTTAGCAACACGTCGATAGGCCTTCCTCTATCAACCCGGCATGTCTTAGAACCACCGGATCCACGACCACCACCTCTCGTCCGTCCTCCACGGCCCCCTTTAAGACTAGTCCTTCCTCCACGGCCCCCTCCAAGACTAGTCCTTCCTCCTCGTGTGCCGGCGGAACCTCCTCTACCGCCACGTGTTTGACTAGTGCTCGTGTTGGTTTTGGGTCTTTTCGTGCATCTCCTAACGTTGTGTCCCGTGTCGTTGCATTCTCCACAATTGTTTGTGTCCGGTGCTTCCATGAAATGACCACTACCAAATTGCTTAATTCCGGTGATCCAGCTAGATCATCCATGTCACTCCTGAACCTCTTCTTTCTTCTTCTTCCCCTCATAGGCACCATGAGTGCGGGATCTGGCACAATGTGTGGGCCATCATATTCGGGTCACTATGACGGATCAAGGAAAGGATTAAACCGAGGCGCCCACGTCAACCTCGTTCGTTCCAATGTGAACTCGTGCAATCACACCGTTGTACTATCGGATACGGGCAAGTTTCTCGCCCGTGTTGCGGTCATCAAATGCGACCAAGGCCAATGATACTTGTGTGGCCTCTCACACTGGCACCACCGGTTTTTGATGTGCACCTCGTATGCAACTCCACCATAAGACACACCGTCCCTTGTTGTCCCACCCGGCTCATCGATTTGATAGATCATTTCTTTTTCATTGTATTTTATCACTTGTTGGTGGGAAGACTTGCGCGCTTGATGCAACAACCAATCCTGAACCTTGAATGGATACTCCATCTTTTCGCCAATCCACTTGGCCGTGATTTTGGAATGCTTTAGGAAGTACTCGTTGAGCTTGATGAAAGTGTACTTGAGTATTGCGGTCACCGGCAAGGAACGGACACCCTTCAACACATTGTTGAAGCATTCCACCATGTTGCTTGTCATGTCCCCATATCGCATACCTCCTTCATCGTAAGAGCGTGACCACTTTTCTTTATCCGGCTCGTGCCTAGTCAAGAATTCTTTCCCCCCTTTGTTCTTCTCCAACGCCTTGAGGAGTTTATCATATCGTCTTTTGAATGTGTCGGTGTTGAATGCAACGCAAACAAGGGTAAGGTCTTTGCAAAACTCCTTGCTCTTGCATGCCCGGTAAAAGTTTGCCACAAAGTGTCTCATGCACCAACGGTGTTGAAGCTTTGGAAGACCTGGAATATCAACATCTATTGCTTTGAGAATCCCATGATGGCGATCCGATATAATGCATACCTCTCTCTTGCCAATCACCTTTGTCCTCACATGCTCCATGAACCACTCCCAATTGTCATCGTGCTCCGAAGGCACCAAGGCAAATGCCACCGGCAACACGTTATCATTTGACGAGTGGGCCATTGCCACCATCAATGTGCCCTTGTATTTGCCGGTCAAGAATGTACCATCTATAGACAAGACCGGCCGACAATACGTGAATGCCTCGATGCATTGGCCAAAGCTCCAGAAGGCACGGCGAAACACTCCGTCAATTGACTCGACCCGATGGCGCATGCCCGGGTTCCGATGAGCAATGGCTGCCAACATCTTCGGCAGAATGTTATATGCGGCCTCATAATCACCGTGCAATATCCTAATAGCGTTTGCCTTGGCCATCCATGCCTTCCCATACTTGACCGGGTATCCGAATAGTTCCTCAATCGAAGTCATGAGAAACTTGACCTTCACGGTTGGATCATGTGCTATTTGATTCAATAATTTGTAGCCTAGATACTCAGACGTCAGTTGACGGTGTCCATTGCTTCGGTCGGCCTTGTCCGGGGGTACGCACGTGTGAGTGGCAACACAACTCTTCAACACCCATTGCCCGATTTGTTTGATTTTTCTTCCACGGACCCTCCAACGGCAACCTTCTTGGTCACATTTGATTGTGTACCAAACATTTTGATTGGAATGACCAACAACAAATGGCCTATGGTTCCTAATGGCGTAGTCACACAACCATATCTTGAACTCTTCCAAAGAACCAAACTTGATGCCTTTCTTCAAATGAGCATTCTCATCCTCATTTTTTGGCTGAGGATCACCGACATTGGGGCACGGTGTTGGCTCAAACAACCCCAATCTCATCCCACCATCAACAACGGCCTTGTCCGCAAGACTCACATCCCTAAACAACGACGGCCCTCTTTCCTTGCTGGTCACCTTCTTGTAGATTTCATTTTCTTGCGCCGTGAACCCATCCTCATCCAATTCTTCCTCCGGACCCTCGTCATCCGAGCCATACCCACACATACGGTTATAAGGGAGGGTACGGTCCATGTCTTGTTGCCGCACAATGACATCCAAGTTACCAATGGCATTGTAATGAATCTCTTCATTCTCCGCGTAAGCATCCTCTTGAGCAACAATAGCATCATCATCAACATGACCACTAGCATCTTCTTGAACAAGAGGAATAGCATCATCTCGGAGTACTATGGCGCTAGCATTGATATGATCTTCATTGGGTTGGCTACTTGGTGGTTGGCTAGAACAATTGGGGACATACACCTCGGCACTACCATCATGTATTGGGGAGGATACATTGCAATTCAAATCAATTTGCAAGGGAGGAGGATCAACCTTTGTGGCAAATATCTCAAGAGACTTGTCTTGTGATGCGTCTACTTTGTCCTTGTACACATTCCAATGCAATTGGGAGGTGATGGGCATACTCTTTAATCGGGACTTTACTCCCAATCCAACGTCATACCTCCCAATAATATTAACCTCGGCATTTGTGTCATTCCAATGTAAGACGCTTCTCACTTTCACTACAAGATCATCAAAGCTTGGACTTGTGTCAAAAACCATAGCCTCTTCCCCTTCATCGTCATTTCCATTCATAAATGTCGTCTTGTCCAAATAATGAACATTTACGAGCTTATGCATCTAAGAACAATGGAAACAATAAAGTCATCCATATATGTCATCCAACCAATTCAAATGGAGCAATAACATAATTTATGCACACATTGGCCAAATAACTTCTATTCATAGTCAATTTCACATTAACCTTAACCATAACCCTAACCATAACTATAACCCTAACCCTAACCCTATCCCTAACCCTAACACTAACCCCTAACATAACCACTATAACCCCTAACCCTAGGCAAGCACAAACATAGCCATAAATGCATCATAAATGTGCCATCAATGCATCATAAATGCACACAACAAGATCAACACCTAGGGTTTGCAATAAATTGAGCAAATGCACACAAAACAAAGATTTCAACCAATCAAAATGAGGGGAATTGAGAGAGGTACCTTGGGTGATGAAAATGCTCCGGATCCACCGGTGAAATCTCAAGCAAATGGAGTGGATCTAGGGGGTGTTTGGGTGGGGGAGAGAGAGAGGAGAGGAGCTCACCACGGGGAAAAGAAGAATGGGGAAGAAGAGTGGTGGTGGGGCCCACACACCAGCCCCTCCCAACCTTATCCACCCCAGGACCCTACCGCCAGGGATCCTGGCGGTAGGTTTCAGTAGCATACCGCCAGGTCCTGTGGCGGTAGGGTCCTTTTTCCACGTCAGCTGCAGCTGACGGCCGTCAGCCGCCGTCCCGTCACCTAACGCCAGGGGATCTGGCGGTAGGATGTGGGGGGCTACCGCCGGGACCCCTGGCGGTAGGCAAAAGGGTGAGATCTCGAATTTTTTTGACACGGGGTCAGATCTCGAAATTGTATCAGAAAAGGGTCAAAACACGAAATTTTACCGCAGGAGGTGGGAGAGCCATGCCGAAACATTGGATTTGGTTCTCGATGAGGAGCGTAATTTTGTGGGTTTCGCTTGCCGGCGGAGACAAAACGAGAGAGAGAGACTAGAGGCATGCAAGATAGAAGCGGCATGATAAGGACGAGGCGAAGGGTGATGTGTTGGTCGGTGCATGAGCCCCATGGCACGACGTGGCGCGCGTGCCTGCAACCGGCGAAGGACGCAGCCGGTTCATTACTTAGAGTAGTAGCTTACACGTAGCTTTGATTTAATTAAGAATCACCTGCCACATAAAGTACGCTTAAATCTCCTGCAGACGCGGCCTAGTCGACAGCTAGCTATCCAAGAGCATATTCAATTTGGACCAGGCTGCAGTAGCTTAGAAGGAACGAAGATGCGCATGCCCTCTACACAGAAAGTGTGCAAATTCAATTTTTACTATAAACTAAATAAATTAAACCAAAGTTCTCACAAGTGATCAGTTGTCTACTTCCTTTGAGTTGGGGCACCAATTTTTTCTCGAATACAGTTGGGGCACCAATTAAACGCATACTCGTTTGCAAAAGTAGTAACTGATGTATACATAATTGCATTGAAGATACAACAACTTGGCAGTTGGCATGTAGGGAGGATTTAGTCCACAAAATTAAGAAAATGCAATGGAATGATCTATTAACATGTCTAGCTTGATGATACGACTTTCTTCATGCAGAAACCAGTGACATGTCGTCAGCTGACCATCACCTTGTATCGATCTGAATTTAGAAACCGAGATCAGGAGTGCCCCACAAATTAACCCACCAACCACCACCGATTCAAATTAAGCAACCTAGCAAGCTAACTATGAGTAGTACCCAATTATTGCGCTAGTGCTAGTTGATAAGGGCATCTTCAACGCAGACCCTCAAAAACCCCGCATACGTCACCCCATCGGTCCGCGGACTGGTCCGGATGTTCGTTTTTCCGCGAACCAGGGGGCTTTATGGGTGCCCGGACCGCTGACACGTGTGTGTCCGCCACCTCAGACCCAACCAAAAACTTCTCCCGTGTCCGCACCCTCTCCCACGTGAAGCGGTTGTCGTGCATTCATGCCGGTCCAGAGCGCCATCGCCGCATTCATGCCGGCCCAGAAAGGACGCGATTTCCCACTCGAGCCGGCATTGAAGCGGCACACCAACCGAGAGTACCGCGCGCGCCGCGTCTCGGTCTCTGCGCCGGACATGGACATGGAGGGAAACAACAAAGACTTCGAGGACGGGCGCAAGCGAAGATTTAGACTAGGTTAACTTTCGGACGCTTTTGTTTAGTGAAATATGTCAAAAATGTCATGATAAATGAAAATCATCCGATTTGTTCAAAGCCTATTTGAAATGTATGTGGACATGGTTGGATGGTTGACTCCCGGATCACTGTCCACGGATGCATCCTACGTCCTCGAACGGATACCCTGTATGTTTTAGAGGTCCGTGTTGGAGATGCCCTAAGAGCAACTCTAGCAGATCCCGTAAAAGCTCGCCAGGCCGCGTTTTTCCGGCGGATTTACGGGACGCTCCAAAAAACCGGCCCGACCAGGTCTGGTAAAAACGGCCCAACCCGTAATTTTTTTACGGGAGGCCCGTAAACTGCCCCTGAATCCGCAATATATACCGGCACCGGGTCGATTTAGGGTTTCTGTCCTCCTTTTCCCTTATCCACCTTCGCCGCATTTCTCGTTCTCCGGCGGCAAATCGCGTAGCACTCCGGCATCGTTTTGCGGCGAGCGTAGCCATTGGAACAGATCCCCGATGTCGTGCGCGGGTAGCGGGAGGGGTGGCAGAGGGGGGCTCGGCGGCCGCGGCGTCGAGCTGCCTCACAAGCGCCGCAACGACGCTGAGGCCGGGAGCTCCTCCCTCCGCCCGCCGGTGGAGGAGTGGCGCAGGGAGCAGGCGCGCACGCGCGGCGGCCGCTCCCGCAGCGTCGGAGCCCGGGCGTGAACCAACTTTGACCGCCTCCACCGGATCTTCGATCCCGCGATCCAGCACCTCTGGGCGGCCGAGTGCGCCTGGTTCGAGGCGAAGGAGGCGGCCGCCGCCGGGGACGAAGCTGCAGCGGCGCGGGTGCCGGCGTTGAGGGAGGAGTACAACCTCGCCTTCGTGCTCTCCAACTCCCTCATGGAGCACCACCTCAACGTCGGCAAGTCCGGTGATGGTGATGACGAGTAGATGTAGTTTAAGTATGATCTAGTTTAAGTATGAGCTATGCTTATGAACTATGTTTATGTGGCGCAGTATGAACTATGTTTAATTTCCGTTTTATTATGCTTGTATGAACTATGTTAGAACTATGTTATGTGGCGCGGTATGAACTCCGGTGATGTCTAAGTGGCGCGAGCTGCTAGTTTGAATATCGCGCGCCTACTCCGATGATGTTTGCAGGATCTGTTTTGTCTCGGCGTCCGCCGTACCGCAAATTTTGTTTACGGGATACCATAAACGAAATTTGCAGGGCGGGCGGTTTGCGGGATATACTAGAGATGCTCTAACACCACATGAACACATGATGAGTAGATATACAAGAGAACATCCCCATTTTGGAAAGAGGGTCAAGGAGCACCAGTTCAGCGACTCTGGGGACCAACCAAACGCGATGAAGCAGCACGGCTGATCCCAGTTATTCCCATCCATCCACTCACAAAAGCCTTGGAGGAGACAAGATATTTTCGAAGAGAGCACACCTACATCATAGCCTCGTAGTACTTTAATTGATCAATCCCGTAAAGGGCAGGAGGAGAGGGCCCGGCCGCTTTCGCCCGCCCATATTTTGTTGCTACAGGCGTAGTCCATATCTGTCGCGTTATCATTTGATACTGTCCACTCGGGTTGCTTTGATTGGTCGAGGATTAATATATACGATGGATTAGCTAATTAATCCGCCATACGTACGTGCACCGGTGACACGTAAGTGAGCATCTTGCCAGGACCAAACCCCGCGCGCGCGCGCGCCTTTCACCCCTTTCCGGTGGGGTTTCGCCGGCCGGTGGCACGCTCGCACGGACTAAATCGGGTCCATGAATGAGCCCCGACCTTTACATTTTTCTAGTACAAGCTAGCGTTTGTACTACCTTCTCAGTCAGTGTACAGTTGATCGAGGCGACCGATCACATTACCAGCACAGTGCGAGAGGAGCAAGTGGACCACCATTAAGCTGCTAGCCCCTACTCCGGCCAGATCGGGAGGAACAAGCTTGAGAGAGACCACACCAGATGATCGAGGCAGTTCCTTTTCGTCGAAAGGAGAAAAAAAGATGATCGAGGCAGTTGGGTTAGCTGGGTTTTGATGCGATCGTCATTGTCTGCACTGCACTGTTGGAGCACGCTCTGGTCCAAAAGGCGGCACGGTTTTAATCGCATATATCACCGGAAATCTCACGCGATGGCGACGCCAAGAAGGCTGGGGATCGATCCACATGCTGCTAGTCTGTGTGAAGGATCAGCAATTGGACACTTGTCCTGTTTTCCAAGCGCCAGAGACGTCTATATATATAGATTAACCCCGAACAGGTAAGCTCATCACATGGGTTATTAGTTTAGCCATGTCCTCCTGTCACGCACGCTGCCCATAATTAGTAACCATAGCCTAATTGGGCGGCGCCCGGCCCCTCTCTGCAAGCAACCACACCTGCCTCCCTGCCGCCTGCCTGCCTTTTGAGGGATTTTGACGTCTGCGAGTGAGTTTGAGTAGAACGAGCGAACTCCCAGTGAGGCAAGTACGCAGGAGGTACATAGATAGGAATCAGGATGGACGGCCTCCACACGGAGCTCGCGCTGGGGCTGATCGGGTGCGGCCACGGCGACCTCCAGACGGCGCCGTTCGTGGCCAAGACGTACCAGATGGTGTGCGACCCCAGGACGGACGCGCTCGTCAGGTGGGGGAAGGGCAACAACAGCTTCCTCGTCACCGACGTCGCCGGCTTCTCGCAGCTCCTCCTCCCCTGCTTCTTCAAACACGGCAACTTCTCCAGCTTCGTCCGCCAGCTCAACACATATGTGAGTACCGTACCTACTCAGGCTTCCCCTCCCGCCGTCTTTTGACTTCTCTTGTCCTAGTAACTAGGAGTACTTGCTTGTACAAAGAGTACTCTAAGCTTGCTCGTGCACTGTACACTTGCTTGAAGAAATGTCTGCTTAGATGGAATTGTTGCGCAGGGCTTCCGGAAGGTGCACCCGGACCGATGGGAGTTCGCGCACGAGTCGTTCCTGCGCGGCCAGACGCACCTGCTGCCGCGCATCGTGCGCCGCAAGAAGCGCGGCGAGGCCGGTGTTGGCGCCTCCTGCTCGTCTGTAGTCGGCGGCGGTGAGCAGCACCAGCACGTGGTCGCCAATATGGGAGACGAAGTGGAGGAGGAAGAGGATGAGGAGGAGAGGGAGGCGCTCCTCGATGAGGTTCAGAGGCTGCGGCAGGAGCAGACAGCCATCGGGGAGCAGCTGGCGAAGATGAGCCGGCGACTTCAGGCGACGGAGCGGCGGCCTGACCGGCTCATGTCCTTCCTCGCCAGGCTCGCCGAGGATCCCAGCGCCACCTCCCTCCACCTTCTCGAACAGGCAGCCGAGAAGAAGCGCCAGCGCATGCAGTTCCCTTCCCGTGATTTTACTTCCTTTCCCATCGCACTTCCGCTTCAGCCGGCACCTTCACCGCCGCCGCCACCGCTATTGGCGCTCGGCGACGCGGCCATGGGTGGGGTCAGAGTCTGGCAATGGGAGGAACCGATGCCACTGAAACTCACAACCTTCGAGCAGCCCTCCGCGAGCTCCGGGGTGCAGCAGGTGCCGGAGTTCGAGGGTGGCCGCAGCGGCAGCGGCATGGGCCTAACTGACGGTGGGGCTGCCGTGGAGACCCCCTTCCCGTTCTGCCTACTGGGCCAGTGTTTCTTCTAAACACGGCGCATCGTGCATGCACATGCACTACCTTACTAATTTAGCAATCATTTGTACACACCTAAAAAAACAATGTTATATTAGCTCTGCTACACTCATGCAGTAATACCAGCATCGGTACGTGTTCTGATTATTCTTAGAGGGTACATATACAACAGACGGTGTAACATTTTGCGTACGTTGGAAACGAAATGTGTCGTGTATACTAACAAATGTATCCATGTGTTGCATTGGGAGGAACAAACCCACTCACGCCCCTAGCAATCCATCTGTATCACCACTTCTTCTCTTCACCCCTAGCGATACATCTTTTTTTTTTTTTTGAAATCCCCTAGCGATACATCTGTTGCCACTTCTCTTTTTCACCTATTCGCAACAAACATGATCATACTCTAGCACACCGTTTCACGAGCCCCTCCCTCCACCGACTTGTAATTCCACAATTCGAGACGCCAGTTCAGGACATGGGACATAATCCCGGGTAAATTGATCTGTTGAAACCGTGAGTCCAGCGTGTCGGTGCAGGCAGGGGCGTAGGCAGGCCCCGGGCTGCCCTGGCCGTGGCCTGGGGGCGCAGAGAGCCAGCCCTTCGTTGACTGTAGCGAGGCTCATGTGAGCTCGGGTAAACAGTAAAATCAAAAAAAATAGTAAAAAAATTTAAAAAATTCTGAATTTTTTTTGTGAGAAACATTGATGTTTTTTCCACATGCGTGCAAATTTTCATCTCTTTTTTGCCAAGCAAGTTTTGTCCACCTTCTTCCGCAGACAATGTAAAACACACCACCTAAATTCAGTGTTTCTATATTTCTCTTTCTCTAATGCATATGCGGTCCATTTAAACTCCTATTTGATATGAAGATAATTCAGACATTTATGTTTCCACCGCATACATTTTAATGATATTTCAAATCCATAAATTTTAAGTTCATATATGACATAGGGTCCAAATAAACCAAACAATCTAAATAAAACATGAAGACACATAAGAAACAGTTTCCTATGGAGCTAAAATATGCTCAACTTGGCAAACCAACCTGTGGTTGGATGGTTAGAGGGACTGTGGTATCCCCAGCCCACCAGGGTTCAAATCCTGGTGCTTGCATTTATTCCTGGATTTATTTCAGGATTTCCGGCGATGCGCATTCAGTGGGAGGAGACGTTCCCGTCGACGACGAAGTGCCTACGGTGACTTTGTAAATTTCAAGATGATATGCCGGCTCAGTCTCTCGGAGGTGCTCATAGGGGTAGGGTGTGCGTGTGTGCGTTCATAGGGGTGAGTGTATGCGCGTGTATATGAGCGCTTGCGTCTGTACTGTGTTCAAAAAAAAATATGCTCAACTTGGTCATCTTGAAGAAATCAACCCTAGCCGCCGATCCCTCCTCCCTCCCCTCCATCCCCTCCGTCGCCGTCGGTGGTCGGCGCCGGGCAAAGCCCGTGCGTGCGACGGCGGCGGCGGCGGAGGTAATCCTCCCTCTCGCAGGTCACCGGGTGGCGTGGGGCGCCCTGGCTCGTGAGGGTGCAGCCCCGATCTGGACCACGGCAGCGCGGCGGCCGGCCGGCGTCCCAGCTGTGGCTGTGGCGGAAGGGCTGGCGCTGCTCCTCCCGATCTGGGGCGGAGGGCCTTGGATCCGGGGCAGCGGCCCCTGGTATGGCCTCCCTGTCCGGTGGCGCGGTGGGGCGGGGGGCTGCCGGGGATCGGATCGGGTGGCCGACGATCCACCGCGGGTTGGTGCCGCGGCTTGCTGCCCCGGAGGCCAACGGCGCCGATCTGCTTCTTCCTCCATTCCCTGCTACATGCACTCCGTCTTACCGGACATGTCCGCGCTGCTAGCCGGTCACCGGGATGGGCTGGAGCGGGAGTTGGGGATCCGGATTGGGATAATTCCCTGGTCGGCTCCTGCCGGCCGTGACGGCGACGACGCCTGAGGGCGCCGATTTTCTTCCTGGAGACGTCGTTCGGATCCGCCCTACCTCTTCTGACCTCACTGCCTCTCGAGTGAAAACCCTAGGGCAGCGATGGCGCACATGGCGTCGTGTCCTTCTTAAAGGTGTCGTCGTGAGAGCTATGTGGTAGTGAGCACCTCTTGGGTTCGTGGGCAGTTGCAGATGGCGTGCCCCTCTTCCTCCAGGGGGCATCTGTTCCGGGGGAAACCCTAGATCTGGGTCTCCTGAATCGGATGATGACGGAGACTGTGGTGCCGTTCTCCCCCTTGGGGGCATTGTTTTGGAGCAGAGGGTCACTGGAGGGGCCAACAAGTGGAGCAGTGTTACATCGATCGCATTAAAGATGGCGGGTCTCGACGGCATGGAGCAGTGGAGTCTCAACGTTGGACGCGGTTTGATGGACGCGCGTAGGCTGGTGGCGCTGTATGGCGTCGTGGTGACGTCGACGGCAGATGGGGACTGGCAAGATCTATGCAATGATCCTTCCTAGAGATGGGACGACGGAAGATGGCGGCGGCGGATCCTAGAGCGTGCGCATGCGGTGCGCGTTGTGGGACGCCTAGACTGGTTGGTACTCTCAGCTTGCCAGGCGGGCGGGTTCTTGAGGCCACTGGATTAGATGGTGTCTGTTGATGCGGTCAGGGCACATCTTTATACTTGTAGGTGTAGTGACTTTGTTGGCCTCGAAGTGGCTTTGGGTTGATCTTTGTATGCATTTTGTTAGGTTCTGATGAATAATTAATAAAGATGGCTGCATGCATCATTTTGATGCAGAGGCCGGGGTAATCCTCCTTTTCGAAAAAATTGAATATAAAGGTCACTTTACTAATTAGTTAGAGTAAGATTATAATTTAGAAAACTAATTTCACTCTTTGTTTATTGTTTCTATGATCAAAGATAAAGAGAAAGAATACAACAAAAATAGATTCATTTTCATGTCCACAGCTTCCTGCTTTAATATTTCCACCACTGACTTTCCCCCTGTCCTCGAGCAGCTCCTCTATATAGGAGGTGGTAGTTTTTTTTTAGTCCTCAAGAAATTTCAGGTATTGATAGCCATGTACTATGGATTTTTGTTTGCACTCTTTATTTATGAATTTTGCCGTTTTTAGGGAGCTTTGCTACATCTACGGGACGGTTCTACGGAAAGGAGTTTACGGGCTGACATGGCCCAATTAAAATCAAGAAATGAGGTCAGTTAAAATCACAAGAAGAAGAATTTACGGTGGAGATGACACATCCCTCCGTAGAACCACCCCGTAGTTGTTTTCCATAAGTGTGGGGTTCTTTGTTTTTAGGTGAAGAAGGTGGAGTTTCAGGGAGATGCTTTTACGGTAGTGAAGTGATTTCTGGTTTCAAATGCTTTTATGGGGCCCTCTGCGCGCCCAGCCAGTAGGAAGGGATGGTATGTATGCTTAGCCATTAATGGTCCAGGTGTTGCGTAGCTCCATTATATTTAGTCGCACTGTATGTTAGAGCGTGATGGTGTTAATTAAAGCATGGATCTGGACGTGGATGGGAATCAAATTAAAGGCCCCTAGAGTCACGAGAGGGCGCGATTGGCCGATTTGGACGTGTTTTTCTCTGGGTCTCCATCGCCCGCCTGAGCGCGCCGGTAGTTTTTTTTTTTTTAACACAGTACAGACGCAAGCGCTCATATACACGCGCATACACTCATCCCTATGAACGCACACACGCACACCCTACCCCTATGAGCACCTCCGAGAGATTGAGCCGGCATATCATCTTGAAATTTACGAAGTCACCGTAGGCACCTCGTCGTCGACGGGAACGTCTCCTCCCACTGAATGCGCATCGCCGGAAATCCTGAAATAATTCCAGAAATAAATGCGAGCACCAGGATTTCAACCCTGGTGGGCTGGGGATACCACAGTTCCTCTAACCATCCAACCACAGGTTGGTTCGCTGCGCGCCGGTAGTTGGAGCGTAGGTACATTTATTAATCACAAGCACAGGGATGTAGGAGTACTTTGTATACTTGGGGCGGGATCCTGGCTTAATTGTGACTATGCATCTTAAATCCTTGTTAACTTCAGTGGTGCGCAAGGTGGTCGCTTTGATACATTTTGTGTGTGTGTCGCTTTCCAGGATACGATTCCGACAAGCGCCCGAAAAGACGGGACAAAATGTTTACAAAGATTTGGTTGTCCGGCTGATAGAGTATTACTACTAGTGTTCATGGATTATATTAAGCTCGTAATTAGTGGGCCTGGTAGATAGATGATCATATAATAGCTAGTACTCCCTCCGTTTCAAAATACTCTTTCGGTAAAGAAATATAAGAGTGTTTAGATTGCTACTTACAGAGGGAGTACTTGTCTATCACACTCACTAATTCCGAGCATTTGAACTAAAATCACGACAAGTATTTTGGAAGGGAGTATATAGTAAGTGAAGGAAAAACTAGGCTACTATGCTCCACCGTCCTACTCCATCGAAATACAGCCGGATATTGACCCTTAATTAAGAAGAAATGACACTTCTGTATTCAATTCGAGACGCTAGGGTCTGATGGTGTGGTGATTAAATGCCCAGGCTAATCTTACTGTACGCATCGTACGAAGGTTTGAAAGCAGGAAACCTGTCTCCCTCGTCGAGGCTGTAGCTAATCGGCAAAGTAAACGTATACGGCCAAAATAAGCCGGGCCCAGCCATTTGCAGGTGGCCCGCCATTCCCGTCAGGTGACGTATCTAGCTCATCATATTTCTTTTTTTTCTTTTTTTTTAAAACGAGGCAAAAGACTTGCCATTTTCATTGATTAAGAAGAAGTGGGAATTGCCCGGTTAATTGACGGAAAACCGGGCTAAAACCGATACAACCCAACCCATATAACATGGGCACCACTGGCCAACCAGGCCACCGACATGAAACATGAGCTGCAAAGAAGAAAAGACATCCGCCGGGGAGTCGCAAGCGTCATCGTCATCACCGGTTACCTCCGAACGGGCGACTCCGACTTCACCATAGAGCTCCACCAACGAAGCCGCCCCCACAAACAGCTACACAGAAGCAATGACGGCACATGCCAACAGATGGCCACACGCGCAAACAACCGACAGCTCCGACTTTGATGACGAGCCTCACAAAGGAAATATGCAGGACTTGCGCCGACCGTGCCCTAAAGAGCACCTCGGACACGCCGGGAAGATCCGACTACCGAAGCCCGAGCTGCGACCCAAGCTCCTCTTGACGCCATCATCGTTGCCAAACAGAAATCAGCGCCCCCGAAACGGCCGCCTCAGAAAACCACGCGGCGAAGATGCCGCCCTTCCACGCGGCGAAGATGCCGCCATCCACCGGTCTCAGGTTGTAGCCGGCTCCAAGACGATGCCCCCAAGAAGGAAGAAGACGTGAAGACGCCTTCATCGCCCGATCCCGCGGATCAGAGGTTTCCCTCCGGAGCCAAGGCCGCGGGGTGAGGGGTGGAGTACCATACATCAGCGACGCTTCCAAGAAAGAGCGCGACGCCCGCAGGCGCCGCCGTCGCCAGCTCCGGCAAAGGCCGGAAGAAGGATTTCTCCCTGAGATGCTCGACCACCACCATCCCGTACCGGCCAGCCACAGACCTCCACCAAACCTCCACCAAACCTCCACCAAACCAGCACCGCAAAGCACCGAGGGGAGCCTCCCGTCAGCGCCCGCCCCTGCCAAGGCCGTCCCGCGCGCCCGCCCGGCCAGCAGCAGCCGTGCTGCCGGGCCCTGGACGCGCACCGCCGTCACCGCCATCGGGCCGACCGCACGCCGGGGCCACCCTGAGCGCCGCCGCCGCACCGCCGCCCCCACCAGGCCTGGGGGCAGGAGGTCACCGTCGCCACGCCGCAGGCACCGCACCACGCGGAGACAACGAACAGGCTGCACAGAAAACCCCCGAAGACCACCCGGATCCAGCCACGCCCGGCCAGATCTAGCGTCCGCCAGCCTCCCCGCCGGCCACCGAAGCACCACCGAGGCTCCCGCGCCGCCCAGCCGAGCAGAACCGGAGACCCAACGGGGAGCGCCGAGATCCGGAGCACCACGCCCCGAAGCCGAGTGCCGCCAAGGGAGAGGCTGGAGCACCACCAGGCCCCGCCGCCGCGCCGCCCACGCGGCCGCAGCAGCCGTCAACCACCGCGAAGACCGGGCCGCCGCCCGAGATCCAGAGAGCCGCCCGCGCCGCTGCGGGCCAGGAGAGCCCCCGCCGCCGCTGTCTGCTGCGCGGGCTTAGCCCGGCCGCGTCATTCGGCGGCGGCGAGGGAAGGTGGAGGGGGCGGGGTGGAAGGAGGCGCCGGCGGTGTTGGGCTCTGCCCGAGCCGCCCAGAGGCGACGCGGGGGACGGGAGGGAGGGGTAGGATTTATTGACTAAATATGTTCAAGTGATCCATTTCTTTCTTTCTAAAGCGTGGTTAACTTGAAAGTATGCATATGATTCCTGTGTACCGCATCTCGTGCAAATCTCCTTGGCAAGCATGTGAACGAAGGCAGCGTATGAGAAGATGAGAGAAAAAAAAAAGATGCATGATGACGTGACGTGCGACAGTAGGATTGCCTGCGAGTTCATGCATGCAGATCGATCCATATGCAAACGGATCTAACCTGCACTGTCGCGCATTCAATTGCATATTACCTGGTCCGGGCCCCGCGTGTCATGTGTAGTGTAAAATACATTATCTCTGCCCATGCTATCCTTCCGTGACTGCAAGCTATTTTTCAGTTTTTCGTAGACACAGTTTTTCATTGATAAACTGTGACTTCGGGGTACTCCGCCAGCTTCACGTACGCAATGGCATCAGCTGGAACACAAGCTGCGTGCTCGGTCTCTCATATACGTTCAATTGGTAATGAAGGACAAGACACTGATTTAATAAGCTTACTCCATATGTCGACAAGAGGCAGTGCCGGTGAACCATTCATGGAAGCCGCGCTTGACGATTCATGAACGCTACTCCTGGTTCTGGACTTTTCGGACTGGCGTCATGCCGCTCTAGAACTCTCCTTTCTTTCTCCACTCTTCCATCCCAGATCCTCTCCTCAATCCCAAATTTCCCATCTAAATCCTCTCCTCTTGATTCTCCTCATCTTGTTCTCCCTTTCTTCCCAGCCTTCCAGAATCCCTCTCTTCCTTCCTGCTCTCTCCCGTCATAACTCTGGAAAGAGCGGGCTGATTTCCCCTGCTACAGTGATTTAGCTCGCGATTTCCTTCCTCCGCTGTTACGTTCTTCCATTTCCTCGGGCTAAGGGGGTGATTCCTTGCCGGCTGCTCGCAGACGGAGCTGGTGGGCTCCCCTGCGGATGACGTTTAGGTATTTTGGATTTGATTTGGAGGTCCTGGAGGATTGGAAGGCGCGGGCGCTGCAACTGGTTCGCAGAACGCGAGATCCGGCGCGAAGCTTGCAGATTATGCGAGATAAGGCAGAATCTATTTTCGATTTTGATGATTTGGGGGTTCATACAAAGATGAAATCCAGAAAGGAGAGGCGAGTGTCTCCCTGGCAGCCAAACAAGGATAATCTACCTGCTGGCGTGTATGCAATGCGGGAATCGGAGTATCCTGAGCAGGTGCAAGGTGGTGGTCATGATGCTGGGGTTCGTATCCTTTCTGGTGGCCGGCGGGATGGAATTGCTGCTGGGAGGGGCGGTATTCCTCTTGTGCCACAGAGATCTGTTCCTCTCTGCTCGACCATCCCTGCTAGTGATGAAGATGGTACCCTCATCCCAAATTCTCCAAGGAATATAGGTAATATGCCTTTCGATTCTGTCGCTGTATATGATATTCAGGCTGGGCAGCAAAGAGGTTGCTCTGCTACTGATGTAGGCGCTCGTATGGAAGGCTCTAATTCCAAACTAGGATCTATCGATGCATTGAATCTTATATGTTGGAATTGTAGAGGTGTGGGCAGGACCCTTGATAATAATAAAATGCAATATCTTGCCAATTTGATGTCATCGATGAACACTAAGGTAACTTTTATTTCAGAGACGCTTTCTTCCAAAACTAATTCACATGACCTTGTCAATCGATTTCCTATTAGTGATAGTTTTGTTGTTCCGGCTGAGGGCAAAGCTGGAGGTCTTTGGGTCATGTGGGCGGATGACATTAAGTTAGATATCATCTTTTCTAGTCAGAATGTGATTTTAGCGTCAGCTATTCATACTACCTTCAACTTTATTTTCGCTTTAGTTTGTGTTTATGGCGATCCTCATCATCGTAGGGATAAAAATAAGAATATTTGGAAGATGATTGAGGATTTTGTGTCTTCTTCTCCAGGGAAGCCAGTGTACTGCATGGGAGACTTTAATGATATAGTTGATCTCTCGGAGAAGGATAGTAATGTTATTCCAAACTATCATCGTATGGCTAGATTTTCCAATCATGTTAAACGATGTGGTTTTATAGACATGGGTTATAATGGTCCTGCTTACACTTGGTGCAATAAGCGTTTTACTTCTATGCCTACTTATGTGAGACTTGATCGTTGTTTTGCCAATGCAGAATGGTGTAATGAATTTCCTAATACTACTGTTTACAACCTTCCTATTATGTATAGTGATCATGGTCCTATTCTTACTATCTCAAATCCTAAGTCCTTTAAAACTAAAAGAACTTTTAAATTTGAAAATTGGTGGCTCTTTGAAGATGATTATCATAATATAGCCAAGAATAACTGGATCACTACTAATGACAAACCGTACCATGTTAGAACTACTTTACTTGCAGGTACCCGAAAGAAATGGAGCAGAAGCAAGGGATCTTTAAAGCAGCAGTTGGACTCCATACACAAAGAGTTAGAAATGATACAATCTAATCCTACTCATTTGCAGGATCACACTTTGGAAGCCAGCCTTATGGATCAATACGACAAGACCATGACTAAACTAACTGAATTCTACAGGCAAAGGGCAAAAAGGCATTGGGCCACCAAAGGAGACAGGAACACTAATTATTTTCATAACTCTGTTCTCAAGAGGAGAAGGAAGAATAGAATTAGTATGGTCGTAGATCAGAACAATAAAATGGTTCAAAATCCTGATGAGATTGCTTCCTGTTTTATTAAATACTTCTCCGATCTTTTTACTTCTAGCAATCCTAATCTAAATGTTCTTCCTTCTCTCCATAATAATTTAAATAACATGATAGACTGTCCAACCATGCCAGACAAAGATGAGATTTTGCAGGTGCTCAAAGGAATGAAAAAGAATGCTTCTCCAGGACCAGATGGGCTTAATGTGGCTTTCTATCTTGCTGCTTGGAAGTGGATAGGAGATGATGTCACAAAGTTGGTGCAAGAATTCTACACCACAGGTAAGCTTCATCCTCAATTAAATAAAACTTACATCACTTTAATTCCTAAGAAAGACAATGCTAAGAGCCCACAAGATTTTAGGCCTATTAGTCTTTGTAATGTAATTTATAAAATCATCACTAAAACTTTGGCTAATAGGCTCAAAGATCTTCTTCCGGATTACATTCATGAATCTCAACAAGCTTTCATCCAAGGAAGAAGAATTGCTAATAATATTGTTGTTGCTCAAGAGATTACTCATTCCTTTCAACTTAGCTCTTGGAAACATAAAGCTTTTATGCTCAAAATAGATCTTGCTAAAGCTTTTGATAGAATAGAATGGGGTTTCATCAAGAGAGCCTTGCTTCGTAAAAGGCTGCATGATCATTTTGTCAATCTTATTACTGAATGCATTTCTTCTGCGACTTTTTCTGTTAACATAAATGGGCAGCCTTTTGGCATCTTTAAAGGTTCCCGAGGCATCCGACAAGGTTGTCCTTTGTCGCCATATCTTTTTATTCTTGCTGTCAACGAACTGTCGCTTTCGATGTAGGATGCTTTAAATACCAATCATTTGAGTAGCATACAGCTGGGTCCCTCTTGTCCCCCTATTCATTCTTTAATGTTTGCCGATGATCTGATCGTTTGTGGGAGAGCTGATAACGAGGATGCTAATACTATTGCTTGCATTATTAATCAGTTTTGTGCTGCATCTGGTCAAACTCCTAATTGGAACAAATCTGCTATCTTATTTAGCAAGCACACTGATGATGCTCTTAAGAACTCTATTAAGAATATTTTTCCTGCTCCTGACATGAATCACAATACTACTCATCTTGGTCATCCTCTCATCCTTCCTGGAAGGAATAGAGCCGCTGCTTATAATTTCATTATTGATAAGTTTAAGGCTAAACTTAATTGTTATAAGGCTAATAGGCTCTCTCATGCAGGTAGACTTACCCTTATCAAATCTGTATTTGCCTCTCTGCCTGTTTACTACATGTCAAATATTCTCTTGAGTAAAACTACTATCAAGAAGCTTACTTCTATTGTTAGGAAATTCTGGTGGACTGGGGTTAATAGTGATCAAAACTGCAAACCTATTTGTTTTAAAGCCTGGGATGATATTTGTAAACCTATACATAAAGGTGGATTGGGCATAAGGGATTTATCTCTTATGAACAAATCCATGGTGGCTATGATTGCTTGGAGAATCATTAAGAGCCCCAACTCTTTTCTTACTAATGTTCTTAGAGCCAAATATTTTCATAACTCTTCTATTTGGAAGCCTAGCATGTATGTTCCTAAGTCTGCTTTTTGGAGTTCTATTTTAAAAATCCTTCCTTTCATGTTAAGGGCTACTCAACTTCAAATAGCTAATGGTAATTCTTGCATTTGGACTACTCCTTGGTGCAAAGATTGGGATAATATCCATGATCATCTTAAACCTAATCTGGAGGGACCTTGTCCTAGCTTTATTAATGATCTTTGGAAACCAAATACTAAACTTTGGGACGAAGAAAAAATTAGTATCTTCTTTGATGAATCTTTGAAAAATGAAATTATGAGTATTCCTATTGTTAATGCTAATCTTGAGGATACTATTTGTTGGACTCAGACTCCTAATGCTGATTGTACTACAAAGAGTGCCTACAAAACTTTGATGTAGGAGATTCAAGAGAGCTCTTTGGGAAGACAATCGCTCAATTTGGACCAGGAAATTGCTCTTCTAAAGCAGGTTTGGAAAAATAAAACTATGGCCCCTAGGGTGAAAACTTTTGCTTGGAGGCTTATTAGGAGAGCCATTGCTACAGGATTAAGAGCTTCTAGATACTCTAAACACATTAAGAAGGAATGTTGTAGATGTGGTCAGATTGAAACAGACTTGCATCTCTTTTTTCAATGCAGTTTCTCTAGATCAATATGGTTTAGTTTTGGACTAAAAACTGATATGTTGAATTCCAGTTTATATCCTGCTGATATCATTCATATGATATGTTCTTGTCAACAATCTGAATTAAAACTAGATACTATCTTCACTACTCTTTGGAACATTTGGAAAGCCAGGAATGATCTCCTTTTCAATAAAAGAAAATGGAGTCCTATGCAGGTTCTACATGCTACAAGAGCTATGCTTAATGCAGGTGCGATGGAGGAAAAGGAGGAGAAGACCACATCTCCTGAAGATAGCAATACTAATCTTATTCCTTATATAAATACATATACTCCATCTGCAGGTGTCCATGCTTATGTTGACGCTGCTTTTAATCCTTTGGTGGCAAAGGATGAAGCCTCTTTTGGAGTTTATCTTAATTACACTATCACCAAGCATACCATATTCATTCAAGCGGCTGCTACAAATGTGCAATCTGTTTTGCAGGCAGAAGCAATGGCTCTTTTACTTGCTACATCGGCTGTCAATTCATTAGGTTGGAGCGCTGTTTCATTTTATTCAGATTGCAGTACTTTTTTTTTTTTTGCGGGGAGATTGCAGTACTTTAGTGGAAGCAGCGGAAGCAAGGAATCTACAGGAGAAAGCTGGACATTGGAAGATCAGACCAGCGCTTGCAGATTTTTTCAACAATACTGCTGATCTCAACTCTAGTGTCTACCATATTCCTAGATCTCAAAATCTGATTGCTCATAATCTAGCAAAGAAAGCTTTCTCTGTCAGATCATCTCCTACTTGATCTTTTCTTTGCAGCAAGGGTTCTAGATGTAAAATCAATATGGCTCTGAGAGCCATAACTTTTCCCCTTGGAAAGCTCCTATCTGTACATTGCTTAGGTTGTTAAATGAATATAAGATAAGCCCTCTTTGAGAGGGCTTCAGTTTGCCAAAAAAAAAAAAAAAAAACGTACGCAATAAAACGTCAGGGCCGTGCGGTACATGCGATCGATCTCGCTCGCCGTTCTTGCATGGTACACAACACATGTGCATGGCATCCATGTAAGTTGACGGCTTACGCACGTGGCACAGCTGGGACATGGCCCGCTTTGGGATGCTTGGACAGATGGCAATGGGAATATCATGGGAGCCTGAATATAAGGATACCGTGTGTTGGATCTGAATTTTTGATGTGTTGCAGCTTCAGCATGCATGCACGCACGCACGTGTGCTCCCCTGCGATCCTGCATAGGATGCCATGCGCGGAATATTAGACGCATACATGTATGGGCCACCGATCGATTATTCGATCAATTGCAAGGTTCCATCGAATTTACTATATTATTATCCAGGCCTGGATTGGATTGTTATCCAGATGATATACTAGGATATACTCTGTAAAAAAATTACAAGGTATACGGATAGTCAGTGGATTGATCATCGGTTCGCATGAGGGAACGTTTCTTTCTTTCTTTCTTTTATTATACTCCCTCCGTTCCAAAATATAGTGCGTCCTCGATTTCCGTGCTTCAACTTTGACCATAAATTTAACCAACAAGACTGACTGCGGCGGGAGCAAAAATTATACCAGTGAATTCGTATTCGAAAGAAGTTTTCAATTATATAATTTTTGCTCCCGTCGCAGTCGGTCTCGTTGGTTAAATTTATGGTCAAAGTTAAACCTCGGAAAGCGCGGGCGCACTATATTTTGAAACGGAGGGAGTACATTTTCTTTTACTTTTACATTTATGCATCAATAATCTTTCTTAATGCTTAAGCAACATCTTATATTATTCGACCGACGGCATTTTATTATGAGACCAATTATACGTAGGTCGCCTAAAAGATTATTTTAGATAAGTCAATTTTTATTTTATTTTTTGGGAAAACTTTCAATCTATTCATCAACTGTCAAGATAGTACAAAGAACATCAGAAGTAAAAAATAACATTCAGATCCGTAGACTACCTAGCGACGATTACAAGCATTGGAACGAGCCGAAGGCGCGTCGGCGTTATCGCCCCTCCATCACCTGAGCCGGGCAAACCTTGTTGCAGTATACAGTCGGAAAGTTGTCGTGCTAAGGCCCTAGAGGACCAACGCATCAGAACAACAACCGTCGCTGATGAGAGAACCGTAGATCGGAAGGATCCAATCTGTATACACATGAACATAGACGAACAAAGACCAGATCCAAGCGGATCCACCGAAGACAAACATCGACCGAATCCTACCAGATCCGCCGGAGACAAACCTCAACACGCCCTCTAACAGTGCTAGAAGCACCACCGGGACGGGGGACTAGGCGGGAAGAACCTTGTTCCATCTTTAGGAAGCCGCCACCGCCTCGCCTTCCTGAGCAGGACACAAACCCTACCAAAACTCAAAAAAAAAACATAAAAACGAAGCCCTCCCGCCGGCAAGGACTGGGACCCATCGTGCCTCCATGGCCCTAAGGCCACAGGAGACGAGGCAGACCGGCGGCTGCCCTTGCGTGCGTGAGGAGCGAAGGGGTATACCACTTATGCCGAGCTAACCAAACAAATAACTGTTTAGATAAGTCAATTTTCTAGGTCATTCAATTCAGATCCAACAATTGTTCTTCTTTCTTCTTCCTCCTCCAATCATTCCCCCTCCCACAAAACCGACTTACCAAAATTGCAAATTCATATAACTTACATATATCTATTGTGTTTTATTATATTGAAGAACGATTATGGAACACAAAGTAGACAGGTGGGACAACAAGTCCTCTACATTGCAAAGAGGCCCTTACACAACTTCTTTACAAATAAGTCCACATAAAGCATTGTGTTCAACTGTGTTGTCTTCTCCAATGTCCACCCTCCTCCATCTCGGTTGTGGCAACGTAGGAGGAAGATGGAAGCTCGACAACTTCAGCCAAGCCTACCCAAGTTGTTGCCACCACGGGATTTGAAAACCACAAGAATCACCTATCCCGGCTGGTGGGAAATGAATCCTTGAGAATGAACATCGGCTGGAGAATCTCCCAGTGCAAGCAAGCCACCCCACCCCCCCCTCCGCATGAGGGGGGGGGGGGAGATGATGAGCATGGACAACCTCGATAGAAAGGAATAAACAAACACCCCTAGTCAACACAGCTTCATGAATCTCGACACACCAATGCCGACTACACTAGCACACCCAGTAGGATCCAACGAGATACGGTGGAACTAAACCTTCACATGTCCTTCATTGATGTTGGACGCATTGTCGGGGCGGGGTAAGAGTGGAAAGGACTACTACTACCAAAACGAGCATTGGAGTCGGTCCTTAGAGGCAATTTTCACCCCATAACTAGTTGCCTATAATAAATCAACGGAGAAGGCCAGCAGTATCGCCCTCCACCATGTCCTCTATTGATAGGATCCATCGGTGTGGGTTACCGATGGTTCCTTCTGGACCCAGGAGAAGAAGGCCGCCGCCAACCCCGTCGCAGTGCACAGTGAGCTCCAGCATGGTACTGGCCTTCGTTCTGATTAATATATTTTGGGGTAAAAAATATGCAATGGATTTGTTTTAGGGTTGTGTTAATTATGTTTATTTTGTGGTTAGTTAGGTGCCTATGTAATTTGAACATAGTCATTAATTTGATTTAATTTCGGTTTTAAGATAACTTGATCAAATGCTTATGAGTAATTTTAATTTGAATGTGAATCATGCCTATGTTAATTTTTTGTATGAAAGATAATCATGTTTGTAGCTTCCACACCCATCTGCACACTCTTATTTATGACAACATGAACTTGCAGTTCTGACTCAACTTATCTCAACTTTCTCGAACACTTTCTTCTCCTACGCCTGAGTTAGATTTGTTGACAAGAGGCTCTGAAGCTTATCAAAATTTCCAGGGGTCTACGCTCTTCAAAACATGAACAACATGGATTCGCTGACATTCTGAGGAAGCGTCGGTATTTCCCTTGGTGCGGTCATGCATAGCATGCTTAATGCTAGAGCAAGAGATAGAAGTGATAGAGAAAGTTGAGCAAATGGACTTGGACCCGCCTTTTATGCTGCTATCATAAACAAGAGCGGTATGTTTTCGCCTAGCACCCAAAACTTATAGACAAATCATGAAACTCGTGGCATTTAGACATGTTAAAGGTCCAACTAGCTTTGGCAGTGCGTTGACGAATAACTGAAATTCTGTAACTCATGCTACCATGGAAAATCTACCTTTTATGTACAACATAAGATTCATTATGTTATCTTAGGTGTATACCTTTGTTATCTCGCACCTCATATATATTTCAAATTCTTCTTTTTTATCCCCCATCAAAGTTGCGCATACTTTGAGCTCTCTTGCCTCTAGTGTGCCTAAGTTATTCTCTCTCAAAAATTTATAAGAAGTGTTCTTTTGAAATAGATACCCAAATTTGTCGACGTAACCAACAAAGACTGCTGGGTTTCCCCTTACCTCCTACTCCGTGGAGATGTGAGAGAGTCGACATGATCTATTTCTTTTCTCGGAGAAGCAGGGGGCACTCAAAAAATGGATGGCAACGCCTCTAGTTTGTATTAGGTCCCTGCTCTAGAATTTTTTAGCATAATCTGGATAACTTCCGAGAGTGATGTTTGTTCATCATCACGCCACCACCCTAGTCCCGTTTGAGAGGAGTTTTGGTTAAGCTATTACTAGTGTGTTAATTTGAGTCTAGGTATATCTGATACTTGAGTTTGCTTTTACTAGTTTTGCACTAAGTTGAACATGTTTCCCACTTTGTGCGAACATGTACACCAATTTTAGTGGCGTTGCAAAAGATTTATTGATGGTCACGCAATTAATTGATAGTGTATAAGAACTAAGAGCAGAGCTAAGAGACTTACAATTGTGTACTAATAAATTGTAATTTTATTAGCTCCGCTCAGAAGTCATTTACATTCGCTATTTATTTTGAAAATACCGTATATGTACATTCATTTGTGAACCACCTCCCAAGCGAGGGGGTATGATCTTTTCGACTGCATCCATTCAACAAATCATTAGGTTATATTTGCCGCCTTAATCTTTATGTGTATCGTAGGGGTATTATATTTTAGTCACACTACACAAATAAGATCGTCAATCACGTTACAAATTTATCGAATAAGAGTCAGCACAAATGGTTATATTCTCACTGCTCATTGCATCAACTATTGGTTCAGAAAGTTGAATAGAAAGTGGTGGGCTAATCATTCTCGCCATCTCTCTCCAATAGCTCGATCTCCACAATTCTAGGTATGCAAACATTTAAATTAGCTTCATTTAATATATGTATATTCTTGTTTATATTCTAACACAAAATTATTTTGAGCAGGATAGAGCTAAGATATCCATCAAGAAGATATCTGGCAGTTGGTCTGGAAAGGCAACGTGAAGATACCCTATTGGTAGACTACTTGAGATGACAACAATGACATAGCTAATGAACATATGCTTCTTTCTTTTGTTTGCGCAATACAACTTTTCAAGTTTCAGAACTTGTTTTATATGTTGGGCGTGAACTATTGAAATTTATATGTTGGCTTCCAATTATTGAAAAACGAGAAATGTATTATGAGATGCAATCAACTTATGTGAGAAATGATAGTGTGTATGCGTGTGTGTACGTGCATGCGATTCATGATTTTGTTTGTGAGAGATTATGAACGTTTGTTGTGAATTTGAAATACAATCCTCTAGTTAAAAGAAAATTCCAAACCTGAACTAGAAATGGAGGTGGTTTTGCATGTGGAAGCGCATGAAAAGTTAAAGGGAAACACTCCATATCTGTAGTCTGATAGGAATCAATCGTCAAACCACTGTGATCCGTCCACACCTGATTGATCCCACGGTTGAGGTATCACACGTAATCCCTCCAGGCTGTTGCTAATCACCCGGATTTCACGCCTGCACATTTGCATAACCCCCTGATCCCTCGCCCATTGCATCTCTTCTGGACCTCTGTTCTTCTTTGGTGCCCTCGTCGGACCTCCCTCTGAGCTCACCGTCAACCACGCTGCCGTTGTCATCTTCAATTGCAACGCCGTGATTTTATCCCCCGCGCACTGTGCTTCTTCCCACCTCGCGCCGAAGATGCAATCCATGGCCGACGCTGCAAAACACCACAACACCCAGATCCGATCCCATCTACTGACCCTACTCGTCGCTGCCGCCCCCAAGTGACCTCTGTAGTGTGCCATTCCGTCACTAGGTGGCCGTGCCCCCAATCTCCACCGCGCTTGTTGCCTCACCAGGTTGCCCGAAGGTTTGAACTAAGTACCACCCGTCGTTTGAAAAACTAGTTGTGGCATCTGAGCCTTTTCTCCTCTTCGAAGTCCCTCCTCCAAATAAAAGGTATTGTGTGAATCGCCCGCCGTTTCATCATCTGTCTCCATGCACTAATTATTATCAATTTGATGTTTCCATTATCCATGCTTCATAGGCATCATATATGTGCTTCGACAGATCAGAAATGTGCTTCGACATTCCAGTTCATTTGCATCAATGGATGAAATTGGTTTGTAGATCACAAAATGATCGAGGCACACAAATGTTGGCAACATTCGTTGCTTGGTTCCAGTTACAAAATTCTACGCTTCCGCTAGGTATGTGTTATGTTGAGATAACAAGTAATTGATTCTTCCTAATGTCCATTCTTCCTAACTTTATTGTTTGTTTTCATCAGTCGAGATAGTTTGCGGCAATAGAAACATACCTTTACTTTTTGTTATACTTTCTCTTACATTGTCAAGAGCATTGTTCACAGTTAAACATTGTCATCATGCTTCCTATATTCATATATTTGATGATGTATGCTTCAAGCGGATGTGTGTTGGCTTTGGAGCCGATGGGCACCACCGGAGACATATATGGAGGCGACCGATGCATACACTTGGATTCGACCTACAATCAAGATGACCGCACGCGAATGGAAGCAAGTCTACAATCTATAGGAAACATATTATATTAACTGAGGATTCAATGTATGAACGAATGAAGCAGGAAGCAAACTTATGTTATATTGTAGACAAATTATTTTTACCATGGAAAGACTTGTACTTGATGGAAGCAATTTTTTTGGCGGTGGGAAGCAAAGTTTTTCTTGTGTTTGGAAATAAATTCTTAAATGCAAAATTTTGTTTCATGGAAGCAAAGTGCTTGGACATACTATTTTATTTCATCCAAACAAATTTTGATTGCGATAGAAGCAAATTATCTTATCGGTGGAAGCAAACGGAAGAAATTTTTTGTTGCATTAAAAAAATGTTACATGAGATGCAAATTTAAGTACATCGAAGCAAATCATCTCGTCGCTGGAAGCAAATTTTTGTTGCATTGAAACAAAATAAAATGTTACACGGAATACATTTTCATTTACGCCGAAGCAAATCATCCCATCGGTCGAAGCAAAATATTTTTGCACTGGAAACAAAATAAATGTTACATGGAATACATTTTTAATTACATTAGTATCTAGAAAAACTTGAATAAAGTTTCCAGAAAAAGCAAGTATACAAAGCATTATAAGATAATGTGAAGCAACTAAATTTATAGTAAACCAAATAAAATTTGTCCACAAAATATAGTTTTGCTGCGTAGAAAATAAACAAAAGGAAGCAAGTTATTCTATCGATGGAAACATAGTTTTTTTAGGGACCAATGAAAACATTTTTTTTGAGTGATTTTTTTTTTCCATTGGTCCCTAAAAATGTTTTGAGGGACCAATGGAAACATAGTTTGTTGTGCTGGAAGCAAATCCATTTTAATTAAATTCTCCTACCTAGTTATCCTTTTTGCAAAGCAAAATACAAAGTAGGTAGCGGTAGATCACACGTGATTGACCCAGGACCACGTTACCTCAAGCCACGATGGATGCGGAAACAGTTATGACAAACCACTCAATTAAGGAAGCAAATCTCACGGGCCTAACAACTCTACATCGGACGTCCACCATGCTTCCGATCGAAGGGTTGAGGACTAATCTGATAGGGAGCCAAACATCAGTAGTCTGATGCCTAGTGCTGCCCAAAGTTAAACTACTAGTAGCAGTTCATAGGCTGAAGCTGCCTGGTTCTTGAAGTATTGGAGGCGGTTTGAAACCGCCTCTATTAGTACGAATATTAGTGGCACTTGCCTACAAGTGGAATGACCGCCACATGGGTGTGTTTGGTAATCGCCTCCAAAGCCCTATTTTATACTAGTGGACCTTAGTACAACTCCAAAGCGTCGATGTTGTCTTGACGACTCGTAACATACACAAAACCTAACTGAAAAAAGAAAAAGATCCCTACCGCCGACGGAGAGTCGGGGTCCGCCGCACCTCCAATGCCCATATGGCCACCTGAGACGAGGCGGGCCGGTGGCGAGGCTAGCGATAGGCGTGGGCGGCTAGATCTCAGGAGATCGAATATGAGAGGGAGCGGGAGTGGAATGGTGGGTAAAGATAGCGATGGGTCGTGGTCCCCAGCACCTCCAAGGCCCGTATGGCCAATGAAGGTTTGGTGGGTCAACAACAACACCGATGAGAGGCGTGCGTGGCTGGATATGAGGAGACCAGATCTGAGAGGGAGGCGAAAGGAAGAGATGGTTAAGCAATAATTTCTAGGTCAAAGAGAATAACACCGTCTACAGGATGAAAATAAAAAATTCACAGGGGTGATCCCTCCAGATAGCACTAATACTTCAAGCTCAACTGATTTATAACATCTGCAAAACAAAAACAATTGTCGCATCAGCATCATTCTCTTATTATTGAAAATCATATTATTCGACTCATATTGAATAATAGTTGCTACAACACACCTAACACTACCATACGAACAGGCCCAATTACAACAACGACTTGCGTCATTTCCTATTTTGTTTGTTCTCTACTGGTTTTTCTATGGTTTTCTTCTAGATTCCCCCTTTTTATTTTCTATCCAATTTCTTTATGGTTTTCTTTGTTTCACTTTTCTGTTTTCTAATTCCAAACATTTTCATAATTTTAAAGTACCGATCCATCGCTATCTTTATACGGGCCTTGGAGGTGCATGCATTATATAAGGAAAGTACCGATTTGGTTTAGATTATTTCAAGTTACTCTATGTATGTTATTTTTTTTTGAGGGAATGAGTAGGACAAGTAAAGAAAAATGCCGATTTGGTTATATTATTCTAAATTACTCTATGTATTTTGATTTTTATTTTGTGCAGCAACGGTTTAGATTACGAAAATCAACAAAACCCGAAAAAAATAAAACGTAGAAAGAAGATGAGGCAAACGTACCAACTCCTAGAGACGCGTGGCACAAACCATAGGATAAGATCTCCCATTTTGTACCACCATAGGTGTAGGGAATCCTATATACCTAAGAAGTTCACCCCCACTACTTTATTTATCTACACATGCAAGCTGTCCACATCAGCAAAAGTGCCACATCAGCAATTTTTGCCGTGCATGATGCTAGGTAGTGCCTTCAGTTACCAGCGTACAGATTAGCCCTTTCGTTTCCAGCGGTAAACCAAGCAACCACACCTTTCTCTCTCCCTTGAAAAGAGAAAAACCAATTGAGTCCTCTCGCCACCCATCAAAGCCCTCCTTCAGAAATCGTATCGTATCCCTGTATACAGTACAGCGCGGCGGCTGGGATCCCATCTTTGCGTCAGCCGCTCCTCCGGCACGACGGCCGGTCCAGCTCGCCTCCCCGGAACTCCGGGAATCCTGCGGGCTGATTCCCTTCTTGTGTGGTGCGTGCGTTGTTGAGATGGTGTCGACGATGTCCTGGTCCTCCCCTCCTCCCTCTGTCTCTCTTCCGGTCCAGTTATCTCTGGTGCTGCTCCTCCACCGGCCGTCTGCCCCGCGCAACCCAGCCGCAGCCTCTACATGCGTCCACATAGGCATCGCCTACCTCTCCCGGCCAGCCGCACAACCGCCAGCAACCCACATCGGAAGCGGCGTGACGACACTGCGGCTACCTCGCCACAACCCCTAGCCATCGCACGCCTCCAACCACCGTGCAGAGACGACTACACACAGCAGGTAAGTTGTGTTTTTTCCTTTTGACTATTATTACTACCAGATCGAAGCGTTGTGCAAAGTGCAATGAAGAGCCCTTCGAGAGTAATCAAGATTCGTTCGTTAGTGTCACAATTTCTCTTCCGATTCTTATAATCCCTTTATTCCTCCGCAAATTTTTTTCATCTGTTTTCTAAGATGGCTCCGTGCACATGCCTGTCTTGATTTAGCAGTAGGCCACACACCGGGTGGAAGACGGCAATTCCTACCTCTACTAACCCATGGATGTAAGGGATGATGCTTCTTCCTGTGTTTGAGCTCTAATCCTCATTGTTGCATTGTAATTGCATCCCCTTCCCTTACTGTTGTTCATCAGAATGTTCTAATCTACCTGACTCTTGATTTCTGTTCATCCTTTTGGCAGTCGGCAATTCTACCCCATAGAAGTACACACTTACTTTTGACAGTTTGCAGTTTTACTGTTTTATTCTTCTGCCAATTTAGCACTGCATATTGTATCGTTGTATGATGAGATAGTTCGTTCAAGATTCCTTATGGTTAATGTAGTCACTTTGTGATTATCTTTATACTATAATCTGGATGTTATAGCAATAACATGATTTGATCATTTATGCTTGCAGGTATACATGCACTGTAGACATTCTTTTATATTTTACCCAAATCAGTATGACCACAGAGAACACAATATGGTCTCAGAGAACACTGAAAGTTGACAACCTTCTCGGCTCTTGAATCAGTATCTCGCGTATCATATGACTGGTGAAGATTTTGTGTACTCTTGAATCCGGATAATCTCTATCATTGCAAAACTTCGGTCACATTCAGGTTTGTCGCTTAAATTTCTCATGCACTTTGTTTTAATTTCCAAACATACATAGTTCACTTATCACCCCTTTGGTTATATTGTCATAGGATAGTCACAGACCCATCACAGTTGAGAGAAGACATAAGAAGTTGGTGGCTTAAATATGAATAACATAAACGATGTCAATCATATATAATGTGTTTCTGACAAATTAAGCGTATTTGCCAATTTTTTCATTTGAGTCGTAAGTACATGTTCAAAATTCATATAGCAACGATTTATCCTTTAATATTTTCTAAACTATGATAAGTTATCAATAGCAACCAAGTAATATAGGCAAACTGACGCCTGATCAAGAGGGAAGCGAGACCTTACCTGATTGTGGCAGTTCTATAAAGAGAACATGAAACATCAAATTTATACAAATAGTTGGACAACTGCAACTAAGTAGAACGAAGTGATTAATCACATCAGCGGATAAGCTTTTTCATCATGAATTCCCAGGATTGCATTTTCCATGCTAGCTATTAATTCCATGGACAATGCTACCTGCCAATACAAGCCTTCACGGAATAATAGTGTGAAAAAAACTAAGTGCAATCATACTATAAAAAAATTCAGAGATGCGAGATGATCTCTCAATTCACCCTTACACTTTACTATGTTAAGCCAACTATTGGCTTTGGTTTTTGTAAAATGAGTTTGGCAGATCCATGCATGGATAAACACTCACCATGCATTATGTTATGCTACTTATATGTAATGGATATTCCAAAACTATACAGTAATGAAATACAGTAAATTATATTATTTTCAGTTTCAATTATCATTTTATTAATCCAATGTTCATATTTGTTACAACCAAACATCATCTCAATATATTGCAATCAGTTCCCGCAGCAACGCGCGGGGTATCATCTAGTTAGAAGAAAGGCTAAGCGGGAGCTATATCTCGCTCAACGCGAGATGAAAGAAAGTCTCGCCTGTAGGATTCCTTGTGAGCTACAGTACTGGCCAAGCCCATATTTGTGCATACCTCGCTCGCTCGCTGCCTGTTCGTTGTTGCTTTGGTTTCCTTTGTTTTTTCCTTTCTTTTCGTTTTTTCTTCTGGGTTCTTGTTTCTTCATCGATTTTTGAGGTTTTCTGTTTTTTTCTAAGTTTTTAACGGATTTTTTGTTTCTTTTTCGTTTTTTACCAGTTTGTTTCTTTTTCCTCCTTTTTCTTTGTTTTTTTTTGTTTCTTTCTCCTTTTCAATTTTTTTCTTTTGTTTCCTATTTTCATTATTTTTCTTCCATTTTCTTTGTTTTTTTTCTAGGTTTTCATCGGTCTTCTTCAATTTTCCTTTTTTCTCGGTTTTCACTCTTTTCATTCTTTTGCACTGGTTTTAATTGGTTTTCTTGTTTTATTGTTTCTTTAGTTGATTTTCATTGAATTTTTCTTTTTCCTTCCATATAGAACAGGAATATACTTGTATAATTGTTTAACATTTTTACCTATTACACGAAGTATTTTTCATATATATCAGAAACATTTTTCCTGTACACATTGAAAAAATTTCAGATATATAATTAACAATTTTTTTCAAACATATATTTTGATGTCAACCTTTTACATACACATTCAACATTTTTCTTATACATCACGATCATTTTTTATATACAAGTTTAACATTTTGCAAATACATGATCAATATCTTTGAAAACTTATTTTTTTTATGTCTACCTTATTCCATACACATTATGCAATTTTGGTATACACCTTTACATTTTTTATACAGCATGAACATTTTTTATATACACATTTAGCATTTTCCAAATACGTGATTAACATTTTTGAATATATATATTTTTTGATGTCTAGTTTTTTACACACACATTGTACATATTTTTTATATATCGGGAACATTTTTTATATACACATTTAACAATTTTCAAATACATGATTATTTTTTGCGAACCAACCTGTGGTTGGATGGTTAGAGGGACAGTGGTATCTTCAGCCCATCAGGGTTCAAGTCCTGGTGCTCGTATTATTCCTGGATTTATTTCAGGATTTTTGGCGATACGCTTTCAGTGGGAGCAGACGTTCCCGTCGACGACGAGGCGCCTACGATGACTTCGTAAATCTCAAGATGATATGCCGGCTCAGTCTCTCGAAGGTGCTCATAGGGGTAGGGTGTGCGTGTGTGCGTTCATAGGGTTGAGTGTATGCGCGTATGTATGAGCGCTTGCGTCTGTACCGTGTTAAAAAAATACATGATTAATTTTTTTCGAACATTTATTTTTTGATGTATAGTTTTCCCATTAACATTGTACATTTTGGTATACATCAGGAACATTTTTTATATACACATTTAACATTATTAAATTTTTTTCATATATACCGGCTCAGTCTCTCGAAGGTGCTCATAGGGGTAGGGTGTGCGTGTGTGCGTTCATAGGGTTGAGTGTGTGCGCGTATGTATGAGCGCTTGCGTCTATACTGTGTTAAAAAAATACATGATTAATTTTTTTCAAACATTTATTTGTTGATGTATAGTTTTCCCATTAACATTGTACATTTTGGTATACGTCAGGAACATTTTTTATATACACATTTAACATTTTTTTTTTCATATATATGTTTTGATGTTTTTTCATACATATTATACATTTTTATACATTGAAAACTTTTTTCTGTACACATTTAACATTTTTCTAATGCGTGAGCGAGGCTGCGAAGTTAGGAGTCGAACACGAGCGTAGCTGGTTCAGGCTTACCAGAGGCATGGTATTAACCAACCTGGCACCCTTCATCTTATGATTAGAAACAAACTAGATAGCTTTTATACCTTTACACTTCTCAAAGAAAAACTTGCAAGTAATAAAAATATCGCTTGTCGTTGCCCCCCACTTGATCCTATGTACTACTACTTTTACAAGTAGTACCATTTGGAGATTTTTGATGGATGAAAGTCTAATGTATCCGGCTACGTTATCTCACGAGGACAAAACTTCGGGCCTTTTTTTATCTGCTAATCTTGATCAATCGGGGATTGATCAGGTTAAAAACATTTTCTCTCTCATAACACGGTAATACATGCATCGCAGACCTGATAACTTAGGTACAAACACGCTCCTTTTCTACCCAATTAGTTTATGTTTGTTCTAATTAAAAAAAGAACGGAACAAGTTTTTTATTTTTGCAGGCCAATCGGCCCAACGGTATCCAATCAATGTAGTTGGCAGAACAAAGGAAACAGGAATGAGAGATAAGAAAATAATCTAAGTACCGAGAGGAAAATAGAGCTCGACCTAAAAGAAAAAGAGGAGACTGACTCTGACCTTTCAAAGCCCTATCTCATCTGGTTGATAGTAGAAGGTACGTACGATGATACCATGGACATATATATTTTCTCATTTTCTATTGAATCGGATTCTAAAATCATTGCTTAAAGTGGAAACCCGCATAAAAGAGGACTCCACCTATAGACATTAAGGATAAAAGACGTACATGGAACCAATGATACCAAAAAAAGAATCAAATATGAGGAGAACTGGGTGCATTGGTAAACGGCTCCGCCCGCGGTGCTTTCAGATTACGGTATGGATCAAAGAAACCCTTTGCACAGCTATACCCTAACAGACTATCAAACTCATGATAACTTTGACCCGAGGAATTTTTTTATTGAAAACATACCCTGGCCACTTCTGTGTAAATAGATGATAATTTACATATCATGAACCTGATAACTCACGTACAAACACCATGGTAACATTTGACCCGGTAAAAAAGTTGTTAAAAAATATACGCCCGATAACTCTCTGTAAATAACATGATAATATACGCACATCAGAGCTGATAACTCACGTACAAGCACCGCGGTAATTTGTTGACCCGAAGAAAAAAGTTGTTGGAAAACATACCCTGATTTTTTGTACAGAAGTTATCGGGCGGTGTTCATCCGGAAGTTATCAGATCTACGGTGCATATACTCCAATGCTATTTTACACAAAAATTACATGGGTATGTTTTTCAAGCGCCCCCCCCCCCCCACCGCCATAACTTGTGTATAAATAGCCCACCGATAACTTCTCTATAAATAACATGGTAATAAAAGAACCACAAACATGATAACTTGGTACAAACACCGTGTATTTTTGCCCATGAAAAAAAAGGTTGAATACACACCCCCGGTAATTCCTATATAAGTATCATGGTAATATAAGCACCACAAACCTGATAACTTAGGTATAAACACCACGGTAACTTTCGACCCAAAATAAAAAGTTGTTGAAACATAACCCGGTTACTTCTATGCAAATAGCACGGTAATATATGCACCGCTGACCTGTTAACTTAGGTACAAATACCATGGTAACTTTGACCCGGGGGAAAGAAGTCGTTGAAACCACACCCTCGGTCACTTCTGCATAAATAACATGGTAATATACATATAACATAACTGATAACTTACGGTAACTTTTGACCAAAAAAGTGATCAAAACATGCCAACAAGAGATCTAGTTTCGAAGTTCTCACTATGCCGGATTTATTTATGTGAAAACGATTTTTCAATCAGAAATGATAGTTTGAGCTATAAAACATTTTAAAGTTTCAAAATAGTGAGAATCTACAACGACATCAACTTTCCTGTGCTCTAGTGCATTTGCATGTGGAGAGAATGTTGGAGGAGCCATTTTTATCCCCCGATAATTTCTATGTAAACAGGATGGTATAACTGAGGTAACGGAGACGTGATAACTTAGCCTAGGTCTGGTAACTTTTGGCCCGAAAAAAAAAGTCGTCGAAACATATCAACATGGGATCTAGTTTTGAAGGTCTCGTCGCGACGAATCTTTTTATGTGAAAACGGTTTTCCAATCGGACCAGCGGTTTGAGCTACAAAACGTTTTGAAGTTTCATTTTTAAAGGAATCTTTGCCGACATCACTTTTTCATTTTACCTGCATGGATGCATTGTTAATTGGGTTGAAGATGTGAAATTGGGTTGAAGACGTGAGCTCCATGCAGAAAAAGAAGAGATGAGTGCGTCCGCTACATACGAGAGGTGTTCGGATCTGTTACTAACAGTCCTTTCATAATAGATATTTTTAGAATATTTTGAAATACAAGCAAAAGTAAAAAATAAAACAAAAAACGGAATGCAAAAATGTAAAAAAAAGGAATTTAAAAAAGGCTTTGAAGGCCTGTCCGCGCTGGGCCGGCCCAATCGGGCGTATGCTTGAAGCGAGACGTCCTTCTGTCTCGCATCACGCGAGACATAGAGGCGCCCGTATGGCTACGCTGGACTAGTTTTTCTTAAAGGTATTTTGGGCTGACTAGACTGGCCCTTAAGTAACTGCACGGTCCACCGTCCAATTAAAAAAGGTTAATGGGCCAAAGATGAAAGGAAGATCTAATTGTTCTCCAATATCAAAAACAGAAAACGTCGGCTCGTGCCACCAGGATTTCTCCTCTCCTTTTTTTCCATTTTATTTACCGGAGCAACTGTAACTCGTCGTAAGAGCATCTACAGCCGGAATCCTCAAACGCCCTCTATACGTCCGGGCGGACGGCCCAATTGGTGATCGATCACAAAATCGTGATCAAGTCGGGCTTCTCAAACAAGCCCTATACGTCCGGGCTGACCGGCACCCCCCATATCCAGCCCATATCTAAGGGATATCAAGAGGCCCAGACGCGCCCGGGCGCGTTCACCACGTTGGACTGACACCCGGGACCCACGCGTACACCCGTGTTTACCAAGCGGTCCGATGAGGACGCCGCTCCTGCGCGCCTCCCGAGGGGTCAAATCCGGCTCTTTAAGCCGGATGGTGACCCCCAACACTAGCCAATCTCATTCTTCTTCCCTCCGCGCTGGCACCCCATCACGCGCAGCTTGGAGCTCTAGTAGCCATGGCCCGACAGCGGATCACCACCTACGCCATGCTCACTCTGGGGCGACGGTTGCACCTCCTAGAGTAGATCCAGGCCTGGCATGCCACTCGGATACAGTCGGCGTGCCTTCAGACTCTCCAGAGAAGGATAAGGAGGAGTAGGCGCCGGACACGGACATGGAGGAGGAGGAGGAGGAAGAGGAGGAAGGCGAGGCGGATCCGTCACCTCCGACTGTCGGATTCGGCATGGGCGATGTGCAAGAGAGTTCGAGGTTGTCCAAGTGGAGGAGGCGACGGAGCAGCAGGCCTTCCTCGACTCCATCTAGTCGGAGGTGGAGGCGAACCGCCGCTTCCTCCGCGAGGCGCAGGCGGAGCGCGATGAACTCTTCACGGACATGGAGTCCAACGAGGAGCCGGAGTTGCGGGCAACGACCAACGACCTGGAGGCCGGCCCGTCCGACACTGCCGGCAAGGAGGTCGTCTACATCTTCGGCAAGGAGTAGTGGTAGGCTAGTTTCTAGCTACTAGTACGTAGTTTTGGGGAATCTCCAAAGCAGACCCTCAAACTGCCCGCATCCGTCCGGGCCGCACGGTCCGGACGAGTTTTGCGTCCAATGCGGGCCTCTATCGGTCCGCCAACCGGTCCGGACGCACTTTTTCCCGCAAATTGGAAGCAAACTGAGGGGGGGGGCTTTGCGGGAGTCCGTACAGCATCCACGAAGGACTCCGACACCCTCCGCCCACTCAAATCCCCATCCTAGTCTCATTTTATTCCACTCCGCCCCTGCTCCCCTTGCTTTGCATTCGCGCCCTTCTCCTCCGTCCTCACCGCTGTACCTCTCAAGCTGCTACATGGGCATTGCAGAACGTCCGCAACCACCACCCACGCGCCCGCTCGCCTTGTACTATGGCGCTGTCCACCCAGGATCTATCCGCAGCCAGGTACCCTCCGCCCCCTGTTGACGACGTCCATGGCGGTCACCACGCCCAGCAGGTGTTCGGTCAAATGCCATTGAGCTTACTTTCAAACTTCATGTCTTTTTTAGAGTACGAAGGATGCTGGGGGTACTTGAACATGGAGGATGTGTTGTTGTGCGATGCGTGGTTGGCCGTATCCGCAGATTTCGTAGGCAGGAGAAGAAGGGATCTCTTCTGGCAGCGCGTGCGCGATTCGTTTCATGCGTGAAAGCACATTGCGCCCTACTACATGCACATCATCCATGAACGCAATGTGAAGTCGTTAGCGTATCGATGGTACACCATCCAGACCACTGTTGCCAAGTTTTGTGGCGCAGCTGATCGACTGGAGGCAAGGTGGCCATTGCACGCGACAGTCGTGGATATCGTAAGTTTTGCTTCTTCTTGCTCAACTTGTGGATTGATTTATTCATTCACTCAATGTTGTTGTACATATTGTGTAGCGTGTACGCACTGCCGTGATGTACCACAGGATAAAGGGACGACCATTTACGCACATACACTATTGGATGAAGCTCAAGGGGCAATATGTGTGGGACGACATGATCCGTTCATGAAAAACTTGTTGAACATCTGGTTAATCTCATTGAATTTGAACTATTTCTCGTCGAATTTGAACTATTGTTGTACTAGACTTATTTGCATGCTATGCATGGATGATTTGTGCTATTTTTATCCGAACTTTGATGAATTCTGTCGTGTTTGATGAAGTCCTCCCGGTTAGTTGAAATGCGGTTTGAAATGTGTGCGGATAGCGTTGTATGGCCGGCTCCCGCATCCATGTCCGCGGACTGGCCCCCCCTGTCCGCGAACGGATGCAGTGTCCGGTTTGGGGGTCAGCATTGGAGATGCCCATAGTGAAAGATCTTCGTGAGAGTTCCTCTCTCCAGATTCGGTGGTTATCTTTAACGGTGTGATGCAACTACAGACAATGGCTTTATGCAGAGGGTATGGTTGTGCAGCATCGGCGGTCGGTTTTCTAGCCGAACACATGCACTACAAAAAAAACACTTCCATGATGATACGTCTTTGTCAGAGTAGGTCAAGTTTTCTATCATGCATGTACATCCGTGACAATTTTATGACAGAATCAAGATAGTCATACCTGTGCTGTCGTAGAAGTGTTCCATGACAATACTGAAATTATCATCACGGAAGTGTCCACTTCCATGACGAAAAATGTCGCGTCATGGAAGTGTTTTCGTCAAGGGTGACCAACACGTGGCTTCCACCGTGACGGGTCGCCGTTAAGCTATCGGGTCCGGTTTTGGATCCGATAACCCGTTAACAGCCCTGACCAATGAGGATTTTCCACGTGTAAAATTCTCATTGGTCGAAGGAACCACGTGTCAACTGGGCGTCGCGACAGATGTCATTCCTCCAATGGATGAGACGGGCCTATGGAAATGTCACACGTGGCACGGCCCAACAGTGGCCCATTTAGGTTTAACAGGCCGACCCAGTCAAAGGCCCATAAGATTTACTCAGGTACTAGTGGGCCGGCCCACTAGCGGCCTGCTTAAACATGGCCCATTTACGGTCCACCGCCAGATCGGGCCCGTTAATTGTTCGCTCAGTCTTTGGGCCCCATTACGGCCCAGTGAGTTTTCGGCCCGTTAAAGGCCCGATGTAGAAATGGGCCCATTTCATCCCGGTGTGCCTTTCGGCCTGTTAATGGCACGTGCTACACATGGGCCATATATGGTCCGACGCGACATTCGGCCCCTTAACGGCCCGTGATCTCGGTGGCAAAATTTTAGCCCAACCTGACTTTGGGCATGTTTAAGGTCTGTCGTACAATTCGGCCCGTTGGTCCTCTACTAAGCTTTCGGCCTACTAAAGGCCCATGATATGATTGGGCCAACCAAAGCCCGAGATATGTTTCGGCCTGGTAGCGGCCCGTCATGTAACTGGGCCAATAATGGTCCGAGGTATATTTCAGCCTGCTAAAGGCCCGTGGCCGACTCATGAAAATTGAGGCCCAACAAGCTTTTCGGCCTGCTAAAGGCCCATGCAGTCTTCTGGGCCATAACAGGCCAGAAGAATATTCAGCTTGTTAATGGCCCGAAGCTACATGGGCCCAACTAAAGTTTGGGCCCACTAGAAGCACATGTGAGTTATGGGCCTGGGCATCCCGTGTCCATGAAGGGCCATTACGGCAGGTCCGCGCAGGCCGGAGTAAAGCCTGTTGCGTGGAACCCATTAATGGCCCACTGAAATGCAGGCCCGTTAGAGGCGCATGTTTCGGCCCGTTCGCCTGAATCAGATTTTCACCCTTTTTTCTGATAGCGAATGATGACATATACGGTAACTACGAATTAAGAACAAACCTACACTATACAATAAAGAAATTATGGCATAGTAACTTAGAATAAACCTACACTATACAATAAAGGAATTAGGGCATATTACATCCACTGGGCATCAAAGTTCGCCACCAGTGATCATAAAGCGCAACCAAGAAGCAGATTACAAAACCTGGGCGTCCAAGGCCCTGCCATTGCAGCGCAACAAAATAATACTGAACCAAAACCACTTGAACACACTTCAAGAAACATTAGCCTTGCGCGGGAGGTGCTGCGCAAGCAGCTAAGCAAGGCAGTGAGAATGGCCTAGCATGTCGGCCATATCTTCCAGCTCTAGCTGTTTAGCAATGAGGTTCTCATTGGAGTTCTCTGCGATCTTCCTTAGAGATTGGACTTCAAGTAGAAGTTGAGTTGCACTATGCCTTTCTGCTTGCAGATGAGACTGAAGAAGTCGAACTGATTTAGGCAGCGACATCTGTGAGCTTGTGTGACTGCTAGTTTCAAGTAACTTGAACACTGCATCAAGACATGACTTTGGGGTTGTCTCACTATCTTCAAGATGTTTTGCCTTCTTTGCTGCAATATACGTTGGGTTTGTCTCAGAGTCTTCAGCAGACTTGTGCGTGCCATCAGGCATATCACCCTGAAACAACAAGACAGATGACAGGTTTTGCACGTATATAAACAAAGATGGTAACTGCGCTATCAATTCCATCCAGTTTCATATTACAAAATAAAGAGACGATTCAAAATGTCAAGAGCATAATTTGGCATTGTTCATAATGCGGTGAGCTACACCACACTACTGGATTATAGATCAACAACACAAGCATTGATGCAGGGCAAAAGAAAATCATTGTATCTCTTTTCGTTAACGTGCATGCCATGTTCATATCATCAGCCAGATCAGTTAAGACAAAGCAGGAAATGACAAGGTGCAAATGTGGGCAGCTTCACCACACACTGGATTACAGATCAACAACACAAGCATACATGTAGGGCTAAAGAAAATCAATGGATCTGTATTGAATAATGTGCATGGTATGAATAAGGAATTTGGTTTCACGACTAAAACTTGAAACTTGTAGTTGTTGCGAACATGCATTTTGATAGAAACAGCAAACTAAACAGCAGTTGATGATAGGGAGTATGAGCAAATTAAACAGCAGTTGAGGAGAAAGGCTTTAGAAGGACGGACTTACATTAACAGTTAACACTGTCTCTATAATGTCCTTCTCCATGTCAAGGGAGGGATAACTCAAGAATTTCAGCACAGAAACTTCTTCATAAGCATTGCCTGTACTCTACATTTTATAGAGATTAATTATTGATATGATAATACTGGAAGGGATAGAGGATAATGAAGATAAGATGCACAGTGATGCTACATAATCAACTACCTATCCTTGTAAGTACAGCGTTACAGTACAAAATGTACTGACAAGAGCAATGGGTTAATTTCTGCACTGGCATTGTCTGTGTATTCAACTTTTTGGTAAGATTAAGTATAGATCTGATAATTTTTAGGAAATGGTGGGCGAGGGAGACAAGATGAAGAGTAATGCAACACAATGAACTACTCACTCCGTCCCATAATATAAGTGTTTTGTACACTAGGGTAGTGTACAAAACGCTCTTATATTATGGGACGGATGGAGTTGCTGTTAATGTAAGTACAGTGATACAAGACGTTCGGTCCTTACAAGAGGACTGCAGAGCTAAACTTCTTCAGAAGCATTGGGTTGATTCTAAATTTATGTAAGAGTCAATACGAATCTTATAATGTCCACCAAATGGAGGATAAGGAGGCTAACATGTGTAGTGATGCTACATAATCAACCAGCTATGAAAGTAAGTATGGTGATACAGGGCAAGAGGTACTCACAAGAGCAATGCAGTGTGCAGTACAGTTGTGAGATCCTGTGGTCCCTTGAGGATGGATATTCTCCTGCAAACAATTTTCATACAAGTGAGATGGTAAGGCACATGCAGAAATGTAGTTCAAATTGTGATGTGATATCATAGACAGTACCTTACGCTGCAGACGAGACCAGTGTGTAACAAGCTTATTCCAGTCACTGTCTAGTAAATGAAGCACCAGAGACTTTACAAAAATTTTGTTTAGAGGCTTGCCATCGAAGTGTGCTTGCCTCAGGTAGCAGCGATACTTCCTCAAAGCGTGCTTGAAAAGCGCAACCAAGCTTTGTTCGTCTTGACTATCCAGTTTGGTCCTCGCCTATTTAAATGAATGAAATCTTTTGAGTTCTGTCAGCAGAAACATAGGCACTAATTACCATGAATAACATTAGTACATTACTTACACATAAGTTGCGGAGGAAGATTGGAAATTGTTGTTTGTCTGTAGTATAATCTTTCCATGAAGGAAAGATGCGCACAAAGTTCCTGACAACAATAAAAGCTTCGTGTTCTAAACTGGGAAGAAGTGGAACAGGGGTCCTATTTGCTGCAATTGGGGCTCTCTCCAGTTCGAAAAGGGATTTGGCAACTGTAGTTGGTGTACTCTTTGCTGGAATGGGGGTTTTGCGTCGTAGAGCTGGTGCTATGTCATCTGGAATCGTCATACTTTTTGCTGCATATGGGGTCTGTTGAGTTGGGGCATCTGAGATGGCCAGTGGGGTAGGGGTAGAGTCTGCTAGATTTGGGGTTGTGTTTTGTGGGCCTGGTGATATTGCCACTACACCTAATGGGCTATTTGATTTATCAGGTGTCACTACCTTTTCCAAATACTTTGTTCGTGCTCCATCGCGATCAGCAATTGCCCTCTTCCTTTTGAACGTCTGATACACAAGAACATCATTTGAATGGAGAAATATGGTATGGTGACAGATGGAATATGTACTAAAAATGGATAGGCCTGGCATATTCACATATATGATGTGTAAACTAAGCAAATGGCGGTGTAACAAAGTAGAAGCAATGCAAAGCATCATTTGCAAGATATGTGCGACCAATATAACCTTGCCAAGTTAGAGCAAGCACCTTGATGGGTGAATAAGATAGGGAATCTGCCTCTGACTCCTCCACTAGGAAGCTACATTGACTTAGGTCTCCCTCTAGCTCAGAATCATTGTTAGGATCATATTCTGAACACGAATCTGCAGGTGGAGAGCGTGTGCATTCCATTGCATCCAGACTGGATCTCAGTCCCTTAACGCCAAGTTTGATAGCCATGTCATTGTTCTGCTTTATTCTTCTCATGCCCCCAAGCTCATAATCATTATGATGATGTTCAGTATCTGAGATTCACAAAAACATAAAAAGTAGTCAGATTATCTTTGGAATGCATTGCGGATTCTACTCTAATAATGTCTCCCTACAAACCCCTGCGTATACAAAGTTCATCCCCCAACCGTGCTGACCAGACCACACATAGAAATACAAACCTCTTATGTCTCTATAAGGGGCGGGCACACATTTCAAAACTGAAGTAGGAACATTAGCATCATATCAAATTCGTATTTGAACAAATAAACTTCGGAATTATGAGTGGCATAATGTTTAGCTTCAAGGGTGGAGTACTGGTAGTGCGACACAAAGCACGTAGGCAGATTGTATTCCATGTAAAATATCGTAGTCTATGTAAAAGGTGGATATAACACTTTTCTTTCTATACAATGCAGTGTTCGTTGCCCACACATGATGGAAGAGATCACACAGAGAAATACTATTCACTCATGTCTGCGGTTCCAGGATTTTGAAACAGGGTGGTCCACCCTAAAAAAATATTGACAACAAATATGACAAGGCAAGCATAAAGCTAGTGAATCAATCATTACTTGTGAGCTTACTAGCACAAGTATGCAGAATCGTAACTGCAGTAAGAGACCATCCAAAATCTGAATCAAGAAGTTGGGCTAGCACTTATTGTTTGCAATTAATCGAAGTGAATAATTGGATATCATATCGAATGAGTAACAAAGACTAGTAAAATTGTCAACAAACCTGGCCTGTGGTAGTAATCTGGGTCAATGTCACTATGACCAACAATCAACATGACTAGTGTTTGTTCCTAGGCGAGGAATTTTGAAACCCTGTCAACTCTACAGGTGCTAAAGATTACTGAAACATCTGAACCATTAAATGTAGGTAGCACTCAATACACAACAAACCCTAATGAGAGTCCCGCCTAATGAGTGATGAATCAATTAGAAAATGGGTGATGGGAAGTGGCTGCTGAGTGTTGAGGACGGCGTATCTCAGGATAAATCGGGTTGGCTGAGTGGGTGCTGCACGCCTGAGCCCTGAGCGGACTGGGAAGCTGGGCAAGCCGGCGCGGCCGGGCAGCGGTGACGCTGTTGGGCGAGCGGTTCCTGACCTCCTGTTAGTCCGGCGTCTCATCCTAAAGTCATGGCGTCCGGCGACGGCAAGTCGCCAGCGAGGCAAGTGGCTGGCGGCGAGTAGAGATCGGAAGCGGAGCAGAACAGAGGGGAATCGGGGTCTGGAGGCATTGGTTTTTTTTTTTTTTTAGCAAAGGCATTGGCTGGCTGACCATGTTCTAATCTCTTATGGTATACAGGCCGACCCAAAATCCCAAGGTGGGCCACGGCCCACGCTGGCCACCCTGTAGATCTGCCCCAGCGGCGCACATGCATTTCGAAATTAAATTAGGAACACTTAGCTGACCAATTAAACGACTCTGTTTTACTAATATCAGCATCATATCAGATTCATATTTGAACAACTAAGCTTGTTTAGCTTGATGGGTGGAGCTTTGCTATTATGACATGAAGCACGTAGGCTGATCGTATAGTGATCATAAAAGGGGGGAAACCCTAAGCATGATAAATTAAACCCTATTATGACCGTGCCATGGCAGATCTGAAGCTGCAAACCGCACAAAGGCTACTTAGCAACCAATGTTTGCGTTGAACTAACAACTAAGATTCTAAGAACTGAAAAGAAAGTATAGTAAACAAGTGACGATCTATTTTCTGGTTGAGATCAAAAAGTTGAGCAGATATGAAAGAGTACCACCTCTCTTGCAGCGCCGTGTAGGCATCGGGGGTGCGATGGCTGTCGGTGGCGTGGAAGCAGATCTGCGACAGTAGACGGAGGCATCGGGGGATAAGTCCTGTTACGGTGCACGAGAAGGTCGTCGGAGCGGCCCCAACAAGGTGGACGGCGGTGCGGATGAAGCGAGAGGACGCGATGCAAGGCTCCTAGTCCGGCGTCGTGGATGAGGAACGTCGATCTCTTGCAGTGGACGACGCGGTCTGGGTAGGCGCTCCGGCATGGTGGAGGAGGGCAGCGATGGATGGGGTGGCGGACGGAGGAGGCTGGTGTGGAGATGGTGTTCTGTCACCGACGGTGTATGAATGGGAAAATGGAGGGAGAGGGGTCGGGGGGACCATGTCTTTGGGACGCGGCGCTTGTCTGAAATGTGGGGAAGTTACCAACTTAGCCCCCGTATAAAATTTCGGATGTCTCGTCGGTTGGGGATTGGACGGTAATCTCGCATCTCTCCAATATTCGCCGAGAGCGATTTCGGGCGAGGAGAGGGTGTTTTGGTGCCCACGGTTGGCGCCCACGGTGTATGAACGGGGCTGACAGGTAGGGCGGTTGTGTCACGTATGAGTGAAGTTACAAACCTGTCCCTACTTAAAATATTTGCCTAGATCGATTTCGGCCGAGGAGAGTTTGTTTTGCCGCCCACCGTGTATGAATGGGGAAATGGAGGGGGAGAGAGAGGTCTTTGGGACGAGCTTGAATCAAATGTGTTTTGCCGCCCACATTTGGCGCCCACCGTGTCTGAATGGGGTGAGAGGCGGTCGTGTCACGTCTGAGTGAAGTTACAAACCTACCCATATTTAGAGCAGTGGAAATCGGGCCGATAGGTTGTGCGTGTCAGGGGTAGACAGTATTTTCCATCTCCCAAACACTGGTTTCGGGCAGCCGACATGGGAGTGGGTGTTTTGCCGCATCTTTCGAATCTTGGGAGAATAAGCAGTCACGTTTACCCTGGCAACTTGATACATCTTTGTCGTATCTACTTTTCCAAACACTTTTGCTCTTGTTTTGGACTCTAATTTGCATGATTTGAATGAAACTAACCCAGACTGACGCTGTTTTCAGCAGAATTACCATGGTGTTGTTTTTGTGCAGAAATCAAAGTTCTCAGATTTGGATGAAACTTTTTGGAGAATTTTTATGCAATATATAAAAATTATTGGCACAAGAATCAACAGAAGGGGGGCCACCTGCTGCCCACAAGGCAACAGGGCGCGACCCCCCCCTTGGGCGCGCCCTGATGCCTTGTGGGGCCCACAGGCAGCCGTCTGGCCTAATTCCAATGCTATAAATTTTCTTTCCCCGAGAAAAAAAATAAGAGAAGAAGTTTCATCGTGTTTTACGATACGGAGCCGCCGCCACCTCCTGTTCTTCATCGGGAGGGCTGATCTCGAGTCCGTTCGGGGCTCCGGAGAGGGGGATTCGACGCCGTCATCATCATCAACCATCCTCCATCACCAATTTCACGATGCTCACCACTGGGCGTGAGTAATTCCTTCGTAGGCTTGCTGGACGGTGATGGGTTGGATGAGATTTATCATGTAATCGAGTCAATTTGTTAGGGCTTTGATTCCTAGTATCCACTATGTTCTGAGATTGATGTTGCTATGACTTTGCTATGCTTGATGCTTGTCACTAGGGCCCGAGTGCCATGATTTCAGATCTGAACCCTTTATGTTTTCATGAATATATTTGTGTTATTGATCCTATCTTGGAAGTTATATGCACTTATTACGTGTTATGATCCGCATACCCCAAGGTGACAATAATTGGGATTCTTTCCGGTGATTGCCGTAGTTTGAGGAGTTCATGTATTCACTAAGTGCTAATGCTTTGTTCCGGTTCTCTAATAAAAGGAGGCCTTAATATCCCTTAGTTTCCTTAAGGATCCCGCTGCCACGGGAGGGTAGGACAAAAGATGTCATGCAAGTTCTTATTATAAGCACGTATGACTATACATGGAATACATGCCTACATTACATTGATGAATTGGAGCTATTGTGTATCGCCTTAGGTTGTGACTGTTATATGATGAATATCATCCAACATAATTATCATCACCGATCCAATGCCTACGACTTTCTCATATTGGTTTCTGCTAAGTTACTTTGTTACTACTGCTTTACACCTGCTACAAACTGTTACCGTTACTGTTGCCTTTACTATTGTTACTATTGCTACTGCTATCAAAACTATCGTATTACTATGCTACTAAATACTTTGCTGCAGATATTTTATCTCCAGGTGTGGTTGAATTGACAACTCAACTGCTAATACTTGCAAATATTCTTTGGCTCCTCTTGTGTCGAATCAATAAATCTGGGTGAAATACTACCCGCGAAAACTGTTGCGATCCCCTATACTTGTGGGTTATCAAGACCTTTTTCTGGCACCGTTGCTAGGGAGCATAGCTCTTTTGTTGAGTCACTTGGGATTTATATCTGTTGATCACTATGAAGAATCTGAAAGACTCTAAGACCAAGATAGTTCCCTCTAAGACGAGGGGAGGTAAGGAACTGTCATCTAGCTCCGCACTTGATTCGCCTTCTGTCTTGAGTAGGCTTGCGACACCACCACCTGTTATGCATTCTGATATGTCGCAAGTTATTGATGATACTACTTCTTCTATGAATGAAACTATTGATGATGCTAGTACTATGCTTGATAATACTGTGCCACTTGATGAATTCCTTGATGAACAACTTGCTAAAGCTAAAGAAATTGAGAATGTTGAAAATGTTGAAACTTTTGAGAATTATGATTCACCTATTATGCCTAGCTCTGCTACTAGAGTTGACATACCTGAAACATCTGATGAACATGTCTTTGATAGGGAGACAGCTAGGGCTATTCTTGCTTGTAATGATAGAGATGAAGTTAGAAAATTGCTTGCTGAAATGAAAGTAAAATCTATGAGGGAGAGAATGAAATATGATCCTAAGTATGCTACCTCTCCCATATTTGTTACCGATAAGGATTATGAATTCTCTGTCGATCCTGAGTTAATTACTTTGGTTGAATCTGATCCTTTTCATGGCTATGAAACCGAAACTGTTGTGGCACATCTTACTAAATTGAATGACATTGCCACCCTATTTGCTCACGAGAAAAAAATTCGCTATTACTATATTCTTAAGTTGTTTCCTTTTTCATTAAAGGGTGATGCTAAGAAATGGTTTAATACTCTTGCTCCTGGTTGTGTGTGTAGTCCCCAGGATATGATATATTACTTCTCTGAAAAATATTTTCCTGCTCATAAGAAACAAGCTGCCTTGCAGGAAATATTTAACTTTGTGCAAATTGAAGAAGAGAATCTCCCTCAAGCTTGGGGGAGGCATCTCCAATTACTTAATACTTTGCCTGATCATCCTCTTCAGAAAAATGAAATACTTGATATCTTTTATAATGGACTAACCGATGCTTCTAGGGACTACCTAGATAGTTGTGCTAGTTGTGTTTTCAGGGAATGAACTGTTGGACAGGTTGAAGTACTATTGAATAATATATTGAGAAATGCCGATGATTGGACACTTCCTGAACCACCACCTAAGCCAACTCCAAAGAAGAGAGTTATTCTATTCCTCAGTCCAGAAGATATGCAAGGAGCTAAGAAATCTATGAAGGAAAAAGGTATTAAAGCAGAAGATGTTAAGAATTTACCACCTATTGAGGAAATACATGGGCTCGACATCCCGACACAAGTAGTGGAGGTAAATTCTCTCACTAGATTTGATGAAGGTGATATTCCGTATAATAAATCTGCTAGTCAATGCCTGTATGAGTTTGATAATTTCATCATTAAACAGGAACACTTTAATATGTACGTTAGCAATCAACTAAAACGGAATTCCGTCGGGATTGAACGCTTGAGTGATTTGATGTTTAGAACAGCTAATGATGTTAAATGCTTGAGTAAACATGCTTCAATGGTTCAAACTCGGTTAGAACAAATTGCTAAATCACAAAATGATTTGCTTGATGAGATGAATAATAAAAAGAATGACCATGCTATTAGAGTTGTTACTAGAGGAGGTATAATGACTCAGGATCCACTATATCCTGAAGGTCACCCTAAAAGAATTGAACAAGACTCTCAAAGAAATAATATTAATGCACCTAGTCCATCTAAGAAGAAAAAGAAAAAGAAAAATGATAGGACTTTGCATGCTTCTAGTGAACCTGAGATAGAAAAACCTCCTGAGAATCATAATGATGCTTCTATTTCTGATGCTAAGACACAATCTGGTAATGAACATACACCTAGTGATAATGATAATGATAATGATAAGGATAATGATGATGTTCATGTTGATGCTCAACCAGATAATGATGTAGAAATAGAACCTGCTGTTGATCTTGATAACCCACCTCCTAAGAATAAAAGATATGATAAAAGAGACTTTGTTGCTAGAAAACATGGAAAGGAAAGAGAACCATGGGTTCAAAAACCTATGCCTTTTCCTACTAAACCATCTAAAAATAAGGATGATGAAGATTTTGAGCGCTTTGTTGAAATGCTTAGACCTGTCTTTTTGCGCACCCGCTTGATTGATATGTTGAAAATGTCTCCCTATGCTAAATACATGAAAGATATTGTCACAAATAAAAGAAAGATACCTAAAGCTGAAATTTCTACCATGCTTGCAAATTATTCTTTTAAGGGTGGAGTACCTAAAAAGTTAGGAGATCCGGGGATACCTACTATACCATGCTCCATTAAAAGAAATTATGTCAAAACTGCTTTATGTGATTTGGGAGCCGGTGTTAGTGTTATGCCTTTCTCTTTATATAGTAGACTTGATTTGAATAAGCTCACACCCACTGAAATATCTTTGCAAATGGCTGATAAATCAACTGCTATACCTATTGGAATTTGCGAGGATGTGCCTGTTGTTGTTGTTGTTGTTGCGAATGTTACTATTTTAACGGACTTTATTATACTTGATATGCCCGAGGACGACGACATGTCGATTATCCTTGGAAGACCCTTTTTGAATATTGCAGGGGCTATTATTGATTGCAACAGAGGCAAGGTCACTTTTCATGTCAATGGCAATGAGCATACGATTTATTTCCCGAAGAAACAAACTTCAGTGAATGGTATCTATTGTATTGAGAAGGTTTCGACAATCACTATTGGGGGATTCAAATTTCCTCTTCCTACTATCGAAAAGAAATATGAAATTCTTATTGTTGGGGAGATGCATATCCCCGTTGAGGTAACTTAGTGTTATACGAAAATTCTTCGGTTTCATGTCACTCGGAAATAGTTTGTTAATAAGACTTGATCAACCTTATTAATGGATTCTTTCTGAAGGGCATGTGGTCTATGAATTTAGTAAGCACAACTTTCTGTAATCTTAGTTTGCTCTCTGTTATTTTTAGTTTAAATAAAATAAAATGCCATGATTATCCTGTTTTCTGAATTATCTGTGCAATAAAAAATGGCCCAAAAATATAAGTGCTTAGAATGCAATAAAATTTTAACATGATTTTTTCAGGAATATATAAGAATTTTTGGCACTGAAAACAACCCAGGGGGGTGCACCTATTGCCCACAAGGCAACAGGGCGCGGCCACCCCCCAGGGCGTGCCAAGATGCCTTGTGGGTCCCACAGGGACCCACTCACTTATCCATTCAGCCCACTTCATCTCCTACCTCCAGAAAAAAAATCTTTGTAGCTCTCTCTCTCTCTCGTGTTCTTGCTCCCAAAACTGAGATTTTTGATCTCTTTGCTCGGAGCTCTGTTTCCGAAACTGTTTTGAGGGATTGCTCCTTGGTATGTGACTCTCCCATTGCTCCAATTAGTTTTTGCTTTAATGGATTATATTTTGCATAAATTGCTGCTATTGGTGCTACTGAAAATGAGCTTGCATGTCAAATTCTTTTAGTTCTAAGTAGTTTGAATGCTTGATATAGCCTCTAGGCACTTGTATGAGTAGTTACTATCAATCTTGTGAAGTTTTGTTAACATCTTTTTGTGGTCCAAAAATTTTCAGAAATTTGTTCTTAGGAAAATGAACTTTCTTCGGAGGGGTTCTTTGAGTCGGAGCTCCAAGGGTGTCCTTGGGGATGCCCATGACCACGACCTCAACATTCCGCGCAGGACGGAGGTCCGACCGTGCGTGTGGCCGCACAACACCTTCATGAACGAAGCCGGGTTCCGTCAAGAGTTCGCACAATTTGTTGCGAACGCCGGGCTGACCGACTTGCTCGCAGATGAGTGTGACCAGCCCCACATCCTTACAAATTCTTTCATGCAAATTTTTTATTTCATGCCTAGGCTCGACATCCCCATGGTGCGTTTCGATTTATATGCTGAACATCACGAGCTAACGCTAGATGAGTTTTGTGAGATATGCTTGATCCCTTCTGATGGGGATTTGAGGGAGCCTCGGCCTGAGGAGTTCGAGGACTTCCTTCGCACTTTGACTGTGGGGGAATATAGGGGCGTTTCAATAGCCCGTGTTACTAGCTTGCATTTTCCTGCTGTGCACTACTTTGCTTTATTCATAGGGAAATGTTTGACTGCTAGGGAGCAAGGTGGTACGCTCAGTGCCCCTGACCTCGCCATCTTGCGTCGCGCTATTTACGGCAATAACACTTTTAGCTTGGGAGCTATCATTGCACGCCGCTTACACACCAACAGAACTAAGGGTAAAATCCATGGCAGTATTTATGCTTCGCGTCTTGCAAAACGTTTTAATGTTGCTATCCACCCAAATGACTATTTGCTACCCAAGGCTTATTTAGACCAACAGTGCATGATTGATCACCACTTTATTGATGAACCTGAACCTCCTCAATATATTCGTTATAACCTGGTTTTCTACGAGACAACTCGTGATATTATTCCGTTGCCTGCACCTTCTTTGTTTGACTCTCTTGCCAGGAATGGATACACCATCATGCCGGCGGACATCACAGCTTACAGGAACAAGCTAGCAGCAGCGGAGAACGAGGTCCAGCAGTGGGACACTCAGGTGCCTCCACCCCAGTACTATCCTCCCAGTCCTGATGGATACTATGGGTGGTGATGACCAAGCTAGGCCAAAAGCCTAAGCTTAGGGGAGTACGTATTTCTCACCGACATTACATTCATGTTCACACATTCATTTCAGTTGTCAGTGTTCATACTTTTTCATTGTATATCCATGTTAGTTTTATTTTTGCTGTCTTCTTGTGTGTTTGAAAAACTTCAAAAACCCAAAAATATTTCTCGCTTCTTTTTGGTTTTTCTTTCTTGTTTGTTAGTTTGTAGTATTAAAACCCAAAAAGATTTCTCGTTTCTTCTTTTGTTTGTTGGGAGTTCTCCCGTGTAAATAGTTTTTCTTGCTTTTCGTTTTTCTTCTTTAATTCGCTTTCTGCAGAAAAACTAAAAACTCCAAAAATATTTTAGTGTGTTTCTCTGAATTTCTTTTCTTTTCGTCGAGTCGCCATAGGGAGAGGACCACGATGAAAATGTTGAGTGGCTCTCATATGCTTTATTGTTGATCTAACGAAGAGCCAATATTACCTTGTTTTCTCCCTTGAATAAAATGTTTGCAGATTCCAGCTTAGTCCACGGCACACTTGCATTATTATTATTTTTCACATCATTCGGTCGTGCAAGCAAAAGGCAATAATGACGATGATTTGATGAAGTGACTGTGGCAAGGAAAAGCTGGTATGGACTCTTCTTGTTTTTGTAAATATGTTTAACTCAGTATCCATGATTCAGCATATTATGAGTAAACATGTTTGCGATGAAAATTAGAGATTATAGTTTCTCATGCCATGCTTAAGTAGCTAGGAGTGGATAATGATTTATCTTGGATGTCAACATGCATTAAAATGGTTATGATGTAGTATGTTTATGTGGTATCCTCCTCTGAATGTTTCAAGTGGCTTGACTTGGCACATGTTCATGCATGTAGTTGATTCAAAACCAACATAGCCTCCACGATATTTATGTTCAGGGTGTCTATATCCTACTCGTGCTAGTATTCAATGTTAATTATTCTCAATGCATGATCATGACTGTTTTCGCTCTCTAGTTGGTCGCTTCTCAACCTATTTGCTAGCCTTCACTTGTACTAAGTGGGAATTCTGCTTGTGCATCCACAATCCTTAAACCAAAGTTGTTCCAGATGAGTCCACTATATCTACCTATACGCGGTATTACTCTGCTGCTCCAAGTAAATTTGCATGTGCCACCTCTAATCATTCAAATAAACATCCGTTTTGTGTGCCCGTACCGCTCATGGAGCGACAGGGGGCGGTCAGTATCTTCCATGCTAAGCGGGTTATTCTCGAGATGCGTGTTTATTCACTTGTCATTGCACGAGAGAGGCTGGTATTTGGGATGCCCAATCCTATGCTCAAAATCGAAAATATATAATGCAAACAAACTCCCCCAGAAAGTTGTTGGTATGGAGGGCACCCGAGGATTCAGCTAGCCATGGCTTGTGTTGGTATGGTGGAGGGGGAGTAAACTTTACCTTTCCGCTTGGGAACCGCCTATAATGTGTTTAGCATGGAAGATATTGAAAACTCTCGGTCGTGACGTTGATAGGTGATAACCCACAAGTATAGGGGATCAATTGTAGCTTTTTCGATAAATAAGAGTGTCGAACCCAACGAGGAGCTAAAGGTAGAATCAATATTCCCTTCAAGTTCTATCGACCACCGATACAACTCTACGCACGCTTAACATTTGCTTTACCTAAAACAAGTATGAAACTAGAAGTACTTAGTAGGTAATGCTAGAACTACTTTGCGAGAATAAAACTATGAGTAAATTGCAAGATAATAAAAGCTAGTTGTTTAGTAGAAAGCTTTTGTAGCACAAGAGAAAGATTTGTCCCTAGGCAATCGATAACTAGACCGGTAATCATTATTGCTATTTTATATGAGGGAGAGGCATGAGCTAACATACTTTCCGTACTTGCATCATATGCACTTATGATTGGAACTCTAGCAACCATCCGCAACTACCAAAGATCATTAAGGTAAAACCCAACCATAGCATTAAGTAACAAGTCCTCTTTACTCCCATACGCAACAACCCCCTTACTCGGGTGTAAGCTTCTGTCACTCTAGCCGCCCACTATAAGAGAATTATGAACGTATTGCAAAACCTACAGCGGGAATCCCTCACGCTTGCGCGACACGGAGGCACCATAGGACAGCACCAAACTAAAACATACAACTCAAACCAATCACAATCATCAATCAACCCATAGGACAAAACGATCTACTCAAACATCATAGGATTGCCACATATCATTGGATAATAATATATAGCGTTAAGCACCATGTTTAAGTAGAGATTACAGCGGGGAGAAGAGGTGTTACACCGCTGCATAGAGGGGGAGAGAGTTGGTGTTGATGGCGGCGAAGTTATTGGTGTAGATCGCCGTCACGATGATTGCCCCGGCGGCGTTCCGGCGCCGCCGGGAGAGAGGGGGAGAGAGCCCCCCTCCTTCTTCTTCCTTGGCCTCCCCCTTAGATGGGAGGAGAGTTCCCCCTCAGGTCCACGGCCGCCATGGCTCCCGGAGGGCAGGAGCCCCTCCGAGATTGGATCTCTCTCTCTGTTCTCTTCTGTTTCGCGTTCCCATTTTATGGCCTTTCACCATTTCTTATATTCCCGGAGATCCGTAACTCCGATTGCGCTGAAATTTTAACATGATTTTTTTCTCGATATAAGCTTCCTTGGTGCCGAAGAAGAGCCCCAAACGACTTACGGTGTGCCCACAAGGCACCACCACGTGGCTTGGGGGAGGGTCGTGCCAAAGTGCCTTGTGGAGGCTGTGGGCCTCCGTTTGCGTTGATTCCACCTCCCAAAAATCACATATATTCCAAAATAATTCTCCGTAAAATTTTATTGCGTTTGGACTTCGTTTGATATGGATTTTCTATGAAACAAAAAACAAGCAGAAAACAGGAACTAGCACTGGGCACTGGATCAATATGTTAGTCCCAAAAATAATATAAAATGTTGCCAAAAGTATATGAAAGTTGTAGAATATTGGCATGAAACAATCAAAAATTATAGATACGACAGAGACGTATCAGCATCCCCAAGCTTAATTCCTGCTCGTCCTCGAGTAGGTAAATGATAAAAAAAGATAATTTTTGATGTGGAATGCTACCTAGCATAATCTTGATCATGTAATCTAATCATGGCATGAATATTAAGACACGAGTGATTCAAAGCAATAGTCTATCATTTGATATAAAGACATCAATATTCAGGCATACCAACAAACAATCATGCCTTTCAAAATAAAAATGCTAAAGAAATTTATCCCTACAAAATCATATAATCCTGTCATGCTCCATCTTCTTAACACAAAATATTTATCATGAACAACCCTGGTTTTAGCCAAGCAATTGGTTCATACTTTTTAATGCGCTTCAGCTTTTTCAATCCCCACGCAATACATGAGCACGAGCCATGGACATAGCACTATGGGTGGAATAGAATGCGGTGGTAGTGATCAATAAGGAGGAGTCAAAAAGGGAGAAAGTCTCGCATCAACTAGGCGGATCAACGGGCTATGGAGATGCCCATCAATCGATATCAATGTGAGGAGTAGGGATTGCCATGCAACGGATGCACTAAGAGCTATAAGTGTATGAAAGCTCAAACTGAAAACTAAGTGGGTGTGCATCCAACTTGCTTGCTCATGAAGACCTCGGGCATTTGAGGAAGCCCCTCATCGGAATATACAAGCCAAGTTCTATAATGAAAAATTCCCACTAGTATATGAAAGTGACAACTCAGGAGACTCTCTATATGAAGAACATGGTGCTACTCTGAAGCACAAGTGTGGTAAAAGGATAGTAACATTGCCCCTTCTCTCTTTTTCTCTCATTTTTTTTTGTTTTCATTTTTTTAGAACAGTCTCATGGACCTCATCCCCACTTTTTCGAGGACTCATTAGTCTCCACCATTCTTTCCTCACTGGGACAATGCTCTAATAATGATGATCATCACACTTCTATTTACTTACAACTCAAAATTACAACTCGAAACTAGAACAAATATGACTCTGTATGAATGCCTCTGGCAGTGTACCAGGATGTGCAATGATGCTAGCGTAGCAAAGATATCAAAAAATGGACAAGCCATGAAAATATCATGCTAGCTATCTTACGATCATGCAAAGCAATATGACAATGAATGCTCAAGTCATGTATATGATGATGATGGAAGTTGCATGTCAATATATCTCGGAATGGCTATGGAAATGCCATAATAGGTAGGTATGGTGGCTGTTTTGAGGAAGATATAAGAAGGCTTATGTGTGATAGAGCGTATCATATCACGGGGTTTGGATGCACCGGCGAAGTTTGCACCAACTCTCGAGGTGGGAAAGGGCAATGCACGGAACCGAAGAGGCTAGCGAATTGCGGAAGGGTGAGAGTGCGTATAATCCATGGACTCACATTAGTCATAAAGAAGTCACATACTTATTGCGAAAGTCTATTAGCCCTCGAAGCAAAGTACTACTATGCATACCCCTAGGGGGGAGGTTGGTAGGAGTTAACCATCGCGCGCCCCCGACCGCCACACAAAGGAAGTCAATCAAGAATAAATCATGCTCCAACTTCTTAGCATAACGACAGACCATACGTGGATGCTCCGGGAATTACAAACCTTAACACCAATATTCTTACTAAACCACAATCATTCACTAGTACCTCCCACATATCACCATCTTAATATCGCAAAACTATTGCAAGGAATCAAACTTATCATATTCAGTGATCTACAAGTTTTATGTAGGATTTTATGACTAACCATGTGAATGACCAATTCCGATTGACTCTCTAAATAGATATAAGTGAAGCATGAGTTTAATTCTTTCTACAGAAGACTTGCCCGCGCTCTAATAAATATAAGTGAAGTAAAAAAGCATTCTACAAATAACGGTTTTCCTATATGTAGAGAAACAGGCATCCAAACTTCAAATGATATAAGTGAAGCACATGAAGCATTCTATAAAGCCATACTCAAAAGATATAAGTGAAGTGCATGAAGCATTATATAAATCAACCAAGGACTATCTCATACCAGCATGGTGCATTTATTAAAAGAAAAATAAAAAGCACACGACACTCCAATAATTTGCGCATATCATGTGAACAAAACAAAAACCGAGACAACCGATAATTGTCGAAGAAAGATGGGATGCCTTCCGGGGCATACCCAAGCTTAGATGCTTGAGTCTTCTTGAATATTTACTTGGGGTGCCTTGGGCATCCCCAAGCTTGAACTCTTGCCTCTCCTTCTTCTTCTCATATAAATACCTACTCGATCTTCGAACACTTCATCCACGCAAAACTTAACCGAACTTTTTATTAGAGGGGTTAGTACATATAACATCAAATCCCATCATGTCCTTCTGTAACATTATTGTATAATTATAATCAAACATTAACCACTGTATGCTATTACAATTCTATGGCTCCCAAATCAATGGGGCTCAACAAGATTTCAAACATACGCAAATAAAGAAACTATAACAGCAATCTGTGAAAACAGGACAGTCTGTAAAGATGCAAATGAAACATATACTTCTGTAACTCCAAAAATTCTGAAAAATTAGGAAAAAAATAAAAAATTTGCATACAAGTACTGTGTCAAAATTTCAGAATTCTTTCACGTTCCAGTAAAATATAGAAATTCAAACACTACAGAAAAAGTTTCTGTTTTTTCACAGCACAGACCAAACATGCAATTTAAACATCCTAAAGGTAAATCTTGGCACATTATTTTTATAATACAATGGATTTGTACAAGGGGATAATTATTTTTGTGAGAAACTTCCATGAAAAATTCTACATTGTTTCCATGATCATGAACACAAGTGTTCAAGGTCGACCCTCACTTCTCCAATGCATAGCCTTCCAATCGCTTCTCTTTTTGAAAAAGTTTTTAGGTTCCCCTCTATATTTTTTGTATTTAAACTTTTTAAAATCACACAACGGAAATAAATGACTCTCTAAAACTTCCGGGTTGTCTCCCAGGCAGCTCTTTCTTTAAAGCCATTAAGCTAGGCATAAAGTGCTCAAGTAATCGATCCACCCGGATCCCAAGGTATATCAAAGACAATTTTAATTAACAATGATTTGTAATTAAGTAGTGAGCACAAAGTAACATATAGCATGGAACAACGGAGTCTAACTCTCTTCCTATGCATCGGCATGTCATAAAAGAACAATTCATGCACATCAAGTAAAGGCCAATGCATAGTATAAACAGTTTCTTGCAATTTTATCGTATTGGAAACATAGAGAGGTGGAGATGTAGTTCCTCTCTCATAATAATTGCAAGTAGGAGCAGCAAGCACATGCATATTATATTCATCAAAATCATCATGTGTAATAGGAAAACGCAACCCATCAATGTAATCCTTAATAAGCGCAAACTTCTCCGATATAGTGTAGTTGGGAGAATTCAAAAAGATAATAGGACTATCATGTGTGGGTGCAGTAGCAACAATTTCATTTTTAACATAAGGAACTATAGCAAGTTCATCTCCATAAGCGTCATTCAAATTGGCATCATGGCCACAAGCATAGCAAGCATCAATTACATCACAAAGGGATATTTCAAACGAATCAAAGGGATCATAGCATTCATCCTTCGGTAAGCATGAAGGGAAATTAAACAATGTATGAGTTGAAGAGTTACTCTCATTAGAAGGTGGGCACGGGTAGCTAATCTGCTCTTCCTCCCTTTGTTCTTTGCTCTCCTCATCATATTTTTCATCTAATGAGCTCATAGTGTCATCAATTTCTTCTTCCATAGGAGCCTGCAAAATATTAGTCTCTTCTTGGGCAGCGGAGACTTTCTTAATAAATTCATCAATATAAGCATTGTATTCATAATTCTCATAGCAATATTTTAGTATAACATAATTTTCAGATCTGTAAACAGCATCATCATAGTTTTCATACTTTTCAAACAAAGATTCAATTTCATAAGCACCCTTAAAAGCAACAAATTCTTCTATTTGTTCCACATCATAGTAATCGTATACACCATTATCATAAGAAGCCAAGGTTTCATTATCATTAAATTTACATGAAAAGGGAAGGTGTGGAGCCTTCATCTTAGAGCAACAAGTATAATCATATCTTAAGCATAAATTCCGAGCATACCAATGCAAATAATAAAATTGATCCCATAAGAGTTTCCCTTTTTGAGACAAGCGATAATCCCTAAAGTATTCGTGTTGATCCAAAGTATATCCCATTATCAAGTTGAATGGAGATTTATCGGGATTATCAAAGTAGTATTTAATGTTTTCCACATAATGAGCATCGAGGGTTTTAGGAGGTTCCCCATCTCCATGAGTAGAAAGTACAACTAATTGTTTTGGTATTTCGTGTCCCATATCCATAACTAAAGATAGAGAACAACTTAGAACAGAAAATAAAAACTACTTAGTGATAAAGCAAACAAGCACACACGAGAATATCAACCCCACGCTATTGCTCCCCGGCAACGGCGCCAGAAAAAGGTCTTGATAACCCACAAGTATAGGGGATCAATTGTATCTTTTTAGATAAATAAGAGTGTCGAACCCAACGAGGAGCTAAAGGTAGAATCAATATTCTCTTCAAGTTCTATCGACCACCGATACAACTGTACGCACACTTCACGTTTGCTTTACCTAGAACAAGTATGAAACTAGAAGTAATTTGTAGGTAATGCTAGAACTACTTTGCGAGAATAAAACTACGAGTAAATTGCAAGATAATAAAAGCTAGTTATTTAGTAGAAAGCTTTTGTAGCACAAGAGAAAGATTTGTCCCTAGGCAATCGATAACTAGACCGGTAATCATTATTGCTATTTTATATGAGGGAGAGGCATGCGCTAACATACTTTTCGTACTTGGATCATATGCACTTATGATTGGAACTCTAGCAAGCATCCGCAACTACCAAAGATCATTAAGGTAAAACCCAACCATAGCATTAAGTAACAAGTCCTCTTTACTCCCATACGCAACAACCCCCTTACTTGGGTGTAAGCTTCTGTCACTCTAGCCGCCCACTATAAGAGAATTATGAACGTATTGCAAACCCTACAGTGGGAATCCCTCATGCTTGCACGACATGGAGGGCACCATAGGACAACACCAAAATAAAACATACAACTCAAACCAATCACGATCACCAATCAACCCATAGGACAAAATGAATCTACTCAAACATCATAGGATTGCCACATATCATTGGATAATAATATATAGCGTTAAGCACCATGTTTAAGTAGAGATTACAGTGGGGAGAAGAGGTGTTACACCGCTGCATAGAGGGGGGGGGAGAGTTGGTGATGACGGCGGCGAAGTTGTTGGTGTAGATCGCCGTCACGATGATTGCCCCGGCGGCATTCCGGCAGCACCGGGAGAGAGGGGGAGAGAGCCCCCCCTCCTTCTTCTTCTTCCTTGGCCTCCCCCCTAGATGGGAGGAGAGTTCCCCCTCTGGTCCATGGCTGCCATGGCTCCCGGAGGGCAGGAGCCCCTCTGAGATTGGATCTCTCTCTCTGTTCTCTTCTGTTTCGCGTTTCTGTTTTCTGGCCTTTCACCGTTTCTTATATTCCCGGAGATCCGTAACTCCGATTGTGCTGAAATTTTGACACGATTTTTTTCTCGATATAAGCTTCCTTGCAGCCGAAGAAGAGTCCCAACCGACTTACGGTGTGCCCACAAGGCACTGCTACTTGTAGCTTGCGTTGGTTTTATCCCCGAAGAGGAAGGGATGATGCAGCACAGTAGAGATAAGTATTTCCCTCAGTTATGAAACCAAGGTTATCGAACCAGTAGGAGAATCACGCAACACCTCGTTAGCAGCACCTGCACACAAACAACAAATCCTTGCACCCAACGCAAACGAGGGGTTGTCAATCCCTCGGCGGTCAATTGCAAGATTAAATTGTATGTGATAGATAAATAGATTGAAACAAAAATACAAAATAAAATAAATAAAAGAAAATGGCAGCAATATTTTTAGGGTTTTAGTAATATGATTTAGATAGACCCAGGGGCCATAGTTTTCACTAGAGGCTTCTCTCAAGAAAATAGCATACAGTGGGTAGACAAATTACTGTTGGGCAATTGATAGAAAAGCAAATAATCATGAAGATATCCAAGGCAATGATCATGTATATAGGCATCACATCCGAGACAAGTAGACCAACTCCTGCCTGCATCTACTACTATTACTCCACACATCGACCACTATCCAACATGCATCTAGTGTATTAAGTCCATAAGAACGGAGTAACGTCTTAAGAACGATGACATGATGTAGACAAGATAAACTCACGTATGAATAAACCCCATCTTTTTACCCTTAATAGCAACGATACATACGTGTCATGTCCCTTTCTGTCACTGGGATTGAGCACCGCAAGATCGAACCCATTACAAAACACCTCTTCCCATGGCAAGATAAATCAATCTAGTTGGCCAAACCAAATCAATAGATCGGAGAAGAAATACAAAGCTATAATAATCATGCATAAAAGAGATCAGAGAAGACTCAAATATAATCATGGATAATCTGATCATAAACTACAATTCATTGGATCCCAACAAACACACCACAAAAAGTGATTACATCGGATAGAAATCCAAGAACATCAAGGAGAACATTGTATTGAAGATCAAAAAGAGAGAAGAAGCCATCTAGCTACTAACTATGGACCCGAAGGTCTATGGTAAACTACACACGCATCATCAGAGAGGCAGCAAGGTTAATTTAGAGCCCCTCCATGATCGATTCCCCCTCCGGCGGAGTACCGGAGAAGGCCTCCAGATGGGATCTCTCGAGAACAGAAACTTGCGGCGGCGGAAAAAGTATTTCGTGGACTCCCCTGAGGGTTTCTGATTTTTCCTGAATTTATAGTGGTGGAATGAGGTCAAACGGAGCTGGGGTGGGCCCACGAGGCACCAGGGCGCGCCTGCCCCCCCAGGCGCGCCCTGGTGGCTCGTGGCCACCTCCTCTGGCATCTGGTCTTCTCCCGAAGCATCTAGTGTTTATCTTGTCCAGAAAAAAATCTCCAAAAAGTTTCGTGGCATTTGGACTTCGTTTGGTATTGATTTTCTGTAAAACAAAAACAGGGCAGAAAACAACAACTGGCATTGGGCACCAAGTTAATAGGTTAGTCTCCAAAAATGATATATAATTGATGTAAATGTATATAAAAACATCCAAGATTGATAATATAACAGTATGGAACAATCAAAAAATATAGATACGTTGGAGACGTATCAGCATCCCCAAGCTTAATTCCTGCTCGTCCTTGAGTAGGTAAATGATAAAAACAGAATTTTTGATGTGGAATGCTGCCTAACATATTCATCACATATTCTTTTCTTTTGTAGCATGGACATTGGACTTGAATGATTCAAAGCAATAGTCTATAATTTGACATGAAGATATAAATACTCAAGCATGCTAACAAGCAACCATGTCTTTCAAAATATCAACACTAAAGAAAGTTATCCCTAGCCCATTATGCTCAATCATTGATCCATTCATGAAACACACTCAAATATTAGCTACACACAAAGCACAAGTATGACAATAGTGCTCTCTAGTTGGTGCTTTTGTAAGAGAAGATGGAGACTCAAATAAAAATAAAAATTGCATAAAAGTAAATTAGAGAGATAGGCCCTTCGCAGAGGGAAGCAGAGATTTGTCAAATGTGCCAGAGCTCAAAGCTTAAATTAGAGAGATAAAAATATTTTGAGAGGCATGCTTTTCCTGTCAACGAAAACGACCGAGAATTCCCAATATTTTCCATGCTAGAAAAATCATAGGCGGTTCCCAAATAGAAAGTAAAGTTTATGTCCTTTCCACCATTTCTTTCACAATCCATGGCTAGCCGTATCCACGGGTGCCCTCCAAACCAACACTTTCCAAGGAATTTGTTGTTATTAATTTTTGATTTCATTGTGGGACTGGGCATCCCTATTACCAGCCACTCTCTCGTGCAATGACAAGTGAATAAACACTCATCGTGAGAATAACACACCTAGCATGGAAAATAATGGCCACCCCCTGCCGCTTCATGAGCGGTATGGGCACACAAACCGGAAAAATTATTTTGAAAATTAGAGTTGGCACACGCAAATTTACTTGGAACGGCATTGAAATACTGCATATAGGTAGATATAGTGGACTCATTTGGCACAACTTGGGTTTAAGGATTTTGGATGCACAAGCAGTATTTCCGCTTAGTACAAATGAAGGCTAGCAAATAGATTGACAAGCAACCAACCAAAAAAACGAAAATGGTCATAAACATGCATTGAACATAACCAACACCGAATAATGCACCATAAGTAGGATATAATTTCATTGCATAACTATTGACTTAATGTGCATGCATAGGGAATCACAAACCTTAACACTAATATTCTTAATAAATCACAATTACTCACTAACATGACCCACATATTATCATTTCCATATCGCAAAACTATTGCAAGGAATCACACTTATCATATCCAATGATCTATATGAAAGTTTTTATTTATATCCCTCTTGAATATTCATCACTTTGGGACCAAATTCATATCTTGTGCAAATTACCGTTACTATTATCATCTCTCAAAAAGATTTAAGTGAAGATTGAGAGTGCAAATATTTCTTCAAAATTTCAATCTTATCAATTCTCAAAATAATATAAGTGAAGCATGAGAATTCATTTCTTTAAAATTTAGCCACCGCCATGCTCAAAAAGATTTAAGTGAAGCACTAGAGCAACTGCCTAGCTCAAAAAATTTAAGTGAAGCACATAGAGTATTCTAACAAATGATGATAAACGTGTGGCTCTCTCAAGATAGGTGTGTTCAGCAAGGATGATTGTGACAAACTAAAAAGCAAACAAAGCAAAGACTCATATAATACACGACGCTCCAAGCAAAACTCATATCATGTGACGAATAAAACATAGCTCCAAGTAAAATTACCGATGGTTGGTAGAAGAAAGAGGGGATGCCTTCCGGGGCATCCCCAAGCTTAGACGGTTGAGTCTTCCTTGAATATTACCTTGGGGTGCCTAGGGCATCCCCAAGCCTAGGCTCTTGCCACTCCTTATTCCTTCATCCATCGTAATCTCACCCAAAACTTGAAAACTTCAATCACACAAAACTCAACAAAACCTTCGTGAGATCCGTTAGTATAACAAAATAAATCACTACTTTAAGTACTGTTGCAAACCCATTCATATTTTATTTTTTCATTATACCTACTGTACTCTAACTTCACCATGGCTTATACCCCCCGATACAATCCATAGATTCATCAAAACAAGCAAGTAGTGCATCAAAAACAGAATCTGTCAAAAACAGAATAGTCTGTAGCAATCTATTTAAAAACCATACTTCTGTAACTCTAAAAATTCTGAAACATTAGGCAAACGTGTTCAATTCATATACCAATACTGTGTAAAAATTACAGATTTTTTTGACGCTCTAGTACAGAACTTTCAGGCACTGGACGCAAAACTTTCTGTTTTCCAAACAGCATCAATTATACTATCTTCCAAATCATCCTAAAGGCTTTACTTGGCACAAACACTAATTAAAAACACAAAAATACAATCATACCAGTAGCATAACTGTGAAAACACACAATAACAGTAGGTAAAGGTAAAAATTTATTTTATTCATTGGGTTGCCTCCCAAGAAGCTCTTTCTTTATAGCCATTAAGATAGGCTTTGAGATTTCAATGACGCTCACATGAAAGATAAGAATTGAAGCACAAAGAGAGCATCATAATACATGTGACAAACACATTTAAGTCTAACATACTTCCTATGCATAGGCATTTTATATGCAAACAAATTATCAAGACGAGAAATATCTAGCATGTGCAAAGGAGAGGAATAAAACATTGACAATCTCAACATAACGAGAGGTAATTTAGTAACATGAAAAATTCTACAACCATATTTCCCTCTCTCATAATAATTACATGTAAGATCATAATCAAATTCAACAATATAGCTATCATATAAAATTATCTCTCCATGATCCACATGCATAAAATTCTTATAGTCTTCCAAAATAGTGGAATTAACATCAACTAAAGTCATGACCTCTCCAAACCCACTTTTATCAAAAATTTCATAAGATTGGACACTCTCCAAATATGTGGAATTATTTTTACCTAGAGTTGACACTCTTACAAACCCACTTTCAATGTTATTGCAAACATTATGATCAATAGCATATTCATCATGAGGCTTAAATAAAATTTCAAGATCATAAGCAGCATTATCACCCCAATCATGATCATTGCAATAAGTAGTGGATATTACAAAATTATCATCCCCAAGCTCGTAGTTTTGCATATTATTAGCACAATTGACATTAATAAAATTTATAATAACATTATTGCAATCATGCATTTCATTAAAGGAGCTATCATGAATCACTTTATAAATTTCTTCTTTCAGCACTTCATCACAATTTTCAGATTCATGATTTTCAAGAAAAACTTCATAGAGGAAATCAAGTGCACTCAACTCACTAGCAATTGGTTCATCATAATTGGGTCTTTTAAAAAGATTAGCAAGAGGATGAGGATCCATATCAACAGATTTTTAGCAAGCAAAGATGCAAGCAAATAGAAGGCACATGGCAACACAAGCAAAGATAGCAAACAAACAAAAAGGCAAACGGGAAAAATATTTTTGTATTTTTGTAAAAACTTTTTAGAAGTGGGGGAGATAAAAATGAGAGGAAAATAAAGTAAATGCAAGGAGATGAGAGTTTGTGCAAAGGTACTTGATAGATGTCGATGATGTCTCCCCGGCAACGGCGCCAGAAATTCTTTCTGCTACTTGTAGCTTGAGTTGGTTTTATCCCCGAAGAGGAAGGGATGATGCAGCATAGTAGAGATAAGTATTTCCCTCAGTTATGAAACCAAGGTTATCGAACCAGTAGGAGAATCATGCAACACCTCGTTAGCAGCACCTGCACACAAACAACAAATCCTTGCACCCAACGCAAACGAGGGGTTGTCAATCCCTCGGCGGTCAATTGCAAGATTAAATTGTATGTGATAGATAAATAGATTGAAACAAAAATACAAAATAAAATAAATAAAATAAAATGGCAGCAATATTTTTAGGGTTTTAGTAATATGATTTAGATAGACCCAGGGGCCATAGTTTTCACTAGAGGCTTCTCTCAAGAAAATAGCATACGGTGGGTAGACAAATTACTGTTGGGCAATTGATAGAAAAGCAAATAATCATGACGATATCCAAGGCAATGATCATGTATATAGGCATCACATCCGAGACAAGTAAACCGACCCCTGCCTGCTCCTACTACTATTACTCCACACATCGACCGCTATCCAGCATGCATCTAGTGTATTAAGTCCAAAAGAACGGAGTAACGCCTTAAGAACGATGACATGATGTAGACAAGATAAACTCACGTATGAATAAACCCCATCTTTTTACCCTTAATAGCAACGATACATACGTGTCATGTCCCTTTCTGTCACTGGGATTGAGCACCACAAGATCGAACCCATTACAAAGCACCTCTTCCCATGGCAAGATAAATCAATCTAGTTGGCCAAACCAAATCAATAGATTGGAGAAGAAATACGAAGCTATAATAATCATGCATAAAAGAGATCAGAGAAGACTCAAATATAATCATGGATAATCTGATCATAAACTCACAATTCATCGGATCCCAACAAACACACCACAAAAAGTGATTACATCGGATGGAACTCCAAGAACATCAAGGAGAACATTGTATTGAAGATCAAAAAGAGAGAAGAAGCCATCTAGCTACTAACTATGGACCCGAAGGTCTATGGTAAACTACTCACGCATCATCGGAGAGGCATCAAGGTTGATGTAGAGCCCCTCCGTGATCAATTCCCCCTCCGGCGGAGTACCGGAGAAGGCCTCCAGATGGGATCTCTCGAGAACAGAAACTTGCGGCGGCGAAAAAAGTATTTCGTGGACTCCCCTGAGGGTTTCTGATTTTTCCTGAATTTATAGTGATGGAATTAGGTCGAACGGAGCTGGGGTGGGCCCACGAGGCACCAGGGCGCGCCTGCCCCCGCCCCCCAGGCGCGCCCTGGTGGCTCGTGGCCACCTCCTCTAGCATCTGGTCTTCTCCCGAAGCTTCTAGTGTTTATCTTGTTCAGAAAAAAATCTCCAAAAAGTTTCGTGGCATTTGGACTTCGTTTGGTATTGATTTTCTGTAAAACAAAAACAGGGCAGAAAACAGCAACTGGCACTGGGCACTAGGTTAATAGGTTAGTCTCCAAAAATGATATATAATTGCTGTAAATGTATATAAAAACATCCAAGATTGATAATATAACAGCATGGAACAATAAAAAATTATAGATACGTTGGAGACGTATCAGGCACCACCACACGGCCTAGGGGGGGGTCGTGCCAAAGTGCCTTATGGAGGCTGTGGGCCTCCGTTTGCATTGATTCCACCTCCCAAAAATCACATATATTCCAAAATAATTCTCCATAAAACTTTATTGCGTTTGGACTTCGTTTGATATGGATTTTCTGTGAAACAAAAAACAAGAAGAAAACAAGAACTGGCACTGGGCACTGGATCAATATGTTAGTCCCAAAAATAATATAAAATGTTGCCAAAAGTATATGAAAGTTGTAGAATATTGGCATGAAACAATAAAAAATAATAGATACGACGGAGACGTATCAACAGGAAAAGTACACCTCCCAAAATTATTTTTCATCTCTGATTTAAGCTTCGAGCTCTGGCACCGCTGCAAATCCCTGCTTCCCTCTGCGAAGGGCCTATCTATTTACTTTTACGTTATTTACTTTATGTTATTTTACTTTTATTGTTGAGTCTCACCTTCTTGCACTAAGCGCCAATCCTGAGAGCACTATTGTCATCCTTATGCATTGAGTATAGTTAATATTGTGTGCATCATGACTGGATCTCTTCTACCCTGAATTACAATGTTTAGTCGCTGCTTGAACTTTGGAGGTGCTCTGCATTTATGTTTTGCGGTCTCAGAAAGGGCTAGCGTGATACCATGTTATCATATTATATCATGATTGTTTTGACAAATTGTTGGCATTTGAGATATGTTATTATTGCTCGCTAGTTGACTATGCCAGTGATATGAGTAAATGCAGTTTTTAAGTGTTATTATGAGCATGGTTAGTTCATGATCTTTGCCGAAAACCTAGGTACTATTAAAGCTTATATACGGATACAAGAACAAAAGAGTTCGTAAAAGTTTTTCTTTATCACTTTCAGTTTGTCAACTGAATTGCTTGAGGACAAGCAATGAGTTAAGCTTGGGGGAGTTGATACGTCTCTGTCGTATCTACTTTTCCAAACACTTTTGCTCTTGTTTTGGACTCTAATTTGCATGATTTGAATGAAACTAACCCGGCCTGACGCTGTTTTCAGCATAACTACCATGGTGTTGTTTTTTTGCAGAAATCAAAGTTCTTGGATTTGGACGAAACTTTTTGGAGAATTTTTATGGAATATATAAAAATTATTGGCACAAGAATCAACAGAAGGGGGGCCACCTGCTTCCCACAAGGCAACAGGGCGCGACCCCCCTAGGGCGCGCCCTGATGCCCTGTGGGGCCCACAGGCGGCCGTCTGACCTAATTCCAATGCTATAAATTCTCTTTCTCCGAGAAAAAAATAAGAGAAGAAGTTTCATCATGTTTTACGATATGGAGCTGCCGCCACCTCCTGTTCTTCATCGGGAAGGCTGATCTGGAGTCTGTTCGGGGCTCCGAAGAGGGGGATTCGACGCCGTCGTCATCATCAACCATCCTCCATCACCAATTTCATGATGCTCACCACCGGGCGTGAGTAATTCCTTCGTAGGCTTGCTGGACGGTGATGGGTTGGATGAGATTTATCATGTAATCGACTCAATTTGTTAGGGCTTTGATCCCTAGTATCCACTATGTTCTGAGATTGATGTTGCTATGACTTTGCTATGCTTAATGCTTGTCACTAGGGCCCGAGTGCCATGATTTCAGATCTGAACCCTTTATGTTTTCATGAATATATTTGTGTTCTTGATCCAATCTTGCAAGTTATATGCACTTATTACGTGTTATGATCCGCATACCCCAAGGTGACAATAATTGGGATTCGTTCCGGTGATTGCCGTAGTTTGAGGAGTTCATGTATTCACTAAGTGCTAATGCTTTGTTCCGGTTCTCTATTAAAAGGAGGCCTTAATATCCCTTAGTTTCCTTAAGGACCCCGCTGCCACGGGAGGGTAGGACAAAAGATGTCATGCAAGTTCTTATTATAAGCACGTATGACTATACATGGAATACATGCCTACATTACATTGATGAATTGGAGCTATTGTGTATCGCCTTAGGTTGTGACTGTTATATGATGAATATCATCCAACATAATTATCATCACCGATCCAATGCCTACGACTTTCTCATTTTGGTTTCTGCTAAGTTAGTTTGTTACTACTGCTTTACACCTGCTACAAACTGTTACTGTTACTGTTGCCGTTACTATTGTTACTATTGCTACTGCTATCAAAACTATCATATTACTGTGCTATAAAATACTTTGCTGCAGATATTTTATCTCTAGGTGTGGTTGAATTGACAACTCAACTGCTAATACTTGCAAATATTCTTTGGCTCCCCTTGTGTCGAATCAATAAATCTGGGTGAAATATTACCCGCGAAAATTGTTGTGATCCCCTATACTTGTGGGTTATCACAACTAAATTCGAACCCTTTTTGTATTCGATTACGAATCTTTATAAATCATTCTATGTTTTTTTATATATCTTCAAAAGCACAACAAAGATGTATTCCACCTTTATATACGAGTATGATTTACAAATGCCATGATACTCGAATTCAGAAGGTTGAATCCAGTTTAAGGTGAATACGAATATTTGAAACAACTTTATGTTCAACTCAATTGTAACATGTATGACACAAGCAGCATATAGTGTACTCCCATTTAGATATGAATTTCAGAAGCCAAGCGATGTCTCAAAATTCAAAATACTGAGCCAACCAACCAATAATATAGAAAACTAACAGACATATGACCACATATAGAGTATATGGATCAATAGTATGAACTAACATACATAAGCCAGGCCGCTGTACTGTTTTTGGCTAGAAGTGCGTATTTTTTTGTACCAAAGCTAGTACAACATCTTGGCCCTTTCAGATGCGTGCCACTTAAGGCCCATCTATACTACTATTTTTGCTGAATGCACAATCAGCCCGATTAGCATTTTTTGTAGGCTTGACATAGCAAACAAAATGAAATGTCTTTGCCTAAAAAAAATGTCTCATGTTCTTATCAATTATTACAGACTCATGCTAAAAAAATGGACCAAAAAACAATTATTACATGATTTCTAAAACAAATGGTTCCAATCTATTACATGAACAAACAACACAAAGGTAATTCAACGATGGAAAAAACATTTCACCTATGATTTACCAAGTGGGATTTTAATTTCCTTTTTTCCTCCAGGACCTTAACAATGCGGTTAGTCTCAGCTTGCTTCGTTGTGAAATCCACCAAATATTTAATGGTTTTCGTGAGTACTGCTTCTGATTGTGCTGTTTGCTTCCTCAACATGTCAACTTCATCTCTAAGTGCAGAAGCAGACTCTCTTTCTACCAATAGTTTAGCCTCTAGAGCATCAACAGTTGGCAATTCACGATGCACGATTGGGCCGGTGCCACTGCTCTGGGATGATCCAACATCCATGGGGACCTCGCTCTTTGATCTTGGGCTAACCTGTTTTGCCATTACAGTTCTGATTGGATTCGTTAAAGTTGAAGTTAGCAGAACATCTCAACTGGGATTTAGAACAGCAACCCAGTTAAACAAACAAGGATGTAAAGAGTTACGATTGGATGCTGAAAAGTATAAGTTATTAACATCATTAGAGCAACCAGTTGCAGCAGCAAAGCAGTTAAACAAACAACCTGTTGTGCCATGGGAGTTTCACTTGGATCCTGAAAAGTTGAGTAGTCAGTAACTTGATTAGAGCAACAAGTTACAACAGCAAACCTGTTACACAAATAAGTTATTGAAAATGTACCTGCTGTGCAATTGGAGTTCCAATTGGATCCTGAGAAGTTGAAGTTGGTAACATGATTAGAGCAACAAGTTACAGCAGCAAACCAGTTAAACAAGAAAGATTTTCAGAACATACCTGTTGTGCCATCGGAGTTTCAATTGGATCCTGAAAACTTGATAGTTAGCAAGCATAAATAAAGTGTTGCAAGAGCCATAAGAAACTAACATCAAACTAGTAAAACTAACCAGTTTTGGCAACGTATTTAATTACACATGAACTAGTAAAACTAACAAGTTTTTGGCAACGTATTAAAGCAACAAGTCGGTAGAGTTTACCAGCAACACATACATCTCTAAATTTCATTCATGTAAGCAAAATGATTTTGACACATATATATAGGTTAAAAAGACGGTGTCCCTCATATAAACCTGACAGTTGTCTCTCCATGAACATGCAAACATTACTAGTGCTAGAAGTCATAACAGCAAACAAGATAAACAAACAGGGAATCAGAAGGTAAATTATACATGAATTTTGTTGCACCCTAGAAGTAGATATGACCAGCTATCTATGTGCTTAAGTAGCTATTGAAGTTCAGGCACATGTAGTTCTATAAACAGTAAGTAACAAACACATAGATAGGCGCAGTCTATAATAGGATTAATAGGCTATGGCAATATGTAATCAGTTGCAAACTAAATTAAGGCAAGCAAGGTAATTGAACAATTTTTTAATCAGTGGCTAACTAAAATTCCGAGAAGCAGATAACTGAACTTACGCTAGCTCTTTGTACAGGCACACTGCAACTTCTTTTTCGCTTATGAGGTTCTACGAAGGAGGCCCTGACATCACTTGCTTGGATACGCAGTCCCAATACTCCTTCCTTCCCACACTGCATTTTGGTAAGTCGAATGGTTAATCTTATAAGATGGTGCGACCTTGTTATATTATATGAGGACAGGTTGTCAGACTAGTTGTAGCAATACACACCACACTGGCTTTTACTGTATAATTCATGCGATTATATTTGGCCTATCGAGATCTAAGCAATCTACAATATGATGAAAAGACTGACATCCTTCTCATTATTGGCCAATTCAGTTCATAGAAACAAGCAATTCAACCATTATGTGGATAAATCAAAAGCGCCACTGGAATACATTTCACTGCCCCAATCATACGCGCAAATCATACACGCAGGCCAGTACGAATTAAATGAAATGCAAGGACCTACGCTAGCTCATTATACAGGCTCACTGCAGCTCTGCTTGCGCTTGGGATGTTCCATTAAGAAGTCCATGTTACCACTTGCTTGGATGTGCAGGCCGTGTACTCCTTCCTTCCCCCTCTGCATTTTTGGCACGGCGAATGGTTGATCTAATGAGAGGAATCGACCTTGCTGATGTACCGGAGGACAGGTACTTACAAGGTTATACGAGTGTGCAGGATGTGTACCAGATCCCGTAGCGCCGTTATGCTTCATTGAAAAATGGTTTTGCTTGTTTCAGATGATAGGTCCAGAAGAAATAAGAGTTGAAGTCAGAGTTGCATAGCCGTATAAAGTAAGAGAGAAGTAAAAGGATATCCAAGCATCGCCGGAACAGTGCACAGTGCAGTGATATGTGGATACCAAGTTTGGGACAGCGTTTGGTCATACTCGCCTAGAGTGCGGGTCACTTCAGAGCCGTTGAGGGTGATGCGCTTGAATTGGCTGGCCGCCTACGGAAGCAGATCTTGAGCGGCGGCGGAGCGCTACGATGCAGTGGACGAGGCTGTTGGTGAAGCACCAGCGGGGGGGTGGAGGTGCGATGATGTGCTCGGTGAAGTAGCCCTGGTAAGGTGGAATACGGCGTCGGTGAAACAGACCTGATGCGGTGGAAGTCGGTGTCTGTGAAGCATGTCGGCTGCTGCGGCCGACGTTGTCGGTGGACCACCCGGTGCGGTGGACGAGGGCATAGATGAGGCAGCTCCGGTGCAGTGGTGCAGCGCGACCGTCGTCTTCATCGTCGTCGTCCGGTACGGAGGTGGGGAACGAGATGAGACGAGGGGCGATTCAAATTTTGCTTGGGTGGCGGCAAATTAGAGATTTGAGCGCTCTGGGCGCGGAAGGGGGCGGGGGAGAAGGGGGCCTTGCAGGGCTGGAATTCGGGCCGACAGATATTTCAATCCGAAACATGGAGGCGCGCAGTTTATAACGTCCGTACGACACACGCCACCACCATGACACGACCGTGGTCTACCTGGTGCGCCTACATTTGAGAATGCAAACAAATCTTTTTTTCATTGGCAAATGAATCTGTATGTATTACCATGCCCATGTTTTCCTTGCAAATAATTAGTCCTTCGAAACGACATACTAGTAATTAACTAATGATGAGTTTTTTGAATTAGAGTGTGCTTGTGACATAGCGATCTCCAATTCTAACGTGGATTTCGCATTTCATGGTATCCACGCTAAGTTTTTGAATGCAAATTCATATGTATAAGATTAACACTGCGGTGGTGAGAAAACTTTGGATGTATTCAAGCATATGACCACACACATATAAAATACCACAACAATCGAGTCAATATTAGTGCATCAACTTTTCCAAACCATGCATGTATGGCACGAATTCAAAATAATTACAGAAGCCATATGCATGGTCCTCAATTCAAATTTTACAATGTGCACTAAATTGAAACGTCAATACTAAGTCTATTACTATCTACATTAAAATGTTGTGTTTACCCCCCCCCCCCCCGACACACACACTACATACTTCCTCTATCGATCAATCTTCCACTCTTAACCACCTTATAGAGCTATTGGTTTCCGACACCCGCTCATTCTTTCTCTCCATGTTTCGATCTCCAATTCTCTCAAATACACAAACCCCTTTCCCCCACTCTATCAACAAAGGTATTTCTCTCACACACCCACCATTGCACTCCATGCCGAGCTCTCTCTCTCTCTCCCTCTCACCCACTCTCGCTAGATAGATACATTGGCTCTCTAGACCCCCCTCTCACGCACATGCACGCACGTTGTCTATCTAGGTCACTCTCTCCACACCGTCTCACTCTTTCGACCGCACGGCAGCCCACACTTGCTCAATCTTTCTCTCTCTCTCTCTCTCTCTCTCTACCTAAGTCTCGATTAACCTCGCTTTCTCTCACACACAAACGTTATATTTCCCTGTTTGGGCCTCGATCGACACACTCCATACTTTGTCACGCAGATTATCTATCTAGGTCACTCTCACCAAACCGTCTCACTCTTTCGACCATTTGGCGGCCCACACTTGCTCAATCCCTCCCTCTATCTTTATGTATGTCTCGATTGACCTCGCTTTCTCTCACACACAAACGATATATCTCTTTGTTTGGGCCTAGTTCGACATATTGTATATACTCTCTCACGCACATTATCTATCTAGGTCACTCTCCCCAACCCGTACTTCTCACTCTTTCGACCGCATGGTGGCCCAACTCGCTCAATCTCTCTCTCTTTATCTATGTCTCGATTGACCTTGCTTTCTATCACACACAAACGATATATCTCCCTGTCTGGGCGTCGATCCACACTCTGTATACTCTGTCACGCACATTGTCTATGTAGGTCAATTTCTCAAGATCTCCCTTACAGCCCTCACCCTCCCCAAAAGCTCGATCGCACGATATCTCTCCAGAGCATATCTCTCTTTTGACCGAATGTCGGGCCACACTCACCCTATCTCCCTGTCTATCTATGTCTCGATTGACCTCGCTTTCTCGCGCCATCTCTCCCACACATAGACGCTACCTCTCCATCTCTCGCAGGGCCGGAGCTATTTACATTGCCAGGGGGACTATGCCTCCATCCTTGGATTAATTTGTGAAGGCATTTATTTCGGAGGGTTTAGGTTAGTTTTTTTCTAGAATTTGGCCCACAACCACTCCAAACACCGTTGCCCCCCCTGCGGCCCTACCCCTCCCCCAATTATTTCCCTCTAGCTCTGTGACCGCTCTCTCGCATGCTCTTTCTCACCTTTCCCGTCGCACCATGGTATTTTTGCAAAAAAAAACTCTCATGTTTTCTTTAATTATTACAAATAAGCTACAAACTACACACCGGGGGTCCACCTGTAATGGAACAACTTTCGCCCCATAAAATAAAATGCTACAAACTACACACCGAGGGACCCACCTGTCATGGAACAATTTTGGACCCATATAAATTAAAAATGAAAAGGATGAGGATCGAACAGGTGACCAGGTCCTTCCAGGCGCACGTCAGCGATTCGGTGCCCAGGCTCATCTGCACCCGGTCAAGAAAAAATTCACAAAAATTTCAAAAAAATTCAAAAAATTGAGAAAAAATTCAAAAAAAGTCAAAAAAATCCATTTTTTTGTGCGTGCTAGATAATTCATTGCGTGAGGTCCGCTCCAATTTTAAGAGCATTTGAACATTTTAGTAGCTCTCAGCAAAAAAGATAAATTGGGCCAAAACAGTACATGAACAGTACACTCTTTTACAGGCCCCAAATCTGTCTTTTTTGCCGAGAGCTACTCAGATGTCCAAATGATATGAAAATTGGAGCGGACATCACGCACCAAATTGTCTACCATGCAAAAAATGGGATTTTTTTGAATTTTTCTAGTATTTGTTTTCATTTTGTTCTTCAGCGTGGGTGTAGATGAGCCTAGACTAAGAAATGGATTGTCGCATTTGTTGTATCTTTAATGGATAATATGTGTTTATATTACTTTCAGTACATCAGTGGGACCGGCTCGTCAGCACGTACTACTCCCCTTCGTTGAGCCACTTACTGGTGGGTCCCATGTCTGCTCTCTCTCCCTCCTCCCCTTCTACTCTCATGGGTGCAGACACACGGGCAAACACGAAGAACACGCGAGCTAGTAAACATTGTGCTCCACTCGGGGTAGATGCCGAATGCCGTCGACCATATCTGGATGCGTTCACAAGTTACGGCACCAGTTTCACCTACTACTAGTATTTGACAAGTATAGGAAAAAAGTGACCGTGACGGACAACTTCAGGCACCCGTGGTGTATTTAACTAGTAGTAATAATTAAATGCATGGATAAATGTATGTATCGCCTAGTGCTCGAAGGGACCTGCTCACGCCCTACAAGTATTTGTAATTGACGTAGGTATTTAATATGAAATGTTTGCGATGAGAAGGAATACATGTCGCTTGATGACTATTTTATTTAATTTGATAGGGCTCTAGCAGAACACTCAATCGATCAAACCATAGATTTCATTCAGTCTGACTGTGACTTTACATTCATACCACGATCAAACTAAAATAAATAAATGAATAAAACTAATTGCAGCGGCGGCGAGTGCGTCTTGCGGCGGGAAGCGGCTCCTCTGCCGTGCCCTATGTGCCGTTAGGCCACTGGCCGGCGGTGACGGCGGCGTCTTGCGCCGGCGTTGCCATACTCCTGGACGTTAGCCCAAGCTTCAAAGAAGGCTAGTATGTTCTGGACTTCGGTCTCCAGGAGCTAGTCAACCGGCGGGAGGCGGCGACTGGTGTCGCTGCAAGGTAGTGGTCGACGGCGGCGACCCATGCCGCTGAGGGGGACACTGGCACTGGCGCGGGGACAGGCGCTGGCAACGGTGCAGCGGAGACATTCGTGTGCACGTGCACCGGCATGGGCACGTGTGTCAGTGCACGCGCAGGCGCATGCGCTGGTAGGTGCACGGACGCACGCAAGTCAGCGGGGACCTCGTGGATCCCCGCGGCTTCAAGCTGGGTGACAGTGTGCGGCTCCCAGCCCATCAATTCCACGGAGATGGGCGCTGGCGCTGGCGCGGCTACGGGAGCTGGAATGGGCGTGGGGACAGACGCAACGACTTCCCCCACGGCCAGGTCAAGCTCGTCCAAAACCTCATTAGGGTCTTCCTCAGGAAACTGGAAGACTAGGGGCAGCCCATCGTGATGAGCCATGGCGTACGGCGAGGTCAGGCTGATTGGAGGCAGACGACAGGAGAATCGAAGAGGCGGAGAGAAGATTGTAGCGAGAGCGGGGAGTGCGGCGGTGATTTAAACTGTGGCGCGGGCGCCATTAAAAGTGGGTGTGTTTGGGATGAAGGTGGGTGGCGGAGGCTACTCAAAGGGCTCACCTCCTAGTGAGCCTGCGCAGCGGCCTGCTCGCATGCCTCACGTCGACCCACACGCTTGCTCGGACGGCACCTGCCTATGAGAAGCGGGACGCGTGGTGGCACGCTGGTATAACGCCCACGGTTTGAATATAGTGAACCGTTCGCGTTAACGTGACAGCTCTTTGTTCCAAAATACCTTGGCTGTTCATTTGTGCAACTTTTCATAAGCAGCTTGTCTCAAATTGAACAAAAAAATTACCATAGTCTATTTGTGCCGTATCACGAGACCATGCGCAGTTTCATGAATTTCAGGTGAGTTTTCAATTTTCTGGAATTTAAAAACCAGGATTCAAAACAATATCATTACATGCATCATGAAATAAACTTTCAGGCGATACATGTTTAGTGTTGTAGTAGATGTTCATATTTTTTAAGATAGAATTTGGTCAAACAGTGCTTAGTTAGACTTCAAACAAATTATATATGCAGAGTAAAAAGATACTCCCTGCGTACCAGTGTATTGCATCATACTCTAATAATAATGCATGTCACCAAAAATTATGTCGTTCAACTCATATTTGAACATAGTTTCCAGTGATATTATTTTTGGTTACATGCATTAACATTTTGTTAGTTAAATGTAAGGTTAAATTTAGCACAAAATGCGAAGAGGACCAATAAACCAGGACGGAGGTAGTAGGCACGAACAAACAAAGCTCCATTCTATACTCATCCTAGTGTAGTAGGCAATGGAGTTGACGGGTGACCTTGGGTAGCGGCGACCGAGGGACTTGAACGTGCTCGGCATGGTAGGTAACGTGGGCTAGTTACTAAAGCATCCCTCCACTGTTCATCGGTAGTAGTAGGAGTAGTCATTATGGACCGAGGACATAAGGGGAATTTCGCAGGGCTGGAATTCTGGCCGCCAGATATTTTGATTCGAAACACGGAGGCTCGAGTGGAGGCGCGAAGTTTTATCGCGGTTCTTTTGGTTGGGTTTGGCTAGCGTAACACGCACGCCACCACCATGACACGAGCCCGGTCTGGCTGGTATGCCGTCGGGTGCTACCATTCGAGAATGTGAAAGGAATCTGTTTTAAAATTGGCGAATGAATCTATATGTATTACAATGCCCGTATTCTCCTTGCAAATAATTGGTCATTCGAAAAGGGACGGTAATTGATTTATGACAAGTTCTGGAATTAGAGTGAGTTTGTGATATAGTGATCTCAATGTGGATTTCACATTTCGTGGTATCCACACTAGGTTTTTGAATGCAAATTCAAATTTAAAAGATGAACGGTATGGTGGTGAGAAAACTTTGTATGTATTCAAGCATATGACCACACACACAAATACAACAACAAATGAGTCAGTATAGTGCATCTACTTTTCCAATCCATGCATGTATGGCACGAATTCAAAAATAAAATGTAAGGCATACATGGTCCTCAATTCAATGTTTACAAGGTACACTAAACTGAAACGTGAATATTAAGTCTACTACTATGTACACTCAAATGTTGTGTTAGGTCTGTCCATGCCCCCCCTTCACCACACATACTTCCTGTATAGATCGATCTCCATCTCTTTGTTAATAGAGCTATTGGTATCCGACACACACTCATCATTTCTCTTCATGTTTTGATCTCCATTTATTTCACACCCACCCTCACGCTCTCAACAAATGTATTTCTCACACACAACCTCGTCGGGCCCTCCATGACGAGATCTCTCTCTCTCTCCCTCTATATCGCCCCCCTCTCTCCCTCTAGACACATATGTTGCCTCTGTAAAAAAACTCCATGCACGCCGCGTGCACAAACACAAAGTCTATCTAGGCCACTCTCTCGGTAACTATCTCCCTCCAGCCCTCACTACAGCTTCGTCGAACGATATCTCTCTGTATAGTCTTTCTCATTCGAGTGTACGCTAGCCCACACTAACTCGATCTCTCCCTCTATATATGACTCGATTGACCTCGCGTCATCTCTCTCACACATAGACGCTCACTCTACGCCTCTTGCATAGGCAGAGCCATGTAGATTGTCGGGGGGGGGGGACCCTCCAGTTACCCCCAACCTTAGATAAAATTGTGAAGGTCTTTTTTTAGGAGGGTTTAGATTATATTTTTAAACATTTGGCCCCACCCTCCCAAACACCGATGGGTTGTGCCCCCACCCCCTGGGAGAATATCAGGTGCTCCCACATTAGATGCTATATGGTGATACGAGTTCTTGTGTGCCGTTAGATCTGAGATCCAATGGCTCACACGAGGTCTGAATATTTTTGCAAAAAAACTTTATTGAGTTTGGGAATTGCACACAATTAGTACAAAAACTAGTTAGATGCCATTGGATCCCAGATCCAACGACCTCGAAGCTAGTATCACCATAGCATCTAAGATGCGGGGGCACCTAATATTCTCTCGTCTATAAGAATATCACGTGCTACCACACCTTAGATGTTGTGGTGAAACAAGCTCCTCAGAGCCGTTGGATCTGAGATCCAACGGCTCCAAGTAGGTCCGAATGGTTTTTGCAAAAAAAAACCTCAAAGAGTTTGGGAATTGCTCACAAGTACAAAGACTATACTCAGATGCCATTGGATCTCAGATTGAACCGCCTCGAAGCTCGTATCACCGTAGCAACCAAGTAGTGAGAGCACCTGATGTTCTCTCGCACGGGAGAATATGAGGTGCTCCCATACCGTAGATACTACGGTGATACGAGCTCCCAGGAGATCTAACGGCTCCCATTAGGAGGTCTGAATGTTTTTACAATATAGGCCTCAAAGAGTTTGGGAATTGCGCAGAAGTACAAATACTACGCACATGGCATTGGATCTCAGATCCAACGGCTGCTAGCAGCTCGTATCGCCATAGCGGCTAAGCTGCGGGGAGCATCTTATATTCTCTCGTACGTGAGAATATTGGGTTCTCCCACACCTTAGATGCTACCGTGATACGAGCTCCTGGGAGCCGTTGGATCCAAGATCTAGCGGCTCACAGAGGTCTGTATGTTTTTTTTGCAAAAAAGCCCTTGAAGAGTTTGGGAATTGCGCAAAAGTACAAAGACTACTCACATGCCATTGGATATCAGATCCAACGACGTAGAATCTCGTATCACCGTAGCATCTAAGCCGCGGGGAGCACGTGATATTCTCCGCCGCTGTCACTTTTGTTCCTAAACTTGTAAAATATGTGTAACTGGTGCCGTAACTTGTCTAACCACGTAAAGTGTTTGTGCAAAAAATCCCTCGTACACAGAAATATCGGAACAACACACGGGGGTTCCACTCATCATGGAACAAATTTGGACATAAAAATAAAAAATCAGAAGGACGAGATTCGAGCCGGCAACCTATACTACAAAGCGTACGTCGATAGCCAGAAATAGCAACGGTTGTTGGCTTTGTCGCATAACTTGTTTTATACTGTACTGTATCACGTTGAGTAGAGTAGAGGGAGTGGATCGTCAGCACGTGCATGAACGTTGACTCACTTACTGCCTGGTCCCATGTCTGCGATCTCTCTCTCCTATCCATCTACAATCTTTAGATGCACGGGCAAACACGAAGAGCGGCACGAGCTGGCCGTGGTGTTATTATAACTAAAAAATGCTTGGAAAATAGATGAATCGCCTAGGAACAAGAGACCTCGTGGCTGGTCGAAATGGAGCTAAGCACACCTATCCTCCGTGCCACGTTAGCATGATGAAGCTGTGTAGCTAGTGGGGTGTTTTCGACCCACTGGCTGGGTCCCAAGTTCTTACCATAGCTACGTCTCATATATTTTTACACGCACATTTTCCTCCATGTTGAGACGTGGCATACCCTACCGCGCGGTTTCTGGGTCCTCCCCGGTGGTGCACGCATATTTTCTTCCTTACTGAGACGTGGGACGGTGGGAGTGTGGGATGCCCTACCGCGCGGTTTCTGGGTCCTCCTCGGTCGTAGCGCCGAACTAATGAGTCATCAAATCACAAAACCCCACCTTTCCCGCCGAGTACAAGCACGGTGGCTAGCTAGTTGGGCTAGTGCGACCGATCAGCTAGGCCGCCGCCACATTTGTTTTTTCAAGCATTTTTTCCCACACTAACTCGATCTCTCCCTCTATCCACCGCTGCGTTGCTTTGGTCCTTGGGCGTGGCAGGATTCTTTTTTTGTTTGACGGGAGCAGGCGCGGCAGGAATTAGTCATGATGACTCCGCCAGTAAAACCCACTGCTCCCTGATGTGAAAAGGCTTCGACTGGGGTTTTCCATGGTGAAAACCAAAATATTTACCCTGATCCCTCCGCCTTCCCATAGATTGCATTGCCTTCCAGCCGTTTCGCCCACTTTGCTTCCCTTCCCCATTGCTTCTACCGGGTTCCATGGTGGCGCACCAGATCACGGAGTCTGAGGTGAGGCGCCTGACAGAGGAGCTCCAAACCAAGGATGCAGAGCTCAGGGCCAAGGATGTGAAGATCCGTGAGCTCAGGGAGGAGAAGAGTGCCATGCTCCTCCGTTATGAGCGGGAGTTCACGGAGCTTCAAAAGCGGCAGGAGTCCACCACAAAGATGCTTGAGGCGTCGGCGGCATTGTTGCAGAAAGCGGGAGATACCCTAGGCAGCCAGGTTGCCCTGATGGCGAGGCTGCTGGAGCACGAGCGGGACGATCGTGACGAGGTCCAGGATCACCTCAACCACTTGCTGGACCATGTTGCCACGTAAGTGTTGCAGCTGCACGATGCCTACCGTCGTGCCAGCACGACCATGCTGGCCGTCGGGCTAAACCCGTTCGACCAGCCCATCGACTTCAACGAGCTATGGCTTCCTGACCTGGTCTCCTTCTTCACCTATATCTCCGAGGAGCTGAACCCTCTCCGCACGGTGGTGGGGGCGGTGCTGGACAAGGAGGGGGTGCGGGCGGCCGTCACCGTTGCCGGGTGAATCCTCTCCGGGCTACGTCACCGGAATCCATTTGTGCAATTGGACGCCGTCTTTGACGAGCTGGCTCCGTCGACCGGGAGCGGGCTCTGCGGGCGGTGGCACCCTGCATCACCACCATCGTGCACCTGGAGAAGCAGAGGGACTTCGGTGCTGTTTAGGTGTCCTCTGCATGGGCATGTCACGGCGTAACATGACCGTTGGATCAAACTCAGACGGTCCAGAACAGTCACTGTAGCACAGAGCACTATAGAGGCGTGCTTCGTATGGTTCCTGTTCGGCCGAGCACTGTAGCAGCATAATCTTCGTGCACTGTACCCCGAGTACTGTTGACATTGATCTCACCGTTCATTCTTGATCGGACATTAAAAAAATGGGCATGTTACACTACTGTTCATAGGTGACATGCGCACAACATGCCACTGGATGTCAATCCTCCGGAGACACCATTCCGGAGCGGCTGTCGCCTCCATCCCTTGATTCTACTTCTCCGGTTGCCTTGTCTGCTAAAAATAATAGTACTCCACCACAGGTCGACTGTACGCCGAGGTAGCACGGGATAGAAGGCACTTACACGCAGGGGACCCACCCAGGACCGTATTCATGAATACTAGCCGCGATGTAAACCAAAAATATGCTGAAACACTCGCAACAATATCCCTCACAACAGATTTATTTATAATCAGTTAATTTTCTTCGGGTGGTATAATCAGTTTACTATCCATCATTTTTTATCGTCATATCTTACTACACTGGCAACAAGGTAAGACTGTTGTGTGAACCACTGCACATGCCTAGTAGTAGGAGTACTAGTAGTGTAAGTTCAAGTGGCTGCCGTGTTTCGCACTCCTCCATCGTAAGAGTGGAAATGCTTGCTGTAATCAAAAAAAATATTTTTTCAAGAAATAGTGGAGACGCTCTACCGCGCGGATCCTCCTCCATGGTCGTCGGGAACCTTGCTACTCACTTTCGCCGACGTGTGGGACAGCCAGCATCGGGGTCCACTTGCCATGCACCAAATTATTCCGCACTAGAGTGCACAACTGCACGGTGGACTTACCGCGGTCGTAGCACCGCCGTAATGCCCCATGAGGCGTCAAATCACAAAACCCCACCTTTCCAGCAGTAAGTTGGACGGACGAAGCAACCATCATTTCACTCTTCTTCCTCATCTTCCTCTGTTCAAGAAAACGCCACTCGCTTCTCCCTCATCTTGTTCCTCATTTCTTCAAGAAAACCCTAACTCGCTTCTGCCATTGTTCTTCTCTCCCAAAGAAGGAAAGGTGAGCGCATCAATGGTGCTGCGATACTTCCGTTCTAGTCATCTTTTGCAACCCCGCGACCGATCCTAACTCCCTCTCTATTCTTCTTTTGGGTTTCTGATTATCGTTTTCTTTCCTTTTATTTCTATTTGACAGTTTCTTGATAGACCCTGGAGCACCGGCCAAAGTGATGACTATGGCTCTGGCCAAAACCGTCGAGGCTCAGAGTCTGAAGAAGCGCAAGCACCCCGCCGAGACGACCACAGACAAGCTCAAGGCCATCGCCTTGGCCAAGGCCACCTCTCCGGGATCCCTCGTTAAGCTGGTCGAGGTAATATCTCTTATTGACGATCTTTTTGGCGATCTTGATCGTGTTTTCTGATCTAACTTGCAAAGTGCTTGCTAATATGCGATGTTTGTGTAATGTACACGTAGTACTAATAGTATAACTTTCTGGGCGATCTTTCATGTGGTTTTTGTGTGCCAAATGACTGTTCTAAATGTCTCTTTTGACCAAAACATGCGAGAGGTTGACATGCATATGATTTTTGCACATAACACAGTTTTCTTATAGATTACTTTCAACTACTTTATGAACACCAATGCTAGCTGTAGGAAGAGAATATAGTACCCTCAGTAACTTGTGTTATGGGTATTGTAAGTAATCGCTCTGTTCACAGATATAAGATGTTCTAACTTTTTTGTGTATCTGATGTAGACATGTTTTAGTGTCTTTGTTCACTCATTTCTGTGCTTATATGTAGTCTTATATGGAGTAAAATATAGAAAATCATCTTATATTTGTGAACGGAGGCGGTAATAAAATATTGGTTTCTATTTGAATTAGAACCAGGTCCGCTGTGGAGATGAAGTTCTCAAAGTCATGCCGTGTGAACTGGAAGACCTGAGGATGTGCACTATTAAACTATCCAGCTGTCGTGTCCTTGTAGCCACATGTCGTGAACAAGTGTTTTCCTGTAGCATTGTTGTCAGGCGTGTTCTCGAGGGTGTACTTCACCACAACAATTTCGTAGCTCTGCCTGCGATTACGAAGGATGTGGTTCTTGTAAAGCTTCCCAACAAATCTGATGCGGCCTGTCTTCATCGGCATGTTTATGAGTGGAAAGACCACACTGTTAGGTTCTCCAAGGTTGACAGGATGGCGAAGGTGCCGATAGACATCTCTCACGATGTCCATGGCCTGGTCAGTTATGTGGGGCACATCCAGTAGGTCGGTGGCAAGAAATAGTCTGCAGAGTTTAATTAGTGCAACTTGGCTTGTATGTAGTAAGTAATATTGTTCATTACTTGATTTGTCTGTGTGAACCCTGTATGGGTCAGTACTGCCACTTTTGTTTTGTGGTGAATCCTGAGAAAACTCTATGTTAATGTTTTAGAAATGGTGAACCTGTAATACCAATTTCGGTTATTTGATATCTGTGTTTTTTCATGCCGGTACAGTACTCCCTCTGTTCAAAGACATAAGATGTTTACATTTTTTTATGAATCAGATGTATATAGAGTTAGACACATTTTGGTGTGTTTGTCCACTCAATTCAGTCCGTATATTTTGAAATATCCAGATCATCTTATTTTTGTGGATGGCGGGAGTATACATCAGTTATGGTTACACTCCAATATATGTATGTTTTGCAGGGTTTATCGCACCCACCAGGATTTCCATTCCCGCGGATGTTCGCTCCATACGAGTTGTCACGACCTTTGGACTGTCCTGCTTGTGGGAGTAAGGAGGGGCCCTGCATGCCACCCGTAATTGGATGAACAACCTTCAATTTAGAACTTGAAGATAGTGATTTCCTGGTAAGGATTAAGTTGTGTCACATAAAGTAAATCTCATTGATTAACTGTCATGTTTTCTTACTTTTGCTACAATTTTACAATGCAGGTTTTGCCATGTCACATTCGTTACAGAATAAACCATTTGGTTTGCTCTATGATGGTTATTTTAGCAGGTTTCACTTCTTATGATGTGTCAATAACGAAGGCACTGTCCATCACTTATATTAGTGGACACAATTGGATCCGTCTGTTGTGTGAGTACAATCTGAAGCCCTCTGATCAACTGCAGTTTACTTTAACAAACACGCCAGAATTAGTCCTTGTCGCCTTTAAAAGAAGGAAAGAAAAGCACTAGATCTGGGTCACGGAGCCGGAGGAAGTTCAAATTGCTCATGTGCACTCTCGCTTAAGAAGGATGCGTAGCAAAGTTACAAAGCTGCAGTCTGAAATCAAAGCAGACCAGAGACGAGCGATGCTGTCTTGCACATCGGTACCACCTCCAGCATCGGCAGCCGCAGCGGATTGAGCACCGGCACCTTCTCCGACACCGGCACTGGCTCTAGCATTGACAGCGGCAGCATCTCAGTCTGATCCAGCAGAGGATTGGGCACCGACCGCGTCAGCGGATCAGGCTGATGTACCAGAGGATCGGGCACCGACACCGGCACCAGCTCTAGAAGGAGCACCGTCTCCGGCAGCAGCAGCGGCACTACCAGTTGCACTGCCACAGGCACCAGCAACGGCTCTGGCACCTTCACCAACACTTGAACTTGCACTTGCACCGGTAACAGACTGGGCTGCAGTTCGCACTACATATTCCAAAGTCCTTATAAAAACTGACATCTCCACCTTTTTGGCAAGCACTGGCAGCCCAAGTGCCTCGTTCTTTTGTCTTTCCATGTTGTTTCAAATCATTCACCGTGTTGATCTAACTGTTTGCGTATGTCCTCTTGTTTGCAAACAGAAAATTCCTAGAGCAATGAGGAAGCCGTTCAATAATCCGGGTGACCGTGGCCAAGTTTCTCTTACCATGCGCAGCCTTGGTGTGAATGAACCTACGCAATATACCGTAAGTAGAAAGGATGGTCGCATGATGATTGATGCTAAAGGATGGTCAAGGTTCAAAACTCAATCAAATCTTGCGGTTGGGGATGGTGTCAGAATCGAAGTTTCTCTACAAGGAGATCTGGTCCTAATCAACTTTGAAATTCTTCAGTAGCAGCACGCAACTGCCGAACTAATCTATCCTCCGAGAGCTTTTGATGTAATATATTCCATGGTGAAACAAGTGTCCTGTGTGTATAAGTAGTACTAGCGTATATCACGTTGGACATCCTGAAAGAATTGCAACTCTGATTGCTGGTTAGGAACTGTCGTTCGATTTCAGTCTAACAGCTGCCATGCTTTATTCAATTTTTTGTCTTCTCCTTGCGACAACATCTAAAACCAGCGCCGTCCCTATCGGATGCAATATTTATGGGTTGAAATGTGCTGACTTAGAACACATGGGCCCCCAAACATGCATGCCCACCGGCCTGTGGCCCAAAGTCAAGAGCCGTCAGCCTATCTGAGCATTTTATTCTAAACACACACACACACACACACACACACACACACACACACACACACACACACACATATATATATATATATATATATATATCCAAACCCCATATTTATGTATATATATTCCCCCTGATTTTTCTTATTTATAAAGTTGTGATATAAAAGATTTTTATATTTCTTTATAGAGGGAGTATCTCTCTTATCAAAAAAATATTTATGTGTAACTAGTTACTCCTGTCCCCTTTCTACTTCATTTCGCTGATATGCGGGACATCCAGCAACTAGATCCACGTGCCATGCACCAAATTAGAGTGCACAACTGCACGGTAGACTCACCCCGGTCATAGCGCCGCAGTAATGCTCAATGAGCCATCAAATCACAAAACCCCACCTTTCCAGCATTAACAGTAAGCTCGACGGACGAAGCAGCATTATTTCACTCGACTTGAATCCCCTTCTCACTCGTCTGCTTGTTCAGAGAAAACCACCTCTCGGCGATTGCTTAGGGTTTTCTCATGGAGAACCAGGTACGAAATCTTCATCCATCCCTGATAAATCCTTGTCCCTTTGTCACCGGTAATCCTAGGATGGCAACCGCCACCGTTGATGCATTTTTCTTCGTACTGAATCTAGTGTGTTTCATTTGCAGTGCCCAAAGTGCGAGGACCTTACAGGTTTCTGCGCCCTTGGCGAGACGCCAGACTTGTTCCTTCTCATCCTAACACAGGATTTCAAAAAGCGCACGGCATGTTCCTAGAATCCTCTTTTTTATCCGGTAGGGTTGGGTTTTTTGAACATGGTGTCGACTAATTTGGAAATTTGGATTGCTATATTTGGATAAAAGGTACTAGTACCATGCTGAACACTGACGTGGAAGAGGAAATTATTTCTAGATTTGGATAGAGAATAAATTGTGTTCTCATATTATTTTTCCTGCAGTGCATCCCTTGCTCTGCCAGAACACATGTACTCAAGAAGGTCGGCCTTGCCATAACTGAATACACCAGTATAATGGTCTTATTGGAGACATGCCATGGATATAAGTTCACAGTTGGGTTCATTAACCAAGAAGATCGCTCCTTTTTTTTAAGGCCAAACTTGGATAAACTTTGTCAAGTGTTACAGACTGAAAGTTGGCACACCAATGTTCATGGAAATAGCAGAACCTGGTCTTATCTTCCCTGTGACCTTCCACCCCGGCGTCGTTCCAGTGGTTCATCCATGTTAGTTTTGTATCTGCTTCTTGCATGTGGCCTCTTTTACTTTGTAATCCACCTATTCAGTCTAACTGATCACAATTTGACTTTAGAAGTAGCAAAAATTTGTGATTCCCTTCTCTCACAATGATGCTACTTCTAACTAATATTTCTTATAATTGGTGACACGCGTAGGTTATTACAAAGTGCAGGACACTACTCGTCTGTTATTTGATAAGAACGCGACGGTTACTGATGGCACCGAAGTCGACTGGGACGACATCCACCAATTCCTACACTTTATTGATCGTCTTGAGGACCTTGTGGGGGCATTTCAATGGTGGAAGGCCACGTGGGATATGTGTGCCACTGGTGCACACGTTGAACTGGTCCAACTGTGTCAAGAAACTGATGGTACGAGCTATTTTCTGTTATATATGTTGTTCATAAACTCTTGCTTATACACAGTTTTACAGCTATGTTCTTCTTCTTGAAACAGAAACCACCTAGTTTTATTGTTCTTATACAGATGCCTGGCCATGGTCGACTCAGACTTGCACTTGGTCACAACATGATGTTTATGTCGACCTACTCCATTTCCCTTAGAGGTGAAAAGATAATTATTCATGGGTGGTCTCAAATCATGAAGGCCCGTCGATCTTGGAGAATAGGACAGAAGGTTATGTTCATGCTTTTCCATGGCTCTGAAGCGAATATCCTGTTTATTGACCACATTGCGAGATGAAGCCGCTTTCAGAAAGTTGTGGATGCACGGGGTGGCGCCTGGGCCTTGTCCTGGGGCTTGGTGGCCTCACCCTTCGTTAACAGTAGGCAAAGTAGCACTGTTCGAGGCGTGCCTTGTATGATTGAACCTGTATAAGTACTCATACTGCTTTCAGCTCTGGTTGTTAAGTGCTCCTGCTGCTATCAGTTAACGTTGTTAAGTACTCTTGCTGCTTGTACACTCTGTTGTGTTTCTTCAGTCTCTTCTTCCTCCAGCCGCCAAAACCAAACCAGCGTCGGCGGGGCCGCCTGCTCCCACCTCCCACGGCTGGCTGCGCCTCCGCACACGCATCGCCACCCTACCGTCTCCTAAATCGTTAACGGCGACGTCGGCCCCACCCCGCACCCGAACCAGCCAACCCTCGTACTCCCCTTTGCCCGCGACTTCACTACCGCATCTTCCCCGACCCCTGTTCGTTCCCGTCCGAGTCCTCGCCGTCGTCCACCGCGTGCCTTGGTGCACTCGTCGCGTCGCCGCCGTCTGGCGTTGTCAACATGGTCTACAAATGAGAGGAATTGGGAAAGAACTGTACGTGGAGAGGAAGACAGTAGGGACCCACCATGTCCATGGCTGTACGCAAGCAAGTGACTCATTGTTACAAGCAAAAAAGAAAATGCTTTCTCCTAGTGGTTTGCTGACATCTGGGACCCATGACATTGTCAGTGTATAGTCAATAGACAAGAGAACTGCACAACAGCGACTGACACCTGGGACCTAGCAGCTGTAGCAGTTTTTTTTGTTACTGTTGAGACGAAGCAGGGTATCAACTGGGTTGTGGCCCGTCTAGCCCAGGCTTCGATTTTACGTTTACCACATGACCAGCCCAGCTATTTTTTTCTTTGTGAAAATGGCTAGCCCAGTTTTTTTTTCTGATGACTACCCAATCGAGGCCAACCCAACCCAGGCCAACTTGTTTTCCTCCGCCCTGCTGGGGTGCAAATCTTTCAAGACGGCTGCAAATCTTAAAAGTAATATGAAATGGGCTGTAAATATAAAAAACACACAACAAATTGGCAATTACTTTCAAATTTCTAATTTTTTTTCACATTTTCAGATTTCAAATTTCATTGGTTTTTAACCTAATTTAAATATATTTTGAAATTACTTTAAATCTGGCTCGACATTTCGGGATTAAAAATAGTTTGGACCACACCGAAATATGCAAAATTTCTTTTAAATTTTTAGCCCTGGTCCTGGCCAACAAAAAGAAAATGGTCTGCAATAAATTGCATAAGAATTTGCAAATGAGCTGTAAATTATTTAAAAAAATAGGAAATGGGCTGTATGCTGTCCGCCACGGATTGGGAGGCTGACTTGTGGGCCTATTAAGTTGACGCATATGCAAGAATTATTTACTTATTATATATTAGTCAACAAACAATTCTTGTAGAAGTGACCGTTGGATGTCAATCCAACGGTCGTCGCGCTTCTTCAATCTCTGATCTTCTTGCTCCAGCCACCCAATCCAGCGCCGGCGGGACCGCCTGCTCCCGCCTCCCGTGGCCGGCTGTGCTGCCGCGCAGGCCTCACCGCCCCCTTCTACTCGCACCGCTGGCCAGGCCACCCCTCTACTCACCCACACCTCCTGTTATTCTCCAGCGACACATGCCTCACACCACAGACGAACCAGTCAACCCTCGTACTCCCCTCAGCGTGGGCATCCACTGTTGTGGCTTCGCCGGCTCCGGGTCATTCCCTTCCTGGGCCTTGCCGTCGTCCACCGCGTTGGTGCTCTCGGTGCGGCGTGGTCAACGTGGTCTACAAACGACAGCCATCGAAAGAGGGATCTACGTGGAGAGGCTGACAGTAGGGACCCACATGGTCCATGGCCGCACGCAAGCAAGTTTCTCCTTATTACGCGAAAAAAATGATTCCTCCCCCTGACAGCTGGGACCCACCAGCTATATCTTCGCACGGAAGGAAGTGAGTCCTTATTACGTGAAAAAAATGATTCCTACCCATGACAACTGGGACCCATCAGATTGGGAGGCTGACTTGTGGGCCTACTAGGTTGATGTGTACGCAGGGCTTCGTCAATTTAGTCAACAAACGATTCTAGCAGAGTGACCGTTGGATGCTAATCCAACGGCCGTGCTGCTTCTTCAATCTCTGATCTTCTTGCTCCAGCCGCCCAAACCAGCGCCGGCGGGACCGCCTGCTCCTGCCTCCCGTGGCCGGTTGTGCTGCCTCGCAGGCCTCATCGCCCCACCCTACTCCCACCGCTGGCCAGGCCTTCCCTCTACTCACTCACATCCCCTGTTATTCTTCGGCGATGGCAGCCTCACATCACAGCCGAACCAGTCAACCCTCATACTCCCATCCGCGTGCGCATCCACTGCCGCGTGTTCCCCGGCTCCGCGTCGTTCCCTTCCTAGGCCTCGCCGTCTTCCACCGCCTTGGTGCTCTCAGCGCGGCGTAGTCAACGTGGTCAATGAACGACAGCCATCGGAAGAGGACTGTACGCGGTGAGGCTGACAGCTGGACCCACCAGCTACATCTTCGCACGCAAAGAAGTGCCTCCTTATTACGCGCAAAAAAATGATTCCTCCCCCTGACAACTGGGACCCACCTGCTATATCTTTGCACGCAAGGAAGTGCCTCCTTATCCTCCCTGATAGCAGGGACCCACCCGGTCGAAGCGTACGTAGCGTTGTCTGTCTGGTCGCGAACGTGTACGTACATACTGGTCGATCGGTTTCTCTGCAAGGATGAACCGTGGCCGAGTAAGTAGCGACACGTGCCGTAGTTGAGCCCCCGACGTAGCAGTTCAGACAGTCCCGTCTAAATCGTGTACACGTACGTATAGCCATACGGCAAAGAATACGGCCACGTACATACATACGGGCGGGGTCTGGAATGCGTACTCGCGCATATGTACGGCCAGGGCTCATGTACATGGAGAGGCAACAGACGGCAGCAACGGCCTCGTGTTCATCGGCTGCCAACCGGCTGGGTCGGAACGGAGGAAAGAGCGTCGTGTTCATCGGGAGCCAAGCGACTGGGTCGGAACTCGTCCTATTCATCGGAAGCCAACCGGCTTGGACGGAACAGCTGAAACGGGGTCCTGTTCATTGACTCGGGGTCTGGCGTACCGCAAAACGGAGGAAACGGCCTTCTTTTCAACCGCCAACGGTCGAAACGGGGTCCTGTTCATCGGGAGGGGTGTGGCGTACCGCAAAACGGAGGAAACGGACTTCTGTTCGAGCGCCTACGGTCGAAACGGGGTCCTGTTGATCGGGAGGGCTCTGGCGTACCGCAAAACGGAGGAAACAGACTTCTGTTCGAGCGCCTACGGTCGAAACGGGGTCCTATTGATCGGGAGGGCTCTGGCGTACCGTAAAACGGAGGAAACAGACTTCTCCCCAACAGCCTACGGTCGAAACGGGGGTCCTGTTCATCGGGAGGGGTGTGGCGTACCGCAAAACGGGACTCCACGGGCTATTGTTCATCCACAGTCGACCTCCCTCCAGCCTCCACCAGCTACTGTTCATCCACCGTCGACTTCCTCCAGCCTCCACCGGCTACTGTTCATCCAGCCTCCACGGGGTCCTGTTCATCCACCCCCAACCGGCTGGGGTGTGTGGCGGCCTCCTCGGGGTCCTGTTCATCCAGCGCGAACCACCTTCACACGGCCAGGGTACTGTTCATCCACAGCCAACCCACCGGCTGGGGTGGGGCGTACGAGCGGGTGGCAGCAACGGGAACTGTTCATCCACAGCCAACCAACTCGATCGATGCGTCTCGACTCGTGTCTACGTGTATCGCGCGCGCGGCAGCAACGTGCACTGTTCATCGAGAGGCAACCCAACACCGGCTGGCTACATCTCGCACGGGGGCTCGATCGGCTTCAGTAAGCAGCGAGAAGGATCGATTGGGTTCAGTTAGTAGCGAAGGGATCGCTTGGGTTCAGTTAGCAGTGAAGGGATCGCTCGGGTTCAGTTAGCAGCAAAGGGATCGCTCGGCTTCAGTACGCAGTGGGATCGATCGCTCGGGTTCAGTACGTGTAGTAGTGCGAGGGGTCGATCGATCGCTCGGGTTTAGTAAGCGAACGCATCGCACACACGCGCGCGTACGAGAGAACGCGCAAATCACACTGCATCGCTCGGCCCCGACCACCCACCGTAACCGGGAACTCCCCGAAAATTTCCTCGCCCTCACTTCTACCATGATTTTTTACGCCATGGACGGCCCAAAGAATGTCATGCGGGTGCGTCTCCGGCCCGCCCAGGACCTAAAACCCATTTTCTGTCATAATTTTTTGTCATAGAAGTAGGAGCCCATCACATCTATGATGATACGTGTTTTTGTCACAATTATTGTCATAGAAGTGTCACAACCATGACAGAAAAACTTTTCGTTCGGGCCATAATGTTACGGATGTGTCTTTTTTTGTAGTGATGTATCTGCTGGGATCGCGGAAAAGTGGTTGCCACAACACAAAATTGACTTCGACAAGCTCTGGGGTGAAAACGCAGGTCTGACCCAAGTTGGTTAACTGGCAATGGCGATGTTTTTGCGTCGTTGCCTTGTTAAAGGCATTGCTTGGATATGCTTGGTATCGTTCTTCAGGGTGAAAAGTCTAGAAACTGGCCTTTGATGGTCGGATCCGACGATGGCGGCGCTTGAGTGACGCTCCCTTCGAGAAGGTGCTGTTGTTAGAAGAATCTCGTTGTCTTTTTTGGTGTCATGAGATGGTTGACGCGGATATGGCCATAGCTGTAGTTTGTCGATCGCGGATTTGGTCGATTCAGTAAAAAAAAAACCTCGCTTAGGCATATCTTTGATCTTTTATGACTGAAACTTTGCTATTTGCCGGCGTGTTTTCTGTGTGTGTGCGCGTTGGTGTCGGTCGTGTGCATCCTATCTATGCTGAGGCTGGGTATGTGCTTTATGTTTGTATCCTCTTGGGGCTTCATTTTGTGTCAATAAAATCCATGCGTTATCAAAAAAAATATGTATCTTTTGTACGTATTAACTTTTAGTGTTGTATTATCGCAAAAAAATAAATAAATTAGTGTTGTATGATATTGTACGATTTTACGGTGTTTTTTTTAGCATACAATTTTAGGGTGTTAAATTTAAGGTATGTGATAGTAGCAGATGAAAAATAAACGGTGACTGGACCTTCTCCGCGGACGCACCCGTGTCCATAGACATACGAGGCATCAATTTTGTAGTACGCGGCTGTTGATTCATCCATCCGAGAATTACCCCCCGGGAGGCTTGTCAGAAATACTGCCCACATCACATGTTTTTTTTCTTTTGAACTTGCCCACGTCACATGTTGACATGTGCATTCTCGAGAACCACCAACGGAGAAGACAACAAGCAGAACATGGAATCGCGGAGCATCGCACTAAGCAATAGTAACTTGAAAATGTGGGTGGAAAACAACACGTCGACGTCAGCGAGTAACCCGCTGCTCCATCGGGAAGCGTATACGTAGCTCGCACGCACATGCTACGGCGGCCACGGGCAAATGGACAATCGAGGCGAGGAAGAGGAACCAGCCCAACGCCACCGTCGGCGTCCGGGGACACGAATCCGAAGCCTGCTCGCCGCGTGCGGACAAGCGCGCCGGCGCCTTGTGCTTGTTCGGTTGTTCCTGCGCGCGGGGCTTGGCTAGGATGCCGTGCACGGTCAATTAAAGAAACTTGTACTGTCAGGCTGACATGTTGGGCCCGCATGCTGGCTGATGTACAGTTATTAGTCGTACAAAGTTCTGGTGGGGATTCATTAGGGAAGAATCGCTTGTTAGTCATCTCGATGTTTTTGTTCGTGCATGATTGGAAAGCATATGCCGTGTTCCATGGAGTAGTTCTCATACGATTATGACGTAAGTCACGTCCCATCTTTGAATCTACACTTCATTTCAAATCCTCCTCACGGAATCTCGAGTTCATTTCAAACCCTCCACGAGGCTCAGTGTCTACTAGTTATGAGTTCCACTGCGGACATACGATCGATGTGTAGTGAACTGCGGCAAACCATGGCTGGGTCCGTGCACTAGTGCCACCGTAGGGAAGCAAACTTACATGCATATGCACTATTGTACCGCTTTTCACTAATGTACTCCACAATTTTTGTGTATCGATCGAGTCACAAATACTGTTGAATATTTTAGCAATGAACTTACAAAAAATAATATTAGAATATATGAGAATAGTATCGCACCACATTTAACCTAGAGGTAAATGAAGGGTGGATGCATGTTATATTGTTTTGTGACATTCAAGTTCAATTACTTATTGTTGAAAAATAAAAATAAAAATTAGTGATGTGGAGGGTTTTCATGTCATTTGATACTAATGTGGAGGGCTTGCATGTGGTAGAAAATGGAAAGTTGAATGATTTCATTGGCGTTTGATGATGTTGAGGCATGCATGTTGCGGAAAGTGGAAAGTTAATTCATGGCATGCGCTTGATGATATGGATAGCTTGCATGTGCATTAAATGGGAGGTGTGATCAGGTGAATAGACTGCATGTTAAAATAAATAAGGTAGTGAAGATGAACTTCTTAGGTATAGGATTCAGACGAAAATGTCTTCTCTGGTCATCGTCCACACTTTAGCTGGTAACGTGCGCTTGCTCACTATTTTTAGTACAGTATTTTTTTCGAAAACACGTGAAAGACTTGTGTGTCATTGCATTAAGATGAAATTAGTATGATACAAGAATTGTTTGCCAGTACAGTAGCCTGTGACCTTTGCTCAGCCCCGCCTGAACTACCCCAAATATTTATGTGATGGCTTCGTTGGCTTAACCCAACTTATATCCAACTTACATATACAGTACTTACTGCTCAGCTAGCGCACTTGATGGTACCTGCTGATCCTGTTTTAATAGCCGGACATCTGGTAGTTGTCAGTATCTAGCTGTTTATTTTTGTTCGTAGCAGCAAGTTGATTTGAAACACATAGAACGTGGTGATGTCATAGTTGACAGGAAAAACGTCAGCCAACAAGGAGCAATGGCACGCATGTCTTTGGACCCATTCATATCCGAGCATCAACATACAACACTGTATGACACACAAACTAACTCAAAATATTCACGAACTAGAGGTTAAATTTTAGACTTGACATTGGTGCTTGTATTTTTCTGAATTTATTTCAGAACTCTCGGCGATGTGCGTTCTGTGGGAGGAGATGTTCCCGTCGACTATGAAGGTGGCGACTTCGTCATTCTCAAGAAGATGTGCTGGCTCAATTTTTAGGAGAAGCTCATAGGGATATGATGTGCGTGCGTGCGGGGTGTATGTACGTATATATGCACGACCGCGTCTGTACTGTGTTAAAAAGAAAACTCATATTCATTATGAAACTCCAAGGCTCAAAATGCTCAACTAGAGATAAGCTCATCTGAAAAAAAAAAAAAACTAGTGACAAGCGTAATATGAGCAGCGCAATATTTTGATAGCACGAGCGATGCCACCCATTCTGCATTGGGCATGTACATGTGCAAAGTAGCTAAGACGAACTGAAAACCACAACAACACCGCACGTACTATCGATCCTGAACTAACAAGCTACTACTACAAACGAACACCTTAGCTTGGTTCTCTCTCACTCCTCGCCGAAGACGGCCTCCCAGACGTCCTCGAAGGCGGCGATGATTGCCGGGTGGTGCTCCGGCGAGTTGAGCGAGAGGTACGACTCCAGGAGCTCCTCCATCTTCTCCACGCTGTCGATACGACGCTCCACCACCATCTCCACCATCGAGCTCCGGAAGTCTGCGTATGGGTTGCTCGATCGCTTCACCACCGCCATGCCCGCGCCAATGGCTCCGGTTTCTTCCACGCCCATCTTCTTGACCGCATTCGCATCCTCCTCCCTTTTGCAGTGGTGGTGCTTCGTCGCCAAGGACGCTGCTTCGGTGCCGTAAAGGCACCTGCGGGAGCTCAGTCCCGTCGCCAAGTTAACCCGCGGCCGGAAGGCATCGGGTGGGTCCCTGGCACTTGGCAACGCGCGCCGGGGCGCTGAGCGAGGCGCGTTCCTGTGGCTCTTCCTGGAGGCATTGCTACTGTTGGTGCGGTAAAACTCGGAGGTCGAGTCGGAGGAGAAGCTGAGGGACGAGAAGAGCGTCGTCGTCTCAGCATCCTCGCCGCTTTCGTCGTCGGTCGCTGTGGACGAAGAGCAGCTGTACGGCACGGAGTTCATCCGCGGCCGCCGCAGACGCCGACAAGAGGAGTATGAGCGATGGCGCCTTGACACCGACGTAGAGCGTGCACCCCTGCTCTTCTTGATGTGCTTCTTTGCATCGTGCGTCTGCAACGATGGCGGCTGGAGAGGAACATTGGAGTGAGCACAACGGCGACCGGAGACCCCGCCTGGGTAGTCCATGGAGGCGTGGACGACCGACGCGCTGCGGTGACGGTGGCGGCGTGAGCGGCTGCCTTCCACAAGGTTGGGTCTCTCATAGGTGCAGTGGGTGCAGAAGTCAGGGGAATGTCGTGGCTCTTGGTGGGGGTTGGCGTTGGCCTTATCGAGGCTAACGAAGGCCGTGGCCGAGGTGGTTGTGGTCTTGGTGTCGTTGGTGGTGCAAGAAGAACGCACAAGGAGCTGTGCGAGTTTCTGCCTCAGCCGGACTCCGGCGCCAACTCCGGTGCGGCGGTGGGGGGTTTCGTCCATGAACGGTGTGCGCAGTGTGTGTATGATTGATCTCGGGAGATGGAAATAAAGCAAGGAGGAGAAGAGAGAGGAGTGTCTGGTTTCCGGACACTGGTTTTTGGTTTATATTCTCATCAGCCGTGGCTTTGAGTGTGAAGCTTCAAGTGAGAGGGGTTAAGAACCAGGAAGCAAGTGGGTAGAATCTGGCGACATTAGCCATGTGTAAGGTGTACGGGACTGTGGTCTGTGGGCACGGGCTCAACATTTGGTTGTGGCCACCGACGGATGCAAACGTAAGCAAGTTTGTCACGGTCTCCATTCTAGTCGTGTGACCAAGTTCTTTTTTAGGGTATATAAATGCACAGGCGGTGTCTAAACCGCACGCATGTTCATTTTGGTGCATGCACTTGAAAAGCACAAGCACTTGCCTCAACTGTGTAATACGATGCACCCGCTGTCCGTAGATGTTAACTGCGCTAACGTGACATTCCAAGTTTGTTTTGAACCATTAACTCTACCTCATGGTGGTCAGCGTCCTAGAGCACGGGCATGGTTGCCCTCCCATCGGACTCGGCGCCCCGGGCGGCGTACACAGCCCAGAGCCCGCGGTTGCCGTAGAGCGCCTCGAGGCTGAGGCTGTCTCGCGTAAGAGCAACTCTAGCAGATCCAAAACTTCCTCATGCAAAATCGTTTTAGGAGATACCATAAAACGGTTTTACGGTATGATGTGTGTGTCGACAGAATAAATTCTGTATAAATTGTCAGCGGTCAAATGTGGAGCCTACTAGTGAGTAGTTGAATTTACAACAAGGTCCTTGCAAAATAGCATAAAGCCCCCTATAAGCAAAATATATATTGCAATTGGGTCCTTGTCCCGGTCAGTAGTTGAATTTACAAGAGGGCCCAGGGGTCGGTCGTCTGCCGTGCCGGCACGCCGGGGCTCCGGTCGCGCTCGTCTGCGCGGTCCAGGTCGCGCCCGAGGCGCTCGTCTGCGCGGTCCTGCTCGCGCCCGAGGCGCTCGTCTATGCGGTCCTGCTCGCGCCGAGGCGTCGTCTGCGCGGTCCTGCTCGAGCCCGAGGCGGGGCGGACGCGGCCGGCTGGTCCCACTCGATTCCGAGGACGACGCTGCGAGTAGGAGGGCGGGCCGTGGCCATAGTGGTCGAGGGCGGCGGCGGCGCGCTAGTCGACGACGACGGGGATGACCGGAATCGATCTCGGACGGTGGCGAGGATGGAAGGCGCGGGAGCTGAAACTTCAATCCCGCCAATCGTTTCTCATTTACAGGTCACTATAAAAGGGTCTTTTACGGGATCTGCTAGAATTGCTCTAAAGGACCACGCCTCGTCGCCGCTAGACTATGAGACGGAGGAGGGCGCTGAGGCCGCTAGACTATGAGACGGAGGAGGGCGCTGAGGTAGCAGGACGCGTCACACAAATTGCATGACATGTATCCTCAGCTGGAGTGGCATCAGTCGAGATAGGAGCGCTTAGGGCATCTCCAAAGCCGACCCTCAAACCGCCCGCAACTTTCCGGTCTGCGTGGTCCGAACGTGTTTAGCCATCCACCGCGGTCCTGTATCGGTCCGCCGAGCGGTCCGGGCGCACTTTTTCCCGCAAACCCAAGACAAACTGGGGGGCTTTGCGGGAGTCCGGAGAGCAGACACGTAGGACTCCGACACCCCGACCCACCCAAAACCCCTCCCGACCCCGCGCCTCCATCCTCCCATTTTCTCTCCTTCTATTTTTCTCTCTTGCCTTCGCCACCGCTCCACCACCCCGGCCGCCCCGCCACACCACTACCGGAACTCAACGAGTCCATCACCTCCAACGGTACACCCGGGCTCCAAGCCGCTTCTCCTCCTCCGTCGTTCCACACCTCTCCTCCGACTGCCGCGCAGGTCAGTGGCGGCGCCTGCCTCAAGAATCTGTGGGGTCAATGGATTTTTTTTGATTTTTTATTCATGATGAACAGTAATTCTACGTTGTTTTCCAAAAAAGTTGTGGGGTCGGCTGACCCCACAACTTACATGTAGGTTTGCCATTAGCGCAGGTACCATCAGCTCTTACGATACTCACCATGCCCGGGAACTGTTCGGTGAAATGCCCATGCTAAAATTTTTTGTCTCTTATTCTTTGAAGCAATGGATTCGGATATGGAGTACATATACGAGCACTATGTTGAGTCGTCCGACGAGGAGGACTACACGGATGAGACGGCGATGATGTGGGCGGTCCTTGTAGACGCGGAGCATGCGGAAGAGCATGTTCTCAATTTCAAGGGATCGATCAAGGGTCATCGAGTGCTCAACCGCAACAGGGTGCGCGGACTGATGGACGACTAATTTTCCCCCAATGCCCTCTTCGCTGACAATTTTCGCCCGTGCTTTCGGATGCGCGAAAATGTCTTCGATAATCCCTGCCATGACGTCCGGTCCTTTGATGACTACATCTTGAAGAAGGACTCCGTCGGGAGGATTGGGTTTTCTGGTTACTAGAAGTGCACGGCTGCACTACGGATGCTTGCATATGGCACGATCGCTGATTCGTAGGACGAGTACCTACGGATGTCTGAGAGCACACGCGGAGATGCCATGGTCAGGTTTGCAACTATTATGGTCGAGGTGTTTGGACCTCAGTACCTAAGAGAAACCAACTGTGGCAGACAACGAGAGGCTCTTGGCAATCTCGGAAGCAAGAGGGTGACCAGGTTTGCTCAGATCTCTTGACTGCATGCATTGAAAATGGAAGAACTGCCCAAAATCTTTACAAGGGCAATATCAGGGTCATGTTAAGAAGCCCACCATCATTCTTGAAGCAGTTGCATCACAAGATCTTTGGATTTGGCACCCTTTCTTTGGCATGCCCGGGTCTTACAGTGGCATCAATGTGTTGCAGCGATTGATACGTCTTCAATGTATCTATAATTTTTTATTGTTCCATGCTATTATATTATCAATCTTGGATGTTTTATATGCATTTATATGCTATTTTATATCTTTTTTTGGACTAACCTATCAACCCAGTGCCTACTGCCAGTTGTTGTTTTCTGCTTGTTTTTGGTTTTCCAGAAAATCAGTACCAAACGGAGTCCAAACGCTACGAAACTTTTTGATGATTTTTTTCTGGACAAAAGAGACCCTAGAAGCTTCGAGAGGAGACCAGACGGCAAGGCAACAGGGCGCGCCCTGGGGGGGGGGGGGGGGGTAGGCGCGCCCTGTTACCTTGTGGGCCCCACGTGGCTCCGCCTGACCTAATTTCACCTCTATAAATTCTCAAATATTGGGAAACCAACAGGGAACCACCCCAAATAACTTTTCCGCCGCCGCAAGCTTCTGTTCTTCCGCGATCCCATCTGGAGGCCTTTTCCGGTACTCTGCTGGAGGAGGAATCGATCACGGAGGGCTTTTGCATCAACCTTGCCGCCCTACCGATGATGCGTGAGTAGTTCACCACAGACCTACGGGTCCATAGCGAGTAGCTAGATGGCTTCTTCTCTCTCTTTGATCTTCAATACAATGTTCTCCTCGATCTTCTTGGAGTTCTGTTCGATGTAATCTTCTTTTGCGGTGTGTTTGTTGGGATCCGATGAATTGTGGGTTTATGATCTGAATATTCATGAGAAGTAATTGAGTCTTTTCCGAACTTTATTATGTGTGATTGTTATAGCTTTGTATTTCACTCCGATCTATCCATTTGGTTTGGGCAACTAGATTGATTTATCTTCAGCGGGAGAGGTGCTTTGTAATTGGTTCAATCTTGCGGTGATCTATTTGTATTGTTGCCATTAAGGGTAGGGGACAAGACACATATTTGTATTGTTGCCATTAAGGGTAAAACAATGGGGTTTATTCATATTAGTTGAGTTTACTTTGTCTACATCATGTCATCTTGCTTAAGGCGTTACTCTATTTTTATTAACTTAATACCCTAGATGCATATTGGATAGCGGTCGATGGGTGGAGTAGTAGATGCAGGCAGAAGTCGGTCTACTTGTATCGGACGTGATGCCTATATACATGATCAGTGCCTTGAATATCGTCATAACTATGCGCTTTTCTATCAATTGCCCAACAGTAATTTGTTTACCCACCGTATGCTTTGTGTTCGAGAGAGAAGCCTCTAGTGAAAATTATGGCCCCTGGGTCTATCTTAAATATGAAAAGAAAACTAAAATATACTTGCTGCAATTTATTTACTTTTATTTTGTTTTGCAATTTGTCTATCTACCACTACAAGATTTAATCCTTGCAAGTAACGAGTTCAAGGAGAGTGACGACCCTCTTGCCCGCGTTGGGTGCAAGTATTTGATTTTGTGTGTGCAGGTGCTGTTCACGAGGCTTTGTGTGATTCTCCTACTGGTTCGATAACGTTTGTTCTCACTGAGGGAAATACTTATCTCTACTGTACTGCATCTACTCTCCTCTTCGGGAAAAATCCCAACGCAGCTCACAGGTAGCAGCGATCACCATTGTTTGCTTGGCTGACTGAAGGAAAAGCTCCTCCTTGCCACTATACTGTCAACGGTCATGATTACAACATGGGCTACTAATATGGTTGACGGTATCTATCCTCCGCCGGATACCTTTGTCTATCTCTAACCCAGTTGGGCAGAAAAAAGTCTCACTTTGCCCATAAACAAGAAGCGGCTAGAAAGGACATTGAGAGGGCATTTGGAGTTCTATAGGCACGTTTTACAGTTGTTCATGGACCTGCTAAACAATGGGATCCAGGGACCTTGTGAGAGGTGATGACCTGTTGTGTGATCATGCACAACATGATCGTGGAGGATGAGGGTGAGAATGTTGTCGTGGGTCTTGAATTTGAGAACATGGATGATCCTATCGAACTTTCAGACCAGAATTCAGCCACATTTGAAGAGTTCGTTCAAAGACATCAACAAATTCGGCATCGAGCAACTCACGAGCAATTGAAGGAAGATCTAATTAAATATCTGTGGGCGGTTAAAGGCGATAACAATGTTGGAGTGTAATATTTGAACTTTTTTAAATTAGAACTACTGCTGCATTTGAACGTTTGAACTATTCTAGACTATATATGCGGCTATTAATTGAGCGTGTGGGCTTTAAAAAAAATTGGGGCCGGATGTATGCGGATAGCATTGGATGGCCGACTCCCGCATTCGTGTCCGCGGATGGATGCGGGAGAAAACTTCCGGGTCAGCGTTGGAGATGCCCTTACGTTGTTTCCTGTGCTTCGGTTGCACACGCGACAAAGTTTTTTTTAAGCAAAGACTTTATTCCTCAAATAATAGACATATCATTTACAATAGAGTGAGAAATAAAGTCAAGGATCATAGATTCCCAGAACATAGAATACATTTCACTAAACGAATTCTTTGCTAATTCGTGAGCCACCTCAAGCGACAAAGTTAGCGAGGCCTATGGTGAGAATCAAAGGATGCTATCGTGAGGAAGGAAGAAGAAGCAGGTATGAGGTCTCCTTTTAGCCATCGTCACCTTCATCAGGATACAAAACTTTCCCACAGAGAAAGAACTTATCATATTCAGAAAAGTAGATCATTGATGGCGCGCGTTGTTGCACACTTCCATTTTTCCAAGAGAATGGTAGTGATTTCCACAAATATATGTATGTAATAATGACATTTCGTTTTTCTATTCAATTTCAAAAAGAACAATATAGCTATTCATTTTATTTTGAAGGAACAATGCACATATTTGGGGGACATATATGGTCAGTTCAAAACTGATAAACATCGCACATATTTCTCACTCCAATACTTGATGCATCATAATGGTCAGTGTGCTAGCCGGCATCATGCGGAACATACTGAATCATAAAAAACAACAAAATCCAAAGGAACTTATTTAATAAACACACTAATTGTTTGGTGAAAGCTATAATCAAACAAAAACACAAAATATAAAGCAATTTGAGTACATATTAGCATAGGTCCTACAAAAACGTCCCCGGGTCACAACACTACACCTTTAAGAGATCGGTTCTTCGAGAGAGACGAAAAGTGACCTCCTATCCCCTCCCGAGCCGCTCCCGCGCGTGGCTCCGGAGGGCAAACCCTAGCGCCGCCAGCCGTCTTCCCTACGCTCCCTCCCCTCGCCACCGCCTGGGCGCGCCGCCGGACTAAGGCCAGCTGGCGTCAGTGGCGGCGGGGCTTCTTCTCCCCTCTCTCGTTGGTGGCTGACGCGGGTGGTCGGCGACGAGCGGTGGCGGCGCGCTGGCGTTGGGTGCGGCGGCGCAGAGACGGGTGCTGGTGGAGGAAGCGCTGGAGCGGTGCGCTGGCGTGATGGGCTTCGCGAGGTGGCTTCCTATGGTGGCAGTGGCGCTGGATCTGGCCGTTCCGTCATCGCGGCTGTAGGCAGCGGATGCCCCACCGGTGGGGTTCCTTCGTCGTCATGGCAGGCCAGCCACCTCGGGTGGTGGTGCACGGGGCTAGGAGGGCCTGCGTGTCACCTCGCCTTGGTCTGGGCTGTGGCCGCCGTCTTCCACTCATGGTCGGTGTCCCCGTCACCGTGTTATCCTTCCTGGGTCGGTCTCGTGATGGCAGGATGGAAGGCACCGGCGGGGACTATGGTGTGCTATCTCTTGCGGTCGTATTCATGCCGGCCGGCGGTGGTGTGGGGTCTCATGGACGCCTGGGCGGCGGCCCCGGGTGGTGGTCTGCCTGATTGGCTTCTACAACAGGCATCTGACGGCGGTGATGGGTACATGCTCTAGGCCGTGTGGGCGGTTGGAGATGTAGCGTGGGTGACCCTGGTGTCGGCGGTGCCTTGGCGACGGCGATTCCCAGATCGTGCTCTGGAGGCCTTGTTTGGTGACGACATCTCTTCCCTCGGGGTGGGTTGGTGCTCGAGATTCAGTGGTGTGACTCGGTCGAGAGGCTCCGGGCGAAAGCCATGTGCTCCGGCGCCAGTGGCGGCGATGCCCGAGGGTGTCGCATCCCTCTTGGGGGCGTTACTGTGGTACCTCTCTTCGAGTCAGGGCTTCGGGTGAAAACCCTTGACCATTCAGTTGCGACGGCGGCGACGCGCAACGTCGTGTCCCTCCTGAGGGCGTTGTCATGGAGCCCAGGTATCTCGGAGCACCGCGTTGTCTTCGGCGGGCATTTTCGGATCCTGGCGTGAAGTTTCTTCGACTCTGGCGTGGGTGGTCGCTCTTGTGCCCTATTCCTTTACACGGTCCGCATTGGTGCCTCTCGCGGACCACATTTGTCCGCATGCAGGCTCGGGCTCCACGATCCGGAGCGGGAGGGCAGGGGGCCCTCTCCGGCGGCAGACTGGCATGAGCGGCACAATGAGGTCCGGCGATTTCCCCTGGTGGTGAGTTCTATCTCCTTGTCGGTAGTCTAGGTTCTTTGTGTTTGGATGCGGAGGCTCCTGTTTTCGTGTTTCTTTCTTGTGATATGCTTTGTAAGAGGTTCGCCTCATCACTATGTATCGGTTTGGCTGTGTGGCTTTATTTATAAAGCGGGGCGGAAGCCTTTGTCGGTTCTTCAGCTAGCTACATGTTCCACTGCAGCAGCAACATCACCACCTTAATCATGCATTAACGCGCATTGGCGCCAACTTGATTGGACATAACATAATACTTCATCTCTATTGTATGCATGCAGGTAGCTTGCAAACAAGTTGACACCTACCAAGTTATTGAATGATAAGTCTTATTTCCATGTTACGAAAAATATAGGCATTGATAATGGGAGTGAAATCCCCCAGTGGAAACGGAAAATATAATGCAAGAAGTAAAACCAAATTCCAACTTGATCGTGGCCTCAACACCCTTCCAGTATGTGTGAAGCAAACACGTAAACAATATTTCTATCGAATTTCTAAGGAGCAATGTTACATAAAATAGGAGGGACAATTGATAACGTAGTATATGCACAAATTAAATCAAATAAAGTTTTTCAAACATCTCTTCAATCTATGGAAATAAGTCTGCTGGGTGTAGAGCGTCCTTTATATATGATGGGCTTGTGTCAAGTTACCATATATTTATTTATTTATTTATTTCAAGGAAATGTATCTTTGCAAAGCTTAGAATGGACATCAACTATTGTGAAAATGACATAATGGTTGCTTTGTGATATATATGTGATTCTAAAATGCCAAAGGTTGTGCTGTGTTATAACTGCAAAAAAAAATTGCCTAGGATTCATACACACGTCTAGTTCAGAACTGTAAATCAACTCCAGTACTTCTCAAATGAATAAAGGAGCTCAGGTGTTCATATTAAAAAAACATGTACAAATATTCTTCTGTCCTTGAATTTTACCTTTGCTTTTTTGGAAAAGATATAGACAGCTTAATGTACAGAACCAAAAAAGAGTACCAGAACATGAAGTCATTCTTGGATAGTGATATATAGCTTCCCCTAATAAACAATTCAAAAACTACACTTTTCATATATGTTGCTGTTGCAGAAATTTTGTGTTTCAGCCAGTAGTTCTCTAAGTAGAAAGCAGTTTAGGTTTCAAGGTTGACGTTCTTGGTACCTTATTTCATAAAAAGGTTGGCTAACTTTAGGGCTGTTAACTAGCTAGATACCCATAACATAAAAAATAATCTACTGACTTTTAATACGTCTCCACTGTAATAGTAATCCCATAAAAAGGAGACGGGCGCTAATGCAAGGTTTTAAAATCAAATGCAATTGTGGTTTTGTGGCGCTTGGATTTTGCTGCCATTAGAGAGCTTTCTGTTAAATTGAAAGAGTTCTTATTAGAAAAAAAATACTATTTGAAAAAAAATACTATTTGCATATCAGTAGAGATTTTTAGTTCAAAATTTTGTGCTAACTCAAAACACCAGTATAACCCCCAATCAAGTAGCATCCCTAATGTACAGCTTTTGTGACATAGATCCAACAATGGTGTGCTAACAGTCCCCATTTTTCATCACTGATGCATAAGTCAAAAGAGACACCCCTCCAAATAAACATCTTCACAATGGGTACCCTAGCAATGTTAATGGTGTGCTTAAACCAGTTTAACTTGGAGAATCTACATAGACCAATTTAGTTTACAGAATATTGGAAGATCAATTCAAGAAATAGTAGAATTTTACAAGAGAAGTAGCGGTGACTATAGTATATAGCAAATACTTACCTCCACATTGCCAAAATCACTATGGGATGTTCCATATGAACTGGGACGTGATAGAGATGCCGCTGACCATTGGAGGATTCTTTGCTCAATGAATTTGTTCAGAACTCCATAGCTGCCTCTGCTTGGACTTGAGCTCCTCTGATGGCTTGAGGGATTCCGAGAGAGAGAAAATGAGAGAGCAAGATCAATTTCAATGTGTCCATGATGACCTTTGGTGGCCTTTGATTCATCCTTTTGCACATTTTGACTCGCAAGTGCAGTAACGATTTGATGGCTAAAAGGTTCTGCAGAGAAAAAAAAGATGATCGGCTAAGCAAATTTTCCTGTGTAAATCAAACGTGATTATAGTATGCAATCGATTTCATGACCGCTTGAAAAGATAAATAATTAGTGTGATACCCAGTACCTCACTTTGACTGCTCGCATATTACATATGGAATTTGCAACAACTCAATCATAAGCAAAGGAGAATGGCCTAATATATTCACATGTACTGCTATGCTTAACACAAGGATAAAAAATAGTAATCACACCAGAACTAAGTAAATCTATTTTTTGTGTTCAGCACCATAGAGCAAAGTGGATAGGATAATAGTATGATTCTTCAATGTTCCCTATTTTCCGTGTATACATGAGCTGGCATGGATTCGTGGAAAACATTTGCATGCTTAACATGTTTTTTCCAATCCTAACTCAAATGTATACTATCAATATGAGCGAATTTGGTTTCTAAACAGGGTCTCTCGAAATAGGCTTTCGCTCCGCTTTATAGATAAAGTAAACATCCATACAACCAAGTCCAAGTGTCCTAGCAGGTAAGACGGCTGGGGCAACAACACAATCACGTCCAACGAAAGCATAAAAGAAATAGGAAAAAAAGCCACCGAGTGGCAGAAGGCAAGGCAGTCCTACGAAGATGATAAGCGACGCGCGGTAGCCAGAAGCGCATCCAACATGAGCCCAAGCCGTTCAAGGTCACGCTGCCTAGAAAGCGGGTGCCAATGCATCAAGAAAGCAAGAAATTTCAAGAACAAGTCAGAGGCCTGCCGCGGAAAGACCCGTTCAATCACCATCATATTACGTGGCATCCATACCATCCACGACATCGCCGCAAAGATTAACCAGAATAGGCGGCGATTTCGCCCGGTCTTGGTAGCTCTGGTCCGAAGGAACTCCGCAAAGTCCAGGGCTTCCCAGTCGGGCCCAGTGCCTTGCGTACGAAGCTTCAGAGGGCCCTAGCCGCCGTGCACGAGAACAGTATGTGAGTCCCGGTTTCCGGGACAGTACAGAGGGGGCATACGCTATTACCAGGGCCATGTCGCTTAAGAACCTTTGTCCCAGAGGGTAGGCCGTCACGCAATGGTTGCCACACAAAAATCTTGATCTTTAAAGGCAGTGGGGCCTTCCAAAGAAGAGAATACCAAGGCATAGTGGGCGAACGGCATAGTGCATGATATGCCGAGCTCACGGTGAACTACCCGAAGGTGAAAGACTCCAAGAAACGGTGTTCAGATATTCCGGCAACACCGGCGGGAGGGCTTCCCGCAATCTAGCCCACTCTACAATTTCCTCCTGCCCAAATGTGCGACGGAACAAGATGTTCCACTGCCCATTCCGGGAGGCCGTGGAAACTAGGACCATCGGTTCAGCACAGATAGCAAACAGACTAGGGAAGCCCACCCGAAGTGTCTCGTCACCAACCCATGGATCCAGCCAGAATTGGGTTCCTTCCCTATTTCCTACAGTGAAGGAAACCCCTAGACGAATATCCTCCTTGATCTGTTGGATGGATTTCCAAAACTGGGAACCACCCGAGAGAGAGCATGCCACGAGGGGCTCGCCTCTTAGATCCATCGTAACATGAGGGCGACGTTCCTGCGGCGCGAGGCAATAATACCTAATCCACCCATATCCTTAGGCAAACAAATGTCTGCCCACTTGACCATATGATATTTCTGGCAGCTGTTTGCTGCCTGCCAGAAGAACCTAGCCAGATCCTTATCAAACGAGCATGAATGCCCTCCGGTAGGATATACGTCCCCATCATATACATGGGGAGGCTCGCGAGGTTAGAGCTTATAAGGACATATTTACTCCCATTAGAAGTGAACCGCCCACACCAAGGTTCTGCCAGAGACGCTACTCGCCCCATCAGCGAGTCAAATTCACTCATCAGAATCCTCAAGTCAGACATCGGCATCCCTAGATATGCAATGGGGAAGGCCGCCAACTTGCAGTTTAGGTTGTTCACGATTCGCTATAGTTCGGCCGCAGAGTATCCCAAGACAGTGACCTCACTTTTTGTCAAAGTTGATCTTAAGTCCCAACATGTCCTCCAAACATAGGAGGAGGAACTTAAGATTAATGATGTCAAGGTCTGACCCCTCCACCATAATCATGGTGTCGTCTTCATACTATAAATGGGTGACACCTTGCTACTTGTAGTCTGCGTTGGTATTTCCCCGAAGAGGAGAGGATGATGCAGTACAGTAGAGATAAGTATTTCCCTCAGTTAAGAACCAAGGTTATCAATCTAGTAGGAGAACCAAGCAAAATTCCGTTAAGTGCACCTGCACACACAAGAGCAAACACTTGCACCCAACGCAAATAAGAGGGTTGTCAATCCTCTTAGCGGTTATTTGCAAGGATTAAATCTTAGCGAGGTAAATAGATAAACTAAAATACTAATTAAAATAAAAGTAAATAAATTGCAGCAAGGTATTTTTAGGTTTTTTATATGATAAAGATAGACCCGGGGGCCATAGTTTTCACTAGAGGCTTCTCTCTCGAGCACAGAAACATATGGTGGGTAGACAAATTACTATTGGGTATTTGACAGAATAGCAAATAACTATGACGGATTCATGGCAATGATCCTCCACTCATCGACCGCTATCCAGCATGCATCTAGAGTATTAAGTTAATAAAAACAGAGTAACGCCTTAAGCAAGATGACATGATGTAGAGAAGCAAATTCAAGCAATATGAATAAACCCCATCTTTTTATCCTTAATGGCAGCAATACAAATACGTGTCATGTCCCCTTCTGTCACTGGGATTGAACACTGCAAGATTGAACCCATCACAAAGCACCTCTCCCATTGCAAGATAAATCAATCTAGGAGGCCAAACCAAATCGATAGATCGGAGAGAAATACAAAGCTATAACAATCATGCATAAAAGAGTTCAGAGAAGACTCAAATATTTCTCATGAATAATCTGATCAAAAACTCACAATTCATCGGATCCCAACAAACACACCGCAAAAGAAGATTACATCGGATAGAACTCCAAGAACATCAAGGAGAACATTGTATTGAAGATCAAAGAGAGAGAAGAAGCCATCTAGCTGTTGGAAATATGCCCTAGAGGCAATAATAAATTAGTTATTATCATATTTCCCCGTTCATGATAATAGTTTATTATTCATGCTAGAATTGTATTGACCGGAAACTAAATACATGTGTGAATAGATAAACAAATACTGTGTCCCTAGTAAGCCTCTACTAGACTAGCTCGTTGATCAAAAGATGGTCAAGATTTCCTGACCATGGACATCAGTTGTCATTTGATAATGGGATCACATCATTAGGAGAATGATGTGATGGACTTGACCCAAACGTTAGCATAGCAAATGATCGTTCAGTTTATTGCTATTGCTTTCATTATGTCAAATACACGTTCCTCTGACCATGAGATCATGCAACTCCCGGATACCGTAGGAATACTTTGGGTGTATCAAACGTCACAACGTAATTGGGTGATTATAAAGGTGCACTACAGGTATCTCCGAAAGTGTTTGTTGAGTTGGCATGGATCGAGATTGGAATTTGTCACTCCGACTATCGGAGAGGTATCTCTGGGCCCTCTCGGTAATACAGCATCACAGAAGCCTTGCAAGCACCGTGACTAAAGAGTTAGTTACAAGATGACGTATTACGGAACGAGTAAAGAGACTTGCCGGTAACGAGATTGAACTAGGTATTGGATACCGACGATCGAATCTCGGGCAAGTAACATACCGCCAGACAAAGGGAACAACGTATGTTGACATATGAGGTTCACCGATAAAGATCTTTGTGGAATATGTAGGAACCAATATGAGCATCCAGGTTCCGCTGTTGGTTATTGACCGGAGAGTCGTCTCGGTCATGTCTACATCATTCCCGAACCCGTAGGGTCCGCACACTTAAGGTTCGATGACGATTTAGTATTATATGAGTTATGTGATTGGTGGCCGAAGTTTGTTCGGAGTCCCGGATGAGATCACGGACATGACGAGGAGTCTCGAAATGGTCGAGAGGTAAAGATTCATATATTGGAAGGCTATATTCGGACGTCGGAAAGGTTCCGAGTGATTCGGGTATTTTTCGGAGTACCGGGGAGTTACGGGAATTCACCGGGAGAAGTAATGGGCCTTATTGGGCCATACGGGAAAAGGAGAGGCAGGCCACGTGAGGAGGCTCGCGCCCCCCCTTGCCCAAACCGAATTGGACTAGGGGAGGGGGCGCAGCCCCCTCTTTCCTTTCCCTCTCCCTTCCCTCTTTCCTACTCCGTATGGGAGGTGGAATCCTACTAGGACTAAGGAGTCCTAGTAGGACTCCCCGCACTTGGCGCACCCCTAGGGGGCCGGCCTCCTCCCTCTCATCCTTTATATACGGGGGCAAGGGGGCACCCCAAAGTACACAATTGTCCCATAGCCGTGTGCGGTGCCCCGATCTCCGTTTTCCACCTCGGTCATATTTTCGGAGAGCTTAGGCGAAGCCCTGCCGGAATCACTTCACCGTCACCGTCGCCACGCCGTCGTGCTGACGGAACTCATCTACTACCTCGATGTCTTGCTGGATCAAGAAGGCGAGGAACGTCACCGAGCTGCACGTGTGTAGAACTCGGAGGTGCCGTACGTTCGGTACTCGATCGGTGGAGCTTGAAGGATTGTTCGACTACATCAACCGCGTTGTGAGACGCTTCCGCTAACGGTCTACGAGGGTACGTAGACACACTCTCCCCTCTCGTAGCGATACATCTCCATGGATAGATCTTGCGTGAGCGTAGGAAATTTTTTGATATTCATGCTCCGTTCCCCAACAGTGGTATCAGAGCCAGGTTTATGCGTAGATGTGTTTTGCACGAGTAGAACACAAGTGAGTTGTGGGCGTGGGTGTATACATATTGCTTGCCGTTACTAGTTGTTACTTGATTCGGCGGTATTGTGAGATGAAGCGGCCCGGACCAACATTACGCGTACGCTTACGCGAGACAGGTTTCACCGCTACGTGCACTCGTTGCATAAAGGTGACTGGCGGGTGTCTGTCTCTCTCACTTTAGTTGAATCGGTTTCAATGAAGAGGGTTCTTTTAGAAGATCAAAAAGCAATCACTACACCATGTTGTGGTTTTGCGTAGGTAAGAACGGTTCTTGCAAACCCGTAGCAGCCACGTAAAACTTGCAACAACAAAGTAGAGGACGTCTAACTTGTTTTTGCAGGGTATGCTGGTGATGTGATATGGCCAAGACATGATGTGATATAAGTTGTTGTATGAGATGATCATGTTTTGTAAGTTATCAGGCAACCGGCAGGAGCCTTATGGTTGTCTCTTTATTGTATGCAATGCCAACTCTATGTAATTGCTTTACTTTACCGCTATTAGTTAGCAGTAGTAGTAGTAGGAATAGCCGGCGAGACGACCACGACGCTACGATGGAGATCAAGGTGTCACGACGCTACGATGGAGATCAAGGTGTCAACCCGGTGACGATGGAGATCATGACGGTGCTTTGCTGATGGAGATCAAAAGCACAAGACGATGATGGCCATATCATGTCACATATATTGAATTGCATGTGATGTTAATCCTTTTATGCATCTTATTTTGCTTAGGACGACGGTAGCATTATAAGATGATCCCTTCACTAAATTTCAAGATAAGTGTTCTCCCCTAGTATGCACTGTTGCGAAGGTTCGATGCTTCTAAGCACCACGTGATGATCGGGTGTGATGGATTCTTTCGTTCGCATACAACGGGTGTAAGCCAGTTTTACACACGCAGAATACTTGGGTTAAACTTGACGAGCCTAGCATGTACAGACATGGCCTCGGAACACAAGAGACCGAAAGGTCGAACATGAGTCATATAGTAGATATGATCAACATGAAAGATGTTCACCATTGATAACTAATCCACCTCACGTGATGATCGGACGTGGTTTAGTTGATGTGGATCATGTTACACTTAGACAACTTGAGGGATGTTAATCTAAGTGGGAGTTCTTAAGTAATTTGATTAATTGAACTTCAATTGTCATGAACATAGTCTTACTTGTCTTAGCAAATTTATGTTGTAGATCCATAGACCGCGCTGTAGTTCCCCTGTTTTTATTATGTTCCTAGAGAAAACGAAGTTGAAAGTTGATGGAAGCAACCATGTGGACTAGGTCCGTGATCTGAGGATTGTCCTCACTGCTGCACAGAAGGCTTATGTCCTTAATGCACCGCTCAGTGAAATACCCCTACGGCTTCGTCTGTGGACGTTATGAACGTCTGGCAGACAAGAAAAGATGACTACTCGATAGTTCAGTGCGCCATACTTTACGGCTTAGAACCGGAGCTCCAAATATGTTTTGAGCAACACGGAGCATATGAGATGTTCCAAGAGCTGAAAATTTGTTTTTCAAGACTCACACCCGGGTCGAGAGGGATGACACCTTCGACAAGTTCTATAGCTACAAGATGGAGGAGAACAACTCCGTTAGTGAGCATGTACTCAGAATGTCTGAGTACTTCAAACACTTGAATCAAGTGGGAGTTAGACTTCCGAATAAAGTGGTGATTGATAGAGTTCTCTAGTCACTATCACTAAGCTACTGGATCTTCGTGATGAACTATAAACATGCAAGGGATAGAAGATTCTTAAGCTATTCGCGATGCTACAATCTGCGGATGTAGAAATCAAAAAAAGGGAGCATCAAGTGTTGATGGTTAATAAGACCACTAGTTTCAAGAAGGGCAAGGGAAAGAAAAGGGAACTTCAAGAAGAACGGTAAAACAGTTGCCGCTCACGCGAAGAAACCCAAGGCTGAACCAAACCCGAGACTTAGTGCTCCCATTGCAAAGGGAAATGTCACAGAGAGCGGAACTTCCCCAAAGTAACTGGCAGATAATAAGACTGGCAATGTCAACAAAGATATTTGATATACATGTTATTGATATGTACCTTACTAGTACTCGTAGGAGCACATGGGTATTTGATACTTGTTCAGTTGCTTACAACTTGAAACATGGAGCTTCGGAATAAACGAGGGCTAGCTAAGAACGAGGTGACGATGTGCATTGGAAGTGTCTCCAAGGTTGATGTGATCACCATCGCCACGCTCTCTCTACCTTCAGGATTAGTGATGAACCTAAATAATTGTTATTTGGTGCTTGCGTTAAGCATGAACATTATATCTGATAGTGTTTATTGCAAGACGGTTATTCAATTTCAGAGAATAATTGTTATTCTATTTGGATAATATCATTGATGATCATGCACTTAAAATGAAAGGTTTATAGAATCTTGATCATAGTAATACATATGTTCATAACACGAATGCCAAAAGATAATGATAGTACCACATATTTGTGGCACTGCCGCTTAGGTCATATCAGCTTTAAACACATGAAGAAACTCCATGCAGATGGGTTTTTGGAATCTCTTGATTATGAATCATTTGAGACATGTGAACCGTGCCTTATTGGCAAGATGACTAAAACTCCGTTCTCCGGAAAAATGGAGCGAGCAACCAACTTATTGGAAATAATACATACCGATGTATGCGGTCCGATGAGTGTTGAGGTGCGCGGTGGATATCGTTATATTCTCACGTTCACTGATGATTTGAGTAGATATGGTTATGTCTACTTGATGAAGCATAAATCTGAAACATTTGAAAAGTTCAAAGAATTTCAGAGTGAAGTAGAGAACCATCGTAACAAGAAAATAAAGTTCTTACGATCTGATCGTGGAGGAGAATATTTGAGTTACGAGTTTGGCTATCACTTAAGACAATGTGGAATTGTTTCACAGCTCACGCCACATGGAACACCACAGCGTAATGGTGTGTCCGAACGTCGTAATCGTACTCTATTGGATATGGTGCGTTCTATGATATCTCTTACCGATTTGCCACTATCATTTTGGGGTTATGCATTAGAGACAACTGCATTCACTTTAAACAAGGGCACCGTCTAAATCCGTTGAGATGACACCGTATGAACTGTGGTTTGCAAGAAACCTAAGATGTCGTTTCTGAAAGTTTGGGGATGCAATGCTTATGTCAAAAGGCTTCAGCCAGATAAGCTCGAACCCAAAGCGGATAAGTGCGTCTTCATAGGATACCCAAAGGAGACCGTTGGGTACACCTTCTACCACAGATCCGAAGGCAAAGTATTCGTTGCTAAGAATGGATCCTTTCTAGAGAAGGAGTTTCTGTCGAAAGAAGTGAGTGGGAGGAAAGTAGAACTTGATGAGATAATTGTACCTCCTCTGGATAGTAGTACGCCACAGAAAGAAATTTCTGTGACACCAACACAGACCAGAGAAGAAGTTGATGATGATGATCATGAGGCTTCGGATCAAGTTGCTATAGAACCTCGTAGGTCAACCAGGACACGCTCCGCACCAGATTGGTACGGCAATCCTGTCTTGGAGGTCATGTTGTTAGACAACGGTGAACCTACGAACTATGAAGAAGCGATGGCGAGCCCGGATTCCGACAAATGGCTTGAGGCCATGAAATCCGAGATTAGATCCATGTATGAGAACAAAGTGTGGACTTTGGTAGACTTGCCCGATGAAACGGCGAGCTATTAAAAATAAATGGATCTTTAAGAAGAAGACGGACGCTGATGGTAATGTCACCGTCTATAAAGCTCGACTTGTTGCTAAAGGTTATCGACAAGTTCAAGGAGTTGACTACGATGAGACTTTCTCACCCGTAGCGATGCTAAAGTCTGTCAGAATTATGTTAGCAATTGCCGTGTTTTATGATTATGAAATCTGGCAAATGGACGTCAAAACGGCATTCCTTAATGGATTCCTTAAGGAAGAATTGTATATGATACAACCGGAAGGTTTTGTCGATCCTAAAGGTGCTAACAAAGTATGCAAGCTCCAGCGATCCATCTATGGACTGGTGCAAGCATCTCGAAGCTGGAATACTCGCTTTGATGAAGTGATCAAAGCGTTTGGGTTTATGCTAGTTTATGGAGAAACTTGTATTTACAACAAAGTGAGTGGGAGCTCTATAACATTTCTAATAAGTATATGTGATTGGAAATGATGTAGAATTTTTGGAAAGCATAAAGAATTAATTGAAGGAGTTTTTCAATAAAAACCTGTTTTTTGAGTTATCCACGGTTTGGGCATCGAGATCTATAGAGATAGATCAAGACACCTGATAAAAGATTTTCACACACCTTGATTAGATTTTGAAGAAGTTCAAAATGGATCAAGTCAAAAGAAATAAGTTCTTGGCTGGTGTGAAGTGGAGTAAGACTTGAAGATCTAGGTAAAGGTTGTTTACATGTTAGGCATCAAAATCTATAGAGATAGATTGAGACGCCTCATATGACTTTCACAAAACATATACCTTGACAAGATTTTGAAGAAGTTCAAAATGGATCAGTCAAAGAAGGAGTTCTTGACTGTGGTGAAAGGTGTGAAGTTGAGTAAGACTCAAATGTCGACCACGGCAAAATAAATAGAATGGATGAAGGTTATCCCCTATGCCTCGGCCATAGGTTCTATAAAGTATGCCAAGCTGTGTGCCTTGCCATGTGTCTGGCAAAAGAGGTTCCAAAGTGATCCAGGGGTAGATCACTGGACAGTGGTCAAATTATCCTTAAGATGACTAAGGAAGAATTTCTCGGGAATCGAGATGATAAAGAGTTCCTCGTAAGGGGTTACGTCGATGCAAGCTTTAAACACTGATCCGAAAGACTATGAGTCTCAGACCGGATAAGTATAGTGGGGAAATTTTTTGGAGTAGCTCCAAACAGAGTGTGGTAGCAGCATCTACATAGAGATTTGCCAAGAACACACGGATCTGAATATTGCAGACCCGTTGGCTAAAACCTCTCTCACAAGCAAAACATGATCAGGTTTAGAACTGATTAAGTGTTAATTACATGGAGATGTAATCTAGATTATTGACTCTAGTGCAAGTGGGAGACTGTTGGAAATATGCCCTAGAGGCAATAATAAATTAGTTATTATCATATTTCCCCGTTCATGATAATAGTTTATTATTCATGCTAGAATTGTATTGACCGGAAACTAAATACATGTGTGAATAGATAAACAAATATTGTGTCCCTAGTAAGCCTCTACTAGACTAGCTCGTTGATCAAAAGATGGTCAAGATTTCCTGACCATGGACATGAGTTGTCATTTGATAATGGGATCACATCATTAGGAGAATGATGTGATGGACTTGACCCAACCGTTAGCATAGCAAATGATCGTTCAGTTTATTGCTATTGCTTTCACTATGTCAAATACACGTTCCTCTGACCATGAGATCATGCAACTCCCGGATACCGTAGGAATACTTTGGGTGTATCAAACGTCACAACGTAATTGGGTGATTATAAAGGTGCACTACAGGTATCTCCGAAAGTGTTTGTTGAGTTGGCATGGATCGAGATTGGAATTTGTCACTACGACTATCGGAGAGGTATCTCTGGGCCCTCTCGGTAATACAGCATCACAGAAGCCTTGCAAGCACCGTGACTAAAGAGTTAGTTATAAGATGACGTATTACAGAACGAGTAAAGAGACTTGCCGGTAACGAAATTGAACTAGGTATTGGATACCGACGATCGAATCTCGGGCAAGTAACATACCGCCAGACAAAGGGAACAACGTATGTTGACATATGAGGTTCACCGATAAAGATCTTTGTGGAATATGTAGGAACCAATATGAGCATCCAGGTTCCGCTGTTGGTTATTGACCGGAGAGTCGTCTCGGTCATGTCTACATCATTCCCGAACCCGTAGGGTCCGCACACTTAAGGTTCGATGACGATTTAGTATTATATGAGTTATGTGATTGGTGGCCGAAGTTTGTTTGGAGTCCCGGATGAGATCACGGACATGACGAGGAGTCTCGAAATGGTCGAGAGGTAAAGATTCATATATTGGAAGGCTATATTCGGACGTCGGAAAGGTTCCGAGTGATTCGGGTATTTTTCGGAGTACCGGGGAGTTACGGGAATTCACCGGGAGAAGTAATGGGCCTTATTGGGCCATACGGGAAAAGGAGAGGCAGGCCACGTGAGGAGGCTCGTTCCCCCTCTTGCCCAAACCGAATTGGACTAGGGGAGGGGGCGCAGCCCCCTCTTTCCTTTCCCTCTCCCTTCCCTCTTTCCTACTCCGTATGGGAGGTGGAATCCTACTAGGACTAAGGAGTCCTAGTAGGACTCCCCACACTTGGCGCACCCCTAGGGGGCCGGCCTCCTCCCTCTCATCCTTTATATACGGGGGCAAGGGGGCACCCCAAAGTACACAATTATCCCATAGCCGTGTGCGGTGCCCCGATCTCCGTTTTCCACCTCGGTCATATTTTCAGAGAGCTTAGGCGAAGCCCTGCCGGAATCACTTCACCGTCACCGTCGCCACGCCGTCGTGCTGACGGAACTCATCTACTACCTCGATGTCTTGCTGGATCAAGAAGGCGAGGAACGTCACCGAGCTGCACGTGTGTAGAACTCGGAGGTGCCGTACGTTCGGTACTCGATCGGTGGAGCTCGAAGGATTGTTCGACTACATCAACCGCGTTGTGAGACACTTCCGCTAACGGTCTATGAGGGTACGTAGACACACTCTCCCCTCTCGTAGCGATACATCTCCATGGATAGATCTTGCGTGAGCGTAGGAATTTTTTTGAAATTCATGCTCCGTTCCCCAACACTAGCTACTAGCTATGGACCCGTAGGTCTATGGTAAACTACTCACACATCATCGAAAGGGCTGCAAGGCTGATGTAGAAGCCCTCCGTGATCGATTCCCCCTCCGGCAGAGTACTGGAAAAGGCCTCCAGATGGGATCGCGGAAGAACAGAGGCTTGCGGCGGCGGAAAGGTTATTTCTTCTGGCTCTCTGTTGGTTTCCCAATATTTGTGAATTTATAGAAGTGGCATTAGGTCAAACGGAGTTATGTGGGCCCCACAAGGCAACACGGTGCCCCCCCTGGGGCACGCCCTATTGCCTTGTGAAGCCTCTGTGAGGCTTCTGGCCTCCTCCCGAAGCTTCCAAGGTCTCTTTTGTCCAGAAAAAAATCTCCAAAAAGTTTCGTGGCATTTGGACTTCATTTGGTACTGTTTCTCTGAAAAGCCAAAAACAAGCAGAAAACAACAACTGGCATTGGGCACTAGGTTAATAGGTTAGTCCCAAAAAATGATATATAATTGCATATAAAAACATCCAAGATTGATACTATAATAGCATGGAACAATCAAAAATTATAGATACGTTGGAGACGTATCAAGCATCCCCAAGCTTAATTCCTGCTCGTCCTCGAGTAGGTAAATGATAAAAACAGAATTTTTGATGTGGAATGCTACCAATCATGTTTCATCATGTAATCTCTCTCTTGCGGTATGAATAATAAGATCCAAATGATTCAAAGCAATATTCTATAATTTGATATAAAGACATCAATACTCAGGCATACTAGCAAACAATCATGCTTTTCAAAATAAAAATGCTAAAGAACGTTATCCCTACAAAATCATACAATCCTGTCATGATCCATCTTCTTAACACAAAATATTTATCATGCACAACCCCGGTTTTAGCCAAGCATTTGGTTCATACTTTTTAACGCGATTCAGCTTTTTCAACTCCCACGCAATACATGAGCGCAAGCCATGGATATAGCACTATAGGTGGAATAGAGTAATGGTGGTAGGGATAAATAGGAGAAGTCAAAAATAAGAAGATAGTCTCACATCAACGAGGCAAATCAACGGGCTATGGAGATGCCCATCAATTGATGTCAATGCGAGGAGTAGGGATTGCCATGCAACGGATGCACTAAGAGCTATAAGTGTATGAAAACTCAACATGGAAACTAAGTGGGTGTGCATCCAACTTGCTTGCTCATGAAGACCTCGGGCATTTGAGGAAGCCCGTCATCGGAATATACAAGTCAAGTTCTATAATGAAAAATTCCCATTAGTATATGAAAATGACAAAATAGGGGACTCTCTATATGAAAAACATGGCGCTACTCTGAAGCACAAGTGTAGAAAAGGATAGTAACATTTCCTCTTCTCTCTTTTTCTCTCATTTTTTTTCATGGCTCTTTTTCGCCTCTTTTTTTAGAATGATCTCATGGACCTCATCCCCACTTTTTCGAGGACTCATTAGTCTCCACCATTCTTACCTCACTGGGACAATGCTCTAATAATGATGATTATCACACCTCTATTTACTTACAACTCAACACTACAACTCGATAGTAGAACAAAAATATGACTCTATATGAATGCCTCTGGCAGTGTACCAGGATGTGCAATGATGCTAGCGTAACATGTATAACAATGATGAACGGTGGCTGAGCCACAAATACTATGTTAGCTATATGATCATGCAAAGCAATATGACAATGATGATGTATGTCATAAAAACGGAACGGTGGAAGTTGCATGGCAATATATCTCGAAATGGCTATGGAAATGCCATGATAGGTATGTATGGTGGCTGTTTTGAGGAAGATATAAGGAGGCTTATGTGTGATAGAGCGTATCATATCACGGGGTTTGGATGCACCGGTGAAGTTTGCACCAACTCTCGATGTGAGAAAGGGCAATGCACGGTACCGAAGAGGCTAGCAAATTGCGGAAGGGTGAGAGTGCGTATAATCCATGGACTCACATTAGTCATAAAGAACTCACATACTTATTGCGAAAGTTTATTGGCCCTCGAAGCAAAGTACTACTATGCATGCCCCTTGGGGGAAGGTTGCTAGGAGTTAACCATCGCGCGCCCCCGACCGCCACACAAAGGATGACAATCAACAATAAATCATGCTCCAACTTCTTAGCATAACGACAGATCATACGTGCATGCTTCGGGAATCACAAACCTTAACACAATTATTCTTACTAAACCACAATTATCTACTAATACCTCCCACATATTACCATCTTAATATCGCAAAACTATTGCAAGGAATCAAATTTATCATATTCAGTGATCTACATGAAAGTTTTTATTATATCCCTCTTGAATACCTATCATATCAGGACCAAATTCATAACCCGTGCATATTACCATTGCTATCATGAGACTCTCATAAAGATATAAGTGAAGCATGAGAGTGCTACTATTTCTTTAAAATATAACCACCGCTGTGCTCTAAAAGATATAAGTGAAGCACTAGAGCAACTGCCTAGCTCAAAAGATATAAGTGAAGCACATAGAGTATTCTAACAAATCACGAATAATGTGTGTCCCTCTCAAAAAGGTGTGTTCAGCAAAGATGATTGTGACAAACTAAAAAGCAAACAAAAGCAAACAAACTATATCACAAGACGCTCCAAGTAAAACACATATCATGTGATGAATAAAAATATAGCTCCAAGTGAGTTACCGATAGATTGTAGACGAAAGAGGGGATGCCTTCCGGGGCATCCCCAAGCTTAGACGCTTGAGTCTTCCTTGAATATTACCTTGGGGTTCCTTGGGCATCCCCAAGCTTAGGCTCTTGCTGCTCCTTATTCCTTTATCCATCGTAGTCTCACCCAAAACTTGAAAACTTCAGCACACAAAACTCAACAGAAACCTCGTGAGATCCGTTAGTATAACAAACAAATCTTAAACTTTAGGTACTGTAGTAAATTGATTCATATTTAATATTGGCATAATGCTACTGTACTCCAACTTATCCATGACTCATACCCCCCGATACGATCCATAGATTCATCAAAATAAGCGAACTATGCAACAAAAACAGAATCTGTCTAAAACAGAACAGTCTGTAAACATCTATTTAAAAGACATACTTATGTAACTCCAAAAATTCTGAAAAATTAGGACAACGTAAAAAATTCATATACCAATACTGTGTAAAAATTTCAGATTTTTCTGACGCTCTAGTACAGAATTAAAATTCCAGCACTGGACGCAAAACTTTCTGTTTTGCAAACAGCATCAATTATACTATCATCAACATCATCCCAAAGGCATTACTTGGCACAAACACTAATTAAAACATAAAAACACAATCATAACAAAATCTATAATCATGTAAACACACAAAAACAGTAATAAAAAGTTTATTGGGTTGTCTCCCAACAAGCTCTTTCTTTCTAGCCATTAAGATAGGCTTGAGATTTCAATGATGCTCTCATGAAACATAATAATTGAAACACAAAGAGAGCATCATGTAGCACGTGAAAAACACATTTAAGTCTAACATACTTCCTATGCATAGGCATTTTATAAGAAAAAAATTTGTCAAGACAAAAAGTATCTAGTATATGCAAGGAAGAAGAACGAAGCATTAACAATTTGAACTTCAAGAGAGGTAATTGAGTAACATGAAAATTTCTACAACCATATTTTCCTCTCTCATAATAATTACATGTAGGATCATAGTCAAATTCAACAATATAGCTATCATATAAAATATTCTCTTCACGATCCACATGCATAAAAGTTTTATAATCTTCCAAGATAGTGGGATTAACGTCAACTAAAGTCATGACCTCTCCAAACCCACATTTATCAAAAAAAATCATAAGATTGAACACTCTCCGAATATGTGGGATTCTTTTTACCTAAAGTTGACACTCTTCCAAACCCACTTTCAATATTATTGCAAACATTATTATCAATAACACATTCATCATGAGGCTTAAATAAATTTTCAAGATCATAAGAAGTATTATCACCCCAATCGTGATCATTGCAATAAGTAGTGGATATAACAAAATTGTCATCCCCAAGCTTGTAGTTTTGCATATCATTAGCGCAATTGACATTAATAGAATTTATAATAACATCATTGCAATCATGCTTTTCAATCAAGGAGCTATCATGAATCACTTTATAAATTTCTTCTTCTAACACTTCATCACAATTTTCAGATTCATGATTTTCAAGCAAAACTTCATAGAGATAATCAAGTGCACTCAACTCACTAGCAATTGGTTCATCATAATTGGATCCTTTGAACATATTAGCAAGTGGATGAGGATCCTTATCAATAGATTTTTGCTTTCACCTTCTTTTGTCATGAAGGCAATAAAAGTAAGCAAGCAAACAAAAATATTTTTGTGTTTTTGTAAAAATTATTTTAGAAGTGGGGGAGATGAAAACGTGAGGCAAATGCAAATAAAAGGAAAATAAAGTAAATGCAAGTAAATGATAATTTGTGCGAAGGTACTTGGTAATTTTGATGATATCTCCCCGGCACGGCGTCAGAAATTCTTCCGGCTACTTGTAGTCTGCGTTGGTATTTCCCCGAAGAGGAGAGGATGATGTAGTACAGTAGAGATAAGTATTTCCATCAGTTAAGAACCAAGGTTATCAATCCAGTAGGAGAACCAAGCAAAATTCCATTAAGCGCACCTGCACACACAAGAGCAAACACTTGCACCCAACGCAAATAAGAGGGTTGTCAATCCTCTTAACGGTTATTTGCAAGGATTAAATCTTATCGAGGTAAATAGATAAACTAAAATACTAATTAAAATAAAAGTAAATAAATTGCACCAAGGTATTTTTAGGTTTTTTATATGATAAAGATAGACCCGGGGGCCATAGTTTTCACTAGAGGCTTCTCTCTCGCGCACAGAAACATACGGTGGGTAGAGAAATTACTGTTGGGCAATTGAAAGAATAGCAAATAATTATGACGGATTCATGGCAATGATCATGTATATAGGCATCACGTCCGAGACAAGTAGACCGACTCCTGCCTGCATCTACTACTATTACTCCACTCATCGACTGCTATCCAGCATGCATCTAGAGTATTAAGTTAATAAAAATAGAGTAACGCCTTAAGCAAGATGACAAGATGTAGAGAAGCAAATTCAAGCAATATGAATAAACCCCATCTTTTTATCCTTAATGGCAATAATACAAATACGTGTCATGTCCCCTTCTGTCACTGGGATTGAACACCGCAAGATTCAACCCATCACAAAGCACCTCTCCCATTGAAAGATAAATCAATCTAGTAGGCCAAACCAAATCGATAGATCGGAGAGAAATACAAAGCTATAACAATCATGCATAAAAGAGTTCAGAGAAGACTCAAATATTTCTCATGAATAATCTGATCATAAACTCACAATTCATCGGATCCCAACAAACACACCGCAAAAGAAGATTACATCGGATAGAACTCCAAGAACATCAAGGAGAACATTGTATTGAAGATCAAAGAGAGAGAAGAAGCCATCTAGCTACTAGCTATGGACCCGTAGGTTTGTGGTAAACTACTCACACATCATCGGAAGGGCAGCAAGGTTGATGTAGAAGCCCTCCGTGATCGACTCCCCCTCCGGCAGAGTACCGAAAAAGGCCTCCAAATGGGATTGCGGAAGAACAGAGGCTTGCGGCGGCGGAAAGGTTATTTCTTCTGGCTCTCTGTTGGTTTCCCAATATTTTTGAATTTATAGAAGTGGGATTAGGTCAAACGGATTCACGTGGGCCCCACAAGGCAACACGGCGCCCCCCCTGGGGCGCGCCCTGTTGCCTTGTGAAGCCTCCGTGAGGCTTCTGGCCTCCTCCCAAAGCTTCCAAGGTCTCTTTTGTCCAGAAAAAAAATCTCCAAAAAGTTTCGTGGCATTTGGACTTCATTTGGTACTATTTCTCTCAAAAGCCAAAAACAAGCAGAAAACAACAACTGGCACTGGGCACTAGGTTAATAGGTTAGTCCCAAAAAATGATATATCATTGAATATAAAAACATCCAAGATTGATACTATAATAGCATGGAACAATCAAAAATTAAAGATACATTGGAGACGTATCGCACCTTCCCCGGGGATTAAGTGGCCCACTACCCCCGAGAGGTGACCGACCATTGCTTCTTGTGAGCTGCGTTGGGATTTTCCCCGAAGAGGAAGGGTGAAGCAGTATAATAGAGATAAGTATTTCCCTTAGTGAGAACCAAGGTTTATCGAACGAAAAGGAGAATCACGCAAACCCTAGTGAACAGCACCTGCTCACACAAAAGCAAATACTTGCACCCAACGCGGGCAAGAGGGTTGTCAATCCCATTGAACTCGTTGCTTGCAAGGATCAAATCTTGTATAGGTAGATGGATAAATGGCAAAACAAAATAAAAATAAATTGCAGCAAGGTATTTTTGGTTTTTATAATATATTTTAAGTAGACCCGGGGGCCATAGTTTTCACTAGAGTCTTCTCTCTTGAACACATAGCATACAGTGGGTAAACAAATTACTATTGGGCAATTGATAGAAAAGCGCATAGTTATGACGTATTCATGGCAATGATCACATATATAGACATCACATCCGTCACAAGTAGACCAACTCCTGCCTGCATCTACTACTATTACTCCACCAATCGACCGCTATCCAGCATGCATCTATGGTATTAAGTTCATGACAAACAGAATAACGCTTTAAGCAAGATGACATGATGTAGACAAAGTAAACTCAATCAATATGAATAAACCCCATCGTTTTATCCTTAGTAGCAACAATACAATACGTACCCCACCCCCTTCTGTCATTGGGTGAGGAAACCGCAAGATTGAACCCACTACAAAGCACCTCTGCCACTGAAAATTAATCAATCTAGTTGACCAAACCAAACGGATAGATCAGAGAGAAATACAAAGCTATAACAATCATGCATAATAAAGTTCAGAAAAGACTCAATTACTTTCAATGAATAATCCGATCATAAACCCACAATTCATCGGATCCCAACAAACACACCGCAAAAGAAGATTACATCGGATAGAACTCCAAGAACATCGAGGAGAACATTGTATTGAAGATCAAAGAGAGAGAAGAAGCCATCTAGGTACTAGCTATGGACCAATAGGTCTGTGGAGAACTACTCACACATCATCAGAAGGGCAACAAGGTTGATGTAGAAGCCCTCCGTGATCGATTCCCCCTCCGGCAGATTACCGGAAAAGGCCTCCAGATGGGATCACGAAAGAACATAAGCTTGCAGCGGCGAAAAAGTTATTTCGGGTGGCTCTCTATTGGTTTGGGAATATATGTGAATTTATAGGTTTGGAATTAGGTCAAACGGAGCCGCGTGGGGCCCACAAGCTCGGGGGGCTTGCCTACCCCCCCAGGGCTCGCCCTGTGAGCTTGTGGCTCTCTCGTATCTCTTCTGGCCTCCTTCCGAACCTTCTAGGGTCCCTTCTGGTCCAGAAAAAATCATTTTAATGATTTTATTCCATTTGGACTTCATTTGATATTGATTTTCCGAAAAGCCAAAAACAAGCAAAAAACAGGAACTGGCACTGGGCACTGAGTTAATAGGTTAGTCCCAAAAAATGATATAAAATAGCATAAAATTCATAGAAAGCATCCAAGATTTATAATATAATAGATGAAACAATAAAAAATTATAGATACGTTGGAGATGTATCAGCATCCCCAAGCTTAATTCATGTTCGTCCTCGAGTAGGTAAATGATAAAAACAAAAAAAATTATGTTGAATGTTACCTAACATGTTTATCATGTAATCTATTTACGGTATAAATATTGGGAAACGATGAAGTAACAACATCAACATAATAATATCCATGAATATAAGAAGCATAATCATTAAACTTTCAAAAAATACGATCCTTAACGAATGTTATCCCCACTCATTTTATCATGTTAGCATGGCATGACTCCGCCTTCACCGCATAAATATAAATCATGAGTACCCCGGTGTTAAACCAGACAATTGGATCGTACTTCTAATGCGCTTCAGCATTTTCAACTTCACGCAATACATGAGCGTGAGCCATGGATATAGCACTATAGGTGGAATAGAATGCGGTGGTAGCGATCAATAAGGGAAGTCAAAAAGGAAGAAAGTCTCGCATCAACTCGGTGGATCAACGGACTATGGAGATGTCCATTAATCGATATCAATGCGAGGAGTAGGGATTGCCATGCAACGGATGCACTAAGAGCTATAAGTGTATGATAGCTCAACGGAAACTAAGTGGGTGTGCATCAAACTTGCTTGCTCATGAAGACCTCGGGCATTTGAGGAAGCCCGTCATCGGAATATACAAGCCAAGTTCTATAATGAAAAATTCCCACTAGTATATGAAAGTCACAACATAGGAGACTCTCTATATGAAGAACATGGTGCTACTCTGAAGCAAAAGTGTGGAAAAAGGATAGTAACATTGCCCCTTCTCTCTTTATCTTTTTATTGTTGAGCTCTTTTTGGCCTCTCTTTTTTTCTTTTTCGTCCGGATTCTCATCCAGACTTGTGGGGGAATCATAGTCTCCATCATCCTTTCCTCACTGGGACAATGCTCTAATAATTATGATCATCCCACTTTTATTTACTTACAACTTGATATTACAACTCGATAACTGAAACAATATGACTCTATATGAATGCCTCTGGCAGTGTACCAGGATGTGCAATGATCTAGCGTAACATGTATAATAATGATGAATAGTGGATGTGCCACAAATATCATGTCAGCTCTATATGATCATGCAAAGCAATATGATTATGAACACACAAGTCATGTGATGGAACGGTGGAAGTTGCATGGCAATATATCTCGGAATGGCTATGGAAATGCCATAATAGGTAGGTATGGTGGCTGTTTTGAGGAAGATATAAGGAGGCTTATGTGTGATAGAGCGTATCATATCACGGGGTTTGGATGCACCGGCGAAGTTTGCACCAACTCTCGAGGTGAGAAAGGGCAATGCACGGTACTGAAGAGGCTAGCAAATTGCGGAAAGGTAGGAGTGCGTATAATCCATGGACTCACATTAGTCAAAAAGAACTCACATACTTATTGTAAGCCTATTAGCCCTGGAAGCAAAGTACTACTCGCATGCCCCTAGGGAGGAGGTTAGTAGGAGTTAACCATCGCGCACCCCCGATTATAACAACACTCAAGGATTTCAGTTCAGACATAAAAATGCTCAAACCTCCCCACCATGCCATGACCAACACTTAGATGAGAAGTTAATAACAAGCTTTAATACCGATATTTCTACTAACCAATGATCATGAACCAGTATCCTTTCATATTATGACATCAATATTATTAAACCATGTGTTTCATATTTAGTTTTCTACATGAAAGTTTTTATTATATCCCCCTTGAATACCTATCCTTTTTGGACTAGTCTTATAACACGTGCAAATTGCCATTACTTTTTATTAGACTCCCAAAAAGATTTAAGTGAAGCATGAGAGTGCAATTATTTCTACAAAATATAACCACCGTCGTGCTCTAAAAGATATAAGTGAAGCACTGGAGCAACTACCTGGCTCAAAAGATATAAGTGAAGCACATAGAGTATTCTAACAAATCACGAAAAATGTGTGTCCCTCTCAAAAAGGTGTGTCCAGCAAACAATGATTGTGGCAAACTAAAAAGCAAACAAAGAAAAGAAAACTATGGCACAAGACGCTCCAAGTAAAACTCATATCATGTGATCAGAGAGAAAAACAAAGCTATAGAATCATGCATAATAAAGTTCAGAAATGACTCAATTACTCTCAGTGAATAATCTGATCATAAACCCACAATTCATCGGATCCCAACAAACACACCGCAAAAGAATATTACATCGGATAGAACTCCAAGAAGATCGAGGAGAACATTGTATTGAAGATCAAAGAGAGAGAAGAAGCCATCTAGGTACTAGCTATGGACCCGTAGGTATGTGGTGAACTACTCACACATCATCGGAAGGGCAACAAGGTTGATGTAGAAACCCTCCGTGATCGATTCCCCGTCCGGCGGATTACCCAAAAAGGCCTCCAGATGGGATCGTGGAAGAACAGAAGCTTGCGGCGGCGGAAAAGTTATTTCGGGTGGATCTCTATTGGTTTGGGAATATATGTGAATTTATAGGCTTGGAATTAGGCCAAACGGAGCTGCGTGGGGCCCATAAGCTCAGGGGGCGCGCCTACCCCCTAGGGCTCGCCCTGTGAGCTTGTGGCTCTCTCATATCTCTTCTGGCCTCCTTCCGAACCTTCTAGGGTCCCTTCTGGTCCAGAAAAAATCATTTTAATGATTTTATTCCATTTGGACTTCATTTGATATTGATTTTCCGAAAAGCCAAAAACAAGCAAAAAAACAGGAACTGGCACTGGGCACTGAGTTAACAGGTTAGTCCCAAAAAATGATATAAAATAGCATAAAAATGCATATAAAGCATCCAAGATTGATAATATAATAGCATGAAACATTCAAAAATTATAGATACGTTGGAGACATATCAGCCATCCTGGCTTTGTCCAGGATGCCCGCCAAGGCATCGACGGCGAGGTTGAAGAGAAGAGGGGAAATAGGGTCCCCTTGTTTCACTCCCCTGGAGGACCTAAAAATGGTTCCACCTCACCATTTATATTAATCGCCGTGTTACCAGTCTGGGCCAACTGCATGATCCATGAACACCATATCTCACCAAAGACTCGACGCTGGAGCACTAGCCTCAAGAAATACCAATCCAGGCGGTCGTACGCCTTCTGGAAGTCCAACTTGAGAAAGACGCCCTTATGGACCCATGACGCCACCCCGTGGACAATCTCATGAAGAGCCAGAATCCCATCATGGATACGTCGGCCCTTCAGGAACGTGATCTGGAGAGGATGAGCAATCCGCTCCGCCGCAGGTGCTGAACGCGTTGCACATACTTTTACAAAAAATCATTCGGGTACATTATTCACTGTGATCGGCCTAAAGTGTCTAATATCCATCGCCCCAACTACTTTCGGGATCAGGTTAATGACACCAAATTTTATCCGGGACATGTCGAAGGTCCCAATGTAAAGTTTGTGGAACATCGGCATGATCACCGGCTATAGGACATTCCAGAACTTCTGGAAGAAGGCCACCGGTAGGCCATCCGGCGCTGGGGCCGACCCCGTCTTCATAGAGGCGATTGCCCTACCCACCTCTTCTGGCGAGAATGGGAGTCAATTCTCCATTTTCAATGTCGGACACTCTGGCCGCAAGAGGCCAAAAGTCGTCCGCCAAAGAAACCCCACCGCGGGGTTCCGCCGTGAAGAGTGTCGGTGTACTAAAGCATGGGTGCCCTCGTACCCTGACTTGTGCACATGAAGTTGTAGCCTTCCTGGCGGCAAGGGCTTGCCGGAGGGTTACTGTGACCCAAGACTTAGATTAAACAAGACCGTGAAGAAGACCTCCAGGCAGGTCATTGAGAAGTACTATTCTAGTACTGAAGATCAACATTGCCCTTGCCGGCAAGCTTCGTACTGGCAAGGTGATGACCAAGACTATGGTTGCCGGCAAGCGAAGGCCCGGCAAGCTTCGCGCCAGCAGGCTCGTTCTGTCCCGTTACCGCTCCACCTCATCATCGGCTAGATAAGCACGTATGATAGGTGTCGAGCGGGCAGGCAGTCAACATAGCTGGCCAAGGCACATGTCAGCATGCCACGCAAGGATTAACTTTAATGACACCCATCACTAGGATGTGTCAAGATAACAGGAGGGCGCCAGGACCGGTGGTACATATCTTGTGCCCAAAGCCTCACCTCCCCAACGTAGCACCTAATGGTGCATTTAATGCGCTTGTCCTACCCCGTCAGGAGATAGACGTGGTGACGGTGCAAGTCACTATTCATACCCTATAAATGACCGTATTAGCCACTATGGTAACCCCTTGGCCTATAAAAGGAGGCCCACGCACTACAAAAAAAACACTTCCGTGATGATACGTCTTTGTCATAGTAGGTCAAGTTTTCTGTCATGCATGTACATCCGTGACAATTTTATGACAGAATCAAGATAGTCATACCTGTGCTGTCGTAGAAGTGTTCCATGACAATACTGAAATTATCATCACGGAAGTGTCCACTTCCATGATGATAAATGTCGCGTCATGGAAGTGTTTTCGTCAAGGGTGACCGACACATGGCATCCACCATAACGGGTCACCGTTAAGGTATCGGGTTCCGGTTTGGATCCAATAACTCGTTAGCAGCTTTGACCAATGGCGATTTTCCATGTGTAAATTTCTCATTCGCCAGCGGATCCACGTGTCAGCTCGGCGTTGCTACAGATGTCATTCGTCCAATGGACAAGACGCGCCTATGATACGTTGACACGTGGCACGACCCAACAGTGGCCCATTTGACCTAAATGGGCCGGCCCAGCCAAAGGCCCACAAGATTTTGTCAGACACTAGTGGACCAGCCCGTTAACAGCCTGCCATGGTTTGGGCCAAATTACGGCCCATATCTTATGGCCCATAACAGATCCGGCCCGTTAACAGGCCACTGTGCTTTCGGGCCCATTGTAGGCCCGGTTTGTATCTCGGCCTATTAAAGGCCCGTTTAACAGTTCGGCCCGATATTCGTTTCGGCCTATTAGCCGCCGTTGCTGCATATGGGCCATTTTCGGACCGGTTTAACTTTTGTCCATTTAACGGCCCGTGCTGCATCTCGGCCGATTTCTAGTCCGAAGTGACTTTCGGCCTCTTAACGGCCCGTACTCTTCGTGGATAAATTTCAGCCCAACCTGACTAACGGCCTGTTAAAGGCCCGTGACATAGTTGGGCCAAATTATGGCCTACTTTGCATCCGGCCTGCTTACAGCCCATAATTTTATTGGGCCAACCAAGGCCCGTGATAATTTTTGGCCTGTTAACGGCTCGTATGCAATTGGGCCAATCATGGGCCTATGGATGTTTCGGCCTGCTTTCGGCCCATGAATTGTTCGGCTCAATTCAAGCCCAATCTCCTTTTCAGCCTGTTAAAAGCCCAGGGAAATTTCCAGCTGCAGCCCACGTTTTACTTGGCCTGTTAAAGGCCGAAAACTACTTTATGTTTAGGCCTAATAATGGCCCGAGATGATTATAGGCCGACTTTCCGACCCATATATAACTAGTTATGGGCCGGCCCATTTGGGAAGCATAATTTCTTTTTATATACCGCTGACAGACCGATAACGTATTGGGCCATTGAGCTCCGTTGAAGCTAGCTGCCTAAATTACAGCATACCAACTAAGAATAAACCTAGACTATACAATAATGAAATTACGGAATATTAAATCCACTGGGCATCAAAGTTTGCCACCATTGAGAATAAAGGGCAACCAGACCGCATATTACAAACACTGGGCATCAATGGTTGCCAACAGTGCAAAAAAAAAACGCGCCGACAAAATAATAGACAAAACCAACAACACTTCAACACAGTTCAAGAAATGTTAGTCCTACCCCGTTGCTGCAACGCAAGTAGCTGAACAAGCTGATAAGACCTCAGTTGTCTGAACGTTAAATCCTCTAGCTCTAGCCGCATAGCTATAAAGCACGCACGGGTGTCCTCTTTGATCTTCGTTAGAGATTGTACTTTAAGTCAGACCTGAGCTGCACCAAGTCTTTCAGCTTGAAGTTGAGACTGAAGAAGTCGAACTGATTCAGGCAGCAACTTAACCAAGGTTGTGTCACAGCTGCTGGTTCGTCTCTTGAACTCACTGTCTTCTTCAAGACATAACCTTGGGGTCATCTCGCTCTCTTCAAGATGGTTTACCTTCTTCGCTGCAATATAAGTGATAGGTACCAGCAATGGGTTTGGCTCACTATCTTCCCTAAAGTTCTGCCTGGCGTCAGAGATATTAATCTGAAAGAGAAAGAAGGAGACAGAGAACAAGTTTCACAAATATATAAGCAGCGATGCTCAGTGTATGACAATTCCATCCCATTTTATATTGGCAAATTCAGAGATACAATTTAAAATAGCATTAACATAATATGGCATTGTCCGTATCATTGGCAAAATTAGTTAAGACAAAGTAGCAAATGAGATGATGCAGGCATGGGTAGCTTCACCACACCACCGGATTAGAGATGTAGAACACAGGCATACATGCAGGGCTAAAGAAAATCAATGCATCTGTTCTGATTAATGTGAATGGTATGAATATGGAACATGTTTTTACAACTACAATTTGAAACTGGCAGTTGTTGCAAACATGCAATCTGATGCAAACACCAAAGTAAAAAGCAGTGGAGGAAATTATGCCTATCCAAATCTATACTAGAACAAAGTTTGAAGGCTTGAGAAGGATGGACTTACACTACATGTTAACATGGGCTCGACAAAGCCCTTCTCCATCTCAATGGAATGATAATTCAAGAAACTAGATAATACCCCGCGCGTTGCTGCGGCATTCATAGTGTGAGCAATTTGGATTGAATATTAACAAATATATTTCAAATATAATATCAATAATAGATGTACATGTATATGTACATTTGCTAATCATATAAGGTCACAATTAGTGGAAAAGGTTAGGGATAGAATTATTCTTATTCAAAAAAGAACAATCACGCTATGTTTATAATCTGTCCACCAGAAGCATATGCAAAAAAATACAAATCATTGCAAGAATTCAGTAACTTTTTTTAACTTGGGGTTTCAGTGAATGCAGTGCCCCTTTTTTCTGTGTATGCATCATCAAGATCTCTAACAAAAATATATTGAAAGAGATATAGGTTACTTACAGATGGTGCCGTAGCAGGGCACATCAATTTAAAAATCAATCGGATTACCGTGTTCCTTGTTAACCTAAGACGTGGAACTTTGGATATATGCACAATGTTATCAGAATCTGCAGAATATTATGGCGGTAAAGCAGCTAGACATTACTTGCCGGAATCTGGACTAACCAGTACATGAGAGAATGTAAATAGGCACCGGCCAACACTGAGGGCTCCAGATTCATCCCATCCAGCTTCATTTTGCTACCAGCTCTATGAGACGGGATGACCTGCCAGCATGTTGACTTCATATGGTGGCACTTACAAATCAAAAACTAAACTCACGTTGGAAGTAGGTGTCATAGAGAAGGTGGAGAAGACGACAGGGAGGGCTCACCCATGGCGGTTGAGATTAAGATCGGGAGCACAGGCAGGCTAACCAGCTACGGTGGAGACAATTTACATGGAGTACCTTTGCTGATTAATGGCAAGAGCCGCTCGCCTTCGTTGTTCCCTGGAGAATAGAGAAGGCAGAAGGAAGTCCACTAATCCTTTAGTCACCGTGCTCCAAAGTTCACCATCCCTGCTTGCAAACTCATTATCGAAAGAAAGAAGTAACCTGGTTGGCTTCCCTCCATAGCTGCAAGGTACTGATCTTGGAAAAAAAAGGGCTACCATTGCTGCAGTAATCAGCCGGGCGACACATCATTGAACGCCGGAGGATGAAACGCCCCTCCAAACCGTCGCTGTCAACGGAGGCCCTGCCCAGCCCTTCCGACCGAAAATAAAGCCAGTTCCGGACTCTAATCTCCCTAGCGGCCTGTCCGGTTCTGGTGGAACCGAGCAGAACCAACTTCCCCAGCGGCCACGCCGCTACCTTGGCCAGAAAAGATGTAGTGATGGAAGGTACGACCAGGGCACCGCGCCCGTCGTCTCGACGATGCAGGGCACAGGCTAGCAACGTGAACGTAGCCCGATAGAATACGGAGAGTCGCGGAGGCCTGCCGGATCGGCAGTAATGCCGGAGGAGCGCCCTGACGCAGAGATCGGCGCCCATCCGCGCGGCGTCGCCCTCATGCTGTAGACAGGGGAATATATTGGGGTTTGAGGGAGCGAGGGATCATCGTTTTTTTTGTGGGATAATAAATAAAGTCCGTGGTTTATGACTGGAAACTGGTGAGGGTCCATAACAGAGTGTCGTGCATTCACTTCGTTGTAGTGGAGTCTGTGATTACTGGAAACAGACGAGGGGGCTGGTAACAGACGATATAGCTTTTTTAGGGAAACAGAAGATAATGCTTCGGTACGTGCTGTACGTCGTTAACAAAATGTTCGATGTAGGATCACGCACCTTAGGAGTTGCTGATGTGGCAGGTTGCTGAGTTGGATAGGCTGCATGTTGAGATAATTACCTATAGTGGGGATCAATCTCTTAGGTATATAGGATTCCCCAAAGAAACTTCTTCATAAGCGTTGCCTTTATTCTACATTTTTTAAAGAGTAAATATAGATCTAATAATATTGGAAGAAATAGAGGATAATGAAGCTCAGATGCAGAGTGATGATACATAATCAAATAGCTATCAATTAAGTACAGCATTGCAAGGCAAAAGGTACTGACAAGAGGAATGCAGACCTCAACTTGTGCAGTGGCATTGGCTTTATTCAACATTTTGGTAAGAGTAAATGTAGATCTGATAATTTCGAGAAAATGGAGAGCAGGGCAGATAAGATGCAGAGTAATGCCAAACAATCAACTATCTCTCAATGTAAGTACAGTAATACTACCTCCGTCCGGAATTACTTGTCACTAAAATGAATATCTAGCACTATTTTAGTTCTAAATACATCCAATTGAGCAACAAGTAATTCGATACGGAGGGAGTACATGACAACAGGTAATTACAAGAGCAATCCAGAACTTCATAACCATTGGGATTATTCTACATTTATGTAAGAGTAAATAGAGATCTTATAATTTCGAGCAAACGGTGGATAAGGAAGCTAACATGCACAGTGATGCTACATAATCAAACAACAATGAGTGTAAGTATGGTGATAAAGGGCAAGAGGTACTGACAAGAGCAATGCAGTGCGCAGTATTTTTGTGAGATCCTATGATCCCTTGAGAATGGATCACTGCCTTTTGCAAATACTTTGTTTGTACTCCTTCAGGATCTGCAATCACCCTCTTCCTTTTGGACATCTATTATGAAAGAACAACATTTGAGTGGAAAAACCTAATATGATGACACATGGAATAGGTACAGAAAATGGATAGGCATGGCATATTCTCATATATGATGTGTAAACTAAGCAGATGGTGGTGTAACAAAGTAGAAGTAATGAAAGATACGTGCGACCAATACAACCTTGTCAAGTTAGAGCAAGCACCTTGATGGGTGAATAAGATAGGCCATCTGATTCTGACTCATCTGGAGAGCTAAATAGACTTGGGTCTCTATCTAGGTCAGAATCATCTTTAGGATCATATTCTGCAATGGAATCTGTAGATGGGGAGCGTGTGTGTTCCATTGCATCCAGACAGGATCTCAATTCCTTGATGCCAAGTTTGTTAGCCAGTGGATTGTTCTGCAATATTCCTCTGGTGCGCCCATTGTCATATTCATTATGATCATGTTCAACACATGACATGCATGGAAACATAAAAATAAGTGAGATTATCTTTGTAATGCATATGGGATTCTAATCCAATAGTGCCTCCCTGTAAACCCCTATGTGCTATCTCTATGCAATTCTTCTGAGAGATGCCATGTGTGCTGTAATTTGGTGTGTGCATTAATATAGTGTGGCCTGCTACTCAAAATATAGGCTCCCTGTTGAGAGCTCCAGAAGTAATGATACTTCGCAGATGACAGCTTCAAAATATACTAAGGAAGAGCAACGTGACCTGACCTGTCAACCGCAAATGTCTCTGCTCCTCTTCCCAAAGAAGGAACATACTGTACTTATTAAAGAACAAGAGAAGAGGATCATGTTAAAGAAGAGCAGAAGAGCAAGCAAATTGTAGATATTACAACTCTTTCTATACAATGTTTGTTGCCCACCCATGATGAACCAGAGCGCACAGAGAAATACTATTCCTTTCTGTCTCTCTATATGTGGCTCACATGCATTTTGAAACTAAAGTAGGAACATTTGGCTGACCAATTAAACCTGTCTCTGTCTTACTAATATCAGCATCATATCAGATTCGAATTTGTACAACAAAGCTTGTTTAGCTTGATGGGTGGAGCAGTGCTCTTACGACACCAATCACGTAGGCTAATCGTAGTGATCATAAAAGGGGAAACCCTAAGCATGATGAGTATAGTGTTGACCGTGGCATGGCAGATCTGGAGCTGCAAACCGCACAAAGGCTACTTAGCAACCGATGTTTGCTTTCAACTAACAACTAAGATTTGGTATGGACAAGATAGTACAGTAAACAAGTGACAAAGAATTGCAATTCCCTGCTGTCTCTCTATATGTTGCCACATGCATTTGGAAACTCAAGTGGGAGCATTAGCTGACCAATTAAATGTGTGTCTGTTAACTAATATCAGTATCATATCACATTCGTATTTGAACAACTAAGCTTTGGAATTATGAGGATGTGTTGTTTAGCTTGAAGGGTGGAATGCTGCTAGTATGACACAAAGCACCTACGCAGATCATAGTAGTGTAGATAAAAGGGGAAAACCCTAAGCATCATGAGTAAAATCGGGAAAGTGGAACTAGCTGGAACATATGGGCTTGTATTGCCGGTACGGCTGGAAATACTTCGAATCCCCTACAGGGGCAACTCTATTCAACTGAAGGCGCAATACTGTACTATCAGTCTAGACTCTCAAAGGCGACACAGCTCCCATGATTTCCTGGATATTATGGCAGACCAACTAGAATAGTTGAAAGCATCCATCAGAAGCGATCCAATATATCTATCGACTGCAAATGTCCCTGCTCCAGTTCCCGACAAGGAACAAACTGTACTACTATACTTATTAAGAAGAATAGAAGAGGAACATGTTAAAGAAGAGCAAGCAGATTTTGGATAATACAATGTGTGTTGCCCACCCATGATGAACCAGAGCGCACAGAGAAATACTCTTCCTTCGTGTCTCTCTATATGTGGCTCACATGCATTTCGAAACTAAAGTAGGAACATTTAGCTGAACATTTAGCTGACCAAATAAACATGTCTCTGTCTTACTAATATCAGCAGCATATCAGATTCGAATTTGTACAACTAAGCTTGTTTAGCTTGATGGGTGGAGCAGTGCTCTTACGACACGAATCACGTAGGCTGATTGTAGTGATCATAAAAGGGAGAAACCCTATGCATGATGAGTATAGTCTTGACCGTGGCATGGCAGATCTGAAGCTGCAAATCGCACAAAGGCTACTTAGCAACCGATGTTTGCTTTCAACTAAGAACTAAGATTTGGTATGTACAAGATAGTACAGTAAACAAGTGACAAAGAAATGCAATTCCCTGTTGTCTCTCTATATGTTGCCACATGCATTTGGAAACTCAAGTGGGAGCATTAGCTGACTAGTTAAATGTGTGTCTGTTAACTAATATCAGTATCATATCACATTCATATTTGAACAACTAAGCTTTGGAATTATGAGTGGTGTGTTGTTCAGCTTGAAGGGTGGAGTGTTGCTAGTACGACACAAAGCACCTACGCAGATCATCGTAGTGTAGATAAAAGGGGAAAACCCTAAGCATCACGAGTGAAATCGGGAAAGTGGAACTAGCTGGAACATATGGGATTGTATTGCCGGTACGGCTGGATACGCTTCGGATCCCCTACAGGGGCAGCTCTATTCAACTGAAGGCGCAATACTGTTACTATCAGTCTAGACTCTCAAAGGCGACATAGCTCCCAACATTTCCTGGATATTATGGCAGACCAACTAGAATTGTTGAAAGCATCCATCAGAAGCGACCCAATATACATGTCGACTGCAAATGTCCCTACTCCAGTTCCCGACAAGGAACATACTGTACTACTATACTTATTAAGAAGAACGGAAGAGGAACATGTTAAAGAAGAGCAAACAGATTTTGGATAATACAATGTGTGTTGCCCACCCATGATGAACCAGAGCGCATAAAGATATGCAATTCCCTGTTGTCTCTCCATATGTGGCGCACATGCTTTTTGAAACTAATGTAGGAACATTAGCTGACCAATTAAACGTTCTCTATTTTAGTAATATCAGCATCATATCAGATTCGTATTTGAACAACTAAGATGTGGAATTATGAGTGGCATGTTGTTTCACTTGATGGGTTGAGGAGCAGTGCTAGCACAACACGAAGCACCTAGGATGATGGTAGTGAATATAAAAGGGGAAAACCATAAGCATTCCGAGTATAGTGTTGATCGTGCCATGGCGGATCTGAAGGTGCTAACCGGACAAAGGCTACTTCGCAACCAATGTTTGCTTTCAACTAACAAATAAAGATTAGGTATGGACAAGAAAGTACAGTAAACAAGTGACGATCAATTTTTCGGGTGAGATCAATAACTTTAGCAGATATGAAAGAGTACCAGCTCTCATGCGATGCCGTGTAGGCCTCTGCTGATATGTTGAGGGTGCTGCGGGTGCTATGGCTATCGGCGGCGCGGAAGCATATCTGAGACGGCAGACGGCGGCATCGGGGGATAAGTCCTGTTGCCGTGGACGAGACGGTCGTAGGAGCGGCCACGGCAAGGTGGACGACGGCGTGGATGAAGCAAGAGGACGCGATGCTAGGATCCTGATCCGGCGCGGTGGATGAGAGACGTCGATCTCTTGTAATTGACGACGGCATCGGGGTAGCTGCTCCAGCATGGTGGAGGAGGACGGTGGTGAATGGGGTGGCGAACGGAGGAGGCTGGGGTGGAGAGGGTGTTTTGGCCCCCACGGAGTAGGAATGGGGAAATGGAGCGAGAGAGGAGGGGGGAACCATGTCTTTGGGACGCGCTTGTCTGAAATGCGGGGAAGTTACCAACTTAGCCCCCGTTTAAAATTTTGGACGTCTCATCGGTTGGGGATAGGACGGTAATCTCGCATCTCCCCAATATTTGCCGAGAGCGATTTCGGGCGAGGAGAGGGTGTTTTGGCGCCCATGGTTGGCGCCCACGGTGTATGAACGGGGCTGACAGGAAGGGCGGTTGTGTCACGTATGAGTGAAGTTACAAACCTGCCCCTACTTAAAATATTTGCCTAGATCAATTTCGGCCGAGGAGAGTTTGTTTTGCCGCCCACCGTGTATGAAAGGGGAAATGGAGGGGGAGAGATAGGTCTTTGGGACAAGCTTGAATCAAATGTGTTTTGCCACCCACGTTTGGCGTCCACCGTGTCTGAATGGGTTGAGAGGCGGTCGTGTCACGTCTGAGTGAAGTTACAAACCTACCCCTATTTAGAGCAGTGGAAATCGGGCCGATAGGTTGTGCGTGTCAGGGGTAGACAGTAATTTCCATCTCCCAAACACTGGTTTCGGGCAGCCGACGTTGGAGTGGGTGTTTTGCCGCTTCTTTCGAATTTTGGGAGAATAAGCATTCAAGTTTACCCTGGCAACTAAATTCGAACCCATTTTGTATTCGATTACGAATCTTTATAAATCATTCTATGTTTTTTTAGATATCTTCAAAAGCACAACAAAGATGTATTCCACCTTTATATATGAATATGATTTACAAATGCCATGATACTCGAATTCCGACGGTTGAATCCACTTTGAGTCAAATAGTTATTTCATCCAACACAATCTGCTCACACGAAAAATAGTTCACCTTATGTCCACTCCTACAAGTACTGAGGATTACCTCGCCTAAGAAAATCAGATCATTACAAGACATGGACAACAAATAAGGGGTCTTACAATATAATCCATTTATAAACATGACACAACATGCAAGTATACTAATCTAATGAAAATTTCAACTCGTATCTAAAGAAGAACTAGGATTAGCCTGGGCTTCAGATAGCAGAAGCGGCAGGACCTTCTTTGTCTCCAAATGCAACTGTCTTACTTGCTCCACATCTTTGTTTGCTTGCATAATGCGTGCAGCTAATTGCATAATTTCCAGCCTCATGATCAGGATTACGTCATTCATGGCAGCCACACCCTCTCTTTCTGCCTCTAGTAGAGCCTCAAGAACTATAATATATGTGCTCTCCAACGGTGTTGCCTCTGAACTGCTACCATCTGGTAACATGGATGGCGCACTGCTTCCACAAATAGATCCTGGGGGTGTACATTGTGTCCTAGTTTGAACTGCATCCTGAAAGGTTTCCGCTGGACATAAGTGACAGATAGTTATCGCATGATCCAGGCAGTCAGCTTACATGGTAAACTACATACGAATTATTGCCGAGCATGGCAAGCTATATTTAAATGGTTCGAAGTTGCATCAGCTGAAAACAAATTAAAGGGGTTAGCTGAAAGGCAGTGTACCACAACTATATTTAGTTGCCCAAGCATATAAACAGTTGAAATATTCTGAGAAAGCTCTTAAACAGTGTGGCCTCATATTAACTAGCAAGACAGTCTTGTGATGGAGTTCATAGGAAAAGTTAAGGAGTCAAATGAAGTATGCATGCATTTCTTTACGATAGTACGGCACGCACTTCTGACACATTGGACAACTCAGGTATAGCCTAACAAGTACTCCCTCTGTAAACTAATATAAGAGCGTTTAGATTACTAAAGTAGTGATCTAAACGCTCTTATATTAGTTTACGGAGGGAGTAACAAACAAGCATTCTAATCAAGCAATACAGCAAAGCAGGCAACCGAACTATTTGTAATTCAGTAGGATTACAGGTTGAGGGCACAAGCCAAGAAAGCAGCCCACACGCATGACATTTCACAGTAACTAAAACACATTGGCTTTCCATATGTCGCTGTGAAGGCTCACTGCTGTTGCAATGTTCTTTGAAGATATCGTCAGCATCACGTGCATGCAAATCTAGTCGTTGTAGTTTATTCTTCCCCCTCTATTTTGGTAAAACTAATTTGAATCACATGCACTGTTCAAATTGAACATCAATGATTCATCTAAACTAATGAAAGAAGGGTGTGTGCTTACACGACAATATGTGTGCTTCACTCTATTTTTGTGCTTGTTCGAGGTGCCAGCCCCAAAAGAAAAAGCATTTTTCTTGATGCGGTTGGCAGCTCCATAATGAATAAAAGCAACAAATTAGTCATGCAACTTGGGAAGAAAAATAACGCATAAAAAAGTTATGAACAGAGGCTCGGAGTAGTGCAGTATATAGCTAGCATTGAAAAATGTAGGTTAAGACGAACCAAAAGCAGCAGAACTACAAGCTAGTTTGCTGATGTGTAATTTAGCATAGAGAACATAGAAGCAGTCCAGTACAATAATTGTAACCAAGAGGTGACATCAGAACAACACCATTATCATAAATATAGCATGCAAGAAGTAAAATAGGAGGCAGTAATATCTAGGAAGTACAGTAATACTTAGGACAAAGAAAAAGCATTGTAACTACAGGTGCACTGATTTGTAATTTAGCACATATAACCTATTCACTACCACACGTTTGGACCTACGGGTGCAAGCAGAATAACGCCTCTCATAAAAAATTGAATGATGCCCTGAAGAAATTCGAAGGTGCGGTGCTTATGCTAAGAAGGTGAACGTAGGCGCCGGCCATTGGAGAATAGTACCTGATTCTCGGCGGCGTATGGGCATCGTTGTCATACGTGAAAGCTAAGTGTCGTCAATGGTGCTCATGTTGCGGTTGAGTTGGGCCGGCTGTCGCTGTTGGTGAAGCGGCTCCGGTGCCTAGGTGCGGCGCCTGTCGACATCCAAGAAAGCTGATCTGTGGTAAGTGAACTGTTGTACAATAAAGACAAGAAAAACCAAAGGAGTACTAATTGAAATAACCCGATGAGGTGGCGGTGGCAGTAAAGCCAGGCCGGTGGAGTTGAATATGGTGTCCGTGGAGCGGGTCCGGTACAGTGGACGAAGGCGTCGGCGATGCACATCTGGGGCGTTGTACAGTGCTTTCGGTGAGGCGGATCTGTTGCGGCGGACGAGGGCTTCTATGAAGGGCCGGCGATGTGGCATACAAGGGCGTCGGTGAAGGGCCTACACTGTGGTGGACGAGGGCACCGGTGAAGCAGATCCGGTGCGCTGGACCATGATGGCGGTCAAGGAGATTTGGTGCAGTGGACAAGCCAGTCGCTGAAGCGGCTCCGGTGCAGTGGTGAGTTGGCAGTTGGGGGTTCCAAGGTGCGGAAGGTAGATCCGGCGGGGTGTGAGGTGCACTACCGCGGCAGAGGACTAGATTCGACGGCTTGGGGGGGAGGCGGTGAGGGGAGTGGTTCTGGGTTAGAATGTTGGGGGCAAAGAGGGGAAAACAATGGAGTTACGAAAGCAGCCCTTTTCCGTTGATGTGGCAGGGGTAAAAGAGGAATATCATAGGGCTAAACTTTCGGGCACGAGAAATTTCGATGTGAGCGGGAAGTTTGAAAGTTTTTGGCGGCTAAAATTATGTCTTCTCGTCTTGTACAACCGACTATGATATCATGGCCGAGTATTTATTTGTTGTGCACGCGAGAAAAAAAAAGGTGCAAGTTTCGAAAATCAATGTCTCCAACTCGAAACTTAGATTATCCATTCAATTCAAATATGGATCATTGAGATATTGCAAGCAAATACCATCATATGCTCCAATTCAAATGAAATTTTGAATGTGTTTCTCCTAATATGATGACACAAACAAATATGTACGTGTATGAATAAAGTGGATGATTACAAGGTTTGAACACGACCGTATGTCTATATCTCTAGGTTTGAAATATGAATTTTAAATCACGCAATCGGGTTAAAAATTGTACCCCCATTTAAATGAATTAAAAAAAAATCTAATAATGCAGTCGAATTCAGAATTTCCAATCTTAGGTCAGTAATTCTAGCACTTCAAAATATACCTCGTTTGTTCAAAAGTATCGCTATCTCATAGTCCAAAAATATGAAGAAAAAAATGATCAAGCATGAGTGCCCACACTCTTGACCATCTATTTTAATTACGTCTATATCTCTCAGACATACGCCCCTCACTCTTTATCTGAAGCACACCACCCCGGCCCCTCTCCCCCCCCCACACAAGCCTTTCTCTCCTCCAGACACAAACACGCGCACATATTTTCCCCTCTCTCTCTCTCTCTCTTCTAGGTCTGAACCCCAATATAGGTCTCTATCTTGTTGTCTCTCAGACATGCACACATCTGTTCCCCCACTCTCTAGGTCTCCCGGCATCTATCTTTCCCAAGCACACACTCTATAGCCGTGTATCTTTCCCATACACACAAAACACATTGCCCCCAACATCTTTCTCCCTATGTATATCTGGCTCTCGCACGCTCTCCACCATCTCTCACTCTCACATTGACACACATCTCACTCACCACCCCCACTACACACAAACACCCTCCCTCTCCTTGTGCACCTCTCGCCTCTTTCCATCTCTTCACATGCGGACCCGACCCTTCTTCCCACTATATGTCGCGACTCTATCCATAAATCTCTAGCGTATCATCGATCTCAAATTCGCGCGATGTTCTCTCCACCATCTATTTTGATCTCTCATGAAGTCTCTCTGATGCACTCAATGACTCGCTTTACTTGTGTCTCCCTACATAGGCCACTTTCGAACACCATCGACCTCCTCTGCCTATCTATAGGCCACTTTTCGCACACAATCGACCTCCATCTCTCTCTCTCACTCACTCTCTCTATCCATCTCTCTCTCTCCCTCTCCCGCTCTATCTCTCTCTCTCGCACCCCTCTCTCACACACACTCGATGTCTCTTCCAAATATATAGCCCGCACCCCCGCCTGCACCCACGCTATCCCGCTACTAGACATGCCTCTCTCTCTCTCTCTTGGACACACATGCCATATCATCCCCCCTCTCCCTACTAGGTTTACATCATCAGTGGTCTCTCTTCTCCACACACACACACTCTCCCTTTCCCACACGCACGCGCACAAAACAGACATAGACACACACACCACGCCATCTATCTGGATCCCTCTTTTAAGACACACACCCTTGTATATTCTCTCCAGCTCTAGGTATATATATATATATCCCTATCTCTCTCTCTCTAACTCACATGCACACCAAAAATCCCCATCTCTCTAATTCACACCTCTCTCCCTATGTCTGCATGCGTATCTCACACACTCACTCTGTGACTATGTCTATCCGCCTACAGGTTACACAACACAAAGTCCCATATAGGTCTCTCTCTCTATCTTCCACACACACAAAAACACACAATGACTCTCTTATCTCTACCTTAGTCTCTCCATATCACACACACGCACGATCTCTTGCTCGCACACACACTCAACCAAGGTTTTATTGCGAGATACTTACGATCTATTCATCAGTCGTGGCAGTACAAAGAACACGAGACGTGAAAAAAAATACATCTACACGTTCGTAGACCACCTAGCGATGACTACGAGCACTAGAGCCAGCCGAAGGCGTGCCGCAGTCATCCTCCTCCTTACCGGAGACGGAAACCCTTGTTTTGGACAGTCGGGAAGTCATCGTGCTAAGGCCCCACATGCTCAGCCATTGAATAGAATGTAGATCCAAGTTTATGGAAACAAGTATCAGTAATACGTTTGTATTTCCATAGTTTCGAGTTTTCCATCAAGATATTAGTCACCCATGGTCGATATTTAGTTTGAATTACGTACATATACATACTATGTACTAGCCGTGCTTATAGACTTCCAAAGCTTAGCTTTCACTCATACATACAATATGTAGAGTATTTAACAAAAGACTACCACTTTCAACTAGCCCTAGCAAGAAACTATTGTACAAAAAATAGCAAAAACATACCAAAAATTTCTCAATCCGTGCCAAAAAACTACTACCAAACTCCTAAAAAAACTAGTACCAAGTGCCGATTAGCCTCGTTTAAACCCGTTTATGACAGGGTTGGCACACACGTCCGTGCTGACGACACACCTTAAGTAGACACCGTATGTTTGACCGTAGAGTTGACCCACATGTGAGCATCTATCCTCTTCTTCAAACAATTCGTATGCGTGTTCGTCGCCGACGCCGGTGATGGGCGAGCTGGCCGCTACTCCGGCGGACGGCCGGCCGCCGCGTTGGCCTCCGCACGGGCTGGCTGGCTGGCCCGAGCGCCGCTCACGCGCAAGCAAGCCACCGCACTGGCCTCCGCACTGGCTGGCTGGCTGGCCCGAGCGCGGCTCACGCGCGAGCAAGCCGCTGTGCTGGCCTCCACCCGAGCCGGATATGGCCCGAGCATGGAACGCGCGAGCAAGCCGCCGCGCTGGCCTCCGCCCGAGCCGGATGGCTGGCCTTAGCGCGGCACGCACGAGCAAGCCGCCGCACCACCGTGCCAAGCTAGCTAGCAAAGCTTGCACACAAGCAGCTGGATGCATCCAACATGTTGTGTGCTAGCTTGGCTAGCTAGCGGCCGCGAGCGCCGCGTCGAGCTGGCTTCCGGCTGATGCAAGATGGGCTCTGCGCCGCCGGCGCTTTTGACTTCGCTTTCAGCCGGCAGCGGTGGCTGCCTCCCATGGCCGAGGATGACTAGGTGGACGGGCCGGAGGTAGGAGGTGACTCGGGGATTTTTTTTAGACTGACATGTAGGTCCCACAAGTCATAACGCCAAAGTTGCCGGTTAAACAGAAGGCGTTATCTTAAGGTGCCACATGGGTTTAAACGAGCCTAATCGGCACTTGGTAGTTTTTCGTGATGGTTTAAAAAAAATTTGGTATGTTTTTGCTAATTTTTGTAGAGTGGTGGTTTCTTGGTATGGCTGGTTCGAAAGTGGTAGTTTTTTGTTAAATACTCCAATATGTATAAGGAACAATCTACTAGCGATAAATAGGAATTCTACGTTGCATTGTACCAGTGGTTGTGGATAGCCCAGCCACGTGCACGGGTTTTTCCTTCCGTATATTTTGCACGCACCATCATCTCGTGGCTCACGTAGAGTAGCATCCACCCTCGCTTGCGGCTTCCTCAGCTGCCATCTTTAATGCCGCCTCCCAATTAAGCCGGAGGAGCCAGAAAAGCCTGGCGCCGCATTGGGAACTGCGCAATATGGCCCTGGACCTGGACCTAATGTAAGTACTACTCTGCAGCTTGTGGCCTTGCACGCATGGACTTCGCTCCTTATAGTACAAAATTAGCTTGAAAAACGTTTTCATAATATGGGATGGAGGTAGTAGAATAGTTGATTTGTTAGACTTTTCTAGAGCCATGTGATTGTTTCTTTCTTTTGCAAAAATCATGGAAAAGTTGTATTCATAAATTGAACATTGCACGTGCTATGCACGTACGCGTCTACTAGTGGAAAAGAAAAAAGCCTACTCTCACAGTATGAAAGAACTCAAATGTTTTGCCCCTGCAATAGTGTGTGCGTGAGAGGAGCGGCTGAGTAGGCCAGCTACGCGCATGAATAGAGCAGCAAGCAGGTCTGCAGTACGCAGGTGTACTTTCCCTGCATTGATAGTTACAGCGATGGTTCTAGAGAACAGTACTACTACTACTTCCGGGCTGGTTTACTAGTCCCCATCGTATTTTGAGTTAAAGTTTGATCACATATTTGACTAGCAAAATGTTAATGCATGTCACCAAAAATTATATTGTTGGATTCGAATTTGAAGGTACTACCCTCCACTTGCTACTGTAGCTCATTGGCCTTGAGATTCAAAAGTTGAAAACTGGTACACTAAGAACATCTGCAATAGTCTGTATGATAGATTCCTTGTCATATACAAGTTCTCCAATGAATCGTACTCTGATGGGTACCACACACATTAAATCAATAAACAAAACTTGATGACCAACGCCCGAGTGAAGGAAATTGGGGAGCCAGCTGCGGCAGCTCTCACCAGGTGAGTCAGGGCCCACAGAAATGAATGTAATTATCTCGGAGCTTATGCCCGGAAAGTTGAGTACTAGTACTACTCCTATATTAAATAATACGTAACCGCACCATCACAGTACCGCTAATGCGTGCCCGCATAACTTCCTTCACGAAGGGACGAGGCCCTGCGGTTACACTCTTATCTCCTCCTCGCCAGTTCCCCTCCCGAAGAGACCAAGGCAGTTCGTCGCTGCTGCCATGGATTCGCCAGGCGGTTCTCCTGCTCGTCGGGGCTGGGAGACCTTGGACGACGATTCTCTGGGAGAAATCGCACGCCGCTCCGACTTTCTCACCGCCGCAAGACTCGGTGCTTCCTGCACCAACTATTTTAAGATGGTGCGTAAACAAGCTTTGGAGAAGGCCATGCTTGTTGGTCTTCCATGCGTCCTCGAGGAGAAGGTTATTCAATGGGACTCTAGTCCACCGCAACATGGCCGCAGTTGCATCTTGACGCCGCTTGAGTTGCCGACGTTGAGAGGCAGTCGGATTTTGTCCGATGAGAAGGTCAGTCATTGTGTTTGATCATGTAATGTATATTCTAAAAATACTTAGTTATTCCATCCCGTAATTTCTCCGCTGCCCACCATCCCACAGGTTTGGGTTGGTGCCAACGAAGATTGGCTTGCATACCTACGGCCAGATACCACCATCATTTTGCACAACATCCACAGCAGTGCGTCCGTTCCCGTAGACCCCTTGTCCAGCATTGGGATTGGCCTTCCGGACTAGAACGGCTTGAATAGGTATGATGAAGCCACCATGAGATTGAAGAAGCTAGCAATTGCGGATCCGCTGACCAAGCACCGCAACTACGATGATTACTATCTCATCGCCGTGTTTGACATAAGGATTGCCATCAATAAGAACGGCCCTGGCGGCAGAGGCTGGCACATGTTGGCCGCGACAAATTTGTACCCGCACAAGTTCGAAGATGTCCTGTGCCATGTAGGCCGCATCTTCGCTGAGACAAGCCAGGGGACTTGTTTCATCTGGGTGCCATCCTACGGTATGGGAGATAACAAACGGAATGCACTAACCATCATTTGCATCCCTAACGGTACTCCATTATTTTGCAGGGACCACGCATCCCCCGATCAAAATCAGATTGCCAATCCTGGATGTGTTGGATTATGTGCATCCGACATTCGATCTAACCTAGAACCTTATAGTTGACTTTGGCAAATTGGGATCAACTATCTTAGCAGTGGTTACCCATGGTACCATTGATGTGCAACAAGGTGCCACGATCTACCACGATCGGACCCTCACCATGTACCCAGGTATTCCATTCTCTCATTGCCTTCTCTTTCATTGTACTACTACTACTACTACTAGTACTACTACTACTACTACTACTACTACTACTACTACTACTACTACTACTACTACTACTAATACTACTACTACTACTACTACTACTACTACTTCAAATCCATAGTACTAGTGTGTCGCAGGGATCGGCGGGAGTAGTACTTTTTACCTAGGAGTACGCATATAGCTGGCTCTTGAATCCACTCCCACTATTTTTGTTTTTCCATGTCTTATCTCCATGTAGCCAAAAATGGCTATATATAATCAGTCGGTTATTGAACTTCCTCTATAGTATAGTAGTACTACTCGCTGCACAATATTACTGCGCTCCATATTTGAGCACAACATTATCCTGCATGGACCTTGGCCATGTACGTCAGCATGTGTCCAGATCTGAGATGCCACGTGTACCAGATGGACGGCTCCGAGTTCGACCCCTGTGATGCTATGTGGGAGCTGAGGGACACTCTTGGAGAGTACTCGCTTTTCACTGGGGACAGCTACCCCATTGTCAAACAGATGCCACCTTCCGTGCACGACACCGAAGGCCTACCGTTCATGAAGCATGGTTGTGTCTTCAGTGTGCACCGCCGGTTGAACATGTTGGGACATGCAATCCCTGATTTATGCCGCTTCATCTTGGATGAGTCTCCATCGTGTGGAACCGGACTAGAAAGCTGCGACAATGATTCCCGTTGCCCACCGCTATGGATCGTGCCATCTATGAAGAACACCTGGAACTAGAACCTGGAGGACGACATGGAGCCCATCTATAACGCGTAAGTGGACTATGGTAAATTGTGAATGGTAGCGCTGTAAATATATGTAGAGTAGTCGTGCACAAATTTATCACATGAAGTGGAGATGAACTTGTGTGGCATGTTGGCATTTGTCCTTTAGAATTTACTAGTAGATGTGTTATGTGTACGTGCAACTTGTGTGGCTGTTCCACGGGCACCAACACGCTTTGTGAGAAAAAAAGGTGGCACAGCTTTGGCTATAGGTGACGTGGCAGCATCATACAGTAGCGGTTGTTCGTTATAGTTGTACGACTGCTCGTACTCCTATAAACCTTGCGCTTGGCTCTTCGCCTCTTCGGGAGGTCCAAGTTCAACAATGATGGTACTACAGTACTATATACTTCTGGCAATCTGACACCGAATGAACTACCACACGTCCACCACATGAGCGAGGGCGAGGGAGAGTGCGCTGTAGTCAAAAGCTTCTCCTCATCCTGCGAGCCACGACGCGCGTGGGCGAGGGAGAGGGCGTAGGTGTACTAAGCAAGATTCTCCTCGTCCTGCGAGCCACCGCGCACGCGGGCGAGGGAGAGGGCATAGTAAGCAAGCTTCTCCTCGTTCTGTGAGTTGACGGGACACGGTAGTACTAGTAGTCCATACTGCCTCCTTTGCGGTTAATATGGCTTAATTTGAAACGAGGTAAATATAGTGGCGGTCACTATATTTGTAACAATACGGTCACTAGACTTTATAATACGCTCATTACGGTCACTATATACCTTTTGCGGTGATTATACGGTCACTAGCTCACCGTAGAGCACCGTATTGCACTCCATTGACCGGCCAAATAGTGTACGTGGCACTTTCTTGACTGGTTAAATTGGCACGTGGTTTCTGGGTCCCACCTGTCAGTTGGCAGAGCAAAGAAATAAGTTAAACAAAACTTTACGCAGGCGCGACAGGAGTCCAACCCTTGCGCGCGAACTACCTTGGATGTGTATGTGTGTGCATGCACGTGTAGGTTGAGCACTTGAGCGTGAGCATGTGTGTTGCGTCATGTGCTGTGTGCCGCATGCATGGCTGCGTGAGTGTTGCGTGCGTGCATGTGTACGTGTGAGTGTTGCATGAATGCATGAGGGTTCTAGTCCCTCCCATTCACATGTTCATATTTCAAGCTTCATTAAAACGTTGCATGCAAGAATTACTCCAATGCATGTAAAAGTCGTGGTCATTTGTTGTTCACGCATGCACGCATGCATTGCAATTAATACGTTCGTAAACACAATTTTCTTGAGGAAAATGAGCCCATTAATTGAGTACTTTTGCAAAGTACTACAGTAGTACTAGTACAAAAAATTCTTCTCGCACTCATCATCTACTATTACCTTGGTTGATGAATCTTTTTTATTGAGCTGTATATAAACCGGAATGAGGGAGTAGGTACTACTACGTAATTGGCGCCGGGAGCCTTGGCCAATGGTTCTTAATGTTGGACAGGATGAGAGTAGATAGGAAGTCTTGGCGATCCATTATTCCCCATCGGTCTATTCAACTACTAGTCTTCACAGTGAAGTGACAATACAGGCTGCAGCAGATGGGACACTTGATTAATAAGCTGAGCCAGTGTGCTGGTGTTACTAAATCAGCCTTACCCTGTAGTGCCATCATGTCTGCCAGTGGAGCACGCTTCCGCAATTACGCGTACGCACCTCTCTCTTCCGTTGACTAACATATGGGCCTGCTTGACGTAGACCCACATGTCATCCGCTTAACTATTTACACTCGTGTATACTAGTAGTACTAGTTGAATTGAGATTTAATGCACCTTCTTCCCCGTCTCTCCCTCTTCTTCCTCCTCTATTCCCCATGGACGTCCCTTCCCCATCTTCGTCCGCACACCATTTTCCAGTGCTCACTGCTCGCCCGCCCGCGCAATCTTCCTCGGTCGCTCGCGCGCACCATCTCCCCCCGCTCACTGCTCGCCCACACACGCCATCTTCTTCTCTCGCCCGCCCGCATCCACATCCCCGCTCACCCGCACGCACCAAAAACCCCAATCACTCAGCGCCCTAAAAAACCCAATGGCAGAACCGACTGACACGCAGAGCCGCGATTGGAATTCCCTCCCTGATGTTCTCTTGGAGCATATCTGTAATCATATGGACCTGCTCAGCACCGTGCGTCTGGCCGCATGCTCGGTGTCTATGCACCGTCTACTCATCGGCAGCCGGCCGGCCCTTTTCAAGACACCCTGCTTGTTGTTGCCCGATCCTCGCAACTGGCCCAGACACCGATGTGACGATCCTACGGAGGTTGTCGTCTTGCCCCTCGGCATGCTACCACTCCCCGCCCACCTGCCCTTCATGCGCCGCCACTACTGGCCGAGCATGAAGGCCAACTGGATCATCCTCATCCACCAATCGGGTAGTCTGTGGCGTCTCGTGGATATCTACACCCAGCGAGAGATCACCCTTCCATCGTTGGATACTGCCGACATCCAGCCTCGCGGCCCGCCGGACACTCCTGCCTACTACGCACGAGAGGCGTCGGGCACTTGGTTGGACCTCCGTTTGCTGAAGGTTGTAATCTGCAAAGTACCTGTTGACACACGAACATGTCACGTGTACCCTCGACGCCGGGGGTGATGCACCGCAGCTCACGTCGAAGGAGGTATGTCCGGCAGCGCGATACGCAAGACAGCCGGCAGACGCTTTTGAAGACCCGAAACCCCACATGCCCGGGAGGGACCCTATCAGGAAGTGCGGCAGCTATGGGCTGCTCTAGGTCGATTCGCTCGCCCCTAGAGCCTCGGGATTCGTAGCTCTCAAACTTGAAGAACAGCGAAGAACGAGATAGAAAAACGATGGAGAGATAAACCGTAGATAAAAAAGTAGTAGATTGATTTGTTCGATTGTGTGTTGTTCAATCGGCCGTCACCCCCAACATATATAAGAGGCGGCTGGACTTCCCGTACAAGTGAAGGATTCATCTAGGATTTCCTTACAAGAATATTACATCAATTCACATCCTAAAAAATCCTAGTTCTAGTCCAACTCGGATTTGGCTCGAATCTGTCCCATACTTCTGTCCTGCTTCTTGCGTGGGCTGTATAAATTGCATACCAACTCAGATGGAGTCGAGTCCAACATCAAACTTGTCCGCCTCGATGATCTCCATAAGACAATGAGGCCACTTATCCTTCTAAGGCCATCTTGATGACTTTTAGGGCTCATCTTTAACTTCCAGTCGGATACAGTCATGCAGTTTTCTGAACTGTCCGAGTCTTGTAGCAATTTTGCAGGCCATATACTATCTCAAATGATGATGATTCCAAAAGTAAAGTTGATCGTTTAGACGATACGCATAACTTCCGTGTAGTACACTTTTCCATCCAAGGTCATCTAGATAATCTTTTGAGCAAATCTTCAGCTTCTGTTTGGATTCTCACTCAAACCGGCAAGCCTTCGAGAACCGGCAAGCACTCATTTCCGGCAAGCAACTTTCCAGCAAGCACTCATTTCCGGCAAGCAAAACTTTCCGGCAAGCAAAACTTTCCGGCAAGCACTTATTTCCGGCAAGCAAAACTTTTCGGCAAGCACTCATTCGGCCAGCAAGGCCGAATAGCTCGCGCGACCCATCAGACATCACCTAGGTGTGTGTCTGGTACCTCGCGCCACTTTTACACTCAGGACCGGTCCACAGAGTATTGCCTCTAACTTTTGCATACGAACTCATATTGGGATGAGTTTTATATCAAAATCAACCGATTTGACGAGACGAAGACAATTCATGTAGAAAGTTTTCTCATATTAAGCCGTCTTGAGGGCGTAATTGGCCAAACAGTACTCTGGGTGCCAAAATCTCAGTATTTCAAGCATAGTTTCGGCCTTTTAGATGGGATCGGATGATGATGTCCCAAAATTCAAAGATGTTCATGTCGATCATACGTAACTTCTTCATGTAGATCACTTATTCATTTGAGGTCATCTTAAACGCTTTCTTCCGTGCCAAAATCTGATGTCAACACATGCCCCCCTATTTTTCGGCAAAACTTGTATGCCGAAAAATAATTTGCATTGTGCTTGTTCTAAGGACGATGTCAACACTCCATCGGCCATTTTAAATTTTCTTAGGGCGATAAGTATGTATCGGCCATGTTTTATGCTAAGGGCAATAATCATATATCGGCCATTGGCTACTTAGGCTTCTTGCCACACACTCGGGTGGTACTTCTTCAAATATTTGCCATTGAGAGCTTGTGGTAACAATGCCCCTTGAATGGATTCCACCAAATATGAGTTTCCGGGAACTACTCTTGTAACCTTAAAAGGACCTTCCCAGCTTGGAGACCACTTCCCGAATTTTCTATCTCTTGAACCAATCGGGAAGACCACCTTCCACACGAGATCGCCAACTTGAAAGTTGTTCAACTTGACCTTTTTATTGTAAGCCTTTGCCACCCTCAACTTGTCTCTCTCTATGGCCTTTAAAGCAGCCAAACGTTTATCGGCAACCTCATCAATATTGTCCATCATCAAGTTATAAAAGTCCACTACCGATAAATGATTTTGTTTGGTTATTCTCAAAGCATTCAGATTTACTTCCACTGGCAAAACGGCCTCTTGACCATATACTAGTTGATACGGAGTTACCTTTGTGGCGCCATGCCTTGAGATTCTATGTGCCAACAAAGCTTCAGACAACAACTCATGCCATTTTCTTGGATTATCTTCAATCTTATTCTTGATGAGCTTAATTAATATTTTATTGCTAGACTATGCTTGTCCATTAGCTTGGGCATAATATGGAGAAGAATTGAACATCTTTATGTTATAAGATTCGGCAAATTCACTTGCTGTGACATGAAAGATGAACCTTGATCTGTAGTTAATGTTTGAGGAATGCCGAATCTATAAATAACATGCTCAGTTATGAATTGAATTACCTCCGTATGTGTCATGTTCTTGAGAGGTACTGCTTTAGACCATTTAGTGAAATAATCGGTTGCCACCAATACGAACCGATGCCCCTTTGAGGAAGATGGATGAATTTCTCCAATGAAGTCTAAACCCCACCCTCTAAAAGGCCACGGTTTGATAATAGGATGTAACATAGCAGCAGGAGCCAACTGAATATCACCAAACTTTTGACAAGCTTCACATCCTTTATAATACCTGAAGCAGTCATTGATCATAGTCGGCCAATAAAACTCAGCACGTCGCAGTAACCATTTCATTTTGGGGGCCGACTGATGAGTGCCACATATTCCTTCATGTACCTCTCCCATAGCAACTCTCGCTTGGTCCTCATCCAAGCATTTTAACAGAACATCATCAACAGTTTGGCGATAAAGATCATCATCTCTCACTGTATATTTGAAAGCCATATGCCGAACGATCCTGTCGACCCTTTCACTCGGCTTGCACAGATAATCAATAATGGGCTTCCTCCAGTCTTGATTTTCACCTGCACTAAATTGCTCGTTAGTGGCCGAAGCAGTAGGTTCTGGTTTGGCCTCTATACTTACAAGGCTAGACATCGGCTTTTGAGAAATATGAAACATGCCATGATCAACATGATAGCTAGATGCCTGCTGTGCCAATTCATTTGCTCTCCAATTATCATGCCTAGATATATGAGCAATGATAAAGTAATCCAAAGCAGAAATTATATCTAGACATTTATCAAGATAAACAATAAGTGATTCGTCAAAACACTGAAAAACTCTGGATATTTGTTGCACTACCAATAACGAATCACCAAAAGCCTCAATATGTGTAGCCCCTATAGCCAGCAACATCTCTAGGCCGAATAACAATGCTTCATATTCGACCTGATTATTTGTGCAAAAATATTCTAAGCGACATGAGGCTTCAAAAACAGCACCATGAGGAGATATATAAACAATACCAACACCTTGGCCATTGCTACAAACTGAACCATCAAAATATAATCTCCATGGTACTAACGAGACAAGGCTTATATCAACATCATGTTTGTCATCAATCCGATGTTCAATGATAAAATTAGCAACGATTTGGCCTTTCATGGATTTCAGAGATTCATAGGCCAAATCATATTCAATTAAAACATAAGCCCACTTGCCAATTCTACCACTAAGAATTGGCCTATGCAACATGTATTTGATGACATCGGTTTGACAAGCTATTATGCAAGTACTAGGCACTAGATAATGTCTTAACTTTGTGCAAGCATAATATAAGCATAGGCATAATTTTTCAATAAATGTATACCTCGTCTCGGTGTCCAACAAACATCGGCTCAAATAAGTGATAGCATGCTCCTTTCCTTTGGTCTCTTGAGTCAAAACAGCACCAATAACACCTTCCTCCGCTGCAATGTAAAGCTTGAAGGGCTCCTTATGCTAAGGTGCTTTTATCACCGGAGGAGTGCACAAATAATTCTTGATCATATCAAATGCTTCTTGCTGTTTTGCCCCCCAAGTAAAATCAACGTCATTCTTTAACCGAAGGATAGGAGTAAATGCATCAACTTTCCCTGACAAATTAGCTATGAACCTCCTCAAATAATTGACCTTGCCGAGGATTTTTTGCATATCTCTCTTGCATGTCGGAGCCTCCACTTTTTGTATAGCTTCTATCTCTTTGGGATCAATCTCTATGCCATCTTCATGAATAATGAAACCCAAAAACTTGCCAGCCGACACGCCAAATGCACACTTCAAAGGATTCATTTTCAGTCCATATTTCTTCATTCTTTCAAAAGCTAAACGCAAATCGGCTAGATGAGATTCAAAAGCATCCGATTTGACAACAATATCATCAATATAGACCTCAAGTATAACACCGAGTAAATCATGAAAAATTAAATTCATAGCCCTTTGATATGTGGCGCCGGCATTCTTTAATCCAAAGGTCATCACCGTCCACTCAAATAAACCAAGGAAACCGGGGCACCGAAAAGCAGTTTTGTACATGTCCTCTTTGGCCAAAAAAATCTGGTTATATCCCGCATTACCATCAAGAAAGCTAATGACCTTATGTCCAGAAGCATCATTAATAAGCATATCGGCTATTGGCATGGGATACTCATCTTTGGGTGTAGCTCTATTCAAATCTCTGAAATCAATGCACACCCTTAACTTGCGGGAGCCTTTCTTTTCCACTGGTACAATATTAGAAATCCACTTGGCATACCTGCAAGGTCTAATAAAATTAGCTTTAAGCAAACGACCGATCTCTTCCTTGATCCGGTCATACATTTTTGGATTAAACTTTCTGGCCGATTGTTTGTACGGTCTAAAACTAGCCTTTATAGGTAACCAATGGTCTACTAGCTCTCGGCTTAAACCTGGCATTTCATGATATTCCCATGCAAAGCAACAAACATATTCTTTCAACAGCTCGATCAACTTAGCCTTATGATCGGCTCTCAAATTTTTGTTTACAAATGTCGGCCTAGGAATTGAACCATCCCCTATATCTATCTCTTCTAATGGATCAGCCGATGTAAAACCTTGTCCAAGTTTATCCATATCATCTAACTCTTCTAAAGACTCATACATATCGTTCTCACTGGACCGATATTCCGTAAGTCACTTTTGTAACCACTCAGAGTTAGGATCCATTTAAATACATTATACTTTGGAGCCGATTGCCACCAATCGGCTTTAAAGAAATGGGCACAAAACCACTCTTGGTGGCGCTGAGAAAATCAAACTCTGATAAGTCCCGTCCTGTCAAGCAAGTAGCATTGGGATGTTGCCAATCCACCGATGCATCAGCCAAAGCAACACAGGCTGAGTTATCTGCATGAATGACTTCCACTTCATCATCAACCCACTGGATTAAAAACTGGTGCATGGTAGATGGCACGCATTGGTTTGCATGAACCCAATCACGGCCTAGTATGACATTGTAGTTACCTTGTACCTCGGTGACAAAGAACGCAGTAGCCAAAGTTTTGCTCCCAACCATAAGCTCCACGTACATCACACCTTTGGCTTCGGTTTTCTCTTTGCCTTCAAATCCATTAAGCACCATATTGGTCTTGATCAATTCTTCATCGGGCAAACCCAATTTCTTGAAGACCGAATAGGGCATGAGATTCACCACAGTACCACCATCAACAAGCATCAGAGTAAGTGGCGATCCATTAATATGACCTCTGAGGTACAACAGTTTCAAGTGTGTCACTGGCTCTTTTGGTTTCTCAAATATTGCATTCTTAGGGCCAAAATCTAGCTGAGCCACCTCCCCTTCTTCATCTACAACACGAAACTCAGCAGGTAATTAATACACCATATTGATATCCATACCTTCGTGGACCGGTGTAGGCTCATAATCCAACATCTCATCTCCTTCTTCAAGTGTATCCACCGATTCTGAAACTTGTCCGAGTAAAAGAGAAGTGATAGGTGTCGCAGACGATGTAATAGTGTTCGCATCGTCCTCCTTTGGTGGTGTAGGTGCTGCTGTGATGGACATAGGAGCTGCTGCATCTTTCATTTGTTTGGGCATCCATATTTGTTTTGTAGGTAACGTGGGCCGAGTGTCATTGAACAATTTATCCCTTTGTTTCTGGGCCTCCTGTTCTGCCATCTCTTGACTCCTCAACCTTTGCAGTTTCCTCTTTTGTGTCTTTGTTAGCCCTGGAGGACACCACTTTGGCTGAGTGTATTTACGATCTCTCAGCTTCACTTGGCTGATACTTGCTTCATTGTCATTAACTGAGTGTTTTGGCGCGATAGCAAGTATCGGCTCAGTCGGGTTGCTATGCACAGTCGGCTGCTGTATGGTGAATTTTTCGGTACCCAAGGTGAGTGAGTCAGCATTAACATTTTCCTTGCCTTTTCTAGACTCGACCGCTGCAACACTTGGTGACTTAACACGCCATTCTTGCTTGCTGACCCTTTCTTGATTATCTTGCATTGGCCGATTGACACCATTGTTCAAACGGCCTCATGTGGGGTAAGAAAGTCTCTCGCGAACGGGCCTTCTTGGTTCTGCCCAACCCGGATGAAATGCATAAGGGGCCATTGGGGGCTGCCCCCATCCTCCATTGAAGTTTCCCATGTAGTATGGCGCATAGGGGGGTGGCCCCATCCATGGTCCTGGTGCCCATGACCCATATGGCCTTGCATGATGCTGAAATTCTTGCCTCGGAGGTGATCTTGATCGTTTCAAATTTGATGACCGGTTAGAGCTAGAACCGGCCACTTGACTGGCATATTTGGACATCAACATATCAAAAGTTGGCTTGATTTTCTTGCGCTGCACTTTAGCTTCATTCGTCTTCCACTTGCCAACCTCTGGACTCTTGGGTTTAAAAATATGACATGAGTGATCTCTTGCACTTGTGGTTGCCCCCCGAGTGTAGGATTCTTGATGGTGATTTTGATTACTTCCTTGCCATCGGGTTGCTTGTCAAGCACAACCTGTCTCCCCAAGACCTTGTTATCATCCTTGCTTTTCCAGGGCTCACCTATAACAATATTGGATTTATTAGCAGATTCGGCTACTTCTGGCCGAATGAGCAACTTATTCCCCTCCATATCCATGGAGTTCATTGGAAAGGGCTGCTTATCAACTTGCATCTCAGAAAAGTTCAATCGTCCGTCATTAATGGCCAATTGTATCTGTCGTCGAAAAACATTGCAATCGTTAGTAGCATGAGAAAAAGAATTATGATACTTGCAATAAACACGATGTTTCAGCTCTTCAAACGGCGGTAAAGTACGAGATATCCTAATAATTTTAGCTTGTAGCAAAGCATCAAATATTTTATCACATTTAGCAATGTTAAAAGTAAACTTCATCTCTTCATCACGATTCTTATGAATCGGTTTCAGGTCATTGCAAGTAAACGGTTTGGCCTTAGACGGCCAAACAAATTCAGTAGCATAAATATCACCCTCATCGTCCGAGTGATCACTATCATATTCAACCATATTCATCTTAGGACGATCAGCTTTATATCTATGCACTTCTTTGAGATCTTTGCTTCGGCTTTCCTGAGCCAAAGCCCTCTGTAAGACTTGGTTGATATTTAAAAACTCATAACCTTCCAGCTTCTCTCTAATGTGAGTTTTCAAACCACTAAGCACGAGGTCTGCCAAGTCTCTCTCGGTTATCACCAAACTATAACACCGGTTTTTTGTCTCTCTAAATCTCTTGACGTAATCGGAGACCGATTCATCATGTTTCTGCTTAACCGATGTAAGATGTGACAACTTAAGTTCATTGTCGCCGCTATAAAAATGGTCATGAAATTTCTGTTCTAACTGCGACCACACACGAATAGAACCATGTGGTAAAGAAGAAAACCATGAAAATGCGGTACCAGTTAATGATAAAGGAAATAAACGCACTTTCAATTCGTTTAACGAGCCCGCTTCACCCAATTGTGCCAAGTATTGACTAACATGCTCCCATGTGGTTTTTGTGCCCTCTCCATTAAACTTAACAAAATCTGGAATCTTATATCCCGGAGGGCACTGGATTGCATCGAAGTACTCGGGATACGGTTTTTTTGTAAATCCGATTCCTAGGTAACTCGACACCAAAATTTTCCCTTAGCATCTTAGCCATCTCCTCTCTAAAATTAGCTAAAGTAGCGTCCGTAGTAGACGATGAAGCTTGCCGCAGTGGCATATGTGGAATAGGATTGCTAGCTGTAGGTAGGAATTGCGGCATGTATGTAGAACCATAGTTCGGCTGTGGCCTAGCAGCGTTTGCATCTATAGGTAATGCTTGGTTCGGAGTTGCCACCGAACTTGGCATGCTCATGATAGGATTAATGGGTGCAGCCACAATCTTATTTGTATGTGTAGGAAAATAGCTCATCGGTACTGGAGGTGCCGATGAAAGAGGTAAAGCCAGATTAGGGTTTTGCACGCAAGCAGGCGCACCAACATTACCACTAGATGATTGTGGCATATTTTTCTGAGCATTGGTATTCTCTAAGAAAGTTTGATGAACTAGATTATTACCATCAGCAATACGACTCTCAATCTCAGTCCACTGTTCAGGAGAAAAGGTAGTACTTACAGAGGGTTTAACCTACACGTCATGAAGAGGAGGGAGCTTGATTTCTCCAATCGGAGTGATATTGCCTTGGCAATCCTTCTTGAAGTTTCCAAGAAATTCCTGCAGCTCCTTCTCTTCACGCGCCTTCTTGTACTCCTCATAGATTTGGCGATGGTCGGCCGATAGCTCATCAAGACTGGGCTTAATGATGTTACCGGCGTCTACCTCAGATGGCTTGGGAAGATCGGACATGATGGATGATGATGATTGATCTTTAGTACCCAGCGGAGTCGCCAAAAAGTGTGTTGACACACGAACACGTCACGTGTACCCTCAACGCCGGGGGTGATGCACCGCAGCTCACGTCGAAGGAGGTCTGTCCGGCAGCGCGATACGCAAGACAGCCGGCAGACGCTTTTGAAGACTCGAAACCCCACACGCCCGGAAGGGACCCCGTCAGGGAGTGCGGCGGCTATGGGCTGCTCTAGCTCGATTCGCTCGCACCTAGAGCCTCGGGATTCGCAGCTCTCAAACTTGAAGAACAGCGAAGAACGATGGAAAGATAAAACGTAGATAAAAAAGTAGTAGATTGATTTGTTCAATTGTGTGTTGTTCAATCGACCGTCACCCCCAACATATATAAGAGGCGGCTGGACTTCCTGTACAAGTAAATGATTCATCTAGGCTTTCCTTACAAGATATTACATCAATTCACGTCCTAAAAAATCCTAGTTCTAGTCCAACTCGGATTTGGCTCGGATCTATCCCATACTTCTGTCCTGCTTCTTGCGTGGGTTGTAGAAATCGCATACTAACTCAGATGGAGTCGAGTCCAACATTGAACTTGTCCGCCTCGACGATCTGCATAAGCCATCGATTGCCACTTCTCCATCTAAGGCCATCTTGATGACTTTTAGGGCTCATCTTTAACTTCCAGTCGGATTTTATCATGCAGTTTTCTGAACTGTCCGAGACTTGTAGCAACTTTGCAGGCCATATACTATCTCAAATGATGATGATTCCAAAGGCAAAGTTGATCGTTTCGACGATACGCATAATTTCCGTGTAGAACACTTTTCCATCCGAGGTCATCTGAACACTTTTCCAGAAAGTTTTGAACCGGCAAGCACTCATTTCCGGCAAGCACTCATTTTCGGCGAGCAAAACTTTCCGGCAAGCACTTATTTCCGGCAAGAAAAACTTTCTGGCAAGCAAAATTTTCCGGCAAGCACTCATTCGGTCTGCAAGGCCGAATAGCTCGCGCGACCCATCAGACATCACCTAGGTGGGTGTCTGGTACCTCGCGCCACTTTTACACCCAGGACCGGTCTGCAGAGTATTGTCTCTAACTTTTGCATACGAACTCGGATTGGGATGATTTTTATATCAAAATCAACCGATTCTACGAGACGAAGACAATTCATGTGGAAAGTTTTCTCATATTAAGCCGTCTTGAGGGCGTAATTGGCCGAACAGTACTCTGAGTGCCAAAATCTCAGTATTTCAAGCATAGTTTCGGCCTTTTAGATGGGATCGGATGGTGATGTCCCAAACTTCAAAGATGTTCGTGTCGATCATACGTAACTTCTTCATGTAGATCACTTATTCATTTGAGGTCATCTTAAACTCTTTCTTCCATGCCAAAATCTGATGTCAACAGTACCCACACCATCAGAAGACTACATAGATTACAAGCTCATTGCCTTGTTCGATGGGGGATTAGCCTATCTGGAATCCGGTCGCCATACATGGTTATGGATCATCATCAATCCTGTTTACCCTCCATTTTTGTCTGATGCTATAGTGCACGATGGCATCGTTCACGCGGTGGACGGACAGATTGGCTGCATATACTGGTGGAATCCATCGCCATGTAATTGTTCTATCTCATCTCATCTTTACCATATGAATACGACTGCCTGTTGATTGTTAGAAATTTAGAATAGATAGTATGACTATAACCACATCATTGCTATATGTTCCTCTCATTTCCTAGATTTTTATGACCACACATGTTATTGTTAGAGTTGATATGAGAACAATTGGCATCTAATGATTGTTAGAATAGATATTATGAGTATAACCACATCAATGCTATATGTTCCTCTCATTTCCTAGATTTTTATGACCACACATGCATGTTATTGTTAGAGTTGATATGAGAACAATTGGCATCTAATGATTGTTAGAATAGATATTACGAGTATAACCACATGATTGCTATATGTTACTCTCATTTCCAAGATTTTTATAACCATGAATGTTATTGTTAGAGTTGATACGGGAACAATTGGCATCTAACTGTTATGGTAGAATATGAGTAGGCCCTGGCATAGTTGTTTTCCTCTCATTTTTACATCATCTTTGAACCATGACATATTGCTAGAATATGAAAGCCATTGGTATTTAAAAAAAATTAGGGTATGATTATGACCACGGCATTGTAATTCTCTGGCTATGATCTGTGTCACTGTTATAATAATCTTAATTCCATACATACTCTGAACATGATTGTATATTTTTGTCCTTTTGGTCTCCAATTTGATTTGTTGCAGCAGACGCAAATGCGCTGGCCTTTATAATTCCAGCACCTGGAAATATAAATGTCAATGGGTGGTTGTTTATCGCTCGTTCAGCTGGCGGTGGGCATTTGATGCTCATTCGCACGTACCAAAGTGACCAAACCATTTCATCAAACCACATGCAGTACAATGCGGGGGGCGTTCGCGACTGTGATGGCTATGGCTGCTTCGTCTTCGAGAAAGATCCGAGCTTCGTTGGGCCAGGCGTATTCAATTGGAGGTGGGTTTACAGCCTCGGCAACCACTCCCTGTTCCTCGGGCTCAATTATCCGATCATCCAACCAATCATCGAACATATCACCGGCGATGATTATCGTGCTATGCAAGTTTCATTCGCCAGGGGGAACTGTGTTTACACATCGTACCATGGATTTCATGAAGCACCATATCCAGAGATTCGTCGACACAGCTTGTTGCCAGATGAACTTCAGTGTGTGAAAGGCATCAAGCTTCCAAGCGATGAATGGCTTTTGCAAACCCGACAAGCGGCGATGTGGTCGATGCCAACAGCTAATATGCACAACTTGATTTGTAGTGATATCTAGACTGAGCCATGTATCCTGCTAGTTGTCGCATGATCATGTTCTGTTGGTTATTTTGTACTGTAGTTAGTTTGAAGGTTAAATACCTTTCTGGGATCAAGTGCATCCTACATCACCTGCGTAGCATGTATTTTTATAATGATGATGGAGATGCTGTGCAGAAGCCATATATAGCAATTAAGCTTCAAGTGTGTACTTGTTCGTGAAAGTATTGTCCAATGGGAATAATATTTTGTATTACTCATTTAGCCTACAAGTCTGTCGCACAGCCTTGTAACTTTGTAGGCACCTGTTTGTAAGCTCCTTCTAAACACTCTTGCATAATTCCCTTAAAACTAAGGCTTCAGCAACACCTCTCTGATATTATTTAAAGCAATATGGAAGCAACATGGAGATTGGATGAATGTACACCATTTCTAAAATTTGTACTACTAGTAGTCCTATATACCGTATATTGCGCTACTCGTACTAGGTAAGTAGTACTTGTACGACTAGTAGTACTAGCTGTACTTTTACCTTCTAAACCCAATGTGAAGCTACTACTAGGCATGATACAAGCATATGAAGCTCATATTATTTCAACTTCACGATATTTAATTTATTCAACAATTTACTCATATGATATAAGTGAAGAACAAGAGTAAATGACAAACTACTCCAAAAGATATAAGTGAAGATCAAATGAGTAGTTAAGTAAATAGGTAGCTATGTGAGGATTTTCTCTCATTTAAAAATTTCAGATCTTAAGTATTTTATTCAAACAACAAAGAAAACAAAATAAAATGACATTCTAAGAATAGTGCATCTCATGTGAGGAAGCAAAAACTTAGGCTCAACCAAGACTAACCGATAATTGTTGATGAAGAAAGGTGGGATGCCTACCGGGGCATCCCCAAGCTTTGATGCTTGAGACTTCTTGAAATATTAACTTGGGATGCCTTGGGCATACCCAAGCTTGAGCTCTTGTGTCTCCTTAATTCCTCTCATACCACGGTTTCTCTAAATCTTAAAAACTTCATCCACATAAAACTGAACAAGAACTTGTGAGATAAGTTAGTATAAATCAATGCAAAACCTTATCATTCTCTACTGTAACAAATCACTAAAATTATAATTAAACATTGCATACTAAATGAATCTGCATATTTAATACTCCTATCCACAAATAGAATCATTAAACAAGCAAACATATGCAAAAAATGCAACTATAACAGCAATCTGCCAAAACAGAACAGTCTGTAAAGGGTGAATAAGAATTCATACTTCCCTAACTCCAAATTTTTTGAAAAATTACCAAGTGACAGAGAACTCATGCATGCTTACTGTGTAAAAATTTCAGATTTTTTATCATGTTCTGACTATTCAGGAGTATTCTGGACATAACAGAAAACTGTCTGTTTTCAAACAGCAACACATGAACTTGCAAACTGAGCATGGTAAAGGCTATAATTGTAATTTTATAGAACTAAAAGATACAAAACATGATTATTGATAACAGCAAGCAAATATCAACAAAATAAAATGACGCTCCAAGCAAAACACATATCATGTGACGAATAAAAATATAGCTCCAAGTAAGGTTACCGATAATGTTGAAGACAAAAGAGGGGATGCCTTCCGGGGCATCCCCAAGCTTAGTTGCTTGGGTATTCCTTGAGTATTACCTTGGGGTGCCTTGGGCATCCCCAAGCTTAGGGTCTTGCCGCTCCTTATTCTCCTCACATCGATATCTCACCCAAAACTTGAAAACTTCAATCACACAAAACTTAACGGAACTTCTGAGATAGGTTAGTATGATAAAAATAAATCATCCACTTAGGTACTGTCAAGACAAGATTCATAATTGTTCTCACATAATTCCTACTGTAGATTATCATTTCCACAATTTATTTTGCTCAATATAAGCTATGGAAACACTAAAACAAGCAAACTATGCATCGAAAATAGAATCTGTTAAAAACATAATAGCATGTAGTGAGCGATTTAAAAACCATAATTATATACCTCCAAAAATTATGAAAAATTAGGAAAACGTAAAATATTTGTAACCCAATGCTCTGTAAAAATTTCAGAATTTTCTCACGCTCTAGTACAGAATATAAATTCCAGCACTGGACGCAAAAGTTTCTGTTTTTGCATAGAATCAAATCAACAAGTATCCACACTATCCCAAAGGCTTTACTTGGCACATTATTGAAAGAAAACATATAAAACATAATTACCACAGTAGCTTAATCATGTGAACGCACAAAAACAGTAGGTATAAATATTGGGTTGTCTCCCAACAAGCGCTTCTCTTTAAAGCCTTTTAGCTAGGCATGAGGATTTTAATGATGCTCACATAAAAAGTGAAGAATTCAAAAAATAAAGAGAGCATCATGAATCATATGGCAAGCACATTTAAGTCTAACCCACTTCCTATGCATAGGGATTTTGTGAGCAAACAATTTATGGGAGCAAGAATCAACTAGCATAGGAAGGCAAAACAAGTATGACTTCAAAACTTTCAACACATAGAGAGGAAACTTGATATTATTGAGATATGTAAAAGCATATGTTCCTCTCTCATAATAATTTTCAGTAGCATCATGAATGAATTCAACAATATAGCTATCGCACCAAACATTCTTTTCATGATCTACAAGCATAGAATTTTTACTACTCTCCACATAAGCAAATTTCTTCTCATCAATAATAGTGGGAGTAAATTCAATGAAATAACTATCATGAGATACTGGATTGGCATAATCCAATTGAAAATTAAAATCATGATGACAAGTTTCATGGTTATCATTACTCTCTATAGCATATATGTCATCACTATAATCATCATAGATAGCAACTTTGTTGTCATAATCAATTGAAACCTCTTTCAAAATAGTGGATTCATCACTAAATAAAGTCATGACCTCTTCAAATCCACTTTTATCATTATAATCATCATAAATAGGAGGCATGCTATCATCATAACAAATTTTCTCATCAAAACTTGGGGGACTAAAAATATCATCTTCATCAAATATAGCATCCCCAAGCTTATGGCTTTGCATATCACTAGCATCATGGATATTCATAGAAAGCATACTAACAACATTGCAATCATGCTCATCATTCAAAGATTTTATGCCAAACATTTTATTGAATTCTTCTTCTATCAATTGAGCACAATTTTTTTGCTCCATCATTTTCAAGAAAGACATTATAAAGATGAATAATATGAGGCAACCTCAATTCCATTTTTTTGTAATTTTCTTTTATAAACCAAACTAGTGATAAAACAAGAAACTAAAAGATTCGATTGCAAGATCTAAAGATATACCTTCAAGCACTCACCTCCCCGGCAATGGCGCCAGAAAAGAGCTTGATGTCTACTACACAACCTATTCTTGTAGACTCGTGTTGGGCCTCCAAGCGCAGAGTTTTGGAGGACAGTGGCAATTTTCCCTCAAGTGGATGACCTAAGGTTTATCAATCCGTGGGAGGCGTAGGATGAAGATGGTCTCTCTCAAACAACCCTGCAATCAAATACAAGAAATTTCTTGTGTCCCCAACACACCCAATACAATGGTAAATTGTATAGGTGCATTAGTTCGACGAAGAGATGGTGATACAAGTGTAGTATGGATAGTAGATATAGGTTTTTGTAATCTGAAATAAAAAAACAGCAAGGTAGCAAGTGATAAAATGGAGCAGAAACAATATTACAATGCTCAAAAACAAGGCCTAGGGTTCATACTTTCACTAGTGCAATCTCTCAACAGTGCTAACATAATTGAATCATATAACATCAATGTCCTCTATTTGAATAGGTGCAATATCATTCATAATTTCTTGATATAAAGTAAATGGAATAGCACTCACACTAGCACCCAAATCACATAAGTCATGATAACAATGATCTCCTATTTTAACAGAGACAACAGGCATGCCTACTACAGGTCTGTTTTTTATCTTTAGGATCTGGTTTAGCAATTCTAGCTGCTTCATCACAGAAGTAAATAACATGCCCATCTATATTATCGACCAAGAGATCTTTAACCATATGAACATTAGGTTCAACTTTAATTTGTTCAGAGGGTCTAGGTGCTCTAACATTACTTTTGTTAACCACAGTTGAAACTTTAGCATGTTCCTTAATCCTAACAGGAAAAGGTGGTTTCTCAATATAAGCAGTAGGCACAACTAGATCAACATGGTAAACAATTGTTTATGCTTTAACACTAACGGGTTCTTCAATCTTTTCTTTAACAGGGGGATGATATCTAAACCACTTCTCCTTAGGGAGATCAACATGAGTAGCAAATAATTCAAAAGGAGGATACTATCTCAGAGCAAGTCCATATTTAGTGCTAAATTTATGAAAAGCATCGGTATCCATAAAAGATTTAACACAATCGAACTCAAGTATTATACCTGACTCATTACCTTTGTCGAGTTCCCAATCTTGAGAGTTGCATTTAATTCTTTCCAGAAGATCCCATCTGAATTCAATAGTTTTCTTCACAAAGGAGCCAGTCGAAGAAGAATCGAGCATGGTTTGATCATCATGAGAAAGCCGAGCATAAAAATTCTATAAGATAATTTCTCTTGAGAGCTCATAATTGGGGCATGTGTACATCATGTACTTAAGCCTCCCCCAAGGTTGAGCGATGCTTTCTCCTTCACGAGGCCAAAAATTATATAAATAATTCCGATCACAATGAACCAGATGCATAGGATAAAACTTTTGATGAAATTCCAATTTCAATCGATTCCAATCCCACGTTCCAATATCATCACATAGACTATACCGTGTCAATGCCTTTCCCTTCAAAGATAAAGGGAAAACCTTCTTCTTAACTTCATCTCCGGGTAAACCCGCAAGCTTAAATAATCCACAAACTTCATCCACATAGATTTGGTGCATATCAGGATGTATTGTTCCATCTCCTGCATAAGGATTAGCTACCAGTTTCTCTATCATACCCGAAGGAATCTCATAATACATATTTTCAGTAGGTGCGGTAGGTTGAGGAGCAAATCTTTGTGCTTTCGGTCGAGGTGAAGATACCCCGAACAAGCCCCTCAAAGGATTACTTTCCATAGTGACAAGTGACAATAAATTTCAGCACGTAATATAAATGTTTCCTTACCAAATTCCACTCACCAAAGGCGCTTCACTCCCCGGCAATGGCGCCAGAAAAGAGTCTTGATGACCCACAAGTATAGGGCATTAATCGTAGTCCTTTCGATAAGTAAGAGTGTCAAACCCAACGAGGAGCAGAAGGAAATGACAAGCGGTTTTCAGCAAGGTACTTTCTGCAAGCACTGAAATTATCGGTAACGAGTAGTTTGATAGCAAAATAATTTGTAACAAGTGACAAATAGCAAAAATAACTAAGGTGCAGTAAGGTAGCCCAATCCTTTTGTAGGAAAGGATAGGCCGGAACGATCTCTTATAATAAGCCAAACGTTCTCGAGGACACATGGGAATTTCATCTAGTCACTTTCATCATGTTTGTTTGACTCGCGTTCGCTACTTTGATAATTTGATATGTGGGTGGACCGGTGCTTGGGTGCTGTTCTTACTTGAATAGGCCTCCCACTTATGATTACCCCCTCTCGCAAGCATCCGTAACTATGAAAGAAGAATTAAGATAAATCTAACCATAGCATTAAGCCTATGGATCCAAATCAGCCCCTTACGGAATAGCGCATAAACTAGGGTTTAAGCTTCTGTCACTCTTGCAACCCATCATCTAATTACTACTCCACAATGCATTCCCTTAGGCCCAAAGAAGGTGAAGTGTCATGTAGTCGACGTTCACATGACAACACTAAGAGAATCAACAACATACATATCATCAAAATATCAAACGAATACCAAATTCACATGATTACTTATGACAAGACTTCTCCCATGTCCTCAAGAACAAAAGTAACTACTCACACATCATATTCATGTCCAAGATCAGAGGGGTATTGAATAGCATAATGGATCTGAACATATAATCTTCCACCAAATAAACCAACTAGCATCAACTACAAGATGTAATCAACACTACTACCAACCCACAGGTACCAATCTGAGGTTTTGAGACAAAGATTGAATACAAGAGATGAACTAGGGTTTGAGATGAGATGGTGCTGGTGAAGATGTTGATGAAGATTGGTCCTCCCACGATGAGAGGATCATCGGTGATGTCGATGGCTTCGATTTTCCCTTCCCGGAGGGAAGTATCCCCAGCGGAATCGCTCCGCCGGAGAGCAAAAGTGCTCCTGCCCAAGTTCCGCCACGAGACGGCGGCGCTCCATCCCAAAAGTCTTCTCCTTATTTTTTCTAGGGAAAATGGGCTTATATACCAGAAAATGGGCACCGGAGGCTCGCCAGGGGCCCCACAAGCCATCAGGGCCCGCCTGGGGGGGGGGCGCCCTGGTGCCTCGTGGGCACCTGGGTGGCCCCCTCTGGTAATTCTTTTCTCCAGTATTTTTTATTTATTCCAGAAAAAATCTTTGTGAAATTTCAGCTCCTTTGGAGATGTGCAGAATAGGTATCTCTGACATAGCTTTTTCAGGTCCAGAATTCCAGCTGCCGGCAATCTCCCTCCTTATGTAAATCTTGCATATTAAGAGAGAAAAGGCATTAGAATTGTTCCACAAAGTGTTATATTGATTAAAAACACTATAAATAACAGTAGGAAAACATGATGCAAAATGGACGTATCAACTCTAACAGCGGCCCGAACCTCGATAGATCGTTGCTTGTTATCACATCTATTAGCCCTGCTCTTTGTAGTGCATTGATCCCACAGCCGAACCGCAAAGGGATCCTCTCGATCCCATAGATTGTCGTTTTCCCATGACATCTTTGGCGTGCCAGGTAGGGGATCTTGTGTTACGAATCAGTGTTCATACTGTAATCTTCTGCCCCATCACCTTCGTCGATGGCGCCGAAGAAGAAGAGTGGAGCCACGACAGCTCCCACCACCTCCAAGCGGCCTTCCCAGGCATCCGCAGGTGGTGCAGGCGGCGTAGCCGGTGCGGGCGCTACGGCTGGGACGGCCAGGGCAGGAGGCGCCGGCGGTGTGGGTGTCCAGCATCTCCATCGTTCCGGCGATCGCAGTCAGCACACCGGAGATGGCGCAGACGGCCAACTCCAACAGCGTTCAGGTGAGCACAATCATCATAGTAATACAATTCAGACCGGTGCAAGCCACGACCCCGCCGCCGTGACGTCCAAGGACGGAGCGGCGATGTCCAACAACGCTGCAGTGGGACGTGTGCTGCGACCATCGCAAGATGGGCGCGCCACGCTTCCCCGCGGTGCTGGTGGTCCTAGACGGCATCAAGCCGGCCCTGAGCATCATCCTCACAATGTTCAGGCACCACCACCACGCCAACCCGTTGGTGAGCATGCGATGCGGCAACCGGTGCGCGACAAGCTTCCTCCTGGCCCTGCTAGGAGTCGAACGTCGTCCCGTTCCGTGTTCCCCGCCATGCCAACCACGGCGGCAGAAGCCATGGCGCGGGTTCAAATGCTTTTGAACCTCCTACCAGCTCCTGACAAGATGGACGAATGGAGGGCCACCATTCAGAGCCTCATCAGTTTTGCCGATCCCGGCAAAACACAAGATGTGGGCCCCTCCAGACAACCACCCACAGTGCCGGCAGGACCAACTGGCTGCCGTGCCGGAGATGGTGCACCAACGGTGCAGTTGCCTCCACGACAACAACTACAGCGGCGGCAAGCTCGCCGATCGGATGACCAGGACGCTCTATCCATGGCATCGTCGGATCCACGAGGCCGCCAAGACCAGCGCCAAGTGCTCCACGAACGGCGCGACAAAGGCGCTCGTACGAAGATTGAGCGGCGTCGGGAGGCACGCCGTCTATCGGACGACCGTGCCGGACCAGCAGCATACGTGCCAGTGCCAGGGTACCCTGGGTGCCTACCTTACGAGGTGGGCTGCCCAGCGTTTACTCATGAGCTGCGGTAGGTTTGCTGGCCGTCCACCCGTCCCTTCAAGCCAGAGCTGCCCGATAGATACGATGGCACGCTCAGTCCAGCAGAGTTCCTTGGCATCTACACCATCGCGGTGCAGGCTACCGGGGGGGCGCGACGACAAGATTTTGGCCAACTACTTTCCATTGGCGCTCAAGCCCAACGTCAGATCGTGGTTGATGAACTTGCCGGAGGGCTCCATTTCTTCTTGGTCGGATCTATGCCATCAATTCGTGGGTGCCTACCAGGGTGGCCACAAGCTCCCCAGACAGGAGAGCGATTTGCATGTGATCCCCCAGAGAGATGGCGAGCCCCTCCGCAAGTATATACAGAGGTTCAGCCGTGTGCACCACAACATCCCCGATGTTCATCCCGCAACTATTTGCACCGCGTTCCACACGAATGTGCGCAACCGCAGAATGCGGTCTGAGATGAATATCGTGAAGATTAGGACCATCAACGAGCTATACGCCTTGGCGGACAAGTGTGCACGTGCTGACGAAGGGAGGCGACTCCCTAGGGAAGATGCTGGCGCCGAAGTCGATTCCGAAGATGACGAGCAGACGACGCATCGACCCTGCAGAAGAAGAGCCAGAAGTGCAACAGGAAGTGCAAAGGAAAGTCTGTGATGGTAGTTGAGAGCCCCGGTGACGCCAACGCCGCCAAGAAGTCTAAGGCAGAAAGCTCCGGCAAGGAGGTTGCCGGATGCGCTGACTGCCGGGAGGCTGCGGCAAGCGACAAGGGCGGCAAGACCGGTAGGCCGTACTGCAAGATCCACCGTACCAAGGGCCACAATCTCCAGGAGTGCCGGCAAGTGGAGCAACTTGCCGAGAAGCAGAAGCAAGAGTACGCGAAGCGTGACAAGGAGAAGGGCCAGGATGGTGCCGGTGGATCTGGCAAGCAGAACCATGGTGAGTGAGGGGGCCGCCGCAGCAAGGCCAAGCAGCCAAAAGAGAAGGATGCTCAAGGCCAAGATGATGGTGATGAGGACGAAGAAGGGTCCGAGAATGAGTTCCAGAACACAGTGGAGGCCATGTGTGTTGACGGAGGCGCATCTTTGCACTCCTCGCACCGGCAGCTGAAGCAATGGGTCCGCGAGGTGAATGTCGCGAAGCCCATGATGGGAGCGTAGAAGCCACTCAAATGGTCACACACGCCCATCATCTTTGACGCCGAGGACCACCCTGGTCGCACTACTGCGGTCGGGTGTTTGCCATTGTTGGTTTCACCAACAATCCGCAACCTCAGGGTGACAAAGATGCTGGTTGACGGTGGGGCCGGCTTGAACTTGATCTCTCCTGACGTGATCAAGAGGCTGTAGATCCCCGACAAGGATCTCGAGGAGACAGGCACTTTCCAAGGGATCAGTCCGGGAATGAACAAGCCAAAGGGCCAGATCACCCTACCGGTCACATTTGGCAGTGACCTCAACTACCGGACGGAGAAGATCGTCTTCGACATCGTCAAGATGCCGCTACCATACAATGGAATCTTGGGCCGTCCGGCGCTGGCCAAGTTCATGGCCGCGTCACACTTTGCCTACAACGTCATCAAGATGCTAGGGCCGATGAGCGTCCTCACCATCAAGTCCAACCAGAAGGATGCAATCATCTGCGTCAACAAGCTCTACCGGGAGCAGTGGCAGCACCTACCGTCAAGGCACCTGCTCCTGCCGGCAAAGCTCCCGGGGGAGGTAAGAAGAAGAAGAAGTCCAGAAAGACCTCTGATACGGACTCCGGGAAGAGCACTTTAGAGTGTAGCACGCCCGTCGAGGACATACCAGAGAGCTCTACTGGCAAGAGCAAGAAAGTCAAGGCCTCTACGCCGGCGACCAAGCAAGTTTCCACAAGGGAAGATGGGACGAGTGGCACTTTCTCGGTAAGTGCCACTCTCAGTGACAAATAGGAAAGCGAGCTCATTGCCTTCCTACGGGCGAATGTCGATGTGTTTGCTTGGCAAGCATCTGACATCCTCGGTGTTCCTAGGGAGGTAATTGAGCACCACCTTGTTGTCTGCCCTCATGCGAGACCCGTCAAGCAGAAGGTCAGAAAGCAAGCCTTGGAGCGGCAAGAGTTCATTGCCGAAGAGATTAAGAAGCTGGAAGCAGCAGGCCTGGTCAGAGGAGTGCTACACCCTACGTGGTTAGCCAATCCAGTCGTAGTGCGCAAGGCGAATGGGAAGTGGAGGCTTTGTATAGACTTCACTGATATAAATAAAGCCTATCCAAAGAACCCTTTCCCTTTGCCGCGCATCAACCAGATTGTAGACTCCACTGCCGGGTGCGAGTTACTCTCTTTTCTTGATGCATATTCTGGTTATCATCAGATCTTTATGGCCAAGGAAGATGAGGAGAAAACCGCATTCATCACTCCATGTGGCACATACTACTTTTTCCGTATGCCTTTCGGATTGAAGAGTGCTGGGGCAACATTTGCCAGAGCAGTTCAGATCGGTTTTGAGCCACAGCTGCACAGAAATGTGGAAGCCTACATGGATGACATTGTGGTCAAAACCAGAGACAAGTCAACATTGATCCAGGATTTGGAAGAGACGTTCGCAAACTTGCACAAACTCAACTTGAAGCTCAACCCCGAGAAGTGTGTGTTCGGTGTTCCATCCGGCAAGCTTCCTGGGCTCTTTGTATCCCAGAGGGGGATTGAAGCCAACGCCAACAAGATCAAAGCAATTTAGCAGATCGACGCACCAAGACGCGTCAAGGACGTCGGGCATTTTGCCAGCTGCGTTGCTGCCCTCGGCAGGTTCATCTCCAAATCGGCAGAGCGCGCCTTGCCGTTTTTCAAGATATTGAAAAAGGCAGGTCTAGTGGACTAGACTCCAGAAGTGGAGGCCGCGCTCCAAGATTTGAAGGAGTACCTATCCTCTCCACCAGTCTTAGTTGTGCCTAGGCCGCAAGAGACGTTGCGGCTATACTTAGCGACGACGAATCAAGTAGTTAGTGTTGCACTTGTGGCTGAAAGAGAGGCAGATGGAGAGGAGGTAGCAGCCGCAGAGCCACGACCTGACAAGCCAGAACAATCTCCGGCAAGGTCAGGTGCCGACAAGCCAGAGATTGTGCAAGCCAGCCAGGCAGATCAGCAAGTTGTGAAGAAGAAGATGGTGCAGCGCCCAGTCTACTTTGTCAGCTACCTCATGCAAGGGGCTAGATCATGGTATTCTAGTGTGCAGAAGTTGCTTTTTGGCCTTCTCATGGGCTCAATGAAGCTGCGGCATTATTTTCAAGCACACCCAGTCATTGTCGTCACTCGCTTTCCGCTGCAATGAATTCTGAGAAATCCAGAAGCCACCGGCAGGATTGTGGAGTGGGCATTGGAGTTGTCGAGCTTTGATTTGAAGTTTGAGAGTACCTCAACGATTCAGAGCAGGGCTTTGGCAGAATTCATTGCAGAATGGACTCCAACGCCAGACGAAGAAATTCCAGAGACCTCTCTCCCCGGCAAGGAAACTGTTGACGATTGGATCATGTAGTTTGACGGTGCTTTCACGCTGAAAGGCGCCAGTGCCGGCGTGCTCCTTATAGCACCCTCCGGAGAGCACCTCAAGTACATGTTTCGGATGCACTTTCCCAGGGAGCAGGCCACCAACAACACTGCTGAGTACGAGGGATTGCATGTCGGCCTGCGCATTGCAATCGACCATGGTATTCAAAAGTTGATTATCAGAGGCGACTCGCAGCTTATGGTGAGGCAGGTCAACAAGGATTACCAGAGCCCTTTGATGGAGGCCTACGTTGATGAAGTGAGGAAGTTGGAAGAGCACTTTGACGGTCTGCAAGCGGAGCACGTTCTTCGTGCCCAGAATTGGATTGCCGACGACCTGTCAAAGCTTGCCGCCCAAAAGATGATTGTGGAAGCAGGAACTTTTGTGCTCCATCTGACTCGGCCATCCGTTACACCATCAAGGCAGGCGAAAAAGAGAAAGCAAGACATTGGTAGTTACTTTCCGGCAGAGCTGCCGGCAGCCACCAAGAAAGTAGATACCACCGACAAGATACCCTTGTTCGGTGAGCCGCAGCTTCCGGCAAGCCACATCCTTGCCGTTGAAGCAAGTGCTCCCGCAGAGGAAGAAGTGCCTTCGGTCCTTGTCGTCGAGCCACAAGCTCCGGCATGGGCACAGCCAATTGTCCAGTACCTTCAAATAGGAGATCTTCCCGATGAGCAAGAAGACGTAGAAAGGGTAGCCTGTCAATCAAGGATGTACAAGTTTGTTGACAACATTTTGTACAAGAGAAGACCAAATGGGGTGAAATTGAAGTTCATATGCCACGAAGATGGACAGAGGCTGTTGGAAGAAATGCATGAAGGGATGTGTGGCTCTCACATTGGGTCGCGCGCGCTTGTCGGCAAGGCGTTCCGTCAATGATTCTACTGGCCGACAGCCCTTCAAGATGCCTTGGTGGTGGTGATCATATGTCAAGCATGTCAATTCCACTCCAAGGACATCCACCAGCCAGCTCAAGCCCTCCAAACCATCCCTCTCTCCTGGCCTTTCTCGGTCTGGGGGTGCGACATCGTCGGCCCCTTCCCCCATGCTACCGGGGGCTTTGAATTCTTGTACGTTGTAATCGACAGGTTTACAAAGTGGCTTGAGGTGGAGCCAGTGAGGAAGGTGACGGCACAGTCGGCCATCAAGTTCCTCAAAGGATTGGTTGCTCATTTCGGTGTCCCCAACAGGATCATCACCAACAACTGCACCCAATTCACGAGCCGCGCCTTCACAACATATTGCCAAGAACTTGGAAATAAGATCTGCTACGCCTCTGTTGCTCACCCAAGGAGCAATGGACAAGTAGAGAGGGCAAATGCAGAAGTGATGCGTGGTCTCAAGACCAGAACTTTCAACAGGCTGCACAAGTGTGGAAGGCGCTGGGAGGAAGAGTTGCCGGCGGTTCTTTGGTCAATCAGAACGACACCAAGTCGAGCCACTGGCCAGACACCCTTCTCCCTTGTTTATGGTGCAGAAGTGGTGCTCCCCACAGAACTCAGATACGGGTCACCTCGAGTCTTGGCGTTTGACGAGGAGGATCAAGATGAGTTGCGGCAAGATGATGCCACGCTCCTTGAGGAAGGTCATTTTCGGGCTGCTGTCCGTGCTGCACGGTACCAGCATGCTTTGCGCCGCTACCATAGCCGCAAAGTGAACGCCAGGAACCTTGAGGAAGGCGACCTTGTTCTTCGTCGGATTCAGTCCACGAAGGGTCAAAACAAGTTGACGCCGAAGTGGGAAGGCCCTTACCGGGTGGTACGAGTCACTAGGCCCGGTGTAGTTCGCCTAGAGACCGAAGATGGCACTCCGGTGCTCAACTCATGGAATATTGAGCATCTTTCCAAGTTTTACCCGTAAGGCACGGTTGCCGGGCTGCCCGGCAACCTCTTTTGTACAAGCTTGCCGGCAAGGCATGTAACCCTTTGTACAAAGCCGGGCGCACACCTCGTGCATAATAAATAAAAGATAAGTGTTTCACAACTCTTTGTCAAAGTACATATTTATTTATATGTTGCAGGCAGTGTTGTGTTGCATTTTACCTTGCCCAAGATGATTAACGAACCGTCAAGGTTCCGGCCTCCTCTTTTCTCTTCTTTCTTTTTCTCAAAGGACAGAAGGGTTCCTCGTGTACAAGTTTCCTGGGGAAAGTGATGGTATGGATACCAAATGACGTTCAAGATATCGTCCTACGACAAGAATAGCAAAGAAAAAGCTAAGTTGCAAAACTTTGAAGTAAATTCTTTGTTGTAGTTGCGACTTCTCCTTGAACGATTTTGGCCTTTGTATGAGAAACCTGCACGCTAAGGAACCTTGTCGTGATCAGTTGTGCCCTTACTTTGTTTCGAGTCCGCTCAACAACCTAAGTGGCTGCATTGTGATCGTCAAGTGTAACCTTGCCGGCAGCGGCACTTCCGGCAAGCTTCTAAGGACCCGTTCCTCAAGCGCTCGCGGCAAGAGTGCGCGCACCGGCATGATTCCGGCAAGCGTAGGGTACAGAAATCATACAAAGACAGAATAAAATAATAGGGATAGCGTGCATACATCCATTCAAAACACAAGTTATGTTGCATCAAAACACGGTGCAGATCTAACTTAAGATAAATCTGTCTTTTACATAATCATGCACGCGACAGGATGTGGCTACAAGATTAATGGGTGACCCCACCCTGAGTCGTAGAGACCTGACCGACCCAGTCGGCTATTGGGGCAATGATCTTGTCGGCAGCTGTGATGTCGGCGTCCTTCGGCAAGCTCGTGAAGGCACCAGAGAGGTCGATGCTTGGATTGCGGTACGCAACTTTGACGAGTACCTTGTAAAGAATATCTCGAGCAAGCTTGCGGGATTCCTTGGTGAAGGAGTTGGACCGTTCTCTGTGATGCTTCTCCAACGCCTTGACAAGGCCCTCAAAGTAGAGGGTCAAGTTGGCGCTTGCCGCTTCTTGCTCATTGGGGGCGTAGCTGTATTCCACCAAGCACATGATGGCAAGCTGGGCGCTGATCTGCTCGGCGGCCTCCACAAGGCGGTCGGTCCACAACTGCAAGTTGCCATTGAGCGTGTTGAAGGAATTGATGGCGTCAGCGTACGCAGCTTTCTCCTTCTCAAGATCTTTGGCCAAGGCGGCTTCTCTGGCCTTGGCACTGTCAAGATGCTCCTCCAACCCATGTAGCCTTAGCTTCAAATCTTTCTTGGCGTCAACAGCTTGGCTAAGGTCTTGACTCTTGGCAGATAGTTGCGTCTGCAGCTCACCTAGAGTGTGAGCTGCCTTCTGCGCTGATGCTTGGAGAGTCGAGAACTCTTCCCTGTTGTCGGCAAGGTCTTCTTCAAGCTTTGCTACCTTGGACTCCAACTCTACCTTGGCGGCCTCAGCGCCCTCTGCTGCCTTGATGGCTTCCAAGAGCTTGTCGGCGTGAGCCTAAGCTTGAGTCTCGATGGCCTGTTTGTGGCCCTCCTCTAGCTCTTGTGTCCGCTGCAAGACCAGAGTCTGGATCTCTTCGTCCTTGTCGCGGAGCTTGGTGGCAAGTGTTTCCTCTCGGGCAGCAAGGTCTTTTTCCTTGACGATGAGCTGTGCTTCGCGCTCCGTCAACTTGCCATCCAGGGACGCTGCCTTCTCCTTGGCAGCGTCAAGCTTCTCTTCCTGCCTCTTGAGGCTATGGAATTTGCCATTATACCAAGTACGGAGCTCCTCTACCTTCTCCTTCAGTTTCCCTTCGGCTAGCTCTATAGGCTGCCGTCGTGAATGGAGCTCCTCCCAATGCTGGCTGTAGCGCTGTTGAACATCCTTGAAGCCAGTGGCCATCACCGTCAAGAAGGCAAGGTCCGTGGCACCGTCGTTGGAGCCGTCTGATACTGTGATACTGCTGGAGAAGGGCGCCAAGATCTCCGCGATGGCCTCATCAAAGGTAGGCTCCCCGGCACCAGATGAGCTGGGGGCTTCGGATCCCTGCTGCTGATCAGTTGGCCCCAGATGCCCCGTCAGAGCCTGCGCCTCAGTTGCACTGGGGTGGACGTCGATGGTTGGCTTGTCACTGCCAGCTTCCCCTATCTCAACGTCTCTGAGCGCAAGTTCGGATGCACTGCCGGAAGGCATAGCAGGCTCTTCGGGGGTTTTCATGGCCTCCTCAGTAGCGGGCGCGGCGTCCTCCATGGCAGAAATCCTGGCAGGCTCGTCAGCATCGCCATTTCCTCCACAGTTACCTCCCTCTCCTCCGGAGGGGTTGGCTCTGCAGGACAGGGAAGAGGCGGAAAGCAAGATGAAATCAAAACTTCAAGACTCAGATCAAGTTCAAGAAAACAAAAGGAAGGATTGGCAAGGGATTTACCTCGATGGGCCCGTGGGGGGGATGCCGTTCTCCTTCCAGCGACCTCGGTTACCGTCGCTTGGTCCCCGACAACGTTGGTTGCCGGAGAGGCCTCGATGCGAAGGAGCCCTTCTTGGGGCTATTTTGGGGGAGGGCTACTCCTCGTTGGCGAAAGTATTGGCAACGGCTCGAAGGTTGAGGGTGCCATCAAGGGCTCCATCCCTTGGCGCTCTCCATTGCTGAAGACTCGACGGTAGTGCTTGCCAGCGGGAATTGAATGTGAGCCTCGCGCGGTGGGCTCGAGCCGGCAACCTCAGGCGGGGTGGCGCGTTGCTCTGTGCCTGTCACCGTCTCGCTCTCCTCAGCGGTTCCGGCTTTCTTCTTCTACCTTTCTGCCAAGGGCACATTATCCCTGCAAGATTAGAACAGTCAGAACGATTAGTTCAGCAACGACATGAAGATAATTACGAGAAAGATGGACGAAGATGGTGTACTTACTCCTCCTCCTCTTCGCGATCACTAAGGACGGACAAGTCCCAGAACACCGTGTCATCCACTTCGGAGGGCGTACGTGCTAGCGGCGTCTTCCTAGCTCGCTTGGATCTTGCCGAAGCCAGGGCCTATGACGCACCCTCACCCCCTGTGGTTGACGAGGCTGGTTGCCAGGAGGCGGCTCCGAGAGGAGGCTGATGCCTAGAAGGCTGAGGCCGGGAAGCTGCAGCCGCTACCTTGACGCCGGCAAGCTCTCTACTTGCCGGCTCGGTGTGCGCTGCCTTCTTGGCGGGCTTCTTGGCAATGGCGGTCTTCACCTTGATGGGAGAAGGGCGAGGTGCTTCCTCCTCTTCCTCCTCATCTAAAGATTCCCCGGGTTGCTCCTCTTCTTCCTCAGAATCCCTGGCCTGGTCCTCTTCGCTCGCATGATCTTCGGCATGATCTTGAGTGTGGCTCCCTCCGCTTGTTCTTGGAGCCGTGGCCTGCTCTTCGGCTTGGCTTCCGGCGCGCTCCCCCTTGCCTGCACCCTTGGCCGTTCGGGGGCGAGTTACCTTCTTGAGCTCATTGGCCCTTACGGCAAGGAACTCCTCTTCGTCGTTCCTTGTCGGGTGAACTATGTCATACTCGACTCGGACAGCTGCTTTCTTTAGGCCGGCAAGCCAGTCGTCCACTGCCTTCTTGCCAGGTACTTTCCATGTGCTCAGCACCGTCTTGGCATCATAGGCCGGCATCATTGCTAGTATTGAGGCCTTGTCGGTGTTGTTGCACAGTGGGATTACCTTTGCCGGTAGATGGAAGGTACAACCCCTATTGAAGAGCTGACAGATGAGCCAGTAGTGTTCCATTACTGACAGGTTATCATTCAGGCCTGGGTGCTGACGCATTGGATCGGCAGGACCCTCGTAATCCCACGCTTGCCGGCCTCCTCTGTGCTGCAGCGGAGCAATCCAGCGGCAAGTGAAGTCTGCCCCCACCATCTTGATCGTCAAGCCAGCCTCCTTAAGGGCACTAATCCGATACAGAGCCATCCCCAGCTTGGTGTCATTGGGGTCGACATTGCTCCAACTGTTGTCCTTCTCGATCTTCTCCGTCCTGAGATGGCAGAATTCCGGGAAGTCTTTCTGTTGGACCCAGCACCAATCGGCCCTCCATTCATTCCACTTAATGTGCAGCTTGCCCTCCACGTAGTAATTCTTGCGGTTTCCCCTTGGAATCCAAGTCACACTGCCGGAAAGGGCGTCATCTTCAACCCGAGGGGTGAAGAAGTGCCGGAACAGAGCAACATTTGGGGCTATTCCCACAAAGTTCTCACACAGATGCGCGAAGACCGACAGGCATGTGACCGCGTTGGGTGTAAAATCCAGCAGTCTGAATCCGAAAGTGTTCATCACCTCAACAAAAAAATCAGAGAAGGGCGGGCATAGCCCACAGTAAAAGTGTCTGGCAAAGAAATGAAATTGGTTGTCGGTGGGAGGAAGGGATCCTAGGAGCACCACTGTGGCCTCATGATCCTGCGTCTCGCTCGCATACGCGTATGAGTAGTTCTTCGTCTGATCGTCTTCTGTAAGCGCCGGCGGGAAGACAACATTGGCCCGCCGCCGTGCGGCTTTGGCGGCCTTCCTCTCATCCGCCGCCGAACTGGAGAGCTTCACGTTTCTCTTCGGTGCCATGGCGATATTTGGGGGAGGGAGTCTAGCGGTGCGGCGGCAGAAGCAAATGGCACACTCTGTTCTTGCACGAGGAAGAAGACGGCGGCGATGGCGAGATTTGGAGAAGGGGGGTAAATGAGCATCGCCCCTCGCGGATTCCTTTTTATGGGGAAGGCGCGGGGGCTGGCTCTTTACCGTCCTACGTGGCTGCGCTTTTCAGGCGCACTACCTCCCCGCGCCCGTTCCATTCCACCTCTCCCACACCCGCATTTAATGCGCATCGTGGGGGCATGATAAAAGAGAAGATTATGACAGTTATCCTCTGCCACGCGTGCCTGTGCACAGTTTGGGCCTGGCCCAACAATGCATCGCATGCGCGTGTGGCCTAGGCCCAGGGGCTCCTGTCGGTGTACTAAAGCATGGGTGCCCTCGTACCCTGACTTGTGCACAGGCAGTTGTAGCCTTCCTGACGGCAAGGGCTTGCCGGAGGGTTACTGTGGCCCAAGACTTAGATTAAACAACACCATGAAGAAGACCTCCAAGTAGGTCATTGAGAAGTACTATTCTAGTACTGAAGACCAACATTGCCCTTGCCGGCAAGCTTCGTACTGGCAAGGTGAAGACCAAGACTCTGGCTGCCGGCAAGCTCCTTGACGACAAGCGAAGGCCCGGCAAGCCCCGCGCCAGCAGGCTCATTCTGTCCCATTACTGCTCCACCTCATCATCGGCTATATAAGCACGTATGATACGTGTCAAGAGGGCAGGCAATCAACATAGCTGGCCAAGGCACGTGTCAGCATGCCACGCAAGGATTAACTTTAATGACACCCATCCCTGGGACGTGTCAAGATAACAGGAGGGCGCCAGGACCGGTGGTACAGATCTTTTGCCCAAAACCTCGCCTCCCCGACGTAGCACCTAACGGTGCATGTAATGTGCTTGTCCTACCCCGTTAGGAGATAGACGTGCTGACGGTGCAAGTCACTATTCATACCTTGTAAATCACCGTATTAGCCACTGTGGTAACCCCTTGGCCTATAAAAGGAGGCCCACGGCTACAATTAGAAGGGTCGACTCCTAGTTCAATTGCACATTGTAGCTGCACTTCCCGTGCACCTTGCCGGCAAGCTGCGCCCCTTGTAACCTTGAGTTCATATCCAATCAAACCACCAAGAACTGGAGTAGGGTTTTACGCTCACAGCGGCCCGAACCTGGAGAGATCGTTGCTTTTTATCACATCTATTAGCCCTGCTCTTTGTAGTACATTGATCCCACAGCCGAACCACAAAGGGATCCTCTCAATCCCATAGATCGTCATTTTCCCACGACAAAGAGCTCCTTATAGAAGGAGTAGATGTGGGAACTAATCTCGTCTGGTCATTCCAGGAGGGTGTTACCCTCCCAGAGGCACGGGATAGAGCATTTCCGTCGACGCCCATTGGCAATCGCCTGGAAGTAGACGGTATTGGTGTCCCCTTTGAGGAGCCGATTCTGGCCCCCGCGGCGCTGCCAGAATAATTATTCACCCTTGAAGATCTCCATCGGCGATGACTCAAGGGAATATCACAGTAGCCATTCATTGGCCGAAAGGACGGCGCTATCAGCCGTCTCATCTAGCTCCCTAATCTAGTTCAGCAGGGCCCCTTCGCGGGCCCTGAGCTAGGCGCCAAGGTTGCCCTCCACCCCTGCATGAACTGGCGAGCCACCTTGGCGCAGTGGTGCCATACATCCATAGCGCAAAAGATATGTGGTGGGGTGGCTGCGGCTTCTACCCACCGGCACCGCACCATCTCGACGAAACCCGACTGTAGCAGCCACGAGGGTTGAAAGTGGAATCGTCTCGATCTCGGTGGTGACCCTTCCCCTAAGGAGAACTGCAAGGGAGCATGGTCGAAACCAATCCGAGTGACCGCTTTAAGAGAGCACAACAGAAACATGACCTCCCGCTGGATGGACACCAGGACCCTATTTAGCACACACTATATAGGGTCTACCTGCTTATTAGTCCATGCGAACCTAGCCCCTACATGGGCTATCTCACGTCACTACAAAAAAACACTTCCGTGATAATACTTGTTTGTCACAGTAGGTCACGTTTTCTATCACGCATGTACATCCGTGATGATTTTATGACAGAATCAAGATAGTCATACCTGTGTTGTCGTAGAAGTGTTCCATGACAATACTCCATTTATCATCACGGAAGTGTCCACTTCCATGACGATAAATGGCGCGTCCTGGAAGTGTTTTCATCATGGGTAACCGACACGTGGCAGCCACCGTAACAGGTTGCCGTTAAGCTATCGGGTGCGGGTTTTGGATCCGATACTCGTTAACAGCCCCGACCAATGATGATTTTCCACGTGTCAATTTCTCATTCGCCAACGGAACCACGTGTTAGCTCTACGTTGTGACAGATGTCATCCATCCAATGGACGAGACGTGCGTATGAAACGTCGACACGTGGCACGTCCCAACAGTGGCCCATTTAGGTTAAAAAGGCCGGCCCACTTGACTTGGTCAAAAGTTAGCAGGTCGGCCCATGGAATGCCCATTAACGGCATGTTCGCATATAACCCATTTACGGCCCAGGTACTCACGGCCCGTTATGGCCTTTTTGAATTCAGCCCAGTAGGGTCATGTGGACCGTCCAATATGATTTTAGCCCATTGACACTTTCGGCCCATGTATGGCCCGTGACGTCTTTAGGCCCATATGAGTCCTTTTGTATCTCTGGGCCCTTTAACGGCCCATGGTGATCCTGGCCCATAAAGAATAGTAAATGGCTTTGGACCCATTAACGGCCCATGATTCAGTTGGGTTGTTTCTAGCCCGTGTTATCTTTCGGCCATCTAAAGGCCCATAAATTCTTGGGCTCATTTCCGGCCCTCGATTACTTACGGTCCGTTACTGGCATGTTCTGCTACTGGGCCAAATTCAGCCTGTGGTTACATTCGGCCCATTTGTGGCCCGTTAATCCATTGGACCATTTTCATCCCGTCATGTATTCCGGCCCATTAACGGCCCATTATGCTTGTCGGTAGAATTAAGCATGTGATGTCTTTTGGCCTGTTAATGACCCGTTATGGTCTGGGCCCATAAACAAACCATTTCGTTTTTAGCCCATTTATGGCCCATATTGTGGTCCAGTTTTGGGCCAAAATAGTATGGCCCATGTGTGGCCAATGGATCCTACGGCCCGTAGGAGGCCCATGGTCACTACAGCAGGTAGCAGGCCCATGTTACCACGGTCCTTATGTGGCCCATGGTTATTGCGGCCACGAGCAAATCGAGGAAAAAGAACTGCAATGACTATAAGCAAATAAATAATAAAGAGTATAAGGAAATAAATAAGCAACCAACTAACGCTAGGCTATTACGGCTATTACACAGATTACATTCACTAGGCATCAAAGTTCACCACCAATGCAAATATAGGCAACAACAAAGCAGCATATTACATACACTGGGCATCAAAATTGGCCACCAGTGCAAATAAACGCGGTAACAAAACAAGTCCAGAACTAAAACCACTTCACAAGAGCTCAAGAAACGTTATCCTGGGTATCCACCATGCTGGCAAGAAGCTTAGCAAGCTTATTAGCTTTCTCTTGTTTGGCGCTAAAATCCTCGAACGCTTGCTGTTGCACCAGAAAGTATGCATCTGAATTCTACAGGGACTTCCTCAGTCCTTCGGCTTCTAGTTGTAGCACAACTGATCGATGTCTTTCATCTTGTAGTTGACACTCAAGGCCAAACTAATTCAGGCAGCGAGTTCAAAGAGCTTGTGCCAGCGGTAGTGGCCAGTAACTCGAACACTACATCAAGACAGGATCTTGGGGTTGTCTCACTGTCTTCAAGATAGTTTTCCTTATCTGTTTTATCAGCTTTGTTGGAAACCAACAGGGTTGTGTCACTATCTTGAACCTTATCTGCATTACTTCCTTTACCATTGCATAATGGGGTACTCTTCTCCAATATTCTGTCAGCATTCAAAAAGTAGAAACAAGCAGACACATAACAGGTTTAGCATGTAGTATATGAAACCCATTTTGGTAAACCAGTTCAGTAGTAAGGTGGACAGGATTAAAGTAACATGTCTTCTATTGCAAAGTAGTACATAATAAAAGCATGAAACATACATATATCTATGTACTATGTTCACTGTATTGTCTTGCCAAATCAAAATAGAGACACAGTTCAAATCATATCAGTTCAAGACAAACCAGCATTGAAAGAATATAAGTGTGGGAAACTACACAACAACACAAGATTTCAGATGGGTGCCACGGGTATACATGTACAACTAATAACACTATTGGCTCTATTTTGATGCTAGTAATGTGCACGATATGAGAAGACAATTGTCCATACAATTGAAATTGAAATCAACATAGAGCAATTTAGAAGAGCAAACTAGTTAAAGAAAGAAGTTTTAAACATACCTGTTGTGCCATTGGAGTTTCGATTGGATCCTTCAATTTAAAAATTAGTTGGTATGAGTAAATATAGTGATACAAGAGCAAAGTAGTATGCACCATAGTTATGGAATCTTACCTGAGAATAGGTGTTCTTCAGGTTTAAGCACTTATTCTACAGAACATAGTATAGTAAGATGCATGCGTATAGTACTTCAAAATGAAGTATGATCTCATAGACCCTACCAGATTCTTGGATCTGGACCAATACAGAACAAGGCGTTCCCAGTCATCGTCCGATAAATGCGTCTCCGGAGAAAGTAAGTTAATGTGATGAGTTTCCTTGCTAGTGAAGTATGTGTTTTTCATGTAATGCCGATACTGCCGCACATCATTCTTGAAGATAGCATAGGTATTAGCACAGGTTACCTCATCCTGAGTTTCCAAATCGGGCATTCTCTATAGAGAAAAATGGGAACATTTGCTGTGTTATAACCTGCAGGGAGGTAGAAAGTATGGGATAAAGCAAAGTAGTTGCCATGAATAACATTATTTACACATAACTCCTGGAGGAACACCTGCAATTGGCTTTTCCCTTCCTATTTAGTATACTATTTCCATGATGGGAAGATACGCACATAGGATTTAACAACATCAAACTTGATAGACGCTAAACTACGGATGACTGGTTGTGCTTTGTCCACGGGAATAGGTGTACTACCTGGTGGATTTGGGGTTCGCCGTGGTGATCTTGGTGCTTTGGGCACCGGAGCTGCCTTACTAACTGCTCTTGTTTGGGAGCTCTGTGGTGGAGATGGTGTTGTGTCAACTGGAACTGGGTTACCATCTGTTAGGGTTGGGGTTAGATTTGGTGTAGCTAGTTCTCTGTCCATCGGAGTAGGGGTACAATCTAGGAGAGTCTGGGTTATGTGTGGTAGGGCTAGTTCTTGTGCGAGTACAACCGGGGTGCTATCTCCATCGACAGGTAGCACTGTCTTTTCCGAAGACCGTGTTTTTACTCCGCTAGATACTACCATCACCCCCTCCAATTCAAATGGTTGATAAACAAGAAAAGTAATTGAATGTACAGACATTGTATGATAAATAGATGCGATAGATAGTGAGGAAAAAATAGGGCATGAAATAGTTCACATATACGTTGTCTAACTAAACAGGATAGAATGACATAATTTTACATATATGATGTCTATCCAAACAGGATAGCATGACATAATTCAAAGATATGATGACTAACTAAACAGGATGGCATGAGATAATTATATGATGTCTTTAGTAAACAAGTTGGCATGACATAATTCACATACATGTTATCTAAGTAAACAGGATGGCATGATGTAATTCACATATATGATTTATATACTAAGCAGATGGCATTCGCATATATGATGTCTAAACTAAGCAGATGGCGTTGAATATTGTGTATATGATGTTTAAACTATGCAATGGAAGACACCATATGTATGATACGAGCAATATAACCCTGCCAAGTTAGAGCATACACCTCGGGGGTGATAGGACTGGTCATCTATCTCTGAATCCTCCTCTGAGAAGCTATCTGTAACCATTGGCGCTTACCTACTGTCGACAGGGCATTGCACCTGGGTACACGGCCCGTCAGTAGCTCGATTCCTTGCCAGGAGTGGGCAGAGGCTGTCTACGCCGTACTTGCACCAGAGGCCGGCCGCGCCGTACTTGCATCGGACACCTGCCGCGCGGTTCATATGGGTCATGCCGTTCGCCTTGTCCGCGGCCCACTAGATGCCAACACGCTGGTCGCTAGGCTCGAGCGCCTCATTGGCCTAGATGTCCACCGAGGCGCAGTAGAGGAACATGGCCGTCGTATCCTCGAGCTAGTGATCTCCAATGAAATAGCTAGCTTGGAGCTTGAGACCATGCTCCAGATGTACCGTGAGCATGGCAACCGCTTGGATGAACGCCTGCACGAGTTCAGGCAGAGCCAAGAGCTTCCGTAGGCAAGGTGGTGGTCATGATCGCGTTTTATTTTGTTGAGTCATTTCGACGTTGATCGCTATGTCTTCACAATAATCATACTATTGCTCTATTTCAATGTGTGTACTATGTTTTCCATTCTTATATATTGTTTTGTTTCAATGTGTTTATGATTTCCATTCCGTACATGTGGATGGCAACACCTAGATAGAAATTAGTACGAAAATAGATAGAAATATGAAATTCATAATATATATTAATTGTTCAGTAGTTCATCACAGATATTATATACAGCCGGTCTATTCTGCCCACACTTCCGAACTGCACGCTCAATCGAGGGCACTGCACTTTCTGAAGCAAGCGCACTGCAATACAGAGACTAGTGAACTTCTCGTCGAAAAAACTGCACGCGGTGTTTTTTCTGTACTGTTTTCGTTCCAGTTTTTAAACCATTTGTCGGAACAAGGCGTGTAATATACCGTTGGAAAGCTATGGATTAGGCGCAACTTCACCATGTTGAAATTTTTTCGAGATTACTCGCGGTTTCAGAGCAGTTTCGAAAACGGTGGGCGCGCAACGAGTGGCAGCGAGCGTATTTTCGCGTTTTTTCGCAAACCGCTTGTCGGAATGAAACAAATGATACGCCGTTGGAAAGATATCGTCGAGGCGCAACTTTTTCACATATATTACTTTCTCTAATTCATTACGGTTTAAGAGCAGTTTTAAATTTACTAAATCGCGGAATTCTATATTTTCAAATTTTTCGGTACTGTTTTCACTCCAATTTTTTAACCGTTTGTCGAAATGAGGCATGTGAAACGCTGTTGGAAAGCTACGGACGAGGCGCAACTTTCATATGTAGAAATGTTTTTGAGATTCCTTACGGTTTTAAATTAATTTTGAAAATGGTGCGGCGGACGACGAGTGGCAGCGGCCGTTTTTTCACGAAATTTTTACAAACCGCTGGTTGGAATGATTCAAATGATACACCATTGGAAAGATATCGACGAGACGCAACTTTTTCATGTAGAACACTCTCTCTAATTCCTTACGGTTTAAGAGCAGTTTTAAAATTACCGAAATGCGGACACTCTGTTTTTCGTGACACCAAAATCGACGTGTGTACTGCATCAGACAGAAGAGCACACTGCTTCAGACTGAAAACCGCACTGCATCAGACGGGCAACTGAACTTCATGGTTTCTTTTATTGAGATGTAAATTTATCAGACGAGGGAGTGGGTTGTGCTACACATTTTTGGGAGTAAGTGAACCGCGGTACTACCAAAAATGAACCTCGACACTAGCAAAAGTGAACCGCAGAAGTTTTTGTTGTCTTTTTTTGTAAAAAAAAATATGAATGAGAGTGCACCGCATAGATGAGGGCAAGTGAACCACGGTATATATCAAAGTGAACCGCATTACTTTTTTTGTTGTTTTGCTAAAAATTTCACACTTTACATGTCAGGCGGAAGTGAACATCATCACTCTCAACAGTGAACCACATCCGAGGACCAAACGCACTGCAGCGGTTGATTTAGTTGACTAAATTTTAAAACACACGAAAACAAAATGCACTTCATACAGAGGGGTAATGAGCTGCTACATAGATTGTTCACATCAAAAAAACTGCATTCTAACTGCACCAAAACTGCATTTTTTGTCACTTTTAATTTGCACAACAGCCCATTAAAATACAAATATAGTGCCATGTGGTCTCTTTAATTGTACACCGAGAACAACCAAGTGCTCTGAGCTAGCAAAAACAACTGCATGCCTCGTCGAGTTCATCTTTTTTCTTTTCCCTTTTTTGTGCTGTAATTCTCCACCTGCAACTGAACCGCAAAAAACTTTTGACTGAACTGCAGTGCGAGACACACACAAACGTCAGGCGAACTGCACAAAGAATTTTATCGAACTGCATTGGGACTTTTACTGCACTGAATTCACCAAAAATCTGAAAAATAATCTGGCCTCCCTTGAAAAATCTGAAGAACACACAAAAAAAGTGAACTGTAGTGGAGTACTGCCGTGGGGAGCTAGGTCCTGCCGCCCTTGATCCGGCCTTCCTCCACCAGATCCAGTCGGGGGCGATGCGGATCCGGGGTCAGGAGGGGCTGCTTGCCGGGGGTAGGGGAGAGAGCTGCCCGCGTTTCATGACGCGTGGGCATGCCGTTGTACGGGCGCGGACTGGACGAGCGCTAGGTGTGGAGGCCTCTGGTCACCGTGGCGTGGTCGTCCGGGCTACCTTCGATGCTCGCCGGCAGAAGGTAGGTGGAAGATGAGGGTAAAGAGAGGGGAATCACCTGTATCTCACCGACCATTGCACGCCGCGAATTGCACGCACACGAGCTCCACACTGCACGGGCGCACCGGGTGAACTGCATAGGGGCTGGGGTGTCTTCGGTCGGCGCAGGTCACGGTGAGGCGGCGGAAGTCGTCCGGGCAGCACACCGGGCGGCGGATCTGTCTGAACGGCGGCTGCATCCTACGCGAGAACCACGGCGACGGCCGGATCCAGAGTGGTGGGGGGGGGAGGAAGATGGCCAGATCAGGTGGCGCAGTGGGAGGTGGTGGGGTGGTGGTGGTGGTCGGGCGGTGCGGTGGAAGGCGGTGGCCGGGCGGCGCGCTGGGAGGCCGTTGCCGGCCGGCGCGATCGGAGGGTGTGGTAGGTAGCCGTGATGGGAGGGGGAGTGGTGCTGGTGGTGGGTCACCGTGATGGGAGAGGGATCGAGGATGAGGTGCTCGGGGAGGGGGATCAAGGAGGGCTGGGGGGGAGTTTGTGGTTCCGGCGGCCGGACGGAGCGCGGCGCGGCCGTGCGGAGGACGTGCGCCATGGCGTCGGAGGAGGGGGTTGTGGGTGAGGAAGAAGGTGGTCGGGATGGGGTGGGGGAGGTGCGAACGGATAAGGTGAGGAATAAGGTGGTCGGGGGACGTGGGGTGGGTGAATTTTTGTTGGGGCGTTTCGGTTCGTAGGTGGACACAGCGCGCGGGGTGTTAGCAGAATAAGGTTAGGTGTTGGTAGAATAAGGTCTTAAGGGGGTTGGTAGAATAGACCCACCCTATATATGTGATGATATCATCACATATATATGTGATGATACTTGACTACTACGTACAATGCATAAAAAATGAAAATGATTAATACTAAAACTAATAATCCCTCCTTAGGAGGCCTGTATTCTGGCAGCCCCTCGCCAAGATAGTCCAGGCCTCCTCAAAATCCAGCCTGCACCCCACGTCCGAAGAGGCAGCGTAGGCGGAGGCCGAGATGCTTGGCGACAATGCGGCAGTGGAGGCCATGCCGCCCCTTCCTCATGAGATCGCCGAGCGGGAGCTGGAGATGTAGGAGGCGGCGGAGAGCGACGAGCGTCAGGAGGAGGAGTTGCGCGTGGCTAAGGAGGAGGTAGAGAAGCGTCTGTCCGTCGAGGAATCGGCGGTGGAGTACTAACGTGAGCTCTAGCACCGCCACTACGACGAGTACTACAACGTTGAGGGCGACGCCGAGGATGAGGACGACGCCGCGGTCGAGTTCATCCTAGGGGACGCGGAGTCCACCAACGGCGGAATTTTGCCAGGACAAGTCATCGACATCTCGTCTTACACCGGCGAGGCATAGGGTGGCGCGTCAACGGCTTTGTTAAAATTATGCGTACTTAGCCTTTGTTTAGAACGTTGGTCTTTTGTTAGAGCAATGTTTACGTCAACTGGCTCTGTTTAATTGCTAAACTTGCTCGATTAAGTAAGTGTGGTATGTGTGTTGTAGGCTCTTTTGTGTACCCAAATTATCAAGTGATGTTAAATTGTGCAATGACGAGGATGAGCACTGTAACCAGGGAAATTTGGACCAAAATTTGAATGCTCAAACTCATCGCATGCGCGTAAAGCATAAGAATCGGTTGCGATGGTATGTTATCGCACACATTTGTTCAAAGTGAATCGTGTCCGATGACACTTTCCGTGCCAAGTTTCCCCACACCTATCGAAAAATTTCACCTACCACCGAAATATCTAACTCTCCCCCTCCCCACCCCCTTTTATCCCCGACCAAGAGCCACATTTCCCCAGCTTCCTCATTCCTTCCTAAGCTATAGCCGTTTCCTCACTTGCTTGCTCGCTCTCGCCGTCTCGCATCCGACCACCGCGGACGCCATGGTCTTCTTGAATGACCCCTCCAATGGTTCCTCCTCCGATGACGACTCTGTCACCAACCAGGTATACCTCTCTCCTCTCTCTCGCTCCCCTAGGCTTATGGTTATGATTTGGAATTGAGGATTTTAACCCGACGGCCGATTTGAGCCATTTCTTCCTCTTGTAGCTCCCTAGGACCATCACTTGCAAGTAATGGAGCGGGGTAGCTGAAGATTTTCCTGCTTGTTGTCAGCATCAATCCCCATGAGTGAAGTTAGTGGCTTTTGAATCTGTGGACAGTGGGAGGAAGTTTTTGGCATGTGCAGAGAAGGTTAGCCCCACTTTTGTTGTTAGAAATCATTTGTTAGATGTGATTCAGACACTGTCACTGTGCTATTTTATTTTGGATGTGATTAAGACACTGTCATAGTTCTATGTTAGTGCTATTTTAAGTGATATCAGCAATTCTATGTTATAAAATTTGTGCATGTACATACCTGTTAATATTAATTTGATGTCATTCAAACACTGTGGCTGTGATGTTGCAGTTATATTTAGCTTCCTCATAAAAAGGTCAATTTGTTATTTTACATGATTAAGAACTTGTAGCGTTGTTGCAGTCAATTTTAGCTTGTGATGTTCCTGAATTTGATTGTTGTCTCAGTAGCAATTAATTCATTTGCACATTGAACTTTTTGAGAAGATATGTCATAATTAATGTGTTTCTTCAGTTTTTCAAAATAGGTATGTGGTGATTTTGTAAGTTGCTAGAAACCCATTTTTTCCTACAATTGTAACTGACTTAGTTTTAAATATTATAGGATGAACGGAAGTGTTCTTACCTGCAGTGGGTTGATCAAGAGTGGCCAACGTCTCTAAAGATGTGCCTAGCAAAGCTATGGAGCATGTTTGAGGAAGAGAATGGATATAGGGTTAGAGAAAATGTTGTCAACGCTGAAGAATATTTCAAGATACGGGAAGAGAAGAGGAAGATGGAGAATGAGCTCAGATTTTTAAAATTAGACTTTGCTACGATGGTATTTGAGAAGGACGAGGCACTTTCCCAGTTGGGCACTGATACGTCTCCAACGTATCTATAATTTTTGATTGTTCCATGCTATTATAGTATCAATCTTGGATGTTTCATATGCAATTATATGCCATTTTATATCATTTTTTGTAACAAACCTATTAACCAGTGCCCAATGCCAGTTGTTGTTTTCTGCTTGTTTTTGCCTTTTCAGAAAATCATTATCAAAAAGTGTCCAAACGAGAAAAAAACTTTGGATTAATTTTTTCTAGACCAGAAGAGACCCAGGAAGCTTTGGGAGAAGACCAGAAGAGCCACGAGGAGGCAGCAAGCCTGGAGGGCGCGCCCAGGGGGGTAGGGCGCGCATCCCAGGCTTGTGGGCCCCTCGTGGCATCTCTTGACCTAATTCCAACGCTATAAATTCCCAAATATTCCAAAACCACCAGAGAGCCAGAAGAGAAATCATTTTTGCCGCCGCAAGCCTCAGTTCTTTCGCGATCCCATTTGGAGGCCTTCTCCGGTAATCTGCCGGAGGGGGAATCGATCACGGAGGACTTCTTCATCAACCTTGTTGCCCTTCCGATGATGTGTGAGTAGTTTACCACAGACCTACGGGTCCATAGCTAGTAGCTAGATGGCTTCTTCTCTCTCTTTGATCTTCAATACCATGTTCTCCTCGATGTTCTTGGAGTTCTATCCGATGTAATCTTCTTTTGCGGTGTGTTTGCTGGGATTCGATGAATTGTGATTTTATGATCAGATTATTCATGAGAAATATTTGAGTCTTCTGTGAACTCTTTTATGCATGATTATTATAGCTTTGTATTTCTCTCCGATCTATCGATTTGGTTTGGCCGACTAGATTGATTTGTCTTGCAATGGGAGAGGTGCTTTGTGATGGGTTCAATCTTGCGGTGCTCAATCCCAGTGATAGAAGGGGACATGACACGTATTTGTATTATTGCCATTAAGGATAAAAAGATGGGGTTTAATCATATTGCTTGAGTTTACTTTGTCTACATCATGTCATCTTGCTTAAGGCGTTACTCTGTTTCATACTTAATACCCTAGATGCAGGCTGGATAGCGGTCGATGGGTGGAGTAATAGTAGTAGGTGCAGGCAGGAGTCGGTCTACTTGTCTTAGATGTGATGCCTATATACATGATCATTGCCATGAATCCGTCATAATTATTTGCTTTTGTACCAATTGCCCAACAGTAATTTGTCTACCCACCGTATGCTATGTGTTCGAGAGAGAAGCCTCTAGTGAAAACTATGGCCCCCGGGACAAAAAACCTAAAAATACCTTGCTGCAATTTATTTACTTTTATTTTAATTAGTATTTTAGTTTATCTATTTATCTCTATAAGATTTAATCCTTGCAAATATCCGCTAAGAGGATTGACAACCCTCTTATTTGCGTTGGGTGCAAGTATTTGCTCTTTTGTGTGCAGGTGCTCTTAACGGAATTTTGCTTGGTTCTCCTACTGGATTGATAACCTTGGTTCTTAACTGAGAGAAATACTTATCTCTACTGTACTACATCATCCTCTCCTCTTCGGGGAAATACTAACGCAGACTACAAGTAGTAGGAAGAATTTCTGGCGCCGTTGCCGGGGAGACATCATCAAAATTACCAAGTACCTTCGCACAAACTATCATCCACTTGCATTTATTTTATTTGTCTTTTTATTTGCATTTGCCTCTCGTTTTCATCTCCCCCACTTCTAAAACAATTTTACAAAAACACAAAAATATTTTATTTGCTTGCTTGCTTTTATTGCTGTCGTGGGTACGACCATCTATGGGTCCATCTAGCTCTTTTGTGGTTCGGCTAGGGGAATGCGCAAGCATAAAGAGCATAATCAATGGAGAGCGTAGAGGATTTTACCCAGGTTCGGGCCACCGTGAGGTGTAAAACCCTACTCCTGCTTTGATGTATTGGATGGGTGTGAGCACGAGTACAAGGAACGCTTTCTCCGGCAAGGTGCGGTAGGAGCAGCTACGCATGCAGGTTGTGCTAGGGTTTTGATCGAGCGATCCCCAGTAAACGTTGCCCTAGTCCTCGTTTTATAGCTCAAGGGGTTACCACAGTGGCAAAACCGTAATTACAGGTTGATTAGATAGCAAACAGTGCTATCATACCTAACTCTGCCAGTTTAGGACAAAAGCAATAAATGCACAGTTAGGTGTCATGTGGAGGAGGAGCTTCGGCAAGGTTCCTGCACCGCTCGCCCAACTACCTCCTATTAGCTCGACACGCCTTCTGGACGGGTGTCATTAAAGGCAAATCTTCTACCCGCGTGCTAACACGTGCGCAACAAATCTCACCAACCAGCCTGCGCGGTCGACACCTCACCGATTAGCGACTAGCTGCCCGGTGAGGTGGAGCGCTGACGACCTGGCAAAAGCTTGCCGGCACAGAGCTTGCTGGGTCTTTGCCTTGCCGGCAAGAGACGTCTTCACCTTCAACACTAGTTGAGTGCTTGTTGTTGCTTCGTCTTGAACTTCTCTCCAGTAGCCTCTACGACTAGATCTTGAACCTTGTTATTTGGCAAGTTCCGGCAAGCCTTGGCCGGCAAGGAGGCTGCTACCGTCTGTGCATAAGTCAGGGTATAAAATACCCATGTTTTATACACTGACAGGAGCCCCCGGGCCTGGGCCATACGCGCGTCCGAAGCATCGTTCGGCTAGGCGCAAACAATGGATAGACACGCGGCGGGAAAACTGCCACTGTAATTTTCGTCATGATGGTCTTCCATTTTCTGAAATCTTCTTTGCTTCTTCATTAATCTGGATTTGAGTTTGCTCTGGGTCATCTTCCGGCAAACCTTGCCGTCGCACGAGCAGCTATTGCTTGTGCGCAAATCAGGAGTACAATCACACATGAGGCGCCATGGGGTCAGGCCAGAACGGGTGCATGGCCACGCGTGGCAAGGAATAACTGCCATTTATGCCAATACTTATCCCTTCTCTGCGTCCTTCCATCACGCGCATTTGCATGCAGGGTAACGGATTGGCGAAGAAGGGCGGTCATTAGAGTGGTGCGCTTGGCCAGGGGTGCAGGAAGTGGGATTGGCGAACTTGGACGGTCGCTGGAGTAATGTGTCCGGCCAGGAGTGCAGGGCGCAGGATTGGCGAATCTGGGCGGCCGCCCGAAGGCAGTGAAGAGCCTGCCCCCACGCTCTCCCCATAAAGAGGGGGCTGCGGGATGCGATGCTCATCCGCCTCTTCCCATCCCAATTTCCCAGCAACCGTCGTTTCCTTCTTCCATCTTCTTGTCGTCATGGCGAGGGGGAAAGGTCGAGCTCGTGGATCTGCTGCTGCTACTAGAGCTTCCCCTCGACACCACGCTCTCGCCTCGGCCATGGCTGCAGAAGTCGGCTCCAGCACCCAAGGAAGGGGTGTGGCTTGTGGTCGAGGAAGACGCGGGGCCCGGGGTCGAGGCGGCCGCGGCGGAGTGCTCGTCGCTTCATCTTCGGCGGTCCCTCCCCGGGCAAAAGGCCATACGGAGGACACGGCGCACGAGTTCGTCGTTGAGCTGCGTGACCGTCCTCGGAGCTGGTTGTGGCTGCCTCGTCCCTTCGCTAGGGTGATGGAAGACAACCATCTGTGCGGCATGTGGCTGCGCGTGGATGGCTGCTGCAACGGCCCAGTCTGGGTGACTGTGGAGACCTCCAACAACGGCATCATGTACTTCATGCGTGGGTGGAAATCCTTCATCCGTGCCCGTTGCCTGGGGCAGGGACACCTCCTTCACTTCAAGCTTGTCGGATCTAACACGCTTGTCGTGAAGTTCTTCGGGGCTTCAGGCGCTCGTCTGGAGTGCTGCGTGGAAAGCTCGAGCGACAGCGACACCGCTTCCTCTAGCGAGACCAAGGACGACGACAACGAGGATGACGATGATGACAATGGTGCTCCCAACGTCAAGACCGAGGACGACGGCGACGAGTCTGGCTAAATGCCGGCAGCACCATCATCTGGTCTTCCGGGAGCGAGCCGTGTCCCGCCTAGGCGCTCCTTTTGTCCTTGTGTTGCAGTTGATGTAAACCCTTGGTAAAGGGCTAAGAAAATGTTATCAAGCACTCTTAATGAATATCTATTATTTGTCATGCTCAGATGAATGCGTGCTATTCCCCTTGTTTTTCTTCGTTTTTGTATGATTGTATTCCCTACGCTGTTTGAAAGCTTGCCGGTGCGCACACTTGCCACGAGCGCTTTGAGGAACGGGTCCTTAGCAGCCTGCTGGAAGTGCCGCCACCGGCAAGGTAACTTGCCGATCACAGCGCAGTAACTTGCCAGTACAGACACTTGCCGCGAGCGCTTAGAGGAACAGGTCCTTAGCAGCCTGCTGGAAGTACTGCCACCGGCAAGATAACTTGCCGTCACAATGCAGCTACACATCTTGCCGAGCGGACTCGAGGCAAAATAAGAGCGCAAACCGATAACGACAAGATTCTTTCGCGTGCAGGTTTTTCATACAAACACAGAATCGTTCAAGGGAAATTGCAAATGTAACAAGGAGATTGTTTCAAAGTTTTTCAACTTAGCTTTTCCTTGCACTTCTTCTCTCTTGTCGCATGAAATGATTACTTGAACGTCGTTAAATGGTACCCCGTGTCACTCCCCCTGGGAAACTTGCACTCCAGGGATCCTTCTATCCTTTGAGAAAAAGAAAGAAGAAAAAGAAGTGGTTTGGGAACCTCGACGGTTCATTAGCCATTTCATACAAATCAAAGCGTAATCACAACATCACATGCATCCATATACAAATGAATATATACGAAGACTTGTGAAACACTTAGCTTTATTTCACTTATGCTCAGGATCTGCGCCTGGCTTTGTACAAAGGGTTACAAGTCATGCCGACAAAGCTTGTACAAAGGGGGTTGCCGGGAGGCCCGGCAACCGCGCCTTATGGGTAGAACTTGCAAAGATGCTCAATATTCCATGAGTTTTGCACTTGAATGCCATCTTCGGTCTCTAGACGGACTGCGCGAGGTCTGGTGACTCGTACTACCCGATAAGGGCCTTCCCACTTTGGCGACAACTTGTTTGATCTCTTGGCGGATTGGACGCGCCGAATAACAAGGTCACCTTCCTCAAGGCTTCGGGCATACACTTTGTGGCTATGATCGCGGCGCAAGGCTTGCTGGTAGCGTGCAGCTCGCACAGCTGCCCAAAGACGATCCTCCTCAAGGAGCATTGCGTCATCTTGCCGCAACTGCTCTTGCTCAGCTTCATCGTAAGCGAGCACTCAAGGTGACCCGTATGTGAGTTCCGTGGGGAGCACCGCTTCTGCACCATAGATTGGGGACAAGGGTGTTTGGCCGGTAGCTCGATTTGGTGTCGTCCTGAGTGACCAAAGAACCGCCGGCAACTCATCAATCCAGCGTCTTCCACATTTGTGCAGCCTATCAAAGGTTCTTGTCCTGAGGCCACGCAGCACTTCAACCTTCATCCTTTCCGCTTGGCCGTTGCTTCTTGAGTGAGCAACAGAAGCAAAACAGATTTTGCCGCCAAGGTCCTGGATATACTGCATGAAGGTGCGGCTCATGAATTGTGTGCCGTTGTCGGTGATGATCCTGTTAGGGACCCCGAAACGGCAAACTAATCCTTTGAAGAACTTGACGGCTGATTGCGCTGTCACCTTCCTCACTGGCTCCACTTCAGGCCACTTTGTGAACTTGTCGATGGCGACGTGCAAGAACTCAAAGCCCCCGGTAGCACGGGGGAAGGGGCCCAAGATATCGAGCCCCCAGACCGAAAAAGGCCAGGAGAGAGGGATTGTTTGAAGAGCTTGAGCTGGCTGATGTATGTTCTTTGAATGGAACTAGCATGCTTCACACTTTGTTACTAGCTCAGTTGCATCCTGAACGGCAGTGGGCCAATAGAAGCCTTGCCGGAAAGCTTTGCCGGCAAGTGCTCTTGATCCTATGTGAGAGCCACATACACCTCCATGTATCTCCGCCAACAGCTGTAGTCCATCTTCCTGACAAATACACATCAATTTCACACCGTTTGGTCTCTTTCTGTATAGCGTGTTATCCACAAACTGATACATACTTGACTGACGGGCTACTTTCTCAGCTTCTTCTTGCTCATCGGGAAGTTCCCCTATTTGAAGGAAATGAACTATCTGTTGTGCCCATGCCGGAGCCTGCGGCTCAACGACAAGAACTAAAGGCATTTCTTCAGCCGCGGGAGCGCTTGCCTCAGTGGTAAGAACCTGAGGTTCTGCGCGAAGCGGCTGCTCACCGACAACCATGTCGTTGTCCCCGGCGACCTTCTTGCCGGCAGCTTCTGGGAGCTCTGCCGGAAAGTACTTGCCGGAATTCAACTTCCTTCTTTTGCTGGCCTGCGTTGATGGAGTGACAGTTGGTTGATTCAAATGGAGCACAAAAGTTCCCAGTTCCACAGGTAGCTTTTTAGCAGCACACTTTGACAGGTGATCAGCAATATTGTTTTCCGCACGAGGGATGTGCTCTGTTTGCAAACCGTCAAAGTGTTCCTCCAATTTCCTCACTTCTTCCACACATCCTTCCATCAACGGGCTCTGGTAATCTTTGTTCACTTGCTTTACAACAAGCTGGGAGTCACCACGGACGATCAACTTTCTGATTCCAAGGTCCACTGCGATCCTAAGACCGGTAAGGAGCCCTTCGTACTCAGCAGTGTTGTTTGTAGCTTGCTCCCTGGGAAAGTGCATTTGAACTACATACTTGAGGTGCTCTCCGGTGGGTGCGACAAGTAGTACTCCGGCACCGGCGCCTTGCAGCGAGAAGGCACCGTCAAAGTACATGATCCATTCCTTGGTTGTCTCTTTGCCGGGGAGAGCTGTTTCTTGAATTTCTTCGTCTTGCGTTGGTGTCCATTCTGCAATGAACTCGGCCAAGGCCCTGCTCTGAATGGTTGAAGTGCTTTCAAACTTGAGCGCAAAGCTTGACAGTTCCAACGCCCAACCCACTATCCTGCCAGTTGCCTCTGGGTTTCTCAAAATGTGTTGCAACGGAAAGCGAGTGACGACGATGATCTCATGTGCTTGGAAATAGTGGCGCAGCTTTCTTGAGGCCATAAGGAGGCCGAAAAGCAACTTCTGCACCCCAGAGTATCTTGATCTAGCCCCCTGCAGAAGGGAACTAACGAAATACACGGGCCGCTGCACCACCTTCTTCTTCGGCACTATTTGCTGATTAGCCTCATTTGCTTGCAGTGTTTCTGACTTGTCGGCGCCAGACCTTGCCGGAGAAGGTTGCGGTTTGTCGCTGAACGGGCTTGCCGCGGCTACTTCTTCGTCATCGACATCCCTCTGCGCCACTAATGCAGCACTGGTCACTTGATTTGTTGCCGCTATATATAACAGCAACGGCTCTTGTGGTTTAGGCGCAAGTAGTGTTGGCGCGGAGAATAGGTATCTTTTCAAATCCTGCAGCGCAGCCTCCGCTTCCGGAGTCCATTTCATTGGACCTGCCTTTTCCAAAATCTTGAAAAACGGCTGGGCGCGCTCAGCAGACCTTGAAATGAACCTACTCAAGGCAACAACACAGCCGGCAAGACGCCGTACATCCTTGACGCTTTTTGGTGCTTGAATCTGCTCAATTGCTTTGATCTTGTCGGGATTCGCTTCTATTCCACGTTGAGATACAAAGAATCTGAGAAGCTTGCCGGATGGAACGCCAAACACACACTTCTCGGGATTGAGCTTCAAATTGATCTTGCGCAAGTTTGCAAATGTTTCTTCTAAATCTTGAATGAGGGTTGATTTGTCCTTGGTTTTGACCACTATATCATCCATATATTCTTCCACATTTCTGTGCAGCTGGGGCTCAAAACCAATCTGGACTGCTCTTGCAAATGTTGAACCAGCACTCTTTAATCCAAAAGGCATATGCATGATGCAGTATGTGCCACATGGAGTAATGAATGTGGTTTTCTCCTCATCCTCCCTGGCCATGAATATCAGATGGTACCCAGAATATGCGTCAAGGAAGGAGAGTAAATCACAGCCGGAAGTAGAGTCCACGATTTGATCAATGCGCGACAAAGGGAAAGGATCCTTCGGACACGCTTTGTTAATATCAGTGTAGTCAATACAAAGTATCCACTTTCCGTTTGCTTTGCGCACCACAACTGGATTTGCCAACCTAGTTGGATGTAGTACACCTCTAACTAAGCCTGCTGCTTCAAGTTTCTTAATTTCCTCGGTAATGAACTGTTGCGGCTCCAAAACTTGCTTCCTGATCTTTTGCTTGGCGGGCCGAGCGTGGGGACAAACGGCAAGGTGGTGCTCAATTACCTCCCTGGGAACACCGGGGATGTCAGATGGTCCCCATGCGAACACATCGACATTCGCCCGCAGGAAGGCAATGAGCGCGCTTTCCTATTTTTTGTCAAGGGTGACACTGATTGTGAAGGTACCGTCAGTGCCGTCCTCCCTTGCCGGCACCTTTTTGGTTGCTGGTGAAGTAGCTTTGGATTTCTTACCGGTAGAGCACTCCGGCAAGTCTTCAACAGGCGCGCAGCACTCCGAAGAGGTGCGCTTCCCGGAATCCTTGTCAGAGGTTTTGCCGGACTTCTTCCTTTCCTTCTTCTTGGCGGGAGCTGGCGCCTTGGCGGCCTCTGCTGCAACCGCATCTCTGTAGATCTTAGCGACGCAAATAACTGCATCTTTCTTGTCAGAATTGTTGGAAATAACACCCATTGACCCTGGCATCTTCAACGTGCTGTAAGCATAGTGAGACGCTGCCATGAATTTTGCCAAGGCTGGGCGGCCAAGAATTCCATTGTATGGCAAGGGGATCTTGACAACGTCAAACACAATCCTTTATGTTCTGCAATTCAATTCCCCGCCAAACGTCACCGGCAATGTGATATTTCCCTTGGGCTGGCTTCTTCCTGGGTTTACTCCTTGAAACGTACCTGTTTTCTCGAGTTCCTCGTCGGGAATCTGCAGCCTCTTGATTACTTCTGGAGAAATCAAGTTTAGGACGGCCCCACCGTCAACTAACATTTTCGTGACCTGGAGGTTGCGAATTGTTGGTGAAACCAACAACGGCAAACACCCGACCGCAGTTGTGCGATCAGGGTGATCCTCGGCATAAAAAATGATAGGCATGTGCGTCCACTTGAGTGGCTTCCGAGAGCCCATTGCCGGTTCTGCCGCATTAACCTCACGTGCCCATTGCTTAAGTTGGCGGTGAGAGGATTGCAAAGATGCTCCTCCGTCAACGCACATGGCCTTAGTTGCCTTCTGGAATTCCTGTTCACTGGACTCTCCATCGTCCTCTTCCTCTTCACTTCCATCATCTTCCTCTTTCTTTTCGCGGCCTCTAGCAGGTTTCTGTTTCTGCTGCTTGGCCTTGCCGCGACGGCCTCCTCGACCACCATGGTCCGTTTTGCCGGATCCACTGGCACCATCTTGACCCTTCTCTTTGTCGCGTTTCTCATATTCAGCCTTCTGTTTCTCAACAAGGTGCTCGACTTGTTGGCACTCTTGGAGATCATGGCCCTTGGTGCGGTGAATCTTGCAGTACGGCCCATCAGACTTGCCGGCCTTCTCGTTTGCCGCCGCCACCTGGCAAGCGGCGCATACAACAGCCTCCTTGCCGGAGTTCTCAGTTTTAGCTTTCGGCCCTTCTTCTTCGGGGTGGCAGCATCATCGTCCTCGGAATCTACCTCAGCACTAGCGTCCTCCCCGGGAAGCCTCCTTCCTTCTTCAGCACGTGCGCACTTATCCGCCAACGTATAGAGCTCGTTGACGGTCTTGGGCAACTTGACGTTCATCTTCTCCCGCATCCTTCGATTGCGCACATTTGTGTGAAAGGCGGTAATCACGGCTGCGGGATGCACATCTGGTATATTACGGTGTACTAGGCAGAACCTCTCGATGTACTTGCACAAAGTTTCACCATCTCTTTGCGGGATTACTTGCAGGTCGCTGGGCTGTCCAGGGGCCCTGTGGCCTCCGATAAAGGCACCAACAAACTCATTGCAGAGATCTGCCCATGAAGAAATAGAGTTCTCCGGCAAGTTCATTAGCCAAGATCTCATGTTGGGCTTTAGCACCAACGGAAAGTAGTTGGCGAGAATCTTCTCATCTCTTCCCCCGGCAGCTTGCACGGCAATTGAGTAGATGCCCAGAAACTTTGCCGGGTTCAGCTTGCCGTCGTACTTTTCTGGTACTTCTGGCTTGAAGGCTCGGACGGATGGCCAGCGGACTTGTCGCAGCTCGCGAGTGAAGGCTGAACATCCAACCTCATAAGGCAGATATCCGCCATCCTCGGGCATAGGCTCATCGATGACTGGGCCGTTGCGCGCGTCGGATTGACGGTGCGCCTCCCGACGCCGTTCAATGGTGGTACGGGCATCCTCTACCTGCCTGTCTTGTAGCACTTGCCGCTGATCTTGCCGCGCTCACGGATCCGAAGAGGCCATCGACATCTCATCGGCCTCGAAAGATTGCTGAGCTTGCCACGGTTGTTGACGTTGCTGCTGTTGAGACTGTTGCCACGGAGGTGATGGCACTGTTGGTGCAGCACCGTCAACGCGGCCACCAGTTGGAGCTACTGGCCCTATTGGCGGACGCCGTGAGGGCTCCGCTTGCTGTGACTTGCTCATCTCGGCAAATCCAATCAGGCTCTGGATGGTGGCTCTCCACTCATCCATCTTCTCTGCTGCCGGAGGGAAGTTTAGCAGCATCTGGGCTCGCGCCATCTCCTCAGCTGCTATGGTTGGCATGGCCGGAAGCGAAGAACGCGATGTCGCTCTACTCCTGGCAGAGCCAGTAGGAGCGCCATTGCTGTCCTGCTGCCGCGGCACATGATCAACAGCGGGCTGCCGTGGCGGAGGTGGTACCTGAGGATCTGGAACTTGATCAACAGGGGTCTTGCCATGAGGTAGCCGCCGCCCTGAGTCGTTGACGCCGCTCTGAGTCGCACTGCGCCCATTGTGCGTAGGATGCGACGTCCTCCCATAAGCAGCATCTTTGGACGCCGCTGCGGTGGGATCTTGGCTCACGCCGACCCGGGCATCACCGCTCCGGTGGCCACGTTCGTCGGCGCGGCGAAGAGGAGGAGGAGGATGTCCATATGCTCCGCCCACGCCGCCTCGGCTTTGTTCGCCAGGGGGTCGAGGAAGTCGACCGTCTCCAGTGCGTTTGTCTCCTACATCGACCACGGTGGGCATGGCGACCGCGCCGCCTGCGCTGGTCGTGCCAACCGCGGTATCCGCACCGCCCGCATTGGCCGCGCCGCCTGCGCCGCCTGCGGTTAGTGCGAAGGGGCCATCATCGTGATGCCCTTCTTCTTGGGGGCCATCGACGACGAGGAGGATGGTGATGAAGTTGATGTGCAATCCACTGATTCAGGTTCGCGCAAGCGATCCCCCTACCTGGCACGCCAAAGAGGTCGTGGGTACGACCATCTATGGGGCCATCTAGCCCCTTTGTGGTTCGGCTAGGGGAATGCGCAAGCACAAAGAGCAGAATCAATGGAGAGCGTAGAGGATTTTACCCAGGTTCGGGCCACCGTGAGGTGTAAAACCCTACTCCTACTTTGATGTATTGGATGGGTGTGAGAACGAGTACAAGGAGCGCTTTCTCCGGCAAGGTGCGGAAGGAGCAGCTACGCGTGCAGATTGTGCTAGGGTTTTGATCGAGTGATCCCCCGTAAACGTTGCCCTGGTCCGCCTTTTATAGCTCAAGGGGTTACCAAAGTGGCAAAACAGTAATTACAGGTTGATTAGATAGCAAACAGTGCTATCATACCTAACTCTGCCAGTTTAGAACAAAAGCAATAAATGCACCGTTAGGTGTCACGTGGAGGAGGAGCTCCGGCAAGGTTCCTGCACCGCTCGCCCAGCTACCTCCTATTAGCTCGACACGCCTTCTGGACGGGTGTCATTAAAGGCAAATCTTCTCCCTGTGTGCTGACACGTGCCCGACAAATCTCACCAACCAGTCTGCACAGTCGCCACCTCATCGATTAGCGACTAGCTGCCCGGTGAGGTGGAGCATTGACGAGCTGGCGAAAGCTTGCCGGCACAGAGCTTGTCGGGTCTTCGCCTTGCCGGCTCTGCCTTGCCGGCAAGAGACGTCTTCACCTTCAACAGTAGTTGAGTGCTTGTTGATGCTTCTTATTGAACTTCTCCCAAGTAGCCTCTACGACTGGATCTTGAACCTTGTTATTTGGCAAGTTCCGGCAAGCCTTGGCCGGCAAGGAGTTTGCTACCGTCTGTGCATAAGTCAGGGTATAAAATACCCATGTTTTATACACCGACAATTTCCATGTCAACACACAAGAACAGAAAGTAAAACAAAAATTTAAGATCACTATGGATCCTCATCCACTTGCTAATCTTTTCAAAAGATCCAATTATAATGAACCAATTGCTAGTGATTTTAGTGCTCTTGATTTTCTCTATGAAGTTTTGCTTCAAAATCATGAATCTGAAAATTGTGATGAAGTGTTAGAAGAAGAAATTTATAAAGTGATTCATGATAGCTCCTTGATTGAAAAGCATGATTGCAATGATGTTACTATAAATTCTATTAATGTGAATTGTGCTAATAATATGCAAAACTACAAGCCTGGTGATGGTAATTTTGTTATGTCCACTACTTATTGCAATGATCATGATTGGGGTGATAATGCTTCTTATGATCTTGAAAATTTATTTAAGCCTCATGATGAATATATTATTGATAATAATGTTTGCAATACTATTAAAAGCGGTTTTGGAAGAGTGTCAACTTTAGGTAATAATGATCCCACTACTTTGGAGAATTATCAATCTTATGAAATTTTTCACAAAAGTGGGTTTGGAGAGGTCATGACTTTAGTTGATGTTAATCCCAATATCTTGGAAGATTATAAATTTTTTATGCATGTGGATCATAGAGAGATTATTGTTTATGATAGCTATATTGTTGAGTTTGATTATGATCCTACATGTAATTATTATGAGAGAGGAAAATATGTTTGTAGAAATCTTCATGTTACTAAATTACCTCTCGTTATGTTGAAATTATTGACACTCCATTCTTCCTATTGGCATATGCTAGATATTGCATTTCTTGATAATTTGTTTGCTTGTAAAATGCCTATGCATAGGAAGTATGTTAGACTTAAATGTTGAAAGCATATTTGCTCCCTTGGTGGTTTTGGTAATTCATGACAACATATATCTCATTGAACTAATGTCCATTCAAGATAAAGATTTCAGGATGTTCAATGATTGTCATGGCAAGGACTAGAGATGTGGACCCCTCAAAATGCTAAGGACATGGATTGGCAAAAGCTCAAGACTCTACATTTTTTGTTAAGTGATCCAAGATCACATTGAGTCCATAGGAAAACCAATACTATTAAAAGGGGATGAGGTGTTGCTTAATGGTCTTTTTGATCAAGTGCTTAGTGACAGTACTCCAAAACCCTCAACCACTTTCTCCATCCAAATATGTCCAAAACCTACAATCCAACTCGGCCCCACCGAAATTTCCTATCCGGAGCCACCGAGTTCATCTGGACTTAGCCACTGCCAAAACCCTAACAAATCGGATCCACCCATATGGATCTCGGTCTCACCGAGATGGCCTTGCCAACTCACTGTAATCGGTTGCAATTACTTCGGTCCCACCGAGTTTTGCAAATCGGTCGCACCGAGATGGCTTGCCAACTCTCTGTTGCCTTATTGCTTCACTTTGGCCCCACCGAGTTGATGCAATCAGTGCCACCGAGACGAGGTTTTCCCTAACCATTGCACATCGGTCCATCCGAGTTGTTCCAGTCGGTCCCACAGAGATTCCCAACGTTCATATCTTTTACATAGTTCGGTGCTACCGAGATTTCTGATCGGTGCCATCGAGTTGGGTCAAAAGTGTGTAACGGTTGGATTTTGTGTGGAGGCTATATATACCCCTCCACCACTTCTTACTCAGTAAGGAGAGCCATCAGAACGTGCCTACACTTCCACCATACATTTTCTGAGAGAGAACCACCTACTCATGTGTTGAGATCAAGATATTCCAATCCAACCATTTGAACCTTGATTTCTAGCCTTTCCCAAGTTGCTTTCCACTCAAATCCTTCTTCCACCATAGCCAAATCTGTGAGGAGTTGTTTGAGTGTTGGGGAGACTATCATTTGAAGCACAAGAGCAAGGAGTTCATCAACAACACACCATCTATTACCTTTTGGAGAGTGGTGTCTCCTAGATTGGTTAGGTGTCACTTGGGAGCCTCCGACATGATGTGGAGTTGAACCAAGGAGTTTGTAAGGGCAAGGAGATCGCCTACTTCGTGAAGATCTACCCCGAGTAAGGCTAGTCCTTCGTGGACGTAAGCCATGGTGGAATAGACAAGGTTGCTTCTTCCTGGACCCTTCGTGGGTGGAGCCCTCCGTGGACTCGCGCAGCCGTTACCCTCCGTGGGTTGAAGTCTCCATCATAATGGACGTACGATAGCACCACCTATCGGAACCACGCCAAAAACCACCGTGTCTTCATTGCGTTTGAAATTTCTGCTGCTACACTCTTAGAATTGCATGTTTAGGGTGATGCTTGACTTGTATACTTGCTAAAATCTGCCTACAACTAAAATTGGGAAAAGGTTAGGTTTTTATTTGGTCAAGTAGTCTAATCACCCCCCCTCTAGACATACTTTCGATCCTACAAGTGGTATCAGAGCTTTGGTCTCCATTGCTTTGGTTTCACAACCTAGGAGAGTATGGCGTCTAGTGAGGGTAATTATCACCGTAGAGGTCCATATTTTGATGGTACAAACTTTGCTAGCCGGAAACATAAGATGAAAATGCATATTTTTGGTCATAACCCCGCCGTTTGGGCTGTTGTTCCTGTTGGCTTGCAAGGTGAATTCTTTGAGGATGGCAAGGAACCGGATCGTGAAGCAACCCCAGAAGACTTGAAGATGTTGCAATACAATGCTCAAGCTTGTGACATTCTCTTCAACGGTTTGTGTCCCGAGGAATTCAACAAAATCAGCCGCCTCGAGAATGCAAAGGAAATTTGGGATACTTTGGTTGATATGCATGAGGGTACCGAGTCCGTCAAGGAATCTAAGTTGGATGTGCTTCAAAGTCAACTTGACAAGTTCAAGATGAAGGATGGTGAAGGAGTCGCTGAAATGTACTCTAGGCTTGTTCTCATCACAAATGAGATTGCCGGCTTAGGAAGTGAAGAGATGACCGACAAATTCATCATCAAGAAGATCCTTAAAGCTTTGGATGGAAAATATGATACCGTTTGCACATTGATCCAAATGATGCCAAATTACAAAGATCTCAAGCCCACGGAAGTCATTGGAAGGATTGTTGCTCATGAAATGTTACTCAAGGACAAAGAGGAGCTACACAACAAATCAATTGGTGCTTACAAAGCCTCAACCAATGCTCCAACAACTTCTAGTGACAAGCTAGTATCCAATGAAGAGATAAGCCTAATGGTGAAAAGATTCAACAAGTTCTACAAGAACAAAGGGAAAGAAAGAAGCTCTAGCTCAAGACACTATGAGAGAAGATCATCAAGTCGTGACCGAAATTGCTACAATTATGGAAAACCCAGACACTATTCCAATGAGTGTACGGCTCCCTACAAGAAAAAGACGAATCACCAAGAGGAAGACATAGATGAGATGAATCACCTCATAAGGAGAGAAGGAGTAGAGATGATCGTTATGAACGAAGACACTCTCAAAGAAGCAAGGATTCGGAAAGGAAGGACAAGTCATCAAAGAGCTACACAAGAAGAAGACATCAAGCTCATGTTGGTGAATGGGTTTCCGGCTCCGACTCCGACAACCACTCCGAGAGAAGTTATCACTCCAACTCCGACTATAGTCAAGATGAAGGTGTTGCCGGACTTGCTCTTGTGTCATCCAACTCCCATGATCTATTTGACTCACCAAATGAAGGAATTGGAAGATGCTTCATGGCAAAAGGCCCCAAGGTATCACACCCCGAATATCTTGATTTCAATAGTGATGAAGATGATTTGCTTGGTGATGATGATTTACTTGTTGATAAGGCTAGTGATGTGAGCTATAATGAAAATGCTAGTAATCATGATAGTCAAGAGGAAACGAATGACAATGCTATGAAGGAGATTGAGCATCTAACTAAAGAACTAAATGCTCTTAAGTTAGCTCATGAAACAACTCAAGAGGATCATAGAGAACTTCTAAGAACTCATGAGAAGCTACGCTTCGAGAAGCTAAATTTAGAACAAGAGCATGAGTTTCTTAAAGCTATCAATGACGATCTTCGAAAGAAGAGTTCTTCATATCTTGCCAAACGTTTACTCTTGTCTACCTTTATGCCACAAGTTAAAACTAAGCAAACTAGTAACAAGGGTAAAAAGGGTTCTATCTCTAGTAGTAACAATAACAATGCTATATCCAATGTTGTTGCTTCTAGTAGTTCTATTGATTCCACTAATGATTCTCTTAGCCAAGTTACACTTGAGCAAAAAAACAAATTATTGAAAGGAATTATAGAAAAAGGTGTCTACAAGAGCCTTGCTGGGAGTAAGCAATTTGAGGAAATTGTGCGCAAGCAAGGAAGGCACCGTAAGAACCAAGGTGTTGGTTTTGAACGAAAGTTCAATGCAAATGGAGTTGAGTGAGAAGAAGATCAATACCCCAAGACGAAGTTTGTTCCTCAACAAGAGAAGTATGATCCTACTTCCTTCAAGGGAACACACGCTCAAGAAGATCTTCCACCACAAGACCACAAGCTAAAAGGCAAGGACAAGCTTCAAGAAGAGATTGATTCATTTGAAGAAGCACCTCAAGCCTTGGTCAAGTGGGTTCCCAAGACTTCATCAAGTGTTAATACAACTCCAAGGATTCCCATCAAGTTGATGTGGGTCCAAAAGAAGAAGAACTAGAGAGTTCTTGAGGGTGACTCTGCCAACAAACTCCACTCACATTCATTTATGGCAAGAACTTGTGCAATCAACTTCCACATCTTGCACTAGTTCAAGGAGTCACAAACCCTCTTGTTGGTAAGGCAAGGGACAAGGTAGTCATTGCATTCATGGACATCATCATACGTGTATTTCACTCTATGTCTATGGATATCCTTGTATGTTCCTTGTGTGGGACTAACCCAAGTAGGTATTGAAAGCACAAAACTCCAAAGGATTGATCCCAACTCTTGATGGTCGACATCAACATTGAGCATCCACATCTTCAACATCTACATGAAGTCATCATCGACAAAACCCAAGGTTAGTTCATCCCTCTTTGGGGGGATATCACATCTAGGGGGAGCTTTGCTCTAAGACTTGAGCTAAAGCAACTCTAATGGTGTGAACATATCAATGCTTTATGTAAAAGTGGCAACCGCACTTGTGCTTAAATGATGAGTATGACCTATGATCAAATGTTCTCATTTGACTCCTAAGTCAATATACTCATATATAGATGACCTAGTCATCGCCATTGCTTGATAGATGCTATAATTGGTTGTGCATGTTTGACACATATTTCATTTGCTATCTTATTGTGTGAGCATGTTGGTTTGCATGTTTTCTTCATTCGAGGACATCCATTTGTTGTTTTGATTGTCTTGGTTTTTCTGGCCAAGTGGATGTACAAGAATGCCTAAGTACCTTCTCTAGCTATCTATGCTTTCTTGTCTCAAACTCTATTCTTGCTGCATCACAAAAATTGAACAAGTCATTTTCGGACCCTCAGGGTGAGGAGCACTCGGAGCCACCGATCTGAAAGGGCTGAACCTCCAAAACCTTCTACATGATTTCGGCCGAACCAATCCAGTCACACTCGGTCCAACCGAAATCATATAGATTGATTTAGGTTTCCATCTCGGTGTCACCGAGTTGAACCGTTTCGGCGCCACCAATGTGCTAAACTGCTAGCAGTTACACATATCGGTGCCACCGAGTTGTCCAACTGGGAGCCACCGACAGCACACGGGTATATATACTCCACGGGCCCGAACGATTGAAATTTCTCAAACCTCTTCATTCCCGCACCCCGTTGCTGCCGTCACCCTGGTCTCCGGATCATCGCCCTCATCTCCAGCACGCCTTCGCCGCCAGAATCCGCCGCCGTTAATGGCAATCTGCTCCGCCGTTGCCACCGTAGAGGATCTCCACCAAGTTAGGGTGAGATTCGACCCCCCTCGTGCTCTAAATTCTGATTCAATGCACGGATGGATTGCCATTATTCTTGCCACAGATTGCAATGCTTATTTCACGAATAAAATTCCTTAGACTAGATTCGAGTAAAAAAAATTAGGTTTAAGTTTCCGCCGAACGCATCTCAGACCGACCGATTAGAGATTTTCGGAGTCACCGATTTGGCCCCAGGCCATTGCACTAGTACGTCTCGGTGCCACCAACTTGTACGAATCGGTGAGACCGCAAGTAAAGTCTCTGCGAAACCCTAGCATCTCAGAGACACCGAACCACATCTCGGTCTGACCGAAATGGAGTGTAAAGTTTCTGTTGAGTGCTTCGGTATCACCGAGATGATCAACTCACTCCATCCGAAATGCCTTCTGTGAAAACTTGAAGCTAAGATTTGAACTCAATTTTCAAGAAAAATGTCTGCTTTTTGTGATGACTCATCTATTCTGCCCATACCCATCTATTCACAGGGTCAGCTTTGCAAGATGTCAGATGCCAGCGATAGTCAGAATATGTCAGAGCAGCACACTGATCTCAGTTCAGGCTCTAGTCCTGAGGAAAGTTTTTATGAGGGAGAGAGAAGCTCTCCAGATCTTCCAAAAGCTGCAACAAGGACAAGGAAGAAGAGAACCTCGGATGATGAGGATGAGGACTTTGTTGCTAGTGAAGCAGCATCAAAGAAGAAGAGAGTTGTGCTTGCAAAGGAGTATAGCACCAAACCATCTGCTAGAACCAAAGAGAAGACAGCAGTGAAGAAAGTTACTAAGGAAACCATGACATTTACACTTGAGGAACCAAGTGATACAGAGGCAGTTGCTACAGGAAAAAGAAGAGGGCTAGGAAGACAACTGCTCAGGTTGTGGGCAAACCCTCCATGAGGATTGATGAGGAGGATGAGGAGGAGCCAGCAGCTGATGCACCTCCTGCAAAGACTCACAAGCTCATGTCTGATGCTATGAGGTCTGCTGCCCCCACCAAATCCAAGCCCAAAGCTCTAGCACCCAAGAGATCCACTTGAAACATCCCTGCTACTGAAAAGAACACGGCCCCAGTGCCTAAAGTTGATGTTGATGAGGAGCCACCAGTGCTCAGAAAATTAAAGCCCAAGATTGCAGATCACGACAATGCACACCCTGTTGCCAAAAACATGATGCTCAGGAAGGACAAAGGACTGCGTCAGTGGAGATTGTCTGATCCTTATGCTGCAAGAAGAAGGACTGCTTGTGATTACCGCTTTCAGACCAGAGAACAACACGATTTCTATGAAACTGTGTTACTTGATAAGAAGCCAATCGTCAGTGACATGAGATGGGTGGATTGGAAGTATATCGATGCAAATGAAGACTACTTCCCCAGTGTTCATGAGAGTTTCAGGATAGCTGGTGTTGATGACTTTGTTGGACAGAAACTTACCAAGTGGAATGATGAGATGATAATGCAATTCTACCCCACAGCTCATTTTTATCCAGATGGCCGAATTGTGTGGATGACTGAGGGATCCAGATACCAGTCAAGCATCTCTGAGTGGGCTACTCTTCTTGGTGCTCCAAAGGAAGAAGATGATGACATTGACATATATGCTAAGCTCAAGATGGACCAGAATTCCATGGCTAATATGTACACAGCAATTCCTGAAAAAGACATTGAGTCTCACAAGCTAGGGTCAGTGAAGCACTTGCTACCTTGTTTAGCCACCACCAACACAATCTTGAGGTACACTTTGTTGCCCAAGTCTGGAGATGATAAGATGATACGTGGCCACTCCATCAACTTGCTGCACTTGTTTGACACACCTCAGATGTTCAAAGTCATGAGCCTTATAGTTGAAACTATCAAGAGAACCGCAGCTGACCAGAAGAGATCTTGCGGATATGCTCCACACATTCAGATGCTCATCAACTCCAAGGTTGGAACGAGCACTTATCTTCTTGATCGTGAGCATCTCCCATTGTGTCCAGAGTTCGAGGACAATGTAGTGGTGATGGACCCTTCACACCCTACATCTGCCCAAGCTCAAGAGAGGATCCGGGCAGCTGAGGCAGCAAAGAAGCTCAGAAGGCATCTGCTCCCAATGCACCCATTGCAAACCTCAAGTCGAAGAATGACCAGATGACTTATCTGCTGGAAGCCACCCTGAGGATTGAGTGAAGTCCGGCCAACCTCACCAAGAACCATGCGAGCCTAGAGCGGATAGTCGAGACAAAAAATCATGATCTTGATGTGAAGATCACTGAGGTACAGACCATAGTGGAGAAGCTGAAGGATGATGTTAATGCAGCCAGGGCTACTTCTGATGATAGTGGAGATGACAGACCAACGACTGAGAGATTCCAGACAGTGCCTAGGGCAGCCAGGTCTGCTGAAGTGCCTGTTGCAGATACGAGGACCACAGTCTCTGCACCTGCTGCTGCTGCTACAGTGCCACCTCTAGTCTCTACTCCACTAGCCCAGCAGACGTCAGCTGAAGCCTTCGCGGATGCACTTCTCTCAACGCCACTACGCACACCGGAGCTATCAGCCGGAGTTCACCTTCAGGAGCTGCCAAGGATCGTGCTTAGAGAGACGCATAGTCCTATACCTATTCGAACTTTTTGGTACTTGTTACCAAAGGGGGAGAATTTGTATAGATCATTAGGCTTCGAGAGAGAGTGTCGTGCTTTTGCTTGTCGTTTTCTTGAGTTTTTGCTACTATTTGGTTTATGCTACTCTTGCTTGATGTGCTTGATTCTATGTGTGTGAGATACTTTGATCGTTATGTTTGTGAGATACTACGTGTGTGATTGATCATACTATGCTTCATGCTATGCTTAATGCTTATCCCTATCATTATCTTGTATGATCATTCACTTGTGTTTTTGGTGATGCGTGCCTACTATTCCATTCATATCATTTTGCGCGCTCCACCAAGTTGTATGTGACATGGAAGAGTGACCCATGATGCGAATCGATTGTGCATTTGCATTCAAACGCAAATTTTTAATAATGCACAAATTTAGGGGGAGCTCTTGCTTATCACATACTTCTCAAAGCGATGATGTATTTCATTCATTTAATCATTTGTCGAATCTTTGATCTATATGTTGTCATCAATTACCAAAAAGGGGGAGATTGAAAGCACATTTGCTCCCTTGGTGGTTTTGGTAATTCATATCAACATATATCTCATTGAACTAATGTCCATTCAAGATAACGATTTCAGGATGTTCAATGATTGGCATGGCAAGGACTAGAGATGTGGACCCCTCAAAATGCTAAGGACATGGATTGCAAAAGCTCAAGACTCTACATTTTTTGTTAAGTGGTCCAAGATCACATTGAGTCGATAGGAAAGCCAATACTATTAAAAGGGGGTGAGGTGTTTCTTAATGGTCTTTTTGCTCAAGTGTCTAGTGACAGTACTCCAAAACCCTCAACCACTTTCTCCATCCAAATATGCCCAAAACCTACATTCCAACTCGGCCCCACCGAAATTTCCTATCCGGAGCCACCGAGTTCATCTGGACTTAGCCACTGCCAAAACCCTAACAAATCGGATCCACCCATATGGATCTCGGTCTCACCGAGATGGCCTTGCCAACTCTCTGTAATCGGTTGCAATTACTTCGGTCCCACCGAGTTTTGCAAATCGGTCGCACCGAGATGGCTTGCCAACTCTCTGTTACCTTATTGCTTCACTTCGGTCCCACCGAGTTGATGCAATCGGTGCCACCGAGACGAGGTTTGCCCTAACCATTGCACATCGGCCCATCCGAGTTGTTCCAGTCGGTCCCACAGAGATTCCTAACGTTCATATCTTTTACACAGTTTGGTGCTACCGAGATTTCTGATCGGTGCCACCGAGTTGGGTCAAAAGTGTGTAACGGTTGGATTTTGTGTGGAGGCTATATATACCCCTCCACCACTTCTTACTCAGTAAGGAGAGCCATCAGAACGTGCCTACACTTCCACCATACATTTTCTGAGAGAGAACCACCTACTCATGTGTTGAGATCAAGACATTCCAATCCAACCATTTGAACCTTGATTTCTAGCCTTTCCCAAGTTGCTTTCCACTCAAATCCTTCTTCCACCATAGCCAAATCTGTGAGGAGTTGTTTGAGTGTTGGGGAGACTATCATTTGAAGCACAAGAGCAAGGAGTTCATCAACAACACACTGTCTATTACCTTTTGGAGAGTGGTGTCTCCTAGATTGGTTAGGTGTCACTTGGGAGCCTCCGACATGATGTGGAGTTGAACCAAGGAGTTTGTAAGGGCAAGGAGATCACCTACTTCGTGAAGATCTACCCCGAGTGAGGCTAGTCCTTCGTGGACGTAAGCCATGGTGGAATAGACAAGGTTGCTTCTTCGTGGACCCTTCGTGGGTGGAGCCCTCCGTGGACTCGCGTAGCCGTTACCCTCCGTGGGTTGAAGTCTCCATCAACATGGACGTACGATAGCACCACCTATCGAAACCACGCCAAAAACCACCGTGTATTCATTGCGTTTGAAATTTCCGCTGCTACACTCTTAGAATTGCATGTGTAGGGTGATACTTGACTTGTATACTTGCTAAAATCTGCCTACAACTAAAATTGGGAAAAGGTTAGGTTTTTATTTGGTCAAGTAGTCTAATCACCCCCCTCTAGACATACTTTCGATCCTACAAATGTGTTTTTCACATGTTTCATGATGCTCTCTTCGTGTTTAAATTACTATCTTTCATATGAGCATCATTGAAATCTCAAGCCTATCTTAATGGCTATAAAGAAAGAGCTTGTTGGGAGACAACCCAATAAATTTTTATTCTATTCTTGGGTGTTTACACAATTATAGCTTCTGTTATGATTGTATTTTTATGTTTTAATTAGTGTTTGTGCCAAGTAATGCCTTTGGGATGATTTGGAAGATAGTATAATTGATGCTGTTTGAAAACAAAAACTTTTGCGTCCAGTGCTGTAATTTTGGTTTTTTTCTGGAGCATCAGAACCTTCTGAATTTTTTACACAATATTTTTTTTGCGGGGAATTTTTTTTACACAATATTGATACATGAATTTCCCACGTTGTCCTAATTTTTCAGAATTTTTGGAGTTACAGAAGTATGACGTTAATTCAGATCTTTACAGACTGTTCTGTTTTAGACAGATTCTGTTTTTTGTTGCATAGTTTGCTTATTTTGATGAATCTATGGATCGTATCGGGGGGTATGAGTCATGGAGAAGTTGGAGTACGGTAGCATTATGCCAATATTAAATATGAATCAATTTACAACAGTACCTAAATTTTAAGATTTGTTTGTTATACTAACGGATCTCACGAAGTTTCTGTTGAGTTTTGTGTGCTGAAGTTTTCAAGTTTTGGGTGAGACTTCGATGGATAAAGAAATAAGGAGAGGCAAGAGCCTAAGCTTGGGGATGCCCAAGGCACCCCAAGGTAATATTCTAGGAAGACTCAAACGTCTAAGCTTGGGGATGCCCCAGAAGGCATCCCGTCTTTCGTCTACAATCTATCGGCAACTCACTTGGAGCTATATTTTTATTCGTCACAAGATATGTGTTTTACTTGGAGCATCTTGTGATATAGTTTGTTTGCTTTTTAGTTTGTCAGAACCATCTTTACTGAACACACCTTTTTGAGAGGGGCACACATTATTCGTGATTTTTTAGCATACTCTATGTGCTTCACTTATATCTTTTGAGCTAGGCAGTTGCTCTAGTGCTTCACTTATATCTTTTAGAGCACGGCGGTGGTTATATTTGAAAGAAATAGTTGCACTCTCATGCTTCACTTATATCTTTTTGAGAGTCTAATGAATAGCAATGGTAATATGCACGGGTTATGAATTTGGTCCTAATATGATATGTATTCAAGAGGGATATAATAAAAACTTTCATGTAGATCACTGAATATGATAAGTTTGATTCCTTGCAATAGTTTTGCGATATTAAGATGGTAATATGTGGGAGGTATTAGTAGATTATTGTGGTTTAGTAAGAATATTGGTGTTAAGGTTTCTGATTCCTGAAGCATGCACGTATGATCTGTCGTTATGCTAAGAAGTTGGAGCATGATTTATTGTCGATTGTGTACCTTATGAGTGGCGGTCGGGGACGAGCGATGGACCTTGTCCTACCAATCTATCCCTCTAGGGGCATGCGTAGTAGTACTTTGCTTCGAGGGCTAATAAACTTTCGCAATAAGTATGTGAGTTCTTTATGACTAATGTGAGTCCATGGATTATACGCACTCTCACCCTTCCGCAATTTGCTAGCCTCTTCGGTATCGTGCATTGCCCTTTATCACATCGAGAGTTGGTGCAAACTTCACCGGTGCATCCAAATCCCGTGATATGATACTCTCTATAACACATAAGCCTCTTTATATCTTCCTCAAAACAGCCACCATACCTACCTATCATGGCATTTCCATAGCCATTCCGAGATATATTGCCATGCAACTTCCACCATTCCATTTTTATGACACACATCGTCATTGTCATATTGCTTTGCATGATCATATAGCTGACATAGTATTTATGGCACAGCCACCGTTCATCATTTTTATACATGTTACCCTAGCATCATTGCACATCCCGGTACACTGCCAGAGGCATTCATATAGAGTCATATTTTTGTTCTAGTATCGAGTTGTAATATTGAGTTGTAAGTAAATAAAAGTGTGATGATCATCATTATTAGAGCATTGTCCCAGTGAGGAAAGGATGATGGAGACCATGATTCCTCCACAAGTTAGAATGAGACTCCGGACGAAAAAAAAGAGGCCAAAAAGAGCCCAAGAAAAAAATGAGAGAAAAAGAGAGAAGGGGCAATGTTACTATCCTTTTTCCACACTTGTGCTTCAGAGCAGCACCATGTTTTTCATATAGAGAGTCTCCTATTTTGTCACTTTCATATACTAGTGGGAATTTTTCATTATAGAACTTGGCTTGTATATTCCGATGACGGGCTTCCTCAAATGCCCGAGGTCTTCATGAGCAAGCAAGTTGGATGCACACCCACTTAGTTTTCATGTTGAGCTTTCATACACTTATAGCTCTTAGTGCATCCGTTGCATGGCAATCCCTACTCGTCGCATTGACATCAATTGATGGTTATCTCCATGGCCCGTTGATTAGCCTCGTCGATGTGAGACTATCTTCTTATTTTTTACTTCTCTTATTTATATCTACCACCACACTCTATTCCACCCATAGTGCTATATCCATGGCTTGCGCTCATGTATTGCGTGGGAGTTGAAAAAGCTGAAGCGCGTTAAAAAGTATGAACCAATTTCTCAGCTTGTCATCGGGGTAGTGCATGATAAATACTTTGTGTTAAGAAGATGGAGCATGACAGGATTATGTGATTTTGTAGGGATAACGTTCTTTAGCATTTTTATTTTGAAAAACATGATTGTTTATTAGTATGCCTGAGTATTGATGTCTTTATATCAAATTATAGACTATTGCTTTGAATCATTCGAATCTTATTATTCATACTGTAAGAGAGAGATTACATGATGAAACATGATAGGTAGCATTCCACATCAAAAATTCTGTTTTTATCATTTACCTACTCGAGGACGAGCAGGAATTAAGCTTGGGGATGCTTGATACATCTCCAACGTATCTATAATTTTTTATTGTTCCATGCTATTATAGTATCAATCTTGGATGTTTCATATGCAATTATATGCCATTATATATCATTTTTTGGGACTAACCTATTAACCCAGTGCCCAGTGCCAGTTACTGTTTTGTGCTTGTTTTTGCCTTTTCAGAAAATCATTATCAAAAAGTGTCCAAACGAGAAAAAAACTTTGGATTAATTTTTACTGGACCAGAAGAGACCCAGGCGGCAAGCCTGGACGGCACGCCCAGGGGGGTAGGGCGTGCCCCCAGGCTTGTGGGCCCCTCGTGGCACCTCTTGACCTAATTCCAACGCTACAAATTCCCAAATATTCCAAAACCACCAGAGAGCCAGAAGAGAAAACCTTTCCGCCGCCGCAAGCCTCTGTTCTTCCATGATCCCATCTGGAGGCCTTCTCCGGTAATCTGCTGGAGGGGGAATCGATCACGGAGGACTTCTTCATCAACCTTGCTTCCCTTCCGATGATGTGTGAGTAGTTTACCACAGACCTACGTGTTCATAGCTAGTAGCTAGATGGCTTATTCTCTCTCTTTGATCTTCAATACCATGTTCTCCTCGATGTTCTTGGAGTTCTATCCGATGTAATCTTCTTTTGTGGTGTGTTTGTTGGGATCCAATGAATTGTGAGTTTATGATGAGATTATTCATGAGAAATATTTGAGTCTTCTCTGAACTCTTTTATGCATGATTATTATAGCTTTGTATTTCTCTCCGATCTATCAATTTGGTTTGGCCTACTAGATTGATTTGTCTTGCAATGGGAGAGGTGCTTTGTGATGGGTTCAATCTTGCGGTGCTCAATCCCAGTGACAGAAGGGGACATGACACATATTTGTATTGTTTCCATTAAGGATAAAAAGATGGGGTTTAATCATATTTCTAGAGTTTACTTTGTCAACATCATGTCATCTTGCTTAAGGCGTTACTCTGTTTCATACTTAATACCCTAGATGCATGCTGGATAGCGGTCGATGGGTGGAGTAATAGTAGTAGATGCAGGCAGGAGTCGGTCTACTTGTCTCAGATGTGATGCCTATATACATGATCATTGCCATGAATCCATCATAATTATTTTCTTTTCTATCAATTGCCCAACAGTAATTTGTCTATCCATCGTATGCTATGTGTTCGAGAGAGAAGACTCTAATGAAAACTATGGCCCCCGGGTCTACTTTATCATATATAAAAACCCTAAAAATACCTCGCTGCAATTTATTTACTTTTATTTTAATTAGTATTTTAGTTTATCTATTTATCTCTATAAGATTTAATCCATGCAAATAACCGCTAAGAGGATTGACAACCCTCTTATTTGCGTTGGGTGCAAGTGTTTGCTCTTTTGTGTGCAGGTGCGCTTAATGGAATTTTGCTTGGTTCTCCTACTGGATTGATAACCTTGGTTCTTAACTGAGGGAAATACTTATCTCTACTGTACTGCATCATCCTCTCCTCTTCGGGGAAATACCAACACAGACTACAAGTAGCAGGCAGTGCAAAGCAGGCTGTTAATGAACTGAAAGCAGAATTGGAGAACATGAATTGTGGCGTGCATGGATGCAATGTGGTCAAACGATGGCTACCATCAGTCGTTAAGTGTGTGACCCTACGGGTTCAAGAGCATGCAGACATGACCAAGACACATCTCCGATCAATAATCAATAGCGGGACCTGGATGCCCATACTAAATACATGTGTGGATAATAGACAAATACTATGTCCCTAGTATGCCTCTACTAGACTAGCTCCTTGATCAAAAGATGGTCAAGGTTTCCTGACCATGGACATGAGTTGTCATTTGATAACGGGATCACATCATTAGGAGAATGATGTGATGGACTTGACCCAACCGTAAGCATAGCATATGATCGTTCAGTTTAATGCTATTGCTTTCACTATGTCAAATACACGTTCCTCTGACCATGAGATCATGCAACTCCCGGATACCGTAGGAATACTTTGGGTGTATCAAACGTCACAACGTAACTGGGTGATTATAAAGGTGCACTACAGGTATCTCCGAAAGTGTTTGTTGAGTTGGCATGGATCAAGATTGGGATTTGTCACTCCGACTATCGGAGAGGTATCTCTGGGCCCTCTCGGTAATACAGCATCACAGAAGCCTTGCAAGCACCGTGACTAAAGAGTTAGTTGCAAGATGATGTATTACGGAACGAGTAAAGAGATTTTCCGGTAACGAGATTGAACTAGGTATTGGATACCGACGATCGAATCTCGGGCAAGTAACATACCGCCAGACAAAGGGAACAACGTATGTTGACATATGAGGTTCACCGATAAAGATCTTCGTGGAATGTGTAGGAACCAATATGAGCATCCAGGTCCCGCTGTTGGTTATTGACCGGAGAGTCGTCTCGGTCATGTCTACATCATTCCCGAACCCGTAGGGTCCACACACTTAAGGTTCGATGACGATTTAGTATTATATGAGTTTTGTGATTGGTGGCCGAAGTTTGTTCGGAGTCCCGGATGAGATCACGGACATGACGAGGAGTCTCGAAATGGTCGAGAGGTAAAGATTCATATATTGGAAGGCTATATTCGGACGTCGGAAAGGTTCCGAGTGATTCGGGTATTTTTCGGAGTACCGGGGAGTTACGGGAATTCACCGGGAGAAGTAATGGGCCTTATTGGGCCATACGGGAAAAGGAGAGGCAGGCCACATGAGGAGGCGCGCGCCCCCCCTTGCCCAAACCGAATTGGACTAGGGGAGGGGGCGCAGCCCCCTCTTTCCTTTCCCTCTCCCTTCCCCCTTTCCTACTCCGTATGGGAGGTGGAATCCTACTAGGACTAAGGAGTACTAATAGGACTCCCCACACTTGGCGCACCCCTAGGGGGCCGGCCTCCTCCCACTCATCCTTTATATACGGGGGCAAGGGGGCACCCCACTAGACAAAATTGTCCCATAGCCGTGTGCGGTGCCCCGATCTCCGTTTTCCACCTCGGTCATATTTTCGGAGAGCTTAGGCGAAGCCCTACCGGAATCACTTCACCATCACCGTCGCCACGTCGTCGTGCTGACGGAACTCATCTACTTCCTCGACGTCTTGCTGGATCAAGAAGGCGAGGAACGTCACCGAGCTGCACGTGTGTAGAACTCGGAGGTGCCGTACGTTCGGTACTCAATCGGTGGAGCTCGAAGAATTGTTCGACTACATCAACCGCGTTGTGAGACACTTCCGCTAACGGTCTACGAGGGTACGTAGACACACTCTCCCCTCTCATAGCGATGCATCTCCATGGATAGATCTTGCGTGAGCGTAGGAAATTTTTTGAATTTCATGCTCCGTTCCCCAATAGTGGCATCCGAGCCAGGTCTATGCGTAGATGTGATTTGCACGAGTAGAACACAAGTGAGTTGTGGGCGTGGGTGTATACATATTGCTTGCCGTTACTAGTTGTTACTTGATTCGGCGGTATTGTGAGATGAAGCAGCCCGGACCGACATTACGCATACGCTTACGCGAGACAGGTTTCACCGCTACGTGCACTCGTTGCATAAAGGTGACTGGCGGGTGTCTGTCTCTCTCACTTTAGTTGAATCGGTTTCAATGAAGAGGGTTCTTTTAGAAGATCAAAAAGCAATCACTACACCACGTTGTGGTTTTGCATAGGTAAGAACGGTTCTTGCAAACCCGTAGCAGCCACGTAAAACTTGCAACAACAAAGTAGAGGACGTCTAACTTGTTTTTGCAAGGTATGCTGGTGATGTGATATGGCCAAGACATGATGTGATATAAGTTGTTGTATGAGATGATCATGTTTTGTAAATTATCAGGCAACCGGCAGGAGCCTTATGGTTGTCTCTTTATTGTATGCAATGCCAACGCTATGTAATTGCTTTACTTTACCGCTATGAGTTAGCAGTAGTAGTAGTAGTAATAGCAACAATTGGCGAGACGACCACGACGCTATGATGGAGATCAAGGTGTCACGACGCTACGATGGAGATCAAGGTGTCATGACGCTACGATGGAGATCAAGGTGTCAACCCGGTGACGATGGAGATCATGACGGTGCTTTGCTGATGGAGATCAAAAGCACAAGACGATGATGGCCATATCATGTCACATATATTGAATTGCATGTGATGTTAATCCTTTTATGCATCTTATTTTGCTTAGGACGACGGGAGCATTATAAGATGATCCCTTCACTAAATTTCAAGATAAGTGTTCTCCCCTAGTATGCACCGTTGCGAAGGTTCGACGCTTCTAAGCACCACGTGATGATCGGGTGTGATGGATTCTTTCGTTCGCATACAACGGGTGTAAGCCAGTTTTACACACGCAGAATACTTGGGTTAAACTTGACGAGCCTAGCATGTACAGACATGGCCTCGGAACACAAGAGACCGAAAGGTCGAACATGAGTCATATAGTAGATATGATCAACATGAAAGATGTTCACCATTGATAACTAATCCACCTCACGTGATGATCGGACGTGGTTTAGTTGATGTGGATCATGTTACACTTAGACAACTTGAGGGATGTTAATCTAAGTGGGAGTTCTTAACTAATTTGATTAATTGAACTTCAATTTTCATGAACATAGTCTTACTTGTCTTAGCAAATTTATGTTGTAGATCAATAGACCGCGCCGTAGTTCCCCTGTTTTTATTATGTTCCTAGAGAAAACGAAGTTGAAAGTTGATGGAAGCAACTATGCGGACTATGTTCGTGATCTGAGGATTGTCCTCACTACTGCACAGAAGGCTTATGTCCTTAATGCACTGCTCAGTGAAATACCCCTACGGCTTCGTCTGAGGACGTTATGAACGTCTGGCAGACAAGAAAAGATGACTACTCGATAGTTCAGTACGCCATACTTTACGGCTTAGAACCGGAGCTCCAAATATGTTTTGAGCAACACGGAGCATATGAGATGTTCCAAAAGCTGAAAATTTGTTTTTCAAGCTCACACCCGGGTCGAGAGGTATGACACCTTCGACAAGTTCTATAGCTACAAGATGGAGGAGAACAGCTCCGTTAGTGAGCATGTACTCAGAATGTCTGAGTACTTCAAACACTTGAATCAAGTGGGAGTTAGACTTCCGAATAAAGTGGTGATTGATAGAGTTCTCTAGTCACTATCACTAAGCTACTGGATCTTCGTGATGAACTATAAACATGCAAGGGATAGAAGATCCTTAAGCTATTCGCGATGCTACAAGCTGCGGATGTAGAAATCAAAAAGGGAGCATCAAGTGTTGATGGTTAATAAGACCACTAGTTTCAAGAAGGGTAAGGGAAAGAAAAGGGAACTTCAAGAAGAACGGTAAAACAGTTGCCGCTCACGCGAAGAAACCCAAGGCTGAACCAAACCCGAAACTTAGTGCTCCCATTGGAAAGGGAAATGTCACAGGGAGCGGAACTTCCCCAAAGTAATTGGCAGATAATAAGACTGGCAATGTCAACAAAGATATTTGATATACATGTTATTGATATGTACCTTACTAGTACTCGTAGGAGCACCTGGGTATTTGATACTTGTTCAGTTGCTTACAACTTGAAACATGGAGCTTCGGAATAAACGAGGGCTAGCTAAGAACGAGGTGACGATGTGCATTGGAAGTGTCTCCAAGGTTGATGTGATCACCATCGACACGCCCTCTCTACCTTCAGGATTAGTGACGAACCTAAATAATTGTTATTTGGTGCTTGCGTTAAGCATGAACATTATATCTGATAGTGTTTATTGCAAGACGGTTATTCAATTTCAGAGAATAATTGTTATTCTATTTATTTGGATAATATCATTGATGATCATGCACTTAAAATTAAAGGTTTATTGAATCTTGATCGTAGTAATACATATGTTCATAACACGAATGCCAAAAGATAATGATAGTACCACATATTTGTGGCACTGCCGCTTAGGTCATATCAGTGTTAAACACATGAAGAAACTCCATGCAGATGGGTTTTTGGAATCTCTTGATTATGAATCATTTGAGACATGTGAACCGTGCCTTATTGGCAAGATGACTAAAACTCCGTTCTCCGGAACAATGGAGCGAGCAACCAACTTATTGGAAATAATACATACCGATGTATGTGGTCCGATGAGTGTTGAGGCGCGCGGTGGATATCGTTATGTTCTCACGTTCACTGATGATTTGAGTAGATATGGTTATGTCTACTTGATGAAGCATAAATCTGAAACATTTGAAAAGTTCAAAGAATTTCAGAGTGAAGTATAGAACCATCGTAACAAGAAAATAAAGTTCTTACGATCTGATCGTGGAGGAGAATATTTGAGCTACGAGTTTGGCAATCACTTAAGACAATGTGGAATCATTTCACTGCTCACGCCACCTGGAACACCACAGCGTAATGGTGTGTCCGAACATCGTAATCGTACTCTATTGGATATGGTGCGTTCTATGATGTCTCTTACCGATTTGCCACTATCATTTTGGGGTTATGCATTAGAGACAGCTGCATTCACTTTAAACAAGGGCACCGTCTAAATCCGTTGAGATGACACCGTATGAACTATGGTTTGCAAGAAACCTAAGATGTCGTTTCTGAAAGTTTGGGGATGCGATGCCTATGTCAAAAGGCTTCAGCCAGATAAGATCGAACCCAAAGCGGATAAGTGCGTCTTCATAGGATACCCAAAAGAGACCGTTGGGTACACCTTCTACCACGGATCCGAAGGCAAAGTTTTCGTTGCTAAAGAATGGATCCTTTCTAGAGAAGGAGTTTCTCTCGAAAGAAGTGAGTGGGAGGAAAGTAGAACTTGATGAGGTAATTGTACCTCCTCTGGATAGTAGTACGCCACAGAAAGAAATTTCTGTGACATCGACACAGACCAGAGAAGAAGTTAATGATGATGATCATGAAACTTCGGATCAAGTTGTTACTGAACTTCGAAGGTCAACCAGGACACGTTCCGCACCAGAGTGGTACGGAAATCCAGTCTTGGAGGTCATCTTGCTAGACAACGATGAACCTTCGAACTATGAAGAAGCGACGGCAAGCCCGGATTCCGACAAATGGCTTGAGGCCATGAAATCCGAGATTGGATCCATGTATGAGAACAAAGTGTGGACTTTGGTAGACTTGCCCGATGAACAGCGAGCTATTGAAAATAAATGGATCTTTAAGAAGAAGACGGATGCTGATGGTAATATCACCGACTATAAAGCTCGACTTGTTGCTAAAGGTTATCACCAAGTTCAAGGAGTTGACTACGATGAGACTTTCTCACCCGTAGCGATGCTAAAGTCTGTCAGAATTATGTTAGCAATTGCCGCGATGGACGTCAAAACGGCATTCCTTTACGGATTCCTTAAGGAAGAATTGTATATGATACGGCCGGAAGGTTTTGTCGATCCTAAAGGCGCTAACAAAATATGCAAGCTCCAGCAATCCATCTATGGACTGGTGCAAGCATCTCGGAGCTGGAATACTCGCTTTGATGAAGTGATCAAGGCGTTTGGGTTTATACAAGTTTATGGAGAAACTTGTATTTACAAGAAAGTGAGTGGGAGCTCTATAGCATTTCTAATAGTATATGTGGATGACATATTGTTGATTGAAAATGATGTAGAATTTCTGAAAAGCATAAAGAATTGAAAGGAGTTTTTCCATAAAAAACCTGTTTTTGAGTTATCCACAGATTGGGCATCGAGATCTATGGAGATAGATCAAAACGCCTGATAAAAGTTCACACATCTTGATGAGTTTTTTGAAGAAGTTCAAAATAGGATCAAGTCAAAGAAATGAGTTCTTGCCTGGTGTGAAGTGGAGTAAGACTTGAAAATCTAGGTAAAGGTTGTTTTACATGTTAGGCATCAAAATCTATAGAGATAGATTGAGACGCCTCATAGGACTTTCACGAAGCACATACCTTGACAAGATTTTGAAGTAGTTCAAAATGGATCAGTCAAAGAAAGGGTTCTTGCCTGTATTGCAAGGTGTGAGATTGAGTAAGACTCAAAGCCCAACCACGGCAGAAGACAAAGAGAAGATGAGTGTCATCCCCTATGCCTCAGCCATAGGCTCTATTTTGTATGCCATGCTGTGTACTAGACCTGATGTAAGCCTCGCTATTAGCTTGGTGGGAAGGTACCAAAGTGATCCAGGAGTAGATCACTGGACAGCGGTCAAGAATATCCTGAAGTACCTGAAAAGGACTAAGGAAGAATTTCTCGGGAATAGAGGTGATAAAGAGTTCGTCGTAAAGGGTTACGTCGATGCAAGCTTTAAACACCGATCCGGAAGACTATGAGTCTCAGACCGGATACGTAAAGTGGGACAGTCGTTTTTGGAGTAGCTCCAAGCAGAGCGTGGTAGCAGCATCTACATATGACATAGAGATTTGCCAAGAACACACGGATCTGAATATTGCAGACCCGTTGACTAAAACCTCTCTCACAAGCAAAACATGATCAGCCCTAGAACTGATTGGATGTTAATTACATGGAGATGTAAACTAGATTATTGACTCTAGTGCAAGTGGGAGACTGTTGGAAATATGCCCTAGAGGCAATTAATAAAGTGTTTATTATTATCATATTTCTCCGTTCATGATAATGGTTTATTATTCATGCTAGAATTGTATTGACCAGAAACTAAATACATGTGTGGATAATAGACAAATACTATGTCCCTAGTATGCCTCTACTAGACTAGCTCGTTGATCAAAAGATGGTCAAGGTTTCCTGACCATGGACATGAGTTGTCATTTGATAACGGGATCACATCATTAGGAGAATAATGTGATGGACTTGACCCAACCGTTAGCATAGCATATGATCGTTCAGTTTAATGCTATTGCTTTCACTATGTCAAATACACGTTCCTCTGACCATGAGATCATGCAACTCCCGGATACCGTAGGAATACTTTGGGTGTATCAAACGTCACAACGTAACTGGGTGATTATAAAGGTGCACTACAGGTATCTCCGAAAGTGTTTGTTGAGTTGGCATGGATCAAGATTGGGATTTGTCACTCCGACTATCGGAGAGGTATCTCTGGGCCCTCTCGGTAATACAGCATCACAGAAGCCTTGCAAGCACCGTGACTAAAGAGTTAGTTGCAAGATGATGTATTACGGAACGAGTAAAGAGATTTGCCGGTAACGAGATTGAACTAGGTATTGGATACCGACGATCGAATCTCGGGCAAGTAACATACCGCCGGAAAAAGGGAACAACGTATGTTGACATATGAGGTTCACCGATAAAGATCTTCGTGGAATGTGTAGGAACCAATATGAGCATCCAGGTCCCGCTGTTGGTTATTGACCGGAGAGTCGTCTCGGTCATGTCTACATCATTCCCGAACCCGTAGGGTCCGCACACTTAAGGTTCGATGACGATTTAGTATTATATGAGTTATGTGATTGGTGGCCGAAGTTTGTTCGGAGTCCCGGATGAGATCACGGACATGACGAGGAGTCTCGAAATGGTCGAGAGGTAAGATTCATATATTGGAAGGCTATATTCGGACGTCGGAAAGGTTCCGAGTGATTCGGGTATTTTTCGGAGTTCCGGGGAGTTACGGGAATTCACCGGGAGAAGTAATGGGCCTTATTGGGCCATACGGGAAAAGGATAGGCAGGCCACGTGAGGAGGCGCGCGCCCCCCCTTGCCCAAACTGAATTGGACTAGGGGAGGGGGCGCAGCCCCCTCTTTCCTTTCCCTCTCCGTTCCCCCTTTCCTACTCCGTATGGGAGGTGGAATCCTACTAGGACTATGGAGTCCTAGTAGGACTCCCCACACTTGGCGCACCCCTAGGGGGCCGGCCTCCTCCCTCTCATCCTTTATATACGGGGGCAAGGGGGCACCCCACTAGACAAAATTGTCCCATAGCCGTGTGCGGTGCCCCGATTTCCGTTTTCCACCTCGGTCATATTTTCGGAGAGCTTAGGCGAAGCCCTGCCGGAATCACTTCACCATCAGCGTCGCCACGCCGTCGTGCTAACGGAACTCATCTACTTCCTCGACGTCTTGCTGGATCAAGAAGGCGAGGAACGTCACCGAGCTGCACGTGTGTAGAACTCGGAGGTGCCGTACGTTCGGTACTCAATCGGTGGAGCTCGAAGAATTGTTCGACTACATCAACCGCGTTGTGAGACGCTTCCGCTAACGGTCTACGAGGGTACGTAGACACACACTCCCCTCTCGTAGCGATGCATCTCCATGGATAGATCTTGCGTGAGCGTAGGAAATTTTTTGAATTTCATGCTCCGTTCCCCAACACCTTAGTGGGCCGTTCACTAGCTTCCAATGGGCCCCTCAGCCCTCGGTCTGCAGTGGTTTCTTCGAATGGGCTTTCGCAGGAAATTCCAGCATCGCAGGATGCTAATAATGCTTTTGCTTCCATGATCGATAATATGGTTGAGGAAATTTTGACGTGTCAGAAATGTTTTTTGAGTGGTCATTTTGAGAAGAATTTCCCCTTGAATTCTATTTGTTTGGCATGTTCACATTTGGGCCACAAAAGGCGGGATTGCGAAAAGATTGCACGTCAGCAAGGACAGTTTTGGATGCAAAAAAATCCACAGGCTTCTCCGGTTCCCAATACCAGTCTCGAGGCTGCCGCCTCCCTAGTCTCTCCCCAAGCAGAAGACCCTTCGTGCTCCTCTGACACCGACGCCCCGTCTAGTCTCATTACTTCTCCACCAAAAACCCCCTTTGGCAGTCCTCTGGCAACTCCTCCACCACCGTTGCTCTCTCCGGCACCATCAACTGAGCCTATGGAAGTTTTCGCCATTGATCCTCATCGGTATGTGCCTGCGGGCCACCATATCATTGACAGTGGTGCCAATCGCCTGCCCAGGACGTTCGTCACTTCTCCATCTCCGATTGTGCGGTGACATGAGGAATACATGGTGGCTAAGGTCATGCCATTGCCGCTGCTGCAACAGGTGGGGCCGGCTCGGGAAGCATGGTGGATTTCTTGGAGAACTGAGGTGTTCAGGTTCGATCTGCTCAGCCTTGGGTTTGTGGTGTGGGTCTTTTTCGACTTCAGGATGCTGGTGTCAGATTTCCGCTATTGCAACTTCCACCACAGCCATTGGGCAATGATACCTTTGTTCATTTCCTCAAGCATGATGAAGGGGTAGGTTTTAGGGGCACTCATGGCTTTCATGATGGCTGCCTGATGTTTCTGGGTATTCCACTTGATTTGCGCAACACAGAGAACATTCGTGCTGCTATCAACACCTTTGGGAAGTTTCAGCACTGGGTGGAGGATGATCCTTACCTAGTTAGATCTATTGTTTTTGCTTCATTCCCTGAGGATATTCTGGTTCCTCGTGATGTGGTGTTTACTGACTATGCCGCATATGGTGGTGCCAAGGTCTCCTGGACTACACCTTGCTACATCTTTGGTGCTAATTTTGCTGATCAGATGCCTGCAAATGAGGATCAAATGCCGTTGGATGGAAATCCGCACCCTATGCCTGATGATTTCGTGCCGGATGTACATAATTTTGTGCTACCACCTTACCCTGCTTTAGGTTGGAACGATCTTCCTCCGGTGCCGCCACCAATGTCAGATCACGTCGACCCTAATAATTGGGGTCATGGTCACTGGGGTGATGATGATGATGCGCAGCATGACAACCAGCAGAATGTGGATGATCCACCTATCCAAGACCAGGAGTCCATGGTTATCGATTATCCTGTGTAGTAAGACTCTGAAGTTCATATGCCAGTTCCATAGCAGCAGCTTGATGATGTTAATGAGTGTGCAATTGTTCCATACCAGCCACTGATTATTCAGTATGATAGAATTGTTGTTGGTGCTGTTAAGCTTGTCTATGGACCAGTGTTACCACCAGAATTGGCCTGGAGGAGGTCCTTTGAAGCTCTTATGCAATTCTGCCCCACCCAGGAGATTCCACCTCAGTTGCATTCAGTGCACTTGGAGCCAATTGTGTTGTCCAAGCGCAGCTTGGGCCTTAGCTTTTGATGATGTCCAGGTGATGTCCAAGCTTCAATGGAAGGAGGCCCAGTTAGCAAGCCCAATCAAGGCAAGGCCTGTTGCTCGTGCCCTGTTCTCCGAACCTGCTCTGCTTGACACATCGGCTAGTAAGTCTGAATCTGCTGCAGACAGCTTTGTGCAGCTTGATGAGTTGCCTTGTTCTCAGTCCAGGTCTGATGAATCTTTTTCTTTCACGGTGCAATGTGATAAGAAGAGGACCCGTCGTCGCAACACGCTTGCTCCAACTCCTACGGTGGAGACTTCAGTCCATAGGTGCACTAGAGGCTCGGCTAAACGCGACAGTTTTAAACCTGTTTTTCATGAGCTGCAGCAACAGCCTAAGAAGAAGAAGCCAAGATGCAAGCCCATGAGCTCTTCCTTCTCTAAAGATGGTCCGGACGCTACAGGCCCAGTGAATGTGCCACCTCCAACTCCGGTCAAGCAAATCCAGCAGGTTGGCCTAGACCTTGGGATTCCGGCTGAGAATCTTACTATGGAAAGGCTTATGGCCAATCCTGATGATGACAAGGAAACTGCAAGCGATGATTAGATATTCCATGGTCTTTAGGGTCTGGCAAGCCCACAAATTGGCCATGTTATTTTGCTTTGAACTGTTGGCTCTTTATGATCTCTGTAATAACCTAGGCTGTGAACCTCTGTGTTTCTTCTGCCTGTTATGTCTGAAGTACTATTATGTAGCACTTCTTTGCTTTTTTCTATGTGTTGTTTATTATGAGTAACAACAACTACAAGAGCTGGAGTGTGCTCTGCTGGAATGTGAGGGGACTCAATTCCCCTGCTAGAAAACGTGGTGTCAAGAAGAAAATTGAGGAAAGTCAATGTGTAGTGGCTTGCTTTCAAGAGACAAAATGCAGCAACTTTGACATCAGAGATATTAGAGTCTTTTGCCCAAAGCAGTTTGATATTTTTTCTTTTGCACCTTCAGTGGGTGCTTCTGGAGGAATTCTGGTGGTCTGGAACTCTGCTATCCTCTTTGAAATGTTAGTAGATGTTCATTCTTTTGCTATCACCATCCATTTTACTTCAAGACAAAATAATGAGCAATGGACTTTGGTGACTGTCTATGGCCCTTGTCAGGGTGAGCCCAGGGATAACTTTGTCTCCTGGTTATACAATTTAAACATTCCAGTAGATGATAATTTGTTGATCATTGGGGATTTCAATTTCATCAGATCTACTAAGAATAGGAACTTGCCTGGTGGGGATATTAATGATATATTTATCTTCAATGAGATCTTTGGGCACGTTGGCCTTTTGGAACTTCCACTCAAGGGGAGATCATTTACATGGTCAAATATGCAGAATTTCCCTCTGCTGGAGCAGTTGGGCTGTTTTTTCACATCCTCCAACTGGATTACATGTTACCCAATTACTGAAGTCCTTCCTTTGGCCATGACAACCTCAGACCATGTCCCTTGTGTGGTTGTCATTAAAACCACAATGCCCAAGTGCAAGATCTTTAGGTTTGAAAATTATTGGGTTCAGATGGAGGGGTTTTATGAGTGTGTTAAAAAATCCTGGAGCAAACTTCCCACAAAACACACATTTCTGCCATCATTGCTGATAAGTTGAATACTCTTAGACAGGACCTTAAAAAATGGCAGCTAGGCATCTCCAAGCTAAAATTGCTCATAAGCAAGTGCAACAAAGTTGTCATACTGCTTGATAATCTGGAGGAACTTAGGCCTCTCTTTAGGCAGGAATTTATCTTCAGGAAGATTGCCAAACTCCATGTGGAACATCTTTTGCATTTGCAGTTTCTTTACTAGAAGAAGAGATGCACTATCAGGTATATAAAAGTGGGGGAGGAGAATACTAAGTTCTTCCATGCCATGGCCACTGAAAGATTTAGAACGAACTCTATTGCCAGTTTGCAGCAGCCAGATGGAACTGTTATATCTGAGCACTCTCAAATGGAAGGGATGATTTGGTCTGCCTTCAGAGGGAGAATGGGAGTTTCTAGGGGTATCAACATGGGATTTGATTTGAATGTTCTGTTAAATCCTGTGCCTGGTCTGGATGTTCTTACAAAACCATTTACTATTGAGGAAATGGACCAAGTAGTTAGGCACATGCCTGTTGATAAAGCACATGGCCCTGATGGTTTTAATGGTCTTTTTTTCAAAAAGTGCTGGCCCATCATCTACGAGGAATTCTACTCTCTAGCTCAGGACTTTTATGACGAGAAAGCTAAGCTGGAGAATATTAATGGATCTTATATTACTTTGATACCTAAGAAGCTGTCACCTGAAGCTGCTGGAGATTATAGACCTATTTCTTTGATAGGAATGGGTATCAAGTTCCTGTTAAGATTGCTGCAAACAGATTTCAGGAATTGATCATGGACTGCATACATAAAAATTAGTATGGATTTATGAAATCTAGGACCATTCAAGACTGCATTGGATGGACTCTGGAATATTTGCATCAATGTCATCAGTCTAAAAGGCCCATCTTAATTCTCAAACTTGATTTTGAGAAAGCTTTTGATTCCATTGAGCATTCTGCCATCATTGAAATAATGAAGCATAAAGGTTTTAACACCAAATGGATTAACTGGGTTAAGGAACTGTTGTCTACTAGGACATCCTCTGTCCTTCTGAATGGAGTGCCTGGAAAACAATTCTTATGCAAAAAAGGGGTTAGACAGGGTGATCCTATATCCCCCCTCCTCTTTGTTTTGGTTGCTGATCTCTTGCAATCTGTGATTAATGACATGCACCAGAGAGGGGAATTGCAATTGCCTATTCCATGCCATGACAGGTACTACCCAATTGTGCAGTATGCAGATGATACCCTTATCATTGTACCAGTAGATGAACAACAGTTATTGGCCTTGAAGAGAATGCTTCTGGTCTTTTCACAGTCCACTGGTTTGGATGTCAACTATCATAAATCCTCAATGGTGCCCATTTATGTAACTGATACGTCTCCAACGTATCTATAATTTATGAAGTATTCATGCCATGTTTATTATAGTTTTGTATGATTTTGGTGCACTTTTATATGGCTTTTATTTGATTTTTATGGACTAACATATTGACCTAGTGCCCAGTGCCAGTTGTTGTTTTCTGCTTGTTTTTGGTTTTCCAAAAAATCCATATCAAATGAAGTCCAAATACAGCGAAACTTTTTGACAATTTTTCTGGAAGGAAACAGACCCAGGAAGCTTCGGGGGAGCAGCAGAAGACCCACAGGGGCCCCACAAGCCACCAGGGCGCGCCACCCCCCCAGGCGTGCCCTGGTGCCTCGTGGGCCCCCTGTGGCACCTCTTTGCGTGATTCCAATGCTGAAAAATCATATATATTCAGAAACCCCCGAAAGTTAACCTAGATGAGTTTTTACGCTGCCGCAAGCCTCTGTACCTCCATGATCTCATCTACAGCCCTTTTCCGGCACCCTGCCGGAGGGGGGAATCATCACCGGAGGCCATCTTCATCATCCCGGCGGTCTCCATGACGAGGAGGGAGTAGTTCACCCTCGGGGCCGAGGGTATGTACTAGTAGCTATGTGTTTGATCTCTCTCTCTCTCGTGTTCTTGATTTGGCACGATCTTTATGTACCGCAAGCTTTGTTAATATAGTTGGATCATATGGTGTTTCTCCCTCTCTATCTTGTTGTGATGAATTGAGTCTTTCCCTTTGAGGTTTCGTTATTGTCGGATTGAATATTTCAGATTTGAGAACACTTGATGTATGGCTTGCATGTGGATACCCGTGGTGACAATGGGATATTCTATTGGTTCACTTGATATATGTTTTGGTGATCAACTCGCGGATTCCCGTGACCTTGGGGTGATCTAGGCATAGGGGTTGGTTGCACGTTTTCATTATCTTTTCTCCGATAAGAAACTTTGGGGTACTCTTTGAAGTTCTTTGTGTGGATTGAATATTATGAATCTGAAGTTGTTTGATGCATATCGAATAATCAACTCACGGATACTTGTGGTGACATTGGAGTATCTAGGTGACATCAGAGTTGGTTGATGTGTATCATATGGTGTTATTTTAGTACGAACTCTAGGGCCGTTTGTGACACTTATAGGGATGGCTCGATAGATTGATCGGAAAGGATAACTTTGAGGTGGTTTCATACCCTACAACAATTTGTATCTCATGTTCTCCGCGAATAGGAACTTTGGAGTGATTCTTTATCACACGTTGAGGGATTGTTATATGATCCAATTATGTTAGCATTGTTGAGAGATTGCACTAGTGAAAATATGAACCCTACGCCTTGTTTCTAAGCATTGCAATACTGTTTATGCTCACTTTTGTTACTTGCTACCTTGCTGTTTTTTATTGTTCGCACTACAAAAACCTATATCTACTATCCATACTACACTTGTATCACCATCTCTTCGCCGAACTAGTGCACCTATACAATTTACCATTGTATTGGGTGTGTTGGGGACACAAGAGACTCTTTGTTATTTGGTTGCAGGGTTGTTTGAGAGAGACCATCTTCATCCTATGCCTCCCACGGATTGATAAACCTTAGGTCATCCACTTGAGGGAAAATTGCTACTGTCCTACAAAACTCTGCGCTTGGAGGCCCAACACGAGTCTACAAGAATAAGTTATGTAGTAGACATCAAGCTCTTTTCTGGCGCCGTTGCCGGGGAGGTGAGTGCTTGAAGGTATATCTTTAGATCTTGCAATCGAATCTTTTAGTTTCTTGTTTTACCACTAGTTTGGTTTATAAAAGAAAACTACAAAAAAAAATGGAATTGAGGTTGCCTCATATTATTCATCTTTATAATGTCTTTCTTGAAAATGATGGAGCGGAAAATTGTGCTCAATTGATAGAAGAAGAATTCAATAAAATGTTTGGCATAAAGTCTTTGAATGATGAGCATGATTGCAATGTTTTTAGTATGAATTCTATGAGTATCCACGATGCTAATGATATGCAAAGCCACAAGCTTGGGGATGCTATGTTTGATGAAGATGATATTTTTAGTCCCCCAAGTTTTGATGAGGAAATTTATTATGATGATTGCATGCCTCCTATCTATTGTGATGACATGTATGCTATAAAGAATAATAATAACCATGAAACTTGTCATCATGATTTTAATTTTCAATTGGATTATGCCAATCAAGTATCACATGATAGCTATTTTGTTGAGTTTGCTCCCACTACTATTCATGAGAATAATTTTGCTTATGTGGAGAGTAATAAAATTTCTATGCTTGTAGATCATGAAAAGAATGATTTGTGTGATGGGTATATTGTTGAATTTCTTCATGATGCTACCGAAAATTACTATGAGAGAGGAACATATGCTTGTAGGCTTCTCAATAATATCAAGTTTCCTCTCTTTATGTTCAAAGTTTTGAAGTTATACTTGTTTTGCCTTCCTATGCTAGTTGATTCTTGCTCCCACAAATTGTTTGCTCACAAAATCCCTATGCATAGGAAGTGGGTTAGGCTTAAATGTGCTAGTCATATGCTTCATGATGCTCCCATTGTGTTTCAATTCTTTACTTTTATGCAAGCATCATTGAAATCATCATGCCTAGCTAAAAAGGCATTAAAGAAAAGCGCTTGTTGGGAGACAACCCAACATTTACCCCTACTGTTTTTTTGTGTTCACATGATTAAGCTACTGTGGTAATCATGTTTTATACGTTTTCTTTCAATAATGTGCCAAGTAAAGCCTTTGGGATAGTGTGGATGATAGTTGACTTGATTCTGTGCAAAAACAGAAACTTTTGCGTCCAGTGCTGGAATTTCTATTCTGTAGTAGAGGGTGAGAAAATTCTGAAATTTTTACAGACTATTGGGTTACAAATTGTTTACGTTTTCCTAATTTTTTAGAATTTTTGGAGGTACAGAAGTATGGGTTTTAAATCGCTCACTACACACTGTTCTGTTTTTGACAGATTCTGTTTTCGGTGCATAGTTTGCTTGTTTTAGTGTTTCCATAGCTTATATTGACTAACATAAATTGTGGAAATTATAGAATACAGTATGCATTATGTGAGAACAATTATGAATCTTGTCTTGACAGTACCTAAGTGGATGATTTATTTTTATCATACTAACATATCTCACAAGTTCCGTTAAGTTTTATGTGATTGAAGTTTTCATGTTTTGGGTGAGATATCGATATGAGGAGAATAAGGAGCGGCAAGACCCTAAGCTTGGGGATGCCCTGGAAGGCATCCCCTCTTTCGTCTTTAACTCTATCGGTAACCTCACTCGGAGCTATTTTTTTATTCATCACATAATATGAGTTTTTCTTGGAGCGTCATTATATTTTGTTGAGATTTGCTTGCTGCTATCAATAATCATTTTTTGTATCTTTTAGTTCAATAAAATGCCAATTATAGCCTTTACCATGCCCAGTTTGCAAGTTTATGTGTTGCTGTTTGAAAACAGAAAGTTTTCTGTTATGTCCAGAATATTCCTGAATAGTAAGAACATGATAAAAATCTGAATTTTTTACACAGTAAGCATGCATGAGTTCTCTGTCACGTGGTAATTTTTCAGAATTTTTGGAGTTAGGGAAGTATGAATTTTAAATCCCCGTTTACAGACTGTTCTGTTTTGGCAGATTGTTGTTATAGTTGCATTGTTTGCATATGTTTGCTTGTTTAATGATTCTATTTGAAGATAGGAGTATTAAATATGCAGAGACATTTAGTATGCAATGGTAAATTATAATTTTAGTGATTTGCTACAGTAGAGAATGTTAAGGTTTTGAGTTGATTTATACTAACTTATGTCACGAGTTCTTGTTGAGTTTTGTGTGGATGAAGTTTTTAAAGATTTTGGAGAAGCCATGATATGAGAGGAATTAAGGAGACACAAGAGCTCAAACTTGGGGATGCCCAAGGCATCCCAAATTAATATTTCAAGAAGTCTCAAGCATCTAAGCTTGGGGATGCCCCGGTAGGCATTCCACCTTTCTTCATCAACAATTATCGGTCAGTTTTGGTTGAGCCTAAGTTTTTGCTTATTCACATGATATGTGCAATTCTTGGAATGTCATTTTATTTGGTTTTCTTTGCTGTTTGAATAAAATACTTAAGATCTGAAAATTTTAAATGAGAGAGAGTCCACACATAGCTACCAATTTACATAACTACTCATTTGATCTTCACTTATATCTTTTTGGAGTAGTTTGTCATTTACTCTTGTGCTTCACTTATATCCTATGAGTAAATTGTGAAAGAATTGAATATCGTAAAGTTGAAATTATATGTGCTTCGTATGCGTGTATCATGTCAAGTAGTAGTTTCACATTTGGGTTAGAAAGTGAAATCTATTGAAGCTTGACAATCACAATATTGGTCATACAAGCAATTCATGAATGATTAGTATAAGGAAGAGAACTTTCATATATAAATATATTATCTTGGAAATATTTTATGATTGTGAATACCCATTAATTATTTTCAAACTTGAGCAAATTAGTTGAAGTTGGACAAGGAAGACAACGTAATGAGTTATGTTTGGGTATATTTGCAAAGAAGTTATATTGTTATCGATCCTCCAACATGTGGTGCTTGCTTAGTGCGACGCCCCCGACTTAATCGTGCACTAATCATACACGCAAGTGTACACGATCAAGCCTAAGGACTCACTTGAAGATATCACAACACAACTCTAAACACAAATAAAAGTCATACAAGCTTTATATTACAAGCCAGGGGCCTCTAGGGCTCGAATACATAAGCTCGATGTCATAAAACCATCAGCGGAAGCATCAGGTATTTGAGTACAGACACAAAGTTAAACAGATAGGTCTTTAAGAAGGCGGGGCAAAATAAAACACAGATCGAAAGGCGCAGGCCTCCTGCCTAGGTGCCTCGTAACTACTCCTGGTCGTCGGAGGGCTCCTCGTAGTAGTAGTATCCGGAGGGGTAGTAGTGGTAGTAGTCGTCGTCTACTGCTGGGGCAGCTGGCTCCTGGGCTCCATCGTCTGGTCGCATCAATCGAGTATGGGAAAAAAGGGGAAGCAAATTAACCGTGAGTACTCATTCAAAGTACTCAGCAAGACTGACATCAGATCTATTCTAAAATATGCAACATTATCAAAGAAAGGCTGTATATGTGGACTTGGCTGCAGAAATGCCAAAATAGAGGGAGAAAGGCCTAGCCTATCGAAGACTAGCATCTTCAGCGGTCTTGCAGCATTAGAAGAGTGCAGATTAGTTCATAAGTATATTAGTAGCAACAAGTATCAACATCGCCCAGAGATCCTTCCTCGACTCCATGCGAGAAAGCAATCCCGGAGCCAATATATTCAACCCATTTCTAGTTGTAGTAGATCGGGATATTCTCCGAGCGTCCTGTTACCGTGGACACGGCTATTCAAATAGATATACTTCCCTGCAGGGGTGCACCAACTTACCCAACACGCTCGATGACTCTGGCCGGACACACTTGCTCAGTCGATGCCCGGCCTCGGACTATCGACACGTCGTAGCCCTACCTAGGTTCAACAGAGAGGCCAGCACGCCGGTCTACATCCTAAGCACTCAGGGGTCTTGGGCCCATGGCCCTTTGCACTCCTGCGCGTTGCGAACGCGGCCGGTGAGCAGTCCTAGCCCCCTTAATACAAGCGCAGGCTTTACCAGACCAACCCGGCGCGCGCCGCTCAACTGCTGACGTCTGAAGAGCTTCGGCTGAAACATACGACGCCGAGTACCCATATTATTCCCACATGCTGGTTAGCGCGATAAGGTCAGAGGCCTACTCAGATTACATATCCTAATCCTTAGTGCATTTGGAGTGCGCGGTAACGAGCAGAGACTCACGATCCTGTGACCCCGTTGCCCCGTCTCATGGACTTACGGCAAAAGCTAAGAATGCCCGGCCGTGCCACGTATTCATCTCTCGGGTACCTCATGGTCAACCCGACAACATATCTCTCGCGGGTATCCCTCGGGGCCGACCCGTCTTTATCTAGTAACAACAGTAATAAAGTGCAAGTAACCGTGTGTCCATAACATCTAGCAGGAATCCGAGGAATCACCCTCGTTGGATGCCTACTCGATGATCCTGTCAAAGTTAATCCGGAGGAATCACCCGCGATGGTATTCACACTTGCGGGGTTACCGACAAAGCTTTATCGGAGGTGGGGAAGGAGGAATCACCCTCGGTATCCCACAACCGACTAGCTGTACTACAGAGGCAACAACAGGAGTGAGATAAGAGGTATCACCCTCGGCACTTGATGGTAGCTCTGCAGAGTCGAGCAACTTAGGGGGTGTGAGGTGTAGTGCTGGTCTCAGCCCGACGATCACATCGATCAGGACACAGGTACTACAGCGGGGCAACTAAAGCAAGGAAGAGGGGCCACAGATGGTTTTCCATCCAACCTATACTAAGAATTTTGGATAACACGCAAGTATCAATAGCAGTTACAAGAAACAAGCTATGCATCAGAATAGGATAAAACAACAGTAGTACTAATTCTAATGCAAGCAGGAGGGAAAGAGAATAGGTGATATAGGCATGTGTCAAGCGGGGTTGCTTGCCTGGAAGCTCTGCGGCAAAGGAAGGATCGTCAGTGGTGTCGTCGGTCTCCTGAGCTGCGTCGGCCTCGGGGACTATCGGAGAAGAAGAGGGGGAAGAAACAATAAATAAAGGCAAATAATGCAACATAGATGCATGGCAAGGCAGTATGCAGTGTTAGTGGTGACCTAATGCAGTGCTACATGTCGCAGACGAAACGGGAAAATATCTGGGATGTTTTCCCGGCGTTTAGGCTGATTTTGGTATACTGAACCGGAGGGGACGGTTCCATGTTTGCATGGTTGTGGGCATGTGACAGATAAACGAAGGGCGTATTCGGGTTCGTCTCATTTTTCTGATCAACTTTCATGTAGAAAGTTTTCCGATCCGAGCTACGGTTAACTTTCTATGATTTTTCAAAGATTTAAACAGTTTTCTGAAATTTCTGGAATTTATTTAATTAAACAATTCGTATTATCTAGAATAGTAGCTGCTGACGTCAGCATGACATCATCATGACGTTAGTGGGTCAACTGAGCTGACCAGAGTCAACCTGACCTGCGGGACCCACCTGTCATAGACAGTGGGTTAACTAAACTAACTAACAGAGTAATTAGCTAGGTGGGGCCCTATGTCAGTGTCACTAACTAATCAGTGGGTTAATTATTTAAGTGCAATTAGTCACTAATTAAAATACTGACACAGGGGACCCACATGGCAGTGTCAGCACTGAACAGTGCGCGCGCGTTGACCGGAGTCAACGCGGTCAAACGAGCGGCGGGGCCCACTGGCAGCGTCTTTGGGTGGGCCCCACACGGCGACACATCGGACGCCGCCGCCGGAATAGCTCCGGCGAGCTCTCCGCGGCAGCTGTCTCGCCGGCGAGGCTCAGATTTGCGCTACGTTGGGTCTCCGGAGCCGCGGTTAGTCGCGTTCGACGCGGCTCGACGTCGCGCGCGCGATGGTGCTACTGGATGGACTCGGGGTTGGCCGGAACATCGCCGGCGACGAGTGGAGGCGGTGGTGGCATTCGGGCGACAGCGAACTCGGCAAAGCAGCGTGCAACGGCTCGAACGAGAGGGGTAGGGGGGCTCTACGCGAGCTTGCGAGCCCGATGGACATCGCTACGCAGTCGTGCGGTCACCGGATCATGGCCGGCGATGAGCTTGGCGGCGATGGGCTCGGCCGCGTCGGGAACGACGACTAGAGGAGGCGTATTGAGGAGGAAACGGAGGGAGGCGGAGCGGAGCTCACCGCAGCGGCTCACGGTGGCCGGTGGTAGCTTAGTAGCGCAGGGGACGGCGGATCGAGGCGGCGGAGCTCCGGTGACCGATGGCGAAGACAAGGTCGATCCCGTCAATGCGGTGGCGTTCGGCTTGCAACGAGAGGCGCAGTCGACGTAGCCGTGGACGGCGGTGACGTCGGGCACGGAGACACGGCGCGGTGTCGACTGTGGCCGCGCTACTGCACGGTCATGGCGGTGGCGGTGTACTGGTGAGGAAGAGAGGAGAGGCGAGCGCGCGAGGAGAGGGATGGAGGAGTGGCGAGCACGACCAGGGGGAGTGGCTGGGGCGCCCATATCCCCTCGCCCACCTGCCTCGTCGCGGTGGCGGCTGGAGACGGCGCGGCGAGCTCCTGACCACGGCGGCGCCGACACGCAGCGCGGGAGGACGACGGGCAGCTGAGAGCAGGTGAGTTGGGTTGGGCCTTGCTACTGTAGCACTGGGCCTTTAGTGCCCAGTGGCTCTTTTTCTTTATTCTTTCTGTTTTCTCTTTTTTTAATAGACAGAAACATAAATGGGGGTTTTAGGGGTACCAAAATATTTTAGAAAAATGTGGGACTAAGCCACATAATTCCCTTGTGATATATGGTACTGCCACAATTATTTTGGAAGACAGAGAATTCATTTGGAATTTTCATAATTGAAATTGCATTTTAAATTGCTGGAATTGCATTGAAATAATTGCTACTGTCCATCTTTGCATATGAGTGATGTTGATTTTCTTAACAATAAATTGTTTTGGAATATTTGCTAAATAATGAACATTTTCCAGCAACTTTTGTGCAACTCCAAATTTCAATTGCATTTGAATTTGAATTCAGTGGCAGAATTTTAAATGAGATATTAATCCAACATGATTATCATTGCAAATCTCAGATGACTTGGCATTAATATGGTGGATCACTGTAGCTCATTACATAGGGGTGTTACAATTCTCCTCCTCTAAAAGAAATTCTCGTCCCGAGAATTCAGGAGGTAGAAGGAAAGAGGTCGGGGTATTCCTCCCGAAGACGATCCTCGCGTTCCCAAGTGGCTTCATCTTCAGTATGATTAGACCACTGCACTTTCAGGAACTTGGTAGTCTTCTGGCGGGTCCGACGTTCAGCTTGATCGAGAATGCGGATCGGATGCTCCTTATAAGATAGATCATCTTGCAAATCAAGCATTTCATGATCCACTGCTCGGTGCGGTGATTCCTTGAAGCAACGGCGGAGTTGCGACACATGGAAGACGTCGTGGATGTGAGAGAATTGCGGCGGCAACTCCAATTTATAAGCCACATGCCCACGTCTGGCGAGAATGCGGAAGGGGCCGATGTAGCGAGGAGCTAACTTGCCCTTGATTCCGAAGCGGTGGGTACCCTTCATCGGAGTGACACGCAGATAAGCTTGCTCACCAGGTTGATAGATCGATCCCAAGTGTTTGTGATCATAATTGCTCTTCTGGCGAGACTGAGCAGCCTTAAGATTTTCCCGCACAATACGGACTTGCTCTTCGGCGTGTTGGATAATATCCAGACCAATGAGCGGTCGTTCCCTAGTTTCTGACCAATTCAGAGGGGTTCGACACTTACGTCCATATAACACTTCGAAGGGGGCCATTTTCAAACTTGCTTGATAGCTATTGTTGTAAGAGAATTCGGCATACGGGAGAGATTCTTCCCACTTCTTGCCAAATGAAATAACACAAGCTCGCAGCATATCTTCAAGCACTTGATTAACTCGTTCAACTTGGCCTTGAGACTGAGGGTGATAAGCTGAACTCCAAGTAATATGAGTTCCCATAGCTTGTTGGAAACTATTCCAGAAGTGTGAGGTGAAGAGGCTGCCACGGTCCGAACTGATCTCCTTCGGAATACCGTGGAGTGATACAATTCTGGAGACATATAAATCCGCTAACTGACTAGCAGTAATCGTCTCCTTGACTGGCAGAAAGTGTGCAACTTTGGAGAGTTGGTCGACGACGACAAGAATAGCATCGTGACCCTTCTGTGACTTGGGAAGGCCAGTAATGAGATCCATTTGTACTTTATCCCATTTCCATAAAGGAATAGGGAGCGGTTGCAGAATTCCAGCAGGCTTCAGCAACATATCGGACAATATCCTGCTTCATTCTAGACCACCAGTACCTTTGGCGGAGATCTCGATACGTCTTGGTGCTACCTGGATGAATAGACAGTGGTGTATCATGTGCCTCCTTCATAACCTTGTCGGTCATAAGCTCAAATCGAGGTACCACAATGCGGTCTTTGAAATATAAAGTTCCATCTTCAGCAAGCGAGAAATCCCTGTACTTTTCAAGGTGAAGATCTCTTTTCATCAGATCAACTTTAGCATCTTTAGCTTGCGCACGCTTAACATCATTCAGAAGATATGGCTGTATTACAAGGGTATTAAGAGAACCCTGTGGAACAATGCAGAGGTTCAGCTGGCGCAATTCTTCATACAAATGAGGTTGAGCTCGCTGAACCATGAGGTTGTTACAATAGGACTTGTGGTTCCAGGAATCGGCCATCACATTAGCCTTACCAGGGGTATAAGAAATACCACAGTCATAGTCCGTAATTGTTTCCAACCATCGCTGTTGGCGGAGATTGAGATCTGGCTGAGTAAATAAGTACTTCAGACTTTGATGATCAATATATATCTCACACCTGTTACCAAGGAGGTAATGTCTCCACAGCTTCAATGCATATATCACTACAGCAAGTTCAAGATCATGCACTGGATAATTCTCTTCATGAGGACGCAACTGTTGCGAGGCATAAGCAATTACTCCTCGTTCTTGCATCAGGACACAGCCTAATCCTTGACGAGAGGCGTCACAATAGATCACAAAATCCTTGCGAGAATCCGGAGGAGCAAGCACGGGAGCGGAGGTGAGCTTGTCCTTGAGGGTCTAGAAACTTTCCTGACATTTATTTGTCCACTCAAACTTAATGCCTTTGTGAAGCAGATTAGTCAGGGGCTTGGCAATCTTTGAGAAGTTCTCGACAAAGCGACGACAATAACTTGCGAGTCCGAGAAAACTTCTGACTTGCTTAACATTCTTCGGAGGAGTCCAGTCAAGAATGGCCTGAACTCGTTCTGGGTTGACAGCAATTCCATCCTTGGAAATCACATGTCCAAGGTAGGTTACTTCAGATAACCAGAATTCGCACTTGGAGTACTGGGCATATAGCTGGTGCTCTCGAAGCTTTTCCAGAACTAGGCGAAGATGTTCAGCATGTTCTTCCTTATTCTTGGAGAATACCAGAATATCATCCAGATATACTACGACGAATTTGTCGAGGTAATCCATGAAGATGTAATTCATTAGATGGGAGAACGTAGCTGGTGCATTTGTTAAGCCGAATGACATGATGGTGTACTCATAAAAGCCATATCGAGCAACAAAGGCAGTCTTGGGAATATCCTCTTCGCGAACACGGATATGATGATAACCCAACCTCAAGTCGAGTTTAGGAAACACTGATGATCCAGCCAGTTGGTCATACAGGTCATTGATCTGAGGAAGCGGCTACTTGTTCTGAATGGTGGCTTGGTTGATAGGCCGGTAATCTTGGACCAATCGGTTCGTACAATCTTTCTTCTTGACAAAGAGAGAAGGTGCTCCCCAGGCAGAGGAACTTGGACGGATGAAACCCTTTTGAAGTGATTTATCGAGTTCCTCCTTAAGCTCGAGAAGTTCATGCGGAGGCATCTTGTAAGGACGCTTCACAATAGGAGTTGTGACTGGTTTTAGGTCGATGACAAACTCGACAGCTCTAACAAGGGGTACTCCTGGAAGTTTGTCGGTGTACTAAAAGTTTGGGTCTTTTAGTACCCCATTCTTGTGCACGGACGGTTGTAGCCATACCAGCGGCAAGGCCTGCCGGAGGACAGCTGGAAACAGATACAAGATTATCAAAAAGGCATTCAAGCCAATAATCAGAAGACAGAAGACTGAAGGCTGGATTCCCGGCAAGGTACTTGCCGGGAAGGCTCGCGAAGGCCCGGCAAGGACTCACACCCGGCAAGATCCCGCCACCCTACCACCGCTCCAGTGCAGAGACCAGCCTGTCGTTTAGGGTTTGTCCTCGTGGATGCGTGTCATGGCACTAACGGCAGATGGGGTTAAGCGGTGCTGATGGGACGGGCTCTTTTTCCGTCCCCAAGAAAGTAAGGGACACTTAAGCGGAGCATTTAATGTGTTTTGTCCTAAGTCGTCAGTGATAAGCATGTAGACACTGTAGCAACTTTACACCTCTTGTACTTGCTGTTCGCCACTGTTGGTGACCCCTTTGACATATAAAAGGAGGCCCAAGGCGAAGCTACAGGGGGAAGAGGAGTTTTCTGGCCCAGTGGCATGCATAGCCGCCCTTCTTGCGTACTGTTCACCAAGAAGCTCTATGCTCTGGCTGACAGATGTGCTCGGGCTGAAGAGGGAAGGAGATTCCCCGGCGAGGATGCTGGCGCAGAAATCGACTCCGAAGGCGAAGACGCCGCCACCTCGACGAAGAAAGGCCGACGGCGTAACAAGAAGCGCAAGGACAAGGCCATGATTGCCGTCGAGGGACCCGGCAACACCAGCACCGCCAAGAAGATCAAGGCTGATGGCCCCGGCAAGGAGGTTGCCGGGTGTGCCTCATGTCAAGCCTTGGCGGCTGCCGACAGGTCGGAGGGCTGCGACAAGCAGTACTGCAAGATCCATCGCACCAAGGGTCACGATCTCCAAAACTGCCGGCAAGTTGAGCAGCTTGTCGAGAAGCAGAAAGCTGAGTATGAAAGGCGAGACAAGGAGAAGGCACAGGATGGTGCTGAGGGGTCTGGCAAGAAACGCAGTGGTCGAGGAGGTCTCCGCGACAAGGCCAAGCAGCAAAAGGAGAGGCCTGCTCGAGGCCGCGACAATGAACAGGGGGGTGACGATGATGACGAAGAGGGCGACGAATCCAGTGAACACGAGTTCCAGAAAGCTACAGAAGCCATGTGCGTTGACGGAGGCGCCTCGTTGCATTCCTCTCACCGCCGACTCAAACAGTGGGCGTGCAAGATTAACGCAATAGAGCCGTCGGTCGATGCCCAGAAACCATTGAAATGGTCCAACACGCCTATCATTTTTGACGCTGAGGATCACCCTGATCGCACAACTGTGGTCGGGTGTTTGCCATTGATGGTTTCACCAACGATCCGCAACCTCAAGGTGACAAAGATGTTAGTTGACGGTGGGGCCGGTTTGAACTTGATCTTGCCTGATGTGATCAAGAAGTTGCAAATTCCTGACGAAGATCTTGAGAAAACGGGCACGTTCCAAGGGATCAACCCTGGAAGGATCCAACCCAAGGGCAAGATCACACTACCAGTAACATTTGGTAGTGAGCTGAACTACAGAACAGAAAAGATCGTCTTCGACATTGCCAAGATTCCATTGCCATATAATGGGATTCTTGGTCGTCCGGCGCTGGCCAAGTTCATGGCGGCATCACACTACGCCTATAATACATTGAAGATGCCCGGGCCGATGAGCGTCATCACTATCAACTCCGACAAGAAGGATGCGCTTATCTGCATCGACCAACTCTACCGGGAGGCAGTCGCAGCACCTGCCGCCAAGGCACTTGCTCCTGCCGCTGAAGCTCCCGAGGGGAAGAAGACCGGCAAGACCTCTAGCACACACTCCGGTAAGCGCACCTCCTCGGAGTGCTGCGCTCCCGTTGAGGATGTGCCGGAGAGCTCCACCGGCAAGAGCAAGAAATCCAAGGCAGCTCCACCAGCAACTAAGAAGGTTCCCGTCAAGGAGGATGGTACGGGAGGAACTTTCACCGTGAGTTCCACCCTCGATGGCAAATAGGAAAGCGCGCTCATTGCCTTCCTGCGGGCGAATGTCGATGTGTTTGCATGGCAACCATCTGACATCCCCGGTGTTCCCAGGGAGGTAATTGAGCACCACCTTGTTGTCTGTCCTCATGCACGGCCCGTCAAGTAGAAAGTTAGGAAGCAAGCTTTGGAGCGGCAAGAATTTATTGCCGAAGAAATCAGGAAGCTGGAAGCGGCAGGTTTGGTCAGAGGAGTGCTCCATCCAACATGGTTGGCCAATCCAGTTGTAGTGCGCAAGGCGAATGGAAAATGGAGGTTGTGTATCGACTATACATATATCAATAAAGCCTGTCCAAAAGATCCTTTTCCCTTGCCGCGCATCGACCAAATTGTGGACTCCACTGCCGGCTGCGATTTGCTGTCGTTTCTTGACGCTTATTCAGGGTATCATCAGATTTTCATGTCAAAAGAAGACGAAGAGAAAACCGCATTTATCACCCCATGTGGCACGTATTGCTTCATAAGCATGCCTTTCGGGTTGAAAAGTGTTGGTTCAACATTTGCGAGAGCGGTCCAGATCGGTTTTGAGCCCCAGCTACATAGAAATATGGAAGCTTATATGGATGACATAGTAGTTAAAACCAAGGACAAGGCAACGCTCATACAAGATTTAGAAGAGACATTTGCGAATCTGCGCAAGATCAATCTGAAGCTCAATCCTAAGAAGTGTGTGTTTGGTGTTCCATCCGGCAAGCTTCTTAGGTTCTTTGTGTCTCAACATGGAATCGAAGCAAATCCCGACAAGATCAAGGCAATTGAGCAGATTGAAGCACCAAGACATGTCAAAGATGTGCGTCGACTTGCCGGCTGCGTTGCTGCTCTAAGCAGGTTCATCTCCAAATCTGCTAAGCGCGCCCTGCCTTTTTTCAAAATCTTGAAGAGGGCAGGTCCAATGAAATGGACTCCGGAAGCGGAGGCAGCGCTGCAGGACTTAAAGAGGTACCTCTCCTCTCCGCCAACACTAGTCGTGCCTAAACCACAAGAGCCGTTGCTGCTATATTTAGCGGCGATGAATCAAGTGCTTAGTGCTGCATTAGTGGCGCAGAGAGAAGTCGACGAAGAAGCAGCGGCAGCGACAAGCCCGTCGAGCGACAAGCTGGGATTCTCCCCGGCAGAGTCTGGTGCCGACAAGGCAGGATCTACGCAATTGAATGAAGCAACGCAGAAAAAGAAGATGGTGCAGCACCCAGTCTATTTTGTCAGCTCCCAGTTGCAGGGGGCTAGGTCAAGATATTCTGGCGTGCAGAAGTTGCTCTTCGGCCTCCTTATGGCCACGAGGAAGCTGCGCCATTATTTCCAGGCACATGAAATCACCATTGTCACTCGCTTCCCGTTGCAGCGGATTTTACGAAATCCAGATGCGACCGGCAGAATTGTGGAGTGGGCGTTGGAACTATCAAGCTTTGGTCTCAAATTTGAAAGAACTTCGACTATTCAGAGCAGACCCTTGGCGGAATTCATTGCAGAATGGACACCGACGCCAGACGAAGAAATTCAAGAGACAACTATCCCCGGCAAGGAAACAAATCGAAAATGGATTATGTACTTTGACGGGGCTTTCACGCTGCAAGGCGCCGGTGCTGGCATGCTGCTTGTCGCACCCACCGGAGAGCACCTCAAGTATGTAATTCAGATGCACTTTCCCCAGGAGAGATCAACAAACAACACTACAGAATATGAAGGGCTGCTTGCCGGTCTCAGGATCGTGGCGGGCCTTGGAATTAAGAAGCTCATCGTCAGAAGTGATTCACAGCTTGTCGTCAGGCAAGTTAACAAGGACTATCAGAGCCCGTTGATGGAAGCACATGTAGATGAAGTGAGAAAGTTGGAGGAGCGTTTTGACGGGTTGCAAACAGAGCATGTTCCTCATGCGGAGAACAATATTGCCGACGACCTGTCAAAACGCGCTGCCCTCAAGTTACCTGTGGAACCAGGAACTTTTGTGCTCCGCTTAACTCAGCCATCCGTAACACCATCGACGAGGCAAGACAACAGAAGGAAGTTGAGTTCTGGCCAGTACTTTCCGGCAGAGCTCCCAGAAGTCGCCGGCAAGGAAGTTGCCGGGAACAACGCTAAGCTTGCCGGGGAGCAACAGGCTCCGGCAGGGCCTCAAGCCCTTGCCGTAGAGACAAACGCTTCCACGGCCGAAGATATGCCTTTGGTCCTTGTTGTCGAGCCACATGCTCCAACATGGGCACAACACATCGTCCAATTCCTTCAAACAGGAGAACTCCCCGAAGAACAGGAAGAAGCGGAGAAAGTAGCCCGTCGGTCTAATATGTACCAGTTTGTGGACAATGTCCTGTACAGAATGAGACCGAACGGTGTGAAATTGAAGTGTATTCCTCGGGAGGATGGACTGGAGCTGTTGGCAGAGATACATGGAGGCATATGTGGCTCCCACATAGGCTCAAGAGCTCTTGTCGGCAAGGCATTCCGGCAAGGTTTCTTTTGGCCCACCACTCTCCAGGATGCAACTGCACTAGTAACCAAGTGTGAAGCGTTCCAGTACCATTCAAAGAAATTACATTAGCCAGCTCAAGCTCTTCAGACAATCCTTCTTTCCTGGCCATTTTCGGTCTGGGGGCTCGACATATTGGGCCCTTTTCCCCGCGCTGCTGGGGGCTTCGAGTACTTGTACGTTGCTATCGACAAGTTCACAAAGTGGCCAGAAGTGGAAGCTGTGAGAAAGGTGATAGCACAATCAGCCATCAAGTTCTTCAAGGGACTAGTGTGCCGTTTTGGTGTGCCAAACAGGATCATCACCGACAATGGCATGCAGTTCACGAGCCACACCTTCATGCAGTACATCCAAGACCTTGGCGGCAAAATCTGTTTTGCTTCTGTTGCTCACCCGAGGAGCAATGGCCAAGCGGAAAGGGCAAATGCTGAAGTGTTGCGAGGTCTCAGGACAAGGACTTTCGACAAGCTACGCAAGTGCGGAAGACGCTGGATTGATGAGCTGCCAGCGGTTCTTTGATCAATCAGAACGACACCAAATCGAGCTACTGGCCAGACACCCTTCTCCCTAGTCTACGGGGTAGAAGCAGTTCTCCCCACAGAACTCATATACGGGTCACCTCGAGTACTCGCTTATGATGAGCTTGAGCAAGAGCAGTTGCGCCAAGATGACGCCACGCTCCTTGAGGAAGATCGTCTTCGGGCTGCTGTGCGAGCTGCACGCTACCAGCAAGCTTTGCGCCGCTATCATAGCCGCAAGGTTCATGCCCGAAGCCTTGAGGAAGGCGACCTTGTTCTTCGGCGCGTTCAGTCGGCCAAGAATTCTAACAAGTTGACGCCGAAGTGGGAAGGCCCTTATCGGGTAGTACGAGTCACCAGGCCCGGCGCAGTCCGCCTGGAGACCGAAGATGGCATTCCAGTGAGCAATTCCTAGAATATCGAACACCTTCGTAACTTCTACCCATAAGGCGCGGTTGCCGGGTCTCCCGGCAACCACCTTTTGTACAAGTTTTGCCGGCAAGGCATATGATCCTTTGTACAAAGCCAGGCGCAGACCCTGTGCATAGTCGAATAAACTTAAGTGTTTTACAATTCTTGTCGATTTTCATGTCAATCTATATGCATGCTTGTCTGAGATATTGTATTACACCTGCTTCCGGTAAGCGTTAATGAACCGCCAAGGTTCCATATCTCTGTTTTCTCTTCTTCTTGAAGGACAGAAGGTTTCCTCGCGTGCAAGTTTGCCGGGGGGGAATGATGGTATGGACACCGACAGGCGACGTTCAAGTTGACATTTTACAATAAGGAGTACAGCAACGAAAAGCTAAGTTGCAAAATTTTTAAGCAAATTTTTATTGTAGACTTATTTTCCTTGAACGATTTCGGCTTTTGTATGGAAAATCTGCACGCGAAGGAACCTTGTCGTGATCGGTTGCGCCCTTACTTTGTTTCGAGTCCGCTCAACAGCTTAAGTGGCTGCACTGAAAACGTCAAGGTATCTTGTCGGTGGCGACACCTCCAGTAGGCTGCTAAGGATCCTTTCCTCAAAGCGCTCGCGGCAAGGGTGCGCGCACCGGCAAGTTTCCGATAAGCGTTGGGCATGTACCATACAAAAAAAGAAATCAGACAAGAGAAATATCATACATTCATCCAAAACATAGCAAGTTATATTACATTGATGGTCACCGCGATTCTAACTTAAGATAAAACTGTCTTTGGCATGGAATGGTGGCGACAAAATGGAGTGGAGCGGCTAGTCCCTGCGCTGGCCTTCGACCCTCTTGACTTGGCTCACTCTGTCGACGATGGGCGCGACAAGCTTTTCGAGTGCCTTGAGGTCTACATCCTCCGGCAAGCTAGCAAGAACGTTGGTGAGGTTGATGCCAGGGTTCTTGTGCACCACTTTGACAAGCACCTTGAGGAGGACGGCCCGGCAGAGTTTGCGGGATTCGTTGGCCAGATGGGTTGCTCGGTCAGACTGGACCAGCTTGAGGGCGTCAACGATGCTCTCGAAGAACATGGTCAGCTTGGCGCTCGAAGACACCCTATCATCAGAAGAGTAGTTGAAGTTTTTCAAGCCCATGGTGGATAGTTCTGCGGCAAGCCTTTCCGCGACGTCTACAAGGCGCTCAGTCCAGATCTTCACACCTTTCTCAAAGTCATTATAAGTGGCGGCGGCGCTGTTGAGCAGGCTCTTCTCACTCTGGAGATCTTTGATCAAAGCCCTCTTGCGAGCTTTGCTGTTCTCAAGGGACTCCTCCAGTGTTGCCAGCTTTAGTTTCAGATCAGCGATGGATTCATTGGCTGAGATGAGCTCCTTGGTCTTGCCGGACATGGCGGTTTGCATCTCCGCCAGGCTGTAGAGAGTTTTCTCTCTGTCGGCTTTGAGCATTGAGATTTCCTTGCCATGGTCCTTGAGATCTGCTTCCAGCCTCTTCACTTTATCGCTCAGCTCGTTCTTGGCGGCCTCTGCAGCTTCGGCGGCGTCGATGGCTCCCTTTAACTTGCCGGCATGGTCTATGGCCAGAACTTCGAGAGTTTCCTTGTGTCTCTGCTCCAGCTCCTGAGTTTGCCACGCGACAAGCTTCTCGATCTCTTCGTCCTTGCCGCGGAGCTTGGCGGCAAGCGCCTCCTCCCGAGCGGCAAGGTCTTCTTCATAAGCATCGAGCCCGACGCGGCGTTCCGTTAAGCGAGCTTCCTCTGCAGCAGCCTGTTGCGCGGCCTCCTCCTGTGCCTTCTAGGCATCGGACTGCTTTAAGAGGAACTCGCTCCAACTTTGATTCAGTTGCTCCCGGCCAGCCGTCAGTTCCTGGAAAGCCTCGGCGTACTAGACTAGCGTCTCCTCGATGCGCTTCTGGAAATCTGCCTCCGCTGCTTCAACAACTGCCGCCCTGGAGTCCAACTTCTCCTTTCGGGTGCGGTGGAGCACCTGGAGCTTTTGAAAGTTGTCCCTCATGGCTTGGAGGAGCTGTTCTTCCCTGGACCCGCTGCTGCTGGCGCATGGCTCGTCGACGATCTTAAGTCCAGCGGCGGCGATAACATCTTCATCAAAAATTTCTCCTTCGGTTGGCACCCCAGTGCTTGCCGTCCCTGGTATGCAGACAAACAGGTTGTCGCCGACCTTAAAGTATCTGCTTGACGGGGGGCGTCGGATGTTGACGGTTGATCCTCGACAATCGCCTCGCCGACAACTGGGGACTCCGCGACCGGTGTAGCGCCAGGCGCTCCTGTGGCAGGAATGCCGTCAGTATGGTCGCTGGTCTCCTTGACGGCCCCCTTAGCAGACCCCTTGGTGGTTTCTTCCTGTGCGGCCTTGGCGGCCTCGTCGGCTGCGACTCTGTCGGCCTCGACAGCAGCGTCCTTGGCGTTCTCCTCGATAACGATATCAACATCTGTTTGCTCCATCGAAGGAGGATCTGAAGACCAAGAAAGGAAACAAGATGAGACCGGGGTTGAAGCTCAAGAAGACAAAAATAAAGAAAGAATGACAAATGCACCAAGGCAAACGACTTACCTGTGTCGAGCTGTTGAGAGGTGGTTTCTCCCTTCCCGGCAACATGGGTTGCCGATGTAGTATTGCCAGTGCCCATGCTTGCCGGCTCCTCTTCAACGCGAATGGGCTCGCCAGTGGAAGCCCTTGCCGAAGGTTCATCTCTGGGCGGCGTGGTTGACGGAGGCGGCACGTCAGAGACGGCCTCCAATGGCTCTCCTTGTTGCCGTTCTTCTCCTACAAGCCCGGTGATGTCAATAGCGAAGATATTCACCCCAACGCTCGCCAGCGGAGAATGAGTAGTGGGCTCACGCTGGGGGCTGCGTTGGGGGCTGCGTTGAGGGCTGGACTCCGGGCTGATGACAATGAGCTCCGGCGCACTTACGGTGCTTGCCGGAGGCTCACCACCCGTGGAAGTCTTCGCCTTCTTTGCCATCCTTTGCACCAATGTTTCCGTATCTCTGTGGGGACAGGCCGAAGCAAAACAAATGAGTTAAGCAAAACCAGGAATTCAGAAGTTGAAAGATGTGGCGAGGACCCTTACTCTTCTCTTTCCGGACTAAAAGCGGAGATGTCAAAGTCATCCTCCGTTGCAGTGTCCGTGCGAGGGGGTGGAGAAGGGGTCCTGGGACGATTGGCTACGGCAGAAGAAGTAGGTTGATGTGATCCTGCAGCTCCAGCTGTTGGTGCTGTCGTATGAGACGCCCCCGCCGCTCCAGTTGTTGCTGCGGTTGTGCGTCTCGTACGTCGCATGGGTTGCTGTTGGGCTCCTTGCCGCTGCGCAGCCTTGCCGGCCGCTCCCTTGCCGGGAACCTCACCACTCGAGGAAGGCTGATGTGTTGGGACGCCAGAGACGGCTTTCCGAAGAACACGTTTCTTCTTCTCTAGAGCTGGGGGCTCCTCGTGCAGCTGCTCCTCGGCTGTGTCTTCGACAGAAGAGCTCCCGGCAACCATGCCACTCTGCTCCCCGGCAGTTTCACCTTGCTCGGCAAGGGCCTCCTCTGACATTATTTCTTCTTCACTGGCTTCCTCTTCCGCGAAGCCAAAGCTGCCGGCCTCCGCGGCTAGAATCGCCTCTTCCGCCCTGCTGGCGATATAAGACACTTCTTCATCAGTGGTGGGGCGGATAAGGGTTGGCTCTTCCCGGATGGCTTTCTCCGACAAGTTATCAAAGAACTCCTGTGCGCGCTCTGCGGATGGCTCGTCCCAAGTTCTGTCGAGGCTGTGAGCATTACACACCGGCATCATGGCGATGATTGAGCTCAAAGCGGAATTGTTGCACAGGGGAATTACGCCAGCCGGCAACGTATATTTCCCGTCAGGCCTAAATAGTTTGTGGCAGAGAGCTGTGTGCTGCAAGACTGTCAAGTTGTTGTTCAGACCAGGGCGCAGCCTCATGATATATGCTGCATTCTGGAACTCCCAGGCTGGTCTCCCTTTGTTCTGCAGAGGGGCGATGCGACGGCAGAGGAAATCTGCGCCAATCATTTCAATTGTGAGCCCGGCAACCCTGAGACGGTGGATCCTGGTAATTGCAATTGTGAGCTTCTCATCTTGAGGATCGAGGCCGCTCCAGTCCTTGCCGCGAACCACTTTCGTTTGTCGGGGCGAACAGAACGGCTGAGGATCTTTCTCCTTAATCCAGTACCACTCGGCCCGCCATTCATCCCACTTCTTACGGTAGAGACCGTCTGGGTATATCTCTATATTCCATGCCCTTGGAGTCCAGGTGATAGAACCAGAAAGGGTGTCTCCTGTTTCGATATGGGGAATGAAATAGTGGCGAAAGAGGGCTGTGCTGGGGACTACTCCGGCGAAATTTTCACAGAGATGAGCAAAGACTGACATGCATGTCACGGCATTCGTCGTGAAATCCAAGAGACGGAAGCCGTATGTGAACATGATGTCGATGAAGAAATCAGAAAACGGAGGGCAGAGCCCGCAGTAAAAGTAAGCGACAAAGAAGGGGAATTTATCTGGACCGCCCTTGACGGAAGCTGGGAGCACGCGAGTAGCAGGGTGAGCCCTCGTCTTCTTCCCCCACATACACATGTACCGATCAATCAAGGCGTGCATGTCAAGTGTCGGGGCGAAGACGGCGTGTTTCTTCCGCATCTCCACCAGATCGGTCTTTTCCGCCTCTGCATCCGAGTCGACGGCTTTCACCGCTTTGCCCTTGCTTGCTTTGGGCGGCATGGCGACTGTGGAAGCGGAGGCCGGGGCTGATGAGGGCGTGGAGGTGGCGGATGAAGGGGAGGGGCTCTGTTCCGAGCTCAAGGAAGAAGGCAACGGCGGCTTTTTCCAGATTGGAAAAGACGAGAGGTAAATGAGCAGTGCCTCTGCAGATTCTCTTTTATGGGAAGGCGCGGGGATGCCTCTTTTACTGCGGCTGTTCCGCGCACGTATCCCACGTCCCGCATTTAATGCGCGTCGTGGGGGAGCACGGTAAATAGGATGATTACGACGGTTAACTCCTGCCACGTGTGCCCGTGCACTGTTTGGGCCTAGCCCAACGACGCCTCGCACCCATGTATGGCCTAAGCCCGGGGGCTCCTGTCGGTGTACTAAAAGTTTGGGTCTTTTAGTACCCCATACTTGTGCACGGACGGTTGTAGCCATACCAGCGGCAAGGCCTGCCGGAGGACAGCTGGAAACAGATACAAGATTATCAAAAAGGCATTCAAGCCAATAATCAGAAGACAGAAGACTGAAGGATGGATTCCCGGCAAGGTACTTGCTGGGAAGGCTCGCGAAGGCCCGGCAAGGACTCGCACCCGGCAAGATCCCGCCACCCTACCACCGCTCCAGCGCGGAGACCAGCCTGTCGTTTAGGGTTTGTCCTCCTGGATGCGTGTCATGGCACTAACGGCAGATGGGGTTAAGCGGTGCTGATGGGACGGGCTCTTTTTCCGTCCCCAAGAAAGTAAGGGACACTTAAGCGGAGCATTTAATGCGTTTTGTCCTAAGTCGTCAGTGATAAGCATGTAGACACTGTAGCAACTTTACACCTCTTGTACTTGCTGTTCGCCACTGTTGGTGACCCCTTTGACATATAAAAGGAGGCCCAAGGCGAAGCTACAGGGGGAAGAGGAGTTTTCTGGCCCAGTGGCATGCATAGCCACCCTTCTTGTGTACTGTTCACCAAGAAGCACTCTGTGTATCTGAGCTTAAAACATCCACAATAAACCAAAGAAGGAGTAGGGTTTTACGCTACTCAGCGGCCCGAACCTGGGTAAAAATCCCCGCGTTGATCGTTGGATCTGCTCTTTGTGTACATCTTTTCCCAGCCGAACCGTAAAAGGGATACAGGCGGTCCCATAGGTGTCGTACGCCGACAAAGTTCTTCCGGGAAGACATCCTAGAAGTCGCGAACGACTGGAATGTTTTCGATCCCCTCAAGAGGTGATGCGTTCAATGCATTCAAGGCATAGATTTGAGCCTCGACACTTTGAACGACATGAGCATGGTAATTTACTAGCTCATCCGATGGGTGCAGAAGGTGTACAACTTTGTGGCACAATTGATCAAGGCGTAGTGAGCCTTCAACCAATCCATTCCCAGAATTAGGTCAATCTTGGAAGACTTCAAAATAATGGGAAAAGCACGAAACTCCAACCCTTCAATATCAATGGTGACATCGGGGCTGAACATAGATGCTTGCCATTGGCCCGCGGGAGTGTTTACCGCTAATGGATGGTGCAACTTTTCATATGTAAAGCCATGCATGAATGCAAATTCTTCTGATATGAAAGAATGCGATGCTCCTGAATCAAATAAAACAAATGCAGGTACTGAATTAACAAGGAGAGTACCCATCACAGTCTCTGGTTGAACCTGAGCTTCAGCCATGTTGACGTGATAAGCCTGCCCACGACCATAAGAGGGTCTGGCATTATAATTGCGAGGCTGGTTAATTCCACAACCATCAGGAGGTAGCACAAGCTGGTTCTGACTCTGAGAACAGTCTCGGGCATGGTGACCAGGATGGCCACACTTGAAACAGAGTCCATTGTCGGGACGCGGAACAGGAGCCCGGGGCATTGGAGCTGTAGGCCTGAACTGCCTCGGAGGTGGAGGAGGCATACGTGGTGCAACATACGATGGCCTCTGAACAGGTACTGCCGGACGGTACATGCTTTGAGGGATCCAGATGCGGCGCTTCTGGGAAGACGAGCCCGAAGATGAGCCCGCTTCACGGGTGCGCTTGAGAGCATCCTTGTTATCCTTGATACCGGTCTCAACCTGAATCGCCTTGTTTACCAGAGTGGCGAAGTCGGCAAAGTCGTGGACTAGGAGTGCCATCTTGATTTCAGGGTTGAGCCCTTCACGGAACTTCTCCTGTCTGCGTGCATCGGTAGCAATGTCCTCTTCAGCATAGCAAGATAATTCCAAAATTCCCGCTGATAGGCTTCCACAGACTTAGTGCCCTGGGTGAGATTGCGGAACTCATGCTTCTTCCGGTCCATAACTCCCTGAGGAATATAACGGGCACGGAAAGCGGTCTTGAATTCCATCCAGGTGATGATAGTTCCAGGAGCTAAGGTTTGCCTGTGAGTGTCCCACCATTGCGCCGCGGGTCCCTTCAGGAAGTAAGATGCGAAGGTGACGTAGCTGGTAGGGTCCACATTCACAGACTCCATCTCGAAAAACATGTCGCGGAGCCAGTCATCCGCATCAAGTGGCTGAACAGAGTTGCGATAGATGGTTGGGTTCAGACGCACAAATTCTTGCAAGGTGATAGCGGCTGGCTGCTGGTTGGCATTGGGACGTGGAAACTGATCCATCAGCCCTTGCATAAACTGACAGTGCACTTCAAACTATTGCATCATGGCTGCCATATAGTCGGGCGGTGGTGGATTGTTGGCACCACGGCCACGACCTGTTGGTCTAACCATCCTGCTAAAATTCAACAGGGGGTAGTTTAGCAACGAGCATACGCAGTAGTATGGAATCATTCATGAAGTAACATGCACAACAAAAGAAAGTGCAATAGATACATCAACATAGTCAACATGACATACAGATCCATACATAGGTTCGGTTACAGGCCAGCGTTACAACAGCATAAGAAAAGCTAGACAACTAGGCGGCACGCAGGCACGCGGTGGAGGGATACAACAATGCGACATGGCGATATGCTACATCAGCGTCGGAGAAAACCATTGAACCTAGGTAACTGCATGTGACGACGACGGGCACCCTCGATATGAGGATCATGTGCTCCGTTGAAAGCACATTTGCTCCCTTGGTGGTTTTGGTAATTCATAACAACATATATCTCATTGAACTAATGTCCATTCAAGATTAAGATTTCAGGATGTTCAATGATTGGCATGGCATGGACCAAAGATGTGGACCCCTCAAATGCTAAGGACAAGGATTGGCAAAAGATCAAGACTCTACATTTTTGGTTTAGTGATCCAAGATCACATTGAGTCCATAGGAAAGCCAATACTATTAAAAGGGGATGAGGTGTTGCTTAATGGTGTTTTTGCTCAAGTGCTTAGTGACAGTACTCCTAAACCCTCAACCACTCTCTCTACCCAAATATGTCCAAAACCTACATTCCAACTCGGCCCCACCGAAATTTCCTATCCGGCCCCACTGAGTTCATCCAAGACTTAGCCACTGCCAAAACCCTAACAAATCGGATCCACCGAAATGGATCTCGGTCTCACCGAGATGGCCTTGCCAACTCTCTGTAATCGTTTGCATTCACTTCGGTCTCACCGAGTTTTACAAATCGGTCTCACCGAGATGGCTTGCCAAGGCTCTGTTGCCTTATTACTTCACTTCGGTCCAACCGAGTTGATGCAATCGGTGCCACCGAGATGAGGTTTGCCCTAAGCCATTGCACTTCGGTCCATCCGAGTTGTTCGTATCGGTCCCACCGAGATTCCTAAAGTTCATATCTTTTACACAGTTCGGTGCTACCGAGATGATTGTTTCGGTGCCACCGAGTTGGGTCAAAAGTGTGTAACGGTTGGATTTTGTGTGGAGGCTATATATACCCCTCCACCACCTCCTTCTCTGCAAGGAGAGCCATCAGAACGTGCCTACACTTCCACCATACATTTTCTGAGAGAGAACCACCTACTCATGTGTTGATATCAAGATATTCCATTCCTACCATTTGAACCTTGATCTCTAGCCTTTCCCATGTTGCTTTCCACTCAAATCCTTCTTCCACCATAGCCAAATCTGTGAGGAGTTGTTTGAGTGCTGGGAAGACTATCATTTGAAGCACAAGAGCAAGGAGTTCATCAACAACACACCGTCTATTACCTTTTGGAGAGTGGTGCCTCCTAGCTTGGTTAGGTGTCACTTGGGAGCCTCCGACATGATGTGGAGTTGAACCAAGAGTTTGTAAGGGCAAGGAGATCGCCTACTTCGTGAAGATCTACCCCGAGTGAGGCTAGTCCTTCGTGGACGTAAGCCATGGTGGAATAGACAAGGTTGCTTCTTCGTGGACCCTTCGTGGGTGGAGCCCTCCATGGACTCGCGCAGCCGTTACCCTTCGTGGGTTGAAGTCTCCATCAACGTGGACGTACGATAGCACCACCTATCGGAACCATGCCAAAAACCACCGTGTCTTCATTGCGTTTGAAATCTCCAATCCCCTCTTTTACATACATATGCAATTGCTTACTTTCCGCTGCTATACTCTTAGAATTGCATGTGTAGGGTGATGCTTGACATATACTATTGCTAAAATCTGCACACAACTAAAATTGGGAAAATGTTAGGTTTTATTTGGTCAAGTAGTCTAATCACCCCCCCCCCCTCTAGACATACTTCCGATCCTACAAGTGGTATCAGAGCTTTGGTCTCCGTAAGCCTTGATTTCCATTGCTTTGGTGATCATAGCCTTGGTTTCACAACCTAGGAGAGTATGGCGTCTAGTGAGGGTAACTATCACCGTAGAGGTCCATATTTTGATGGTACAAACTTTGCTAGTTGGAAACATAAGATGAAAATTCATATTCTTGGTCATAACCCCGCCGTTTGGGCTGTTGTTCGTGTTGGCTTGCAAGGTGACTTCTTTGAGGATGGCAAGGAACCGGATCGTGAAGCAACCCCGGAAGAATTGAAGATGTTGCAATACAATGCTCAAGCTTGTGACATTCTATTCAACGGTTTATGTCCCGAAGAATTCAACAAAATCAGCCGCCTCGAGAATGCAAAAGAAATTTGGGATACTTTGGTTGATATGCATGAGGGTACCGAGTCCGTCAAGGAATCTAAGTTGGATGTGCTTCAAAGTTAACTTGACAAGTTCAAGATGAAGGACGGTGAAGGAGTCGCTGAAATGTACTCTAGGCTTGCTCTCATCACGAATGAGATTGCCGGCTTAGGAAGTGAAGAGATGACCGACAAATTCATCATCAAGAAGATACTTAGAGCTTTGGATGGAAAATATGATACCGTCTGCACATTGATCCAAATGATGCCAAATTACAAAGATCTCAAGCCCATGGAAGTCATTGGAAGGATTGTTGCTCATGAAATGTCACTCAAGGACAAAGAGGAGCTACACAACAAATCAAGTGGTGCTTACAAAGCCTCAACCGATGCTCCAACAACTTCAAGTGACAAGCTAGTATCCAATGAAGAGATTAGCCTAATGGTGAAAAGGTTCAACAAGTTCTACAAGAACAAAGGGAAAGAAAGAAGCTCTAGCTCAAGACACTATGAGAGAAGATTATCAAGTCGTGAGCATAATTGCTACAATTGTGGAAAGCCCGGACACTACTCCAATGAGTGTACGGCTCCCTAACAGAGAAGAGACGAATCACCAAGAGGAAGACATAGAAGAGATGAATCACCTCATAAGGAGAGAAGGAGTAGAGATGATCGTTATGAACGAAGGCACTCTCGAAGAAGCAAGGATTCGGAAAGGAAGGACAAGTCATCCAAGAGCTACACAAGAAGAAGACATCAAGCTCATGTTGGTGAATGGATTTCTGGCTCCGACTCCGACAACCACTCCGAGAGAAGTTATCACTCCAACTCCGACTATAGTCAAGATGAAGGTGTTGCCGGACTTGCTCTTGTGTCATCCAACTCCTATGATCTATTTGACTCACCAAATGAAGGAATTGGAAGATGCTTCATGGCAAAAGGCCCCAAGGTATCACACCCCGAGTATCTTGATTTCAATAGTGATGAAGATAATTTGCTTGGTGATGATGATTTACTTGTTGATAGGGCTAGTAATGTGAGCTATAATGAAAATGCTAGTAATCATGATAGTCAAGAGGAAACGAGTGACAATGCTATGAAGGAGATTGAGCGTCTAACTAAAGAACTAAATGCTCTTAAGTTAGCTCATGAAACAACTCAAGAGGATCATAGAGAACTTCTAAGAACTCATGAGAAGCTACGCTTCGAGAAGCTAAATTTAGAGCAAGAACATGAGTTTCTTAAAGCTATCAATGACGATCTTCGAAAAAAGAGTTCTTCATATCTTGCCAAGCATTTACTCTTGTCTACCTTTATGCCACAAGTTAAACCTAAGCAAACTAGCAACAAGGGTAAAAAGGGTTCTACCTCTAGTAGTAACAATAACAATGCTAAATCCAATGTTGTTGCTTCTAGTAGTTCTATTGATTCCACTAATGATTCTCTTAGCCAAGTTACACTTGAGCAAGAAAATATGCTATTGAAAGGAATTATAGAAAAAGGTGTCTACAAGAGCCTTGCCAGGAGTAAGCAATTTGAGAAAATTGTACGCAAGCAAGGAAGGCACCGGAAGAACCAAGGTGTTGGTTTTGAACGAAAGTTCAATGCCAATGGAGTTGTGTAGGAAGAAGATCAATACCCCAAGACGAAGTTTGTTCCTCAACAAGAGAAGTATGATCCTACTTCCTTCAAGGGAACACAAGCTCAAGAAGATCTTCCACCACAAGACCACAAGCTAAAAGGGAAGGACAAGCTTCAAGAAGAGATTGATTCATTTGAAGAAGCTCCTAAAGCCATGGTCAAGTGGGTTCCCAAGACTTCATCAAGTTCTTCATCAAGTGCGACTACATCTCCAAGGATTCCCATCAAGTTGATGTGGGTCCAAAAGAAGAAGAACTAGAGAGTTCTTGAGGGTGACTCCGCCAACAAGCTTCACTCATATTATTTATGGCAAGAACTTGTGCAACCAACTTCCACATCTTGCACTAGTTCATGGAGTCACAAACCCTCTTGTTGGTAAGACAAGGGACAAGGTATTCAATGCATTCATGGACATCATCATATGTGTATTTCACTCTATGTCTATGGATATCCTTGTATGTTCCTTGTGTGGGACTAACCCATGTAGGTATTGAAAGCACAAAACTCCAAAGGATTGCTCCCAACTCTTGATGGTCTACATCAACATTGAGCATCCACATCTTCAACATCTACATGAAGTCATCATCGACAAAACCCAAGGTTAGTTCATCCCTCTTAGGGGGGATATCACATCTAGGGGGAGCTTTGCTCTAAACAATTGAGCTAAAGCAACTCTAATGGTGTGAACACATTAATGCTTTATGTAAAAGTGGTAATCCCACTTGTGCTTAAACGATGAGTATGACCTATGATCAAATGTTCTCATTTGGCTCCTAAGTCAATATACTCATATATAGATGACCCAGTCATCGCCATTGTTTGATAGATGCTAGAATTGGTTGTGCATGTTTGACACATATTTCATTTGCTATCTTATTGTGTGAGCATGTTGGTTTGCATGTTTTCATCATTCGAGGACATCCATTTGTTGTTTTGATTGTCTTGGTTTTTCTGGCCAAGTGGATGTACAAGAATGCCTAAGTACCTTCTCTAGCTATCTATGCTTTCTTGTCTCAAATTCTATTCTTGCTGCATCACAAAAAATTGAACAAGTCATTTTCGGACCCTCCGGGTGAGGAGCACTCGGAGCCACCAATCTGAAAGGGCTGAACCTCCAAAACCTTCTAAATGATTTCGGCCGAACCAATTCACTCAAACTCGGTCCAACCGAAATCATTTAGATTGATCTAGGTTTTCATCTCGATGCTACCGAATTGAACCATTTCGGCGCCACCGATGTACTAAACTGCGTGCAGTTACACATATCGGTGCCACCAAGTTGTTCAACTCGGCGCCACCGATAGCGTACGGGTATATATCGCGCGGACCGAACGGTTGAAATTTCTCGACCCCACTCGTTCCCGCTCCCCGTCGCTGCCGTCGCCCTCGTCTCCGGACTTCGCCGTCATCTCCAGCGCGCCCTCGCCGCCGGATTCCATCGCCGTCAACGGGAATATCCTCCGCCGTTGCCGCCGTAGAGGATCTCCACCAAGTTAGGGTGAGATTCGATCCCTCTCGTGCTCCCATTTCCGATTCAATGCACGATTGGACTGCCTGAACTCTTGCCACGGATTGAGAACTCTTGTTACAATACAAATTCCATAGATTAGATGCAAGTAAAAATTTTAGGTTTAAGTTTCCGCCGAATGCATCTCGGACCGACCGATTCAAAAATTTCGGTACCACCGATTTGGTCTCTGGCCATAGCACTAGTACGTCTTGGTGCCACCGAGTTGTACGAATCGGTGAGACCGAAAGAAAATCTCAGTGAAACCCTAGCATCTCGGAGCCACCGAAACCCATCTCGGTCTAACCGAAGTGATGTGTAAGGTTGCTGTAGTGTGCTTCGGTATCACCGAGATGATCAACTCGGTCCATCCGAAATGCATGCTGTGTAAACTTGAAACTAAGAGTTGAACTCAATTTTATGAATAATTATCTGCTTTTTGTGATGACTCATCTACTCCGCCTATACCCAACTATTCACAGGGTCTGCTCAGCAAGATGTCAAGTGGCAGTGACAGTCAGAACAGGTCTGAACAACAGGCAGAAATGAGTGAAGGGTCAAGCCCTGCTAAAAGTTTCTATGAGGGAAAGAGGAGCTCTCCGGATCTTCCTAAGGCAGCTACCAGAACGAGGAAGAAGAAAACCTCTGACAGTGAGGATGAAGATTTTGTTGCTAGTGAGGCAGCAACAAAGAAGAAAAGACTTGTGCTTGCTAAGGAGTACATCACCAAACCATCATCTGCCAAAGATAAGACTGCTGTGAGGAAAGTCACTAAGCAGACTGTGCAATACACTCTTGAAGAGCCTAGTAACACTGAGCCAGCTGCAAAGAAGAAGAGAATAAGGAAAACTACTGCCCGTGTGATTGGCCGACCCTCCATGATGATTGATGCGGAGGAAGAAGAGGAGGATGAGCCAGCAGCCACTGCACCCCCTGCAAAAGCTCAGAAGCTCATGTCTGATGCAATCAAGACTGCTGCCCCCTCCAAGTCCAAACCCAAGGCACCTGCACCCAAGAGATCAACCAGGAACATATCAGCTGCTGAGAAGAACAAGGCCCCAGTGCCTGAGTCAAATGTTGATGAAGAGCCTCTAGTGCTCAGAAAGTTGAAGCCTAAGATACCAGAACATGACAATGCACACCTAGTTGCGGAGAACATGATGCTGAGAAAGGATAAAGGACTGCGTTAATGGAGGACATCAGATCCTTATGCCATAAGGAGGAAGACAGCATGTGACTATCGCTTTCACACCCGTGAACAACATGACTTTTATGAGACAGTGTTGCTTGATAAGAAGCCCATAGTTAGTGACATGAGATGGGTGGATTGGAAGTACATTGATGACAATGAGGATTATTTCCCCCACGTCCATGAAAGCTTCAGGATTGCAGGAGTTGACGAGTTTGTTGGAAAGAACTTGACCAAGTGGAATGACGAGATGGTCATGCAGTTCTACTCCACAGCACACTTCTATCCAGATGGCAGAATAGTGTGGATGACTGAAGGTATCAGATACCAGTCAACCATCTCTGAGTGGGCACGTCTTCTTGGTGCACCCAAGGAAGAGGACGATGACATTGATATCTATGCCAAGCTCAAGATGAATCACAACTCCATGGCTAACATGTACACTAAAATTCCTCAGAAGGACCTTGAAACTCATAAGCTTGGATCAGTGAAGCATCTGCTACCAGGACTGGCCACCACGAACACCATATTGCGGTATACTCTGCTACCCAAGTCAGGAGATGACAAAATGATTCGTGGCCACTCCATCAATTTACTGCATTTATTTGATACACCTCAGAAATTCAAGGTGATGAGCCTGATAGCGGAGACTATCAAGAGGACTGTAGCAGATCAGAAGAGATCGTGCGGTTATGGTCCACATATTTAGATATTGATCAATTCCAAGGTTGGATCCAGCACATATCTTCTTGATCGAGAGCATTTGCCACTCCGTCCAGAGTTTGAGGAAAATGTTATAGTGATGGATCCTTTGCATCCCACTTCAGCACAAGCACAAGAGGAAATCCGCAAAGCCAAGGAAGCAAAAGCAGCTCAGGAGGCATCAGCTCCAAATGCTCCAATTGCCAACCTCAAGACACCCAAGGATCAAATGACATATCTGCTTGAAGCCACTCTGAGGATTGAGCGAAGTTTGGCCAACCTCACCCAGACCCAGGCTAGTTTTGAGCGGATTATTGAGACAAAATTTCATGATTTGGATGTCAAGGTGACAGAGATTCAGACTACAGTGGAGCAGCTGCAGAATGATGTTGATGCTGTCAAGGCAGCCCCATCAGATGATAGTGGAGATGACAGACCAACCACAGAGCGTTTCCAGACAGTGCCTAGGGCAGCCAGGTCTGCTGCAGTGCCAGTTGTGGATCCACGGACCATAGTATCTGCACCAGCTGCTACTGCCACAGTGCCACCTCAGGTCTCCACTCCACCAGTCCAGCAGACATCGTCAGAAGCCTTCGCGGATGCTCTCATCTCAACGCCATCTACGCACACCGGAGCTGCCAGCAGGAGATCGCCCTCAGGAGCTTCGGAGGACCATGCTTAGAGTGCCGACTAGTCCTATACATATTCGAGCTTTTTGGTACTTGTTGCCAAAGGGGGAGATTTTGTATAGATCATAGGCTTCGAGAGAGAGTGCTTTGGTCATTTCTGATTCTTTTGCTACTATTCGTTTGATGCAACTTTGTTCGCTTTGTTGTGTGTGCTTGCTACAGTACTTTGATTGTTATGCCTGTGATGATCATACTATGCTTATTGTGATGATCAATGTTTATCTCTTTATCATTATCTTGTATGATCACTCACTTAGGTTGGTGATGTGTGCTTTCTATTTCAATCATATCATTTTGCGCGCTCCACCAAGATGTATGTGACATGGAAGAGTAACCATGAGCCTAATCGATTGTGCATTTGCATTCAAACGCAAATTTTTAATAATGCACAAATTTAGGGGGAGCTCTTGCTTATCACATACTTCTCAAAGCGATGATGTATTTCATTCATTTATTCATTTGTCGAAGCTTTGATCTATATGTTGTCATCAATTACCAAAAAGGGGGGATTGAAAGCACATTTGCTCCCTTGGTGGTTTTGGTAATTCATAACAACATATATCTCATTGAACTAATGTCCATTCAAGATTAAGATTTCAGGATGTTCAATGACTGGCATGGCATGGACCAAAGATGTGGACCCCTCAAAATGCTAAGGACAAGGATTGGCAAAAGATCAAGACTCTACATTTTTGGTTTAGTGATCCAAGATCACATTGAGTCCATAGGAAAGCTAATACTATTAAAAGGGGATGAGGTATTGCTTAATGGTCTTTTTGCTCAAGTGCTTAGTGACAGTACTCCTAAACCCTCAACCACTCTCTCTACCCAAATATGTCCAAAACCTACATTCCAACTCGGCCCCACCGAAATTTCCTATCCGGCCCCACCGAGTTCATCCAAGACTTAGCCACTGCCAAAACCCTAACAAATCGGATCCACCGAAAAGGATCTCGGTCGCACCGAGATGGCCTTGCCAACTCTCTGTAATCGTTTGCATTCACTTTGGTCTCACCGAGTTTTGCAAATCGGTCTCATCGAGATGGCTTGCCAAGTCTCTGTTGCCTTATTGCTTCACTTCGGTCCAACCGAGTTGATGCAATCGGTGCCACCGAGATGAGGTTTGCCCTAAGCCATTGCACTTCGGTCCATCCGAGTTGTTCGTATCGGTCCCACCGAGATTCCTAAAGTTCATATCTTTTACACAGTTCGGTGCTACCGAGATGATTGTTTCGGTGCCACCGAGTTGGGTCAAAAGTGTGTAACGGTTGGATTTTGTGTGGAGGCTATATATACCCCTCCACCACCTCCTTCTCTGCAAGGAGAGCCATCAGAACGTGCCTACACTTCCACCATACATTTTTTGAGAGAGAACCACCTACTCATGTGTTGAGATCAAGATATTCCATTCCTACCATTTGAACCTTGATCTCTAGCCTTTCCCAAGTTGCTTTCCACTCAAATCCTTCTTCCACCATAGCCAAATCTGTGAAGAGTTGTTTGAGTGCTGGGAAGACTATCATTTGAAGCACAAGAGCAAGGAGTTCATCAACAACACACCGTCTATTACCTTTTGGAGAGTGGTGTCTCCTAGATTGGTTAGGTGTCCCTTGGGAGCCTCCGACATGATGTGGAGTTGAACCAAGAGTTTGTAAGGGCAAGGAGATCGCCTACTTCGTGAAGATCTACCCTGAGTGAGGCTAGTCCTTCGTGGACATAAGCCATGGTGGAATAGACAAGGTTGCTTCTTCAAATGATAGTGTGAGAAGCATATAATAACTTGGAAAGGAAAGGTTAAACAGACCAATGGAAAAGAAAAGTGATTATCAGATTAATCAGTCCAAAGGAATGAATTAGTTGTAGACAATCCAGCTCTCCGGGTGAAAGTGATTACGAGAACCTAATGCCAGAGTTAGTAAAATCATTTAACCCGAAAAGAAGAGAGATCAGAGTCCCAGAGTATAGGTGAGGAATAAAAGATCCTAATACCACCCATTGGTGACGTGGGCCCGTAAGCCACACAGCCATGTTAGTAAAATTGTTTTGCAAAGACTAGACTCAACTTCGGCCAAGGAGTTGGAAAGGGGGATCCTACAGGCAGTCGGCTCTGATACCAACTTGTGACGCCCCCGACTTAATCGTGCACTAATCATACACGCAAGTGTACACGATCAAGCCTAAGGACTCACTTGAAGATATCACAACACAACTCTAGACACAAATAAAAGTCATACAAGCTTTATATTACAAGCCAGGGGCCTCGAGGGCTCGAATACATAAGCTCGATGTCATACAAGCATCAGCGGAAGCATCAGGTATCTGAGTATAGACACAAAGTTAAATAGATAGGCCTTTAAGAAGGCGGGGCAAAATAAAACACAGATCGAAAGGCGCAGGCCTCTTGCCTGGGTGCCTCCTAACTACTCATGGTCGTCGGAGGGCTCCTCGTAGTAGTAGTATCCGGAGGGGTAGTAGTGGTAGTAGTCGTCGTCGACTGCTGGGGCAGCTGGCTCCTGGGCTCCATCGTCTGGTCGCCTCAATCGAGTATGGGAAAAAAGGGGAAGCAAAGCAACCGTGAGTACTCATCCAAAGTACTCAGCAAGACTGACATCAGATCTATTCCAAAATATGCAACATTATCAAAGAAAGGCTGTATATGTGGACTTGGCTGCAGAAATGCCAAAATAGAGGGAGAAAGGCCTAGCCTATCGAAGACTAGCATCTTCAGCGGTCTTGCAGCATTAGAAGAGTGCAGATTAGTTCATAAGTATAGTAGTAGCAACAAGTATCAACATCGCCCAGAGATCCTTCCTCGACTCCCTGCGAGAAAGCAATCCCGGAGCCAATATATTCAACCCATTTCTAGTTGTAGTAGATCGGGATATTCTCCGAGCGTCCTGTTACCGTGGACACGGCTATTCGAATAGATATACTTCCCTGCAGGGGTGCACCAACTAACCCAACACGCTTGATGACTCTGGCCGGACACACTTGCTCAGTCGATGCCCGGCCTCGGACTATCGACACGTCGTAGCCCTACCTAGGTTCAACAGAGAGGCCAGCACGCCGGTCTACATCCTAAGCACTCAGGGGTCTTGGGCCCATCGCCCTTTGCACTCCTGCGCGTTGCGAACGCGGCCGGTGAGCAGTCCTAGCCCCCTTAATACAAGCGCAGGCTTTACCAGACCAACCCGGCACGCGCCGCTCAACTGCTGACGTCTGAAGAGCTTCGGCTGATACACACAACGCCGAGTACCCATATTATTCCCACGTGCTGGTTAGCGTGATAAGGCCAGAGGCCTACTCAGATTACATATCCTAACCCTTAGTGCATTTGGAGCGCGCGGTAACGAGCAGAGACTCACGATCATGTGACCCCGTCGCCCCGTCTCGTGGACTTACGGCAAGGGCTAAGATTGCCCGGCCGTGCCACGTATTCATCTCTCGGGTACCCTCATGGTCAACCCGACAACATATCTCTCACGGGTACCCCTCGGGGCCGACCCGTCTTTATCCAGTAACAGCAGTAATAAAGTGCAAGTAACCGTGTGTCCATAACATCTAGCAGGAATCCGAGGAATCACCCTCGCTGGATGCCTACTCGATGATCCCGTCAAAGTGAATCTGGAGGAATCACCCTCGATGGTATTCACACTTGCGGGGTTATCGACAAAGCTTTATCGGAGGTGGGGATGGAGGAATCACCCTCGGTATCCCACAACCGACTAGCTGTACTACAGAGACAACATCAGAAGTGAGATAAGATGTATAACCCTCGGCACTCGATGGTAGCTCTACAGAGTCGAGCAACTTAGGGGGTGTGAGGTGTAGTGCTGGTCTCAGCCCGACGATCACATCGATCGGGACACAGGTACTACAACGGGGCAACTAAAGCAAGGAAGAGGGGCCACAGATGGTTTTCCATCCAACCTATACTAAGCATTTTGGATAACAGGCAGGTATCAATAGCAGTTACAAGAAACAGGCTATGCATCAGAATAGGATAAAATAACAGCAGTAGCAAATTCTAATGCAAGCAGGAGGGAGAGAGAATAGGTGATATAGGCATGCGTCAAGGGGGGTTACTTGCCTAGAAGCTCTACGACAAAGGAAGGATCGTCAGTGATGTCGTCGGTCTCCTGAGCTGCGTCGGCATCGGGGGCTATCGGAGAAGAAGAGGGGGAAGAAACAATAAATAAAGGCAAATAATGCAACACAGATGCATGGCAAGGCAGTATGCAGTGTTAGTGGTGACCTAATGCAGTGCTACATGTCGCAGACGAAACGGGAAAATATCGGGGATATTTTCCCGAAGTTTAGGCTGATTTTGGTATACTGAACCGGAGGGGACAGTTCCATGTTTGCATGGTTGTGGGCATGTGACAGACAAACGGAGGGCGTATTCGGGTTCGTCTCGTTTTTCTGATCAACTTTCATGTAGAAAGTTTTCCGATCCGAGCTACGGTTAATTTTCTATGATTTTTCAAAGATTTAAACTGTTTTATGAAATTTCTGGAATTTATTTAATTAAACAATTCGTATTATCCAGAATAGTAGCTGCTGACGTCAACATGACGTCAGTGGGTCAACTGAGCTGACCAGAGTCAACCTGACCTGCGGGACCCACCTGTCATAGACAGTGGGTTAACTAAACTAACTAACAGAGTAATTAGCTAGGTGGGGCCCTATGTCAGTGTCACTAACTAATCAGTGGGTTAATTATTTAAGTGCAATTAGTCACTAATTAAAATACTGACACAGGGGACCCACATGGCAGTGTCAGCAGTGAACAGTGCGCGCGCGTTGACCGGAGTCAACGCGGTCAAACGAGCAGCGGGGCCCACTGGCAGCGTCTCTGGGTGGGCCCCACACGGTGACAAGTCGGACGCCGGTGCCGGAATAGCTCCGGCGAGCTCTCCGCGGTAGCTGTCTCGCCGGCGAGGCTCGGATTTGCGCTACGTTGGGTCTCCGGACCCGCGGTTAGTCGCGTTCGACGCGGCTCGATGTCGCGCGCGCGATGGTGCTACTGGATGGACTCGGGGGGTGGCCGGAACGTCGCCGGCGACGAGTGGAGGCGGCGGTGGCATTCGGGCGACAGCGAACTCAGCAAAGCAGCGTGCAACGGCTCGAACGAGAGGGGTAGGGAGGCTCTACGTGTTGGAAATATGCCCTAGAGGCAATAATAAATTGGTTATTATTATATTTCCTTGTTCATGATAATCGTTTATTATCCATGCTATAATTGTATTGATTGGAAACTCAAATACATGTGTGGGTACATAGACAACACTGTGTCCCTAGTAAGCCTCTAGTTGACTAGCTCGTTGATCAAAAGATGGTGAAGGTTTCCTAGCCATGGACATGAGATGTCATTTGATAACGAGATCACATCATTAGGAGAATGATGTGATGGACAAGACCCAAACTGTAAACGTAGCATATGATCGTGTCAGTTTATTGCTATTGTTTTCTGCATGTCAAGTATCTGTTCCTTTGACCATGAGATCATGCAACTCACTGACACCGGAGGAATACCTTGTGTGTATCAAACGTCGCAACGTAACTGGGTGACTATAAAGATGCTCTACAGGTATCTCCGAGGGTGTCTGTTGAATTGGCATGGATCAAGACTGGGATTTGTTACTCCGTGTGACGGAGAGGTATCTCAAGGCCCACTCGGTAATACAACATCACTATAAGCCTTGCAAGCAATGTGACTAAAGTGTTAGCCACGGGATCTTGTATTACGGAACGAGTAAAGAGACTTGCCGGTAACGAGATTGAACTAGGTATAGAGATACCGACGATCGAATCTCGGGCAAGTAACATACCGATAAACAACGGGAACATAATACGGGATTAACTGAATCCTTGACATAGAGGTTCAACCGATAAAGATCTTCGTAGAATATGTAGGAGCCAATATGGGCATCCAGGTCCCGCTATTGGTTATTGACCGTAGAGGTGTCTCGGTCATGTCTACATGGTTCTCGAACCCGCAGGGTCTACACACTTAACGTTTGGTGACGATATAAGTATAGTTGAGTTGTTATGTTGGTGACCGAAAGTTGTTCGGAGTCCCGGATGAGATCCCGGACATGACGAGGAGCTCTGGAATAGTCCGGAGGTAAAGATTGATATATGGGATAATAGTGTTTGGTCTCCGGAAGGGTTCCGGAATTCACCGGAAGGAGTTTCGGATGTTTCCCGAAATGTTCGGGTACGAGAACACTTTATTTGGGCCAAGGGGTAAAGCCCACGAGGCTTTAGGAAGGTGCAAAAGGAAGTTTTGCGGAGGCCAGGGGCCAGACGCCAGGGACCCTGGCGTCTGGGGCCAGACGCCGAGGACCCTGGCGTCTGGTCCTGGAGTCCGAGCAGGACTCTTGCTTTGCGGGCCAAACCGACTTTGAGGAGGCTCTTTCTCCAAGTTTTGACCCGAGGGCTCAACATATAAATAGAGGGGCAGCGCTAGCACCCGGAACACATCAAGAATTCCCCAAGCCGTGTGCCGGCAACCCTAACCCTCTAGTTCCTCCGTCATAATCTCCGTAGCGCTTGGCGAAGCCCTGCAGAGATTGTTCCTCACCACCATCACCACGCCGTCGTGCTGCCGGAACTCATCTACTACTTCACCATCGCTCGCTGGATCGAGGAGGTGAAGGCGTCATCAAGCTGTACGTGTGTTGAACGCGGAGGTGCCGTTCGTTCGGCACTAGTTCGTGATCGGTTCGAGGGACGACTTGCGATTTGGATCGCGGAGACGTTCGACTACATCAACCGCGTTTCTTAACGCTTCCGCTTAGCGATCTACAAGGGTATGTAGATTCACTCTCCCTCTCGTAGATGCTCATCACCATGGATAGATCTTGTGTGTGCGTAGGAAAATTTTTGTTTCCCATGCAACGTTCCCCAACAGTGGCATCTGAGCTAGGTCTATGCGTAGATGAGATCTCGAGTAGAACACAAACGAGTTGTGGGCGTGGGTGTATACATATTGCTTGCCGTTACTAGTTGATACTTGATTCGGCGGTATTGTGAGATGAAGCGGCCCGGACCAACATTACTCGTACGCTTACGAGAGACCGGTTCCTTCAACTGACATGTAACTTTGTTGGATAAAGATGGCTAGCGGGTGTCTGTCTCTCTCGCTTTAGTTGAATCGATTTCAATGAAGAGGGTTCTTTTAGAAGATCAAAAAGCAATCACTACACCACGTTGTGGTTTTGCGTAGGTAAGAACGGTTCTTGCAAACCGTAGCAGCCACGTAAAATTTGCAACAACATTTAGAGGACGTCTAACTTGTTTTTGCAGGGTATGTTGTGATGTGATATGGCCAATTACATGATGAGATATATGTGATGTATGAGATGATCATCTGTTGTATAGAATATCACGACTTGCATGTCGATGAGTACGGCAACTGGCAGGAGCCATAGAGTTGTCTTTAATTATTTTCGCCGTTTTGCTTTACTTTATCGCTATGAGTTAGCAATAGTCGTGGAAGCAACAGTCGGCGCGACAACCTCATGGCGACACGTTGATGGAGATCAAGATGATGGAGATCATGGTGTCATGCCGGTGACGATGGAGATCATGCCGGTGCATTGGAGATGGAGATCAAAAGCACAAGTTCATGGCCATATCATGTCACTTATGATTTGCATGTGATGTTAATCCTTTTATGCATCTTGTTTTGCTTAGGACGACGGTAGCATTATAAGGTGATCCCTCACTTAAATTTCAAGATAAATTGTGTTCTCCCCGAGTGTGCACCGTTGCGAAAGTTCGTCGTTTCGAGACACGCCGTGATGATCGGGTGTGATAGACTCTACGTTCACATACAACGGGTGTAAGCCATGTTGCACGTGCGGAACACTCGGGTTAAACTTGACGAGCCTAGCATGTACAGACATGGCCTCGGAACACAAGAGACCGAAAGGTCGAACATGAGTCATATAGTAGATATGATCAACATGAAGATGTTCACCATTGAAACCACCTCAACTCACGTGATGATCGGACTTGAGTTGGTGGATTTGGATCATGTTACGCTCGAATGACCGGAGGGATGTCAATTTGAGTGGGAGTTTTTTAAGTAATATGATTAACTAAACTCATTATCTAGAACAATAGTCTAAGTTGTCTTTGCTATATTTATGTTGTAGATCATGGCTCGCGCAGTAGCACCCCTGAATTTTAATGCGTTCCTAGAGAAAGCTAAGTTGAAAGATGATGGAAGTAACTTTGTGGACTGGGCCCGTAATCTAAGGATTATCCTTACGGCTTCCCAGAAGGCTTATGTCCTTGATGCACCGCTTGGTGATCCACCCGCTCCAGTTGAGTCTCTAGACGTTGTGAACGCCTGGCAGGCTCGTTCTGAAGATTACTCAATAGTTCAATGTGCAGTATTGTATGGCTTAGAACCGGGACTTCAAAGACGTTTTGAACGTCATGGAGCATATGAGATGTTCCAGGAGTTGAAGTTTATCTTTCAGAAGAATGCCCGGATCGAGAGATATGAGATCTCCGATAAGTTCTATGCTTGCAAGATGGAGGAGAACGAGTCTATCAGTGATCACATACTCAGAATGTCTGGGTACTCCACCCGTCTGGCTGAATTGGGGATGCCCCTTCCGCCAGAGGCTATCACTGACAGAGTTCTTCAATCATTGCCACCTAGCTACAAGAGCTTCGTGTTGAACTATAACATGCACGGGATGAACAAGTCAGTCGCCGAGCTGTTTGCGATGCTGAAAGCCGCTGAGTCTGAAATTCAAAAGGAGCATCAAGTGTTGATGGTCAATAAAACCACTAGTTTCAAGAAAAATGGCAAGGGTAAGAAGGGTAACTCCAAGAAGAGTGGCAAAGCAGTTGCTCCTCTCGTGAAGAAACCCAAGGCTGGACCCAAACCAGAAACTGTGTGTTTTCATTGCAAGGGAACTGGACACTGGAAGCGGAACTGCCCCAAGTATTTGGCTGACAAGAAGGTGGCCAACAACAAACAAGGTATATATGATATACATGTTATTGATGTGTACCTTACCAACTCTCGTTGTAGTGCCTGGGTATTTGATACCGGTGCGGTTGCTCATATTTGCAACTCAAAATAGGAACTGCGGAATAGACGGAGGCTGGCAAAGGACGAAGTGACGATGCGCGTGGGAAATGGTTCCAAGGTTGATGTGATCGCCGTCGGCACGCTCGCTCTTCGATTACCATCGGGATTAGTGATGAACCTGAATAATTGTTATTTAGTGCCTGCGTTAAGCATGAACATTATATCTGGATCTTGTTTATTGCGAGACGGTTACTCATTTAAATCAGAGAATAATGGTTGTTCTATTTATATGAGTAATATCTTTTATGGTCATGCACCCGATGTGAGGGGTTTATTCTTATTGAATCTTGATAGTAATGATACACATGTTCATAACATTGATGCCAAAAGATGTAGGATTGATAATGATAATACAACTTTCTTGTGGCACTGCCGTTTAGGTCATATTGGCGTAAAACGCATGAGGAAGCTCCATGCTGATGGACTTTTGGAGTCACTTGATTTTGAATCACTTGACACATGTGAGCCATGCCTCATGGGCAAGATGACTAAAACGCCGTTCTCTGGAACAATGGAACGGGCAAGTGACTTATTGGAAATCATACATACTGATGTGTGCGGTCCGATGAGCATTGAGGCGCGCGGTGGTTATTGTTACTTTCTCACCTTCACTGATGACTTAAGTAGATATGGGTATATTTACTTAATGAAACACAAGTCTGAAACATTTGAAAAGTTCAAACAATTTCAGAGTGAAGTTGAGAATCATCGTAGCAAGAAGATTAAATTCCTACGATCTGATCGAGGAGGAGAATATCTGAGTTATGAGTTTGGCAATCACTTAAGACAATGTGGAATTGTTTCACAACTAACACCGCCTGGAACACCACAGCGTAATGGTGTGTCCGAACGTCGTAATCGAACCTTATTGGATATGGTGCGATCTATGATGTCTCTTGCCGATTTGCCACTATCGTTTTGGGGTTATGCATTAGAGACAGCTGCATTCACTTTAAATAGGGCACCATCGAAATCCGTTGAGACGACGCCATATGAACTTTGGTTTGGCAAGAAGCCAAAGCTGTCGTTTCTTAAAGTTTGGGGATGTGATGCTTATGTCAAAAAGCTTCAGCCTGAAAAGCTGGAACCCAAAGCGGAGAAATGCGTCTTCATAGGATACCCAAAAGAGATAGTTGGGTATACCTTCTACCTCAGATCCGAAGGCTAAGTGTTTGTCGCTAAAAACGGAACATTTTTTGAGAAAGAGTTTCTCTCGAAAGAATTGAGTGGGAGGAAGATAGAACTTGATGAGGTTGTTGAACCTTTACTTCAACCTGAGAGTAGCGCAGCACAGAAAGATGTTTCTGTAGAACCTACATCAGGTGAAGAGGAAGTTAATGATGATGATCATGAAGCTTTGGATCAAGTTGCTATCGAACCTCGTAGGTCGACAAGGACGCGTACTGCTCCTGAGTGGTACGGCAACCCTGTCTTAGAAGTCATGTTGTTGGACAACGATGAACCTACGAGCTATGGAGAAGCGATGATGGGCCCGGATTCCGAGAAGTGGTTAGAGGCCATGAAATCCGAGATGGGATCCATGTATGGAAACAAAGTGTGGACTTTGGAAGTATTACCTGAAGGGCGTAAGGCCATTCAGAACAAATGGATCTTTAAGAGGAAGACGGACGCGGACGGTAATGTCACCGTCTATAAAGCTCGACTTGTGGCAAAGGGTTTTTCACAAGTTCAAGGAGTTGACTACGATGAGACCTTCTCACCCGTAGCGATGCTTAAGTCCGTCAGAATCATGTTAGCAATAGCTGAATTTTTCGATTATGAAATTTGGCAGATGGATGTCAAAACAGCGTTCCTTAACGATTTCCTTAAGGAAGAGTTGTATATGATGCAACCAGAAGGTTTTGTCGATCCAGAGAATGCTGACAAAGTTTGCAAACTCCAGCGATCCATTTATGGACTGGTGCAAGCATCTCGGAGTTGGAATCTTCGCTTTGATGAGGTGATCAAAGCGTTCGAGTTTATACAAGTTTACGGAGAAGCTTGTATTTACAAGAAAGTGAGTGGGAGCTCTATAGCGTTTCTAATATTATATGTGGATGACATATTACTGATTGGAAACAATATAGAAATGTTGGAAAGCGTGAAGGAATATTTGAACAAGAGTTTTTCAATGAAGGACCTAGGAGAAGCTGCTTTCATATTAGGCGTCAAGATCTATAGAGATAGATCACGACGCTTGATAGGACTTTCACAAAGCACATACCTTGACAAAGTTTTGAAGAAGTTCAAAATGGATCAGTCCAAGAAGGGGTTCTTGCCTGTATTGCAAGGTGTGAAGTTGAGTAAGACTCAATGCCCAGTGACTGCAGAAGATAGAGAAAAGATGAGTGTCATCCCCTATGCTTCAGCCATAGGCTCTATCATGTATGCAATGCTGTGCACAAGACCCGATGTCAGCCTTGCCATAAGTATGGTCGGAAGGTTTCAAAGTGATCCAGGAATGGAACACTGGACGGCGGTCAAGAATATCCCGAAGTACCTGAAAAGGACTAAGGACATGTTTCTCGTTTCTGGAGGTGATCAAGAGCTCGTCGTAAAGGGTTACGTCGATGCAAGCTTTGACACTGATCCGGATGACTCTAAGTCGCAAACCGGATACGTATTTATTCTTAATGGGGGTGCGGTTAGCTGGTGCAGTTCCAAGCAGAGCGTGGTAGCTGATTCTACATGCGAAGCGGAGTACATCGCTGCCTCGGAGTCGACGAAGGAAGGTGTCTGGATGAAGGAGTTCATGACAGATCTTGGAGTAGTGCCTAGTGTGCTTGACCCAATGACTCTGTTTTGTGATAACACTGGTGCCATTGCTCTAGCCAAGGAACCAAGATTTCACAAGAGGACCAGACACATAAAGCGACGCTTCAATTCCATCCGCGATTACATCAAGGAGGATGACATAAATATTTGCAAAGTACACACGGATCTGAATGTTGCAGATCCGATGACTAAACCTCTTCCAAGGGCTAAACATGAACAACACCAGAACTGTATGGGTGTTCGATTCATTACAATGTAAATCACATAGTGATGTGAACTAGATTATTGACTCTAGTGCAAGTGGGAGACTGTTGGAAATATGCCCTAGAGGCAATAATAAATTGGTTATTATTATATTTCCTTGTTCATGATAATCGTTTATTATCCATGCTATAATTGTATTGATTGGAAACTCAAATACATGTGTGGGTACATAGACAACACTGTGTCCCTAGTAAGCCTCTAGTTGACTAGCTCGTTGATCAAAAGATGGTGAAGGTTTCCTAGCCATGGACATGAGATGTCATTTGATAACGAGATCACATCATTAGGAGAATGATGTGATGGACAAGACCCAAACTATAAACGTAGCATATGATCGTGTCAGTTTATTGCTATTGTTTTCTGCATGTCAAGTATCTGTTCCTTTGACCATGAGATCATGCAACTCACTGACACCGGAGGAATACCTTGTGTGTATCAAACGTCGCAACGTAACTGGGTGACTATAAAGATGCTCTACAGGTATCTCCGAGGGTGTCTGTTGAATTGGCATGGATCAAGACTGGGATTTGTTACTCCGTGTGACGGAGAGGTATCTCAGGGCCCACTCGGTAATACAACATCACTATAAGCCTTGCAAGCAATGTGACTAAAGTGTTAGCCACGGGATCTTGTATTACGGAACGAGTAAAGAGACTTGCCGGTAACGAGATTGAACTAGGTATAGAGATACCGACGATCGAATCTCGGGCAAGTAACATACCGATAAACAAAGGGAACATCATACGGGATTAACTGAATCCTTGACATAGAGGTTCAACCGATAAAGATCTTCGTAGAATATGTAGGAGCCAATATGGGCATCCAGGTCCCGCTATTGGTTATTGACCGTAGAGGTGTCTCGGTCATGTCTACATAGTTCTCGAACCCGCAGGGTCTACACACTTAACGTTTGGTGACGATATAAGTATAGTTGAGTTGTTATGTTGGTGACCGAAAGTTGTTCGGAGTCCCGGATGAGATCCCGGACATGACGAGGAGCTCTGGAATAGTCCGGAGGTAAAGATTGATATATGGGATAATAGTGTTTGGTCTCCGGAAGGGTTCCGGAATTCACCGGAAGGAGTTTCGGATGTTTCCCAAAATGTTCGGGTACGAGAACACTTTATTTGGGCCAAGGGGTAAAGCCCACGAGGCTTTAGGAAGGTGCAAAAGGAAGTTTTGCGGAGGCCAGGGGCCAGACGCCAGGGACCCTAGCGTCTGGGGCCAAACGCCGAGGACCCTGGCGTCTGGTCCTGGAGTCCAAGCAGGACTCTTGCCTTGCGGGCCAAACCGACTTTGAGGAGGCTCTTTCTCCAAGTTTCGACCCCAGGGCTCAACATATAAATAGAGGGGCAGCGCTAGCACCCGGAACACATCAAGAATTCCCCAAGCTATGTGCCGGCAACCCTAACCCTCTAGTTCCTCCGTCATAATCTCCGTAGCGCTTGGCGAAGCCCTGCAGAGATTGTTCCTCACCACCATCACCACGCCGTCGTGCTGCCGGAACTCATCTACTACTTCACCATCGCTCGCTGGATCGAGGAGGTGAAGGCGTCATCAAGCTGTACGTGTGTTGAACGTGGAGGTGCCGTTCGTTCGACACTAGTTCGTGATCGGTTCGAGGGACGACTTGCGATTTGGATCGCGGAGACGTTCGACTACATCAACTGCGTTTCTTAATGCTTCCGCTTAGCGATCTACAAGGGTATGTAGATTCACTCTCCCTCTCGTAGATGCTCATCACCATGGATAGATCTTGTGTGTGCGTAGGAAAATTTTTGTTTCCCATGCAACGTTCCCCAACACTACGCGTGCTTGTGAGCCCGATGGACATCGCTACGCGGTCGTGCGGTCACCGGATCATGGCCAGCGATGAGCTTGGCGGCGATGGGCTCGGCCGCGTCGGGAACGACGACTAGAGGAGGCGTAACAAGGAGGAAACGGAGGGAGGGGGAGCGGAGCTCACCGCAGCGGCTCACGGTGGCCGGTGGTAGCTTAGTAGCGCAGGGGACGGCGGATCGAGGCGGCGGAGCTCCGGTGACCGATGGCGAAGACGAGGCCGATCCCGTCAATGCGGTGGCGTTCGGCTTGAAACGAGAGGTGCAGTCAACGTAGCCGTGGACGGCGGTGACGACGGGCACGGAGAGACGGCGCGGTGTCGACTGTGGCCGCGCTACCGCACGGTCATGGCGGTGGCGGCGTACTGGTGAGGAAGAGAGGAGAGGCGAGCGCGCGAGGAGAGGGATGGAGGAGTGGCGAGCGCGACCAGGGGGAGTGGCTGGGGCGCCCTTATCCCCTCGCCCACCTGCCTCGTCGTGGTGGCGGCTGGAGACGGCACGGCGAGCTCCTGACCACGGCGGCGCCGACACGCAGCGCGGGAGGACGACGGGCAGGTGAGAGCAGGTGAGTTGGGTTGGGCCATGCTACTGTAGCACTCGGCCTTTAGTGCCCAGTGGCTCTTTTTCTTTATTCTTTCTGTTTTCTCTTTTTTTTAATAGACAGAAACAAAAATGGGGGTTTTAGGGCTACCAAAATATTTTAGAAAAATGTGGGACTAAGCCACATAATTCCCTTGTGATATATGGTACTGCCACAATTATTTTGGAAGACAGAGGAATTCATTTGGAATTTTCATAATTGAAATTGCATTTTAATTTGCTGGAATTGCATTGAAATAATTGCTACTGTCCATCTTTGCATATGAGTGATGTTGATTTTCTTAACAATAAATTGTTTTGGAATATTTGCTAAATGATGAACATTTTTCCAGCAACTTTTGTGCAACTCCAAATTTCAATTGCATTTGAATTTGAATTCGGTGGCAGAATTTGAAATGAGATATTAATCCAACATGATTATCATTGCAAATCTCAGATGACTTGGCATTAATATGGTGGATCACTGTAGCTCATTACATAGGGGTGTTACACTTAGGATCTTTTGCTAGCCAAAAATTCATACTAAGTAGAGATACTACTTGTGCATCCAAAAACCCTTAAACCCAGTTTCTTGCCATGAGTGTCCACCATACCTACCTATGGATTGAATAAGATCCTTCAAGTAAGTTGTCATCGGTGCAAAAAGCAATAAAAATTGCTCCTAAAATATGTATGATCTTTTATTACAAGGGAAAATAAGCATTGTACGAACTTGTGATGGTAAAGAAATAAAAGCAACGGACTGCATAATAAAGGTTGCTATCACAAGGGGCAATATAACGTGACGTTCCTTTGCATTAAGGGCTTGTGCATCCAAAAATAAAAAGCGCATGACAACCTCTGCTTCCCTCTGCGAAGGGCCTATCTTTTACTTTTATGTATTTACTTTTATGAATTTACCTTTATGCAAGAGTCAATAAGTATTCATTCTCATTTCAACCTTAATTATTCTCTAGTTGGCAAGCATCATGTGGTGGGGAAAGATCCTGACACATATGGCCAGTCAAATATATTTGATCATGAATTATTATTGTTGACAATTATCTCTATGATAAATAAGTTGGGAGGCGAAACACTAAGCCCCTATCTTTCTCTGTGTTCAATGAATGCCATTTGTTCTAAAAATATGCTTTGAGTACTAGCAATCATAGAAGACTATATGATAATTGAGTATGTGGAGCTCTTACTTAGACTTTGTTGAAATTAAGTTGAATTGCAATTGTTTGGTGACTAAGAACACATGTTGTTAAGTTTCAAGAGATTGCATTGTTTGAACCATAACATGTGAATTGATTGCTACTTTATCATGATGAGTTTTATGAGAAAGAGTTGTCGTTATGATGCTAGGAAAAGTGATTGAAATTATCATTGATCAAACTTATGCACTATGCTAGCATGCACACTTCATAAATTATTTCTTTTATCATTTACCTACTCGAGGACGAACAGGAATTAAGCTTGGGGATGCTGATACGTCTCCAACGTATCTATAATTTATGAAGTATTCATGCCATGTTTATTATAGTTTTGTATGATTTTGGTGCACTTTTATATGGCTTTTATATGATTTTTATGGACTAACATATTGACCTACTGCCCAGTGCCAGTTGCTGTTTTCTGCTTGTTTTTGGTTTTCCAGAAAATCCATATCAAATGAAGTCCAAATGCAGCGAAACTTTTTGACATTTTTTTCCGGAAGGAAACAGATCCAGGAAGCTTCGGGGGAGCAGCAGAAGACCCACAGGGACCCCACAAGCCACCAGGGCGCGCCACCCCCCAGGCGAGCCTTGGTGCCTCGTGGGCCCCCTGTGGCCCTTCTCCGCGTGATTCCAACGCTGAAAAATCCTATATATTCAGAAACCCCAGAAAGTTAACCTAGATGAGTTTTTACGCCGCCGCAAGCCTCTGTACCAAAGAGATCTCATCTACAGCCCTTTTCCGGCACCCTGCCGGAGGGGGGAAATCATCACCGGAGGCCATCTTCATCATCCCGGCGGTCTCCATCACGAGGAGGGAGTAGTTCACCCTCGGGGCTAAGGGTTTGTACCAGTAGCTATGTGTTTGATCTCTCTCTCTCTCTCATGTTCTTGATTTGGCACGATCTTGATGTATCGCGGGCTTCGTTAATATAGTTGGATCATATGGTGTTTCTCCCTCTCTATCTTGTTGTGATGAATTGAGTCTTTCCCTTTGAGGTTTCGTTATTGTCGGATTGAATATTTCATATTTGAGAACACTTGATGTATGTCTTGCATGTGGATACCCGTGGTGACAATGGGGTATTCTATTGGTTCACTTGATATGTGTTTTGGTGATCAACTCGCGGATTCCCGTGACCTTGGGGTGATCTAGGCATAGGGGTTGGTTGCACATTTTCATTATCTTTTCTCCGATAAGAAACTTTGGGGTACTCTTTGAAGTTCTTTGTGTGGATTGAATATTATGAATCTGAAGTTGTTTGATGCATATCGAATAATCAACTCACGGATACTTGTGGTGACATTGGAGTATCTAGGTGACATTAGAGTTGGTTGATGTGTATCATTTGGTGTTATTTTAGTATGAAATCTAGGGCCGTTTGTGACACTTATAGGGATGGCTCGATAGATTGGTCGAAAAGGATACCTTTGAGGTGGTTTCGTACCCTACAACAATTTCTATCTTATGTTCTCCGCGAATAGGAACTTTGGAGTGATTCTTTATCGCACGTTGAGGGATTGTTATATGATCCAATTATGTTAGCATTGTTGAGAGATTGCACTAGTGAAAGTATGAACCCTAGGCCTTGTTTCTAAGCATTGCAATACTGTTTATGCTCACTTTTGTTACTTGCTACCTTGCTGTTTTTTATTGTTCGCACTACAAAAACCTATATCTACTATCCATACTACACTTGTATCACCATCTCTTTGCCAAACTAGTGCACCTATACAATTTACCATTGTATTGGGTGTGTTGGGGACACAAGAGACTCTTTGTTATTTGGTTGCAGGGTTGTTTGAGAGAGACCATCTTCATCCTACGCCTCCCACGGATTGATAAGCCTTAGGTCATCCACTTGAGGGAAAATTGCTACTATCCTACAAAACTCTGCGCTTGGACGCCCAACACGAGTCTACAAGAATAAATTGTGTAGTAGACATCAGTAACTCAGGGGGAAACTGAGAGGCTTGCTTCTGTTTTTGGATGTCAAGTGGGCAAGATGCCATTTACATATTTGGGTCTTCCTGTGGGTACTACAACACCAAAAATAAATGATCTCGTTCCTCTAGTGGATTGCATGGAGAGGAGAATGATTGTTGGCTCTTCTTTTCTTGCTCAAGGTGGAAGGCTACAATATTTAAATCCTGCTTTATCATCTCTGCTAATTTTCTTCCTATGCAGTCTGTTCATACTGCCTGGTATCCTCAAGCAGCTTGAAAGAATTCAGAGGCAGTGTCTTTGGAGGAAAAACAAGCAGGAGCCTGCTCCCTCATTGACTGCATGGGAGTTAATCTGTAGACCAAAAACCAAAGAAGGACTGGGCATCCTAAATCTTGGGATACGGAATGTTGCTTTGCTAATGAAGCATGTTAGCAAATTCCTTAACAGGGCAGATGTCCCTTGGGTACAGTTGATTTGGAACTCATATTACCATGGACTGGTGCCCCAAGGCACGTCTTCCTGTGGATCTTTCTGGTGGAAGGACATTCTGAAGTTATTTGACTAGTTTAGAGAGGTATCCTGGGTGGAAATTAACCAAGGGGATACTGCCCTATTTTGGTTGGACAAATGGAAGATTGGGGATTCAGTTTTGCCTTTGCAGAACAGATTCCCAAGGTTGTTCTCATATGCAAAGGATACTCTGGTTTCTGTCAAAGATGGCCTTGAATGTCAAAATATTTTGTCTTGGTTTAATTTGCCTCTATCAGGCCAAGCCTATCAGGAGTTTCAGTCTTTGCAAGCTTTACTTCAGTCTCATGATAGGCAGCCTGGTCTCAAGGATGTTTGGTTGTGGCATGGCACTAGCAAGCCATACATCCCCAAAACTTTTTATACATTCATGCATTCAAACCTTACTTTCAACCCATTACTTTCATGGGTCTGGAAGAGTTGCTCCACTATGAAAATAAAGGTTTTTGCCTGGATGCTCATCATGGACAGACTAAACACCAAGGATATGGTAGAAAGGAGGCACTGGCATATTGATGATGGGGTTAACTGTGTGTTGTGTCCCACACTGTCCAGAGAGGATAGAGATCATCTATTCTTCAACTGCAATTTCATCAAGAGGGTTTGGAATTATCTGCAAATTGATGGTCTGCTGGTAATGAAATGGGACAAATTGCTTATAATGCCAGAAGGGAATTCTGCAAGCCTCTTTTTTGCTGAGGTGGTCTTCACTGCTTGCTGGAACATTTGGATCAGGAATGCTAAAGTTTTTAGACATGAAAGACCTAGTTTAAACCACTGGAGAGGTGCTTTTATACATGACATGTATCTTCTCTCTCATAGAATTAAGTCTAGGCATAAAGAGGACCTTGTTAGATGGGTCATTTACCTTCCTCCTTAAGTCATTCATGTACTCCTAGATTGTATTAGGTAAGCTTTTGCTCTTTTCCTTTTAAGGTTACTCTTGGTAACCTTTGTACATAATGTATAAGTTTTGAATAAATTGAAAAGGCTATGGGGGTTTTCCCTACAGTAACCAGTAAAAAAAAGTTCTATCGACCACTGATACAACTCTACGCACACCAACGTTTGCTTTACCTAGAAACAAGTAATAAAAGTAGAAGTACTTTGTAGGTGTAGTAGGATAAGTTTGCAAGGTAATAAAGAACATGAAAATAAAAGTTAGGTGTTGTTTTAATAAAATTACAATTAAGTTAGTATAGCAAGTGTGGAAAAGTGGTGGTAGGATTTGCGGAATTGTCCCTAATCAATTGGCTAGGTTACTAGACCAATAGCAAGTTTTTATGTGCGAGAGGCCACTACTAGCATGTCATCCCTTACTTGGAATTCTATGTGCCTATGATTGGAACTATTAGCAAGCATCTTCAACTACTAAAGTTCATTAAGGTGAAACCAAAACATAGCATATAGATATATTGGTCCCCCTTCAATCCCGTACGAATCAATTTCTATGGTAGGAAGAAGCTTCTGTCACTCTTGCCCTCCAATGCATAGTCCTATCAACATACAACTAACCCTATGGTGTGATCCACACGCGTGCTCATATGATGGGCACCAAAGGACAGCAACATAACCACAAGCAATTTAAACCAATCATAGCAATTCACTGATTACCCATAGGACAACAAAAATCTACTCAAACATCATAGGATGGCAACACATCATTGAAAAATAATATGAAGCATAAAGCACCATGTTCAAGTAGGGGGTACAGCGGGTTGCGGGAGAGTGGACCTCTGAAAATAGATGAGGGGAGGTGATGGAGGTGTTGATGAAGATGATGGAGTTGTTGGAGTAGAACGTCGTCACACGATGTTTGCCCCGACGGCGTTCCGGCGCCACCAGGAGAGAGGGGGAGAGAGCCCCCCTCCTTCTTCTTCTTTCATGGCCTCCCCCTAGATGGGAGGAGGGTTTCCCCTCTGGTCCATGGCCGCCATGGCTCCCAGAGGGCAGGAGCCCCTCCGAGATTGGATCTCTCTCTCTCTCTCTTTGTTTCTCTTCTGTTTCGCGTTCCTGTTTTCTGGCCTTTCACCATTTCTTATATTCCCGGAGATCTGTAATTCCGGTTGGGCTTAAATTTTGAGGGAATTTTTATCCAGATATTAGCTTCCTTGGTGCAGAAGGACATCCCCAACCGACCTTCGAGGTGGCCACAAGTGCAGGGGGGCGCCCTGTGAGCTTCTGGGGCCTGTGGGCCACCCCTTACGTTGATTTTTTTCCCCAAAAATCACATATATTCCAAAATAAATCTCCGTAAAATTTTATTGCGTTTGGACTTCGTTTGATATGGATTTTCTGCGAAACAAAAAACATGCAACAAACAGGAACTCGCACTGGGCACTGGATCAATATGTTAGTCCAAGAAAATCATATAAATTGTTGCCAAAAGTATGTAAAAGTTGTAGAATATTGGCATGAAACAATCAAAATTATAGATACGACGGAGACGTGTCAGCATCCCCAATCTTAATTCCTGCTCGTCCTTGAGTAGGGAAATGATAAAAAGATATTTTTTTTATGTGGAATGCTACCTAGCATAATCTTGATCATGTAATCTAATCATGGCATGAATATTAAGATACGAGTGATTCAAGGCAATAGTCTATCAATTTGATATTGAAAGAATAATACAAAACATGCATGTAATTCATCATTGCCTTTCATAATAATTGAGCTAAAGGAAACAGCCTCTATACACTTAGTTGTGTTAAGCATGACACGCTCGTTCTTCCCTGCATAGATATATCAAATCAAGAGTACTCTGGTGCCAAACCAAGCAATTGTATCATACTTTTTAATGCGCTTCAGCATTTTCAGCTTCACTCAATACATGAGCGTGAGCCATGGACATATCACTATGGGTGGAATAGAATGTGGTGGTAGAGATCAATAAGGGAAGTCAAAAAGGAACAAAGGCTCGCAACAACTCGGTGGATCAATAGGCAATGGAGAGGCCTATCAATCGATATCAATGCGAGGAGTAGGGATTGCCATGCAACGGATGCACTAGAGCTATAAGTGTATGAAAGCTCCCTATGAAACTAAGTGGGTGTGCATCCAACTTGCTTGCTCATGAAGACCTTGGGCATTTGAGGAAGCCCTTCATCGGAATATACAAGCCAAGTTCTATAATGAAAAATTCCCACTAGTATATGAAAGTGACAAATCATGGCGACTCTCTATATGAAGAACATGGTGCTACTTTGAAGCACAAGTGAGGTAAAAGGATAGTAGCATGCCCCTTCTCTCTTTTTCTCTCATTTTTTTGTCTTTTTTCCTTTTTTTTTAATGGGCTCTTTTTCGCCTCTTTTTTTAGAACAATCTCGTGGACCTCATCCCCACTTTTTCAAGGACTCATTAGTCTCCACCATTCTTTTCCTCACTGGGACAATGCTCTAATAATGATGATCATCACACTTTTATTTACTTACAATTCGATATTACAACTCGATAAAACTGATACAAGATGACTCTATATGAATGCCCCTGGCAGTGTACCAGGATGTGCAATGATCTAGCGTAGCAACGATATCAAAAAATGGACAGGCCATGAAAATATCATGCTAGCTATCTTACGATCATGCAAAGCAATATGACAATGAATGCTCAAGTCATGTATATGATGATGATGGAAGTTGCATGGCAATATATTTCGGAATGGCTATGGAAATACCAGAATAGGTAGGTATGGTGGCTGCTTTGAGGAAGATATAAGGAGGCTTATGTGTGATAGAGCGTATCATATCACGGGGTTTGGATGCAGCGGCGAAGTTTGCACCAACTCTCGAGGTGAGAAAGGACAATGCACGGTACTGAAGAGGCTAGCAATATGCGGAAGGATGAGAGTGTGTATAGTCCATGAACCCACATTAGTCATAAAGAACTCATATACATATTGTGAAAATTTCAAAGCCCTCGAAGCAAAGTATTACTCACATGCCCCTAGGGGGGAGGTTGGGAGGAGTTAACCATCGCGCGCCCCCAATTCAAACAACACAAAGGATCAATCAATGATAAAATATGCTCCGACCTCACTGCTAATGTCAGCGGCCACCACTTTACATGCGTGAGGATTTACTTGCGTAAAGACTTACTTCCCTTAACACTATTATTAATACTCAACTTTAATTATTTTACTAGCATGCCCCAATATTACCACCCCAATATCGCAAAACTATTGCAAGGAATCAAACATATCATATCCAGTGATCTACAAGTTTTATGTAGGATTTATGACTAACCATGTGAATGACCAATTCATGTTAACTCTCTAAATAGATATAAGTGAAGCATGAGAGATCAATTCTTTCTAAAAAATACCATGCTCTAATAAATATAAGTGAATCAAAAGAGCATTCTACAAATAATGGTTTTCCAAATGTACAGAAATGAGCATCCAAACTTCAAATGATATAAGTGAAGCACATGAAGCATTCTATAAAGACATACTCAAAAGATATAAGTGAAGTGCAAAGAGCATTCTATAAATCAACCAAGTACTATCCCAAACCAGCATGGTGCATCACTAAAATAAAAAATAAAAAGCACACGATGCTCCAAGAATTTACGCATACCATGTGAACAAAACAAAAACTAAAACATACCGATAATTGTCGAAGAAAAAAGATGGGATGCCTTCCGGGGCATCCCCAAGCTTAGATGCTTGAGTCTCCTTGAATATTTACTTGGGGTGCCTTGGGCATCCCCAAGCTTGAACTCTTGCCTCTCCTTATTCTTCTCATATCGATACCTCCTCGATCTTCGAACACTTCATCCACACAAAACTTAACCGAACTTTTTTTGTTAGAGGGGTTAGTACATATAACATCAAATCCCATCATGTCCTGCTGTAACATTATTGTATAATTATATCAAACATTACCCACTGCATGCTATCACAATTCTATGGCTCCCAAGTCAATGGGGCTCAACAAGATTTCTAACATAAGCAAATAAAGAAACTATAACAGCAATCTGTGAAAACAGGACAGTCTCTAAAGATGTAGATGTAACATATACTTCTGTAACTCCAAAAATTCTGAAATATTAGGACGTAATAAAGAATTTGTATATAAGTACTGTGTAAAAATTTCAGAATTTTTGCACATTCCAGTAAAATATAGAAATTCAAACACTACAGCAAAAGTTTCTGTTTTTGCACAGCACACACCAAACAAGCAATTTAAACACCCTAAAGGTAAATCTTGGCACATTATTTTTATAATACAATGGATTTGTACAAGGGGATAATTATTTTTGTTGAAAATTTTCTGTAATCAAGATTCACAAAGTTTCCATGGGCATGAACAAAGTTCAAGGACGTCCCCCACTTCAACGGTGTTCGTCTTTCTCACTTTTACTTTTCTTTTTGAAAAGTTTTAGGTTCCCCTCTATATTTTTTTGTTTTTAAACTTTTTAAAAGAACACAACAGAATAAAATCACTCTCAAAAACTTATGGGTTGTCTCCCAGGCAGCGCTTTTTTTAAAGCCATTAAGGTAGGCATAAAGTGCTCATGTAATCTATCCACCCAGATCCCAAGGTATATCAAAGCCAATTTTAATTAACAATGATTTGTAATTTAGTAATGAGCACAAAGCAACACATATCATAGAACAACGGAGTCTAACTCTCTTCCTATGCATCGGCATATCATAAAAGAACAATCCATGCACATCAAGTAAAGGCCAATGCATAGTATAAACAGTTTCTTGCAATTTTAACGTATTAGAAACATAGAGAGGCGGAGATGTAGTTCCTCTTTCATCATAATAATTGCAAGTAGGAGCAGCAAGAACATGCATATTATATCCATCAAAATCATCATGTGCAACAGTAAAACACAACCCATCAATATAATCCTTAATAAGCGCAAACTTCTCCGATATAGTGTATTTGGGAGAATTCAAAAACATAATAGGACTATCATGTGTGGGTGCAATAGCAACAATTTCATATTTAACATAAGGAACTATAGCAAGTTCATCTCCATAAGCATCATTCATATTGGCATCATGGCCATAAGCATAGCAAGCATTAATTTCATCAAAAAGGGATATTTCAAACGAATCCAAGGGATCATAGCAATCATCCTTTGATAAGCACGAAGGGAAATTAAACAATGTATGAGTTGAAGAGTTACTCTCATTAGAAGGTGAGCACGGGTAGCTAATCCGCTCTTCCTCCTTTTTTCTTCGCTTTCCTCCTCATCCTTTTCATCTAATGAGCTCACAGTTTCAGCAATTTCTTCTTCCATCGATTCCTGCAAAATATTAGTCTCTTCTTGGGCAGCAGAGACTTTCTTAATAAATTCATCAATATAGGCATTGTATTCATAATTATCATAGCAATATTTAAGTATAGCATAATTTTCATATCTGTAAAGAGCATCATCACAATCTTCATACTTTTCAAACAAAGATTCAATTTCATAAGCACCTTGAAAAGCCACAAATTCTTCTATTTGTTCCACATCATAGTAATCATATATACCATTAGCATAAGAAGACAAGGTTTCATTATCATTAAATTCACACTGAAAGGGAAGGTGTAGAGCCTTCATCTTAGAGCAACAAGCATAATCATATATATCTTATGCATAAATTCCAAGCATACCATTGCAAATAATCAATTTGATCCCATAAGAGTTTCCCTTTTTGAGACAAGCGATAATCCCTAAAATATTCTCGGTGATCCAAAGTATCTCCCATTATCAAGTAGAATGGAGATTTATCAGGATTATCAAAGTAGTATTTAATGTTTTCCACATAACCAGCATCGAGGGTTTTAGGAGGTTCCCCATCTCCATGAGTAGCAAGTACAACTAATTTTTTTGGTATTTCGGGTTCCATATCCATAACTAAAGATATAAGACAACTTAGAACAGAAAATAAAAACTACTTACTGATAAAGCAAACAAGCACACACGAGAATATCAACCCCACGCTATTGCTCCCCGGCAACGGCTCCAGAAAAAGGTCTTGATAACCCACAAGTATAGGGGATCATTTGTAGCCTTTTTCGATAAGTAAGAGTGTCGAACCCAACGAGGAGCTAAAGGTAGAATTAATATTCTCTCAAGTTCTATCGACCACTGATACAACTCTACGCACACCAACGTTTGCTTTACCTAGAAACAAGTAATAAAACTAGAAGTACTTTATATGCGTAGTAGGATAAGTTTGCAAGGTAATAAAGAACGTGAAATTAAAAGCTAGGTTCTGTTTTAATAAAATTACAATTAAGTTAGTATAGTGAGTGTGGAAAAGTGGTGGTAGGATTTGCGGAATTGTCTCTAAGCAATTGGCTAGGTTACTAGACCAATAGCAAGCATCCGCAACTAGCATGTCATACCTTAATTGGAATTCTTTGCACCTATGATTGGAACTATTAGCAAGCATCCGCAACTACTAAAGTTCTTGAAGGTATAACCCAACCATAGCATTAAGATATATTGGTCCCCCTTCAATCCCATACGAATCAATTTCTATGGTAGGAAGAAGCTTCTGTCACTCTTGCCCTCCAATGCATAGTCCTATCAACATACAACTAACCCTATGGTGTGATCCACGCGCGCGCTCATATGATGGGCACCAAAGGACAGCAACATAACCACAAGCAATTTAAACCAATCATAGCAATTCACCGATTACCCACAGGACAACAAAAATCTACTCAAACATCATAGGATGGCAACACATCATTGGAAAATAATATGAAGCATAAAGCACCATGTTCAAGTAGGGGGTATAGCGGGTTGCGGGAGAGTGCACCGCTGAAAATAGATGAGGGAAGGTGATGGAGGTGTTGATGAAGATGACAGAGTTGTTGGAGTAGATCGCCGTCACATGATGTTTGCCCCGGCGGCGTTCATGCGCCACCAAGAGAGAGGGGGAGAGAGCCCCCCCTCCTTCTTATTCTTGCTTGGCCTCCCCCCTAGACGGGAGGAGGGTTTCCCCTCTGGTCCATGGCCACCATGGCTCCTGGAGGGCAGGAGCCCCTCCGAGATTGGATCTCTCTCTCTCTCTCTCTCTATATATATATATATATATATATATATATATATATCTTCTGTTTCGCGTTCCTGTTTTCTGGCCTTTCACCGTTTCTTATATTCCCGGAGATCCGTAACTCCGATTGGGCTAAAATTTTGAGGGAATTTTTATCCGGATATGAGCTTCCTTACAGCAGAAGGACACCCCCAACCAACTTTTGAGGTGGCCACAAGTGCAGGGGCGCGCCCTGGGTAGGGGGCGCGCCCTGTGAGCTTGTGGGGCATGTGGGCCACCCCTTACGCTGATTCTTTTTCCCAAAAATCACATATATTCCAAAATAAATCTCCGTAAATTTTTATCACATTTGGAATTCGTTTGATATGGATTTTATACGAAACAAAAAACATGCAATAAACAGGAACTGGCACTGGGCACTAGATCAATATGTTAGTCCAAGAAAATCATATAAATTGTTGCCAAAAGTATGTGAAAGTTGTAGAATATTGGCATGAAACAATAAAAAATTATAGATACGACGGAGACGTATCAACTGCTTCCGAAGCAGCTATATATTCCACTTCACATGTTGATGCTGCTACAATGCTCTACTTGGAGTTACTCCAACTGACTGCTCCACCATTCAAAATAAATACGTATCCGGATTGAGACTTTGAGTCATACAGATCAGTGTCAAAGCTAGCATCGACGTAACCCTTTACGATGAGCCCTTCATCACCTCCATAAACGAGAAACATTTCCTTAGTCCTCTTTAGGTACTTAAGGATATTTTTGACCGCTGTCCAGTGTTCCACTCCTGGATCACTCTGGTACCTACCAGCCATACTTATGGCAAGGCACACATCAGGTCTAGTGCACAGCATGGCATACATGATAGAGCCTATGGCTGAGGCATAGGGGATGACTCTCATCTTTTCTCCATCTTCTGTCGTGGCTGGGCATTGAGTCTTACTCAACTTCATACCTTGCAACATGGGCAAGAACCCCTTCTTCGACTGGTCTATTTTGAACTTCTTCAAAACTTTGTCAAGGTATGTACTTTGTGAAAGTCCTATCAGGCGTCTTGATCTATCTCTATAGATCTTGATGCCCAATATATAAGCTGCTTCACCGAGGTCTTTCATTGAAAAACTCTTGTTGAAATAACTCTTTATGCTTTCAAAAGTTCTATATCATTTCCAATCAATAATATGTCATCCACATACAGTATTAGAAATGCTACAGAGCTCCCACTCACTTTCTTGTAAATACAAGATTCTCCATGAGCTTGGATAAATCCAAAAGCTTTGATCACCTCATCAAAGCGAAGATTCCAACTCTGAGATGCTTGCAATAGTCTATAAATGGAACGCTGGAGCTTGCATACCTTATTAGCATCCTTAGGATCGACAAAATCTTCGGGTTGTATCATATACAACTCTTCCTTAAGGTAACCATTAAGGAACGCAGTTTTGACATCCATCTGCCAGATTTCATAATCAAAAAATGCAGCGATTGCTAACATAATCTTAATAGACTTTAGCATCGCTACGGGTGAGAAAGTCTCATCGTAGTCAACCCCTTGAACTTGCCGCAAACCTTTTGCGACAAGTCGAGCTTTATAGACGGTGACATTACCATCAGCGTCCATCTTCTTCTTAAAGATCCATTTGTTCTCAATGGCCTTTGGGTCATCAGGTAAGTCCACCAAAGTCCATACTTGGTTTTCGTACATGGATACTATCTCGGATTTTATTGCCTCTAGCCATTTGTCGGAATCCGGGCTCATCATCACTTCCTCATAATTCGTAGGTTCATCGTTGTCTAACAACATGATGTCCAAGACAGGATTACCGTACCATTCAGGGGCAGTACATGTCTTGATCGACCTACGAAGTTCGGTAGTAGCTTGATTTGAAGTTTCATGGTCACCATCATTAGATTCCTCTCTAGTTAGTGTAGGCATCACAGGAACATCTTTCTGTGTTGCTTTACTCTCCAATTCGAGAGAAGGTTCGATAACCTCATCAAGCTCTACCTTCCTCCCACTCACTTCTTTCGAGAGAAACTCCTTCTCTAGAAAGGATCCACTCTTGGCAACACTGATCTTGCCCTCGGATCTATGATAGAAGGTCCACCCAATTTTGTCTTTAGGGTATCCTACGAAGACGCACTTCTCCGCTTTGGGTTCAAGCTTATCAGGCTAAAGCCTCTTGACCTAAGCGTCGCATCCCCAAACTTTAAGAAATGATAGCTTAGGCTTCTTGCCAAACCATAATTCATACGGTCTTGTTTCAACGGATTTAGATGGTGCCCTATTTAAAGTGAATGCGGCTGTCTCTAATGCATAACCCCAAAACGATAGTGGCAAATCGGTAAGAGACATCATAGAACGCACCATATCTAATAGACTAGGATTATGACATTCGGACACACCATTACGCTGTGGTGTTTCAGGTGGCGTGAGTTGTGAAACAATTCCACATTGTCTTAAATGCATACCAAACTCGTAACTCAAATATTCACCTCCACGATCAGATCGTTGCTACTTGTGAGCTGCGTTGGGATTTACCCCGAAGAGGAAAGGTGAAGCGGTACAGTAGAGATAAGTATTTCCCTCAGTGAGAACCAAGGTTTATCGAACCAATAGGAGAATCACACAAAGCCTCGTGAACAGCACCTGCACACACAAAAGCAAATACTTGCACCCAACGCGGGCAAGAGGGTTGTCAATCCCCTTGAACTCGTTACTTGCAAGGATGAAATATTGTATAGGCAAATATATAAATTGCAAAAGAAAAGAAAAGTAAAGTAAATAAAGTGCAGCAAAGGATTTTTAGGTTTTTTTAATATGTTTAAAGTAGACCCGGGGGCCATAGTTTTCACTAGAGGCTTCTCTCTCGAACGCATAGCATACGGTCGGTAAAAAAATTACTGTTGGGCAATTGATAGAAAGCGCATAGTTATGACGTATTCATGGCAATGATCACATATATAGGCATCACGTCCGTGACAAGTAGACCCTACTACTATTACTCCACCAATCGACCGCTATCCAGCATGCATCTATGGTATTAAGTTCATGACAAACAGAGTAACGCTTTAAGCAAGATGACATGATGTAGACAAAGTAAACTCAATCAATATGAATAAACCCCATTGTTTTATCCTTAGTAGCAACAATACAATACGTACCCCGTCCCCTTCTGTCACTGGGTGGAGACACCGCAAGATTGAACCTACTACAAAGCACCTCTCCCACTGAAGATAAATCAATCTAGTTGGCCAAACCAAACGGATAGATCAGACAGAAATACAAAGCTATAATAATCATGCATAATAAAGTTCAAAAAAGACTCAATTACTTTCAATGAATAATCTGATCATAAACCCACAATTCATCGGATCCCAACAAACACACCGCAAAAGAAGATTACGTCGAACAGAACTCCAAGAAGATCGAGGAGAACATTGTATTGAAGATCAAAGAGAGAGAAGAAGCCATCTAGCTACTAGCTATGGACCCGCAGGTCTGTGGTGAACTACTCACACATCATCGGAAGGGCAGCAAGGTTGATGTAGAAGCCCTCCGTGATCGATTCCCCCTCCGGTAGATTACTGGAAAAGGCCTCCAGATGGGATCGCGGAAGAATAGAAGCTTGCGGCGGTGGAAAATTTATATCATCTGGCTCTCTGTTGGTTTGGGAATATATGTGAATTTATAGGCTCGGAATTAGGTCAAACGAAGCTGCCTGGGCCCACAAGCTCAGGGGGCGCACCCCCCCTGGGCGCACCGCTCGAGCTTGTGGCTCTGTCGTATCTCGGCTGGTCTCCTCCCGAAGCTTCTAGGGTCCCTTCTGGTCCAGAAAAAATTAATCTAAAGATTTTTTTTCGTTTGGACTTTATTTGATATTGATTTTCTGAAAAGCCAAAAACAAGCACAAAAAAACAGGAACTGGAACTGGGCATTGAGTTAATAGGTTAGTCCCAAAAAATGATATAAAATAACATATAATTGCATATAAAGCATCCAAGATTGATAATATAATAGCATGAAACAATCAAAAATTATAAATACGTTGGAGATGTATCAATCGTAGAAATTTTATCTTCTTCTTACGATGATTCTCTACTTCACTCTAAAACTCCTTGAACTTTTCAAATGTTTCAGACTTGTGTTTCATTGAGTAAATATACCCATATCTACTTAAATCATCCGTGAAGGTTAGGAAATAACGATATCCAGCGCATGCTTCAACACTCATTGGACCGCATACATCGCTATGTATTATTTCCAACAAGTCACTTGCCGCTCCATTGTACCAGAAAATGGGGTTCTAGTCATCTTGCCCATGAGGCACGGTTCACATGATTCAAATGATTCAAAGTCAAGTGATTCCAAAAGTCCATCGGTATGGAGTTTCTTCATGCGCTTTACACCAATCTGACATAAGCGGCAGTGCCACAAGTATGTGGTACTATCATTATTCACCTTGCATCTTTTGGCATCAATATTATGAACATGTTTATCACTACTATCGAGATTCAACAAGAATAAACCATTCTCATTGGGTGCATGACCATAAAAGATATTACTCATATAAATAGAACAACCATTATTCTCAGATTTAAACGAATAACCGTTTCGCAATAAACAAGATCCAGATATAATGTTCATGCTCAACACAGGCACCAAATAACAATTATTAAGGTTTAAAACTAATCCCGAAGGTAGACAAAGAGGGAGCGTGCCGACGGCGATCACATCAACCTTGGAGCCATTTCCAACGTGCATCATCACCTCGTCCTTAGCAAGTCTCCGTTTATTCTGTAGCTCCTATTTTGAGTTACAAATATTAGCACCTGAACTAGTATCAAATACCCAGGCGCTACTACGAGCACTAGTAAGGTACACATCAATAACATGTATATCAAATATACCTTTGTTGACATTCCGGGCCTTCTTATCTGCCAAGTACTTGGGGCAGTTACGCTTCCAGTGGCCATTCCCCTTACAGTAGAAACACTCAGTGTCAGGTTTAGGTCCAGCCTTGGGCTTCTTCATGGAAGCGGCAACTTGCTTGCCATTCTTATTGAAGTTCCCTTTCTTTCCCTTACCCTTCTTGAAACTGGTGGTCTTTTTTACCATCAATGCTTGATGCTCTTTATTGATTTCTACTTCCACGGTTTTAAGCATCGCGAAAAGCACAGGGAGTGTCTTCTCCATCCCTTGCATGTTATAGTTCATCACAAAGCCCTTGTAGCCTGGTGGCAGTGACTGGAGAACCCTGTCAATTGCTACTTCATCGAGAATAGCAACTCCCAACTGATTGAGGTGATTGGCGTACCCAGACATTTTGAGTACGTGCTCGCTAACGAAGCTGTTCTCTTCCATCTTACAGCTAAAGAACCTGTCTGAGGCTTCATACCTCTCCACACGGGCGTGAGCCTGAAACACCATTTTTAGTTCCTCAACCATCTCATATGCCCCGTGGTGCTCAAAACGTTTTTGGAGCCCTGGTTCTAAGCCGTACGACATGGCGCACCGAACTATCGAGTGGTCATCAGCCCTTGCCTGCCAGATGTTCATAGGATCTACAGTAGAGGGAGGGGGTGGCACACCGAGCGGTACATCAAGGACATAAGCCTTCTATGCAGCAGTGAGGATTATCCTCAGATTACGGAGCCAGTCCACAAAGTTGCTTCCATCATCATTTAGTTTTTCTTTCTCTAGGAACGCAGTGAAATTGAGCGAAGCTACAGCGCGAGCCATTTATCCACAACATATTTGCAAAGACATTTAGACTATGTTCATGACAATTAGTTCAACTAATCAAATTACTAATGAACTCCCACTTAAATCAACATCCCTCGAGTTGTTAAGTGATACATGATCCAAATTCACTAAACCAAGTCCGATCATCATGTGAGATGGAGTAGTTTCAACGGTGAACATCTACATGTTGATCATATCATCCATATGACTCATGTTTAACCTTTCGTTTCTCCGTGTTTCGAGGCCATGTCTGTACATGCTAGGCTCGTCAAGTTAACCAAAGTATTTCTGCATGTGTAAAACTTGCTTACACCCGTTGTATGTGAACATTGAATTGATCACACCCGATCATCACGAGGTACTTCAAAACGACAAACTTTAGCAACGATGCATACTAAGGGAGAACACTTTTATCTTGATATTAAGTGGAGGGATCATCTTATAATGCTACCTTCGTTCTAAGCAAAATAAGATGCATAAAAGACAAACATCACATATAAACAATATGTGTCATGATATGGCCTCTGTCTTCTTGTGCTTTTGATCTCCATCTCCAAAGCATCGGCATGATCTTCATCATCGTCGGCATGACACTGCTACTTGTGAGCTGCGTTGGGATTTCTTCGAACAGGAGAGGATGATGTAGTACAGTAGAGATAAGTATTTCCCTCAGTTAAGAACCAAGGTTATCTATCCAGTAGGAGAACCACACAGAACCTCGTTAGTAGCACCTACACACACAAAAGCAAACACTTGCACCCAATGCAGATAAGAGGGTTGTCAATCCCCTTAGCGGTTATTCGCAAGGATTAATTCTGATAGTGAAAGATAAAAAGTAAATTGCAAAATAAAATAAAAGTAAATAAATTGCAGCAAGGTATTTTTGGATTTTAATATATGATAAAGGTAGACCCGGGGGCCATAGTTTTCACTAGAGGCTTCTCTCTTGAACACATAGCATACGGTGGGTAAACAAATTACTGTTGCGCAATTGATAGAAAAGCGCATAGTTATGACGGATTCATGGCAACGATCATGTATATAGGCATCACATCTGAGACAAGTAGACCGACTCCTGCCTGCATCTACTACTATTACTCCACCCATCGACCGCTATCCAGCATGCATCTAGGGTATTAAGTATAAAACAGAGTAACGCCTTAAGCAAGATGACATGATGTAGACAAAGTAAACTCAAGCAATATGATTAAACCCCAACTTTTTATCCTTAATTCCAACAATACAAATACGTGTCATGTCCCTTTCTGTCACTGGGATTGAGCACCGCAAGATTGAACCCATCACAAAGCACCTCTCCCATTGCAAGATAAATCAATCTAGTTGGCCAAACCAAACGGATAGATCGAAGAGAAATACAAAGCTATAACAATCATGCATAAAAGAGTTCAGAGAAGACTCAAATATTTCTCATGAATAATCTGATCATAAACCCACAATTCATCGGATCCCAACAAACACACCGCAAAAGAAGATTACATCGGATAGAACTCCAAGAACATCGAGGAGAACATGGTATTGAAGATCAAAGAGAGAGATGAAGCCATCTAGATACTAGCTATGGACCCGTAGGTCTATGGTAAACTACTCACACATCATCGGAAGGGCGGCAAGGTTGATGTAGAAGCCCTCCGTGATCGATTCCCCCTCCGGCAGAGTACCGGAAAAGGCCTCCAGATGGGATCGCGGAAGAATAGAGGCTTGCGGTGGCTGAAAGGTTTTCTCTTCTTGCTCTCTGCTGGTTTCCGAATATTTGAGAATTTATAGAAGTGGAATTAGGTCAAAAGGAGCCACGAGGGGGAACACAAGGCATCAGGGCGCCCCCTGGGGCCGCGCCCTGTTGCCTTGTGGCCTCCTCGTGAGGCTTCTAACATCCTCCCGAAGCTTCCAGGGTCTCTTTCGTCTAGAAAAAAATCATCAAAAAGTTTCGTGGCATTTGGACTTCGTTTGGTACTAATTTCCTGAAAAACGAAAAACAAGCAGAAAACAGCAACTGGCACTGGGCACTAGGTTAATAGGTTAGTCCCAAAAAAAGATATATAATTGCATATAAAACATCCAAGATTGATACTATAATAGCATGGAACAATCAAAAATTATAGATACGTTGGAGATGTATCAAGCATCCCCAAGCTTAATTCCTGCTCGTCCTCGAGTAGGTAAATGATAAAAACAGAATTTTTGAGGTGGAATGCAACCTAACATGTTTCATCATGTAATTCTCTTTTACGGTATGAATATTAAGATCTGAATGATTCAAAGCAATAGTCTATAGTTTGATATAAAGACATCAATACTCAGGCATACTAACAAACAATCATGTCTTTCAAAATAAAAATGCTAAAGAAAGTTATCCCTACAAAATCATATAATCCTGTCATGCTCCATCTTCTTAACACAAAATATTTATCATGAACAACCCCGGTTTTAGCCAAGCAATTGGTTCATACTTTTTAACGCGCTTCAGCTTTTTCAACCCCCACGTAATACATGAGCGCAAGCCATGGATATAGCACTATGGGTGGAATAGAGTGTGCTGGTAGAGATTAATAAGGGGAATTCAAAAAGAAGAAGATAGTCTCACATCGACGAGGCTAATCAACGGGTTATGGAGATGCCCGTCAATTGATGCCAATGCGAGGAGTAGGGATTGCCATGCAACGGATGCACTAAGAGCTATAAGTTTATGAAAGCTCAAAATGAAAACTAAGTGGGTGTGCATCCAACTTGCTTGCTCATGAAGACCTCGGGCATTTGAGGAAGCCCATCATCGGAATATACAAGCCAAGTTCTATATCGAAAAATTACCACTAGTATATGAAAGTGACTAAATAGGAGACTCTCTATATGAAAAACATGGTGCTACTTTGAAGCACAAGCATGGAAAAGGATAGTAACACTGCCCCTTCTCTCTTTTTCTCTCATTTTATTTCTTTTATTTATTTTTTTTCTTTCCCTTTTTTCTCTCTTTTAATGTGGGCTCTTTTTGGCCTCTTTTTGGCCTCTTTTTTTCTCTTTTTTATTTTACTCACTAGGACAATGCTCTAATAATGATGATCATCATACTTCTATTTACTTACAACTCAAAATTACAACTCGAAACTAGAACAAATATGACTCTATATGAATGCCTCTGGCAGTGTACCAGGATGTGCAATGATACTAGTGTAACATGTATGAAAAATGATGAATGGTAGCTGAGCCACAAATACTATGTCAGCTACATGATCATGCAAAGCAATATGACAATGATGATGTGTGTCATAAAAAATGAAATGGTGGAAGTTGCATGGCAATATATCTCGGAATGGCTATGGAAATGCCGCTTATGTGTGATAGAGCATATCATATCACGGGGTTTGGATGCATCGGCGAAGTTTGCACCAACTCTCGATGTGAGAAAGGGCAATGAACGGTACCGAAGAGGATAGCAAATTGCGGAAAGGTGAGAGTGCGTATAGTCCATGGACTCACATTAGTCATAAAGAACTCACATACTTATTGCGAAAGTTTATTAGCCCTCGAAGCAAAGTACTACTACACATGCCCCTAGGGGGGAGGTTGGTAGGAGTTAACCATCCCGCGCCCCCGACCGCCACACAAAGGAAGACAATCAAGAATAAATCATGCTCCAACTTCATAGCATAAAGACAGATCATATGTGCATGCTTCGGGAATCACAAACCTTAACACCAATATTCTTACTAAACCACAATTATCTACTAGCACCTCCCACATATTACCATCTTAATATCACAAAACTATTGCAAGGAATCAAACTTATCATATTCAGTGATCTACATGAAAGTTTTTATTATATCCCTCTTGAATACCTATCATATTAGGACCAATTTCATAACCCGTGCATATTACCATTGCTATTTATTAGACTCTCAAAAAGATATAAGTGAAGCATGAGAGTGCAACTATTTCTTTAAAATATAACCACCGCCATGCTCTAAAAGATATAAGTGAAGCACTAGAGCAACTGCCTAGCTCAAAAGATATAAGTGAAGCACATAGAGTATTCTAACAAATCACGAATAATGTGTGTCCCTCTCAAAAAGGTGTGTTCAGCAAAGATGATTGTGGCAAACTAAAAATCAAACAAAAGCAAACAAACTATATCACAAGACACTCCAAGTAAAACACATATCATGTGATGAATAAAAATATAGCTCCAAGTGAGTTACCGATAGATTGTAGACGAAAGAGGGGATGCCATCCGGGGCATCCCCAAGCTTAGACGCTTGAGTATTCCTTGAATATTACCTTGGGGTGCCTTGGGCATCCCCAAGCTTAGGCTCTTGCCGCTCCTTATTTCTTTATCCATCGTAGTCTCACCCAAAACTTGAAAACTTCAGCACACAAAACTCAGCAGAAACCTCGTGAGATCCGTTAGTATAACAAACAAATCTTAAACTTCGGGTACTGTTGTAAATTGATTCATATTTAATATTGTCATAATGCTACTGTACTCCAACTTCTCCATGACTCACACCCCCCGATACGATCCATAGATTCATCAAAATAAGCAAACTATGCAACAAAAACAGAATCTGTCTAAAATAGAACAGTCTGTAAAGATCTGAATTAAAGTCATACTCCCTCCGTCCGGAAATACTTGTCCGAGAAATGGATGTATCTAGATGTATTATAGTTCTAGATACATCCATTTTATCCATTTTGGTGACAAGTATTTCCGGACGGAGGGAGTACTTCTGTTAGTCCCAAAATTCTCAAAAATTAGAACAACGTGGGAAATTCATATATCAATAATGTGTAAAAAAATTAGAAGGTTCTGACGCTCCAGCAAAAAAATCAAAATTCCAGCACTGGATGCAAAAGTTTATGTTTTCAAACATCATCAATTATACTATCATCCAAATCATCCCAAAGGCATTACTTGGCACAAACACTAATTAAAAGATAAAACACAATCATAAAAGAGGCTATAATTGTGTAAACACACAAAAACAAAAAGTAAAACAAAAATTTATTTTATTTATTGGGTTGCCTCCCAACAAGCGCTATTGTTTTATGCCCCTAGCTAGGCATAATGCATAGTTTCAAGTATTGTCATCCTTCAAATTAATTCCATAGGTGGCCCTCATAATGGATTAATATGGTGGCTTAATTATATTTCTAGGGAAGTGATCCATCCCCTTCTTTAATGGAAATTGAAATCTTATATTACCTTCTTTCATATCAATAATAGCACCTATGGTTCGTAGGAAGGGCCTACCAAGTATTATAGGGCAAGAAGGATTGCATTCAAGATCAAGAACAATGAAATCCACGGGCACATAATTTCTATTAGCAAGAATAAGCACATCATTTATTCTACCCAATGGTTTTTTAATGGTGGAATCCGCTAGATGTAAATTAAGGGAACAAGCATCCATGTCGGTGAGACCTAGCACGTCACATAAAGATTTTGGTATAGTAGAGACGCTAGCACCTAGATCACACAAAGAATTGCATTCATAATCTTTGATTTTAACTTTAATAGTAGGTTCCCATTCATCATGCAATTTTCTAGGAATTGAAACTTCCAACTCAAGCTTTTCTTCATGAGCTTTTATCATAGCTTCTACAATATGTTTAGTAAAAGCTTTATTTTGTTCATAGGCATTAGGTGAATTAATCATGGATTGCAACAAGGAAATACATTCAACTAAAGAACAATTATCATAATTAAAGTCCTTGTAATCCAAAGTAGTGGGTACATCACTATTTAAAGTTTTGACCTCTCCAAACCCACTTTTGTCATTTTTATCATTAAGATCATCACCCTCCAAATAATTGTGACGCCTTCTAGCTAAAGTTGACTCATCTTGAGTCCATTTTTCATCAAGTTTTATTTTACTAAATAAAGATTCAATAGGTGATACACCAATCATTTTAATATATTCATCATTACTATGATAGAAACCGGGTGGAATGGCTTTTTCTAAGAATTCTCGCTTAGCTCTCAACCTAGCGATTCTTTCTTTACTTTCATTAATGGAGACATAGATAGCTTTAATAGAATCGTTTATATCATGCTTGGGTGGCAAAATTTTAATTTTGAGAGTATCCACATCATGAGCAATTCTATCCATGTTCCTAGACATGTCATCAACTTTATTCAATTTTTCTTCTACCATAGCATTGCAAATCTTTTGAGAATTAATAAATTCTTTAATATTACTTTCAAGATCAGAGGTTATCCTATTATTATTATTATATGAATTACCACAGGAATTACCATAATTATTAGAGGAATTTCTGGGAAACGGTCTAGGATTGAAATTACCCCTATAAGCATTGTTGTTGAAATTATTTCTAGAGACAAAATTCACATCAATAGCATCATTATTTTTCTCAATCAAGGTAGACAATGGCACGTCATTAGGATCAACCTAAGCATTTTTACTAGCAAGCAATTTCATAAGAGCATCCATCTTATCACTCAAAGTATTAATTTCTTTAACAGAATTTACCTTCTTACCAGTTGGAGTTCGTTCAGTGTGCCATTGAGAATAATTTGTCATAATATTATCAAGGAGTTTTGTAGCTTCTCCTAATGTAATTTCCATAAAAGTACCACATGCGGCAGATTCTAGCAAATTTCTAGAAACAAAGTTTAGTCCCGCATAAAATTTTTGTATGATCATCCATAAGCTTAAACCATGAGTAGGACCATTTCTTATCATTAATTTCATTCTCTCCCAAGATTGTGCAACGTGTTCATGCTCAAGTTGCTTAAAATTCATAATATGATTTCTTAAAGAAATAATCTTAGCGGGAGGAAAATACTTTGCAATAAAAGCATCCTTACACTTATCCCATGAATCAATACTATTTCTAGGCAAGGATGAAAACCAAGTTTTAGCATGATCTCGTAGTGAGAACGGAAATAATTTCAATTTGACAATATCATTATCCACATCTTTTTTCTTTTGCATGTCACAAAGTTCAATGAAAGTATTAAGATGGGATGCAGCATCTTCATTAGGACTACCAGAGAATTGTTCTTTCATAACAAGATTAAGCAAAGCAGCACTGATGTCACACGACTCCGCACTAGTGGTGGGAGGAGCAATTGGAGTACTAATAAAATCATTATTATTAGTATTGGAAAAGTCACACAATTTTGTGTTTTCTTGAGACATCGCGACAAAGCAAGCAAACGAAAATATTTTTGTGTTTTTGTAAAATTGTTTTAGAAGTGGGGGAGATGAAAACGAGAGGCAAATGCAAATAAAAAGGAAAACAAAATAAATGCAAGTGGATGATAGTTTATGCGAAGGTACTTGGTTGGTTTTGGTGATGTCTCCCCGGCAACGGCGCCAAAAATTCTTCCTGCTACTTGTGAGAAGCGTTGGGATTTCCTCGAAGAGGAGAGGATGATGTAGTACAGTAGAGATAAGTAGTTCCCTCAGTTAAGAACCAACATTATCAATCCAGTAGGAGAACCACACAGAACCTCGTTAGCAGCATATACACACACAAAAGCAAACACTTGCACCCAACGCAAATAAGAGGGTTGTCAATCCCCTTAGCGGTTATTTGCAAGGATTAATTCTCATAGTGAAAGATAAAAATTAAATTGCAAAATAAAATAAAAGTAAATAAATTGCAACAAGGTATTTTTGGATTTTAATATATGACAAAGGTAGACCTGGGGGCCATAGTTTTCACTAGAGGCTTGTCTCTCGAACACATAGCATACGGTGGGTAAACAAATTACCACTAGTACAGCGAGCTGCTATACAAACGGTTTTTAACCCCTTTCCGCGACGCAGTTTTAAACTGTCGCCTTGCCTGTGTGTGCGATAGGGGGGTCTTCCCTCATGACCCAGAAACCGTCGGCGATAGGGAGCACGCAAGCATACGTTTTGCAGAACTAAGCGTATGCGATGCCAGCATCTTTCCCAAACGCTCCGTCCTTGGTACTCGTTTGTGCTCGCATTACCATCGCACTCAGTATTCAGTGCTGCAACATTTGTGATGCTCACCCCATCACAAATAGTTCACAATTGTACACCATATGCGAAGCTTGAATATTCCACACATTTGTATGTACATAAATGTTTGAGATGTATAAAATGTCCCAAACGATTCATCCGTATTACCCGTGTCGGATGAAGGCCTATCGCACGCGTTCTTCTATGAGCAAACATTTACGATGCACACGACATCATAAACAGTTCATAATTGCCTAGCATGTGTGATAAGGTGACTTCCACAAACATTTATTAAGAAGGAACTGTGTGCGTTGTTGTTGTTAATCTCACACGTTTTTTCTTGTCTCATCGTGTGTGTAGTAGAGTTTCATCGCACACGTACTGATCTGAGAAACATGTCTGATCTTGACGTTTATCACAGACGTTTTGCTTTCGCAAACCGTGTGCAGTGTAATGGCATGCAGATCATAATTTATCCCTAATTTAATCCCTGCATTTAAAATTAATTATAAATTGAAACAAATTTTCAATATGAAAGTAGGCAATCACTTATTTCATATCGAACCATGTTTATTACAAATACAAGTTCAAGGACAAATGATTAATTCGATGCACAGGTACATATGCTGAAGAACTAGAGAAGCAGCAAGGAAAGAATGATGAACCACAGTTGAACTAAAGACTATAAAGAGAGAGGTGGAAGACATTCTGGTTGCTGGAGAAGGTGAATTGGAATGCCCATATTGTGCCCTCCTCCATGCCTAATGCGCACACGACTCTAGGCCAACCCCTTGTGATGGCCGCCCGCCCACCTTTCACTGTCTTCATTAGGACTTCTCGATGCTCATTGTAGTCTCGATGAAATACTTTAACCTTCATTGCATGTCCACCAATCATGTACTTTGCGAGGTAATCTTGAGTAAACTGCTTTGGGAACCACTGCAAATGAAAAAGATTCAGACATTGTTGTCTAACAACTCATTATGAGAAGTAAAAAGAGAAGGCTACAGAGTTCCTAGTTACCATCCTACAGCTCACTGTTGTGTTGGATAGAGCGTAGACAAATAATTTAATTGCCATTGGTCGTATCTTTTTGCTAATAATTCTTATCAGTTTCCTCACTTGATGCTGGTTCATGAATATCTCATTGCCCCATATGCAAAAAGGGTTGACGCGTGGATCTTTGCCTAGGACATATGTACCTACAAGCGACAAGTCAATATTAGAAGCTAAAAAGTGTCTAGCCGTGGATTTGTATGCACTACATTATGGAATGGAGGCAGTATAAGCCAAGGGATGAAACTAACCTCGATGGAAAATGCTGGCCACTCCGGTTGTTGTCCTGCGTAAGTACATGGAAATGCGTGATAAGTACTACAGGCTTAACATCAACCAAATATAGCCATGGTAAACAACATCTCAAAATGACAGCTTGAATGTGTTGGTTTCAGCATGATGTTAAATCAGTTAAAAAATGGAAGGGAATGTTAAGTACAACAAGCTTAACAGGGACCAAATATTGTAATTCAAACAGGTACTGTTGAAAATGAATAGAACATAGATCATGCTTAAACATCACACCGCATAAATGTGTAAAACTAAAATAAAGGGCATGTGTTAATTTCACCAGGCATAACAGGAACCAAATATAGCCGTTCAAACTAGTATTGATGAAATCGAACTGCACGGTTCATACTTGCACATAATGAACATCACATTGTGAATAACTGAAATAAACAAGGCATATATGCTCACTATAACAACCTAATATAGCCATTGAAACTGGACAGAGGCTCACTGCAACCAACCTAACAAGCAAATACAGATAAACAAGGCACCTGCTTGAAAACTGGACAAATGATCACTGCAACCAACCTAGCTAACAAGCAAATATAGATAAACAAGACATCTGCTTGAAAACTGGACAAAGGCTCACTGCAACCAACCTAACAAGCAAATACATATAAACAAGGCATCTGCTTGAAAACTGGACAAATGCTCACTGCAACCAACCTAACAACCAAAGACAGATAAACAGGGCATCTGCTTGAAAACTGGGCAAATGCTCACTGCAACCAACCTAACAACCAAATACAGATAAACAAGGCATCTACTCACTATAAACAACCAAATATAGCCATTCGTGAAACTGAAGTGGACAATTCATACTTAAACATCAGATAGCCCTATTGAACATTACATTTTTGCATAACTAAAATAATTAAACACGGCACAGTTAAAACATCCCATGGCAAAAGCTACTACAACAATGGGTACGAGTTGGCTAGCTAGAAAAAGTAAGATTTGTTTATAGGATATTGCCTCACTTGTCATGGACGGGATCCTTCCACTTGGAAGAGCACAGACCCAGGGTGCGATCCCTGATGTCACAGATGGGTTGTCTCACCTTGGAAGAGTCATAGTGGGTGCCCTTCGCGTGGTCGTGGTCGATGAGATCTGACTTGGCAGCTGAGGATCCCAAGCCACCGCCGTAGAACGTGTCCTTTAGAAATGACATAATGGGCTCGATGGCGTACAAGGATCGCAAATCCTTGACCGCGAGGTGGAGGAGATCAGCGGCGGGGCCTTCGAAGAGATCGACGGCAGTTGAACCAGAGGCGTTGGGGATGGACCACTTAACCTGTGACATGGCCCGCGTGAAGCCTTCGCTGTCGACAAGCTTGATGTCGAAGCCTGCTATCCTGAGATTCAGTAATACGTGAGCCCGCTGACGTGAAGCCTTCTCCATGGCGACGTAGTCAACGTCCTCGCTGGCTTCTGCAGCGAGGTGTTCCTCCGGGATTGATAGGTTGGCACGAACGGCGGCCACCCCGACATCGTCCGGCGGAGAGGCCATGATAGACCTCCTTTTGGCCGTACACTCCTCGGGCTCCCGGGATATGTGGTTGGGCTTAGGCTGCGACTCTCTGTAGTAGGGGATGGGGATCTGGGGGGGAGGGACACCGCAGGCCTCATCTAAAAACTCAGGGCGGCGAGGGTATCGGAATCGGTGGGTAACCTAAACTTATCTAAGCTAGGAGGCACGGGCAGACCGGCAGGGGTTGGTGGCTGCGGCGGCGGCGGCGAGCTAGGGTTCGAGCGGCGGGGGGTGTAGACTGTGGAGGGGGCGTGGTTAGGGCGGGTGGTGTTTGAGGATATGACGCGGCTACTGAAAATTTTAGTAATGGTGGGTGGAGATGGTGGTGGACGAGGGAGGGCGACGGTTCAAATGCCTCGGCTACTGGATTTTTACTATGAGGTCGGTGGTGGAGGAGTGAGGGCGATGGTTGAAATACCGTAGCAACTAAAATTTGGGTAAAGGAAATGAAGCGGGGCAGGAGCAACCAGATCGCACACGGTCCAAACATAATAATTGTGCATGATAATAAGGAAAAGCCGCGGAACCACCAATTTTTGCATCGCTCAAGGCGGGTAGCTTTTTTTGAGATTTCTAGCTAGTTGGTTTATCGCACACGGTTCGTCCTAATTTTCAAACGCATATGTGGAATTCATCCTAAATATCGCGTACACATTACCCCTTCACCCTTGCTGGCGCTTGCAAAGTCGTGGCGATTTTACAAGGCACGAGCTTCTCACACGGTTAAGCCAGTGCACCCGTGTCCGTTGCGCGTACGTTCGCACGCAGTTTTTCATCCGAGGCGTCTGCTATTTTAAATAGCACCATTTGGCAACAAAAAAATGCGAGAGAGGATAAGAACACAACCACAACAGCATGTGGCCCAAATATATATGTATGAAAAGGGTGGTATGTGATGTTCAAATTTCCAATGCACAACTTTGACGTGCAGGCCCGCGCGTGGGCGCGTCGTCGAAGATGGGTGAGAGGGACCAGAAGACAACAACCACCTAGAAGTGGCCAAATATATGTAGGAATAAAGGGTGTGATATTTAAATGCACAATGCACAACTTTGATGTGGCACCTCCCTCACAAACCAGAAAGCCCCCTTGGATATCTATAATGATGGGTTAAGGTCGTAGCTAGGTGCCTGCCCCACCCCCACTTTGTGTCGGCGGGACGCATGCATGTACTCATACTTTGGTCGGACATGCATGCATGTCACCATGAGCTACCATAAGACAGACCAAGTGAATCTATCTTGGCCAAACAACCACTGTTTGTTGTCGGTCAAAAAGGGATATAATAGACCGCTCGGGCCCATAGATTGGACCATCACCGTAAACCGCACGAGAGGGGCCACAAAACCAGCACCACCTGCATGGGGCCCAAATTGATGTGCGTTGGAAGGGTGATGTGTTTTAAATACCCAATAATGTACAATTTTGATGTGGCCCCTACCTCACAAAATGGTCAAGCCCCATGAAAGGTAGGTAGTAATTAAGGACGACATCGACGTACGTAGGGTGTCGATCCAACCCACCATTTCGAGTGCATGGGAGGGAATCCTGAAAACGCATGAGCTCAAACTTTGCTCGGACATGTCACCATGACCCGCGGTAACACGGACCAGGAGGAATCCATTCATGGCCAAACCCCCTCATTGTCGGCCAAAGGGATGATATATAAAGACCAGGCCCACAGATAGGCGTGTCATTGAAAACCGCACATGGGAGACGGGGTCGATCAGAAGACCTTATACCTTGCATGCGACCCAAATATATGTATATATGGGTGGTGTGTGATGTGATCAAATCCCCAATGCACAACTTCGATGGGGCACCAGCTGCATTACAAACCGAACACCGTACCCCGAGGAAGCCACGTTACGTATGATGTCGCAGTTCCCCAACTTCGAGCCGGCGGGAGGGAATCGAACAAATGTTCCCCAACTAAATCTGGTCTGACATGTCGTGACCTATACCAAGAGGAACCCGTCATGGTCAAACCCTTCTCGTACGTTGTGGGTCAAAGGATAGAACGTGCGGGCCCACAGATCTCGAACGTTGTGGGTCAAAGGATAGAACGTGGTGGGCCCACAGATCAATCTCGATAATTCTCGGATTTTTCAAAACAACAAATAACAAAAAACATCATTCTCCAAAATAGAACGTGGCGGGCCCACAGATCAATCTCGATCATTCTTCGATTTTTAAAAACAACAAATAACAAAAAACATCATTCTCCAAATTAGAACGTGGCGGGCCCACAGATCAATCTCGCGATCATTCTACGATTTTTCAAAACAACAAATAACAAAAAACATCATTCTCGGAATTTTTAAAACAAGGATCTCAAGGTTTATTTAATCAACATGACAGGTCACTACAGACACATTTAGATGCCAAATGTCTGTAATGACCGTATCATGGCGCTTAAATGAAGCTTGAGATATAGCAACTTCCCAGCCGGTCACCCATCCTTAGACTGCTCCAGCCCCAAGCTCACTTAACTTGTGAGTTCTATTCGACTAGGCTAGTGGATGGGAAGCTACCCCTTGCTAATAAGAGTTGCCTCCTCGCGTTTAAGGTGTTTACCGATGGTCACCATGTGGGACCTACTCCTTACTATCACACACGTTTGTGCTTTTAGAAACTGTGTGCAATCTTTACATACCAGACCACTTCCATTCAAACTTACATTATTTTTTTACTACTTAAAACTAGCCGGAAGAAGCAAAAGCATTGCAGTTTCATTAATTAAGAACAAGATAGTTGCCCAGTTAATTGCGGAAAACCAGGCGAAAACCAATACAAACAGGGCCTAAACCTACGGGAACTCTTGGCTAAGCATGAATTGGTACATGCCTTCGTCCACGCGTCTGATACGCTCGCAGAACTGCTGTACCGCAATATCGATCTCCGCCCAGGATATTTCATCGGCGACGGTCGATTCCAAACCGCGAGAATATTTTGCTCTACTTCGTCGTTGGCGGCACCTGGGGGGCCGAGGAGGTCGAAGAGCCAATCGACCAACCCGTTGGCGTCGTGGCGGCAGATTCTGGCACTGCGAACTTCATCCGGCGCAATTATGGCGCTGACAGCGTCTGCCCATTCCTGGCGGGGAATCGGGATGCTTACCGTCCCTGGAAATGGCCTCTCGAGTGGTTGAGTCAACAGGATGCTAACACGGCTCCGCTTAGATAGTGCGGCACACCGCACCTGATGCGCGGTGGCGTTCTCCCGCTCTTGCGCGGCAGCGCTTTGCCACTCTTGCACCGCTTCGCTCCATGGGCGGCGACGAACAAATGTGTACACATTGGCCCGCTCAAGCACTGGGGCGCGATGATACCGCTCACGCTCGGCGGCGCGCTGCCGCTCTTGCTCGGCGGTGCACGGCCGTTCTGGCTCTCCGGCCTGCTCCGGCTCGTTCTCCTCGTCGAGGACGTTGATGACGGCGGCGGCGCTTCGCCAGATTGGCATGCTTGGAATGGTATACTACGGTATGGCCGGTGTGTCGCCGCCTAGCCTCCTATGCCCATTGACACTGGCAGCGGGAAACCAATGGGGGGGAGTGGCGGGAAACCGATTGGGGGGAGTGGCGGGAAACCGATTGGGGGAGTGGCGGGAAACGGTAGCGTGTTTGGATATATAACACCATTAATATGGAAAACTTGGGAAAGAAGGAAGCGCGAGCTAGCATGACGCGTGCGCACAGTGCTTACCCACGGGTTGAACAGAACTGCTTTAATTTATTCAGGGTTCGTTTGGCATTTTTTATACATTATAATAGAGTTTTCTAGGCATTTAATGTGCAAAATTCAAATTTGAACTACAAATACATGCTCCGGTGCACCAAAATGGGTTGAAAAATCATATATGTGTCCTTGGGTGCATGTTTAGGTCAAATGCAAGGAATGGGGATGAATTACAAACATCTCGGCGTCCTGGCTCGGCCTCAAACATTGAGAATCTTGGTTTTTAAATCCCCATCAATCCAAAACTCACCTAAAATTCATGAAACTTTACATGGTGTCATGACATGGCACATATATGCCATGGTAAAAAAACTAGCCAATTTGGGCCAAGTTTTGGTACAAGGCTCTTACAAACCGGAGCTTCTCGCAAGAAGCCTCCGATAGGGAACGTGTCACCCTTGTGGGCGAAACGACAATCGTTGCCTCATCTCGCCTTGTATTTTTTTATACGGGCAACATAGACCAATAGGAGATTTGTGCTGAAATATGGAATTATTCAGGGTTCGTTTGGCCTTTTTTATACATTAATTGAGTTTTCTAGGCATTTAATGTCCATAATTCAAATTTGAACTACAATGATATGATACAGTGCACCAAAATGGCTTCAAAAACCATACATGTGTCCTTGGGTGCATGTTTGGGTCCCATGCAAGAAATGGGGATGAATTACAAACATCTCGGTGTACTGGCTCGGCCTCAAACATTGAGAATATCGGTTTTTAAATCCCCATAAATCCAAAACTCACCTGAAATTCATGAAACTTGGCATCGTGTCATGACATGGCACATATATGCCATGGTAAAAAAATTGTCCAATTTGGGGCAAGTTTTGGTACACGCCTCTTACAAACCGGAGCTTCTAACAAGAAGCCTCGTGGTTCCGATAGGGAACGTGTCACCCCTGTGGGCGAAACGACAATCGCTGCCTCTTCTCGCCTTGTATTTTTCTTCTACAGGCAACATAGACCAACAGGAGATTCGCGCTGAAATGTTGAATTATTCAGGGTTCGTCTGGCCTTTCTATACATATATTAATTGAGTTTTCTAGGCACATAATTCAAATTTGAACTACAAGCACATGCTCCAGTGCACCAAAATGGCTTCAAAAACCAGACATGTGTCCTTGGGGGTATGTTTAGATCCCATGCAAGAAATGGGGATGAATTACAAACATCTCGGCGTACTGGCTCGGCCTCAAACATTGAGAATCTCGGTTTTTAGATCCCCATAAATCAAAGACTCACCCAAAAATTGTGAAACTTGGCATCGTGTCATGACATGTCACATATATGCCATGGTAAAAAATTTGTCCAATTTGGGGCAAGTTTTGGTACAAGCCTCTTACAAACCGGAGCTTCTAGCAAGAAGCCTCGTGGTTCCGATAGGGAACGTGTCACCCTTGTGGGTGAAACGACAATCGTCGCTGCCTCTTATCGCCTTGTATTTTTTTTCTACAGGCAACGTAGACCAACAAGAGATTCGCGCTGAAATATGGAATTATTCAGGGTTCGTTTGATCTTTTTATACATTAATTGCGTTTTCTAGGCATTTAATCTCCATAATTCAAATTTGAATTACAAGCACATGCTCTAGTGCACCAAAATGGCTTCAAATACCATACATGTGTCCTTGGGTGCATGTTTAGGTCCCATGCAAGAAATGGGAATGAATTACAAACATCTTGGCGTCCTGGCTCGGCTTCAAACATTGAGAATCTCGGTTTTTAAATCCCCGTAAATCCAAAACTCACCCAAAAATCATGAAACTTGACATAGTTTCATTATATGGCACATATATTCCGTGGTAAAATTTTTGTCCAATTTGAGAAAAGGCGCACACATTAATAGCCAACGTAGGCATTTTGGAACAAATAGATGACACGTCAATATCGCAAACGGTTGTACTGTTTGAACCGTGGGCGTTCCACTAACCATTTACGTGTGGCCACATTTCGCTCTTTTTATTGGAGAGTACTACCTCGGTCCTGTTTTATTGGTCCTCTTTGTATTTTGTGCAAAAATTTGACCATACTAGGTGGCGTGCGTGCAGTTGTTTGATTAGACGGGTCGAGTGCGAGAAGTCCGCCGCGCGGCTTGACGGGACTTGTGTGAGCTGTCTGCCACACAGGCTCACCGGGAAGCGAGCTCTTTGACCTCCACCTGCCGCCTCACTCCCAACTTCTCCATTAATGGCGGCCGCGCAGGCTCACCGGGAAGCGAGCTCTTTGACCTCCACCTGCCGCCTCGCTCCCAACTTCTCCATTAATGGCGGCCGAGCAGGCTCACCGGGAAGCGAGCTCTTTGACCTCCACCCGCCGCCTCACTCCCAACTTCTACATTAATGGCAGCCGAGCCACTGTTTAACATGCAGGTAATGCACCTGGATGGAAGGTGTTAGCTTGTGATCCCATGGCCCCGCTCAATGCTAGCTAGCATTGTTTTGTTCGTGCCTCGCTGAGAACGTGACTTTTAGCCTGTTTTTGACTCGTATACATGTACCTACGAGGTTACGAATGAAATAATACGACGACAAATTGACAATGGCAATGGATAATAATTGTCTTACATATCCCGGATAATTTAAAATGCCACATGCGGCAACGCCCGAAAGACATAGGGGGAAAAGAGAAGAAAAAAAAGGAAGAAGGAAGTCGCTGCTCTCTACTTCTCGATGGCTCGCTGGGCGAGGAGTTCTTCCAGCTCCTTCTTCACATCCTCATGACTTTGCTTGACAGCAGCCACGGATTCCTCCACCTACAGCTTGCGCTCGATGCGGAGCTTCTTCAAGTCATCCCCAAGTTCATGGACGACGGCTGTCAGCATCATCCGCGAGGCAACACTCTTCTCATACAGCTCCCTCCAGTCGGCAGCCTCCTCCTTCTGCTTGTCGAGCTCCTCGTGGAGCTTTGCATTGTCACCCATGAGTTTCACGACGAGGCTGGTCACCTTATCAACCGAGGCATCGCTAATCTCGAGCAGCTTCTCCAAGCCGGCGAGCAGCTCCTGCTGGTTAATTAGGCCTGCGAGAATGTCGTCGTCGCTGGCTAAGGACTTCAGCCCCGCCAGCTCATCGAGTTTGCCAACGCGGGAGTGCGCTTGTGAGAGCCCTCGCCTGCCCGTGAGAGCTCGCTCAAGGGCCCCGCGGCGCGGCAGGACATCTCTGTAGCGACTATCGCGTTGCGGCGGGACCTCTCTAGTGCTTCCGCAGCCTTGGTCTTTGCTCCCTGGTTATATGTTAACCTAGAACTCCTCCTCCTGGCCATGGCAGACGCAAGGAATGGCTTAAGAGGAAAGACCTGTTTTTTGGTGATGAGGAGAGGAATGTGCAGTAATTTTTGAGTGGGTACTAGTTTTTATAGCCCAGTGCTAAGTGGGAACACGTTTTGGTTTGATCGGAGTGAACAGATTTGCATTTACTCATTGTGTGGTAATTTGATTGGTGTGAACACGTTTAGGTTTGATTGGTGTGTCAGCGTGTCCGATGGATGGGCCGTCTCGCCTCCCACGCTTAACCAGAACTGCTATACGCAGGTGGTTGCTCGCCGTTTAGGCGGCCGCGGCGCGCTATGCTCGCGTCCCTTCGCGCGCTCTGCTCGACGTTGAGGTGGCCGCGGTGCGCTCTGCTCGCGTCCTTCCACACGCGCTCTTTCAGCGGTTGGGGCCGGCGCACGATCACGTTTTGGGCGCCATATGCATGCGGTTGCGTCCGCGCGCGTCGCCACGATGCAGTTAATACGTGCGACACGATGCAGTTATGCGCTGCAACAACTGTCATCCGTGCGCACCGATACTCCAGGCCGTTCAGCCTCCCCATTTATTCCCACGGCCATTATAACCTTAGTCTCTTCAACCTTTCGATCGCGCCCCACAACACAACAAGCACACCCACGATGACACATAGAGAGAGAGGATATCCAGCGGCGCTCCAATGGAGTACGGCGTGCATCGTGTGGACACCCACGTGAGGGAAAAGGAACTCACGGTGGTGTACACCAACGACCCGGCCGTGGTGGAGGACTCCATCAACACCATGGAGCAGTTGCTAGCTAAGGACAACAAGTACAAAGTGGTCGACTTCGACCTCCAGTACACCGGGGGTCGTCCCGGGGTTGATCAGGCGGTTGCCGTCACCTAGTTGTGCGCTGGCCATCACATCCTCGTCTACCACTACTGCCTGGCCACAAGTGCTTGCGAGCGTTTCACCAGGTTTGTCAAGAGCCTCGACTACAAGTTTGCTATGGTGGACACCGTCAATGATGTAAAAGCGCTCCAGATTTCGGGCTTGGCCTGCCCGAAGCTTGTCGACATCCATGGCCACTACAGGGTCTGGGGCAGCATGAAGAAGGACTCCCTGGTTGAACTCGCCGCGGCCATCATTGACCCCTACTATGAAAACATGAAGGAAGGTTCCAAGAGAAATCTTGGATCCTGGCACGGTGCCTGGGTGCGGAGACTGGCTGAACCTCACCTCAAGTTTGTAGCCATGAACGTGTACACATGCTACGAGATGCACAGTCGGATCGTCGACATGAGGGAGTGCCTCCTTCCTATAGACGACAAGGCGCACACGTGTCTCTAATCTGAATCGTTTTTTATGTCTCCGGCATCGCAAACAATTCGTCTTATTTGGGACGGTTTTTTTACGACACCGTTTGCGATTCATGCATCGCACACAGTTTGGTGGCGGGGTCTCTGATTCATGTGCCGCGTTAGCGGTCGCCTGCGGTAGTGTACTGTGAGGCAATTGATAGAAAAGCGCATAGTTATGACAGATTCATGGCAATGATCATGTATATAGGCATCACGTCCGAGACAAGTAGACCGACTCCTGCCTGCATCTACTACTATTACTCCACCCATCAACCGCTATCCAGCATGCATCTAGGGTATTAAGTATAAAACAGAGTAATGCCTTAAGCAAGATGACATGATGTAGACAAAGTAAACTCAAGCAATATGATTAAACCCCATCTTTTTATCCTTAATGGCAACAATACAAATATGTGTCATGTCCCTTTCTGTCACTAGGATTGAGCACCGCAAGATTGAACCCATCACAAAGCACCTCTCCCATTGCAAGATAAATCAATCTAGTTGGCCAAACCAAACAGATAGATCGGAGAGAAATACAAAGCTATAACAATCATGCATAAAAGAGTTCAGAGAAGACTCAAATATTTCTCATGAATAATCTGATCATAAACCCACAATTCATCGGATCCCAACAAACACACCGCAAAAGAAGATTACATCAGATAGAACTCCAAGAACATTGAGGAGAACATGGTATTGAAGATCAAAGAGAGAGAAGAAGCCATCTAGCTACTAGCTATGGACCCATAGGTCTATGGTAAACTACTCACACATCATCGGAAGGGCAGCAAGGTTCATGTAGAAGCCCTCCATGATCAATTCCCCCTCCGACAGAGTACCGAAAAAGGCCTACAGATGGGATCGCAGAAGAACAGAGGCTTGCGGCGGCGGAAAGGTTTTCTCTTCTGGCTCTCTGTTTGTTTCGGAATATTTGAGAATTTATAGAAGTGGAATTAGGTCAAAAGGGGCCATGAGGGGCCCACAAGACATCAGGGCGCGCCCCCCGGGTGAGGGTGTCCCAGACTAGGGGGTACCCGGGCTGCCGACCTATTTCTCATAGGCCGGGCTGGTGGGCCGCTCTCTACTCGTCGATGGAAGGCCGGATTGTGGGCGACCCCGTGTATCAGAAGGAAACCATCGAAGACTCGGCGTCTCCTCCAAGTAATTATTAGCGTAGCTAGCATGTTTATCCTCTGATGGTAACCGACCATGTGTAACCCTAGACCCCTCTGGTGTCTATATAAACCAGAGGGTTTAGCCCGTAGAGGGACAGAATCATCATATTCATAACCTAGGGTTTAGCCCATCTGATCTCGAGGTAGATCAACTCTGTAACCTTCATACAATCACATCAATACAATCAAGCAGGACGTAGGGTATTACCTCCTTGAGAGGGCCCGAACCTAGGTAAACCATCGCCCCCACGATCTTTGTTACTCATTGACTCCTAGACCCATAGTTCGGACCCCCTACCCGAGATCTGCTGGTTTTGGTAACGACATTGGTGCTTTCATTGAGAGTTCCGTCGTGGGTCGCCAAGGATCAATGGCTCGCCGTCCCCGGACGGCTCTTCAGCGATGGATTCTGCAACAGGGACATCTTCATCCCCGGACAGCTCTTCTCTTCAGCGATGGAATCCGCAGCGGGGACATCTTCGTCCCCAGACAGCTCTTCGCATTTGGCAGCGTCGTGCTGCACGCCGATCCGACAGGTCACCTCGACCGAGTCGACAGCTTCGCCCCTGAACAGGAAATCAGATTCGGCAACCTGGAGTACATCGCCGATGCTCGAGGCGATCTGGTCTTCACTGGGTTCTCGGCTGTACCCGAGGAACCAGCCAATCCTGAGGCCTTGACCTCAGATTCCTTCCCCGTCCCCGTCCCCGGGGCGGGCCTCAGCTCGGATCTGACCTTGAGTCTTGATCCGACCCCGGAAAACCAAGGGTCACCCTTGGCCGAACACACTCCCATTATCGGCGCGCCAGAGCTCAACTCCGATGGTTGCCCGAGCATAGATCCGGCGGACCTCTCGATTTTAAGTGAGATGTTAGACCGGATCCAGAAAATGAATATCACGGATGACTCGTCCTCGGACCAGGAGTAGGTCGGACAGGACGCCAACCACGGGGAATTTTGCGTCCCACCCACCACCCACTTGGTAGCCACTGTCGAAGATTTAACCGACATATTGGACTACGCCTCCGAGGAGGCTGACGATATGGACGAGGACATCGACGTCCCGCCCTATACGGCTATTTCCCTTGACACTTCCAACACCGGAAAGTGGACCGCCACCTCCACTTATGACGTTTACATGGTCGACACCCCCATGAAGGACGGTGACACGACCAAAAAGGATGGCGACGATCCCGCCGAAGAACCGCCTAGACGCCGACGATGGCGCGCCAGAGGGCGAGGAAAGGGCAAGGAAAATCACACAGATACAACCGGCACCGGAGATCACGAGACTCCGGACAACTTGGGGGAGCTCGGCAATAACACCCCCGAGCAGTGCCATGATGCCCCTGAAGGGCACGAAGACCAGGGTGACCCCGAGGACCTCGAGGGTTCCGAGGACAGTAACTACCTCCCTCCGTCTGAAGAGGAGGACAGCCTCGGACCCGAATACTTCATTGTCCCAGAGGATCCCCTGGAACAAGAGCAATTCAAGCGGCAGCTCATCGCCACTGCCCGAAGCTTGAAGAGGAAACAACAATAGCTAAAAGCAGAGCAGGATACGCTCAACGACAGATGGACGATGGTCCTTGCTGCCGAAGAAGGCCTTGACGATCAACGTCAGGGTCAATATAAAAGCTACCCAGAGCGGCGCCTACTTCCAGAAATCGAGGATGAGGCCCTTGAGCCCATACCTCCCAGACGAACTTACGAAAACCAGCCCGACCGCCCCCCTCGAGGACGGGATAGAGCGGCTGCGGAAACCGAACTCCCACCCGCACCTCCTCGAGGACGGGATAGGCCGGCCGTGGAAGCCGAACTCCCACCCATCGCCCCTCGAGGACGGGATAGGGCGGCCAATGAAGCCGAATACCCACCCGCGCCTCCTCGCCGAGCAGGCAAAGACCCGGTTCAACCGGATGACCGATATGATCTGCGCCGCGACCTGAACGCCCGAGGGATCCAGTCCAGATCCATCTACGGATCCACAGGATACGCGCCCGCTGGACGGGACGGATACCAAGCCTGGCGCGACAGGAACGACAGAGCTCGGGAGCAGCACCGTGCTCAAATGACAACCGATCTCTGGCGCGATGTGGCCCGGGCTAGGGGCGCCGCACACCCAATGTGTTTCACCGATGAGGTGATGCAGCATCAGTTCCCCAAGGGGTTTAAACCCGTCAATATAGAATCCTACGATGGGACAACCGACCCAGCCGTGTGGATTGAAGATTTTCTTCTCCACATTCATATGGCCCGAGGAGATGACCTCCATGCCATTAAGTACTTACCATTGAAACTCAAGGGACCAGCAAGGCATTGGCTGAACAGCCTACCTGAAAACTCCATCGGGAGCTGGGAAGAGCTCGAGGATGCATTCCGAGCTAACTTTCAAGGCACATATGTTCGGCCACCTGACGCCGACAATCTGAGCCATGTCATTCAGCGGCCAGGAGAATCAGCCCGGCAATTCTGGAATCGGTTTTTGACCAAGAAGAATCAGATCGTCGACTGTCCGGATGCCGAAGCGATTGCGGCATTCAAACACAGTATTCGGGACGAATGGCTCGCCCGCCAGCTCGGCCAGGACAAGCCAAGAACGATGTCGGCCCTTACCTCTCTAATGACCCGCTTTTGCACGGGTGAGGATAGCTGGCTCGCTCGTCGAAGCAACCACCCCGACGACCCCGGTACTTCAGAGACCCGGGACGGGAATGGAAAACCCCGACGCAATAGGAACAACAAGCGCCGGCACTCAAACAATGGCGGTGAAGCCGATGACACAGCAGTAAACGCCGGATTCAGCGGCTCGAAGTCGGGACCGCGGAAAAAACCCTCTAAAGGGAACCGGGACGGCCCGTCTGCGCTGGATAGAATATTAGATAGGCCCTGCCAGATTCACGACACCCCCGACAAGCCTGCCAACCATACCAACCGTAACTGTTGGGTCATCGAACAGGCCGGTAAGGCCACAGCCGAAGAACAGGGCAAGGGCCCCCGCAGCGAGGATGACGAAGAACCTCGTGGCCCAAACAACGGAGGCCAAAAGTAGTTCCCTCCAGAGGTCAAAACCGTGAACATGATCTACGTCACGCATATACCGAAGAAGGAGCAGAAACGCGCACTTCGGGATGTCTACGCCTTAGAGCCAGTAGCCCCAAAATTCAACCCGTGGTCGGCTTGCCCGATCACTTTCGACCGTCGTGACCATCTGACCAGTATACGCCATGGAGGGACGGCGGCTCTGATGCTCAACCCCATTGTGGATGGATTTCACCTCACCAGAGTCCTTATGGACGGAGGTAGTAGTCTTAACCTGATTTACTCAGATACAGTGAGGAAGATGGGGATCGACCCGTCAAGGATCAAACCCAGCAACACCACCTTTAAAGGTGTAATCCCAGGCGTCGAAGCACGCTGCGCGGGATCCGTGACTTTGGAAGTTGTCTTCGGCTCGCCCGATAACTTCCGCGCCGAGGACTTGATCTTCGATATTGTCCCTTTCCGCAGCGGTTATCACGCACTCCTCGGACGGACTGCGTTCGCCCGCTTTAACGCCGTCCCACACTATGCGTACCTGAAGCTCAAGATGCCAGGACCAAAGGGTGTTATTACCATCAACGGCAATACCGAGCGCTCGCTCCGAACAGAGGAACACACTGCGGCTTTAGCCGCCGAAGTCCAAGCCACTGAAGAGGCGTCGCAAGCCCAGTCCACCGCCAAGACACTGGACACACGCAAGCGCTTCCGAGCTGCAGCCTCGGTCCCGGAGCACTCCCATGCTCACCCCAAATAGGGATACGCGCCCCACAGCACGGCCCACCTAGTCGCAAAATACGTACCTCGAGTGCACAATTTCGCGCTAAAAATTCCATGGGCAGTTGTGGGGACACATAAAACAAAGGCCAAGAGTTCGGTTCGACCAACAAATGGCCAACAGATGTCTTCGAATCAACATCGACGACGGGCACCATCTAGGGCCTGATCAGTGTCAAGCTGATATACCACGGCGACTTCTCGAAACCCTTTCCCAAGGGCTCGTCCGCCGAACATTATTACCCCACCGATCATATGGTCGACAGCTTCGCTCACACGGAAGCTTCTTAAAGAGCAAAGGCGCAGACGTGCAGCAGGGCATAGTAGGGATGTCAAACCACTCATGAAGGCCCTGTGTAAACCTTTACTCTAATGTATTTATTTCTTCACAAGTATCTATCAAAGTTACTTCGGCAATCCAGAATGTACGGTTGGACGTCACATATTCAAAGGAAATAAAGACCAATCTTTCTCTGGTAATTGTGCATTCATTCACGTTGCCTATTCCTTTCCGCTTTTCAAGCCGAAGTAAACTATTACGATACGCCACTTTTTGTAACCGGCTAATAGACCGGGGGCTCGAACATAAATCTTGCCTCAAAAACTTATCCGGGCACCTATTTTATGGGCTCGGCATCACGGATATTGCATTATATGAATCAGTTCCGAGTTGGGTCTTTGGTCAATAGTTGGGTTGCCCGGCTCCTGTGTTTACCCTCTTACGTTCCGCACTGTTCGGCTAAGAGGGTAAAGGGAGAACCACTGCGATTGTACTTCTAGCTCGCCTGGTTAAGTACCTCAGTGGAGAAAGCCAAAAACTGACTGTCACAATAAGCGAGAACTGGTCGGCGATCCGATGACTCGTGTCAAACCAAAAATCGTTGGAGGTTAGTCCGTGTTACACGAAGGGTTCTCTGTTACAGGAACCATGTGATGATGGTATCAACCGTGGATCGTCCGAATATCACAAAGCACTGGGGGCTAGTCACCAGCCCCCGCAGTCAAGCTCCTATGGCTAAGTGAAAGCACTAAAACCGCATAGTCTGATTGCCTGGTTTTCCGTACATACAACCGCCTCTGGGCACCGAGACGTCGGCTAAGGGTTCACGTATTACGAGAAAACACCCCATGCAGTATCTGCCAGGGGGCTGAAGCCGACGACTGGTAACTTTTAGTTTCAAAGCGGCCGCACGGGAGTCAAAATTAACATAAACAGGCACTATATTCATAGCCGACCACTTGCTTCACAATACAGCAAAATTTTCCACTCCTTGCCTACGAGGAAACTAACTCTACTCATATATTACATCTTTTGAGCATTGGGCCTCTATCGCCAGAGCACCATCCATAACAATGGGAAAGTATTGCTCAGGGCGCCTATGCTCCTTCCCTGGCGGCGGAGGTCCAGTGGCCATCTCGGCCGGCTTTATCTTTGGCCAATGTACCATTGTTTTGCCGAAGGCCATCCGAGCCCCCTCGATGCATGCGGAGCGCTTCCATGCGTCGATCCGAGCAGGGGCGTCGTACAGCCTCTGCACCAGACCGAAGTAGCTGCTCGGCAGTGGCTCCGACGGCCACAGCTTGACGCAGAGGTCCTTCATCACCGGCTCCGCCATCCGATGCAGCTCGATTAGCTGCTTCCTTTGGTTGTTGAGGAGGGAAGGGTGTTCAGGTGCTTGAAACTGCGCCCAGAACAACCTCTGCTCGGCCCGGCCCTCCTGGGCGGCGAAGTACCTCCCCGCATCAGCCGCACTCTTCGGGAGGTCCGCAAAAGCGCCTGCGGAACGCCACACCCGCGTGAGCAACGCGAACCTGTTACCTCCAAAGAGGCTTTGTAGCAAATATAGCTTACCATCCGCAATCAGCTTCACTTGGCGGAGTTCCTCCTAGTAGTCGCGCGCCTCTGTCCGCGCTTCCTTGGCCGCTGACCCCAGTGAGGTTAGCTCGGCGGCCTGCTCTTTATTCTTTTGCTCGAGAGCCTCACATTTCGCGACGGCCTCCGCGAGATCTTGCTGCACTTCAAGCACCCTGGCCTCGTGCTTCTGGCTCATGGTTCGCTCCATGGCCAGTTCGGCGGCCGCTTTCTCGGCCGCCAGCTTCTGCTCCGCCGCTTCCAGCTGAGCCGTCTTCAGTGCGGCCTTGAGGTTTTCCACCTCTGCGGAGGCGGCTGTCGTAGCATAAGTGCAATCCGTTAGGATACTTCGAAACCTGCTTACAAGACAACGGTTGTACTCCACATTATAGCTCGGACTTACCTTGCTCCTCGTCGAACCTCTTGCTCACTAGGCTCAGATCGTCCTCGGAGCTCTTTAGCTTCCGATTCAGCTCGGCCAACTCTTCGGCGTTGGCGGCTACGGCCAAATATGATGCCTGTGCGTTGTTCTACGCCCGTTAGTATCCGAGATGTCGATTTTTGATCCTCCGACCGGCTTTGTTCAAACCGGTCAGAGTCTCAAGGGCTACTGTGTATGAGGCTATGCATTTACACAAACGAATTTTTCTATGGGAAAAGCATTACTTCGCTCACCTTGAGGCCGGTAAGAAGGCCACTAAAGGCCTCCTTCAGTCCGTTGTCCACGGACCGAAGACTTTGCAACACCGTGCCCATGAGGGCACGGTGCTCTTCGGCGATAGAGGAGCTGGTTAGAGCATCCTCCATCTCGTCCGGCCACCCGGTTGACGCTCGCTCTGGGGCGGGCGGGGGTGGCGGCGGCGCTTCGGCTCCTTCCTTCTCGAAGTCCTGGGCGCCGGGCTCCTGACGCCTTGACGTCTGCGGAGTCGTCCTCGGAGAAAGCTCGGTTTGTCCGGGCCCCTCCTCTTTGTTCGCCAGAGGGGCCCTCCCCTCTTGGTCTTCGGTGACCGAGGTATGCACCTCGGTCATGACAATGTCGCCTCCTCCCCCTGTATGCGGCATGGGAGGGGTCCTCCTTGACAGAACCTCCTCGGTCTCCTCGACAATCGGGGAAGGCGAGGCGCGGGATTCGGTCCCGCTCTCTGCTAGCGCCGCCGGTGGAGAATCCCCCTCCGAGACTCGGTCGGTGGGGAGATCGCGCAGTGGGCTACAAAATTACAAACGGAAACGTGATCAATATCAAACCCAGTTTGGTTAAGGACGATCAAGCGGTTACTAGAACGCGTACCTTTGAGCCTGTGACTTAGCCCGGGGGATCCTCCGAGGAGCCTCTTCGGAGGCCTCAGAGTCCTCGACAGAAGCCGAGCTATCACCGGACAAGGCCACCTTGGCCTTGCGCGGTCTTTTGGGAGCTGGTCAAGGCGGCTCCTCCTCGGCATCCTCGGACGCCGCCCTCTTCCCTGTTCGGGAGGAGTCGTCTTCCTCCCCGTCATCTCCCTGCTCCTTCTCCTCCTCTTGCGCGGAGGGAGCACTGGTGTCCCCGGATCTAGCACCCGGGGGTCCTCGGGAGCGGAGGCCCTCTCTGGCCTCCCTCTTCTGATCCTTCTTCTTCTCCTTCCTCTCCGGCGCCTCATATGGCTCCACGGCCAACATGGCCGTCAGTAGGGGTGTCCTAGGTCCCTCTGGCAGCGGCGCCGGACTGTCGATCCGCTGGGCCTTCTTCAGCCATTTCTGCGGACGGGAAGCGAAACAGCTAAGTACCTTGTCGAAAGGGAACAGCTCGGGTATAAAAGTGAAATTGGTCATACCTCCCGTGGGGGGTTCGCGGCGTCGAGGCCGATGTCCTCCTCTTCGGCTGGCCACTCCTTCTGCGGCTTGAACAGCGCCTTCCATAATTGAGCGTGGGAGGTGCGGAAGAAGCTGCGCACGGTGGCCGGGTCTTCGGGCTTGTAGGCCCACATGGGGGAAGCCCTATCCTGGAAAGGGAGGATTCGACGGCCGAGCATGATCTGGATCACGTTGACCAGCTCGACGCCCTTCTCTATCATTTTGACGATCCGGCTCTGCAGCAGCACCACCTCCTTATTCGGCCCCCAGTCTAGGCCCTTCTTGGTCCATGAGACCAGCCTTGTAGGGGGTCCGGATCGGAAGGCCGGAATTGCCTCCCAAGCCGCGCTCCTCGGCTCGGTGATGTAGAACCATTCCTTCTGCCAGACCATGACGGTCTCGATGAAGGTGCCCTCTGGCCACTCCACTCGGGGGAGTTTGCTGACCATCGCGCCTCCGCAATCCGCCTGTTGGCCGTCGACGATCTTCGGCTTGATATTGAAGATCTTCAGCCACAAGCCGAAGTGTGGCCGGACCCGGAGAAAAGCTTCACAGACGATGATGAAGGCCGAGATGTGGAGGAAGGAGTTCGGTGCGAGATCGTGGAAGTCAAGCCCGTAGAAGAACATGAGACCCCTGACGAAGGGGTGAAGGGGAAATCCCAGACCACGGAGGAAGTGGGGGATGAACACCACCCTCTCGCCCGGCCGCGGCGTAGGGACGACCTGGCCGGCTTCTGGAGCACGGTGGGTGACGTTGGCGGGGAGATATCCCGCGCTCTTCAACTCCAAGATGGCGCTGTTGGTGACGCTAGAGGCTTCCCACTTGCCCTTGTACCCGGAACCCGCCATTAGATTGGGTGGGTGGAAAGGTTCTTGGAAGGGAGAGCGGATCTGGGCGCTGGAGCTCAAGAGATGGGGAAGGCAATGGCGAAGGGGGGAAATGAGAGCGTACGAAAGGAACAAAGGCTGTGCCCCTTTTATTGGCTGTAAAACCCGCGGTCCTTTTACTGCACCGCAGTCCTCGGCATTTCCCCATGTAACCGCACCATTATGCGCGGGTGGGGTGGGGCGGATTATTGATCATATCCCTTGAAAATAGGACACGATCTCCATATTGATGGGACGTGCCAATGAAAACTGCCTCGAACCGCGAATCGAGTTTCTCACGAACCAACTCGCGGTCGTGGCAAGGTGTGACCCTTCGGTAAAAGTTGTCAGATGAAGACACTGTTTGCACCGAAGCGGCTAGCCTTCGTGGCTCAGTTATTATTATACTTCATTACCAAGATATAGCTCGGCGCGTATACGGCCGGGCCACGCCTGAGAATACAATTCGGAGTGATACAGGCCTGTTACCAGCATCACAGAACAAGGGGAACTGGTCTACAAAGCCAATGATGTTTGGCACCTACCTCGGCTTCAAAAACTAGTTCGGGGGCTACTGAGGGTGTCCCGGACTAGGGAGTACCCGGGCTGCCGGCCTATTTCTCATAGGCCGGGCTGGTGGGCCGCTCTCTACTCGTCGATGGAAGGCCGGATTGTGGGCGACCCCGTGTATCAGAAGGAAACCATCGAAGACTCGGCGTCTCCTCCAAGTAATTATTAGCGTAGCTGGCATGTTTATCCCCTGATGGTAACCGACCATGTGTAACCCTAGATCCCTCTAGTGTCTATATAAATCAGAGGGTTTAGCCCATAGAGGGACAGAATCATCATATTCATAACCTAGGGTTCAGCCCATCTGATCTCGAGGTAGATCAACTATGTAACCTTCATACAATCACATCAATACAATCAAGCAGGACGTAGGGTATTACCTCCTTGAGAGGGCCCAAACCTGGGTAAACCATCGCCCCCACGATCTCTGTTACGCATTGACTCCTAGACCCATAGTTCGGACCCCCTACCTGAGATCTGCCGGTTTTGGTACCGACACCGGGGCCGCGCCCTGTTGCCTTGTGGCCTCCCCGTGAGGCTTCTGGCATCCTCCCAAAGCTTCCAGGGTCTCTTTTGTCCAGAAAAAAATCGTCAAAAAGTTTCGTGGCATTTGGACTTCGTTTGGTACCGATTTCCTGAAAAACCAAAAACAAGCAGAAAACAGTAACTTGCACTAGGTACTAGGTTAATAGGTTAGTCCCAAAAAAAGATATATAATTGCATATAAAACATCCAAGATTGATACTATAATAACATGGAACAATCAAAAATTATAGATACGTTGGAGACGTATCAGACACCATGATCTCCATCATCTCCAAGGTGCCGTCATGTTTTTGTCTCCACTAACTATTGCTTCTACAACTATTGCTAACTCATAGCGATAAAGTAAAGCAATTACATGGCATTTAATGATTGACACGCAGGTCATACAATAATATTAAGACAACCCTATGGCTCCTGCTGGTTGTCGTACTCATCGACATGCAAGTCGTGAACTATTACAAAACATGATCATCTCATACATCACATATATCATATCACGTCATGGCCATACCACATCACATCACATACCCTGCAAAAACAAGTTAGACGTCCTCTACTTTGTTGTTGCAATTTTTACGTGGCTTCTAAGGGAAACATATAAGAACCGTTCTTACCTATGCAAAGCCACAACGGTGATATACAAGTTGCCTTTTAACCTTCTACAAGGACAGTCGGTGTCAAATCAGATCTAACTAAAGTGGGAGAGACAGACACCCGCCAGCCGCTTTATGCAATACAAGTTGCATGTCAGTCGCGGAACCGGTCTCTTGTGCGTCGACAAGTAAAGTTGGTCCAGGCCGCTTCATCCCACAATACCGCCAAATCCAAAATAACAAAGGAGGTAAGCAATCTGAACATCAATGCCCACAAACAATTTGTGTTCTACTCATGCATAACATCTACGCATAGACCTAACTCATGATGGCACTGATGGGGAACGTTGCATGGAAAACAAAAAAAATCCTATGAAACACCCAAGATATAATCTAGGAGATGCTAGCAATGAGTGGGAGTGTGTCTACATACCCTTGTAGACCGAAAGCGGAAACGTTCACCGAACATGGTTGATGTAGTCATACTCTTTCCAATCCAATCTGATCGAGCGCCGCACGAACGACACCTCCGAGTTATGCACACGTACGGCCCGGTGACGTCTCCTCCTTCTTGATCCAGCAAGCAAGGGGGGAGGTAGATGGGATCTAGGCCAGCATCACGGTGTGGTGGTGGTGGTGGTGGAGGAATTTCTGCAGAGCTTCGCCAAGCGCTGCTGAGGAGGAAGTGGAGGGAGAGAGAGGAGGCGGCGGCCAGGGCTTGAGGTGGTGGTGCCTAGCCCCTCCCCTCTCTTTATATAGGGGGTGAGGTGTGATAACCCACAAGTATAGGGGATCAATTGTAGCTTTTTCGATAAATAAGAGTGTCGAACCCAACGAGGAGCTAAAGGTAGAATTAATATTCCCTTCAAGTTCTATCGACCACCGATACAACTCTACGCACGCTTAACGTTCGCTTTACCTAGAACAAGTATAAAACTATTTTGTAGGTGATAGGATAGGATTGCAAGAATAAAACTAGAAGTACTTTGCGAGAATAAAACTACGAGTAATTTGCAAGATAATAAAAGTTAGTTGTTTAGTAGAAAGCTTTTGCAACACAAGAGAATGATTTGTCCATAGGCAATTGATAACTAGACCGGTAATCATTATTGCAATTTTATATGAGGGAGAGGCATGAGCTAACATAATTTCCGTACTTGGATCATATGCACTTATGACTGGAACTCTAGCAAGCATCCGCAACTACCAAAGATCATTAAGGTAAAACCCAACCATAGCATTAAGTAACAAGTCCTCTTTACTCCCACACGCAACAACCCCCTTACTCGGGTGTAAGCTTCTGTCACTCTAGCCGCCCACTATAAGAGAATTATGAATGTAATGCAAACCCTACAGCGGGAATCCCTCACGATTGCGCGACACGGAGGGCACCATAGGACAGCACCAAAATAAAACATACAACTCAAACCAATCACGATCATCAATCAACCCATAGGACAAAAAGAATCTACTCAAACATCATAGGATGGCCACAAATCATTGGATAATAATATGTAGCATTAAGCACCATGTTTAAGTATAGAATTACAGTGGGAAAACAGAGGTTACACCGCTGCATAGAGGGGGAGAGAGTTGGTGTTGACGGCGGCAAAGTTGTTGGTGTAGATCACCGTCACGATGTTTCCCCCGACGGCGCTCCGACGCCAATGGAAGAGAGGGGGAGAGAGCCCCCCACCTTCTTCTTCTTCCTTGGCCTCCCCCTAGATGGGAGGAGAGTTTCCCCTCTGGTCCATGGCTGCCATGGCGGCAGAGGGGCAGGAGCCCCTCCGAGATTGGATCTCTCTCCCTGTTCTCTTCTGTTCCGCGCTCCTGTTTTCTGGCCTTTCACCGTTTCTTAAATTCCCGGAGATCCGTAACTCCGATCGGGCTAAAATTTTAACATGATTTTTTCCCGATATTATCTTTCTTGCGGCGAAAGAAGGGGTCAACCGACTTACGAGGGGCTCACGAGGCACCACGGCGTGCCACCCCCCTGGGGCGCGCCCTGGTGCCTCGTGGGGCCCATGAGCACCGTCTTCCGTTGATTCTTCTTCCCAAAAATCACATATATTCCAAAATAAATCTCCGTAAATTTTTATCGCGTTTGGACTTCGTTTGTTATGGATATTCTGCAAAGCAAAATACATGCAACAAACAGGAACTGGCACTGGGCACTGGATCAATATGTTAGTCCCAAAAATAATATAAAATGTTGCCAAAAGTATATGAAAGTTGTAGAATATTGGCATGAAACAATCAAAAATTATAGATACGACAGAGACGTATCAGCATCCCCAAGCTTAATTCCTGCTCGTCCTCGAGTAGGTAAATGATAAAAAAGATAATTTTTGATGTGGAATGCTACCTAGCATAATCTTGATCATATAATCTAATCATGCATGAATATTAAGACACGGGTGATTCAAAGCAATAGTCTATAATTTGACAAAGACATAAATACTCAGGCATACCAACAAAAAATCATGTCTTTCAAAATAAAAATGCTAAAGAACGCTATCCCAAGACCGTTATGCTCAATCATTGATCCTTTCATGAAACACACTCAACATTAACTACACCCAATGCACAAGTATGACAATAGTGCTCTCCAGTTGGTGCTTTGTAAGAGAAGATGGAGACTCAATAAAAATAAAAATGCATAAAAGTAAAATAGATAGGCCCTTCGCAGAGGGAAGCGGAGATTTACAGAAGTGCCAGAGCTCAAAGCTTAAAACAAAGAGATAAAATTATTTTGAGAGGCATGCTTTTCCTGTCAACGAAAACGACCGAGAGTTCCTAACATCTTCCATGCTAGACACATTATAGGCGGTTCCCAAACAGAAAATAAAGTTCATTTCCTTTCCACCATTCTTTCACAATCCATGGCTAGCCGTATCCACGGGTGCCTTCCATACCAACACTTTCCAAGGAAGTTTGTTATTATTATTTTTGATTCATTGTGGGACTGGGCATCCCTATTACCTGCCACTCTCTCATGCAATGACAAGTGAATAAACACTTATCGTGAGAATAACACACCTAGCATGGAAAATATTGGCCACCCCCTGCCGCTTCATGTGCGGTACAGGCACACAAAACGGAAAATTATTTTGAAAAATAGAGTTGGCACATGCAAATTTACTTGGAACGGCATGGAAATACCGCATATAGGTAGGTATGGTGGACTCATTTGGCACAACTTTGGTTTTTAAGGAGTTGGATGCACAAGCAGCATTCCCGCTTAGTACAAATGAAGGCTAGCAAATAGATTGAGAAGCAACCAACCAGAAAACGAAAACGGTCATAAGCATGCATTGAGAATAACTAACACTGAATAATGCACCATAAGTAGGATATAACTTCGTTGCATAACTATTAACTTTACGTGCATACATAGGGAATCACAAACCTTAACACCAATATTCTTACTAAATCACAATTACTCACTAGCATAACTCACATATTATCATATCCATATCGCAAAACTTTTGCAAGGAATCAAACATATCATATTCAGTGATCTACAAGGTTTATGTAGGATTTTCTGACTAACCATGTGAATGACCAATTCCTGTTGACTCTCTAAATAGATATAAGTGAAGCAAGAGAGTTTAATTCTTTCTACAAAAGACCATGCTCTAACAAATATAAGTGAAGCAAAAGAGCATTCTATAAATAATGGTTTTCTATGAAGAGAAACAGGCATCCAAACTTCAAATGATATAAGTGAAGCACATGAAGCGTTCTATAAAGCCATACTCAAAAGATATAAGTGAAGTGCATGAAGCATTCTATAAATCAACCAAGGACTATCTCATACTAGCATGGTGCAATTATTAAAAGAAAAAGAAAAGGCACACGACGCACCAAGAATTTACGCATATCATGTGAACAAAACAAAAACCGAGACATACCGATAATTGTTGAATAAAGATGGGATGCCTTTCGGGGCATCCCCAAGCTTAGACACTTGAGTCTCCTTGAATATTTACTTGGGGTGCCTTGGGCATCCCCAAGCTTGAGCCCTTGCCTCTCCTCATTCTTCTCATATCAATACCTCCTCGATCTTCGAACACTTCATCCACACAAAACTTAACCGAACTTTTTATTAGAAGGGTGAGTACATATAACATCAAATCCCATCATGTCCTGCTCTAACATTATTGTATAATTATAATCAAACATTACCCACTGTATGCTATCACAATTCTATGGCTCCCAAGTCAATGAGGCTCAACAAGATTTCAAACATAAGCAAATAACGAAACTATAACAGCAATCTGTGAAAACATGACAGTCTGTAAAGATGCAAATATTACATATAATTCTGTAACTCAAACAATTCTGAAAAATTAGGACAAAATAAAAAAAATTGCATAGCAGTACTGTGTAAAAATTTCAGAATTTTTGCACGTTCCGGTAAAATAACAAAATTCAAGCACTACAGCAAAAGTTTCTGTTTTTGCACAGCACACACTAAACAAGCAATTTAAACATCCTAAAGGTAAATCTTGGCACATTATTTTTATAATACAATGGATTTATACAAGGGGATAATGATTTTTGTTGAAAATTTTCTGTAATTCAAGATTTGCAAAGTTTCCATGGGCATGAACAAAGTTCAAGGAGCTCCCCCACTTCAACGGTGCTCGTCTTTCTTACTTTCACTTTTTCTTTTTGAAAAAGTTTTAGGTTCCCCTCTATATTTTTTTGTTTTTAAACTTTATAAAAGCACTCAACAGAAATAAATGACTCTCTAAAACTTCCGGGTTGTCTCCCAGGCAGCGCTTTCTTTAAAGCCATTAAGCTAGGCATAAAGTGCTCAAGTAATTGATCCACCCGGATCCCAAGGTATATCAAAGCCAATTTTAATTAACAATGATTTGTAATTTAGTAGTGAGCACAAAGCAACATATATCATGCAATGACGAAGTCTAACTCTCTTCCTATGCATCGGCATGTCATAAAAGAACAATTCATGCACATCAAGTAAAGGCCAATGCATAGCATAAATAGTTTCTTGCAATTCTATCGTATTGGAAACATAGAGAGGCGGAGATGTAGTTCCTCTCTCATAATAATTGCAATTAAGAGCAGCAAGCACATGCATATTATATCCATCAAAATTATCATGTGCAATAGTAAAACGCAACCCATCAATATAATCCTGAATAAGAGCAAACTTCTCCGATATAGTGTAGTTGGGAGAATTCAAAAAGATAATAGGACTATCATGTGTGGGTGCAATAGCAACAATTTCATTCTTAACATAAGGAACTATAGCAAGTTCATCTCCGTAAGCATAATTCATATTGGCATCATGGCCACAAGCATAGCAAGCATCAATTTCATCAAAAAGGGATATTTCAAACGAATCCAAGGGATCATAGCAATTATCATAGCATTCATCCTTCGGTAAACACGAAGGGAAATTAAACAATGTATGGGATAAAGAGTTACTCTCATCAGAAGGTGGGCACGGGTGATCAATCCGCTCTTCCTCCTTTTGTTCTTCGCTCTCCTCCTCAATTTTTTCATATAATGAGCTCATAGTGTCATCATTTTCTTCTTCCATAGGAGCCTACAAAATATTAGTCTCTTCTTGGATAGCGGAGACTTTCTAAATAAATTCATCAATATCGGCATTGTATTTATAATTCTCATAGCAATATTTAAGTATAGCAATATTTTCAGATCTGTAAACGGCATCATCACAATCTTCATGCTTTTCAAACAAAGATTCAATTTCATAAGCACCCTTAAAAGCAACAAATTCTTCTATTTGTTCCACATCATAGTAATCATATATACCATTAGCATAAGAAGCCAAGGTTTCATTATCATTAAATTCACATGAAAAGGGAAGGTGTGGAGCCTTCATCTTAGAGCAACAAGTATAATCATATCTTAAGCATAAATTCCGAGCATACCAATGCAAATAATGAATTTGATCCCATAAGAGTTTCCCTTTTTGAGACAAGCGATAATCCCTAAAGTATTCCCGTTGATCCAAAGTATATCCCATTATCAAGTTGAATGGAGATTTATCAGGATTATCAAAGTAGTATTTAATGTTTTCCACATAACGAGCATCGAGGGTTTTAGGAGGTTCCCCATCTCCATGAGTAGCAAGTACAACTAATTTTTTTGGTGTTTTGTGTTCCATATCCATAACTAAAGATATAAAACAACTTAGAACAAAAAATAAAAACTACTTAGCGATAAAGCAAACAAGCACACACGAGAATATCAACCCCACGCTATTGCTCCTCGGCAACGGCGCCAGAAAAAGGTCTTGATAACCCACAAGTATAGGGGATCAATTGTAGCTTTTTCGATAAATAAGAGTGTCGAACCCAACGAGGAGCTAAAGGTAGAATTAATATTCCCTTCAAGTTCTATCGACCACCGATACAACTATACGCACGCTTAACGTTCGCTTTACCTAGAACAAGTATAAAACTATTTTGTAGGTGATAGGATAGGTTTGCAAGAATAAAACTAGAAGTACTTTGCGAGAATAAAACTACGAGTAATTTGCAAGATAATAAAAGTTAGTTGTTTAGTAGAAAGCTTTTGTAACACAAGAGAATGATTTGTCCATAGGCAATCGATAACTAGACCGGTAATCATTATTGCAATTTTATATGAGGGAGAGGCATGAGCTAACATACTTTCCGTACTTGGATCATATGCACTTATGATTGGAACTCTAGCAAGCATCCGCAACTACCAAAGATCATTAAGGTAAAACCCAACCATAGCATTAAGTAACAAGTCCTCTTTACTCCCACACGCAACAACCCCCTTACTCAGGTGTAAGCTTCTGTCACTCTAGCCGCCCACTATAAGAGAATTATGAACGTATTGCAAACCCTACAGCGGGAATCCCTCACGCTTGCGCGACACAGAGGGCACCATAGGACAGCACCAAAATAAAACATACAACTCAAACCAATCACGACCATCAATCAACCCATAGGACAAAAAGAATCTACTCAAACATCATAGGATGGCCACAAATCATTGGATAATAATATGTAGCATTAAGCGCCATGTTTAAGTAGAGAATTACAGCGGGAAAAGAGAGGTTAAACCGCTGCATAGAGGGGGAGAGAGTTGGTGTTGACGGCGGTGAAGTTGTTGGTGTAGATCGCCGTCACGATGTTTCCCCCGGCGGCGCTCCGACGCCACCGGAAGAGAGGGGGAGAGAGCCCCCCTCCTTCTTCTTATTCTTTGGCCTCCCCCCTAGATGGGAGGAGAGTTTCCCCTCTGGTCCAGGGCTGCCATGGCGGCGGAGGGGCAGGAGCCCCTCCGAGATTGGATATCTCTCTCTGTTCTCTTCTGTTTCGCGCTCATGTTTTCTGGCCTTTCACCGTTTCTTAAATTCCCGGAGATCCGTAACTCCGATCGGGCTGAAATTTTAACACGATTTTTTTCCTGATATTATCTTTCTTGCGGTGAAAGAAGGAGATCAACCAACTTACGAGGGGCTCACGAGGCACCACGGCGCGCCACCCCCCTGGGGCGCGCCCTGGTGCCTCGTGGGGCCCACGAGCACCGTCTTGTGTTGATTCTTATTCCCAAAAATCACATATATTCCAAAATAAATCTCCGTAATTTTTTATCGCGTTTGGACTTCATTTCTTATGGATATTTTGCAAAACAAAAAACATGCAACAAACAGGAACTGGCACTGGGCACTGGATCAATATGTTAGTCCCAAAAATAATATAAAATGTTGCCAAAAGTATACGAAAGTTGTAGAATATTGGCATGAAACAATCAAAAATTATAGATACGATGGAGACGTATCAAGGTGGTGCGGCCACCTTGGCCCCCCTCCAAGCCAGGGGCGCGGCGCCTCCCCTCCAAGCCAAGGGGGTGGATGCCCCCCTCCAATTTAGGGTTTGCCCCCCCCCCCCTAGCCGCATGGGCCCTTGGGTGCATAGTGCCTGGCCCATGTAGGGTTGGTGCGCCCCCTAAGGGTCCATGTGGCCCCTCTGGGGCAGGTGGGTCCCTTCGGGGGACCCTCAGAACCTTCTAAAACCCCCCGGTACAATGCCGGTAGATTCTTGAACTTTTCCGTAACCCCGAAAAACACTTCCCATATATGCATCTTTATTTCCGGACCATTCTGAAGCTCCTCGTGATGTTCCGGATCCCATCTGGGATTCCGAACTACCTTCGGACTCACCATTATGAATATCCCAATACTACCCTAGCGTTACCGAACGTTAAGTGTTTGACCCTACAGGTTCGAGAACATGCAGACATGACCGAGACACCTCTCCAATCAATAATCAATAGCGGGACCTGGATGCCCATACTAACTCCCACATATTCAATGAAGAACTTTATCGGTTTGAACCAGAGTGTCAAGGATTTAGATAATCTCGTATACAATTTCCTTTGTCTCGCAATATTTCACTTTCCCGAGATTCGATCATCGGTATCGCCATACCTAGTTCAATCTCATCACCGGCAAGTCTCTTTACTCATTCCGTAATACAATATCCCTGTGACTAAACACATTAGTCACATGCTTTCAATCTACTTAGGATATCGTGTTACCGAGAGGGCCTAGAGATATCTCTCTGTCACATGGAGTGACAAATCCCAGTCTTGATCCATGCAAACCAACAAATACTTTCTGAGATACCTGAAGAGCACCTTTATGATCACCCAGTTATGAAGTGACGTTTCGTACCCACAAAGTATTCTTCCGGTATTAGGGAGTGGCACGATCTCATGGTCCAAGGAACAAATACTTGACATTATGAAAGTTGTAGCAATTAAACCAAGTGACACGATCAGATGCTAAGCTTATGATTGGGTCTATCCATCACATCATTCTCCTAATGACGTGATCCCATTATTAAATGGAAAATCATGTCTATGGTTAGGAAACCTTAGCCATCATCAATCAACGAGCTAGTCTAGTAGAGGCTCACTAGGGACACAGTGTTTGTTTATGTATCCACACATGTATTTGAGTTTTCGGCAAATACAATTATAGCATGGAGAATAAACATTTATCAAGAACAAGGAAATATGACAATAACAACTTTATTATTGCCTCTAGGGCATATTTCCAACAGGTAATCTGTTTACCGTACTTTTAGGGCCTGTTCGGTAGCTCGCCGGCTCCCAGCTTCCGCAAATCTGCGGGTGGAGCTAGCCCGAACGGCCCAGCTCCAAGAAGCTGGCTTCCTAGATCGAAGCGGCATGCACATACAAAAACTCGGAGCGACGGTTTCGGCGATCTCAGAAATCGGGAAGCTAGAGTTGGCGTTATTTACGAGCAGCTGCCACCGCGAAGTGAATCGAGGGGGTCACGTACTGGTTCGCTACTTCTATTTCCCCTGTGCTCGTGTGTTCGACTGGGCCCTAAGGCCACCTTACCTGTTGAGCCGGCTGGGCTCCAGCCCACCCAGGCAGGTTGGCCTGCTGACGCGTACGAGAAGCTGGAGCGAGGAGCCGAACAAATTTCTGAGCGCTAGCGCTCAAGTCGGAAGCTGGCGATCGAAAAGAGAAGCTGGATTTGAGGATTTATTGGAGTTGGGGAGCTGCCGAACAGGCCCTTAGTTTGTCAGTCCACTGATTGGTGGGTTGGCACAGGTGCAAATATTTGTGTGTCTGCTGATATTTCTTTGTTCTATTCTTACTAGGTTGCACGAGACTGCTCCGTCCTAATAGGGAATGGCTCGCATGCTTTCGTTCATGGTGTTGGCATGGTAAATCTAAAGTTTACTTCGGGAAAGATTGTGCAATTGAACAACGTGCAGCATGTCGCCGCCATCAAGAAGAATCTCGTTAGTGGCTTCCTTCTCTATAAAGAAGTCTTTAAGTTAGTATTTGAGTCCAATAAAGTACTCGTATGTAGATATGAACTGTTATCCTTTACTGTTTACGGTTTTTCGATGCGTTTATAAGCTATCGTTTAGCCTTTATGGTCTCACATTTAGGCTTTAGTGTTAGACTTTAATGTCTACAGTTTGTAGTTTACTGGCAACAGTCAAAGCACGGCATCCAGTTCATTGAAAGTCTTACATTCCTTTGTGTCCGTTTCAATGTTGGATTCCATCCTGGGGTATGTGTTCCTCTTGTTTATACATTGAACAAATCCAACTGTGTGAAGGAAATGCTGGTATGAACTTGTCTATATTAATTTTATAGATTTGTATTCTATATCATTCATAAGTGTTCCTTGATTTTTTTATATTTTGTTTGCTCTTCTTCCAACAAAAAATGCCTCGTCAAGTTGTTCCTAGACTCAGTGAATCAATGAAATTTTAGTCAACCTACTGCATTTGTTGTATAGCTGGACGCATTGCCATTAATGGGTGGACACATATACTGAAAGTCCGTCCAAATTTGAAGATTGGGTACAATGTTATCTTCATTCTCTATGAAGGCACTTTAGGTCTTTTCCTCTTCTTTGAACAAATGCCATGACGAATCTCATTTCATGATATACTTATCAAATTTGCAATACTTGGTCATATCATGTTTGTTAACTATTGTAGAGTGAGTGTCCCAATGTTTTTAAATTCTGAATATTAACTAATGTATTAAGGCAGTCTCCTTATCTACGACGATGTGAACTACTCACTTGATGCGATAAGAACCTATGCCATCTTGTCCGTAGATGGTTGGAATGCATCATTCATGCATATCATAACAGTCATTCCACTTTTATTGCTTCATTGAAGAATCTACAAGTTTTCTAACTTATATTATCTTTGATCACCCTTTGAAAGTTTTCATCTTGTGTTTTTATTTTAAGTACAATCACAGATCAACCACTTTCTCTCACATTTGCTTACTCTTTTGTTTTCTGTTAACAGTGTTTGTCATTTCAAACCTTTCAGTTTTAAGTACTACAAAAAGGATTATAAGTACTATGGAATTAGCGTGCATGCTAGAATGTACCCGCCATAACTAATTTGCAAAAGTTGCAATGCCAATAAATATCTACCAAATAATCACCAATGACAGAAACTCTATAGTAATGTAGCAACTATGTTTTGATGCAATAACCTTTGAGATACAAACAACAGTGGTGGGTGAACATATGTGCCCACTATTGCTTACTCCATAACAGTGCCACGCTTTGCTAGGACATGCCATTAGCATGTCTTCGTACCCACGGCCGCTTTCTCAAAAATTTCCAAATTTACGAATGATGGCACCACATAACACTACAAAAAAAGACACATCCGTGACATTATGGCCCGAACGAAAACTTTTTCTGTCATGGTTGTGACACTTCTATGACAATAATTGTGACAAAAACACGTATCATCATATATGTGGTGGGCTCCTACTTCTATGACAAAAAATTATGATAGAAAATGGGCTTTTCGTCCTGGGCGGGCCGAAGACGCACCCGCATGACATTCTTTGGGCCGTCCATGGCGTAAAAAATCATGGTAGAAGTGAGGCCGAGGAAATTTTTGGGGAATTCCCGGTTACGGTGGGTGGTCGGGGCCGAGCAATGCAGTGTGGTTTGCGTGTTTCTCTTGTACGCGCGCATGCATGTGTGCGAGGCGTTCGCTTACTGAACCCGAGCGAGGCGTTCACTTACTGAACCCGAGCGATCGCACTAGCTACGTACTGAAGCCGATCGATCCCTTCGCTGCTAACTGAACCCGAGCGATTCCTTCGCTGCTAACTGAAGCCGGTCGAGCCCCCGTACATGTGAGACGTAGCCGATTGGGTTGCCTCTCGATGAACAATGCCCGTTGCTGCCGCGCGTGCGATATGTAGAACGAGTCGACATGCATCGATCGAGCCCCTTGCACGAGACATGGTGAGTTGACCTAGCCGGTTGGTTGGCTGTGGATGAACAGTTCATGTTGCTGCCGCCCGCTCGTATGCCCCACCTCAGCCGTTGGGTTGGCTGTGGATGAATAGTACCCTAGCCGTGTGAAGGTGGTTGACGCTGGATGAACAGGACCCCGAGGAGGCCTCCACACCCCAGCTGGTTGGGGGTGGATGAACAAGACCCCGTGGAGGCTGGATGAACAGTAGCCGATGGAGGCTGGAGGAAGTCGATGGTGGATGAATAGTTGCTGGTGGAGGTTGGAGGAGGTCGACCGTGGATGAACAGTAGCCCGTGGAGTCCCGTTTTGCGCTACGCCACTCCCCTCCTGATGAACAGGACCCCCGTTATGATAGTAGGCAGTTGGGGAGAAATCCATTTCCTCCGTTTTGTGGTACGCTAGAGCCCTTCGCCCTCCTGATCAACAGGACCCCGTTTCGACCGTAGGCGCTCGAACAGAAGTCCGTTTCCTCCATTTTGCGGTACGCCAGACCCCCAGCCGATGAACAGGACCCCGTTTCGACCATAGGCGGTCGAACAGAAGGCCGTTTCCTCCGTTTTGCGGTACGCCAGACCCTGAGTCGATGAACAGGACCCCGTTTCGGCTGTTCCGTCCAAGCCGGATGGCTCCCAATGAACAGGACACGTTCCGACCCAGTCGCTTGGCTCCCGATGAACACGATGATGTTTCCTCCGTTCCGACCCAGCCGGTTGGCTGCCGATGAACAGGAGGCTGTTGCTGCCGTCCGTTGCCTCTCTCCATGTACACGAGCCCTGGCCGTACGTATGCGTGAGTACGCGTTCGAGACCCCGCCCGTATATGTACGTACGTGGCCGTATTTTTTGCTGTGTGGATGTACGTACGTGCACACGATTTAGACGGGGCTGCCTGGACTGCTACGTCGGGGGCTCTACTACAACACGTGGCGCTCCTTACACGCCCACGGTTCATCGTTGCAGAGAGACTGATCGACCAGTATGTACGTACACGTTCGCGACCAGACAGACAACGGTACATACGCTTCGACTGGGTGGATCCCAGCTGTCAGGGAGGATAAGGAGGCACTTCCTTGCGTGCGAAGACATAGCAGGTGGGTCCTAGCTGTAAGGGGGGAATCATTTTTTTGTGCATAATAAGGAGGCACTTCCTTATGTGCAAAGATGTAGCTGGTGGGTCCAGTTGTCAGCCTCACCGCGTACAGTCCTCTTCCGATGGCTGCCATTCATTGACCACGTTGACTACACCGCGCCGAGAGCACCAAGGCGGTGGACGACTGTGAGGCCTAGGAAGGGAACGACGCGGAACCGGGGAAGACGTGGCAGTGGATGCCCACGCGGAGGGGAGTACAAGGGTTGACTGGTTCGGCTGCGGTGTGAGGCTGCCATCACTGGAGAATAACAGGGATGTGGGTGAGTAGAGGGAAGACCTGGCCAGCGGTGGAAGTAGGGTGGGGTGGTGAGGCCTGCGGGGTAGCACAGCCGGCCACAGGAGGCAGGAACAAGCGGTCCCGCCGGCGCTGGTTTTGGCGGCTGGAGCAAGAAGATCAGAGATTGAAGAAGCAACACGGCCGTTGGATTAACATCCAACGGTCACCGCTGCTACAATCGTTTGTTGACTAAGTTGACAAAGCCCTGCGTACCCGTCAACTTAGTAGGCCCACAAGTCAGCCTCCAAATCCGGTGGGTCCCAGTTGTCATTGGGAGGAATCTTTTATCGCGTAATAAGGAGGCACTTTCTTCCGTGCGAAGATATAGCTGGTGGGTCCCAGCTGTTAGGGGGAGGAATCATTTATTTTTCGCGTAATAAGGAGGTACTTCCTTGCGTGCAAAGATGTAGCTGGTGGGTCCCGGATGTCAGGGGGGATGAGTCATTTTTTTTGCGCGTAATAAGGAGGCACTTCCTTGTGTGCGAAGATGTAACTGGTGGGTCCAAGCTGTCAGGGGGAGGAATCATTTTTCTTGCATGTGATAAGGAGGCACATCGTGGCGTGCGACCATGGACCTCGTGGGTCCCAGTTGTCCGCCTCTACACGTACAGTCCTCTTCCGATGGATGTCGTTCATTGACCGCGTTGACGATGCCGTGCCGAGAGCACCAAGGCGGTGGACGACTACTAGGCTAAGGGTGGGAACGACCCGGAGCCGGGGAAGACTCGGCAGTGGATGCACACAAGGAGGGGAGTACGAGGGTTGACTGGTTCGGCTGCGGTGTGAGGCTGCCATCGCCGGAGAATAACTGAAGGTGTGGGTGAGTACAGGTATGACCTGGCCACTGGTGGGAGTAGGGTGGGGCGGTGAGGCCTGGGCAGCAGCACAGCCGGCCACGGGAGGCAGAAGCAGGCGCTCCCACCGGAGATGGTTTTGGGCTTTTGGCCGCTGGAGCAACAAGATCAGAGATTGAAGAAGCAGGATGGCCGTCGGATGTCAATCCAACAGCTACAGTTGTCAGAATAATTTGTTGACTTTTCTTTTTGACCACTAAATCGTTTTGTTGATTAAATGGACAATGCCTTGATGACCCACAAGTGTAGGGGATCAATCGTAGTCCTTTCGATAAGTAAGAGTGTCGAACCCAACGAGGAGCAGAAGGAAATGACAAGCGGTTTTCAGCAAGGTGTTTTCAGCAAGCACTAAAATTATCGGTAACGAGTAGTTTGATAGCAAGATAATTTGTAACAAGTGACAAGTAGAAATAGTAACAAAGAGTGCAGCAAGGTGGCCCAATCCCTTTTGTAGCAAAGGACAAGCCGGAACGATCTCTTATAATAAGCAAAGCGTTCTCGAGGACACATGGGAATTTCATCTAGTCACTTTCATCATGTTGGTTTGATTCGCGTTCGCTACTTTGATAATTTGATATGTGGGTGGACCGGTGCTTGGGTGCTGTTCTTACTTGAACAAGCCTCCCACTTATGATTACCCCCTCTCGCAAGCATCTACAACTACGAAAGAAGAATTAAGATAACTCTAACCATAGCATTAAACATATGGATCCAAATCAGCCCCTTACGGAATAGCGCATAAACTAGGGTTTAAGATTCTGTCACTCTAGCAACCCATCATCTAATTACTACTCCACAATGCATTCCCTTAGGCCCAAAGATGGTGAAGTGTCATGTAGTCGACGTTCACATGACACCACTAAGAGAATCAACAACATACATATCATCAAAATATCGAATGAATACCAAATTCACATGATTACTTATGACAAGACTTCTCACATGTCCTCAAGAACAAAAGTAACTACTCACAAATCATATTCATGTCCAAGATCAGAGGGGTATTGAATAGCATATTAGATCTGAATATATAATCTTCCACCAAATAAACCAACTAGCATCAATTACAAGATGTAATCAACACTACTAGCAACCCACAAGTACCAATCTGAGGTTTTGAGACAAAGATTGAATACAAGAGATGAACTAGGGTTTGAGATGAGATGGTGTTGTTGAAGATGTTGATGAAGATTGGTCCTCCCACGATGTGAGGATCATTGGTGATGTCGATGGCTCCGATTTCCCCCTCCCGGAGGGAAGTATCCCCGGCAGAATCGCTCTGCCGGAGAGCAAAAGTGCTCCTACCCAAGTTCCGCCTTGAGACGGCGGCGCACCGTCCCAAAAGTCTTCCCTCTATTTTTTCTAGGACAAATGGGCTTATATACCAGAAAATGGGCACCGGAGGCTGGCCAGGGGCCCCACAAGCCACCAGGGCGTGCCTGGGGGGGTGGCGCGCCCTGGTGCCTCGTGGGCACCTGGGTGGCCCCCTCTAGTACTTCTTTCTTCCAATATTTTTTTATTCCAAAATAATTATCCATGAAATTTCAGCTCATTTGGAGATGTGCAGAATAGGTATCTCTGACATAGCTTTTTCAGGTCCAGAATTCCAGCTGCCGGCAATCTCCCTCCTTGTATAAATCTTGCATATTAAGAGAGAAAAGGCATTAGAATTGCTCCACAAAGTGTTATATTGATTAAAAACACTATAAATAACAGTAGCAAAACATGATGCAAAATGGACGTATCATGCCTTGCGCAGGCTTCATCCTCGTGGGCCAACATTTTTTTTGAGAACTCCTCGGCGTGGGCCAACAAAGTCAGCTTCGAAAGCTCTTGCGGACATGCAACCCATTTATTTGGTTTTTACAGCCCATTTGATTTTGTTATCCAATACATCGATTTCCTGGGCTGGGTGAAAATAATAATATCGTATTTACTATTTCTGAGAATTTACAGCCCATTTGATTATTTGTTCGAATACACCTGTTTACTGGGATGGGTGAAAAAATAATATTGCAGACATGCAGCCCATTTATTATATCTGTTAGTTTACAACCCATTTGCTTTTAGTAGAAATAGACCCATTTTCTAGAATGGGTGAAAAAACATGTTGGTCTGGACAGAACATTTCCTATAAAAAATTAATTCTGAGCTAGGAATTTTATTGAAAAACTTTAAGTTGGGCTTGGCATTCTTGTATAAAAATAGAACTGAGTTGTGCATTTTTTTATAAAAAAACATAGGCTGGGCTGCGCTTATTTTAGTTCAAAAGAAAACCTGTGCTGGCACACGTCTTTCGGCCCAGTTGCATTGCTGATGTTCAACGAACAAGGCCTACGTAGTACAGTAGAACTTTACGTACGTACTCCCACATTCAACGACGCCTGAAATGGCCCAAACAAGGCTTGTGTACATTTTTTTAAAGTCACTGAACTCAAATTTTAAGTTGAGAAAAAATGTAGAGTCCAGTGAAACCTAATTAAAAGCTGTCACGAGCGAAGAAATAATGCAGCGGCGCCCACTTGTTAGAGGGAGAGAGAGAGAAACTGATTGGTCGATGCTCGTGCATACATCTTTCAGCCATATGCATTGCTATATAGTTGACACAATCATATACAACATCATAGCACATTGAGCTTTCATACAAAAATTTCACGCGGACGGCACAATAGGGGTGGAAGCAGTAGATCGCTACGGGTAGGGCTATCTTGAAACCAACAAACTCGTACATCACCGTTCATCGTCTTGATCAATGACGTGGAAATATCTTGAATGCTGTGCAAAGAAAACGGGCAGACAAACATAATAAGTTCTGCTAGCACATTAAGTTGACGTACACCCATTCCGAAAAAAATCAGGTACAAAAATAGAACAAGTCATAATCAAATGTATCACATCAGAGCTAGACACCTATAGCTCAGATATAAGTAGTATCTGAGAAGATTTACCTCAAATTAGAGCACATCCAGGCAGCCAGCCCGGCCTCTTCTCCCAAAGAAGCAGTGGCCTCCGCCGCGCGATTGAGTAGGCCCTGTGCCATCCATCGTTCCAAGCAACACGGGGAAAGTCTAACATTGACTCCTGTAATGGACGTTGTCGATGGACCGCGCCACCAGCCGCGGCGGTAGGACTTCGATTGATGGATTGACCACTTCTTCGACATGCACGAAGACTCGATACAGGTACATACCTAACGTGGTCCGTGGCGGCCTTGGTGGCGACGAATAGTACAACCCCGGTTCCTGCACCGGTATCTCAACACCAATCACCTTCAGTATGGTGGACGGCTTCTTCATCCATGCCATAACCGCCAGAGCCCAGCTGTCTGGAGGAGCAAACATACTTAAGAGCTCACCTCCTAGGTCGTTGATAAGCTCATTCATGGACTCGCTGTTCCAAGCCCGTCAAGGCATGCCGTGGAAGGTAAGCTTTGTTAAAAACTCAAGCTCAGAGGGCACCGAGCTCCATCTTGGGTGCCACCGATTGAAGCTCACCAGCGCGCCATCGCAGAACAAACACCGAGAAGATTCGAACACACGACTGTAGTCGAAAGTTGTCCGGAACCTGACGAAAAAATCAGCCGGTGGCGGACAGACTTCGATGAGCAAGTCACTTATTTGGATGTTGTGCGCAATGCCAAGAGCTTTGACCAGGTCGTCCGGCAAGATGGGAGGCCGGTCGCCATTGATGGTTACCATCAGCACTTTGCCGGCAAACTGGTCGTCAAGCGCCGCCATCCACTGTTGAGCGACAGCACGCAGCGCCCGAAGGCAGGACGGACCTCAGGATCTCCGGCTGGGAGATCCTCGTTGACCGGCGACATGATAGTGCGCTTGAGTACAGGGAGTAGAGGAGGCAGATTTGGGGGAACTGGAGTAGGAATCGAGATTCTAGAGGTGGGGGAGGGATGGGGGATTCGGGGTGAAAAGGTAACATGAATTTCGAACGTGCGCCAGTACGCTCTTGCCGCGCAAGCGCACGAAAACACCGGTGGCGCCCACATGTCGGACTAATATTTTTTTATTTTTTTTGAGCGCCCGGCATCAGAGTTCATAATTGGCCTGTTTGGCATTGCGTTACTATTCAGCCCATATTCAACGACACCTCACATGGCCCAAATAAGTGTACATCATCGAAAAGTCACTGAGCTCAAATTATAACTTGAAAAAAGGATATATATATATATATATATATATATATATACACACACACACTGAACACTGGAGAATGGTGATGCCCCCATTTAGCACATCAGCAGTTTGAAACAAAAAACAGTTCAAAACAACAATATATACAACATGCAAACACTGACTAGAGTCTACTACTGACATAAAGAGTGAGACATGAAAGTTCACAAGTCTTGCTAAACCACCAAAATGCACCCATTTGAAGAGCTCAGACTCTCGTGATCCAGACACATCCAGACACAAATCACAAAGTTCTAAACAGAGCGAACTAGTACATAGTAAGAGTGACATAGACAAGGATGACCAAATTACAAGGAGTCTGCATAACAAAAGAGAACATCACCCATCCAGAACAAGCAGCTAAGACAGCAAGTCATTCAAAGAGGGATGATCCAGCGCCATAATAATTTGCAGCTCCCCTTCAGCCACCAGTGACTCGTATACACCAGGACTCCACCCTTTCGACGCAACAGCCCCATTACCTACGAACCTTAAGGCTTGAACCACATCACTGCCTTTCGGTGTTGAGACATCCAAGGATCAAAGTTAATCCAGATGCCTTTCTCATTCTCACCTTCTTTTGGCTGCATGTTGTATCGTTGACAATGAGGGGCGGCTGATCCCGTAGACTGGTTCACCATGTACACACAGTTTTCCCTAGCAAACAGAGCCTCTCTGCCATCAGGATCCTTGAAGGTGATCTCCTGGTTAATCGGATAATTGAGTCTGAGAAACAGAGACTGTGAACCAAGGCTGTTTACCCGCCTCCAACTCAAAAATCCTGGAGGCCCCAACAAGCTGGTATCCTGCTCATAGTCGTAACAGCCATTCTCCGGATATTCACATATTTCACGCTGCTTGTACACAGTAGGGTTTTTGCAATATAAACTTGCTGGCTGATGCGTGCGAATGATCATCAGTCTTTCGCCATCATCTGATCGAGCGAGGAACCAGTTGTGCTTCCCTGTTTTTGGCAAAGGTAGTGTAATTACAAAGGGCATGAGCCATATGGACACTGCAACATATCAAAAATGAGACAAAAAGGGCATACATTGTTAATGTAAGATCAGCATTGTTCAGAGTATGAGTAGGATAATGTAACAAACATCATTGATCTGTCCCTGTTGGAACTGAGAGGAAAATAGAGGGAAATGTATACTGGGGTCGAAAATATAGTAGTACCATGCATGGTTATAGTTATACTCATGTTATCTCGCAGTCAATTCTTCTGAGGAAACTAATATAGCCATGCATGTTATGTAGTCATGTTCTATTCTCACAAATAAATTCTTCAGGGGAAACTAACACACCATGCATTGTTATATACTCATGTTCAGTGTGCAAAAATTTTGTGAGGATAATATTCTAGCCATTGATTGCTGAAGGGCGAATATAGGCATGTAGACATGGTAAGCATGACAGGATTTCACGACTTCCAAGTATAGAGTTTTCCATATGCACTTTTACTTCCCTACTAATGTATGGTTAGATGAAACCAACAGTGTTATGCATGTTTCTAAATCATGAAAATGAGGAAACTAACATGGCTATTGATACACACTCATATTTAGTAGTATAAAGATTACTATAAAGTTAGGAGAATATCCATATCTTCCTAACCGTTTGATTATTCAAGGGTACAAATTGGCTGTATAGACATGGTCACAATCACATGATTTAACTACTTCCAAATATAGAGATTACCATTTGGACTTCCAAATCTCCCTATTTTATTTCCTGATTTACGGCGTCTCTAATACATTGCCATAGTTCTACACTTCTACTCAAATTCTACTGTAACAGGGATATGCCAATCATCACAAAAGTTCAAACAATGTCATGGCGTTATCATTAAAATCAGACGAAAACAACTTACAGGAGGCATCCCAGCAATACGTGGTGCCATCTGCATTGTCGATCGCGTAGATGATGCCATTGTGTTCAATAGCATCACAGAACTGTGGATCACCATCGATGCAGCTCTTCGAGGGGAGTAGTGTCCACCTATAGTCGGCGCCGCCGCAAAGATAGGCGACTCCACGATCGAACAAGGCAATTAGCTTGAAGTATGTGTAATTCCCATATGCCGTGGGCACTTGGCAGATTACAACCTTCAGCAAAACAAGGTCCGTCCAGCTGACTTGGTAATCTACAGGAAGTGGGCCGCGACGGCAAAAACCTATATGATCCAAGGGAGGAAGGATAATCTCATAGGAGGTGCGGACGTTCACGAGCACCCACTTGTTCCGGTATTCTCCGACGGCGGCCATCCAGTGGGAGTTCATGTCGACCCAGTACATACCCGACAAGAAGTTTTGGGTGATGCTGGTCAGATCGAAGTCGAGGGGCATGATGTGCGCCACCGTATCATGGTGAGCATAGTGGTGAGCACGCCATCCCGCAACATCAGATAGCAGCAAGCAGGGTATCTTGAAAATCTCAGGCCTCGCTTTGACGATGGCCGCGTGCAGGTCCCTCAAGCATGCAGCCAGCCGCACGGCACTGGACATATCCATACGCGAACAATAGAGGTGGAAGATGTCCCTGGGGAGATAGCTCCAGCCGCGGCTCATACGGATGCTGTGCGGTTCGGGTTCGGCCATGGTGGAGTTTGGAAGGTGGGGGTTTTTTGGGGCTTGATTTACGGGGGAGAAGGCTATCGGTGCTGGAGCGACTAGCGAGTAGAATAGTGTTACTGGGGGAGGCGAGCGAGGCGAGGGTACGCGGGGGCACTGTGAGATGAAGAAGAGTGACCTCAGGATCTCTGGCGAGATGGACATGGAGGTGGAGATGGAGTGGTGCTAGGGGAGAGGGAGACGAGGCGAGGCATGAATGCTATACAGTGGCGGTGACAGTGACTGCACTGGGTGAGGCTGACTTTGGTAACCCGAACACGCCGCCTGGACTAATGTCACCTCGGGCGCAGGGTCTTGTCACTTCACTGTGAGGACTGGATGAAAATATTTTGACCAACAAGTACTACACCTGTACTACCACTAGTACTAGTAACATGCCTCTGGGTTCACTACATCCTCCAGGTTGTGCTAGCATGCCTCTGGGTTCACTTCTCATCCTCCAGGTAGCATCCATATTGCGAGCAGACCAAAATTCTCGTGCATGTGGAAGCGCGAAGAAGCCTTTTTTTCTTTTTTGAGGATAACCGCATATTCCTTAACCAGAAAAGGTTACACACATAGCACACACGCAGAATCGTCGAGAAACCACCAGAACAAGGCTTGGGATCTCGAACTCTGTGCCATGTTCTCTGATAACGCACATGAACTGTCTATTGTCCCCCCAAAAAAATGTCTCGGGAATTAGGGCAAAGTTTAACGGGAAATGCCAAACCGATACGTGTACGTGGAGTATAACAACAGTATGGGAAGAAAAAAACTGAAACAAAATGGTTAGCTCTGCGGGTATTCGAACGCAGAAGTTGTGTGTCGCAGGCACGCGCCAATATCCATCCGAACCGGCACCTACTCGCATAGGCTTTTTGTTTTGCAGGCCGGTCTACCCAGCCGTCTAATCAACTGCCTGCATGCCACTTCTCCATTAATTCTCCATCGGGAACCGATTTTCCTGGGCTTCTTCACCTCTCCTTCATTTGCATTCAAACCCCACTAAATTCACACTGTTTTAACCTCTTCACATACCTCCGAAACCCCTTTAAATAATCATATTCTTCCACTCTGTTTAACCATCATCTTCTTCCACTCTGTTTAGCCACCTAATCCTAATACTCCAAACTATAGCCCTCCGGTCCGGCGGTTCCAAATGGAGAAAGAGATCCGTATGCAGGTTTTTAGCGTCAAACATGTGATCAGCGAAGGCTCGTTGAGGATAGCCACCACCGTCACCGACCACACAAGGGTTGTTCGGGAGTGGATCAACAATGTATCCAACTCCCTCAAAAATGTGGAGATGAAGATCGTTGGTCTCGACGCAGAGTACACCACGCGTGTCACTGGGGAGATTCAACGCGCCGCCGTCCTTCAGCTGTGCCTCGGAGATGATGTTTTGGTGTATCACATCATGCACGTGCCCTCCATACCAGGTGAGCTCCACGATTTCTTGTCTCGGGAGGACATATTCTTCTGTGGAGCAGCCATCGAAGGGGACAAAAAAAAGCTGGCATCGTACAACCTTCATGTGACAAAGACCGCCGACCTACAATCCAAAATTCCTGTAGAGGGTTGTAACAAACAAACACCATCCTTATTCGACGTAGAAAATTATGTACTCGGGACAAAGCTTGACAAGGGCGACAAGACGCTGGAATTAAGGACGTCTGGATGGGAGATTTATCCATTGACCTACGAGCAGATAAAGTATGCAGCCCTTGATGCTCGTGTGAGTTTCGAGATAGCTGCAAGGTCGAAGGAGCTTGTAGTGAAGCCGTCCCCCACAGAAAATGAGAACAATAAGAAGAAGAAGAAGAAGAAGAAGAAGAAGAAGAAGAAGAAGAAGAAGCAGGGCACTATAGATGGATGAACTATTTCCTCTCTTGTTCCTAAAAAAAATATTTCCTCTCTGTATATATGGATAGATGAACTATTTCGTTGGTGTGCATGTCTTTCGAACAAATGTAGTAGCGTAGGTCCGCTTGAATATAATGAAGTATTTATCCACCTAGTTTTCTCTCCGACTCCTTGCAATGATCAGTATGCAATGCATGTGTCAGACGACATGACAGCTTGTCCATGGACGCTGAACTATGGCGACCATCATGTTTCCACCACTGCCACACGCGATTCCCACGATGCCGCTCGAACCCACGACACCACGCCCCCCGACGTGCGCCTCACCCCCTCACGGCCCCACCGCCCCTCCGCCGCGTGCGCCGAGAGCTGCACCCCACCATGCTCGTCTACCACACCTTTAAATGCTACCTTGATACAAGATTCTGAGCCATTGGATCATGGATCGAGTGGCCAGCATCGGTCAGTGCAAGTTTTGCAGAAAACTCCCAAACATTTTTGAAATGGCGCTTTAGTCCACATCCTGAGAAGTTGTCCGTTGGATCACAGAGCTAATGGCCCTGGTGCGTCCATATCACGATAGCATATAAGGTGCGATAGCACCAGATATTTTCCCACTCGTGCCAAACTCGAGATTTGTTTCTTATTTTTTTCTAACATTTTGTAACGTGGCACGGCATTCGGTGCACCTAAGCCTCTGAAAAAATATTGGAGTGCACTCTAAAGATCTTTATATGCTCAAGAGCAACTGTGCATGTGGATAGTATCTTCTATTCCTAAATATCTATACAACGCATTATCTATTTTCTTTCCTAGCCATGTAACCATGCCACATAAGCTAGGCATGCATGCAATCCATAAATTGCAATATATTGCGTCACTCTCCAGCATGCAATGCTGCCACATCATCTATTCATGCCTGTTAGTCATAGGTTGTTTTTTGCATTAGTCTTAATCAATACATTTTGTTAGAAATGACATTCTTTTTAAGTAGTCATATGATTAATCCAAATATTCATGTTCCATACAACTAAACTCCAAAGGTCCGCCGGAGCCGAGGCAGAGGACGTAGGACGGGCGCGCTGGAGGAGTTGTCGTAGGAGGAGGAGAGCTCAAAGGATAATCTTGCACGTCGGCCGCCACCTGCATATCGGCGTGGGACTCCTCGAGCGCCCACTGGAGCTCGCGCTCCTCCCTGGCACGGCGGAGTCACGGGATTTTCCTGAACCACGATGGCCACCATGCAGTACTCCTCGTCGCCGGGGGCGCGATGCTCACGTCCCGACTCCTGGGGTACTGTCTGGAGTACGCGCTCATCCACCGCGTGAGCGGCGAGGATGCCATGCTCGCGGCCGTGCTATTGGAGAACACGCTCATGCGCCTGAGTGGCGAGGATGCGATGTTCGCGGGCGTGCTGCTGAAGCACGCGCTCGTCCATGTCGAGAGCGGCGAGGATGCGATGCTCGCAGGCATGCTGCTGGATGCTACGTGTAGCTTGCGTTGGTTTTATCCCCGAAGAGGAAGGGATGATGCAGCACGGTAGAGATAAGTATTTCCCTCAGTTATGAAACCAAGGTTATCGAACCAGTAGGAGAATCACGCAACACCTCGTTAGCAGCACCTGCACACAAACAACAAATCCTTGCACCCAACGCAAACGAGGGGTTGTCAATCCCTCGGCGGTCAATTGCAAGATTAAATTGTATGTGATAGATAAATAGATTGAAACAAAAATACAAAATAAAATAAATAAAAGAAAATGGCAGCAATATTTTGAGGGTTTTAGTAATTTGATTTAGATAGACCCGGGGGCCATAGTTTTCACTAGAAGCTTCTCTCAAGAAAATAGCATACGGTGGGTAGACAAATTACTGTTGGGCAATTAATAGAAAAGCAACTAATCATGACGATATCCAAGGCAATGATCATGTATATAGGCATCACGTCCAAGACAAGTAGACCGACTCCTGCCTGCATCTACTACTATTACTCCACACATCGACCGCTATCCAGCATGCATCTAGTGTATTAAGTCCATAAAGAACGGAGTAACGCCTTAAGAACGATGACATGATGTAGACAAGATAAACTCACGTATGAATAAACCCCATCTTTTTACCCTTAATAGCAATGATACATACGTGTCATGTCCCTTTCTGTCACTGGGATTGAGCACCGCAAGATCGAACCCATTACAAAGCACCTCTTCCCATGGCAAGATAAATCAATCTAGTTGGCCAAACCAAATCAATAGATCGGAGAAGAAATACGAGGCTATAATAATCATGCATAAAAGAGATCAGAGAAGACTCAAATAATATTCATGGATAATCTGATCATAAACTCACAATTCATCGGATCCCAAAAAACACACCGCAAAAAGTGATTACATCGGATAGAACTCCAAGAACGTCGAGGAGAACATTGTATTGAAGATCAAAAAGAGAGAAGAAGCCATCTAGCTACTAACTATGGACCCGAAGGTCTGTGGTAAACTACTCACGCATCATCGGAGAGGCAGCAAGGTTGATGTAGAGCCCCTCCGTGATCGATTCCCCCTCCGGCGGAGTACCGGAGAAGGCCTCCAGATGGGATCTCTCGAGAACAGAAACTTGCGGCGGCGGAAAAAGTATTTCATGGACTCCCCTGAGGGTTTCTGATTTTTCCTGAATTTATAGTGGTGGAATTAGGTCAAACAGACATGGGGTGGGCCCACGAGGCACCAGGGCGCGCCTGCCCCCCCCCCCCAGGCGCGCCCTGGTGGCTCATGGCCACCTCCTCTGGCGTCTGATATTCTCCCGAAGCTTCTAGTGTTTATCTTGTCCAGAAAAACTCTCCAAAAAGTTTCGTGGCCTTTGGACTTCGCTTGGTATTGATTTTCTGTAAAACAAAAACAGGGCAGAAAACAGCAACTGGCACTGGGCATTAGGTTAATAGGTTAGTCTCCAAAAATGATATATAATTGTTGTAACTGTATATAAAAACATCCAAGATTGATAATATAACAACATGGAACAATCAAAAATTATAGATACGCTGGAGACGTATCAGCATCCCCAAGCTTAATTCCTACTCGTCCTCGAGTAGGTAAATGATAAAAACAGAATTTTTGATGTGGAATGCTGCCTAACATATTCAGCACATGTTCTTTTCTTTTGTAGCATGGACATTGGACTTGAATGATTCAAAGCAATAGTCTATAATTTGACATGAAGATATAAATACTCAACCATGCTAACAAGCAACCATGTCTTTCAAAATATCAACGCTAAAGAAAGTTATCCCTAGCCCATTATGCTCAATCATTGATCCATTCATGAAACACACTCAAATATTAGCTACATCCAATGCACAAGTATGACAATAGTGCTCTCTAGTTGGTGCTTTTGTAAAAGAAGATGGAGACTCAAATAAAAATAAAAATTGCATAAAAGTAAATAGATAGGCCCTTCGCAGAGGGAAGCAGAGATTTGTCAAATGTGCCAGAGCTCAAAGCTTAAATTAGAGAGATAAAAATATTTTGAGAGGCATGTTTTTCCAGTCAACGAAAACGACCGAGAATTCCCAATATTTTCCATGCTAGACACATCATAGGCGGTTCCCAAATAGAAAGTAAAGTTTATTTCCTTTCCACCATTTCTTTCACAATCCATGGCTAGCCGTATCCACGGGTGCCCTCCGAACCAACACTTTCCAAGGAATTTTGTTGTTATTAATTTTTGATTTCATTGTGGGACTGGGCATCCCTATTACCAGCCACTCTCTCGTGCAATGACAAGTGAATAAACACTCATCGTGAGAATAACACACCTAGCATGGAAAATAATGGCCACCCCCTGCCGCTTCATGAGCAGTACGGGTACACAAAACGGAAAATTATTTTGAAAATTAGAGTTGGCACATGCAAATTTACTTGGAACGGCATTGAAATACCGCATATAGGTAGATATAGTGGACTCATTTGGCACAACTTGGGCTTAAGGATTTTGGATGCACAAGCAGTATTTCCGCTTAGTACAAATGAAGGCTAGAAAATAGATTGGGAAGCAACCAATCAAAAAAACGAAAACGGTCATAAACATGCATTGAACATAACTAACACCAAATAATGCACCATAAGTAGGATATAATTTCTTTGCATAACTATTGACTTAATGTGCATGCATAGGGAATCACAAACCTTAACACTAATATTCTTACTAAATCACAATTACTCACTAACATGACTCACATATTATCATTTCCATATCGCAAAACTATTGCAAGGAATCACACTTATCATATACAATGATCTATATGAAAGTTTTTATTATATCCCTCTTTAATATTCATCACTTTGGGACCAAATTCATATCTTGTGCAAATTACCGTTACTATTATCAACTCTCAAAAAGATTTAAGTGAAGCATGAGAGTGCAAATATTTCTTCAAAATTTCAATCTTATCAATTCTCAAAATAATATAAGTGAAGCATGAGAATTAATTTCTTTAAAATTTAGCCACCGCCATGCTCAAAAAGATTTAAGTGAAGCACTAGAGCAACTGCCTAGCTCAAAAAAATTAAGTGCAGCACATAGAGTATTCTAACAAATGATGATAAACGTGTGGCTCTCTCAAGATAGGTGTGTTCAGCAAGGATGATTGTGACAAACTAAAAAGCAAACAAAGCAAAGACTCATATAATACACGACGCTCCAAGCAAAACTCATATCATGTGACGAATAAAAATATAGCTCCAAGTAAAATTACCGATGGTTGGTAGAAGAAAGAGGGGATGCCTTCCGGGGCATCCCCAAGCTTAGACGCTTGAGTCTTCCTTGAATATTACCTTGGGGTGCCTAGGGCATCCCCAAGCTTAGGCTCTTGCCACTCCTTATTCCTTCATCCATCGTAATCTCACCCAAAACTTGAAAACTTCAATCACACAAAACTCAACAAAACCTTCGTGAGATCCGTTAGTATAACAAAATAAATCACTACGTTAAGTACTGTTGCTAACCCATTCATATTTTATTTTTGCATTATACCTACTGTACTCTAACTTCACCATGGCTTATACCCCCCGATACAATCCATAGATTCATCAAAACAAGCAAGTAGTGCATCAAAAATAGAATCTGTCAAAAACAGAACAGTCTGTAGCAATCTATTTAAAAACCATACTTCTGTAACTTCAAAAATTCTGAAAAATTAGGACAACATGGACAATTCATATACCAATACTGTGTAACAATTTCAGATTGTTTTGACACTCCAGTACAGAAACAAAATTCGGGCACTGGACGCAAAACTTTCTGTTTTCCAAACAGCATCAATTATACTATCTTCCAAATCATCCTAAAGGCTTTACTTGGCACAAACACTAATTAAAAACACAAAAACACAATCATACCAGTAGCATAATTGTGAAAACACACAATAACAGTAAGTAAAGGTAAAAAAATATTTTATTCATTGGGTTGCCTCCCAAGAAGCTCTTTCTTTATAGCAATTAAGATAGGCTTTGAGATTTCAATGATGCTCACATGAAAGATAAGAATTGAAGCACAAACAGAGCATCATAATACATGTGACAAACACATTTAAGTCTAACATACTTCCTATGCATAGGCATTTTATATGCAAACAAATTATCAAGACGAGAAATATCTAGCATGTGCAAAGGAGAGGAATAAAACATTGACAATCTCAACATAAGGAGAGGTAATTTAGTAACATGAAAATTTCTACAACCATATTTCCCTCTCTCATAATAATTACATGTAGGGTCATAATGAAATTCAAAAATATAGCTATCATATAAAATTTTCTCTCCATGATCCACATGCATAAAATTCGTATAGTCTTCCAAAATAGTGGGATTAACATCAACTAAAGTCATGACCTCTCCAAACCCACTTTTATCAAAAAATTCATAAGATTGAACACTCTCCAAATATGTGGAATTATTTTTACCTAGAGTTGACACTCTTCCAAACCCACTTTCAATAATATTGCAAACATTATGATCAATAGCATATTCATCATCAGGCTTAAATAAATTTTCAAGATCATAAGCAGCATTATCACCCCAATCATGATCATTGCAATAAGTAGTGGATATAACAACATTATCATCCCCAAGCTCGTAGTTTTGCATATTATTAGCACAATTGACGTTAATAAAATTTATAATAACATTATTGCAATCATGCTTTTCATTAAACGAGCTATCATGAATCACTTTATAAATTTCTTCTTTCAGCACTTCATCACAATTTTCAGATTCATGATTTTCAAGCAAAACTTCATAGAGGAAATCAAGTGCACTCAACTCACTAGCAATTGGTTCATCATAATTGGGTCTTTTGAAAAGATTGGCAAGTGGATGAGGATCCATATCAATAGATTTTTAGCAAGCGAAGATGCAAGCAAATAGAAGGCACATGGCAACACAAGCAAAGATAGCAAACAAGCAAAAAGGCAAATGGGAAAAATATTTTTGTATTTTTGTAAAAACTTTTTAGAAGTAGGGAAGATGAAAACGAGAGGCAAATAAAGTAAATCCAAGGAGATGAGAGTTTGTGCAAAGGTACTTGATAGATGTTGGTGATGTCTCCCCGGCAACGGCGCCAGAAATTCTTCCTGCTACTAGTAGCTTGCGTTGGTTTTATCCCCGAAGAGGAAGGGATGATGCAGCACAGTAGAGATAAGTATTTCCCTCAGTTATGAAACCAAGGTTATCGAACCAGTAGGAGAATCACGCAACACCTTGTTAGCAGCACCTGCACACAAACAACAAATCCTTGCACCCAACGCAAACGAGGGGTTGTCAATCCCTCGGCGATCAATTGCATGATTAAATTGTATGTGATAGATAAATAGATTGAAACAAAAATAAAAAATAAAATAAATAAAAGAAAATGACAGCAATATTTTTAGGGTTTTAGTAATTTGATTTAGAAAGACCCGGGGGCCATAAGTTTCACTAGAGGCTTTTCTCAAGAAAATAGCATACGCTGGGTAGACAAATTACTGTTGGGCAATTGATAGAAAAGCAAATAATCATGACGATATCCAAGGCAATGATCATGTATATAGGCATCACGTCCAAGACAAGTAGACCGACTCCTGCCTGCATCTACTACTATTACTCCACACATCGACCGCTATCCAGCATGCATCTAGTGTATTAAGTCCATAAAGAACGGAGTAACGCCTTAAGAACGATGACATGATGTAGACAAGATAAACTCACGTATGAATAAACCCCATATTTTTACCCTTAATAGCAACGATACATACGTGTCATGTCCCTTTCTGTCACTGGGATTGAGCACCGCAAGATCGAACCCATTACAAAGCACCTCTTCCCATGGCAAGATAAATCAATCTAGTTGGCCAAACCAAATCAATAGATCCGAGAAGAAATACGAGGCTATAATAATCATGCATAAAAGAGATCAGAGAAGACTCAAATAATATTCATGGATAATCTGATCATAAACTCACAATTCATCGGATCCCAACAAACACACCGCAAAAAGTGATTACATCGGATAGAACTCCAAGAACGTCGAGGAGAACATTGTATTGAAGATCAAAAAGAGAGAAGAAGCCATCTAGCTACTAATTATGGACCCGAAGGTCTGTGGTAAACTACGCACACATCATCGGAGAGGCAGCAAGGTTGATGTAGAGCCCCTCCGTGATCGATTCCCCCTCCGGCGGAGTACCAGAGAAGGCCTCCAGATGGGATCTCTCGAGAACAGAAACTTGCGGCGATGGAAAAAGTATTTCGTGGACTCCCCTGAGGGTTTCTGATTTTTCCTGAATTTATAGTGGTGGAATTAGGTCAAACGGAGCTGGGGTGGCCCACGAGGCACCAGGGCGCGCCTGCCCCCCCCCAGGCGCGCCTTGGTGGCTCGTGGCCACCTCCTCTGGCGTCTGGTCTTCTCCCGAAGCTTCTAGTGTTTATCTTGTTCAGAAAAAAATCTCCAAAAAGTTTTGTGGCATTTGGACTTCGTTTGGCATTTGCACTCGTCCACCTAGTGAGCGGCGAGGACGCGATGCACCTCCTCGTGACCGACTAGGGTGTGCTGCTGGAGCACGCGCTCCCTCTCATGGCCGACGAGGGCGAGCCGCTAGATCACATTGTCCTACGCGTGGGCGCGTTGCCAGTGAGGGCATGCTACTCGCGGCTGTCGAAGGCGTGCTCCACCTCGGCGAGGTCGGAGACTCCGTCGTCTTCCCAGGCCGCGGCGCCGTCCACTTCGGCAACGGCTGCGTGCTCCGATGGGTGTTGTGTCTGTATGGGAGCTTGGAGCTACAGTACCAATGGGGGCGGGGGTTAACCTTTTCGTGGTTACACTTACACATCGTCTAACCGAGAAAAATAGAATCTCAAGTAGCACAATATGTTGGAAGTGGAACGTGTCCGGGGCTGGCTAGTAGGGGCAGTACAATAAACATCACATGTACACCATATTTTGAGAAGGGTTTATTTGTGTGAATTGGGTCAATGTGGATGTACGAGTAGTACTGCATCCATATCATTGACATGCATGCACGCAACAAACATTTGTGTGGAAGATTTCACCCTATGTTCATATATTATGTTTGAGAGTGGATTCGACTTTTGTAATTGGAGCTCATTTTTCCAAGAGAGAATCAGGAGAAGTGTGGTCCTTTGCTTGATTCCAGTTTAGACTATCCATGTCTTATCGCGAGAGATAGCTAGATACAAAGAGAATATTTGTGTCACAAAGACGCGGGGGGGGGAGGAGGAGGTGGCAGCGAGACCTAAAGAGAGAGCGGCATATGCGTGTTCGAAAGGCTATGTGTGTGTCAGAGAGAGAGAGAGGAGTGTCCCGACCGTAGATCCCAACATCTGAAAGGGAGGAAGAGGGTGTGTGCATGAGAGAAAGAGAGGGGGGCATATGCGTGTTCAAAAGATTGATGTGTGTGTGTGCCGGAGAGAGAGGAGTGTCCGAAAGGGAGGAAGAGGGTGTGTGCGTGTGCGTGAGAGAAAGAGAAAGAGAGGGGCATATGCGTGTTCAAAAGACTATGTGTGCGTCAGAGAGAGAGGAGTGTCCGAAAGGGAGGAAGAGGGTGTATGCGTGTGCTCGAGATAAAGAGAGAGAGAGAGAGAGAGAGAGGGGTATATGCGTGTTCGAAAGACTGTGTGTGTGTGTGTGTCGGAGAGAGAGAGAGTTGTCTGAAAGGGAGGAAGAGAGTGTGTGCGTGAGAGAAAGAGAGAGTGAGGGGGGTGCGTGTAATGTCAACTTGTTACAGGATATAGACATAGAGGGGATCGACAAGGTTACAGGGCGGGGATATTGGGCGAGCGATAGTCTGTGTGCGGTGAAGGGACACACAGGCATTGTCTGTTTTCGTGTGTGAGAGCTAGATAGAGGTCGTCAGCATAGCTCACCGGGGGGTAAAGTTATGTGTGGGAGAGAGAGGGAGATAGTAGAGATAGAGAGCAATGCTTGTGTGTCACACGGAGACCTAACTACATAGACAAGGGCCGCGAGAAGGAGAGAATGGTGGTGTGCCTATTTTTTGATGGGATGGGAGAGAGACCAATAGACATGGATCGTGTGGAGAGGTGCGTGTGTTCCGAGGGAGAGGGAGGCGTGGACCTAGATACTGAGATGGGTGTTCATGTGTATGTTTTAGAGAAGGAATTGTCTAGCTGGTAGCCATGTGATGGCGACCCAATCTTTCGATGAGAGTGGGGATAACTATTGATTTGGTGGATTTTGACATTGATGATCCAACTATATCGTACGCGATGATACGAATCGACAATCGCTAATTAAACCAATCTCCCATAGTCACTGATCTTGCCGTATGCACGATCAACCTAAATAACGAGATCGAGTTCCTGTAAGGAACCGAAGAACCGACAAGAACTAAGATAATGCAATCTAAATTTCTAATATGAATTAATTAAGGATAATGGTGGGATTCCTAATAGAGGATCTGAACAAGGCATTAGTCTTACACATCTCGCAGATGCAAATTGTAGCGAAGCCAAATAATGTCTACATAAAAACGCGAGTTTTAATATAGAAAAAAGGTAGCTATATATCTATATCTATAGACTACAGTATTAGATTTTTTATTTCTATATCAATATCTATACTACTCCTTCCGTTTTTATTTACTCCGCATATAGCTTTGACTATAGTCAAACTTTATAAACCTTAACCAAGTTCATAGAAAACAATGTGAACATTTACAGTAACTAATTTACATGATGTGAAAATATATGCAATGATGAATCAAATGATATATATTTCGTGGTGTATATGTTAATATATATTTTCTACAAACTTGTTGAAAGTATAGAAAGTTTGACTTTAGAGAAACCTAATATGCGGTATTATGTATTATATATTATATATTCATTATTTTTATGTAGTCAATGCGTGCATTTGAACATATAGGATATAAACCGTTGATTGATGTTGATCCAATGATCCAGGTCGCTGGGATTCGGATCTACTATAACCTAATTGCACCCAGACACATTCTTCTCGAACCAGCAGCGCGACAGTGTGATCGATCCACAAGAAGCTCGCAACAAGACCTCCAGATGTGCCACGTGGCTTCATGGGTGCCCCCCACATCATATTATTCATAATACATTGACTGAGAAAAGAGAGAAATCACCCGAAACAATATCTTGCCCCAATTTTGTTCCTACGAAGCTGTGTCGTGCACGTACCGGAGTACTTACTCTAGTAGTGGAGTATAACTTTAGTACAGTACTCTAGTGCTAGTTGTACAGTGGTAGTAGTACAAACCAGTACGGACTGCTCCTACTCTATCGACACGACTCCCATCTGACACCAAATTTCTTGGCGTCCGTGCTACAGTGCTCTTGCCCTCCTCGTTTCTTTCTTCCAATTCAAACTCAGTCGATGAGCGGCAGGAGGGGTGGGGGTGTGCCGATAGTCGGTTTGCTAAACTGCGGTCCCACATGACAGTGAAAATGCTAGGCAACACGCCTTCCCTAGCTATGCGGCGTGCCGGACCGACCGTGGAGTACTCCCGAGTCCCGATCGTGTGGGTGTGCGACTCGAACGCGGCAGGCTTTTCATTTTTAAACTATATAGCATGAAAATACATTTCATGGTGCATCTGATCATCTAGATTTCACATTGTGAATGTTGATATTTTTTAATATAAAGTTAGTCAAACTTTACAAAGCTTGCCTTTGACGAAACTTTATATGCAGACTAAAAAGAAACCGAGGGAGTATAAATTGTAACATTATTATTTTTTGAAATATAAATTGTAACATTTGGTTCTGCTCCTTGGTGCGATCGATAGATTGAAATGACGACTGAAAACGGTAGGGCGGGGCTTTTCCCGCGCGGTAAGCGGGGGAGTTAGCCAGTTTGGCGCATTGTCGGTTGCCTCACATGCGGTCCCACATGTTAGTTGTCAGGCCCATTTCTGGGATAATCACAGAAGAGCCTCAAGTCATACCAGCCCCAAGATCAACTGGTAGACTTCCTTGATATAGATAACCAGTACAATAATATTACACAAGGGTTGAGCCAGAGTGCTCAACAATTATTACAAGCTTGCCAATATACTACGGTGGTGGAATAATACAGTGGTGTGGTGGTAGGCAATACTGATACAATAAAATAAAATCAAGCGTCAGTGTGAGGCTTGGCTATTTTATTGGTGTAGCGGAAACACAGCGGATGATACAAGTGGCAGACTCCAAGATCACAGGTTGACTGACTGGGACACCTCTAAGCGTCGGGCTCGCTAGCGCAATCTCCTTCCTCGGGCTCGCTAGCGCAATCTCCTTCCACAAGCTCGTTCTCCTCCAGGTCTGGCCAATGAAATAGCCAGGGACAAGCCAGTGAGTACGTTTGAATGTACTCGCAAACATAATGAACGAAAGATATACCGAATGCATATGCCCATGATGGGTTAAATGATATGCTCATGTTGACTGAAATATATAAAACATGGCATGTTAAGTATTAGCATGTGCAGAAAAAATTAAATTGTTAGTGACAAACCAAGAAAGTTAAAAGAAATGCCAAACGGGTGTCTAAAAGAATGTCGAGCGAGACAGACCGCCCATGAACTCAAGCGACGCCACGAGTGGTCTTGAAAAGAAATGCCAGTCGGGTGTCTAAAAGTGACACCACGGTAGGACTTGAAAAGAAATGCCAAACGGGTGTCAAAAAGAGTATCGAGCGAGACAGACCGCCCATGAACTCAAGCGACGCCACGAGACGTCTTGAAAATAAAACTGGGTGTCCGGGGTAGTCTAGCCAGCCCCTGAGACACTCAGGAAAAATATAATAAGAGAAACGGGTTAGTCCACAATAATATGCATAATAACAATAATATTCACAACCACAATATTCATGATAACAAAAATATCTATGACAACGTTAGTGATGAAATAATATTATCCTGTAAAATAATTGATGCTCAAATTATTTATTTCCTCTGAAGACCGACACCGGAACGACACTTGACCCTTCCCAGCTAATGTCCTTGACCGCGGACATAGCTATTCGAATAGTTATAACTCTGCAGAGGGTGTACTCTTTACCCACGTGTATGAGATTTCTTTAGTCAACACCGTGGCACTAACTAATTCCCACTACGGCCTTTGGGTTGAAAACACACCTGACTAGCACACACCAGATTAACTTTTCGGGTGCCAGGAATCACCCAAAGCACCGTTCAAGAAAAACTCTAAGTCGGGGAGACTACAATCTCAATTAGCATGGGATCACTATTCATACGCACGGATTACAAGGGGTGCCCCCCTCTCGGCCCAGCCGGATACACCCATTCCCCCTGACCTGATGACAGGATTTAGTCCATGGCCATGGAAACCCTCATCATGGCCCTCTATGTGGTGTGTACACAGACAGGGGTTAGCAACTTACTAAACCGTACTTCCCTTGCGGGAAGACCCGTGGCAGCACGGTGTTTAGCTAGGTGTAACGGAACAAGACTCGATCTAGGTCGACTCAGGAGGTGTTGTTATTATGACAGGCATGTCTCACAAGCCACGGTGACACCGTCGTGTCACAACAGGACCGTGCTCACTAGCACGTCCAAGGCAGGAGCTGCACTCCTGGTTGTCTCACAACTTTTATTCACGGTAGAAATTCACTTGAGTGAAGTGCAAGTCATGCACAAGATATAATATGACCATGCATGCATGCACTTGCGATAAACTACACATACGGTACAATTCCTACTGATGCAACCATGCAATGCAAATGCAATCACCATATCCCAAGTTCAAAAATGCTTGCCTTGTCCAAAGTAGTCAGAAGGAGAACACTCAAAATTCCCGGCAAAGTTCCCCTCTTCTTTTTCTGAAAATTCAAATTTAAACTCCAATTAAAAAATTTGGCAATAGTACCAAAACTTGTCTCAAAATATTTTTAAATAAATACTAAAAAAACTAGAGAGAAAAATAAGAATTTCAAAAAAAGATTCAACTCAATCAGAGTTGTAGTTTAAAAGTTATTCAACTTTCAATTCCAGGGATTTTTCTGTAAAAATACCAGTCCCTGTGCGTTTATAAAGAAAACGCTTCGGGCCCGAATACGCTTTCCAGCGTGGAAAGCGTAAAATGGAAAATACGCTTTCGTTATAAACGCCGAAAAAAAAGAAAACGCTGACGGGTGGGGTCCACCCGTCAGGTTTAAATTTGAAAGCGCTCGCGCGCGTGCACAGAGGGTGGCAGCGATCGCCGGCGACGATCGCCGGGGTCTTGAGAGGTGGCGGTGATCGGGATGTGTTTGGGTGGGAGTTCTGCTTCGGAGGGAAGTGGTGGTGGTCGCCGGCGAGCACCTGAACGGCGGCGACGTCGACGGCGGCGGACGGCGATTCGGGCGTGATAGGATCTCGCCGGAGAGAGCTCGGATGGTCAAATTGAAGCGCGGGATCGATGTACGGGTGTGATTCGAGGTTACTGGCAAAGTTTGAGCGGCGGAGGTGGAGTGGTGGCGATGAACCGATCAGAGAGGTTGGCGGCGGCTCGGTGATCGGAGTGGAGAGAGACAACCTCCTCGAGGTCGAATGAGTGTAGGGTAGGTCGATTCGGATGGTGTGGAGGTGGTACGAGGAGTGAACGGGGCTCGGGGGCCCTTATTTATAGGTGATCGGGGGTGGTCAGTGGCTTGCGACTGACGCCGGAGTAACTCCGGCCACCGAAGTAGGTTAGGGGCAGTGGCGAGGTGCGGTGAATGATCCAGGAGGGGAATGGAGTTCTCCAGAAGCTTAAACGCGGACGGGAACGAGCACTGCGGCCTTATCCACGGCGAGGTCGCATACGGCCATGGCGGGCACCGTTCATCTCCGGCGACTGACAGTGGGCTCCAGGGGGTTTTGGATGGTGTTGTCGGCGTGGGGATGATGCGGAGAGGCTGCCGCCTGGAGGAGATTAGGTGAGGGGAGCCGCAGGGGGAGTGAAGATGGCGGGCGGGGTCGAGCCGATCCGCTCGGCCGCCGCGGATGAGATCGGAGGCCGCTGCACCGGCCAGGTACTGTTTCGTCGGCGGAGTTACTGACCAGAGGGTTTTACGGCGGCTGAATGATGAAGTGAGGAGGTGTGGATGAGAAGGAGAGCGATGGAGTGAAACACACGGCATCGAGCGCCTCTGCCACTGAACCCAGTTCAGTTAACTGAACTTGACAGGGATGAACAGTGTGCATGCTATGTGTATGATGAAATGCCAGAGGGTGTTAGGGATTTTAGGATTTTTAGGGAATTTTTGTGGTGATGTGTTGATGCAAATAAGAGGGCTTGGCAAAGTTTCAGAATTTTTGGAGCTATTAAAAATAGGTTTGTATCAGAAATATTGTTTCTGGTCCAAATTTGAATTGAATGGCATTTGAAATTTTTGAACTGTGGAACCCAATATTTTTGGTGAAATGGGTTTTGGGTACTGTCTAGTTGCTCGGGAAATTTTGGTGGAGGCAGAAGAATTGTAGAAAATATAGTTCCTTTGTAATTCCAAGAAACTATGAATAATATAAATTCCAACTTTGGAATTTATAAAATATGAGAAAAATATTTTTGTGGAGGGGAGAGGTGGTGGATACTGTCCTAGAAGGTGTGAGTGACTAGAGAGATAATTTAGAATGACAGAAAAATTATAGGAAGAATTTTAGAAGGGCTAGGAAGAAGTGAAAAGGCTATTTTCATGGAATAGTTTTAATATTCCAGAATTTTTCTAAAGAGAAAAAAATATTTTTGATCTTCCAAAAATAATTACCAATTAATAAACCATCCAAAACAGAACCATTTAAAATTTTGGAAACCCAATTAAAAATAAAAATGAATATCAGAACAGAAGAAAGAGAAGAAAAAGAATTGGGTCAAAATAATTCAAAGTATTTTGTTTTAATAAAAAGGTTTGAAAATCCAGAGAGATAATTTTGGGGTGTTACATTAGTGATACTATATGCCTAGCCAGTGCGCGTTGACCGGTGGGCCGACAGTGTGGGATGCGACGCGAACGGGACAGGCTTGTTGTACGCGTTCCAGTTTCTTGTTTTGAACTTGCGAACGGGACATGCGTGATGCACGAGTAGTTTTGAATTTATAAGTTCGGTCGTAGTTTTGAATTTATGATTAGTTCGGTCGGTTGGGTCAAGCATCATACGTAAATTACGAAGTTGGTGCAAAAGGTAAGCACAACGTCCGTCCTGGTTTGTTGGTCCCCTTTGTGCCATATTTTAACCATAGATTTAACTAACAAAATATTAATACATGTCACCAAAAAATATATCGTTGGATTCGTACTTGAACATAGTTTCCAATGATATAATTTGTTGTGACATGCATTACTTATTGTTAGTTAAATCTAAAGTCAAAATTTGGCACAAACACACGAAGGAGACCAATAAACCAGGACGGAGGTACTACTAGTTACAGTGATGCATATAATTGACGCCAAATGTGAGCAAAGGGATCACACATGTCTTTATCGACTGGAATGAGAATGCGATACTCCTCCTCCTCAACGACTGGAGTACAATAAGAATTAAGGCCACGACGACGCGATTGCAGTGGTGGTTACAAGAGGCAAGAAGAAAGATGCATCCATCAATGACCTCCTCCTCCTCGACTCAGTGCGCCGGGCCACCGACCGGCGGCTGAGGAGCAGCGACTTTTGTGGCGAGGTCAAGGTGCTTCTGAACAAAGGCGTCCAAGGCTTCCAGCCAGTTGAGGAAGGCCAGTGTCGTAGCGTCCTCACGTGGATGTGTAGGTCGATGAATGCTTGCAGGGCGAGGCGCCTCGCGGCGAGCATGACCTCGAGGTGGACATTCTTCGTCGCATTGGCGGGCAGTCGCAGGGCCACCAGTGCTTCAAAGAGGTTCTCACCATGGAGGCCGATTAGGGTTGCAGGCAACGAGGAGCCTGGGCACGCGGGCTGGAGGAGTACGGCGATGTCGTCCGCGAGCTTCTTGATGACGGTGAACTTGTTGATGGTGTCGACGATCATCTTGTCCAACTAAGAGTCGTAGCTGGCGTCGAAGCGGGCTATTAACTAGCTGGTCCAAAGCACCGGTGCGAGACGATCCACGGTGTCGTGCAGCAGGCTGGTGTCTCCGATCATCTGGCACAGCCGCAGGCCGCTCGCGCGCATCGCCGCCATGGGTCTAGATTCTGGTCACTTGGTTTGGGAATTGGAGTGAGCACTGTTGCGCTTAGTGTAGGTGCGTACGATCTTGTAGATGCATTGGAGTGGAGGGGCGCCTTTATATGAGTGCAAACTGCGTCGCATTCACATCGTGCTGCCTCCTTTCTGCTTCTCCCATTAATTACTTCCTTCAGCATGATAATTGAAGGAGGATGCATCATTGGCCGTTCAACATTTCGGGAACCGCTACACTCTCCCTCGTCTGCATTCAAACAGTATCGGGAACTGTCCTGGTTTACTAGTTTACCCTCCATTTCTCAAAAAAAAAGTACTAGTAGAGAGTGGTGTGCCGGCCGAGGGCGCCGCCCGTTGCACACCCGGCTGAACACGCCTCCTCGCCGCATTCAAACGCCTACATTAAACCCGCGTGGAAGCTTAGAAACCTTCTCCTACCACACGTCCGTTCATGAGCGGGCTGGCATTAAATGCAATGCAGGTCGAGCTCCTCCCGTCCACCCTCTATTTTAACTGAGGCCAGACGACGGGCAAGAATCGCACCCCTCCGCCGCTCCCCCATCTCATCCTTCACCATTTTCTCCACTCTTCCGATGGCTTCCGAGGAGCAGTTCTCCGGCATACAAGCCGGCTGGGTGGCCCGCCGAGCCCGCCGGATACGAGCGAGACAGCTCGCTGCTCCACCTCCCTCGCCTAGCCCGACGGAGCCAGTTGCCGCCCCAAGCCAGCGCGTGGTTCAGCAACTCGCCGCTCCAGGCCAGCTCGATGAGGAGTGGCGAGTTGCTCCACGCTGGCACGGGCGTCGTCGCTCCCGTGTCTGCGACCATGCCTCCCGTGCCTGTGGCCGCGCCTCCCGTGCCTGCAGTCACGCCATGCAGGCAGAGACAGAAGCCGGGTGTGCGGAGAGCGACAAGTCGGTGGCCAGCGCGTCCGCTCTCATTTTATCTGTGGGTTCCACTGTCAGTAAGGTAGAGAAAAGAAGTATATATAAAAACATATAAGAAACTAAAGTTTCCGACAGGATTCGAACTCAGGACAATGCGTTTCGAACATCGGGCGCTAACCATTCCACCTGATGTTCTTCCTCGAACAAGCAGGAGATATCTGCCTTTTTATATAGTTACTGTGATAATTGGTTTAAAGTGATATATTTTATGTCTTCCCCAAAGGATCTCAAATTCATTAATAACAAAGAAAAGAGTTGCCCAGATAATTAATAGAAAACCAGGCGAAAACCATCACATGAGGCCCGTAAAAACAAGGCACAATGGGCGAGCTGGCTACACACACAAGAACGCACACATGTTGTCGAAGAGAAAAGCATCATCAAGGCTGCAATTCGGCGTCATCGTCATTGCACCTCTGCACGCGCGACTCCGGCCGCACCATCAATGACCACCGAGAAATCTACATATCTAAAGGGGCTACGGAGAGAAAGACGTATCAAGAGTGTGTGTGCGAGGCACAGAGACACAACTAGCGAGAGTGTGTTTGTTTGAGAGAGAAGCCAATAGATAGATTAAGATCAAGATCGAGGTGTCACCCTGCTCCTGTCTTTGTTGGGAGGGGCGGCGGGTGGGAGAGCGAGAGAAAGGCGTATCGAGAGTGTGCGTGTGCTAGGCACAGAGACACAACTAGCGAGTGTGTGTGTGTGTCTGAGAGAGAAGCCATTAGACAGATTAAGATAAAGATCGAGGTGTCACCCTGGTCCTGCCAGTGTTGGGAGGGGGGAGGGTGCCAGAGACACTTAGAGAGAGAGAGAGAGAGAGAGAGAGAGAGAGAGAGAGAGAGTTTGTGTGTTACAGATCTATATTAGGGGATAGGTAGATAGCATGTGTTTGAGGCATGCCTAAAACATCAGGGAGATAAACAAGCGTGTGTGCATGCAAATGTTCGAAATAAATGAAGAGAGAAACAATGTGTGTGTGTGTGTTTGTGTGTGTGTGTGTGTGTGAGCGAACTCTTCTCGAAATCTCAAAACAAAAGGTGCTCAACTGGAATCCCATTGTATGGATTCATATGGTTCTGGGGACTCGAGTTAACCTTAATTAGGGATATGTGTGCGAGACGTAGTTATACTTTGAGACATGAGTGGCGGTGGGTGGGCGGAATTAAAGGGGTGGGAGTATTCGACAGAGAGAGTGTGTGTGTTTTTGTGTGAGAGACTTGTAGGATGAGGTAGAAAGACGATTTCTAACCTTGACGGAGGGAGAGAAATAGACGGAGTACGCGTGTGTGATTGAGATGCCCAGGGAGAAGGGAGATTTGTATGTGTGTGTGTGAGATTGCACAATTCATTCACGTATCACTATCTAACCGTCGAGGACATGCCTCGCTTGAACATAATCAATATCTACTTCGTATCGTGGCCGAAGATACAATATCGATTCAACGCTATAAAAATTGGACAATCACATATCGCATAAGTTATACTTTTTTCAAATAGCCTTTTTCAATCGTGCATGCCAAAGTTATAGTGATATTTCTTCAAACAACCAATGTAGTTATCATGTACATGCACCATTGTTAGTGTTGCATTCAAATTCATTAGTTTTGGATGATTTAAGGTTCTATTATGAAGTAATATACATAATATTCATATATGAATTCAACGGGTTCTGCAATTTATGAAATGCATGCCATGTAATCATATGAGGTAACACTTTTAAGTAGTGGATTATAATATCCATTTCTTTTGCGCATCTATATTATCCATTTGTTACTGTACAATATAATTGAAATTAACACGATCAATGCATTGTGTTTAAAATAAGTAACCAATGGCACAAAATTACATATTTACACGAGAAATACATAGGCTGAGCGTTTGCTCCGTTTTTTATGAACGCGCCTCAGTTACACCCGTACGATCGGTCGCGCCCGTGTGATCGTAACAAGTTATCGATGCATCATCCGGGTTATTGTCTTTTTTTCTGGGGTCAACTTCATACGAGTTATTGCTGACGTGTGCGCCGTGTACACAGTCGCGCATCACCGGCTTCCCGCTAGCACTGTCCAAAATTAGTTGAAACTGGATACGAATGATCCCGCGGGCGGCAAAATCTCCCGCCGACTTCTAAAATTTCCGCGACCTAGTCCGGAGCATGCGAAATTCCCCTTTTGTCCTTGGTGCAAGGAGAACAACAAGGCCCTCATTAATATAATAGGTCGGGGTTGCTTTGGTAACTTCCGGTACCCCCCACCACACGGCACCCCCCATTTCCTCTCCCCTCCCGCAAAAATGACTACTCCACAGCACCAGAGCATCTTACAACACGCCGTCCGTACTTCATCGGCGATTCTACCCCCTTCCCTCTCGAAACCCTAGACTGCTCATCCACCGGCGTACCAGAGCCTATTCACTGCCGGCATCATCCACCTCGCCGGATCTGCTTCTGAGGCCGCATCTACCCCTCCCACCTCCCCTGGAAACTGTAGACTGCTCATCCACCACTGTACCAAAGCCCATTCAGTGCCGGCCTTGTGCACCGTGCCGGATCTGCTTCGCCGGTGCTCTTGTCAACCGCAGTGCATCTGCAGGGGCTCCTTCCTACACCGCACCACAGCCGCTTCGTCCACACCCCCGGAGCTGCCTCACCGACGCCCCCGTCGACGGCCTCAGATCCGCTTTGTCAAAACCGTCCTCAACCCTACTAGAGCCGCTTTGCCGACACCATCATCAACCCAACCGGAGCCGCTTCGCCGATGCCCAAGTCCATGGCCTCAGATCCGCATCGTCCACACGATCGTCCACCCTACCGGAGCAGCTTCCCGACGCCCTCGTCCACGGCCACAGATCCGCATCGTCTACACCATCCTCAACCGTACCACCGGAGCAGCTTCACCGACGCCCTCGTCCATGGCCGCAGATCTGCATCGTCGATACCATCCTCAACCCTACCACCAGAGCAGCTTTATCGACGCCCTCGTCCACGGCCGCAGATCCGCATCATCGACACCATCCTCAACCCTACTGCTACTTGTGAGCTGCGTTGGTAATTCCTTGAAGAGGAAGGGAGATGCGGTACAGTAGAGATAAGTATTTCCCTTAGTTATGAAACCAAGGTTATCAATCCAGTAGGAGAATCACGCAACACCTCATTAGCAGTACCTGCACACAAAAACACAAATCCTTGCACCCAACGCAAACAAGGGGTTGTCAATCCCTCGGCGGTAATTGCAAGATTAAATTGTATGTGATAGATAGATAGATTAAAACAAAAATACAAAATAAAATAAAATAAAATAAAAGTGTAGCAAGATATTTTAAGGGTTTTTAATATATGATTTAGATAGACCCAGGGGCCATAGTTTTCACTAGAGGCTTCTCTCAAGAAAATAGCATACGGTGGGTAGACAAATTACTGTTGGGCAATTGATAGAAAAGAAAATAATCATGACGATATCCAAGGCAATGACCATGTATATAGGCATCACGTCCGAGACAAGTAGACCGACTCCTGCCTGCATCTACTACTATTACTCCACACATCGACCGCTATCCAGCATGCATCTAGTGTATTAAGTCCATAAAGAACAGAGTAACGCCTTAAGCAAGATGACATGATGTAGACAAAGTAAACTCATGCATGAATAAACCCCATCTTTTTACCCTTAATAGCAACGATACATATGTGTCATGTCCCTTTCTGTCACTGGGATTGAGCACCGCAAGATCGAACCCATTACAAAGCACCTCTTCCCATGGCAAGACAAATCAATCTAGTTGGGCAAACCAAATCAATAGATCAGAGAAGAAATATGAAGCTATAATAATCATGCATAAAAGAGATCAAAGAAGACTCAAATAACATTCATGGATAATCTGATCATAAACTCACAATTCATCGGATCCCAACAAACACACCGCAAAAAGTGATTACATCAGATAGAACTCCAAGAACATCGAGGAGAACATTATATTGAAGATCAAAAACAGAGAAGAAGCCATCTAGCTACTAACTATGGACCCGAAGGTCTGTGGTAAACTACTCACGCATCATCGGAAGGGCAGCAAGGTTGATGTAGAGCCCCTCCATGATCGATTCCCCCTCCGGCGGAGTGCCGAAAAAGGCCTCCATATGGGATCTCTCGAGAACAGAAACTTGCGGCAGCGGAAAAAGTATTTCGTGGACTCCTCTGTAGGTTTCCCGATTTTTGGGAATTTATAGTGGTGGAATTAGGTCAAAAGAGGCAGAGGAGGGCCCACGAGGCACCAGGGCACGCCTGCTGGCTCGTGGCTGCCTTCTGGGGCTTCTGGCCTTCTCCCGAAGCTTCTAGTGTTAGTTATGTCTAGAAAAAAAATCTCCAAAAAGTTTCGTGGCATTTGGACTTTGTTTGGTATTGATATTCTGTAAAACCAAAAACAGGCAGAAAACAGCAACTGGCACTGGGCACTAAGTTAATAGGTTAGTCCCAAAAAATGATATATAATTGCTGTAAATGTATATAAAAACATCCAAGATTGATAATATAACAGCATGGAACAATCAAAAATTATAGATACGTTGGAGACGTATCAGCATCCCCAAGCTTAATTCCTGCTCGTCCTCAAGTAGGTAAATGATAAAAACAGAATTTTTGATGTGGAATGCTGCCTATCATATTCATCATATTCTTTTCTTTTATAGCATGGACATTTGGACTTGAATGATTCAAAGCAATAGTCTATAGTTTGACATGAAGATATAAATACTCAAGCATGCTAACAAGCAACCATGTCTTTCAAAATATCAACGCTAAAAAAAGTTATCCCTAGCCCATTATGCTCAATCATTGATCCATTCATGAAACACACTCAAATATTAACTACACACAATGCACAAGTATGACAATAGTGCTCTCTAGTTGGTGCTTTATAAGAGAAGATGGAGACTCAAAATAAAAATAAAAATTGCATAAAAGTAAATAGATAGGCCCTTCGCAGAGGGAAGCAGAGATTTGCTAGTGTGCTAGAGCTCAAAGCTTAAATTAGAGAGATGAAAATATTTTGAGAGGCATGCTTTTCCTGTCAACGAAAATGACCGAAAATTCCCAATATCTTCCATGCTAGACACATCATAGGCGATTCCCAAACAGAAAGTAAAGTTTATTTCCTTTCCACCATTATTTCACAATACATGGCTAGCCGTATCCACGGGTGCCCTCCATACCAACACTTTCCAAGGAATTTTGTTGTTATTAATTTTTGATTTCATTGTGGGACTGGGCATCCCTATTACCAGCCACTCTCTCGTGCAATGAGAAGTGAATAAACACTCATCGTGAGAATAACACACCTAGCATGGAAAATATTGGCCACCCCATGCCGCTTCATGAGCGGTACGGGCACACAAAACGGAAAAATTATTTTGAAAATTAGAGTTGGCACACGCAAATTTACTTGGAATGACATGGAAATACCGCATACAGGTAGATATGGTGGACTCATTTGGCACAACTTGGGTCTAAGGAGTTTGGATGCACAAGCAGTATTTCCGCTTAGTGCAAATGAAGGCTAGCAAATAGATTGAGAAGCAACCAACCAAAAAACGAAAACGGTCATAAACATGCATTGAACATAACTAACACCGAATAATGCACCATAAGTAGGATATAATTTCTTTGCATAACTATTGACTTAATGTGCATGCATAGGGAATCACAAACCTTAACACTAATATTCTTACTAGATCACAATTACTCACTAACATGACTCACATATTATCATCTCCATATCGCAAAACTATTGCAAGGAATCACACTTATCATATGGATTGATCTATATGAAAGTTTTTATTATATCCCTCTTAAATATTCATCACTTTGGGACCAAAATCATATCTTGTGCAAATTACCATTACTATTATCAACTCTCAAAAAGATATAAGTGAAACATGAGAGTGCAAATATTTCTTCAAAATTTTCATCTTATCAACTCTCAAAATAATATAAGTGAAGCATGAGAGTTTATTTCTTCAAAATTTTAATCTTATCCACTCTCAAAATAATATAAGTGAAGCATGAGAGTTTATTTCTTCAAAATATAGCCACCACCGTGCTCAAAAAGATTTAAGTGAAGCACTAGAGCAACTGCCTAGCTCAAAAAATTTAAGTGAAGCACATAGAGTATTCTAACAAATTATGATGAACGTGTGGCTCTCTCAAATTGGTGTGTCCAGCAAAGATGATTGTGACAAACTAAAAAGCAAACAAAGCAAAGACTCATATAATACACAACGCTCCAAGCAAAACACATATCATATGACGAATAAAAATATAGCTCCAAGTAAAATTACCGATGGTTGGTAGAAGAAAGAGGGGATGCCTTCCGGGGCATCCCCAAGCTTAGACGCTTGAGTCTTCCTTAAATATTACCTTGGGGTGCCTCGGGCATCCCCAAGCTTAGGCTCTTGCCACTCCTTATTTCTTCATCCATCGTGATCTCACCCAAAACTTGAAAACTTCAATCACACAAAACTCAACAAAACCTTTGTGAGATCCGTTAGTATAACAAAACAAATCACTACTCTAAGTACTGTTGCAAACCCATTCATATTTTAATTTTGCATTATACCTACTGTATTCTAACTTCTCCATGGCTTATACCCCCCGATACAATCCATAGTTTTATCAAAACAAGCAAGTAGTGCATCAAAAACAGAATCTGTCAAAAACAGAACAGTCTGTACAAATTTATTTAAAAGCTATACTTTTGTAACTCCAAAAATTCTGAAACATTAGGAAAACGTGGGAAATTCATATACCAATACTGTGTAAAAATTTCAGATTTTTCTGACGCTCCAGTACAGAACCAAAATTCCAGCACTGGACGCAAAACTTTCTGTTTTCCAAACAACATCAATTATACTATCTTCCAAATCATCCTAAAGGTTTTACTTGGCACAAACACTAACTAAAACATAAAAACTCAATCATAACAGTAGCATAAATATGAAAACATAACATAACAGAAACAAAAAGTAAATTTTTTATTTTATTCATTGGGTTGCCTCCCAACAAGCGCTATTGTTTTATGCCCCTAGCTAGGCATAATGCATAGTTTCAAGTATTGTCATCTTTCAAGTTGATTCCATAAGTGGCCCTCATAATGGATTCATATGGTGCTTTAATTTTCTTCCTAGGGAAATGTTCCATACCCTTTTTTAATGGAAATTGAAATTTTATATTCCCTTCTTTCATGTCAATAACGGCACCTATGGTTCGTAAGAACGGTCTACCAAGTATTATGGGGCAAGAAGGATTGCATTCAATATCAAGTACAATAAAATCAATGGGCACATAGTTACTATTTGCAAGAATAAGAACATCATTAATTCTTCCCAAAGGCTTTTTAATAGTAGAATCCATCAAGTGCAAATTAAGAGAACATTCATCTATATTGGTAAAACCTAGCACATCACATAGAGATTTTGGAATTGTGGAAACGTTAGCACCCAAATCACATAAAGCATTGCACTCATAATTTTTAATTTTAACTTTAATGGTGGGTTCCCATTCATCATATAATTTTCTAGGAATTGAAATTTCTAGTTCTAGTTTTTCTTCTAACGCTTTCATCATTGCTTCTACGATGTGTTTAGTAAAAGCCTTATTTTGCTCATAAGCGTTGGGTGAATTTAGCATGGATTGTAACAAACAAATGCACTCAATCAAAGAACAACTATCATAATTAAAATCTTTGTAATCCAAGAAAGTGGGCACAACACTAGTTAAAGTTTTTACCTCTCCAAACCCACTTTTATCAATTTTCTTATCAAGATTTTCACCCTCCGAATTATGGGGACGCCTACTAGCTAAAGTTGACTCTTCTTCAGTTCCCTTTTCATCAAGTTTTATATTGCAAAACAAAGAATCAATAGATGAAACACCAATCGTTTTAATATCCTCATCATTACTACGATAAAAACCGGGAGGAATCGCTTTTTCTAAAAATTCTCGTTTAGCTTTTAGCATGGCGGTTCTTTTCTTACTCTCATCCATGGAGACATATAAAGCTTTAATTGATTCATTAATATCAATTTTAGGTGGCAAAATTTTAGTCTTAAGATTTTCCACATCATGAATAATTCTATCAATGCACCTAGACATATCATCAAGTTTACTCAATTTTTCTTCTATCGTAGTGTTGAAAACTTTTTGAGCATTAATAAATTCTTTAATATTACTTTCAAGATCAGAGGGCATCCTATTATTATTATTATAAGGATTACCATAGGAATTGCCATAACTATTAGACGAATTTCCAGGAAACGGTCTAGCATTGAAATTACCTCTATAAGCATTATTATTAAAATTGTTTCGCGAGACAAAATTCACATCTACGGGATCATTATTTTGCTCAATCAAAGTGGATAGAGGCACATCATTAGGATCAATAGTAGTATTTTTGCTAGCAACCAATTTCATAAGCGCATCAACTTTATCACTCAAAGTACTAATTTCTTCAACAGAATTCACTTTTTTTACTAGAAGGAACTCTTTCAATATGCCATTGTGAATAATTTGCCATAATATTATCAAGCAATTTAGTAGCTTCTCCCAAAGTAATTTCCATAAAAGTACCACCCGCGGCGGAATCTAAAAGATTTCTAGAAACAAAATTTAATCCCGCATAAAAAATTTGTATGATCATCCATAAATTTATACCATGAGTAGGGCAATTTCTTATCATTAATTTCATCCTTTCCCAAGATTGGGCAACATGTTCATGATCAATTTGCTTGAAATTCATAATTTGATTTCTAAGAGAAATAATTTTCGCGGGAGGAAAATATTTGGTAATAAAAGCATCTTTACACCTATCCCAAGAATCGATACTATTTCGTGGTAAAGATGAAAACCAAAATTTTGCACGATCCCGTAATGAGAATGGGAATAATTTTAATTTCACAATATCATTATCCACATCTTTTTTCTTTTGCATATCACACAATTCTACGAAAGTGTTAAGATGGGATGCAGCATCTTCATTAGGACTACCAGAAAATTGTTCTTTCATAACAAGATTTAGCAAAGCGGCATTAATATCACAAGTCTCCGCACTAGCGGCGGGAGGAGCAATCAGAGTACTAATAAAATCATTATTATTAGTATTTGAAAAATCACACAATTTTGTATTTTCTTGAGACATCGTGGCTACGCAAACAAGATAACAAACAAGCAAACAAGCAAACAAGAAAAAGGCAAACGGGAAATATTTTTGTATTTTTATAAAAACTTTTTAGAAGTGGGGGAGATGAAAATGAGAGGCAAAGGCAAATAGAGTAAATGCAAGGAGATGTAAGTTTTATGCGTAGGTACTTGATAGATGTTGATGATGTCTCCCCGGCAACGGCGCCAGAAATTCTTCCTGCTACTTGTGAGCTGCGTTGGTAATTCCCTGAAGAGGAAGGGAGATGCAGTACAGTAGAGATAAGTATTTCCCTCAGTTATGAAACCAAGGTTATCAATCCAGTAGGAGAATCACGCAACACATCGTTAGCAGTACCTGCACACAAAACAACAAATCCTTGCACTCAACGCAAACAAGGGGTTGTCAATCCCTCGGCGGTAATTGCAAGATTAAATTGTATGTGATAGATAGATAGATTGAAACAAAAATACAAAATAAAATAAAATAAAATAAAAGTGCAGCAAGATATTTTTAGGGTTTTTAATATATGATTTAGATTGACCCGGGGGCCATAGTTTTCACTAGAGGCTTCTCTCAAGAAAATAGCATACGGTGGGTAGACAAATTACTGTTGGGCAATTGATAGAAAAGAAAATAATCATGACGATATCCAAGGCAATGATCATGTATATAGGCATCACGTACGAGACAAGTAGACCGACTCCTGCCTGCATCTACTACTATTACTCCACACATCGACCGCTATCCAGCATGCATCTAGTGTATTAAGTCCATAAAGAACGGAGTAACGCCTTAAGCAAGATGACATGATGTAGACAAAGTAAACTCACGCATGAATAAACCCTGTCTTTTTACCCTTAATAGCAATGATACATACGTGTCATGTCCCTTTCTGTCACTGGGATTGAGCACCGCAAGATCGAACCCATTACAAAGCACCTTTTCCCATGGCAAGACAAATCAATCTAGTTAGCCAAACCAAATCAATAGATCGGAGAAGAAATACGAAGCTATAATAATCATGCATAAAAGAGATCAGAGAAGACGTAAATAATATTCATGGATAATCTGATCATAAACTCACAATTCATCGGATCCCAACAAACACACCGCAAAAAGTGATTACATCGGATAGAACTCCAAGAACATCGAGGAGAACATTGTATTGAAGATCAAAAAGAGAGAAGAAGCCATCTAGCTACTAACTATGGACCCAAAGGTCTATGGTAAACTACTCACGCATCATCGGAAGGGCAGCAAGGTTGATGTAGAGCCCCTCCATGATCGATTCCCCCTCCGGCGGAGTGCCGGAAAAGGCCTCCAGATGGGATCTCTCGAGAACAGAAACTTGCGGCGGCGGAAAAAGTATTTCGTGGACTCCTCGTTAGGTTTCCCGATTTTTGGGAATTTATAGTGGTGGAATTAGGTCAAAAGAGGCAGAGGTGGGTCCATGAGGCACCAGGGCGGGCCTGCCCCCGCCCCCCCCCCCCAGGTGCGCCCTGGTGGCTCGTGGCCACCTCCTGGGGCTTCTCCCAAAGCTTCTAGTGTTGGTTATGTCCAGAAAAAAATCTCCAAAAAGTTTCGTCGCATTTGGACTTCGTTTGGTATTGATATTCTGTAAAACCAAAAACAGGCAGAAAACAGCAACTGGCACTGGGCACTAAGTTAATAGGTTAGTCCCAAAAAATGATATATAATTGTTGTAAATGTATATAAAACATCCAAGATTGATAATATAATAGCATGGAACAATAAAAAATTATAGATACGTTGGAGACGTATCACCTACCACCGGAGCAGCTTCACCGACGCCCTCGTCCACGGTCCTAGATCTCCTTACTGGACCCCGATAGCCACCGCAGCGTCATCACCCTTGACGTTTCTAACCTGGTTCCCACCGTCTGGCACGATGCCAAGCACCCGCCGTGCCCTAGGTACTTGTCACCTTTAAACCCGTCCAACATCACCTGCCAGATGTACTTCAAATATACTAACAGGTCGCTGTTACATGTTATGGAGCTGGCAAGAGCCACAAGGACGATGTTTCTTCTGGATCTAACACCTTGGCCAACCAAACTCTTGGAGTGAAGCATTGCTATGATCTTGTAAGTGCGTCTCTCTCTTGTATTGTTGTGTGCCTGCCAGCGTGCTTTGCTAGCATTTTCGACCAGTAATCCCTTTGTGTAGCCAATGATTACCACTACTGGCTGCTAAATTAGAGATATAGATGTCATACATTACACAAAGTCATAGGTCGCATGAAGGAATGCCAGTGCACTAAATTAGGCTCCCTTAGAGTGCCTGCAAGTTTTCCAATACAAAGAGTCATGGCTAGTTTATGCGACGCACACAATCGTTAATTGGTGGTTTAATTATGTGCAAGGGATATGCAATGTATTATCATGTAGAGATGTCTCAAATTAGCTGTGTCAACTTGCAGATGGGGCGCAGCAATGAAAAAGTACAAGATTTCTTAGCACAAGATGTATGGTGCATTTTCATGGAACATCGCAAAAAAATGAGGGGCAGCGGTGAGCCTATACAGCGTGGTATGGTAAGTTGCTCCATTGCAATCATCGTGATGTTATTTGTTTGGCATTGTTGTTGGCCAGGGTTCTTAGGGCCAGTTATTTTGAGTTATCCTATGAAAATAAGCTCCCGTGAATATAAGCTCGAGATAATAAGCCAACCAGTTCTTTTCATTGCTTGCTTTTTTAGCTTATCTGTTGTATGATTGTCGGTGTATAAAACATGGGTATTTTATACCCTGACTTATGCACAGACAATAGCAGCCTCCTTGCCGGCCAAGCCTTGCCGGGAACCGCCAAGACCAAGACTCAAGATCCAGTTGCGGGAGCCACTGGGGAGAAGCTCAAGGCACGGCACCAACGAGCGCTCAACTAGTACCGAAGATGAAGACATTCCTTGCCGGCAAGGCTAAACCGGCAAGGAGAAGACCCGGCAAGCTCCGTACCAGCAAGCTTCTGCCAGTCCTCCAGCGCTCCACCTCACCACACAGATGTTCGCTAGTGGATGAGGTGTCGACCACGCAGGCTGGTTGGTAAGGCTTGTCGGGCACGTGTCAGCACACTGGGACAGGATTTGCCTCTAATGACACCCGTCCAGGAGGCGTGTCAGATAAATACGAGGTAGCTAGGCGAGCAGTGCAGAAACCTTGCCGGGACTACCTCTCCACATGACACCTAACAGTGCATTTAATGCTTTTGTCCTAAACTGGCAGAGTTAGGTATGATAACACTGTTTGCTATCTAATCGACATGTAATTACTGTTTTGCCACTGTGGTAACCCCTTGAGCTATAAAAGGAGGGCCAAGGTAACAGTTAGAGGGATTCAGACCCCTTTTCAAACACCAGCATGCCTCGCGTAGCAGCTCTCTCCGCGCCTTGCCGGGAGAGGCGCTCCTTGTACTTATGCTCTCACATAACCAATACACCAAAAGCAGGAGTAGGGTTTTACGCTTCTCAGCGGCCCGAACCTGGGTAAATCCCTTGCGCCCTCCTCTGATTCTGCTCTTTTTGCACGACGATCTCCCCTGCCGAACCACAAGGGGCTGGATGGCCCCATAGATGGTCGTGTCACCGCGACATCTTTGGCGCGCCAGGTAGGGGCGGCGCTTGCGCGAATCTCAGTCAGTGGATTGCGCGTCGTCTTCATCAACTCCATCATCGTCCTTCTCGTCGTTGATGGCGCCCAAGAAGAAGGGCATCACGATGACGGCCCCCTCGCACGCGTCTGTGGGCAGCGCAGGCGGCGCGGCCAATGCGGCGGTGCGGGTACTGCGGTTGGCACGACCAGCGCAGGCGGCGCGGTCGCCATGCCCACCGCGGTCGGCGCCGGAGACGAGCGTGCTGGGGACAGTCGACTTCCTCGATCTTCTGGCGAACGAAGCCGCGACGGCGCGGGCGGAGCAGACGGACGACCTCTTCCTCCTCCTTCCCCTCGCCGCGCCGACGAACGCAGCCACCGGAGCGGTAACGCCCGGGCCGGCGCGAACCAAGATCCCGCCGCGGCGGCATCCAAGAATGCAGCCTCGGGACAGATGCCGCACCCCTCGTACAACGGGCACGACACAGCTCCGAGCGGCGCCAACGACTCCGGGCAGCGGCGACCTCACGGCAAGACCCCTGTTGATCAAATCCCGGATCCTCAGGCACCACCTCCGCCACGGCAACCCACCGCTGACCATGTGCCGCGGCAGCAAGACCGCGATGGCGCTCCTACTGGCTCTGCCAGGAGTAGAGCGACGTCGCGCTCTTCGCTTCCGGCCATGCCAGCCACGGCGGCAGAAGCAATGGCGCGAGCCCAGATGCTGCTAAATTTCCCTCCAGCGGCAGAAAAGATGGATGAGTGGAGAACCACCATCCAAAGCTTGATTGGGTTTGCTGAGGCCAGCAAATCACAATGAGCGGAGCCCTCATGGCGTCCGCGAATAGCACCAGCAACCCCAGTTGGTGGCCGTACTGACGGTGCTGCACTAACGGTGCAATCACCCCAGCGGCAACAATCTCAGCAGCAGCAACGCCAACAACCGCAGCAAGCTCGACGGTCCTTCGAACCCGACGAGGTGTCGATGGCTTCTTCGGATCCGTGAGCACGGCAAGATCAGCGGCAAGTGTTGCGAGATAGACGGGCAGAAGATGCCCGCACCACCATCGAACTGTGTCGGGAGGCGCGCCGTTAATCCGACGCACGCAACGGCCCCATCGTTGATGAGCCTGCGCCAGGGGTTGGCGGATATCTACCTTACGAGGTTGGATGTCCCGCCTTCAGCCGTGAGTTGCGGCAAGTCCGATGGCCGTCCGTTCGAGCCTTCAAGCCAGAAGTACCAGAAAAGTATGACGGCAAGCTGAACCCGACAGAATTTATGGGCATCTACACGATTGCCGTACAAGCTGCCGGGGGAAGAGATGAGAAAATCCTCGCCAACTACTTCCCGTTGGTACTGAAACCCAACGTGAGGTCTTGGTTGATGAACTTGCTGGAGAACTCCATTTCTTCGTGGTCAGATCTCTGCAACGAGTTCGTTGGTGCCTTTATCGGAGGCCACAAAGCCCCTGGGCAACCCAGTGACCTGCAAGTGATCCCGCAAAGAGATGGTGAGACTTTACGCAAGTACATCCAGAGGTTCAGCCGTGTGCACCATAACATTCCAGATGTGCACCCCACAGCCGTCATTGCCGCCTTTCACACGAATGTGCGCAATCGGAGGATGCGGGAGAAAATGAATGTCAAGTTGCCCAAGACCGTCAACAAGCTCTACACGTTGGCGGATAAGTGTGCATGTGTTGAGGAAGGAAGAAGGCTTCCCGGGGAGGACGCTGGTGCCGAAGTAGATTCTGAGGACGATGATGCTGCCACCCCGAGGAAGAAGGGCCGGAAGCGCAATAGGAAGCGCAGGGGCAAAACTGTTATGGCTGTCGAAGGCTCCGGCAACTCTGAGTCCGCCAAGAAAGCCAAGACTGAGAACTCCGGCAAGGAGGCAGCTATATGCGCCGCTTGCCAGGAGGCGGCGGCGAACGAGAAGGCCGGCAAGTCTGATGGGCCATACTGCAAGATTCACCGCACCAAGGGCCACGATCTCCAAGAGTGCCGACAAGTCGAGCACCTTGTTGAGAAACAGAAAGCTGAGTATGAGAAGCGCGACAAAGAGAAGGGTCAAGATGGTGCCGGTGGATCCGGCAAAAAGGGCCGTGGTGGTCGAGGAGGCCGTCGCGGCAAGGCCAAGCAGCCGAAAGAAAAGCCTGCTAGGGGCCGAGACAAGAAAGAAGAGGATGATGGAAGTGACGAAGAGGACGATGATGAGACCAGCGAACAAGAGTTCCAGAAGGCAACCGACTCCATGTGCATCGACGGAGGAGCATCTTTGCACTCCTCTCACCGCCAACTTAAGCAATGGGTGCGTGAGGCTAATGCGGCGGAACCGGCAATGGGCTCTCAAAAGCCGCTCAAATGGTCACACACGCCTATCATTTTTTATGCCGAGGACCACCCTGATCGCATAACTGCGGTCGGGTGTTTGCCGTTGTTGGTTTCACCGACAATCCGCAACCTCCAAGTAACAAAGATGTTAGTTGACGGTGGGGCCGGCCTGAACCTGATCTCTCCGAAGGTTATCAAGAGGCTGCAGATCCCCGACGAGGAACTCGAGAAAACGGGCACGTTTCAAGGAGTAAACCTGGGAAGAAGCCAGCCCAAGGGAAAGATCACATTGCCGGTGACGTTTGGCGGGGAACTGAATTACAGAACGGAAAGGATTGTGTTTGACGTCGTCAAGATCCCCTTGCCGTACAATGGAATTCTTGGTTGTCCAGCCTTGGCAAAATTCATGGCAGCATCTCACTATGCTTACAACACGTTGAAGATGCCAGGACCGATGGGTGTCATTTCCATCAACTTCGACAAGAAAGATGCAGTCATTTGCGTCGATAAGATGTACAGAGATGCGGTTGTAGCAGAGGCCGCCAAGGCGCTAGCTCCCGCCAAGAAGAAGGAAAGCAAGAAATCCGGCAAGACTTCCGGCAAGGATTCCGGGAAGCGCACCTCTATGGAGTGCTGCGCGCCTGTTGAAGACTTGCCGGAGTGCTCTGCCGGTAAGAAATCCAAAGCCACTTCACCGGCGACCAAAAAGGTGCCGGCAAGGGAGGACGACACTGACGGTACCTTCACCATCAGTGCCACCCTTGATAGCAAATAGGAAAGCGCGCTCATTGCCTTCCTGCGGGCGAATGTCGATGTGTTTGCATGGCGACCATCCGACATCCCCGGTGTTCCCAGGGAGGTAATTGAGCACCACCTTGCTGTCTGTTCCCACGCTCGGCCCGTCAAGCAAAAGGTCCGGAAGCAAGCTTTGGAGCGGCAACAATTCATTGCCAAAGAAATCAAGAAACTTGAAGCAGCAGGCCTGGTCAGAGGTGTACTACATCCCACTTGGTTGGCAAATCCGGTAGTGGTGCGCAAAGCAAACGGAAAATGGAGACTTTGTATTGACTACACCGACATCAACAAAGCATGTCCAAAGGATCCTTTCCCCTTGCCGCGCATTGATCAAATAGTAGATTCCACTTCTGGCTGTGATTTGCTCTCCTTCCTTGATGCATATTCTGGATACTATCAAATATTCATGGCCAAGGAATATGAGGAGAAAACCGCATTCATTACTCCATGTGGCACATACTGCTTCGTGCGTATGCCCTTCAGATTAAAGAGTGTTGGTTCAACATTTGCGAGGGTGGTCCAGATTGGTTTTGAGCCCCAACTGCACAGGAATGTGGAAGCGTACATGGATGATATAGTGGTCAAGACCAAGGACAGATCGACCCTCATTCAAGATTTAGAAGAAACGTTTGCAAACTTGCACAAAATCAATTTGAAGCTCAATCCCGAGAAGTGTGTGTTTGGCGTTCCATCTGGCAAGCTTCTCGGATTCTTTGTATCTCAACGAGGAATCGAAGCAAATCCCGACAAGATCAAAGCAATTGAGCAGATTCGAGCACCGAAAAGCGTCAAAGATGTGCGGCGTCTTGCCGGCTGCATTGCTGCCTTGAGTAGGTTCATTTCAAGATCTGCTGAGCGCGCCCTGCCGTTTTTCAAGATTTTGAAAAAGGCAGGTCCGATGAAATGGACTCCGGAAGCGGAGGCCGCACTGCAGGACTTGAAAAGATACCTCTCCTCCGCGCCAACGCTAGTTGCACCTAGACCACAAGAGCCGTTACTGCTATACGTAGCGGCAACGAATCAAGTGGCTAGTGCTGCATTAGTGGCACAAAGGGAACTCGATGACGAGGAAACAGCCACGGCAAACCCGTCCAGCGACAAACCGGAATCTTCTCCGGCTAGATCTGGTGCCGACAAGTCAGAGGTAGCGCAAGCAAGTAAAGTTGGTCAACCAGAGATGCCGAAGAAGAAGGTGGTGTAGCGACCCGTGTATTTTGTTAGTTCCCTTCTGCAGGGGGCTAGATCAAGATACTCTGGAGTGCAGAAATTGCTTTTCGGCCTCCTTATGGCCTCGAGAAAGCTGCGTCACTACTTCCAAGAACACGAGATCACCGTCGTCACTCGCTTTCCGCTACAACGCATCCTGAGAAATCCGGAAGCAGCTGGCAGGATAGTGGAGTGGGCGTTGGAATTGTCAAGCTTTGCACTCAAATTTGAAAGCACTTCAACCATTCAGAGCAGGGCCTTGGCGGAGTTCATCGCCGAATGGACACCAACGCAAGACGAAGAAAATCGAGAAACAGCTCTCCCCGGCAAAGAGACAGGCAAAGAATGGATCATGTACTTTGACGGTGCTTTCTCGCTGCAAGGCACCGGTGCCGGAGTGCTGCTTGTCGCACCCACCGGAGAGCGCCTCAAGTATGTGGTTCAAATGCACTTTCCCAGGGAGCAAGCTACAAACAACACTGCTGAGTACGAAGGACTCCTTGCCGGTCTTAGGATCGCAGTAGACCTTGGAATCAAGAAATTGATGATCCGCGGTGACTCGCAGCTTGTTGTGAAACAAGTAAACAAAGATTACCAGAGCCCGTTGATGAAAGCGTATGTGGAAGAAGTGAGGAAATTGGAAGAACACTTTGACATGTTGCAAACAGAGCACATACCTCGTGCGGAAAACAACGTCGCTAATAGCCTGTCAAAGTGTGCCGCTCAAAAGCTTCCCGTGGAACTAGGAACGTTTGTGCTCCATTTGAACCAACCGACAGTCACTCCATCAACGCAGGCCAGTAAGAGAAGGAAGTTGAATACCGGCAAGTATTTTCCTGCAGAGCTCCCGGAAGCCGCCGACAAGAATGTTGCCGGGAACAACGACACGGTTGCCGGTGAGCAGCCGCTTAGTGCAGAACCCCAGGTTCTTGCCGCAGAAGCAAGCGCTCCCATGACCGAAGAGATGCCTTTAGTCCTTGTCGTCAAGCCGCAAGCTCCGGCATGGGCATAGCAGATAGTCCGTTTCCTTCAAACAGGAGAACTTCCCGATGAGCAAGAAGAAGCTAAGAAAGTAGCCCGTCAGTCAAGTATGTATCAGTTTGTGGATAGCATTCTATACAGAAAGCGACCAAACGGTGTGAAATTGAAGTGCATTTGCCGGGAAGATGGACAGAAGCTGTTGGCAGAGATACATGGAGGCATATGTGGCTCTCACATAGGATCAAGGGCCCTTGCCGGCAAAGCTTTTCGGCAAGGCTTCTATTGGCCCACTGCCCTCCAGGATGCGACTGAACTAGTAACCAAGTGTGAAGCATGCCAGTTTCATTCAAAGAACATACATCAGCCAGCTCAAGCTCTCCAAACAATCCCTCTCTCCTGGCCCTTTTCGGTCTGGGGGCTCGATATCTTGGGCCCCTTCCCCCGTGCTGCCGGGGGCTTTGAGTTCTTGTACGTCGCAATTGACAAGTTCACAAAGTGGCCTGAAGTGGAGCCAGTGAGGAAGATGACAGCGCAATCAGCCGTCAAGTTCTTCAAAGGATTAGTTTGCCGTTTCGGGGTTCCTAACAGAATCATCACCGACAACGGCACACAATTCACGAGCCGCACCTTCATGCAGTATATCCAAGACCTTGGCAGCAAAATCTGTTTTGCATCTGTTGCTCACCCGAGAAGCAACGGCCAGGCGGAGAGGATGAATGCTGAAGTGCTGCGTGGCCTCAAGACAAGAACCTTTGACAGGCTGCGCAAGTGTGGAAGGCGCTGGATTGATGAGTTGCCGGCGATTCTTTGGTCACTCTGGATGACACCAAATCGAGCTACCGGCCAAACACCCTTCTCCCTAATCTATGGTACAGGAGCGGTGCTCCCCACGGAACTCATATACGGGTCACCTCGAGTGATCGCTTACGATGAAGCTGAGCAAGAGCAGCCGCGGCAAGACGACGCAATGCTCCTTGAGGAAGATCGTCTTCGGGTGGCTGTGCGAGCTGCACGCTATCAGCAAGCCTTGCGCCGCTATCATAGCCGCAAAGTGCACGCCCGAAGCCTTGAGGAAGGCGACCTTGTTCTTCAGCGCGTTCAATCCGCCAAGAGATCAAACAAGTTGACGCCGAAGTGGGAAGGCCCTTATCGGGTAGTACGAGTCACCAGACCGGGCGCAGTCCGTTTGGAGACCGGAGATGGCACCCCAGTGCAGAACTCATGGAACATTGAGCATCTTCGCAAGTTCTACCCATAAGGCGCAGATGCCGGGAAACCCCCCGGCAACCCCTTTTGTACAAGCTTTGTCGGCGAGACATGTAACCCTATGTACAAAGCCAGGCGCAGACCCTGTGCATAATAAAGCTAAGTGTTTCGCAATTCTTCATACATATTCATTTATATGTAGTTGCATGTGATGTTGTGATTTACACTTTAGTTTGTATGAAATGGCTGATGGACCGTCAAGGTTCCCAAACCACTCTTTTCTCTTCTTTCTTTTCCCTAAAGGACAGAAGAACCCCTCACGTGCAAGTTTCCCGGGGGGGAGTGAAGATGGGGTACATTTTAATGACGTTCAAGTGATCATTTCATGCAACGAGAGAAACAGCGCAAGGAAAAGCTAAGTTGAAAAACTTTGGGAATTTTTCCTCATTACATTCACGATTTCCCTTAATGATTCTGTGCTTTGTATGAGAAACCTGCACGCGAAGGAACCTTCTCGCGTTCAGTCCGCGCTCTAGCTTGCCTCGAGTCTGCTCAGCAAGCTTAGCGGCTACATTCTGGCCCGGCAAGTTACCTTGCCGGCGGCGGCACCTCCAGCAGGCTGCTAAGGACCCGTTCCTCGAAGCGCTCGCGGCAAGTGTGCGCACCAGCAAGTTTCCAAACAAGCATAGGGAGCACGATCATACAGAGGCAAAACAAGACAAGGGAAACAACACACATTTACTTAAACCCGATGAACGATAGATATTCATTGAAAAGGTACTCGATTACATTTTCGTTGGCCCTTTGCCAGGGTTTATCTCGAGTGCAAGGAGGGCAAAAGGGGCGCCTAGGCGGAGTCCGGCTTGTTCCCGAAAGGCCAGATGATGGTGCTGCCGGCGATCAGCCAGACTCTTCATCGTCGTCTTCGATCTTCACGCCCGGGGAGCCGTCGTCATCGCCATCATCATCGTCATCCTCAGCATCACTGGAGGAAGCGGTGTCGCTGTCGCTCGAGCTCTCCGCGCAGCACTCTAGATGAGCGCCTGAAGCCCCGAAGAACTTCACGACAAGCGTGTCTGGTCCATCTAGCCTGAAGTGAAGAAGGTGCCCTTGCCCCAAGCAACGGGCATGGGCAAAGGAATTCCACCCGCGCGTGAGGTACATAATACCATTGTTGGAAGTCTCAACGGTTACCCAGACCGGGCCGTTGCAGCAACCGTCCACGCGCAGCCATAAGCCGTGCAGGTGGCGGCCTTCCATCTCCCTAGCAAAAGGGCGAGGAAGCCGCAGCCAACTCTGTGGCTGGACGCGCAGCTCCAAGACGAACTCTTGCGCCGTATCCTCCGTGTGGCCTTCTGCCGGTGGAGGAAGGGCTGAAGACGGAGCGGCAAGCGCCCCGCCATGGCCGCCCCTACCACGGGCGCCGCGCCATCCACGACCGCGGGCCGCGGCCCTCCCTTTAGCACTGGAGCCAGCCTTCGCAGCTGCAGCCGAAGCATGAGCTTGGAGCCGAGGAGAAGCCCTCGCCGCGGCGGCGGAGACACGGCCGCGACCTCTCCCCCTCGCCATGCCGTCGTCAGATGCGGGGGAAGAAGATGAGAGAAAGAGGTGACGGTTGCTTTGGATCGAGACGGAAGGAGATGAGTGAGCATCGCATCTCGCAGTCCCCTCTTTATAGGGGGATTGCGGGAGGCTGGCTCCTCGCCGTCTTCGGGCAGCCGCCCATGATCACCAATCCCGCACCCTGCGCTTCTGGCCGGGCGCATTACTCCAGCAACCACCCACGTTCGCCAATCCCGTGCCCTGCGCCTTCTGGCCCGGCGCATCACCCCAACGGCCGCCCTTCTCCACCAATCAGCTGCCTTGCACGCATGCAGGCGCGCGTAATGGGAGAAAGTGGAGGCGCAGAAAAAGGAAGAATCGTGGCATGAATGGCAGTTATTCCTTGCCACGCGTCACCGTGCACCCATTCAAGCATGTTCAAATGGCGAGGGTTGCCGGAAAATGATCAAAGGCATGTTCAAGGCCAAATTAATGAAGAAGCAAAGAAGATCTCAAGAGAAGATAACCATCATGACGAAAATTACAGCGGCAATTTTCCCGCTGCGTGTCTGTGCATTGTTTGGGCCTAGTCCAACGACGCTTCGGACGCGCGTATGGCCCAGGCCCGGGGGCTCCTGTCGGTGTATAAAACATGGGTATTTTATACCCTGACTTATGCACAGACAGTAGCAGCCTCCTTGCCGGGAACCGCCAAAACCAAAACTCAAGATCCAGTTGCGGGAGCCACTGGGGAGAAACTCAAGGCACGACACCAACGAGCGCTCAACTAGTACCGAAGATGAAGACATTCCTTGCCGGCAAGGCTAAACCGGCAAGGAGAAGACCCGGCAAGCTCCGTACCGGCAAGCTTTTGCCAGCGCTCCACCTCACCGCACAGATGTTCGCTAGTGGATGAGGTGTCGACCGCGCAAGCTGGTTGGTAAGGCTTGTCGGGCACGTGTCAGCACACTGGGACGGGATTTGCCTCTAATGACACCCGTCCAGGAGGCATGTCAGATAAATACAAGGTAGCTAGGCGAGCAGTGCAGAAACCTTGCCGGGACTACCTCTCCACATGACACCTAACAGTGCATTTAATGCTTTTGTCCTAAACTGGCAGAGTTAGGTATGATAACACTGTTTGCTATCTAATCGACATGTAATTACTGTTTTGCCACTGTGGTAACCCCTTGAGCTATAAAAGGAGGGCCAAGGTAACAGTTAGAGGGATTCAGACCCCTTTTCAAACACCAGCATGCCTCGCGTAGCAGCTCTCTCCGCGCCTTGCCGGGAGAGGCGCTCCTTGTACTTATGCTCTCACATAACCAATACACCAAAAGCAGGAGTAGGGTTTTACGCTTCTCAGCGGCCCGAACCTGGGTAAATCCCTTGCGCCCTCCTCTGATTCTGCTCTTTGTGCACGACGATCTCCCCTGCCGAACCACAAGGGGCTGGATGGCCCCATAGATGGTCGTGTCACCGCGACAATGATCAGTGAAAAGTCTATCACTACTGGAATTAGCTTCTTTGCCGTCTGCCATAGCAGACGGCAAAGGCATGCCTGGCGGACGGCAAAGCCTTTGCCGTCCGCCAGCAGACGGCAAACACTCCGGCTGAACAGGTGCCGGCAATGGCCGCTTTGTCGTCTGCTGGCAGACGGCAAAGAAGCAAAGCTCTTTGCCGTCTGCTGGCAGACGGCAAAGCCCCTGGACGGCAGACAAAAGGTACCAGTCCCGTTAGGGGGCTAACGGCGCGGTTTGCCGTCTGCCAGCAGACGGCAAAGACCTTTGCTTCTTTGCCGTCTGCTGGCAGACGGCAAAGGCTACAGCTGACGTCAGCTGACGCCGGCTGGGCCAACGCAGGCTCTTTGCCGTCTGCTAGCCCAGTTTGCACAGGCTGCTGCCACGTGGCCTCTTTGCCGTCTGCTAGCAGACGGCAAAGTGGCTATATAGCCCCTGTTTTTTCTGTTTTTGTTATATCAATTCATTTTCACAGAAATTCAAACACACATATATATATATATTCAGAATCACATAGTTTCAAACATCAAACATCATACATCAAACGTAGTTTCAAACATCAAACATAGTTTCACCATCGTCATCAAACATCATACATCCAATTCATATATACATAGTTTCACAAACATCCAATACATCAAACATCTAATATGTAAACAGTAGCATTCTGCCCTTCCATGAAGTGAATCAAACCTGCAAAAATGGGAGTAAGAAATTAGAAGAAGAAGAAGAAGAAGAAGACTAGAAGAAGAAGAAGAAAAAGAAGAAGAAGAAGAAGAAGAAGAAGAAGAAGAAGAAGAAGAAGAAGAAGAAGAGGAAGAAGAAGGAGAAGAAGAGGAAGAAGAAGGAGAAGAAGGAGAAGAAGAAGAAGAAGAAGGAGAAGGAGAAGAAGGAGAAGGAGAAGGAGAAGAAGAAGAGGAAGAGGAAGAAGAAGAAGGAGAAGAAGAAGAAGAAGAAGAAGAAGAAGAAGAAGAAGAAGGAATAGAGGAGAAGAAGGAGAAGAAGAAGAAGAAGAAGAAGAAGGAGAAGAAGAAGAAGAAGAAGGAGGAGAAGAAGAAGAAGAAGAAGAAGAAGAAGAAGAAGAAGAAGAAGAAGAAGAAGAAGAAGAAGAAGAAGGAGAAGAAGAAGGAGAAGAAGGAGAAGGAGAAGGAGAAGGAGAAGGAGAAGGAGAAGAAGAAGAAGGAGAAGAAGAAGAAGGAGAAGAAGGAGAAGAAGGAATAGAGGAGAAGAAGGAGAAGGAGAAGAAGAAGAAGAAGAAGAAGAAGAATAAGAAGAAGAAGAAGAAGAAGAAGAAGAAGGAGAAGGAGAAGAAGGAGAAGAAGGAGAAGGAGAAGCAGGAGAAGCAGAAGAAGGAGAAGAAGGAGGAGAAGAAGGAGAAGGAGGAGAAGAAGGAGAAGGAGAAGGAGAAGGAGAAGGAGAAGGAGAAGAAGAAGAAGAAGAAGAAGGAGCTAAATAGGTCATATTAAGTCATTTTGGAGCTAAATAGGTCATTTTGGAGCATATTAAGTCATTTTGGAGCTAAATAGGTCATTTTGGAGCTAATTAAGGTTATTATGTCATTTTTGAGCTAGCTAAGCATATAAATCCATTTTTGGAGGAATAAATGCTAAGTATAGGTCATTTTAGAGCTATCCTAGGTTAAATAGGTTATTTTGGAACTAATTAAGGTTGTTATGTCATTTTTTAGCTAGCTAAGCATATTAAAGTCATTTTGGAGAAATAAATGCTAAGTTTAGGTCATTTTAGAGCTATCCTAGGATAAATAGGTCATTTTTTAGCTAATTAAGGTTATTATGTCATTTTTGAGCTAGCTAAGCATATTAAGTGATTTTGGAGGAATAAATGCTAAGAAGAAGAAGAAGAAGATGACGATGAAGAAGATGAAGAAGAAGAAGAGGAGCTCTTCTTCTTCTTCCTCCTATTCCTTCTTTTCCTCCTCTTCCTTGTTTTTCTTTCATCTTATTCATTATTTGTGTCATTTTAGAGTTAACCTATCTAAGTATGCCATTTTTTTTGCTAACCTAGGAAAATTATGTAAGTATAGGTCATTATTGTGCTTACCTTGGTAATTATGCCATTTTTGAGCTAAATTAGGTAAGTATATGCCATTTTAGAAGAAGAAGAAGACAAGAAGAAGACAAGAAGAAGACAAGAAGAAGAAGAAGAAGAAGAAAAGAAGACTAGAAGAAAAAGACTAGAAGAAGAAGAAGAAGGTGTTTACCCTTTTCCTTATCATTCTTCTTCTTTTATTCTTTCCTTTTCTTCTATTTCTTCTTCTATTCTTTCTTTTTCTCCTCTTCCTTGTTTTTCTTCTTATTATTCCTTATTTGTGTCATTTTAGAGCTTACATAGGTAATTATGCCATTTTTGAGCTAACTAAGCTTATTATGTCAATTTGGAGGAAAGTAAGGTAAGTATAGGTCATTTTTGTGCTAACATAAGTAATTATGCCATTTTTAGCTAATTAAGCATATTAAGTCATTTTGGAGCTAAATAGGTCATTTCTTAAGCTAAGCTAAGTATAGGTCATTTGAGAGATATCCATGGTAAAATTGGTCATTTTGGAGCTAAGTAAGGTTATAATGTCATTTTCGAGGAAACTAAGCTAAGTATACGGCATTTTGGAGATAAATAGGTCATTTCTTAAGCTAAACTTACCGTCATCACTTAGGTGGAGGTGTAGGACCGGTCGCGCCAGTGGCAGTCGGAGAACCATCGGTCGATGCTTGTCGGGAGTTATGTTGCACCAAAGATCATTTCCAATGTATCGTTAGCATGATGCAACTCAAATGTGAAGACTAGTAACTAATGACCATTCAAATGAAACTCACCGTGCCCGCTGGAGCAATGACTGGCATCGGCGGAGGGGTCGTGCCATTGTTCTGGCACATGGTCTGCACATTTGGTTTTCTCGAGTCAGTCATATTAATTAGTAATGAAAGGAACATTACGTGCATGATTTGGCTAATATGCAGAAGAAACTTACCACGATGAGCTCGTATAGGGCCCGTTGACCCAACTCGTTCCGGTTCCTCTCCTCCTCCATTAGCCTAGCCGTCCTCTCCTCCGCCTGCCGGTCCCTCTCCTCCAGAAGCGCCTGCGTCTTCGCTCTCTCTTCCTCAATAGCAGCCTGGGTCTTCGCTCTCTCTGCCTCAATAGCAGCCTGCAACACCACTCGTTAGCATTGTAATCATCGACGGCCGCACACACAATGTAATGGAGGAAAGGTATCTGAGTCCGTATAACTAACCTTGAATTCGAGCTCCATTGGCCGTGCACGAGGCCTTATCTCAGGATCGGAGCTGGTCTGGCGCTTCTTGATCTGCGGGAGAGTGCTAGTACAACGTATCAGTCCATCCCCAATGGCTAACGAGCCATGGTGCCTCCCGCCACCAGATATCATCACCAGCTCTGGATCAAGAGGTTCCTGGCTCGGGTTAAAGTCCGGCCCTTTCCTCGCCTTCCCCTCGTCTCTGTACCTCACAAGCTTGTGGTGGGAGGCGCGGTTGCTGAATTTCTCTGGATCATCGAGGTTAGACTCAGAGAATGCCTTGGCCTTCTTGTACGAGGCAGTATTGGACATGGCATAGAGGTCGAACAGCTCTGGCACTGGAGCCTTGTTGTGTCGCCCCTAAAAGAGAGGAACAGAGTATTAGTTAAGGGCTCAAGCTAGCATGAAGAATGAATTTGCATGAATCATGAAGCAAACCACATACCCAGTTTTCCCCGAACTGACGTAGGTTGACGCTGCCTAGATGGTGTGGGACACCTTTCATTTTGCCACGCTTGTCCTTTGCAGTGTCGTGGACGGAGCGCCATTGGGGAGTGCACCACTCATCAACCAACGCCTCCCAACAGTCCATCCTATCCGCACACCATCTCGGGGGCACCTAAGTTAAGCAAGAGAAATTTGAGCGCTACGCCTACGAATCAAATCAAGGAACTAAGTACAAGGCCTTAAGAATAGGTAATTACCTTCATGTACTTCTCCTTACTCAGATACTTGACGCGGCACTTCTCTTTTTTCCTCCTAATACCGGTCGAGGCGAAGTAGTCTCGAACAGCCTGCGTCCGAGCCTCGTGCCGAAAGTTTTGAAGTAGGCGCCTGCACTCGTTGTCGATAACCCGAGCCGCGGCCTCCTCCTGTCCCTCAGCACACCTGTAGAAGGTCTGCAATCAAACAAGAAAACATGGATTAGTACAATCACTAGGGTTGCCAATCAAAGAAGAAAACACAACGTAGACGGCAACGGAGAAATTACCCAAAACGTCTGGATCACAATGTCGGCCACCGTGTGGCACTCGACATCGCCGATCCTATGCCCCGGCGGGGCCGGGGCATCCAAGTAGTGCTCCCAGGTCATTCCTAGCTCTGGAACCCGGCCCTCACCGGGCAACGTGACCCACCCCGGGAAGCTCTGGCGATAAATCACACCAAGGACAGTGTTGGGCCTGCGGACACGAGGCTCGTGTGTCCAAGACCTACAGTATGACAAGGCCAACGCATTAGATATTCAAAGAAACGTGAAGGCAAAAGGTTAAAAAAGAGTAAATGCACTTACTTCTCCCCCTCCGGCGCAATCAAACACCTCTGGTCGGGGGTCGCCGGGGTGGGCGGGAGCTTTGTACCACCACGCTGGTAGACTTTGCGCCCCTCAACCCACTCCCCCTCGCTATAGCTATCAGAACTATAGCCACCCTCAGCACGGCCACTCGACGAGTCCGCACATGGGTTCGGTTGCGACTCAGCGCGATCCCTGATGAGCTCCGGAGTCTCGTGGGACGGAGTCTCGTGGGACGGAGTCTCGTGGGACGAAGGCTCGGCGGCCCGATGCTCGTCGGCCGTAGGCGCGTCTGCCATAGGCTCGTCGCCCCGAGGCTCGTGGACCGGAGTCCGAGACGGGTCCACCTCAGATGGCTCCATCTCAGACGGAGCACTCCTGTGGTCGGGTGAATCAGCTGGGGGTGGCGGCGAGGAAGGCGTAGTAGCAACCTTCCTACCTCGCCCGCCGCCACGTCCACCTCTACCAGCCTTCTTCCCCCCCCGACCTCTCCCGGCCGAAGAAGAAGCGACCGCCGGTGGTGTCTGCATACTGAGATCCAGCGCTCTCCGAAGGCTCTGGCGTGGAATGGGACTACCCCTCCCACCACGCGCCGAGGTAGGAGCCTCGGAGCGCTCTCGACCCGCGCCCACCATATGTCAACACCTGCAATGACAAAGAGTAAACGAATTTAGTACAACTTCAACAGAGTTATCAATCAGTTCGTGACAACTGACAAACTCCATGCTAAATTAACTACTGCAGGGTGTCTTGTTGGGTACTGGAGATCACCACCAAGGCCTTCCTTCTGCCCCTTCATTTGGTAATTAATGAGACACTCAAAACCAATCAGTCAATCAATCCATCCCTTTAATTCTACGAATTACTAAAAAAATCCTCTAAATGTGTCTTTGATTATGAATTTAGTTAACAATTAGTTAACAACTGATGCAATATTAATTCTAATATTCCATATGATATCTATGATGGACAGCTGGTATGTTTGACATGGAGTATGGGAGATGGGTGGAAGAACACAGCAAGCTGATCTTCCAGCTCAGGGCATTGTTGAACGACAATGCGCCAGACAACCAGGTGCAGGCTAGAAAGCACGGACACCGCTGGCGACGCCCGGATTCGACCGGCGATCGCTACCCCCAGCACCAACAGCCTATACTCGCAGGCGTAGCCTCGCAGGTAACCCAACAGCCTCTCCTATTCCTCAACCTCTTCCTCTTTTATTCTTCAGATTTCTTCCATTAAGCTGTTGGATCCTGGATGTTGCTTGCTGTCTTGTGCTTGTGCTGGTGGGTTGAATGCTTGTGCTGCTGCTCCATGTTGCTTATGCTTGTGCTGCCGCTCCATGTTGTGCACTGCAGCTCTGCTTATGCTTATGCTTGTGCTGCTGCTGCTGCTGCTTATGCTTGTGCTGCTGCTCTGCTTATGCTGCTGGTTGAGGATCAATCAAGCACTTGATAAAAGAGACACCAAATGGGGCAGTATTCTATTCTCTATTCTGATCCCTTTCTCTTTAATTTTCTGTCTTAACTCTATATTACATGGTATATTTTTATTTTATTTTATATATACTCGCCGTATCCCCGAATGGCTGTTTTTGGAAAATGTCGTATCCCGTATCCCCGTATGCGTATCCCCGACTTTCCGTCCCCGTGTCCGTGCTTCTTAGGGTGCAGGTGTTGGTCGGTGGTGCCATGGCACATCATGAAGAGTTGCTAAACCTCAAGGCCGCGATTGCCAGGACTGACATCTTCCATCTCTTCTAGGGTTCAAACAATTGCTTTAACTAAAAAAATTAAATAGCAACATTTGCTTTAAATAAAAAATTGCAACTACCTAATCTGTCCTAGCTAGGGTTCATACTAACTAGCACTAAAAAAGCCACTAATCTAGCACTAACGTAGCACTAACACACACACACAGAGGGCGAGAGAGCAGAGAGTAGAGAAGAGGGGAGGGGAGGAGGGGGCTTACCTTCCGGTGGCTGCGGGTGGGGGGGAGGTGGCTGCGGGGAGGAAGATGGCTGCTGGTGGGGGGGAGCTGGCGCCGACGACGGGGCGGCTCCGGCGGCGGGGCGGGGCGACGCGACGCGGTGCGGCTCCGGCGATGGGGCGGGGCAGGGCGGCCGCCGCGGCCTAGGTCCGCTGGGCGGGGCGGCCGGCGACGGGGCGGGCTCCGGGGGGCGGGGCGGCGGCGCGGGGCGGCGGAGGGGGAGGGGCGGGGGAGCGTCGGGCGGCGGCGGCGGGGGACGAAAATTAAAAGGGGACAGAGCGCGGGAGAGAGAGAAGAGAGAGAGGAGGTGGGGGGGTAACGGCCGTTAGGGGGTTATTTTATTTGCCGTCTGCCAGCGGACGGCAAAGAAACTTTGCCGTCCGCTAGCAGACGGCAAAGAGGTGGGTGGGCCGTTGCAGTTAACTGGCCTCCACTGGGCCCCACCCCACCTCTTTGCCGTCTGCTAGCGGACGGCAAAGAAACTTTGCCGTCCGCTAGCAGACGGCAAAGATCTGGCTGATGGCAAACAGTGTCTTTGCCATCAGCCAGCTCTTTACCGTCTGCTTTCCCAAAGCAGACGGCAAACAACCTCTTTGCCGTCTGCCAGCAGACGGCAAAGAGCTGGCAGATGGCAAAGTCCCTGATTCCAGTAGTGTATTGCGTTATATTTTGTCATTTTGCTGCCCATATGAAAATAAATTTGACTTGCAAACATCACGAATTGAACCCATCGCAGTAATTAATATGATAGGAAAACAGACCATCATTATTTGTTCAAAATGCAAATACAAAGATATACCATCTACTTGGCACAATCTACTTTGGTCAATGTCTTCCAAACAGAGGATAATTGCCTAAATTTATATGATTAATCATTATCTATCAAAATTCCATGGTCCAAGTGGCTGGTTTTTATCATATAGCAGCACCACCTGAAAGCATCATATAGCAGCAGTAGCAGCTCATAGCAATTCATCATATAGCAGCAGCAGCAACACCTCATAGCAATTCATCATATAGTAGCAGTAGCAGCGGCAGCTCATAGCAATTCATCATATAGCAGCAGCAACTCATAGCAATTCATCATATAGCAGCAGCAGCAGCTCATAGCAATTCATCATATAGCAGCAGCAACAGCTCACAACAATTCATCATATAGCAGCAGGAGCAGCAGCTCATAGCAACTCATCATATAGCAGATCAGAATGAAAATTTGGCAAAAAATCAGAGGAGATCCTCACCTTGTTGGATGAGCTCATCCCGCAACAGCACCTCATGGCCACGGCCTACGAGGAGGGGAGGGGGAACGAGGGGCCATCTACCGGAGTGGGGCGTCAGCCGTAGTTGGGCGGTGGCTGCCGGAGTGGAGCGTTGGACGGACCATAGCGGAGCAGCTGCTGGGGACCAGCAGAGTGAGGGGCAGCGCCAGTGGGAGGAGCTGCCAGGGAGATGGAGCCCTACCCGCAGGCCATCGAGCCTCTCTGGAGAGAGCATCGTCGAGGAGCAGGGCAGATGGGACCGGTGGTGGCGGCTCGCAGGAGGAACTCTAGCGCCGCAGGTAGGGGATCGAGGCAAAGGGAAACGGGAGAGGAGATGCGGGCGGGCAGGGGAACGAACGCTTGCGTGTTTATTTTTACTTGGGGGTCGGGTGTGACGCGGGCCTGAGCAGTGGCATTTTCAGTGTAATATGGGCAAACAACAGAGTCATTTCGCTATACCCATTGTTTTTAAGGCATCCCTAAGGCATCGCCTAGGCGACGCTTAGGCGTCAGGGCGCCCTACGAGCTTGAAGCATCTAGCTTGCCTTATGTACCTGCGTAAGGCGTCCGCCTTAAGCTTTAGAGCGTCTGAGGTGTCTGCTTAGGCGTACAGGTTGTTGCCTTAGTCCATTTTGGACGCCTTAGCTTGCCAGGCAGGCAGGGGAGCTGTTTTAGGCTGGAAACGGAGTTTTGGCGGGAAACAGAAAGGTTGTTGGCGCCAATAGGTAAGAGAGGGGGAGAGAGAGAGAGACAGCCCCCAATCCACACACTCCCCCCCTCCTTCTCTCCAGTGGCTCCTCTCCAGCAAATCTGCTTCCTCCTCTGCAGCAGATCCCTTCCGGCAGCTAATACGTCTCCAACGTATCTATAATTTTTTATTGTTTCATGCTATTATAATATCAATCTTGGATGTTTTATATGCAATTATATGCCATTATATATCATTTTTTGGGACTAACCTATTAACTCAGTGCCTAGTGCCGGTTGCTGTTTTCTGCTTGTTTTTGCCTTTTCAGTAAATCATTATCAAAAAGTGTCCAACCGAGAAAAAAACTTTGGATTAATTTTTTCTAGACCAGAAGAGACCCACGAAGCTTCGAGAGAATACCAGAAGAGCCACGAGGAGGCGGCAAGCCTGGAGGGCGCGCCTAGGGGGTAGGGCGCGCCCCCAGGCTTGTGGGCCCCTTGTTGCCCCTCCTGACCTGATTCCAGCGCTATAAATTCCCAAATATTCCCAATATACCAGAGAGATAGAAGAGAAAACCTTTCCGCCGCCGCAAGCCTCTGTTCTTCCGCGATCCCATCTGGAGGCCTTTTCCGGTACTCTGCCGGAGGGGGAATCGATCACGGAGGGCTTCTTCATCAACCTTGCTGCCCTTCCGATGATGTGTGAGTAGTTTACCACAGACCTACGGGTCCATAGCTAGTAGCTAGATGGCTTTTTCTCTCTCTTTGATCTTCAATACCATGTTCTCCTCGATGTTCTTGGAGTTCTATCCGATGTAACCTTCTTTTGCGGTGTGTTTCTTGGGATCCCATGAATTGTGAGTTTATGATCAGATTATTCATGAGAAATATGTGAGTCTTCTCTGAACTCTTTTATGCATGATTATTATAGCTTTGTATTTCTCTCCGATCTATCGATTTGGTTTGTCCTACTAGATTGATTTGTCTTGCAATGGGAGAGGTGCTTTGTGATGGGTTCAATCTTGCGGTGCTCAATCCCAGTGATAGAAGGGGACATGACACGTATTTGTATTGTTGCCATTAAGGATAAAAAGATGGGGTTTAATCATATTGCTTGAGTTTACTTTGTCTACATCATATCATCTTGCTTAAGGCGTTACTCTGTTTCATACTTAATACCCTAGATGCATGTTGGATAGCGGTCGATGGGTGGAGTAATAGTAGTAGATGCAGGCAGGAGTCGATCTACTTGTCTCGGACGTGATGCCTATATATATGATCATTGCCATGAATCCGTCATAATTATTTGCTTTTCTATCAATTGCCTAACAGTAATTTGTTTACCCACCGTATGTTATGTGTTCGACAGAGAAGCCTCTAGTGAAAACTATGGCCCCCGGGTCTACTTTATCATATATAAAAAACCTAAAAATACCTTGCTGCAATTTATTTACTTTTATTTTATTTAGTATTTTAGTTTATCTATTTATCTCTATAAGATTTAATCCTTGCAAATAACCGCTAAGAGGATTGACAACCCTCTTATTTGCGTTGGGTGCAAGTGTTTGCTTTTGTGTGTACAGGTGCGCTTAACGGAATTATGCTTGGTTCTCCTACTGAATTGATAACCTTGGTTCTTAACTGAGGGAAATACTTATCTCTACTATACTGCATCATCCTCTCCGCTTCGGGGAAATACCAACGCAGTCTACAAGTAGCAGGAAGAATTTCTGGCGCCGTTGCCGGGGAGACATCATCAAAATTACCAAGTACCTTTGCACAAACTATCATCCACTTGCATTTATTTTATTTGCCTTTTATTCGCATTTGCCTCTCGTTTTCATCTCCCCCACTTCTATTTTTTTTACAAAAACACAAAAATATTTTTATTTGCTTGTTTGCTAGTTTGCTTGCTTTGTCGCGATCTCTCAAGAAAATACAAAATTGTGTGACTTTTCCAATAATAATAATAATAATTTTATTAGTACTCCTATTGCTCCTCCCTCCACTAGTGCGGAGTCATGTGACATTAATGCTGCTTTGCGTAATCTTGTTATGAAAGAACAATTTTCTGGTAGTCCTAATGAAGATGCTGCATCCCATCTAAATACTTTCGTTGAGCTTTGTGATATGCAAAAGAAAAAAGATGTGGATAATGATATTGTCAAATTAAAATCATTTCCGTTCTCACTACGAGACCGTGCTAAAACTTGGTTTTCATCCTTGCCTAGAAATAGTATTGATTCTTGGGATAAGTGTAAGGATGCTTTTATTACCAAGTATTTTCCTCCCGCTAAGATTATTTATTTAAGAAATCAAATTATGAATTTTAAGCAACTTGAGCATGAACATGTTGCACAATCTTGGGAGAGAATGAAATTAATGATAAGAAATTGCCCAACTCATGGCTTAAATTTATGGATGATCATACAAATTTTTTATGCGGGACTAAACTTTGTCTCTAGAAATTTGCTAGACTCTGCCGCAGGTGGTACTTTTACGGAAATTACATTGGGAGAAGCTTCAAACCTTCTTGATAATATCATGAAAAATTATTCTCAATGGCACACTGAACGAACTCCAATTGGTAAGAAGGTAAATTCTGTTGAATAAATTAATACTTTGAGTGATAATCTTAATGAAAAAAATGAAAAAAGTGGGTTTGGAGAGGTCAAAACTTTAAATAGTAATGCACCCACTACTTTGGATTACAAGGACTTTAATTATGATAGTTGTTCTTTAATTAAGTGTATTTCTTTGGTGCAATCCATGATTAATTCACCAAATGCATATGAACAAAATAAAGCTTTCACTAAACATATTGTAGAAGCCATGATGAAAGCGCATGAAGAAAAACTTGAGTTGGAAGTATCAATTCCTAGAAAATTACAAGATGAATGAGAACCTACTATTAAAGTCAAAATTAAAGATTATGAATGTAATGCCCTTTGTGATCTTGGTGCTAGCGTTTCCACTATACCAAAGTCTTTGTGTGATGTGCTAGGTCTCACCGACATGGATCCTTGTTCCCTTAATTTGCATCTTGCGGATTCCACTATTAAAAAGCCATTGGGTAGAATAAATGATGTTCTTATTCTTGCAAATAGAAATTATGTGCCCGTGGACTTTATTGTTCTTGATATTGAATGCAATCCTTCTTGCCCCATAATACTTGGTAGGTCTTTTCTACGAACAATAGGTGCTATTATTGATATGAAAGAAGGTAATATAAGATTTCAATTTCCATTAAAGAAAGGGATGGAACACTTCCCTAGAAAGAGAACTAAAGCACCATATGAATATATTATGAGGGCCACTTATGGAATTAACATGAAGGATGACAACACTTGAAACTATGCATTATGCCTAGCTAGGGGCATAAAACAATAGCGCTTGTTGGGAGGCAACCCAATGAATAAAATAAATTTTTGTTTTTACTTTCTGTTCTTGAGTGTTTACAAAATTATAGCCTCTGTTATGATTGTATTTTTATGTTTTAATTAGTGTTTGTGCCAAGTAATGCCTTTGGGATGATGTTGATGATAGTATAATTGATGCCGTTTGGAAAACAGAAAGTTTTGCGTCCAGTGCTGGAATTTTGGTTCTGTACTAGAGCGTAAGAAAAATCTGAAACTTTTACACAGTATTGGTATATGAATTGTTTACGTTGTCCTAATTTTTCAGAATTTTTAGAGTTACAGAAGTATGGCTTTTAAATAGATCTTTACAGACTATTCTGTTTTAGACAGATTCTGTTTTTGTTGCATAATTTGCTTATTTTGATGAATATATGGATCGTATCGGGGGGTATGAGTCATGGAGAAGTTGGAGTACTGTAGCATTATGCCAATATTAAATATTAATCAATTTACAACAGTACCTAAAGTTTAAGATTTGTTTGTTATACTAACGGATCTCACGAGGTTTCTGTTGAGTTTTGTGTGCTGAAGTTTTCAAGTTTTGGGTGAGACTACGATGGATAAAGGAATAAGGAGCGGCAAGATCCTAAGCTTGGGGATGCCCAAGGTACCCCAAGCTAATATTCAAGGAAGACTCAAGCGTCTAAGCTTGGGGATGCCCCGGAAGGCATCCCCTCTTTCATCTACAATCTATCGGTAACTCACTTGGAGCTATATTTTTATTCATCACATGATATATGTTTTACTTGGAGCGTCTTGTGATATAGTTTGTTTGCTTTTTAGTTTGTCATAATCATCTTTGCTGAACACACCTTTTTGAGAGGGACACACATTATTCGTGATTTGTTAGAATACTCTATGTGCTTCACTTATATCTTTTGAGCTAGGCAGTTGCTCTAGTGCTTCACTTATATCTTTTAGAGCACGGCGGTGGTTATATTTTAAAGAAATAGTTGCACTCTCATGCTTCGCTTATATCTTTTTTAAAGTCTAATGAATAGCAATGGTAATATGCATGGGTTATGAATTTGGTCCTAATATGATAGGTATTCAAGAGGGATGTAATAAAAACTTTCATGTAGATCACTGAATATGATAAGTTTGATTCCTTGCAATAGTTTTGTGATATTAAGATGGTAATATGTGGGAGGTGCTAGTAGATAATTGTGGTTTAGTAAGAATATTTGTGTTAAGGTTTGTGATTCCTGAAGCATGCACGTATGATCTGTCGTTATGCTAAGAAGTTGGAGCATGATTTATTGTTGATTGTCTACCTTATGAGTGGCGGTCGGGGACGAGCGATGGACTTGTCCTACCAATCTATCCCCCTAGGGTCATGCGTTGTAGTACTTTGCTTCGAGGGCTAATAGACTTTCGCAATAAGTATGTGAGTTCTTTATGACTAATGTGAGTCCATGGATTATATGCACTCTCACCTTTTCGCAATTTGCTAGCCTCTTCGGTACCGTGCATTGCCCTTTCTCACATCGAGAGTTGGTGCAAACTTTGCCGGTGCATCCAAACCCCGTGATATGATACGCTCTATCACACATAAGTCTCCTTATATCTTCCTCAAAACAGCCACCATACCTACCTATCATGGCATTTCCATAGCCATTCCGAGATATATTGCCATGCAACTTCCACCGTTCCATTTTTATGACATACATCATCATTGTCATATTGCTTTGCATGATCATATAGCTGACATAGTATTTGTGGCTCAGCCACCGTTCATCATTTTTATACATGTTATGCTAGCATCATTGCACATCCTGGTACACTGCCAGAGGCATTCATATAGAGTCATATTTTTGTTCTAGTATCGAGTTGTAATATTGAGTTGTAAGTAAATAAAAGTATGATGATCATCATTATTAGAGCATTGTCCCAGTGAGGAAAGAATGGTGGAGACTAATGAGTCCTCGAAAAAGTGATGATGAGGTCCATAAGACCGTTCTAAAAAAAAGCCACGAAAAAATGAGAGAAAAAGAGAGAAGGGGCAATGTTACTATCCTTTTTCCACACTTGTGCTTCAGAGTATGTAACACCCCTGTGTAAATGAGCTATAGTGATCCTCATCATTAAGCTAAGCTACTTTGGTTTGCAATGCCTGATCATATTGGATTCATATCTCTTTTCAAATTCCATCACAGAATTCAATTCAAATTGTAACTGAAAATTTGAAGTTGCACAAACTTGGTTGCAAAATAGTCCATCATTTAGCAAATATTCATCAAGCCGCACGTGTGTTGAACACGGAGGTGCCGTCCGTTCGGTACTTCATCGGATTGGATCGCGATTGGATCGTGAAGAGTACGACTACATCAACCGCGTTATATACGCTTCCGCTCAATGGTCTACGAGGGTAAGTGGACACACTCTCCCCTCTCATTGCTATGCTTCTCATAGATAGATCTTGGGTGATTCGTAGGAATTTTTTTGATTTTCATGCTTCGTTCCCCATCACGAGGCTTCCAATACTCAGCAGGGCCACGGACAATCGCCAAGCGTCTTTGAAGCACACCAAAAACTCTCTCAATATCCTTCCTAGCAAATTTTTGGCACGTTGAAAAGTGAGATATCTTGTTGTCTTTAGGATGGTGGACCATCTTCACAAATCTAGTATAGGTTGTATAACACGTTGTACTCATGGCCATTGATAACATAGTTGCAAGATGGATTGTCACCGGCAACAAGCCTTGCAAAAAGAGGAGATTGCTATAGGACATTCAGATTGATGTGAGAGCTAGCTAGCCAGGCATCCTGAAGTATGCGTGCCAAATCCAGAGATCATGTGATGCAACTGCCTCTAGAATGATTGTTGGATCATGACAATGCTCTCTGTAGTGACCTTACCATGCCACATGACAATTTTTACATGTCCAATGCGTAGAGTCAATGAATCCAAGATCCCTGGCCAACCTCTCTCTTCATTTTCTGCCGTGAGCCTCTCGGTATCTTCATCAGTGGGAGCTCTCAAGTACTCTGGTCCATAGATCTTGATCACAGCTTTGTAGAATCGTTTCACGCAAAACATGGTCATCGATAGAATCAGCCGGGCATCCATAAGCGAGGACTCGCACTGCTGTTGTAATCTTCGACAATGGACTTGCACTTGATGTTCCCGCTGCATTCCTTCTCAGTTTCTCCACAACTTTTGCAATGTACTTGAAGAGATCCCGGTGCATCCGGAATTGGCGGTGAAAATAGTAAGGGGGGTATACTACATTCGACGCGAAGTAATCCCTCACTAGACCATCACCATGATCCTATCTCGAAGAAACATCCTTCAACCAACGTGAGAACCATGCCCCGTTCTCCTAAAATCCTTCTCCATAGCGACCACGACAATCGCCAACTCGAATTCATCATCTTCCTCCGACGATGAATCATCGAAGATCATCTCCCACAATCTCTTAGTCTACACATTAGAGAGTTACATGATCCATTTGAGACCTTTCTTCGATGAAAAACACAAAAAAAATACATTCGGTTTCGGTACTACTAGGCACGAGGAGGAGGAGGTTAGCCTTGATGGGTAGGTGGTACCTCAGAAGGACACCTTTCGATATTTGGGGTCAATGTTGCAAGAGGATGGTGATATCGATGAAGATGTGAGCCATCGAATCAAAGCTGGATGGATGAAGTGGCGCCAAGCTTCTGCCATTCTCTGTGACAAGAGGGTGCCACAAAAGCTAAAAGGCAGGTTCTATAGGACGACGATTTGACTCGTAATGTTGTAAGACGCTGAGTGTTGTCCGACTAAAAGGCGACATGTTCAACAGTTAGGTGTAGCAGAGATGCATATGTTGAGATGGATGTGTGGCCACACAAGGAAGGATCGGTTCTGGAATGATGATATACGGGATCGAGTTGGGGTAGCACCTATAGAAGAGAAGCTTGTCCAACATCGTTTGAGATGGTTTGGGCATATTCAACGCAGGCCTCTAGAAGCTCCAATGCATAGCGGACGTCTAAAGCGTGCTGAGAATGTAAGAGAGGTCGGGGTAAACCAAACTTGCAATGGGAGGTGTCCGTAAAGAGAGATATGAAGGACTGGAATATCACCAAAGAACTAGCCATGGACAGGGGCGCGTGGAAGTTAAATATCCATGTGCCAGAACCATGAGTTGGTTTCGAGATCTTATGGGTTGCCTATACCCCAACTTGTTTGGGACTAAAGGCTTTGTTGTTGTTGTTGTAGAGGCAACTGGACAAACACCTTGTGGGCAGACGGCGTCGCACGGATGGAGGCCGGCGACAGAACTTTGGCTAGGGACGAACGGCGGGGGAGGACACCGGCAGTGGTGCCTAGCAGTCCGTAGAGGTTATTCTTGGGCGTGGAGGCGACGAACGCGGCTGGGATGTAGGTGCGGTGGTGGCAATGGGCTACTTTGTCGGTTCGTGCGTCGTCGGCCGGCTAGGGCTTGTGCTTGAGCTTGCTACGACATCTCCGAGGTCGTCCAGTTCGATTTCAGCAAAAACGGACCTCGGCGTCGATCGGCTGGAGCTACATGACGGCAGCCCTATCGGCGGCAAAAATGACAATTCTGGCGCCGGCGAGTGAGGAGTAGGCGCCGGAGAAGGTGACGGGGCTTCAGGCTGGTGGCATGGAACGGTTCCACCACCAGGGGGTCGACGGCAGTGGCGAGAGGCGGGGCGATGTGGGTCGGCGCCGGGAGGAAGGTCGGGCGGCCGCCTAAATTTACTGAGAAGCCGCGTATCCAGAGCAAAAATAGGATGGACGATTGCATTTTAAGAGATGCAAAGTTATATTTTTGGGGGATTATTGGTTTGAGGGATCTGCTAGATAGGCCTTGTTCCCTCAAACCAGAAAATCTCCCCCCTCCCCCAAATATAACTATTGGGGGATCTGCTAGAGATGCTCTTACATCGACTAGTTATATGGCTTCAAGCCTGTAATTTTAAGAACAAAATACTCTGTTAACTATTGGAATTGCCACACGTCTTGGGTTTTAGGAGTAATGTTGAAAGGTAGTATTCATAAACTATGGTGTTGAACTATTGGGGGGTCTGCTAGAGATGCTCTTACATCGACTAGTTATATGGCTTCAAGCCTGTAAATTTAAAAACAAAATACTCTGCTAACTACTGGAATTGCCGCACGTCTTGGGTCTTAGGAATACCGTTGAAAGTTAGTATTCATAAACTGTGGTGTTGAGTGCACACAAAATTGAAAACTGTGGTTTTGCAAATATTTTGCATCCAAATAGGACCCATTGTAATATTCTAGTCTGTGGTATTCAGTTGTAGTCTTCTAGAAAGGGTTGGAAGGTCGGCCTGCCTGTTAAGAGGTCATGTCTTGAGGAAGGAAGTTCTTACTTAACCCGACATGTTTCATTGGACAAGTTGATTTTATTGGGCCTTGGTTCAACTGACTAGTTTTTAGTTGTTTATCTCTTGTAAATGCCATTTTTTAGGTAGCCTGATTACATTGCCGAAATCTCCAGGTGGTTGCCAATTGCTTGCATTCACTGCTTGAGATATGGACCCTGGAAGCTGCCAATTCGGAGGCAGCAGGGAGGGAGATTGAGACACTATATAGCAAGCCAGTGGTGTTTTACTTGCTAAACAAGTGAGTTCCCACCTTTGAAGATTTTGTTAGAAATACTTCCTATGTGCATTTATTCAAATTCTTTTATTTTGAATTGCAGAATCAAAGAATTCAGCGAGTGGGCACAATGTCATGTTCTTGAGTTGGCGTCAAAGTTCCTACCATCTGATAATAATGGAATATTTGACATAATGAACCTGCTTGAGGATAGACTTCAGCATGCAAATGGAGCTATTGTTTTGGCAACAATCAAAGTGTTTCTCCACTTGACGATGTCAATGACCGATGTTCACCAGCAGGTATACAGAGTGTTCCACACATTATGTTCCTGGATATGCGGTCTTACTCTTGCAGCACAATTATGCTCCTTATACTAAATTTGTGGAAGTCTTAATTTTTATCCTATTTGTATGCAATCAAATACACTGAAAATACCACTTCGCATATCCAGTAAACATACATATATCTATTCTCTAGGAGTTCATGTGGTCTTCAAATTCCTTCATTCAGAGGGCACTTTAGCTATTTGTTTTCTCATGCTTATAGTTAGATATGTGTACACCAATATACTGGATTTTCCTTTTTATGTCACTATTATAGACTTCTTAAGTGAAATGAGATCTCGATTGAGTATCTTCTAAATCTTGTTTGCACCCTCCATTTTAGGTTTATGAACGCATAAAGGCACCTTTGCTTACTCTGGTAGGTGCTGGGAGTCCGGAACAATCATATTCAGTGATATGTCATCTGCATCTTTTGGTGATGCGTGCTTCCATGTTATTTTCTTCCGACTACAAAAGTTTCTACTGCCAGTTTAGTGATCCTTCGTATGTGAAGAAGCTGAAACTTGAGATGTTGACTGCTATAGCAAATGAGAGCAACACCTATGAAATTGGTATACCAGATATCTGATGGTGTCATATCTTGCAAAATATTTTATATATTTGTTAGTCCAGTTGCTTCCCCCCCCCCCCTAAAATGCTCATGCCATAATTTTCTTCCTGCTAGTAACCGAGCTGTGTGAATACGCTGGAAATGTTAATGTACCAATTGCAAGAGAGTCTATCAGAGCAGTTGGAAAAATAGCTCTGCAACAATATGATGTGAATGCTATCATTGACAGGCTTCTACAATTTCTTGAAATGGACAACTTAAGATCATCTCTATCATTATAAGCAAGAAAATCTCTAGCAATCTCCCTATCCATAACATATCGCTCATGTACATTAGGCATTTCATATCTAGTAGGAGAGTTAGGCATAATAGGTGAATCATAATTTTCATCAGTTTCAGCATTCTCAAGTTCTTTAGATTTAACAATTTGTTCATCAAGAAATTCACCTAGTGGCACAGTGTTATCAAGCAAAGTACTAGCATCATCACGAGTATCATTTATAACAGAAGCAGTATCATCAATTACTTGCGACATATCAAATTGAACAGCAGGTGGTGGTGTCGCAAGTCTACTTAAAACAGAAGGTGAATCAAGTGCAGAGCTAGATGGCAGTTCCTTACCTCCCCTCGTCTTAGAGGGTACGATCTTGGTCTTAGAGCCTTTCAGATTATTCATAGTGATCAGCAGATATATAATTCCCAAGTGAACTCAATAAATAAAGCTATGCTCCCCGGCAACGACGCCAGAAAAAAGTCTTGATAACCCACAAGTATAGGGGATCGCGACAATCTTCGTGGGTAGTATTTCACCCAAATTTGTTGATTCGACACAAGGGGAGCCAAAGAATATTTATGAGCCTTAGCAGTTGAGTTGTCAATTCAACCACACCTGGAAAATAATATCTCTGCAGCAAAGTGTTTAGTAGCACAGTAGTATGATGGTTTGATAGTAGCAGCAACAGTAACAGTAGTAACGGTGACAGTAACAGTAGCAGTTTATAGTGATTGTAACAACAGTAGCAATAGTAGTAACTTAACAAAGATCAATATGAGTAAAGCGTAGGCATTGGATCAGCGATGGATATTTGTGTTGGATAACATTCATCATGTAACAGTCACAACCTAGAGAGATACACAATAGCTCCAATTCATCAATTCAATGTAGGCATGTATTCCGTATATAGTCATACGTGCTTATAGTAAGAACTTGCATGGCATCTTTTGTCCTACCCTCCCATGGCAGCGGGGTCCATAAGAAAATCTAAGGGATCATCCAACTCCATCACCGTCCAGCAAGCCTACGAAGGGATTACCCACTCCCGGCGGTGAGCATCATGAAATTGTTGATGATGACGACGGCGACGAATCCCCCTCTCCGGAGCCCCGAACGGACTCCAGAACAGCCCTTCCGATGAAGAACATGAGGTGGCGGCGGCTTCGTATCGTAAAACGCGACGAAACTTTTTCTCTTATTTTTTTCTCGGGGAAACGGAATTGATAGGCTTGGAATTAGGTCAGGCGGCCGCCTGTGCGCCCTGTTGCCTTGTGAGCAACTGGTGGTCTCTCTCCAGTGGATCTCCGTTCCAGTATTTTTTATTTATTCAATGAAAAATCTCCGCAAAGTTTCGTCCAATTCCGAGAACATTTATTTCTGTACAAAAACAACACCATGGCAGTTCTGCTGAAAACAACGTCAGTCCGGGTTAGTTTCACTCAAATCATGCAAATTAGAGTCCAAAACAAGAGCAAAAGTGTTTGGAAAAGTAGATACGACAGAGACGTATCACCGTCTTGATCCATATTGCGTCTCTGACAGTTACTTCCACAACAAAGACGACAATGACAACGGCAGTGGCAAGGGCAGTTTGTAGGTGAACTTTCTTCATAACTTAGTATTTAGAACAATGCCAATTTTTGGTAGTCCGATGACATCTATATGAACTCCTCTATGTTATGTGTGTGATGATTTAGACGAACTACGTAGGTTATTTTAAGGTTGCATGACATTGTATGGACTGGAGGATTTGCTACGAAGGACACGGTTATCGACGCGGACATTTGAGGAGTGACCTGTCACTATCTGCGGACACGTTCGGGCTCATGCGCGGACGTATAGGGGGGGCGTTTTTTTGCATGGTAAAACATGTCTCATTTATATCATAAAGATCATAGTACAAGCCACATAGATATCGAAATGACAAAACTGAAAAAACAACAGAATGCTAGTCTTTGCACAAAGGTACACCAGCCATGAAAGAAAATTACAATCAAGACCAAAGAATCACCTGAGCTTGATACCAAATGAAAATTACAATCAAGGCCCGTCACCACAACAGCCACCAAATGAAAAAAATGACGGATCAACTCCTCACCCAAGCTCGACGTGTCTCCATCGCTGATATGCAGTTTTTGTGGACCTCCAAGGTGGCTCGCCAAAGGTGAAGCCATTGTCGCTAAACGAATCAGACTAGGGCAACACCCCAGACACGCCATCAAACTTCAGATCTGGCACCCCCTAAGACGTCAAAGAAGGAAACCATACCTACCAGTCACAACCACAAAGCCATCACACGATCCACCATCTTCCAGATGCCGCCGATTCAAACCACAATCTGCATTCACTCCTGGACTACCTTCCAAGCTCCTCGTTGGCACTGAAGCAAACACCGTTGCAATGACGCAACTCGAGGACACAAGTCCACCACGAGGATGTCGCCGCCACCACGACATCCTTGCATGAACAGACTGGTTTTCAAATCCATCCCCACCCATAGGGCCGATCGCCTCGTCGGGGATGAATCTGAAGCTTCTTTATTCAGCGCCGTCATCACCGCCGCTGAAACCAAGACGATGAATGACCCAAAAAACCTAAGCTACTAGGGCCTAAAACCTAAAACTACACGATCCACACGCGTGGATCCAGCGACAATCCCCCCCCCACCCCCCACACCACCGACGACCGAGGTCGTCAGCGGAGGGGATTCGCCGGAGGACGGTAGGGGAAGGAACTCTCCTGACGGCTGGCGACTTTCTTCGTGGGGAAGAAAGAAAACCCTCGAGTCTAACATATAGGGATCAAATTTGCTCAATCCGGTTGTAGATGCTTTCACGGGAGAGCAAGCCTTTTGAGGAAAACAATCCAACTGTTTCCTTGAATCCGTAAGCACCGGTGGCAAGACGTATTTTACATTGTGGCCCACTTATCAGTGTCTCGTACTCCCCCTGGCCAGATCCAAGTGCCCACCGGACAAAACCACCACTTGCAGTCGTCTTCCCCACGCGCGCCCAGATCCAAGCCCTCCGCCATGGCTCCCACGGCGCCTTCGCCGGCGAAGTCCGCCTCCCCGTCCCAACCATCCGGGTACGCCACTTCCTTCTCTGGCTCCCAAAATCGCTGGCCTCCCGAATCTTAACTAATCAATTGGGGCAATTTGAGAGCGTGCAGCAAGAGCGAGGTGTCGGATCTGAAGCAGCAGCTGCGGCAGTTGGCGGGGAGCCGTGCGCCAGACGCTGATGATCAGCGCCGGGATGTCTTCAAGCGGGTGATCTCTTGCATGACCGCAGGTATCGACGTGTCGGCGGCGTTCGGGGAGATGGTGCTCTGCTCCGCCACCTCCGACGTTGTGCTCAAGAAGATGTGCTACCTCTACGTCGGTGTCCATGCGCGCGCCCACCCGGACCTCGCCCTCCTCACCATCAACTTCCTCCAGCGCGACTGCCGCGACCAGGACCCCACCATCCGCGGCCTTGCCCTCCGCAGCCTCTGCTCCCTCCGCGTTCCAAACCTTGTCGAGTACCTTGTTACGCCGCTCACCACAGGGCTGAAGGACCCTAGTGCCTACGTTCGGATGGTCGCTGCTGTTGGTGCTGCAAAGCTGTATCACATATCTGCTACCACCTGCCTCGACGCTGACCTGCCTGCTGCGCTCAAGGCACTTATGCTCTCGGACCCTGATGCCCAGGTGAGCTTTCATGCTACGAACTGTTTTGATGAAATCGTTATTTTGTTTTCTGGCGACCATGTTATTCTACATGCTTGCAATGATGGAATAGCTATGCTGCCTAAAAAATCGCAGCATGCATTGTGTTGATTAAACCTGGAACTGGAAGTTAATCTCAACAGGAATTGAATTTTGTTACATGGAACTGAGTTAAGCTGCAAGTTATGATTATCCTCTCACTGAAAAACGGTTTGGTTTATATCTTGCTTGTTTGATCATATAGTAATAGGTTGTGGCTAATTATGCCTTGTCGGTTTAAATATGTACTATCATGTAATGCATTGAGTAAATGTAAGTACTTTGCATCGTGTCCATCACAAAGGAAATTCCAACCAGCTGATATAACCATGCTATCAACTTAAATATAAATATTTAGAAGTAATTGGTTATTATACCAACTTGTCAATTTCTCAAAAGGACTTTGTGATAGAAAGTTTAATTACACACAGAACCAGCTGTGGTAGCTTCTTGCAAATTCACAATCCCATTGGTTACGAAATTACAGGATTATAGTCTTATACTCCCTCCGTTTCTAAATATAAGACTTTCTCGAGATTTCAATACGTACGGACTACATACGGATGTATATAGACATATTTTAGAGTGTGGATTCACTCATTTTGCTCCGTATGTAGTCCCTATTGGAATCTCTAAAAAGGCTTATATTTAGGAACGGAGGGAGTAGGTAGCTTGACATATACACCCTAGTGTTTTTAGTTCCAACATATTATATTATATCCAGCTGATCTGACACTGAATCTGCGTTGATCTGGTTCTGGATTAGATATTGTGATCTGGAGTTTGATTGAGATATATGTAGATACAAGTACAATTTGGGGAACAAACGCTCTCGGTTTCTAACCAAAATCAATCTGTATATCTGCGAAAATATGATTGAAGATTTTGATTTAAGGATAAGAAGGAGGAGATAGATTCCTTATCCACTGTTGTTATGAGTTACCCTGCTTACTGCTTCCCCAATAGAGGTTGTGACGAAGCGTGACATGTCAGTGTTGGTGAATAGAATAAAGTTGACGGATCCACCAGAAGCCAGTGAGGACTCACCACTCAAGTATGCCTTATATCCATAGTACTCCCTCCATTCCAATGAATAAGGCGTGCACGCATTTCAAAATCCAACTTTGACCATAAATTAGACCAATAATTTTTTATGACTTAAAAATCATACCATTGAAAACTTCTGCGGTTAAGAATACAACGGTATAATTTTTGTTACATATAACCCACATTTGGTTGGTCTAATTTATGGGCAAAGTTTAATTTTGGAATGTGTGCGTGCCGTGTTCATTGAAATGGAGGGATTATTCCTGACATTGTACTTTTCTTTTTGGAGCATCTAAACTCCACCCCAGACTTCTTCTAAAAACCGAGAAAAGGCTCACTTATTCTCTCATCCTCACTTCATTTATTTCTTGCTTGGCACCATGTCTCTCGTGTCAGTAAGGCATGCTTGAGCATGCATGCCTACATCATCGTCTTCTACAATACTCCATCTGTATCCATTGACCGGCCTCTATTTTTATCGATAGTTCTACAATACTCCATCTGTTTCCATCAACCGGCCTCTATTTTTATCGATTGTACAACAGTTAGATATATTGCTTTCCATTATTTGCCGCCAGTTCCTCTGGCTAGTCTATGTGCGTATTGGCAACGATGAAGGATTGATACCATGGCCCTTGTATGTACATATAAACATACTGAGTCAAATGGAAATGACTTATAGTGCAAATCTTCGAGCATCTCTAGTAGACCCCCTATCCTATAATTGCAAAACGTATCCCCTAACCCAAGAGAAAGCTATTTTTGAGGGGATTAAACTTTTCTTCATCTAGCAGATCCCCTAAAACTTAATTCCTCAAAAAATTTCTTTTACCAATTCATCCAACCGTTTTCAAACTTATCACCACATATTAATTCAAAACTTGAGAATTCAAGTACACACAAGTGAAATACATATCAAATTTAATGTTCTCAAACTTAACTATTCAAATTCAAACACAACATACGGTCCAAATGAACTAAGAATCCAAATAAACATGCACAAGAATCAAGTGCTATGAAGTCGCCAATGATGCTCAACAAGATCTTGAAGTTGGTTGTGAGCTTCTCGGTTCTCGATCCTTAGGGTGCTTGGAGGAATGCTCCGATCCTGTTTTGGGTTATGTTCCGGCTCCACCTTGACACCATTGTAGAGATACCGAAAGTCCTTTGGGTCCTCTCTTTCATCCTCGATGATCATGTTGTGCAAGATAACACATGCTCTCATGATCTGCCACAGGGTCCGAGGCTTCCAATACTCAGCAGGGCCACGGACAATCGCCAAGCGTCTTTGAAGCACACCAAAAACTCTCTCAACATCCTTTCTAGCAAATTTTTGGCACGTTGCAAAGTGAGATATCTTGTTGCCTTTAGGATGGTGGACTGTCTTCACAAATGTAGTATAGGTAGTATCCCACGTTGTACTCATGGCCATTGACAACATAGTTGCAAGATGGATTGTCACCGGCAACAAGCCTTGCAAAAAGAGGAGATTGCTATAGGACATTCAGATTGTTGTGAGAGCCAGCCAGCCAGGCATCCCGAAGTATGCGTGCCAAATCCAGAGATCATGTGATGCAACTGCCTCAAGAATGATTGTTGGATCATGACAATGCTCTCTGTAGTGACCTTACCATGCCACATGACAATTTTTACATGTCCAATGCGTAGAGTCAATGAATCCAAGATCCCTGGCCAACCTCTCTCTTCATTTTCTGCTGTGAGCCTCTCGGTATCTTCATCAGTGGGAGCTCTCAAGTACTCTGGTCCATAGATCTTGATCACAGCTTTGTAGAATCGTTTCACGCAGAACATGGTCATCGATAGAATCAGCCGGGCATCCATAAGCAAGGACTCGCACTGCTGTTGTAATCTTCGACAATGGACTTGCACTTGATGTTCACGCTGCATTCCTAAGCAGTTTCTCCACAACTTTTGCAATGTACTTGAAGAGATCCCGGTGCATCCGGAATTGGCGCTGAAAATAGTAAGGGGGATATACTGCATTCGACGCGAAGTAATCCCTCACTAGACCATCATGACCCATGATCCTATCTCGAAGAAACATCCTTCAACCAACGTGAGAACCATGCCCCGTTCTCCTAAAACCCTTCTCCATAGCGACCACGACAACCGCCAACTCGAATTCATCATCTTCCTCCGACGATGAATCATCGAAGAACATCTCCCACAATCTCTTAATCTACACATTGGAGAGTTACATGATCCATTTGAGACCTTTCTTCGATGAAAAACAGAAAAAAATACATTCGGTTTCGGTACTACTAGGCACGAGGAGGAGGAGGTTAGCCTTGATGGGTAGGTGGTACCTCAGAAGGACACCTTTCGATATTTGGGGTCAATGTTGCAAGAGGATGGTGATATCGATGAAGATGTGAGCCATCGAATCAAAGCTGGATGGATGAAGTGGCGCCAAGCTTCTGGCATTCTCTGTGACAAGAGGGTGCCACAAAAGCTAAAAGGCAGGTTCTATAGGATGACGATTCGACTCGTAATGTTGTAAGACGCTCATTGTTGTCCGACTAAAAGGCGACATGTTCAACAGTTAGGTGTAGCAGAGATGCACATGTTGAGATGGATGTGTGGCCACACAAGGAAGGATCGGTTCTGGAATGATGATATACGGGATCGAGTTGGGGTAGCACCGATTGAAGAGAAGCTTGTCCAACATCGTTTGAGATGGTTTGGGCATATTCAACGCAGGCCTCTAGAAGCTCCAATGCATAGCGGACGGCTAAAGCGTGCTGAGAATGTAAGAGAGGTCAGGGTAGACCAAACTTGCAATGGGAGGTGTCCGTAAAGAGAGATCTAAAGGACTGGAATATCACCAAAGAACTAGCCATGGACAGGGGTGAGTGGAAGTTAACTATTCATGTGCCAGAACCATGAGTTGGTTTCAAGATCTTATGGGTTTCAACTCTAGCCTATACCCCAACTTGTTTGGGACTAAAGGCTTTGTTGTTGTTGTTGTAGAGGCAATTGGACAAACACCTTGTGGGCAGACGGCGTCGCATAGATGGCGGCTGGCAACAGAACTTTGGCTAGGGACGAACGACGGGGGAGGACACCGGCAAGCGGTGCCTAGCAGTCCGCAGAGGTTATTCTTGGGCGTGGAGGCGACGAACGCGGCTGGGATGTAGGTGCAGTGGCGGCGATGGGCTACTTTGTCGCTTCATGCGCCGTCGGCCGGCTAGGGCTTGTGCTTGAGCTTGCTACGGCATCTCCAAGGTCGTTCGGTTCGATTTCAGCAAAAACGGACCTCGGCGTCGACCGGCTGGAACTACATGACGGCAGCCCTGTCGGCGGCGAAAATGCCGATTCTGGCGCCGGCGAGTGAGTAGGCGCCGGAGAAGGTGACGGGGCTTCGGGCTGGTGGCATGTAACGGTTCCACCACCAGGGGGTTGACGGCGGTGGCGAGAGGCGGGGCGATGTGGGTCGGCGCTGAGAGGAAGGTCGGGCGGCCGCCAAAATTTACTGAGAAGCTGCGTCTCCAGAGCAAAAATAGGATGGACGACTGCATTTTAAGAGATGCAAAGTTATATTTTTGGGGGATTATTGGTTTGAGGGATCTGCTAGATAGGTCTTATTCCCTCAAACCAGGAAATTCCCCCCCCCCCAAAATATAACTGTTGGGGGATCTGCTAGAGATGCTCTTACATTGACTAGTTATATGGCTTCAAGCCTGTAATTTTAAAAACAAAATACTCTGCTAACTACTGGAATTGCCACACGTCTGTTGAAAGGTAGTATTCATAAACTATGGTGTTGAACTATTGGGGGATCTGCTAGAGATGCTCTTACATCGACTAGTTATATGGCTTCAAGCCTGTAAGTTTAAAAACAAAATACACTGCTAACTACTGGAATTGCCGCACGTCTTGGGTCTTAGGAATACTGTTGAAAGTTAGTATTCATAAACTGTGGCGTTGAATGCACACAAAATTGAAAACTGTGGTTTTGCAAATATTTTGCATCCAAATAGGACCCATTGTAATATTCTAGTCTGGTATTCAGTTGTAGTCTTATAGAAAGGGTTGGAAGGTCGGCCTGCCTGTTAAGAGGTCCTGTCTTGAGGAAGGAAGTTCTTACTTAACCCGACATGTTTCATTGGACAAGTTGATTTTATTGGGCCTTGGTTCGCTGACTAGTTTTTAGTTGTTTATCTCTTGTAAATGCCATTTTTTAGGTAGCCTGATTACATTGCCGATATCTCCAGGTGGTTGCCAATTGCTTGCATTCACTGCTTGAGATATGGACCCTAGAAGCTGCCAATTCGGAGGCAGCAGGGAGGGAGATTGAGACACTATATAGCAAGCCAGTGGTGTTTTACTTGCTAAACAAGTGAGTTTCGACCTTTGAAGATTTTGTTAGCAATACTTCCTATGTGCATTTATTCAAATTATTTTATTTTGAATTGCAGAATCAAAGAATTCAGCGAGTGGGCACAGTGCCATGTTCTTGAGTTGGCGTCAAAGTTCCTACCATCTGATAATAATGAAATATTTGACATAATGAACCTGCTTGAGGATAGACTTCAGCATGCAAATGGAGCTGTTGTTTTGGCAACAATCAAAGTGTTTCTCCACTTGACGATGTCAATGACCGATGTTCACCAGCAGGTGTACAGAGTGTTCCACACATTATGTTCCTGGATATGCGGTCTTACTCTTGCAGCACAATTATGCTCCTTATACTAAATTTGTGGAAGTCAATTTTTATCCTATTTGTATGCAATCAAATACACTGAAAATACCACTTCACATAACCAGTAAACATACATATATCTATTCTCTGGGAGTTCATGTGGTCTTCAAATTTCTTCATTCAGAGGGCACTTCAGCTATTTGTTTTCTCATGCTTATAGTTAGATATGTGTACATCAATATACTGGATTTTCCTTTTTATGTCACTATTATAGACTTCTTAAGTGAAATGAGATCTTGATTGAGTATCTTCTAAATCTTGTTTGCACCCTCCATTTTAGGTTTATGAACGCATAAAGGCACCTTTGCTTACTCTGGTAGGTGCTGGGAGTCCGGAACAATCATATTCAGTGCTATGTCATCTGCATCTTTTGGTGATGCGTGCTCCCATGTTATTTTCTTCCGACTACAAAAGTTTCTACTGCCAGTTTAGTGATCCTTCGTATGTGAAGAAGCTGAAACTTGAGATGTTGACTGCTATAGCAAATGAGAGCAACACCTATGAAATTGGTATACCAGATATCTGATGGTGTCATATCCTGCAAAATATTTTATATATTTGTTAGTCCAGTTGCTTCCCCCCCCCCCCCCTAAAATGCTCATGCCATATTTTTCTTCCTGCTAGTAACCGAGCTGTGTGAATACGCTGGAAATGTTGATGTACCAATTGCAAGAGAGTCTATCAGAGCAGTTGGAAAAATAGCTCTGCAGCAATATGATGTGAATGCTATCGTTGACAGGCTTCTACAATTTCTTGAAATGGACAAGGATTATGTGACTGCTGAGACTCTTGTAAGTTCGATAATGCTATTTATTGATCCTTACCGAGGGTAAAATCTTGTAGGGTTACATTCAACTGTGCATCTTTTTGTGCCTGAATAAAAATTAAAATGCAGGTCTTGGTGAAAGATCTTTTGAGGAAATATCCTCAATGGAGCCATGATTGTATAGCTGTTGTTGGAAATATTAGTAGCCAAAATATTCAAGAGCCAAAAGGCAAAGCAGCTCTCATATGGATGTTGGGTGAATATTCTCAAGATATGCATGATGCTCCATATGTTCTCGAAAATCTTGTTGATAACTGGGATGAGGAGCAGTCTCCCGAGGTACTAATTAACACTTTTCTTGTTTCGTGTTGTTCGTATTTCCTGTCAGTTTAAGATGTGTCAGTGGTTTTCAGTATGCATTTTTCTTTCTTAAAGTTCCGTATGAAATTTACATGGCTGGCTAAAGTAATCATCCATGGCAGAATACGAGTTGCTATTGTCCTTGTCCTATATGTATGTTAAAAGTATATTCTCACAACAATGCTCATGATGTTGTGTCCTGTAGTATCTAATGGTTTGCTGGTAGTATACATGTTTAAGATAAAGGCTAAAGCATTAGATCAGTTAGAACTGGAAATGGTAATGATTGCAATCTTGGCTTATAAAGGCTGTAAAGTTGAATGTCCCATCAAGTTTTACTGTAATGAATTGTTTTGTTCATGAGTGAAACTCACATCCTAGCGTGTTAACACTAAGACAATTCTCTTGCCCTCTTTTAGTTGATATCTTGAACCAAGTAGTTTATTTGGAATCACCATATAACTCTGTTCCGTTTTCAGACCGTTATATGCCATGGTCCATTGTCACGGCCCTAGCTAGTAGGTACTTAATGTTGAACTTCACATCATTCTTCCAGTGTTATCTTATTTTCAGGTTCGTTTGCATCTTCTGACTGCGGTGATGAAATGTTTCTTTAAGAGACCACCAGAGACACAGAAGGCATTAGGGGCTACATTAGCTGCTGGTCTAGCTGATACTCACCAGGTTAGGATTTTTTCTATGATAATTGTTGGATTATTCATATCATAACAAATGGTAAAAATGTTGTTTCTCTAGCTTAACTGCCACCTCATTGCAGGATGTTCATGACCGAGCACTTTTCTACTACAGGCTTTTACAATATGATCCGGCTGTAGCTGAACGTGTAGTAAATCCTCCCAAGCAAGCTGTCTCTGTATTTGCAGACACACAGAGCAGTGAAATCAAAGATCGGATATTTGATGAATTTAACAGCCTATCAGTTGTATATCAGAAGGTACATAACTTAATTTGACATCTGACGTGTAATCGTCATTAAAATTTCAAACACTGACAACTCCATTCACCAATACCTCTATCAAAATTTTGTTGTTACCATTCCTGGCACGTGTCAAATTTTGCGCATGTTGTATGTTGCAACATTTAGTGCATCTTGGGGTTATGTATGTTCAGAACATCTGACAACATTGTTTGCGCCTTTGTTGTCAGTGATGACTGATGAAGGTGCTGAAGATCATGTTTTGGCATGGCAAAGCTTAAGTGGCAAATAATGCAGTCAGGGCAACAGAAATTCATTTCCTTCTACCAATATTCATTAGCTCTCAGTGGAGGCATTTGAAAGCAGTAATTTGGTAATTACTAATAAACTAACAGTTAGCTCATGGGTTTTGGTTGATTATCGGCTATAATCACTTGCACTGCCAAGCAAAACCAGTGTGGTCCCACATGCTTCAACCTTTTAAAGCAAGTAGTTCAGTTCATAGAAAGAACCACGCGGAACTTGGTTAATATTGCAAATTCATGCATCTCAGCATAGATTAGATTAAGCACTGTCCTATAAGCAAAGACTTTGCTGGGTAGCAGTCTTCAATTGTAAAGCTAGTTAGGAACCTTAGTAACCAGTTTCTGAATTCCCGCTTCAGGCAGATTGAGTTAATGTATCTCAAAAGAGTCCATGCCATGTCACGTGTCGATCTTGTCTTTGTTGAGTTGCAAGAGATGTGCTTGTTCACATCTTTCTGTGATTAGAAATCCACTGGTTTTATGGCTAAGATTAAGATGGGAACTTAATACCAGCATGATGTGCAATTGTTGTCATTGACTACTGCTAGATAATATTGGAGCATAATTTGTAGCAAATCAGCTACTCAAATATTATCATCCGCATTTTTATTTTGGAAAATTTACATGTGAAGTATTGACATCTTTGATGGATTGCAGCCCTCTTACATGTTTACCGACAAGGAACATCGTGGAACATTCGAGTACTCAGAAGATCTTGCGAACTTAACTGTTGGGGCAGAGGCTCCAGAAACCGTCATTTCTGCCCAAAGATACCAAGAAAACGATAATGATCTTCTGCTAAGTACTTCAGATAAAGAGGACAACGGTATAAGAAGCAGCAATGGTTCTTACACCTCTACATACAATGCTCCTTCCGACTTGCTAAGTTCGCAAACACCAGCTGAAACTGCACTAATAAATCCTGGTAGTTCGACATATTCAACACAAACAAACTTCAGTCTCGATGATCTTCTTGGACTTGTTGTTCCTGATGCCCCAGCACCTCCACCACCTCCTGCACTGGCCCTCAACTCAAAGCCTGTGCTAGATCCTGTGACTTTCCAGAAGAAATGGGGCCAACTAGCATTATCCTTTTCTCAGGTGTGTTTCATGATTATGGGCAGCGCAGCATAGTCTTGTGTCTTTTTCTCATTGCCTGGTCAAGTTTCTTATGATTTTAGCAAAGTGATCGCGTGAAATCCTATGTGCTGCCGCCGTCTAATTTGTCTTCCCATGAAGCTCATCTCAGCTGAGTTTGAAATTAGCAGTTCTGATGTAGCGATGTTCTATGTTCTCAATGGTTTCACTTGGTTTGAGATTATTATGATTTTACTTTGGTAGTATTGCACAAGAGGATTCTGTGTGATGATCTGCTTCTGTTTTTCGTTTTCCTGTATGGGTCTGCCCTTGAAATTCATCACATTGATATGGTTTGTTCTGTTGTAGGAATGCTCTTTAAGTCCACAAGGAGCAGCTTCTTTGATGAATCCCCAATCGCTCATTCGTCATATGCAAAGCAACTACATTCAATGCATTGCTTCAGGCGGTCAGCCTCCAAACTACAAGTTCTACTTTTATGGTCAGAAAGCTGGGGCTGCTGCTTTCTACCTTGTAGAATGCATTGTGAACACAGCATCAGCGAAGGCCCAGCTCAAAATCAAGGCTGAGGATGGGACTACTGCTGAGGCATTTTCTACCTTGTTTCAATCAGTATTGTCCCAATTTGGGCATTCTTGATCGTGAGCATTTTCCGTCTCGGTGATGCACCTGCCTCCAGCTTTTCTGGCTCTGCACAATATCTCTGCAATCCCCTACTTTAAACTCCAAGCAAAGCCTTCCGGTACATCTTTTTATCAGAAGCTTGGAGCAGGTGAAATTTGCCGTTCACCTCAGTGTCATGCAAGTACCATCAGACCATTAGATTCTGCAGGGAAAAGACTCCGGAGTTGTTTTTTTTGGGATTTCTTTCGGTGGGTGAAGTCACTAGCACTGTAAATTACTATACATTTCATTCAGTCATCTGGTGAAGCGGCTAATTTCTTCAGGGTTATGGTGGTTTAGATGGTGTGTAACCTTGTTACTGGACTGGACATGAATATCACCTCCGTTGATGTGGAGAGAATAGATGGACATCTGTAATTTGTTTGCAGGGTGCAATAAAGCAAGAGTATATTCGACTTGTATAAGTTGGAATTCGAAGTACATGTACACAAACAGAAGTGTGATGATCACAGCAGGTTAAGGTTAAACGTCAACTTCTTAAGGACATGTATAATAGTTCAGACAATTAATCTTTACAGACAGTGATGTAGACAAATCATATGATAATCTGTATGAAATTATACACCATATAAAGGCAAAACCGTTGTCTGTATAGTCCACATCACAAAAATTTCTATGTGGCAATCGTTAAACACGGCTTACTATTTGTAAGTGCCTTAATATCACGGACCCTCTTAGCTGGTGAATGTTCACCTGGAGGGTGTGATATTTCGAACGATTTAGCTGGCGGTGTTAGTTGCGAGGGGACCGGATTATCCTGGTCAAGCTGGTAGTTGGGGACTTAGTTCTCAACGTTATCAGCGCGTATGCCCCGCAAGTAGGCCACAATGAGAACACCAAGAGGGAGTTCTGGGAAGGCCTAGAGGACATGGTTAGGAGTGTACCGATTGGCGAGAGGCTTTTCATAGGAGGAGACCTCAATGGCCACGTGGGCACATCTAACACAGGTTTTGAAGGGGTGCATGGGGGTTTTGGCTATGGCATCAGAAACCAAGAAGGAGAAGATGTCTTAAGCTTTGCGCTAGCCTACAACATGATCATAGCTAACACCCTCTTTAAGAAGAGAGAATCACATCTAGTGACTTACAGTAGTGGGCAACACTCTAGCCAGATTGATTTCATCCTCTCGAGAAGAGAAGACAGGCGTGCATGCCTAGACTGTAAGGTGATACCTGGAGAGAGTGTTGTCCCTCAGCATAAGCTTGTGGTTGCCGACCTCCGCTTTCGAATTCGTGTCCAGCGGGACAAGCGTGCCAAAGTCGCTAGAACGAAGTGGTGGAAGCTCAAGGGGAAGGTAGCTCAGGCGTTCAAGGAGAGGGTCATTAAGGAGGGCCCTTGGGAGGAAGGAGGTGATGTAGACAACATGTGGATGAAGATGGCGACTTGCATTCGTAAGGTGGCCTCAGAGGAGTTTGGAGTGTCCAGGGGAAGTAGAAGAGAAGCTAAAGATACCTGGTGGTGGAACGATGATGTCCAGAAGGCAATTAAGGAGAAGAAAGAGTGTTTCAGACGCCTATATCTGGATAGGAGTGCAGACAACATAGAGAAGTACAAGATGGCAAAGAAGGCCGCAAAGCGAGCTGTGAGTGAAGCAAGGGGCCGGGCATATGAGGACCTCTACCAACGGTTAGACACGAAGGAAGGCGAAATGGACATCTATAAGATGGCCAAGATCCGAGAGAGGAAGACAAGGGATGTTGACCAAATCAAGTGCATCAAGGACGGAGCAGATCAACTCCTGGTGAAGAACGAGGAGATTAAGCATAGATGACGGGAGTACTTTGACAAGCTGTTCAATGGGGAGAGTGAGAGCTCTACCATTGATCTGGACGACTCCTTTGCTGATACTAGCAGGCTTTTTGTGCGGCGAATCCAGGAGTCGGAGGTCAAGGAGGCTTTGAAGAGGATGAAAGGAGGCAAGGCGATGGGCCCTGATTGTATCCCCATTGAGGTGTGGAGAGGCCTCGGGGATATAGCGATAGTATGGCTAACCAAACTTTTCAACCTCATTTTTCGGGCAAACAAGATGCCAGAAGAATGGAGACGGAGTATATTAGTACCAATCTTCAAGAACAAGGGGGATGTTCAGAGTTGTACTAATTACCGTGGAATTAAACTGATGAGCCATACAATGAAGCTATGGGAGAGAGTCATTGAGCACCGCTTAAGAAGAATGACAAGCGTGACCAAAAATCAGTTTGGTTTCATGCCTGGGAGGTCGACCATGGAAGCCATTTTCTTGGTACGACAACTTATGGAGAGATATAGGGAGCAAAAGAAGGACCTGCATATGGTGTTCATTGACTTGGAGAAGGCCTATGATAAGATACCGCGGAATGTTACGTGGTGGGCCTTGGAGAAACACAAAGTCCCAGCAAAGTACATTACCCTCATCAAGGACATGTACGATAATGTTGTGACAAGTGTTCGAACAAGTGATGGCGACACTGATGACTTCCCGATTAAGATAGGACTGCATCAAGGGTCAGCTTTGAGCCCTTATCTTTTTGCCTTGGTGATGGATGAGGTCACAAGGGATATACAAGGAGATATCCCATGGTGTATGCTCTTTGCGGACGATGTGGTGCTAGTCGATGAGAGTCGGACGGGGGTCAACAGGAAGTTGGAGTTATGGAGGCAAACTTTGGAATCGAAAGGTTTTAGACTTAGTAGGACTAAAACCGAGTACATGAGGTGCGCTTTCGGTACTACTAGGCACGAGGAGGAGGAGGATGTTAGCCTTGATGGGTAGGTGGTGCCGTAGAAGGACACCTTTCGATATTTGGGGTCAATGTTGCAGAAGGATGGGGATATCGATGAAGATGTGAACCATCGAATTAAAGCCGGATGGATGAAGTGGCGCCAAGCTTCTAGCGTTCTCTGTGACAAGAGGGTGCCACAAAAGCTAAAAGGCAAGTTCTATAGGACGACGGTTCGACCCGCAATGTTGTATGGCACTGAGTGTTGGCCGACTAAAAGGCGACATGTGCAACAGTTAGGTGTGGCGGAGATGCGCATGTTGAGATGGATGTGTGGCCACACAAGGAAGGACCGAATCCGGAATGATGATATACGAGATAGAGTTGGGGTAGCGCCAATTGAAGAGAAGCTTGTCCAACATCGTCTGAGATGGTTTGGACATATTCAGCGCAGGCCTCCAAAAGCCCCAGTACATAGCGGACGGCTAAAGCGTGCTGATATTGTCAAAAGAGGCCGGGGTAGACCGAACTTGACATGGGAAGAGTCCGTAAAGAGACCTGAAGGATTGAAGCATCACCAAAGAACTAGCCATGGACAGGGGTGCGTGGAAGCTTGCTATCTATGTGCCAGAACCATGAGTTGGTCGCGAGATCTTATGGGTTTCACCTCTAGCCTACCCCAACTTGTTTGGGACTAAAGGCTTTGTTTGTTGTTGTTAGTTGCGAGGGGATGACAGCTTCTTCAGAACAACATTGCAGTTTCTTCAGATGAAGACATTCTTCAGAACCACCTTATATCAGGTATAAACTGTGTGTCCCAACAACACTGTTTGGATGCCGATCTAATATTGTTAGATTACAAAATACTTGAAGGCCACATGCAATTGACTCACCTACATTTTATGCTCCCACATACAACTAACTAATTAGCCATGGCCTCAATCAACTGTCATGCATTCTGGTGTTACATAAATCCATCTAGTCTGCTGAAGCAGCAAAGCTTCTGCTAGCATTGTAGACTGAATGAATGAGCAGTCAGGCACCAAGAGTGCCCAAATTACGCAACACAGCAATAATGAGCAGTACTGCTTACATTAATCAATCAAAGCAATTAGTTCAATTAAAACATACACACGCATCAGGCAGAGAAATACTCCAATCCAACACTAATAGTTCAACATAGCACAATATATTAATAGCAGATCCGTAGCATCTCAGGTATCTAACAAGATCCGATACAATCCAGGATCGATCCGACCACATAACATTATTAGACTCAGATCAGATAAAAGATCACCACCCAGGGATCAAGAACTCAACCACCAGAATTCAATAAACAGCAAAAACATCTACTAGTAACTAACAGGAGATGGATCGATCCAGTCTAGGGCTCGCCGGGGATTGGATCAGACGGGGGACAGAAGCTGGAGCAAGCTAGGTTTGGGCTCGTCTCCCTTAGTCATGCCGACGACGATGATGAGCGGGATGAAGCCCCAGTGCGCCACCACCTTCGCCGTCTTCATCGTCCACGTGCTCCACTCCTTGGCGAGCCGCACCGCCACCGCCGCGGTGGACTGCTCGTCCTCGGCCGCGGACGAGCCCCTCTTCCCACCCTTGCCCTTCGGCTTCGGCTTCAGCGACGGCCGCGATGCCATGGCGACTCCTCTTGATTCTTCGATTCGCTGGACGAAAACCCTAGAGATGTGGCCTTTGGGGATGTGTTGATCTGTCGTTTGATCTGGTGCGTTGTTTCCGGTTAATATTGGCTGCTTCGTGGGTCAGTCCTTCTCGTGTTTGGTTAGCAACTAGTAGTATCTCTATGGGAGACCTCTCATGGGTCCTCAAATGCTATTGGGCTAGGTTTATCTTTGAATAGGGCCAAACTTTCCAAGTAACCAAGGGCTGGGCATTGTGGGGCGCCCCTATACCCCGCTTCACGCGAGTCGAGATTGATCTCTCGCTGAAGCGACCTCGCGAATGGGCCGGCCCGCGAGATGTTTATACGACCGAAAAAGAAAAACCGGAGTATCTGGATTCGAACCCTGGTCGCTTCGCTGGGAGCACCTGATGCTAGCTATCCCGCCATGCGCATTGGACGTGTTGCATAAACAGACCGAGGGAACATGAACTAACTGTCAATCAAAGTAAAAATATTTTAACTAAGCATTTGAAAAAAAAATGTTGAATGCATACAGAAAAAATCGTTCTCATCTATACACAAAATTTGTACAGTAAAATACAAATGTGTATGAAAAAAGTTGATCATGTATTTGAAACATGTGGAATACGTATTAAAAAATGTAGAATAAAAATTTGAAAAATGTTGAACAAGTATTTGAAAAAGTTGAATAAGTATTAAAAAATGTTGAACAAATATTAAAAAAATGTTAAATAAGTATTAAAAAATGTTGAACGAGTATATGAAAAATGTTAACCAAGTATTTGAAAATGTTGAATAAGTATTAAAAATGTTGAACAAGTATTTGAAAAATATTGAATAAGTATTAAAAAATGTTGAAAGATTATTTGAAAAGTGTTGAACAAGTATTTGAAAAATGTTGAATAAACATTCGGACAATGTTGAACGGGTATACAAAAAATATTGATTATTAAAAATATTTTTGACATATAAAAAATGTAGAATGAAAAACGAAAGAAAACCAAAAATTTAAAACCGAAAAAGAAACAAACTAAACCCAAAAAAATGAAAAATAAAAACTTTTCCCCCTAAAAAACTGAAAACTAAAAAGAAAAAATTAAAAAATACAAACTTTTTGTCGAAAGAAAACAGGAAACTAAAAAGACAGAAAACCAAAAAAATGAAAATAAGGGAAACCAGAAGTACATTTTGTGCTTCACTTTTTTGGGAAGCATAGCTTGTGCTTCACAGGGAAACACAACTGTGCTTCACTTTTCGGGGGAAGCACAATATGTTTTTCATTTTTAGAGGGAAGCATAATTGTTCTTCACGCGAAAGCACAATTTTGCTTTTCACTTTCGAGGGAATCACAAATATGCTTCAAGCGAAAGCACACCATGTGCTTCACTTTTTGAAAGAAGCGTAGAAGCACAGTTTATTCTCCATGCGGAAGCACAAACATGCTTTACCATGAAGCATAATTGTGCTTCACCGTGAGCATAATTGTGTTTTTGTGCTTCGCGCGGAAAGGACACCCAAAAAAATCAGAAGAATGAAAAACAAAAAAAGTTGATAAAACTTAGAAAGAAAAAAACCAAGCAAAATCGAAAGATCCAAACATCAGAAAAAAAAATCTAAAAGAAACCCAAGAACCTGCATGAAAAAAGACTCCCGTGAGTGCACCAGCGCGCGACACGTGACGGCTCTGAGATGCACCATGTGGCGGTTGGAGCGTTAGAGTGTCCGCTAGAAAGGCCCACGAACATGCTGCAAGAGTGTCCGCTAGAAAGCCCCATGAATGCGGTTTCAAAGTGTCCGCTGAAAATGCCCACGAGGGAGTACCAGTGGACTAGTAGCTCAGGTCCTGATGTGTGTTCTCGCTAATCGCTAGTATCACTCACTCCTCTATGTTTTTTTTAAGTAGAACTCACTCCTCTATCATGTCTACAATGCCCGCGGGAGCTATTTCTCGCATTCAATAGCCCGAAGATTTCTCTCGCTGAAGCATTTCGACTAATGGGCCCGGCCCACTAGCGCACAGTGAAATAGAAAAACTATGATGAAAATGAGGGCACAAGGGGATTCGAACCGTGGTTGTTTCGATCAAGCATAGAGCCACTAGCCACTGCACCACTTTTGACTACGTGTTCACGTACGAGGCGCACGCTACTTGAGGTAAAACGACGGAGTTTTTTTATTTCTCCATTTTTTCTTTTTTTCGTTTCTTTGGTTCTTTGTTTGGTTTTCTTATTTTTCTCCGGTTTTCTTTTATTCGTCATTGTAATTCGTTTTTCTCCATTTTTTGGGGGTTTTATTTGATTTTTCTGTTTTCAATGCTTTTTTTTCGTTTTCGTTTTCTTTTTTTCTTTTTTCTTCTCCGGTTTTTGTTTTGTTTTCATTTTTTTATTCTTTCTACATTTGTTTCTTTGGTTTCGTCCAAACGTATTAACATTGAATTTAGTTTCAGTGATCTCGACGCGAGAAACGCAACAATGAAAACGATTCATGATTTGAATGCACGGTTAAAGAGATAAAATCTAAAAAAACAAATCTAAAAAAAGCACAAAACTCATAGGTTTTTTTTTGAACACAGTACAGACGCAAGCGCTCATAAATACGCGCATACACTCACCCTTATGAACGCACACACGCACACCCTACCCCTATGAGCACATTCGAGAGACTGAGCCGGCGTATCATCTTGAGATTTTACGAAGTCACCGTAGGCATCGCCGGAAATCCTGAAATAAATACAGGATAAATGCGAGCACCAGGATTTGAACCCTGGTAGGCTGGAGATACCATTGTCCACCTAACCATCCAACCACAGGTTGGTTCGCACAAAACTCGTAGGTTGTTGGCATAGATGCCGCATGGACCGCGTGGCCCAGTAGGCTCGCCCCGTTCACTCGCACTAGCTCGTTTTCTCGTTGGTTGCCTGCCTGCCCGCTATTAACTTTTTTTTGCTGTTACCCCGCAAAAAAAAACTTTTTTTGCTGTTGCTACCAGTCTGCTGTCTCGAGAAAAAATCGGTCAGTTTCTCTGTTAATTTTGATAAATTCGGTGAAATTAAAAGATGTTCATAGATTAATTTTTTTTATGAATTTCTTAAAGTTCATAAATTCAAAAAATGTTATTTTTTTTCCAAAAATGTAAGTGCATTTGGAAAATATTTTTGAGATTAAATAGTTTCAGAATTTTTAAAATGTTTGTGAGTTTAAAAAACATCCATGAAATTATCAAAAGATCACAAATTTAAAATTATTTGCAAATTAAAAATAATAATCATGAATTAAAACATTCACGAATTTAAAAAGTGTTCACAAACTTTAAATTATTTATGTTTTTTAGCAAAAAATAAAAAGGAAAATGTAAATTAAAAAACTTACAAAACGGGGTAAAAAACTAGCAAACTTCACAAAACGTGAAAAAAAACCATCTAACGTCAGATTTTTCGTCGGTTCCAGCGAATGCATCAAGTGCCGTCATATCAAATGGGCAAATCTTAAAGTAGGGAAAGTGCCAGGTCACGTTTTTTTTTGACCGTTTGCTCTAACGAACGTCTCACTTGACTTCATATCGCCTTATCCACTCCACCCTTCCCCACAGTGGAGGACCTAGAATTGCGTGCTAGTGGGTCGGACCGCGGAAGCCATCCAATGCCGACCTGTATCGGTCCGCGGCGCGGTTCGGATGCGTTTTCTCCCGCAAACCGGAGACAAAAGTGGGGGAGGTTTGCGGGAGTCCGGACCGATCCCAAGCCCTCTTCTGACCGCCCTGGCCCACCAAAACCCCTCCTCCCTCGCCCACGCGCGTTCCCGCTAGGCGCCACCTGCCCGCATTCATGCCGCTGTAGAGCGCGCCGCTCCACATTGAAGACGGCTCAGGGCGGACGCGACCTCTCACTGCCTCCGCCATTGAAGCGGCGCGTCGGCCGAGGGCGCCGCCCGCTGCACGCCCGGCTGAACACGCCTCATCTCCACTTTCAAACGCCTCCATTAAACCCGCGTGAAAGCCGAGAAACCTACTCCGGCCACACGTCCGTTCATGAGCGGGCCGGTATTAAACGCAGCGCCGGCCGAGCTCCTCCCGTCCGCCCTCTATTTAAACGAGGCCAGATGCCGGGCAAGAATCGCACCCCTCCGCCGCTCCCCCATCTCCTCCTTCATCACTTTCTCCACTCTCCCGATGGCTTCCGAAGAGCAGTTCTCCGGCATACAAGCTGGGTGGCTGCTACTTATGAGCCGCGTTGGGATTTTCCTCGAAGAGGAAGGGTGAAGCAGTATAGTAGAGATAAGTATTTCCCTCAGTGAGAACCAAGGTTTATCGAACCAATAGGAGAATCACGCAAAGCCTCGTGAACAACACCTGCACACACAAAAACAAATACTTGCACCCAACGCGGGCAAGAGGGTTGTCAATCCCCTTGAACTCGTTACTTGCAAGGATTAAATATTGTATAGGCAAATATATAAATTGCAAAACAAAACAAAAGTAAATAAATTGCAGCAAATGATTTTTAGGTTTTTTAATATGTTTAAAGTAGACCCGGGGGCCATAGTTTTCACTAGAGACTTCTCTCTCGAACACATAGCATACGGTGGGTAAACAAATTACTGTTGGGCAATTAGTAGAAAAGCGCATAGTTATGACGTATTCATGGCAATGATCACAAATATAGGCATCACGTCCATGACAAGTAGACTGATGACCCACAAGTATAGGGGATCAATCGTAGTCCTTTCGATAAGTAAGAGTGTCGAACCCAACGAGGAGCAGAAGGAAATGACAAGCGGTTTTCAGCAAGGTATTCTCTGCAAGTACTGAAAGTAACGGTAACAGATAGTTTGGTAACAAGGTAATTCGTAACAAGTAACAAGTAGTAACGGTAACAAAGGTGCAGTGATACGTCTCCAATGTATCTATAATTTTTGATTGTTCCATGCTATTATAGTATCAATCTTGGATGTTTTATATGCAATTATATGCCATTATATATCATTTTTTGGGACTAACCTATTAACCCAGTGCCCAGTGCCAGTTGCCGTTTTCTGCTTGTTTTTGCTTTTTCAGAAAATCATTATCAAAAAGTGTCCAAATGAGAAAAAAACTTTGGATTAATTTTTTCTGGACCAGAAGAGACCCACGAAGCTTTGGGAGAAGACCAGAAGAGCCACGAGGAGGCGACAAGCCTGGAGGGCGCGCCCAGCGGGGTAGGGCGCGCCCCCCAAGCTTGTGGGCCCCTCGTTGCCCCTCCTGACCTAATTCCAGCGCTATAAATTCCCAAATATTCTCAATATACCAGAGAGACAGAAGAGAAAACCTTTCCGCCACCGCAAGCCTCTGTTCTTCTGCGATCCCATCTGGAGGCCTTTTCCGGTACTCTACCGGAGGGGGAATCGATCACGGAGGGCTTCTTCATCAACCTTGCTGCCCTTCCGATGATGTGTGAGTAGTTTACCACAGACCTACGGGTCTATAGCTAGTAGCTAGATGGCTTCTTCTCTCTCTTTGATCTTCAATACCATGTTCTCGTCGATGTTCTTGGAGTTCTATCCGATGTAATCTTCTTTTGCGGTGTGTTTGTTGGGATCCAATGAATTGTGAGTTTATGATCAGATTATTCATGAGAAATATTTGAGTCTTCTCTGAACTCTTTTATGCATGATTATTTCTCTTCGATCTATCGATTTGGTTTGGCCTACTAGATTGATTTGTCTTGCAATGGGAGAGGTGCTTTGTTATGGGTTCAATCTTGCGGTGCTCAATCCCAGTGACAGAAGGGGACATGACACGTATTTTTATTGTTGCCATTAAGGATAAAAAGATGGGGTTTAATCATATTGCTTGAGTTTACTTTGTCTACATCATGTCATCTTGCTTAAGGCGTTACTCTGTTTCATACTTAATACCCTAGATGCATGCTGGATAGCGGTCGATGAGTGGAGTAATAGTAGTAGATGCAGGCAGGAGTCGGTCTACTTGTCTCGGATGTGATGCCTATATACATGATCATTGCCATGAATCCGTCATAATTATTTGCTTTTCTATCAATTACCCAACAGTAATTTGTTTACCCACCGTATGCTATGTGTTCGAGAGAGAACCTCTAGTGAAAACTATGGCCCCCGGGTCTACTTTATCATATATAAAAAAAACCTAAAAATACCTTGCTGCAATTTATTTACTTTTATTTTAATTAGTATTTTAGTCTATCTATTTATCTCTATAAGATTTAATCCTTGCAAATAACCACCAAGAGGATTGACAACCCTCTTATTTGCGTTGGGTGCAAGTGTTTGCTCTTGTGTGTGCAGGTGCGTTTAACGGAATTTTGCTTAGTTCTCCTACTGGATTGATAACCTTGGTTCTTAACTAAGGGAAATACTTATCTCTACTATACTGCATCATCCTCTCCTCTTCGGGGAAATACCAACGCAGTCTACAAGTAGCAGGAAGAATTTCTGGCGCCGTTGCCGGGGAGACATCATCAAAATTACCAAGTACCTTCGCACAAACTATCATCCACTTGCATTTATTTTATTTGATTTTTATTTGCATTTGCCTCTCGTTTTCATCTCCCCCACTTCTAATTTTTTTTACAAAAACACAAAATTATTTTATTCGCTTGTTTGCTTGCTTCGTCATGATGTCCCAAGAAAATACAAAATTGTATGACTTTTCCAATACTAATAATAATGATTTTATTAGTACTCCTATTGCTCCTCCCGCCACTAGTGCGGACTCGTGTGATATTAATGCTACTTTGCTTAATCTTGTTATGAAAGAACAATTTTCTGGTAGTCCTAATGAAGATGCTGCATCCCATCTAAATACTTTCGTTGAGCTTTGTGATATGCAAAAGAAAAAAGATGTGGATAATGATATTGTCAAATTAAAATTATTCCCGTTCTCACTACGAGACCGTGCTAAAACTTGGTTTTCATCCTTGCCTAGAAATAGTATTGATTCTTGGGATAAGTGTAAGGATGCTTTTATTACCAAGTATTTTCCTCCCGCTAAGATTATTTCTCTAAGAAATCAAATTATGAATTTTAAGCAACTTGAGCATGAACATGTTGCACAATCTTGGGAGAGAATGAAATTAATGATAAGAAATTGCCCAACTCATGGCTTAAATTTATGGATGATCATACAAATTTTTTATGCGGGACTAAACTTTGTCTCTAGAAATTTGCTAGACTTTGCCGCAGGTGGTACTTTTATGGAAATTACATTGGGAGAAGCTACAAAACTTCTTGATAATATCATGACAAATTATTCTCAATGGCACACTGAACGAACTCCAACTGGTAAGAAGGTAAATTCCGTTGAAGAAATTAATACTTTGAGTGATAAGATGGATGCTTTATTGAAATTGGTTGCTAGTAAAAATGCTCATATTGATCCTAATGATGTGCCATTGTCTACCTTGATTGAGCAAAATAATGATGCTATTGATGTGAATTTTGTCTCTAGAAATAATTTCAACAACAATGCTTATAGGGGTAATTTCAATACTAGACCGTTTCCTGAAAATTCCTCTAATAATTATGGCAATCCTTATGGTAATTCTTATAATAATAACAATAGGATACCTACTGATCTTGAAAGTAATATTAAAGAATTTATTAATTCACAAAAGAATTTCAATGCTATGATAGAAGAAAAATTGAATAGAGTTGATGAATTGGCTAGGAACATGGATAGAATTGCTCATGATGTGGAAAATCTCAAAACTAAAATTTTGCCACCCAAGCATGATATAAATGAGTCTATTAAAGCTATCTATGTCTCCTTTAATGAAAGTAAAGAAAGGACCGCTAGGTTGAGAGCTAAGCAAGAATTTCTAGAAAAGGCGATTCCACCCGGTTTCTATCGTAGTAATGATGAAGATATTAAAATGATTGGTGTCACTCCTATTGAATCATTATTTAGTAAGATAAAACTTGATGAAAAAGGGACTTAAGAAGAGTCAACTTCAGATAGAAGGAGTCCCAATTGCTTGGAGGGTGATAATCTTAATGATAAAAATAAAAAAAGTGGGTTTGGAGAGGTCAAAACTTTAAATAGTAATGCACCCACTACTTTGGATTACAAGGACTTTAATTATGATAGTTGTTCTTTAATTGAGTGTATTTCCTTGTTGCAATCCATGATTAATTCACCAAATGCATATGAACAAAATAAAGCTTTCACTAAACATATTGTAGAAGCCATGATGAAAGCGCATGAAGAAAAACTTGAGTTGGAAGTATCAATTCCTAGAAAATTACAAGATGAATGGGAACCTACTATTAAAGTCAAAATTAAAGATTATGAATGTAATGCCCTTTGTGATCTTGGTGCTAGCGTTTCCACTATACCAAATGTGAAGCCCCGACTTAATCGTGCACTAATCATACACGCAAATGCACACGATCAAGCCTAAGGACTCACTTGAAGATATCACAACACAACTCTAAACACAAATAAAAGTCATACAAGCTTTATATTACAAGCCAGGGGCCTCGAGGGCTCGAATACATAAGCTTGAGTCATACAAGCATCATCGGAAGCATTAGTATCTGAGTACAGACATAAAGGAAACAAGTCTGCCTTAAGAAGGCTGAGCAAAACAACGACTCTAGATCGAAAAGGCGCAGGCCTCCTGCCTGGGAGCCTCCGAATCTACTCCTGGTCGTCGGTCTCCACGTAGTAGTAGGCTCCACCGGTAGGGTAGTAGTAGTCGTCGGCGGGAGCAGCTGGCTCCTGGGCTCCGTCATCTGATCGCAGCAATCGGGTATGGGGGAAAAAGGGAAGCAAAGCAACCTTGAGTACTCATCCAAAGTACTCGCAAGACTTACATCAGAACTATTCTATTTATGCATTGGTTTCAAAGAAGGGGATGTATCTGTGGACTAGACTGCAGAAATGCCAGAATAGAGAGAAGGCATAGCCTATCGAAGACTAGCATCTTCAGCGTCTTGCAGCATTAGAAGAGTGCAGATTAGTACATTGTAAAGTAGTAAGCAAGTAGTATCCACGCCCAGAGATCCTTCCTCGACCCCTGTGAGAAAGCGATCCCGGAGCTAACATATTATTAAACATCACAAATATCCAGTTCTAGTTGTAGTAGATCGGGATACTCTCTGAGCATCCGTTACCGTGGACACGGCTATTCGAATAGATAACTTCCCTGCAGGAGTGCACCAATTTACCCAACATGCTCGATTAACTCTGGCCGGACACACTTTTATCGGGTCATGCCCGGCCTCGGCCGATCGACACACCATAGTCCTACCTAGGCTCGACAGAGAGGCTAGCATGCCGGTCTAACTCCTAAATGCGAAGGTGTCATGGGCCAATCATCCTTTGCAATCCTGCACGTTGCGAACGCGGCCGGGAACAGACCTAGCCCCCTTAATACAAGCGTAGGCTTTCCCAGTCCAACCCGGCGCGCGCCACTCAATTGCTGACGTTTGAGAGCTTTCGGAAGAATCGTACGACGCTGAGTGCCCATACTTATTCCCGCGTGGTGGTTAGTGCGAAAAGGCCAGAGGCCTACTCAGATCACATATCCTAACCGATTAGTGTGCTGGGAGCTCGCGGTGACAATCAGCGATCCACGATCTGTGGTCCCGTCGCCCCGTCTCGTGGACTTACGGCAAGGGCCAGGAATGCCCGGCCGTGCCACATAATTATCTCGCGGGTACCCTCACGGTCAACCCGACTCCACATCTCTCGCGGGTACCCCTCGGGGTCGACCCACCTTCAACAAAGGTCTGAGGTAAAAGTCATGGTAACCGTGTGTCCATAACATCAAGGGGAACCCAAGGAATCACCCTCGATGGATTCCTACTCGATGTAATCCGTCAAGGAGGAATCACCCTCGATGGTCCACACTTAAGGGGTTGCACGACAGAGTCATCATCGGGAAGGGAAGCGCGAGGAATCACCCTCTGCAATCACCACCGATGTGTTATACTACGGAGATATCATCAGGAGTGCAGTACGAGGTATCACCCTCGGCACTCGATAGTAGCCCTGCAGAGTCGTACAACTAAGGGGGGTTGTGTGGTGATGTGTCGGTCTCTGCACATCGATCACAATGATCGAGGCACTGGTAACAAAGCGGGGCAACAGGGACAAGGGTGAGGGGTCACTGATGGATCACTAACCAACCTATTCTAAGCAGTTGAGGATGACAGGTAAAGTAACAACAACAGGTTACAAAAACAGGCTATGCATCAGAATAGGAGCAATCAATTACAGTAGCAAATTCTAATGCAAGCATGGGAGAGAAAGAATAGGCGATATTGGAATGATCAAGGGGGGGGGGGTTTGCTTGCCTGGAAGCTCTGCTGACAAGGTCAGGTCATCAGGGGCGTAGTCGTACTCAGCAGCAACGTCAGTCTCGGGGTCTACCTGTAAGGACCGGAGTATATCGACCAGAGGGGGGTGATTGGGAGATTCAAAATTTCTTTCGAAATGTTGAATAGTCTCAACACAGCACAACGGATAGTAAACTAAGCAGTTTCAGTTGTACGAAGGAAAACTATTTCCGAAGGAAAACTAGTTCCGAAGCAAAACTAGTTCTGAAACAAAATTGTTCCCGAAACAAAACGGTTGTCGACACAAAACTGTTTTCGAGACAAAACTGTTTCCGAGACAAAACTGTTTCCGAAACAAAACTGTTCCCGAAACAAAACTACTACGGAAACACAACTGAGCAGTTTTAGTTCTACGAATCAAAACTACTACAGAAACAAAACTATCAACATGGATAGAGTTACACACATGAAACAATTGCACATATAACAGAAACAAAACATGCACACTACTGCGAAATATTCATCAGAGCAAGACTTAGCAAAAAGACTAAGTACCACCAAATGAAAAGTAGTTGAACATACAGACAAACAACCTTAAGTACTGTGAAAGCAAGTGTGCAACACAATATAGTCACGGTACTGAAAGGAATGCTTGAAAGATAAAGAATCATAGTACACAGATAGATATCTATCGACAACAAAGAGCACCAAAAATAAACTACTGAAAGAAATGCAGTAGGATAGAAATGACCAGTGGTGCTCGATGGCAACAGATGATTTGGTAGACCAGTTCACTCTTCTACAAAAGAGCTACGTCTGGTTGGAGGGACTTGTGATTCAACACAGGAGATAAACTCTCTCCATCCTATTCTCCTCAACGTGAAGTTCCTCGAACTTCAGTTGATTTCACTCGTGGTAGATTCTTGCCGGCGATCTCCAAACCTTCGACAGACTTCTTCGCGAACCACAATGACTCTTGGTTGCTGAAGACTTTGCTCGGTGAAGACAACAACTCTTCAACACTCGAGCCAACACCTATCCGTCTAGAGAGTATGCAGCTCTCAAGAGTAATAGGTACAAGAACTCTCAACTCAGATCTACTGTGATGCTCAACCACTATCTAAGTTTTGACTCTTGATTTTCTCTCAGTGGATTTTAAACTCAAATCTCTCGAAGAGGGGTGCTCAATCAATCTTCTCATAATCTCAAGTGGAGCAGCCAACGGGCAACGTTGGAGCGGGGTGGCTATTTATAGCCGCAGCCTTCCCGGATGGGAAATGACCATTGAGGACACGCGGTCCAGCCAATGGCCAACCGACACATTTCCAACGGTGGGATTTTGAGCACAATGGTAACATTACTTGAGGAACAAGTAATGCTAACTCCTAGGTCCGAAAGATATCTCCTGCAGCTCTGAAGAACAACGTCTTCTGCTGACAGGTAATCATTCGAAACACAAAGTGATTTCTCTCAATCTTTCATAGGTTTTGGCTAAGCATCACAACAGACAAAAGTCTCGAATACTTATACCCCTATTAATAGTACGGTGGTCCTATGACTCAAATAAAAGAAAGAAGAACAACGAAACAAATGTTACGTCTTTGCTTCGTCTTCAATCTTCTCGACTGCAGTCATTCTTCTTCGGACACACCGAATGAAAATTGCTTTGCGTCAGCAATTCTTTCAGGACCATCTCCGGCACGCAATATTTTTGGTATGCTTTCTTCTCGAAACATATCCTTCTCTTCTCTACAACGTAGATGTTTCTCGGTGAAGTTCTTCGAACTTCCTGAAAGAATATATCATTCTTCTTGATAACAAACTCTTCGAGACATGTCAATCTTTTCTGCAGCACAGAGAACTTTCGAGGAAGTTTATAGCAAACTTCTTGGAAGTGGCAATCTTCTCGATAATAAGCTTCTTGAAACATATCAATCTTCTCTTCGGAAGATTATAGCAATCTTTTTCGTAGTAGTCTCTTCGGGAGATTATAGCAATCTCTTCGGCAGCAATCCTTTCGGGATATTATAGCAATCTCTTCCGTAGCAATCCTTTCAGAAGCAAACCTTTTGGTAGCATACCTTTCAGTAGCAAACCTTTCGGTAGCATACCTTTTAGTAGCAAACCTTTCGGTAGCAAACCTTTCGGTAGCATACCTTTCGGAAGCAAACCTTTTGGTAGCATACCTTTCGGTAGCAAACCTTTCAGTTGCAAACCTTTCGGTAGCATACCTTTCGGTAGCAAACCTTTTGGCAGATTATAGCAATCTTCTCGATACTCCAGGGACTATTTCTCTGTGTGTGCACTAGTAAACAAATTAGTCCCTCACTGTTTCTGACAACAATCTCCAAAACACAAGGGGCAAGGAATTGCACCAACAATCTCCCCCTTTTTGGACGATTGTTGGCAAAACAGATAAACATTGAAGAGTAGATAGATATGTAACCAGAAATGTGCGGAATGTAAATTCGATAATATCTCGAAGATAAATATACTCCCCCTAAATGTATGCAGCGTATGAAAGATTAACCTTTTGGATAAACCTGCATATATTAGAATAAGCTTGGTGGAGAGATATTTCACATCTTCGAGAATAAATGTATTGCACCGAAGGATAATGTCCGAGATATAATAGAGTGCATCCATACATGAACTCTGGTAATAATTCCACCTGCAAAAATAAATTCTCGAGAGAAATGAAGTATGGCAGGGGTTATTATCATTCGAGAACTAGAAAGAGTTCACAAGAGTTATACAACACGATAAGAATCAAATGAAGGCAAGTGTTGTAAACTCGAAAAGCAACCCAGCAAAGACCCGCAAATCTATCACTCGATGTCTTCTCCCCTTTTTGTCAACAAGTGTCAAAAAGGTGAAAAAGAACATGAGACATTACACACCCGAAGGAAAAATGAACCGTCGCCCGAAAAAGGTCCAGACTCGCTTGGCGAAGAAGTTTCCGCCTCAGAGGTGACAACATTATCTTCAGCTGCATCTTCTTCTGCTTCTTTATCGGAACGCTGCGGCACAACTGGGGTTGCTGGAGCATTTTCATCTTTCTTCTGGGAAACTCTTTTAGCAGATAACGGAACACTATTCTCCTCAGATAAAAATTTAAGCGATGTAGCCTCAAACTCAGTGATAACATTGTTTAGATTAATCCTCAAGGGATCTGTTGAAGGAAATCTGGCTGAAAACTTAGGAGTGTTGCACTCTCAAAGATCTTCAATAGTCAGCGGGGCATCCATGAAGTCATATGTTTCGAACAGACTAGCCATGTTGATTTTCTTCTTAGAAGGGAATTTCCTCAGCAATTTCCTTAATGGGGCATCCATGAAATCATCTGAATTTTGCGTGTATTGTTGTGGGGAATATTCAGCTCATGCGCAAGACGCTCTTTTTCTTTCCGATCATTATCAATGTGCTTCAGCAGGAGTTGTTGGGTTCTAAGACTGATCTCTGGAGTCTGGATGTATTATCTCTGAAAGCTTTGTCTTTTGTAATCTTTCAACATCAGCAGAGTGTCTCTAACATGATGGATAAATTTCTCTGGAGCATCTTGAGCAAGATATTCTTTCCTTGCGCATCAATTGATAATCTTATTCTCAGCTTCATTTTCTTCGGCAGAATCAACAAGCTGATGCATGAATACATCTTTGTTATCGGAGACATAGCCAAGATATAGGCCATTGAGAGTGTTGCGCAATACACCATGAATTGCTCCTGAATCATATGCTCCTGGCAGAAGACTTGTAGTATGACACATAATATAATGGAAGGTTTGAAAGTTGAACTTCAGATATTTTGTCCGAGGAAAAACCATACAAAAGATAATCGCCAACCTTATCCGAATCCATCAGGAGGTGAAACTGTTCATCAGAAATCTCATCGATAAAATGCACACGAGTTTCAAAGTTGTTGCTTTCAATCCGAGGGAAAAGCAGACACTTGAGAAATTCTTCAGCGCTGCCCTTCATGACATGGTGCTCTGTTATCCATTCGAGATCCCATGTTTTTGATATCTTGTTTGTCACCCGACACATATAGTGTGGCAAGAATATATTCTCAGTTCCATGGGTGCTTGAATGAGAAAACCTTCGTAAGCTAAAAATCTTCAAAGTCCTGAAGGATTTGCTTTAAGCATTCCAATATTCTCATCAGTGGTAAATCAAGATATTCATGATGAAATATCTGATTACTTTTCAGCTGCGAGCATTTTCTTTCGGCAGAGAGCATTTTCTTTCGGCTGTGAGCATTTTCTTTCAGCTGCGAGCCAACATTTGTTTCAGCATTTGTTTCTGATGGACCAGCATTTGTTTTAGAATTTGAAGTACTTGGACAATCAATCTCCATGGCAACATTTTCCGTGAGGGGCACATCAGCTTTTTCAAGATTTTCATTCTCAAGCTAATTTCTATTTGACGAGGCACAAGGGCCTTTTCTTTCTCTGATTCATTCTTTTGAAACACTTAAGCCTTCTTTTCCTTCTCTAATTCTACCTTCTCGAAGAATAACTCTGGAAGGAGAATTTCGCTGCCTCTCATCCTTTTCAGAAGATTGTTTCGATGCTTGAGGATCTGAAACATTTGCATTTTCCACACTTCCTTCTCCCTGAGCACAGGGCTCATTTCTTTCGGCTTATAGCTTTCTTTTCATCAGAAGCATTTTCTTCTGCCCAACTTTCTTTTGATGGGATTTCTTTCGGCATCCAGATTTCTCTTCATCAGAAGCATTTTCTTCGTCACAGCTTTCTTTTCGATGGGATTTCTTTCGGCATCCAGATTTCTCTTCATCAGAAGCATTTTCTTCTGCATAGCTTTCTTTTCGATGGGATTTCTTTCGGCACCCAGAATTCTTTTCAGTGCCACACATCTTCTTCTGCGGACTGCCATTCTTCATCAAACTGAGCTTTTGATACAACTCTTGTGCCCATGACATTTTCTTCACCCATTTCTGTCTGACCAGCAGGCTTAGCAGAATCTTCAACATAATCCATTGACCTGTGAAAGAGAATACATGCGAGGGAAAATATAGACAGGGCCATGAGTACGCACAGATATGTTTTCGATGAAAATCATTTTTCGAGAAGAATTGATCAGCACTTTGAGAATTATCTCGAATGAGAAATATCTTCGAAAGATTTCATGCTAGTAAGTTCCGAAACAAAACTACTAGGATGAAACCTATTTAATTTTTCATCAGAGAAAAAGCACAAAGTTTAGATCAATTCAGATGTGCACGAGGAAAAACTACAAACCGCGCACGGTAAAGAGTATAAGCTCTTGAAGATCTACTGGGATAGTTGAATCAGAAGATAATCGCATCGGGTTGAACTCATATTATGAATGGAATGAGAAATACGAGTTCGGATCTCCGTACCCTAACTTGGTGGCGGAGATCAACTAAGGCGACGCGGAGAGGAAGATTTACCGCGGCGGCTTGGAGCAAATGCGGTGAGGTCCACTGGAGTTTCATTGGCGGATGATCTCATTGAAGTTGCAAGTGCGACGGCGCACCGAGGATTTTTTGAGCGAGGGAGACGATGAATGACAAAGAGACTGGAACCGTACGAGGAAGACGAGGAGGGGGGAAACCCAACCGTCTCGATAGAAAATCTACGGTTCAGAGTCAATGGGTTCTTCACATTCAACGCACATGATTAAGTGGCGGTTGTACGTGGACACGTGGCAACAAAAGGAGCAGTTTCTCCTCACTTGGGCGGGAGACCCACATTTTGGAGGGCTTTCGCCAAATTAGAAATATCCTTCGGAACGCATTTCTCTCGTAGCCAAGAACACTAGAGAGAAAGTTGTTTCAGATAAAATTGCGTACCCACGAGAGAAAAGCATAGACTGGATGAGATAGAATGGAGAGGTAGGGTCCGAAACATTTCACTCAGAGAGAAAATCAAAGCGAAAGAAAATAGCCACGAGTGAAATGCATACATGACTAAATCCAGATCTATGAAAGAAGATAAACATCCTATGAGAAAGAACTTAAATCCCGAAGTAAAACCATAGCAAAAGAAAATGACTGAAAGAAAACTTTGGTCAGCCAATAAATTCTTCATCTTGACGTGACTGATAATAATATCCTTTCTATTCAGAGATATCTTGAAAGAATTCCCAAAACAGGCGAGATTGATCTTCTACACAGTCACAAGCATATTCTTCGACAATGTCTTCGGATATATCTTCACTGATACAAATGACCCAATATCCTGAAATTGAGTTAGTTTGACTTGCCGAAGCAAATCACATGATAATGCAAGTATCTCAAAATTCTTTCAATAGAGCCAAGTTTCCTTTCAGGAAACACTAATGGGATAGAAGCAATAATATCAGCAAGGGTAAAAGTCAATCCTTTCGAAAAGTGAAGCATATCCCCTGCAAATATCGATTTGTCTCAGGTATATGATTTGATTTGTTTTGCCTGGAGACATTTTTCCTGCAAGAAAGATTAGGTTTTCTTAACCACCCACATCTTGGCAGGTGGCCGAGAAACATTTGGTTTCGGACGTGCAAGATAGGATTTCTTTCGAGAAACATAAGAGTTGTTCCTCTGGGAAGGGTTAACATAATCGAAAGAATAAGCATTGTAATTCTTCCCAGAAACATGAGCATAATGGTTGGAAGAAGTATACATATAATCTTTCTGACGAGCATTCTTATCAGAATCATACGAGCGATTTGCAGTTTCGTACTGCGAAGATTTTCCTTTCCTACGAAAGTTATTTCCCTGCATGGTTAGAGCAGCAGTAGCAGGCAGATTTTCAATACGAGACTTTTCAACCCAGATTCTTTTCTTGGGAGGCCCGTTCCTGCAATTAGTGCCAATATAACGTGCAAATACTTCACCATTCTATTGCTTAAACAGTTTGTAGTTGGAGTCAAATGACTCATCAGTAGGTGAAGGAATTGGACAATCATATCCTGAAAGTAATGCAGGTTCGAGAGTTTTGCTTTTACCAGGAACCCATACTGTCTTTGGATATTGCTCAGGTGTCCAGTATGTTCCATCAGCATTTAAGTTTCTCTTGCAACCTAACCCTTCCTTTCTAGGATTCTTGTGAAGAATTGACTTCTTCAGAACATCACAAAGAATTTGGTGTCCTTTGAGACTTTTGAACATTCCTGTCTCAAGCAAATTCTTCAGCCTAGCATTTTCATCAGAAATAGCAACATTTTCCTCAGAGGAGGAGTTAGTTTCAACAGTAATAACAGATGCATTTCTTTCAGCAGCAGCAGATGTTTCAGTATTAGAATCAGAATTGCTGCGCTCTAGGCATTTTAGACAAGGTGGCATAAATTCCTCCTGAGAAGCACTAATTTGCTGGGCGAGGAGAGAATCATTTTCAATCCGAAGATCATCATGAGCTACTCTCAGACACTCGAACTCTTGTTTCCTTTTCAGGAAATCATAGTTAAGTCTTTCGTGGTCAACTGAGAGAAAATCATGACGACCTGACAGATCCTCAAATTTTGCCAAAAGGGCAAAATGCTTGTTTGCCAACATTTGGTTTTTCTTCATCTCCTCGACCAACAAATTTTCTGTCTTTCTCATAGATTTTTCAAGTTTCTCAAGAGAGTATTGTTGTTTCATAGCAATTGTTATAAGCTTAGCTTGATCATCATCACTAGAACAGGAATCATCACTAGCATAAGCTTTTTGTTTCTTGGGAGGTACCTTTCCTTTCGAAGCTTTTGCCATGAAGCAATATGCGGAAGCTTCAACATCACTTGAATTGTTGTCGAAGAAGTTCAACGTTGCTGTGGAAGCGCAAGCAATGCCGGCTATGCCTGAATCTGAATCCTCGTCGGATTCTTCTTCGGCAACTTCTTCGGACTCAAAGACTTCTTCTTCGGAGTCCATTTCCTTCCCAATATATGCCTTAGCCTTGTGAGAGCTCTTCTTTTGATTGGAATGAGACTTGGAGGAAGTTCTTGACGAAGACTTTGATGAAGACTTCAAGTAGGAATTGTCTTTCTTTTTCAAGAACTTCTTTGTCTTCTCATCATCAGAATCATAGCTCTTGTTCTTGAAACTCTTGCTCTCGAAACCCTTGCTACTGCCCATGTTGAACTTGCTACTGGCGCTTATTTCAGCTTCCCACATTGGACAATCAGAGATGAAATGTCCAGGCTTCTTGCACTTGAAGCATCTATGTTCTCCAGAAGATTTTGACCTCGACGAAGACTTTGAGTTACTGCCTGATTTCTTTTTCGGAAACTGATTCTTTTTTAGAAATTGGTTCTTTTTCGGAATCTGATTCTCTTTCGGGCGGCATTGCAAGTGCTTAGTTATCTGCATGGGATCTTTGTTGATGCTATCAGGGTCATCAAAATCTTCATCAGCATTATTTTCGATGTTCGAAGAAGAATCGGCAACAGCTTTGAGAGCCTGATTCTTTCGGTAGCGAGAGCCATATAGATCTCTTTTCTCTTCTTCTTGTTCTTCAAGGGTGTTCAGCCTCTCCATATCATCAGCATCATCGAGACTTTTGAAGTCACGACTTTCCTTGATCATCAGCTCGAGGGTATTGAAAGAACTGTCCAGGGACCAAAGCAACTTCTTCACAATCTCATGATCGGTAATATCTTCAGCACCAAGACCTTGCAACTCGTTTGCGATATCATTCAGACGATCAAAGGTTTCTTGACAGTTTTCATTCTTGAGCCTCTTGAAGCGGTTGTACTTGGCCCGAAGAATATCGATTCATGTTTCTTTTTGAGTTGAAACACCTTCATTGATCTTCTCTAATCTGTCCCAGATTTCTTTCGCTGTTTCAAGTCTTCTGTACTGAAAGAATTGCATCCTGGAGAGATGATTGCAGATGATATCCTTTGCTTGTGCATCCAGCTGAATATTTCTTTCATCATTGGGTGTGGGAGATTCGGGAAACTAAATTGTGTAGCCATTTTCCACAATCTGCCACATTTCTTCGTTGATAGCCTTCAGTCGAATCATCATCTTTTGTTTCCAGAATGGATAGTCATTTCCATCGGAGAAAGGAAATCTTTCAGAGTGCCCATGGTGTCCTGCAAGCGACATACTCAAAACTCCAAGGCGGTTAGACCTTAATAAGCAGAGACAAGGAGTACCTTGCTCTGATACCAATTGTAAGGACCGGAGTATATCGACCAGAGGGGGGGGGGGGTGAACGGGAGATTCAAAATTTGTTTTGAAATGTTGAATACTCTCAACACAGCACAGCGGATAGTAAACTAAGCAGTTTCAGTTCTACGAAGGAAAACTAGTTCCGAAGCAAAACTAGTTCTGAAACAAAATTGTTCCCGAAACAAAACTGTTCTCGACACAAAACTGTTTTCGAGACAAAACTGTTTTCGAGACAAAACTGTTTCCGACACAAAACTGTTCCCGAAACAAAACTACTACGGAAACACAACTGAGCAGTTTTAGTTCTACGAATCAAAACTACTACAGAAACAAAACTATCAACATGGATAGAGTTACACACATGAAACAATTGCACATATAACAGATACAAAACATGCACACTACTGCGAAATATTCATCAGAGCAAGACTTAGCATAAAGACTAAGTACCACCAAATGAAAAGCAGATGAACATACAGACAAACAACCTGAAGTACTTTGAAAGCAAGTGTGCAACACAATATAGTCACGGTACTGAAATGAATGCTTGAAAGATAAAGAATCACAGTACACAGATAGATATCTATCGACAGCAAAGAGCACCAAAAATAAACTACTGAAAGAAATGCAGTAGGATAGAAGCGACCAGTGGTGCTCGATGGCGACAGATGATTTGGTAGACCAGTTCACTCTTCTGCAAAAGAGCTACGTCTGGTTGGAGGGATTTGTGATTCAACACAGGAGATAAACTCTCTCCATCCTATTCTCCTCAACGTGAAGTTCCTCGAACTTCAGTTGATTTCACTCGTGGTAGATTCTTGTCGGCGATCTCCAAACCTTCGACAGACTTCTTTGCGAACCACAACGACTCTTGGTTGCTGAAGACTTTGCTCGGTGAAGACAACAACTCTTCAACACTCGAGCCGACACCTATCCGTCTAGAGAGTATGCAGCTCTCAAGAGTAATAGGTACAAGAACTCTCGACTTAGATCTACTGTGATGCTCAACCACTATCTAAGTTTTGGCTCTTGATTTTCTCTCAGTGGATTTTAAACTCAAATCTCTCGGAGAGGGGTGCTCATTCAATCTTCTCAGAACCTCAAGTGGAGCAGCCAATGGGCAACGTTGGAGCGGGGTGGCTATTTATAGCCGCAACCTTCCCGGATGGGAAATGACCATTGAGGACACGCGGTCCAACCAATGGCCAACCGACACGTTTCCAACGGTCAGATTTTGAGCACAACGGTAACATTACTTGAGGAACAAGTAATGCTAACTCCTCGGTCCGAAAGATATCTCCTGTAGCTCCGAAGAACAACGTCTTCTGCTGACAGGTAATCATTCGGAACACAAAGAGATTTCTCTCAATCTTTCATAGGTTTTGGCTAAGCATCACAACAGACAAAAGTCTCGAATACTTATGCCCCTCTTAATAGTACGGTGGTCCTATGACTCAAATAAAAGAAAGAAGAACAACGAAACAAATGTTACGTCTTCGCTTCGTCTTCAATCTTCTCGACTGCAGTCATTCTTCTTCGGACACACCGAATGAAAAATGCTTTGCATCAGCAATTCTTTCAGGACCATCTCCGGCACGCAATATTTTCGGTATGCTTTCTTCTCGAAACATATCCTTCTCTTCTCTGCAACGTAGATGTTTCTCGGTGAAGTTCTTCGAACTTCCTGAAAGAATATAGCATTCTTCTTGATAACAAACTCTTCGAGACATGTCAATCTTTTCTGCAGCGCAGATAACTTTCGAGGAAGTTTATAGTAAACTTCTCGGAAGTGGCAATCTTCTCGATAATAAGCTTCTTGAAACATATCAATCTTCTCTTTGGACGATTATAGCAATCTTTTCCGTAGCAGTCTCTTCGGGAGATTATAGCAATCTCTTCGGTAGCAATCCTTTCGGGATATTATAGCAATCTCTTCCATAGCAATCCTTTCGGAAGCAAACCTTTCGATAGCATACCTTTCAGTAGCAAACCTTTCGGTAGCATACCTTTCAGTAGCAAACCTTTCGGTAGCATACCTTTCGGTAGCAAACCTTCCGGTAGCATTCCTTTCGGAAGCAAACCTTTCGGTAGCATACCTTTCGGTAGCAAACCTTTCAGTTGCAAACCTTTCGGTAGCAAACCTTTTGGCAGATTATAGCAATCTTCTCGATACTCCAGGGACTATTTCTCTGTGTGTGCACTAGTAAAGAAATTAGTCCCTCACTGTTTTTGACAACAATCTCCAAAACACAAGGAGCAAGGAATTGCACCAACAATCTCCCCCTTTTTGGACGATTGTTGGCAAAACAGATAAACATCGAAGAGTAGATAGATATGTAACCAGAAATGTGCGGAATGTAAATTCGATAATATCTCGAAGATAAATATACTCCCCCTAAATGTATGCAGCGTATGAAAGATTAACCTTTTGGATAAACCTGCATATATTAGAATAAGCTTGGTGGAGAGATATTTCACATCTTCGAGAATAAATGTATTGCACCGAAGGATAATGTCCGAGATATAATAGAGTGCATCCATACGTGAACTCTGGTAATAATTCCACCTGCAAAAATAAATTCTCGAGAGAAATGAAGTATGGCAGGGGTTATTATCATTCGAGAACTAGAAAGAGTTCACAAGAGTTATACAACACGATAAGAATCAAATGAAGGCAAGTGTTGTAAACTCGAAAAGCAACCCAGCAAAGACCCGCAAATCTATCACTCGAAGTCTTCTCCCCCTTTTTGTCAACAAGTGTCAAAAAGGTGAAAAAGAACATGAGACATTACACACCCGAAGGAAAAATGAACCGTCGCCCGAAAAAGGTCCAGACTTGCTTGGCGAAGAAGTTTCCGCCTCAGAGGTGACAACATTATCTTCAGCTGCATCTTCTTCTGCTTCTTTATGGGAACGCTGCGGCACAACTGGGGTTGCTGGAGCATTTTCATCTTTCTTCTGGGAAACTCTTTTAGCAGATAACGGAACACTATTCTCCTCAGATAAAAATTTAAGCGATGTAGCCTCAAACTCAGTGATAACATTGTTTAGATTAATCCTCAAGGGATCTGTTGAAGGAAATCTGGCTGAAAACTTAGGAGTGTTGCACTCTCAAAGATCTTCAATAGTCAGCGGGGCATCCATGAAGTCATATGTTTCGAACAGACTAGCCATGTTGATTTTCTTCTTAGAAGGGAATTTCCTCAGCAATTTCCTTAATGGGGCATCCATGAAATCATCTGAATTTTGCGTGTATTGTTGTGGGGAATATTCAGCTCATGCGCAAGACGCTCTTTTTCTTTCCGATCATTATCAATGTGCTTCAGCAGGAGTTGTTGGGTTCTAAGACTGATCTCTGGAGTCTGGATGTATTATCTCTGAAAGCTTTGTCTTTTGTAATCTTTCAACATCAGCAGAGTGTCTCTAACATGATGGATAAATTTCTCTGGAGCATCTTGAGCAAGATATTCTTTCCTTGCGCATCAATTGATAATCTTATTCTCAGCTTCATTTTCTTCGGCAGAATCAACAAGCTGATGCATGAATACATCTTTGTTATCGGAGACATAGCCAAGATATAGGCCATTGAGAGTGTTGCGCAATACACCATGAATTGCTCCTGAATCATATGCTCCTGGCAGAAGACTTGTAGTATGACACATAATATAATGGAAGGTTTGAAAGTTGAACTTCAGATATTTTGTCCGAGGAAAAACCATACAAAAGATAATCGCCAACCTTATCCGAATCCATCAGGAGGTGAAACTGTTCATCAGAAATCTCATCGATAAAATGCACACGAGTTTCAAAGTTGTTGCTTTCAATCCGAGGGAAAAGCAGACACTTGAGAAATTCTTCAGCGCTGCCCTTCATGACATGGTGCTCTGTTATCCATTCGAGATCCCATGTTTTTGATATCTTGTTTGTCACCCGACACATATAGTGTGGCAAGAATATATTCTCAGTTCCATGGGTGCTTGAATGAGAAAACCTTCGTAAGCTAAAAATCTTCAAAGTCCTGAAGGATTTGCTTTAAGCATTCCAATATTCTCATCAGTGGTAAATCAAGATATTCATGATGAAATATCTGATTACTTTTCAGCTGCGAGCATTTTCTTTCGGCAGAGAGCATTTTCTTTCGGCTGTGAGCATTTTCTTTCAGCTGCGAGCCAACATTTGTTTCAGCATTTGTTTCTGATGGACCAGCATTTGTTTTAGAATTTGAAGTACTTGGACAATCAATCTCCATGGCAACATTTTCCGTGAGGGGCACATCAGCTTTTTCAAGATTTTCATTCTCAAGCTAATTTCTATTTGACGAGGCACAAGGGCCTTTTCTTTCTCTGATTCATTCTTTTGAAACACTTAAGCCTTCTTTTCCTTCTCTAATTCTACCTTCTCGAAGAATAACTCTGGAAGGAGAATTTCGCTGCCTCTCATCCTTTTCAGAAGATTGTTTCGATGCTTGAGGATCTGAAACATTTGCATTTTCCACACTTCCTTCTCCCTGAGCACAGGGCTCATTTCTTTCGGCTTATAGCTTTCTTTTCATCAGAAGCATTTTCTTCTGCCCAACTTTCTTTTGATGGGATTTCTTTCGGCATCCAGATTTCTCTTCATCAGAAGCATTTTCTTCGTCACAGCTTTCTTTTCGATGGGATTTCTTTCGGCATCCAGATTTCTCTTCATCAGAAGCATTTTCTTCTGCATAGCTTTCTTTTCGATGGGATTTCTTTCGGCACCCAGAATTCTTTTCAGTGCCACACATCTTCTTCTGCGGACTGCCATTCTTCATCAAACTGAGCTTTTGATACAACTCTTGTGCCCATGACATTTTCTTCACCCATTTCTGTCTGACCAGCAGGCTTAGCAGAATCTTCAACATAATCCATTGACCTGTGAAAGAGAATACATGCGAGGGAAAATATAGACAGGGCCATGAGTACGCACAGATATGTTTTTGATGAAAATCATTTTTCGAGAAGAATTGATCAGCACTTTGAGAATTATCTCGAATGAGAAATATCTTCGAAAGATTTCATGCTAGTAAGTTCCGAAAGAAAACTACTAGGATGAAACCTATTTAATTTTTCATCAGAGAAAAAGCACAAAGTTTAGATCAATTCAGATGTGCACGAGGAAAAACTACAAACCGCGCACGGTAAAGAGTATAAGCTCTTGAAGATCTACTGGGATAGTTGAATCAGAAGATAATCGCATCGGGTTGAACTCATATTATGAATGGAATGAGAAATACGAGTTCGGATCTCCGTACCCTAACTTGGTGGCGGAGATCAACTAAGGTGACGCGGAGAGGAAGATTTACCGCGGCTGCTTGGAGCAAATGCGGTGAGGTCCACTGGAGTTTCATTGGCGGATGATCTCGTCGAAGTTGCAAGTGCGACGGCGCACCGAGGATTTTTTGAGCGAGGGAGACGATGAATGACAAAGAGACCGGAACCGTACGAGGAAGACGAGGAGGGGGGAAACCCAACCGTCTCGACAGAAAATCTACGGTTCAGAGTCAATGGGTTCTTCACATTCAACGCACATGATTAAGTGGCGGTTGTACGTGGACACGTGGCAACAAAAGGAGCAGTTTCTCCTCACTTGGGCGGGAGACCCACATTTTGGAGGGCTTTCGCCAAATTAGAAATATCCTTCGGAACGCATTTCTCTCGTAGCCAAGAACACTAGAGAGAAAGTTGTTTCAGATAAAATTGCGTACCCACGAGAGAAAAGCATAGACTGGATGAGATAGAATGGAGAGGTAGGGTCCGAAACATTTCACTCAGAGAGAAAATCAAAGCGAAAGAAAATATCCACGAGTGAAATGCATACATGACTAAATCCAGATCTATGAAAGAAGATAAACATCCTATGAGAAAGAACTTAAATCCCGAAGTAAAACCATAGCAAAAGAAAATGACCGAAAGAAAACTTTGGTCAGCCAATAAATTCTTCATCTTGACGTGACTGATAATAATATCCTTTCTATTCAGAGATATCTTGAAAGAATTCCCAAAACAGGCGAGATTGATCTTCTACACAGTCACAAGCATATTCTTCGACAATGTCTTCGGATATATCTTCACTGATACAAATGACCCAATATCCTGAAATTGAGTTAGTTTGACTTGCCGAAGCAAATCACATGATAATGCAAGTATCTCAAAATTCTTTCAATAGAGCCAAGTTTCCTTTCAGGAAACACTAATGGGATAGAAGCAATAATATCAGCAAGGGTAAAAGTCAATCCTTTCGAAAAGTGAAGCATATCCCCTGCAAATATCGATTTGTCTCAGGCATATGATTTGATTTGTTTTGCCTGGAGACATTTTTCCTGCAAGAAAGATTAGGTTTTCTTAACCACCCACATCTTGGCAGGTGGCCGAGAAACATTTGGTTTCGGACGTGCAAGATAGGATTTCTTTCGAGAAACATAAGAGTTGTTCCTCTGGGAAGGGTTAACATAATCGAAAGAATAAGCATTGTAATTCTTCCCAGAAACATGAGCATAATGGTTGGAAGAAGTATACATATAATCTTTCTGACGAGCATTCTTATCAGAATCATACGAGCGATTTGCAGTTTCGTACTGCGAAGATTTTCCTTTCCTACGAAAGTTATTTCCCTGCATGGTTAGAGCAGCAGTAGCAGGCAGATTTTCAATACGAGACTTTTCAACCCAGATTCTTTTCTTGGGAGGCCCGTTCCTGCAATTAGTGCCAATATAACGTTCAAATACTTCACCATTCTATTGCTTAAACAGTTTGTAGTTGGAGTCAAATGACTCATCAGTAGGTGAAGGAATTGGACAATCATATCCTGAAAGTAATGCAGGTTCGAGAGTTTTGCTTTTACCAGGAACCCATACTGTCTTTGGATATTGCTCAGGTGTCCAGTATGTTCCATCAGCATTTAAGTTTCTCTTGAAACCTAACCCTTCCTTTCTAGGATTCTTGTGAAGAATTGACTTCTTCAGAACATCACAAAGAATTTGGTGTCCTTTGAGACTTTTGAACATTCCTGTCTCAAGCAAATTCTTCAGCCTAGCATTTTCATCAGAAATAGCAACATTTTCCTCAGAGGAGGAGTTAGTTTCAATAGTAATAACAGATGCATTTCTTTCAGCAGCAGCAGATGTTTCAGTATTAGAATCAGAATTGCTGCGCTCTAGGCATTTTAGACAAGGTGGCATAAATTCCTCCTGAGAAGCACTAATTTGCTGGGCGAGGAGAGAATCATTTTCAATCCGAAGATCATCATGAGCTACTCTCAGACACTCGAACTCTTGTTTCCTTTTCAGGAAATCATAGTTAAGTCTTTCGTGGTCAACTGAGAGAAAATCATGACGACCTGACAGATCCTCAAATTTTGCCAAAAGAGCAAAATGCTTGTTTGTCAACATTTGGTTTTTCTTCATCTCCTCGACCAACAAATTTTCTGTCTTTCTGAGAGATTTCTCAAGTTTCTCAAGAGAGTATTGTTGTTTCATAGCAATTGTTATAAGCTTAGCTTGATCATCATCACTAGAAGAGGAATCATCACTAGCATAAGCTTTTTGTTTCTTGGGAGGTACCTTTCCTTTCGAAGCTTTTGCCATGAAGCAATATGCGGAAGCTTCAACATCACTTGAATTGTTGTCGAAGAAGTTCCACACTGGTGTGGAAGCGCAAGCAATGCCGGCTATGCCTGAATCTGAATCCTCGTCGGATTCTTCTTCGGCAACTTCTTCGGACTCAAAGACTTCTTCTTCGGAGTCCATTTCCTTCCCAATATATGCCTTAGCCTTGTGAGAGCTCTTCTTTCGATTGGAATGAGAGTTGGAGGAAGTTCTTGACGAAGACTTTGATGAAGACTTCAAGTAGGAATTGTCTTTCTTTTTCGAGAACTTCTTTGTCTTCTCATCATCAGAATCATAGCTCTTGTTCTTGAAACTCTTGCTCTCGAAACCCTTGCTACTGCCCATGTTGAACTTGCCACTGGCACTTATTTCAGCTTCCCACATTGGACAATCAGAGATGAAATGTCCAGGCTTCTTGCACTTGAAGCATCTATGTTCTCCAGAAGATTTTGATCTCGACGAAGACTTTGAGTTACTGCCTGATTTCTTTTTTGGAAACTGATTCTTTTTCAGAAATTGGTTCTTTTTCGGAATCTGATTCTCTTTCGGGCAGCATTGCAAGTGCTTAGTTATCTGCATGGGATCTTTGTTGATGCTATCAGGGTCATCAAAATCTTCATCAGCATTATTTTCGATGTTCGAAGAAGAATCGGCAGCAGCTTTGAGAGCATGATTCTTTCGGTAGCGAGAGCCATATAGATCTCTTTTCTCTTCTTCTTGTTCTTCATGGGTGTTCAGCCTCTCCATATCATCAGCATCATCGAGACTTTTGAAGTCACGACTTTCCTTGATCATCAGCTCGAGGGTATTGAAAGAACTGTCCAGGGACCAAAGCAACTTCTTCACAATCTCATGATCGGTAATATCTTCAGCACCAAGACCTTGCAACTCGTTTGCGATATCATTCAGACGATCAAAGGTTTCTTGACAGTTTTCATTCTTGAGCCTCTTGAAGCGGTTGTACTTGACCCAAAGAATATCGATTCATGTTTCTTTTTGAGTTGAAACACCTTCATTGATCTTCTCTAATCTGTCCCAGATTTCTTTCGCTGTTTCAAGTCTTCTGTACTGAAGGAATTGCATCCTGGAGAGATGATTGCAGATGATATCCTTTGCTTGTGCATCCAGCTGAATATTTCTTTCATCATTGGGTGTGGGAGATTCGGGAAACTAAATTGTGTAGCCATTTTCCACAATCTGCCACATTTCTTCGTTGATAGGCTTCAGTCGAATCATCATCTTTTGTTTCCAGAATGGATAGTCATTTACATCGGAGAAAGGAAATCTTTCAGAGTGCCCATGGTGTCCTGCAAGCGACATACTCAAAACTCCAAGGCGGTTAGACCTTAATAAGCAAAGACAAGGAGTACCTTGCTCTGATACCAATTGTAAGGACCGGAGTATATCGACCAGAGGGGGGGGGGGGTGAATGGGAGATTCAAAATTTCTTTCGAAATGTTGAAAACTCTCAACACAGCACAACGGATAGTAAACTAAGCAGTTTCTGTTCTACGAAGGAAAACTATTTCCGAAGGAAAACTAGTTCCGAAGCAAAACTAGTTCTGAAACAAAATTGTTCCCGAAACAAAACTGTTCTCGACACAAAACTGTTTCCGAGACAAAACTGTTTCCGAGACAAAACTGTTTCCGACACAAAACTGTTCCCGAAACAAAACTACTACGGAAACACAACTGAGCAGTTTTAGTTCTACGAATCAAAACTACTACAGAAACAAAACTATCAACATGGATAGAGTTACACACATGAAACAATTGCACATATAACAGATACAAAACATGCACACTACTGCGAAATATTCATCAGAGCAAGACTTAGCATACAGACTAAGTACCACCAAATGAAAAGCAGATGAACATACAGACAAACAACCTGAAGTACTATGAAAGCAAGTGTGCAACACAATATAGTCACGGTACTGAAATGAATGCTTGAATGATAAAGAATCACAGTACACAGATAGATATCTATCGACAGCAAAGAGCACCAAAAATAAACTACTGAAAGAAATGCAGTAGGATAGAAACGACCAGTGGAGCTCGATGGCGACAGATGATTTGGTAGACCAGTTCACTCTTCTGCAAAAGAGCTATGTCTGGTTGGAGGGATTTGTGATTCAACACAGGATATAAACTCTCTCCATCCTATTCTCCTCAACGTGAAGTTCCTCGAACTTCAGTTGATTTCACTCGTGGTAGATTCTTGTCGGCGATCTCCAAACCTTCGACAGACTTCTTTGCGAACCACAACGACTCTTGGTTGCTGAAGACTTTGCTCGGTGAAGACAACAACTCTTCAACACTCGAGCCGACACCTATCCGTCTAGAGAGTATGCAGCTCTCAAGAGTAATAGGTACAAGAACTCTCAACTTAGATCTACTGTGATGCTCAACCACTATCTAAGTTTCGGCTCTTGATTTTCTCTCAGTGGATTTTAAACTCAAATCTCTCGGAGAGGGGTGCTCAATCAATCTTCTCAGAACCTCAAGTGGAGCAGCCAATGGGCAACGTTGGAGCGGGGTGGCTATTTATAGCCGCAACCTTCCCGGATGGGAAATGACCATTGAGGACACGCGTTTCAGCCAATGGCCAACCGACACGTTTCCAATGGTCAGATTTTGAGCACAACGGTAACATTACTTGAGGAACAAGTAATGCTAACTCCTCGGTCCGAAAGATATCTCCTGCAGCTCCGAAGAACAACGTCTTCTGCTGACAGGTAATCATTCGGAACACAAAGAGATTTCTCTCAATCTTTCATAGGTTTTGGCTAAGCATCACAACAGACAAAAGTCTCGAATACTTATACCCCTCTTAATAGTACGGTGGTCCTATGACTCAAATAAAAGAAAGAAGAACAACGAAACAAATGTTACGTCTTCGCTTCGTCTTCAATCTTCTCGACTGCAGTCATTCTTCTTCGGACACACCGAATGAAAAATGCTTTGCGTCAGCAATTCTTTCAGGACCATCTCTGGCACGCAATATTTTCGGTATGCTTTCTTCTCGAAACATATCCTTCTCTTCTCTGCAACGTAGATGTTTCTCGGTGAAGTTCTTCGAACTTCCTGAAAGAATATAGCATTCTTCTTGATAACAAACTCTTCGAGACATGTCAATCTTTTCTGCAGCGCATATAACTTTCGAGGAAGTTTATAGCAAACTTCTCGGAAGTGGCAATCTTCTCGATAATAAGCTTCTTGAAACATATCAATCTTCTCTTCGGAAGATTATAGCAATCTTTTCCGTAGCAGTCTCTTCGGGAGATTATAGCAATCTCTTCGGCACCAATCCTTTCGGGATATTATAGCAATCTCTTCCGTAGCAATCCTTTCGGAAGCAAACCTTTCGGTAGCATACCTTTCAGTAGCAAACCTTTCGGTAGCATACCTTTCGGAAGCAAACCTTTCGGTAGCATACATTTCGGAAGCAAACCTTTCAGTTGCAAACCTTTCGGTAGCAAACCTTTTGGCAGATTATAGCAATCTTCTCGATACTCCAGGGACTATTGATCTTTGTGTGCACTAGTAAACAAATTAGTCCCGCACTGTTTCTGACAACAATCTCCAAAACACAAGGGGCAAGGAATTGCACCAACACTACCGGAGAGAAGAGGGGGGAAGAAACAATAAATAAAAGCAAACAATGCAACACAGATGCATGGCATGGCAATATGCTGTGCTAGGGGTGACCAAACGCAGTACTACACGTTAGAGACGGAGCGGGAAAATATCTGGGGATATTTTCGCGGCTGTAGTCATCTGTCAGACAGATGAACCGGAGGGGAAGGTTCCATGTTTGCAGTGTTGTGGGCATGTGACAGCTGCATGGAGGGCATATTCAGATTTGTCTCATTTTTCTGATCAACTTTCATGTAGAAAACTTTTTGATCCCGGCTACGGTTTATTTTCTATGATTTTTCAAAGTTTGAAATAATTTTCTGAAATTCCTGGAATTAATTTTAATTATTTAATTCGAATTTAAACAGTGAAAATACATTTTATACTCAGACTGAGCCAGCCACAGTCAATGACATGTGGGGCCAGTCTGTCATAGACTACAGAAACAAAACTATCAACTTTGACCATTGACTGGTCAAACTGACATGTGGGGCCCTTCTGTCATAGACTAGCTATTTAAACAGTGGATTAAATTAACTGGTTAATCTAATTAGCTAGAGGGACCCACTGTCAGTGACTGTTTAATTAAGAGATTTAATTAACAGATTAATTAGTTGTTTAATTATTTATTAAAAACGTTTAATTAAGTGGGGGCCACCGGTCAGTGACTGGGCAAGCCCAGTCAGCAGTTGACCTAGTCAATTGGGCCCACGGGACCCAGCTGGCAGTGACCCAGGACGTGCCACGTGGGCGCCACGCCAGCGCCGGCTGCCGGAGTAGCTCCGGCGAGCCCGAAACGCGGCGGCGTGCACGGGAGAGGCTCGGGTTTCGGCTACGGTGCACGGTTTGAAGCGGGATGATGTCTACTACACAACTTGTTCTTGTAGACTCGTGTTGGGCCTCCAAGCGCAGAGGTTTGTAGGACAGTAGCAATTTTCCCTCAAGTGGATGACCTAAGGTTTATCAATCCGTGGGAGGCGTAGGATGAAGATGGTCTCTCTCAAACAACCCTGCAACCAAATAACAAAGAGTCTCTTGTGTCCCCAACACACCCAATACAATGGTAAATTGTATAGGTGCACTAATTCGGCGAAGAGATGGTAATACAAGTGTAGTATGGATAGTAGACATAGGTTTTTGTAGTGCGAACAATAAAAAACAGCAAGGTAGCAAGTAACAAAAGTGAGCATAAACGGTATTGCAATGCTTAGAAACAAGGCCTAAGGTTCATACTTTCGCTAGTGCAATCTCTCAACAATGCTAACATAATTGGATCATATAACCATCCCTCAACGTGCGACAAAGAATCACTCCCAAGTTCCAATTAGCGGAGAACATAAGATAGAAATTGTTTGTAGGGTACGAAACCACCTCAAAGTTATCCTTTTCGATCGATCTATTGAGCTATTCCTATAAGTGTCACAAACAACCCTAGAGTTCGTACTAAAATAACACCATATGATACACATCAACCAACTCTAATGTCACCTAGATACTCCAATGTCACCACAAGTATCCATGAGTTGATTATACGATATGCATCAAACAACTTCATACTCATAATATTCAATCCACACAAAGAACTCCAAGGAGCACCCCAAAGTTTCTATCGGAGAAAAGATAATGAAAACGTGCATCAACCCATATGCATAGATTACCCCAATGTCACCGCGGGAATCCGCGAGTTGAGTGCCAAAACATATATCAAGTGAATCAATATAATACCCCATTGTCACCACAGGTATTCATATGCAAGACATACATCAAGTGTTCTCAAATCTGAAATATTCAATCCGACAATAACGAAACCTCAAAGGGAAAAGATTCGATTCATCACAACAAGGATAGAGAGGGAAGAAACACCATATGATCCAACTATATTAACAAAGCTCGCGATACATCAAGATTGTGCCAAATCAAGAACACGAGAGAGAGAGATCAAACACATAGCTACTTGTACAAACCCTCAGCCCCGAGGGTGAACTACTCCCTCCTCATCATGGAGACCGCCGGTATGATGAAGATGGCCTCCGGTGATGATTTCCCCGCTCTGGCAGGGTGCCTGAAAAGGGCTGTAGATGAGATCATGGAGGTACAGAGGCTTGCAGCGGCGGAGTCGAAGTTCTAGGGTTATTTCTGGGGGTTTCTCTATTTATAGGATTTTTCAGCGTTGGAATCAGGTCAGACGGAGCCACGTGGGCCCCACGAGGTACTAGGGTGCGCCTGGGGGGGGGGGGTGACGCGCCCTGGTGCCTCGTGGGCACTGGGTGGCCCCCTCCAGTGGGTCTTGGTTCCAGTATTTTTTATTTATTCCATAAAAAATCTCCAAAAAGTTTCATCCAATTCCAAGAACTTTTATTTCTGCACAAAAAACAACACCATGGCAATTCTGCTGAAAACAGCGTCAGTCCGGGTTAGTTCTAATCAAATCATACCAAAACCATATAGAATTGTTATAAACATGGCATGAATACTTCATAAATTATAGATACGTTGGAGACGTATCAGCATCCCCAAGCTTAATTCCTGCTCGTCCTCGAGTAGGTAAATGATAAAAGAAATAATTTATGAAGTGTGAATGCTAGCATAATGCATTAGTTTGATCAATAATAATTTCAATCACTTTTTCTAACATCAATATATATCATAATTAGTAGCTCATCTCATAAAACTTCTCATGATCAAGTAGCAAGCTATTCACATGTTTAAAGTATAGGCCATAAACTTTCTTGAAAACTAACAAACTATGTTCTCAGTCATCAAACAAATGCAATTCATCTTATTTTCAGGAAGGGTCTATGTAAGAGCTTTGATCTTGCAAATTCCACATACTCAACAATCATTTAGTCTTCCATGATTGCTGACACACAAAGCATATTTCTAGAACAAACCGTTTCAGTCAAACACATAGGAAGATAGGGGCTTAATGTTTTGCCTCCCAACTTATTTATCTCAGGGATAATGTCAACAATAATAACTCATGGTCACCTATATTCAACTGGATATATGTGCCTGGATCTTTCCCTACCACATAATGCTTGCCAACTAAAGAATAAATAGAGCGGAATAGGGATGAACATTAATGACTCTTGCATAAAAGTAAATACAGAAAAGTAAATGCATAAAAGTAAAAGATAGGCCCTTTGCAGAGGGAAGCAGAGGTTGTCATGCGCTTTTTGTTGTTGGATGCACAAGTAGTATCTCTACTTAGTACGAATTTTTGGCTAGCAAAAGATCCTAAGCAAGCACCACATGTTAGAGGATCCATGACAATATAACTTCTATGTGAATATAAACAAACATAACTCATTACGTTGTCTTCCTTGTCCAACGTCAACTACTTGATCAAGCTTGAAAATAATTAATGGGGGCTCACAATCATAGAAGATGTCCAAGATAGTATATTTATATGTGAAATTTCTCTTCCTTCAAAATTCTTTCATGAATTGTTCAAGTGACCAATGCTATGTTTGTTAAATTTCAATAAATTTTACCACTTATACTTCTTGTATGTGAAGTCACTACTCCCCATGGTACAAGCATATCAAGCATATAAATTTCAAATTTATGATATTCAATTCATTTCAACAATTTACTCATAGGATATAAGTGAAGCACAAGAGTAAATGACAAACTACTCCAAAAAGATATAAGTGAAGATCAAATGAGTAGTTAAGTAATTAAGTAGCTATGTGAGAACTCTCTCTCATTTAAAAATTTCAGATCTTAAGTATTTTATTCAAGCAGCAAAGAAAACAAAATAAAATGACATTCCAAGGATAGCACATATCATGTGAAGAAGCAAAAACTTAGGCTCAACCAAAACTGACCGATAGTTGTTGAAGAAGAAAGGTGGGATGCCTACCGGGGCATCCCCAAGCTTAGATGCTTGAGACTTCTTAAAATATTAACTTGGGATGCCTTGGGAATCCCCAATCTTGAGCTCTTGTGTCTTCTTAATTCCTCTCATATCACGGTTTCTCCTAAATCTTAAAAACTTCATCCACACAAAACTCAATAAGAACTCGTGAGATAAGTTAGTATAAATCAACTCAAAAACTTAACATTCTCTACTGTAACAAATCACTAAAATTATAATTAAACATTGCATACTAAATTCCTCTGCATATTTAATACTCCTATCCACAAATAGAAACATTAAACACGCAAACATATGCAAACAATGCAACTATAACAGCAATCTGCCAAAACAGAACAGTCTGTAAAAGGGGAATAAGAATCCATACTTTCCTAACTCCAAAAATTCTGAAAAATTACCACGTGACATAGAACTCATGCATTCTTACTGTGTAAAAATTTCAGATTTTTATCATGTTCTGACTATTCAGGAATATTCTGGATATAACAGAAAACTTTCTGTTTTCAAACAGCAACACATGAACTTGCAAACTGAGCATGGTAAAGGATATAATTGGCATTTTATTGAAATAAAAGACACAAAACATGATTATTGATAGAAGCAAGCAAATCTCAACAAAATAAAATGACGCTCCAAGAAAAACTCATATTATGTGACGAATAAAAATATAGCTCCAAGTGAGGTTACCGATAGTGTTGAAGACGAAAGAGGGGATGCCTTCCGGGGCATCCCCAAGCTTAGATGCTTGAGTCTTCCTTGAATATTACCTTGGGGTGCCTTGGGCATCCACAAGCTTAAGGTCTTGCCACTCCTTATTCTCCTCATATCGATATCTCACCCAAAACTTGAAAACTTCAATCACACAAAACTTTTTACCTCTACTCTTTCTTCTTTTCTTCTTCTTCACCACATCATGTGTGGGTTTAATCAATTTTTTCGAGCTTCTTATTGATGAGATTGGTTGAATAGGAAGCTCCTCCTCGTCACCTATTTCATCATGAGAGACAATAGGAGGGAAAGTGGAAATCTTTACCCTTTCATTAGTGTTCCTTTTATATTCTATTGGTTTTCCCATCTTTCTGTAGTTGGCAATATAAGCATTCTCATTGCAATTTACCACGCAAAACATATAGATTTCCTCTAGATTAGTTTCAATGTTGTCTGCGAGAATGAATACTTCAAACCAACTATTTTTATGTGTCAATTCTTCACACCCCCAAAATAGGTAAAGCTCATTATATAGTTCAAGGACGGTCAAGTCATTACAGTATTTAGCCATGATTCGATCATGAAAAAGTATGCATTGAAAATTAAGGTGACCAACTTTATTGCAAAGTTCACAAGTAATAGGATAAAGAGAACATAATTTTGTAGCAAATTCATCTATCACTTTGAGCAAAAAATTGGTTCTATCATGTTTATGTTTCTTACAAAATCTATCGTCCCTATAAGGCATGTCTTCACAAACTTTATGCACTCCAAAAAAATTGACATGCTTATAAGGAACATTTTTGTCATGACTAGTGCAATCATCATTAGTATTTTGGATATTCATAGTATTCATACTAACAACATTGCAATCATGCTCATCATTCAAAGATTTTATGCCAAACATTTTATTGAATTGTTCTTCTATCAATTGAGCACAATTTTCCGCTCCATCATTTTCAAGAAAGACATGATAAAGACGAATAATATGAGGTAACCTCAATTCCATTTTTTATAGTTTTCTTTTATAAGCCAAACTAGTGATAAACAAGAAACTAAAAGATTTGATTGCAAGATCTAAAGATATACCTTCAAGCACTCACATCCCCGGCAACGGTGCCAGAAAAGAGCTTGATGTCTACTACACAACTTGTTCTTGTAGACTCGTGTTGGGCCTCCAAGCGCAGAGGTTTGTAGGACAGTAGCAATTTTGCCTCAAGTGGATGACCTAAGGTTTATCAATCCGTGGGAGGCGTAGGATGAAGATGGTCTCTCTCAAACAACCCTGCAACCAAATAACAAAGAGTCTCTTGTGTCCCCAACACAGCCAATACAATGGTAAATTGTATAGGTGCACTAGTTCGGCGAAGAGATGGTAATACAAGTGTAGTATGGATAGTAGATATAGGTTTTTGTAGTGCGAACAATAAAAAAAAGCAAGGTAGCAAGTAACAAAAGTGAGCATAAACGATATTGCAATGCTTAGAAACAAGGCCTAGGGTTCATACTTTCGCTAGTGCAATCTCTCAACAATGCTAACATAATTGGATCATATAACCATCCCTCAATGTGCGACAAAGAATCACTCCCAAGTTCCTATTAGCGGAGAACATAAGATAGAAATTGTTTGTAGGGTACGAAACCACCTCAAAGTTATCCTTTCCGATCGATCTATTGAGCTATTCCTATAAGTGTCACAACCAGCCCTAGAGTTCGTACTAAAATAACACCATATGATACACATCAACCAACTCTAATGTCACCTAGATACTCCAATGTCACCACAAGTATCCGTGAGTTGATTATACGATATGTATCAAACAACTTCATAATCATAATATTCAATCCACACAAAGAACTCCAAGGAGCACCCTAAAGTTTCTATCGGAGAAAAGATAATGAAAACGTGCATCAACCCATATGCATAGATTACCCTAATGTCACCGCGGGAATCCGCGAGTTGAGTGCCAAAACATATATCAAGTGAATCAATATAATACCCCATTGTCACCACGGGTATTCATATGCAAGATATACATCAAGTGTTCTCAAATCTGAAATATTCAATCCGACAATAATGAAACCTCAAAGGGAAAAGATTCGATTCATCACAACAAGGATAGAGAGGGAAGAAACACCATATGATCCAACTATATTAACAAAGCTCGTGATACATCAAGATCGTGCCAAATCAAGAACACGAGAGAGAGAGAGATCAAACACATAGCTACTGGTACAAACCCTCAGCCCTGAGGGTGAACTACTCCCTCCTCGTCATGGAGACCGCCGGGATGATGAAGATGGCCTCCGGTGATGATTTCCCCCTCCGGCAGGGTGCCGGAAAAGGGTTGTAGATGTGATCGTGGAGGTACAGAGGCTTGCGGCGGCGGAGTCGAAGTTCTAGGGTTATTTCTGGGGGTTTCTCTATTTATAGGATTTTTCAGCGTTGGAATCAGGTCAGACGGAGCCACGTGGGCCCCACAAGGTACCAGGACGCGCCTGGGGGGGGGGGGTGGCGCGCCCTGGTGCCTTGTGGGCAGTAGGTGGCCCCCCTCCAGTGGGTCTTGGTTCTAGTATTTTTTACTTATTCCATAAAAAATCTCCAAAAAGTTTCATCCAATTCCAAGAACTTTTATTTCTGCACAAAAAACAACACCATGGCAATTCTGCTGAAAACAACGTCAGTCCGGGTTAGTTCTAATCAAATCATACCAAAACCATATAGAATTGTTATAAACATGGCATGACTACTTCATAAATTATAGATACGTTGGAGACGTATCACGGGACTTGCGGTATTCGAACGAGCGCCACGAGGCGCGTCGACCAGTGGCGGTGGCTGGCCGTGGGGTGGCCTGAATCAACGGCGGCGACCAGCGCGGCGGACGCCGACATTCCGGCGTGGTCGGCCTTGGCGCTACGGGGCACGACAAAGCGTGTAAGAGGCGACGTTGGGTTCGCACGGGCGTGCTGAGCACGACGCTGTGCTCGGTTGAGCTCGACGGCGACAGCAGCGACGGCAATGAGCACGGCGGTGGAGACGGGCTACGGCATCTACGACCAGGCGAGCTACGGCACGAAAACATCGACGGAAATGGAGGGGAAGGGAGGCCGTGCTCACTGGGATCCTGCAGATGTGCTTAGCGGGCTCGGGGAGGGCTCGACATCGCCGGAATTGGCGTCGAAGCACGTCGGGTCCGAGGAGGAAGAAGAGGATGTCGGGCTCGACTTGGTGGCTCCCGGCTCGAACGAGAGGCAGGGAGGACGTAGTGGTGTTCGGCGGCGTGGCTGGACTCGGAGAGACGGCGGGAGGAGCTTGGTGTCCGCGAGCTTCACGGGGGTGCGGCCATGGCGGCGTTCAGGAGTGGAGGGAGAGAGTGAGGGAGAGGGGGTACTGCGGGCTAGGGTTTGCCAGGGGGAAGGGGCGCGGGTTAGTAGGCGCCCGCGGCGCTGTAGCCGCGCGCTGTCGAGCGAGGAGAGGGGGGGGGGGCAGGCACGGCGAGCGCGCGCGCGGCGACAGAGAGCGGGGTGAACAGGAGGAGGAAGACGAGCGGGGAAGTGGGCTGGGCCTCCCTGTTTGACTTAGGCCCAGGTACAGTAGAGTTTAGGCTTTTTTCTGTTTTTCTTTTTACATAAAGGGGTTTTGGATTTAGATCAGCCACCAAATGACTTTTGAAAAATATGCCACTTGCCACATTAAATACTTTGCAATAAACTACACTGCCACAAAAAGTTTGGAGGCAATATAATTTCATTTGGATTTTGCATTGCATTGCATTTAAAAGTGTCAAAATGGTGTTGTTGGCCCTGTTTTCTCGATGTTAGAGTCATCTAGGGAATTAGGTGATGTTGTTTTCCTGAACATAAATAGTTATGGAATATTTCCAAAATTATGAACTATTTAGTTTCCAAATTTGAACAACTTTTATTTTCACCTCATATTTGAATTTCAATTTGAGTTGGAATTTGAAATGAGATATGATTTAAAGATGATTAAGCTTTGCAAAACAAAGTGGCTTTGCTTAATCATGAGGGATTACTGTAGTGCATTACCCAGGGGTGTTACAATTCTCCTCCTCTAAAAGAAATTCTCATCCCGAGAATTCAGGAGGTAGAAGGGAAATGATCGGGGTATTCTTGGAAGTTCTTATGGAAGTACCTCTTAGAAATCATGAACGACTGGAACGTTTTCAATTCCTCAAATTTTAATGCCATGCAGGCATGCAAAAGCTTCGGATATAAATGAATGCGATGCTTCTGAATCAAAAAGAACAGAAGTTGGTACTGAATTTAACAAGAAGAGTACCCTTCAAAGTAGCTGGCTGACCTTGAGCTTCATTCAGATCAACATGGTAAGCTTGACCACGACCATAAGAGGGTCTGGCATTGTTGTTGCGGGGCTGGTTGTTACCACGACCATTTCCACGGCCCGCTGATGGGAGCGCAAGCTGATTCTGGTTCTGAGTGCAGTCTCTGGAACGATGACCTGGACGGCCGCACTTGAAGCAGAGCCCATTATCGGGACAGGGAGCAGGAGCTCGAAGCAGTGGTCTCGGTGGTGGAGGAGGCAGATGAGGTGCATCATAAGACGGCATTGGAGCAGGTGCGTCTGGACGGTACATACCATGAGGAATCCATATACGGCGCTTCTGCGATGACGAGCCCGAAGATGAGCCTGCGTCATGGGTGCGCTTGATGGCATTCTTGTGTTCCTTCAGACCAGTCTCAACTTGAATGGCCTTGTTCACCAAGGTGGCGAAGTCGGCAAAGTCTTGGACAAGTAGTGCGAGCTTGATATCAGGGTTGAGCCCTTCACAGAACTTTTCCTGTCTGCGAGCATCGGTAGCAATATCTTCTTCAGCATAGCGGGACAAGTCAAGGAACTCCCGCTGGTAAACTTCCATAGTCTTGCTGCCCTGGGTAAGGTTGCGGAACTCACGCTTCTTCCGGTCCATGACTCCTTGCGGAATGTAACGGGCACGGAAGGCAGCTTGAAACTCCACCCAAGTGATGATTGTTCCAGCAGCTAGGGTATGCCTGTGACTGTCCCACCATTGGGCTACAGGACCCTTCAGAAAGTATGATGCAAAAGTAACATAGCTGGCAGGGGCCACATTGGCTGACTCCATCTCATATGTGATGTCGCGGAGCTAGTCATCAGCGTCCAGCGGCTGCACTGAGTTGCGGAATATAGCTGGGTTGAGGCACACAAACTCTTGTAAAGTGATTGAGGCTGGCTGCTGGTTGGCATTGGGGTGAGGAAACTGATCCATAATCCCTTGCATGAACTGGTGGTGCGTTTCAAATTGTTGCATCATTGCAGCCATATAGTCGGGCGGTGGTGGATTGTTGGCACCACGGCCGCGACCTGCGGGTCTAACCATCCTGCTAAAATTCAACAGGGGGTAGTTTAGCAACGAGCATTGCAGGTGTATGGAATCATTCATGAAGTAACACGCACAACAAAAGGAAGTGCAATAGATACATCAACATAGTCAAACATGACATACAGATCCATACATAGATTCGGTTACAAGCCAGCGTTACAACAACGGAAAGGAAAGCTAGTCATACTAGGCGGCACACAGGCACGCGGTGGAGGGATACAACAATGGGACATAGCGATAGCTACATCAACGCTGGAAAGTACCATTGGAGCCAGGCAACTGCAAGTGACGACGTAGGGTGCCCTCGATATAAGGATCCTGCGCTCCGTGAACACTCTGGTGCAGAACCTGGTCCCGAACTGGAAGAAGAGGACCACATAAAGGAGTACAACCTCCAACAGCAGGCCACTCAAGACCTGGTGGCATCTCCGTCCTGCGTGGGTAAAGGATGTACTCTGGATGCATCCTCACACTGACTGCTGGTAGCAACTGTGTCAGAGCGTCGTAAAGACGAGCACGAGTGGCGTACAACTCGACAGCAAGAGCTCGGACAGTACGATCCAGAGCCTCAGTGTACTGAACCAAAACCTGCGGGTCATAACGACGTCGAACGTAAGGGGTATAGACAGCAGTGTAATATCCACTCTCATCCCCAGCGGGGGCATAAGGGATATATCTGAAAGCAGTCTCCTCCAAGCGTCTGTGCTCTCCACAGAGACGGGCAATAGCAGTATAGGCAGCATCATGGACTGCCATGTCAACAGTCACTCCAACACCATGGAAGGTGTGCAACTTAGTGATGGAGTTGTTCTGCCGATCAAAGATACGAACCATAGCATGGTACTGCTCCTGGTTGAACTCGCGGTAGTCCTCGTAAACAGTGTACTTGGGGTACCATCGATATCCCAGCCTGGTCAAGAGGTCGACCAGGATAGCAGGGAACCCAGTCGCATCAACAACCATAGTGTGGCGTACGAGCTGTCTTGCGGGACACATCTGAAACAAGGGAGTGCAAAATGTCATGAGACGGTGTGAGAAGCATAAGATAACTTTGAAAGGAATGTTTGCAGATAATCCAGCTCTTCGGGTGAATGTGAACACGAGAACCTAATGTCAGAGTTAGTAAAATCTTTAACCCGAATAGAAGAGAGATCAGACCCCAGAGTAAGGAAGAGGAATAAATGATCCTAAACCCATCCATTGGCGACGTGGGCCCGTAAGCCACAGCCATGTTAGTAAAATGGTTTTTCAAAGACTAGACTCAACTTCGGCCAAGGAGTTAGAAAGGGGGCTACCTACAGGCAGTCGGCTCTGATACCAACTTGTGACGCCCCGACTTAATCGTGCACAAATCATACACGCAAATGCACACGATCAGGCCTAAGGACTCACTTGAAGATATCACAACACAACTCTAAACACAAATAAAAGTCATACAAGCTTTATATTACAAGCCAGGGGCCTCGAGGGCTCGAATACATAAGCTTGAGTCATACAAGCATCAGCGGAAGCATTAGTATCTGAGTACAGACATAAAGGAAACAAGTCTGCCTTAAGAAGGCTGAGCAAAACAACGACACTAGATCGAAAAGGCGTAGGCCTCCTTCCTGGGAGCCTCCAAATCTACTCCTGGTCGTCGGTCTCCACGTAGTAGTAGGCTCCATCGGTAGGGTAGTAGTAGTCATCGGCGGGAGCAGCTGGCTCCTGGGCTCCGTCATCTGATCGCAGCAATCGGGTATGGGGGAAAAAGGGAAGCAAAGCAACCGTGAGTACTCATCCAAAGTACTCGCAAGACTTACATCAGAACTATTCTATTTATGCATTGGTTTCAAAGAAGGGGCTGTATCTGTGGACTAGACTGCAGAAATGCCAGAATAGAGAGAAGGCCGAGCCTATCGAAGACTAGCATCTTCAGCGTCTTGCAGCATTAGAAGAGTGCAGATTAGTACATTGTAAAGTAGTAAGCAAGTAGTATCCACGCCCAGAGATCCTTCCTCGACCCCTGCGAGAAAGCGATCCCGGAGCTAACATATTATTAAACATCACAAGTATCCAGTTCTAGTTGTAGTAGATCGGGATACTCTCTGAGCGTCCGTTACCGTGGACACGGCTATTCGAATAGATAACTTCCCTGCAGGGGTGCACCAATTTACCCAACACACTCGATTAACTCGGCAGCAGTGTCGGTCTCGGGGTCTACCGGAGAGAAGAGGGGGGAATAAACAATAAATAAAAGCAAACAATGCAACACAGATGCATGGCATGGCAATATGCTGTGCTAGCGGTGACCTAACGCAATACTACACGTTAGAAACAGAGCGGGAAAATATCTGGGGATATTTTCCCGGCTGTAGTCATCTGTCAGACAGATGAACCGGAGGGGAAGGTTCCATGTTTGCAGTGTTGTGGGTATGTGACAGCTGCATGGAGGGCATATTCGGATTTGTCTTGTTTTTCTGATCAACTTTCATGTAGAAAACTTTTTGATCCGAGCTACGGTTTATTTTCTATGATTTTTCAAAGTTTTAAACAATTTTTTGAAATTCCTGGAATTAATTTTAATTATTTAATTCGAATTTAAACAGTGAAAATACATTTTAAACTCAGACTGACCCAGCCACAATCAATGACATGTGGGGCCAGTCAAAGTCCAGTCAGCAGTCAACTTTGACCATTGACTGGTCAAACTGACATGTGGGGCCCTTCTATCGTAGACTAGATATTTAAACATTGGATTAAATTAACTGGTTAATCTAATTAGCTAGAGGGACCCACTGTCATTGATTGTTTAATTAACAGATTAATTAGCAGTTTAATTATTTATTAAATTTTTTTAATTAAGTGGGGGCCACCGGTCAGTGACTGGGCAAGCCCAGTCAGCAGTTGACCTAGTCAACTCGGTCAACTGGGCCCACGGGACCCAGCTGCCAGTGACCCAGGACGTGCCATGTGGGCGCCACGCCAGCGCCGGCTGCCGGAGTAGCTCCGGCGAGCCCGAAACGCGGCGGCGCGCATGGGAGAGGCTCGGGTTTCGGCTACGGTGCGCGGTTTGGCGCGTTGACCTGTGGCGGTGGTTGGCCGTGGGGTGGCCTGAATCAACGGCGGCGACCAGCGCGACGGACGCCGGCATTCCGGCGTGGTCGGCCTTGGCGCTACGGGGCACGGCAAAGCGCGTAAGAGGCGGCGTTGGGTTCGCGCGGGCGTGCTGAGCACGACGCCGTGCTCGGTTGAGCTCGACGGCGACGGCAGCGATGGTGATGAGCACGGCGGCGGAGACGGGCTACGGCATCTACGGCGAGGCGAGCTACGGCACGGAAACAGCGACGGAAACGGAGGGGAAGGGAGGCCGTGCTCACTGGGATCCTGCAGATGTGCTTAGCGGGCTCGGGGAGGGCTCGACGTCGCCAGAATCGGCGGCGAAGCATGTCGGGTTCGAGGAGGAAGAAGAGGACGTCGGGCTCTACTTGGTGGCTCCCGGCTCAAACGAGAGGCAGGGAGGACGTAGCGGTCTTTGGCGGCGTGGCTGGACTCGGAGAGACGGCGGGAGGAGCTCGATGGCCGCGAGCTTCACGGGGGTGCGGCCATGGCGGCGTTCGGGAGAGGAGGGAGAGAGTGAGGGAAAGGGGGTACTGCGGGCTAGGGTTCGCGAGGGGGAAGGGGCGCGGGTTAGTAGGCGCCCGCGGCGCTGTAGCAGCGCGCTGTCGAGCGAGGAGAGGGGGGCCCAGGCGCGGCGAGCGCGCGCGTGGCGACAGAGAGCGGGGTCAACAGGAGGAGGAAGACGAGCGGGGAAGTGGGCTGGGCCTTCCTGTTTGACTTAGGCCCAGGTACAGTAGAGTTTAGGCTTTTTCCTGTTTTTCTTTTTATAGAAAGGGGTTTTGGATTTAGATCAGCCACCAAATGACTTTTGAAAATATGCCACTTGCCACATTAAATACTTTGCAATAAACAACACTGCCACAAAAAGTTTGGAGGCAATATAAGTTCATTTGGATTTTGCATTGCATTTAAAAGAGTCAAAATGGCGCTGTTGGCCTAGTTTTCTTGATGTTAGAGTCATCTAGGGAATTTAGGTGGTGTTGTTTTCCTGAACATAAATAGTTATGGAATATTTCGAAAATTAGGAACTATTTAGTTTCCAAATTTGAACAACTTTTATTTTCACCTCATATTTGAATTTCAATTTGAGTTGGAATTTGAAATGAGATATGATTTAAAGATGATTAAGCTTTGCAAAACAAAGTGGCTTGGCTTAATCATGAGGGATTACTGTAGTGCATTACCCAGGGGTGTTACACCAAAGTCTTTGTGTGATGTGCTAGGGCTTGTCCTTTAACTCCCACTAGAGAACACGAATTTCTTCTTTTAATTTGTCATTCTCTCTTTCGAGATCCCAGATTTTGCGACGTAGTTTATCCGAACCTTCCTACACATGACGAAAAGGAGTGAATTAAACTTTAGGAACCTTCACCGTGTTATGTAAGCTGGACCTCTTGAATTCAATGTGCATATCTCCTGGTTGAGGCAATGGGGGATCCTCGTCCTCCTCGCTGGAACGACCTTGCTTCTCCCTCAAATCGGCATCTTCCTCTTCATCAGTTGTCCAACCGTAGGGGTCAGTGTCCCCATAGACTCTAGGGTTTGCAATAAGATGAGAGACATGGCTTTCCCCGTCCGGATCCTGAGATGACATGGCACTTGACCTCGAGAGTCTGACAGAAAATAGCATGAAACAAGACAGAAGGGAAACTTGCGATGCGGTGGTCAAAACACCCGTGAGTATATATAAAGAATTTTTATCTTACAAAACAAGCATCCGAGAGGAAAACGGAGTTGGAAGGGCACACGAGGGGGGGTCGCGCCCTGTTGCCTTGTGGGCGACTCGTGGGTCCCCTCGGCTGTTTCTTATTTTTGTAATTTTTCTAATATTCCAAAACGAATAGAAATAATTTTTATGGAATTTTTGGAGTCGGTTTACTGACCGTATCACATACCTACCCCTTTTCAGGGTTCTGAAGCATTCCGGTAGGACTCTTTGATGTGTTCCTCCGGTGTCATTGTCTGAATAATATTAGTTTCAACATTAATGGGAGTACCTGAGATATAGTGCTTAATTCTTTGTCCATTCACCACTCTCGGATTATTGCCTTCGGAGTTGTTTATTTTGATGGCTCCGGAGCGATAAACTTCTTCGATGATATACGGTCCTTCCCATTTAGAGAGAAGTTTTCCTGCAAAAAATCTTAAACGAGAATTATACAATAAAACATGATCACCTACTTTGAATTCCCGTTTTTGGATTCTCTTATCATGCCATCTTTTAACTTTTTCTTTAAACAACTTGACATTTTCATAAGCTTGTGTTCTCCTTTCATCTAGAGAGCTAATATCAAATAACCTCTTTTCACCGGCAAGTTTGAAATCATAGTTAAGTTCTTTAATTGCCCAATATGCTTTATGTTCTAACTCAAGAGGTAAGTGACATGCTTTTCCATAGACCATTTTATATGGAGACATACCCATAGGATTTTTATAAGCAGTTCTGTAAGCCCATAGTGCAACATCAAGTTTCTTAGACCAATTCTTTCTAGATCTATTAACAGTCTTTTGCAAAATTAATTTAATCTCTCTATGAGTTAATTCAACTTGACCACTAGACTAAGGATGATAAGGAGATGCAATTCTATGATTAACATCATATTTAGCAAGCAATTTACGGAAAGCACCATGAATAAAATGTGAACCACCATCAGTCATTACATATGTAGGGACTCCAAACCTCGGAAATATAACTTCTTTAAGCATTTTAATAGAAGTGTTATGATCAACACTACTAGTTGGAATAGCTTCTACCCACTTAGTAATGTAATCAACAGCAACTAAAATATGAGTGTATCCATTGGATTTAGGAAAAGGTCCCATATAATCAAAACCCCAAACATCGAATGGTTCAATAACAAGTGAATAATTCATAGGCATTTCCTGACGTCTACCAACATTACCAATTCTTTGACATTCATCACAAGAAAGGACAAACTTACGTGCATCTTTGAAGAGAGTAGGCCAATAAAAATCAGATTGTAATACCTTGTGTGCAGTTCTGTCTCCAACATGGTGTCCTCCGAATGCCTCGGAGTGACATTTTCGTAGGATTTGTTCCTGTTCATGCTCAGGTACACAACGTCTAATAACACCATCTACTCCTTCTTTATATAAATGTGGGTCATCCCAAAAGTAATGTCTTAAATCAAAGAAGAACTTTTTCTTTTGTTGGTATGTGAAACTAGGTGGTATATATTTAGCATACGAAGGAGTATTACGAGAAGCATTTATCACAGCTAATTGTTCATCAGGGAAATCATCATTAATAGGAAGTGTGTCATCAAGAACATTTTCCATTCTAGACAAATTATCAGCTACGGGGTTCTCAGCTCCCTTTCTATCAATAATATGCAAATCAAATTCTTGTAGCAAAAGAACCCACCTAATAAGTCTAGGTTTAGCATCTTTCTTTTCCATAAGATATTTAATAGCATCATGATCAGTGTGAATAGTAACTTTGGAATCAACAATGTAAGATCTGAATTTATCACATGTAAACACAACTGCTAAAAATTCTTTCTCAGTAGTAGCATAATTTTTTTGAGCACTGTCTAGAGTTTTACTAGCATAATGAATAACATTCAATTTCTTATCAACTCTTTGTCCTAGAATAGCACCAACAGCATAATCACTAGCATCACATATAATTTCAAAGGGTAGGTTCCAATCAGGTGGTTGAACAATAGGTGCAGAAATTAAAGCTTTCTTAAGTTTTTCAAAGGCTTCTACACAATCATCATCAAAAACAAATGGCACATCTTTTTTGCAAGAGATTAGTAAGAGGCCTAGAAATTTTAGAGAAGTGTTTTATAAACCTTCTATAGAAACCATCATGACCAAGGAAACTTCTTATACCTTTGATATCTTTAGGACATGGCATTTTCTCAATAGCATCAACTTTAGCTTTATCAACTTCAATACCTCTTTCAGAAATTTTACGCCCAAGGACTATACCTTCATTCACCATAAAGTGGCACTTCTCCCAATTCAAGACAAGATTAGTTTCTTCACATTTCTGCAAAACTCGATCAAGGTTGCTTAGGCAATCATCAAAAGAAGTTCCGTAAACGGAAAAATCATCCATGAAAACCTCAACAATCTTTTGACAAAAATCAGAGAATATAGCAGTCATACATCTTTGAAAGGTAGCAGGTGCATTACATAAACCAAAAGGCATATGATGATAAGCGTAAGTTCCAAAAGGACAAGTAAAGGTGGTTTTCTCTTGATCTTCAGGTGAAACAGGTATTTGAGAAAAACCAGAATAACCATCTAGGAAGCAAAAGTGTGTATGCTTAGATAATATTTCTAACATTTGATAAATAAAAGGCAAGGGGTAATGGTCTTTCCTAGTAGCTTTATTTAATTTTCTGAAATCAATTACCATTCTATAACCAGTTACAATTCTTTGTGGAATAAGTTCATTTTCATCATTAGGAACAACGGTAATACCTCCTTTCTTAGGGACACAATGAACAGGACTTACCCATCTACTATCAGCTATGGGATAAATTATACCTGTCTCCAGAAGCTTTAATATTTCAGTTCTTACCACATCCTTCATTTTAGGATTCAGCCTTCTTTGATGATCAACAACGGGTTTAGAATCTGGCTCCATATGAATTTTATGCTGACATAAGGTGGGACTAATGCCCTTAAGATCATCGAGAGTATATACAATAGCGGCACGGTGCTTCTTTAGAGTTTTAAGTAATCTCTTTTCTTCATGCTCTGAAAGGTTAGCACTAATAATAATAGGATATATCTTCTTTTCATCAAGGTAAGCATATTTAAGTGTATCAGGTAATTGCTTTAATTCAAACACAAGATCACCCTTCAGTGGAAGAGGATCTCCCAAGGTTTCAATATGCAAATTATGTTTAAGGATAGGTGCTTGTTTAAACAACAGCTCATCTATTTCATTTCTTTCATTCATATGCATATCATTCTCATGGCCTAGCAAATATTGTTCTAGAGGATCAGTAGGAGGCACAACAATAGAAGCAAGACCTATAATTTCATCTTTATTGGGTAATTCTTTATCATTAATTTGTCTACTGAACTTAGAGAAATTAAATTCATGAGATATATCACCAAACCTAACTCTAACCTTCTCTTTAACACAATCAATTTCAGCATTAACGGTATTCAAGAAAAGTCTACCGAATATAATGGGACAAAAATTATCTTGTTGTGAACCAAGTACTAAGAAATCAGTAGGGTATTTGATCTTACCACACAAGACTTCAACATCTTTAACAATCCCAAGTGGTGTAATAGTATCTCTGTTTGCAAGCTTAATAGTAACATCAATATCTTCAATCTCAACAGGTGCAATATCATTCATTACTTCTTGATATAAAGAAAACGGAATAGCACTCACACTAGCACCCATATCACATAATCCATGATAGCAATGATCTCCGATCTTATCAGAAACAACAGGCATGCCAACTACATGCTTGTTCTTGTCTAACATATCTCATTCATTTCTAACAGGTTTAGCAATTCTAGCAGCCTCATCGCAAAAATAAATAACATGCCCATCAATATCATCAACGAAAAGATCTTTAACCATTGCAATATTAGGTTCAACTTTAATTTGTTCAGAGGGTCTAGGTGTTCTTATATTACTTTTGTTAACCACAGTTGAAGCTTTAGCATGTTCCTTAATCCTAACAGGGAAGGGAGGTTTCTCAATATAAGCAGTAGGCACAACTGGATCAACATTATAAACAATTGTTTCTTCTTTAACACTAATAGGTTCTTCATTTAATTCGATAGGTGGATGATATTTAAACCATTTCTCTTTAGGGAGACCAATATGAGCAGCAAAAGATTCACAAAAGGTAGCTACTATCTCAGAGTCAAGTCCATATTTAGTACTAAACTTATGAAAAGCATCAGTTTCCATAAAAGATTTAACACAATCAAACTCAAGATTTATACCTGACTCTTTACCTTTGTCGATTTCCCAATCTTCAGAGTTACATTTAATTCTTTCCAAAAGATCCCATCTGAGTTCAATAGTTCTCTTCATAAAGGAACCAGCAGAAGAAGTATCGAGCATGGATTGATCATTATGAGAAAGCCGAGCATAAAAGTTTTGAATAATTATTTCTCTTGAGAGCTCATGATTGGGGCATGTGTGCAACATATACTTAAGCCTCCCCCAAGCTTGAGCGATACTTTCTCCTTCACGAGGCCAAAAATTATATATATAATTCCGATCACGATGAACCAAATGCATAGGATAAAATTTCTGGTGAAATTCTAGCTTCAACCGGTTCCAATCCCATGTTTCAGTATCATCATATAGCCTATACCATGTCAATGCCTTTCCCCCCAAAGATAAAGGGAATACTTTCTTCTTAACTCCATCTCTGGATAAACCTGCAGGCTTAAACAATCCACAAATTTCATCCACATATATCAAGTGCACATCAGGATACACCGTTCCATCTCCTGCATAAGGATTAGCTAGCAGTTTCTCTATCATACCCGAAAGAATTTCATAATAAATATTTTCAGTAGGTTCAGTAGGTTGAGGAGCAACTCTCAATGCTTCCGGTCGAGGTGAAGATACCCCTCAAAGGATTACTTTCCATAGTGACAAGTGACAGTAAATTTCAGCACGTAATATAAATGTTTCCTTACCAAATTCCACTCACCAAAGGCGCTTCACTCCCCAGCAATGGCACCAGAAAAGAGTCTTGATGACCCACAAGTATAGGGATCAATCATAGTCCTTCTGATAAGTAAGAGTGTCGAGGAGCAGAAGGAAATGACAAGCGGTTTTTAGCAAGGTATTCTCTGCAAGTACTGAAAGTAACGGTAACAGATAGTTTGGTAACAAGGTAATTCGTAACAAGTAACAAGTAGTAACGGTAACAAAGGTGCAGCAAGGTGGCCCAATCCTTTTTGTAGCAAAGGACAAGCCGAAACGAACTCTTATAATAAGCAAAACGTTCTCGAGGACACATAGGAATTTCATCTAGTCACTTTCATCATGTTTGTTTGATTTGCGTTCGCTACTTTGATAATTTGATATGTGGGTGGACCGGTGCTTGGGTGCTGTTCTTACTTGAACAAGCCTCCCACTTATGATTACCCCCTCTCGCAAGCATCTGCAACTATGAAAGAAGCATTAAGATAAATCTAACCATAGCATGAAACATATGGATCCAAATCAGCCCCTTACGGAATAGCGCATAAACTAGGGTTTAAGCTTCTGTCACTCTAGCAACCCATCATCTAATTACTAATCCAAAATGCCTTCCCTTAGGCCCAAAGATGGTGAAGTGTCATGTAGTTGACGTTCACACGACACCACTAAAGGAAGCAACAACATACATATCATCAAAATATCGAACGAATACCAAATTCAGATGATTACTTATGACAAGACTTCTCCCATGTCCTCAAGAACAAAAGTAACTACTCACAAATCATATTCATGTTCAAGATCAGAGGGGTATTGAATATCATTTAAGGATCTAAACATATAATCTTCCACCAAATAAACCAACTAGCATCAACTACAAGATGTAATCAACACTACTAGCAACCCACAGGTACCAATCTGAGGTTTTGAGACAAAGATTGAATACAAGAGATGAACTAGGGTTTGAGATGAGATGGTGCTGGTGAAGATGTTGATGAAGATTGGTCCTCCCACGATGAGAGGATCGTTGGTGATGTCGATGGCTTCGATTTCCCCCTCCCGAAGGGAAGTATCCCCGGCGGAATGGCTCCGCCGGAGAGCAAAATAGCTCCTGCCCAAGTTCTGCCTCGAGACGGTGGCGCTTCGTCCCGAAAGTCTTCTCTATAATTTTTTTAGGGCAAAAGACCTTATATAGCAGAAGGAGGGGGCCAGAGGCCAGCCAGGGGGCCCACAAGGCATCAGGGCGCGCCCAGGGGGGCGCCCTGTTGCCTTGTGGGCAACTGGTGGGTCCCCTTCAGTATCTCTTTTCTCTAGTATTTTTTATATATTCAATAAAAAATCTCCGTGAAATTTCACGTCAATTGGAGCTCTATAGGATAGGTATCTCTGATGTAGCTATTTCAGGTCCAGAATTCCAGCTGCTGGTATTCTCCCTCTTCATATAAATCTTGCAAATTAAGAGAGAAAAGGCATAAGAGTTGCATTATAAAGTGAAATAATGATCAATTACATTATAAATAACAGTAGGAAATCATGATGCAAATTGGACGTATCATATACCGACTCCTGCCTGCATCTACTACTATTACTCCACCAATCGACCGCTATCCAGCATGCATCTATGGTATTAAGTTCATGACAAACAAAGTAACGCTTTAAGCAAGATGACATGATGTAGACAAAGTAAACTCAATCAATATGAATAAACCCCATCATTTTATTCTTAGTAGCAACAATACTATACGTATCCCGTCCCCTTCTGTCACTGGGTGGAGACACCGCAAGATTGAACCTAGTACAAAGCACCTCTCCCGCTGAAGATAAATCAATCTAGTTGGCCAAACCAAACGGATAGATCGGAGAGAAAAACAAATCTATAATAATCATGCATAATAAAGTTTAGAAAAGACTCAATTACTTTCAATGAATAATCTGATCATAAACCCACAATTCATCGGATCCCAACAAACACACCGCAAAAGAAGATTACATCGAATAGAACTCCAAGAAGATCGAGGAGAACATTGTATTGAAGATCAAAGAGAGAGAAGAAGCCATCTAGCTACTAGCTATGGACCCGTAGGTCTGTGGTGAACTACTCACACATCATTGGTAGGGTAGCAAGGTTGATGTAGAAGCCCTCCGTGATCGATTCCTCCTCCGGCAGATTACTGGAAAAGGCCTCCAGATGGGATCGCGGAAGAACAGAAGCTTGCGATGGCGGAAAAGTTATATCGTCTTGCTTTCTGTTAGTTTGGTAATATATGTGAATTTATAGGCTTGGAATTAGGTCAAACGGAGCTGCATGGGGCCCACAAGCTCACGGGGCGCACCTACCCCCTGGGCGCGCACCTCGAGCTTGTGGCTCTCGTATCTCGTCTGGTCTCCTCCCGAAGCTTCTAGGGTCCCTTCTGGTCTAGAAAAAATTAATCTAATTATTTTTTTCTGTTTGGACTTCGTTTGGTATTGATTTTCTGAAAAGCCAAAAACAAGCAAAAAACAAGAACTGGCACTGGGCACTGGGTTAATAGGTTAGTCACAAAAAATGATATAAAATAGCATAAAAATGCATGCAAAGCATCCAAGATTGATAATATAATAGCATGAAACAACCAAAAATTATAGATACGTTGGAGACGTATCAGCATCCCCAAGCTTAATTCCTGCTCGTCCTCGAGTAGGTAAATGATAAAAACAGAATTTTTAATGTTGAATGCTACCTAACATGTGTATCATGTAATCTCTTTACGGTATAAATATTGAGAAACGATGAAGTAACAACATCAACATAATAATATCCATGAATATAAGAAGCATAATCATTAAACTTTCAAAAAATACGATCCTTAATGAATGTTATCCCCACTCATTTTATCATGTTAGCATGGATGACTCCGTCTTCACCGCATAAATATAAATCATGAGCACCCCGGTGTTAAACCAGACAATTGGATCGTACTTCTAATGCGCTTCAGCATTTTCAACTTCACGCAATACATGAGCGTGAGCCATGGATAAAGCACTAGGTGGAATAGAATGCGGTGGTAGAGATCAATAAGGGAAGTCAAAAAGGAAGAAAGTCTCGCATCAACTTGGCAGATCAATGGACTATGGAGATGTCCATCAATCGATATCAATGCGAGAAGTAGGGTTTGCCATGCAACGGATGCACTAAGAGCTATAAGTGTATGAAAGCTCAACTGAAACTAAGTGGGTGTGCATCCAACTTACTTGCTCATGAAGACCTCAGGCATTTGAGGAAGCCCGTCATCGGAATATACAAGCCAAGTTCTATAACGAAAAATTACCACTAGTGTATGAAAGTGACAACATAGGAGACTCTCTATATGAAGAACATGGTGCTACTCTGGAGCACAAGTGTGGAAAAAAGGATAGTAACATTGCCTCTTCTCTCTTTATCTCTCATTTTTCTTTTCTTTTTTCTTTCTTTTTTCATTTTTCTTTTGTTGGGCTCTTTTTGGCCTTTTTTTCGTCCGGAGTCTCATCCCGACTTGTGGGGGAATCATAGTCTCCATCATCCTTTCCTCACTGGGACAATGCCCTAATAATGATGATCATCACACTTTTATTTACGTACAACTCGATAAAACAATATGACTCTATATGAATGCCTCTGGCAGTGTACCAGGATGTGCAATGATCTAGCGTAACATGTATGATAATGATGAACGATGGCTGTGCCACAAATACCATGTCAGCTCTATATGATCATGCAAAGCAATATGATGATGAACACACAAGTCATGTGACGGAACGGTGGATGTTGCATGGCAATATATCTCGGAATGGCTACGGAAATGCCATAATAGGTAGGTATGGTGGCTGTTTTGAGGAAGATATAAGGAGGCTTATGTGTGATAGAGCGTATCATATCACGGGATTTGGATGCACCGGCGAAGTTTGCACCAACTCTCGAGGTGAGATCGGGCAATGCACGGTACCAGAGAGGCTAGCAAATTGCGGAAGGATAGGAGTGCGTATAATCCATGGACTCACATTAAACATAAATAAATCACATACTTATTGCAAAGCCTATTAGCCCTCGAAGCAAAGTATTACTCGTATGCCCCTAGGGAGGAGGTTGGTAGGAGTTAACCATCGCGCACCCCCGATTATAACAGCACATAAGGATTTCATTTCAGACATAAAAATGCTCAAACCTCCCCACCATGCCATGACCAACACTTACATGAGAAGTTAATAACAAGCTTTAATACCAATATTTCTACTAACCAATGACCATGAACCAATATCCTTTCATATTACGACATCAATATCATTGAACCATACGTTTCATATTTAGTGATCTACATGAAAGTTTTTATTATATCCCCCTTGAATACCTATCCTTTCTGGACTAGTCTTATAACACGTGAAAATTGCCATTACTATTTATTAGACGCTCAAAAAGATTTAAGTAAAGCATGAGAGTGCAATTATTTCTACAAAATATAACCACCGCCGTGCTCTCAAAGATATAAGTGAAGCACTAGAGCAACTGCCTAGCTCAAAAGTTATAAATGAAGCTCATAGAGTATTCTAACAAATCACGATAAATGTGTGTCCCTCTCAAAAGGTGTGTCCAGCAAACAATGATTGTGGAAAACTAAAAAGCAAACAAAGAAAATAAAACTATGTCACAAGACGCTCCAAGTAAAACTCATATCATGTGATGAATAAAAATATAGCTCCAAGTAAGATACCGATAGATTGTAGACGAAAGAGGGGATGCCATCTGGGGCATCCCCAAGATTAGACGCTTGGGTATTCCTTGAATATTACCTTGGGTTGCCTTGGACATCCCCAAGCTTAGGGTCTTGGCGCTCCTTATTCCTTCATCCATCGTAATCTCACCCAAAACTTGAAAACTTCAGCACACAAAACTCAACAGATTCTTTGTGAGATCCGTTAGTATAATAAATCAATCATCCACTTTAGGTACTGTTATAAACTCATTCATAATTGTTCTTGCATAATACCTACTGCATTCTAACTCTTTCATGATTTATACCCCCCGATATAATCCATAGTTTCATTAAAACAAGCACACTATGCAATAAAAACAGAATCTGTCTAAAACAGAACAGTACGTAATGATAGAATTTTATCCATACTTCTGTATGTCAAAAAATTCTGAAAAATTAGAAAAACGTACAAACTTTGTATCCCAATACTGTGTATAAATTTCAGATTTTTCTGATATTCCAGCAATAAACTAAAAATCAACTACTGGGCGCAAAACTCTCTGTTTTCAAATAGCATCAATTATACTATCATCCAAATCATCCCAAAGGCATTACTTGGCACAAACACTAATTAAAAGATAAAAACACAATCATAACAGTAGCAAAAATTGTGTGACTCAAAAAATAAAAATTGCAATAAAGGTAAATATTGGGTTGCCTCCCAACAAGCACTATTGTTTTACGCCCCTAGCTAGGCATAATGCATAATTTCAAGTATTATCATCCTTTATTAATTCTATAGGTGGCCCTCATAATGGATTCATATGGTGGTTTAATTATCTTCCTAGGGAAGTGTTCCATCCCTTTATTTAATGGAAATCAAAATCTTATATTTCCTTCTTTCATATCAATAATAACACCTATGGTTCGTAGGAAAGACCTACCAAGTATTATAGGAGAAAACGGATTACATTCAATATCAAGCAAAATGAAATCCACGGGCACATAATTTCTATTAGCAAGAATGAGCACATCATTTACTCTTCCCAATGGTTTCTTAATAGTTGAATCCGCTAAGTGCAAATTAAGGGAACAAACATCCATATCGGTGAGACCTAATACGTCACATAAAGATTTTGGTATAGTAGAGACGCTAGCACCTAGATCACACAAAGCATTACATTCATAATCTTTAATCTTAACTTTAATAGTAGGTTCCCATTCATCATGCAATTTCCTAGGTATAGAAACTTCCAATTCAAGTTCTTCTTCATGAGCTTTTATCATAGTTTCTACAATATGTTTAGTAAAAGCTTTATTTTGTTCGTAAGCATTGGGTGAATTTATCATGGATTGCAACAAGGAAATACATTCAATCAAAGAATAATTATCATAATTAAATTCCTTGTAATCCAAAGTAGTGGGAACATCACTATTTAAAGTCTTGACCTCTCCAAACCCACTTTTATCATTTTTATCGTTAAGATCATCACCCTCCGAACAATTGGGATGCCTTCTAGCTAAAGTTGAATCATCTCCAGTCCCCTTTTCATCAAGTTTTATATTAAAAAAAAAGTTTCAATGGGTGTCACACCAATCTTTTTAATATCTTCATCGTGATTACGATAAAAACCGGGCGAATATCCTTTTCTAGGAATTCTCGCTTAGCTCTCAACCTAGCGGTTCTCTCTTTACTTTCATTAACGGAGACTTGGATAGATTTAATAGACTCATTAATATCATGCTTATGTGGCAAAGTTTTAATTTTAAGAGTTTCTACATTATGAGCAATCCTATCCATGTTTGTAGCCACATCATCAATTTTATGTAGTTTTTCTTCTACCATAGCATTAAAAATCTTTTGAGAACTAATAAATTCTTTAATGTTGTTATCAAGATCAGTAGGTATCCTATTATTATTATTATAAGAATCACCATAGGAATTACCATAATTATTAGAGGAATTTCTGGGATTCGGTCTAGGATTAAAATTCCCTCTATAAGCATTGTTGTTGAAATTATTTCAAGCAACAAAATTCACATCAAGAGCATCATTATTTTGCTCAATAAAAGTAGATAGTGGCACATCATTAGGATCAGCTTGAGCACTTTTGCTAGCAAACATACTCGTAAGAGCATCCATTTTATCACTCAAAGTAACAATTTCTTCGACAGAGTTTACCTTCTTACCAGTTGGAGCTCGTTCGGTGTGCCATTGAGAATAATTTGTCATCATATTATCAAGAAGCTTTGTAGCCTCTCCCAATGTAATTCCCATAAAGGTACCACCTGCAGCAGAGTCTAGAAGATTTCTAGAAACAAAGTTTAGTCCCGCATAATTTTTTTGTATAATCATCCATAAGCTTAAACCATGAGTGGGACAATTTCTTATCATTAATTTCATTCTCTCCCAAGATTGTGCAACATGTTCTTGCTCAAGTTGCTTAAAATTCATTATCTGATTTCTTAGAGAAATAATCTTAGCGGGAGGAAAATACTTGGCAATAAAAGCATCCATACACTTATCCCAAGAATCAATACTATTGCGAGGCAAGGATGAAAACCAAGTTTTAGCACGATCTCTTAGCGAGAAAGGAAATAATTTCAACTTAATAATATCATTATCCATATCTTTTTTCTTTTGCATATCACATAATTCAACGAAAGTATTAAGATGGGATGCAGCATCTTCATTAGGATTTCCAGAAAATTGTTCTTTCATAACAAGATTTAGCAAAGCAGCATTAATATCATATTACTCCGCACTAGTGGCGGGAGGAGCAATTGGAGTACTAATAAAATCATTATTATTAGTATTTGAAAAGTCACACAACTTGGTGTTTTTTTGAGACATAGCGACAAAGCAAGCAAACTAGCAAACAAAAATATTTTTGTGTTTTTCGATTTTTAGAGAAGTGGGGGAGATGAAAAATAGAGGCAAATAAAAAGTAGAGCAAGTAGATGATAGTTTCAGTGAAGGTACTTGATAGGTTTTGATGATGTCTCCCTGGCAACGTCGCCAGAAATTCTTTCTGCTACTTGTGAGCTGCGTTGGGATTTTCCCCGACGAGGAAGGGTGAAGCAGTACAGTAGAGATAAGTATTTCCCTCAGTGAGAACCAAGGTTTATCGAACCAATAGGAGAATCACGCAAAGCCTCATGAATAGCACCTGCACACACAAAAGCAAATACTTGCACCCAACGCGGGGAAGAGGGTTGTCAATCCCCTTGAACTCATTACTTGCAAGGATTAAATCTTATATAGGCAAATATATAAATTGCAAAACAAAAGAAAAGTAAATAAATTGTAGCAAAGGATTTTTAGATTTTTTTAATATGTTTAAAGTAGACCCGGGGGCCATAGTTTTCACTAGAGGCTTCTCTCTCGAACACATAGCATACGGTGGTAAACAAATTACTGTTGGGCAATTGATAGAAAATTGCATAGTTATGACGTATTCATGGCAATGATCACATATATAGGCATCACGTCCGTGACAAGTAGACCGACTCCTGCCTGCATCTACTACTATTACTCCACCAATCGCCCGCTATCCAGCATGCATCTATGGTATTAAGTTCATGACAAACAGAGTAACGCTTTAAGCAAGATGACATGATGTAGACAAAGTAAACTCAATCAATATGAATAAACCCCATCGTTTTATCCTTAGTAGCAACAATACTATACGTACCCCGTCCCCTTCTGTCACTGGGTGGAGACACCGCAAGATTGAACCTAGTACAAAGCACCTCTCCCGCTGAAGATAAATCAATCTAGTTGGCCAAACCAAACGGATAGATCAGAAAGAAAAACAAAGCTATAATAATCATGCATAATAAAGTTTAGAAAAGACTCAATTACTTTCAATGAATAATCTGATCATAAACCCACAATTCATCGGATCCCAACAAACACACCACAAAAAAAGATTACATCGAATAGAACTCCAAGAAGATCGAGGAGAACATTGTATTGAAGATCAAAGAGAGAGAAGAAGCCATCTAGCTACTAGCTATGGACCCGTAGGTCTATGGTGAACTACTCACACATCATCAGTAGGGCAGCAAGGTTGATGTAGAAGCCCTCCGTGATCGATTCCCCCTCCGGCAGATTACCGGAAAAAACCTCCAGATGGGATCGCGAAAGAACAGAAGATTGCGGCGGCGGAAAAAGTTATATCGTCTTGATTTCTGTTGGTTTGGGAATATATGTGAATTTATAGGCTTGGAATTAGGTCAAACGGAGCTGCGTGGGGCCCACATGCTAAGGGGCGTGCCTACCCCCTGGGCGCGCCCCTCGAGCTTGTGGCTCTCTCGTGTCTCGTCTGGTCTCCTCCCGAAGCTTCTAGGGTCCCTTCTGGTCCAGAAAAAGTTAATCTAAAGATTGTTTTCCGTTTGGACTTCGTTTGATATTGATTTTCTGAAAAGCCAAAAACAAGCAAAAAACAGGAACTGACACTGAGCACTGTGTTAATAGGTTAGTCCCAATTTTTTTTATAAAATAGCATAAAAATGCATATAAAGCATCCAAGATTAATAATATAATAGCATGAAACAATAAAAAAAATTATAGATACGTTGGAGACGTATCAGTGGCCCGCCGAGCCCGCCGGATACGAGCGAGGCAGCTTGCTGCTCCACCTCGCTCACCTAGCCCGACGGAGCCAGTTGCCGCCCCAAGCCGGCGCGTGGTTCAGCAACCCACCGCTCCAGGGCAACTCGATGAGGAGTGGCGAGTTGTTCCACGCCGGCACGACAGGGAGCACGGCGGCACGGCCGTCGTCGCTGCCGTCGACGACACCGCGTCGTACCCCGCCTCCCGTGCCTGCGTCCGCGCCTCCCGTGCCTGCGGCCGCGCCATGCAGGCAGAGACAGAAGCCGGGTGCGCGGAGAGCGACGAGTCGGTGGCCAGCGCCTCCGCGTCCGCCGCCATCGTCGAGGAGAAGTAGAACACGGGAGGCCGCCGCCCATGAAGGCTGCCGAGGCGACGCCTGCGTACACAGCCGGTGTTTTGCCCGGTTCTTCTTTTGCGAGGACCTTCGTCGACCCCGCATGGGCTCCACGGAAGCGGAGGCGCCCCCTTCCCCTCCAGCTGAAGCATCAGCCGAGGGTTTCACTCCGATGAGCGGTGGGGAAGCGAGCCGCCCTTTGCGTTGAAGCATATACCTCCGGGGCTCCTGGCAGTCCGGTGATCGGGCTGCCGGACATGAGGAAAAAAAGGGATCCGCGGGCGACCATTTAGATTAGGTATTAATTATACCTTCAGAGCCGGACTAGCACCGCTTAGTTGATGTAAATGTAATGAAATCCGTCGTTTTATATGAAAATACGACATTTTTATATGAAATTCGTCATGTTTATATGAAATCCGGCCGTGTTTGCACGAATTCCGTCCGGTTGGTTCGAGTTGTTGTCAAAATGTATGCGGCTACAGTCCGCGGACGGATGCGGGAGGATTTTTGCGGGTTGCCGTTGGAGATGCCCTTACAAAGTATTTACTGAGAACATCCTATTGCCTCAAGCTGTCTGACAAACGCAAGGGCCGCAAACATGAGCCGACACATGTGCTGATTTTTCTGTTGGCAGTTAATACGTCTCCAACGTATCTATAATTTGAAGTATTCATGCCATATTTACATCATTTATTTATGTTTTTGGCACAGTATTTATTTGGACTAACCTATTAATCCAGTGCCAGAGGCTAGTCCTGTTTTCTATTATTTTTGAGTTTTTAGGTCAAAAACTCACAGAGCCGTATGGCGGTTCCCTAAATTGGCTGGAGCCCTTCTTTCTCCGCAAGAAAGCTAATTTTAGGGGGCAAATCGTGTAAAAACTTTGGCCCGATCAGAGTTACGGATCTCCGTATATTTAAGAAATTGTGCTCGGCCACAGAAACAATTCCGAAACAGAGAGACAGAGAGAAGAGTTCCATAGGGGGCTCAACCTTTCCCATCTAGGGGGAGGCCATGGAGGAAGAAGCCAGAGGGGGAACCTCTCTTCCCTTCTCTCCCGATGGCGTCGGAGTGCCGCCGGGGGAACCATCATCGCGGCGATCGTCTTCATAAACGTCGCCGTCTTCACCAACATCTTCATCACCTTCCTCACATCTTTTCAGCGGTTCACTCTCCCGCAACCCGCTGTAATCCCCTACTTGAACATGGTGTTTTGATTCTATGATTTATAATCCAGTGATTTATGTCATCGCTATTGTGTCTAAGTAGATTATTGTTGTCCTATGGGCTAATTGGTGAATTGCTATGATTGGTTTGAGTTGCTTGTGATTATGTTACTGTCCGTTGCTGGCCATCATATGAGCGTGCACGTGGATCACACCATAGGGTTAGTTGTATGTTGATAGGACTATGCATATGGGGGCAGGAGTGACTGAAACCTCGCCGGACCTTGGAAATTGATACATACGGGATTGAAGGGGGACCAATATATCTTAATGCTATGCTTGATATTAACCTTAATGAACTTGTTAGTAGCTGTGGATGCTTGCTAATAGTTCCAATCATAAGTGCATAAAATTTCAAGTAAGGGATGGATGGCATGCTAGCATTGGCCTCTCCCACATATAAACTTGCAATGATGATCGGTTTAGTAACTTAGCTGATTGCCTAGGGACAATTCCGCAGACCATACCATCACTATTCCACATGCGCTATTTGTATTATATTGTATCTTTACTTAGGCAGCACCTAATCTTTATGTTTACGTTCTTCGTTATCTTGCAAAGTTACCTCTTTATACCCGCATCGTAGTTTTATTTCTTGTTTCTAAATAAAGCAAATGCTCGGTGTACGTAGGGTCGTATCAGTGGCAGATAGGACCTGAGAGAATATTGATCTTACCTTTAGCTCCTTGTGGGTTCGACACTCCATACTTACCACCTACGGGATTTGGGGTGGATCCAGCATGTCGAATTCGATGCGATGACACGTCGGGCTGGCTACGACAACAAGGACAAAGGAGGAGGTCGACAGCACAGACGTGGAACAGGGATGGAGGAAGGCGATGACGCAGACGCGGGAAAGGGAGGGAAATTCGGGGAAGAGGACAATTAGTTTTGAAGGATTTGGGGGTGGATCCAGCGTGTCGAATTGACGCGATGATGCGTCCGGCGGTCCCAAATCCGTCCCACATACGGGATGGGTCTGAGGGGTGCCAGACATGATGGACATATGGGCTAGGTACGTGGGGGCCTGGTTGGGTGACAATTTTTCATTGAGACACTGTCTGGGGTATCCACCCGAACAGATAGGTGGAGGAGGGGAGGGGTAGGTTTGGAGGGTCAAGTTGGTGACCCTCTTAGATATGGACAAAACTTAGGAAAGTTGCAAATATGGCAACAACCAGCTGTAGATAACTCAATGTAATAGGCAGGTGGTCAGGATTGTTGATGCATGTGGAGCGTAGTTCAAATTTGCATTTCTAGGTGATACAAAGATTGCCGAGCAGTGGCGGAGCCTCTTGGAGGCCAGACGGGGTCATGACCTCCCCTTTCAAAAGTGCAACTGAAAAATTACTAGGTATACTAATCATTTTGCCGAGCTCATCGAAAAGATAACTAGTAGCAAAAAAGAGAGAAAGACAGGGATGTAGGCAGCAACGCATAGCAACATGATAGAGGGAGATAGGAGCAACACATGGCGAGGCAAAAGCTGCACCAAGCCGGAGGGCCAACAACGCACATCGTCCTTAGCCGCCCTTGAGGCTGTGGGCAATGGCTATGGACCGGTACCTCAGCGAGCTCATGCCCCCATGGCCTCCTCAAAGGCGACATATTCATGCGGTCACACTCCTGCTCCTCCACCCCATAGACCAGACCTCGTCTCACGAACCTCACATGGTGGAAGCAAGGAAGGGGCGACAACACCATTGCCAGAGAAACCGTGCCCTGCTCACCTACCATCTCCCTTCAGCTACACCTCTCAACTTCCATCACCCCACGCCACCCAGCGGCTCCCTATCAGCTGGCTCCCATGGCAGTGCTGTGCAGAATATAGAGAAGGCGAATGAGCCATTTTTTCATCGCTGCAATTCTTCTGATCCGACAAGCCCTGATGAACGGCACCTCCGTCGATTTCAATCATACTGCTCATACCGTTTTTTTAAAACAAGAACAGCCACCTCCTGGTGCTCTCGTGCTGGTGAAAATGGCAATTTATTATGTTGTGAGTTGCGTATGATACATATTTCACTTTTAGTTTGAAATTGGCCCCTCTTTGGTTGCTTGTCACGCTCCGCCACTGCTGCTGAGTAGCTGAGTGTGTATATTGGTGCACCTCCAAATTTTCGAGAAGTCGAGAATCGGTCCGTCAAGAATCACCCCGCTCTCCAACTTGGATTTTCAGCTCAGGAATCATGCATGCACGCCCAAATTAGCTCAGTGGGGCACGCACATATTCACTCACCCTCCTTTTCGAACGAATTAACCTTTTCTTTATACTCAAAAGAAAACCATTTTTTCCTTTTGTGAGGGCCATGACCATACGTCCATGCCCGTCCAAGTCACAGACCAACCACGCTGTCCTCGGTCGAACCGACAAGCGATCGACACACCGGGAACCGGCATGACACGAAATCGCCCAGAAAATATTAGCGCACGCGGACGGAACCTCACGCCGCCGGTCTCCGCAACACCACGTACGTATCGCATCTACTTCCACTCTGCGTCCATCACCGCATTGGATCGGTCCAGCCCACACCACCTGCGTCTGCCGACGCCCACCACCCACCGCCCCGCAACCCGCACGCACGCACAAAATACCCCGAAATCTGGACGCGAGCCGTAGCCGTAGTACTACGTACTATCGCGGCGCCACAAAGCGCACGCATGTTCACACCGTACCAGGCCGGCCATGGCCCCGCACGCCGGTGACGTGCTGCCGCCGATGATTCCTCCCCTCCGCTCCCGGTACAACTTCGCCAGGACTCCACGGCACCACGCGGGCTCCATCTGATTCGGGCTTGGACGAGCGGATCGGGCCGGTGGCGCGTAGCACGGCAGGGGCAATGGCACACGTGCGGAGCCGCACGGGCGGACTTGGCTGTGAAAGAGGCTGAGATCCGGACGGAGCGTGAAAGTTTGACCGTGCTGTGCTACCGACGCCGACGTGGACGCCGAGACGCTTGACCGCGCCGCGCGCTGGTGACGCAGTGACGGACGGGACGCCTGCGCGGCCACGACCGCTTGTGCTTTGCTTTGCTGCTCGACCGGGCGCCGCTCGTGGTGTGACGGGTCAGCGTCATACATGCTCCTCGCCAGCATGCAGGCAGTGATGTGGGCTCAGCGGCTCGGGAGGTGTCGTGAGAGATCCTCCAACTAGGTGGGCCGCGGCGCCGCCCGTTTTAAAACTGGGTGGCTTGTTTTGTTGACGGAGGATCCGTCTTATCGATCCTTTTGGATGGGCTAGCGGTGTGCAAGAAACCTTTCGACGACACCTTTAAAAGTTGCACATTTCTCAAAAAAAAAAAAAACCTTTAAAAGTTGCACTGCCTACGCGTTCCCCGTTCTCTTCCCCACCGGCTGCATGTATAAGCTTTGTTCGGTTCTAACGTAGTACGACTGGATTCACCATACCACAGACTATTTTTTTCTCCATGAAAGAGCTGTCCATACTCCATAATCCATAGCTAGAGAGAGAGAGAGAGAGAGAGAGAGAGAGAGAGAGAGAGAGAGAGAGAGAGAGAGAGAGGCTATATAGTTTTTATTTTATTTTATTTTTTTGCAGGGAAAAGGCTATATAGTTTGGCAGTTGCACAGCACAAGCGTTAATTTGAATGTCATATGTACGTACGTTCATACGCTCCAACTGCACAGCGCTATACACGTATGCATGCGACCATTCATTCAGAATGGCACCCGAATATATGCACGTGGAATTATATAGTGAGAGCCTTGTACTAGTGCGTAAAGCCACACATTGTGTCAAAATTCTTGGCTGCAGAAGCTAGCACCAGCTAGACCGTAGAGGACTGCAAGTATATATCTGCCCTTTTTAGCCGCAAAAGAATTTAAAAAAAATAAATCTGCCCTTCCACGCAAAAAAGAGAGAAAAACAAAGTACATGTCTGTCCAAACGCGGGATTTAAGCACACTAAATCACATCCAGTTCGAATCAAGTATCTCGATCATTCAGCAGTAACCTGCAGCAATATGCCCCTAAAAAACAAAATCTGCAGTTCATTTTATATGCCCACAGTTTGTTCTGACCGATACACCCAGATGGATAAATGCAAACAGAATCTTAAACAAGGTGGTATCACTATAGACACATTAGGAATTGACTGATTCTACACATCACGAGAATACGTAGTACTAGCTAGATCGCCTTGCCCCCGCACCCACTGAAAATTATATATTCCATTCAACAAAAGTCGTATCTTGCGCCTATCATCCTTGCACGCTTTTGCAATTAAAAATGAATATCAAGAGGCCGAGGGGAAGGCGAGACTAGGTGGAAGCTCAAACCCTCCTCCTCACTTCCACGCCTCTCCTCTCTTTACACACTTAGCTACCTCTTCCCACTCCCTCATCATGTCTTCTGGTGGTGGCGGGGGAGGGGATCAGGGCCGTCATGGCCTCTACCACCAGCATGGTCACGGCCAACTCACCCGCTACGACGGCGCCGGCGGCTACGAGCTCAGCAACGACGACATGGAGAGCTTCTTCTTCAGCCAGCCTGAGGGCGTCGGCGGTGGTGTGCGCGCCGACGAGATCGCGCCGTACTCGAGCATCACGAACTACCTGCAGGGGTTCTTGTTGGACCCCGCCGGGCTAGCTCGGCATCTCGACGTGCCGGCCAAGCACGAGCTGTCGGTCGACGTTAGGAGCCATGAGCAAGAGAGCCAGGGCACCGGCAGCGCTGCTGGAGAAAGCGCGGCGCTGCTAACACCCAACTCATCCGTATCTTTCTCGTCCGGAGGCGGGGACGGCGAGGGAAAGTCTCGCCGGAGCAAGAAGAGCCGGGCGCAGGAGGCGGATGACCAGGAGAATGGGAAGGGCCAGGAGGATGGGGAAAGTTCCAAGAAAGCGTAGGTTTTCGCCAATTTGATGCTGATCTGCTGTGTGAATCGCCTTGATTTCTTGCTTCACCGATTCCTTTTGTCGTGAGCTTATGCGATGTGTTCATACAGTGATAGATCTGGTCCTACTATTGCTTAATTACTTGAATTTTCTTTCGTTCTGCCCCATTGTGTGTGTGCCTTGTCCATTACGTGATGTGAAGACTAGGGTTTGCTACGATTTGCTTCATTAGGGTTCTTATAGTTCATCATGAATTAGATCCGGTTAGCCCCCATGCTGACGCACACTTTTGTCGTCTTATATGCTTCTTATTGCTTTGGTCCAAGATAACTTTATAGATCGTGTGGTATTCAATTTAAAAGACAATCGACGTAGTACACTCTAGAAGAGATCTTCCTTAGAATTAATCAATTGCTGCGCGTGCGTGCCGTAGCTTCAAACTTTGACCAAGTAGATAGCTTCGTCTTTGAAGACCCAAAAATTAAAGATCTCTCCCCCTTTTAGAAAAGATCCAAAAATGTAATATAATCTCCAAAAGCATCAAGGTCATTAGTATAAATTTCCTAAATTTTGCATTACATCAGGCTGATCTTGTCATGACATGTGATCTGTAGGTATATATATCTAGCTAGCTAACTTATTACACTCCCTCTCTGTTTATACTATAGATCTACAAGTACAACACTGATCACTCTCGGCAAAATTATATAGACATGGGCTGCACCGTTCCATGAAATATCTACGCGACATAGCTAACATAGTTAGCTATATATAGTACTTCCGGAAAATCACGATAGATTGATTGACCTAGCTAAGCTAGGCACTGCTGGATCAGTGCCTGTTCTGTTCCTAGCTAGTAACTCCTTATTTATTTTTGTTTTGCGATGAACCTAAGTGATTAATTACTTTGCCGCTGCAGGAATAACAAACCCAAAAAGAAAGCCGAGAAGAGGCCGCGGCTGCCCCGCGTCTCCTTCCTCACCAAGAGCGAGGTCGATCACCTCGAGGACGGCTACCGCTGGCGCAAATACGGCCAGAAGGCCGTCAAGAACAGCCCTTACCCAAGGTTCGTATACATATAATACGCTTGAGTTGCATGCATGAGAAATTCAGTGTGAACCGTGATAACGTAATGTAAATCGCAACGTACGCAGGAGCTACTACCGGTGCACGACGCCCAAGTGCGGGGTGAAGAAGCGGGTGGAGCGGTCGTACCAGGACCCGTCGACGGTGATCACCACGTACGAAGGGCAGCACACGCACCACAGCCCCGCCAGCCTCCGGGGAAGCGCCGCGCACCTCTTCATCCCCCCCGGCCTCCACGGGCTTCCGCCGCCGCACCTCATGCCGCCGGGGGCGTTCCACTCGGAGCTGATGAGCATGATGAGCATGCCGTACCCCAGCCCTAACATGCACCTGCCGAGTGCACCACCGCCTCCCCATCATCATCCAATGGCGGGAACTCCTCTTCAGCAGCACCATTTTACTGACTACGCGCTATTGCAAGACCTCTTCCCTTCCACAATGCCCAACAACCCATGACTAATTAACTCCTTCAGACACACTTAATTAATTAGCTAGCTAGCCTAGTAGATATGCATATATGATGCTTTCCAAATGCTGGACTTGCGCCAGATGTGATCGCCAGGGTACCCTTGAGCTTGGTCTATGCATGGTGCGGTCCTGTTATCCTAATTATTAATTCGATGCAAGCTTTTCATCTTGAACTTGTGCCTACATTGCTTTAATCCTCTTCCATTTGTCTTCCACGGGCAAATTGGAGGAGTTCATGAAGCTGGTCTAATAACTAGAACAGTTGCAACTTATTGATTTATATAGCTCGTACTGTGGACTTCTTGTACATGTACTACTAGTGCATATGTGTACCTCATTGACTCCTTCGATGAGAGGAATATTTCATTTCACTTTCGTTGCTGTGAGGAATTATTTACACAAGCTGCCATCTCAACTCGGGAGATATCTTCAACCGGTTTGGATGGCGGTCATGTAATAATAGGATAGGTGTTTAGTCATCTGTTTCTATTTTCGCCGGTTGTGGCTTTCCTTCTTATTTTTATTTTTATTTTATCCTCAGCTTTGAGAGAGCTTGCTTTGATATTGAAACTTTGTTGGACACTTATTTTTAATAAATGGCCGCATGCATCTTTCTGATGCAGAGGCCGGGGGCTTTCCTCCTTTTCGAAAAAAAAGCTGCCATCTCAACTTCTGCTTGTTCGTGGAACGCTTATATATTTATTTAAGGGCACTTCCTTGATGGCCGGTGGCAGTTTCTTTAATTTTGTGCATGTGCAAAGCATAGTCGATAATCATGGCGCAAAAGAGAATTTTGATTTCTTTGGACGTTCATGCACTGGGCGGTTTCTTGTGGGAGTAGGCATAGGATGTGTCGCCTCATTGTGATTTGCTCGTTTGTTTGGTAGAAGGAATTTATAACTGAGACAAGAATATATTGATTCATAGGTGTGTCCTATCTCAGTTCTACCTACTACTATTTGTCTCACTCAATATGCTCACGAGGCTGCTGCTTTGATCCATGAAATATATTTGTGTAGTGTTTTCACTTCCTTATACTTATTTGTATTTGAATTAACCATATTATATCAAGCAGATGCCTCACGCTATTTATATTAATACTACAGACGAACTGAGATCTACGGTGTGGTATGGTGAATTATACTTCTGTCACAGTTTCAGATGTTCAGTGATAATAAGCTTGCAGAATTGTAAATGCACTAGCCAATTTTAGTTAGTTGCCCTTATGGTCTCCAGTCTATAAGGTTGCATTTGGCATATATTGCGGTGAATAATCTTCGTTTGGTTGAACTGCTTTTCCTTGTGGTTACATGTTTCTGATATAATTTGCAGAAAAGAGCTTAAATAGATAGTAAAGTTATCCATCGCTATGTAAGTGTAGTGGTTAATCTAAAAATATGAGAAATTTATCCATCTCTATGGTAAGTCTAATTTTTGAGTTTTAGTTTTATCGGAGATTATTAGATTATTATGTGAATTGCCAAACAAGATGTTAGTATCACACCATATGCGTGCATGTATATCCTCCTTGTCTCGTTTTCTTATATTTTACCATTTTGGTGTGAGTAATTTTTCTCGATCTCGGTGGTCTAGAGTGGAAATTCTACACATAAACAATGATGTATATTGACACCACAACCTTTTTAATACATTTACAATTTTTATAGTTAAACAAAATTGAAAAGGTTTTGAATGCATTGACAACACAAGGTTGTAGGTTTAGCACTTCCAAAAGTTCCTAGTACGTATGTCTGTTCGGTAGCATTTGTGAATTGTGATAGAAGAAGTTATGGGCTGGTTTGTGGTGACAAACTTGTTGTGCAGACTTGGATGGTGTGGTTCTACAATGACAATCTATGTACTTTCTATTAAGTAGGAAGGGCTGCCACCCGGTTCCTTTGAAATTATGTCCGTGAGGCTTTGAGGCCTGCCACTCGGACCTGGGCGAATTCTTGGAGGCCTAGCCTCAGCGTACCGGTAGGAGGAGGCACCTCTAATCTGGACCTTATGGACTATTCATAACAAGATGGTTATCGAGCAGGTCTTCTTGCGGCATGCTTCTGATTATATGTTCAAATTTTTGGCATTTTTACAGCAGTGCCACCCGCTATTTAGTCGGTGGGGCAGGGACCAGCTAGGCAGCATGCTTGATGAGGTTGGCCAACATCTCGCTTCGCCCCCCTAGCGGTTGCCTCGTCCTCGTCGAGGAGTCGTGTATCTTCTTTTCTTTTCGTCTTTTGGCATGCTTTGTGTTGTTGCCCAACCTACCTCTTATTTATTTTCTATCACACTTTGATCTCGTGTATGAATGTGGTTGGTGATTTATATATAAACCGGGGCGAAAGCCTATTGGGTGCTTCGGCCTAAATGATTAAAAGTCTCTTCCAGCTGTGGCATGATAGGTTCAACAACCTCATTCTCTCATACTTAAGCTTATATCTATGGAAAATCTACTCCAAAAGTCCAAACAAATAAGTACTACGTGTACATCGCCTTCATGATTAATTCATATGATTGAAGAAATGAAGAAAAATAACAGCTAAAAATAGGAACACACCATGACATGTGGAATTAATCCTATATAAACTGAAAATGTAAAACTTAAGTAATACATAAGTTGCTTGGTCGAACCAAAGAAAAACACTTTAATTTTCTTGAACGACTTGTTTCCTGTAGTTATCATAGAAACAAAGTAAATTTTAAATCTATTGAAATTGTATGCATTGTTATGCGTAGGAAAAAATCATATAATTCACTGTGCTACATAGTAACCAAACTCCGTATACAGAAAATGTTCCTAAGGTAAACTCCTAAAATTTTTGGTCAATAAATTCTTTAAACCAAAGAGCCATGTGCAACTATTCGTTGTCGGAGATGTCAACGACCTCCGTGTCGGCGGTGTCGGACGGACCGGCCTCCTGGTCGTTGGCCGCGGCCCGCAGCTCCGACTCATCGAACTCCATGTCGGCGAAGATTCCCTCCAACTCTGCATCCACCTTGCGAAGGTAGCGGCAGTTTGCCGCGACCTCGAGCTCCGACTGGATGGAGTCGAGGATGGCCTACTGCTCCACCGCCTCCTCCGCTTGGGCCACCTCAAACTTGTTAGAATAGATAGAGATAGATGTCTTCATGTAAACTTGGCCTATACGGCATCCTAGAAGGATCTAGTGGAGACACGTAGATAGAATTCTCTTTGTAAATTTAAACTACTTTCCTTGTCTCCCAAGATCATCTAGGATCCAATCTATGTACATCGCTGGCAACGTTCTGCCCAATATAAATAGATGACCGCGGCCTCCTATGGAGGTAGATACGCTTAACCAATTTCACATGGTATCAGAGCCATCTTCCTCTAAATCGCATCTAGCTTCAACCCGTCCCAGCCATGGCTAGCTCATCCTCTGCACCGTCCCTCTCCCTCCTTGCGGACCTCGCGCAATCCGTCAGCCAGAGCTTTCCAGGGGAAACCATCTCCTCTAGAAGGCGCAGATCCTCTCTGCAATCCACGGGGCACAGTTGCAGAACTACATCGACCTCTCTGTCGTTGTGCCGCCCGCAACCATCACCACCACCGAGAAGGAAGGGAAGCAGACAACCGTGATCAATCCAGAGTTCACGGCATGGACGGCCATGGACCAGCAGGTCCTCAGCGTGCTCCTCGGCACGCTGATAGGCGATGTCCTGGCGGCGGTTTTCAATTAGCCGACCGCAGCACATGCATGGAAGGCGATCGAAGATATGTTTTCGACGCACATGCGGGCTCGCAAGGTCAACACCCGCATCGCCCTGGCTAGTACGCACAAGGGCTCCATGACCATCTCTGAATACATCGCCAAGCTCAGAGTGCTTGGAGATGAGATGGCAGCAGTAGGCAAGGCGCTGGATGATGAAGAGATGGTCTCGTACATCCTCGCCGGCCTCGACATCGACTTCAACCCTGTGGTGTCTGCCATTACAGCACGTTCGGATCACGTCTTGGTGAGTGAGGTATACTCACAACTCCTTGCCTTCGAACAACGCATGAACCTGCTTCAAGGAAGCGGTCACACCCAGTCTTCCGCCAACGCTGCTTCTCGCGGTCGTGGTGGAGGCAATGATCGTGGGCGAGGACGTGGTGGCCGCAGCGGCACTCAGGGCCGTAGTGGCAGAGACGGCGGCGGCGGACCAGGACCAGGACGCGGCGGTGGACAAGGCAACAGAGGGAATAAACCCTCCCGCCAGATTTGTGGGAAGGTAGGACATGTTGCATGGGACTGTTGGTACAGGTTCAATGAAGACTTTGTTCCTGAAGTCAAGACATCAGCGACAGCAACAAGATCCTATGGTGCAGACTCCAACTGGTAACTGGACATTGGAGCAACCGATCACATCACCAATGATCTAGAGAAGCTCACAGTGCGCGACAAGTACAATGGCGGCGATCAGATTCACACCGCCAATGGTACAGGTATGGAGATAAAGCACATTGGTTACTCTACTGTACAAACCCCTGATGTCTACTACGCAACTTATTCTTGTAGACTCGTGTTGGGCCTCCAAGCGTAGAGTTTTGTAGGACAGTAGCAATTTTCCCTTAAGTGGATGACCTAAGGTTTATCAATCCGTGGGAGGCGTAGGATGAAGATGGTCTCTCTCAAACAACCCTGCAACCAAATACAAGAAATCTCTTGTGTCCCCAACACACCCGATACAATGGTAAATTGTATAGGTGCACTAGTTCGGCGAAGAGATGGTGATACAAGTGTAGTATGGATAGTAGATATAGGTTTTTGTAATCTGAAAAAATATAAAAACAGTAAGGTAGCAAGTGATAAAATGGAGCACAAACGGTATTGCAATGCTTGAATACAAGGCCTAGGGTTCATACTTTCACTAGTGCAATCTCTCAACAGTGCTAACATAATTGAATCATATAACAATCCCTCAACGTGCGACAAAGAATCACTCCAAAGTTCTTATCAAGCGGAGAACATAAGATGAAATTGTTTGTAGGGTATGAAACCATCTCAAAGTTATCCTTTCCGATCAATCTATTGAGCTATTCCTATAAATGTCACAAACAGCCCTAGAGTTCGTACTAGAATAACACCATATGATACGCATCAACAAACTCTAATGTCACCTAGATACTCCAATGTCACCACAAGTATCCGTGAGTTAATTATACGATACACATCAAATAACTTCAGATTCATAATATTCAATCCAACACAAAGAACTTCAAAGAGTGCCCCAAGATTTCTACCGGAGAAAGTAGGACGAAAACGTGCATCAACCCCTATGCATAGATTACCCCAATGTCACCTCGGGAAACCGTGAGTTGAGTGCCAAAACATATATCAAGTGAATCAATATAATACCCCATTGTCACCACGGATATTCATATGCAAGACATACATCAAGTGTTCTCAAATCCATAAAAGTATTCAATCCGATAATAGTGAAACCTCAAAGGTAAAAACTCAATTCATCACAACAAGATAGAGAGGGAGAAACACCATATGATCCAACTATATTAACAAAGCTCGCGGTACATCAAGATCGTGCCAAATCAAGAACACGAGAGAGAGAGATCAAACACATAGCTACTTGTACATACCCCTAGCCTCGAGGGTGAACTACTCCCTCCTCGTTGAAAGATCGTGGATGTCGCCTAGAGGGGGGGGGGGAGGGTGAATAGGCGCTTTAAAATAATTACGGTTTAGGCTTGAACAAATGCGGAATAAAACTAGCGTTTAATTTGTCAAGCACAAAACCTAAATCGACTAGGCTCACCTATGTGCACCAACAACTTATGCTAAGCAAGATAAGCAACTAAGTGATAGCAAGATATATAACAAGAAACAATATGGCTATCACAAAGTAAAGTGCATAAGTAAAGGGCTCGGGTAAGAGATAACCGAGGCACGCGGAGACGACGATGTATCCGGAAGTTCACACCCTTACGGATGCTAATCTCCATTTGGAGCGGTGTGGAGGCACAATGCTCCCCAAGAAGCCACTAGGGCCACCGTAATCTCCTCACGCCCTCGCACAATGCAAGATGCTGTGATTCCGCTAAGGGACCCTTGAGGGCGGTCACCAAACCCGTACAAATGGCAACCCTTGAGGGCGGTCACCGAACCCGTACACTTTGGCAACCCTTGGGGGTGGTCACCGATACCCGTCAAATTGCTCGGGGCGATCTCCACAACCTAATTGGAGACCCCGACGCTTGCCCGGAGCTTTACACCACAATGATTGAGCTCTGAGGCACCACCAACCGTCTAGGGCGCCCAAGCACCCAAGAGGAACAAGCTCTAGGGTACCAAGCACCCAAGAGTAAAAAGCTTCTCAAACTTCACTTCCACGTATCACCGTGGAGAACTCAAACCGATGCACCAAATGCAATGGCAAGGGCACACGGAGTGCCCAAGTCCCTCACTCTCAAATCCCACCAAAGCAAAGAAAGCTATGGAGGAATATGAGAGGAAGAACAAGAAGGAGAACACCAAGAACTCCAAGATCTAGATCCAAGGGGTTCCCCTCACATAGAGGAGAAAGTGATTGGTGGAAACGTAGATCTAGATCTCCTCTCTCTTTTCTCTCAAGAACTAGCAAGAATCATTGGAGGGATTGAGAGATAGCAAGCTCAAAGAGAGTCAACAATGGAGGAGAGAGAGCTTGTTCATGGATGGGGAACCATTGGGGAAGAAAGCCCCTTAAATAGGTCCCCCACAAATCCAACCGTTAAGTGCTCTGCCCGCAGCCGAGCGGTACTACCGCTCCTAGGAGCGGTACTACCGCTTAGGCGATACTACCAAACACTGGCCAGGGGTACTCAGTATACGAGCGGTAGTGCCGCCGGAGCGGTACTACCGTCGCACCCAGCGGTACTACCGCTTAGGGATCCTGGCGCAGGTGAGGCGGTGGTAGTAGGGGAAACTGGCGCGGTAGTACGGCGCCAAGCGGTACTACCGTGCTAGTGCCGTTCTACTACCGCTAAAGCAAAATGGGCAAACAGAAACCGGCACAGAAGGTATTTCCTAAGCGGTACAAGGAGCGGTAGTAGTATGCAGAAGTATCGCTTGAGCGGTACTACCGGGCTACTACCGTGCAACTACCGCTAAAAAAAATTAGCCAACAGAAAGTTGCACAGAAGGATATTCCCAAGCGGTACTCGCTGTGGCAGACCACAACGGAAGTACCGCCTAAGCGGTACTACCGTGGTGCCGAGCGGTACTACCGCTTGGGTGCTGAAAACTAGCCCAAACAAACAGAAGGATGCAAATAAAACCAGAACTGCCATAACTTCTGCAAATGAGCTCCGAATTGAGCAAACTCAAGCTTGTTGGATAGAAGACAACGAGTACTATCCAAACAGCGACCAATACATACGGGATTGAAGGGGGACCAATATAACTTAATGCTATGCTTGAGTTTTACCTTAATGAACTTGTTAGTAGCTGCGGATGCTTGCTAATAGTTCCAATCATAAGTGCATAAAATTTCAAGTAAGGGATGGATGGCATGCTAGCATTGGCCTCTCCCACATATAAACTTGCAATGATGATTGGTTTAGTAACTTAGCTGATTGCCTAGGGACAATTCCGCAGACCATACCATCACTATTCCACATGCGCTATTTGTATTATATTGTATCTTTACTTAGGCAACACCTAATCTTTATGTTTACGTTCTTCGTTATCTTGCAAAGTTACCTCTTTATACCCGCATCGTAGTTTTATTTCTTGTTTCTAAATAAAGCAAATGCTCGGTGTACGTAGGGTCGTATCAGTGGCAGATAGGACCTGAGAGAATATTGATCTTACCTTTAGCTCCTTGTGGGTTCGACACTCCATACTTACCACCTACGGGATTTGGGGTGGATCCAGCATGTCGAATTCGATGCGATGACACGTCGGGCTGGCTACGACAACAAGGACAAAGGAGGAGGTCGACAGCACAGACGTGGAACAAGGATGGAGGAAGGCGATGACGCAGACGCGGGAAAGGGAGGGAAATTCGGGGAAGAGGACAATTAGTTTTGAAGGATTTGGGGGTGGATCCAGCGTGTCGAATTGACGCGATGATGCGTCCGGCGGTCCCAAATCCGCCCCACATACGGGATGGGTCTGAGGGGTGCCAGACATGATGGACATATGGGCTAGGTACGTGGGGGCCTGGTTGGGTGACAATTTTTCATTGAGACACTGTTTGGGGTATCCACCCGAACAGATAGGTGGAGGAGGGGAGGGGTAGGTTTGGAGGGTCAAGTTGGTGACCCTCTTAGATATGGACAAAACTTAGGAAAGTTGCAAATATGGCAACAACCAGCTGTAGATAACTCAATGTAATAGGCAGGTGGTCAGGATTGTTGATGCATGTGGAGCGTAGTTCAAATTTGCATTTCAAGGTGATACAAAGATTGCCGAGCAGTGGCGGAGCCTCTTGGAGGCCAGACGGGGTCATGACCTCCCCTTTCAAAAGTGCAACTGAAAAATTACTAGGTATACTAATCATTATGCCACGCTCATCAAAAGATAACTAGTAGCAAAAAAGAGAGAAAGACAGGGATGTAGGCAGCAACGCATAGCAACATGATAGAGGGAGATAGGAGCAACACATGGCGAGGCAAAAGCTGCGCCAAGCCGGAGGGCCAACAACGCACATCGTCCTTAGCCGCCCTTGAGGCTGTGGGCAATGGCTATGGACCGGTACCTCAGCGAGCTCATGCCCCCATGGCCTCCTCAAAGGTGACATATTCATGCGGTCACACTCCCGCTCCTCCACCCCATAGACCAGACCTCGTCTCACGAACCTCACATGGTGGAAGCAAGGAAGGGGCGACAACCCAATTGCCATAGAAACTGTGCCCTGCTCACCTACCATCTCCCTTCAGCAACACCTGTCAACTTCCATCACCCCACGCCACCCAGCGGCTCCCTATCAGCTGGCTCCCATGGCAGTGCTGTGCAGAATATAGAGAAGGCGAATGAGCCATTTTTTCATCGCTGCAATTCTTCTGATCCGACAAGCCCTGATGAACGGCACCTCCGTCGATTTCAATCATCCTGCTCATACAGTTTTTTTAAAACAAGAACAGCCACCTCCTGGTGCTCTCGTGCTGGTGAAAATGGCAATTTATTATGTTGCGAGTCGCATATGATACATATTTCACTTTTAGTTTGAAATTGGCCCCTCTTTGGTTGCTTTTCACGCTCCGCCACTGCTGCTGAGTAGCTGAGTGTGTATATTGGTGCACCTCCAAATTCTTGAGAAGTCGAGAATCGGTCCGTCAAGAATCACCCCGCTCTCCAACTTGGATTTTCAGCTCAGGAATCATGCATGCACGCCCAAATTGAGAGATCATTGGAGAGATTGAGAGATAGCAAGCTCAAAGAGAATCAACAATGGAGGAGAGAGAGCTTGTTCACGGATGGGGAACCATTCGGGAAGAAAGCCCCTTAAATAGGTCCCCCACAAATCCAACCGTTAAGTGCTTTGCCCGCAGCCGAGCGGTACTACCGCTACTAGGAGCGGTACTACCGCTTAGGCGGTACTACCAAACACTGGCCAGGGGTACTCAGTATACGAGCGGTAGTGCCGCCGGAGCGGTACTACCGTCGCCCCCAGCGGTACTACCGCTTAGGGATCCTGGCGCAGGTGAGGCGGCGGTAGTAGGGGAAACTGGCGCGGTAGTACGGCGCCAAGCGGTACTACATTGCTAGTGCTGTTCTACTACCGCTAAAGCAAAATGGGCAAACAGAAACCAGCACAGAAGGTATTTCCTAAGCGGTACAAGGAGCGGTAGTAGTATGCAGAAGTACCGCTTGAGCGGTACTACCGGGCTACTACCATGCAACTACCGCTAAAAGAAATTAGGCAACAGAAAGTTGCACAGAAGGAGATTCCCAAGCGGTACTCGCTGTGGCAGACCACAGCGGAAGTACCACCTAAGCGGTACTACCGTGGTGCCGAGCGGTACTACCACTTGGGTGCTGAAAACTAGCCCAAACAAACAGAAGGATGCAAATAAAACTAGAACTACCATAACTTCTGCAAATGAGCTCCGAATTGAGCAAACTCAAGCTTGTTGGATAGAAGACAACGAGTACTATCCAAACAGCGACCAATACATACGGGATTGAAGGGGGACCAATATATCTTAATGCCATGCTTGAGTTTTACCTTAATGAACTTGTTAGTAGCTGCGGATGCTTGCTAATAGTTCCAATCATAAGTGCATAAAATTTCAAGTAAGGGATGGATGGCATGCTAGCATTGGCCTCTCCCACATATAAACTTGCAATGATGATCGGTTTAGTAACTTAGCTGATTGCCTAGGGACAATTCCGTAGACCATACCATCACTATTCCACATGCGCTATTTGTATTATATTGTATCTTTACTTAGGCAGCACCTAATCTTTATGTTTACGTTCTTTGTTATCTTGCAAAGTTACCTCTTTATACCCGCATCGTAGTTTTATTTCTTGTTTCTAAATAAAGCAATTGCTCGGTGTACGTAGGGTCGTATCAGTGGCAGATAGGACCTGAGAGAATATTGATCTTACCTTTAGCTCCTTGTGGGTTTGACACTCCATACTTACCACCTACGGGATTTGGGGTGGATCCAGCATGTCGAATTCGATGCGATGACACGTCGGACTGGCTACGACAACAAGGACAAAGGAGGAGGTCAATAGCACAGACATGGAACAAGGATGGAGGAAGGCGATGACGCAGACGCGGGAAAGGGAGGGAAATTCGGGGAAGAGGACAATTAGTTTTGAAGGATTTGGGGGTGGATCCAGCGTGTCGAATTGACGCGATGATTTGTTCGGCGGTCCCAAATCTGCCCCACATACGGGATGGGTCTGAGGGGTGCCAGACATGATGGACATATGGGCTAGGTACGTGGGGGCCTGGTTGGGTGACAATTTTTCATTGAGACACTGTCTGGGGTATCCACCCGAACAGATAGGTGGAGGAGGGGAGGGGTAGGTTTGGAGGGTCAAGTTGGTGACCCTCTTAGATATGGACAAAACTTAGGAAAGTTGCAAATATGGCAACAACCAGCTGTAGATAACTCAATGTAATAGGCAGGTGGTCAGGATTGTTGATGCATGTGGAGCGTAGTTCAAATTTGCATTTCTAGGTGATACAAAGATTGCCGAGTAGTGGCGGAGCCTCTTGGAGGCCAGACGGGGTCATGACATCCCCTTTCAAAAGTGCAACTGAAAAATTACTAGGTATACTAATCATTCTGCCGAGCTCATCAAAAGATAAATAGTAGCAAAAAAGAGAGAAAGACAGGGATGTAGGCAGCAACGCATAGCAACATGATAGAGGGAGATAGGAGCAACACATGGTGAGGTAAAAGCTGCGCCAAGCCGGAGGGCCAACAACGCACATCGTCCTTAGCCGCCCTTGAGGCTGTGGGCAATGGCTATGGACCGGTACCTCAGCGAGCTCATGCCCCCATGGCCTCCTCAAAGGCGACATATTCATGCGGTCACACTCCCGCTCCTCCACCCCATAGACCAGACCTCGTCTCACGAACCTCACATGGTGGAAGCAAGGAAGGGGCGACAACACCATTGCCAGAGAAACCGTGCCTTGCTCACCTACCATCTCCCTTCAGCTATACCTCTCAACTTCCATCACCCCACGCCACCCAGCGGCTCCCTATCAGCTGGCTCCCATGGCAGTGCTGTGCAGAATATAGAGAAGGCGAATGAGCCATTTTTTCATCGCTGCAATTCTTTTGATCTGACAAGCCCTGATGAACGGCACCTCCGTCGATTTCAATCATAGTGCTCATACTGTTTTTTTTAAAACAAGAACAGCCACCTCCTGGTGCTCTCGTGCTGGTGAAAATGGGAATTTCTTATGTTGTGAGTCGCGTATGATACATATATCACTTTTAGTTTGAAATTGGCCCCTCTTTGGTTGCTTGTCACGCTCCGCCACTGCTGCTGAGTAGCTCAGTGTGTATATTGGTGCACCTCCAAATTTTCGAGAAGTCGAGAATCGGTCCGTCAACAATCACCCCGCTCTCCAACTTGGATTTTCAGCTCAGGAATCATGCATGCACGCCCAAATTGAGAGATCATTGGAGGGATTGAGAGATAGCAAGCTCAAAGAGAATCAACAATGGAGGAGAGAGAGCTTGTTCACGGATGGGGAACCATTGGGGGAAGAAAACCCTTAAATAGGTCCCCCACAAATCCAACCGTTAAGTGCTCAGCCCGCAGCCGAGCGGTACTACCGCTCCTAGGAGCGATACTACCGCTTAGGCGGTACTACCAAACACTGGCCAGGGGTACTCAGTATACGAGCGGTAGTGCCGCCGGACCGGTACTACCGTCGCCCCCAGCGGTACTACCGCTTTGGGATCCTGGCGCACGTGAGGCGGCGGTAGCAGGGGAAACTGGCGCGGTAGTACGGCGCCAAGCGGTACTACCGTGCTAGTGCCGTTCTACTACCGCTAAAGCAAAATGGGCAAACAGAAACCAGCACAGAAGGTATTTCCTAAGCGGTACAAGGAGCGGTAGTAGTATGCAGAAGTACCGCTTGAGCGGTACTACCGGGCTACTACCGTGCAACTACCGCTAAAAGGAATTAGGCAACAGAAAGTTGCACAGAAGGAGATTCCCAAGCGGTACTCGCTGCGGCAGACCACAGCGGAAGTACCGCCTAAGCGGTACTACCGTGGTGCCGAGCGGTACTACCGCTTGGGTGCTGAAAACTAGCCCAAACAAACAGAAGGATGCAAATAAAACCAGAACTGCCATAACTTCTGCAAATGTGCTCCGAATTGAGCAAACTCAAGCTTGTTGGATAGAAGACAACGAGTACTATCCAAACAGCGACCAATACATACGGGATTGAAGGGGGACCAATATATCTTAATGCTATGCTTGAGTTTTACCTTAATGAACTTGTTAGTAGCTGCGGATGCTTGCTAATAGTTCCAATCATAAGTGCATAAAATTTCAAGTAAGGGATGGATGGCATGCTAGCATTGGCCTCTCCCACATATAAACTTGCAATGATGATCGGTTTAGTAACTTAGCTGATTGCCTAGGGACAATTCCGCAGACCATACCATCACTATTCCACATGCGCTATTTGTATTATATTGTATCTTTACTTAGGCAGCACCTAATCTTTATGTTTACGTTCTTCGTTATCTTGCAAAGTTACCTCTTTATACCCGCATCGTAGTTTTATTTCTTGTTTCTAAATAAAGCAAACGCTCGGTGTACATAGGGTCGTATCAGTGGCAGATAGGACCTGAGAGAATATTGATCTCACCTTTAGCTCCTTGTGGGTTTGACACTCCATACTTACCACCTACGGGATTTGGGGTGGATCCAGCATGTCGAATTCGATGCGATGACACGTCGGGCTGGCTATGACAACAAGGACAAAGGAGGAGGTCGACAACACAGACGTGGAACAAGGATGGAGGAAGGCGATGACGCAGACGCGGGAAAGGGAGGGAAATTCGGGGAAGAGGACAATTAGTTTTGAAGGATTTGGGGGTGGATCCAGCGTGTCGAATTGACGCGATGATGCGTCCGGCGGTCCCAAATCCGCCCCACATACGGGATGGGTCTGAGGGGTGCCAGACATGATGGACATATGGGCTAGGTACGTGGGGGCCTGGTTGGGTGACAATTTTTCATTGAGACACCGTCTGGGGTATCCACCCGAACAGATAGGTGGAGGAGGGGAGGGGTAGGTTTGGAGGGTCAAGTTGGTGACCCTCTTAGATATGGACAAAACTTAGGAAAGTTGCAAATATGGCAACAACCAGCTGTAGATAACTCAATGTAATAGGCAGGTGGTCAGGTTGTTGATGCATGTGGAGCGTAGTTCAAATTTGCATTTCTAGGTGATACAAAGATTGCCGAGCAGTGGCGGAGCCTCTTGGAGGCCAGACGGGGTCATGACCTCCCCTTTCAAAAGTGCAACTGAAAAATTACTAGGTATACTAATCATTCTGCCGAGCTCATCAAAAGATAACTAGTAGCAAAAAAGAGAGAAAGACAGGGATGTAGGCAGCAACGCATAGCAACATGATAGAGGGAGATAGGAGCAACACATGGCGAGGCAAAAGCTGAGCCAAGCCGGAGGGCCAACAACGCACATCGTCCTTAGCCGCCCTTGAGGCTGTGGGCAATGGCTATGGGCCGGTACCTCAGCGAGCTCATGCCCCCATGGCCTCCTCAAAGGCGACATATTCATGCGGTCACACTCCCGCTCCTCCACCCCATAGACCAGACCTCGTCTCACGAACCTCACATGGTGGAAGCAAGGAAGGGGCGACAACACCATTGCCAGAGAAACCGTGCCCTGCTCACCTACCATCTCCCTTCAGCTACACCTCCAAACTTCCAACCGTTAACTGCTCTGCCTGCAGCCGAGCGGTACTACCGCTCCTAGGAGCAGTACTACCAAACACTGGCCAGGGGTACTCAGTATACGAGCGGTAGTGCCGCCGGAGCGGTACTACCGTCGCCCCTAGCGGTTCTGCCGCTTAGGGATCCTGGCGCAGGTGAGGCAGCGGTAGTAGGGGAAACTGGCACGGTAGTACGGTGCCAAGCGGTACTACCGTGCTAGTGCCGTTCTACTACCGCTAAAGCAAAATGGGCAAACAGAAACCAGCACAGAAGGTATTTCCTAAGCGGTACAAGGAGCGGTAGTAGTATGCAGAAGTACCGCTTGAGCGGTACTACCGGGCTACTACCATGCAACTACCGCTAAAAGAAATTAGGCAACAGAAAGTCGCACAGAAGGAGATTCCCAAGCGGTACTCGCTGCGGCAGACCACAGCGGAAGTACCGCCTAAGCGGTACTACCGTGGTGCCGAGCGGTACTACCGCTTGGGTGCTGAAAACTAGCCCAAACAAACAGAAGGATGCAAATAAAACCAGAACTGCCATAACTTCTGCAAATGAGCTCCGAATTGAGCAAACTCAAGCTTGTTGGATAGAAGACAACGAGTACTATCCAAACAGCGACCAATACATACGAGATTGAAGGGGGGCCAATATATTTTAATGCTATGCTTGAGTTTTACCTTAATGAACTTGTTAGTAGCTGCGGATGCTTGCTAATAGTTCCAATCATAAGTGCATAAAATTTCAAGTAAGGGATGGATGGCATGCTAGCATTGGCCTCTCCCACATATAAACTTGCAATGATGATCGGTTTAGTAACTTAGCTGATTGCCTAGGGACAATTCCGCAGACCATACCATCACTATTCCACATGCGCTATTTGTATTATATTGTATCTTTAGCAAACTCAAGCTTGTTGGATAGAAGACAACGAGTACTATCCAAACAGCGACTGGTTATAATAAGAAGTGGCAGGGGAGATATGCCTAAGATATAGAGATGAGAAACCTCTATGAATGAAGAACCGGCATAAACTCCAACATCGAAAACATCATAGAAGATGCATATATGAACTTCGTTTTCGATGAACTCGAGCTTGTCATGAAGATGCCATAAGCTCAAAAACTCACAAAGAGAAACACCAAACAAGAACCAAGAAAGATGATGCAAGGATGCAATGGTTTGAGCTCTCTATGAACAATACGATCAAGCTACTCACTTGAGAGCCCCCCTTGATAGTACGGCTATCGATCCTATAACCCGGTCTCCCAACTACCACCATGAGACCGGTAAAATAGAAAACCTATCAAGGGCAAACCTTTTCCTTGCGCATAGTCCACTTGAGCTAGATGATGACGATCTTGACCTCCTCAAGTTGGACCACCTTTCTTGATTGCGCCGGCTCGATGAAGACTAGTTGATTGCTCCCCCATACTCCACTATGGGTGAGCCACTCTTCGGCACATCTTCACAAGTCCATTGTCACCACAATGGACGACAAGCTTCAAGCATGTGATCTCTTCGTGATGCTCCACTTGAACTTGCACACCGCAATCTTGATGACGATCACCACTTGATGTCATCCTCCATGGGTTGAATGAGATCTTCCTCTTAACGCAAGCCCATGGACACATACCTAACCCCACATAGAACTCTCGCGTAGACCATGGGTTAGTACACAAAGCATAATGGACAATGCTTACCATACCATGAGATCACTTGATCTCTCTTGGTACATCTTCTACGCTTTGTGTGTGTTGATCAACTTGAATCACTCGTTGTACTTATTCTTGATCAACCTTGTATCTTTTCAACTCTCTTCATTAAGATGATGTCTTGAAGGTAAACATGAATGTCCACACAATATTCTTCTTCAAGACATGCTTGCAATAGGCTCATCTCTCACATGACCAATCTTTGGATAAATCCTTGAATAGCACCTTGGTCAACACATATTCTTCTTGAAACCAACTAATGGACTTCAAGAAATGCCTATGGACAAACCCTTCAATATAACTCATGGCAACCATTAGTCCATAGAGATTGTCATCAATTACCAAAACCAAACATGGGGGCACCACATGTTCTTTCACTCGTCATGGAGACCGCCGGGATGATGAAGATGGCCTCCAATGATTATTTCCCCCTCCGGCAGGGTGCCGGAACAGGGCTCCAGATGGTATTTCGAAGGTACAGAGGCTTGCGGCGGCGAAGTCGAAGTTCTAGGGTTGTTTCTGGGGTTTATCTATTTATAAGAACTTTTGGCGTTGGAATCACGCGAAGAGGGGCCACAGGGGGCCCACGAGGCACCAGGGCGCGCCCAGGGGGGTGGGCCCGCCCAGGTGGCTTGTGGGGCCCCTGTGGGTCTTCTGCTGCCCCCCCGAAGCTTCCTGGGTCTGTTTCCTTCTAGAAAAAATCGTCAAAAAGTTTCACTGCATTTGGACTTCATTTGATATGGATTTTCTGGAAAACCAAAAACAAGCAGAAAATAGCAACTAACACTGGGCACTAGATCAATATGTTAGTCCATAAAAATCATATAAAAGCCATATAAAAGTGCACCAAAATCATACAAAACTATAATAAACATGGCATGAATACTTCATAAATTATAGATACGTTGGAGACGTATCAGCATCCCCAAGCTTAATTCCTGCTCGTCCTCGAGTAGGTAAATGATAAAAGAAATAATTTATGAAGTGTGAATGCTAGCATAGTATATAGGTTTGATCAATAATAATTGCAATCACTTTTTGTAGCATCAATATATATCATAAACAGTAGCTCATCTCATAAAACTTCTCATGATCAAGTAGCAAGCTATTCACATGTTTAAAGTATAGACCATAAACTTTCTTGAAAACCAACAAACTTTGTTCTCAGTCATCAAACAATTACAATTCATCTTATTTTCAGGAAGGGTCTATGTAAGAGCTTTGTTTTAGCAAATTCCACATACTCAACTATCATTTAGTCGTCCATGATTGCTGACACTAAAAGCATATTTTTAGAACAAACCGTTTCAGTCAAACACAGAGGAAGATAGGGGCTTAATGTTTCGCCTCCCAACTTATTTATCTCAGGGATAATGTCAACAATAATAACTCATGATCACCTATATTCAACTGGATATATATGCCTGGATCTTTCCCTACCACATGATGCTTGCCAACTAGAGAATAAATAGAGCGGAATAGGGATGAACATTATTGACTCTTGCATAAAAGTAAATATAGAAAAGTAAAAGATAGGCCCTTCACAGAGGGAAGCAGAGGTTGTCATGCGCTTTTTATTTTTGGATGTGCAAGCTCATAATGGAAAGGAACGTCACTTTATATTGCCCCTTGTGATAGCAACCTTTATTATGCAGTCTGTCGCTTTTATTTCTTCACCATCACAAGTTCGTACAAAGCTTATTTTCCCTTCCAATAAAAGATCATACATATTTAGGAGCAATTTTTATTGCTTTTTGCACCGATGACAACTTACTTGAAGGATCTTATTCAATCCATAGGTAGATATGGTGGACTCTCATGGCAAGAAACTAGGTTTAAGGGTTTTTGGATGCACAAGTAGTATTTCTACTTAGTACGAAGTTTTGGCTAGCAAAAGATCCTAAGCAAGCACCACCTATTAGAGGATCCATGTCAATATAACTTCTATGTGAATATAAACAAACATAACTCATTACGTTGTCTTCCTTGTCCAACATCAACTACTTGATCAAGCTTGAAAATAATTAATGGGGGCTCATAATCATAGAATATGTCCAAGATAGTATATTTATATGTGAAATATCTCTTCCCTCAAAATTCTTTCATGAATTGTTCAAGTGACCAATGCTGTGTTTGCTAACTTTCAATAAATTTTACCACTTATACTTCTTATTTGTGAAGTCACTACTCCCCATGGGACAAGCATATGAAGCACATATAATTTCAACTTTATGACATTCAATTCATTCAACAATTTACTCTTGGGATATAAGTGAAGCACAAGAATAAATGACAAACTACTCCAAAAGATATAAGTGAAGATCAATGAGTAGTCAAACAATTAAGTAGATATGTGAAGACTCTCTCCAAATAAAGATTTCAGATCTAAGGATTTTATTCAAACAGCAAGCAAAATGAAAATAAAAGGACACACCAAGAATAGCACAACTCAAGTGAAGAAGCAAAAACTTAGGCTCAACCGAAACTAACCGATAATTGTTGATGAAGAAAGGTGGGATGCCTACCGGGGTATCCCCAAGCTTAGTTGCTTGAGACTTCTTGGAATGTTATATTTGGTTGCCTTGGGTATACCCAAGCTTGAGCTCTTGTGTCTCCTTAATTCCTCTCATATCATGGCTTCTCCTAAATCTTAAAAACTTCATCCACACAAAACTCAACAAGAACTCGTGAGATAAGTTAGTATAAATCAACTCAAAACCTTAACATTCTCTACTGTAGAAAATCACAAAAATTATAATTAAACATTGCATACTAAATGCCTTTACATATTTAATACTCCTATCCACAAATAGAAACATTAAACAAGCAACATATGCAAACAATGCAACTATAACCGAAATCTGCCAAAAAGAACAGTCTGTAAAGGGGGGTTTAAAATGCATACTTACCTAACTCCAAAAATTCTGAAAAATTACCACGTGACATAGGACTCATGCATGCTTACTTTGTAAAAATTTCAGATTTTTATCATGTTCTTACTATTCAGGAATATTCTGAACATAACAGAAAACTTTCTGTTTTCAAACAGCAACATATAGACTTGCAAAATAAGCATGGTAAAGGCTATTCTTGACACTTTTATTGAAGTAAAAGATATAAAACATTATTCTAAATAACATCAAGCAAATCCAACTAAAAGAAAATGACTCTCCAAGCAAAATTCATATCATGTGACTAATAAAAATATAGCTCCAAGTGAGGTAACCGATAATGGTGAAGACGAAAGAGGGGATGCCTTCCGGGGCATCCCCAAGCTTGGACGCTTGAGTCTTCCTTGAATATTACCTTAGGGTGCCTTGGGCATCCCCAATCTTAGGACCTTGCCACTCCTTATTCTCCACATATCGATATCTCACCCAAAACTTGAAAACTTCAATCACACAAAACTTAACGGAACTTCGTGAGATAGATTAGTATGATAAAGAGCAAATCATTCACTTTGATACTGTCAAGACAAGATTCATAATTGTTCTCACACAATGCCTACTGTACCCTACAATTTCTACAATTTATATTGACCAATATAATCCATAGAAACTATGAAACAAGCAAACTATGCATTGAAAACAGAATCTGTCAAAAACAGAACAGTCTGTAATGATCTGAACAATGACCATACTTCTGTAACTCTAAAAATTCTGAAAAAATTAGGACAACGTAGGCAATTTGTATATAAATCATGTGTAAGAATTTCAGAACTTTCCGACGCTCCAGTGATTTAAGGTAATTCCAGAACTGGGCGCAAAAGTTTCTGTTTTTGCACAGAATCAAGTCAACTATCATCCACACTATCCCAAAGGCTTCACTTGGCACTTTATTGAAACAAAAGCTATAAAACATGATTACTACAGTAGATTAATCATGTGAACACACAAAAACAGAAGGTATATGTGGCACCCCGGCTCAGAGCAACCGGTTTACCTTGCATTGCTAGCCCAGAGATCAAGTCTTCTGGCAATACACAACAACTTGGTACAGAAAACAACCGCTTTATTGATTTCTAACGGATACATAGGTTCAAATATTACATGATAAGCAAGGCCAAGTGGCACACACGGTGCGGCTGCACTTATGTACATTATTTAGTAGACATCTCAGGGGCCTCAATGATAAAGGGAACTACTATGCGGCAGCGGAACGACGAGGTAGCGGAACTCCACTCCACAGGAACACTGCTGGGACATGGCCTAGAGCGCGACATACTGCTTGACATCAACCCCATGCATGGCTTCTCCTGCATCTGGCATGATAAGCCAGGTGAGTACTTTGAATGTACTCGCAAGCTCACAGCAAACAAAACAAGTACGACAAACAATAACAAGGCATTTAACAAGTTTAATGCATGAGCATGATACTACTCAACATGAGGTGTGTATGAAAAGTTGCCGTGGTCCCTGGGACCAACTTACCATTTTGGGGTTACCACGTAACCACCGTTCATAACTTACCAACGTGATCCTTACTTGATCACAGCAATACCTTTCATAGTGATCCTCACGCGATCACCAATTCTGCATGTGCCATCTTGTGAAACTTAGTGTGCCGGTTAATTATTTCTGTTGACCCACGGTGTGACCTACTATGAACCGTGTCCATATCCGAGGACGTGGCTATCGATATATTATACACTCTGCAGAGGTTAGTATACTGTACCCACACTACGGAACTCATGGCCTCGTGCTCCCATTCGGGTGGACCAACGATATTCCGACAAAACCAATCTATTGCATGACACTCCCCCGGCCACTCCGACAAACTCCCCTTTGGGCTATGTCATGGGTGGCCCCGATGTCAACTCGTGACATCCGCCACCTTTGTGGCTGCCACCGTCGTGGCCAAACAAAAACATTGTCCCAAACGGGGACCTCGGTACCGTAAAACTCGGGCATACAAGGCTATGACTGCCTACCGGGCCAGGGTAGCGCCAGTGCACAACCTTCCCTAGTAGGAGGCACTGGCGAGAGGCATGAAAATAGACCGCATTAGGGCCTCCCCATCCAGGCAAGTGTGGTTGCACTGGTGAGCTCGATTCGGTGGCACCATGACTCGATCAACAGCTTGTTCAAGTTGAATTATCATCAATTTTAACTTGAAATAAAAAGATTTGAGCCATAGTATGTGAATGGATGCACGGGTTATGATCATGAGTAATGAATGCATCATGCTACCATGAGAGTATATGACATGATCTCTACTGCACACTCAGCAAGAAACATCTTCTCTACTGCATAGCATCAAAATGACATGGAACAAATACAATGCAATAAGTTTTATACGACACATTATTTTAATAGTGGAATATATGATGAATTTAATTCAAATAACCATTGTCATTGCAATGCCATCCTTGCATATGAATGTTGTGGCTTGCCTTGATTCAGAGGAGTGTCACAATACTCCTGGTCTTCTCCAACACAACTAGGAGCTTCTGAAAATATTTTAAATGCAAAAAGAAAATGTCACATAAAGCATTTTATTTCACCAGAAATTCCAAACAGCAAGGAAAATTCTGAAATTTGGCATGCAGAAACTTTAGCTTACTTCAAACCAGTAGCAAAAAGAATCAACTCATTTGGACTTATAGAATAGAAATTAGAGCTGGTCAAAGTTTCGGTCAAAATCTGGATTTAAATGAATTTAATTGAATTTCCAGAGCAGGCCACGTCGAAGACGTATTCTCCAAATACGCCTCCATTTAGAAAATGGTTCGGCCGCGAGAGAGAGGCTGACAGTGGGGTCCCACTGTCAGGGTTAAAAGGGAGAGAGAGAGAGAGGGAACAGGGAGGCGGCGCTGTCGCCGGTGGTTCTCCGGCGAGGAGACCACGACGGTCGCCGGCGATGGACGGGATGGACTCAACACGTCACGGCGACCACGTACGTACCCGAAGTGACGGCGGGGGTGGCCAGACGGCGTCGGGGGTTTCTTCTCCAGAGACGGCGGCGGCAGAGCTCATCGGATACGTCGATTCCGGCGACGATCCGGCGAACCAGTGGTACCGTCGAGCTCAGGAGATCACCACGACCTCGATGGAAGCAGCGGACGGAGCTGGGAGCGACTAGAATGAGTGCACGATCTAGGTGGATCCACGGCGGATTTCGGCGATGATCGGCAGCAGGAGGCCCTTCCGGCCTTGCCGCGCTTGCTGGGAACTAATTTGTGGCCAGAGGAGGTGAGGGCGATGGCTAGAAGGACTCGGGGATGGCTCTATTTATAGATGGAGGGCGGCCGTGCTCGGGACTCCGCCGGCGATGAGATGCAGAAGAAGAGAGAGGGAGAGGAGCTCATGCGCGACGTGGAGGAGATGTAGTGGAGCACAGCTACGCGGTGCACGCACGCGGGCACAGTGCAGCACACTACGCGGAGCAGATGGCGCACGCGTGCTCACTGTTCCGCCTGGTAGCGTTCGGCTGCTTCCGGCGAGCGGCTTGCCGGCGTCGGGGAGGAGCAGGGCGAGGCTAGGTGGCCCACTGGAGATTGCTAGGGGGCTGGGACGTGCTGCGGTGGTGAGAGGAGAGCGAATGGGCGGCGGCAGAGGGGCCCGGTGCACAGAGCGCGGCGAGCGCATGCCAAACCCCGTGCACCCACGCGGTCACCGCGTGCACTGGCACACGCGGTGCTTTGGGCGATGCCAGACCATGTCAAAGGTGAAGTCCCTTCAACGCGGTGCCTAACTATGCGCTTGGCTTGCCATCTGGATCAGTGGATGTGACATGAACATGTTGCAAAGTTTCTGGACAGAAACTTGGGACAATTGCTGGGGACAAACGGCTAGGAATTAAGGGCTGAAATTTGGGGGTTAAGCATCACTTAGGAGGGTAGTCATGTGGTAAAAATTCTAGCTCCAATAGATCAAGGAAAAATATACTTGCTTCACAAAGTGCCAATTCTGTCCAGAAGAAAAAATATTTTTCTTAGCTGAAAATTTCCAAATGACCATGGGATATTTTTGCATAGGGAGGTGAGGGATGATCCAAAGAATATTTGGGAATTTTCTTGGAATTTTTGGAGCAATAAAAATGAGGGTTGCTTCATAGCTCAATGAGAAACTAGGCATTTTCAGGAAGAAAAAGAATATAATGCTATTAAATAAAATTATCCAATGGCATTATGGTGAGAGGGATGAGGTCTAGGGAGGGTTTATGGATGATAGAACCCACTTGGAAGAAAATCAAAAATAATTCCAAGTGGCAAGTCCAAAAGAAGTGACTGAAAAACCCAAATGCAAATTAAAATATTCAATAAATCCCAATAAAAGAAAAAGGGCAAAAATCCAGGGTGTTACAAACCTCCCCCCCTTAGGATGAATCTTGTCCTCGAGATTCGGTTGCTCAGGAAACAAATATGGGTATGCAGTCCTTAAGAAATCCTCTCTTTCCCAGGTGGCCTCATCCTCAGTGTGGTGCTCCCATTGAACCTTGTAGAACTTTATAGTTTTGCTGCGGGTGACTCTGTCCATCTCTTCCAAGATTCTCAAGGGTTTATCTTCATATGTTAAATCTTTGGCAAGCTCTAGTTCGGTCATATCTGTCTGTTTTGCGGGTGGTGCGATGCATTTCCGTAGCTGAGACACGTGGAAAACATCATGAACCTCGAATAGCTCTGAAGGTAATTCTAACTGATAAGCCACTTTGCCCACAATGGTCATGACTGGAAACGGACCGATGTATCTTGGTGCGAGCCTTTTAACTCCTTTCATGGGGGTAACTCAGAGATATGCATATTCACCTGGTTCGAAACTGATCTGCCTATGCTTTGAGTCATAGTAGCTCTTCTGACGAGATTTTGCTACTTGCAGTCTGTCTCGAATTTCTTTAACTTGCTTTTCTGCTTCCATCATCAAATCAGTCCCGAAGATTCGGCTGTCTCCTGTCTGAGACCAGTTCAGCGGGGTGCGACACTTACGCCCGTAAAGAGCCTCAAAGGGTGACATCTTGAGACTAGTTTGATAGCTGTTGTTGTAGGAAAACTCAGCGTACGACAGGCTGTCTTCCCATTTGGGTCCATGAGCAAGAGCGCATGCCCGAAGCATGTCTTCCAAGATTTCATTTACCCGTTCTGTCTGCCCATCTGTCTGAGGGTGATAAGCAGTGCTATGCTTCAAAGCGGTTCCCAGGGCTTGGTGTAGACGTAGCCAGAACGCCGAGGTAAACAAAGATCCTCGGTCTGAAGTGATAGTCCTGGGTATCCCATGCAGACTGACAATCCTGGATATGTACAGTTGAGCGAGTTGGTCCACACGGTAGGTTGTCCTTATTGGAATAAAGTGAGCCACCTTTGTTAACATGTCGACCACAACCCATATAGCGTTATTTCCTCGGGGTGTCTTCGGTAACCCCACGATGAAGTCCATGCAGATATCATCCCATTTCCATTGCGGAACGGGTAAGGGTTGAAGTAGGCCGGCGGGTTTCTGATGTTCAGCCTTCACCTTATTGCATATATCGCAACAGGCGACATAATAGGCGATATCTTTCTTCATACCTTCCCACCAGAATGTTTGCTTCAAATCTTGATACATTTTAGTGCCTCCGGGATGAATGGAGTATGCAGACTCATGAGCTTCCTTCAAAATCTGCTGCTTTAATTCCCCGAGGTCCGGTACACAGACGCGATTCTAAAATCGGAGTGTACCTTTATCATCAATGTTGAAATCTGGTGTCTTCCCTTCTCGTACTTGGGTCATTACCTTGAGTAACATTGGGTCACCAGATTGAGCCTTTCGGATTTCATCTTCCAGAGTAGGGGTTACCTCCAAGGTAACCGAGCAGGTTGCATCACAAATGATCATATTGAGCTGAGCTATTTCTTCTCGAAGTGCTGGGTGCAGACGCTCGATTAATGAGTTTGCTGTGGCTGGTTTGCGACTAAGAGCATCGGCGACCACATTTGATTTTCCTAGGTGGTAGTTGATACCAAGGTCATAGTCTTTGACTAACTCAAGCCATCTTCTTTGTCGGAGGTTCAAGTCCGGTTGCGTGAATATATACTTGAGACTCTTGTGATCGGTGAAGATTTGACATCGTTTCCCAATGATGTAATGCCTCCAAATTTTTAAGGCATGGACCACAGCTGCCATTTCCAAGTCATGTGTAGGATAATTCTCCTCGTGCAGTCGGAGCTGTCTTGACGCATAGGCCACGAACTTTCCATCATGCATAAGCACGCACCCAATGCCACGCCTGGATGCGTCGCAATAGATGTCGAAACTCCGGTAGATATCTGGTAGAGTCAACACTGGAGCGGTGGTCAAACGGGTCTTTAGCTCATTGAAACTGTGCTCACATGCTTCCGTCCATATGAACTTCTGATTCTTCTTGAGTAGTTCCGTCATTGGTTTGGCAATCTTTGAGAAGCCTTCAATGAAGCGACGACAATAACCTGCCAGACCCAAGAAACTCCTGATTTCAGTCACTGAAACATGTGTCTTTCAATTTAATACTTCTCTGACTTTGATTTGATCCACGGCCACTCCTTGAGCGGAAAGAGTATGCCCAAGGAATCCCACTTCCTTCAGCCAAAATTCACATTTGCTAAACTTGGCGTAGAGTTGATGAGCGTGTAATCACTCCAATACTGCTCGGAGATGCTATTTGTGCTCTTCTTCACTTTTGGAATATATAAGGATGTCATCAATGAATACTACCACAAACTTGTCCAGAAAGTCCATGAACACCGTGTTCATCATGTGCATGAAGAATGCAAGAGCGTTGGTCAGTCCAAATGACATGACTGTATACTCGTACAGCCCATATCGTGTAGTGAATGCCGTCTTGGAGATATCTTCCTTTCTGATTTTCAGCTGGTGATACCCGGTTCGCAAATCAATCGTGGAGAACACTTGAGATCCACTAAGTTGATCGAACAAATCATCGATCCTAGGAAGCGGGTATTTATTCTTGATTGTGACATCATTGAGAGCGCGGTAGTCAACACACATCCGGAGACTGCCATCTTTCTTGCCCACAAATATGGCAGGTGCACCCCAAGGAGACGAACTGGGGCGAATATATCCTTTTTGAAGCATCTCATCCAATTGTTTCTTCAACTCCACTAGTTCGGATGAAGGCATGCGATAATATTTCTTGTAAATCGGTGCTGTCCCGGGCACAAGCTCAATGGAAAACTCAAGCTCTCGATCGGGTGGCATGCCTGGCAATTCTTCTGGAAACACATCTGGGAATTCACAGACCACTGGGACTAAATTCATATCTGTAGCAATTGCTGCATAAACCATCCCCTTCTTTGGCATGGATCTACCAGCGAAGAACCGAGCAGACTGGCCCGCGGGATTTATTAGCGTGACTTCTCTTGTTGCGCAGTTGATGCAGACCTGGTGTCTTGTCAACCAATCCATCCCCAAAATAACATCCAATTTTGGAGATTCAATGGATACCATGGATGCGGGGAAGATAACTCCATTGATTGATATTTCCAATCCTCGGCATACAATATTTGTCCTGAGCATGGATCCAGGGGATTGTACCACCATAACTTTGTCCAAAAGAGTATAGGAAAGTCGATGCTGGGCAACAAAGCTCCGCAAAATAAAAGAATGGGAAGCCCCGGAATCGAATAAAATTGGTGCTGGTATGTTATTAACAGGAAACATACCAATGACCACATCGGGAACTTCGGAGGCTTCTTCGGCGGAGATATGATGAACTTGCCCTTGGATATACTTCCGGTTGGGGAATTGCCCCACATAATTGACTTGAGGCTTCAGGTTGGTTGGTGACTTTCCGTTCTTGGGACACTGCCTAGCGTAATGCCCAGTTTGTCCACATGAGTAACATGAATGGTTACGCTGATAGTCTTCCTTGATTGGCTTGGTGACCACAGTCTTAATCTGACTTTCATTCTTGATGTTCCCTTGCTGCCAGGTTGGCTTGAACTCGAACTGTGGTTGCTGCCAAGTACGAACCTTCTGAAAAACTTGTCCTTCCTTCTTGGGTTCGAACTTGCGTTTGCGGTCTTCATATGCAGTCTTATGATCATTAACAAGTTTGTGTCCCCTTTCGGCAATGAGTGCCTTGTTCACCAGAGTTTGGAAGTCGGGGAAATCTAGCATGCTGCGTGAACATCGGAGGGTAAGGTTGAGTCCTCCAAGGAACCGATCTATCTTCCGTTCTTCGGTGGCCACATCATGCGTGGAATAATGGGCCAAGTGATTGAACTTGTTTAAATACTCACTTACAGTCGAGTTCCCTTGTGTAAGGGTGAGGAATTCTTGCTGCTTGACCTTCAAGATACCGGCGGGAATATGATACTTGTGGAATTTATCTTTGAATTTATCCCAAGTAATCTCGTCTTCAGCAGGCCACATAATTTTGGTATTGTCCCACCATATAGCAGCTGGTCCTTCTAGATAATGAGTGGCGAAGGGTACCTTATCAGCATCTTCAGTGCGAGCAATTTCTAGCTTCTTCTCAATGGTCCTCAACCAGTCATCGGCTTCCATTGGATCCACTGCTTGACTGAAACTTGGCGGTTTGGTCCTCTAAAAGTCTGACAGCTTGGAGTGATTACCATTGAGATTATTCTGCCCGACCATGGTCTGCATGCTTCTTAGGAACTCCATCAGATCTTGGTTCCTCTTTTCCTCAAACATTCGCATAATCTGCTCTGTTGTGGGAGCTTGAGGTGGAGGAGGGGGTGGCTGATATGGTTCTGGAGAATGTCCTGCTTGCCTGGCGGATCGACGAACTGGAGTATCGTCGTCACCATGACAGTTACTGCCACACCTTGTCATCCTATATATGTTTCCCAATACGAAGCATCGAGATGAGCAACATCCATTAGGGAAAAAAATAGGAAGGTGAAGCAACAAACCCGGAAGAGAAATATGAGGAAAATCCAAGGCAAAAAGTGGAAACAACATAATTATACAATACATCATCCATCATACATAACATGACGACAACATGGATAGTACTACTACATGCATACAACCAAACACCACATCATCCTCGTCTACTCGCGACGGCAGCGATCACACTGGCACTCTGACGGTCCTGCTGGTGTCTCCTTGGTGTCGGACTCCGAATCGGAACTGATAACGGACACCTCCGGAGCAAAGGAAACACGACGATGCTGACGGGATGACTCTCCCTCAGGGTCTGGAGCAGGGTGGCTCCGCAGCATCTGAGCGGCTAGGGTAGCGAGAAGCATAGCCCACTGGGCTGGGGACTCATGGGGAGTCACTGCCGAAGTACCTGAGTTACTCTAAGAAGGTATGGGAGTCACTGGTGCAGGTGGAGTTAAGGTAACTGGAGGAACAAGCGGTGTATGGATAATTGAAGGTGGGGCGAACGCAGATCGAGCGGCAGCTAACTCGTCTCGAGTGTGGTTCAGCTCCTGGGCTAGGCTGATGATCATAAAGTACCCAGCCGTTGTGTAACGCGACAGGTGGCTGGCTGACCGGTCGCACTCCGGATCAATATAAGGGAAACGGATCTGTCATGACTCAAACAGGGACGGATAGAAGTAGAAACCTGGGTGGGTCTGCATCTGAATCTCGTTATAGCGCAGGTCAGTGAGAGCCTCAAATGCTGCAAACTGGATCGCCTGGTCGGGTGTAGAAGCAGTTCCGCCCTTGTTGGAGCGAGTGTAAGTGCCCACCACGTTACTGTTGTGTATGACGACCTCCGCGTGGTACTCGTAAACACCATCTGCAAGCTGCTCTCGGTATACCTGGTACACCGGGTCATCACCATCGGCGTAGAGTCGGCGCCATACATTGCTAAGTAGATGCGGAAAGGTGGAAGGTGCCGGCTCAGGCTGATACGGATAAGGGACTGGTGCCATCTACACTCACAATATTAGCTGATCAACATTAACAATAAACTATATGCATGCAATGCAACACCCAAGTGCAGAGTCAAACCTCAAATCGCAACAAAGGCTAAAACTACCATTTTTCTAATGCGTCGGCTGTCTAGGGCGTCCTACAGTCAGCGCGGCTCTGATACCAAGCGTTGTGGCACCCCGGCTCAGAGCAACCAGTTTACCTTGCATTGCCAGCCCAGAGATCAAGTCTTCTGGCAATACACAACAACTTGGTACAGAAAACAACCGCTTTATTGATCTCTAGTGGATACATAGGTTCAAATATTACATGATAAGCGAGGCCAAGTGGCACACATGGTGCGGCTGCACTTATGTACATTATTTAGTAGACATCTCAGGGGCCTCGATGATAAAGGGAACTACTACGCGGCAGCGGAACGACGAGGTAGCGGAACTCCACTCCACAGGGACACTGCTGGGACACGGCCTAGAGCGCGACATACTGCTCGACATCAACCCCATGCATGGCTTCTCCTGCATCTGGCATGATAAGCCAGGTGAGTACTTTTAATGTACTCGCAAGCTCACAGCAAACAAAACAAGTATGACAAACAATAACAAGGCATTTAACAAGTTTAATGCATGAGCATGATACTACTCAACATGAGGTGTGTATGAAAAGTTGCAGTGGTCCCTGGGACCAACTTACCATTTCGGGGTTACCACGTAACCACCGTTCATAACTTACCAACGTGATCCTTACTTGATCACAGCAATAACTTTCATAGTGATCCTCACGCGATCACCAATTCTGCATGTGCCATCTTGTGAAACTTAGTGTGCCGGTTAATTATTTCTGTTGACCCACGGTGTGACCTACTACGAACTGTGTCCATATCTGAGGACGCGGCTATCGATATATTATACACTCTGCAGAGGTTAGTACACTATACCCACACTACGGAACTCATGGCCTCGTGCTCCCATTCGGGTGGACCAACGATATTCTGACAAAACCAATCTATTGCATGACACTCTCCCGGCCACTCCGACAAACTCCCCTTTGGGCTATGTCATGGGTGGCCCCGATGTCAACTCGTGACATCCGCCACCTCTGTGGCTGCCACCGTCATGGCCAAACAAAAACATCGTCCCAAATGGGGACCTCGGTACCGTAAAACTCGGGCAAACAAGGTTATGACTGCCTACCGGGCCAGGGTAGCGCCAGTGTACAACCTTCCCTAGTAGGAGTCACCGGCGAGAGGCATGACAATAGACCGCATTAGGGCGTCCCCATCCAGGCAAGTGTGGTTGCACTGGTGAGCTCGATTCGGTGGCCCCATGACTCGATCAACAGCTTGTTCAAGTTAAATTATCATCAATTTTAACTTGAAATAAAAAGATTTGAGCCATAGTGTGTGAATGGATTCACGGGTCATGATCATGAGTAACGAATGCATCATGCTACCATGAGAGTATATGACATGATCTCTACTGCACACTCAGCAAGAAACATCTTCTCTACTGCATAGCATCAAAATGACATGGAACAAATACAATGCAATAAGTTTTATATGGCACACTATGTTAATAGTGGAATATATGATGAATTTAATTGAAATAACCATTGTCATTGCAATGCCATCCTTGCATATGAATGTTGTGGCTTGCCTTGATTCAGAGGAGTGTCACAATACTCCTGGTCTTCTCCAACACAACTAGGAGCTTCTGAAAATATTTTAAATGCAAAAAGAAAATGTCACATAAAGCATTTTATTTCACTAGAAATTCCATACAACAAGGAAAATTCTGAAATTTGGCATGCAGAACTTTAGCTTACTACAAACTAGTAGCAAAAAGAATCAACTCATTTGGACTTATAGAATAGAAATTAGAGCTGGTTAAAGTTCTGGTCAAAATCTGGATTTAAATGAATTTAATCGAATTTCCAGAGCAGGCCACGTCGAAGACGTATTCTCTGAATATGCCTCCACTTAGAAAACGGTTCGGCCACGAGAGAGAGGCTGGCAGTGGGGTCCCACTGCCAGGGTTAAAAGGGAGAGAGAGAGAGAGGGAACAGGGGAGGCGGCGCTGTCGCCGGTGGTTCTCCGGCGAGGAGACCACGGCGGTTGCCGGCGATGGGCGGGATGGACTCAGCACGTCACGGCGACCACGTACGTACCCGAAGTGACGGCGGGGGTTGCCGGACGGCGTTGGGGGTTTCTTCTCCAGAGACGGCGGAGGCGGAGCTCGTCGGATACATCGATTCCGGCGACGATCCGGCGAACCAGTGGTACCGTCGAGCTCAGGAGATCACCACGACCTCGATGGAAGTAGCGGACGGAGCTGGGAGCGACTAGAATGAGTGCATGATCCAGGTGGATCCGCGGCGGATTTCGGCGATGATCGGCGGCTGGAGGCCCTCCCGGCCTTGCCGCGCTTGCTTGGGAGTAATTTATGGCCAGAGGAGGTGAGGGCGATGGCTAGAAGGACTCGGGGATGGCTCTATTTATAGATGGAGGGCGGCCGTGCTCGGAACTCCGCCGGCGACGAGATGCAGAAGAAGAGAGAGGGAGAGGAGCTCGGGCGCGACGTGGAGGAGATGTAGTGGAGCACAGCTACGCGGTGCACGCACGCGGGCACAGTGCGGCGCACTACGCGGAGCAGACGGCGCATGCGCGCTCACTGTTCCGCCTGGTAGCGTTCGGCTGCTTCCGGCGAGCGGCTTGTCGGTGTCGGGGAGGAGCTGGGCGAGGCTTGGTGGCGCGCTGGAGATCACTGGGGGGGCTGGGACGTGCTGCGGTGGCGAGAGGAGAGCGAATGGGCTTCGGTAGAGGGGCCCGGTGCACAGAGCGTGGCGAGCGGATGCCAAACCCCGTGCACCCACGCGTTCACCGTGTGCACTGGCACACACACTGCTTTGGGCGATGCCAGACCGTGTCAAAGGTGAAGTCCCTTCAACACGGTGCCTAACTATGCGCTTGGCTTGCCATCTGGCTCAGTGGATGTGACATGAGCATGTTGCAAAGTTTCTGGACAGAAACTTGGGACAATTGCTGGGGACAAACGACTAGCAATTAAGGGCTGTAATTTGGGGGTTAAGTATCACTTAGGAGGCTAGTCATGTGGTAAAAGTTCCAGCTCCAACAGATCAAGGAAAAATATACTTGCTTCACAAAGTGCCAATTCTGTCCAGAAGCAAAAATATTTTTCTTAGCTGAAAATTTCCAAATGACCATGGTATATTTTTACATAGGGAGGTGAGGCATGATCCAAAGAATATTTGGGAATTTTGTTGGAATTTTTGGAGCAATAAAAATGAGGGTTGCTTCATAGCTCAATGAGAAACTAGACATTTTCAGGAAGAAACATAATATAATGCTATTAAATAAAATTATCCAATGTCATTATGGTGAGAGGGATGAGGTCTAGGGAGGGTTTATGGATGATAGAACCCACTTGGAAGAAAATCAAAAATAATTCCAAGTGGCAAGTCCAAAAGAAGTGACTGAAAAACCCAAATGCAAATGAAAATATTCAATAAATCCCAATAAAAGAAAAAGGGCAAAAATCCAGGGTGTTACAGTATAAGTTTTGGGTTGTCTCCCAACAAGCGTTTTCTTTAATGCCTTTTAGCTAGGCATGATGATTTTAATGATGCTCACATAACAGTAAAGAATTGAAACACAAAGAGAGCATCATGAAGCATATGACTAGCACATTTAAGCCTAACCCACTTCCTATGCATAGGGATTTTGTGAGCAAACAATATATGGGAGCAAGAATCAACTAGCATAGGAAGGCAAAACAAGCAATACTTCAAAACTTTCAACATAAAGAGAGGAAGCTTGATATTATTGAGATATGTAAAAGCATATGTTCCTCTCTCATAATAATTTTTAGTAGCATCATGAATGAATTCAACAATATAGCTATCACATAAAACATTCTTTTCATGATTCATGAGCATAGAAATTTTACTACTCTCCACATAAGCAAATTTCTTCTCATTCATAATAGTGGGAGCAAACTCAACAAAATAACTATCATGTGATACTTGATTGGCATAATCAATTTGAGCATTAAAATCATGATGACAAGTTTCATGGTTATCATTATTCCTTATAGCATACATGTCATCACAATAATCATCATAGATAGCAACTTTGTTGTCATAATCAATTGAAACCTCTTCCAAAATAGTGGATTCATCACTAAATAAAGTCATGACCTCTCCAAATCCACTTTCATAATTATTGCCATAAGATTCAACACCCTCCAAAATAGTGGGATAATTATTATCTAAAGTTGACACTCTTCCAAACCCACTTTCATAAATATTGCAATCATCATAAATAGGAGGCATGCAATCATCATAACAACTTTGATCATTCAAAGTAGGGGGACTAAAAATTTCATCTTCATCAAACATGGCATCCCCAAGCTTATGGCTTTGCATATCACTAGCATCATGGATATTCAAAGAATTCATACTAGCAACATTGCAATCATGCTCATCATTCATGGATTTTATGCCAAACATTTTATTTAATTCTTCTTCTATCAATTGAGCACAATTTTCCGATCCATCATTTTCAAGAAAGACATTATAAAGATGAATAATATGTGGTAACCTCAATTCCTTTTTTTTGTAGTTTTATTTTATAAACCAAACTAGTGATAAACAAGAAACTAAAAGATTCAATTGCAAGATCTAAAGATATACCTTCAAGCACTCACCTCCCCGGCAACGGCGCCAGAAAAGAGCTTGATGTCTACTACACAACTTATTCTTGTAGACTCGTGTTGGGCCTCCAAGCACAGTGTTTTGTAGGACAGTAGCAATTTTCCCTCAAGTGGATGACCTAAGGTTTATCAATCCGTGGGAGGCGTAGAATTAAGATGGTCTCTCTCAAACAACCCTGCAACTAAATACAAGAAATCTCTTGTGTCCCCAACACACCCGATACAATGGTAAATTGTATAGGTGCACTAGTTCGGCGAAGAGATGGTGATACAAGTGTAGTATGGATAGTAGATATAGGTTTTTGTAATCTGAAAATATAAAAACAGGAAGGTAGCAAGTGATAAAATGGAGCACAAACGGTATTGCAATGCTTGAAAACAAGGCCTAGGGTTCATTCTTTCACTAGTGCAGTCTCTCAACAGTGCTAACATAATTGAATCATATAACAATCCCTCAACGTGCGACAAAGAATCAGTCCAAAGTTCTTATCAAGCGGAGAACATAAGATGAAATTGTTTGTAGGGTACGAAACCACCTCAAAGTTATCCTTTCCGATCAATCTATTGAGCTATTCCTATAAGTGTCACAAACAGCCCTAGAGTTCGTACTAGAATAACACCATATGATACACATCAACCAACTCTAATGTCACCTAGATACTCCAATGTCACCACAAGTATCCGTGAGTTAATTATATGGCACGCATCAAACAACTTTAGATTCATAATATTCAATCCAACACAAAGAACTTCAAAGAGTGCCCCAAGATTTCTACCGGAGAAAGTAGGACGAAAACGTGCATCAACCCCTATGCATAGATTACCCCAATGTCACCTTGGGAATCCGCGAGTTGAGTGCCAAAACATATATCAAGTGAATCAATATAATACCCCATTGTCACTACGGGTATTCATATGCAAGACATACATCAAGTGTTCTCAAATCCAAAAAAGTATTCAATCCGATAATAGTGAAACCTCAAAGGTAAAAACTCAATTCATCACAACAAGATAGAGAGGGAGAAACACCATATGATCCAACTATATTAACAAAGCTCGCGGTACATCAATATTGTGCCAAATCAAGAACACGAGAGAGAGAGATCAAACACATAGCTACTTGTACAGACCCCTAGCCTCGAGGGTGAACTACTCCCTCCTCGTCATGGAGACCGCCGAGATGATGAAGATGGCTTCCGGTGATTATTTCCCCCTCCGGCAGGGTGCCAGAACAGGGATCCATATGGTAGTTCGAAGTTACAGAGGCTTGCGGTGGCGGAGTCGAAGTTCTAGGGTTGTTTCTCTATTTATAAGAATTTTTTGGCATTGGAATCACGCGAAGAGGGGCCACTGGGGGCCCATGAGGCACCAGGGCGCGCCCAGGGGGGTGGGCGCGCCCAGGTGGCTTGTGGGCCTTCTGTTGCTCCCCCAAAGCTTCCTGGGTCTGTTTCCTTCCAGAAAAAAATGTCAAAAAGTTTCACTACATTTGAACTTCATTTGAATGGATTTTCTGGAAAACGAAAAACAAGCAGAAAACAACAACTGGCACTGGGCACTAGTGATGGAAATATGCCCTAGAGGCAATAATAAAGTTGTTATTATTTTATATTTCCTTGTTCATGATAAAAGTTTATTATTCATGCTAGAATTGTATTGACCGGAAACTTAAATACATGTGTGAATACATAAACAAATACCGTGTCCCTAGTGAGCCTCTACTAGACTAGCTCGTTCATCAAAGATGGTTAAGGTTTCCTAACCATAGACATGAGTTGTCATTTGATAACGGGATCACATCATTAGGAGAATGATGTGATGGACAAGACCCATCCGTTAGCTTAGCATATGATCGTTCTGTTTATTGCTACTGCTTTCTTGAATGTCAAATACATGTTCCTCAGACCATGAGATCATGCAACTCCCGGATACCGGAGGAATACCTTGTGTGCTATCAAACGTCACAACGTAACTGGGTGATCATAAAGATGCTCTACAGGTATCTCCGAAGGTGTCCATTGAGTTGGCATGGATCGAGACTGGGATTTGTCACTCCGTGTTTCGGAGAGGTATCTCTGGGCGCTCTCAGTAATGCACATCATAAGAAGCTTGCAAGCAAAGTGACTAAGGAGTTAGTTATGGGATGATGTATTACGGAACGAGTAAAGAGACTTGCCGGTAACGAGATTGAACTAGGTATGGAGATACCGACGATCGAATCTCGGGCAAGTAACATACCGACGGACAAAGGAAATTACGTATGTTGTCATTGCGGTTCGACCGATAAGATCTTCGTGGAATATGTAGGAACCAATATGAGCATCCAGGTTCCGCTATTGGTTATTGACCGGAGAGGCGTCTCAGTCATGTCTACATAATTCCCGAACCCGTAGGGTCCGCATGCTTAACGTTCGTTGACGATATAGTGTTATATGAGTTATATGAATTGGTAACCGAATATTGTTCAGAGTCTCGGATGAGATCCCGGACATCACGAGGAGTCTCGGAATCGTCGAGAGGTAAAGATTTATATATGGGAAGTCATATTTTGGGTTCCGGAAAAAGGTGCAGTTTTTTTCGGTATTGTACCGGGAAGCTTCCAGAAGGTTCCGGAGGATTCCGGAGGGGTCCGGAAGTCTACAAGTGGGTCCACCACGTCCCAAGGGCTGGCATGGGCTAAGGGGAGGCGCCCTGGCCTTATTGGGCCAGGCGCACCAAGTCCTCAAAAGCCCACGCAGCTAGGGAAGGAAAAAGGGAGAGTCCTAGTAGGAATAGGATTGGACTTTGGAGTCCAAGTCCACGTGTGTACTATTCACGGTTACTGTTCACGTGGCACTATTCCTTCTACTCCAAGCCCCTACACATATATAAATAGAGGAGAGGGGGGCGCCCCAAAGAAGACACAACATTGTCTTAGCCGTGTGCGGCGCCCCCCTCCACAGTTCCGTCCCTCGGTCATATTTTTGCAATGCTTGGGCGAAGCCCTGCGGAGATAGCATCACCATCACCATCACCACGCCGTCGTGCTGCCGAAACTCATCCACTACCTCGCCGTCTTGCTGGATCCAGAAGTCGAGGACGTCACCGAGCTGAACGTGTGCTGAACGCGGAGGTGCCGTACGTTCGGTACTCGGTCGGTTGGATCGTGAAGTTGTTCGACGGCATCAAACGCGTTGTTCTAACGCTTCCGCTTACGGTCTATGAGGGTACGTAGACACACTCCCCCTCTCGTAGCTATGCATCTCCATGGATAGATCTTGCGTGTGCGTAGAATTTTTTTTGTTTTCCATGCAACGTTCCCCAACAGTGGCATCATGAGCCAGGTCTATGCGTAGATGATATGCACGAGTAGAACACAAAGAGTTGTGGGCGGTGATCGTCATACTGCTTACCACCAATGTCTTATTTTGATTCGGCGGTATTGTAAGATGAAGCGGCCCGGACCAACCTTACATGTCCACGTACATGAGACCGGTTCCACCGACAGACATGCAACTTGTTTTGCATAAAGGTTGCTGGCGGGTGTCTGTTTCTCCTACTTTAGTTGAATCAAATTTGACTGCGGCCGGTCCTTGTTGAAGGTTAAAACAGCAAACTTGATAAATCACCGTTGTGGTTTTGTGCCGTAGGTAAGAACGGTTCTTGCTAGAAGCCCGTAGCAGCCACGTAAAACTTGCAACAACAAAGTAGAGGACGTCTAACTTGTTTTTGCAGGGTATGCTGTGATGTGATATGGTCAAGACATGATGTGATATACGTTATTGTATGAGATGATCATGTTTTGTAATTTATCGGCAACCGGCAGGAGCCTTATGGTTGTCTCTTTATTGTATGAAATGCAAGCGCCATGTAATTGCTTTACTTTATCTCTATGCATTAGCAATAGTTGTAGAAGCAATAGTTGGCGAGACGACCACGATGCAACGACGGAGATCAAGGTGTCGAGCCGGTGACGATGGAGATCATGACGATGCTTTGGAGATGGAGATCAAAAGCACAAGATGATGATGGCCATATCATGTCACATATTTTGATTGCATGTGATGTTTATCCTTTATGCATCTTATATTTTGCTTAGAACGACAGTAGCATTATAAGATGATCCCTTCACTAAATTTCAAGATAAAAGTGTTCTCCCCGAGTATGCACCGTTGCTAAAGTTCGTCGTTTTGAAGCACCTCGTGATGATCGGGTGTGATAGATTCTACGTTCACATACAACGGGTGTAAGCCAGTTTTACACAAGCAGAATACTTGGGTTCTACTTGACGAGCCTAGCATGTACAGACATGGTCTCAGAACACTGGAGACCGAAAGGTCGAACATGAGTCATATAGTAGATATGATCAACATGGAGATGTTCACCATTGATGACTATCCCATCTCACGTGATGATCGGACATGGGCTAGTTGATTTGGATCATGTATCACTTAGTTAACTTGAGGGATGTTAATTTAAGTGGGAGTTCATTAGTAATTTGATTAATTGAACTTAATTTATCATGAACTTAGTCCTGATAGTCTTTGCAAATTATGTTGTAGATCAATAGCTCGCGTTGTAGCTCCCCTGTTTTTGATACGTTCCTAGAGAAAGCTTAGTTGAAAGTTGATGATAGCAATTACACGGACTGGGTCCGTAACTTGAGGATTATCCTCATTGCTGCACAGAAGGATTATGTCCTTGATGCACCGCTAGGTGATGGACCTGCTGCAGGAGCTGCTGCAGACATTGTGAACGCCTGGCAGGCTCGATCTGATGACTACTCGATAGTTCAGTGTGCCATGCTCTACGGCTTAGAACCGGGACTACAAAAGCGTTTTGAACGCCATGGAGCATATGAGATGTTCCAGGAGCTAAAATTGATATTTCAAGCTAATGCCCGGGTTGAGAGATATGAAGTCTCCAACAAGTTCTTCAGCTGTAAGATGGAGGAGAACAGTTCTGTCAGTGAACACATACTCAGAATGTCTGGATACCACAACCACTTGACTCAGCTGGGAATTGATCTTCCGGCTGAGAGTGTTATTGACAGAGTTCTTCAGTCACTGCCACCAACCTATAAAGGCTTCGTGATGAACTATAATATGCAAGGGATGGAGAAGACAATTCCCGAGCTCTTCGCGATGCTGAAATCGGCGGAGGTAGAAATCAAGAAGGATCATCAAGTGTTGATGGTTAACAAGACCACTAGTTTCAAGAAAAAGGGCAAGGGAAAGAAGGGGAACTTCAAGAAGAACGGCAAGCAAGCTGCCGCTCCCACGAAGAAACCCAAAGTTGGACCCAAGCCTGAAACTGAGTGCTTCTACTGCAAAGGAACTGGTCACTGGAAGCAGAACTGCCCCAAGTATTTGGCGGATAAGAAGGATGGCAAAGTGAACAAAGGTATATTTGATATACATGTTATTGATATGTACCTCACTAGTGCTCGTAGCAGCGTCTTGGTATTTGATACCGATTCAGTTGCTAATATTAGTAACTTGAAGCAGGAGCTGCAGAGTAACGGAGACTAGCTGAGGGCGAGGTGACGATATGTGTTGGAAGTGTCTCCAAGATTGATATGATCAATATCGACACGCTCGTAATACCTTCGGGATTAGTATTAAACCTAAATAATGGTTATTTGGTGCTTGCGTTGAGCATAAAACATTATATCTGGATATTGTTTATTGCAAGACGGTTATTCATTTAAGTCAGAGAATAATGGTTATTCTGTTTATATGAATAATATCCCTCGTGATCATGCACCCTTGTGAATGGTTTATTCTTGTTGAATCTCGATCGTAGTGATACACATATTCATAATATTGATGCCAAAAGATGCAAAGTTGATAATGATAGTGCAACATACTTGTGGCACTGCCGTTTAGGTCATATTGGTGTAAAGCGCATGAAGAAACTCCATGCTGATGGACTTTTGGAATCTCTTGATTATGAATCATTTGATACTTGCGAACCATGCCTCATGGGCAAGATGACTAAAACTCCGTTCTCCGGAACAATGGAGCGAGCTACTAATTTGTTGGAAATAATACATACCGATGTATGCGGTCCGATGAATGTTGAAGCACGCGGCGGGTATCATTATTTTCTAACCTTCACAGATGATTTGAGTAGGTATGGGTATATCTACTTGATGAAACACAAGTCTGAAACATTTGAAAAGTTCAAAGAATTTCAGAGTGAAGTAGAGAATCATCGTAACAAGAAAATAAAGTTTCTACGATCCGATCGCGGAGGCGAATATTTGAGTTACGAGTTTGGCCTTCATTTAAGAAAATGTGGAATTATTTCACAACTCATGCCACCTGGAACACCACAGCGTAATGGTGTGTCTGAACGTCGTAACCGTACTTTATTGGATATGGTGCGTTCTATGATGTCTCTTACCGATTTGCCACTATCGTTTTGGGGTTATGCATTAGAGACAGCTGCATTCACGTTAAATAAGGCACCGTCTAAATCCATTGAGACGACACCGTATGAACTGTGGTTTGGCAAGAAACCTAAGCTGTCGTTTTTTAAAGTTTGGAGATGCGATGCTTATGTGAAAAAGCTTCAACCTGATAAGCTCGAACCCAAAGCGGAGAAGTGCGTCTTCATAGGATACCCTAAAGAAACAATTGGGTACACCTTCTACCACAGATCCGAAGGCAAGGTCTTTGTTGTCAAGAATGGGTCCTTTCTAGAGAAGGAGTTTCTCTCGAAAGAAGTGAGTGGGAGGAAAGTAGAACTTGATGAGGTAATTGTACCTTCTCTCGAATTGGAAAGTAGCTCATCAGAGAAAACCGTTCCCGTGATGCCTGCACCAATAAGAGAGGAAGATAATGGTGAAGATCATGAAACTTCAGATCAAGTTACTACAGAACCTCGTAGGTCGACCAGAGTACGTTCCACACCAGAGTGGTACGGTTATCCTGTTCTGGAAGTCATGTTGATAGACAACGGTGAACCTACGAACTATGAAGAAGCTATGATGTGCCCAGATTCCGACAAATGGCTTGAGGTCATGAAATCTGAGATATGATCCATGTATGAGAACAAAGTATGGACTTTGGTGGACTTGCCCGATGATCGACAAGCCATTGAGAATAAATGGATTTTTAAGAGGAAGACAAACGCTGATGGTAATATCACTGTCTACAAAGCTCGACTTGTCATGAAAGATTTTCAACAAGTTCAAGGGGTTGACTACGATGAGACTTTCTCACCCGTAGCGATGCTTAAGTCTGTCCGAATCATGTTAGCAATTGCCGCATTTTATGATCTGGCAAATGGATGTCAAAACTGCATTCCTTAATGATTTTCTCAAAGAAGAGTTGTATATGATGCAACCAGAAGGTTTTGTCGATCCTAAGGGTGCTAACAAAGTGTGCAAGCTCCAGCGATCCATCTATGGACTGGTGCAAGCATCTCGGAGTTGGAATATACGCTTTGATGAGGTGATCAAAGCATATGGTTTTGTACAGACTTACGGTGAAGCCTGTATTTACAAGAAAGTGAGTGGGAGCTCTGTAGCATTTCTAATATTATATGTGGATGACATATTGTTGATTGGAAATGATATAGAATTTCTGGATGGCATAAAAGGATACTTGAATGAAAGACCTCGGTGAAGCTGCTTATATATTGGCATCAAGATCTATAGAGATAGATCAAGATGCTTGATAAGACTTTCAATGAGTATATACCTTGACAAGATTTTGAAGGAGTTCAAAATGGATCAGTCAAAGAAGGAGTTCTTGCCTGTATTGTAAGGTGTAAAGTTGAGTAAGACTCAAAGCTCGACCACGGTAGAAGATAGAGAGAGAATGAAAGTCATTCCCTATGCCTCAGCCATAGGTTCTATAATGTATGCCATGCTATGTACCACACCTAATGTGTGCCTTGCCACGTGTCTGGCAAAGGGGGTACAAGAGTGATCCAGGAGTGGATCACTGGACATTGGTCAAAATTATCCTTAGTAACTAAAGGACTAAGGAAATGTTTCTCGATTATGGAGGTGATAAAGAGTTCATCGTAAAGGGTTACGTCGATGCAAGCTTTGACACCAATCTGGATATCTCTGAGTAGCAAACCGGATACGTATAATGGAGCAGTCATTTGGAATAGCTCCAAGTAAAGCGTGATAGCAGCATCTACAGTATGACATAAGGATTTGCAAAGTACACATGGGTCTGAATATTGCAGACCCATTGACTAAAATTCTCTCTCACGAGCAAAACATGATCACACCTTAGAACTCTTTGAGTGTTAATCACATGGTGATGTGAACTAGATTATTGACTCTAGTGAACTCTTGGGTGTTAATCACATGGCGATGCGAACTAGATTATTGACTCCAGTGCAAGTGGGAGACTGATGGAAATATGCCCTAGAGGCAATAATAAAGTTGTTATTATTTTATATTTCCTTGTTCATGATAAAGGTTTATTATTCATGCTAGAATTGTATTGACCGGAAACTTAAATACATGTGTGAATACATAAACAAATACCGTGACCCTTGTGAGCCTCTACTAGACTAGCTCGTTGATCAAAGATGGTTAAGGTTTCCTAACCATAGACATGAGTTGTCATTTGATAACGGGATCACATCATTAGGAGAATGATGTGATGGACAAGACCCATCCGTTAGCTTAGCATATGATCGTTCTGTTTATTGCTACTGCTTTCTTGAATGTCAAATACATGTTCCTCAGACCATGAGATCATGCAACTCCCGGATACCGGAGGAATACCTTGTGTGCTATCAAACGTCACAACGTAACTGGGTGATCATAAAGATGCTCTACAGGTATCTCCGAAGGTGTCCGTTGAGTTGGCATGGATCGAGACTGGGATTTGTCACTTCGTGTTTCGGAGAGGTATCTCTGGGCCCTCTCAGTAATGCACATCATAAGAAGCTTGCAAGCAAAGTGACTAAGGAGTTAGTTACGGGATGATGTATTATGGAACGAGTAAAGAGACTTGCCGGTAACGAGATTGAACTAGGTATGGAGATACCGACGATCGAATCTCGGGCCAGTAACATACCGACGGACAAAGGGAATTACGTATGTTGTCATTGCGGTTCGACCGATAAGATCTTCGTGGAATATGTAGGAACCAATATGAGCATCCAGGTTCCGCTATTGGTTATTGACCGGAGAGGCGTCTCAGTCATGTCTACATAATTCCCGAACCCGTAGGGTCCGCACGCTTAACGTTCGTTGACGATATAGTGTTATATGAGTTATGTGAATTGGTAACCGAATATTGTTCGGAGTCCCAGATGAGATCTCGGACGTCACAAGAAGTCTCGGAATGGTCGAGAGGTAAAGATTTATATATGGGAAGTCATATTTTGGGTTCCGGAAAAAGGTGAAGTTTTTTTCGGTATTGTACCGGGAAGCTTCCAGAAGGTTCCGGATGATTCCGGAGGGGTCCGGAAGTCCACAAGTGGGTCCACCATGTCCCAAGGGCTGGCATGGGCTAAGGGGAGGCGCCCTAGCCTTATTGGGCCAGGCACACCAAGTCCTCAAAAGTCCACGCAGCTAGGGAAGGAAAAAGGGAGAGTCCTAGTAGGAATAAGATTGGACTTTGGAGTCCAAGTCCACGTGTGTACTATTCATGGCTACTGTTCACGTGGCACTATTCCTTCTACTCCAAGCCCCTACACATATATAAATAGAGGAGAGGGGGGCGCCCCAAAGAAGACACAACATTGTCTTAGCCGTGTGCGGCGCCCCCCTCCACAGTTCCGTCCCTCGGTCATATTTTCGCAATGCTTGGGCGAAGCCCTGCGGAGATAGCATCACCGTCACCGTCACCACGCCGTCGTGCTGCCGGAACTCATCCACTACCTCGCCGTCTTGCTGGATCAAGAAGTCGAGGACGTCACCGAGCTGAACGTGTGCTAAACGCGGAGGTGCCGTACGTTCGGTACTCGGTCGGTTGGATCGTGAAGTTGTTCGACGACATCAACCGCGTTGTTCTAACGCTTCCGCTCAACGTTCCCCAACAACTAGATCAATATGTTAGTCCATAAAAATCATATAAAAGCCATATAAAAGTGCACCAAAATCATACATAACTATAAGAAACATGGCATAAATACTTCATAAATTATTGATACGTTGGAGACGTATCAACCCCCACTAAAGATTTCCATGTAAAAATGTCTTGCATGTTCCTGAAGCTAGTAAAAATCTAGCCTTTGCTCATCGTCTTACTTTGGATAATGGAAATTTCTGTGAAATTCACCCTCATCATCTTTTGATTAAGGACTAGGCAACGAAGGAGATTCTTCATCGAGGTAGATGCCGTGGTGGTCTCTACCCTCTTCCGTCACGATCTTCCACTCCATCTCGCCAAGCCTTCAGTATCTCCAAACCGTCGATGATGAAGTGGCATAGCCGCCTTGGTCACCCATCTACTTCAATAGTTGAGCAAATTATTAGTAAACATAGTCTTCCTTGTTCGAGTGAATCAAATAAAGAGTCGGTTTGTGACTCCTGTGAACGTGCCAAGAGTCATCAACTCCCCTATCCTAGGTCCACAAGTAGGTCTAGTGCTCCTTTAGAGCTTATTTTCTCAGATGTATGGGGTCATGCCATTGATTCCTTTGGTCAAAAAAATACTATGTCAGTTCCATTGATGATTTCAGTAAATTTACTTGGATTTATTTGCTCAAGTATAAATCTGAGGTGTTTGAAAAGTTCCATGAATTCCAAAACCTTGTTGAAAGGCGGTTTGACAGAAAAATTATAACCATGCAAACCGATTGGGGAGGAGAATATGAGAAACTCAATTCCTTCTTCCGAAAAGTTGGCATCACCCATCATGTTTCATGTCCTCACGCTCATCAACAGAACGGGTCTGCTGAACGCAAACATCGTCATATTGTTGAAGTTGGTCTCTCTTTACTTGCACATGCATTCATGCCATTAAATTTTTGGGATGAAGCATTTATCGCCGCCACTTATCTGATCAATCATACACCAAGTAAGGTCATTGATTCTGGGACTCCATTAGACCGTCTTTTCCATAAAACTCCTGACTACACAAATCTTAGGATTTTTGGGTGTGCTTGTTGGCCAAACTTGAGGCCATACAATCCTCACAAATTACAATTTCGATCAAAACAATGTGCCTTCTTAGGGTACAGTAACCTTCACAAAGGTTTTAAATGCTTAGATATTCCTACTGGATGCATATACATCTCACGGGATGTTGTCTTTGATGAAGGAAATTTTCCGTTTGCCACTCTCCATCCTAATGCCGGAGCCCTTCTAAGATCCGAAATTCTTCTTCTTCCACCAGATATGCAACCTATCTCGCTCCATGATTTAGGTGGGAATAATACAATAGATAATCATTGCGTTGATTCTCTTACTAACCATGAGCATGCAGGAATTAATGGAGAAAAATAAATTTTAGGAAATCAGGAAAAGGGGCGGCATTTTATGTGTCCAGAAAAGGAAGGCAAGAACGAAATCCGGAGCAAATCTGCTCCGGGATTGTTGCTGCAGTAGATGGCTCAGGAGCTGACATCGACTGCTCCAGGATTGACACAGCAGGGCACCAGCGAACAAGACTCGTCCTCAGAGGCCCACATGTAGACGTACCAGGAGGAAGGCACGGGTGGTGTCCCGTCCCGGGTCGCACGTCAACAACGCACTGGCGCGGAGTCACCTGATGCGCGCTCGCCCCGGGTCTCGCATCAGCAGACTAGCAACATGCGGCAGCCAAACAGTGGCGCGGACGAGTCATCTTCTCATCATGCGAACGAGACAGCCAACACCGAGGCTGCTGGCTCCCGGTCCGAGGCAGGATCTGCTTCAGCTGCTGGGTCAGGTGCACCGGGATCTCCTCTAGGATTCTCTGCGGCTGCTCCTGCTGCTTCCTCTCACGTGCCACCAGTAGATGGAAGAGTTACACGCCGGCAATCAGGTATTATAAAAACAAAAGTTCCTACAGATGGAACTATCAGGTATAATATCAAGTCCAGAAAATTCACAGCTTTAGCTACTTCTGGTGAACCTGAGAATTTAGATGAAGCTCTAAGTAATAGTAATTGGAAAAAGGCTATGAATGATGAATATGATGCTCTAATGAAAAGCAGAACATGGCATCTAATTCCACCTAGAAGAGGACAGAATATTATTGATTGCAAATGGGTGTATAAAATTAAAAAGAGAGCTGATGGCACTATTGATAGATATAAGGCAAGATTGGTAGCAAATGGCTTTAAGCAACGATATGGATTAGATTATGAGGATACTTTCAGCCCAGTTGTCAAAGCTGCTACTATTAGACTTGTGCTATCAGTTGCTGTTTCCAGGGGATGGAGTCTACGTCAGCTAGATGTGCAGAACGCGTTTCTCCATGGTGTTCTGGAGGAAGAAGTGTTCATGAGGCAACCACCAGGATATGAGGGTAAGGCCACTCCACATTATGTATGTAAATTGGATAAAGCTTTATATGGCTTGAAGCAGGCACCCAGGGCATGGTACTCCAAGCTAAGTGAAAAACTTGAGAGGCTTGGTTTTCAACCTTCCAAGGCTGACACATCACTTTTCTTCTTTAATAAAGGAAAAGTAACTGTGTTTGTGTTGATTTATGTTGATGACATAATAGTTGCCAGTTCCTCTTCAGATGCTACCATGGCTCTTCTTTGAAACCTCAAGGAAGAATTTGCTTTGATAGATCTAGGAGATCTTCATTATTTCTTGGGCATTGAAGTTAGGAAGGTAACCGATGGAATATTGTTGACATAGGAAAAATATACTTCAGATGTGCTCAGGCGCCTTGGGATGATAGACTGCAAACCGATAACTACACCACTATCGACAAGTGACAAGTTGACACTAGAAGCAGGTGAGTTACTTGGACCGAGTGATGCAACAAATTATAGGAGTGTTGTTGGTGCATTACAGTATCTTAATTTAACATTACCAGATATATCTCATTCAGTAAATAAGGTATGTCAGTTTTTGCATTCACCAACCTCCACTCATTGGACAACAGTTAAGAGGATACTGAGATATCTTAAGTTTACCTCTACACTTGGTCTCAAGATTTGCAAGTCTCCGTCTATGCTTGTCAGTGCCTTCTCTGATGCAGATTGGGCAGGGTGTCCTGATGACAGGAGGTCAACTAGTGGTTTTGCTGTGTTTCTGGGGTCAAACCTTATTTCTTGGAGTGCCAGAAAACAGGCAACTGTGTCCAGGTCAAGTACAGAAGCAGAATATAAAGCTTTGGCCAATGCTACAACTAAAGTTATGTGGGTACAAACTCTGTTGAGAGAATTAAAAATTGAAGCACCTCCAGCAGCAAGGTTATGGTGTGATAACATTGGAGCTACATATCTATTCGCTAATCCTGTGTTTCATGCTAGAATGAAACATATTGAGGTTGACTATCATTTTGTAAGAGAAAGAGTTGCTCGCAAACTTCTTGACATCAGATTTATATCTACCAGAGATCAAGTAGCAGATGGGTTCACCAAAGCTCTCACTATTTGGCAGCTGGAAGATTTTAAGCACAATCTCAACCTTGATGTTCCACGAGGTTATGATTGAGGGAGGCTATTAGAATAGATAGAGATAGATGTCTTCATGTAAACTTGGCCTGTACGGCATCCTAGAAGGATCTAGTGGAGAGACGTAGATAGAATTCTCTTTATAAATTTAAACTACTTTCCTTGTCTCCCAAGATCATCTAGGATCCGATCTATGTACATCGCTGGCAACGTTCTACCCCATATAAATAGATGACCGCGGCCTCCTATGGAGGTAGATACGCTTAACCAATTTCATAGAACTCGGCCAGCGCGTCGCCCATGCTTAATCCGGCAGCAGGAGGCGCCGAATCCGCCTCGACTTCATCCTCCTCCTCGTCCTTCGTCTCTGTGTTCCCCTTCTCCGTGTCCGACGACCCCTACTCCGGCACCTGCTGCTCCGCCTCCTCCTCCTCCTTGTCCTTCTTCTCTGTGTCCCCCTTCTCTGTGTCCGACGACCCCTACTCCGGCACCTGCTGCTCCGCCTCCTCCTCCTCCTCGTCGTCCTCCTACTCCCGTGCCTCCTGCTCGTCCTGCTCCGAAGAGTCCGAAGTCAAGCCGGCTGCAATCCGAGCGGTGCACCATTCCTGTATCTCCGCTAAGAGCTCCGACCTGTGCTGTGGTGTGAGCATCTTATGCGTGGTGATCCGCTGACGGACCATGGCTACCTGCGAGTTTAAAGTAGATGGGAGTGGACGGCGAGCTCAGAGCGGATTGGGAGTGGCAGCGCAGACGGGAGAGAGGGTGGAAATGGGAGTGGCTAGGGTTGGGGCTCACCGCCCAGCTTAAATAACCGGAAATTGCCCCTCGGGCGGCGTGCTGAAGCGGCATTCTCACCGAACCGATGGGTTCTGATGTGTGTTCACGCGGGTATCGCCCGTTAGTCCGACGTGACGTACGCGACTGAGCCTCCTCATATCAGCCCCAGATATGTGCTCGATATGGGGTGCCGGTCAGCCCAGACGTATAGGACCGGTTTGAGAAGCTCTATTGAGTCGCGATTTTATGACCGGTCGCTGACTGGGCCATGTGGTGTGAATTGTCTTTTACATGGAATGATAAAAGATATGCGTGCTGTGTTGTTTTCTTCAGCACTTCCAAATATGGATATATTTGCCACGCTAAAGTTGCACCTTTTGCAGGTAGGAGTACTTTGATTTCCTCTTGGTCGCTAGCTAAATTCTCTAGGATTTTTTTGGAGAGGAATTTGATCAAGTCACTTAGTTTACTTGATTGTTAGTGAAGTGCCATATATCTCCATGATTCTCTCCGCCGCCGTTTTTGACCATTATACTTTAAGGCACGTCCTTTGTGCCAATAAGTATTGATTAGTTGGTTCATGTTAAAATATGTATCGAATATTATATATATATGAGTTGTGATACAATTGGACGTGTAATTAGCAAATGAGGTGTTTGAGTCGGACACGTGTAACCCAAGCCTATTATATAAAGGCATCGCGGGTAGCCAAATAGACTAGACATAAGATGGTAGACTAGATAGAGATCACGAGAGGGATGGTCTGGGTGCCCGTAGCAGTGGTGGCTGGACCGGACGTGGAGTGGTGGTCGGAGCGCTCGTAGTCATGCCCCGACGATGTAGCCATGTTGATGAAGCTCATTAACAAATCTCAGTGTCGTGCCCGCGCTTGTGTGATTGCTTGTCCTCGTGGATCGACATGTGCCTCAGATTATTCTAACAAGTTTGATAAATAGAAACATCAGTTTTAATATGTTTTTTCAGAAACACAGTATAAACATAGCCCCTCACAAATACATCCATACGCTCACCCCTATGAACGCACGCATGCACCACCTATCCCTATGAGGGTCTCTGAGATACCGAGCGGACGGGTCTTGAGATTGACGAAGTTATCAAAGATGCCTCACTATCGACGGGAACGTCGCCTCCCGGTGAAAGAATATTTTTCCTTTACGAGGGACCAAAATGTCGGACCTAGGGTTTGATGCCTGCTGAGCTAAGGGTATCACTGCTCTCTTAACCATCCAACCATAAATTGGTTCTCGGTTTTAATATGTTAATGAAGCCCACAGAATTTCGAAATCTTAGTTAAACTCGTATTGCCCATGACTCCCTTAAATTTTATATATTTTTCCTACACATTTTTATTAGCACTGACATTCATTTCTTCTCTGTGTGGATGATAGAAAAATAATCCAAATACCCTCTTATGTCTCTAAAAAAATACCCCCTGTTATGTCCGAAATCTAAAAGAGTGAAACATGTTGCTCCTTGCAGTCAACATCAGAGGATGCTTGACGTAAAAAAAAAGGCCACAAAATAATTAAATCTCAGTTAAAACTGGTCGTATCTATGACTCACTCCATAGACTGACAATGTCAAGGTTAATGGTTTAATTTTCCTACACCTTTTCATTAGAAAAAGGGAAAACAGAAATGGCAGGAGAGGGCGAGCCTCTCCTCACCGCCGTACCAATCCCCACCAAAACCCAAACTTGATGGTGACTTTGCAGTGAGCTCCGAAACTTAGAAAGTAAGAGCATCTAGCTGGACCCCTCAAAAGTGACCCCTCATGTGTTTGTGGACATGTCCGGGCGCGCCCATAGGTAGAGCCCGTTCACCCTTCATTTTTGTCCATGCAACCATAAATCTCAAACCTCACACCTTAAATTCATACTACGTCATGCAACTACCTTAGTACTACTCGTCGTCGGAGATGTCCATGACCTCCGTGTCGGCGGTGTCGGACGGACCGGCCTCCTGGTCGTTGGCCACGGCCCGCAGCATCGACCAGTGGCGGAGCTAGCTTTTGACAACAGGGTGGTCCGCCAAAAAAAATTGACAACAAATCTGACATGTGAATGTTGTACCTAACTATCAATACCACATAGAAATATATCAAAAATATGAATGTTGTACCTAACTCATCATCGAACTCCATGTCAGCGAAGATTCCCTCCAGCTCCGCATCCACCTTGCGAAGGTAGCGGCAGTTTGCCGCGACCTCGAGCTCCGACTGGATGGAGTCGAGGATGGCCTACTGCTTGACCGCCTCCTCCGCTCGGGCCACCTCAAACTCGGCCAGCGCGTCGCCCATGCTGAACCCGGTAGCAGGAGGCGCCGAATACACCTCGAGTTCATCCTCCTGCTCGTCCTTCATCTCTGTGTCCCCCTTCTCCGTGTCCGACGACCCCTACTCTGGCACCTGCTGCTCCGCCTCCTCCTCCTCGTCGTCCTTCGTCTCTGTGTCCCCCTTCTTCGTGTTCGACGACCCCTACTCCGGCACCTGCTACTCCGCCACCTCCTCCTCCTCCTCCTCCTCCTCCTCCTCCTTGTCCTCCTACTCCCGTGCCTCCTGCTCATCCTACTCCGAAGATTCCGAAGTCAAGCCGGCTGCAATCCGAGCAGTGCACCGTGCCTGTATCTCTGCTAGGAGCTCCGCCCTATGCTGTGGTGTGAGCATCTTATGCGTGGTGATCTGCTGGCGGACCATGGCTACCTGCGAGCTTAAAGCATATGGGAGTGGACGACGAGCTCAGTGCGGATTGGGAGTGGCAGCGCAGACGGGAGAGAGGGTGGAAATGGGAGTGGCTAGGGTTGGGGCTCACCGTCCGGCTTAAATAACCGGAATTGGCCCCTCGGGCGGCGTGCTGAAGCGGCATTCTCACCGAACCGATGGGTTCCGATGTGTGTTCACACGGGTATCGCCTGTTAGTCCGACGTGACGTACACGACCGGGCCTCCTCATATCAGCCCTAGATATGTGCTCGATATGGGGTGCCGGTCAGCCCAGGCGTATAGGATCGGTTTGAGAAGCCCGATTGGGTCGCAATTTTATGACCGGTCGCTGACTGGGCCATCCGCCCGAACACATAGGAAACATTTGAGGAGCCTAGATGTAGATGCTCTGAGGAGTAGAAAGAAGATACCACAAGAACACAATAAAGGGAACATGAGAGATTAGCTAGAGGAGAGCCACCGCTCAAATTCCGGGGAGGCCAACTCCACGGCCAATCTTCATGGTGGTGTGGGGACCATCAGCAGCAAGAGACACATAAAAGGGGTGCTGTATCCGAAAGTGTGCTTCTGCTCCCGAGCTCAAATGAGCTCGGTGAACAGTAAAATAAAAAAAAATAAAAAAAATCTGATTTTTTTTTTGTGACAAACATTGACAAAAGTTTCAAGTGCTTGCAATTTTTTTTTCATAGAATCACATTCCTGTAAGGAGTGGCAAAAAAATAATCCATTCCTCCAAAATGCTATTGAAAGTAGCATTTTCAAGTACTGATTTTGTTTTTTTTGCCACGCCTTCTAGGAATGTGATTCCATGAAGAATTTTTGCAAGCACTTGAAACTTTTGTCAATGTTTATCACAAAAAAAATCAGATTTTTTTGAAGTTTTTTCGATTTTACTATTCACCCAAGCTCATTTGAGCTCGGGAGCAGAAACTCTGCATCTGTGCTGTACCCTGGTATCGTCGCAGGAGAACACCATGCCTGACCATCGCCGCCCGCTGTCCACATCAATGTCGACGAGGATAAATTACACAGAGCTACACAACCAAAATTGATCCCCAACAAATAAAGTAGAACCTTGTATTTGAGGGTATCATGAATACATTGTTTAGAAAAGGAGGATAACCCTAGTCTCTGCATCATTGTGATGCACAGAGCCACATTTATTAAACGACGAGTATTAAGGTTCAGTACAAACAAATCCACCAGTAGAAAATAGAAAAAAAACACAACCGGCAAAAATAAGGGCAGCACAAATATGTTTTCTTAATAATAGGGAGATTTCTGGTTTGAATATGTATTGTTCTGCTACATGATAAGGAAGCACCAGCAGCAAGAGTACAGTGATTCATCATAACCAATATGACAAGCACAACCACAAGCTCACAAGCAAGCACAAGAACAAACACAATATAAGCTTGCACAAAGTAAAGGTTAGAAGTAACCACAAGTGGAGCCGGTGAATACGAGGACGTGTTACCGAAGTTCCTTCCCTTTAGGGGGAAGTACGTCTCCGTTGGAGCGGTGTGGAGGCACAATGCTCCCCAAGAAGCCACTAGGGCCACCGTATTCTCCTCACGCCCTCGTACAATGCAAGATGCCGTGATTCCACTAGTGGTGCCCTTGAAGGTGGCGACCGAACCTTTACAAACAAGGTTGGGGCTCTCTCCACAACTGAGTTGGAGGCTCCCAACACCACCACGAAGCTTCACCACAATGGAATGTGGCTCCGAGGTGACCTATTCCATCAAGGGTGCCCAAACACCCAAGAGTAACAAGATCCGCAAGGGATTAGTGGGGGGAATCAAATTTCTCTTGGTGGAAGTGTAGATCGAGGCCCTCTCCAGCAAACCCTAGAGAATCAACAAGTTTTGATGGCTAGGGAGAGAGATCAGGCGAAAATGAGCTTTAGGGCGCAACAGTGGAGCAAGGGGATGAGAGGTAAGTCTTCTTGGGGAAGAAGACCTCCTTTATATAGGTGGGGCAAATCCAACCATTATCTGCATTAAATCCGCGCTCAAACGGTACTACCGCTCGGGGGAGCGGTACTACCGCAAGAGGCTGTAGTTCCAGCCAGCGCCAGTGAGTATGTGAATACACGAGCGGTAGTGCCGCCGGAGTGGTACTACCGCCACACCAGCAGTACTACCGCCTGGTGTCATATAGCGAGGTGGAACCGCGGTGGTAGATGAGGGTAGGCCGAAAGTACCGCCCGAAGCGGTACTACCGCTGGCTACTACCGCTCTACTACCGCACTGTTACAGAAGCACAAAATAAGCGGTAGTGAGTGCGGTAGTGGGAAGTGGCAGTACCGCTCGTGCGGTACTACCGCCCTACTATCGCCCTACTTCCGCTAATCCCTCTGGGCTACAGAGAAGCCAGCGGTGGTGGGGTAGTAGTAGTGCTGTAGTGCCGCTGGAGCGGTACTACCGCTCTTCTACCGCCCTACTACCACTGAGATGTAAAAGACCATAGTAGCCCAAAATAGGCGGTAGTTCCCACGACACTGAACTACAGTAGTACCGCTCAAGCGGTACTACCGCTGCTTAGGGCCGTACTACCGCCAAAATGCTTTAGAAATAGTTAATGCAGAAATAATAGGAACTCCAGAGTTGCGGGAAAGTATGTGGGTGTAAAAGGGTATGTGTACGTGTTGATTCCACCCAAACCTTTCCAATGCGGACCCCCTCTTAATAGTACGGTTTCCCTATGACTCAAATCCACCGAAAAAGAAACGTCGGAAACAACCGTCTTCGCTCTTAGCCACCGAGGGGAAATAAACCGTCTTGTTCCATTTGTGATAATATCTGAAATGCTCAATGCACACGGTTAGTCCGCAAATTGCATTGTCAACAATCACCAAAGCTACTTAGAGAGAAATATGCCCTAACAATCTACCCCTTTTTGGTGGATTGATGACAACACGGGATTTGCACAAGAGATATCAAGGAATGAAATGCAAACCCAACATCTACAAAGTATAGACGGGCTCTCCCTAGATGTGTGCACTATTTGAGTATGCTTTCGGAATGCAAAGCACACACACTAGGATCAACACTCCCCCTATATTTTATAGACAAGGCAATACTTGCAACAACAACATAATATGAAACTAACCACGGTTGCAAGTAAAAGCATGTGAGCATAAAGATACAAGGGCACACTATAGGCATAGCATCACATACTAAGATACGACGACATAAAAAGATAGATACGGGATAATGTATGTCTCACACCATACACACAGAGTCTCAAGTCTCACACACGAAATCAAATAGGATAAAGAGTTCACAAGTGAGAAATCGAGGCAAATAAAAACGAGCTTGTGACTCAGCAACACACAAAGCAAAGCAAATCCCCGGTCCTAAACTCTCTCCTTCTTTGGCATCGAGACACCAAAAGGGCAAAGAGTGACTAACGACCCGAGGTGGTAGTACTACTCCGAGTCCTCATCCATGGACTCCGCCTCAGACTCCTTGTGATCCTCATCGCGATCCTCCTCAATATCCTTATTATCAGCTGCTGCATGGGCACGATGAGCAGTTGTGGCCACAGTGGAATCATCCGAATCGGTCCAACGGTTGTGCTTGGAGATCCACTCCTCCTCTGAAGTGACCTTGTTCTCAGAGCCACTCTGCACCTCAAGGTCCATCTTCCTCATTGTCAACTTCTGACACTGTCGGGACACCTTCCCTGCCACATGAGCCTTGTACAGCTTCCGCTGGATGTCGGTCTGGAGGCAGAAGAGCTTCTTCTTGAGCTTGGAAGCCCAAGATGGCTACTCAGTCGGTGGCACATAGTCTAGCTCAGCATCCTCATCGGAATTAGAGTGGAACCTCAAACTCAGGGACGTCCGGAGCGGCGGCCCAGTGCTCCTTCTGCCTTAGGTTAATCACCTCGTGAGATACAAGCTCGCCCGTCTCAAGGCGCCCCTCTGGGAACTGAGAGGCCCAAGTGTCTTCAATAAACTTGAAGAGATAGGGCCCATAGATGGACATCAGAAAGAAGCTCAGACCACATGACATGCAAAACATCCAGAACACAGGTCTTGTTATTCTCCTTCTGACACATAAGGAGCATGTCCACAAGGTAGGAGTGTACCATATCCAAGTTCCCAATGCGAGGGAAAAGAGTGTTCCTGAAAATACGATGCATGATATCTAGAAACGGAGTCAACTAGCTGACCTCTCCCCTGATACTCTTCCTCTTCCTCATGTAGCACAACAACTTGGACTTGTGGGTGGTAGCAGCCTCCTTGTGAGGGCGGAGACCCAGAGTGTTCGCAAGCCCCTCATCACCATAGCCAGGACTGTCCATGAAGGTCTTCCATTTAGCATGCAGCTGCCGGCCATGAGTCATCCATGTGAGAGTCCTATCATCATCTGTACCAAAGTGCACCATGGCAAAGAACTAGGCCACAAGTTCTGGGTCAAAATCCTTGTTGAACGTGATGATCTTGACAATATCAAACCGAGCAAACAGTGCTAGAGCCTCTCCAAAGTAAGCTGGGATCTTCTCCATATGATGAAGATTAATCGACTTGGTCGGCACAAATAGATTCTTCTTCGCTTTGAGCACATCAAGAAATATGGAGGCCTGCCCCCTGGTCCTGAACGGACGGTTGACGAGAGAAGGGTCCTGAGGACGACGATAGGGGTTGAGCTGATGAAATGCGCAAAACTCCTTGCTAGTCATCTCTGAAACTGACTTGGCCTTCTCCTTTTGCTTCTTGGCTGTGGTCTTGACATTCTGCCTCTGCCCAGAACCCTCGGCTGCTTCACTTGTACGGCCATGCTTGGAAGTCTGGCGCTCTAGATTCTTGCGATGAGATTGATGCGGACTGGAGCTACCACCACCTGAACCGCACAACAGCATGAGGGAAAAGCAGGTGTAAAAGCATTACATAAGCCAAAAGGAACCAAAGTTGAGAAAGAAGCAATGTTGGAGGAACAGTTGAAGTTGGTACTTCAAGCGGTAGTACCGCAACCTTGCAGCGGTAGTACCACCCCGGAGGGAGCGGTAGTACCGCCCGAAGAACGGGCACACTATGGTGGCAAGATCTGGTAGTACCGGAAGTGCCAAATTCAAAATTTCTCCAAAAATACTTCGAATCTCCTATCTAGCAGTCATTCCACGTCCTAACCATGCCTCGATTTAGCCAAAAATTGGCGAACACCACACGCATTGCCCTAGAACCTAGATTCAAAGAATAGAACCATAGGAACAGAGAACAGGGGCAATACCAGCGTCCATGGCAAGAGGGGAAGGTGGGGATCGATCCCACCGGACGAAATTGTGGAGGACGGCACGGAATCGGCGTGTCGGAGACGGCAGCCGGGGCAGTTCCTGTCGCCTGCAAGGGGAGAAGTCATGGGGAGAGGGAGTGAATGGGTATGGGGAGTTAGAACTTCCCGTACCCGTGCACTTAACCCTCCCGCAAACGTCGAAGAGGTAGTACCGCGGGTCAGAGCGGTAGTACCACTAGAAGCGGTAGTGCCGTCCTGGACCCAGTGGTAGTACCGCCTAGGTACTGAGACCGACATGAGGCTGGTATTACCACCCCAAGCGGTAGTACCGTTGGTTCGGAGCGGTAGTACCATTTAAAACGGTAGTACCGTTCCTGGCCAGCGGTAATACCGCTTGCATGCAACAAGAACTGCCAAGATCAAATTTTGGAGTGGAGGCTTATGCAAGACTAAGAGGTTGTGGATGAGATGGGCTTGGGTTGAAGACAAGAAACACTGCAAATGGGAAGGAACACTCCAAGGTCAAAATACAACCAAAACAAGAGCAAACTTGGAGTGATCCAAAACCCAACCGAGAACCGAAAACCAAACCTCTTCAAAGAGAAGAGGGGCGGTGGCTGGATCCACCTATGTTTGAGTCAGTTGGTATGGCACCGCGAAGATTTTAACCTTGGGCCCACGACCAAAACTCATCTTTGAAGCACAAGTACCATCTAAAATGGCTAATGTGAAAGATTGATTCTATTTATGCATAATAGAGTGAGTGTGTGTTCATGAAAAGAACAACACTCCCCCTATGTCCATGCCTACATCTAGAACAAGATAACATGATGAATGCGGTGGGGTGTGCCTAGTCTCAAGCCACATTGCTCAAATCAATGATATTTAGCTCATGCCTTAACTCGTGAAATCTTGCTTCATCCAAAGGCTTCGTGAATATATCCGCAAGCTGCTCTTGAGTCCCTACAAACATAAGATCAATATCTCCACGCTTGATGTGATCCTGGATGAAATGATGATGAATCTCAATGTGCTTCGTCTTGCTATGTTGCACGGGGTTGTAGGAGATCTTGAATGCACTTTCATTGTCACATAGAAGAGGCACTTTGTCACAAGTGACACCATAATCCTTTAAAGTTTGCCTCATCCATAGCAATTGTGCACAACAACATGCGGCGGCGATGTACTCGGCCTCGGTGGTGGAGATAGACACACATTTTTGCTTCTTCGAAGGCCAACTCACCAAAGAGCGACCAAGGAATTGGCACCCTCCGGAAGTGGACTTCCTATCCACACGGTCTCCCGCCCAATTTGAGTCCGAATAACCCATGAGATCAAAGCTTGCTCCTTTGGGGTACCATAAGACAAAGTTTGGGGTATGAGCCAAATATTGAAAGATTCGTTTGACCGCCACAAAGTGGCTTTCCCTAGGTGCAGCTTGAAACCGTGCACACATTCCCACACTCAACATGATATCCGGCCTAGATGCACAAAGGTAAAGCAAGGATCCAATCATGGAGTGATATACCTTTTGATCCACCGCTTTACCATTGGGATCAATGTCAAGTTGGCATTTGGTTGGCATTGGAGTCTTGGCTGGCTTGACATCATCCAACTTGAATCTCTTGAGCATGTCTGGGGTATATTTGGCTTGGTTGATGAAGGTTCCTTCTCTTCTTTGCTTGACTTCGAACCCGAGAAAGAACTTCAACTCTCCCATCATAGACATCTCGAACTTCTCGGTCAGGAGTGCGGCAAACTCATCATTGAAAGCTTTGTTAGGGGAACCAAAGATAATATCATCAACATATAGTTGGCATATGAACAAATCCCCCTTAACCCTCTTAGTAAAAAGAGTGGGATCGATTTTCCCAATTTCAAACCCACGATCTTGCAACAACTCGGTGAGGTGCTCATACCATGCACGTGGGGCTTGTTTAGGGCCATAGAGCGCCTTATTGAGTTTATATACATGATTAGGGAACTTGGGATCCTTGAACCCAGGGGATTGTTTGACATACACCAACTCATTAAGGGGACCATTAAGAAATGCACTCTTCACATCCATTTGTTGCAACTTGAAATCATGATGAGATGCATATGCAAGCAACATGCGAATAGATTCAAGACGAGCAACGGGAGCGAAAGTTTCACCGTAGTCAACTCCTTTGACTTGGGAGTAATCTTGAGCCACCAATCTCGCCTTGTTGTGAATAACTATCCCATGTGCATCTTGCTTGTTCTTGAAGATCCACTTGGCTCCAATGACATTATGGTTCTCCTTTGGCCTTGGCACCAATTGCCACACTTTGTTGTGCTCGAAGTTATTGAGTTCTTCATGCATGGATTCTAGCCAATCCGGGTCCTCGAGCGCCTCATAGACCCTTTGGGGTTCAACACAAGAAACAAACACGTGATGCTCACAAAAGTTTGTTAATTGTTTACGAGTAGTTACCTCCTTCCTTAGGATTCTAATGACGTTCTCCATAACGTGTTGTTGGCGTTCTAGTGTGGAAGCAATCTTGGCAGCACGACGCTCCAATTGCTCTTCAAGAGACATTTGAGGAGCTAGATCTTGATTATCTTGAGCATCGTCTTGAGCTTGCTCTTGATCTTGAGCTTGCTCGGCATCATGAACTTGATCTTGGGCATCACTTGGTGCATCACCATCATCATGAGGTTGATCTTGCCCTTGATCACATTCACTTGGTTGAGGGCCTTCACTTTGTTCTTTGGAAGCATGTGGATCAAGTGTCGCTGATGGTTCCACTTGCGTAGAACATTGTCCTTTTCCTTCGGCCACAAGGGGCTCCTCAATGGGTAGCACTACTGGAATCAGGGACTTTGCCATCTGCCAGCTCTTTGCCGTCTGCTGGCAGACGGCAAAGAGGTTGTTTGCCGTCTGCTTTGGGAAAGCAGACGGCAAAGATCTGGCTGATGGCAAAGACACTGTTTGCCATCAGCCAGCTCTTTGCCGTCTGCTAGCGGACGGAAAAGTTTCTTTGCCGTCCGCTAGCAGACGACAAAGAGGTGGGGTGGGGCCCAGTGGAGGCCACTTAACTGCAACGGCCCACCCCACCTCTTTGCCGTCTGCTAGCGGACGGCAAAGAATCTTTCCCGTCTGCTAGCAGACGGCAAAGAAAATACCTACTAACGGCCCTAACGGCCCACCCCCCTCCACTCTCTCCACTCTCTCTGCCTCTCCCCTCCCGACCCCGACCCCACGCCGCCGCCGCACCCGCCGCCGCCCCCGACCCGCCCCGGCCCGCCGCCCGCCGCTCGCCGCCACCGCACCTGCGACCGCCAACGCCGCCCACTGCCCCGCCCCACTGCCCCGCCCCGTGCCCGCGCGGCCGCACCCAGGCCTGCCCCTCGCCGCCCCGTTGCGGCCCGGCCGCCCCCTCGCCGCCCCGTTGCGGCCCGGCCGCCCCCTCGCCGCCCCGTCGCGGCCCGGACGCCGGCCAGCCCCGTCGCCACCCCCTCGCCGGCCAACCCCTCTGCCCCCCTCTGGTGAGCTCCCCCTCCTGCCCCTTTTTTCTGTTTTTTTTAATTATTTTTTCTGTTTAGGTTTTAGATATTTAGACATTTATGAGTTTAGATACTTAGATGTTTAGGTTTTTAGATATTTAGACATTTAGGTAGAAAGAAACCTAGAAGAAAGAAAAAGAAGAAAAGAAAAAGGAAAAAAAGGAAAAAGAAAAAGGAAAAGAAGAAAAAATAATAATAAGAAGAAGAAGAAGAAGAAGAAGAAGAAGAAGAAGAAGAAGAAGAAGAAGAAGAAAAAGAAAAAGAAGAAGAGGAGGAGGAGAAGAAAAAAGAAGAAGAAGAAGAAGAAGAAGAAGAAGAAGAAGAAGAAGAAGAAGAAGAAGAAGAAGAAGATGAAGAAGAAGAAGAAGAAGAAGAGGAGGAGGAGAGGAGGAGAAGAAGAAGAGGAAAAAGGAAAGGAAGAAGAAAAGAAGAGGAGGAGGAGAAGAAAAAAGAAGAAGAAGAAGAAGAAGAAGAAGAAGAAGAAGAAGAAGAAGAAGAAAGAGGAGAGGAGGAGAAGAAGAAGAGGAAAAAGGAAAAAGGAAGAAGAAGAAGAAGAAGAAGAAGAAGGAAAAAAGGAAGAAAAGGAAGAAAAGGAAGAAGAGGAAGAAGAAGAAAAGGAAAAAGAGGAAAAAAGACCCCGACACCCGGACCCCGACCCCGACACGACACCCCGACCCTGACACAACACCCCGACCCTGACATGACACCCCGACCCCGACATGACACCCCGACACGACATCTGACACACCCCGACACCCCGACACGACACCCCGACACCCCGACCCGACACCCCGACACCCCGACACCACGACAGCCCGACACCACGACACCCCCGACGCCGACACCTCTTCGGCCTCCTGTTGACCGAAAAGGTGCTCTTCGGCCTTCCAGAGGCCGACGGGGTCATATATTTCCCTATTTTGTTATGAAAAACATCATATATATTTGTGTTGATCGGGTGGATTTAAATGTGCAGTTCTTTCGTTGCTGCGAGGGTCTGGTGTTCGACGACCTCCCCGTTCGTACGACGAGCTCCGCCCCTGCGTTCATGGGTGAGCACAAATGACATCTCCTCCTCCCCCCTTCATTTGCTCTGTTCCGGTCTTCGTGCCGATGAAACTTGCTAGCTATAGGTGTCAATCATCAGTATGCGTGACCACTATGCGTCTCCCGTTCGAAAGGGTTACATCTATAAATATGCATGCATTTGCATATTTATAACCGTGATTCTTTCGAATTGTCCAACGTTATCCATGGACAGCCCGAGTATGTGTAGATTGGGTTCATTTTCCCATATGCTCTACTCCGGATCCGATGCAGAATTTTGTCAGTGCCTCCCTGTTGTTCTCCGGGTACACATCCTCTCTGCTTATTGCCGAGACGTGTATCAGGAGAACAGCGGGGAGGTGCTGCCGAAATTTTGCGTCGGATCCGGAGCCGAGCATGGGAAAACGAACCCAATCTACACATACTCGGGTGGGATTAGGACCTATCTTTACCTACTAGCGTCTAGGTTGCATGGACGTAATAAAACTGACAAACTCTATTAACTGATGAATAAGGTTTGCTAAATTATGTATATATTTCTTGTGTGTCCAGTAGCTAGGCAAGATGAGTGATCGTGCGTGGATGTACACCGGTCACACTAGTCAGAAAGACATGACCCATGAATGGATAAGAAAAACCAAGGGGTTTGTGAGAGACGCATTTGCAAATGGACAGGAAACAACCTGGTGCCCCTGTGTCGAGTGTGACAACTTTCATAAGAAGTCAGAGTTTGAAATGATCAAACACCTGCAGAAGTTGGGTTTTACGCCTAAATATACGGTCTGGAATTTCATGGTGAGTCTGTCCAATGTGCCAGAGCTGAGGAGGGCCGTCGTCGCACCGACGAGCATGGTACCGGGATGGAAGACATGGTGGAAGACTTTGATGATGCTCGGGATTCGGACGATGAGATGGAGGAATCTGCAAAAGCCTTCAATGATATGTTGGAGTCTTCAAAACGTCCTCTCCACGAGCACACTGAGCTTTGTCAGCTGGATGCCATCGCACAAGTAATGGCTCTGAAGGCTCAATTCAACTTGGGCAGAGAATGCTACGACGCGATGATGACACTATTTGGACGTTTTCTACCCAAAGGCCATGTAATGCCTGCAAACCTGTACCAGTCGGACAAAATCCTCCGTGTACTTAAGATGCCCTATGAGAAGATAGATGCCCGTGAGAAAGGATGTGCCTTATTTAGGCTTGAGTATGCGGACTTGAAGTATTGTCCCGTTTGCCAGTCTTCCAGGTATGTTGAGGTAGACAACGGTATGGGTGAGAAGAGTCAGACAAAAATCCCAGTTAATGTTCTTCGGTATATGCCAATCATACCAAGACTTCAACGTCTTTTCATGGTCGAAGAGACGGCCAGACAGATGACATGGCACAAATTGGGCAAAAGAACCGAACTAGATGCAGATGGGGAGCCGATGTTGGTATACACATCGGACGCTTTTGCGTGGAAGCGCTTCGATGCAATACATCATGCTAAAGCGGCAGATCCAAGGCATCCTCGAATCGCCATAAGCACGGATGGGTTCAATGTGTTTGGTATGATGGCAGCCCAATACAGTTGTTGGCCTGTATTTGTCCTTCCACTCAATCTCCCCCCGGACAGATTATGCAAAGAAAGAACATTTTCCTGACGTTGATAATTCCGGGGCCCAACTATTCGGGGAAGAGTATGAATGTGTACATGCAGCCGCTTAAGGATGAACTGCAAGAAGCTTGGGATAATGGGATCAAGACATACGACGCCGCTACAAAAAAAACTTCCTAATGCGTGTGTGGTACATGTACTCGATGCATGACTTGCCGGCGGATGCGCTATTCGTTGGCAGGCCACCTGCGTTGACAGGCCAATAGGCCCTGGATCAGTTAAACTCTCTCGAGCCGGATCCAGACCGTCCAGGGTATTTCAAGGGGTATAATTCGGAACACGCCTGGACTCACAAGACATGCTTGTGGGATCTGCCTTACTTCAAAGACCTCCTTTGCCCACACAACATCGACGTGATGCACACTGAAAAGAATGTCGGCGAGGCCCTCTTTGGTACATTGTTTGGCATAGAGGGGAAAACAAAGGATAATCCTAAGGCTAGAGTCGATCAGTAGGCTCTATGTGATAGACCACTACAAAACATGCGACAACCGAAAGGAAAGTAGAACTGGACGAAGCCAAAGGCATGGTTCAATCTTGGAAGTCCAGTTATGAGGGAAATACTCCTGTGGGTGAAAAATGAGTTGATGTTCCCCGATGGGTATGCAGCGAATCTAAAGATGGGAGCGAGCCTTGAAAAAGTGAAAATATTTGGTCTCAAGAGTCATGATTGGCACATATGGCTTGAGCGGGTAATGCCGGTGATGTTGCGTGGCTTTATCCCTGAGGATGAATGGCTAGTACTGGCAGAGCTGAGCTATTTCTTCCGTGTTCTTTGTGCGAAAGAACTATCGCCTGGCTTGCTAGAAGAACTGGAAGAGTTGGCGCCGGAGTTGATCTTCAAGTTAGAGAAGATCTTTCCACCGGGCTTCTTTAATCCAATGCAGCATTTGATTTTGCATCTCCCGACCGAGGCATGATTGGGGGGGCCCGAGCAGAATCGTTGGTGCTACGCAACTGAGAGGATGGAGAAGACGCTTCGAGAAAAATGTAAAAATAAATGTCGAATTGAAGCATCGATGGCCGAGGCATTCATTACTGAGGAGGCGGCAAACTTCGTGACAGCACACTACGAAGCCAAAAATCGTCATTTGCATAATCCGAAGTCTCGGTACAATGCTGGCGACCCTAAAAAGGGTGGATCCAACCTCAGCCTATTCAAAGGGAAGCTCACACCAGCCGGTGCTTATACTTCCTTACCATTGGATGTCGACGAATGGCAGACCATTACGTTGTATATCTTGAACAACCTAACAGAAGTGCGGCCGTACATCGAGTAAGTTCTCGGTACATTGTTTCGCAACCTCTAATTCCTTTGAACTGCTCTTATTCCCGGATATTTGATACAGTCGATATGTCGCCGAATTCTCGTATGGAGCGGTGATCCAAAAGGATTCCGTCGAAGAGTATGAGCTTCTGGCAATGCATGGAGGCGGCTATCCCGGTTTCATCTCTTGGTTCAAACAAACGGTAATTTCCATTAGACCATTTCATTTCTTCGTCTAATTTCCGGCTAATGCAACAATCCTTTCGTATTAAACTTGTAGGCTAGTTCAGAGTCTATGGACGCCGAATTGAGACAAGTCGCAAATGGTTTTGACTATAAGGTCCGTTCATTTGACAAATATGACATCAACGGGTAACACTTTCGTACCTATGGCAAAGAGCTATCTATGGCCGACCGAAAGTCTACAAATTGTTGTGTCTCTGCTATCGGCGAAGGAGGTACCGAGTATTATGGAAGAGTTGAAGCAATTTATGAACCTCTATTCTATGGTGCAAACCCACCGAATGTCGTAGTCTTCAAATGTTATTGGTTCCAGCCGAAGGAGACTAGAAGGACTCATGAACATCTAGGGCTAGTCGAAATCAAACAAAGCACCCATTTGGATGTTCCCGATGTCTATATTACGGCTCAACAGGCGACCCATGTTTTCTATCTACCGTGGGCCTGCCAAACTAATCCAAATCTGAATGGTTGGGATGTCGTTTATGAAGTGCCACCACGTGTTAGACCACCTCCCCCCAATGAAGAGGATTATGAACCTCACATTAACCCAGACACATATGAAGGAGAATTCTTCCAAGAAACACGTCTTTCCAAAAAACGTTTCAAGAACCGCTCTACTTCACACCAGAACATTGAAGTAGACAGCGGCAGTGAATCCGAGCCTGAGACGGAACAAGAAGAGGTTACTGCTGCGGATGACCTGTCAATGCTTGACCGATTACGTACAGGAGGCCTTCCACATGTTGATGCATTTATTGATGATGATGATGAGCACGTAATTACTGATAGTGATGATGATGATGATGCATTTATTGACCCCGAAGCATATATAGACGATGATGATGCATTTATTAATGATGACGATGAAGATTAATATTATAGTTCATGCCAGGTATTCAATTATTATTATGTAAATATATATTATTAATTAGTTCATGTTAGGTATTCAATTTTTTATTATGTTCATGATGATGATACACTTAAATTATATACATATTATTCATGTCAGGTATTCATTCTTTAACCTAGGATAGCTCTAAAATGACCTATACTTAGCATTTATTCCTCCAAAATGAATTTATATGCTTAGCTAGCTCAAAAATTACATAACAACCTTAATTAGCTCCAAAATGACCTATTTAACCTAGGATAGCTCTAAAATGACCTATACTTAGCATTTATTCCTCCAAAATGACTTAATATGCTTAGGTAGCTCAAAAATGACATAATAACCTTAATTAGCTCCAAAATGACCTATTTAACCTAGGATAGCTCTAAAATGACCTATACTTAGCATTTATTCCTCCAAAATGAATTTATATGCTTAGCTAGCTCAAAAATGACATAATAACCTTAATTAGCTCAAAAATGACCTATTTAACATATGATAGCTCTAAAATGACCTATACTTAGCATTTATTCCTCCAAAATGAATTTATATGCTTAGCTAACTAAAAAATGGACCTATTTAACCTTGGATAGCTCTAAAATGACCTATTTAACCTAGGATAACTCTAAAATGACCTATACTTAGCATTTATTCCTCCAAAATGACTTAATATGCTTAGCTAGCTCAAAAATGACATAATATGCTTAAGAAATGACCTATTTAGCTCCAAAATGACTTAATATGCTTAATTAGCTCAAAATGGCATAATTACTTATGTTAGCACAAAAATGACCTATACTTAGCTTTTTTTAGTTCATTTATGATATACTTAGCATATTTAGGTCAAAAATAGCCTATTTACCTAGGTTAGCTCTAAAATGACACAAGTAAGCAATAAGAAGAAGAACAAGAAGAGGAGAAAAATTCTAGTCTTCTTCTTCTTCTTCTAGTCTTCTTCTTCTAACTTTCTTCTTTCTCATTTTGCAGATTTGATTCACTTCACGGAAGCTTGCGTTCATGGAGTCCTTGTCCTTCCATTTTGTTTTGATTTTGTAGGATCAACAATGTGACACTTGCATATGTATGTATAGATGAATGAAACTTGCATATGTATGGATGAGACTTGCATATGTTTTGATTTGGTATGTGTTGGATGATCATATCCATATGGCTTGCATATTATTTGCATATGTGTTGTTTATTATGTGGTGGATGAGACATATTATGTGGTGGATAAGACATAATGTTTTGCCTTATTATGTGATTCTGAATATATATATATATGTGTGTGTGTGTTTGAATTTCTGTGAAAATGAATTGATATAAGAAAAAACAAAAAAAACAGTTGCTATATAACCACTTTGCCATCTGCTAGCAGACGGCAAAGAGGTGTGCCGTCTGTTAGCAGACGGCAAAGTGGGCACGTGGCAGCAGCCTGTGCAACCTGGGCTGGCCTATTTGGCCTCTTTGCCGTCTGCTGGCAGACGGCAAAGAGCGCCGTTAGCCCCCTAACGGGGCTGGCACCTTTTGTCTGCCGTCTAGGTGCTTTGCCGTCTGCCAGCAGACGGCAAAGAGGCCTTTGTCGGCAGCCGTTCAGCCGGAGTGTTGGCCGTCTGCTGGCAGACGGCAAAGGCTTTGCCGTCCGCAAAGTATGCCTTTGCCGTCTGCTATGGCAGACGGCAAAGCAGCTGATTCCTGTAGTGGATTTGACCAACTCCCATTCTTCTTATGGCTTGGGGAGGAATTTCATCACCTACATCACAAAGACCACTTTGCTCCACTTGGGAGCCATTATTTTCATCAAACTCCATGTTACACGTCTCCTCAATGAGTCCATTGGACTTGTTGAGAACACGGTAAGCATGATAGTTTGTAGCATAACCAACAAATATGCCCTCTTGAGCTCTGGGTTCAAATTTAGACAAACGAGCACCTTTCTTGAGAATGAAACACTTACAACCGAACACCCGGAAGTACTTGAGGTTGGGCTTGCTGCTGGTAAGTATCTCATATGGAGTCTTGTTCAAGCCTTTGCAGAGGTAGAGCCGATTGGATGCATGACATGCGGTGTTGATGGCTTTTGCCCAAAGGTTGTATGGAGATTTGAGCTCCGCCATCATGGTCTTTGCCGTGTCCATCAACGTTCGGTTCTTCATCTCCGCTACACCATTTTGTTGAGGGGTATTTGGTGTGGAGTATTGGTGCTTGATCCCCTCATCACTAAGAAACTCATCCAAGGTGTAGTTCTTGAACTCGGTGCTGTTGTCGCTTCTAATCATCAATATCTTTGCATCATGTTGGCGTTGAGCTTCATTTGCAAAGTCAATGATGGTTTGTTGGGTCTCACTCTTCCTATTAAAGAAGTATACCCATGTATATCTTGAGTAATCATCCACAATCACAAAGCAATACTTTCTTCCCCCAAGACTATCAAATGATGGAGGACCAAAAAGATCCATGTGAAGGAGCTCCAAGGGCCTCTCCGAGTGAATAGTAGTTGTGGGTCGGTGAGCCGTCTCATGTAGCTTTCCTTCGATACAAGCACTGCAAGCACGATCTTTGGCAAAACTAACATTTGTTAGTCCACGAACATGGTATCCCTTGAGGAGACTTTGCAAAGATCTCATATTGACGTGGGCTAAACGGCGATGCCAGAGCCACCCCACGTCAACTTTAGCCATTAGGCAAGTCGCGGTCTTAGTGGGTTTCTCCGAGAAGTTAACCACATAGAGACCGTTCTCGACATTCGCAACAAAGGCTAATTTAAGAGTCTTGCTCCACAAAAGGGCCATGGTATCAAGATCAAAGAAAGTAGCAATTCCCATAAGTGCAAGTTGTAAATTGTATGCAAGGGTCTCAACAAGCATGACCTTCTCAATAGTTAAATCTTGAGAAATGACAACCTTGCCAAGACCCAATACCTTAGATAATGAAGCATCACCAACTTGGACATGGATGGGCATAGATGAGCTCGGTTGAATGTCCACCACCAAGTCTTTGCTTCCGGTCATATGATTTGTTGCTCCACTATCAAGCAACCATGACACTCCACCGGAAGCAAACTCCTACATAAGATTAATGCTTGGATTTAGGTACCCATTTTTGAATGGGTCCTTTGAGGTTAGTAACAAGGGTCTTAGGAACCCAAATAGACCATTCAATGTACTCATAAGGAGAACCAACAAATTTGGCATAAACATGCCCATCACTAGCATGTCACAAAACATAAGAAGGGTTAAAGTCGCCGGCTTTGTTGGGAGGAGTGGTTTTGCCCCTTTTGGCATCACCACCCACCACCTTGTTCTTCTTCTCCTTAGGAGCACACTCTCGCTCCTTGACAAATACCTCGTTGAGAGGGAGATGTTGATTGGTCTTGCTTTTCTTCTTCTACTTTGACTTGGGTGCGAACCCAAGCCCCTCCTTTGCCACAACTTCCTTTTGATTGCTCAAAAGTTCGTTGAGGTTCTTCTCGCCTTGTATGCAAGACACAAGGCCCTTCTCAAGTTGCTCCTTCAACTTGGCATTCTCCTCCACAAGATGCACATGCTCACAACAAGGGTTAGTAGCATGAGCATTATCAATTAATACAAAAGGGGGACATGTGGCTATCTCCTTAGTGAGCTTCACTTGGAGTTGATCATGAGACTCCTTGAGTATAGCATGAGCACTTTTCAAAGCCTTGTGAGCCTTGTCAAGCAACTCAAACTCCTCTTTGAGTCTAGCATGGACAACCCCAAGCTCAACATTCTCGGATTTGAGCACACATGCAAGAACTTGAGCATGATCATGAGCTTTGTTTAATTTAGCGAGGTCATCATTTTGTGATTCCTCAAGAGCCACTTGAAGACCTTGCTCTTCCTCAAGAGCTTGAGAAAGCTCCGCAATCTCATCGGCATAATCACGGCTGTGCCCTTCCATCTTAGTGATGGTTTTCTCGTGAGACTCAATGATATCATTGGCCTCACCTAATTATTCCAAGAGACCAATGAAGTGCTTCTTGGTCTCACCTTTGAGATTACCCAAGAACTTTTCAAACTCATTCTCATCCACCCTTACCTCCTCACTTTCATCCACACAATCCATCAAAGAAGGATTAGTAGAGATAGAAGTTTTGATGTTGGAGCTTACCTTGTTTATGCCTTTTGCCATGAGGCACTTGGGGTAGGTGATGAGGTTCTCGTTGGGGGCGTCGAAGAGAGACACCGAGGTTGGGGAAGAGGTGGCAATGGCTACGGAGGCTGTTGCAATCCCTTCACCACTTTCATCATCATCATCATCATCATCATCATCATCGGAGTTGTACTCTTCGAGCGCCACCAACCCCTTTTGTGGCACCTTCTTCGAGAAGTTGTTCTTGTTTGGGAAGGACTTGGCCTTGTCTTTGCAAATGAGCTTGCCTCTTCTCGAAGGGGCAATCCAGAACGAAATGACTCACATTGCCACAATTGTAGCAAGTTCTCACACGTTGCTTGCCCTTCTAGCCACTTGAGTTGTTCTTGGAGTAGGTGGGTTTGGTGTTTCTCTTGTTACCCCAAAATTCCCTTGACGCAAGAGCCATGTGCTCGTGGTAAGCATATTTGGTATCTTCGGGGCAACACTCTTCTTCATCCTCTTCTTCTTCTTCCGGCATGGCCTTGGCCTTCAAAGCAAGGTTGGTCTTCTTTGACCGTTGGACACGAGCTAGAGCGTTGTCGGCGGTCTTGTTCAAGATGTTCATTGCAATGAACTCATCCAACACTTCACTTGAGGACAAGGTGTGGAAGTCCGGTCTTTGATGGATCATAGAGGACATGCTCTTTTTGAATGGCATGATGGCCTTGAGGAACTTGCGCTTGACCCAAGTGTCATCCGTGCCCTTGCTCCCATGGTCTCGGAGTGAGACCGCAAGAGTAGTCAATCTCCGGTATAGCTCACGAGGATCTTCATCATCCTTCATCACAAATTCATCGGCCTCATCAAGTATGACCTCAAAGTTGGAGTGTTGAATGCTCGAGCTCCCCTTGTACAATGAGATGATGTGCTCCCAAGCATCCTTGGCACGGGTGAAAGGACGCAAGTGAGAGAGCTCTTCCGGTGGCATTGCGGCTTGAAGAATGAACAAAGCGGAGTGATTGAGTTGATTGTCCACTTCTTCTCTTGGTGTCATCTTGTTTGGATCATGGGGGTAGAAGCCTTGCTCAATGACTCTCCAAAGTTGTGTTGAGCTGTGATTCAAATGAGACTTGATACGAAAAACCCAATCATGAAAGTTATTCAAGTCAAGCTTAGGAGAAGGCCCATGAGTGTTGATATGAGGTGAGGGGACCGGTCCTCCATAGACCGGGGGAGGGGAAACCGTGGCATGGGTCTCTGACCCATTCTTTCCTTGAGTGGAACTAGGATTAGCTCTTTTAGCCAACTACTTTATGGAGTGGGCATCCATTTCCAAGGAAGTAGGGTTAGCTACTACCTTGGGATCGGTAGGGGGTTTGATGCCCTCAAGGAATTTACTTAGCATGTCCTTGACCTCGTCCACCACGGATGTTTTGAGTGAGGCCATAGCCTCATTCAAATCACCACGAGTGACCACGGTCTCGAACGTGGCCGCGGAACTCTCCCCATCCCTATCCACTTCGTCAACCAAACTCTCTAGGCGGTTAAGCCCTTAAAAAGAGACGAGGCTCTGATACCAATTGAAAGGATCGATATGGTTGACTAGAGGGGGTGAATAGGTAACTACCAATTTTTAGTTTTTTTTAACTAATTAGGCTTGACAATAAAATAGGTTGTCTAGATATGCAACTAGGTGGACAACCTATATGACAAGAACAACCACAAGCTCACAAGCAAGCGCAAGAACAAACACAATATAAGCTTGCATAAAGTAAAGGTTAGAAGTAACCACAAGTGGAGCCGGTGAAGACGAGGATGTGTTGCCGAAGTTCCTCCCCTTTAGGGGGAAGTACGTCTCCGTTGGAGTGGTGTGGAGGTACAATGCTGTCGGTGTACTAAAGTATGGGTCTTTTTAGTACCCCTTACTTGTGCACGGGCAGTTGTAGCACTTCCGCAGCAAGCCTTGCCGGGGAATAGGTAGGAGTAATCACGAGACTAAGACGACAAGGAGACATTCAAGTCAACGATCAGACCAGAAAACAGAAGACCAAAGGGTTGCGGAGGCCCGGCAAGACCCTTGCCGGCAAGGCCTCGCGCCAGACAAGACCCGGTCCCGGCAAGCCCCGGGCCCGGCAAGGATTCGGTCCCGGCAAGCCCCGGGCCCGGCAAGGATTCAGCCCCGGCAAGGCTCTGCACAGTGCAGCGCTATCGCTCCAGTGCAGCGGCCAGCCTTGTCGTTTAGGGCTTGTCCTCATGGTGACGTGGCGTAATGCTGGCCACGTGATGCTTAAGCGGTGCTGATGGGATGGCTGCTTTTGCCCATCCCCTGTAAAGCTTTTCCAAGCCCGAGACGCTAAGGGACACCTCGACGGACACCTCACGGTGCATTTAATGAGTTTGTCCTAAGCCGTCAGGGTTAGGTATGATAATACTGTGGTAACACTGTAGTTACTTTCCACCTCATGCCTTATCTTGTACGCCACTGTGGTAGCCCCTTTGACTAATATAAAAGGAGGCCCGAGACGTACAGGGGAGGAGGATGGCACTTCGAAAGCCCATTCTGCATGCGTAGCTGCTACTGTAGCTCCCAGAACTTGGCCAAGAACATCCACAATAATACAATCAAAGCAGGAGTAGGGTTTTACGCATCCGTGCGGCCCGAACCTGGGTAAATCCCCCGCGTGTTGTTCGTTAGTTCTGCTCTTTGTGCAACCCTCTCCCCTTGCCGAACCGTAAGGGATCTCCTTGATCCCATAGGTGTTCGTTTCCCACGACAAATGCTCCCCAAGAAGCCACTAGGGCCACCGTATTCTCCTCACGCCCTCGCACAATGCAAGATGCCATGATTCCACTAGTGGTGCCCTTGAAGGCGGTGACCGAACCTTTGCAAACAAGGTTGGGGCTCTCTCCACAACTGAATTGGAGGCTCCCAACACCAACACGAAGCTTCACCACAATGGAATGTGGCTCTGAGGTGACCTCTTTCATCTAGGGTGCCCAAACACCCAAGAGTAACAAGATCCGCAAGGGATTAGTGGGGGGAATCTAATTTCTCTTGGTGGAAGTGTAGATCGAGGCCCTCTCAAGCAAACCCTGGAGAATCAACAAGTTTTGATGGCTAGGGAGAGAGATCGGGCGAAAATGAGCTTTAGGGCGCAACAATGGAGCAAGGGGATGAGAAGTAAGTCTTCTTGGGGAAGAAGACCCCCTTTATATAGGTGGGGCAAATCCAACTGTTATCTGCATTAAATCCGCGCTCAAGCGGTACTACCGCTTGGGGGAGCGATACTACCACTAGAGGAAGTAGTTTCGGCCAGCGCCAGTGAGTATGTGAATACAGGAGCGGTAGTGCCACCGAAGCGGTACTACCATCCACACCAGCAGTACTACCGCCTGGTGTCACATAGTGAGGTGGAACCGTGGTGGTAGAGGTGGGTAGGCCCGAAGTACCGCCCAAAGCGGTACTACCACTGGCTACTACCGCTGTACTGCCGCACTATTACAGAAGCACAAAATAAGTGGTAGTGAGTGCGGTAGTGGGAAGCGGCAATACCACTCACGCGGTACTACCGCCCTACTACGGCCATACTTCCGCTAATCCCTTTGAGCTACAGAGAAGCCAACGGTGGTGGGGTAGTAGTAGTGCCGTAGTACTGCTGGAGCTATACTACCGCTCTACTACCGCCCTACTACCGCTGAGATGAAAAAGACCACAGTAGCCCAAAATAGGATGTAGTGCCCACGGCACTGAACTGCAGTAGTACCGCTCAAGCGGTACTACCGCTGCTCAGGGCGGTACTACCGCCAAAGTGCTTCAGAAACAGTTAATGCAGAAAACAATAGGAACTCCAGAGTTGCGGGAAAGTATCTAGGTGCAAAAGGGTATGTGTACGTGTTGAGTCCACCCAAACCTTTCCAATGCGGACCCCCTCTTAATAGTACGGTTTCCCTACGACTCAAATCCCCCAAAAAAGAAACGTCAGAAACAACCGTCTTCGCTCTTAGCCACCGAGGGGAAATAAACCGTCTTGTGCCACTTGTGAGAATATCTGAAATGCTCAATGCACACGGTTAGTCCACAAATTGCATTGTCATCAATCACCAAAACTACTTAGAGAGAAATATGCCCTAACACACGGTCAACACCATCAGGAGATACACTTTGATGCCCAAGTCTAGAAATGATAGGATGATTCAGGGATATTCCGCTAACATGCTGCACCACATTGATGAGCTCACCAACTGCAATGTCGTGGATCTGATAGTTGAGATGGTGAAGAGGACTGCAGCTGACCAGAAGCGCTCGTGTGGCTATGCTCCTTACATGCAGTTCTTCATCAACTCCAAGGTTGGTAGCAACATTTACTTTCTTGAATGCAAGCACCTGCCACTATCAACCAGAGCTAGAGGATTGCACCATCACCATGGATCCATCTCATCCTAGCTTTGTTGCTGCCCAGGAGCAAGCTGAGGCTGCCAGAGTTACTGATCAGACCAGTGGGCCCAGTACTTCTATTGTTGAGTTGCCCAAGACCAAGAGTGACGAGATGACATATCTACTCCTAGCTACCTAGAGGATTGAGCAAGGCTTAGCTAACCTTGCGAAGAACCAGGAGAGCTTAGAGCGGATCATGGAAACTAAGTTCCATTCTCTTGATGTCAAGGTGACAGAGATGGCTACTGATTTGGAGAAGCTTAAGGCAGATGTTGAGGCACGAATGAGTGATACTGATGAGCAGATGGCCACACGATACTAGACACAACCTAGATCTGCTCCCACGGTTGCTCCAGCCACTGTTGTGCCACCCCTAGTATCTACTCCACCAGTTTAGCAGACTTCCTCAGAAGCATTTGCAGATGGACTTCTCTCCACTCCATCAACTCACACTAGTGCTGCCAGAGGACTACTTCATCACCTGCTGCCATGGATTGAGCCCAGAGTGATGCTTAGTTCTAGATCATTCAATCTTTTTGGTAACTTTTTGCCAAAGGGGGAGAGAGCGAGAGAGTGTCTTGCTTTGCTTTTGCATTTTATTTGCTTTGGTTTCTGAGATACAGTGTTTTTCTTGGTTTGTAAAACTTATGTCGTATGTGACCGTACTTTGTTTGCTTACTTATGCTATCTATCATTTGGTAATGCTTGATGTTATGGTCATTCACATGCGTGCTTGGTGATGAGTGCTTATTATATTCCATTCATATTCTTTTGTGCGCTCCACCAAGATGTATGTGGCATGGAAGAGTTATCCCATGGTTCTAATCGATTGTGCATTTGCATTCGAATGCAAATTTCAAACAATGCACAAATTTAGGGGGGAGCTCTTGCTTATCACATACTTCTCAGGGCGACGATGCTATTCAATGATTATATCTTATGTCGAAGCTTTGATCTATATGTTGTCATCAATTACCAAAAAGGGGGAGATTGAAAGTGCAACTAATCCCCAGGTGGTTTTGGTAATTCATAACAACATATACATCATTGAATTAATGCCTACTCAAAGAATATTTCAGGAAAGTTTGATAGAGGCAAAGGTGTCCAGTCTTTCGATGAGATGGTAACTATCGTTTCGGTGGAGAAGACTTTGATGATCCGACTATGAACGTATGAAGACGTCGCGCCTTAGCAATCGCTAAACCAACTCCGAGAGGTTATTGACCACGCCGGAGCATGATCAACCTGACCACGAGGGTCTATTTCCTGCACGGAAACAAAGAACAAGCAAGAAATTGAGAGTGCAATCTGGATATTGTGAATATAAGAGGAAAGCTTTATTGCTGAAAGTGGGGTTCTGTGACGTCATGGTCTAGTCGTTGAACACAAACGAAGGGCATGAGTTGCAACTATGGTGAACTTTAATCTAAACAAAACCCAAATCTAAAATGATGCCCTAAGGGCTATATTTATAGGGAGACAGAGGGGAATTTCGTCCACCCTTGGCAAGGTGGGACTAAATTTTGTTCTAAGTCGTTTTCCCTATTAATACGGACTCTAAAAACAGCCTACAAAGTGTATTTTGAAATTATATGGTCCTGGCCCAAAAATAAGGTGGCGCAGCATCTATATTAGGCTATGGACAAAATTTATGAATGGCCATCTTGTATATTTAATCCATGTCCTTGTATGTCATCATGGTGGCCCCAAGGTGCTGAAAACTCCACCAGAAACTGCGTTCTTGTTCCCCTTGCGCGCGCCATCATCTCCATGCATGATCATGCTCCAATGTTCATCCTTCTTGTCCATGCTGGGTCCTTCATTTGTAAGAAAAACAAATGTATCCAATTTAGACAGCATCATATTCTCATGAACATTAGAATCATTACCTAGAAACAAAGGGCCTGGTAATTTAAATGGCGTGCGTGAGCTCTAGTAATTGGTCCAGTATGTGTAGCAGCAGGGGTGTGGATGTAACTGTAGTAGTGATGTCCTCATCATCCTCCCCTTCTTGAATTAAAGGCATCCTCGACGGAAGCTCATAATCCTCACCCACATAAGGCTTCAAATCTACAATGTTAAAAGTGAGACTAACCCCAAAATCTACAGGCAGCTCAAGTTTGTATGCATTATCATTTATTCTCTCTAACACCTTAAAAGGACCATCAGCACGTGGCATTAGCTTTGACTTACGCAAATAAGGAAACCTATCTTTGCGTAAATGTAACCAAACAAGATCTCTAGGTGAGGGTGTCCTGGACTAAGGGGTATAAACCTATATGGCTTGTCGTCTATGGGTCGGGCTGATGGCCCACCGACCACCGGGGAATGGACTGCCGAAGCCGTGGCCCTCGGCGTGAGCAGGATGGAAACTTCCGAAGACTTGATGTGTACTTCAAGGAGAGCTCGATAGTCGGCGTGTTTATTCCTAGTTGGCAACCGACCATACATGTAACCTAGATACCCCCGATGTGTATATAAGCCGAGGGGTTTAGTCCATAGAGGCACAATTACAAGCCTTAGGGTTTAGAATACAATCATCCGATCTCGAGATAGATCACCCTATACTCTGTACTCCATCACATCAATACAATCCAAGCAGGACGCAGGGTTTTACCTCTTCGAGAGGGCCTGAACCTGGGTAAACATTGCCTCCCTTGTCTCCTGTTACCATTGTTCCTAGACCTATAGCTCGGGACCCCCTACCCGAGATTCGCCGGTTTTAGTACCGACATTGGTGGCCCATATAGGTCCCGTTGTACGGTCACTCTGGAACGATGGAAGTATCGGTCAATGATCAAAGCTTAGACGGCGTTCCTTCTAAGCCGAAGTTTCAAGTCATCGAATCAACCAAAGAGAAGAAACATGACGGGTCGCCCCTCCTCCCTCAAAAGTCAAGGTGTGACGATCTCAAACTTATAGCAGAGCCTTGCACTCCCCCTCCTGACTCGACCAAGGATCTCTTCACGCATATAGACGAAGAACCGGCATGCCAACCGATGGAGGATGGCAAGTCTGGCCAAATGGACGGAGCCTGGAGCATAGACTCGAAAGCTAGTCCGGCTGGCTCAGCTTCGGCACATCGATTTCAGGAGGAACACCCTGGAGCATCGAGCCTACAACAGTCCGGGGTCAAATTTTTGATCCCACCCACCCCCACATCGAGTATTGCCCAAGTAACTCAGGACCACCTGATGTCTGGGATCTAATCTATGTAAAACAACAACCCCACAAGATAGTTCAGCAATTCTGGATGAGATTCTTGTTCGTCAAGAACAAAATACCAGAGCGCTGTGACTTAGAAGTCTTAGTGGCTTTTCGGCATAATTTCCAAGATGAAGGCATCTTGAACGCCCTATGACAGTCTATGACAGTCTATGGGACCAGAGGCAGGCTCCTTCCCAGGTTCTGTGGAGGACGACGCAACACACAAAGAGCAACCCTCAACCTACGATAAGCACACATAGATTTACCCAGGTTCCCCCTAAACATTGCCCTGGGCCTCCTTTTACAGCTCAAGGGGACACCAACAATGGCAAAATGGTAATTACATGATGATAGTGGCTAGAGTGCTATCATACCTAACCCTGACGGTATAGGACAAATGCATTTAATGTGCTGCTAGGTGTCTAGCTCTGCTGGATGGCGGGAAGGGGCTCTGCTCCACCTGTCCCGTTGGTCCAGCTACCTTTTATTACCTTGACACGCACATGGACGGGTGTCAATAAAGGTATTTCTCAAGTGATGGTCCTCCACGCAGCCCGACAGCCTCCACCTAACCACCTACGCGTCTGCCACTTGTGCGCAGATCTCTGCGTGCTTGCCACCTGCCAGTGAGTTGGTGTTAGTAGAGCGGCATAAGGCTTTGGGCTTGCCGGTTCTTGAGCTTGCCGACGGCATGGGAAGCTTGCTCCCGGGAAGGCTTGCTTCCTGGTGATCCTGGTTTTGATCGTGGTATGATCTTAGTACTTCTTGATGACCTGCCTGGAGGCCTTCTTCATGGTACTAATCAGCTATGTCTTGAGTAACTTGGAGTGGATTCATCCTCTGCCATGTTCTTCCCAGCGCAAGGGCTATATCTTGCTGGTGTGTGGTCAGGGGTATGAACACCCGATGATCACTACTCCGACAGGAGCCCCCGGGCCTGGGCCAGATGCGCGTGCAGTGTGCTTGTCTAGGCTAGGCCCATTAACACACACTGTCATATGCATGGCAAAGGAAAACTGCCATCAGCTGCTTTTTACTACACGCTTATGGTAACGGATCTCCGCATTAAATGCTAGATCGTGGGGTGGGGGGGGATGGAACAGGACATGAGTGGGGATCGTGCGCCTGAAAAGGCGTGCCACACCGCGCGGTAAAGAGCCAGCCCCCGCGCCTTCCCCATAAAAAGGTAACGGCGGGGACGGTGCTCGATTCACCCATTCCATGTCCTCTTCCCCATTACCACCACTGTCTTCATCTTCCTCTCACCGCCACCACAAACCCTTGTGCCACCCCGCCCTTGCTCCCCCATAAGATCTTCTACCGCTCGCCATGGCCCGAAAGACAAGAACTGGAGCCGGCAAAGAGGCAGAGAAATCAGGGAAGGCCAAGGCGGCGCAGATGCGGAGGGATCACACCTACTTCCCTCCGATGCTGGAATCCGCTGAGCTAATGAACATATATTCATTTTTTCCCCGTGAAGACCAAGGACCATGACACCGTGGAGGTGCTACCTGCAAGTAGTCCCACCAGAGAAGATAAGTTCACCTTCTTCGCCGCATTTTTCTACTATGGCTTGATTCCCCCTTTCTCGGAGATCTTCAATGAGCTAATGCGGACGTATGGGTTTCGGCTTCTGGATTTTAATCCGAATGCCGTCACCTGCATGTCCGTATTTGCCCATATCTGTGAGAATTTTGTGGGAATAGTGCCAAGCATTCCCCTGTTCCGCCACTTTTACTCGCCGCGAATAGAGGGTGACTCCATTTCCGGCAGCGTGGCGTGGATCTTGAGGACCGCCAGTAAAAATGAATATCTTGAGGGGAACTGGCACATCAAGTGGCCATAATGGAGGGCAGATTGGTGCTGGATTAAACAGAAGGATTTCCCGGAGTACTGCAACACAGCAACCGCTAAGCTCAGAAGAAACCCTCGGTGGTCTGATGTTGGCCCCTGGGGCGAAGATTTCGGCATTGCCTTGCGCCTGACAGAAGATCTTCGTGCTGTCGTCCTGACCATCGAAATGGTGGGTGCAGATTTCATTTGGTGTTGGATAGCTCCATTATAGCATAGGAACCGACGAACCTGGGAATATAATGGAGCCAGAGACACAATGCGGCTCCGTCCCGGTCTAGCCAATAACTTGATGGTAATGTAGCATGACTATGTCATCCGCAAGGTTTTCAACAAGGGCTGCGAGCACAAGTTGACGAAGATGATGCTCCCCCTATGCAACAACACAGCTAAGGATTCTATTCTGGCAATGATGCCGGAATGTAACGCTCAAGGTATTGTCGGCACATGGCAACCTCCCCTGGAAGACGTCGAGGATAAGTGATTCGATGAGTTGGCAGAGACTCCCGCGGAGGAGACTGATCTGATCCACCCTACCAAAGAGCATGAATTGGAACTGATTGCCAGGAGGGTGGAAGCCGCAGGGGTTGTCAAGTCTTCCCAGCCGGCAGGCCCTCTGGCTACCAAGAGGGCCGCTGCGGCATCGAAAACCTCAAGGAGGCCTGCTCAGAGGAGACCACGACGCATTGAGCCGGCTATAGACGAACTTGCCAACTCAGAGGACGAAGCAGATGCTTCCCAGGATCGAGCTCCACCCGCAACAGAAACTGTAGCAAGGGCCTCCTGGCAACAGACTCCGCCGGCAACGGAAAGAACAGAGGCCTCCCGGCCACAGGTTCCGCCGGCAATGAAGCATGCCCGGGTGCCTTCTCCTCCGACAAAAGTTTCAGGTTCCGAGAACCAAGTGCACTGGGACATCTCCGCCCTTAACGAGGAGGAAGAGGAGGAGTAAGCCCCCATCCCTTCTTCTACTCTTTAATTTTTCTTGACGTTCGCATCACTGATCCGACGGCTTGCTTTATCTTGGCCTTTCAAGGACGAGGCATCCCTGATCCACAGGTCCCGGAAGAGAGCAAGGACCACCGAAGTGAGAGAGCCGGTAACAGGTACTGGACAGAGCTTGACTCCTCCAGGGCTATTGAAAACAACCCATGGGAAGAGGAGACCAGCCAGACCCTGCCGACAAGCACCACCGAGGGCATCCTAGAGACCGACGCCGGCAAGGGGGCGGAGAGCGACTGCCAAGAAGCAGAGACCCCGGGAGTGGATTCCCAGGGTGTGTCTTCAACAATCGTTGCCCCGGGAGGCAGCTCGCCGGGAAGGACCATTGATGAAGAGGTTCTTGGGAGACCTTCCCGGTAGAAAGCTTTTGAAGATACTGTCCACGTTGAGGATGTGCCGGCAATGAACGTTGCCGGAGACCGAGCGATGGCAGCTGACATTGCCGGAGGGGGAGCGCTGCCCCCTCAACAGACCCATACAGGTAAGCATCTCCTTATGCAAGTGCCTCTCCATTCTTTGCCAGCATTGTTTTTCTTTGTCTTGACTTCATGATTTGGAGTTGAATTTTCTTCTTCTGTCTTTTCCTTCGCAGAGCCGACCCCTCCGGAAGAGAGGGCAACTACTTCCGCTCTGAAATGGCAAGCGTTGGTGCATATGCGGAGATGGGAGCTACTGACGACACCACACTGGCTGCCGATGACCATCTTGCCACACCTGAGGCCCCTCCGGCAGGTGGGTTCCTAAGGCTTTTGAGTCCGCAAAGGGGAGCCGATGCTCCTGGCACATCCGATGCCAAGGAGTATGCACTTGAAGGTGTGGACGATGAGCTTATAATCCCTCCAACCATGACCACTGAGGAGGAGCGCAACACTGATGACGACGCCGCCGACCTTCTCTTCTTGAAGTCCATGGAGAACGAGTTCAAGGAGATGCAGCAGCGCTATAGTAGGCGCTGGGAGAAACTTCAACGCCGTGCCTGTCGGAAGTGGGGCTCCGGGGACCCAAAGGTTCGAACACTGGGGCGAGCTCGTTATACCGCTTCGTCTCCTACCACGACTAAGCGACGCGCGAGGCAACGGCGAGAGCGCGCTAGCGAGGGACAGAGCGAGGACTCAGCGGTTTACCCATGTTCGGGCCAACTTGCGGTGTAAGACCCTACTCCTGCTTGGTTGGTATTGCTCTGGTGCGAGAGAGAGTACAAGGTTGAGGATGAGGAGAGCTAGAGTTTTTCTCTCGAGGAGTTGTCTCATGGCCCCCCTCCTACAATGGCTGCTCTGCCCTTTTATCTCAGCCTCGGTCCTCTTCCCCCTGGAAACTTAGGCGGGAAGGGTTGCCACACTCGGCGATTTTGAATGGGGACAGGCGCTCAGGCTATCCTGACTAAAGGTGGTCTTCGCCTGCCAAAGCAAGATCCATGACGCGCCGGTGGGCTCGGTGATGACCTCCGCCCTGCGCGTCCGTCGTCTTGGTCTTCCTTCGTCGATCGGGCAACCTTTGGGGTTGCTTTGGAGAGTAGACAGCTGGCCCTGCTCCCTTAACACAAAAGAGGAAACCATCTTCATCCGCGCCTGCTGGCGCGGCTTCTGCTGCCGCTCGTCGCTGCATGCTTCACCCACGTGGTGGGCAGAGGCCGCGCGACCGAGCCGGATCTTCCTTGCCTTGTAAGCCATCGGGAGGCAGCCTCGGGGAGACCGCCTCGCGAGAGGGTCTCGGGTGGAGCTGCTGCTGAGTCCTGCTTGCCCGCTCCCTGAGGAGGGGTCCTCGGGAGGCTGGATCCATCGGGAGGCCGGAGCCTCGTGAGAGGGCCTCGCGAGGGGGGCCGTTGAGGGTGGTGCTGAGCATTGTTCGCTACTCCCTGAGGAGGGGGCCTCGGGAGGCCAGGGCCTCATGAGGGGTCTTGGTGAGATGCTCGGGCGGTGACGGCCCGCTGGGCCCACGCCAGGCGTTGCGCCCTGGGCCAAAGGCAGACGGGCCTGGATACCCCGAGTTCCATGGGCCCGACAGTAGCCCCCGGGCCCGCGGCACGCACGTTCCCGCCTACTAAGGGGCGAAACGGCGAGGGCCCTAACCGTCTATGGCCAGGCGCGACGCGTGGCGCACGATGTGACGGGGGACGCCCCCACTTCCCGACGATGCCTCAGGAACCGCCGTGCTGACATAAATCCTGGCGCGGGCGGCGCGAGGCCATCATTGCCTTCCGTCACATGTTCACCTCTCTGCGCCTTCCTTCTCGCGCGTGGTTCCTCGCGACTCCCCCCCTTCGAACTTCGCCTCTCCTTGCTCCCGATCCGTGCCTCCGCCGCGCTGATGGCACCCGCCAGCAAGAGGGGGAAAGAGGCGGCCCCGTCCCCAAGCGCGCCCGTCCTCGGGGCGGCGCTGCAGCGCTCCACCATCGACGATGAGGAGGGCCTAGACAGGGTGCTTTCGTTCGTGGCCGGCGGCCAGAACGAGAACCAGGCGACCCAAATCTGGTCAGGGTCGCGCGCGCGGCGCGACCTGGGGGCGACGACCTACCCCTTCTTCCTCCACAGTGTACACGCAGGGTTGGTGCCGCCATTTTCGGACTTTTTCTACGCCATACTCACCCACTATCAGGTTCACGCTCTTCATCTTCAACCCAACTCCATTCTCCTCCTGGCCACGTTTGCCTTTTATTGCGAGGCTTTCGTGGGCGTGATGCCCTCCGTGGCGCTCTTCCACCACTTCTTCTGCCTGCGGCTAACCGCGGCGGACCAGCGCTCCGGATGCGCGTCGTTCCTTGCCGTTAAGGGAACGGAAAACAACATCATCAACCTGAGGGTAGCGAAGAAGGTGGAGGGCTATCGGCAACGCTAGGTCTTCATGGACGCACGCCGGACCAGCCCGCTCCTGATGATCCCGACGTACCCGGCTGAGAAGAACTCCCGGTGGGGGAGCGAGAGGCTCACTGATCCGAGGATGGAACCCGTTCTGGAGCGGATGGCTGCGCACCGGGCCGCGAAGCTATCGGGAGCGTCGGTCGTCAGGGAGTACCTTTGGCGGCGCATAGCGCCACTCCAGCAGCACTCACGCCCTGTGTGGGAGTACACCGGCGTGGGCGATGCCATGAGGCTGCACCCTAGCAGCCTGACGCAAGAGGTGTTGGACGGGGCCCTGGCGAATCTACTTAACACCCCTGCCGAGGGCCCGCCTGAGGATGCACTTCCCCTGTTCCACTACGAGGAGATGGCGGAGCTGGTCAAGGAGATGCCTCTCTTTGACCGGTGGGGCCTCGTGCCAGAAGGCCACGTCGGGCCTCGTGAGGACCCTCTCGTGGTGGAGCTGGACTTAGGGGCAGCGGTGGCGAGGAGGACTCAGCGGAAGCCACGGCGGAGGACGCCAACCGGGCGCCACTGCGCACTCGCCGTTAGCTCCTCTGCGATTTTGAGGACGACGACACCGACAGCATGCTTCCTACGGCGGAGGGGCCTCCCGGCCGAGGGGCGGCCGAGCCCCCAGCACCTGAGGCCCATCATGAGGCCAAAACCCCCCAGGGCCCCGAGGCGGGCGGCGGCGCGTCCGGGTCTACTGCAACACATCCTGGGGACCCTAGCGGCGGCGGCGCCGAGGCGATGCCTGGCGGTGGCAGCGATGGGCCACCCCCCGCGGGGGAGAGGAAGAGAAAGTGGCCCGTCAGCGACGAGTAAGTTCCCTGTCCCCTCCCGGTGCTCCCAGTCCTTGCTATACGTCCGGGCTCGGGGCTGAGCCACCATTCGCGCAGGAGGTCTGTCGCGGATCAGAAGAAGAAGAAGAAGAAGAAGACGAAGGCGAAAGTGTCCCCCAGCCTGCATGGGGCGTCGGCGCCTGCCACGGGTGCCGGGGGGCATGGAGGGGCCACCCGCCGTCCCGATGCCGAGGTGGGGCGCATGGAAGTCGAGGAGGAGATGGTCATTCCTCCGGAGTCGCATGGGGGTGCGCCTCGTGAAGCCGAGACGGAGGAGCCTCGGGAGGCAGCCTCAGGAGGCGAGGACACCCTCCCCCTTGACCCCGCCGCGAGGAAAGGAGCGGCGACGGGGGAGGTCGAAACGCCCACCCCCTCGCCGGAGGCCTCCCTAAGCGTGGGGGGAGGAGCCGTGGGGCATGCCGCCGCAGGCATGGAGAGCCCCGGCAGCGTGCCGCCATAGTCAAACGCGGGGGTGGCCTGGCGAACCCACTGCCCAGGCAAGTGGCACCGAGTCCTCCCTTGCCGTAGCGGCGGAGAGTGCCAGAGGGCCCGACCCAGAGTGGCCTCTGGTCCTTGTGGGCGGCCACACCTTGCTCCGACCCGAAGCTCTGCGCGACGCCAAGGCCACGCTTGCTCGGCTCGGGACAGACTTCCAGGACGCGGAGACGCGCCTTGCCAAGGAGCGCCTGAAGCTTGCTGACGGGTGGCGCTGGCTCAGCGTTGCCGTCGAATCGGCCTGGCGCCAGAGCGAACGCGCTCGCGCACAGGGCGAGAAGGACGCCGCCGAAGCGGAGGGGGTCCGTGCAAGAGCCCTCCAGGAGGCCGAAGCGGCCGTCGTGCGTCGCGAAGAGGCGGAGTCCCGCCTGAAGGAGTTCCAGGACCAATGCGCCGAGCAGGCGCAGTCGCTCATCGTGCGGGAAGGTGCTCTCGCCACCCGTGAGAAGGAGGTTGGGCCCGCGAAGCGGGCCTCGAGACTCGCGCGGAGAGCCTCAAGAGGACGGCGACGGAGCAGGCCGCGGAGAAGGAGTGCCTGGAGCTGCTGGGGCGCCAGCTGGCCGACGCCCAGGAGGCCCACACGAAGCATGTCACCGAGGCCAACGCTCAGCTGGAGGCCAAGACAAAGAAGGTTCAGGAGGATGCTGACGCGAAGGTAGCGAAGGCGCGCCTGGTGCTTGCCGAGGAGCACGATAAGACGCTGTCGCAGCAGAGGGACGCCTTCGAGACGGAACGCGAGCGATTCTGGCAGGAGATCACTGATCTCAAGGCGGCACTCGCCGAGGCGAAGACTCGCCGGAGGGCCGCGCCGCAGCCCAGCTCCAGTGTCGCGGGCCAGGAACTAGAGCAGCAACGCGAACGCGCTAAGACGCTTCACTCCCTCGATCTCCGCGCCCACAAGGCCCTGAACTCCATCTTCCAGGGAAGGCTTGGAGCCCTCCGCGAGTCCCGTGATGCCGACTACGTCGGCTTCTCCACCAAGCTCGGGGAACGGCTTGAGGACGGAGCCAAAGAGGTGGACGGTATCCTGGAGGAGGAGTGCCACAGCCTCTTCTCCCTGGCGGCGACTCGCGTCTTCAGCCACCTCCTTCACGCCAATCCCAACTTCAATTTTGACAAGGTGATAGCCCCAGTCCCCGAGGAGCTTCGCGATGGGCTCGCAAGGGCAGTGGAAGGCCATGTGGGCGCATTACTCGGGAAGTACTCCTGCGGCAGCGGCGAGAGCTCTGGCGGCGATGACGGCGCTGGCGTAGACGACGACGGCGCGAGCTCCTAAGGTCCTTTTCCTTTCATGACCCTGCGCTAGATCAATGTGACCTGTGGGGTTATGAAGACGATGCCTTGGTGTTTAAATACTTCATGATTTGCTGTAATGAATACTCGTGCCCTCGCGAGGCTCTCTCTTAAGTCATATCTTTCTCTTTTTGCTTGCCATGATGCTCTACGTTGTCGAGACCCAGCCCCCGAGCGGCCATAGCTGTCACCGGTATGTCAGGTCACGATACCTAAACAAGGCCAGGAGGCGAGGGGCACCGGGAGCTAGTGAGGGTTCCTGAGGCGCGATGCTCAGGGAGCCCCCCTTTAACGCACAAGTAGCTCGCGCCAAGAGAAACGCTGGCGCTTATGAGGCCGTTGGAGGGGGAGGCTCGGGAGATGGCGAGGGTGGCTCGCGAGACGGGAGACTTAGCTCTGTACGAGGTAGTATATTGGGCCATATCTTGCAGGGTGCGGCTTGTGAGGATTCCGCTCGCGAGATCTCCTGCTGGGACGGCCGCCGAGGGTTAGCTCCCGAGGCGGGGCCTGCTAGCCTCCTGAGATAACTGCACGCAGAGTACTTAATGACAGCGCATGCTCGTTGATTCGCTCATGGGTATTACGTGAGGAGACAGGACACCAAGGACCTTGATGGGGTGGCGTGCACGGGAGCAGGCCCGCGAGCCAGAGCCCGGTTGCTTGGGTTTTTCAGTGCTGCTGGGACTGACCCGAGTGCAAGCACCGTGTCCAGCCCCCACTCGCGTGAGGCTCATGAGGGACGTCGTGAGCGCGCGAGGCTCGTGCGGCAAGGGGAAAACGAAACTCCATATAAGGAAATGGAAGCTTTACTGAAGCAAGACAGCAACCCATTACATAACCAAATAAAGATGCGGCTGCCGTGTCCGGCACGGGTCAGCTTGAGGTTGGTGCAACCCGTGGGGCGCCCTCAATTACACACCAAAAATGAGAAAAAGAGTGTTGCCGTGTCCGGCACGGGTCAGCTTGAGGTTGGTGCAGCCCGTAGGGCGCCCTCAGTTGATTGTTCCGCCAGCGCGGAGCATGGGGCTTCCACAAGGGTGTGGGTATGATCAGGGGTCAATCTGTCCGCCAGCGCGGAGCATGGGGCTTCCACTTGGGCGTGGGTATGATCGCGGGTCGATCGGTCCGCCAGCGCGGAGCATGGGGCTTCCACTTGGGCGTGGCGGGAGCTCTCGCGGGCCCATCAGGTGAACGCAATGAGAGGCTCCGGGGCGTGTACAGCCCCGTTTCGTTCGTACGCGTGAGGGTCACGGGTAGAACTTGCGGAGGTGTTGGATGTTCCAGGCGTTAGGCACAGGAACTCCGTCCTCCCTCTCCAGCCGGGCTGAGCCGGGCCTGGAGACATGAGTAACCCGGAAGGGTCCTTCCCACATGGGTGAGAGTTTGTGAAGTCGCTCTCAGGAGAGGATCCTGCGCAGGACGAGGTCGCCAAATTCAAGAGTACGAGGGCGGATGATGCGGCTGTGGTAGCGACGCAATGCCTGCTGGTACCTTGCGGCACGAAGGGCAGCCTGACGGAGGCCCTCCTCGAGGAGCAGCAGATCGATATCTCGCGAGCCCTCCTGACGCGCCTCGTCGAAGGCAAGGACTCGCGGGGAACCGTGCTTAAGTTCCAATGGGAGGACCGCTTCAGCGCCGTAGACTAGAAAGAAGGGCGTCTCGCCAGTAGGCTTGCTTGCCGTCGTGCGGATAGACCACAGCACGGACTGCAGCTCGTCGAGCTAGCCCTTGCCGCAAGCCTCAAGTTTCTTCTTGAAGCTCCTTGTTTTGAGGCCCTTGAGGACCTCGGCATTGGGGCGCTCGGCCTGGCCATTGCTTCGCGGGTGCGGCACCGAGGCGTAGCAGATCTGCGTGCCGAGGCTGGCGCAGTAAGACTTGAAGAGGCCGCTTGTGAACTGGGAACCGTTGTCGGTGATGATGCGGTTGAGAACACCAAAGCGGCTCATGAGGCCCTTGATGAACTTGACGGCGGAGCCGGCCGGAATGGTGCGCACCGGCTCGACCTCTGCCCACTTGGTGAACTTGTCGATGGCGATGTAGAGATAGCGGTAACCACCAGCTGCTCGTGGGAAGGGCCCTAGGATATCCAGCCCCCAGACCACGAAAGGCCATGAGAGGGGAATCATCTGGAGGCCCTGCGCCGGCTCGTGGATCTGCTTGGCGTGGAATTGACAGGCGTTGCAGGCTTGGACCAGTGCGGTAGCGTCGCGCAGCATAGTGGGCCAGTAGAACCGCTGCGGAACACCTTGCCGACGAGGGTGCGTGACGAGGAGTGGTGACCGCAGTCTCCTCCGTGGATATCAGCGAGCAATTCGCGCCCTTGCTCTTTAGAGATGCACCGAAGCGAGACGCCATTGGGGCACCTATGGTACAGCTCGCCATCCTGCAGGCAGTAGACGGTGGCCTGCCGAGCCATGCGCTCTGCTTCTGAGACTTTCTCCGGGAGGGTGCCGCGAAGCAAATAAGCCTTGAACTCCGCGGCCCAGCTATCTTCCCGAGGCTCGAGCGCCAGCAACAGGCGAGCTCCTGACGCCGGGCCACAGTCTGGTGCGCCCGTGGGTGGTGCGGGCGGGAGTTCCTCGCGAAGGAGCGCCGTGCTCGTTGCTAGGGGTGCGGCAGATGGCTTGAGGAGCCTTTCCTCGAAGACGTCGGGGCGCTGGGGCTCGCTGCGCGATGCTCGTTTGGCGATGTCGTCGGCTTCTTTGTTGCCGCCGCGGGGGACGTGCTGCAGCTCCAGGCCAAGAAAGCGCTTCTCAAGTTTACGTACCTCTTCTAGGTAGGCGGCCATGTGCTTGTCCTTGGGCTTGTAGCTTTTGTTGGAGAAGTTGACGAGGAGTTGCGAATTGCCCTTGATAGTCAGACGTTTGATGCCTATGGCGAACACGGCCTTGAGGCCGGCGATGAGGCCCTCATACTCTGCGATGTTGTTGGAGACCTTGTCGGTGTGCCTGAAGCAGAGCTGTACAACGTAGTAGAGCCTGTCTCCTGTTGGCGATGTGAGCATAACCCCAGCCCCCGTGCCCTGTCGGGAGAAGGCGCCGTCGAAGTGCATGGTCCATCCGCCAGGCGCCTCATCCCCTGGCAGGAGGGACTGGGCCTCGCGAGGCTCGTCCTCGTACGTGTCCGTCCATTCTGCCACGAAGTCGGCCAGAGCCACGCCTTTGATGACTCTGGTGGTGGAGAACTCTAGCTGGAAGGCTTGCAGCTCGATGTTCCACTAGGCGACGCGGCCGGCGGCGTTGGGGCTGCGCAAAACTTGCTCCAAGGGGTAGGAGGAAATGACCTTGATGGGATGACCCTGAAAGTAGTGGCGCAGCTTCCTGGAGGCAACGAGGAGCGTGAGGAGGAGCTTCTGCTGCATGGGGTAGCGCTCGCGCGCGTCTCTTAGCACGGTGCTGACGAAGTACACGGGGTGCTCGATGAGGCGCGTAGTTGTTGCGACAACTTGCTCTTCAGACGCCTTGCGAGGCTCGGAAGGCTCGGGAGCCTCACGAGGCTCAGGAGGCTCGCGAGGCTCGGAAGGCCCGGGAACCTCACGAGGCTCAGGAGGCTCGCGAGGCCCAGAAGGCCCGGGAACCTCACGAGGCTCAGGAGGCTCGCGAGGCCCGGCGGGCTTGTGAGCCCGAAGGGGTGCCGAGGGTTTTTCCTTGGCACAGACGCGCTCCTCCCGCACCGCCACCAACGCCGCGCTGGCCGTCTGGGGGGTGGCCGCCAAGTACAGGAGAAAGGGCTCGCGAGAGCGCGGCGCGACCATGATGGGCGGGCTCGTGAGGTACCTCTTGAGGGCTTCAAAGGCGGCGTCTGCCTCAGGAGTCCACTTGAAGGAGCCGGACCTCTTCAGGAGCTTGAAGAAGGGCAGGGCTCGCTTGCCGAACTTGGAGATGAAACGCCCTAGGGAGGCCATACACATTGCCAAGCGCTGCATTTCCTTGAGGGTCCAGGGAGGATGCATTTTCTCGATGCCACGTTGCGAGACTAGGAAGTCAAGGAGCTTGCCGGAGGGGACTCCGAAGACGCACTTCTCCGGGTTGAGCTTGAGGTTGACCTTGCGCAGGTTGGAAAATGTTTCGTGGAGGTCCGCGATGAGGGATTCAGCCTTGCGAGATTTGACCACGATGCCGTCGACGTAGGCCTCCGCGTTCCTCCCCATCTGAGGCCCCAGAGTGATGCGCATTAGCTGCTAGAAGGTGGCGCCCGCGCTCCTTAAACCGAAGGGCATGCAAACGTAACAAAATACGTCGCAGGGGGTGATGAAGGCCGTCCTCTCCACGTCTTCGGCCACCATCTTGATCTGATGATAGCCTGAGAAGGCATCCAGGAAGCATAGCAGATCGCACCCGGCGGTGGAATCCACGATCTGATCGATGCGGGGCAGTGGGAATGGATCTTGAGGGCAGAACTTGTTGAGGCTGGTGAAGTCGACGCACATGCGCTCCTTGCCACCCTTCTTGGGGACGACGACTGGGTTGGCGAGCCATTCGGGATGGCGCACCTCACGAACGACCCCGGCTTCTTGGAGCTTCTGAACTTCCTTGACGATGAACTCTTGCTTCTCTGGCGCCTGGCGCCGTGCTTTCTGCTTGACCGGGCATGCATTGGGGCACACCGCTAAGTGGTGCTCGATCACTTCCCTCGGCACACCGGACAAGTCGGATGCTTTCCAGGCGAAAACATCCGAGTTTGCCCGAAGGAAGTTGACGAGCGCACTTTCCTCTGTAGGAGGGAGGCCTGTGCCGATGGTGAAGGCAGGGCCGGAGTCGCTGCCATCCACCGACACCTTCTTCATCTCGGCGCGGTCCTGAGAGAACAGCTGCTTCTTCTTCGCGGGCGCGGCCTCGGAAGGCTCGATCGCGTCCTCGTCGGTCGGGTGCACGACAGTGGCAGCCTTGTAGGCACGCTCGAGGGTGCTGGCCGCGTCCTTCTCGTCGCAGGCGACGGTGATGATGCCGCTGCAGCCGGGCATCTTGAGGACGTTGTAGGCGTGACGGGTGGCCGCCATGAACTTGGTGAGAGCTGGGTAGCCCAAGATGGCGTTATAAGGCAGGCCGATGTGCGCCACGTCAAAGTCGATGAGCTTGGTGTGGTAGTTCTTGCGGCTGCCGAAGGTGACGGGGAGGCGCACTTGCCCCAGTGGAATGGTGGAGCCATCAGTCACTCCGGAAAAGGGCCTGGTCGGCATCAGCTGGTCGTAGGGCACCTGGAGCGTCTCGAAGGTCTCGATGGAGAGTACGTTGAGGCCGGCACCCCCGTCGATGAGGGTCTTGGTGACCACGACGTTGCTGATGGTGGGAGTGCACAGCATGGGGAGCGCGCCTACGGAGGCCGTGGACTTGGGGTGGTCCTTGGAGTCGAAGGTGATGGCGTACTGCGACCACTTGAGGGGCCGTGAAACCTCTGGCCTCGGGAGGGCGGCATACACCTCGCGAGAGAGCTGCTTGAAGTAGCGGATGGACGCGGGGGCTTGGGACCCGCCAAGGATGCAGGCGACCGCGCGAAGCTCCTGGTAGCCCCGAGCGCCCTCGTCAGGCAGGTTGACGTCGTTGCTCCGGGGTGGCGGCGGCAGCGGCGGGAGAGCGGCATTGGCCTGAGGATTCGCCTCACGAGGCTGGTTGCGCCAGCCGGCCTCACGAGGCTGGTCGCGCCAGCCCTGGTGGTAGTTGCCATTATTGTTGCGGCTGTCCCAGCGGTTGCCGCTGCGGCCACCTCCGCGGCCGGCGCCGCGTCCATTGCGGTCGTGCCGGTGGCTCTGGCGCTCGTCGCGGAGCAGCTTGAACTCCTGACAGTTGTCGGTGCTGTGGGAACGGACGTTGTGAAAAGCACAGAGTGGCCGGTTGTCCTTCCTAGGCTCGTCGTGGTCCCGGCCGCGCTTCTGCTCGGGCTCCGCCGCAAGCACGGGAGGGCCCTTGCGCTTGACGTCCTTGCTCTTGGCCTTGGCGGCGTCGAGCGCCGCGTCAGGGTCGTTGTGGACGAAGAGGTGGCCTTCTTCAGCCTTGGCGCACTTGTCGGCGAGGTCGAGCAGCTCGAGAACGGAGTCGAGCTCACCGTTAATGGCGAGCTTCTCGCGCATCTTGACGTCCATGACGCCGGTGGAGAACGCGGAGATGACGGCCGCGTCGGTGGCGCGCAGGATCTTGTTGCGCACCTGGCTGAAGCGCTGGATGTACTTGCGAAGGGTCTCATCTGGGCGCTGCCGAACACGCCGCAGGTCGTTGATGGTGAGGGAGCGGTCCTGTGTGCCCTTGAAGTTGGCGATGAACTGGCTGCAGAGCTCGGCCCACGACGAGATGGAGTCCTCGGGGAGGTTCATGAGCCAGGAGCGTGGGCCGTCCTTGAGGGCCATGGGGAACCTGTTCGCCATGACCTTGTCATCGCCGTTCGCCGCCTCGACGCTCAGCACGTAGAGCTGGAGGAACTCTGTGGGGTTGGGGGTGCCGTCGTAGCGCGGGTGAAGGCACGGCAGCCCACGCCGCTCGAGGGGACGCCGCCAACGAGGGCGGCGCGGTTTTGACACCCGGCCGCTGCAACGTCCAGAACGGCCTGGTCCTGGCGCTGGTGCTGCCGCTCGAGGAGCACTCACGCGTCGGGGGGCACGCGGCGGATGATCTGGCAGCTGGCCTCGTCTCAGTCCGGCGAGGACGCACCACGGGACGGCTCACGAGTCCGCGCGCTGCGCTGGGGCCCGGCGCGCTCGTCGCGCAGAGGAGGCAGCGGGGGAGCGCCGTGCGCCAGGTTCCCAGCACGAGGCGGCAGCGGGCGGAGTGAGTGAGAAGGCGCCGGAGCGTCGCCGGCGACATTGACGAGCTCGGTGATGCGACCGAGCCAGGCGTCGTAGGCGGAGTCGGCCGGACGGTAGCGGAGTAGCTCACGCGCCATGAGCAGCGCTGCCTGCGGGTTCGGCGGCCCATGGTGGGCGAGGGAGGAGGCCGTGGCGGTGTGGCCGTTCGCCCGCACGGAGGGGTGCAGGGAGGATTCCTGCTGCTCGCGGGTAGCGGGGTCGGTGGCAGCAGCAGCCTCGGCTTCGGGACGGCGACGATTGCCGCGGCCCGCCGGCTCCTTCTAAGCCACGCGGCCAGCCCGGCGCTCGGCGTGCTCGCGACGTGCGTCGGCCATGGGGCTGGTGGAGCTGAGGGCGGAGCAGAAGAACAGTAGCGCACCCCTACCTGGCGCGCCATTTGTCGGAAGTGGGGCTCCGGGGACCCAAAGGTTCGAACACTGGGGTGAGCTCGGTCTACCACTTCGTCTCCTACCACGACTAAGCGACTGCGAGGCAACGGCGAGAGCGCGCTAGCGAGGGACAGAGCGAGGACTCAGCGGTTTACCCAGGTTCGGGCCACCTTGCGGTGTAAGACCCTACTCCTGCTTGGTTGGTATTGCTCTCGTGCAAGAGAGAGTACAAGGTTGAGGATGAGGAGAGCTAGAGTTTTTCTCTCGAGGAGTTGTCTCATGGCCCCCCTCCTACAATGGCTGCTCTGCCCTTTTATCTCAGCCTCAGTCCTCTTCCCCCTGGAAACTTAGGCGGGAAGGGTTGCCACACTCGGCGATTTTGAAAGGGGACAGGCGCTCAGGCTATCCTGACTAAAGGTGGTCTTCGCCTGCCAAAGCATGATCCATGACGCGCCGGTGGGCTCGGTGATGACCTCCGCCCTGCGCGCCCATCGTCTTGGTCTTCCTTCGTCGATCGGGCAACCTTTGGGGTTGCTTTGGAGAGTAGATAGCTGGCCCTACTCCCTTAACACAAAAGAGGAAACCATCTTCATTCGCGCCTGCTGGCGCGGCTTCTGCTGCCGCTCGTCGCCGCGCGCGTCACCCACGTGGTGGGCAGAGGCCGCGTGACCGAGCCGGATCTTCCTTGCCTTGTAAGCCATCGCGAGGACGCCTCGGGAGGCAGCCTCGGGGAGACCGCCTCGCGAGAGGGTCTCGGGTGGAGCTGCTACTGAGTCCTGCTTGCCCGCTCCCTGAGGAGGGGTCCTCGGGAGGCTGGATCCATCGGGAGACCGGAGCCTCGTGAGAGGGCCTCGCGAGGGGGTCTGTTGAGGGTGGTGCTGAGCATTGTTCGCTACTCCCTGAGGAGGGGGCCTCAGGAGGCCAGGGCCTCATGAGGGGTCTTGGTGAGATGCTCGGGCGATGACGGCCCGCTGGGCCCATGCCAGGCGTTGCGCCCTGGGCCAAAGGCAGACAGGCCTGGATACCCCGGGTTCCATGGGCCCGACAGTGCCAACTATGTTGAGATGGCAGAACAAGAGCTCCTGCAGAGAGCTGATGAGGCACAAGTCTGGTATGCCAAGAAGGTTCAGGACATCAAGAGCCACGAGACCCAGCTTGCTGCCGCCAAGGAATCCTCCGTGTTGGAAAAGGCGACGGCTGAGATGGCCCAGGCCGAGGCCACCAAGAAAGTTGTAGTGCTTGACAGCAAGCTGACCCAGCACAAGGTTAACCTCGACGCTCATGAAGAGGAACTTGCCGCCAGGGAGGAGAAGTTGGCTGCCATTCTCCGCGCCAAGGATGAAGAGATCCAAGCCCTGCTGGCCAAACGAACCGAAGAGCTCGAATGGAAGCATGGCGAAGCCCTCCAAGCCCAGGCCGTGGAACATGCTGGGAAGCTCAACGAGGCCCTTGACGCTGCTCGTATTGCCGGCATCGCGAAGGCCAATTTGGAGTCTCAAGTGAAGCAGCTTGAGGATGAGCTTGCCGACAAAAACAAAGAGATTGCTGCCCTCAAGGACTCACCACAAAAAGCTACAGATGAGCTAACAGGGCTCCGCACCTCTTTGGATTCTAAGGACGGTGAGCTCCAAGCCCTTGCCAGCACCAAGTCTGAACTGCAAGGCCAGCTTGCCGGCCTGGAGAACACCCTTGAGCATGCTCACACTGAGAAGAGAACCTTGATGGCAAGCTTGGAGGAAGCCAAACGCCTTCAAGAAGCGGCAGAGCAAAAGTTGGCCCGGGAGGAGAAATCCATTGCCGATTGGACCGCAAGTCTTGTCGGCATTGCCCAGCGTGTCAGCACACAAATGACAGCAATGGGGTTGCAGACCTTGGATCTTAGCATGGACGCCAGCCAGCCCAGGAACATGACTTTACCTCTTTTCCTTGAAGGGCTTCTCACCGAACTAGATGCCTACCACAGCAATCGAGCGAAGTCTTTTGCCACTGAAGCAAAGATCCTTTTGTGCAATGTGATACTGAGGATGTTCACCAATGTCCTGTATTACAACCCCGATGCTGATCTGCGGCATGTCTTCAAGAAGGTTCATGAGAGTGCCGAACTGGAGGTGGACCGGCAAGCTGCGACTCCAATTGCTGACAAGGTCGCCGACAATTGCGACCGGATAGAAGGCATCCACCGGAACTGAAGCCTTTTTCTGCATGCCTGCTCCTGCCATGGTACATGTAAAGAAATAAATTTTCTTTAATTAGGCCAGTCTTGCTGTATGCATGACATGTCTCTCTTTTTCTTTAAATGAATGTTTGCTTCCTTTCTTGAGCAATATCGCTCTTGTATGTTTTTTATACCCTACGCTTGCCGGAAAGCTTCCCGGTGCACACACTCTAGCCGGTAGCGCTTGAGGAAACTGGTCCTTAGCAGCTTGCCAGGAATGCCGCCTCCCGGAAAGATTTACCTTCCCGGTTTTAGTGTAGCCGCCTATGTTGTCAAGCGGACTCGAAACAACTAGGAGCGCTACTAGCCCTGAGAAGGCTCCTTCGCATGCTAGTTTACATAAAGGAAAGAAATCGTTCAAGGAAGGGAGTGATACCAACGAGAAAACTTATTTGTTTCAAAGTTTTTGCAACTTAGCTTTCTCTGCTGCTCGTCCAGCATAGCGAGCACCCATCGTTTCCTTGAATGCCATTGGTGTACTACACCTCTGCTCCCCCCCCCCCCCGGGAAACTTGCATGCGAAGGGGCTTCTCTATACTTAAGAAAGAAAGAGAAAAGGCGAACCGGCTTGGATGCTGGCGGCATGTTAGTCATTCTCTTGTAGGGATTATATTTACAACACAACATTGCACATAATACACATGATTGAAATGTACATATTACAAAGGTTGCGAAGTACTTAACTTATTTTACACTACGCACGGGGTCTGTGCCTGGCTTGGTACAAAGGATTACATGCCACATAGGCTAACTTGTACAAAACTGGTTGCCGGCTGACCTGGCAACCGTGCCTTACGGGTAGAACTTGCGAAAATTCCCAACATTCCATGAGTTTTGCACAGGAATTCCATCTTCGGTCTCTAGCCAGACTGATCCAGGCCCAGTGACTTGAACTACCTAGTAAGGGCCTTCCCACTTCAGTGTCAACTTGTTTGTTCCCTTCGAGGACGATATCCTTCGGAGAACAAGGTCACCTTCCTTGATTTCCCGGGCATGAACTTTGTGGCTATGGTAGCGGCGCAAAGCTTGCTGGTATCGTGCTGCACGTATAGGAGCCCGGGAACGGTTTTCCTCCAGGAGATTGATATCATCATGCCGCATCTCTTGCTGATCTTCTTCATCATAAGCTTGGACTCGAGGAGAACCGTATACAAGTTCTATGGGGAGCACCGCTTCTCCACCATAGACAAGGGAGAAGGGTGTCTCTCCTGTCGCTCGATTTGGTGTCGTTCTGAGTGACCAAAGAATGGCAGGTACTTCGTCAGCCCAGCGTTGTCCACACTTGTGCAGCTTGTCAAAAGTTCTGGTCTTGAGACCTCGCAGCACTTTGGCATTGGCTCTCTCTGCTTGCCCATTGCTTCTCGGGCGAGCAACTGATGCATAGCAAATTTTGCTGCCAAGCCCTTGACAGTATTCTATGAATGCACTGCTTGTGAACTGGGTGCCGTTGTCAGTAATAATCCTGTTAGGGACCCCAAAACGAGCAACCAATCCCTGGAAGAACTTGATGGCTGACTGTGCTATCACTTTCCAGACTGGCTCCACCTCAGGCCACTTTGTGAATTTGTCTATTGCAACGTACAAATACTCAAAGTCCCTGACTGCACAGGGAAATGGGCCGAGAATGTCCAGCCCCCAGACCGCAAAGGGCCAGGAAAGAGGAATTGTCTGGAGAGCTTGTGCTGGCTGATGGATGTTCTCGGAATGGAACTGACATGCTGTGCAAGTAGTTACCAATTCTGTTGCATCTTGAAGGCCTGTCGGCCAGTAAAATCCTTGTCGGAAAGCCTTGCCGACAAGCACGTGTGACCCAATGTGGGAGCTACACATTCCTTAATGTATTTCTGCCAGCAGTGCTTGTCCTTCTTCCCGGGAAATGCACTTCAATTTCACACCGTTTGGTCGTTTTCTATAAAGAACACCATCGATGAACATGTACATACTTGACTGACGGGCTACTCTTTTAGCGTCATCTTGTTTGTCGGGAAGTTCTCCTTTCTAGATGTACTAGACAAGTGGCTGCACCCATGCCGGAGCCAGTGGCTCGACGACAAGGATCAGTGGCTCCTCTGCTTCTATCAGAGCGCGTGACTCGATAACAGAAGCAGATGACCCAGCCGGAGCCAGTGGCTCGACGACAAGGATTTCTGTTCTTGCCAGAGTCTAGTGCTCGCCGGCAAAATTTGGCTCGTTGCCGAAGTTGGCCTTCCCAGCATCTGCTGAAGAATTTGCCGGGAAGAGCTTGCCAGAGCAAGTCTTTTGCCTCTTCACTGGGCGCATTGATGGTGTTATAGAGGGTTGAGTGAGCTGCTGCACAAAAGTTCCCGGTTCCACGGGTAGCTTCTTGGCAGCACGCTTTGACAGATCATTAGCAATGCTGTTTTGAGCATGGGGAACGTGCTCCATCTGCAATCCGTCAAAGTGGCTCCATCTGCGGGCTCTGATAATTCTTGTTGATTTGGCTGACCACAAGCTGAGAATCACCTCTGATTATCAACCTTCTGATCCACAAATCAATTTCTATACGAAGGCCGGCAAGCAGTCCTTCATATTCAGTAGTGTTGTTGGTAGCTTTTTCTCTAGGAAATGACATTTGAATAACATACTTGAGATGCTCTCCAGTGGGTGAAACAAGAAGCACGCCGGCTCCAGCACCTTGGAGTGAAAAAGCACCGTCAAAATACATTATCCAGTCATCAGGATCTTCCTTGCCGGGGAGAGAAGTTGCTTCCACTTCGCTGTCTGGCGTTGGGGTCCATTCTGCAATGAATTCTGCCAAGGCTCTGCTTTGGATTGTAGAAGTGCTCTCAAATGACAAATCAAAGATTGACAGCTCCAAGGCCCACTCCACTATCCTGCCGGTAGCTTCTGGATTTCTCAAAATGCACTTGAGTGGGAAGGAAGTGACGACAGTGATTGGGTGTGATTGAAAGTAGTGGCGCAGCTTGCGGGAAGCCATCAGGAGACTGAAGAGGATCTTTTGCACTCCTGAATATCTGGATCTGGCACAATGCAGCCATTTAGGCACCGCACATCCTTGATGCACTTCGGGGCTTGTATCTACTCAATCGCTTTGATCTTATCAGGATTTGCTTCAATTCCACGATGAGATACAAAGAAACCGAGAAGCTTGCCGGACGGGACATCAAACACACACTTCTCGGGGTTGAGCTTCAAATTCATCTTTCAAAAATTGGCAAATGTTTCCTCCAGGTCCTGAATGAGGGTTGATTGGCACTTGGTCTTGACCACAATATCATCCATGCAAGCTTCTACATTTTTGTGGAGCTATGGACCAAAGCCAATCTGAACCGCTCTCTGGAATGTGGCATTGGCACTCTTCAATCCGAAAGGCATCCGTACGTAGCAGTACGTGCCACATGGAGTGATGAATGTAGTTTTCTTCTCATAATTCTGAGCCATAAAGATCTGATGATATCCAGAATTGGCATCAAGGAAAGAGAGGAGATCACAACTGGTAGTGGAGTCAATGATTTGATCAATTCGTGGCAATGGAAAGGGATCTTTGGGACAAGCTTTGTTGATATCAGTGAAATCAATGCAAAGCCTCAACTTTCCATTGGATTTGGGTACTACTATAGGATTTGCTAACCACGTGGGATGGAGAACTTCCTTCACAAAACCTGCTTGCCGCAACTTCTGTACTTCCTGCACTATGAACTCCTGTCGGTCCAATGCTTGCTTCCTGACCCTCTGCTTGACGGGCTTTGCTTCCGGGCAGATAGCAAGATGGTGCTCAATCACTTCCTTGGGAACACCGGGGATGTCAGATGGTTGCCATGCAAACACATTGACATTCGCCCGCAGGAAAGTGACGAGCGTGCTTTCCTATTTGCTGGAAAGGTTGGCGCCTATAGTGAAAGCGCCGGAACCATCCTCCTTGGTGGAAACTTGCTTGGTCAGGGTAGCATCTTTGGCAGATTTCTTGTTCTTGATAGCAGGTGACTCATTGCTCTCTCCGGGCGTGCTGCATTCTGTGACGCGCTTCCCGGAGGTCTTGCCGGCATTAGCTGGTGAATCACTGGCAACACCACTTCCTTCAAGCATGCTGCATTCTGGAACGCGCTTCCCGGTGGTCTTGCTGGTGTCGGCTGGCGACTTGCCGGCAGACGCAGTGGCTGCTTCCTTGCACATCTTTGCGACGCATATAACTACGTCCTTCTTATCAGAGTGGACTATGATCACTTCCAAAGGCCCTGGCATCTTGAGAGTGTTATAGGCATAATGGGATGCCGCCATGAACTCAGCCAAGGCAGGGCAACCCAAAATTCCGTTGTAGGGCAGTGGCAGATCGACGACGTCAAAAACAACCTTCTCGGTTCTAAAGTTGATGGGGTCACCAAATGTGACCGGCAGAGTAATCTGTCCCTTTGGCTTGGTCCTTCCCGGGTTTACTCCTTGAAACATTCCCGTTTCTTCGAGGTCTTCATCGGGAATCTACATTTTCTTAATCACCGCAGGGGAGATTAAGTTGAGACCGGCACCACCATCAACTAGCATCTTTGACACCTTGATGTTACGGATTGTTGGTGACACAAACAATGGCAGGCTACTGACAAAAGAAACACGATCTGGGTGGTCTCTGACATAAAAAATGATGGGCATGTTTGACCACTTCAAAGGCTTCTATGCGTCAATTGCCGACTGGACTGCATTCACCTCCCGGGCCGATTGCTTGAGCTGGTGGTGAGAGGAAAACAAAGATGCTCCCCCATTCAATGCAGGCACAGTCAATGACATTCTGGAGCTCATCGGATTTGTCTTCATCGGGATCCTCATCCTCTTCACCTTCTTTCTTGTCTCGGCCGCGAGCTGGCTTCTCCTTGTTCCCAGCTTTCCCGCGGCGGCCTCCCCAGGCACCCCGGTTCTTCTTCCAGCATCAGCAGCACCATCCTGAGACTTCTTCTCTTTGTCACGCTTTTCGTACTCCTGCTTTTGCTTCTCAGCAAGGAGTTCTACTTGGCGGCACTCAGTAATGTCGTGGCCAGCTATGCGGTGGATTTTGCAAAAAGGGTCGTCGGGCTTTTCTCCGGCAGCAACTTGCTTGCTGGGATCGTCTGCCTTGGACTTCATGCCGGCAGTGCCTTCTGTGGCTAGCATGCGCTTCCGGTTGTGCTTCCTATCGGTCTTCTTTCGACTGGAAACCTCATCATCGTCGGAGTTGACGGCAGCAGTATCTTCCCCAGGAATCCGCCTTCCTTCTTCGACTCAGGCACACTTGTTGGCGAGAGAGTACAACTCGGCGATGGTTTTCACCTGTCGGATGTTCATCTTCTCGCGCATCTTGAGGTTGTGCACATTGTTGTGGAAGGCGGCGATGACGACAGCAGGTTGCACATCAGGAATGTTATGTTGCACCTGGCTGAACATTTGGATATACTTGCGGAGGGGTTCATCTAGCTTCTGTGGCAACACATGCAGGTCGCTGGGCTTCCCGAGGGGTTTATGACCATCCTGGAAAGCACCAACAAACTGATGGCACAAATCTGACCATGATGAAATTGATCCCTCCGTCAAGTTCATTAGCCATGATCTTACATTGGGCTTGAGTGCCAATGGAAACCAGTTGGCGAGAACCTTCTCATCTCTCCCACCAGCAGCTTGGATAGCCATGGTGTAGATACTGAGAAATTTGGTGGGGTTGACCTTGCCGTTATACTTGTCGGGGAGGTCCAGCTTAAAGCTACGGGAAGAGGGCCAGCGAACCTGCCACGGGTCAAGAGTGAATGCTGGACAGCCTGCATCGTAAGGCAAGGCTCCAGCATTCCCCGGTGCAGGCGTAGTTGCTGCCGGCCCAGCACGAGCATCCGATTGCCGGCGAGCCTCCCGGCGTCACTCAATACGTGTGAGGGCATCCTCCCGCTGCCGGTCCAACAAAACATGATGCTGGTCTTGCCGGCTTCGCGGATCAGAAGAGGCCATGGATGCCTCATCCTGAGTGCCAGTATGTTGGCTCCGGCGCGTTGGGCCCTGCGGGGACTACACTGTTGCCGCTGTCCCGCCGGTCCGTACTCCAGCTTCTCGTGCCGGCCCCGCTCGTCGACGTGAAGATCCCCCTTGCCGCACTCCGTCGTTGTTGGCAAAGCTGAGCAAGCTCTGAATGGTGGGACGCCATTCATCAATCTGGTGAGCCACTGGAGGAAAGTTCAGCAGTAGCTGAGCTTGTGCCATCGCCTCCGCCGGGGTGCGTGCCATGACTGGTGTCGAGGTATGGGATGGCTCGTGACTCCTGGTCGGGCTAGGAGGAGCTCTGTTCCATGCCTGCGACGGAGTCAGATGATCACCAGAGGGACGACATGAAAGATTTTCGGAACCGTGCTCGCGATGACGGCCCGAACCATCAACATCATGACGCAGCGGATCGCGCACTTGCTGCAATGGTCATGGCGTGTGTTCGCGATGCGGCGGGTCGTGCCCATCCTGCGATGGCCTTGCCACGTGCTCGGGACGCGGCAGGTCTTGTCTGTCCTGCGACGGTCTTGACGCGTGCTTCGTCGGGCCATCCTTGGATGTGGCCTTGTTGACCAAGGTCGCCGCGCTCTTTTCGCCGCTCTCGCCGGTGTGGCGAGAGATTTGGCCGCCTCTGTCTGCACCGTCCATAGGCAGTTGAGACTACACCTTGGAGGTGGATGCGACGGCGGTACTCTTGCCCTTCTTGGGTGCCATGGATGATGAAGGTGTCACTGACGAGGTTGATGCAGATTCGCGTGCGCGATCTCTCCTACCTGGCAGGCCAAAGATGTCGGCGTATGACAATCTATGGGACCAAAGGCAGGTCCCTTCCCAGGTTCTGTGGAGGGCGACCTAGCACACAAAGAGCAGCCCTCAACCTACGATCAGCACACAGAGATTTACCCGGGTTCGGGCCATAGAGATGCGCAAAACCCTACTCCTGCTTTGGTGGAATTATGTGTTTGTAGCACTATTTACAGAGAGCATAGCCCTTGCCGGCAAGGAGCTTCAAGGGCATAGCTAGCTAAACAGGGGCCGATCCCCCTAAATGTTGCCCTAGGCCTCCTTTAATAGCTCAAGGGGACACCAACAATGGCAAAATGGTAATTACATGATGATAGTGGCTACAGTGCTATCATAGCTAACCCTGACGGTATAGGGCAAACACATTTAATGCGCTGCTAGGTGTCTAGCTCTGCTGGATGCCGTGAAGGGCTCTGCTCCACCTGTTCCATTGGTCCAGCTACCTTTTATTACCTTGACACGCACATGGACGGGTGTCAATAAAGGTAATTCTCAAGTGGTGGTCCTCCACGCAGCTCGACAGCCTCCACCTAACCACCTGCGCGTCTGCCACTTGTCCGCAGATCTCTGCGCACTTGCCACCTGCCAGTGAGTAGGTGTTAGTAGAGTAGCAGAAGGCTTTGGGCTTGCCGGTTCTTGAGCTTGTTGGCGGTGTGGGAAGCTTAATCTCGGGAAGGCTTGCTTCCTGGTGATCCTGGTTTTGATCTTGATATGATCTTAGTATTTCTTGATGACTTGCCTGGAGGCCTTCTTCATGGTACTAATCAGCTATGTCTTGAGTAACCTGGTGTGGATTCATCCTCTACCATGTTCTTCCCGGCGCAGGGGCTGCATCTTGCCAGTGTGTGGTTAGGGGTATGAACATCCGATGTTCACTACACCGACAAGCAACATCATCTGACGAGTGCGAGATCTTGATGACCGACAAAACTCATCCATTAAGGAATCAACAAAAAAGAGCCCTTTGGGAGTTGAACCACGTTCATCATGTGGCGACATCGGATAAATGGTCAGACACACCGATAACCTTCGGGCAACGAGATCAGCCGAAGACCGGCCCAAGCCGAGGGGCGGCAGCCTTAGTCCTCGACCCTATAGTGGATGGATGTTGACTGCGAAAAGTGTTAATGGATGACGACAGTAGTTTAAACCTCAAATACGAGGACACTCTACAAAAGATGCAATTTGATAAATCACGTATTGAATCCAGTTATACCACATTTAAAGGGATCATCCCAGGAAGAGAGGCGCAATGTAGCAGAAAAGTCACCCTTGATGTAGTATTCGGAACTCCCGATAACTACCGGTCTGAGGAGTTGACCTTCCACATTGTGCCTTTCTGAAGTGGTTACCACGCTCTGCTGGGTCGCGATGCGTTCGCAAGGTTCCATGCCATTCCACACTACAGCTACATGAAACTCAAGATGCCGGGACCCAATGGCGTGATGACTATAGCAAGCAACCCTGATAGAGCACTTAGAGCCAAAAATAAACCGGCGTCGCTCGCCCTGGAATCCTTAGCTGAGGCCTTCACGGCCGAGGAGCTGACAGCGCTTCACGCAACTGTCGACAGAGACGACGTCATCCTCGACAAAAGATCTAAATCTACGTTGTTTAAACCAGCCGATGAAATAGTGAAATTTCAAGTGCATCCAATAGATGCCAATAAGATGGTGTCTATCGGGGCACAGCTGGATGTAATGGTGGCCAAAGCAGTACGCACTTTCCTTCGGGAAAATTGGGATATCTTTGCCTGGTACCCCTCGGACATGCCAGGAATCCCAAGACACCTAGCCGAGCACAGTTTGAACATAATAGAAGGCTTTAAACCTGTCAAACAGGCGCTCTGCCGATTCTCTGAGCCCAAGAGGCAGGCTATGGGTGAGGTACTGTCCAAGTTAATAAAGGCCAGATTCATCCTAGATATTAAACACCCCGATTGGTTGGCTAACCTGGTCATGGTGCCCAAGAAGGATAAATCATGGCACCTTTGTGTCGATTTCAAGGACGTTAACAAAGCTTGCCCAAAGGATCCCTTTCCCTTACCGCGCATTGACCAGATCATGGACGCCACAGCAGGGCATGATTCATTATGTTTCCTCGATGCCTACTCAGGGTACCATCAAATAAAAATGAAGGAGTCTGATCAAGCAGCTACAACTTTCATAACTTCCTACGAGCCATTCTGTTTTAACACAATGCCCTTTGGATTAAAAAAATGCGGGTGCAACATATCAGCGCATGATTCAAACATGTCTGGAACCGCAGATCGGTAAAACCATCGAAGCATATGTAGATGATGTGGTTGTTAAAACTAAAAATGTCAACCAGTTAGTCGACGACCTCTGTGAAACATTCACCAACCTCCAAGCATATAACATAAAGCTCAACCCGGAGAAGTGTGTCTTCGGAGTACCAGCGGGCAAGTTGCTCGGCTTCATTGTTTCCCATTGAGAAATAGAGGCCAATCTTGATAAAATACGAGCCCTTGCATGTTTGGAGATTCCTACAGAACTTAAGCATGTCCAAAGACTGACAGGTTGCATGGCTGCTTTGAGCCGTTTCATTTTTCGTCTCGGAGAAAAGGCCTTGCCCCTCTACAGGTTGCTGAAACAAACCAAAAATTTCCAATGGACTAGCGAGGCAGGTGCCACATTGGAGGAGATAAAACACTCCTCGCTACTAACCCTATACTGGCAGCACCTGGGGTAGGTGAGCCGATGTTGCTATACATCTCGGCCACAAACCAAGTTGTCAGTGCAGTACTTGTTGTCAAGCGCAACATCGAAGGCCATAAGCTCCAGGTTCAAAGGCCTGTTTACTACGTTTCCAAGGTACTTACCCGTGTAAAACGAGGTATCCTCATTACTAGAAGATAGCTTATGTGGCACCCCAGCTCAGAGAACCGGTTTACCAGTGTTTCCAACCCAGAGATCATGTCTTCTGGAAACACACAACAATTTGGAACAGAACAGAACTGAACTTTATTGAAATATCTCGAGTACAAGCTCGTAATTTACATGGATAGCGAGGCCAGAGCACTGCAGGTGCTGAGAACAATATCTACATTATTTATGGAACATAGCAGGGCCTCGATACTACTGGGTAGACTACGGCGTAGCGGAACATAGCGTGGGAAACTCCATCCATAGGGACACTACTGTGGGCATGGCCTAGTTAGCGTAGCACGAACCTTCGGGACCTCCGTCCTCGGCTTCTCCTGCATCTGGCATGATACGCCAGGTGAGTACTTGGAATGTACTCGCAAGCTCATGGCAACCAAAACAATGCAGCAAACAATAGCATGGCAATTAACAAGTTAAGTGCTTAGATTGCTCACTTACTGGTACCCAGTACCAACGTAATATCATCTGGGTTGTTCCACAACCCTCGGAATGCCCACAATCCACAGAGCACTTCCGAACATAAGACAAGTTCTTCCATCATTATTATCATTACGGTTGACCATCCTAGAGAGGCCTAAACGGACTGTCCAATACCGTGGACGCGGCTATTCGAATAGGTTGTACACTCTGCAGAGGTTGCGCACTTTACCCACACCATGGAGCTCCTGGCCTCGTACTCCCATTCGGGTGGACCGGGGTTGCTCCAACGAAACCTGCCTGACCCGTGACTCCTCCATCGTACCACCGACAATCATACCCTCCTAGGGTCATGTCCTGGGTGGCCCCTATGTCACCCCGTGACACCTGCCACCGTCGTGGCCAAACAAACTGTCCGAAACGGGGACGCCGGCAAAATAACTCAACTGGGCTCACAGGATTATGGTCGTCTACCTGATCAGGGCAGCACGCACGCATAACCCTCCCTAGTTTGGTGGTACCGACAAAAGAGCACAAAGCCAGACCAAGTCAAGGCCGTCCCATACCGGCAAATGTGGCTGCATGGATAAGTCCGGGTAGGTGGCTCTTGATCAACCAACTCAGTTTAATGTTATCAAGCAGTTAACCAGCATTGATATTCATCATGATTAACTTAACATGGCAGTAGCTATGAAAGTAAATTAATTTGAATTAACACATATTAAAATAATGCATATAATGCAATTAAATAGCCAACACTATTGCAATGCTTCATGAAATGGATGACATGGCTTGCCTTGCTCTGTTGGGTTATCCACAAACTCCTGGGCTTCAAATCCAAAAGAATTTCCCTCTGAAAATATTTTTAAAAAGCAATTGAAAATGTCACATACTACTGTTTTGTGCACCAGAAATTCTGTGAGCATGGGAAAAATACCAAATTTGGCCAGAAAATAGAGGAGCTCAAAACAAACCAGATGCAAAAAGAATCAATTGATTTGGACTTATGGTTTAAAAGTTATGGACGGTCAAAGTTTCTGGTCAACTCCGGAAATAAAATAGAAAATAGAAAAACTGCCAGGGGGCCACGTCGAAGGCGTAAAGTGGAGAGGGGCCTCCACTTACCGCTTCGGCGCGCGCAGCTGAGCTGCTGACGAGCGGGCCCCGCGGTCAGGTTTAAATGGGAGAGAGAGAGAACAGAGAGAATCGGGACTCCGGCGACGCTCGCCGGCGATGCGGACGGCGGCGTGGTCCGGCGACTGCGGGAATCGATCGAGCGCTTCGAGATGAACAAGCACGTACCCGAGGATTGGCGAACGGTGGCCGGACGACGTCGTCCCCTTCCTCTCCGGCGGCGGTAGCTCTCGGAGGTCGTCGGAGAGGGCGGTTCCGGCAGCGATTCGACCGGGCAAGGGCTTGGGCAGGGGCAGTGGAGCAAGGTGAATTCGCGGGTGCAGTCGGTGGAGCTCGGGGAGGAGCGAGTCGGTGGGGAGGCAGAGCTCGGGTGGCGGCGGTGCTCCGGCGAGATGCGAGGCCAGAGGGCCTCTCGGCCGTGGCTCGGTGCTCGGGGGCTCAATAGGAGGGTGGAGAAGTGGGGTGAGGAGCTCGGGAGAGGCCGGGGAGGGCTATTTATAGGAGGAGGCGAGCTCGGGCGAGCTCTCTGGAAGCGGCGGGATCCGGGACACGTCGTCGGCGCGAGGACGATGCGCTGACTGGCTGGGAGCGGCGACGGGACGGAGGAGGGCAGGAGGAGTAATGGCGTGAAGTGGCGGCTTGCGGGAGGAAGACGATGACGGCAAAGCCACTGTGGCCGCACGGGCGCCATAGTGCCCGGATGCCGTGGTGGCCGCCGAGGCCGATTCCGGCGAGGGGAAGAGCCCAGAACGACCAGGTGGAGGAAGGAGAGGATGTCGGCGCACGGAGACAAGCTGCTGCGGCGCGAGGCAGTCGGACGCGACGTCACAGACACGGGCGCGGTGCAGAGCGCGTGCAATGGCATGCCATTGTCGTGCTCACCACGGGAGTTGATGTCTGCAGGCCGTCCAAGTCCAGCGCACCATGTCTAGGGTGTTCTCCTTTGGTCATTTAGCTCCTCTGTGCACTTGTTTTGGCTAGATACAGACTGAGTTGAAGTGTAGCTTCAGCTACAGTTTCTGACAGAGAACTTGAGAGAGATCTAGAGGAGAGGTGAGCTGGAGATGGAGCCAGTGGAGATGTCTGGGAGGATCTATGTTGGAAGGACTCCAATCTGACCAAGTTTGAAAGGATTTCATCAAGATTTGAATATAGTTAATGTACAACTGCTGTACTGAACCAGAAAACTAGATGAGCTTGTAGCACTCATCTGGGTGATCTTCTGGAGCTGAATTTTGGTGTGGCAGGGTTATTTGGTGAGGAGAAAATGTCATAAAAATTTCAGCTCAATTGGATACCTCTAGCTAGTACTTCCTTCACAGAGGTTCCAACTGAACAGAAACTTGGCAGAATATTGGTGATGAAAATTTGTACTGGACAAGATGATATTTTTGGATATTGTGGAAAGATAGGTTCCCTATTATCTCAGGGAATTTTCTGGGAATTAACTGAGTAGGGAAAATATGAGCTCCTTCACAAATGGCCAGTGCTGTCCAGAGAGCAAAGGGAGTTTTTTGGACAAAATTTAGTACTGGACCATGAAATGTTTTTGAAGATTGTGGGAGTAGATGATGACAAGAAGGTCTGGGATTAATTTGGGATTTTTCTGATCACCAGAACTATAGGTTGCTTTGTAACCCATAGTGATGACAGATTTTCCCAAAGGAAGCAAATGAATATTTGGGAAAGATGAAGAATTGGAAATTGATCCAGAAGGGAAGTGACAATATTTTGGCAAGGTGGTGAGGGCTTTGGATCACTCAGAGGAATTCATAAGTCCAAAGTCAACTGAAAAGATTCAAAATCCAACCAAATTGCAAATAAAGCCAGAAAGATTTCGAAAATAAAAAGTTGCCAAAAACCAGGGTGTCACAGCTTATGCAGTCTTTATGGCGTCTCAGAAACTACGGCATTATTTTCAAGAATGCTCGATCACGGTGGCGTCCGAAGTACCCCTTAATGATATAATTAATATCCGGGATGCCACAGGAAGAGTTGCTAAGTGGGCAATTGAGCTCCTACCTTTCGAAATCACATACTGGCCACGACGAGTCATTAAATCTCAAGTGTTGGCAGACTTTGTGGTAGAATGGACAAAAGCCGAGCTCCCTAAAGAGCAGAGTACATATTCCCATTGGACAATGTACTTTGACAGCTCAAAAATGCTTGTTGGTTTAGGGGTTGGAGTAGTTCTCACATCGCCAACTGGGGATAACATACAGTATGTACTGCAAATTATGTACACCAATTCTAACAATGTAGCCGAATATGAGGCTTTACTGGATGGACTTCGGATAGCCGTTTCTATGGGGATCCAGTGTCTCGAGGTCCGAGGAGATTCTAATCTCACTATCACTCAAGTTAACGGCGAATTTGACGCAAAGGATCCAAATATGATGGCGTACCAGAATGCCATCTTAACAATCTCAGCCCGATTCGAGGTGTTAGAATTCCACCATATCCCAAGAGACAGCAATCAAGCTGCCAATATGCTTGCCAGAATGGGCACTAAAAGCGACCCAGTTCCCAAAAATACTTTCCTAGAACGACTATTTAAACCATCCGTAGCTTGGCAAGAAGGGGATAAGGTAATTACACCAAAAGACTCTGGAGAGGTCATCCCTCCGACAATTGAACAAGATGAGGGGATAATTGGGGGCTCGACTATCGAAGAGATGGCCTCGGCTCATGAGATCAGGCAATAATTGCGCCGTGGACCGAACCAATCCTCGCATACTTACTCCAAAAAGAGGTGCCCGAGGACCAAATAGATGCACGACGGATCATTCAAAGATCCAAAGCTCATCAGGTATATGAAGGTGAATTATATAAGAAAAGCATCACGGGCGTACTCCAAAGATGCATATCTAAAGAAGAAGGCAAGCAGCTCCTTTCGGAAATTCACTCTGGCATGGGCGGCCATCATGCCGCAGCTCGGGCCCTGGTCAGTAAGGCTTTTCGAGCTGGGTTCTACTGGCCAACGGCCAGAGTAGATGCAAAAATGCTGGTCCAAAAATGAATCATATGTCAGGTTTTCTCTAACCGAAGTCACATGCCTCCTACATCCCTTCAGACCATTCCGATTACCTGGCCATTCACGGTCTGGGGGCTTGACATGGTCGGCCAACTTAGAGGGGGGGGGCAAGAAAAAGAAGTATCTACTCATTATGGTAGACAAGTTTACAAAATGGATCGAGGCAAAGCCAGTGACCTCAGCCAAAGTGGGGCCGGTAATTGATTTTATCTCCGGCATGGTTCACCGTTATGGTGTCCCCCACTGTCGGTGTAAAAATTGGCAGACCTCGGGGTAGGGGGTCCCGAGCTGTGGGTCTCGGATCGATGGTAACAGAGACAATGGAGACGATGTTTACCCAGGTTCGGGCCCTCTCGATGGAGGTAAAACCCTACGTCCTGCTCTTGTTATATTGATGGAGATGTATCGAGTACAAAGTTGATCTACCTCGAGATCGTAATATGTGTCTAACCTCTATGGCTAGGTAAACAATGTTGTGTTGATGTCCCCTCTACGGGCTAAACCCTATGGCTTATATACAAGTCAGAGAGGGTACCTAGGGTTACAATGTCGGTATCCTGGAGTAAGGCGGCTGGACAAATCTTGAAGTGTACTACAAGTCTTCGGTATCTAGGAGTAAGACAGCGTCGATCACGTCTCCCACGTACAGTCTCCGGAGTCCATCTTGGTCACGTACGGGGGCACATCGGCCCAACCGAGGAGACGGGTCGGCCCGGTTAGCACCCCCTAATCCAGGACACCGTCAGTAGCCCCCGAACTGGTCTTCTACGCTGAGGACGATGGTCGACAGATATTACTTCGGATCCGGAGTCTTTGGCTTGACAGACGAGTTTCACTTTACATTTCGGATTCTCTTTAACAGAACATCAACATCCGTGGTCCAACCGAGCTGGTACCCTGCCCGAGGGGTGTAGGTATCTTAGCCTCGAAGGCTGGTCGTACAGGTATGAACAATCCAATCCTGCCTCACAACTTTAACGGAGAGGCTCGCCCCATGATGGGTCGAGCAGTTACTGCCTCATCCTCAAATCGCGGTTCGAGGCAGCTCGTTTACTGGCACGTCCCTTCGAAACAGAGATTGTGCCCGCTTTCTTAGAGATATCATCAAGATTTTCTTTCCCCCCATATGTTTCAACGGCATTTTTGATAGCGGCCGCGAATTTATCGGTGCAGCATGGGGACTCTTGGCCTTTTATAGGTCTATAAGAACCAAAGGGAGAACAGTGTAACGACGCACGCTCCCATTCCTTCCCCACTGCTGCGCCGTCTAGCTCCAGCGCCCAGATCCAACTAGCACGTCCTCCCTTTTCGCAAGCTCAGCTTCTCAACCAGCCATGGCCGACACCCTCAAGGGGCATTGGGGCAGCTCCATGGTGACAGCGGCGACTATCGCCGAGCTGTGCAACGCGGGGTATCTAGCCCCCGCCATCGCGGCCCGCGCTCCAGCGGCCGACCAACTGGTGCCCGCTCCCAACGCCGGGGAGTGGGTGGTCTTCGTCCCCCACCTCATCCGAGGCCTGGGGTTCCCGCTGCACCCCTTCGTGCGTGGGGTAATGTTCTACTACGGGTTAGACTTCCATCACATGGATCCAACTCTATTCTCCACCTCGCCGCTTTCATCACAGTCTGTGAGGCTTTCCTCCGCTGCGAGCCACACTTCAGCTTGTGGCTGATGCTTTTCGGGATCAAACCGAAGTCCAGCGGACAGGATCTCGCGGAGTGTGGGGGAGCCATGGTCAGCAAGAACCAGGGGGCATCTGGTTCAAAGGAACCTTCATCGAGACGGTGAAGGAATGGCAGAGGGGGTGGTTTTATATGACTAAACCTCTTGCCCCTGGTCAAACCGAAGTCCCGGCCTTCTCGGCCGGGCCACCCAAGAACTCAAGTCCTGGAAGGAGAAGGGCGTTGCTTGGGGGAAGCTAGAAGAGGTGGAGACCCTGACCGACAGGGTCCTGTGGTGGTCCACTACGGGGAAGGTTGAGCTGGCCAACGTCATCAATGTCATGCTCAACCGCCGTATACTTCCCCTCCAGTTTCGGGCTACCCCGATGTGGGCACAAAAGCCCGAAGACATGGACACCATCAACACCTTCTTCCGCTCCACCTTGGCCACCATGTGGACAAAGCTCATGAAGCTGGCCAAGGACAAGATCCCCAAGGCGGGTGAGGACCGCGGACTCGAGCACGGCTATGAGGCCCCCCCGGTAAGTGATTTTGCCCTTCTATCTCTGTGCTTTGTTGATTGTGTCGAGGATCAAATTTTTTACTCGAATCGTTGTGTTTTGACATTTTGCAGAAGTGGTCGGCCTGGGTAAAAGGGGTACGATGCCCAGCCCCACTGCCGGAGCAGCCCCCAACTCCCCTACTCTCAGCGCTTTTGACCGAGGAGCCACATGTGCTGGTCTCCAAAGGGACGAAGCCCCAGACGGGAAGGTCCAGTGCTCGGACCAGGGGGACCTCGGTCACCCGGTCAGAAGAGACCCACACCTCCGCTGCTCAAGACGGCGGCGCCGAGGAGGGCGAGGAGGAGATTCCCCCTCCGAAGGGGAAGAGGTCAGCGATAGAAGACGCCGACGTGGTCATGCCGCCGAAGGGCCCCAAGAGGCCGAGGCGAGCCTCATCCGAGGCCGCCAACAAGTCATCGGAGAGGGCCGAGCTCTCCGGTGACTCAGAGGAAGACCCCCTCGCAATGGGGAGGAAGAAACCGGCACCTCGAGGGTTAGCCCTTGTCTCTATCGTCTTTCCTTAAGTCAGTTTTTCAGCAAGAGGGAATCTTACACAAGTAGTTTTTCATGTGCAGTCCATCGAGGGTAATCCCCAGCGGCTCTTCAAATGGGCTGCCATCAACCAGCGGGACTCCAGAGCCCGCTGCTTCTCCCCCAAAGCCTGACGGTTTGGGGGAGGCGACGTCCACCTTGGTCCCCGAAGTCAACTTGACGGAGGCCGACTAGGTGGTGACCATGGCCGAGGAGAATACCTCGGCCCGACAAGATCCGGGGACGTATCGCCCCGAGGTCATCAAAGAACTGTTGGGCCAGTCGTTGGCCCAGCCGGAGTCTACCTCGGCTCCACCACAACGGGCGGAGGCCACTTGGGTGGAGACACCCGAGGTCATCCCTTCGCCCCAGCCTACTGCCCAGGGACGGGCTGGCGCGGGGTGGACCGAGGAGGTGGAGGAGACCCTGAGGGGTTCTTCCATCAAGGAGGAGCACCGTGCCTTGATGGGCACGGCGCTGGAGAGCTACCGGTCCGCAGGGGCCGTCCTGCACGAGGTTTTTAAGAACCTCGCAGCAGGTTTCGAGGTACGATTTCTGTGCATTCACGTTGTTTATTTAAGCTTTTTGTTTTTGTGAGTTCTGTCCGAGGACATAAGAGTATAGCCTTCTAAACGGCTTAGTGAGTGAGTAGCCCCCGAGCCCGAAGTTGGTTGCAAGAAACCGGCATCGGGGTCGCTTGACGTAGTAGGAGCCGATGAGTGATCTTAATTATTCCCTTTACAATGAGGATCCATTTTGTTCCAGGTTGCGACCTCGATCCCGGACTCCGTCTCCGAAGAGATGGCGGAGATGAACCGGAAACTTGAGCAGTCTCAAGGTAAGCAAGTTTAAACTTGCCTTTGTATTTTTACTAAATACGTGTAATGTATGTGAAAGAAGACAACTAAGGCCGAATTGTGTTGACAGCGGAGCTGGAGATGCTCAAGGCCGAGCTTGACAGAGCTCGGAAAGAGGTGCGGCAGCAGGAGAATGCTGCCGCCGCGGCCGAGAAGGCCCGGGCTGCCAAGAAGGCGGCCGGAGAGAAGCACCAGGCACGGGTGCTAGAAGTAGAGGAGACCCTGAAGGGCGTGTTCGAAGCACATGAAAAACTTCAGGAGGAGGGGCAGCGGATGGAGGAGCTCGAGAAGCTGCAGCGTGCCCACTCCGAGCTCAAGACCTCGACCTGAGCGGATCGCGAGGTGCTCCAACAAGTGGAGCAAATCGCCTCGGGTAAGAAAATTTTGCTGCAGTGTACGTTTGGCAGCAAAGGGTGTGTCGAGCTCACCCAATTATGGCATTCCGCAGAGGTCTTCGAGGATCTCCCGCAGAGCATGGAGGATGCGGTGGCATACTTCGGCCAACTGGCGGGCCATGAGGCGGAGAAAGCCTTCTGGGGTCAATTCCCGGGGTCACCGTCTGCACAGCTGCTGAATCATCTAGTGAAGCAGCTGGTTGAGCTGTTCCGCATGCCAAGGCCGGCGCTCCAGGACTTCTGCGTCGCTTTGTGGCCTGCCGAAGCCATGCCGAAGAGTCTCTTCGGCCTGACGGCCCGTCTCCAAAATGTCGTGCCCTGCATTGAGCGCTGGAAGAGGTCCACATGCTTCGAAGGCACGCGGAGGGCATACGCTTGCGTGAAGACTCACTTCCGCAAGGTTGATGTGGAGACGTCTGCCGCTGGCCCTCCTGCCGACAAGCCGCGAACCGCCGAGCAGTTCTTCGTCGAGGTTGAGGCGGAAGCTTGGACCACCGAGGCCATGTGCCCCAAGGACACTCTGTATTTTTAGGTGATGCTTCGGAATGCCGGAGTGTATAATGTAAAAACTTTATCTCGTGTTTGAATGAAGATGTCTTGAAATTCCATATGTTTTTATTTTATAATTCAATTATTCCTCCAATATGACTGTTCAAAATGAGAGTGGCCAGTCATCGGCTTCAGCCCTAGTGTAGGTTATACAGAGGGTGTTCCTTAAGGCATATTTGACCCTTGGCCGACGTTTCGGTACCCGGAGGCGGTCAATGACTTAGAGGAACTAGGCAATCGGACTATAGTGGCTTGCCATCTTTCATTTAGTCGTAGGAGTTTGAAAGTGGGGGCTGAGGACCAGCCCCCGGCATAGGAAGTGTGTGGCCAACGCAGCCGAGGTCTAGGCCATAGCACACTTCGGCTAGAAATAAAAGCCCTTCGTTTGACACGGGTGATCTCTATCGTCACATCTCTTGACGCGGTCTCCGGATGGCAGACCAGTTTACGCTTACCTAGATAGTCAGTTTTCGGCTTTCTCCACTGAGGCGCCATGCCAATTAACCTGGCAGCGCAATCGCAGTGGTTCTCCCGTTACGCCCTTAGCCGAATACATCGGGAACGTAAGGGGTACACATACACTACTGGAATCTGGCATTTTGCCATCTGTCCCCTCTTTGCCGGCTGCCAGCTGACGGCAAAGAGGCTCTTTGCCGTCTGCTTTGGAAAAGCAGACCGCAAACAACCAGCTGATGGCAAAGAGGATATTTGCCGTCAGCTGTCTCTTTGCCGTCTGTGAGCTGACGGCAAAGAGGCCAATGGCAGACGGCAAAGAGCCTGGTGGGCCCCTCGTGGCACGGCGTTGGCTAGGGCACCTTCTTTGCTGTCTGCCACCTCTTTGTCGTCTGCTAGCAGACGGCAAAGAAGGGCTAGGCAGACGGCAAAGAGGTGAGGGTGGGGCCCACAGTGTCACGGCGCTGTAACGGCCCACCCCCCCCCCACCTCTTTGCCGTCTGCTAGCAGACGGCAAAGAGGTTAGTACCTAACGGCCGTCACCCTCCACCCCTCCTCTCTCTCTTCTCTCTCTGCCTCGATCTCTCTCCCCCGACCTCCACACCGTAGCCGCCCCCGACCCCCACCGCCACCGCCGCCCCTGACCCCCCGCCGCCCCGGCCCGCCGCCTGCCGCAGCCGCCCGCCGCCTGCCGCGGCCGCACTGCCCCAGGCCGCCCCGCCCCCTCCCCTGCGGCGACCGCCCCGCCCCCCTCCCCTGAGGCGGCTCTCCTGCACCGGGCCCCTCCTCCACCGGCCCCATCCACCGGCCGCCCCCCTCCCAAGGTGAGCTCTTCTCCTCTTTTTTTCTGTTTTTTTAGATTTAGTTTAGGTTTAGTTTAGTTTAGTTTTTTTTTCTGTTTTTTTAGGTTTAGGTTTAGATTTAGTTTAGTTTAGGTTTAGTTTAGGTTAAGAAGAAAGAAGAAAGATGAAAAAAATATAAGAAAATAAGAAGAAGAAGAAGAAGAAGAGGAAGAAGAAGAAGAAGAAGAAGAAGAAGAAGAAGAGGAGGAGGAAGAGAAGAAAAGGAGAAGAGGAGGAGGAGGAGGAGAAGAAAACAAGAAGAACAAGAAGAACCGGGTTGAGGATCGGGAACCGGGTCGAGGGGTGCGTCGGCGCCGACGGAACCGGGTCGAGGATCTCAGGTCGCCAAAACTAGGGTCGAGGGTCGGGAATGAAGGTCGAGGATCACCGGTCGCCAAGGGGTCGAGGGTCAGGCCAGAGGGTCGAGGATCGCCGGTCGCCAAGCGGATAGATGGTGGAGCCAGTGGGTCCCGCCGGTCCCGGCGCCGTCGTCCAGGCCGAGAATCCACCCGTCCGAGTGCTGACCCGTCGACCGTGCATCGCCATACCTGAGGGCGTCCGGGGACGAGCGGGTTAGGGGGTTCCTCGGCGTCGATGGAACCCTAAATGACGGCTATTTAGGTTAGGGGGTGCCTTGGCGTCGACGAAAGCCTAAATGACATCTATATAGGTTAGGGGTGCCTCGACGTCGACGGAACCCTGAATGACATATATTTCGGTGGTATCCTGTTGTAAATATTTAGTTAGGTTGATGGCAAAAACAATAATGCTATGTTACTCATCATTGGATTTAAATGTGCAGTTGTTTCATCGCTACGAGGCTCTGGTGTTCGACGAGCTCCGCCCCTGCGTTCGTGGGTGAGCACAAATGACATCTCCTCCTCCCCCCTTCATTATTTGCTCTGTTCCGGTCTTCGTGCCGATGAAACTTGCTAGCTATAGGTGTCTTCAATCATCAGTATGCGTGAGCAGTATGCGTCTCCCGTTCGAAAGGGTTACAGTTATAAATATGCATGCATTTGCATATTTATAACCGTGATTCTTTCGAATTGTCCAACGTTATCCATGGACAGCCCGAGTATGTGTAGATTGGGTTCGTTTTCCCATATGCTTTGCTCCTGATCCGATGCAGAATTTCGTCAGTGCCTCCCTGTTCTTCTCTGGGTACACATCCTCTCTGCTTATTGCCGAGACGTGTATGAGGAGAACAGCGGGGAGGTGCTGCCGAAATTTTGCGTCGGATCCAGAGCAAAGCATGGGAAAACGAACCCAATCTACACATACTCGGATGGGATTAGGACCTATCTTTACCTATTAGAGTGTAGGTTGCTTGGACGTAATAAAAACTGACAAACTCCATTAACTAATGAATATGGTTTGCTGAATTATGTATATATTTCTTGTGTGTCCAGTAGCTAGGCAAGATGAGTGATCGTGCATGGATGTACACCGGTCACACTAGTCAGAAAGACATGACCGATGAATGGAAGACAAAAACCAAGGGGTTTGTGAGAGCAGCATTTGCAAATGGCCAGAGAAAAACCTGGTGCCCCTGTGTCCGGTGCGACAACTTTCAAAAGAGGACAGAGGTTGAAATGGGTAAACACCTGTAGAAGTGGGGTTTTACGCCTGATTATACGGTGTGGACATTTCATGGTGAGTCTGCCCAACGTGCCAGAGCTGAGGTGGTTCATCATCGCACGGACGAGCATGGTACCGGGATCAAAGACATGGTGCAAGACTTTGATGATGCTCGGGATTCGGACGATGAGATGGAAGAATCTGCAAAGGCCTTCAATGAAATGTTGGAGTCTTCAAAACGTCCTCTCCACGAGCACACTGAGCTTTGTCAGCTGGATGCCATCGCACAAGTAATGGCTCTGAAGGCTCAATTCAACTTGGGCAGAGAATGCTACGACGCGATGATGACACTATTTGGACGCTTTCTACCCAAAGGCCATGTAATGCCTGCAAACCTATACTAGTCGGACAAAATCCTCCGTGTACTTAAGATGCCCTATGAGAAGATAGATGCCTGTGAGAATGGATGTGCCTTATTTAGGCTTGAGTATGCGGACTTGAACTATTGTCCCATTTGCAAGTCTTCCAGGTATGTTGTGGTAGACAACGGTATGGGTGAGAAGAGGCAGACCAAAATCGCCGTTAATGTTCTTCGGTATATGCCAATCATACCAAGACTTCAACGTCTTTTCATGGTCGAAGAGAAGGCCAGACAGATGACATGGCACAAATTGGGCAAAAGAACCGAACTAGATGCAGATGGGAATCAGATGATGGTACACACATCGGATGCTTTTGCGTGGAACAAGTTCGATGAATTACATGGGGATAAAGCGGCAGATCCAAGGCATCCTCGAGTCTGCATCGGCACGGATGGGTTCAATTCGTTTGGTATGACGGCAACCCAATACAGTTGTTGGCCTGTATTTGTCATTCCACTTAATCTCCCCCCCCCCCCCGGACAGATTATGCAAAGAAAGAACATTTTCCTGACGTTGATAATTCCAGGGCCCAACTATCCGGGGAAGAATATGAATGTGTACATGCAGCCGCTTAAGGATGAATTGCAAGAAGCTTGGGATAATGGGTTCAAGACATACGACACCGCTAGCAAACAAAACTTCATAATGCGTATCTGGTACATGTACTCGATGCATGACTTGCCGGCGTATTCGCTATTCGTTGGCTGGTGTGTGCATGCACGGTTCCCGTGCCCCACATGCAAGGCAGCTCTTCTGTTTCGTTGGCTGGAGGCGGGTCGCAAGTATTCTTGCTTCGACTTGCATAGACCGTTCCTGGATCCTCGCCATAAGTTTAGAAAAGACAAGAAGAACTTCATCAAAGGTAGAGTTGTGAAAAACTCAGCACCACCTGCGTTGACAGGCCAACAGATCCTGGATCAGTTAAACGCTCTCGAGCCTGATGTAGAGCATCCAGGGTATTTCAAGGGGTATAATTCGGAACACGCCTGGACTCACAAGACATGCTTGTGGGATATGCCTTACTTCAAAGACCTCCTTTGCCCACACAACATCGACGTGATGCACACTGAAAAGAATATCGCCGAGGCCCTTTTTGGTACATTGTTCGGCATAGAGGGGAAGTCAAAGGATAATCCTAAGGCTAGAGTCGATCCGGGGGCTCTATGTGATAGACCGTTACAAAACATGCGACAACCGAAAGGAAAGCAGAACTGGACGAAGCCAAAGGCCTCGTTGAATCTTGGAAGGCCAGCTATGAGGGAAATTATCTTGTGGGTGAAAATGCAGTTGATGTTCCCCGATGAGTATGCAGCGAATCTATAGAGGGGAGCGAGTCTTGAAAAATTGAAAATATTTGGTCTCAAGAGTCATGATTGGCACATATGGCTTGAGCGGGTAATGCTGGTGATGTTGCGTGGCTTTATCCCTGAGGATGAATGGCTAGTACTGGCAGAGCTGAGCTATTTCTTCCGTGTTATTTGTGCGAAAGAACTATCGCCTGGCTTGCTAGATGAAATGGAAGAGTTGGCGCCGGAGTTGATCTGCAAGTTAGAGAAGATCTTTCCACCGGGCTTCTTTAATCCAATGCAGCATTTGATTTTGCATCTCCCGACCGAGGCAAGATTGGGGGGGCCCGTGCAGAATCGTTGGTGCTACGCAACTGAGAGGATGCAGAAGACGCTTCGAGCAAAATGTAAAAATAAACGTAGAATTGAAGCATCGATGGCCGAGGCATTCATTACTGAGGAGGCGGCAAACTTCGTGACAGCACACTACGAAACCAAAAATCGTCATTTGCATAATCCGAAGCCTCAGTACAATGTTGGCGACCCTAAAAAAGGTGGATCCAACCTCAGCCTATTCAAAGGGAAGCTCGCACCAGCCGGTGCTTCGAAACCAGTAGGGTTGGATGTCGAAGAATGGCGGACCATTTCGTTGTATATCTTCAACAACCTAACAGAAGTGCAGCCGTACATCGAGTAAGTTCTTGGTACATTGTTTCGCAACTTCTAATTCCTTTGAACTACTCTTATTCCCGGATATTTGATACAGTCGATACGTCGCCACATTCTCGGATGGAGCGGTGATCCAAAAGGATTCCATCGAAGAGTATGAGCTTCTGGCAAAGCATGGAGGCGGCTATCCCGGTTTCATCTCTTGGTTCAAACAAACGGTAATTTCCATTAGACCATTTCATTTCTTCGTCTAATTTGTGGCTAATGCAACAATCCTTCCGTATTAAACTTGTAGGCTAATTCAGAGTCAATGGACGCCGAATTGAGACAAGTCGCTAATGGTTTTGACTATAAGGTCCGTTCATTTGACAAATACGACATCAACGGGTATCGCTTTCGTACCTTTGGCCAAGAGCTATCTATGGCCGACCGAAAGTCTACAAATTGTTGTGTCTCTGCTATCGGTGAAGGAGATACCGAGTATTATGGAAGAGTTGAAGCAATTTATGAACTTCTATTCTATGGTGAAAACCCACCGAATGTCGTAGTCTTCAAATGTTATTGGTTCCAGCCGAAGGAGACTAGAAGGACTCATGAACATTTAGGGCTAGTCGAAATCAAACAAAGCACCCATTTAGATGTTCCCGATGTCTATATTACGGCTCAACAGGCGACCCAAGTTTTCTATCTACCGTGGGCCTGCCAAACTGATCCAAATCTGAATGGTTGGGATGTCGTTTATGAAGTGCCGCCACGTGTTAGACCACCTCCCCCCAATGAAGAGGATTATGAACCTCACATTAACCCAGACACATATGAAGGAGAATTCTTCCAAGAAACACGTCTTTCCAAAAAACGTTTCAAGAACCGCTCTACTTCACCCCAGAACATTGAAGTAGACAGCGACGGTGAATCCGACTTCACCCCTGAGCCGGAACAAGAAGAGCCGGAAGAAGAAGAGGTTACTGCTGCGGATGACCTGTCAATGCTTGACCGATTACATAAAGGAGACCTTCCACATGTTGATGCCGCTGAACCCGATGAGCACGTCATCCAAGATAGTGATGATGATGATGCATTTATTGATCCCGGAGCATATATAGACGATCAAGATTTCTATTAGTTCATGTCAGGTATTCAATTTTTATTATATACATATATATTAATAGTTCATGTCTGGTATTCAATTTTTATTATATACATATTATTGGTTCATGTTAGGTATTCAATTTTTATGATATATACATGTTAGGTGTACATATTATTAGGCATATATAGATGATACACTTAAATTATATACATATTATTATTCATGTCAGGTATTCAATTTTTTTATGTTGTACTAATTTCGTTTACTCTTTGTCATGGCAGGTGTTGGAAGATGGTGGGCGCGGGTCGAGAGCGCTCCGCGGCTCCTTCTTCGTCGGCGCGTGGTGGGAGGGGTACTTCCATTCCAGCCCCGTCTCTCCGTAGAGCGTTGATCGACTGTCTGCAGACACCGGTGGGCGCTTCTTCGTCGGCGTCGTTGTCCACCGAGAGAGAAGGTCGGGGGAAGAAGAGAGCTAGTAGAGCTGGACATGGCCGCGGGAGAGGTAGGCAGGCTTCTACGCCTTCCTCGCCGCCACCCCCAGCTGATTCACCCGAGCACAGGACTGCTAGGGTGGACGACCCGTCTGAGGTGGAGGCTACGCGGACTCTGGTCCACGAGCCTCGGGTCGACGAGCCTTCGACCCACGAGACTCCTGTCCCAGAGGCTTCGTCCCACGAGACTCCGGACCAGGGCAGGGATCAGGCTACGTCTCAGGAGACCCGATGGGATGCCTGGCCGGAGTCGAGTGGCCATGCTGATGGTGGCGGGGATCGGTTTTCTGATAGTGAGGGCGAGGTAGTTGAGGGGCGCACCGTCTACCAGCGTGGTAGTACACGGCTCCCGCCCGTGCCGGCGACCCGCGAGAAGAGGTGGTTCATTAGGCCTGATGGGGAGAAGTAAGTGCATTTACTTTTTGTTAACCTTTTGCCTTCACGTTTCTTGAAATATCTAATGCGTTGGCCTTGTCATATTGTAGGGGTTGGCACCACGCCAAGGAAGTCCGCAGGCCCAACACCATCCTTGGTGTGATTTGCCAGCAAAACTTCTCGGGGTTTGTCACGTTGCCCGGTGAGGGTCAGCTTTCACAGCTAGGATTGAGCTGGGAGCACTACTTGGCTGCCCCGGCCCCGCCGGAGGAGAGGATCGACGGTGTCTTGTGCACCACGAGGGCCGAGATGGTGCACAGAAAGTTATGGGTAATTCATCCTTTACACAATTAAAAATCAACAATAGCAAGTTATTGTACTAATCAGTGTTGTCTCGTTTGATTGCAGACCTTCTACAGGTGTGAGGAGGGATACGAGGAGGCCGCGGCACAGGTTATCGATGCCGAGTGCAAGCGCCTACTACAGAACTTACGGCATGAGGCTCGGCCGCAGGCTGTTCGAGAGTACTACGCCTCGCATGGTATTAAGAAGGACAAGCCGTCGTGCCGCGAAAAGTTTCTAAAGAAGGAGCAGTACATGCAGGTAATTACCTATTCTTAAGGCCTTTTACTTAGTTTTCTTGATTTGATTCGCAGGTGTAGCGCTCAAATTTCTCTTTACTGACTTAGGTGCCCCCGAGATGGTGTGCGGATAAGATGGATTGTTGGGAGGCGTTGGTGAATGAGTGGTGCTCAGACGAATGGCTAGCCGTCCACAACAATGCCAAGGACCGGCGTGCCAAAATGGTTGGTGTGCCACACCATCAAGGCAGCGCCAACTTATATCAGTTCAGGCGGAACTGGGTATGTGTTTTGCTTCATGATTCATGCAATTCATTCTTCATGCTAGCTTCAAGTATCTGAGCCCGCGTCATTTACTAATACTTTGTTCCTCTCTTTTAGGCGCGACACAATAACACGGAGGTGCCACAGGTGTACGACCTCTATGCCATGGCCCATACTGCAAAGTACAAGAAGGCCAAGGCATTCTCTGAGTCTGACCTAGATAATCCAGAGAACTTCACAAACATCTCCTCCCACCACAAGCTCGTGAGGTACAGAGAGGAGGGGAAGGCGAGGAAAGGGGAGGACTTTAACCCGAGCCAGCAGCCTATTGATACAGAGAGGAGGGGAAGGCGAGGAAAGGGGAGGACTTTAACCCGAGCCAGCAGCCTATTGATCCAGAGCTGGTGATGATATCTGGTGGCGGGAGGCCCCATGGCTCGATAGCCATTGGAGATGGACTGATACGTTGTCCTCGCACTCTCCCGGAGATCAAGTCGCGCCAAACGAGCTCCTGTCCTGAGATAAGGCCTCGTCCACGGCCACTGGAGCTCGCCATCGAGGTTAGTTATACGGACTCAGATACCTTTCCTCTCCATTACATTGTGTGTGCGTCTGCTCGATGATTACAATGCTAACGAGGAGTGGTGTTGCAGGTTGCTATTCAGAAAGAGAGAGAGGCAACCAAGGAGCTTCTGGCGGAGAGGGACCGGCAAGCGGCGGAGAAGGAGCGGGAGTTGGAGGAGAGGACGGCCAAAATGTTGGAGGAGGAGAGGTCACGGAATGACATGGCGAACCGGGCCATGTACGAGCTCCTCGTGGTAAGTTTCTTCTGCACATTAGCCAAATCATGCACTTATTGTTCGTTTCATTACTAACTAATATGACTGACTCGTCAAAACCAAATGTGCAGTCTGTGTGCGAGAAGACCGGTCAGACCCCTCCGCCGATGCCAGTCATTGCTCCGAGGACCACGGTGAGTTTCATTTGAATGGTCATTAGTTACTAGTCTTAACATTTTCAGTGTCATCATGCTAACGAGACATTGCAAATGATCTTTGGTGCAGCGTAACTCCAGACAAGCATCGCACGATCCTTGTCCAGGTGGTACCGGCACGAGCACCCCCGGTGCTTCAGCTCCGTGATGACGGTAAGTTTTCTCTAGTGTTTTGCTTAACAAATGCATAATGACCTAGACTTAGCTTTATTTCCTCCAATATGCTTACCATAATGACCTAGACTTAGCTTATTTTCCTCCAAAATAACATAATAAGCTTACTTAGCTCCTAAATGATCCCTTTTACCTAAGTTAGCTCTAAAATGACCTAAGTTAGCTCTAATATGCTAAGTTAGCTCTAATATGCTTAGTTACCTAGGTTTGCTCAATAATGACATATACTTAGCTTACTTATGTCAAAAATGGCATAATTAGCTTACTTAGGTCAAAAATGGCATAACAACCTTGGTAACCTCATAAATGTCATATACTTAGCTTATTTTCGTCCAAAATGACATAATAAGCTTACTTAGCTACAAAATGATCCATTTTACCTAAGTTAGCTCCAAAATGACCTAAGTTAGCTCTAAGTTAGCTCTAATATGCTTAGTTACCTAGGTTAGCTCAATAATGACCTATACTTTGCTTACTTATGTCAAAAATGGCATAATATGCTTAGTTAACTCAAAAATGGCATAATTACCTAGGTTAGCTCAATAATGACCAATACTTAGCTTATTTAGTTCATTTATGACATAAGTAGCTTACTTAGCTCATAAATGGCATGATAACCTTGCTAAGCTCATAAATGTCATATACTTAGCTTACTTAGCTCATAAATGACATGATAACCTTGCTAAGCTCATAAATGTCATATACTTAGCTTACTTAGGTCAAAAATGGCATGATAACCTTGGTAAGCTCATAAATGTCATATACTTAGCTTACTTAGCTCATAAATGGCATGATAACCTTGGTAAGCTCGCATTGATGGAGTGCTTCTTTTTACTTTCTTATTCTTCTTCTTCTTCTTCTTCTTCTAGTCTTCTTCTTCTTCTTCTAGTCTTCTTCTTCTTCTTCTAGTCTTCTTCTTCTAACTTTCTTATTTCCCATTTTGCAGATTTCATTCACTTCACGGAAGCTTTCATTGATGGAGTGCTTCTTTTTACTTTCTGTTTTGATTTTGTACCTTTGAACATATGTGGAACTTGCTATATGGATGAAACTATGTATGTGGAACTTGCTATGTATGTATGGATGGAACTATGTATGTATGGATGAAACTTATGTGTTGGATATCTCATATGTTTGCTGTGAAACTTGCCCTGTGAAATATATATATATATATATATATATATATATATATATATATATCATATATTTGCTGTGAAAATGCTTGGATATAAGAAAAAACAGAATAAAAAGAGGCAATGCAGGCTCTTTGCCGTCTGCCGCCGACGGCAAAGGGCTCTTTGCCGTCTGCCGCAGACGGCAAAGTGGCCACGTGGCAGCAACCTGTGCAACCTGGGAGCACTAGGGGCTGACCCATTTGGTCACTTTGCCGTCTGTGGCAGACGGCAAAGGATGGTGTGGTTTGCCGTCTGTGGCAGACGGCAAAGAGTGGCAGCGGCAGACGGCAAAGAGCGGGGAGGGTGACGGGTCTGATGACGTCATGAAGTAGACGGCAAAGGGCAGGGCACATTTGCCGTCAGCCGGCAGACGGCAAAGCCTCCCGTTAGCCACCTAACGTGGCTAACGTCTATCCTTTGCCGTCAACTTTCTTTGCCATCTGCTGGCAGGAAAGCTGACGGCAAATGTCTTTGCCGTCCGCTGTGCGAAAACAGACGGCAAAGAAGCTCATTACCGTAACTTACAGTGCCGTCCATGTTTGCCGTCTGCGGCTGATGGCAAAGACCTTTGCCGTCAACTTTATGGTCCTTTGCTGTCTGCCATGGCAGACGGCAAATCAGCTGATTCCTGTAGTGATAGGAGCCGGGCAACCCAACTATTGACCGAAATCTAGGTTCCAAACTGATGCATATAAGGCCAAAAATCCGAGACGCCGAATACATCGGGCTTTCATATACCATTGCATCTTTTTAAAGAACTTCATCGTCCCGGAGCTATGCTGATAAAGAAATACAATAAAAACCTTGAAAGGGCACGGTTTCTTTATTTTATAACATCAATCATGTACATGCCCAGTTGTGACGAGAGTAGTTGAAAGAATACAACGTAAATAGTAAGGAAGGAAGAGGGAAAAAAAAGGTCGGCTAATTACTGACGGATTTTAAAGGATCCGGAGCGAAGCCTGTCGCACGTCTGCGTTTCTGAACTGTTGACCAGATCGTCCTGATTGACGACGAAGGGTTTTGCGAACGTCGATGCCCGACCGGCCCTTTATACACTCTAAATGTTTGATTGACCGAGTTCCTCAAAGGGAGGTGTTTTGCCAGAGTCATTATGTGGTTAAGGCCACGGGGACATAGTTACGCTCGGCTGTTTCTTTTACAGATACCTGCCTATGCAGGGGCTCTAAGCCTTGTCTTCGCGTGGTTAATCCATGCCTGACATTTGGGTAGTTGTGTTGGCTCCTCGGCGTCCCAGGGAATTTTGATTGCAAAGTTGTGTACCCTGGGGACGTATTGTCCGCCGCTAGGGCACGCGAGGAGCCCGCATCCCTATTTCGGGTGTGGGGGTAGCTGGCCGAGGTCGACTTGTGCACCCCGGGCTCGCTTCAAAGAGCGAGCGGCGCGTTTATCGCTGCGGGCTGCCTCCTCGGACGCTTGGACCTCGGCTGCAAAAGCCGCGGTCTGTTCCTCTGTCCGGAGTGAACGTTCGGTATTACCATTGACTGTGATGACACCATTGGGTCCCGACATTTTGAGCTTGAGGTAGGCGTAATGCGGGACTGCGTTGAAGCGTGCAAACGCTGTGCGCCCTAGGAGCGCGTGGTATCCACTCCGGAAGGATACGATGTCGAAGATTAACTCCTCGCTTCTGAAGTTCTCGGGCGAACCAAAGACTACCTCGAGGGTGACTGTCCCGGTACAACGGGCCTTGATGCCCGGAATGACACCTTTAAAGGTGGTAGAGTTCGGCTTTATCCGAGATGAGTCAATGCCCATCTTCCGAATAGTGTCCTCATAGATGAGGTTAGGACTGCTTCCCCCGTCCTTCAGGACGTGTGTTAGATGATAACCATCAACGATAGCGTCCAAAACGAGCGCCGCGGATCCGCCATGCCAGATGCTAGTCGGATGATCGTGCTTGTCGAAAGTGATCGGGTAAGCAGACCATGGGTTATACTTCGGGGCGACTGGCTCCAACGCATATATGTCCCGAAGCACACGCTTTCTCTCCCGTTTAGGGATGTGGGTAACATAGATCATGTTGACCTCTGTTACCTCATTGGGAAATTTCTTTTGCCCTCCATTATTGGGATGCCGAGGTTCATCCTCATCGTCGCTGCGGTGTTGGGTTTTATTCTGACCCTCTGCCGCTATCTTGCCAGCATGTTTGAAGACCCAACAATTCCTATTAGTGTGTGTTGCTGGTTTTTCCTGAGTACCGTGAATCCCACATGGGCGGTCCAGGAGCCTGTCAAGCTGGCTAGGTCCGTCTTTGTTCCCCTTATAGGGTTTTCTTTTCTGCCCGGATTTAGGTCCGGTGAATCCTGCATTGACTGCGGCGTCTTCAGTGTCGCTTCCGCCGTTTTTATACCTGCGCTTGTTCTTATTGCGCTTCGGTTTTCCATTGGCGTCGCGGGTTTCCGAGGTGCCTGCCTCGCCGTTATGAGTACTTCGGGCGAGCCAGCTATCCTCTCCCGCGCAAAAGCGGGTCATCAGAGAGGTCAGGGCAGCCATAGTCCTCGGCTTATCCTGGCCGAGTTGTCGAGCTAGCCATTCATCTCGAATATTATTTTTGAATGCGGCGATGGCCTCGGCTTCGGAGCAGTCTATGATCCGGTTCTTCTTGGTGAGGAACCTATTCCAGAATTTCCGGGCTGATTCGCCTGGCTGCTGGGTAACATGGCTGAGGTCATCAGCGTCAGGAGGTCGGACATACGTGCCCTGGAAGTTTGCTCGAAAAGCGTCTTCTAGGGCCTCCCAGCTGCCAATAGAGTGAGGAGGGAGGCTATTAAGCCAGTGTCTTGCCGGCCCCTTTAACTTGAGCGGCAGATATTTGATGGCATGGAGATCATCTCCATTAGCCATGTGTATGTGTAGGAGGAAATCCTCGATCCAAACTACTGGGTCTGTGGTACCATCATATGATTCTATGTTAATGGGTTTAAACCCTTCCAGGAATTGATGCTCCATCACCCTGTCTGTAAAGAAGATTGGGTGAGCTGGACCTCGGGACCGAGGAGGATCTCGTCGGGTCTTGGGAGAGAGCCGTGAGTAAGCTTGATCTCGGGCACGGCCGTTCCTGTCCATCCAGTCATTGTAGCCGTTGGGCCCAGCGGGTGCACGTCCCCTTGATCCGTAGATGAACCTTAGGGGAGCCCTATTTTCTTTGATACGACGTCTAGCGTCATGAGGATCCAGGTAGTCCACGGGGTCTTTACCATGACGGTGTGGAGGTGGCCTTTCACCATGGTCTTCTCGTCTTGGCCTGTCCCGGCCTCTAGGGGGCCGATCGAGGTCGTCAGCGAGTTCTTCATCAAATTCCGGTAGGAGGCGCCTGCGTGGGTAAGACTTCGGCGTACTATGGCGTCGGTTCTCCATATCCTGCTCGGCGGAGAGCACTTCAACCCACTTTTCATTTAGCACATTGGTATTTTCCTGCAGCTGCTGCTGCTTGCGTTTTAAGCTCCAGGCCGTCGCCGGAAGCATTCTTGTTCGAAGGGGTCCTCGGGGACGATGAAGTCCTCGGTACCGAGGCTGTCGTCCTCCTCGGACTCCGGCATGTAATTGTTGTCGGCCCCTTCGAAGAGTTCATCGGGATGGGAGTCCACAAGAGGTCGGTCTGGTGTGCCGTTCCTTACTGGGGAGGCTTGAATGTCCCCCTCGTGGTTATCGGCGTCGTCGTCCTCCTCGTTGCCGTTATTGGCTGTTGCGTCATTGCCACTGGGTTCCCCATTATTGCCCCTTCGGCGCCGTCGACGGCGTCTTGGAGGGGATTTGGGGGTGCCCACCATATAGACATCGTAGGTGGATGTGGCGGTCCACCTGCCCGTGTTGACCGAGGGCAAGGTGTACTCGATGGGGCCGTTGGCGTCTTCCACCATATCTGAGGGTTCGCCGTAGTCCAACACGTCGGTTAAATCATCGATCGTGGCGACTAGGTGGGTGGTGGGTGGGATGTAAATTTCCCTATCGTCGGCTTTAAGTCCGATCCGATCGTAAACCGAAGTCTTGCCGTCCGAGATGGACATGCTCTGGATGCGGCAAAGCATCTCATCAAGGCGAGATAATTCTTCGGGATCCATGGATGCGCCGTAGGCAGGGCTGATTCGAAGTACATCCGGCGTGTGACCAGGCGCGTCTTTAGAGCGAAGGGAATCTGAACATAATTCGGCGTTTTGATTCGAAATCAACTCCGGCATCGGCACCGCTTCGGGGGTGGGAGCCGGATCTCTCTCCGGACTAGTGGTCGGGGAGAGACCAGCTGGAGTGGCGGCGTCAGTAGTCTCAAAAGATGTCATGACAGAGTTCGGTTCCTGGGTTGAGCCTCCAGAACCGGCTGAGCTTTCGATCAGGCCGGGCGTCCATCCCGATAGGACGAGTTCGCCGCAGGAATCTGCAGCGTACTCGAGGCCGCCGAAAGTTACGATCCGTCCTGGGGCGTAGTTCTCGACGGAAGTCAGGTGTCCCGTCGAATCGGCGCAGAATACAATGCTGCCGAAGATGAAAAGCTGTCCGGGGACGTAGACGCCCCCACAGTTGTTGGCATGATTGATCCGTAGGTGAGCCATCGATCCTTCTGGTGATCGCACAGCGGAACTCTCAATGAAAGCACCAGTATCGGTGTAAAAACCGGCAGACCTCGGGGTAGGGGGTCCCGAGCTGTGGATCTCGGATCAATGGTAACAGAGACAATGGAGACAATGTTTACCCAGGTTCGGGCCCTCTCGATATAGATTTACAATTGTCCAGGTAGTTCTCGGTAATGCCGAGGTATGTCAAATTGCTTCCGGAATATTTAAAGTACTCTGCATACTACGTTCGGGGCTTCTATTAAAAGCCCATATTTCTTATGCGTCCATATTCATTATATGTATGCTACCTTCCATCGTTCTAAAGCCATAATATGCATCAATTTGACTCAAGATTTGGCCAAGCTGGGTTGCTTGGGTCCTGTGCTTACCCCTTACGTTCCCGATTACTTTGGCTAAGGGGTAATGGGAGCACCTCTGCAATTGTAACTTCTGGGTCATCTGGATTAGTACCTCAGACGGGTGAAGCCGAAAGTTAGCAATCTTAACAAGATAATTGGTACGGCAACGACGGAAGTGAAAATTTTGGTTTCTTCAAACCAATATTATGGGCCTTTCCCCCGAACTAACCTCACAATTTTTTCCGTATAGACCGGATGTTGGGTTACATCATCATGGGTTAACATGATAACCTGAGAAAAGGAACTGATAGAGGAACTATTTTTCTCAGAAGATGTTTCTTACGTTAAAAAGTAATATAACATACCTCTCTGCTTAAACTTTTGTTTTTTGAACCTTATGGCCGAATTGCCTTGTTCTCTGAAAAACCTTGCCCGAGTACTTGGGCAAGGGGTAGGAAACACTCCTCAGCCACTGGCCGAGGAGGCAGATGCCGATGGCCGGTTAACAAAGTATTTTACTACAGATCCGAGCATACATAATGATGTAACGTACTTAGATACATAGAATCATTAGACAAAGGCGTGCTGTTACAGTACAATTAGTCGACCCCATCTATTAAAGAGTTGAGGTCACAGTCTTGTTGATACAGCCGAGCAGCCGGCATAACATTTTCATAAACTAAGCTCGTGGGTATTTCCTTCCCGTCAGCCCCACAAGGACCGATTTGGGCAAGATGCTTCATATCCAGTTCAGTATAACGCGTTTTGATCATAGCCCATGCTTCTCGGGCACCTTCTCAGCAAGTTGATACTTTCCACGCTTGCAAACGGCGCCGGGCTCCTCTCAGACGCTCGGCAAGCTCGGCCATTCCTTCGGGGATGGTTTCATTTGGCCATAAAGCTTTAAACACGCTCTTCATGGATCTTCGAGATAGCTCGTGTAGCTCGCCTAATTCCACAATGGCATCCTTTGTAGAGGAATTTGTGGCTTCTTGAGGCCGACCGGTCAAGGTGGCTGCGCAATTGATAGTCAGTTTCAAGATGATAAGTCTAGAAAACTTCAACCATTCAACGGGAGTACATGCTTACTGGATATGACTTCATTTATCTCTTTGTTCTGCTCCTCGAATGTGGACACTTGAGCCTTCAGCCTCTCAATTTCAAGTGCTTGCTGATCATTTACGGCCTTTATCCAATTATTTTCCTCCTTACTTCAGGACAGCACACGGTGGCCGGCTTGTTCTTGTGATTCGGCATATCGATGGGCCTCTTGAGCCTGTTCTAGGTCCTTTTCAAGTTGACCAATCGTCTCTGCTGCTATTAACATATGCCCTATTAAGATATGCCCATATGATTCACAATAGACGAAGTGTTAAGACACACTTACCATGCGCCTCTCGCGTACATTTCTTGACATCTTTCACTTCCTTCTGAGAGGCATCCAGCTTTGCTTTCATCAGTTTCAGCTCCTCGGTTAGTTGCTTATTCTCCTTCCAGGCAGTCTATTTTTAATAAACACATATATTTTTGTTAAAAATATATTTGGACCCTTAAATTGGCCACTCCTGCCCAAATTAAGGCTCGGGGGCTACTGGGTTTTGCACTTTCTTAAAAAAGTGATAGAACTATCGATCCAGTGGTCGGATATGATATCCAACCAGTGTCTCGGGGGCTACTGGCCCTCGCAGTGATTTTTTGCGCCAATAGAACCTTCGGGGTAATAAAGCTTTTTCTATTATTGTAAGGATCAAATGGCAGGTTTCTCTGTCTTCAGAAGAACATGCATTTGTCCTTCCGGAGGGCTACTGGGCTCATTAGAAGCTTGGTTGTCAAAAAACTAAAATAAAAACTTACCAGTAGACTGTTGGACAACGCGTCCACCGCATCTTCCAAACCCACTCGGGTAGCTCCAAGGTAGGCATCCACCTAATTAAGGGTGTTGAATTCTTGGTTGGAGAAAACATGATGCCTTAAAGATGTTTTCCTCCGCCGGTGATGCATCATACTTTCGACCTCGGAATTGGTGGCGGAATATGCACCCGAAGTCTCTGGTTGAGGATCTTCTGGAGGTACCTCGGGTGGAGATGCCTGCTCGGCCATTGTCCTCAGAACAGGGGCAGTCCTGTTTTTGTCCTCTACGACTTCAGACAGAGGCGCTTGAACGGATTGCCTATATATCATGAGTTCGGCTGTTACACATGAATAGTATGACAATTGCAAATAAAGCTACTACAGTTAAAATTTCACGTGTTGGAGGTAGGTGCAACATGTGTTGCCTCTTCGGTAGCCTGCCGTCTAGCTGCATTACGAGTACTCCTCAGACCGGTTCTCCGATGCTTGGAGTAGCGACCCGTCGGGAGGGAAGTCAAAGTACTCGGAGCCGTAGGAGCAGCGGATCTTTTTCGAGAAGAAGCTGGAGGATCACTTACTGAGGAGGAGGGCAGGACTCCTGTTAAATCAAGAAGGAGGGCCACTTCAGAGCCATCCATGCTCTCCTGATAAAAAAAACCCCATCTTTATAGATTAGGGAGAGCTCGGGATCTTCGTGAAAGCCGGGGTCGTCGTCACGAGCATAAGACTGCGGCTGAGGAGCCGGATAGCTTACTGTTGCGATCCAGCGCCTCCATCCCAGCTCAGATATGTTAAACAACTAATTAGAAGTATAAATACACTGCTCGGATGGACAAGGTGTTAGAGTAAAGCAACTTACCACTTCGGCGGGTTGATAGTAAGAGAAGCCGTCTATAAATTTTTGCTGGGCGAAGTCGTCTTTCTCCCCCTTATAGATGCCTGCTAAAACAGCTGCCATGGCTGCTTGGTCCTTAAAACCCTTCTTCACAGACCGAGTTGCGTCATCTGTTCTGTTGTATCTCCACAGAGGATGAATGCGTTGCTGAAGAGGTTGGATGCCTCGAAGGATTGCAATGGCCATCACATTAATGACGGTCAGATTGTGATAGGCCAAGCAGGACACTTGAGCCGCTAGGTGAGTCACCTTGGCATCTTCTTCTTGAGAGGGACTCCTCGGCTGCCAGTTGAACCGCTTCTTCGGAGATGCATGGGAGAAGACCGGAAGCCCTGGACGGGCCAGGTCATAAAGCAGGACGTTGTCTATATAAAACAACTCATTGGCCCATGTCTCTATATCTTCTTTGGGGGTGCCCGGAAGTTAGCCCATCCCTGCAATCCGGCACACTTCGGCTCCTCCAACCTTGTGGATTTCTCCAACTCGGGAGCAGAAAATTAAGCAGAAATATTTCCGCCATAGCCCAAAGTGATCCTCACAGCCAAGAAACGTCTCGCAGAGGGCGATGAACCCCGAGATATGCAAGATCGAATTGGGGGTTGATAACCCACATGTATAGGGGATCTTTTGTAGCCTTTTTCGATAAGTAAGAGTGTCGAACCCAATGAGGAGCTAAAGGTAGAATTAATATTCTCTCAAGTTCTATCGACCACCGATACAACTCTACGCACACCGACGTTTGCTTTACCTAGAACAAGAATAAAACTACTTTGCAAGAATAAAACTAGAAGTACTTTGCGAGATAATAAAAGTTAATTGTTTAGTAGAAAGCTTTTGTAGAACAATGAGAAAGATTGTCCATAGGCAATTGAATATGATACGCGTGATACTTATTATATGCAATGAGGGAGAGGCATACGCTAACATACTTTCTGTACTTGGATCACATGTTCTTATGATTGGAACTCTAGCAAGCATCCGCAATTACTAAAGATCATTAAGGTAAAACCCAACCATAGCATTAAGTGTAAAGTCCCCTTTGCTCCCATACACAACAATCTCCTTACTTGGGTTTAGGCTGTTGTCACCCCCGCAACCCACTATAAGCTAATCATGAACATATTATACCACCCTACAGCGGTAATTCCCACATGTGTGCGTGACACGGAGGCTACCATAGGACAGCACCATATCAACATACAACTCATATCAATCACACCATACCACAATTAATCCGTAGGACAAAAGAAATCTACTCAAACATCATAGGATGGCCACACATCATTGGGTAATAATATATAGCATAAGGCACCATGTTCAAGTAGAGATTACAGCGGGAAAAGAGAGATTACACCGCTGTAAGGAGAGGGAGAGAGTTGGTGATGACGGCGGCGAAGTTGTTGGTGTAGATCGCCATCACAATGATTCCCCTGGCGGCACTCTGACGCCACCGGGAGAGAGGGGGAGAGAGCCCCCTCCTTCTTCTTCTTCTTCCTTGGCCTCTCCCTAGATTGGAGGAGGGTTTCCCCTCTAGTCCTTGGCCGCCATGGCTCCCAGAGGGCAGGAGCCCCTCTGAGATTGGATCTCTCTCTCTCTGTTTCTCTTCTGTTTCGCGTCTCTGTTTCTGGCCGAAAACCGTTTCTTATATTCCAAGAGATCCGTAACTCCGATCGGGCTAAAATTTTAAAGCAATTTTTTTCCCGATATAAGCATCCTTGCGGCCGAAGAATAGCTCCAACCGACTTACGAGGTGACCACAAGACATCATGCCACGCCCCGCGGCCCTATTGTCTTGTGGATCCATGGGCCTCCGTTTGCATTGATTCTTGCGCCAAAAATTCACATATATTCCAAAAAATGTCCGTCAAATTTTATCGCATTTGGACTTCGTTTGATATGGTTTTTTTGCGAAACAAAAAACATGCAAAAAACAGGAACTAGCACTGGGCACTGGATCAATATGTTAGTCCAAGAAAATCATATAAATTGCTGCCAAAAGTATGTGGAAGTAGTAAAATATTGGCATGAAATAATAAAAAAATATAGATACGATGGAGACGTATCAGCATCCCCAAGCTTAATTCCTTCTCGTCCTCAAGTAGGTAAATGATAAAAAGATAATTTTTGATGTGGAATGCTACCTAACATAATCTTGATCAAATAATCTAATCATGGCATGAATATTAGGATACTAGTGATTCAAGGCAATAGTCTATCATTTGATATAAAGACATCAATACTCAGCCATAGTAACAAACAATCATGCCCTTCAAAATAAAGGATGCTAAAGAACATTATCCCTACAAAATCATATAGCTCAGCATGCTTAGTCTTCCTAGCATAAAGTATAAATCATGAGAACCCCGGTGCCAAACCAAACAATTGTATTATACTTTTTCTCGCTTCAGCTTTTTAAACTTCACTAAATACATGAGCGTGAGCCATGGACTTAGCACTACGGGTGGCAAAGAGAATGATGATTGGGGTTTATAAGGGAAGACAAAAGTGGAGAAAGTCTCGCATCAACTCGGCGGATCATTAGGCAATGGAGAGGCCTTACAATCGATATCAATGCGAGGAGTAGGGATTGCCATGCAACGGATGCACTAGTGCTATAAGTGTATGAAAGCTCGCTACTAAAACTAAGTGGGTGTGCATCCAACTTGCTTGCTCATGAAGACCTCGGGCATTTGAGGAAGCCCGTCATCAGAATATACAAGCCAAGTTCTATAATGTAAAATTCCCACTAGTATATGAAAGTGACAAATCATGGAGACTCTTTATATGAAGAACATTGTGTTACTTTGAAGCACAAGTATGGAAAAAGGATAGTAGCATTGCCCCTTCTGTCTTTTTCTCTCTTTTTTCTCTTTTTTTCTTTTTTATGGGCTTTGGCCTCTCTTTTTTTAGAACAGTCTCATGGACCTCATCCCCACTTTTTCAAGGACTCATTAGTCTCCACCATTGTTTTCCTCACTGGGGCAATGCTCTAATAAGGATGATCATCACACTTCTAATTTACTAACAACTCGATAAACTGAATGATATGACTACATATGAATGCCTCTGGCAGTGTACCAGGATGTGCAATGATCTAGCGTAGTGAAGATATAAAAAAATGGACAAGGCCATTGATGACCCACAAGTATAGGGGATCAATCGTAGTCCTTTCGATAAGTAAGAGTGTCGAACCCAATGAGGAGCAGAAGGAAATGACAAGCGGTTTTCAGCAAGGTATTTTCTGCAAGCACTGAAATTATCGGTAACGAGTAGTTTAATAGCAAGATAATTTGTAACAAGTGACAAGTAGCAGTAGTAACAAAGAGTGCAGCAAGGTGGCCCAATCCTTTTTATAGCAAAGTACAAGCCAGAACGATCTCTTATAGTAAGTAAAGCGTTCTCGAGGACACATGGGAATTTCATCTAGTCACTTTCATCATGTTTGTTTGATTCGCGTTCGCTACTTTGATAATTTGATATGTGGGTGGACCGGTGCTTGGGTGATGTTCTTACTTGAACAAGCCTCCCACTTATGATTACCCCCTCTCGCAAGCATCCGCAACTATGAAAGAAGAATTAAGATTTCTCTAACCATAGCATTAAACATAAGGATCCAAATCAGCCCCTTACGGAATAGCGCATAAACTAGGGTTTAAGCTTCTGTCACTCTAGCAACCCATCATCTAATTACTACTCCACAATGCATTACCTTAGGCCCAATGATGGTGAAGTGTCATGTAGTCGACGTTCACACGACACCACTAAGGGAATCAACAACATACATACCATCAAAATATCGAACGAATACCAAATTCACATGATTACCTATGACAAGACTTCTCCCATGTCCTCAAGAACAAAAGTAACTACTCACAAATCATAATCATGTCCAAGATCAGAGGGGTATTGAATAGCATAATAGATCTGGACATATAATCTTCCACCAAATAAACCAACTAGCATCAACTACAAGATGTAATCAACACTACTAGCAACCCACATGTACCAATCTGAGGTTTTGAGACAAAGATTGAATACAAGAGATGAACTAGGGTTTGAGATGAGATGGTGCTGGTGAAGATGTTGATGAAGATTAGTCCTCCCACGATGAGAGGATCGCTGGTGATGTCGATGGCGACGATTTCCCCCTCCCGGAGGGAAGTTTCCCCGGCAGAATCTCTCCGCCGGAGAGCAAAAGTGCTCCTGCCCAAGTTCCGCCTCGAGACGGCGGCGCACCATCCCGAAAGTCTTCTCTATATTTTTTCTAGGTAAAATGGACTTATATACCAGAAAATGGGGGCCAGAGGCTGGCCAGGGGCCCCACGAGGTACCAGGGCGCGCCTGGGGGGGGGGGGGGGTGGCGCGCCCTGGTGCCTCGTGGGCACCTGGGTGGCCCCCTCTGGTACTTCTTGCTTCCAATATTTTTTATTTATTCCAAAATAAATCTCCACAAAATTTCAGCTCATTTGGAGATGTGCAAAATAGGTATCTCTGACATAGCTTTTTCAGGTCCAGAATTCCAGCTGCCGACAATCTCCCTCCCTGTGTAAATCTTGCATATTAGGAGTGAAAAGGCATTAGAATTGCTCCACAAAGTGTTATATTGATCAAAAACACTATAAATAACAGTAACAAAACATGATGCAAAATGGACGTATCAACTCCCCCAAGCTTAGACCTCGCTTGTCCTCAAGCGAAAGCCGATATCGATAATCATGTCCACATGTTTAGAGAGAGAGGTGTCGATAAAAACAAAATACGGACATAGTAGCATCATGATCATTATTATAATAGCAATATTTATTATCATAAACTTCTCATGAGCAAGTAACAATTCATCACAACAATGGAGTATAAGGCATAAACTTACTTGGAAACTAACAAACTATGTTCTCAGTCAACAATGCAATTGCAATTCATCATATTTTTAGGAAGGGTCTCATGTAGGAGCTATTTAGCAAGTCCACATACTCAACCATCATTTAGTCTTCTATGATTGCTAACACTCACGGCATATATATGGAGCAAAAAGTTTCAGCCAGACACATAGAAAGATAGGGGCTTGTGATTTCGCCTCCCAACTTATTCACCTCAAGGGTGATGTCAACAATAATAACTCATGATCACTCATATCCAACTGGATATATGTGCCTAGATCTTTCCCCACCACATGATGCTTGCAAAAGAGAAAAATAAAAAGGAAATAGAGGAGAACACTATTGACTCTTGCATAAAAAGTAAATACATAAAAGTAAAGGATAGGCCCTTCGTAGAGGGAAGCAGAGGTTGTCATGCGCTTTTTGTTGTTGAATGCAAGAGCTCTTAATGCAAAGGAACGTCACTTTATATTGCCCCTTGTGATAGCAACCTTTATTATGCAGTCTGTCGCTTTTATTTCTTTACCATCACAAGTTCGTACAAAGCTTATTTTCCCTTACAATAAAAGTTCGGACATATTTAGAGGCAACTTTTATTGCTTTTTGCTCCGATGACAATTTACTTGAAGGATCTTATTCAATCCATAGGTAGATATAGTGGACTCTCATGACATGAAACTGGGTTTAAGGGTTTTGGATGCACAAGTAGTATCTCTACTTGGTGCGGATTTTTGGTTAGCAAAGATATTGGGCAAGCACCACATGTTGGAGGATCTATAACAATATAACTTCTATGTGAATATGAACAAATATAATTCATTACGTTGTCTTCCTTGTCCAACGTCAACAATTTGACATAAAATACTTAATGGGGGCTCACAATCATAAAAGATGTCCAAGATAGTATATTTGCATGTGAATCTTCTCTTCCCTTATTAACTTTTTCATGAATTGCATCATTGACTAATGCTATGTTTGTTAACTTCCAATAAATTTTACCACTTATACTTTTCTTTATGTAATGTCATTACTTTCCATAAGATTAGCCTATGATCTTTTTCATTATTTTCTTTGCTAGAATTGAAACATGCAAGTAAAGAAGCAAAAACTCAAACTACTTTTTATTATATAACTCTCAACTCGATTACATAGATAGATAGATCATGAAGCTAACACTCAAAAATAGATCATACTAAACTTTTATTCAACTAGATCACGAAATAACTAAGGATCGAACTAAAAATAGGTAAAGACAATAAAAGTGATGGTGATACGATACCGGGGCACCTCCCCCAAGCTTGGCACAAGCCAAGGGGAGTGCCCATGCCCATGTACTCAAGTCTCCTTCTTCGGTGATGGTGGTGGTGATGAAGTGGCGAGCTTGTCCTTCACAACATTAATTAGGATCTCCTTTAGGCTCTGGATTTCCCGGAGCACATGTTGTATCATCTCTATATTCCTTTGGACTTCGACCATAATATGCTTATTCTCCGGGCCCCAAGTGTTCTTTCCTGCATCACTTTCACTTGGATGAGAGATGTCCCAATTGGAGGGTATGTGCATACGAGGAGTATTTTGAACCCCATAATTGTGAACCAAGTTATGAAAATTGTTCCGATGTAACCTGTGTAAGGGCCTTCTAGGGGGAAGCTCTTCTTGTACCTCTGGATTCCCATGGCCTGTAGTGCTTCTTATGGCTTGATGCGGGTTCGGAATTGTGGAGATGCTGGCAAGGGTTCCCCTCTCGGAAGCTGGAGGGTGGACCTCGAGCGAATCTCCATCATCTTCTTCCATGGTAATTTCTCCTTCCTCCCCCTTCCTCAGCTCCATCTGCATCAACCAAGCATCGTCTCCCACATTGTTGGAGGAAGAAGAAGACATTGTGCCTGGCCTCAAAATCTGGCAGAAAACAGCACGAAACAAGAACCGAGGAGATCTCTGCGATACGGTGATGAAAACATACGGGAGTATATATAAAGATTTTTTATCTTGCAAAACAAGTAATCCAGGAGAAAACGGAGTCGAGAAGGCTCACGTAGGGCCCACGAGCCACCAGGGCGTGCCTGGGGGGGTGGCGCGCCCTGGTGCCTCGTGGGCACCAGGTGGGTCCCCTCGGCTATTTCTTATTTTTGTATTTTTTATAATATTCGAAATCTGACAGAAAGTATTTTTATGGAATTTTTGGAGTCGGTTTACTTACCTTATCATGTACCTCTTCCTTTTCAGGGTTTTGGAGTGTTCCGGAAGGTCTCTCTTATGTATTCCTCCGGTGTAATTGTTTCAATAATATTAGTTTCAACATTAATGGGGGTACCTAAAATATAGTGCTTAATTCTTTGCCCATTCACCACTCTCGGATTAGTGCCTTCGGAGTTGTTTATTTTGATGGCTCCGGAGCGATAAACTTCATCGATGATATACGGTCCTTCCCATTTAGAGAGAAGTTTTCCTGCAAAGAATCTCAAACGAGAATTGTACAATAGAACTTGCTCACCTACTTTAAATTCCCGTTTTTGAATTCTTCTATCATGCCATCTTTTAACTTTTTCTTTAAATAATTTGGCATTTTCATAAGCTTGGGTTCTCCATTCATCTAGTGAGCTAATATCAAATAACCTCTTTTCACCGGCAAGTTTAAAATCGTAATTGAGTTCTTTAATTGCCCAATATGCTTTATGTTGTAACTCAAGAGGTAAATGACATGCTTTTCCATAAACCATTTTATAAGGAGACATACCCATAGGATTTTTATAAGCAGTCCTATAAACCCATAATGCATTGTCAAGTTTCCTAGACCAATTCTTTCTAGACATATTGATGGTTTTCTGCAGAATTAATTTTATTTCTCTATTGCTAAATTCAACTTGACCACTAGTTTGAGGGTGATAGGGAGATGCAATTCTATGGTTGACATCATATTTAGCAAGCAATTTATGGAATGCACCATGAATAAAATGTGAACCACCATCAGTCATTAAATATCTAGGGACTCCGAACCTCGGGAAAATAACTTCTTTAAGCATTTTAATAAAAGTGTTATGATCAGCACTACTAGTTGGAATAGCTTCTACCCACTTAGTAACGTAATCAACAGCAACTAAAATATGAGTATACCCATTGGATTTAGGAAAAGGTCTCATATAATCAAATCCCCAAACATCAAATGGTTCAACAACAAGTGAATAATTCATAGGCATTTCCTGACGTCTACCAACATTACCAATTCTTTACATTCATTACAAGATAGGACAAACTTACAAGCATCCTTCAAAAGAGTAGGCCAAGAAAAACGAGACTGTAATACCTTATGTGTAGTTCTGTCTCCCGCATGGTGTCCTCCGTAAGCCTCGGAATGACACTTCCGTAGGATTTGTTCCTGTTCATGCTCAGGTATACAACGCCTAATAATACCATCTACTCCTTCTTTATAAAGATGTGGGTCATCCCAGAAGTAATGTCTTAAATCAAATAAGAACTTTTTCTTTTGTTGGTATGTGAAACTAGGTGGTATAAATTTAGCAACAATATAATTAGCATAGTCCGCATACCATGGAGTATTACGAGAAGCATTTATGACAAAGTAACACCCCGATTTTTGGCCCTTTCTTTTTCTTTTGGATTTCTTCGAAATTTTATTTGCAAACTCTTTTTTCGTGGCTTTGTGGTCTTGAAACCTGGGAAGATCTTCTCTCCTGCCACTTCCTAGTGGATTGTCATTCTCAAATCTATCCCAAGGCCATGTCATTTCCATCTTAGCCCAACCCCAATATTTATTTCTTGGGAATATTCCTTTTTCTATTAAAGAAATAACCCTGTTTGCTTTAGGTTGTGAAGCAACCTATATTTCTATCATTCCAAAAATTCCCCCAAAATTCTCATAAATTCTTTGGATCATATCTCCCACAAATATGCCAAAATCCATCCTTTCCTAGTTCAAAAATAATTCAGGAATATTCATTTTCCATTCTGTCCAGAATGGCACTTTGTGAAAGAAGTGCTATTTATCTTTTCTTGATTGCCCTGAAAATTTTTGTGCATTCTTTCCTATCCAAATAATTTCCACATGCCAAAATTCAACCTCATTTGCCTAGTAAATCTTCCTCAGCAAATTCCCAAAGTTTCTGACCAGAGACAAGCTTTGTGAAGAAAGTACTGGCTAGGCTCATCCAAATGAGTTTAAATTTTGGGAGATCATCCATATGATCAAATAACTACTCTACACCAAATTTAATCTCCATCCAACAATCTATGTGAGCACTCCATCAAATCTTGGTTTCTGGTCACAATTTCAGTTTGTGAAGCAACTACATTTTATATTGCTTCATAAAATCTGAAATTAATCCAGGACCTAAATATCCCTATATCATTTGAGCATGCCAAAATTCACATCATTTTGCCAAGTCATTTTCTCCACAAAATCCCCCAAGTTTCTGTCCAGTGTGGATCATTGTGAAGGAAGTACCATTTATACTTATCCAAATGGGATGAAATTTTTATGGTACCTTCATATGACCAAATTATGATACTCCACCAATTTTCAGCTCAATCAAATCATCCATGTGAGTGCTACTTCCTGATCTAGCTTCTGGACCAGGTTTGGCAGTTGCAAAGCAACTATGTTAAATACTGGCCCAAATCTCTTCAAAATCCACAGGATGGTAGTCCTTCCTACCCTTAACCCCTGAGACATCCTGGTTAGCTCTTACCCCCTCTAATTTGATCACTATTTCATGCCCAAGTTTGATACAGCAAACTTTATCTGATCTCTCCCATCAGTTAACAGTGGATTTCTTCGAGCTATCACATCAGTGGGACTGTATATTGGAGGGACAACACGTTTGACAACTTTTGGCAGGCAGACGTGCCCTCCTCTCGCCATTGCACGCGGTGACCACGCCATTGGCATGCGTTTGGCGCGCTCTACGCGTCAGCTAGCTCCAAGCACTGCCGTCCCGGCCGCTCTTGCTCGTCTCACCTTGTCTACCGCGTCGCCCACAGTCCCCCACGTCCGCTCGTGTCCGAGCCCCCTCCTCCTTCGCTCTCCTCGTGCCACGGCAGCCCCGACCGCATGCGCACAGTGGCCGAGTGGCCAACCGGACAGCGCACCGCTCGCGTCTGCCCTCCCCTGGCACTCCACTACCCCTCACTCATCGCCGTCAACCCCTCCGCACGTGCGCACGCGTACGCGGCCGCGTCAGTGCATTCCCCGAGCATCCGCGGTGGCATCCGGGCACGGGCATCTCGCCCCGGCTATTTAAGCCTTCCCCGAGACCCATCGAGCTCACCCACAGCTCTCTCTCACTCCCATAGCTCTCCCCAACCTCTCCCCCGAGCTCGAGCCACCCACCTAGCCTCAATCGGCCGCCATGACCGCCGCCCTCTCCGGCTTAAATCCGGGCAATGTCGAGCGCTCCTCTCCCTCTAACCTCCACCGGAGACCTCCAACACCACCCTAGAGCCGCCCCATCACCTCTTCTCCTCCTCCAGTGGGCTGTACCTCCGAGCCCAAGTCCGGCCGAAACCCCACCCGCCGTGGCCGTAGCCCTGCTCGATTCCGAGCTCCCCGGCGCGCGTGGAGCATGGGGATGGGTGCGTCTCGTCTCCCCGAGCACCCCGGTAGGTCGAGCGCCACGGGGGACGGCCGGAGTCGCCGGCAAACGTCGTCGGGGGAGCTCCTCTCCTCGGCCAAGCATGCGCGGGAGAAGGAAGACGAAGACCTGCCCGCGGGCCCCGCGGCCCCACCCGTCATCTACCGTAGCCTGGGCCCCGCGCGGTTAAGTGGAAACGTATTCCACTGGAATACGCTTTCCCTTTCTGGAGGCGTAAACTGCTGCGGGTTCGGCCAGGAAACCGCTTCCTCTTTTATGAAAGCGTATTTCAGCAAAGGCGCTTTCAGTTTTTCAGCCCAGAGCCGAAAGTGCTAATTTGCGGACGTTCGTCCGTTAAGGGCAGAAGTGGACAGATTTTTATTCTTTTTCTGCCTAACGAACGAACGGCCGTAACTCGACAACCGTGACTCCGATTCAGGTGATTCCAAAGCCCACGATCTCAGTTCGTCGAGCCCATTCCGATGGTGTCATTTTCATGAGGTTTTCACACAGTGAAAATGACCATTTTGCCCTTGCCCTTAAAACAGTTCCGCTTAGAGGGAAACTTTTTCTGCGATTCTTTCCGCGAGTTCATCGCACCTCTCCCCGATGAATCCATCAACCCCAGGCAAGCCACGACAGCCACTTGCATGATGGCCTTGCAGTAGCCATGGTTTTCCACTGGAATATTTAATAATTGTTTGCTCATTTAATTACTTCGTGAATGATATGTGCTCGTGAATCCATGCTCGTTCTTATGCCATGTTCATTTGCACCTAATAAGTTAAATGATTATTTGCTAGTATTATTATCATGTTAGTTCTCGGATTTATTTTCGATGCTAGTGATCATGTTATGCTCACATGAATAGTTACCATTTGTATGATAATACTTGTGATGTTCATGATCATCGTTATGCTATGCTCATTTGCATCCCGTAGAATAAATGATTTATCATCGTTCATGTTATGATGTTAAATTGTTATGTTGCCCATCCATGGTTACACTGATATTATGCTCTTATGCATTGTTATTTCATTATGTTATTATGACTCAGCTCATCACCATTCAAGTTGAACCTGACATTAATCGAACTTGAACAAATCTGTTGGCTGAGTCATGGTGCCACCGAATCGAGCTAACCAGTGCAGCCACACTTGCCTTATGGGGGGCCCTAATGCGGTCTATTGTCATGCCTCTCGCCGGTGCCTCCTACTAGGGAAGGTTATGGGTGCGCGCTACCCTGATCAGGTAGGCGGCCATAGCCTTGAAGGCCCGAGTTGTATGGTACCGAGGTCCCCGTTTGGGACGATGTTTATGTTTGGCCACGACGGTGGCAGCCACAGAGGTGGCGGGTGTCACTTGTTGGCACCGGGGTCACCCAGGACATAGCCTAAAGGGGAGTTTGTCGGAGTGGCCGGGAGAGTGTCATGCAATAGATTGGTTTTGTCGGAATGTCGTTGGTCCACCCAAATGGGAGCACGAGGCCATGAGTTCCGTAGTGTGGGTACAGTGTACTAACCTATGCAGAGTGTATAATCTATCGATAGCCGCGTCCTCGGTCATGGACACAGTTCGTAGTAGGTCACACTATGGGTCAACAGAAATAATAACCTGAATAATAATAACCCCGGTTCGATGAGAAAAGAAGTTGGTTGATCTTTATGTGGTCACGAGATGATCACGATGGTATTCTTGATGATGGTTGATCATGAGGTGATCGTGTGATGATCACGACGGTAAGAAAGGTTGATACATATGGTGGTTACGAGATAACCTCCGAGCAAAGTAAGTTGGTCCATGAGACCTTAAATGTCGACCCCCCTTGCATGCTAGTGCTAGTATCATCATGTTCATATCATGAATTATATGTATATGCCATGCTCATGTTGTTTTAGTAGTATCGTGCTCATCATGTTCATTAACCTGTAAATGCCACGCTGTTGTTTGTCTTGATTGCTTTGGTTGCTGTGAGCTTGCGAGTACATTCAAAGTACTCACCTAGCGTGTCATGCCAGATTGCAGGTGATGCTGTGACTGCTTGTTTGTCGAGGATCCCGAGGTTGCGCTCTAGGATGCGTCCCAGCCAGAGTCCCTGCGGAGTGGAGTCCATCACCGTTGTCGTTGTTCCGCTGCTAGAAGTTATTCTGCTTCGAGTTGTTCCGCTGCTAGCATAGAGCTACCTTGGCAGGCGAAGTGTCACCGTGCCCCTGTAACATTTGTAATATTGGACCCTTGTACCCCGTGTATTCGTAATAAAGAGCTGATTTGTTCTATGCCAAGCAGCGCCGTATTCCAGAAGACTTGATCTCTGGGCTGGAATACGGGGTGTTCCGGTCTCTCTGAGCCGGGGTGCCACAGACAGCTAATTGTTCATTAGGAAAATCATCATTAATAGGAAGTGGGTCATCAAGAACATTTTCCATTCTAGACAAATTATTTGCTACGGGATTCTTAGCTCCCTTTCTATGAGTAATATGCAAGTCAAATTCTTGTAGCAATAAAACCCACCTAATGAGTCTAGGTTTAGCATCTCTCTTTTCCATAAGATATTTAATAGCAGCATGATCGGTGTGAACAGTTACTTTAGAATCAACTATATAAGATCTGAATTTATCACATGCAAACACAACTGCTAGAAATTCTTTCTCAGTAGTAGCATAATTTCTTTGGGCACTGTCTAGAGTTTTACTAGCATAATGGATAACATTTAATTTTTTATCAACTCTCTGTCCTAGAACAGCACCAACACATTAATCACTAGCATCACACATAATTTCAAAAGGCAAGTTCCAATCAGGCGGTTGAACAATAGGTGCAGTGGTTAGGGGTTTCTTAAGTGTTTCAAAGGCTTCTAGACAATCATCGTCAAAAACAAATGGAACATATTTTTGAAAAAGATTGGTAAGAGGCCTAGAAATTTTAGAGAAGTGTTTAATAAATCTCCTATAGAAACCAGCATGACCTAGGAAACTTCTTATACCTTTAATATCTATAGGACATGGCATTTTCTCAATAGCATCAACCTTAGCTTTATCAACTTCAATACCTCTTTCAGAAATTTTATGCCCCAAGACAATGCCTTCATTCACCATAAAGTGGCACTTCTCCCAATTCAAGACAAGATTAGTTTCTTCACATCTCTGCAAAACTCAATCATGGTTGCTTAAACAATCATACAAAGAAGTTCCGTAAACAGAGAAATCATCCATGAAAACCTCAACAATATTTTCACAAAAATCAGAGAATATAGCAGTCATACATCTTTGAAATGTAGCGGGTGCATTGCATAAACCAAAAGGCATACGTCTATAAGCATAAGTTCCAAACGGACAAGTAAAGGTGGTTTTCTCTTGATCGGGTTGTGATACGGGTATTTGAGAAAAACCAGAATAACCATCTAGGAAACAAAAGTGTGAATGCTTAGACAATCTTTCTAACATTTGATCAATAAAAGGTAAGGGGTAATGATCTTTTCTAGTAGCTTTCTTTAATTTTCTAAAATCAATTACCATCCTATAACCAGTTACAATTCTTTGTGGAATGAGTTCATTTTTATCATTAGGAACAACGGTAATACCTCCTTTCTTAGGGACACAATGAACAGGACTTACCCATCTACTATCAGCTATGGGACAGATTATACCTGCTTCCAGAAGTTTTAATATTTCGGTTCTTACCACCTCCTTCATCTTAGGATTTAATCGTCGTTGGTGATCGACAACTGGTTTAGCATCAGGCTCCATATTAATTTTGTGCTGACATAGAGTGGGACTAATGCCCTTAAGATCATCAAGAGTATATCCAATAGCAGCTCGGTGCTTCCTCAAAGTTTTTAGTAATCTCTTTTCTTCATGCGCTGAAAGGTTAGCACTAATAATAAACTGATATATGTTCTTTTCATCAAGGTAAGCATATTTCATATCAGGCAATTGCTTCAATTCAAATACAGGATCACCCTTAGGTGGAGGAGGGCCTCCAAGAGTTTCAACATGCAGCTTGTGTTTAAGGATAGGTGGTTGATCAAAGAACATCTTATCTATTTCATTTATTTCATTCATATGCATATGGTTTTCATGGTCTAGCAAATATTGTTCTAACGGATCAGTAGGAGGTACGGCAATAGAAGCAAGACCAATAATTTCATCTTTACTAGGCAATTCTTTATCATGAGGTTGTCTACAAAACTTGGAGAAATTAAACTCATGAGACATACCACCAAAATTAACACTAACAGTTTCTTTAGCGCAATCAATCTTGGCATTAACAGTGTTCAAGAAAGGTCTACCAAATATAATGGGACAAAAATCATCTTGTGGAGAACCTAGGACTAGAAAATCAGTAGGGTATTTTATCTTTCCACACAAGACTTCAACATCTCTTACGATCCCAAGTGGTGTAATGGTATCTCTGTTTGCAAGCTTAATAGTAACATCAATATCCTCTATTTCAACAGGTGCAATATCATTCATAATTTCTTGATATAAGGTAAACGGGATAGCACTCACACTAGCACCCATATCACACAAACCATGATAGCAATGATCTCCAATCTTAACAGAAATAACAGGCATGCCAACTATGGGCTTGTTCTTGTCTAACATATCTCGTTCATTTCTAACAGGTTTAGCAATTCTAGCAGCCTCATCACAAAAGTAAATAACATGCCCATCTGTATTATCGACTAAGAGATCTTTAACCATAGCAACATCAGGTTCAACTTTAATTTGTTCGGAGGGTCTAGGTGCTCTAATGTTACTTTTGTTAACCACAGTTGAAGCTTTAGCATGTTCCTTAATCCTAACAGGAAAAGGTGGTTTCTCAATATAAACAGTAGACACAACTGGATCAGCATGGCAAACAATTGTTTCTTCTTTAACACTAATGGGTTCCTCAATCTTTTCTTTTAACAGGGGGATGATATTTAAACCACTTCTCCTTAGGGAGATCAGCATGAGTAGCAAATTATTCACAAAAGGAAGCTACTATCTCAGAGTGAAGTCCATATTTAGTGCTAAACTTATGAAAAGCATCGATGGCCATAAAACATTTAACACAATCAAACTCAAGTATTATACCTGACTCATTACCTTTGTCGAGTTCCCAATCTTCAGAGTTGTGTTTAATTCTTTCCAGAAGATCCCATCTGAATTCAATAGTTTACTTCATAAAGGATCCAGTAGAAGAAGAATCGAGCATAGTTTGATTATCATGAGAAAGCCGAGCATAAAAATTCTGTAAGATAATTTTTCTTGGGAGCTCATGCTTGGGGCATGTGTACATCATGTACTTAAGCCTCCCCCAAGCTTGAGCGATGCTTTCTCCTTCACGAGGCCAAAATTTATATATATAATTCCGATCACGATGAACCAAATGCATAGGATAAAATTTCTGATGGAATTCTAGTTTCAATCGGTTCCAGTCCCATGTAGCAGTATCATCACATAGACTATACCACATCAATGCCTTTCCCTCCAAAGATAAAGGGAATACATTCTTCTTAACTCCATCTCCGTATAAACCTGCAAGCTTAAACAATCCATAAATTTCATCCACATAGATCAAGTGCATATCAGGATGTACTGTTCCATCTCCTGCATAAGGATTAGCTAGCAGTTTCTCTATCATACCCGAAGGAATTTCATAATAAATATTTTTAGTAGGTGCAGTAGGTTGAGGAGCAACTATTTGTGTTTCCGGTCGAGGTGAAGATACCCCGAACAAACCCCTCAAAGGATTACTTTCCATAGTGACAAGTGACAGTAAATTTCAGCACGTAATATAAATGTTTCCATACCAAATTCCACTCACCAAAGGCGCTTCACTCCCCGGCAACGGCGCTAGAAAAGAGTCTTGATGACCCACAAGTATAGGGGATCAATCGTAGTCCTTTCGATACGTAAGAGTGTCGAACCCAACGAGGAGCAGAAGGAAATGACAAGCGGTTTTTAGCAAGGTATTTTCTGCAAGCACTGAAATTATCGGTAACGAGTAGTTTGATAGCAAGATAATTTGTAACAAGTGACAAGTAGCAATAGTAACAAAGAGTGCAGCAAGGTGGCCCAATCCTTTTTATAGCAAAGGACAAGCCGGAACAATCTCTTATAGTAAGTAAAGCATTCTCGAGGACACATGGGAATTTCATCTAGTCACTTTCATCATGTTTGTTTGATTCGCGTTCGCTACTTTGATAATTTGATATGTGGGTGGACCGGTGCTTGGGTGCTGTTCTTACTTGAACAAGCCTCCCACTTATGATTACCCCCTCTCGCAAGCATCCGCAACTACGAAAGAAGAATTAAGATTTCTCTAACCATAGCATTAAACATATGGATCCAAATCAGCCCCTTACGGAATAGCGCATAAACTAGGGTTTAAGCTTCTGTCACTCTAGCAACCCATCATCTAATTACTACTCCACAATGCATTCCCTTAGGCCCAATGATGGTGAAGTGTCATGTAGTCGACGTTCACACGACACCACTAAGGGAATCAACAACATACATACCATCAAAATATCGAACGAATACCAAATTCACATGATTACTTATGACAAGACTTCTCCCATGTCCTCAAGAACAAAAGTAACTACTCACAAATCATAATCATGTCCAAGATCAGAGGGGTATTGAATAGCATAATAGATCTGGACATATAATTTTCCACCAAATAAACCAACTAGCATCAACTACAAGATGTAATCAACACTACTAGCAACCCACAGGTACCAATCTGAGGTTTTGAGACAAAGATTGAATACAAGATATGAACTAGGGTTTGAGATGAGATGGTGCTGGTGAAGATGTTGATGAAGATTAGTCCTACCACGATGAGAGGATCACTAGTGATGTCGATGGCGACGATTTCCCCCTCCCGGAGGGATGTTTCCCTGGCAGAATCTCTCCGTCGGAGAGCAAAAGTGCTCCTGCCCAAGTTTCGCCTCAAGAGGGCGGCGCACCATCCCGAAAGTCTTCTCTATATTTTTTTCTAGGGCAAATGGACTTATATACCAGAAAATGGGGGCCAGAGGCTAGCCAGGAGCCCCACGAGGTACCAGGGCGCGCCTGGGGGGGGGGGGTGGCGCGCCCTGGTGCCTCGTGGGCACCTGGGTGGCCCCCTCTGGTACTTCTTTCTTCCAGTATTTTTTATTTATTCCAAAATAAATCTCCACAAAACTTCAGCTCATTTGGAGATGTGCAAAATAGGTATCTCTGACATAGCTTTTTCAGGTCCAGAATTCCAGCTGCTGGCAATCTCCCTCCTTGTGTAAATCTTGCATATTAGGAGAGAAAAGGCATTAGAATTGCTCCACAAAGTGTTATATTGATGAAAAACACTATAAATAACAGTAACAAAACATGATGCAAAATGGACGTATCAGCCATGAAAATATCGTGCTAGCTATCTTACGATCATACAAAGCAATATGACAATGAATGCTCAAGTCATGTAGATAGTGACGCTGGAAGTTGCATGGCAATATATCTCAGAATGGCTATGGAAATGCCATGATAGGTAGGCATGGTGGCTGGTTTGAGGAAGGATATATAAGGCTTATGTGTGATAGAGCGTAGCATATCATGGGATCTGGATGCACCGGTGAAGTTTGCACCAAGTCTTGAGGTGAGAACGGGCAATGCACGGTACCGAAGAGGCTAGCAAAATATGGATAAGTGGGAGTGCTTAAGTCCACAAACTCACATTAGTCATAAATAACTCTTATACTTATTATGAAAATTGAATAGCCCTCGAAGCAAAGTACTATCGCATGCCCCTAGGGGGGAGGTTGGGAGAAGTTAACCATCGCGCGCCCCTGATCCGGACAACACAGAAGATTTCAATCAAGGATAAATTATGCTCCAACTTCATAGCAAAACTAGAGACGATACGTGCATGCTTCGGGAATCACAAACTTTATCATCGATATTTTTACTAAACCATGATTATCAACTAATACACCCACATATTACCATCTTAATATCGCAAAACTATTGCAAGGAATCAAACTTATCATATTCAGTGATCTACAAGTTTTATGCAGGATTTTATGACTAACCATGTGAATGACCAATTCCTGTCAACTCTCTAAATAGATATAAGTGAAGCATGAGAGTTTAAATCTTTCTACAAAAGACTCAAATAATCTCTAACAAATATAAGTGAAGCAAAAGAGCATTCTACAAATAACGGTGTTCCCAATGTAGAGAAGTGAGCATCCAAACTTCAAAAGATATAAGTGAAGCACACGAAGCATTCTATAAAGCCATACTCAAAAGATATAAGTGAAGTGCAAAGAGCATTCTATAAATCAACCAAGGACTATCTCATACCAGCATGGTGCATAAAATAAAAGTGAAAAACAAACATAAAAGATGCTCCAAGAATTTACGAATATCATGTGAACTAAACAAAAACCGAGAGATACCGATAATTGTCGAAGAAGAAAGATGGGATGCCTTCCGGGGCATCCCCAAGATTAGATGCTTGAATGTCCTTGAATATTTACTTGGGGTGCCTTGGGAATCCCCAAGCTTGAACTCTTGCCTTTCTTTATTCTTCTCATATCGATGCCTCTTCGGCCTTCGAACACTTCATCCACAGAAAACTTAACCAAACTTTTATTAGAGGGGTTAGTACATTTAACATGAAATCCCATCATGTCCTACTGTAACAATATTGTATAATTATAATCAAAACATTACCTACTGTATTCTATCACAATTCTAATGCTCCCACATCAATAGGGCTTGGAAAAATTGCAAACACAAGCAGATAAAGAAACTATAACAGCAATCTGTGAAAACAGGACAGTCTGTAAAGATGCAGATGGTAAAAATACTTCTATAACTCCAAAAATTCTGAAAACTTAGGACGTAAAAAAAATTCATATCAGTACTATGTAAAAAATTCAGAATTTTTCCATGTTCCAGTAAAATATCAAAATTCAACCACTACAGCAAAAGTTTCTGTTTTTGCCCAGCACATACCGAACAAGCAATTTAAACATCCTAAAGGTAAATCTTGGCACATTATTTTTATAATACAATGGATTTGTACAAGGGGATAATTATTTTTGTTGAAAAGTTTCTGTAATTCAACATTCACAAAGTTTCCATGGGCATGAACAAAGTTCAAGGCATGCCCCCACTTCCACATTGCTCATCTGTCTCACTTTCACTTTGCTTTTTGAACAAGTTTTAGGTTCCCCTCTATATTTTTTTGTTTTTAAATATTTTAAATGCACAAAACATAAAAAAATAACTCTCTAAAACTTCCGGGTTGTCTCCCAGGCAGCGCTTTCTTTAAATCCATTAAACTAGGCATACAGTGCTCAAGTAATTGATCCACCCGGATCCCAAGGTATATCAAAGCCAATTTTAATTAACAATGATTTATAATTTAGTAGTGAGCGCAAAGCAACATATATCATAGAACAACAGAGTTTAACTCTCTTCCTATGCATCGGCATGTCATAAAAGAACAAATCATGCACACATAATAAAGGCCGATACATAGCATAAGCAGTTTCTTGCAATTTTATCGTATTGGAAACATAGAGAGGTGGAGACGTGGTTCCTCTCTCATAATACTTGCAAGTATGAGCAGCAAGCACATGCATATTATATCCATTAAAATCATCATGTGCAATGGTAAAACGCAACCCATCAGTATAATCCTTAATAAGTGCAAACTTCTCCGATATAGTGTAGTTGGGAGAATTCAAAAAGATAATAGGACTATCATGTGTGGGTGCAATAGCAACAATTTTGTGTTTAACATAGGGAACTATAGCAAGTTCATCTCCACAAGCATCATTCATATTGGCATCATGGACACAAGCATAACAAGCATCAAGTTCATCAAAAAGGGATATTTCGAACGAATCCAAGGGATCATAGCATTCATCCTTCGGTAAGCCCGAAGGGAAATTAAACAATGTATGAGTTGAAGAGTTACTCTCATTATAAGGTGGGCACGGGTGATCAATCCACTCTTCCACCTTTTGTTCTTCGCTCTCCTCCTTATCTTTTTCATCTAATGAGCTCACAGTTTCGGCAATTTCTTCCATAGAATCCTGCAAAATATTAGTCTCTTCTCGGACAGTGGAGACTTTCTCAATAAATTCATTAATATCGGCATTGTATTTATAATTCTCATAGCAATATTTAAGTATAGCATAATTTTCAAATCTGTAAAGAGCATCATCACAATTTTCGTACCTTTCAAACAAAGATTCAATTTCATAAGCAAACTTAAAAGCAACAAATTCTTCTATTTGTTTCATATCATAGTAATCATATACACCATTAGCATAAGAAGCTAAGGTTTCATTATCATTAAATTCACATTGAAAGGGAAGGTGTGGAGCCTTCATCTTAGAGCAACAAGTATAATCATATCTTATGCATAAAATCCAAGCATACCAACGCAATATTTTAATTTGATCCCATAAGTGTTTCCCTTTTTGAGACAAGCTATAATCCCTAAAGTATTCCCGGAGATCCAAAATATCTCCCATTATCAAGATGAATGGGGATTTATCAGGATTATCAAAGTAGTATTTAATGTTTTCCACATAACCAGCATCGAGGGTTTTAGGAGGTTCCCCATCTCCATGAGTAGCAAGTACAACTAATTTTTTTGGCGTTTCGTGTTTCATATCCATAACTAAAGATATAAAACAACTTAGAACGGAAAATAAAATCTACTTAGAGATAAAGCCAAAAAGCGCACACAAGAATATTCACCCCATGCTATTGCTCCCCGGCAACGGCGCCAGAAAAAGGTCTTGATAACCCACAAGTATAGGGGATCATTTGTAGCCTTTTTCGATAAGTAAGAGTGTCGAACCCAACGAGGAGCCAAAGGTAGAATTAATATTCTCTCAAGTTCTATCGACCACCAATACAACTCTATGCACACCGACGTTTGCTTTACCTAGAACAAGAACAAAACTACTTTGCAAGAATAAAACTAGAAGTACTTTGCGAGATAATAAAAGTTAATTGTTTAGTAGAAAGCTTTTGTAGAACAATGAGAAAGATTATCCATAGGCAATTGCATATGATACATGTGATACTTATTATATACAATGAGGGAGAGGCATATGCTAACATACTTTCCGTACTTGGATCACATGTTCTGATGATTGGAACTCTAGCAAGCATCCGCAACTACTAAAGATCATTAATGTAAAACCCAACCATAGCATTAAGTGTAAAGTCCCCTTTGCTTCCATACGCAACAATCCCCTTACTCGGGTTTAGGATGCTGTCACCCCCGCAACCCACTATAAGTGAATCATGAACATATTGCAACACCCTACAGCGATAATTCGCACACATGTGCGCGGCACAGAGGGCACCATAGGATAGCACCATATCAACATACAACTCATATCAATCACACCATACCACAATTAACCCGTAGGACAAAACAAATCTACTCAAACATCATAGGATGGCCACACATCATTGGGTAATAATATATAGCATAAAGCACCATGTTCAAGTAGAGATTACAGCAGGAAAAGAGAGGTTACACCGCTATAAGGAGAGGGAGAGAGTTGGTGATGATGGCGGCGAAGTTGTTGGTGTAGATCGCTGTGACGATGATTCCCTCGGCGGCACTCCGACGCCACCGGGAGAGAGGGGGAGAGAGCCCCCATCCTTCTTATTCTTCCTTGGCCTCCCTCCTAGATGGGAGGAGGGTTTCCCCTTTGGTCCTTGGCCGCCATGGCTCCCGGAGGGCAGGAGCCCCTCCGAGATTGGATCTCTCTATCTGTTTCTCTTCTATTTCGCATCTCTGTTTCTGGCCAAAAACCGTTTCTTATGTTCCCGGAGATCCGTAACTCCAATCGGGCTGAAATGTTAACACGATTTTTCCTGATATATGCTTCCTTGCGGCCGAAGAAGAGCTCCAACTGACTTACGAGGTGACCACAAGACATCATGCCACGCCCTGGGGGGTGGCCGCGCCCTATTGTCTTGTGGAGGCCGTGGGCCTCCATTTGCGTTGATTCTTGCGCCGAAAATTCACATATATTCCAAAAAAAATCTCCGTAAAATTTTATCGCGTTTGGACTTCGTTTGATATTGGTTTTCTATGAAATAAAAAACATGCAACAAACAGGAACTGGCACTGGGCACTGGATCAATATGTTAGTCCAACAAAATCATATAAATTGTTGCCAAAAGTATGTGGAAGTAGTAAAATATTGGCATGAAACAATCAAAAATTATAGATACGACAGAGACGTATCAGGGGTAAGATGGTGGAGTTGGATCCCGTAAAACTCTAGTAAACCCCTAAGGAAGGGATGAATGGGGAAACCAAGATCTCGCAGGAGAAAGGGAATGAAACAAACTCTTTCCCCTCCGTGTGGTGTAGGATAATTATCCGTGAGCACTTGGTCGTCTATAGACAACAAACCAGGACGGGTGGATGCAAGATCTGAATCGCGCAGATAACCTTGAGTTACTAGCCGATTCAACTGCAGACGAGTGATATAGCAGCTTCCCCAGTCACCTTTAAGAGGCCCATGGGGGCGCGTGGAAGAACTAGGGTCGCTCACCATTGCTTGAGCTCTTGAGCTAGCTTGGGAGGAGAGTTTCGTTTTAGGCAAGATGGGGAAATGCTGGGGTACACAGTTGATGTGTCCCTAGCTGACTAAATACCCTTATGAATTGGATGATGGGGGACGTTTCAATATCCAGCCATCAATCCACTTGTTTCCCAGTAGCATGAAAATCAAGAAAAGATGTAAACAATGGTGGGGACCACGAGTGATGGGTCCCAACGGTAATTCTCCGATATAAATCTTAAGGGTTGCTTCGGAAAGATTATGTCGCGGTCCAAAGTATGTTGATGCTCGGGTCACTATGAAGCACACCGAGGATGTTTTAAAGACCTCGGATTCAAATACACACTGATGAAGGAGGAACCCGCCTGCCAAGCCGAAGACATCGAGAAAAGAAGCCATTCCGAGGAGAGAGTTATAGTCCTCGGTTTTGAAGACCAGATCAGGGGCTACTGAGGCTGTCCTGGACTAAGAGGTATAAACCTGTATGGCCTGCCGTCTATGGGCCGGGCTGATGGCCCACCGACCACTGGGGAAAGGACTACCGAAGCTGTGGCCCTCGGCATGAGCAGGATGGAAACTTTCGAAAACTTCGCGTGTACTTCAAGGAGAGCTCGATAGTCAACGTGTTTATTCCTTGTTGGCAACCGACCATACATGTAACCTAGATACCCCCGGTGTGTATATAAGCCGAGGGGTTTAGTCCGTAGAGGTACAATTACAAGCCTTAGAGTTTAGAACACAGTCATCCGATCTCGAGGTAGATCACCCTGTACTCTATACTCCATCACATCAATACAATCCATGAAGGACGTAGGGTTTTACCTCTTAGAGAGGGACCGAACTTGGGTAAACATTGTCTCCCTTGTCTCCTGTTACCATTGTTCCTAGACCTACAGCTCAGAACCCCCTACCCGAGATCCGCCGGTTTTAGTACCGACACCAGGTGCAAAGACAACATGTTTTCTACCCTTATCTCCAGCAAGTTTGTATTTAGCATTCATACTCTCAATGTTTTCCTTAGTTAACTCATACATTTTCAAGATCAAATCAGCACGTTGTTTAGCATCAAAATTAACCTTCTTCGAAGATGGAAGAGGCAATAAATCAATGGGTGCATGAGATAGGAAACCATACACAATTTCGAAAGGGCACATCTTAGTAGTAGAATGCAGTGAACGATTATAAGTAAATTCAATATGAGGCAAGCATTCTTCCCACATTTTCAGGTTATTCTTCAAAACATCCCTAAGCATAGTATACAATGTTCTATTTACTACTTCAGTTTGTCCATCAGTTTGGGGTGACATGTAGTACTAAAAAGCAATTTCGTCCCCAACTTAGCCCATAAACATCTCTAAAACTGGCTAAGAAATTTAGTATCACAATCTGAAACAATTGTATTTGGCACACCATGCAAGCGAATAATTTCACGAAAGAACAAATCAGCAACATTAGCAACAGCATCGCTTTTATGACATAGTATAAAGTGTGCCATTTTTGAAAATCTATCCACGATAACAAATATGCTATCCCTCTCCTTCTTTGTTCGAGGTAAACCTAAACAAAGTCCATATATATGTCCTCCCATGGAATACTAGGTACAGGCAAAGGCATATATAAACCATGAGGATTGAGTCGTGACTTAGATTTTTGACATGTAGTGCAGCGGGCAACAAAATGCTCAACATCCTGTCTCATCTTTGGCCAAAAGAAATGTGTAGCAAGTACGTCCTCTGTCTTCTTCACGCCAAAGTGTCCCATTAAACCTCCTCCATGCGCCTCCTTCAACAACAAAATACGAATGGAGCTAGCTGGAATCATAGCTTGTTAGCACGGAACACAAATCCATCATTAATGACGAACTTGTTCCATGTTCTTCCTTCTTTACAATTCTGCATTACATCTTTAAATTTAGCATCGTGCACATAATGATCTTTGATGGTCTCCAAACAGAATATTTTAAAGTCAAGTTGTGAAAGCATAGTATAGCGATGAGACAATGCATCAACAATAACATTTTCTTTACCCTTCTTGTGTTTAATGACATAAGGGAAAGTCTCAATGAATTCAACCCATTTAGCATGTCTACGGTTCAGTTTTGCTTGACTTTTAATATGTTTCAAAGATTCATGATCAGAATGTATAACAAATTCTTTGGGCCATAAATAATGTTGCCATGTTTCTAAAGACCGAACAAGAGCATATAATTCCTTATTATAAGTAGAATAATTCAGAATAGGCCCACTCAATTTTTTAGAAAAGTATGCAACAGGTTTACCATCTTATAATAACACACCTCCTAATCCAATACCACTAGCATCGCATTCAAGCTCAACAGTCTTATTGAAATCAGGAAGTTGGAGTAAAGGAGCATGTGTCAACTTATCTCTCAATACTATGAAGGCGTCTTCCTGTGCGGTACCCCAAATAAAAGGCACATCCTTCTTTGTAAGCTCATTGAGAGGTGCAGCAATGGTGCTGAAATCTCTCACAAAACGCCTATAGAAACTAGCGAGGCCAAGAAAACTCCTCACCTGTGTGACCGTTTTGGGATGCAGCCAACTCTCAATAGCTTTAATCTTGGCTTTATCAGCTTCAATTCCCTGTGTAGTAATAACATAGCCAAGAAAAGATACCCGGTCGGTGCAAAAGGTGCACTTCCCAAGGTTACCAAACAAACGTGCATCACGTAGAGCAATAAAAACAGCACGTACATGTTCCAAATGTTCCTCCAAAGATCTGCTATAAATCAGTATATCATCAAAATAGACTACCACAAATCGTCCAATTAAAGCACGTAAAACTTCGTTCATTAATCTCATGAAAGTACTAGGTGCATTAGTTAAGCCAAAAGGCATGACTAACCACTCATATAAGCCAAACTTAGTTTTAAATGTTGTTTTCCATTCATCTCCCAATTTCATACGTGTTTGATGGTATCCACTACGCAAATCAACTTTGGAGAAAATGGTAGAGCCACTAAATTCATCAAGCATATCATCTAGCCTAGGAATAGGATGACGATAACAAATAGTAATATTATTAATGGCTCTACAATCCACACACATACGCGATGTACCATCCTCTTTTGGTACTAGTATAATAGGAACAACACAAGGACTAAGAGATTCGCGTATATAACCTTTGTCGAGCACCTCCTGTACTTGACGCATAATCTCCTTCATCTCCTCTGGGTTGGTATGGTATGGCGCACGGTTGGGCAGCAAGGCACCGGTAATTAAGTCAATCTGATGCTGAATCCCTCGAATAGGTGGTAATCCCGGTGGCGCATCTTGTGGAAATACATCAGCGAACTCCTGCAAAATGTTAGTGACAGTAGGAGGCAAAGAGGGAGGCACGTCCTCGAATGAAAATAATGCCTCTTTGCACACAAAAGCATAGCAAACAGATTTGCTAAAATCTAGATCATCAATATCATATGTGGTGGCAAGTAAACATCCACTTTTCAATTTAATTTCAGAGGCAACACTAGATAATGGTTTGTTATTAGGCTTAAGTTGTTGCTCAAATTCTTTTGCCACAATCTGATTTTCACTCTTGTTTTGCCCGTGTTTTCCTTTACTAGCTCTATTAAGATCATCTTTCAAAATGTGTTCAGGAGACATAGGAAGCAAAGTAATATGTTTATCCTTATGAACATGAGTATACTAGTTTTTTCTACCATGGTGTACAATTTTTTTATTGAATTGCCATGGTCTACCAAGTAATAGGGAGCATGCTTGCATGGGTACCACATCACAATCAACATAATCAGCATATGTAGCGATACTAAAATGCACACGAACAGTACGTGTTACCTTAACCTTGCCGCTGTTGTTGCACCATTGTATGTAGTAAGGATGAGGATGTGGTCTGGTGGTGAGAGACGGCTTCTCCACCATCTCCATGCTAGCCAAGTTGTTGCAACTCCCTGCATCGATGATGACGCGAACACAATGTTACTTCACAACTCCCTTTGTATGGAACAAATTGTGCCTCTGATTTTGCTCAGCTTGTGTTACTTGCACACTCAAAACACGTTGAGCAACTAAACTTTCATACCTGCCAGTGTCTTCAGCGGCCATGTATTGTGTCTCTTGTTTAGAATCATGGCCACCTTGTTCTTCACTTGCAGTAAGAGCCAAAGTCTCCTCATCATAATCACTAGCGGACTCATACCCACCATCCTCAGTAGCAATCATCACACGCTTGGATGGGCGCTGGCTCGCATAGTGACCTCCACCCTTACAATGATGACATATAATATCATGTGTTTGCCCTGTTGATGCCATGGATGAAGAAGAGCTCTGTGTGGGACCGGACGGTGTGCTATTGGCGGATGGTGGTGGTGGTGCCAGTTTTCTTTTATCTCAGTTGGAGTTGGCGGCTGAAGTAGGCGGCGGTGCAACAGAACGTGTGTAAGTAGAGGATGCACGTGGTGTCCATGATGAAGATCGACCTACAGAAAAATTAGTCCGCATAATGGCCAGTCGATCCTGCACTTCACGTTCATCCTTGCAAGCAAGATGGAATAAATGAGTGAGATTGTTATAATCCTTATACTCTAAGATGGTTTGAATTTCTCTGTTCAACCCACCCATAAAACGTGCAAGCATAGCTTCATTATCCTCAACAATCCCACATCTAATCATACCAGTTTGTAATTCCTGATAATATTCCTCTACAGAATTTTTCCTTGTCTTAAACACTGCAATTTTTGAAGTAATTCACGTTGATAATATGGTGGAACCCAACGAGTATGCATAGCAGTTTTCAAAGCAGCCCAAATAGTTGGGATATTGTCATGATACAATCTATAATGTTCAGACCACCAAACAGAAGGAAAACTATTGAATTCACAAACAGCAACAACAACACGTCTATCCTTAGGATATTGTAAGCATGTAAATCGTCGTTCACTTTCTAACTCCCAAGTAAGATATACATCTGGAATATAGCTACCCTCAAATGGCGGAATATTCAAATTCAGTTTAGGGACATGGTCATTATCGCGTACCTGAGGGGGTGGTGCATCCCTACTGTTGCGATTGTAGGCGTGTGGACGACCTGGTGCTAGTGGTGGTTGCACGTAGTTCTGATTTGGCTCAACCTCATCCTCGTAATCACCCTCATATTTGTTGTACTGCTCGACGGTAGTAGCAGGAGCCACAGAAGTAGCAGCAGTAGCAGTAGTAGCAACAGCACCAGAATGTTGGCCTTGCTCGAGAGGCACACGTTGTGGTCGTCCCATCTAATTTGGAAGGTGGCGTTGTTGTTGTTGTTGTTGTTGTTGTTGTTGTTGTTGTTGTTGTTGTTGTTGTTGTTGTTGTTGTTGTTGTTGCTGTTGTTGCTGTTGTTGTTGTTGTTGTTGTTGTTGTTGTTGTTGTTGTTGTTGTTGTAGAGGTGCGAGAGGTGCAGCTGGTGGTGGTGGTAGACGTGTGAGCACTTCATTAATCTTGGCCTCCATCTTGGTGTTGAACGTCTTCTCCAAGCCATCTAGCTTCTCCATGGCCTCTCCAAATCTATTCAGCACGTCTTGCACCTGTTCACCCATCATTTGTTGAAATTTATCATGTAGCTCCTTGTTCGCCATGCTCTCCCAGTCTAGCTAGTTGGCGTGTGATCCTGTCATGGTTAGCAGCAATAGAAACACACAAGAATATGATCCTACTGACTACTAATAGGATGTGATGTGGTGCAAAGTCACAAATCTGTCAAGCTAGTCACAAATTCTTACCCGTTCTTACCAAGCACCAGGTGGTGATCGACAACCATTGTAGTCAAAACTCCTCAAAGCTTGGATAGAGCAATTACCAGGTGGTGTCAAATGCACGATGTAGATGATATGTGGAGCTGGGAAGGCTTAATATATGGTAGCAAAAAGGTCAGCAATAATCAATTCAGAGATGCAAAGTTGAATAAACGCTCAACGACGGTACTGTGCTGGTCCTAGGCTAGACCGTACTAGAGACGCGAGCCTGGAACACTAACAAAATCACGGCGTGGAACGTAAACAAGGGAGAAGCACACTCTGAATCTCTTTTTTTTTTGCTCTTTATTTTTTTGCTCAGCAACAAATTTTTTTCGAAAAAGTTTCCAAATGGCCTAACAACTGCCTAGCCAGAATTTCCCAGACTTGGTTTTTTTTTAGTTTGGAATTATTTCTCTTCTGCGGGCGACTCGAAAGTTGGGGAGTCTGACTTGATCACGACACGTAGTATTGCGTGATCTGGAAATCAAAAATAGATAAGCAAAAATAGGGCTCGGACTAGGATTGGTGGCGGAGATGAATCTGGTGGAACTCAGACTGGTGGTGGATATATGTAGGGCGGTGGAACACAGACTGGTGGTGAATCTGTGATGGAGGTGGAGTCCGGTTGGCGGCGGTGGAGATGTGGTGGAAGTAAACTCGGATTGGCGGCGGATATATGGTGGTGTATATGGACTTGGATTCGTAGTGGATATGCGGTGATGGAATATGGCAGCAGCGATGAAAATTGTGCGGCGGCGGTGTGACAACCTGTGAACAGAACTTGAAACTCTAAAGGACTGGACGCTAAGACCAGCAACTCAACATGACGATGCAAGCGCAAATTCAACAAAGCAAAACACCGAACAGAAAATTGCAAAAGGTTCAGATTGGTCTGGATATGATGCTCTAACCCTAATTTTTTTGTGGATTTTTTGTGGGCTGTAGGTATGAAGAACAAATGCGATCTAGACTACAGAAACTGGTAAAATCTCGCCGAGCAACCTGGAAATTTGATACCACTTGATAGAGGCGAAGGTGTCCCGAGATTTGATGAGATGGTAACTATCGTTTCGGTGGAGTAGACTTTGATGATCCGACTACGAACGTGCGAAGACATCGCGCCTTCGCAATCACTAAACCAACTTCGAGAGGATATTGACCACGCTGGAGCACGATCAACCTGACCACGAGGGTCTATTTCCTGCACGCAAACGAAGAACAAGCAAGAAATTGAGAGTGCAATCTGGATATTGCGAATATAAGAGGAAAGCTTTATTGATGAAAGTGGGGTTCTGTGACGTCTTGGTCTGGTCGTTGAAGACAAACGAAGGAAATGAGTTGCAACTATGGCAAACTTTAATATAAACAAAACCGAAATCTAAAATGATGCCCTAAGGGCTGTATTTATAGGGAGACAAAGGGGGATTTCGTCCACCCTTGGGAAGGTGGGACTAAATTTTGTCCTAAGTCGTTTTCCCTATTAATATGGACTATAAAAATAGCTTACTAAGTGTATTTTGAAATTACATGGGCCTGGCCCAAAAATAAGGTGGCGCAGCACCTATATTAAGCTATGGACGAAATTTATGAATGGCCATCTTGTATATTTCGTCCATGTCCTTGTATGTCATCATGGTGGCTCCAAAGTGCTGAAAACTCCACTAGAAACTCCGTTCTAGTTCCCCTTGCGTGTGCCATCATCTCCATGCTTGATCATGCTCCAATGTTCATCCTTCTTGTCCATGCCGGGTCCTTCATTTGTAAGCAAAAACAATGTATCCAATTTAGACCACATCATATTCCCATGAACATTAGAATCGTTACCAAGAAACGAAATTACCTGGTAATTTAAATGGCATGTGCGAGCTCTAGTAATTGGTCCAGTATGTGTAGCAGCAGGGGTTGTGAGTGTAACTGTAGTAGTGATGTCCTCATCAAAGTTCAATTAGGTATGACAATGGGATGTCAATGTGGACCCCTCAAAATGCAAAGGACAAACATTGGCAAAGCTTCAAGACTCTACATTTTTGGTTAAGTGGTCAAAGATCACATTGATTCCATATTAAAGCCAATACTATTAAAAGGGGCTGAGGTTTTGATCCTGGAGTAACTGCTCAAGTGCTTAGAGATATTGCTTCAAAACCCTCAGCCACACTCTCACATTCATCTATGTCCAAAACCCTAAAGTCTATCTCGGTCCCACCGAAACACTCCTATCCGGACCCACCGAGAAACACTTGACATAGACACTGCCTAAACCCTAGCAACTCGGTCCCACCGAAGAGCACTTGCCAACCTTCTGTTGCCTATCGATTTCAACTCGGAAATTCTGAGTGGTTTCGATCGGTCTCACCGAAGTGAGGAAATTGATTAGGTCATCACCCATTGGTCTCACCGAGTTGTTTCATCCGGTCTCACCAAAAAGCATAAAGTTCAGATCGTTTGTACTAGTCGGTCTCACCGAGTGATTCCACCCGGTCCCACCGACTAGTGCATAAAGGTGTGTAACGGTTTGATTTTTGGTGCTGCCTATAAATACCCCCACCCATTCCACCAAGTCTTAGAGAGCAACCAGGACGAAACCACAACTTCCCAGATCCATTTTCTGAGAGAGAACCACCTACACTTGTGTTGAAATCAAGGAGCTTCCACTCCAATCTTTGATCCTTGATTTCTAGCCTCCCCAAGTTTCTTTCCACTCCAATCCTTCTCCTACCACATAGCCAAATCTGTGAGAGAGTGATTGAGTGTTGAGGAGACTATCTTTTGAAGCACAAGAGCAAGGAGTTCATCATCAATAACAACATCTATGACCTTTTGGAGAGTGGTGTCTCCTAGATTGGTTAGGTGTGACACCCCTGTAATTAAGCTACAGTGATTTCTGACTAATGATGCCATGTCACCACTTTTTGCTAAGCTTAACTGCCTCTCAGTTGAAAAACCAATTCAAATTCAAATTCAAATTCAAATGCAAGTCAAATAATTAAAATTTTCAAAAGGTAAAATAAAAATGTAGGTTGGGTTGCCAATATTCACTAACTAATTTTCATGTAAGAACCAATATTTTGCCAAGCATTTAAGTGCCCCTAAACTAATTAAAACTGATCCAGCAGCATTTATTTAAACCAATTTAATTTAAACAAATATTTAGACTAGTCAAAATAATTTGGAACTTGCTGTGCTAGCTCAACTCATGTAACACCCCTCTGTAATGAGCAACAGTGATCCATAATGATTATGCTAAGTCACTGTGATTTACTATGCTTGATCACTATGGTTTCATCACTCGCCCTGATCCACTCGCCCCTCCTCTCTCGCTCTCTCCCGCGCTCTCTCTCCCTCACCCGAGCGCATCCGTCACCGCTCGCCGTTGTTACCGCGGCCACCGCCCTCGCCTCACCTCGCCATCTTGTCCTTCGTCTCCGCCGTCGTCGTCTACCTCGTCTCCGTCCACGAGCGCACGCCGGGAGCCACCGCAGCGAGCCCAGCGAGCTCTTCTTCCTCCTCGGTCGCCATTGCTGTCGCCGTCGATTCGCCGCCGTGCTGCGCTCCCGAACACCCAGAGGGCCTCCGTGAGCCCGCTCGGTGAGCACCACCCCTCCTCTCCCCGTCCGCTTCTTCTTTCCGCACCCGTAGCACGCCGTACGCAGCGGCGCCATTGCCGGAGCTCCGCTCCGCTGTCGTGCTCGCCGCCGTTGATGCCGTCGTTGTCGTGGCCGTCCGAGCACGCTATTGTGCTTGGGGCACCCTAGAGGTGCGGCCTGGCCTCTTAAACCCCTCGCACGCGCGCTGTTTTGCCGTTCCCGCAAAGCACCCGAGAGCGCTGCCGCTTGCCGTCATCGTCGCGCTCGATTCCGGCCACGCCAGCCCGCGCCACCACCGCGGTTGGATGCGGCTCGGTCTCCTCGTTCGAACACGCCAAGACTCGAGCCAAACGGTCGCCAGAACGCGATTTCCGGCGAGGTACCGAACGCGCCGCCACGTTTTGTGGTCGCCGGCGGCTAAACGCCGGCCGCCGCCGACGTGGCTGGCCTGGGGCCACCACTGGGTCACTGACCAGTGGGTCCCGCGGCTCGGTTGACCGCGTTGACCGGTCAACCCTGCTGACATGGCAGCACAGTGCCACTGACGTGTGGGCCCCTGCGTTTAATTAAACTAATTAGTTTTTAAATTTAATCTGTTAATTAGTTTAGACACTGACATGTGGGGCCCATCCCTAATTAGTCTCTGTTTAAGTTTAACTTAAGCCCTAATTAGACCTGAGTCACTGACATGTGGGACCCAGCTGTCAGGTTTCAGCTGGAACAGCTGGGTTGACTCGCTGACATCACACTGACCTCATGATGACGTCATAAGTGCACTGTTCTGGATAATGCGAATTTATTAATTAAATTAAATCCAGGAATTTTAGAAAAAGGTTTAAATCTTTGAAAATTCGTAGAAATTCAATCGTAGCTCGGATCGAAAAATTTCAACATGAAAGTTGATCAGAAAAACGAGACGAATCCGAATGTGTGGTCAAAATGCTTGACCATCACTCCTAACTATCTGAACACGGAACCTTCCACTCCGGTTCAGTATGCCGAGAACTGCCTAAAAGCCGGGAAAATATCCCAGATATTTTCCCGCTTCGTCTGCAACGTGTAGCCATGCATTAGGTCACCACCAGCACTGCATTTTGCCATGTCATGCATTGTGTTGCATTTGTTTGCTCTTATTTATTGTTTATTCCCCCTCTTCTCCCCCGTTAGACCCCGAGACCGACGCAGCTCCGGAGTCCGACTACACCGTTGACGACCCCTCCTTTGCCGCAGAGCTTCCAGGCACGCAAACCCCCCTTGATCATCCCGATATCGCCTATTCTTTCTCCCTCATGCTTGCATTAGAATTGCTACAGCTATTGTTCTGATATTACCTATTCTGATGCATAGCCTGTTTTTGTAAACTGCTAATGATACCTTACCTACTGTCCTAAATGCTTAGTATAGGTTGGTTGGTAAACCATCTGTGGCCCCTCTTCCTTGTCCTAGTTGCCCCGCTTAGTTACCAGTGCCCCGATCGATGTGATCGACGGGCTGAGACCAGCACATCACCACACACACCCCTAAGTTGCTCGACTCTGCAGAGCTAGTATCGAGTGCCGAGGGTGATACCTCTTATCTCACTCCTGATGTTGCCTCTGTAGTACAACTAGTCGGTTGTGGGTTACCGAGGGTGATTCCTCTTTCACCACCTCCGATGAAGCTTCTGTCGTGCAACCCCGCAATTGTGAATACCATCGAGGGTGATTCCTCCGGGTTCACCTTGACAGGTACATCGAGTGGGAATCCAACGAGGGTGATTCCTCGGATTCCTTCTTGATATTATGGACACACGGTTACCTTGATTTTACTACAGATACCTGATAAAGTCGGGTCGGCCCCGAGGGGTACCCGCGAGAGATGTGGAGTCGGGTTGACCATGAGGGTACCCGTGTGATGATTACGTGGCACGGCCGGGCATTCCTAGCCCTTGACGTAACTCCACGAGACGGGGCGACGGGGTCACATGATCGTGAGTCTCTGCTCGTTTCCGCGAGTTCCCAACGCACTAATGGGTTAGGATATGTGATCTAAGTAGGCCTCTGGCCTTATCGCACTAACAACCACGCGGGAATAGTATGGGCACTAGGCGTCGTATGTATCAGCCGAAGTTCTTCAGATGTCAGCGATTGAGCGGCGCGCGTCGGGTTGGACTGGGAACGCCCGCGTTTGTATTAAGGGGGCTAGGTCTGCTTCCGGTCGCCCACGCAACGCGCAGGAGTGCAAAGGGCAATGGGCCCAAGACCCCTGAGCACTTAGGATGTAGACCGGCGTGCTGGCCTCTCTGTTGAACCTAGGTAGGGCTACAACATGTGGATCAGCCGAGGCCGGGCATGGACCGAGCAAGTGTGTCCGGCCAGAGTTAATCGAGCGTGTTGGGTAAGTTGGTGCACCCCTACAGGGAAGTATATCTATTCGAATAACCGTGTCCACGGTAACAGGACGCTCGAAAAATATCCCGATCTTCTACAACTAGAAATGGTTTGAATATGTTAGCTCCGGGATCGCTTTCTCGTAGGGAGTCGAGGAAGGATCTCTGGGCATTGTTGCTACTTGTTGCTACTATTATATTTATGTACTAATCTACACTCTTCTAATGCTGCAAGACGCAGAAGATGCTAGTCTTCGATAGGCTAGGCCTTCCCTCTATTCTGGCATTTCTGTAGTCTAGTCCACCGATACAGCCCTTCTTTGATACCGATGCATATTTAGAATAGATCTGATGTAAGTCTTGCGAGTACTTTGGATGAGTACTCACGGTTGCTTTGCTTCCCCTTTTTCCCCACTAGTAAACGTGCACGTGCAAATGCACGTCTCGACTAATATACAAGTATATGTGAGAATAACATGCATATAAAGATAGTTTGGTTGCACCAGAAAATATTACAAATCAAGAAAAGATTTTCAGGTAGCATCATATGCAGAGCCAAAAATAAACTATTATCTTAGTATTTTCTAGTACGGCTAATCAAAGAGTAAATGAGTAAATATAGTGGCAAAATAAGAATCTTAAAGACTGATAATTTTCATATAAATGTTACAAGGACTTACAAGCATCTATAATTCGCATCTCAAACGACAAAGCTTAATAAAGTGATAGGTGGCAGGAACTCGATATTACAACATGGCCTGTCATAGGACAGTTCCAGGAGCCACTCCAAACTGATCGGTACGATGAACGCTTCTTGCAAATAGGGGACTAACCCCTGACCTGTTGGTCTTGGGAACATAGTTTCTCAAAAAAAAAGGGCTCACAATATGACTAAGTTTTGAAGCTCCAGGCGGCAACCAGGGCATCACTGAAGAAGCACCCTTCGGCACCCAGGGCTTGATCAAAGGAGGACCCTTCTACGCCTGCCTAACCCAGTCAGGAAGTTCTATGGTTTTTGGCTCTTCCCGGCTTCTGTTCAGTCATTTCGACGCGCTCGCGTAGCTTCTCGCTGACCTTTCTGTACTGCTCCCACCGAAGCAGCACCAACCTCTTAACCCTGTCCGCAATAGAGGTGTCTCGACGTGACTCCATCCTAATAACTAAGACAAATATAAATAGATTTAGTGGGACATAACAGAACAATGCACTTGCAAAAAAAATGTAGATGAAGAGTTACCGTCTAAATTACAGCGTGTCGGGCCATGAGAGCGTGCCGGGAAGTGTTTGAACTTGAGTGTGGATGCGTCCGTCCCAAGAAGGGACCCTGATATACATTCATAGATACTTAATATAGCGGCAAGAAAAATCAGATGCATAATAAAATGAAAGTAATAAACTTACTCGATGAATGATCAACCTCCATGTCGGAGGCCTCAAGAACAGCCCTGTTGCACTCTGCTTGTTGGAGATCTTCCTTGTATGAATTAAGTGTCTTTCCAAAAATTCTGAGAAAAATTATATCATAATTCGTAGCAACTATAGCTATTTCTCTCATGCCATCTCCGGCATAGCAATCTATCTCAAGAGGACCTACATACATGACCACACCCGAGACATCTAAAAAAAATGAAAGTCAGTTTGATGATGATCGTTAGTTCAAGATAATGTTTAGAGCAAGATTGCAAATTAAATTAGAAATTATACCGGTGAACGAGCCATGCTCCAGATCAAGAACATCCATCTGCATTAATAATGTGAACAATTTTTTTTAGTGAGTTGATTGGAATCATGATCTACAGTACAGCTAAATCATAATCTACAGTACAACAATTTTTTTTAGTGAGTTGATTGGAATCATCCTCTGAGCAATCAGCAAGAACTCAGCATGCTTCGACATATGTGCCTTGCTGCCGTTATAATCATTCCAGTCTGCTCCATCAGAGTGTTAAGTATGGCAAGAGCTCCTGATTACCAAGCTGATGTATGCAGACGAACAAAAAAATCTGTGAGATCCTAACAAAGAAAATGTTGATTATACTTCTGTCATCATATTAACATTTGGCCGACATGCAAAGTATAGCTTCATCAGGACCTAATTTGCATCATATCTTTGGTTGGTTGCTTATCTTCTTTTATTTTGCGCGTACCATATTTTGAAGCAAATATTGCCTGCAGGAATTGAGGTGCCCTCTTCATTTGGAGGCTCCCTGCAACAAAATATGAAATTGCTATCTAGAGCAGTATGTCTTCTGATGACATTTCTCCCCATTTGTTTTCTTTGCTCCGATTGTCATCTTGCAGAGGATTAATTTTTCGGCAAGTAGTCTGATCAGATAGTTAAGTTTTTGTCCCCTTTTATCTTGTTAATGGTTAACCAATTGTCATATATTAACACATGGACCAAATAGTCTAGGTTTCCTGTGTTATTGTTTGATTAAGTCGCAAATCAGCCCCCTACTAATTTCTTGCCATGTACTCAATACTGATGAGCTACAATGATGTCGATATTAACCTGAACAATGTTTTGATTTCATCTTTTTGCAACAGCTCAGGATGATAACAAAGTGCAAGAAACCTGTGATATACCATTTAAGAATCCAGCAGAACAAAGTTTAAACTCTGCAGGTAAAAAATTCACATACCTGTGCTCTAAGAATGTAACTGGTTGCTGACCAAGAGATTGTGGGTTCCCAATGTTACAGCAGAGGATCTGCAAGGGGAAAAGTTGAATGAGCTAATGAGCTAAGAGACGGTACAACATAACAAGTACCTCATAAAAAGGCAGAGATCCTGGTAGAGTTTGTAGCTGTTGCTGCATGCGCTGGAAACAAAAACAAAACTACCTGGTTAAGTTTGTAGCTGTTGCTGCATGCGCTGGAAACAAAAACAAAACTACCTGGTTAATCATTTTCTAAATAATTAATGGCACATGAACTGGCGTCTTTCAGGAAATGCCAGGTATCTCCCTCTGTTTTTAAAGTGTATCAAACTGTTACTAATACCAAACAATTGCTAGTCAAAATTCAGAATAAAAGTGCATGCTACTAAACGTTTATTAGACTTGGTGATTATCTAAGAACATGACTAAAGAGTTAGCTAAACTCTGTATACATGAGATTTTCAAATTACTGAAATAACAGTTAATAATTACAAGCAAATGAAATCTGAAAACTACTGTAGCTTCTTTCAGACAAATTTCTGAAACTAATCAAATCTGAACAATGTTGTAGCTTTTGTCATACAAATTGCTGAAAAAGTAGTGGAAGCATTAAAGTAATGATCCGCAGTGGAGCTTACCAAGTATAGATCCTATGTACTGCCTACAAGTGAGAGCACATTAATAACTGCAATTACAAACATATAATGTCAATCCAAAAAAGTTATGATATGTGCACGCACCATACAAGGAATCCAAAGTTTGGAGAGCAAACCTGTGTTATCCCTCCAAGACATCTCTGTACACAATGTTCTTGGTGCTTTTACCCATTTGATCTATTTATTTATTTGGCTTTGCCAGAACCCGAGTTGTCTGCCTTGAAACACCCCTTGACAGTGCAACATAAAGCTGGCCGTGCAAGAATACAGGCTCCGGAAGGTAAATGCCAACAGTTGGGATGGTTTGCCCCTGGGCTTTGTTTATGGTCATTGCAAAACTCAGACGAATAGGGAATTGCTTCCTCTTCAACTTGAAAGGAAGTGAAATATCCTCCGAGGGTTCCATCGGGATCCTAGGGATGAACACTCTCTTTCCAGCATGTTGTCCACCAACAATCTCGGCGTCGATTGCGTTATTTTGGAAAGCTCTAATCATCAATCTCGTTCCATTGCAAAGTCCGTTATTAGGATCAAGATTTCGGAGGAGAATGACTGGACAATTGACTTTAACTTTTAAAATATGGGGAGACAAGCCATTCGGAGTGAGGTTGTTCAGATAGTCAATTGGGTAGTTATTGCGTGTATCATCATCGACGGAATCAAAGCTATAGTATACCTTTTCTTGGCCGGGAAATCTGTCAATCATCTTTGCATTTAGGTCGTCCACGTGCTCATTCTTGGTAGAAAGAATAGCACGTGTGCTCATGTAGGCACCGGATGACGCGTTCTCATGAAGAGATGGGAACACATGTTCAATAAGCTTCATGACTGGTGCGTCACCAGGTGTGTAACCTATCACAATGTCATCTGGCAGACGCACATAATCATCACCGATCATCTCCTCCGTTCCATTGCCAATTCTCAATAGGTATTTGGAGAACCACGGGTCAGTCTGTGCTCTCATATTACGTGTGAGGCGTATTTTTCTAATTTTATCCCATAGATATGATCTTTGGAGCGTGGCGTCAGTGATCTGTTCTCTTGTCCCACGCGGGACCACGGGAAGGACCTGCCTAAAATCCCCTCCAAACACCACAACCTTTCCCCCAAATGGCATAACACATCCCATGATATCCTGTAGTGACCTATCCAGTGCCTCAACTGCTTGACGCTTCGTCATGGCAACCTCATCCCAGATTATGAGAGATGCTCTCCGAAGCAACTATGCAGTACAACTCTGCTTGGTGAAGCTGCAGATGCTATTATCCATGAGCTTAATCGGAATTTTGAACCTGGAGTGGGCGGTACGTCCACCGGGCATGGTTGATGCGGCTATTCCGGATGTCGCAGTTGCAATAGCTATTTTACGCAATGAACGCACTTTAGCAAGAAGCGCCTTGTAGAGATAAGTCTTCCCCGTGCCACCAGGACCATCAACAAAGAAAACCTGTTTCCTGTTGTTCACCACGTGATCCAAGATTTCCTCAAACCCAGCCCTTTGCTCAATGTTCAGGGATGTATACAGATCTAGATGCTCTTGATCCACACCGACTGACAACTCCTCTCGAACCTCCCTTAGGAGGTCGTCAGAACCATCACCGGTCTCAACCATCTCCGGGAGGCCATAGCTTTTAATATCTTTGCCCATCGAATGCACCAAATCCCGGATGTCTCTAAGGACCATCTGTTCCAGCGTAGCCTGGTTGGACTGGGTACGACAGTAATCCTCAGACATTGACTCCAAATGCTTCTCCCACAATGCACGGATGTTGGTCGCCTCGCAGAACACAAGAATAGTTGCAAAAAGCCTTCTTAGAGCACAGGGCATCTGGAAAGTAGCAGACTCAGTCAAACAGTCGTCAAGAGATTTGTCAGTCTCTATTAGGCCCATGAGCTCACACGCTTCCCTGAAGGTCGAGCAAAGCCTTCCATTTATAGTTCTCAAATCCTCATATGAAGTGGCACCTCTTCTATGATTCAGAAGCACTCTCAGAAAGTACCTCTCACCATCAGCAGGGTGTGCATAAACAATCCTTCCAACTTGTCCCCGGCCCCTTTGGCTTCTTTTCTGCCACTTTTTCTTACCCTTAATCCATCGAAAGAATTCTAGGAACTCTTTATACAAGAAGTTTCGTGCATAAGGGTCCACCTCATTCATCCTAAAGTATTCTGTGAGCATGGTTTTGGAAGAGGACGGTCGGTTCATGACATCTTCTAGGTTATCAGTACCATTGAATGCAACAGTATGCATGTTGGGCAAATGCAGCTATAGTTGCAACACTGCAGGAGAGACACCAATCATACGGAAAGCACATACCCTGTACATAGACTCTAGTGGTGTTACAAACCTTGCGTCCCTGTATTGCCGAATCTCATATATCACACCACCATCATTTCCAGTCGGGTCAACTGTGAAGGAAGCATGATCATGCCCCTTGTATATGTACTTGTACAAATATTTGACTGCTTTTATGCTCGAGCAAGCTTCAACATTAATGTGGCAATTATATCTCATAAGCAGTCCGGGGTTGTATGGGACAACCCATCTGTTGTCCAACACTGCATTCCTAACTTTTACTCGGCGGCCATCATCCCTTCTCCTATATACAGGGTATGAGTCCTTTCCTTGTTGTGTTGTAGGGCAAAACTGTCGAGGGTAACGAAAACGACAATTTCCATCTATCATGCAAGGACAATTCTTCTGCAGAGCACCACACGGGCCGTGGAGCATATGCTTGATAACCAGACCATGCAACACAGGGTACTTCTCACGTCTAGGGATCTCCGCTGAGATTACCCTATCATAGGCGTCTGGGTTTGTTAGCTTACTATCCGAGGCCATGATCAGCAGGAAGTGCTCATGCGGCAGACCCCTTTTTTGGAACTCGGTAACATGAGCATACGCTGCAACCGCACCAAAGTACCTCTTTTTTATCATAAGATCTTTCAGACTCCGCATCTTGGCCCTGTATACTCTGGCCACCAGGTCAGGACGGTCTTGTGGTGTTTGTCCAGGTGCAAGTCTGGAAGTTATCTCCTCCCAGTACGGGTTGCAAGTCATAGTGATTAAGTAATCAGGCTTCCCGTATCTCTGGACGACGGCCATCGCATCAAGGAATCTTCGCTGCATGTCTCGATCACCTCCCGGAAAAGTCCGAGGGAGCACGATTCTTTTTCCAATATGAGCAGCACGCGTCTCTCCAGAAGCAATGGTATCAACAACACCCTATGAAACAAATGAATTAGGCTCATAATTCGTTCTTGAGTTTACAATACAAGCACGATGATAACCAACAAGACTATACATTAGGCTCATAACTGGTTCATGCATAATTATAGTTATTGAGTAACATACTGGTGTGTGACAAGTTGTCATAGTATGTTGATGAGACTGGGGAGATTTATGTTACCTGGTAGAGCTCAGCACGTATGAGTTTTTGATTCTGAGGCTTCGAGTAGAAATCAAGCCTCATAGTCTCCATTTTGATGTACATGTCAACAAGCCACTGTTGGAAAAGACGCCCCCCGAACAATACGATGTTAAAAATTCCTTCCCTGATCTGCAACTTGAAACAGTAATACTCCCTCGCACTGACATATTTTTTAGACTCGGTGGCTTCATCCTCATCTTGTTCTTCGTTGTCATCTACAAGATGGTTGTGACAACGAATTATGAATAATGCTACTACTCAAGATTGGACGAATTTATGGATCGGTCACCAATTGTAATGACACCTTTACCTGCTTCTTGTTCTTCGTCCTGGTTGCCGTCGTCATCCTCGTTGCCTGCCTGTGCGGGAGTTGGTCCCTCATATGGCAGCCAACGGTTCCATCCTGTCTCCCCACCCGGGTGAAATAATGGGTACGCTAAAGGATAGTAGCATCCATAGTAGGCTCTGATGTACAAAGGACGGTCCCCTTTTGCATGCACGATAACACTTCTATCGAAAGTGTGTTGCGGGTCACTACCTTCAACCCACATTGCAGCCACCTGAGAAGCTGTAGGGGCATTGTACCTCCGCTGGTCCAATTTTATATTTGTGTTCAGTGTAATTTTATATTCCGCTAGGTCTAGAACTGAACCAAGGCTCTTAAAAGTCTCGACATACGGGTTGTTCTCCAGTATACGCAAAATCTTCCGTATGAGGTTGATATCTAGATCTGGAGAGCGTTTCACCCTATGTTCCAAGGCTTCATCTGTATCATAAATGTACAGCTGCAAATGCCTGGGTCCGTGGTCACCTGGTACAAGATGGTCTAGACGGTGGTACAACTAACCGTGAGCACGGAAGGTGTATACACCGGTTCTTGCCGCGGTGTTGACCCGATTGTCAAGGGTAACTCCAAGGCTTGTGAAGGAGAAGTGGGAGTTGAAATATCGAATGTGCTGTCTAAAGTACTTTGCATCCATGTCGAACTGACTGGTAAACAATCGTTGTAGCTCTTGAGGAACCTCTGGGATAAATACCTTGACCTTACCTTTTCTGCAACAGAAGGCTGGACCTTCATACTGGAACCTCATTGCTCCACAATGGACACAATCTTTTATTCAAAACATGATGCTTGTTGGGTAGATTTTTGTAGACATAGTCATAAGGGTCATGAGCCTCAGAAGGATGTGAACCATCAGGTCTCACTCTATATGATTCAAACTCATCACCTGCAGTAATACTGGGGTCAAAATGTGTCATAACATGAATGCTATCAGGGTATATGCATCATGGTACAGGTCACCTTGTCCACTAAATATCCTGCATTCCTCATCATCACCATACGTTGGTTGCTCATCGTGTATGTTGTGCAAGGATTCTAGGAAAGGAAAAACGTTAAATCATGTGAAGACACTGGATGTCGGCATTATTATGCTACTATAAATCATTCTGCTAATGGTTCATGAGTAATGAAAGCCAATATACCTTCAACTACAGCAGATGGCTCTGCAAGCTCAAATATTCCCGCTACATCAGACTCTTCATCATTGTTGTTGCCACCTGGATGTACACCACCGAAAGGTATGTAAAATATTGAATATCAGATGGCACACACACTCAAGTACATGAAAAATAGAGCTTTGATGCTAATGAAGCTGAAAGGAGTACAATGATTGAAAACATACCACTACGGTAGTATTGTCCAAATGGTTGTCCATATATGCCAGGTGTACTCGAAGAGGGGATCGCAGATCCACTTGCCGACCAATCCGCTGGCAGAGTATGTCGTACTCCCATCTTATATGCACGCTTTCTACGCAACGCAATATCTTTTTCTTCCACAATCAGTCCTGCATATTTTTCTTTCGTTTCTTCTCAGAAGATGCAACTGAAACCGATATTTCTGTCAGTAAACTAAAAAGGATATGCAATAATAATTCGAAGAAATGAGTTAACGATGACTCATCAGCATACCTAAGTTGGGTAGATAGCTTTCTAGGTCATGCATCCCTTCAGTCACTGACATGTGAGCAACATCTCGAATATCTATTGTTTGTCGTTGGTAAGTGGGATTAGTGTGCAGCCAATCAATATCAGGATCCTCGTCCATAGCAGAACCAGTAGATGGCGTGTTAAGCATCTGGCTGACGCCGGATGGTGCTGATTCAAGATGATCAATACCTACAAGTGGACATTGCATCATATGTTGGTCACAATGTTAGCTAAAAACTAATTTTGAAATTACCAATTACCAGATGCTAGTTGGACATCAATGTCTGCAGCTTTCTTCTCTAGTCGGGAGATCCGAAGCTTCTCCCTATAATCTTCTTTCTTAGCATCGGATAGTGTAGCATAAGAACCATCGGCGACTGGGTTGGTTATGTTGCTCAAAGGGGTACGTTGGGTCAGTTGGTCAGTACTCGCCGAGGCTGCAGTCGTACATATACCTATACCACACAAGAGGAAATGAGACACATTACTGTTGATATAATAAGCATCGATACAGTAGGCTCGAAGCTAACGAACGAACCATCGGCGAGTGGGTTGGTTATGTCGCTCAAAGGGGTACGCTCAAAGGTGTGCTCATGGTTAGCTGTATTCATCGTTGCCGCCTTCTTTTCTTTGTATAATGTACGCCGCTTCTGGTTGTATTCTGCTTTCTTCTCATCAGACAGTCGGGCATACCAATTTGAGCACCCTTTGAATTATTTTCCCTCCGATTTTGACATGTGGGATTTTCATTCCCATGAACATTAGCTGGTGTGTTTGTCGGAGATGAGCCTGGATTATGATTGTCCATCTGTAAAAGATAATTTTGTAACAAGAAACATATAGTTAATGGATCTGATGCAGGAGTACACTCCCTGTATTTGGAACACGTCACATATAGCTGAGCACATAAATGAAGGTATGGATAAACTCTCAAGTATAGTTGTGCTTACTTCCATGTCAGGAACCGTTGGAACTGTTCGCTTCTTGCATCGAACATCCATACGTTCGGTCTGATGGTAAGTACTCACCGAGGTGACAGCCGTACATATACCTACCACACAAGAGGAAATGAGACATTACTGTTGATATAATCACCATCTATACAGTAGGTTCGAAGCTAACGAACGAACCATCGTGGAGTGTGTTGGTTATGTTGCTCAAAGGGGTACGTTGCACACCCAGCAAGGACGAAGCAGGTGCTCGGGGCACATGCTCATGGTTAACTGTATTCATCTCTGCCGCCTTCTTTTCTTTGTATAATGTACGCCGCTTCTGGTTGTATTCCGCTCTCTTCTCATCGGACAGTCGGGCATACCAACTTTGAGCACCTTTGAATTATTTTCCCTCCGATTTTCACATGTGGGATTTTCATTCCCATGAACATCAACAGGTGTGTTCGTCGGGTCATTCAAGGGGGAACGTTCCCCGGTTCCTGACGGAGATGCGCATGGATTATGATTGTCCATCTGTAAATAGAAATATGTAACAAGAAACATATAGTTAATCAAGTAGTTAATTCCCATGAACACATAACAAGAAACATAATTCCCATGAACACATAACAAGAAACATATAGTTAATCATATAGAGATTGCCATGAACACATAACTATAACACCATGCTATTAGTAGGAAAGAATCTAGGGACAACGAATCAAGTAGTTAATGGGTCTGAACAATCTAGGCTCTATGAAGTGTGAACAAATAGCTAGGAATCAGAACTCAATATTTTACAGAACCTGTTTGATTTTGTGCTTTGACAAACATTGCCTCTATATCACCAGCGAACAGAGAAAGCTGTTTCGCTAAAGCAAAACCGCAATACATACCATCCACAGCAGCACTTACTATGGCCCCTTCATAGCCAGCACCTTCACCAATTGGATACAACCCTCGCAGTGACGTGCTCTCGTATGTCTCCTTGTGTCATGAAATTTGCAAGGGGGAGCTCGTTATAGTCTGGAAACAGGCATCAAATATATAATAAATAAAAGGGAGGGTGGATGCAGAGATAACACTACACATAACTGTAACACCAAAGATACAGAAATCCAGCCACAGAAAGAAGAAAAGAAAAAAGATTGCATAAATGAACTTATGCAGTGGATATGACAGTTCACATTGCATCTTTTCATGCCACGGAACTGGCAAATTTTACACATGTCAATAAATATTAAGAAAGCTGAAAGTATTCTCCTTGATGTTGAAACTATTTTTCACCGGTTTCCTGAAAAAAATCGCCTGAATTAGCTCTGCATTTGTCTTGGTGCAGGGGTTTCTCTCAAATTTAAAGTCAAGTTAGAGATGAGAGTTGGAAGTTATAGGATTAGCATATAAAGACCAGGGGTTAATGGCCGGCGAAGGTTGAATGGAAGGTGATGCATCTTTGTCATCAGAGGGAAAGTGCACATTACCAATAAGTAGGACAGAATCTAGGGATAGTTTCAGCTCCAGGGGTTAATGGCCGGCGTCGGGGCCGTGAAGGAGCGGCGGCGGCCGAGCGGGCGGCGGCGGGCCCGAGGGAGCGGCGGCGAGAAGGCGTCGGGGGCGTGAAGGAGCGGCGGGCCCGAGGGAGCGGCGGCGAGAAGGCGTCGGCGGCGAGGGGCGGCGGGGGCCGAGCGGGCGGCGGTGTGGGGCGGCGGGGGGCCGAGCTAGCGGCGGCGGCGTGGAGCAGTTGCGGCGTGCGGGGGTTTCGTTCGCGAGCGGCCTGGGGTTTGCGAGGGGATCTTTTTTTCGTTAACAGCGATGCGGGCGTGCGGCGTGCGGGTGTGCGGGGGTTTCGTTCGCGAGCGTACTGGGGTATCGTTTCGTTAGCGAGGGGATTTTTCGTTAACAGCGATTATAGACCATTAGATTGTTGATTAGACGGTTGATATGCTTAGTTGGATCTGCCCTTTCGTGCTTTTATCGGGGTAGTAGATAGATAGATAGTAGATAGATAGATAGATAGATACCCGATTGCTGCGACCAGATGACGGAGCCCCAGAGCCAGCTGCTCCTGTCGACGACTACTACTACCTCTCTGGTGGAGAGTACTACTACGTGGAGACCACCGACGACCAGGAATAGATAGCAGGCACCCAGGCAGGAGGCCTGCGCCTTTTCGTTCCAGTGTCGATGTTTTGCCCCGCCTTCTTAAGGCTTATCTGTTTAACTTTTATGTCTGTACTCAGACATCTGATGCTTCCGCTGATGCTTGTATGACTCAAGCTTATGTATTCGAGCCCTCGAGGCCCCTGGCTTGTAATATAAAGCTTGTATGACTTTTATTTGTGTTTAGAGTTGTGTTGTGATAACTTCAAGTGAGTCCTTAGGCTTGATCGTGTGCATTTGCGTGTATGATTAGTGCACGATTAAGTCGGGGGCCTCACAACTCACTACCTAGTATTTTTGTGCCAAATACCATGTGTAACAAAATTCATTTGAAGTGATAATAAAATGCAAAGCTGAGAAGAAAAACGAAACAGAAAAAGAATAAAGAAAAGAACAGAAGCTCACTGTTGGACTGGGCTCTACGTGCACAGTGCACAACCCAGCCCAACTTCCCCCCTCATCCCCTACCTCTGTTCACAGAGGCGAGGTGGACGCCGTGCGCCCGTCCACGCCGCGGATCCGCCGCGTGGCGGCCATCCCCCGCTCCTCGGCGACCTATAAGACCCGCAACCCCCAGGTCAAACCCTAACCCTCGCTATCCCCTCACTCTCTCTCTCTCTCTTGAAATTCTGCTCGTGCCCGAGCTACAGCCGCCATGGCCATCATCGTCTTCGCAGCCACTGACCTCCCTGGCGCTTGAGGATCCGTCCAGCAGGACCGCCACCCTCGACTACGTCTTCTACGCGCAAAAAATTGAGCAGGGCTGCACCATACGCTCGGCATCGAGCCGACTTCCCGCCACGGCCGCCGCATCTCGTCATCATTTGCCGCTGCTCCGGTCCGTCCCCGGCCTCTCTGGCCTCGCCACTGAGTTCGCTGTGAGCTCCTCCTTCGATTCCCTCCTTTTCCCCCTCGATTCCATCGCCGTGGCCGCCACCCGCATCCTCCCGAGGCTGCGCCCGGAGCCCTGCTCTCCCTCGCGCTCGCGCCCGCCGTGGCCGAAGCCCCGCGGTAGCCGCACCGGGCTCGCTCCCGCGCATGCTTGCCACGCCCGTGGCTGTGCTCCCTCGCACCTCTGGCCGCCCCAAACCGTGCCCTCGCGTGCGCGCGTCCACCTGGGCCGCGCCCCCTGCTCCTGCTAGCTACCGCTGCTGATGCTGCATGATGTCTTGCTGCTGCTGCTGCCTCCCCTTGCCACTGCTTGCTGCTGCTACTGGCCTACTGCCGCTGCCGGCACTACTGCTACTACAGCCTATTGCCGCAGGCTGCTGGCCATGGCCATGGCAATGGTCATGTGCTGTGTGTGTGAGTGTGGGCACAGCCGTGTGGCTGGCTGTGCCTCTGACCGGTGTGGCCGGCCAGTTTAATTAGGGCTAAACCTTCATTAGTGCTAACCCTCCTAATTAGTCTATGACAAGTGGCCCCATCACTTAAATAATCTGTTAAAAACAATTCTAATTTAACACGTGTCAATGACATGTGGGACCCACGTTCACTATTCACCTTTTGACTAGTCAATGTTGACTGGGTCAACTAGGCCCTTTGGCCCCACCTGTCAGCCACTCATGCACACATTTGGGTACACTTTCTGTGTACCCATAGCATTTAATATTTAATATAATTTCGAATTAAATTAAATCCAGAAATTCAGAAAATCATTTAAACTTCGGAAAATCATATAAATTAAACCGTAACTCGGATTAAAATAATTTATATATGAAAGTTGCTCAGAAAAATATAACGAATCTGATTATGCTATCCACATACCTGCCACACCCCTCTAACATAGCGAACGTGGACATGTTGCCCCTGGATCAATATACCGAAAAACACCTGGAGCATAAAATGCCTAGGGATGCATTAGTGCATATCATCATCACATACTGCCATGTCATGCATTGTGCTGCATTTGTTTGCATTATATTTATTGTTTCTTCCCCCTCTTCTTCTCCGGTAGACCCCGAGACTGTCGCTGCCCCCGAGTACGACTACGACGTCGACGACCCTTCCTTCTCGACAGAGCTTCCAGGCAAGCAAAACCCCCTTGATCATTCCGATATCGCCTATTCTTTCCCTCTACTCCTTGCATTAGAGTAGTGTTACTGTTACTGCCTTATCAGTAGATCATATACTGCTGCATAGCCTGTTCTTGCTACTACTGTTGATACCATATCTGTTATCCTATATGCTTAGTATAGGTATGCTAGTATTCCATCAGTGGCCCTACATCCTTGTCCATGTGCCATGCTATACTATCGGGCCGTGATCTCTTCAGGTGACGATCACGGATATATTATATACACTATACATATTACCTAATATGACTAAAGTCGGGTCGGCTCAGAGAGCACCCGCGAGTGATTCACGGACTGGGGGCTGAAAGGACATTTTACCCGACGGCACCCCGAGTGACTCTTTGTGGCGGAACGACAGGTCAGGTAGAGTCCACCAAGGAGAGAGGTGGCCTGGTACTTGGTCGGTGTCCTCGGTTACTTCATAATAACACGATTAACGAGTTTGGGTATTTGATCTGAGTTGGCCGCTGGCCTATACGCACTAACCACCACGCAGGATAATGGTTTATGGGACCCTCGGCGTCATACGATTTCTCCCGAAAGCTCTACAGACGTCACAGTTGATCGGCACGCGCCCGGGTGGTCCGCGTAAGCACCTGCTTTGTATAAAGTGGTAGCCAGGACTGGTCCCGGCCATCCATGCAACGTGCAGGAGCGCTTAGGGCGATTGGCCCATGACCCCTTCATGCTTAGAATTTAGACCGACGACCAGGAGTAGTCCGGAGGTCCCAGGCAGGAGGCCTCGCCTTGCGATCTAGCGTCGTTATTTTGCTCAGCCTTCTTAAGGCAAACTTGTTTAACTATGTCTGTACTCAGATAATATTTGCTTGATGACTTATGTATTGGGGTCCTCGTGGCCCCTTGGTTGTAATATAAAGTGTTATGTTTATCCTTTGTGTCATAGAGTTGTGTTGTGATATCTTCCCGTGAGTCTCTGATCTTGATCGTGCATGTTTGCGTGTATGATTAGTGCACGGTCGAGTCGGGGGCGTCACAAGTTGGTATCAGAGCCGACTGCTTGTAGGAACCCCTTCCACACTCCTTGGTCGAAGTTGAGTCTAGACTTGATAGAAAAAATATTTTACTAACTGTGTTGTGTAGCTTACGGACCCACATCACCTATGGATGGGATTAGGATCTTTTATTCCGCTCCTTTACTCTGGGATTCTGATCACTCTTCTCTTCGGGTTGAAATTTTACTAACTCTAACTCTAGGATCACGCAATGATTTCATTCCGGAGCCCCGATTACTTCAGTTACCCCTTCGTTATGCTATACCTTCAGTTTCTGAAGTTTGACTCCTTTGAAACATCTTTGCTTTCAGATGGATCCTTCGAGACAAGTCGTGCGCCACACGAAGGCTGTTGGGGCCTCTGGCTCACCTGCTATGCTACTTGAGATGATGACCTACCTGGGTTATCACTGGCATCCTGAGTACACCGTGTACGAGCAGTACCAGGACTTTAACTAGGAGCAGTACCGTGCCATCGTCCGTATCTATTCTTGTGGTGATGACTCCCCTTCTGTGATGCACACCGCTCATGGTGTTGGAGTGACCATTGATATGGCAGTCCACGATGCTGCTTACGCATGTCTGACACGTCTTCGTGGAGAGTATCGGGACTTGGATAACTCCCCTTTCAGACACATTGCTATTTCATCTAGTGAGGGTGAACAGGGATACTACACGGCTGCCTACACCACTCTCACCCGCGAGTCTTTCTACCACCAGACCTTGGTCCAGCGTGCTGATGGTCTGGATCGAGCTAACTGAGCTCTTCGCCATGAGTTGTACGCCACGCGTGTGAGCCTTTACGATGCTCTGACGCAGTTGCTCCCCTTGGTCATATCTGGATAGTTGCACCATTCTGTGCTCTACCCTGCTCAGACCGTGATGCCCCCTGGTGTCGGTTGGCCTGATCTTGGGGCTACACTCCCGCTCGTGGTCCTCTTTTGCCACCTGAGCGTCAGCTTCCACACCAGAGTATCCACGGACCGCAGGATCCTTCCATGGAGGATTTCCCGATGCGTCACCAGCAGATGTCAGGATACACTCACTTCCGTAGTTTCCTCTGGGACTGATGTAGCCTTACTTATTAGTATCAGTTACATTCGTCGCGTGCCTGTGTGCCGCCTGCGATGTCACTAATCCCTGTACTAAACTCTATGTATGACCCCTTTTGTAAGATATGACTACTACTAATTATTCCATCGCATTCCCCGTACCTTTCTGTCTTACCTGCCTGCCTTTACAATTGTTAACCGATCCATGTTGTTCTATTCAGAATGGCCGGGAGAGGTAACCATGGTCGTGGTCGTGGACGTGGTGATGACAACCCACCCCCTCCACCATATGTTGCCGCCATGATGGCACAGTTTGAGCTGAACCATCAGTTTATTGAAGGAATCATGAACCAGTTCCCCAACCCCAACAACCAGCACCAGCATGGACAAGTCACACTTCAGGACTTTACACGTCTCAACCCAGCTATCTACCGCACCTCAACGAACCCACTTGATGCTGATGACTGCCTTCGTGACATCACCTTCGAGTTGGAGTCTGCCAATGTTGCCCCTGCCAACTACGTCACCTTTGCGGTGTACCATGTGAAGGGTCCAGCTGCACAATGGTGGGACAGCCACACGCATATGCTACCTGTCGGTACTGTCATCACTTGGGAGAAATTCCAGACTGCCTTCCGGGCACGTCACATTCCCCAGGGAATAATGGACAGGAAGAAGAAGGAGTTCCGCAACCTCGTTCAGGGCAGGATGACTGTTGATGCATATCAGCGGGAATTTCTCAACTTGTCTCGCTACGCAGAAGACGATGTCCCCACTGATGCACGCAAACAGGAGAAGTTTCGTGATGGACTGAACCCTGACTTGAAGCTCGCACTCTGTCTCCATGAGTTCACTGACTTTGCCAGTCTTGTCAACAAGGCCATTCAGGCTAAGAGTTGACTGGGTCAACTGGGCCCTCTGGCCCCACCTGTCAGCCACTCATGCACACATTTGGGTACACTTTTTGTGTACCCATAGCATTTAATATTTAATATAATTTCAAATTAAATTAAATCCAAAAATTCAAAAAATCATTTAAACTTCGGAAAATCATATAAATTAAACCATAACTCGGATTAAAATAATTTATATATGAAAGTTGCTCAGAAAAATATAACGAATTTGATTATGCTATCCACATACCCGCCACACCCCTCTAACATAGCGAACATGGACATTTTGCCCCTGGATCAATATATCGAAAAACACCTGGAGCTGGGAAAACATCTGGATGTTTTCCCTCTTCTTATAAAATGCCTAGGGATGCATTAGTGCATATCATCATCACATACTGCCATGTCATGCATTGTGCTGCATTTGTTTGCTTTGTATTTATTGTTTCTTCCCTCTCTTCTTCTCCGGTAGACCCCGAGACTGCCGCTGCCCCCGAGTACGACTACGACGTCGATGACCCTTCCTTCTCGACAGAGCTTCCAGGCAAGCAAAACCCCCTTGATCATTCCAATATCGCCTATTCTTTCCCTCTACTTCTTGCATTAGAGTAGTGTTAATGTTACTGCCTTAATAGTAGATCCTATACTGCTGCATAGCCTGTTCTTGCTACTACTGTTGATACCATATCTGTTATCCTATATGCTTAGTATAGGTATGCTAGTATTCCATCAGTGGCCCAACATCCTTGTCCGTGTGCCATGCTATACTATCGGGCCGTGATCTCTTCGGGTGACGATCACGGATATATTATATACACTATACATGTTACCTAATATGACTAAAGTCGGGTCGGCTCGGAGAGCACCCGCGAGTGATTCACGGACTGGGGGCTGAAAGGACAATTTACCCGACGGCCCCCTGAGTGACTCTTTGTGGTGGAACGACTGGTCTGGTAGAGTCCACCTAGGAGAGTGGTGGCCTGGTCCCTAGTCGGTGTCCGCGGTTACTTCATAATAACATGATTAACGAGTTTGGGTATTTGATCTGAGTTGGCCGCTGGCCTATATGCACTAACCGCCACGCGGGATAATGGTTTATGGGACCCTCGGCGTCGTACGATTTCTCCCAAAAGCTCTACAGACGTCACAGTTGAGTGGCATGCTCCCGGGTGGTCCGCGTAAGCACCTGCTTTGTATAAAGAGGTAGCCAGGACTGGTCTCGGCCGTCCACGCAATGTGCAGGAGCGCTTAGGGTGATTAGCCCATGACCCCTTCGCGCTTAGGATTTATACCGACGACCAGGAGTAGTCCGGAGGTCCCAGGCAGGAGGCGTCGCCTTTCGATCTAGCGTAGTTGTTTTGCTCAGCCTTCTTAAGGAAAACTTGTTTAACTATGTCTGTACTCATATAATATTTGCTTGATGACTTATGTATTGGGGTCCTCGTGGCCCCTGGCTTATAATATAAAGTGTTATGTTTATCCTTTGTGTCATAGAGTTGTATTGTGATATCTTCCCATGAGTCTCTGATCTTGATCGCGCATGTTTGTGTGTATGATTAGTGCACGGTCAAGTCGGGGGCATCACATTAGGTGTCACTTGGGAGCCTCCAAGCTTGTGGAGTTGAACGAAGGAGTTTGTAAGGGCAAGGAGATCACCTACTTCGTGAAGATCTACCCCGAGTGAGCCTAGTCCTTCCTGGGCGTAAGCCATGATGGCATAGACAAGGTTGCTTCTTCGTGGGCCCTTTGTGGGTGGAGCCCTCCATGGACCCGTGCAGCCGTTACCCTTCTTGTATTACTCCCTTGCTGGTTAACGTTTGCGTGCTTGCACGATCAACATGGATATCACTTTTGGGGTTTGGTTCAATGTAAGCCTTAGAGTTGGTAGCAATGATCTTTTGGTAGTCAACCTTTTTACTCGAGGACAAGAAAGGTTTAAGTGTGGGGAGGTTGATGTCTCTATATTTTACGCATTTTTAGAGCTCATTTGTTGCATGTTCTCTTCATATATCATGTCCCATTGAACCAAATAATTGTCCATTATGCATGATTACCGGTATTTACACTTTTCCTTGTGAGCATTGCACATTTAGTATTTTATTTGGTTTTTATTAGTTTTCTTTCATTTCTAGTGTCTATAAGTGTTTTGGAGTAACATAGGACCAAGCACGATGAATCGATCAAAGATCGGAGGTCGGAAAAAATCATTTTTCCAAAGTTTGCAAAATCAATATTGAACACCAGAAATGGAACGGCGTTGTTCTCGCGAATCCAATGAGCCCAAGAACGTCAAAATCGGAGTCCGTATGAAGAAGTGGCGGCCAAAACACTGGAGGAGGACAGAAGAGAAGACGACGTACCATACGACCATCCATGGTCGTATGGATGGTCATATGACATCCACACAGCTCTCAAAGTTTCCTCCTCTGACGGGATTCTTGTGACATCCCTAAACCCTGATTACTTTATTAACCTAAGTAATATGCCTTGTCACCATGATTATCACAATTAAATTGCAATTAAAAATTAATCCAACTCTCAAAATTCAAATTCAAAGTACAAAGACAAAAATGTTTCTTCAATTTGTAAATAAAAATTGTTCACATCACTCCATTAAATCCTCAAACACTTGTCCAAGTGAAATTAAGCCCATTTGGATTATTAAATTGATCGTAGCAACAAACAGGTGGACCAACAACATTTAACTGAGACCATTTAAACTCAAAAATAAATTTATATAATTCCAACTATTCTGAAAATTATTATGTGGCTTTGTAATGTTACTATTAAATTATACAAAAAGTTTCATCCAAAGAAAAATTCAATAGATGCCTAAACTAACCACAAACAGTAGCTATTCAAATTTCGGAAAAGAATAAAAGAAAAAGCTCCTGTGCACTTTGGCCCACTGTAGCCACAGCCGGCTCAGCTCACCTCTCCATCGTCTTCCTCCATGTGTCAGCACCAGGCGCCATCGCCGACGCCATAGCCACGCGATGGGCGACACATGGGCTACAGGAGCTCGCCAGGAGGTGGATAAGAGCGTCCCTGACCCCGTGGACGAACCCTAGTCCTCCCATTCCTCCCCCTCGCCTTGCCCCCTTCAATTCAACCGTCACCCGCGAGCCACCGTCGCCACGCCGCCGTCCTCTGCGAGGCCAGGAACTTCCCTGATCTACCACTTGATGTCCAAGAGCTGCGCCTTGACATCCTCGACCTCCACGCCAAAGCACATGAGCAGAGGCCTCCCCAAGCCATCGACATCGACTCTTCTTCAACCTCGGGCACCCACGGTCGCCATCGTCGATCCGCCGGCTCCCGACCGACCCCGAGCTCGCCGTCTGCTCCGTTTGAACTACCGTGAGCCCTTCCACTTTTTCCCTCATGTCCCGTGCTCGCGCTCGCCCGCTAGCCCGATTCCCACCATGACCGGAGCTTCAATCCGCCGGCCATGTCGCCTCCGCGGCTACAGCCGTTGAAATGTACGTCTGAGCGTGTCATCGTGTTCGTTGGGTCACCAAGAGCTCATAGTACTTTTTCGTTCGTCAAACCATGCACCATCGCACCGTCGCCGTCTTGCCTGAGCTCCGACCGCTGCCTCGCTCATCGCCGACGCCGCTACTGACCACCCCGCGCCCTCCCAACGCCTCTAGTGGACGCGCCGCTCGTCCAGCAGCTTGTAGCCGCAAGTGGCGCTACAAATGGATGCCTGTAGCCGAAACCCGACGCCCTCCACCATCGGTTTGGTCACCGGCGGCCAAGCACCGGCGACTGCTTTTGTGGCACGGGTTAAGTTAGCGCTAATCGCACCCCCACTGCCACTGACCCATGGGCCCAAGGCCATCAGATTAGTTTAAAACTAGACTAATTTAAATACTCTAAGTACTCACTGACTGGTGGACCCCATCTAATTAACTAAACCCATAAAACTTTGTTAAAATATGTACCTATGACATATGGGTCCCACTGGTCCCATTGACGAGTCAAATTGCTGACTGGGATGACCCAGTCAATGACATGTGGGTCCCCTGGGCCCAGCTGACCATTTGCCTGGTCAACTGTTGACCTGCTGACTCAGCAGGCTGGCCCCACCTGTCAGCCACTTAAGCACATCTCTGGGTACACTCCTGTGTACCCATAGCATTTAGATATTAAATAATTTTCGAAATAAAATAATTTAGAAAATCCAAAAAATCATTTAAACTTTGAAAAATCATATAAAATAAATCGTAACTCGGATGTAAATAATTTATAAATGAAAGTTGATCAGAAAAATGTAATGAATCCAAATATGCCATCCACATACGTGCCACACGTCTCTAACATATCAAACCTTGAACATTTACACCTGGATCGATACAGACGAATATTTTCCCACTTCATCTAAAATACTTAGTAATGCATTAGAGCACCCCTAGCATAACATTTTGCCATGCCATGCATTGTGTTGCATTTGTATGCCTTATATTTATTTGTTTCTTCCCCCTCTTTCTTCTCCGGTAGACCCCAAGACCGCTGACGCCATTGAGTACGACTACGCTCCTGACGATCAGCTCCTCTCAGCAGAGCTTCCAGGCAAGCAAACACCCTTGATCATTCTGATACCGCCCATTCCTTCTCTCTTATTCTTGCATTAGATTTTGCTACTATTGTTATTCCGGTAGCTCCTATTCTGATGCATAACCTGCTTTTGTAACCTGCTGTTGATACTTTACCTTTTATCCTATATGCGTAGTATAGGTAGGCTAGTATCCCATCAGTTGGCCCTACATCCTTTTCCGTGTTACCATGCTATTATCAAGGTTATCCGAACAAAGTTGGGTGATGTATCGAAACCTGAACACACCTTTAGACCCATGCAGTTGTACGACTCTGCAGAGCCGCACCAAGTGTGATCTTACCAAGGGTGGTTCCTCGTATTTCACTCTCGATGATGACTCTGCAGTGCAGCACATCAAGTGTGATCTTACTGAGGGTGATTCCTCATATTTCAATCTCGATGATGACTCTGTTGTGCAGTATATCAAGCGTGAACTCGTCGAGGGTGATTCCTCAGTTTTCACCTTGATGGTATGGACCTGAGTCACGACAACCCCCAATGTTAAAGACGGGTCGGCTCCGAAAGCACCCGCGAGTGATATTATGGCGGAACGACAGGGCAGGTGGAGACCACCTAGGATAGAGGTGGGCCCGGTCCCTGGTCGTGGTCCGCGAGTTACCAAGCCGGAGCGACAGGAGTCCTGGTCGTGTCTGCGAGCTCCTAATGATACACTAACGGATTTGGGTATTTAATCTGAGTTGGCCATTGGCCTATACACACTAACCACCATGCGGTATAATGGTTATGGGGCCCTCGGCGTCGTACATTCTCTCGAAAGCTCTGTCATATGTCACAGTTGAGCGGCATGCGCCCGGGTGAGCTGGTTACGCCTGCCTGTGTATACAGAGGCGCGCTTGGTCCCGGCCGTCCACGCAACGTGCAGGAGTGCTTAGCGCGATTGGCCCATGACCCCTTCGCACTTAGGATGTAGACCGGCGTGTGGACCTCTCTGCGGAGCCTAGGTAGGACTACGGTGTGTCGGTTATCCGAGGTCGGGCATTACCCATAAAAGTGTGTCTGGCCAGAGGTAATCGAGCGTGCTGGAAAACGTGGTGCACCCCTGCAGGGAAGACAATCTATTCGAATAGCCGTGTCCACGGTAACAGGACGCTCGGAGTTGTATCTTGATCTACTACAACTAGAACCAGATACTATAATAATACTTAACTGTTTTAACTACTCCGGTATTGCTTTCTCGCTGGGTAGTCGAGGAAGGATCTCTGGGTATTGCTGATACATAAATGTTATTATATGTTTTGATATACTATATATACGCTACTCTCTTCTGATGCTGCAAGATCCTAGTCTTTGTTAGGATAGGTTTACCCCCTCTTCTCTGGCATTTCTGCAGTATAGTCCAAAGATATAGCCCCATTCCTTTTGACACCGATGCATACTTAGCATAGATCTGATGTAAGTCTTGCGAGTACTATGGATGAGTACTCACGGTCGCTTTGCTACCTTTTTCTCTACTCGGTTGCTGCATTCAGATGATGGAGCCTAGGAGCCGGAGATCCCCGACGGTGCCTACTAGGTGGAGACCGATGACCAGGAGTAGTTCAGAGGTCCCAGGCAGGAGGCCTGCGCCTTTTCGATTAGTTGTCATTGTTTTGCTCAGCCTTCTTAAGGCAAACTTGTTTAACCTCGTCTGTACCCAGACTTATGTTGTTTGCTGACTAATGTATTCTGGGTCCTCATGACCCTGGGTTGTAATATAAAGTTTTATGTTTAATTTGTGTCATAGAGTTGTGCTATGATATCCTTTCATGAGTCTCTGATCTTGATCGTGCATGCTGCACGTATGATTAGTGCACGATTGAGTTTGGGGGCGTCACAAGCAGGTATCAGAGCCGACTGCCTATAGGAACCCCCTCCAACTCCTTGCTCAAAGTTGAGTCTAGTCCTTGAAAAACTATTTTTGAACTACTAACTGTGTTGTGTGGCTTACGGGCCCACATCACCTATGGATGGGATTAGGATCTTTTATTCCGTTCCTTTACTCTGGGATTATGATCTCTCTTCTCTTTGGGTTAAAGATTTTACTAACTCTAACTCTAGGTTCTTGTAATGACTTCATTCCAGAGAGCCACTCATTTCAGATCATCCATGGATATTTCAAGACATTCCGAAGCACTCTTCGATGCTTTCCCGAGACCCTTGAGCCCACCGCCTTTGCAATTCCCTACCACCGATAAATCGCAATGGATAACTACATACACTTGCCGTTCAAACATTCTTTCCCAGTTGCTCTTGTTATTACAAGATACCCCAAAATACTCTACGATATTCCGAGAATCCTTTGTGCCTACTACCTTGCAGCTCCTTTCTGCATGAATACACCTACGAATAATTCTTCAAACTTACCGGGGATTAGTTCATCCCTAGTTGTTCATGTGTTTTCCAAAATACTTCATAATGCTATCCGATCTTTCGAAAATCATCAGCAACCTATTGCTCTTGAAATTCTTGCCTGCCTGCTTTATGGTGACTCCCATATGTCTAGTAACCTTTATTGACATCCTTTGTCATTTTCATTTTGAGCCTTTGATTCAATACGTATGCGAATGCACGTAATCATCTGTTGTTCCCTGGAAATTATCCTTCTGGCTCAGACGTCATTCCGGATAAGAGCTCGTTCTTGGCCAATCCAGTTTTCATTGACAGTGCCTCTAAGTCTATTCAACTTACTCATATTTGATCAGAGCATCTGCTTCTGATCCCCCAATTTGGGAATCGTAATCCCTTTGTATTTTATACACGAATTATTCAGATGTTTCTATAATCCGATGCCTTTGCATTCTTTCTTCTTCTGGTTGAGTACCGTTACTCACATCAGATCCTTTGTGGACTGCCAGATCCTTTGTTAGATTATTATCCGACAGTGTCCTTCTTATTCAAAACCTTGTGAGTTCATCCCCTAATACAAAATGCCTCGGCGAATTGCATCATCTACTCCGTGTCGTCAGCCCTCTGCTTTCGAGCTTGTATCCATTGCTTCTATAAGTGTGTTGTATAGGTTCTTAAAATATCCCGATGGGTTGTATCTAAGCTTTTGTCATATGTGTGACCCGAAGGTTTTTCACGGGTCATACTCTTCTGGTGATCCACCAGATAAATTTTCAACACTACAACCTCTTCGAAAACGAGAAGTGAATGAAAGGTTTTGTGTTAAAGAAGTGGGAGTTTACCTTGAACTCTGTATTCATGCCCATGGACACGATGTAGACCGTCATGGAAGCTTGTTGTAAAATATTTAATCATTTGTATAATTGTTCCGGTATCATTAAATTTGATCCCTTGCAGTTATGGTTCCGACCATGCTGTCCTTATTCGATATATTTGAAAGGAATCCATTCCAGTGCCTCGTCTATTTTTTCAACAAGGTTAAAGTATTTGCATTTCGCAGATCGATGACCCAGTCCAGCTTCATTTTGATCTATCTTGTTAACTTCCATTCCTCATATCGGGAATTTCGTGCCATTGCACTACATCTTATAAATTCATGATGAGTAATACCATCCTTGCCTTGATAATTTGTGTTGTCATCGACAACATCCTTGCCTTCCTTCCAACACAGACTTGGTCATGTTTTGGTTATACCTTAAGTTCCTTGCTATTCCTGAAATTGCTCCTTGTGTATTTCTTATGATCTTCAGACCCATCCCTTACTTGAAACACCATATCATTGCTACCCCGAACCATGACGGTGGTACTCTGAACATCAACAAAAACCTTGGAAGCGCAATGCTAAATGTTTCTTGATTGATTATCCAAACCCCGTTATATGGGTAAGCCGCATGATTTTCCTTTCCCCTTTATCAAAAGGGTTATGAACTCGCTGTCTTGTCATGTATATCCTGCTTTGCTTGTTCTTGGAAAGGATATATAGCTAACACTTGTGAATGATCACATTTTCCTTTCCATTGGTTTGTTTAATTTGATAAACACATTTTCCTTTCCATTGGTCTGTTTAACCTTTCAAATAATTTATATGATGTAAGCAGTAATAAATTCCTGCTTATGTAAGCACCTCGCTGTACAACTCTGTCAGTAAGACCCTGTTACTATTGTTGTTGACATTCCGGTAACTGCGGTGGACGAGAACTTTGCCTATTGGTCCGCCTTGTTTCAACGAGTAGGAAACTGGTTCTCTTCGTCCCCCACCCTTGGTACCGACATTGTTGCCGACATAGCTGACAAGCTATCCTCTGACATGCCTTGCTATCATGACCGTGCAAGATGTCACCGCCCTTCCTACTCTTAATCCATACTAACCACAGTTCCACAGGATCAAAACCTGACTCTCCTGTACATCCCTATTTCCAAAGTTATTCCCCGCGCTTGGCCTCGTATGTAATTCACGAGACACCTTCGTAGAGATGATCTATTCTAGTATCAGGCGCAATACTTATTCTCATTGCTCTGAACCCCATTCACACTCTGGGTTGTGCATTAAATGATTGCCTGCCCGCTTGAAACTTCTCATGCCTTCTTTTATTTCTCTCGATGTATTTCCTGATGTTCCAACTTGAGAGATACTTATGTGTTTCATATGTGATAACCTCAAATAATTACCCCTTGTAGAATTCCATCGTTGCAGAGTTATCCCTTATCCTTTTTGTAAGTACGATGAAGATCCTGAAGTAAGAATGACAACTTCGTCATGATGCACTGATGCAGTGAAAATGAAGACATCAATGCCATGGATCAACTTCTTCGAGAAGGGCAACAAGAACAAGAAGACTAATTAGAAATTCGTAACCAGACCTTGTTCCCCTTACTCAACCTCTTAAATCTCGGGACGAGATTTCTTTGAGTGGAGGAGAGTTGTGACATCCCCAAACCCTGATTACTTTATTAACCTAAGTAATATGCCTTGTCACCATGATTATCACAATTAAATTGCACTTAAAAATTAATCCAACTCTCAAAATTCAAAATTCAAAGTACAAAGACAAAAAAGTTTCTTCAATTTGTAAATCAAAAATGTTCACATCACTCCATTAAATCCTCAAACATTTGTCCAAGTGAAATTAAACCCATTTGGATTATTAAATTGACCCTAGCAACAAATAGGTGGACCAACAACATTTAACTGAGACCATTTAAAATCAAAAATAAATTTATATAATTCCAACAATTCTGGAAATTATTATGCGGCTTTGTAATGTTACTATTAAATTATACAAAAAGTTTCATCCCAAGAAAAATTCAATAGATGCCTAAACTAACCACAAACAGTAGCTATTCAAATTCTAGAAAAGAATAAAAGAAAAAGTTCCTGTGCACTTTGGCCCACTGTAGCCACAGTCGGCCCAGCCCACCTCTCCATCATCTTCCTCCCCGTGTCAGCACCAGGCGCCATCGCCGACGCCATAGCCGCGCGATGGGCGACACTGGGGCTACAGGAGCTTGCCAGGAGGTGGATAAGAGCGTCCTCGACCCCGTGGAGGAACTCTAGTCCTCCCATTCCTCCCCCTTGCCTTGCCCCCTTCGATTCAGCCATCACCCACGAGCCACCGTCGCCACGCCGCCGTCGTTTGCGAGGCCAGGAGCTTCCCCAAGCCACCGCTTGCTGTCCAGGAGCTGCGCCTCGATGTCCTCGACCTCCATGCCAATGCACGCGAGCAGAGGCCTCCCCAAGCCATCGCCATCGACTCTTCTTCAACCTCGGGCACCTGCGGTCGCCATCGTCGATTCGCCAGCTCCCGACCGTCCCCGACCTCGCCGTCTGCTCCGTTCGAACCACCGTGAGCCCTTCTCCTTTTTCCTTCATGTCTCGTGCTTGCGCTCGTCCGCTATCCCGATTCCCACCATGACCGGAGCTTCGCTCCACCGGCCATGTCGCCTCCGCGGCTACAGCCATTGAAACGTACGTCCGAGCACGTCACCGTGTTCGTTAGGTCACCAGGAGCGCGTAGTACTTTTTCATTCGTCGAACCGTGCACTGTAGCGCCGTCGCCATCTTGCTCGAGCTCTGGCTGCCGCCTCGCTCATCACCGACGCCTCTACTGACCGCCCCGTGCCCTCTCGATGCCTCCAGTGGACGCGCCGCTCGTCCAGCAGCTCGTGGCCGCAAGCGGCGCTACAAATGGATGCCTGCAGCCGAAACACGACGCCGTCCGCCGTCGGTTTGGTCACTGGCGGCCAAGCATCGGTGACTGCTGACGTGGAGTGGGTTAAGTTAGCGCTAATCGCCCCCCCACTGCCACTGACCTGTGGGCCCAAGTCCATCAGATTTGTTTAAAACTAGACTAATTTAAATACTCTAATTACTCACTGACTGGTGGACCCCATCTAATTAACTAAACCAATAAAAGTTTGTTAAAATATGTACCTATGACATATGGGTCCCACTGGTCCCATTGACCAGTCAAATTGCTGACAGGGATGACCCTGTCAATGACATGTGGGTCCCCTGGGCCCAGCTGACCAGTTGACTGGTCAACTGTTGACCTGCTGACTCAGCAGGCTAGCCCCACCTGTCAGCCACTTAAGTACATCTCTGGGTACACTTCTGTGTACCCATAGCATTTAGATATTAAATAATTTTTGAAATAAAATAATTCAGAAAATCCAGAAAATCATTTAAACTTTGAAAAAAATCATATAAAATAAACCGTAACTCGGATGAAAATAATTTATATATGAAAGTTGATCAGAAAAATGTAACGAATCCGAATATGCCATCCACATACCTGCCACACATCTCTAACATATCAAACCTTGAACATTTACACCTGGATCAAGACAGACAATAATACCTGGAGCTGGGAAAATATTCGGGATATTTTCCCACTTCATCTAAAATACTTAGTAATGCATTATAGCACCCCTAGCATAACAGTTTGCCATGCCATGCATTGTGTTGCATTTGTATGCCTTATATTTATTTGTTTCTTCCCCCTTTTTCTTCTCCGATAGACCCCGAGACCGCAGACGCCACCGAGTACAACTACGCTCCTGACGATCAGCCCCTCTCAGCAGAGCTTCCAGGAAAGCAAACCTCCTTGATCATTCCGATATCGCCCATTCCTTCTCTCTTATACTTGCATTAGATTTTGCTACTGTTGTTATTCCGGTAGCTCCTATTCTGATGCATAGCCTGCTTTTGTAACCTGCTGTTGATACTTTACCTGTTATCCTATATGATTAGTATAGGTAGGCTAGTATCCCATCAGTTGGCCCTACACCCTTGCCCGTGTTGCCATGCTATTATCAGGGTTATCCGAACAAAGTTGGGCGATGTATCGAAACATGAACACACCTTTAGACCCATGCAGTTGTACGATGCAACTTGTAGTCTCTGTTGGTATTTCCCCGAAGAGGAGAGGATGATGCAGTACAGTAGAGATAAGTATTTCCCTCAGTTAAGAACCAAGGTTATCAATCCAGTAGGAGAACCAAGCAAAATTCTGTTAAAGCGCACCCGCACACACAAGAGCAAACACTTGCACCCAACGCAAATAAGAGGGTTGTCCATCCTCTTAGCGGTTATTTGCAAGGATTAAATCTTATCGAGGTAAATAGATAAACTAAACTACTAATTAAAATAAAAGTAAATAAATTGCAGCAAGGTTTTTTTAGGTTTTTTTATATGATGAAGATAGACCCGGGGACCATAGTTTTCACTAGGGGCTTCTCTCTTGAGCACATAAGCATACGGTGGGTAAACAAATTACTGTTGGGAAATTGATAGAAAAGCAAATAATTATGACGGATTCATGTCAATGATCATGTATATAGGCATCACGTCCGAGACAAGTAGACCGACTCCTGCCTGCATCTACTACTATTACTCCACCCATCGACCGCTATCCAGCATGCATCTAGGGTATTAAGTATGAAACAGAGTAACGCCTTAAGCAAGATGACATGTTGTAGAGAAGAAAATTCAAGCAATATGAATAAACCCCATCTTTTTATCTTTAATGGCAACAATACAAATACGTGTCATGTCCCTTTCTATCACTGGGATTGAGCACCGCAAGATTGAACCCATCACAAAGCACCTCTCCCATTGCAAGATAAATCAATCTAGTAGGCCAAATTAAACCGATAGATCGGAGAGAAATACAAAGCTATAACAATCATGCATAAAAGAGTTTAGATAAGACTCAAATATTTCTCATGAATAATCTGATCATAAACTCACAATTCATCGGATGCCAACAAACACACCGCAAAAGAAGATTACATCGGATAGAACTCCAAGAACATCGAGGAGAACATTGTATTAAAGATCAAAGAGAGAGAAGAAGCCATCTAGCTACTAGCTATGGACCCGTAGGTCTGTTGTAAACTACTCACACATCATCGGAAGGGCAGCAAGGTTGATGTAGAAGCCCTCCGTGATCGATTCCCCCTCCGGCAGAGTACCGGAAAAGGCCTCCAGATGGGATCGTGGAAGAACAGAGACTTGTGGCGGCGGAAAGGTTTTCTCTTCTGGCTCTCTGGGGGTTTCCCAATATTTGTGAATTTATAGAAGTGGAATTAGGTCAAAAGGAGTCACGTGGGCCCCACAAGGTACTACGGTGCGCCCCCCCTGGGGCGCGCCCTAGTGCCTTGTGAAGCCCCTGTGGGGCTTCTGGCCTCCTCCTGAAGCTTCCCAGGTTTCTTTTGTCCAGAAAAAAATCTCCAAAAAGTTTCGTGGCATTTGGACTTCATTTGGTACTGTTTCTCTGAAAAGCCAAAAACAAGCAGAAAACAGCAACTGGCACAAGGCACTGGGTTAATAGGTTAGTCCCAAAAAATGATATATAATTGCATACAATTTCATATAAAAACATCCAAGATTGATACTATAATAGCATGGAACAATAAAAAATTATACATACGTTGGAGACGTATCAAGCATCCCCAAGCTTAATTCCTGCTCGTCCTCGAGTAGGTAAATGATAAAAACAGAATTTTTGATGGGGAATGCTTCCTATCATGTTTCATCATGTAATCTCTCTCTTACGGTATGAATAATAAGATCCAAATGATTCAAAGCAATAGTCTATAATTTGATATAAAGACATCAATACGCAGGCATAGTAGCAAACAATCATGTCTTTCAAAATAAAAATGCTAAAGAATGTTATCCCTACAAAATCATATAATCCTTTCATGCTCCATCTTCTTCACACAAAGGATTTATCATGAACAACCCCGGTTTTAGCCAAGCAATTGGTTCATACTTTTTAACACGCTTCAGCTTTTTCAACTCCCACTCAATACATGAGCGCAAGCCATGGATATAGCACTATGGGTGGAATAGAGTATGGTGATAGAGATAAATAGGAGAAGTCAAAAATGAAGAAAGTATCACATCAACGATGCTAATCAACGGGCTATGGAGATGCCCACCAATTGATGTCAATGCGAGGAGTAGGGATTGCCATGCAACGGATGCACTAAGAGCTATAAGTGTATGAAAGCTCAACATGAAAACTAAGTGGGTGTGCATCCAACTTGCTTGCTCATGAAGACCTCGGGCATTTGAGGAAGCCCATCATCAGAATATACAAGCCAAGTTCTATAATGAAAAATTCCCACTAGTATATGAAAGTGACAAAATAAGAGACTCTCTATATGAAAAACATTGTGCTACTCTGAAGCACAAGTGTGGAAAAAGATAGTAACATTGCCCCTTCTCTCTTTTTCTCTTATTTATTTATTTATTTTTCTTTTTCCTTTTTTCTTTTTTTCTTCCTTTTTTTTCTTTTTATTTTTTTCTTTTTTTTCATGCCTCTTTTTCGCCTCTTTTTTTTCTATTTTTTTTTCGTCCGGAGTCTCATCCCGACTTGTGGGGGAATCATAGTCACCATCATCCTTTCCTCACTGGGACAATGCTCTAATAATGATGATCATCACACCTCTATTTACTTACAACTCAAAATTACAACTCGATACTAGAACAAAAATATGACTCTATATGAATTCCTCTGGCAGTGTACCAGGATGTGCAATGATGCTAGTGTAACATGTATAAAAATGATGAACGGTGGCTGAGCCACAAATACTATGTCAGCTATATGATCATGCAAAGCAATATGACAATGATGATGTGTGTCATAAAAACGGAACGGTGGAAGTTGCATGGCAATATATCTCGGAATGGCTATGGAAATGCCATGATAGGTAGGTATGGTGGCTGTTTTGAGGAAGATATAAAGAGGCTTATGTGTGATAGAGCGTATCATATCACGGGGTTTGGATGCACCGGCAAAGTTTGCACCAACTCTCGATGTGAGAAAGGGCAATGCACGGTACCGAAGAGGCTAGCAAATTGCGGAAGGGTGAGAGTGCGTATAATCCATGGACTCACATTAGTCATAAAGAACTCACATACTTATTGTGAAAAATTATTAGCCCTCGAAGCAAAGTACTACTACGCATGCCCCTAGGGGGAGGTTGGTAGGAGTTAACCATCGCGCGCCCCCGACCGCCACACAAAGGAAGTCAATCAATAATAATTCATGCTCCAACTTCTTAGCATAATGACAGACCATACATGCATGCTTCGAGAATCACAAACCTTAACACAATTATTCTTACTAAACCACAATTATCTACTAATACCTCCCATATATTACCATCTTAATATCGCAAAACTATTGCAAGGAATCAAATTTATCATATTCAGTGATCTACATGAAAGTTTTTATAATATCCCTCTTGAATACCTATCATATCAGGAAAATTCATAACCCGTGCATATTACCATTGCTATCATGAGACTCTCAAAAATATATAAGTGAAGCATGAGAGTGCAACTATTAATTTAAAATATCATCACCGCCGTGCTCTGAAAGATATAAGTGAAGCACTAGAGCAACTGCCTAGCTCAAAAGATATAAGTGAAGCACATAGAGTATTCTAACAAATTACGAATAATGTGTGTCCCTCTCAAAAAGGTGTGTTCAGCAAAGATGATTGTGACAAACTAAAAAGCAAACAAAAGCAAACAAACTATTTCACAAGACGCTCCAAGTAAAACACATATCATGTGATGAATAAAAATATAGCTCCAAGTGAGTTACCGATAGATTGTAGACGAAAGAGGGGATGCCTTCCGGGGCATCCCCAAGCTTAGACGCTTGAGTCTTCCTTGAATATTACCTTGGGGTGCCTTGGGCATCCCCAAGCTTAGGCTCTTGTCACTCCTTATTCCTTTGTCCATCGTAATCTCACCCAAAACTTGAAAACTTCAGCACACAAAACTCAACAGAAACCTCGTGAGATCCGTTAGTATAACAAACAAATCTTAAACTTTAGGTACTGTTGTAAATTGATTCATATTTAATATTGGAATAATGCTACTGTACTCGAACTTCTCCATGACTCATACCCCCCGATACGATCCATAGATTCATCAAAATAAGCAAACTATGCAACAAAAACAGAATCTGTCTAAAACAGAACAGTCTGTAAAGATCTATTTAAAAGCCATACTTCTGTAACTCCAAAAATTCTGAAAAATTAGGACAACCTGGGAAATTCATATAAAAATACTGTTTAAAAATTTCAGATTTTTTTGACACTCCAGTACAAAAATAAATTCCAGCACTGGACGCAAAACTTTCTGTTTTCCAAACGCCATCAATTATACTATCTTCCAAATCATCCCAAAGGCATTACTTGGCACAAATACTAATTAAAACATAAAAACTCAATCATAACAGAAGCTATAATCATGCAAACATTCAAAAACAGTAGGTAAAAGCAAAATTGTATTTTATTCATTGGGTTGCCTCGCAACAAGCGCTATTGTTTTATGCCCTTAGCTAGGCATAATGCATAGCTTCAAGTGTTGTCATCTTTATTCTTCTTATCCAAAGACGTACTTTCATCAAAGGGTTTTTCAAAGGTAATATGAAACACATCATCCATAGAAATTTTAGCATTAGCAAGTTGTCCATCTGTAAATCCCTCTTGATTACCGGCTACAATCCAAGATTATTGTCTATTAACACTGTTGAAAACTTGTTGGATTATATTCAAAGGAGGAACTTCTTTTTTAATATTCTCATCAAAGATGTGGTCATTGCGTAACAAATACCTCAACAAGTAATCATTAGTATAAAGGATCTCATCTATTACCGGTTTTTCACGGTTCATACCATAAAAATCAAAGATCTCCCTAGCTTCTCGCACTATGTGACCAAATTCATTCATGAGGACAAGGGTTGCTATTTTCTTAGCTCTAGGATCTTTTATAACCGGTAACTCATAAAACAATCTTTGCAAAGTAGGATGGGTGCGAATAAATCTTCTTTCAAGTTTAAGAACAAGTGCGGAAATAGCTTCAACATAATTTTTGGTTTCTTTAAGTATAGGAGCATCATCATAAGCCAAGGTCCCAATGCAATTAAAGAATTCTTGGATGACACTTTTTCCTATAACATTCCCATGTCCCAACACAAAAGTTTTAGCATCAAGATTGGTAGAACTTCCAATTTTAGGAGTTCTACCATCATCAGTTTCTGCCATGCCAAAAATCACTCATGATAACAATCTTCAAGCAAGCGAACAAGAAAACACGCAAAAAGGCAAACGGAAAATATTTTTGTATTTTTGTAAAAACTTTTTAGAAGTGGGGGAGATGAAAACGAGAGGTAAATGCAAATAAAAGGTAAATAAAGTAAATGCAAGTGAATGATAATTTGTGCAAAGGTACTTGGTAATTTTGATGATGTTTCCCCGGCAACGGCGCCAAAAATTCTTCCTGCTACTTGTAGTCTGCGTTGGTATTTCCCCGAAGAGGAGAGGATGATGCAGTACAGTAGAGATAAGTATTTCCCTCAGTTAAGAACCAAGATTATCAATCCAGTAGGAGAACCAAGCAAAATTCTGTTAAAGCGCACCTGCACACACAAGAGCAAACACTTGCACCCAACGCAAATAAGAGGGTTGTCAATCCTCTTAGCGGTTATTTGCAAGGATTAAATCTTATCGAGGTAAATAGATAAACTGAACTACTAATTAAAATAAAAGTAAATAAATTGCAGCAAGGTATTTTTAGGTTTTTTTATATGATGAAGATAGACCCAGGGACCATAGTTTTCACTAGAGGCTTCTCTCTTGAGCACATAAGCATACGGTGGGTAAACAAATTACTGTTGGGCAATTGATAGAAAAGCAAATAATTATGACGGATTCATGGCAATGATCATGTATATAGGCATCACGTCCGAGACAAGTAGACCGACTCCTGCCTGCATCTACTACTATTACTCCACCCATCGACCGCTATCCAGCATGCATCTAGGGTATTAAGTATGAAACAGAGTAACGCCTTAAGCAAGATGACATGATGTAGAGAAGCAAATTCAAGCAATATGAATAAACCCCATATTTTTATCCTTAATGGAAACAATACAAATACGTGTCATGTCCCTTTCTGTCACTGGGATTGAGCACCGCAAGATTGAACCGATCACAAAGCACCTCTCCCATTGCAAGATAAATCAATCTAGTAGGCCAAACTAAACCGATAGATCGGAGAGAAATACAAAGCTATAACAATCATGCATAAAAGAGTTCAGAGAAGACTCAAATATTTCTCATGAATAATCTGATCATAAACTCACAATTCATCGGATCCAAACAAACACACCGCAAAAGAAGATTACATCGGATAGAAATCCAAGAACATCGAGGAGAACACTGTATTGAAGATCAAAGAGAGAGAAGAAGCCATCAAGCTACTAGCGATGGACCCGTAGGTCTGTGGTAAACTACTCACACATCATTGGAAGGGCAGCAAGGTTGATGTAGAAGCCCTCCGTGATCGATTCCCCCTCCGGCAGAGTACCGAAAAAGGCCTCCAGATGGGATCGTGGAAGAACAGAGGCTTGCGGCGGCGGAAAGGTTTTCTCTTCTGGCTCTCTGGGGGTTTCCCAATATTTGTGAATTTATGGAAGTGGAATTAGGTCAAAAGGAGTCATGTGGGCCCCACAAGGTACTACGGCGCGCCCCCCTGGGGCGCACCCTAGTGCCTTGTGAAGCCCCTGTGGGGCTTCTAGCCTCCTCCTGAAGCTTCACAGGTTTATTTTGTCCAGAAAAAAATCTCCAAAAAGTTTCATGGCATTTGGACTTCAATTGGTGCTGTTTCTCTGAAAAGCCAAAAACAAGCAGAAAACAGCAACTGGCACTAGGCAATGGGTTAATAGGTTAGTCCCAAAAAATGATATATAATTGCGTACAATTGCATATAAAAACATCCAAGATTGATACTATAATAGCATGGAACAATCAAAAATTATAGATACGTTGGAGACGTATCATACAACTCTGCAGAGCCGCACCAAGCGTGATCTAACCGAGGGTGGTTCCTCGTATTTCACTCTCGATGATGACTCTGAAGTGTAGCACATTGAGTGTGATCTTACTGAGGGTGATTCCTCATGTTTCACTCTCGATGATGACTCCGTCGTGCAGTATATCAAGCGTGAACTCATCGAGGGTGATTCCTCAGTTTTCACCTTGATGGTATGGACCTGAGTCACGACAACCCCCAATGTTAAAGACGGGTCGGCTCCGAGAGCACCCGCGAGTGATATTGTGGTGGAATGACAGGGCAGGAGGAGACCACCTAGGAGAGAGGTGGGCCTGGTCCCTGGTCGTGGTCCACGAGTTACCAAGCCAGAGCAACAGGAGTCCTGGTTGTGTCCGCGAGCTCCTAATAATACAGTAACGGATTTGGGTATTTAATCTGAGTTGGCCATTGGCATATACGCACTAATGACCACGCGGGATAATGGTTATGGGGCCCTCAGCGTCGTTCATTCTCCCGAAAGCTCTGTCAGATGTCACAGTTGAGCGGCACGCGCCCGGGTGAGCTGGTTACGCCTACCTGTGTATACTAAGGCGCGCTTGGTCCCGGCCATTCACGCAACATGCAGGAGTGCTTAGGGCGATTGGCCCATGACCCCTTCGCACTTAGGATGTAGACCGGCGTGTTGACCTCTCTGGGAGCCTAGGTAGGACTACGGCATGTCGGTTATCCGAGGCCGGGCATTACCCAGAAAAGTGTGTCCGGCCAGAGGTAATCTAGCGTGCTGGAAAACGTGGTGCACCCCTGCAGGGAAGACAATCTATTCGAATAGCCGTGCCCATGGTAACAGGATGCTCGGAGTTGTATCCTGATCTACTACAACTAGAACCGGATACTATATTAATACTTAACTGTTTTAACTACTCTGGGATCGCTTTCTCGCTGGGTAGTCGAGGAAGGATCTCTGGGTATTGCTGATACATACATATTACTATATGTTTTGATATACTATATATACGCTACTCTCTTCTGATGCTGCAAGATGCTAGTCTTCGTTAGGATAGGTTTACCCCCTCTTCTCTGGCATTTCTGCAGTATAGTCCAAAGATATATCCCCATTCCTTTTGACACCGATGCATACTTAGCATAGATCTGATGTAAGTCTTGCGAGTACTTTGGATGAGTACTCATGGTCGCTTTGCTACCTTTTTCTACTACCCGGTTGCTGCATTCAGATGATGGAGCCCAGGAGCCAGAGATCCCTGACGGTGCCTACTACGTGGAGACCGATGACCAGGAGTAGTTCGGAGGTCCCAGGCAGGAGGACTGCGCCTTTTCGATCAATTGTCGTTGTTTTGCTTAGCCTTCTTAAGGCAAACTTGTTTAACTTCGTCTGTACCCAGACTTATGTTGTTTGCTGACTAATGTATTCTGGGTCCTCGTGACCCTGGTTTGTAATATAAAGTTTTATGTTTAATTTGTGTCGTAGAGTTGTGCTATGATATCCTTCCGTGAGTCTCTGATCTTGATCGTGCATGATGCGTGTATGATTAGTGCACGATTGAGTTTGGGGGCATCACAATTCTTCACCGATTTCGTCCCCGTTCAACCCCACGAGATCCTTGACTCATAAAGAAGAGATTGGGAGAGGACAAGTATCATCTTGAACCCTTGGATGCAGCCCATCAACGGAGGAGGCCAGGGAGGAGCCCTAAATATAATCTTCAATCTTAGCCGCCGCCTCCAACATCTCATTCCTCACCAACACATCCATCTCCATCTCCATTGCTGCTCCATCCACCACCACAGAAGAGGGACATGATCAAGGTAAGAAGAGGAGGCTCCACCACGCGAGCACCGGCCTTCGGGCCGGTGCCATCTCCACCGCGCCAGCGGCACCGCCACCATCACCACCATCATCGGCGCCGTCATTAGGCCCTAGCCGTCATCATCAACATCTCCACCACACCTCCTCCCTTCACCGACATGATGCTGGCTTGTAACTTGACTCTCTCCTCTAGGTGTACCATTAACTTGTTTGAGTAGTTGTACTTGTTCTCGGGGATACGGATGAACTACTTTATGATTAGAATTATTATGATTTCCATGCGATCCAATATGCTCTTGTTCATGTTCAAGTTAGTACCCTTCACGAGTGTTGAGAGGAGGCCTCGCTCGCACTATCGCCGTGATTGGCCGTGGAGCCACTACTGTCACTGTACGGGTTAGGATGTTGAGATAATTCGAGGTGACAGTAAAACCTCAATTCCTAGTCTTTGAAATTGATAGGGGAGTACAGGTAAACCCACATCTAGTTGCGTCCATGGGGAAACTCTTAATTGACCGTATGTGATAACCGGCGTGGGGAAGCTATGGTTGGTGGCGTATGTGGCATGAAGTCTACGTTAGAGTAGAACATGTTTTGTACCGGGAACCGCCCACTTATGCATATGAAAAGTGGATAGAGGATATCCGCACTTGATGCGCAGGTCATATTTGTGGTAATGACTTCGGAACACTCGAGAATACTTTACTACTCAAGCACAGTTTCTACTAACTTAGTCTCTTTTTATTCCTGTCTTTACTTTCATGTTCTTAGTGTAGTAAACCCTTTTATCTAGTTTCCCTAGCAACTTATAGAATAGGCTATTTCCAAACTCCGGTTTGGGTGCGTACATGACTGTGTTAAGTGATAGTGTGGTTGCGGGGTTTGTGGTGCCTTCCTATTGGCTCCCTGTGGGTTCGACACTTTACTTATCATGAAAGTGCTATAACAGCCCTGTGCACTTGCAGGACATCACAAGACTTGTTAGAATTGCTAAAACTTGCCAAGAACTAAAATTGGGAAAAGGCTAAGTTTTTATTTGGTCAACTAGTCTAATCACCCCCTCTAGACCTACTTGTGATCCTACACCCTTGTCGCTACCCCCAAGGCAATGGGCACTGTCAACCAGGAGCAGTCCGCTGCAAACAGGAGGGACCCTTTGCCGACTACATGTTTGAGCCACCTTCAACCAGGAGCAGTCCGCTACAAACTGACGAGGGGGGTTCTTATGGACCAACGTGTGAGTCCCACTGAACCAGGAGCAGTCCGCTGCAAACTGACGAGAGGGCCCCATTCTCTGAATAAAAGTAGGAGGGCGGGCGCACGGATCCCTTCTTTCCCCGACCACGGACGCATGCATCTAGAAGGATGGTCGGGGGGACAAGGGAACGACCAACGTATGTGTCTTTCCCCAAGCTGGAGCAACCTCACTATAAACTGACGAGAAGGCCCTGCCCCTATCATGAATAAAAGAAAGACAAAGGGCGGGAATACGGTTTTTTCCTTCCCCGACCACGAGCGCGACAGGATGAGTGGACAAGGAATGGAGGGAACAAAGGTCAAACGGATGTGTCCTCAACCAAAGGCCCCCGCTATGGCTGGTTTGGAGGCCCCGTTCTATAACAAGAGAGAGTGCATGATTTCCACTGTGTCTCCCGACCAAGCCGGGGAAAATAGAAAACCTATATACTCATGCGAAAATACGACAGAGGGAGGCTCTCCCCTGTACTACCCATAGCCTGTTCGGGGACCGAGGTTGGATCCCTACCATACTAAATGGAGAAAAGATAAAAAAATTGTTAGTAGAAAAGGCGTACACATGAGACAAAAACAGAAAAAGTTAAAGATCACAGTACACATCTTGTTCATTCAAGGTAGAAACATCGGTTACATTTAAAGAGACCCAAAAGACACCTGGATTACACAAATGCCATCATCTACATAGGGCATCACCACCCGACCTTCATTACCATCCTCGGGCGAGCGTCCTTAAGGCATCCCCATCATGCCACGACCCCACCATAGGATATGCCAGGCAGGCAAAGGGCGAATGTGGGTGCCCATCCCAGCCGCCTCCTTTGCGGTGGCTTCAGTAACGATGCAGATCGCCAATAGCCGGAGCTTTGCATCCACCCGCCGTTGGAAGAAGGCCAGTTCATGTGACGCCCCCAACTCGACCGTGCACTAATCATACACGCAAATGCGCACGATCAAGCCCAAGGACTCACGGGAAGATATCACAACACAACTCTAGACACAAAATAAAATAATACAAGCTTTATATTACAAGCCAGGGGCCTCGAGGGCTCGAATACATAAGCTCGAGTTACACAAGAGTCAGCGGAGGCATCAGTATCTGAGTACAGACATAACTAAACAAGTTTGCCTTAAGAAGGCTGAGCAAAACAACGACATCTAGATCAAAAAGGCGCAGGCCTCCTGCCTGGAGCCTCCTAAACTACTCCTGGTCATCGGTCTCCACGTAGTAGTAGGCTCCACCGGGGTAGTAGTAGTCATTTACGGGATCAGCTGGCTCCGGGGCTCCGTCATCTGATCGCAGCAATCGGGTAGAGGGGAAAAAGAGGTAGCAAAGCAACCGTGAGTACTCATCCAAAGTACTCGCAAGACTTACATCAGAACTATGCTAATCATGCATCGGTATCAAATGAAGGGGCTGTATCTGTGGACTGGACTGCAGAATTGCCAGAATAGAGAGAAGGCCTAGCCTATCGAAGACTAGCATCTTGCAGCGTCTTGCAGCAACAGAAGAGAGTAGAGTAACATAACATGTAGTAACAAATATATATTAGTAACACCCAGAGATCCTTCCTCGACACCCTGCGAGAAAGCGATCCCAGAGCTAACATATTAATTAAAGTAACACAGGTATCTAGTTCTAGTTTTAGTAGATCGGGATACAACTCCGAGTGTCCTGTTACCATGGACACGGCTATTCGAATAGATAACTTCCCTGCAGGGGTGCACTACTGTTACCCAACACGCTCGATTAACTCTGGCCGGACACTCTTTTCCGGGTCATGCCCGGCCTCGGCTGATCGACACGACATAGTCCTACCTAGGCTCCACAAAGAGGTCCCCGCCGGTCTACATCCTGAGCGCTCAGGGGTCTTGGGCCCGTCGCCCTTTGCACTCCCGTGGTGGTTAGTGCGAAAATGCCAGAGGCCTACTCAGATCTCATATTCAAATTAGTGTATTGGGAAGTCACGGAGACGATCAGTGACTCACGATCAGTGATCCCATCGCCCCGTCTCATGGACTTACGGCAAGGGCCAGGCCCATCCTGTTGGGGAACGTTGCATGGGAAACAAAAAATTTTCCTACGCACACGCAAGATCTATCCATGGTGATGAGCATCTACGAGAGGGAGAGTGAATCTACATACCCTTGTAGATCGCTAAGCGGAAGCGTTAATAAACGCGGTTGATGTAGTCGAACGTCTTCGCGATCCAAATCGCCGAGCGTCCCGCGATCCAATCACGATCCTTCCGATCTAGTGCCGAACGGACGGCACCTCCGCGTTCAACACACGTACGGCTTGATGACGCCTTCACCTCCTCGATCCAGCGAGCGATGATGAAGTAGTGGTTGAGTTCCAGCAGCACGACGGCGTGGTGATGATGGTGAGGAACAATCTCTGCAGGGCTTCGCCAAGCGCTACGGAGATTATGACGGAGGAACTAGAGGGTTAGGGTTGCCGCACACGGCTTGGGGAAATCTTGATGTGTCCCGTGTGCTAGCCCTGCCCCTCTATTTATATGTTGAGCCTTGGGGTCTAAACTTGGAGTAAAAGCCTCCTCTAGGTCGGTTTTGCCCGCACAAGGTCGGTTTGGCCCGTAGGGAAAGAGTCCAACTCGGATCCCTGCCGAACCGTGCACAGCCGCACACAAGCGGTAGTACCGCTTCACACAAGCGGTAGTACCGCTTGGGCGGTAGTACCGCTTCACACAAGCGGTAGTACCGCTCGGGCGGTAGTACCGCTTCACCAAGCGGTAGTACCGCTTACGCGGCAGCAAAACTACTTTTGCACTTTCCAATACCTCGTGGGCTTTTATCCCTTGGCCCATATAAAGTGTTGCTGCACCCGAACACTTCGGTAAACATCCGGAACCTCTTCCGGTGAACTTCGGAACTCTTCCGGAGATCAAAACACTATTATCACATATATCAATCTTTACCTCCGGACTATTCCGGAGATCCTCGTCATGTCCGGGATCTTATCCGGGACTCCGAACAACTTTCGGTCACCAACATAATAACTCAATTATACTAATCGTCACCAAACGTTAAGTGTGTAGACCCTGCGGGTTCGAGAACTATGTAGACATGACCGAGACACCTCTACGGCCAATAACCAATAGCGGGACCTGGATGCCCATATTGGCTCCTACATATTCTACGAAGATCTTTTATCGGTCGAACCTCTATGTCAAGGATTCAGTTAATCCCGTATGCTGTTCCCTTTGTTCTTCGGTATGTTACTTGCCCGAGATTCGATCGTCGGTATCACTATACCTAGTTCAATCTCGTTACCGGCAAGTCTCTTTACTCGTTCCGTAATACAAGATCTCGTGGCTAACACTTTAGTCACATTGCTTGCAAGACTCATTGTGATGTTGTATTACCGAGTGGGCCCTGAGATACCTCTCCGTCATACGGAGTAACAAATCCCAGTCTTGATCCATGCCAACCCAACAGACACCCTCGGAGATACCTGTAGAGCACCTTTATAGTCACCCAGTTACGTTGCGACGTTTGATACACACAAGGTACTCCTCCGATGTCAGGGAGTTGCATGATCTCATGGTCATAGGAACAGATACTTGACATGCAGAAAACAATAGCAATAAACTGACACGATCATATGCTACGTTCGTAGTTTGGGTCTTGTCCATCACATCATTCTCCTAATGATGTGATCCCGTTATCAAATGACATCTCATGTCAATGGCCAGGAAACCTTAACCATCTTTGATCAACGAGCTAGTCAACTAGAGGCTTACTAGGGACACAGTGTTGTCTATGTACCCACACATGTATTTGAGTTTCCAATCAATACAATTATAGCATGGATAATAAACGATTATCATGAACAAGGAAATATAATAATAACCAATTTATTATTGCCTCTAGGGCATATTTCCAACAGTCTCCCACTTGCACTAGAGTCAATAATCTAGTTCACATCACTATGTGATTTACATTGTAATGAATCGAACACCCATGCAGTTCTGGTGTTGTTCATGTTTAGCCCTTGGAAGAGGTTTAGTCATCGGATCTGCAACATTTAGATCCGTGTGTACTTTGCAAATATTTATGTCGTCCTCCTTGATGTAATCGCGGATGGAATTGAAACGTCGCTTTATGTGTCTGGTTCTCTTGTGAAATCTTGGTTCCTTGGCTAGAGCAATGGCACCAGTATTATCACAAAACAGAGTCATTGGGTTAAGCGCACTAGGCACTACTCCAAGATCTGTCATGAACTCCTTCATCCAGACACCTTCCTTCGCCGCCTCCGAGGCAGCGATGTACTCCGCTTCGCATGTAGAATCTGCTACCACGCTTTGCTTGGAACTGCACCAGCTAACCGCACCCCCATTAAGAATAAATACGTATCCGGTTTGCGACTTAGAGTCATCCGGATCAGTGTCAAAGCTTGCATCGACGTAACCCTTTACGACGAGCTCTTTGATCACCTCCATAAACGAGAAACATGTCCTTAGTCCTTTTCAGGTACTTCAGGATATTCTTGACCGCCGTCCAGTGTTCCATTCCTGGATCACCTTGAAACCTTCCGACCATACTTATGGCAAGGCTGACATCGGGTCTTGTGCACAGCATTGCATACATGATAGAGCCTATGGCTGAAGCATAGGGGATGACACTCATCTTTTCTCTATCTTCTGCAGTCACTGGGCATTGAGTCTTACTCAACTTCACACCTTGCAAAACAGGCAAGAACCCCTTCTTGGACTGATCCATTTTGAACTTCTTCAAAATCTTATCAAGGTATGTGCTTTGTGAAAGTCCTATTAAGCGTCTTGATCTATCTCTATAGATCTTGATGCCTAATATGAAAGCAGCTTCTCCTAGGTCCTTCATTGAAAAACTCTTGTTCAAATATTCCTTTACGCTTTCCAGCATTTCTATATTGTTTCCAATCAGCAATATGTCATCCACATATAATATTAGAAACGCTATAGAGCTCCCACTCACTTTCTTGTAAATACAAGCTTCTCTGTAAACTTGTATAAACTCGAACGCTTTGATCACCTCATCAAAACGAAGATTCCAACTCCGAGATGCTTGCACCAGTCCATAAATGGATCGCTGGAGTTTGCAAACTTTGTCAGCATTCTCTGGATCGACAAAACCTTCTGGTTGCATCATATACAACTCTTCCTTAAGGTAACCGTTAAGGAACGCTGTTTTGACATCCATCTGCCAAATTTCATAATCGAAAAAGGCAGCTATTGCTAACATGATTCTGACGGACTTAAGCATCGCTACAGGTGAGAAGGTCTCATCGTAGTCAACTCCTTGAACTTGTGAAAAACCCTTTGCCACAAGTCGAGCTTTATAGACGGTGACATTACCGTTCGCGTCCGTCTTCCTCTTAAAGATCCATTTGTTCTGAATGGCCTTACGCCCTTCAGGTAATACTTCCAAAGTCCATACTTTGTTTTCATACATGGATCCCATCTCGGATTTCATGGCCTCTAACCACTTCTCGGAATCCGGGCCCATCATCGCTTCTCCATAGCTCGTAGGTTCATCGTTGTTTAACAACATGACCTCTAAGACAGGGTTGCCGTACCACTCAGGAGCAGTACGCGTCCTTGTCGACCTATGAGGTTCGATAGCAACTTGATCCAAAGCTTCATGATCATCATCATTAACTTCCTCTTCAGCTAATGTAGGCTCCACAGAAACAACTTTCTGCGCTGCGCTACTCTCAGGTTGAAGTAAAGGTTCAACAACCTCATCAAGTTCTATCTTCCTCCCACTCAATTCTTTCGAGAGAAACTCTTTCTCAAGAAATGTTCCGTTTTTAGCGACAAACACTTTGCCCTCGGATCTGAGGTAGAAGGTATACCCAACTGTCTCTTTTGGGTATCCTATGAAGACGCATTTCTCCGCTTTGGGTTCCAGCTTTTCAGGCTGAAGCTTTTTGACATAAGCATCACATCCCCAAACTTTAAGAAACGACAGCTTTGGCTTCTTGTCAAACCAAAGTTCATATGGCGTTGTCTCAACGGATTTCGATGGTGCCCTATTTAAAGTGAATGCAGCTGTCTCTAATGCATAACCCCAAAACGATAGTGGCAAATCGGCAAGAGACATCATAGATCGCACCATATCCAATAAAGTTCGATTACGACGTTCGGACACACCATTACGCTGTGGTGTTCCAGGCGGTGTCAATTGTGAAACAATTCCACACTGTCTTAAGTGACTGCCAAACTCATAACTCAGATATTCTCCCCCTCGATCAGATCGTAGGAATTTAATCTTCTTGTTACGATGATTCTCAACTTCACTCTGAAATTGTTTGAACTTTTCAAATGTTTCAGACTTGTGTTTCATTAAGTAAATATACCCATATCTACTTAAGTCATCAGTGAAGGTGAGAAAGTAACGATAACCACCACGCGCCTCAATACTCATCGGACCGCACACATCAGTATGTATGATTTCCAATAAGTCACTTGCCCGTTCCATTGTTCCAGAGAACGGCGTTTTAGTCATCTTGCCCATGAGGCATGGCTCACATGTGTCAAGTGATTCAAAATCAAGTGACTCCAAAAGTCCATCAGCATGGAGCTTCTTCATGCGTTTTACGCCAATATGACCTAAACGGCAGTGCCACATGAAAGTGGTATTATCATTATCAATTCTATATCTTTTGGCATCAATGTTATGAACATGTGTATCATTACTATCGAGATTCAACAAGAATAAACCCCTCACATTGGGTGCATGACCATAAAAGATATTACTCATATAAATAGAACAACCATTATTCTCTGATTTAAATGAGTAACCGTCTCGCAATAAACAAGATCCAGATATAATGTTCATGCTTAACGCAGGCACCAAATAACACTTATTTAGGTTCATCACTAATCCCGACGGTAATCGAAGAGCGAGCGTGCCGACGGCGATCACATCAACCTTGGAACCATTTCCCACGCGCATCGTCACTTCGTCCTTTGCCAGCCTCCGTCTATTCCGCAGTTCCTGTTTTGAGTTGCAAATATGAGCAACCGCACCGGTATCAAATACCCAGGCACTATAACGAGAGTTGGTAAGGTACACATCAATAACATGTATATCATATATACCTTGTTTGTTGTTGGCCGCCTTCTTGTCAGCCAAATACTTGGGGCAATTCCGCTTCCAGTGTCCAGTTCCCTTGCAATGAAAACACACAGTTTCTAGTTTGGGTCCAGCCTTGGGTTTCTTCACGAGAGGAGCAACTGCTTTGCCACTCTGCTTGGAGTTACCCTTCTTACCCTTGCCATTTTTCTTGAAACTAGTGGTTTTATTGACCATCAACACTTGATGCTCCTTCTGAATTTCAGACTCAGCGGCTTTCAGCATCGCAAACAGCTCGGCGACTGACTTGTTCATCCCGTGCATGTTATAGTTCAACACGAAGCTCTTGTAGCTAGGTGGCAATGATTGAAGAACTCTGTCAGTGATAGCCTCTGGCGGAAGGGGCATCCCTAACTCAGCCAGACGGGTGGAGTACCCAGACATTCTGAGCACGTGATCACTGATAGACCCGTTCTCCTCCATCTTGCAAGCATAGAACTTATCGGAGATCTCATATCTCTCGATCCGGGCATTCTTCTGAAAGATAAACTTCAACTCCTGGAACATCTCATATGCTCCATGACGTTCAAAACGTCTTTGAAGTCCCGGTTCTAAGCCATACAACATTGCACATTGAACTATTGAGTAATCATCAGAACGAGCCTGCCAGGCGTTCACAACGTCTAGAGACTCAACTGGAGCGGGTGGATCACCAAGCGGTGCATCAAGGACATAAGCCTTCTGGGAAGCCGTAAGGATAATCCTTAGATTACGGGCCCAGTCCACAAAGTTACTTCCATCATCTTTCAACTTAGCTTTCTCTAGGAACGCATTAAAATTCAGGGGTGCTACTGCGCGAGCCATGATCTACAACATAAATATAGCAAAGACAACTTAGACTATTGTTCTTAGATAATGAGTTTAGTTAATCATATTATTTAAAAAAAATCCCACTCAAATTGACATCCCTTCGATCATTCGAGTGTAACATGATCCAAATCCACCAACTCAAGTCCGATCATCACGTGAGTTGAGGTGGTTTCAATGGTGAACATCTTCATGTTGATCATATCTACTATATGACTCATGTTCGACCTTTCGGTCTCTTGTGTTCCGAGGCCATGTCTGTACATGCTAGGCTCGTCAAGTTTAACCCGAGTGTTCCGCACGTGTAACATGGCTTACACCCGTTGTATGCGAACGTAGAGTCTATCACACCCGATCATCACGGCGTGTCTCGAAACGACGAACTTTCGCAACGGTGCACACTTGGGGAGAACACAATTTATCTTGAAATTTAAGTGAGGGATCACCTTATAATGCTACCGTCGTCCTAAGCAAAATAAGATGCATAAAAGGATTAACATCACATGTAAATCATAAGTGACATGATATGGCCATGAACTTGTGCTTTTGATCTCCATCTCCAAAGCACCGGCATGATCTCCATCGTCACCGGCATGACACCATGATCTCCATCATCTTGATCTCCATCAACGTGTCGCCATAAGGTTGTCGCGCCGACTGTTGCTTCCACGACTATTGCTAACGTTTAGCGATAAAGTAAAGCATTACATAGCGCTTAATGATTGACACGCAGGTCATACAATAATTAAAGACAACTCTATGGCTCCTGCCAGTTGCCGTACTCATCGACATGCAAGTCGTGATATTCTATACAACACATGATCATCTCATACATCACATATATCTCATCATGTAATTGGCCATATCACATCACAACATACCCTGCAAAAACAAGTTAGACGTCCTCTAATTGTTGTTGCAAATTTTACGTGGCTGCTACGGGTTTGCAAGAACCGTTCTTACCTACGCAAAACCACAACGTGGTGTAGTGATTGCTTTTTGATCTTCTAAAAGAACCCTGTTCATTGAAATCGATTCAACTAAAGTGAGAGAGACAGACACCCGCTAGCCATCTTTATGCAACGAAGTTACATGTTAGTTGAAGGAACCTGTCTCGCGTAAGTGTACGCGTAATGTCGGTCCGGGCCGCTTCATCTCACAGTACCGCCGAATCAAATATCAACTAGTAACGGCAAGCAATATGTATACATCCACGCCCACAACTCGTTTGTGTTCTACTCGAGATCTCATCTACGCATAGACCTGGCTCTGATACCACTGTTGGGGAACGTTGCATGGGAAACAAAATTTTTTCCTACGCACACGCAAGATCTATCCATGGTGATGAGCATCTACGAGAGGGAGAGTGAATCTACATACCCTTGTAGATCGCTAAGCGGAAGCGTTAATAAACGCGGTTGATGTAGTCGAACGTCTTCGCGATCCAAATCGCCGAGCGTCCCGCGATCCAATCACGATCCTTCCGATCTAGTGCCGAACGGACGGCACCTCCGCGTTCAACACACGTACGGCTTGATGACGCCTTCACCTCCTCGATCCAGCGAGCGATGATGAAGTAGTGGTTGAGTTCCAGCAGCACGACGGCGTGGTGATGATGGTGAGGAACAATCTCTGCAGGGCTTCGCCAAGCGCTACGGAGATTATGACGGAGGAACTAGAGGGTTAGGGTTGCCGCACACGGCTTGGGGAAATCTTGATGTGTCCCGTGTGCTAGCCCTGCCCCTCTATTTATATGTTGAGCCTTGGGGTCTAAACTTGGAGTAAAAGCCTCCTCTAGGTCGGTTTTGCCCGCACAAGGTCGGTTTGGCCCGTAGGGAAAGAGTCCAACTCGGATCCCTGCCGAACCGTGCACAGCCGCACACAAGCGGTAGTACCGCTTCACACAAGCGGTAGTACCGCTTGGGCGGTAGTACCGCTTCACACAAGCGGTAGTACCGCTCGGGCGGTAGTACCGCTTCACCAAGCGGTAGTACCGCTTACGCGGCAGCAAAACTACTTTTGCACTTTCCAATACCTCGTGGGCTTTTATCCCTTGGCCCATATAAAGTGTTGCTGCACCCGAACACTTCGGTAAACATCCGGAACCTCTTCCGGTGAACTTCGGAACTCTTCCGGAGATCAAAACACTATTATCACATATATCAATCTTTACCTCCGGACTATTCCGGAGATCCTCGTCATGTCCGGGATCTTATCCGGGACTCCGAACAACTTTCGGTCACCAACATAATAACTCAATTATACTAATCGTCACCAAACGTTAAGTGTGTAGACCCTGCGGGTTCGAGAACTATGTAGACATGACCGAGACACCTCTACGGCCAATAACCAATAGCGGGACCTGGATGCCCATATTGGCTCCTACATATTCTACGAAGATCTTTTATCGGTCGAACCTCTATGTCAAGGATTCAGTTAATCCCGTATGCTGTTCCCTTTGTTCTTCGGTATGTTACTTGCCCGAGATTCGATCGTCGGTATCACTATACCTAGTTCAATCTCGTTACCGGCAAGTCTCTTTACTCGTTCCGTAATACAAGATCTCGTGGCTAACACTTTAGTCACATTGCTTGCAAGGCTCATTGTGATGTTGTATTACCGAGTGGGCCCTGAGATACCTCTCCGTCATACGGAGTAACAAATCCCAGTCTTGATCCATGCCAACCCAACAGACACCCTCGGAGATACCTGTAGAGCACCTTTATAGTCACCCAGTTACGTTGCGACGTTTGATACACACAAGGTACTCCTCCGATGTCAGGGAGTTGCATGATCTCATGGTCATAGGAACATATACTTGACATGCAGAAAACAATAGCAATAAACTGACACGATCATATGCTACGTTCGTAGTTTGGGTCTTGTCCATCACATCATTCTCCTAATGATGTGATCCCGTTATCAAATGACATCTCATGTCAATGGCCAGGAAACCTTAACCATCTTTGATCAACGAGCTAGTCAACTAGAGGCTTACTAGGGACACAGTGTTGTCTATGTACCCACACATGTATTTGAGTTTCCAATCAATACAATTATAGCATGGATAATAAACGATTATCATGAACAAGGAAATATAATAATAACCAATTTATTATTGCCTCTAGGGCATATTTCCAACACATCCCTCTTCTGGGGCGGTCTGCCTGCCCGGCCGTGCCACGTAATTATCTCGCGGGTACCCTCATGGTCAACCCGACTTCACGTCTCTCGCGGGTACCCCTCGGGGTCGACCCGACTTCAATAGGGGACTGAGGTAAATACAGGGTATCCGTGTGTCCATAACATCAAGGGGGAATCAGAGGAATCACCCTCGTTGGATTCCTACTCGATGTAACCTTCAAGGTGAACTTGGAGGAATCACCCTCGATGGATTCACACTTGAGGGGTTGCACGACAGAGTCATAATCGGAGGTGGTTGTCGGAAGTCGGGCTCCGAGGACCCAAAGGTTCGAACACTGGGGTGAGCTCGTTCTACCACTTCGTCTCCTACCACGACCAAGCGATGGTGAGGCTACGACGAGAGGGCGCTAGCGAGGAACGGACCGTGGACTCAGCGGTTTACCCAGGTTTGGGCCACCTTGCGGTGTAAGACCCTACTCCTGCTTGGTTGGTATTCCTCTGGTGAGAGAGAGAGAGAGAGAGTACAAGGTTGGGGATGATGGGAACCAGAGCTCTCTGATCTCCTCTACAATGGTAGCTCTGCCCCCCTTATACCCACCTTGGTCCTCTTCCCCCTCGAAAACTTAGGCGGGAAGGGTTGCCACAGTTGGCGGGTTTTGAAAGGGGACAGGCACTCAGGCTATCCTGACTAAAGGCGGTCATCGCCTGCCAAAGCATGATCCGTGACGCGCCAGTGGGCTCGGTGATGACCTCCGCCCTGTGCGCCCGCCGTCTTGGTCTTCCCTCGCCGATCGGACAACATTTGGGGTCGCTTTGGGGAGTAGATAGCTGGCCCTGCTCCCTTAACGCAAAAGAGGAAACTATCTTCATCCGCGCCTGCTGGCGCGGCCTCTGTCGCCGCTCGTCGCCGCGCGCGTCACCCACGTGATGGGCCCCAGACCGCGCGGCCAAGCCGAATAGCCTTCGTCTTGGACACTTTCGGGAGGAGGCCTCGGGAGGCCCCCCCGGGAGGCCACCTCGCGAGAGGACCTCGCGAGGCCGTTGGTGAGGATGCCGATCCTCGCTCGCCCGCTCCCTGAGGAGGGGGCCTCAGGAGGCCAAGGCGTCATGAGGAGTCCTGGTGAGGTGCTTGGTGGTGACGGCCTGCTGGGCCCACGCCAGGCGTTGTGCCCTGGGCCAAAGGCAGATGGGTCTGGATACCCTGGGTTCCATGGGCCCGATAGTAGCCCTCGGGCCCGCGGCGCGCACGTTCCCGCCTAATGGGGGGCGAAACGGCGCGGGCCCTAACCGCCTGCGGCCAAGCGTGACGCGTGGCGCACAATGTGACGGGGGACGCCCCCACTTCTCCCACGACGCCTCAGTAACTGCCCATGCTGATATAAAACCAGCCGCGGGCGACGCGAGGCCATCATTGCCTTCCTTCACACATTCCAACTCCTTGCGCTTGCCTTCTCGCCCGCAGCTCCTTGCGACCCCCTCTCCGAGCTCCGCCTCTTCTCGCTCCTCAATCCACGCCTCCGCCGTGCAGATGGCGCCCGCTGGCAAGAGGGGGAAGGCGGCGGCCCCGTCCCCAAGCGCGCCCGTCCTCGGGGCGGCGCTGCTGCGTTCAGCCATCGTCGACGGAGAGGGCTTGGACAAGGTGCCCCCATTTGTGGCTGGCGATCAGAACGAGAACCAGGTGACCCACATCTGGCCGGGGTCGTGCGCACGGCGCGACCTGGGGGCGACGGCCTACCCCTTCTTCCTCCACAGCGTATATGCCGGGTTGGTGCCGCCATTCTCGGACTTCTTCTACGCCATTCTCTCCCACTATGAGATCCACACCCTCCATCTTCAACCCAACTCCATTCTCCTCCTGGCCATGTTTGACTTTTATTGCGAGGCTTTCATAGGCGTGATGCCTTCAGTGACGCTCTTCCGCCACTTCTTCTGCCTGCGGCTAACTGCGGCATACCAGCGCTCCGCATGCGCGTCGTTCCTTGCCGTCAAGGGGATGGAGAACAGCATTATCAACCTGAGGGTTGCGAAGAAGGTGGAGGGCTATCGGCAGCGCTGGGTCTACATGGACGCGCGCCGGACCAGCCGGCTCCTGATGATCCCGACTGACCCGGCCGAGAAGATCTCCGTGTGGGGGCACGAGAAGCTCGCTGACCCGAGGATGGAGCCCGTCTTGGAGCGGATGGCCGCGCACCGGGCCACAAAGCTGTCGGGGGCGACGGTCGTCAGGGAATACCTGCGGCGGCGCATCGCGCCACTTCAGCAGCACTCGCGCCCCATGTGGGAGTACACCGGCGCGGGCGACGCCATGAGGCTGAAACCGGGCAGCCTGGGGCAAGACGTGCTGGACGGGGCCCTGGCGACTCTGCTCAGCACCCCTGCCGCGGACTTGCCCGAGGGGGCACTCCCGCTTTTCCGCTACAAGGAGAAGGCGGAGCTGGTGGAGGAGATGCCCCTCTTCGAACAGTGGGGCCTCGTGCCGGAGGGCCACGTCGGGCCCTGCGATAACCCCCTCGTGTTGGAGGTGGACTCGGGAGGTAACATCGGCGGCGAGGATTCGGAGGAGGCCACGGAAGAGGACGCCAACCGGGCGCCACTACGCACCCGCCGTCAGCTCCTCTGTGAGCTCGAGGACGATGACGCCGAGAGCGATCCGCCCGCGGCGGAGAGGGCCCTCGGCCGGGGGACAGTCGAGCCCCCATCACCTGAGGCCCATCATGAGGCCGAAACCTCTCAGGGCCCCAAGGCGGGCGACGACGCGTCCGGGTCTTCTGCGGCACACCGCGGGGGCCCGAGCGGCGGCGCCAGGGCAATGCCTGACGGTGGCAGCGACAACCCGCCCCCCGCGGGGGAGAAGAAGAGGAAGTGGTACGTCAGTGATGAGTAAGTCCCCTGCCTCCTCCCAGCGTCCCTAGTCCTTGTTCTTTGTCCGGGCTCGGAGCTGAGCCACCATTCGTGCAGGAGGTCTGCCGTGGATCAGAAGAAGAAGAAGAAGAAGAAGACCACGACGAAGGCGAAGGTGACCCCCAGCCCGCATGGGGCGTCGACGCCAGCCACGGGTGTCGGGGGGCATGGAGAGGCCACTCGCTGTCCCGACGCTGAGGCGGGGTGCACGGAAGTCGAGGAGGAGACGGTCGTTCCTCCGGAGTCGCACGTGGGCGCACCTCGTGGAGCAGAGACGGAGGAGCTTCGGGAAGCAGCCTCAGGAGGCGGGGACGCTCCCCCCTTGACCCTATCGCGAGGAAAGGAGTGGCAACGGGGGAGGTCGAAACGCCCAGCCCCCCGCCAGAGGCCTCCCTTAGCGTGGGGGGAGGAGTTGCGGGGCGCGCCGTCACAGGCATGGCGAGCCCCCACAGTGCGCCGCCGCAGCCAAACGCGGGGGACGGGCTGGTGAAACCACCGCTCCACACAAGCGGCGCCGAGTCCTCCCTTACCGCGACAGCGGAGAGTGTCAGAGGGCCCGAGCCGGACTGGCCTATCACCCTCGTGAGCGGCCACACCCTGCTCAGGCCCGAAGCCTTGCGCGACGCCAAGGCCGCACTCACTCGCCTTGGGACAGACTTCCAGGACGCGGAGACGCGCCTTGCCGAGGAGCGCCTGAAGCTTGCTGACAGGTGGTGCCGGCTCAGCGTCGCCGTCGAAACGGCTCGGCGCCAGAACGAACGCGCTCGCACATAGGGCGAGAAGGACGCCGCCGAAGCAAAGGGGGCTTGCGCGAGTGCCCTCTGGGAGGCCGAAGCAGCCGTCGCGCGCTGCGAAGAGGCGGAGGCCCGCTTGAAGGAGTCCCAGGACCAGCACGCCGAACAGGCGCAGTCGCTCCTCGCGCGGGAAGGCGCCCTCGCCACTCGCGAGAAGGAGCTCGCGGCCCGCGAGGCAGGCCTCGAGACTCGCATGGAAGGCCTCGAGAAGATGGTGACCGAGCAGGCCACAGAGAAGGAGCGCTTGGAGACGCTGGGGCGCCAGCTGGCCGATGCCCGGGAGGCTCACACGAAGCATGTCACCGAGGCCAACGCCCAGCTGGAGGCAAAGGAGAAGAAGGCCCATGAGGACGCTGACGCGAAGGTAGTGGAGGCGCGCCTGGCGCTCGCCGAGGAGCATGATAAGGCGCTGGCGCAGCAGAGGGACGCCTTCGAGACGGAGCGCGAGCGGTTCCGGCAGGAGATCACTGATCTCAAGGCGGCGCTCGCCGAGGCGGAGACCCGTCGGGGGGCCGCGCCGCAGCCCAGCTCCGGCGCCGCGGTCGAGCCATCCTCCCTTTGTCTCCAATTGGGGGGCGCTGCCAGCGCGGCCGAGCAAGCCGGAGGCGAGGCGGATCAGGAACAGGAGCAGCAGCGCAACCGCGTCAAGACACTTCACTCCCTCGAGCTCCGTGCCCGCGACACCCTGAACTCCATCCGCCAGGGGAGGCTTGGAGCCCTCCGCGAGTCCCATGACGCCGACTACGTCGACTTCTCCACCAAGCTCGTGGAACGGCTTGAGGACGGGGCCAAGGAGGTGGACGGCATCTTGGAGGAGGAGTGCCGCGGACTCTTCTCCCTGGCGGTGACTCGCGTCTTCAGTCACCTCCTTCACGCCGATCCCAACTTTGACTTTGACAAGGTGATCGCCCCCGTCCCCGAGGAGTTTTGCGATGGCCTTGCAAAGGCGGTAGAAGGCCATGTGGACGCGTTGCTTGGGAAGTACTCCTGCGGCAGCAGCGAGAGCTCCGACGGCTCCGACGGCGCCATCGACGATGACGACGGCGCGAGTTCCTAGGGTCCTCTTGCCTTCGCCAGCCTACACTAGGTCGATGTGGCCCCGTGGGGGCGTAAAGACGATGCCTTGGTGTTTAAGTACTTTATGATTTGCTGTAATGAACGCTCGTGCCCTCGCGAAGCTTTCTCTCGAGGCCTATTTTGCTCTTTTTGCTTGCCATGATGCTCTACGTTGTCAGGGCCCAGCCCCCGAGCGGCCATAGCTGTCGCTGGTATGTCAGGTCGCGATGCCTGGACAAGGCTAGGAGGCGAGGGGCACCGGGAGCTAGTGAGGGCTCCTGAGGCGCGATGCTCAGACAGCCCCCCTTTGACGCACAAGCGGCTTGCGTCAAGATAAACGCTGGCACTCGTGAGGCTGCCGGAGGGGAAGGCTTGAGAGACGGTGAGGGCGGCTCGCGAGGCGGGAGACTTAGCTCTATACAAGGTAGTGTCTGGTGGGCCATCTCTTGTAGGGTACGCCTCGTGAGGGTTCCGCTCGTTAGATCTCCTGCTGAGATGGCCGCCAAGGGTTAGCTCCCGAGGCAAGGCCCGCTGGCTTCCTGAGGCCCTGAGGGGGCCACCTCGCAAGGCATCCTCGCGAGGCCTTTCAGGGAGCCTGCTCCTGAGATAACTGCATGCAGAGTTTTTAACGACATGGGAACAGCGCACGCTCGTCGATTCGCTCATGGGCATTACGCGAGGAGACAAGACACCAAGAACCTTGGTGGGGTGGCATGCGCGGGAGTAGGCCCACGAGCCAGAGCCTGGTTGCTTGGGTTTTTCAGCGCTGCTGGGACTGACACGAGCACAGACACCGTTTCCAGCCCCCACTCGCGTGAGGCTCATGAGGGACGTCGTGAGCGCGCGAGGCTCGTGAGGCAAGGACAAAACGAAACGCTATGTAAGAAACCAAACTTTACTGAAGTAAGATAGCAACCCATTACATAACTAAAGCAAGATGCGGCTGCCGTGTCCGGCACGGGTCAGCTTGAGGTTGGTGCAACCCGTGGGGCGCCCTCAGTTACACATCAAAATGAGAAACAGAGTGCTGCCATGTCCGGCATGGGTCAGCTTGAGGTTGGTGCAGCCCGTGGGGCGCCCTCAGTTGATTGTTCCGCCAGCGCGGAGCATGGGGCTTCCACTTGGGCGTGGGCGGGAGCTCTCGTGGGCCCATCAGGCGAATGCAATGAGAGGCTCCGGGGCGTGTACAACCCCATTTCGTTCGTACGCATGAGGGTCACGGGTAGAACTTGCGGAGGTGTTGGATGTTCCAGGCGTTAGGCACAGGAACTCCGTCCTCTGTCTCCAACCGGGCTGAGCCGGGCCTGGAGACATGAGTAACCCTAAAAGGGCCTTCCCACATAGGTGAGAGTTTGTGAAGTCCCTCTTTTGAGAGGATTCTGCGCAGGACGAGGTCGCCGACCTCGAGAGTGCGAGGGCGGATGCTACGGCTGTGGTAGCGACGCGAGGCCTGCTGGTACCTCGTGGCACGAAGGGCGGCCTAACGGCGGCCCTCCTCGAGGAGCAGCAGATCAGTTTCCCGCGAGCCATCCTGACGCGCCTTGTTGAAGGCAAGGACTCGCGGGGAGCCATGCTTAAGCTCCAATGGGAGGACCGCCTCAGCGCCGTAGACGAGGAAGAAGGGTGTCTCGCCGGTAGGCTTGCTTGCCGTCGTGCGGATGGACCATAGCACGGATTGCAGCTCGTCGTGCCAACCCTTGCCGCAAGCCTCGAGCTTCTTCTTGAAGCTCCTTGTTTTAAGGCCCTTGAGGACCTCGGCGTTGGCATGCTCAGCCTGGCCATTGCTTCACGGGTGAGCCACCGAGGCGTAGCAGATCTGCGTGCCGAGGCTGGCGCAGTAGGACTTGAAGAGGCCGCTTGTGAACTGGGAGCCATTGCCGGTGATGGTGCGGTTGGGAACTCCAAAGCGGCTCACGAGGCCCTTGATGAACTTGATGGCGGAGCCTGCCGGGATGGTGTGCACAGGCTCAACTTCTGCCCACTTTGTGAACTTGTCGATGGTGACGTAGAGGTAGTGGTAACCGCCAGCCGCACGAGGGAAGGGCCCCAGGATATCCAGCCCCCAGACCGCGAAGGGCCAAGAGAGGGGAATTGTCTGAAGGCCCTGCGCCGGCTGGTGGATCTGCTTGGCATGGAAGTGGCAAGCCTCACAGGCTTGGACCAGCGCGGCAGAGTCACGCAGCGCAGTGGGCCAATAGAAGCCGCTACGGAACACCTTGATGACGAGGGTGCGCGACGAGGATTGGTGGCCGCAGTCTCCTCCATGGATGTCAGCGAGCAACTCGCACCCTTGCTCTTCAGAGATGCACCGCAGCGAGACGCCATTGGGGAGCCTGCGGTACAACTCGCCATCTTGTAGGCAGTAAGCGGTGGCCTGCCGGGCCACGCGCTCTGCTTCTGAGTCTTTCTCCAGGAGGGTTCCGCGAAGCAAGTAGGCCTTGAACTCCGCGGCCCAGCTATCCGCTTGAGGCTCCAGCGCCAGCAGCAGGTGGGCTCCTGAGGTCGGGCCGCAGTCTGGTGCGCCCGTGGGTGGTGCGGGCGGGAGTTCCTCGCGAAGGAGCGCCGTGCTCGCGGCAGGAGGTGCGGCTGATGGCTTGAGGAGCCTTTCCTCGAAGACGCCTGGGCTCTGAGGATCATGACGAGATGCTCGTTTGGCGATGTCGTCGGCTTCTTTGTTGCCACTGCGGGGGACGTGCTGCAGCTCCAGGCCAAGAAAACGCTTCTCAAGTTTACGTACCTCTTCCAGGTGCTCATCCTTGTGCTCGTCCTTGGGCTTGTAGCTTTTGTTGGAGAAGTTGACGAGAAGTTGTGAATCGCCCTTGATGGTCAGACGTTTGATGCCCAGGGCGAACGCGGCCTTGAGGCAGATGATGATGCCCTCATACTCTGCGATGTTGTTGGAGACCTTGTCGGTGTGCCTGAAGCAGAGCTGTACGGCATAGTAGAGCATGTCCCCTGTCGGCGAGGTGAGCATGACCCCAAACCCCGCGCCCTGCCGGGAGAAGGCGCCGTCAAAGTGCATGGTCCAGCCGCCAGGTGCCTCGTCCCCTGGCAGAAGGGACTGTGCCTCGCGAGGCTCCTCCTTGTACGTGTCCGTCCACTCTGCCATGAAGTCGGCCAGAGCCGCGCCTTTGATGACTCTGGTGGTGGAGAATTCCAGCTGGAAAGCTTGCAGCTCGATGTTCCATTCGGCGACGCGGCCGGCGGCGTTGGGGCTGCGCAGAACTTGCTCCAAGGGGTAGGAAGAAATGACCTTGATGGGATGACCCTGAAAGTAGTGGCACAGCTTCCTGGAGGCGACGAGGAGCGCGAGGAGGAGCTTCTGTTGCATGGGGTAGCGCTCGCGCGCATCCCTTAGCATGGTGCTGACGAAGTACACGGGGTGCTCGACGAGGCGCATAGTTCTGGTGGCAGCTTGCTCTCCAGGCGCCTCGCGAGGCTTGGAAGGCTCGGGAATCTCACGAGGCTCAGGAGGCTCGCGGGGCTCGGAAGGCTCACGAGGGTCGGCGGTCTCACGAGGCTCAGGGGGGCTCATGAGGCTCAACAGGCTCATGAGCCTGAAGGGGTGCGGAGGGTTTCTCCTTAGCACAGACGCGCTCCTCCCGCACCGCCACCAACGTCGCGCTGACCGTCTGGGGGGTGGCCGCCAAGTACAGGAGCAAGGGCTCGCGAGAGCGCGGCGCGACCATGATGGGCGGGCTAGTGAGGTACCTCTTGAGGGCTTCAAAGGCGGCGTCTGCCTCGGGAGTCCATTTGAAGGAGCCGGACCTCTTTAGGAGCTTAAAGAAGGGCAGGGCTCGCTCGCCAAACTTGGAGATGAAACGCCCCAGGGAGGCCATACATCCTGCCAAGCGCTGCATTTCCTTGAGGGTCCGGGGAGGGCGCATTTTCTCGATGGCCTTGATCTTCTCTGGGTTGGCCTCGATGCCACGGTGTGAGACTAGGAAGTCGAGGAGCTTGCCGGAGGGGACTCCGAAGACGCACTTCTCAGGGTTGAGCTTGAGGTTGACCTTGCGCAGGTTGGCAAATGTTTCCTGGAGGTCCGTGATGAGGGATCCAGCCTCACAAGACTTGACCACGATGTCGTCGACGTAGGCCTCCGCGTTCCTCCCCATCTGAGGCCCCAGCGTGATGCGCATTAGCCGTTGGAAGGTGGTGCCCGCGCTCCTTAAACCGAAGGGCATGCAGACGTAGCAATATATGCCGCGGGGGGTGATGAAGGCCGTCCTCTCCACGTCTTCGGCCGCCATCTTTATCTGATGATAGCCTAAGAAGGCATTCAGGAAGCATAGCAAATTGCACCCGGCGGTGGAATCCACGATCTGATCGATGCGGGGCAGTGGAAATGGATCTTGAGGGCAGAACTTGTTGAGGCTGGTGAAGTCGACGCACATGCACTCCTTGCCGCCCTTCTTGGGGACGACGACAGGGTTGGCGAGCCATTCGGGATGGCGCACCTCGCGAACGACCCCAGCTTCCTGGAGCTTCTGAACTTCCTTGATGATGAAATCTTGCTTCTCTGGCGCCTGCCGCCGTGCTTTCTGCTTGACGGGGCGTGCATTGGGGCACACCGCTAAGTGGTGCTCGATCACCTCCCTCGGCACACCGGACAAGTCAGATGCTTTCCTGGCGAAAACATCTGAGTTTGCCCAAAGGAAGGTGACGAGCACGCTTTCCTATGCAGGAGGAAGGCCAGCGCCGATGGTGAAGGCAGGGCCGGAGCCACTGCCGTCCACTGACACCTTCTTCGTCTCGGCGCGGTCCTGAGAGAACAGCTGCTTCCTCTTTGCGGGCGCGGCCTCAGGAGGGTCAGCCGCGTCCTTGTCAGCCGGATGCGCAACGGCGGCAGCCTTGTAGGCACGCTCGAGTGTGCTGGTCGCGTCCTTCTCGTCGCAGGTGACGGTGATGATGTCGCTGCAGCCGGGCATCTTGAGGACGTTGTAGGCGTGGTGGGTCGCCGCCATGAACTTGGTGAGAGCTGGGTAGCCCAAGATGGCGTTGTAAGGCAGGCCGATGTGCGCCACGTCGAAGTCGATGAGCTCGGTGTGGTAGTTCTTGCGGGTGCCAATGGTGACTGGGAGGCACACTTGCCCCAGAGGGATGGTGGAGCCATCGGTCACTACGGAGAAGGGCCTGGTCGGCATCAGCTGGTCATAGGGCACTTGGAGCGTCTCAAAGGTCTCGATGGAGATCACGTTGAGGCCGGCACCCCCGTCGATGAGGGTCTTGGTGACCGCGACGTTGCTGATGGTGGGAGTGCACAACATGGGGAGCGCGCCTGCGGAGGCCGTGGACGGTGGTCCTTGGAGTCGAAGGTGATGGCGTACTGCGACCACTTGAGGGGCCGCGAGGCCTTTGGCCTCGGGAGGGCGGCATTCACCTCGCGAGAGAATTGCTTGAAGTGGCGGATGGACGCGGGGGCCTGAGCCCCGCCAAGGATGCAGGCGACTGGGCGAGGCTCCTGGTAGCCCCCAGCGCCCTCGTCAGGCTGGTTGACGTCGTTCCTCCGGGGTGGCGGCGGCAGCGGCGGAAGAGCGGCATTAGCCTGGGGGTTCGCCTCACGAGGCTGGTCGCGCCAGCCCTGGCGGAAGTTGCCATTGCCGTTGCGGCCGTCCCAGCGGTTGCCGCCGCGGCCATTGCGGTCGTCTCGGCGGCTCTGGCGCTCATCGCGGAGCAGCTTGAGCTCCTGACAGTCTTTAGTGCTGTGGGAGCACACGTTGTGGAAGGCGCAGAGCGGCCGGAAGTCTTCCCTAGGCTCGTCATGGTCGCGGCCGCGCTTTTGCTCAGGCTCCGCCGCAAGCACGGCAGGGCCCTTGCGCTTGACATCCTCGCTCTAGGCCTTGGCGGTGTCGAGCGCCGTGTCGGGGTCGTTGTGGATGAAGAGGCGGCCTTCTTTAGCCTTGGCGCACTTGTCGGCGAGGTCGAGCAGCTCAACCATGGAGTCGAGCTCACCGTTGATGGCGAGCTTCTCGCGCATCTTGACGTCCATGACGCCGGTGGAGAACGCAGAGATGACGGTCGGTCGGAGGTGCGCGGGATCTTGTTGCGCACCTGGCTGAAGCGCTGGATGTACTTGCGGAGGGTCTCGTCTGGGCGCTGCCGCACACACCGCAGGTCATTGATGGTGAGGGAGCGGTCCTGTGTGCCCTTGAAGTTGGTGACGAACTGGCTGCAGAGCTCGGCCCACGATGAGATGGACGCCTCGGGGAGGTTCATGAGCCAGGAGCGCGGGCCGTCCTTGAGGGCCATGGGGAACCAGTTCGCCATGACCTTGTCGTCGCCGTTCACCGCCTCGACGCTCAGCGCATAGAGCTGAAGGAACTCCACGGGGTTGGAGGTGCCGTAGTAGCGTGGAGGCAACTCAGGCTTGAACTTCGCGGGCCAGACCACGCGACGCAGCTCGCGGGTGAAGGCACGACAGCCCACACCGCTTGAGGGGACACCACTAGCGAGGGCGGCGCGGTTTTGACGCCCAGCCATCGCAACATCTTGAACGGCCTGGTCCTGGCACTGACGCTGCCGCTCGAGGAGCACTCGCGCATCAGGGGGCGCGCCGCGGATGATCTAGCAGCTGACCTCGTCTCGGACCGGTGAGGACGCGCCATGGGACGGCTCACACGCCTGCGCGCCGCGCTAGGGCCCACCTTGCTCGTCGCGCAGAGGAGGCGGCGGGGGAGCGCCGTGCGCCAGGTCCCCAGCGCGAGACGGCGGAGGGCGGAGCGAGTGGGAAGGCGCAGGAGCGTCCCCGGCGGCGTTGACGAGCTCGGTGATGCGACCAAGCCAGGCGTCGTAGCCAGCGTCAGCTGGACGGTAGCGGAGCAGCTCGCGCGCCATGAGCAGCGCGGCCTGCGGGTTCGGCGGCCCACGGTGGGCGAGGGAGGAGGCCGTGGCGGTGTGGCCGTTCACCTGCACGGATGGGTGCAGGAAGGAGTCCTGCTGCTCGCGGGCAGCGGGGTCAGTGGCGGCAGCAGCCTCGGTGTCAGGGCGGCGGCGATTGGCACGGGCCATGGGCCACTGGCTCCGTCTGAGCCACGCGGCCAGCCCTGCGCTCGGCGCGCTCGCGACGTGCGTCGGCCATGAGGTTGGTGAAGTAGAGGGCAGAGCGGAAGAATAGTAGCGCACCCCCTACATGGCAAGCCAAATGTCGGAAGTCAGGCTCCGGGGACCCAAAGATTCGAACACTAGGGTGAGCTTGTTCTACCACTTCATCTCCTACCACGACCAAGCGACGGCGAGGCTACGGCGAGAGCGCGCTAGCGAGGAACGGACCGTGGACTCAGCGGTTTACCCAGGTTCGGGCCACCTTGCGGTGTAAGACCCTACTCCTGCTTGGTTGGTATTGCTCTAGTGAGAGAGAGAGAGAGAGTACAAGGTTGGGGATGATGGGAACCAGAGCTCTCCGATCTCCTCTACAATGGCAGCTCTGCCCCCGTTATACCCGCCTTGGTCCTCTTCCCCCTCGAAAACTTAGGCGGGAAGGGTTGCCACAGTTGGCGGGTTTTGAAAGGGGACAGGCGCTCAGGCTATCCTGACGAAATGCGGTCTTCGCCTGCCAAAGCATGATCCGTGACGCGCCGGTGGGCTCGGTAACGACCTCCGCCCTACGCGCCCACCGTATTGGTCTTCCCTCGCCGATCGGGAAACCTTTGGGGTCGCTTTGGGGAGTAGATAGCTGGCCCTGCTCCCTTAACGCAAAAGAGGAAACCATTTTCATCCGCGCCTGCTGGCGCGGCCAATGTCGCCGCTCGTCGCCGCGCGTGTCCCCCACGTGATGGGCCCCAGACCGCGCAGCCGAGCCAAATAGCCTTCGTCTTGGGCGCTTTCGGGAGGAGGCCTCGGGAGGCCACCTCGGGAGGCCGCCTCGCGAGAGGACCTTGCGAGGCCGTTGGTGAGGATGCCGATCCTCGCTCGCCCGCTCCCTGAGGAGGGGGCCTCAGGAGGCCATGGCCTCATGTGGAGTCCTGGTGAGGTGCTTGGTGGTGACGGCCTGCTAGGCCCATGCCAGGCGCTGCGCCCTGGGCCAAAGGCAGACGGCTCTAGATACCCTGGGTTCCATGGGCCCGACAGTGGTGAAAGAGGAATCACCCTCGGTAACCCACAACCGACTAGCTACGCTACAGAGATATCATCAGGAGTGAGGTAGGAGGTATCACCCTCGGCACTCGATAGTAGCTCTGCAGAGTCGTACAACTTAGGGGGGGGTGTGTGGTGCCGTGTCGGTCTCTGCACGTCGATCACACTGATCGAGCATCCGGAGGCAAAGCATGGCAACATGGACAAGGGTGCGGGGCCACTGATGGATCACTAACTGATACGTCCATTTTGCATCATGTTTTGTTACTGTTATTTATAGTGTTTTTGATCAATATAACACTTTGTGGAGCAATTCTAATGCCTTTTCTCTCCTAATATGCAAGATTTACACAAGGAGGGAGATTGCCGGCAGCTGGAATTCTGGACCTGAAAAAGCTATGTCAGAGATACCTATTCTGGACATCTCCAAATGAGCTGAAATTTTGTGGAGATTTATTTTGGAATAAATAAAAAATACTGGAAGCAAGAAGTACCAGAGGGGGCCACCCAGGTGCCCACGAGGCACCAGGGCGCACCACACCCCCCCAGGCGCGCCCTGGTACCTCATGGGGCCCCTGGCCAGCCTCTGGCCCCCATTTTCTGGTATATAAGCCCATTTGCCCTAGAAAAAATATAGAGAAGACTTTCGGGATGGTGCGCCGCCGTCTCGAGGCGGAACTTGGGCAGGAGCACTTTTGCTCTCCGGCGGAGAGATTCTACCAGGGAAACTTCCCTCTGGGAGGGGGAAATCATCGCCATCGACATCACCAGCGATCCTCTCATCGTGGGAGGACTAATCTTCATCAACATCTTCACCAGCACCATCTCATCTCAAACCCTAGTTCATCTCTTGTATTCAATCTTTGTCTCAAAACCTCAGATTGGTACCTGTGAGTTGCTAGTAGTGTTGATTATATCTCGTAGTTGATGCTAGTTGGTTTATTTGGTTGAAGATTATATGTTCAGATCTATTATGCTATACAATACCCCTCTGATCTTGGACATGATTATGATTTGTGAGTAGTTACTTTTGTTCTTCAGGACATGGGAGAAGTCTTGTCATAAGTAATCATGTGAATTTGGTATTCGTTTGATATTTTGATGATATGTATGTTGTTGATTCTCTTAGTGGTGTGATGTGAACATCGACTACATGACAGTTCACCATCTTTGGGCCTAAGGGAATGCATTGTAGAGTAGTAATTAGATGATGGGTTGCTAGAGTGACAGAAGCTTAAACCCTAGTTTATGCGCTATTACGTAAGGGGCTGATTTGGATCCATATGTTTAATGCTATGGTTAGAGTTATCTTAATTCTTCTTTCGTAGTTGCGGATGCTTGCAAGAGGGGGTAATCATAAGTGGGAGGCTTGTTCAAGTAAGAACAGCACCCAAGCACCGGTCCACCCACATATCAAATTATCAAAGTAGCGAACGCGAATCGAACAAACATGATGAAAGTGACTAGATGAAATTCCCATGTGTCCTCGAGAACGTTTTACTTACTATAAGAGATCGTTCCGGCTTTTCCTTTGCTATAAAAAGGATTGGGCCACCTTGCTGCACTCTTTGTTACTATTGCTACTTGTCACTTGTTACAAATTATCTTGCTATCAAACTACTTGTTACCGATAATTTCAGTGCTTGCAGAAAATACCTTGCAGAAAACCGCTTGTCATTTCCTTCTGCTCCTCGTTGGGTTTGACACTCTTACTTATCGAAAGGACTACGATTGATCCCCTATACTTGTGGGTCATCACTAACCAACCTATACTAAGCATATAGGATACCAGGTAAGGTATCAACAACAAGTTACAAAATCAGGCTATGTATCAGAATAGGAGCTATCGAACAACAGTAGCAAAATCTAATGCAAGCATGGGAGAGAAATAATGGGTGATATAGGAATGATCAAGGGGGTTTTGCTTGCCTGGAAGCTCTGCTGAGAGGGGCTGTACGGCAGAAGTGTAGTCGTACTCGGGAGCAGCGTCGGTCTCGGGGTTTACCGAAGAGAAGAGGGGGAAGAAACAATAAATACAAAGCAAACATATGCAACACAATGCATGATATGGGAATATGCTATGCTAGGGGTGACCTAATGCAGTGCTACATGTTACAGACGGAGCGGGAAAATATTTGGGAATATTTTCCTGGCTTTAGGCAATTATCGGACAGACGATCCGGAGGGGAAGGTTCCATGTTTGCAGTGTTAGAGGCATGTGACGGGTATGTGAATGGTATATTCTGATTCTTTATATTTTTCTGATCATCTTTCATATAGAAAACATTTTCATCCGAGCTACGGTTTAATTTCTACGAATTATCAAAGTTTTAGCGATATTCTAAAAATCCTGATTTAGTATTAATTCGAATTATCCTGAATAGTAAAATACCTTTTACACCCACTGTGGGCTAGCCATAGTGGATGACAGGTGGGGCCAGGGGGGCCAGTTGACTTAGTCAACTGTCCAGTCAGCAGTCAACTGGGTTGACTGTTGACCTGGTCAAACTGACGGATGGGGCCCAGTTGTCATTGACACATGTTTTATAAAACCTATATTTAACAGAGAGGGCCCACATGTCATAGACTGTTGCTTTAACAGAGATTTAATTAATCTAATTAAGAGGATTAGAAGCAGTAGGGCCCGATGTCAGTGGGGTTAGGGGGTTAGCTTAGTGCTAACCACCGTAGTTAGCGCCGGGGCCCACATGCAGTGGCCAGCCGGCCTGTTTAAACCGCACGCGCGCGGTTCGCGCCGGCGGTGAGCTACAAGGGCGGCAGCGATAGCCGGAAACGGCGCTCCGGCGGCCATTCAAGGCGCAGAAGGGCCCGTTCGAGGGCGGCTACTCGCGCGCATCCAGCGGTGCAACAAGCTGGAGCTGGGGGTGACCGGAGGTGCTAGCAACGGCGGCGGCAGAGCGGCGGCTGAGGCATAGCCTCGTCGTCAAGGCAGCTACGGGACTTGGGGAAGAGAGGGGGAACGGGGGAACGGAGGAAGCTCACCGCGAGGAGGTGGATGGCGAGCTCGGACGGGGTCGGGGACGTGCCAGAGCGCGGATCCGTGATGGGGCAGCGGCGGCGACCGACGACGTGGGTGTGGTCGATCCGGCGGAGGGGAGCTCCCCGGCTCGAGCGGCTATAGGGGAAAGACGAGGTCGACAGTGGGGGATCTTCTGGACAACCCGCTGTGGCTCGGGGCGGCTCCGGAGCATGCTGACGACGGTGGCGCGGCGATCTTCCCGCTCGGGTGAGCAACGCAGAGAGGGAGAGGGGTGAGTGAGGGTAGCTAGGGTTCCAGGGGAGACGAGGGCGTCCTTATCCTCTTCAGTCACCTGCTCCATCGCCGTGGTGGCCTGAGGCCAGTGCACCGTGCGCTGGCGAGTGCCGTGCCGACAGCGTGTGCGGGAGCAAGTGAGGAAGATGACTGTGGGAGGTGGGCTGGGTACTGTAGCATTGGGCCGGACCAGTGCACAGTGGCATTCTCCTTTTTCTTTAACTGCCGAATGGAATAGCTCCTGTTTGTATTTATTTGAGCTACCAAATGATTTTTGCTAACTGTGAAACTTTGCACATAAACCATGCACAATATTTCTAAATGGCACAAAAAGTTTCAGAGCAATTTAAATTGCTTAACCATTTTTAGAAATGGAAAAGGCCAAATTAAATGCTGCCGGACCACTAAATAAATTCCCAGGGGCAATTTGGGAATTCAAAAGAGGTTGGTTGCATCATGATAAATACTTAGGGAATATTTGCCAAATTGTGAACTATTTTGATTGCATGACAGAAGAAGTAAAAATTTGACATGCAATTCAAATTGGAATTTGGCTTTGATTTTGGACAAGTGGCATTTAGCATAATGACCATGATGACATGACCACCTTTAGAGGAAGATTACTGTAGCATGATACTGGGGATGTTACAGTTCACGGCGGAGCACGTGACCCAAGCCTGGGTCAGCAAGAACCACCCGGTTCGCCTGTTCTAACTCCAATGATGCCTCTTCCCAGGAAGAGAAAGCCCGCCCGAGATGAGAAGCACGTCCTGTTCGGATGGATGATCGCCAGGGTTTCTCCAAGGCAAGCCGCTCCGGGTGCGCCACCAGATAAGGACGTAGTTCTACTAGTGGCGTCAGCGCCAGCGGTGCAGAAGCCTGGGCGACGGGACGACCATTGAGCATGGGAGAAGATGGCAGCAGAGGATGGAATGCCGGAGGAGAGGAATGTGACGCCGCCTGAGGACGAGGGAGGATATACCTAGGATCCATGACAAAGGAAGAAGAATGTAGAGGCATCACCCTCGGTGGTAGGGAAGGAGAGTTGACCTGAGAAGAAGAAGGGCGAGGAGCGTACGGTGAATATCAGCGGAAGGCAGAATATTGGGAAGCCATGGAGGACGGGGATCGAGCATGGATAAAAAAAGGAACCAGGAGGCACTTTATAGGAGAGGATCCGTTCTAAGATCTGTCGAAACTCGAGAGATCATCACTACCTCGGGAAATCAAGAATCCCTAAAAACTCGACGCAATAAAAATCTTTTGGAAAGGCGAAATGCCTTCCCCCGTTTTCTTGTTTCCAATTAATCTCATCGAGGCGATTCCCCCCCCCGAGCTCGGAACCACTTCGCGTTCTCACCGAGTAAAAGGATAGCACTGTTTTCAAACTGGCCCATTTAAACTTGTGGCCCCACCCGCAGCAGAAGAAATGAATCACCTCTATTCTTAATTACTTTGATTGCTACGGGCGGGCCCGTGGGCTACTGACATAGTATTGGAAACGGGGGTACCCCGAGTTTTTGGTAAATGGGCCTCATAGGAAAAACAGTATCGGTTTAAGATTTGGAAAATGGTTTATTTACCTCTGACTATTGTTTACCACCCGAAGGCAGATACACGACTACCACGACTCCATCGACATCAGAAGATCATCGGGGAAGAAAGTGACGGCAACAGTGATGTTATCGGAGACCGGAGCCTCGAGCATCCAGCACAAGTGTTGCAAGGGCAGGCAGTCCTTGCGGCGCACTTCACTGACCGGGCATTTAATGCACGCCCAGGCTATACGTCATAGCCTGCCGCAGGCTTACGAAACTAGGCCATCATTACGAAGACCAGGATGGACGTGTGTCTTGAGCCGGTCAGGGGTGGGTCTCATCGGTCAGAATGATGTGACCAGAGCCTGGCTCGTCTCATGAACCAAAGGAGGACGGTGTGGCACGTCGCATCAAGTAGAAGCACTCGAGCACCTGACACTTCGCAGTGTCAGGTCAACTACTGATAGTACAGACGACAAGTTGCACGCAGTGCCTACAAACTTGTACACCCGTTCACACATGTTAGACGACCATTGTGGTGTCCCCCAGGCCTATATAAGGGGAGGACCGAGGTCACTTAGAGGACAACCAACACAGAGCACACTAGCATACACCCACAAATCCCAAGGAGAGTACTAGTAGCTCCACCCAAGAGAAGGCGAGAAGGCTAGAGATAGGAGTGTTCGGGCACTCTAGTTAGGACCCCGACCACCACTGGTCGCACCCCGACCACCTCTTTGATAACACTACAACACTTGTATCCCTCCATTCCACATCAATAAGAACAGGAAGTAGAGTTTTACGCTAACATGGCGGCCTGAACCTGTATGAAAATCCTTGTGTCGTGTGTGATCCTTTGCTCGTGGTGAGACAAAGTGTTTTAGCCCCTGGCCGAACTCATAAATAATAGGGTATCCATCCCTGGTGTCCTGAGTTTACACTCGACACCATGCGAGTAGGATCCACCCTTCTAACGAGGACAGTCAAACACTCACTAGTAGCTTTTGACGAACAAGTTTGTTGATAGTGGACTCTGAAACACACCTTCGTGTATAGCATTTCTTCTTGCCCACCAGGTAGCCCATAAGGTCACAATAAGTCTCACAAAAGCTTCATGGGACAGTGACTCCATTGAAAATAGCCACTGCTTCGCACTTGGTTGGTTTTCGCGATCATATGCTCCGCTAACTCTTCATCAACTAAAGCCCAGATGCACCGTGACATCAAACACTTTATTAATGAGTGTCTTCAAGAGTCCTCCATCCCACATAATCCACACACACTTGTTGTTGACATATTCCGGTGGCAACATACGTCTTCCGTGCGCAAAGAGTGCTTGGCCAATCTTGATAAAAACATTCTAATCTTGCCTGGGACTTGTGTTTTCCACAAAGACTTCCATGATGCCTCTTCCCGTCCCAAGTTTGACGATCCAGCGTTCCCTTTGAGCCAATCTTCTTTCTGAAATTTGGTTGCTACCATCATTTTATAGGCTGAACGAACTGAGAACACAGAGCACACTAGCATATTCCATGTCGGCCTTAAAAGGTGACGTGCCAGGCCAATCTTTCGAGGCCTTCAGGAAAAAGGGTCGTGCCGTGCCATGCCCTCTAAGAGGTGTGCCAGGAACGACCGTGCCGGCCCAGATGGCCAGGTCTGGGAAGCTCCCATGAAAACTGCCTAGGTCCCCCTAAAAAACAAAGAGGTAATAGCAGCCCAAGCCCACAAATTTGTCTGGCCCGTGACGATTTGGTCCAGCAACTCGCAGGACCTCACTCTGCCACCCAACAACTTGCGGCCCACGAGCAAAAAAAAAAGGGAACCAGTCACGATGCGAGGGTCCGTGCCACGCTGGTGGAGGCGGGCCGAGACGGTTGCTGGGCACTTTTGCGGAACCCCCCTACCATTATTTGGGCCTCTTTCGGTTCAAAAAGGCCCGCCTCCGCCAGCGTGGTGCCAGCCGTCACGTCATGACTCTGGTTTTTTCGCTTGTGGGCCGCCGGTTGTTGGGTGACGGAGTGAGGTCCTGCTAGTTGCTGGACCAAATCGTCACGGGCTGGACAAGTTTGTGGGCTTAGGGTGCTATTGACCTCAAAAATAAATAAATGAAATTGCCTCAAAAAAAAAAAAAACTGCCGGCTATGATGCACACGGCCATTTCCGTTCTCCCCCCACCCCCTCCGGACCGAACACGCGATCGCGGCGCACCGGCTCAGCCCGCCGTCCCGCCGGCAACCCTACCTCTCTCCCCACCGCGTGCGCGTGCGTCGCTTTCAGCCCGCAAGCCGCGGCTGCCCCTCACCCCAAGCAAATCGGTCGGCGCGTCGAGGCGCCAGTGGCAAGGCCAGTCACCGCTGGCCGACCCTGGGGGCATAGCAGCGCCTCCCTCTTGCCCTTACGAATTAAATTCATGTTTCGAGACTAACTGGTAATCAAGGTACTAGCTTTCAGCTTCCTCTTCGCTTAACTTTGCTCGAATCAAGCAATGACCGGTTGTTCACTAGTTTGATAATCCGTGCTTACTTAAGTACTCCATTGATGTAACTACATGTGGTGGCAACCCAAGGCTGAAAAGCAGTGTATACTATATGTTCGCTACTGAAGGTTCCTTCTGTGTAGAAACATCTCAGCTTTCCGGCCATGGCATGCTTGGTTCGGTTATTTTGGTTGTTTTTAAGGACATACAAACACCAGTTTTGAGTTTTGACTGCGCAAGCATATGTGCTGCAGTGAACATCTACGATGGAACAAGGGTCTGATTTTATTAGGAGTCACAGCAAGAGAGTCGTTGAGGAGACTGTTAATGCCAGGGGTGGTTTGAAGGAAGATCAAGAGAGAGATGGTGCTGAATGCAGGAAGTCCCGGCCTGGCAAGTTGAGGAGGGACAGCTCTGTGGATGCAGTTGAGGACCCAGATGACAACAGGAGATCTTCCACTGATGGGAATGAGTCGAGAAGGAAGTCGGTATCTAGCTCAGTCTTGGCCTACAGCGGTGATGAGGATGACTACGATGTAAGAAGGGAATCACGGGTGTCGAAGATTCCAAGAAGAAGCCCTGAAGAGAGAAGTGAGAGGAGATTGTCTGATGGGTACAAGGATATAGACAGGGATATCAGTATGAGGAGAGGAGAAGATGAAGACGTTCGGGACTCTTCAAGAAGATCTAGCTCCAGGTCTTCTGGCCATGATGTTTCTCATAGTAACAGTAGAAGCAACACAGAGGGGCCATATGATGATCAGCATGAGAGGCAGCATGACAAGGCTATACCAAGTTGAGGAGGGGAGGGCGGTAAGGAGAAGAGAGGGCACCGGGACCAAGAGGGCATTCTTTATCAGAGTGTGGATCAGGCTTTTATGGGCCGAAGAGCTGATGGAACTGGTTCTGATAGATCTGATGCAAGAGATGGCAAGTCTTCTTCTGATCAGAGTAAGCACATGAGTGCAAGAGGGGCTCGTGACCACACGAGTGAATTAGGAGAAAGCTTGAGACACGCTGAGAGGAGAAACAGCTCGTCCATAATCTAAAGGAATGACCAAGATATACTGTTATTTGATCCAATGTGGGACGATGGCTCTCATGTGGTTTGAGAGGATAAACATTTCAGTATCCAACAGGGGACAGCTAGTTGTGCTGATGATATTGTAAAAAGTAACGAAAATGTGGAGACAGGAGATAACCCACCTTATGTGGAACAGGATGGTCGTGTGTTGTCAAAGGATGGAAACAACAAAGAAGCTAGAGACAATAAGAAGTACTCCATAGAGAAGGATGATCGCGATCGGGGTCATTTGGACTCGGACGATGAAAGAAGCATAAGAATGAAGGAGAAAACAAGAGAGGCTGCTCATGGAGATTCTAACTCATATAAGGAAAGGGACAGAAACAAAGGGTTCAAAGGATCCAAAGAATACTTGAGAAATCGTCAAAGGCAAGATTTGAAGGAGAAAAATGACTATGTTGCTGTTGCAGATTGGAGACATGGCCTGGAAAGATTAGATGGTGGAAATTTCCATAGCCGGCCTGGATACAGGAAAGATTCCAGGGGCAGATATGAGGTTAGCAAAGGCTTGTATGGCAACCGATATGACAGTTCTGATTCAATAGAAATACGACCTAATAGGAATCTTGATTTTGGAAGGGAGATTTCTGTTTCTGAGGGAAGAACCGACATGGGATCCCATCTAGATTCAACGCCTGGAACACATGATCCACGTGAGGAGAACAAAAGAAGTTATGGAAGTAGTGAGGTTTTGCAGGAAAGATTCTATTGAGATGCCCAAAATATTTATCATGATACTGGCAATGATCAAAGTGATTCTCAAACTGGGAAAGGAGGATTGGAAGGAGCAATTACCCCCAATACTTCAGGAGCAGGTCAAAGTGGTAGTGGCAGTATGATCTCTCCAATTCCTCAGCAGGGGCCAAAAGGTGATAGACCTTCTAGAGGGCTAAGAGGAAGACCAAATGGAAGGGACCCTCGAGAGTGGGGGTTTCAGTGCCTATTATGCCACCTTCATCATTTGGACCTCTCAGTCTGCCACCAGGTCCAATGCAATCAATGGGGTCAAACATGTCCCATTCTCCTGGTCCTCTTGGACCTGGTGTTTTCATGCCACCATTTCCAGGGCTCCTTCTTTGGTCTGGCGCACGGGGTGTTGATATGAGTATACTTGCTCTTCCACCCAACCTTCCAATGCCCCCCATAGTAGCTGGACCTAGGTTCACTACCAGTGTGGGAGCTAGCCCAAGCCACAACATTCACTTAAGTCAAACAGGCACTGGAAGAGGGGCTTCATTGAATGCACCGGTATCTGGTTTCAGCCCAGCGGTTACACCAAGTCGTGAAATGATGCATGATAAACCACCTGCAGGCTGGACGCCACAGCGAAACAGCAGGCCTGCTGGAAAAGCTCCTTCAAAGGGAGAACAAAATGATTACTTGCAGAACTTTGTTGACACTGGCATGCGACCCCAAAACTTCATTAGGGAACTGGAGCTTACAAATGTAGTGGAAGACTATCCGAAGCTTAGAGAACTTATACAGAGGAAAGATGAGATTGTTTCTAACTCGGCTTCAGCACCAATGTATTACAAGTGTAACATGTGCTTTCCCCAGATTTTTTTGGCACAAAGTTTGATGTTATGCTTGTAGATCCTCCATGGGAGGAGTATGTTCATCGTGCTCCAGGTATCACGGATGACATAGAGTACTGGACACCTGAGGAGATTATGGATTTGAAAATTGAGGTTGTTCACTCTCTCGAGTCATTACGTCCTTTATTTTTCTTAGGGAGCTTTCCTTTTACTGTGAAGTTGTTGTCTGACCGCCAGTTATTTGACACAGGTCATAGCTGATACACCCTCATTTATCTTCCTTTGGGTTGGTGATGGTGTTGGTCTTGAACAAGGCCGTCAATGTTTGAAGAAGGTAATTCATCTGTATCTGTATATGATTTTGTATTTTCAGAACAATTATCATTTAATTTGGTGTTACAAACACTATGCAGTAAACTAGTCGTGCGACTAGTCTCGTCTACTTGTGTTAGTCTTAGATTGTCAAAAAAATACTTGTGTTAGTCTTAATCATTTGTTCAGCATGCAGAAGACCAATAACTAATATTGTGCTCTGAAACATCCTGACCACAATATTGTTTATCATATCTTTCAAGTAGCTGTTTCTTTTTCATGGCTTTGTCCATCTCAAGTTTGAGGCCAACAGTGGAATTTTTGAGGAAAATATAGGATTGCAATCCTAAAGAAAATTGCTATCAAAGGAGTTCTCCATGGGATTTTTTCTATCTTTGGACTGAACAGAACATGAGTTCTACCCTCATGGAGAATTTCCTTCGAGAATGCCAATGAATCTTCTCTCTTTCTCTTTCTCTTTCCCTTCTCTCTCTAATTAAGTAACGCTTAGTCTGAATACCCCTGCATATCTCCTTTGTAGCATCCGAACACTTCTTCCAAGCAATTCCTGAGATTTTGAGTCCTGTAGGATTCAACATGCCATGGCATTCCAATCTTGTATTTGTCTATTGCCACGATCAGGATGCCCTAAATGCTAAATGTTGGATTGCCTTGGACATGGTATTTTTCAGCAAAGTGATGAACAGTGATGGTGAAAGCACAATAATGAACTTTTTTTTTCTGCAGTGGGGATTTCGTAGGTGTGAGGACATATGTTGGGTAAAAACCAACAAGAAAAATGCAACACCTGGTCTGCGCCATGACTCAAATACATTGTTTCAACACTCAAAGGTTAGTTAATTCTATATTTTCCATGGCTTTATGAACTCTATCTTGCTGGGTTTAAACGTACAATATTTCCTTATGCAGGAGCATTGTTTGATGGGAATAAAAGGAACTGTACGACGGAGCACTGATGGGCATATTATCCATGCAAATATTGATACGGACATAATAATAGCCGAGGAACCTACTGATGGTAAAACCCAAATATTAGTCTTCATTTGTGCCCTTTGTCAACTATAGGCTTTCTTCTGACTAGATGACCAGTTGCACCCATGGCGCAAAGGCCAACTGCAACCGATAAGTTAAGCAAGCTATGGGGAACATGTTTTAGGAATCATGTGCAAAGTACGATCCTGATTTATGACATTTCTTGTCGCAGCACCCCGTTGTAGCCATGGCGCCAAAAACAGATGCATCCGATAAGTGAGGCATCCAGCCCCCCCGCCCATCTTTTTTCGACAAAGGGTGCATTTTATTGGCTCAAAATGAAGCATCAAGAGGATAAACAATGAGCACACACCCGGCCTCTGCATAGGTAGGATGCACACAACCAACCAACACACACACGAAAAACACACCAGCAAATAACAAAGTCATATAAGACCAAAGCTATGCGTAGGTGAGGAAGAAAAAAACCAAAGCGACAAGATCTGCGATCGGCAAACTACAACAATAATCATATTCGCACCAACCATCTCATGACACTACACGAATGACAAGGTTCTTCAACAGCAACGCCTTCAGGATGGGAGTCACCGGATCCAACCACCGAAGGCCAGAATCTAGGTTTTCACCCTAAAGAACTAGTCCAAGCATATTCGAGCAATGCCTTCAACAAGGTAACGACGTAAAACATCACCATTGCCAGGTATAACCAACTCGAGTCAGACCTAGGCTTTTACCCCGGAGCTTGAGAACGGGTGCTCGAGTAGCACCACCATCGACGTCAAGCATGTGTTGTCGCCACCACTTTTCCGCGATCCAAGCAGCTACATGCGATGTGTGACCACCGCCGTTGCACAACCATCCCTCTGCGTCAATTCGTCCTCCATAGTTTGCATTTCGCCCCTAAGTCAACCACCGGATCTGGAGGGAGAAACCCTCTTGAAGATTTTTCGGTGGACACCACAATCCGCAGGGAGGCAACCATGGCAGGCCAGAGTGGTCACCAATGGAACCAACACCGATGACGGAGCACACCACTGCCGACTACCTCATCGCCGAAGAGAGCCCTGCTCACGCCCGTCGGCACGTCGCCGAAGAGAGCCCCCCATCTGGATCTTTAGATCCATGGAGGCACATGAACTGCAGAGTTTCATAGTGTTCATTCCTAGACCAAAGGGCGTGTTTAGTTCCCTACATGACTATGAAACAAGCATATGCATAACCACATTAGCAAAAATAGTCATAACCACATTAACACGCACATAGTCATAAGAGTTTCACAAACATACGCATGAGCATACAATTATAGGCATATCAACTCTGAACGGACAGACTAAGAAACAAGTATTACTACCCTTGGATCATGGCAAACGCTGGTTCGTATGGGCCGCACTTGGACACGACCTCTGTGCCGGAAAGGTCAAACACGATGACCCTAAAACTATCCTTAGTGAGGACCTTCAAGGTGAGGAAGTACCCGATCTTCAGCTGGTGAGTATGGTGAAGGCGGCCCACCATTGGTCAATGGCAAGCCTCCCATAGACTTCCCGGAGCTTGACTTTCCAGCTACAGCTGGTGGCCATCCTCAGAATCATTTCCGATGGGATGGCACTCATGTGCTCACAGAAGGCTTGGCGGATGTGAAGCAGCTCCAACTCGGGTGCTAAAATCATCTTGCAAAAGTGGGTTGGTCCAATGGAAGTGTCCAACACTTGCCAGCCTCCCCCGACGCTTCTTGGAGTCGCTGACCGGTACCACATGCTTGCCCTTGGAGCAGCTGCCCGGAGTATCGTTGTTGTCAGAGATGATTCTGGCAGATCCCTCGGTAGGGTATCCCGGAGAGGTGATTAGGTCGGAGGGAAAACAGGGAGGCGAGTTTACCCAGGATCGGGCCCTCTCGGTGGAGGTAAAACCCTACTCCTGCTCTGTGTATATTGCGATAGGGTGTACAAAGTACGGTATATTACCAAGGGATTGTCTATGATCTATCGACTAGCTCGGCCCCGGTTTATATAACATACCGGGGCGGGCCCCCTAGGGTTACACAACCTAGTCGGCTATGTCGGTGGAGGGGGAGTCCTCCACGGTCCGTCTTCCTTGACTTGGATGACAAGGCTTCCGGAGTCTTCTCTTTAGAACGCCATGGGCCGTTCGTGGTGGCCCAGGGTGGAACCGACCTAGGGGTCCTCTGGCCAGCCCACCAGGCTAGCGACCGAGATGGTGAGGCACCTTTGGGCCGTAACACCGTCAGTAGCCCCTGAACCGGTCTTCAAGCATGGCCGCACCTCGACCAGCACCGAATTGGACACTGTCTTCAGTTTGCCAAGGTTGAACTTAATTCTTCAAAGCTTCCCCTGACAGCATCTGCTCGTCCGCAGCCTGACTGCCTCTGAAGTGGGATAAACCACCTCGGCCTCGAGGTGCTGATGAAGATAACCGATCTACACCGCAAAAAGTTTCCCGCGCAGCTGGCATCCACGGGCTGGATTCCCGCGCGGCGTTTGCAAAACTCAACATATCCAGTCCTGTCGGTTAGACCAGACCGGTCTCACCAGATGGTCCAACCGGACCACGTGTCAGATATGACCCAACGGTCAACATGACATGTGGGAGTGGGCATGGGGCCCACCTACGCCACGCCCCATTAACGCATGACGTGCGCCTTGATCCCCACACACAGTTAACGGAGGTCCCTCGTTCCCCGCGCGACTTTAACGTCATCGTGGGGATACGAAGAGGTATCCTGCCGTGTGGCGGAAATTACCTGCTGTCGTGTGGCCTTCCATCCACCTGTATAAGGGGAATGGATGGAGGGACAGAGGGCTTTACGCTCTCATCTCCTTTGCCACCTTCCTCGCGCCGCTGCACCATTGCTGATGTGCCCTGCTGCTCCGCCGCTCTACTGCGCCATCGCTCCACTGCTTCAGCGCACCTCCGCAGCACCGCCGCACCATTGTCGCTCGCAGCCGCCGCTTGACCAAGAACGGCGAGCCCATCAACACCGGACAGGGAGTCTTCTTTCGCGGCATCTTGCACTTCTACCGTCTGCAACTCCATCATCTTCCCCCAAACTCTAATATGCACATAGCCTGCTTCATTACGCTCTGTGAGGCCTTCCTGTGGACCGAACCATTGTGGAGGAGGTACTTCCAAGTGAAGCTGCAGACAAACGTGGACGAGACCTGCGAGTGCGGCGGAGCCACCATCTGTAAGTAGGCCAGATCCGAGTACCTACCCGGGGACTTCTCCTAGACCAACAAGAAGTGGCAGGAGGAATGGTTTTACATGCCAGATGTAGAGCTAGATAACCCTCCCCGAGCTGGTATCGTTACTCCTTTTAGCCAGGTTCCGCAGTCAAGCGTTAGTCCTGGAGGTTGAAGAACAACCCGGAAGAAACCTACGCAGCTAGGAGACTCCATCACAGAGTGCGCGACCTAGCCGGTTAGGACTTGACCCTGATGCATGTGATGCATGTAGCCTTGAACTGGGGTGTCCAACCACTCCAGTTCCGAGCTCATCCCATGCACCAGTACACCGGGGAAAATGACCCTACGAGGGCAATCGGGGGTTCCTTTTTTGAATCCAAGTCCATCCAAGAGATGCTCTCCCTTCTGTTCAAAGGGAAGATGACGGATATCCCCACCGAGCTGTCCAATATGGGCTTCTCAGGTAAGGTGCTCGTAGCCGAGGTAACCATTATTTATCCTTTGCAACTCTGTCCATTCTAATAATCCGAACTGACCAACAATTTTGTCATGATGTAGCCGCATCGCTCATGGGCGTCCAATATTTCTTCACCAGTCCCGCAACCCGAGGACGCGGAGATCGCACACATGACGTTCCTCCGGTCCGAGGACCACTCTCGGATTGCGCCGCGTACGACTAAACATGATCATACCCCGGGCCAGGTTTCGGGCCGGGCTGGACAAAGCCTGAAGTCAAAATCCCAACCCTGAGCCCAGCCTGGCCCAGCCCGAAGCTGTGAACAGTGCACTTTTTTAATTAAATAATTATTTTAAGGGTATTTTAATATATAAGTATACCTATTTTTCAATTAAAATAATTATTTTAAGGTCATTTGGGCTTTCGGGCCGGGCTTCGGGCAGAAAAGCTGAGCCCGAGCCTGGCTCAGATGCCGGGCTTTCGGGCTTGGGCCGTCGGGCCGGGCTGTCCATGCACAAGTTTACGTACGATGCACGCGAAGGCGCCTATTATGGACGACATCGATGAGGAAGACGATGACGACGCCTCCCACGAGGAGGGATCTTCAGATTCTAGCGCGGAGGTCAACCTTGACAACTTCATTGCTCGAAAGCGCGTCCAAGATGAAGAAGCGTCGAGCTCTCAGCTCGACCCGCCAAATTCGACCGAGGAGGAAGACAGTCAGGAGAAGCGCCAGAAGATACGCCAAGACCCGAGGGCCAGCATGGCCGCCCAGCCTTCTTCTAGCACCCAAGCTCCAACCGCTCCCTGCCCGGTACCCAAGGCCGCTGTCCTGTTGGCTGCACCCCGGAAGGTCCGGGCTAAGCCCATCGGAAGCCTGTGAGTTATTCTTTAACAGCTCTGTCTATTCGAAGTAGACTTGCTCCTTGTTGATTTTCTGTATAACTTGCATTGCAGGCCACAACGCAAGATGGGCGCCGACCTGACTAGTGCCCCAACAGGCACTCTGGCAGCGACCCTTGCATCCACCCCCTACCTACATAGGGGTCTTGATAGCGGTACCGGTCGCACAAGCTCCACCTCCTCCTCCCATTGACTTCTCGGAGCTTGACTTTCCAGCTGCAGCTGGTGGCCTTCCTCAGAGCCATTTCCGATGGGATGGCGCTCATGTGCACATAGAAGGCTTGGGGATGTGAAGCAGCTCCAACTCAAGTGCTAAAATCATCTTGCAAAAAGTGGGTTGGTCCTCATGGAACTGTCCAACGTTTGCCGGCCTTCCCCGACGCTTCTTGGAGTCACTGACATGTACCACAACCCTTGGAGCAGCTGCCCAGTGTATCGTTGCTGTCGGAGATTATTCCGGCAGATCCCTTGGTAGGGTATCCCGGAGAAGTGATTAGGTCAGAGGGGAAACTAGTAAGCGATTTTACCTATATTCGGGCCCTCTCGGTGGAGGTAAAACCCTACTGGCTACTGCTGCTCTGTATATATTGCGATAGAGGTGTACAAAGTAGAAAGTATAGAACCAAGGGATTGTCTATGATCTATCGACTAGCTCAGCCCCGGTTTATATAACATACCGGGGAGGGGCCCCTAGGGTTACACAACCTCGGCTACGTCGGTGGAGGGGGATCCTCCACAGCTCCGTCTTTCCTGACTTGGACGACAAGGCTTCTGGAGTCTTCTCTGTAGAACTCCATGGGCCGCCCGTGGTGGCCCAGGGTGGAACCGACCTACGGGTCCTCGGGCCGGCCCACTAGGCCGACAAATGACGTGGTGAGGCACCCCTTGGCCGTAACACCGTCAGTTGCCGATGACTAACTTGCGTGCAGACCATTGTAATGAAAAAGGTTAGGCTCAACAAACTATCAAACTACAACATGAATCGAACTATAATGTGTAGGATCATAACGACGCGCATGTCTACAATGGTCTGCATTACCTTCTGGGGTTGATGGAAGGGTGATCTCCTGATAAATTTAGTAGTTAATGTATCAACCACTATCCTCTTAGAGGAGCAACTTAGATGTATTGCATAGCCCAAAGGGCAAATATATAGTACAAAAGACATGGGGTAGAAGTAAGGAAATCTAGACTAATACGGACACGTGGACCAATACTAATGCTCTTTTTTTTATTAATCACTAATACTCCTTAACACCGACCCTCTAATGCAAAGCGTATGCAATAGCATTGCATTTGAAGAAGTATATTACCACAGTAAAAAATAGTGAAATCCAAAATCCACGTCTTTAGAGTGTTCTCGTAGCATGGAGTCTTCAAAAGCCTATTAGAGTCAAGCCAAAGAGGGACAGAAGAAGCATGTCGCGAAGATCATAGCACAAGAAACCGGCGGCGAAATATATTACAAATACCAAATGCTGCAACAATGATTACATTCTTCTGAGTTCATGAAAAATGAAAGAATGTGAAGCTTCTTTCCAGTTTCTTTCTGGAAGGAATTCAAGGAAATCACAATGGAGTTTGCTAGTGTGCGATGTTTGACCCGTAACCAAAACACGCGACTCATCGCTAGTTGCCCATTTAAGAGTGGGCCTGTCGCATAAAAAAATGGCTTGTGGTCGCGAAATCCGACAGCAGGCGGCCACTCGCCGTGTTACGACCAGATATTGAACATTCGTAACAAATATTTTCCAAATAACAGTTCAGCTGACTTGTGAGCTACTGTTATTTCAATAGTGTAATCCTGTGGGACACTTAGGGAAACTCATCTTTGTCACTTCTGCATGATTTTCTTGGGGTACCATCCATTTGAGAGTTTTTGAGGAAGTTACAGAGAACATTTTCTGTTATCTGTTCCTCTTCGCATCTGTTAGGTAGAGAGCGTGTGCCTTATCTCGCCTTCGTGCAGAATTGCTTCAGTTGTGTACTTATGGATGACCACATGGGAAATGTCAATGCCGTGGCATGTTCTTTTGTTTTACAGGTTCCACAAAAAAGCCTGAAGACATGTATCGGATCATTGAGCATTTTGCTCTTGGAAGGAGGCGCCTTGAAACAAAGTGGAAATGTAGGGAAAGGCTGCGTACTATAGATCCAAAGTGGTCGGACCCTTCCCCGGACCCTGCGCAAGCGGGAGCTACGTGCACCGGGCTGCCCTTTTTTTTAAGGAGGCGCCTTGAACTCTTTGGTGAGGACCATAATATTCGTCCAGGTTGGCTTACTCTTGGGAAAGCTTTATCCTCATCAAACTTCAATAAAGAGGTATGAAGAATGACCTATCTCAGTTCAGGCACGTATTATCATGACTTATATATTATTATTCCATCAGTCCTGCTAAGAACTTTTATGCTTGCAGGGGTACCTGAAAAACTTCACAGACAGGGATGGGAAAGTGTGGCAGGGTAGTGGTGGCCGGAATCCACCACCTGATGCTCCTCACCTGGTTGTGACAACTCCAGAGATCGAAAGCCTCCGGCCCAAGTCGCCTCCGCATAAGAACCAGCAGCATCAGTCGATGTCGATGCCCCCAGTGGGATCTAGCAGCTCCGCAAACAGGCGATCTGGCACGACCACCCCACAGAATGCAGTGACAGTTGTCGGTTCAGAAACTGTGATGCCGCCAGGTTGGTCGTCCACGCCAATGGCAGGTTTTGGAATGCCAGAGGGAGTTGTTCATGAGAATAATTCATTTGATAGTTTGGGCTTCAGTGGTGCCCCTTATGGTAGGACAATCGGAGATTGTATGGATTTTGACACGTAGAGGTTGTTGTAGCATAAATTATAGCCATAGTTCTGTTACATGAAAACCATTCTTTACCACCTATGTTGATTTGCGTATCCATTATTTTTTTGCAGTACATCATCAATTACCCTGTCTTTTGTAAACATGAACCCATGCCTCGCTACAGAATTCCTTGCATATACATGTAGTTTTGCCATTCTATATGTTATTTCCTCTGTTATGTATCAGTCTCCTGCTAACTTCAGTTCATGGTTTTATCATCAAATAATAATCGTTCGCTCATCAGCTTCAAGGGTATAGAAACAATTTTAGCCTAGTCTGAAAGTCCTGAACAACATTTTTTTTCCCCGCAACGAGGCAAAGGTTTGCACCATCTTATTAATTAAGAAATCTTTGAACAATCGATCATCAAAGAGAAAAGAAATAAAAGTGAAACCAACCGAGCAAAGAGAGAAACAAACAAAAGTGCAAATGTAAGAGTACAAAAGGGACAAATCTCGGCATGATGTTTCCCAAATGCTTCTCCCCGGACGTGACCCATGTTGCCGCCTCGCTGTTGATCTTCAAAATGGTGAAGGTTGATATGTTTTTTTTTTTGGCGGGTGATATGGTTGATATACCCTGGAAAAGACTTGTGTTCCTTTCATTCCAAATCGTCCAAGTGACTGGCAGTGTGAGAGTGTCCATTGGTTTTCTTTGTTGATTCTAGTTCGGCATTTGCTTTTCGCACCGCTCCTTAACCAGTTGTCTGCCGCTCAAGATATCATTTCTGAATTTTCAATTTTGTAGTCCTAGCCAGTTCTTTATCATGCCCCAAATTCGAATGGTGTAGCAACATTTGAACATGAGGTGAGACTCCCCCTCTTGCAAAGGAGGCAAAGACCACAATTTGGCAAGCCCCTCCACTGAAGATAGTCCACTGTCCATACTATGTTTTACACCATAAGCCATAGTTTTATTTATTTATTTGGACAAGCCCGATTTCCCAAATGGTCCGCTGCATTGCCGAAGAGGTTTCCCATGAAAATTGGGCCTTGTAGGTCAAGGATGCTGTGTATTGTCCATCGGCGGTGAATTTCCATGTGATCTTATCAACTTCATTTGTGTAAAGCTCAGTTTTCAAATATCTTGGTCCGAAGGATAATGAATTAGTTCACGTGGGCGACCGTGAGGCCGTCCGCTGTCCTAATCTGTGCGATGAACACCACTGTTATTGTTTGAACTTGTTTCGTCGTCATACCCGGAGAAGCAGAGACCGTGACTCATGCAATCAACTCGACATGAAAAAGTTGTCTTCGAGAACATGCCATTGTATCTTGTGGTCCAGCCATTCGAGCAAAATAAGTGGCTACCAAAATGAGCAAACGAATGTCTAGGGTATATCCTGAAATAAAACCATGTCAACAAACAAGAGCAGGAAACGCTACAGCAATGGGGTTGAGCACTAAGTCCATTTCCTCGTCTCCTCAGAGTCTCATCAAGCAACATCAACTTCTGACCCAACAGACGAATTCCCCATCAATCTACTCAATTTTCCATGTCTTCACCTGATATTCTTGTGTTCTTCGCATGCCGTTAAATTTCCCTCTTTCGCAGTCTAGTCGTCGGCTAGCGGCACCTTTAAACTGAAGCTGTATTCAGTGAGTAGACCTAAAGCAATTCGATGGCAGTTTCTCCTCTTGCACTTCAAAATGTTTTCACCCACTCTGATAGCATGCGATGTCAGACTACCAGAGTCTATGGTCAGCATTGTTCATAACTGTTCGGCACTGTAATTTGTTCGCTGTGGTCAGCATTGCCGTTGCAACCCCTGAATGTTGTTCTCAGTAGTACATGTCGTTGCTTTGAAAACGAGATCGCCAACGACCAGATTGGATCTGTCCTCTGATGACGACTAATCTCTGCCGCCGTCGCCGTCGAAGAAAACGTGCATCTTTCTCGGCCCTCTGAGAGCAATGCATTTGTTGCTTCTTATTGGCTTACTTACTGCGAAAGGTTAGCATTTCCTTGAGAAACATGCGATGTACAACCATACAATAATTCTTAAATCCACTATGCTTTGGAATTCTACCAGCAAAGGTCATATTTTATCTTACATACCTCAAGCCGCTCTACTCCAGCTTGCAAGCACGAAACCTCTAGCGGTCTTATGCTGCAATTGATCAAAGCCACTATTATATTGCCTCAGTTTGTTTGACAAAAAAGAATGAAAAGGCTAAAAATCTGACGTCGGATATATAGGCATGGCAAATCGAACGTTTCTCATGGCAATTTATATTGACACGAGGATGGCAAATTTAGTTTGCAAGCACGGTAATTTCCCGGCAAAAAATGAACTGAGACGGATTTGCCATTCTCGCCAATTAAACTTGCCATCCTTGACACACACAACTTGCCATGAAAACATACGTTTTGCCATGCCTAAAAATCAGACGTTCGCTGAATATCCGGATCCAAAGAAAAGAGTGCCATATTTTAAATAAACGAGGAAAATAATTATACTATCATAAGCACATCACATATGTGTTGTTTGCACACATACGCGCGCGCAGAGTATTCATGTGTTCGGTAGTGCCGTGTAGCTCCAAAAGAAGCGATATTTACATGTGAAAAAACCCAGTACTGTGTGTTTTCTTTTGTTTTGAAATAATGTTATATGTTTGTGCATGTTTTTTTGAAAAAACTTTTGATCTATTCATCAAATATCATGGTAGTACTAAGAACACTAGAAATAACAAATTATATCCATGTCCAGACCACCTACCGACGACTACAAGCACTGGAGCCAGCCAAAGGCACGCCGCCGTCATCGTCCCTCCTTCACCGGAGCTGGCCAAAACTTGTTCTAGTAGACAGTCGGAAAGTCATCGTGCTAAGGCCCCAAAGGACCAGCGCACCAAAACAGCAACCGTCGCCGACGAAGAAAAGCGCGGATCAAAAGGATCAAACCTGTAGATACACAAACATGGATGAACGAATAATGGATCCTTACGGATCCATCGAAGACAAACACCGACCGAATCCCGCGAGATCCACCGGAGACACACCTCCTCATGCCCTCCGACAACGCTAGTTGCACCGCTGGGACGGGGGGTAGGCGAAGAAAACTTTATTTCATCTTTAGGAAGCCGCCACTGCCTCATCTTCCTGAGCAGGACACAAACATTAAACAAACTTTAAAAACGCATAGGAACGGAGCAGGAGCCCTCTCACCGGCAAGGGCCGGGATCCACTGCGCCCCCATGGTCCTAAGGCTACATGAGGGAAGGTAGATCGACGATGACACCAACGGTAGGTGTGAAAACCCTAGTTGTTGGAGTCGCTCGTGGGGAGGAGAGTTGATAACATACGAGACATCCAAGATAGGTTATGTGTGTGCATGTTCTTGAGACCATATCGTGCTGACTATTGTGAGACTTGGGACTCCCATTTTTTTAAACATGACTTCAAACTATTTCGACTCGTCTATAAATTTTGATCCAAGGGCTATAGACTATAGTGACCTCTTACATTCTAAGAGGTAAGGTTACTTCCAAAAAAAAGGCAAGATTATTTTATAGGCAAAAATTATATAATTTTGGTATTTTTTGGGAAGTCACCCATTGCACAAATTAGCATCACCAACTTGGCCATACGCATTACCCAAGCATTTTCCGTGAATAAATGCCCATCGTTACATACCCGTGAAGAAAAAAGTCCATCATTATATAAGCCCATCAAAATAAATACAAATTCCGCAATTCTTATGAAAAATTTCAACCTGTTTCTTAACTCCTTAGTTGTCCAGATTTATGTCATGCGTACGACTACATTTCGTACATTGTAGCTCACATTTTGGATGATTTTTAATTTTGGGATCTCAACGACCATGGTTCAGTCAGCTATTCAATCAATCAAACCCACTCCACATCGGAAGAGCTACCTAAGATCAACTCTAGAAGAATCGTCGTATGTCTACTTATATAATAACCGCTATTATAAAGATTAGATGAATAGAAACGAACTCTAGCAGAGTTATCATCGCTTCCTCTATCTCGATAATTTTAGAGGGAATTCTCGTCTACAATCCAGGCAAAGAGGAGGTTTCTTGTCTGCTTGATATCATGGAAAGGTTTGACGAGGCCACGGGCGTGAAGATAAACCCTACGAAGTCTACTGTGGCGCCTATCCAATGTCCGGATGTAGATTTGGACCAGGTGTTGCAGGGTTTTGCTGGGCGGCGAGTGGGTTTCCTGATCACGTACCTTGTCTTACCAATTACCCTGGGAAGACTAAGGAAAGTTCACCTCCAATTCATTTTCGACCGGATCAAGACTAAACTTGCGAGCTCGAAGGGTAAAATGATGAACAGTGCTGGACGGTGTGCCCTAGTCCGATCGGTGCTCTCTGCAATACACATATCCGCCCTGATGGCTATTCTTGCTACACCCGGAACTCTCAAGGACATTGACAAGATTTGTAGAAAATTCCTATGGGCACATGATGAAAACTTGACGGGAGGAAAGTGCAAAGTTAATTGGCGATCGGTTTGCTCGCCGGTGGACCTGGGAGGGCTCGTCATCCATGATACAGAGAAATTTGCAAAGGCGCTTCGCCTTCGCTGGCTTTGGCTTTCTTGGACTGAGCCTGGCAGACCGTGAGTTGGCTCCTCTCTTCCCTGTGACGAGCGGGATCATGATCTGTTCGCTGCTGCAACCAAGGTGACAATTGGTGGTGGTGCATCAACCCTTTTCTGGGAATCCTTCTGGCTGGGTTCCGCGCCGCTGCGCATAGTTGCACCGTCTCTGTTCTTGCGCTCTAGATTCAAGAACAGATCGGTCAAGGAGGCTTTACAGGACAACAAGTGGATCCAGGACATCAGACGACCACCACTTTCGGACACTCACATGCTGAATTCCTTTCCCTATGAAACATGTTAAGTGCAGCTGATCTCAACCTCAACCCAGACCTGCCAGACAGTATCATTTGGAAAACTTTGAGCTCAGGAGGATACAGTGCTGCAGCAGCCTACAGGATTCAATTTGCCGGAAGAACAAGCTCAAATTTCACAATAAATTTCTGGCGTGCATGGGCTCCTCCACGCTGCAAGTTCTTCATCTGGTTACTGTTGCTAGATAGGCTTTAGTGTGCCGACAGACTCCAGCGACGGGGGTGGCCGAACGACTATTTGTGCCCACTGTGTGTTCCAATCTCGAGACTTCTACATGTTGGAAATATGCCCTAGAGGAAATAATATTGTATTATTATATTTCCATATTCATAATTAAGAGTTTATATTCTATTCTATAACTGCTATGATCCTGGAATGTGCGATTCAGTGGAAAACTTATATGCACATGTGGAATGATAAACGGTAAAATAAGATTCCTAGCCTCGCCTCTAAGACTAGGTCAAATGTTGTTGGTGATCATGTTTTCCGGATCTTAGGATATCGTTAACTGTAACGATAGTCCTAAAACAACTTTGAGAGTATGACATTAGAAGAACGATCATATTGAATCGACCCAAACTTGTTTGTTATACTTTGAGATACAATTGTCAGAAGTCAATTGTTATAACAAGGAGTGTTAACGTCTGATTTAGTTCCTTAGACCATGAGAGTATCGTAGTCACTTCTTACCGTACGATAAACTTTGGGGTTGCTCAAACGTCATCTTTAACACGGTGATCATAACGACAACTTACAGGTTCATCGGAAAGTTTGACAAGGGACTAGATAGCTCAAGAGTGGGATTTGCTCCTCGGACAATGGAGAGATACTCTTAGGGCCCTCTCGGTGTGACGTCATCCGTCATCGTCTGGCCAGACACAGGTGACTATGTCACGGGGATGCCGGAACATATCAACGAGAAAGAAGAATAAAACCGGTAACGAGGAGAACGGTATAATGAGCATGTGTATGACTCAAGAGGATACCGATATATCTCACCTCAGGTTTTGTAAAGTATCGCGAAGCAAAGGGACTAGCACATGATAACCAAAGGTTCACTCAAATGTCATTCGTGTACTCATAGGGATCGATATGGACGTCCACGGTTCCGCTATCGGTCATTGAACGAAAGGGGTTTTGTTCATGTCTATGTTTTACCGAACCTATAGGGTCACAAGCTTAAGGTAATCATGATATGTTGAGTGTTAGTAGAACAGGAGTAATGAGAAAATATTTATGAAATAGTATCATTAATATTTGAAATAGTTTCGAGAGGAACCGGAAGCGTTTCGGGGTCACCGGAAGGGTTTCGGGGTTTACTGGGTAATACCGATAAATTATATATGGGTGGAAATAGTTTCTGGTGATGTTAAATTAGTATTAAAAGGCTCTAAATATGATAAGAAGGCTTTTATATTTATTTAAATATCAACGGGCCTTAAAAGGCCAAGTGGTGGAAAGCTACTTGGGCCACTTGGGCCCAAATAGAGGTGGCGCCCCCCTTCCCACTTGGGGAAGGAAGGGGAGGCTGAATTGGAGGGGGACTCCCCCCTCCTCTTGGCCGGCGCAAGGGGGGGAGATCCTTCCCTCCTTGTGGCGCCCCCTCCTCTCCCTCCAACCTATATATACTAGGGGTTTTGGTACTTTTGTACACACAAGTTTTGGAGCCTCCTCTACTTCTCTAGTTTGAGTTCTAGTTGATCCTAGTTGATCTAATTAGAGCTAGACCTAGATCCTCTAATCCTCATAATTAGAAGCACAGTCTGGCTCTAATCTCCTCCCTCTAATTCTCCAGCGGCGATTAGCTCTGGACGGCGAAGCGCTGCCGGATCGTGAAGACCGTACGCTTGCAATCTGTGGAGAGGCCATGCTTTCGGTCTTACATTCAAGGGATCGTTCATCGATGGTTTGAGGGACCTCAAATACGATCTACACCGACTGGGCTTCTTCCCCACAACTCGGAGTTGGTAATGATACGATCCAAACCGTTATTGCATCTTCATAGTGTTCCTGGTTGATCGTAGGGATTTTTTTTTGTTTTCTACTACGTTCCCAACACGACGCGTCTTCTTTAGCAGTGCCCTGAAGCATGAAAAGTTTGGAGCATGGCGGCCGCCTGGACTTGTTTTGCTTCCCTTGATCATGCGGCATGGCTTGCCGAAAGCCGGTCCGAGGACTACTGGAATGCTATCGTTGCGGCAACTCCAAGCGGGAATTCAAAAGGGACCAAGTCTACACTACCAGGAAAGGGCTTATAGGTGAACTCAAATTAGTGGCGGGCATCGCGTGTCGCCCGCCACAGCTAATTTGGAAAAGTAGCAGTGGCGGGTGACAAAAGGTACCCACCACTGCTAATGGAGTAGCAGTGGCGGGCGGAAATACGTGTCCGCCACAGGCAGACCGTTTCAAATTTGGCAGCGTGATGAAACCTAATAGTGGCGGTCTGTCACTTGTGCCTGCCACTGCTTATTAGTCAACAGTGGCGTGCGAGGCTTTTGCCCGCCACAGCTAAATTGTGGTAAGCATGAACAATAGACACAAAGGAGTCCAATAGCATACAGTCTTAGTAGTGGCGGGTGGTTGGTAGTGATCGCCAGTGCTACTCCCCTAACAAGTGGCGGGCATTATCCTGCGTCCGTCACTCGTAGACCCACGACGCTGGCGGTTCAGTTTTCCCCCAAAAACCGATTCACCACCAAAATTTGCCATTTCCCCTGCCCCCGCGCCCCTCGTTGCCGCCTCTCCTCGCCGCCGCACCCCTCGTTGCTGCCTCTCCTCGCCGCCGAGTGATACGTCTCCGATGTATCTATAATTTTTTATTGTTTCATTCTATGATATTATCAATGTTATATACTTTATATGTCATTTTATATCATTTTTGGGAACTAACCTATTAACCCAGTGCCTAGTGCCAGTTGCTGTTTTCTGCATGTTTTTGGTTTTACAGAAAATCCCAACCAAACGGAGTCCAAACGCTATGAAACTTTTTGACGATTTTTTCTGGAGCAAGAGGGACGACAAGACAACATGGCATGCCCTGGGGTGGTAGGCGCGCCCTGATGTCTTGTGGGTCCCACGTTGCCCCTTCTGACCTAATTCCAGCGCTATAAATTCCCAAATATTCCAAAACCAATGGAGGAAGCCACGAAACAATTCTTCCACCGCCGCAAGCCTCTGTTCTTCCGTGATCCCATCTGGAGGCCTTTTTCAGTAATCTGCCGGAGGGGGAATTGATCACGGAGGCCTTCTTCATCAACCTTGCTGCCTCCATGATGATGTGTGAGTAGTTCCCCATAGGACCTAAGGGTCCATAGTAGTAGCTAGATGGCTCTCTCTCTCTCTTTGATCTTCAATACAATAATCTCTTCGGAGATCAATTCGATGTAATCTTTTGCGGTGCATTTGTTGGGATTCGATGAATTGTGGGTTTATGATCAGATTATTCATTGAAATTAACTGAGTTATTTCTGAACTTTATTATGTGTGATTGGTATAGCTTTGTATTTCTCTCTGATCTATCCGTGTTGTTTGGCCAACTAGATTGATTTATCTTCAGCGGGAGAGGTGCTTTGTGGTAGGTTTAATCTTGTGGTGTCCTCACTCTATGATAGGAGGAGTAGCGATGCACGTATTTTTATTGTTGCTACTAAGGGTAAAATGATGGGGTTTGATCATATTGGTTGGTCTTATTCTGTCTACGTTATGTCATCATACTTCATGCATTACTCTGTTTGTCATGAACTTGATACCTAGAGAGGCAAGCATAGAAGCGCTCTCGAAGTGGAGTAATAGTAGTAGGCATTAGTAAGTTTAACGATCTACTTGTCACAGACGTAATGCCTATGTACTGATCATGCCATGAATAACATCATAACTATGCGCTTTTCTATCAATTGCCCAATAGTAATTTGTGTACCCACCGTTTGCTATGTTCTTGAGAGAGATGCCTCTAGTGAAAGCTATGGCCCCCAGGTCCATTTAAATCATATTGCTAAAACCCTAATTACCTTGCTGCAATTTATTTACTTTTATTTAGTTTTGCAATTTATATATCTCCCACTATCAGAATTGATCCTTGCAATTAACGAGTACAAGGGGATTGATAACCCTCTTGCCCGCGTTGGGTGCAAGTATTTTGTTTGTGTGTGTAGGTACTTCTAAAGGTCGTTTGCGTGGATCTCCTATTGGTTCGATAAACCTTGGTTCTTAACTGAGGGAAATACTTTCTGCTACTATACTACTTCACCCTTCCTCTTCGGGGAAATCCCAACGCCTGTCACAAGTAGCAGAAGAATTTCTGGTGCCGTTGCCGGGGAGACTTCATCAAACAACCAAAGGTACCTACACACACACACACACCTTATTTGCTTGCTTTATTTATGCTATCTTCCATGTTGACTCAATAAAATAAAATAAAGACATATGGATCCTCATCCACTTGCTAATCTTTTCAAACTTGCTGCTTATTGTAAACCAATAGCTAATAATGAATAAGTGATAAAAGAAAATGCTATTGGGATACATTTATTGAATGAAAAACATGATTGTAATTGTGTGAGTATAAATTCTATGAATATCAATTATGCTAATGATCATGATTGGGGTGATAACTATGGTGCTTCTTTTGATCTTGAGCCTTATAATGAATCTATTATTGGTAATAAAAGTTGCAATACTATTGAAAGTGGGTTTGGAAGAGCATCAACTTTAAGTGAAAAGAATCCCACATGTTTGGAGAATATTCAATCTTATGAACGTTTTGATAAAAGTGGGTTTGGAGAGGTATTGACTTTAGTTGATGTTAATCCCACTATCTTGGAAGATTATAAAACTTGCATGCATGTGGATCATGAAGAGAATATTTTATATGATAGCTATATTGTTTAATTTGATTGTGATCCTACATGTAATTATTTTAGAGAGGAAAATATGGTTATAGAAATCTTTATATCACTAAATTACCTATCTTTGTGTTGGAATTATTAATGTTTCATTCTCCTTATATGCATATGTTAGATATTGCTTGTCTTGATAATTTGTTTTCCTATAAGATGCCTATGCATAGGAAGTATGTTAGGCTTAAATGAGTTTGTCACATGCTATATGATGCTCTCTTTGTGCTTCGATTCTTGTCTTTTATGTGAGCATCGTTAAAATCTCAAGCCTATCTTAATGGCTATAAAGAAAGAGCTTGTTGGGAGACAACCCAATAGTTATCTTTATTTCTATTTTCTGTTTTGTGAGTCAACATGATTATTGCTACTGTAATGATTGTGCTTTTATCTTTTAATTAGTGTTTGTGCCAAGTAAAGCCTTTGGGATGATTTAGATGATAGTAGAATTGACGCTGTGCAGAAACAGAAATCTTTGCGCTCAGTGCTGGAATTTTAATTCTGTACTGGAATGTGATCAATTACTGAAATTTTTACACAGTATTGGTATACAAATTTTTTACGTTTTCCTAAATTTTTAGATTTTTTGGAGTTACAGAAGTATGGATAATTATTATGTCATTACGTAATGTTCTGTTTTAGACAGATTCTGTTTTTTATTGCATAGTGTGCTTATTTTGATGATGCTATGGATTATATCGGGGGGTATAAGTCATGGAGAAGTTAGAATACAGTAGGTATTATGCAAGGGCAATTATGAATCTATTTATAACAGTACCTAAAGTGGATGATTGATTTATTATACCAACGGATCTCACGAAGTTTCTGTTGAGTTTTGTGTGCTGAAGTTTTCAAGTTTTGGGTGAGATCACAATGGATGAAGGAATAAGGAGCGGCAAGACCCTAAGCTTGGGGATGCCCAAGGCACCCCAAGGTAATATTCAAGGAAGACCCAATCATCTAAGCTAGGGGATGCCCCGGATGGCATCCCCTCTTTCGTCTACAATCTATCGGTAATATCACTTGGAGCTATATTTTTATTCATAACATGATATGAGTTTTGCTTGGAGGGTCATGTGCTATTGTTTTATTTTGTTTGTTAGTTCGCTACAATCATTGTTTTCTCGACACACTTTTGAGAGAGACACACATTCATCATAATTTTTTACAATGCTCTATGTGCTTCACTTATATCTTTTGAGGTAGGCAGTTGTTCATGTGCTTCACTTATATCTTTAGAGCACGGCGGTAGGTATATTTTATAGAAATGATTTGCACTCTCATGCTTCACTTATATCTTGTTGAGAGTCTTAAATAGGAAGTGTTAATGTGCATGGGTTATAAGACTAGTCCAAAAATGATAGGTATACAAGAGTGGTATAATAAAAACTTTCATGTGAGATCACTGAATATGAAACGTGTGATTTAATTATATTGATGTAGTAATATGAAAGAGTATTAGTTCATAATCATTGGTTAGTAAAAATATCAATATTAAAGTTTGTTATGTATTACTCATTTAAGTGTCCGTCATGGCATGATGGGGATGTTGGAGCATATTTATTCCTCGTTGAAATCCTTTGTGTTGTTGGAATCGGAGGCGCGCGATGGTTAACTCCTACCAACCTCCTCCCTAGGGGCATGCGAGTAGTACTTTGGTTCAAGGGCTAATAAAACTTTCACAATAAGTATATGAGTTCTTTATGACTAATGTGAGTTCATGGACTAATACGGCACTCCCACCTATCCATATATTGCTAGCCTCTCCGGTACCGTGCATTGCCCATTTTCACCTCGAGAATTGGTGCGAACTTCACCGGTGCATCCAAATCCTGTGATATGATACGCTCTATCACACATAAGCCTTATTATATTCTTCCTCAAAACAGCCACCATACCTACCTATCATGGCATTTCCATAACCATTCTGAGATATATTGCCATGCAACTTCCACGGTTAGTATTCACATGACTTGTGTGTTCATCGTCATATTGGTTTGCATGATCATATAGAGCTGACATCATATTTGTGGCAAAGCCACTGTTCATCATTGTGATACATGTTATGCTAGATCATTGCACATCCTGGTACACTGCCAGAGACATTCATATAGAGTCATATTATTTCAGTTTATCGAGTTGTAAGTAAAAAGAAGTGTGATGATCATTATTATTCGAGCATTGTCCTAGTGAGGTAAAGAATGATGGAGACTGATGAGTCCTCAAAAAAGTGGGGATGAGGTTCATGATATTGTTCTAAAAAAATGAAAAAAGAAAAGAAAAAAAAAAGAAAAATGAGAGAAAAAGAGAGAAGGGGCAATGCTACTATCCTTTTACCACACTTGTGCTTCAAAGTAGCACCATGTTCTTCATATAGAGAGTCTCCATGATTTGTCACTTTCATATACTAGTGGGAATTTTTACATTATAGAACTTGGCTTGTATATTCCGACGACGGGCTTCCTCAAATGCCCGAGGTCTTCATGAGCAAGCAAGTTGGATGCACACCCACTTAGTTTCATTAGCGAGCTTTCATACACTTATAGCTCTAGTGCATCCGTTGCATGGCAATCCCTACTCCTCACATTGATATCGATTGAAAGGCCTCTCCATTGCCTAATGATCCACTGAGTTGATGTGAGACTTTCTTCACTTTTGTCTTCCCTTATAAACCTCTACCAACATATTCTATTCCACCCGTAGTGCTAAGTCCATGTCTCACTCTCATATATTGAGTGAAGTTGAAAATGCTGAAGCAGGAAAAGGTACAATGCAATTGCTTGATTTGGCACCGGGGTGCTCATGATTTGTACTTATGTTAGGAAGACAAAGTCATGCAATGCTTACACAATTCAATGAGTAGGGATAACATTCGTTAAGCATCATATATTTTGAAAAGTAATGATTGTTTTCTAGTATTCATGGATATTATTATGTTGATATCAATTACTTCATCGTTTCTCAATATTCATACCATAAGAGATTACATGATAAGACATGTTAGGTAGCATTCAACATCAAAATTTCTGTTTTTATCATTTACCTACTCGAGGACGAGCAGGAATTAAGCTTGGGGATGCTGATACGTCTCTGACGTATCTATAATTTTCGATTGTTTCATGCTATTATATTATCAATCTTATATACTTTATATGAAATTTTATATCATTTTTGGGAACTAACCTATTAACCCAGTGCCTAGTGCCAATTGCTGTTTTTTGTATGTTTTTGGTTTTACAGAAAATCCCTACCAAACGGAGTCCAAATGCTACGAAACTTTTTGACGATTTTTTCTGGACCAGGAGGGACCCTAGAAGCTTCGGGGAAGGACCAGAAGCCAGACGAGGAGACGGCAAGACAACAGGGCGCGCCCTAGGGGGTAGGGTCTGAGTACTGATCATGCCATGAATAACATCATAACTATGCGCTTTTCTATCAATTGCCGAACAGTAATTTGTGTACCCACCATTTGCTATGTTCTTGAGAGATATGCCTCTAGTGAAAGCTATGGACCCCAGGTCCATTTAAATCATATTGCTAAAACCCTAATTACCTTGCTGCAATTTATTTATTTTTTGTTAGTTTTGAAATTAATATATCTCCCACTATCAGAATTGATCGTTGCAATTAACGAGTACAAGGGGATTGACAACCCTCCTGCCCGCGTTGGGTGCAAGTATTTTGTTTGTGTGTGTGTAGGTACTGCTAAAGGTCATTTGCGTGGATCTCCTATTGGTTCGATAAACCTTGGTTCTTAACTGAGGGAAATACTTTCTGCTACTATACTACTTCACCCTTCCTCTTCGGGGAAATCCCAACGCCTATCACAAGTAGCACCGAGCCCCTCGTCGCCGCCGCCGCACCCCTCGTCGACGCCGCGTCGTGGCCCTCCTCGCCACCGAGGGCATGGCCTCGTCCTCCAACCCCGGAGGCATCTCGCTACCGCTGCCACCGCCGAGCACTTCCCCGATGGCTAGCCCTGCGGCCATGCCGCCCTCGTCCGCCAACATCGGAGACCTCGCGCCGCCTTCGAACGCCAAGCGCGGCACCTCTCCGGTATGGTCAGATTTGTGTTTAGGGTAAATAGATATTTAGCATGTATTAAATTTGAGTAGTGTGTCTTAGTGTTATTTGTGCTTAGGGTAACTACGAGTAGATTTGGAATATTTTGTATAAGATCCATATTAGTAGAACAAGTGCTCAACCGTTTCCCTGGCCCCAGTGTGACACAGTAAGCAGCTTAAGTCATTCCCGATATTATAGTGTCTGCTGTGGAGCATGTCTCTTGTGTGTTCATCCGATTAGCCAGTAGCAGCCATAGAAAAACCTTTATTTTCATAGTGCACTTGGATTTCCAAATCAGGCTATATTTTGGGTCTGCTTGGACCTCTCTGAAGCAAAATTCGTAGAATCTCTTGGCCGTATAAGATCCATTGTAGTATCGTTGGCTTATATTTACATGTATTGACATGAGTGCCAATGTTTTGGCGAAACGTCGATTCATTTCCGTTTCGCTGAATTTCTGGCACTCGTTATGTCCTCTTTTTAGCAAAGGTCATGTCAAATTTTTTGTTTCATTTTTTGCCTAGGATCCATTCTAGTGTGGTTGGCTTATATTTGCAGGTATTGACATGAGTGCCAATGTTTTCGCGAAACGTCGATTCATTTCCGTTTCGCCGAATATCTGGCACTCGTTATGTCCTCTTTCTAGCAAAGGTCATGTCGAATTTTTTCTTTCATTTTTTGCCTAGGATCCATTCTAGTGTGGTTGGCTTATATTTGCAGGTATTGACATGAGTGCCAATGTTTTCGCGAAACGTCGATTCATTTCCGTTTCGCCGAATATCTGGCACTCGTTATGTCCTCTTTCTAGCAAAGGTCATGTCGAATTTTTTCTTTCATTTTTTGCCTAGGATCCATTCTAGTGTGGTTGGCTTATATTTGCAGGTATTGACATGAGTGCCAATGTTTTCGCTAAACATCGATTCATTTCTGTTTCGCCGAATTTCTGGCACTCGTTATGTCCTCTTTTTAGCAAAGGTCATGTCGAATTTTTTTCTTTCATTTTTTGCCTAGGATCCATTCTATTGTGGTTGGCTTATATTTGCAGGTATTGACATGAGTGCCAATGTTTTCGCGAAACATCGATTCATTTCCATTTCATCGAATTTCTGGCACTCGTTATGTCCTCTTTTTAGAAAAGGTCATGTCAAATTTTTCTCTCATTTTTTTATGCTTCATGACTCATATTTGCCACACTACATTTTAGCAAACGCAACAAATGGATTCCGGAGAACCATCTTCTATGGACTCCTCAGCTCAGCGTCGTAAAAAGGGTAGAAAGCGAAAGAAGAAATCAGCCAATGAACCTACCGCCAGTAAGGCACCAGGAGAAAATGTGTTGAATGTTTCTTCCAATTCGCGCTTATGGCGAATGTTTAAGCCTGGTGAACCGATGTTACCACAACACAAACTGAGTGCACTAAGCATTGAAATTCAGCTTCTACACAAAGACGTAGTAGCAAGGTCAGGAAAGGGTGAGACGTATTACACCACCAATGTTATAGACGGCCTTGGATTTGTCGACGAGTACCCTGCTGATAAAATATATCTTGGGTTTGAGAGTGTGGTCAATGACAATATTTTCTATGTGGACGTAATCAGGCCGTCTTTAATGAGGCTTTGGTCGCTCTGGCATGCTGCAAATCCATTACTCCAGAATGAAGAAGTTGCCTTCCTTGATCCGTATGTCATGCATTGTGCCAATGTGGATTCTGATAAAGGCTAGCATCTTATCGCGACTTACCTCCACAAGACCATTCTTCATAGTCCTCGGCACAAGCACAACTTTATCGTGCCTTACTTCGAAACGTAAGTTCATTTCTTTATGCTTGCACATATACACCTGAGTTCTTCGATGTCAATCTCATTCATGTTTCATTGTTCAATTGTTTTGCGCAGCAATGAGCACTGGATCATTATCGCACTAATGCCCTGGGATGGCCAAGCTTATTTCTTTGATTCCAGGAGAGACCCTAAGAAGTCGTGGACCAATCTGAAGAAAGTTCTCAATGCTGCTCTTTTGATGTGTCATAAGTCCGACTGTAAGAACATGCCGTATTCGCAGTACAAATTTAACACTAGCTTCTGTTGCCGGCAACAACCGAAAGGCAAAACCATGCACATGTCTGGCTACTATGCCATGGTCTTGATGGATGACTATGTGCGCGCAGGACCACTATTGAGAAGTGATTCAATGTTGCAGAAATTGTTCGAAGAGAATGAGTTGGAAGTTAAGCTAGCTCACTTTTGGATAGAGCAAGAGCGCCTTCAAAGGGTGCTCACGAATATCATCAATCGCCATGTAGCGAGGGATGAGGGATGTTCTACTGTGGGGCAGAGAGTCAAGAAGAACGAGAGATGAGAATGAAACATCAAAATGGTGACTGATGTTATGGCAATATATATGCTCCTTTCTAGTCTAGAAAAATGTCAAAAACACTAAATTATGTCATGACACAATGCTTGTTACCTTGTGATCTCTAGTTTATATGTACATGTGTCATATGCTTATATATTTACCTTGTGATCTTTTCTATATGTATATATTTTGAATGTTATTGTGTGCTAAAAATAACAGATGGGACCGCGAGAAGAATTGTGGGAGGGGGTCTCTGCGGCGGACATGGAGAAGCACTATCTATGGACGCGGGAAAAGTATTGGGCAGAGCACCTCAGGGAGGCGATGTTAGTTTGGGTCAGAAGTGTTCCAATGGCCCAGTGTTCTCTCCCAACGATGGAGAAGATAGCAGAGAGGCGGTTCAATGACCTCGCGGTGTGCATACCCACCATACCCACACCGGGTGAGGTAGTTCAATGGGCTGAGGATCTGGCCGGGTCTGAGGCCAACCACCATACCCACACCGGGTGAGGTAGTTCAATGGGCTCTTCGAGAGGCCAAATCTCCTATTCCAGAGCAAGCAGCCCGTTGGTCCCCGTTCGTTCCATCCACTAGTAATTCATGTAGTATGTGCGGCTTCTACTAATGCTCTATGTGTTGAACATTGCCCGACACTCATTTCACTCCTAAACAACTCATCAAACCATTAATTATGTGTGATGAGCGACATATATATGCTTATTATTGTAATGCACTTGTTATATTTGCTTTATAACTACTATTTTCCATTAATCTGACATCATTGTAATGTGGTGCGTGTATGTGGATCAATGTTAAATCCAAAATTTATGTATCAAATGCAATCTGATGATATGATCCAGATGCAATATGCTGCAATAGCATCAATTCGGCATGGAAAATAGTAGTGGCGGGCACAAAATTCTATGGCGGGTAGTATAAAAGGCCCGCCATTGCTTCGTGAAATTCCTGTGGCGGACAGGAACCACCACCCGCCACTGCTCATGGGCTACCACTGGCGGGCGGGCGCCCGCCACCGATGGCATATTAGCAGTGGCGGAAGGTCAGTGGCGGGCGCCCCTGAGAGCCTTGCCCGCCAGTGCTAGGCTTTTCCTGCCCGCCACTGCTAGGCATTCCTGCAGTAGTGCTATCATGATCCTCATCACTTGGGGAATCTGGTTAGAGAGGAACAACAGAGTGTTCAAGCAGAAGATCGCCACACCGGCAGCCACAATCCAAGCCATTAGGCGATCCATCGAATCATGGTGATTGGTAGGTGCCAAGTGTATGCAGCCCCCTTTTGGGGATCCGACATGAAACATAGTGATTGGTAGCGACCCACTTTTTCATTTTCTCTTAATTTCCTCCCTATAGTTGCGACAGCGGCTCTGTAATTACTTCTACCTGCCTTTGATAATACAAAAGACAGCACTGGCTGGATTTTTCAAAATAGTAATAATTTTGGAGGGTGCTTGATACGTCCATTTTGCATCATGTTTTCCTACTGTTATTTACAATGTTTTAAAGTTATATTTCACTTTTAGGTGCCATTCTAATGCCTTTTGTCTCTTAAATTGCAAGTTTCATCACAAGAGGGAGATTGCCGGCAGCTGGAATTCTGGACCTGAAAAGAGCTACAGCAGAGATAGCTATTCTCCGATGCTCCAAATGACCTAAAATTTTATGGAGATTTATTTTCGAATATATAAAAAATACTGGAAGAAGAATCACCAGGAGGGGTGGTGCCTGCAAGCCAAACAGGGTTATATAGCACTTTCGTGGAAGTATCCCAATGAGTTATCATCCCAACGAAGAGCAGAGGAGAGTATTTATGTGAACGCTTCTATCACACACAAGGTGTCACAGCTCTTGTGTGAAGTAACTGGTTGTGCTTCTGCAAATATTGTTACTATCCTAGTGGACGAATAAACCAGAGTGACAAAGATAAGGAGCTTAAAGTGACGACGGTAAAAACTCTTAAAAGTAAATAACATAAATAAACGTAAGGGTAGATTTGTGATTCTTGCAATGAAGAGATTAGGCGCGGAGAGAATTCAGCTCATGGTAAGTATATAAATATATCAAGTGTGCCAGTGTGACGGTAATACCAGTTACCTTGTATTATACTCATAGTATTTGAGATGTGTGTTCTGTAGGCGGATCACCCTAAGGTTATGAAACTTCTCCTCGCGGGATTACATTTCATTCTATGGTCCTTCTTCGCCGTTGCCACGGAGTGGTCGTTTCCACAATTAAGGTCCTCAGACCAGAACCGAGCATTAGGTTTCATGGATCATCGTTATCTCATATTGTCTTCGGTCCTCATAGATATCTCCACCTGTCACGTCAAAGGTCACAGATTCCCCAAACAATATGTGTTACCTATGTAGTTCTTGAGATCATGTTGCCTGGGCCCTTAAATTGGACAACACGCACAGAGTTCACCACAGTATAACAACGTACTAGACAGATCATAAGACTACAAATACAAATGATGACATATAGATCAGGCACAAATGAATCTTACTACTCATCTGCATATCCCACACCTATGGGGGATTACTCATGCATCATAAGAGAGAAACCAATCACACCAGAGATTAAACCCATGAAAATCATATCGATAATACCGTGAAGATCCACAATAAGATGAAATGGATAATTCAAATAGTCTTGATCTCCAGACGAGAATGAATAGAGTTACAATTTGTTCTCACAACTTGGAATTCCTCTTACAATAGTGAAGGGTGAGATGATGATGGAGATGAAAGGACCAAAACAAAGAAGATCTCCAATTGTTCATCGGATCTCCTCTTCTTCTATTCTGGATGTGGTGGCGGCGGCTAGGGTTCTCCTTCTCTCCAGGTTCCTTCATGAAAGTGTCTTGTATAGACGTGGTGGAGCTATTGGCACCTCATACCACCGCTCATGCGAGCGCTGGCGATCGTATGGAAGGCCGTCTTTTGCTCTGGTGCGCCTGGTGTCTTGGCTCTTCACATGGAAGTTGCTCCATTTGACTTGATTCATAGTAATCCTCCTTGGTTTCCTTCCATAATTGTTATTTCCTACCAAACAATGGAAAAATGGATTTTCTTCTCTTTCGAAGGATTAGCGTTAGAAATAACCGAGAAGTAACAAAGATTCGGTGGAAACCAAATAAGAATCACTTGAAAAATATCACAAATTCTTGAGCCATCAACTCCCCCAAGCTTAGAACTTGCTCGTCCTCGAGCAAATGAGAAATCAAGAGAATGAAATGGAGCTTGATATGAGCAGAAAGAAGTTTTACCGGCTCAAGAGAGTTTGACATTTCCATCCTCACTTATCCTACAATTTCATTCAAGAAAGTATTCGCATTCGAATAGCTGCACTTAAGTTCATTGCCTAGCCACATATAGTTTTCTATCACTAGTTATAATTTCTCAAACCAAATTTTTTATTGTTAACCAAGTGTTGAGCAGGCAAAAGCATTTCTCAGGATGGACATTCTTCTTAGGCTCTTCATAAAACAAATGCACTAGGGAGTTTCGAAAGATGAAGAGAGCAGAGAATTCAAGCATTTCATTTACCCACAAGTACCTCCTAGTCATGACTCTCAAACACTTCTCTCAATCATTATTCTTAGGAACTTCAATCTTCAGTGACAGGGTTATGCCAAAATTTACTATATGTAATTGGTTTCCGCTGTGGCTTAATTTTGTGCACTATGGATCAAGAAGGGTTGTCTCTTTCAAGCTCAGCGATCGGTGCTCTTATTTACCACATACCCACTTCCTTGGAGAAGGTCGATCAATTACCACTCAATCTCCAAGTTTGTGACGGTGTCGCAGTTATGCGAATTATCTCAACATATAGCAACAGGACATGAAGCCAGCCATGAGTTGGAGCTCCATGATTTTAGTATTGCGAATAAATTTTGGCATAACCTCAATCACTTCAAATATCCATTCCTCCAAATAACTCTATCAATAGATGTTATCAAGACAATCAAATTCAGCATTATGGAGTTGAAGTGTTTGAATGCTCGTTCTCTTCAAAAATCTGAGCCCCTAAGTTTTTCTTAGAATTTCTTTTAGAGCAAAATAATGCTTCACAACAAGGTTTCACTAGCAAAATTTGAAGTTGGGAGTTATGACTAAATGATATTCAACTAACGAGGAGAACTAACTCAAGTGTAGCCAGTCAAATGAAAATTCTTTCTTAAATAAAATTTTGAGACAAGGGATTATTGATGACCCACAAGCATAGGGGATCAATCGTAGTCCTTTCGATAAGTAAGAGTGTCGAACCCAACGAGGAGCAGAAGGAAATGACAAGCGGTTTTCAGCAAGGTGTTTTCTGCAAGCACTGAAATTATCGGTAACAGGTAGTTTGATAGCAAGATAATTTGTAACAAGTGACAAGTAACAATAGTAACCAAGAGTGCAGCAATATAGCCCAATCCTTTTTGTAGCAAGGGACAGGCCGGAACGATCTCTTATAATAAGTAAAGCGTTCTCGAGGACACATGGGAATTTCATCTAGTCACTTTCATCATGTTTGTTTGATTCGCGTTCGCTACTTTGATAATTTGATATGTGGGTGGACCGGTGCTTGGGTGCTGCCCTTACTTGGACAAACCTCCCACTTATGATTACCCCCTCTCGCAAGCATCCGCAACTACGAAAGAAGAATTAAGATTACTCTAACCATAGCATTAAACGTGTGGATCCAAATCAGCCCCTTACGGAATAGCGCATAAACTAGGGTTTAAGCTTCTGTCACTCTAGCAACCCATCATCTAATTACTACTCCACAATGCATTCCCTTAGGCCCAAAGATGGTGAAGTGTCATGTAGTCGACGTTCACATGACACCACTAAGAGAATCACAACATACACATCATCAAAATATCGAACGAATACCAAATTCACATGATTACTTATGACAAGACTTCTCCCATGTCCTCAAGAACAAAAGTAACTACTCAAACATCATCAACATGCTCATGACCAATAGGGTATTGAATTGCATAATAGATCTGAACATATAATCTTCCACCAGTAAACCAACAAGCATCAACTACAAGATGTAATCAACACTACTAGCAACCCACAGGTACCAATCTGAGGTTTTGAGACAAAGATTGAATACAAGAGATGAACTAGGGTTTGAGATGAGATGGTGCTGGTGAAGATGTTGATGAAGATTAGCCCTCCCACGATGAGAGGGTCGCTGGTGGGGTCGATGGCGACGATTTCCCCCTCCCGGAGGGAAGTATCCCCGGCAGAATCTCTCCGCCGGAGAGCAAAAGTGCTCCTGCCCAAGTTCTGCCTCGAGACGGTGGCGCACCATCCCGAAAGTCTTCTCTATATATTTTTAGGTCAAATGCACTTATATACCAGAAAATGGGGGCCAGAAGTGGGCCAGGGGTCCCACGAGATACCAGAGCGCGCCTGGGGGGGTGGCGCGCCCTGGTGCCTCTTGGGCACCTGGGTGGCCCCCTCAGGTACTTTTTACTTCCAATATTTTTATATATTCCAAAATAATTCTCCAGAAAATTTCAGCTCATTTGGAGTTGTGCAGAATAGGTATCTTGACAGAGCTTTTTCAGGTCCAGAATTCCAGCTGCCGGTATTCTCCCTCTTTGTGTGAATCTTGCATATTTAGAGAGAAAAGGCATTAGAATAGCTCCACAAAGTGTTATATTGATTAAAAACACTATAAATAACAGTAGTAAAACATGATGCAAAATGGACGTATCAACTCCCCCAAGCTTAGACCTCGCTTGTCCTCAAGCGAAAGCCGATATCGATAATCATGTCCACATGTTTAGAGAGAGAGGTGTCGATAAAAACAAAATACGGACATAGAAGCATCATGATCATTATTATAACAGCAATATTTATTATCATAGCAGCAATGTTTATTATCATAGCAGCAATATTTATTATCATAAACTTCTTATGAGCGAGTAACAATTCACCACAACAGTGGAGTATAAGGCATAAACTTTCTTGAAAGCTAACAAACTATGTTCTCAGTCAACAATGCAATTACAATTCATCATATTTTCAGGAAGGGTCACATGTAGGAGCTATTTAGCAAGTCCACATACTCAACCATCATTTAGTCTTTCTTGATTGCTAACACTCACGACATATATATGGAGCAAAAGTTTCAGCCAGACACATAGAAAGATAGGGGCTTATAGTTCTGCCTCCCAACTTATTCACCTCAAGGGTGATGTCAACAATAATAACTCATGATCACTCATATCCAACTGGATATATGTGCTTAGATCTTTCCCCACCACATGATGCTTGCAAAAGAGAAAAATAAAAAGGAAATAGAGGAGAACACTATTGACTCTTGCATAAAAAGTAAAATACATAAAAGTAAAGGATAGGCCCTTCGCAGAGGGAAGCAGAGGTTGTCATGCGCTTTTTGTTTTTGAATGCTAGAGCTCTTAATGCAAAGGAACATCACGTTATATTGCCCCTTGTGATAGCAACCTTTATTATGCAGTCCGTCTATTTTATTTCTTTACCATCACAAGCTCGTACAACGCTTATTTCCCTTACAATAAAAGTTCAGACATATTTAGAGGAAATTTTTATTGCTTTTTGCACCGATGACAACTTACTTGAAGGATCTTATTCAATCCATAGGTAGATATAGTGGACTCTCATGACATGAAACTGAGTATAAGGGTTTTGGATGCACAAGTAGTATCTCTACTTAGTGCGAATTTTTGGCTAGCAAAGATATTGGGGAAGCACCACATGTTGGAGGATCTATAACAATATAACTTCTATGTGAATATGAACAAACATAACTCATTACATTGTCTTCCTTGTCGAACGTCAACAATTTGACATAAAATACTTAATGGGGGCTCACAATCATAAAAGATGTCCAAGATAGTATATTTGCATGTGAATCTTCTCTTCCCTTATTAATTCTTTCATGAATTGCATCATTGACTAATACTATGTTTGTTATCCTCCAATAAATTTTACCACTTATACTTTTCTCTATGTAATGTCATTACTTTCCATAAGGTTAGCATATGATCTTTTTCGTTATTTTCATCGCTATGATTGAAACATGAAAGTAAAGCAACACAGGCTCAAACTACTCTTTATTATATAGCTCTCAACTCGATTACATAGATGGATGGGTCACGAAACTAACACTCGAAAATAGATCATGCTAAACTTTTATTCAACTAGATCACAAAATAACTGAGGATCGAACTAAAAGTAAGTAAAGATAATAAAAGTGATGGTGATACCATACCGGGGCACCTCCCCCAAGCTTGGCGCAAGCCAAGGGGAGTGCCCATACCCATGTGCTCAAGTGTCCTTCTCCGGTGATGGTGGTGGTGATGTAGTGATGGGCTTGTCCTCCGGCTTCCATGGCATAGGTGCCCCATCATAGAAAGATGAACGAGTCTCCGGAGTCCTGAAATTTGCAGCTAAACTCATACCTTTGAATCTTGCCTCATATTCAAAATTCTGATTTTGGAGATCGTAGATTTGGCCTTGGAGGTAATCAATTCGTTCATTGAGCTTGAAGATGATGTCCCCAATTGATCGGTCATCCACCTTGCGATCACTGGTGAACTCCGTGATCATGGAGTGGTTAGCGCTGAGTCCACGTTCCACCATCCCTAGGCACTTGAAGATCTCCTGCTCCACCGCCTCGAGCCTGGATTCCACGCTCCCGGTCTTCTTGGTTGGACATCCCGGATGTGAAGCACCCCCTCACGCATCTCAATGGCTTGAGGGTGTTTCGTCACCTCCGGAAGGTAAGGATTGATGACCTTCTCATAGAACTTGTCTTTGGAAGAGCTTGGTGAAGTCATGGCGATCTAGATCTGTCAGAAAAATAGCACAAAACAAGAACAGAGGAGATTTCTGCGATACGGTGGTCAAAATGTCTGGAAGTCTATATATAGATCTTTATCTTGCAAAACAAGTAATCCAGAAGAAAAACGAAGTCAGGAAGGCACACGTGGGGCCCACGAGCCACCAGGGTGCGCCGGGGGGGGGGGGTGGCGCGCCCTGGTGCCTCGTGGGCACCAGGTGGGTCCCCCCGACTGTTTCTTATTTTTGAATTTTTATAAATATTCCAAAACTGACAGAAAGTATTTTTATGGAATTTTTGGAGTCGGTTTACTTACCGTATCACATACCTCTTCCTTTTCAGGGTTCTGGAGTGTTCCGGAAGGTCTCCCTTATGTATTCTTCTGGTGTAATTGTTTCAATAATATTAGTTTCAACATTAATAGGGGTGCCTGAAATATAATGCTTAATTCTTTGCCCATTCACCACTCTCGGATTAGTGCCATCGGAGTTATTTATTTTGATGGCTCTGGAGCGATAAACTTCTTCGATAATATACGGTCCTTCCCACTTAGAGAGAAGTTTTCCTGCAAAGAATCTTAAACGAGAATTGTACAATAGAACTTTCTCACCTACTTTAAATTCCCGTTTCTGAATTCTTCTATCATGCCATCTTTTAACTTTTTCTTTAAACAATTTAGCATTTTCATAAGCTTGGGTTCTCCATTCATCTAATGAGCTAATGTCAAATAACCTCTTCTCACCGGCAAGTTTGAAATCATAATGTAATTCTTTAATTGCCCAATATGCTTTATGTTCTAACTCAAGAGGCAAATGGCATGCTTTTCCATAAACCATTTTATAAGGAGACATACCCATAGAATTTTTATAAGCAGTTCTATAAGCCCACAGTGCATCATCAAGTTTCTTAGACCAATTCTTTCTAGATCTATTGACGGTTTTCTACAAAACTAATTTTATTTCTCTATTGCTTAATTCAACTTGACCACTAGTCTGAGGATGATAGGGGGATGCAATTACGTAGTTGACATCATATTTAGCAAGTAATTTACGGAAAGCACCATGAATAAAATGTGAACCACCATCGGTTATTTATTATCTAGGAACTCCAAACCTTAGGAAAATAACATCTTTAAGCATTTTAATAGAAGTGTTATGATCAGCACTACTAGTTGGAATAGCTTCTACCCACTTAGTAACGTAATCAACAGCAACTAAAATATGAGTATACCCATTGGATTTAGGAAAAGGTCCCATATAATCAAATCCCCAAACATCAAATGGTTCAACAACAAGTGAATAATTCATAGGCATTTCCTCACGTCTACCAACATTACCAATTCTTTGACATTCATCACAAGAGGAGATAAATTTACGAGCATCCTTGAAAAGAGTAGGCCAATAAAAACCAGATTGTAATACCTTGTGTGCAGTTCTGTCTCCCGCATGGTGTCCTCCGTAAGCTTCGGAGTGACACTTCCATAGGATTTGTTCCTGTTCATGCTTAGGTATACAACGTCTAATAATACCATCTACTCCCTCTTTATAAAGATGTGGGTCATCCCAGAAGTAATGTCTTAAATCAAAGAAGAACTTTTTCTTTTGTTGGTATGTAAAACTAGGTGGTATATATTTAGCAACAATGTAATTAGCATAGTCTGCATACCAAGGAGTATTACGAGAAGCATTTATGACAGCTAATTGCTCATCAGGAAAATCATCATTAATAGGTAGTGGGTCATCAAGAACATTTTCTATTCTAGACAAATTATCTGCTACGGGATTCTCAGCTCCCTTTCTATCAATAATATGCAAGTCAAATTCTTGTAGCAATAAAACCCACCTAATGAGTCTAGGTTTAGCATCTTTATTTTCCATAAGATATTTAATAGCAGCATGATCGGTGTGAATAGTTACTTTTGAATCAACTATATAAAATCTGAATTTATCACATGCAAACACAACTGCTAAAAATTCTTTTTCAGTAGTAGCATAATTTCTTTAGGCACTGTCTAGAGTTTTACTAGCATAATGGATAATATTTAATTTCTTATCAACTCTTTGTCCTAGAACAGCACCAATAGCATAATCACTAGCATCACACATGATTTCAAAAGGCAAGTTCCAGTCAGGTGGTTGAACAATGGGTGCAGTGGTTAAGGCTTTCTTAAGTGTTTCAAAGGCTTCTAGACAATCATCATCAAAAACAAATGGAACATCTTTTTGCAAAAGATTGGTAAGAGGCCTAGAAATTTTAGAGAAGTCTTTAATAAATCTCCTATAGAAACCAGCATGACCAAGGAAACTTCTTATACCTTTAATATCTTTGGGACATGGCATTTTCTCAATAGCATCAACCTTAGCTTTATCAACTTCAATACCTCTCTCGAAACTTTATGGCCCAAGACAATACCTTCATTCACCATAAAGTGGCACTTCTCCCAATTCAAGACAAGATTAGTTTCTTCACATCTCTGCAAAACTCGATCAAGGTTGCTTAAGCAATCATCAAAAGAAGTTCCGTAAACAGAAAAATCATCCATGAAAACCTCAACAATCTTTTCACAAAAGTCAGAGAATATAGAAGTCATACATCTTTGAAAGGTAGCAGGTGCATTGCATAAACCAAAAGGCATACGTCTATAAGGATAAGTTTCAAAAGGACAAGTAAATGTGGTTTTCTCTTGATCGGGTTGTGATACGGGCATTTGAGAAAAACCAGAATAACCATCTAGGAAACAAAAATGTGTATGCTTAGACAATCTTTCTAACATTTGATCAATAAAAGGTAAGGGGTAATGATCTTTTCTAGTAGCTTTGTTTAATTTTCTAAAATCGATTACCATCCTATAACCAGTTACAATTCTTTGTGGAATGAGTTCATTTTTATCATTAGGAACAACGGTTATACCTCCCTTCTTAGGGACACAATGAACAGGACTTACCCATCTACTATCAGCTATGGGATAGATTATACCTGCTTCCAGAAGTTTTAATATTTCAGTTCTTACCACCTCCTTCATCTTAGGATTTAATCGACGTTGGTGGTCGACAACTGGTTTAGCATCAGGCTCCATATTAATTTTGTGCTGACATAGAGTGGGACTAATGCCCTTAAGATCATCAAGAGTATATCCAATAGCGGCTCGGTGCTTCCTTAGAGTTTTCAGCAATCTCTTTTCTTCATGCGCTGAAAGGTTAGAACTAATAATAACAGGATATATCTTCTTTTCATCTAGATAAGCATATTTCAATGTATCAGGCAATTGCTTCAATTCAAACACAGGATCACCTTTAGGTGGAGGAGGACCTCCAAGAGTTTCAACAGGCAAATTATGTTTAAGGATAGGTGGTTGATCAAAGAACATCTTATCAATTTCATTTCTTTCATGCATATGCATATCATTCTCATGGTCTAGCAAATATTGTTCTAATGGATCAGTAGGAGGTACGGCAATAGAAGCAAGACCAATAATTTCATCTTTACTAGGCAATTCTTTGTCATGAGGTTGTCTACGAAATTTGGAGAAATTAAACTCATGAGACATACCACCAAAATCAACACTGACTGTTTCTTTAGTGCAATCAATCTTAGCATTAACCGTGTTCAAGAAAGGTCTACCAAATATAATGGGACAAAAATCATCTTGTGGAGAACCAAGGACTAGAAAATCAGTAGGATATTTTATTTTTCCACACTAGACTTCAACATCTCTAACAATCCCAAGTGGTGTAATGGTATCTCTGTTTGCAAGTTTAATAGTAACATCAATGTCCTCTAATTCAGCAGGTGCAATATCATTCATAATTTCTTGATATAAAGTAAAAGGAATAGCACTCACACTAGCACCCAAATCACATAAGCCATGATAGCAGTGATCTCCTATTTTAACTGAGACAACAGGCATGCCCACAACGGGTCTGTTTTTATCTTTAGAATCAGGTTTAGCAATTCGAGCTGCTTCATCGCAGAAGTAAATAACATGCCCATCTATATTATCAACCAAGAGATCTTTAACCATAGCAACATTAGATTCAACTTTAATTTGTTCAGCGGGTCTAGGTGCTCTATTATGACTTTTGTTAACCACAGTTGAAACCTTAGCATGTTCCTTAATCCTAACAGGAAAAAGGTGGTTTCTCAATATAAGCGGTAGGCACAACTGGATCAACATGGTAAACAATGGTTTCTTCTTTAACACTAACATGTTCCTCTATCTTTTCTTTAACAGGGGGATGATATTTAAACCACTTATCCTTAGGGAGATCAACATGAGTAGCAAAGGATTCACAAAAGGAGGCTACTATCTCAGAGTCAAGTCCATATTTAGTGCTAAACTTATGAAAAGCATCGGTGGCCATAAAAGATTTAACACAATCGAACTCAAGTATTATACCTGACTCATTACCTTTGTCGAGTTCCCAATCTTCAGAGTTGCGTTTAATTCTTTCCAAAATATCCCATCTGAATTCAATAGTTTTCTTCATAAAGGAGCCAGTCGAAGAAGAATCGAGCATAGTTTGATTATCATGAGAAAGCCGAGCATAAAAAATTTCTATGATAATTTTTCTTGAGAGGTCATGATTGGGGCATGTATGCAACATATACTTAAGCCTCCCCCAAGCTTGAGCGATGCTTTCTCCTTCACGAGGCCAAAAATTATATATATAATTCCGATCACGATGAAACAAATGCATAGGATAAAATTTCTGATGGAATTCTAGTTTCAGGCGGTTCCAGTCCCATGTATCAGTATCATCACATAGCCTATACCATATTAATGCTTTTCCCTCCAAAGATAAAGGGAATACTTTCTTCTTAACTCCATCTCCGGTTATACCTGCAAGCTTAAACAATCCACAAATTTCATCCACATAGATCAAGTGCATATCAGGATGTATCGTTCCATCTCCTGCATAAGGATTAGCTAGCAGTTTCTCTAACAGGCCCGGAGGAATTTCATATTCAATATCTTTTTCAATAGGTGCAGTAGGTTGAGGAGCAACTATTTGTGTTTCCGGTCGAGGTGAAGATACCCCGAACAAACCCCTCAAAGGATTACTTTCCATAGTGACAAGTGATAGTAAATTTCAGCACATAATATAAATGTTTCCTTACCAAATTCCACTCACCAAAGGCGCTTCACTCCCCGGCAACGACGCCAGAAAAGAGTCTTGATGACCCACAAGTATAGGGGATCAATCGTAGTCCTTTCGATAAGTAAGAGTGTCGAACACAACGAGGAGCAGAAGGAAATGACAAGCGGTTTTCAGCAAGGTGTTTTCTGCAAGCACTGAAATTATCGGTAACAGGTAGTTTGATAGCAAGATAATTTGTAACAAGTGACAAGTAACAATAGTAACCAAGAGTGCAGCAATATAGCCCAATCCTTTTTGTAGCAAAGGACAGGCCGGAACGATCTCTTATAATAAGTAAAGCGTTCTCGAGGACACATGGGAATTTCATCTAGTCACTTTCATCATGTTTGTTTGATTCGCGTTCGCTACTTTGATAATTTGATATGTGGGTGGACCGGTGCTTGGGTGCTGCCCTTACTTGGACAAACCTCCCACTTATGATTACCCCCTCTCGCAAGCATCCGCAACTACGAAAGAAGAATTAAGATTACTCTAACCATAGCATTAAACGTGTGGATCCAAATCAGCCCCTTACGGAATAGCGCATAAACTAGGGTTTAAGCTTCTGTCACTCTAGCAACCCATCATCTAATTACTACTCCACAATGCATTCCCTTAGGCCCAAAGATGGTGAAGTGTCATGTAGTCGACGTTCACATGACACCACTAAGAGAATCACAACATACACATCATCAAAATATCTAACGAATACCAAATTCACACGATTACTTATGACAAGACTTCTCCCATGTCCTCAAGAACAAAAGTAACTACTCACACATCATCAACATGCTCATGACCAGTAGGGTATTGAATTGCATAATAGATCTGAACATATAATCTTCCACCAAGTAAACCAACAAGCATCAACTACAAGATGTAATCAACACTACTAGCAACCCACAAGTACCAATCTGAGGTTTTGAGACAAAGATTGAATACAAGAGATGAACTAGGGTTTGATATGAGATGGTGCTGGTGAAGATGTTGATGAAGATTAGCCCTCCCACGATGAGAGGGTCGTTGGTGGTGTCGATGGCGACGATTTCCCCCTCCCGGAGGGAAGTATCCCCGGCAGAATCTCTCCGCCGGAGAGCAAAAGTGCTCGTGCGCAAGTTCCGCCTCGAGATGGTGGCGCACCATCCCGAAAGTCTTCTCTCTATATTTTTTAGGTCAAATGCACTTATATACCAGAAAATGGGGGCCAGAAGTGGGCCAGGGGCCCCACGAGGTACCAGGGCGCGCCTGGGGGTGGGGGGGGGGGGGGGTGGCGCGCCCTGGTGCCTCGTGGGCACCTGGGTGGCCCCCTCTGGTACTTTTTGCTTCCAATATTTTTTATATATTCCAAAATAATTCTCCAGAAAATTTCAGCTCATTTGGAGTTGTGCAGAATAGGTATCTTGACAGAGCTTTTTCAAGTCCAGAATTCCAGCTGCCGGTATTCTCACTCCTTGTGTGAATCTTGCATATTTAGAGAGAAAAGGCATTAGAATAGCTCCACAAAGTGTTATATTGATTAAAAACACTATAAATAACAGTAGTAAAACATGATGCAAAATGGACGTATCAATTATGCATATATTATACCTTTCCGCACTGGCTCACTTCCTCCCTAGGTCAATTCTCCACTTCATTTTCTTCATTTCCAACTTGCTAGTGGTGAACAAATTTGCGGGCTTGAAGAAACAAAGACACAAACGAAGAGAATTCCAGCATAGCAAGAGCAAAGTTTGCTCTACAAATTTATTATGCAAACTGAAAATAAACATGCTAAAGAAAAGAAAAAGAAGAAAAAGTAAAATATGAATGCATGGATAACTAGGGGATAAGGTCCCCCAAGCTTAGGCTCTTGGCCTACTCTCTAGTCCAAGTCCTCATCATCGTTGCCACTCGGAGCAACATAGGGTCACTTCATCTGAGATGGACCACTAGAGGACTGACCTCCTATACCAGGGTGTGGCTGCAAGAAAGAAAAGAGGGACTGCATGTTCCCACTGAGTAGGTTAATGGTGTTGTTCGTCTCACGGAGGTCTGTGTGGATCCCTCTGACCTGCTGCTGCTACTGCTGAAACTCTACCCTAGGCACATAGTCACTACCTTGCCCGTAGTGAACCTGGGGAGCATACTGGGGTGCATCACCCCATGCATCCCAACCGTGACCATGCCCCTCAGCGGCGGTGTCCCACTCTGGTGCTGGCTCGGGATGAACATCATTCCCGAACCATGCTGCATGTCTAAACTCATTGAGTTCATCAATAGAGAGAACCCACATATCATGTGTAGAAATAGTAAAAGCTTGTGGCAAGGGCAAGCGCACATCAGTGGTCTGTCCATTAGGCAGGGGGCACTTGTAGCAATGCTCCCCTTGCACCGGTCCAAGGAAATGAATGTTAGTCATAACCCTATGGTTAAGCACCGTAGGCCCTGGAACGTGTGCGACATTCTCCAAATTGAGACCAAAGTGCTCGGCAAGCCGAGTCACTAGGCCTCCCACAAGAATACTCCCCCTCGGCTGCTTGTGCTGCCTACTGAGGTGGATCATAAGAAAAGCTCCCAAGTTTGGCTTGGGGGCTGAGTTGGGGTGGAGTGCTGCATGGAGCACACACATGTCATAGCTTGACATACCCCCTAGGTTCTCCCTATCAAAAATAGTGTTGGCTAGGAAGCTCATGAAGTAATGAATGGCGGGGTTCTGAATGTTTGATACCTTCTTATCAGAGAAGTCGTGCTCATCCTGGACGGAGATGAGGTCCCATGTCCCTGGCGCCTCGGTGATGGGCAGACCCCTACTATCGAGAACTCCACAGTTCTCGAACCCAAAGACGTTGCACCATTGCTCGACTGTCATTGAACGTGGCACCCCTTCGAGTGTGAAGGAGCAGCTCGCCGGCACCCTCGAATCATCAAGAGTGTGCTTGAAGGTGGAGAGGAACTCGACGGTGATGTCACGGTATGTCAGGTAATGGAAGTTATTGAAAACTCCCATCCTGGCATTGTCCGCTAGCCATGCGAAGTCGTCATGGAGCCCTTGGGATTCCAAGAATGCATCACACTTCCATCTTGTGGCTATCATCCCCCGGCTGCTGACTCGTGCATAGTCCTTGTTCACGGTAGCGCGGAGGTCTTCCCCCACGTTCCGGGCACGCTTGGAATGCGAGCCCAATGCCTTCTTCCCTACGGCAATCCCCGACCTCATCATTTCCTACACAACACAAAAATAAAAACAGAAAAATATATTTTTTTGTGGGGATCGAGTTCTAACACTACCTAACATCGATCCTAACCAAATACTTTGAATCCTAACGTTCAAATAGAACCGAAAAACAAAAATAATTGCATTTCATCTAGGGTAAGAACAAAGATGAAATCACCATAAAAATTTGTAAATGAACCATGGATCAGAGGAGAAACTCACCGAGGGTGAAGATGCATGGATCAAACGAACGAAATCCGCGAAGAAACGGAGATTTTGAGGGATTTTTGTTAGGGTTTGAGAGAGAGAGAGAGGAGAGTTGGTGGCGCAAGGGTGAAGAAGAAGAAGATCCTCTTGTGCCTGCGGCTGCAATATATGAAATTTCACTCCATACGACCACCCATACGGCGCTACCGCTCATATGAAACGTTGTCTTGCATTCAGATCATTCGATCTAGGGTTTGCGTACCTGGGACGACCGCCCATACAGGCGCTACCGCTCATATGAAAGGCCGTAAATCTCTGTGGAGGCAAAACCTTTTGAGGCAGAGTTCTATTATAAGTGCATCTAGTGCCCCCTTAGTGGTTTTGGAGTATTTCCGCTGCTTTGAGAGAGAGAGAGAGGAGAGCGGTAGCGCAAGGGTGAAGAAGAAGAAGATCCCCTTGTGCCTGCGGCTGCAATATATGAAATTTCGCTCCATACGACCGCCCATACGGCGCTACCGCTCATATGAAACGCTGTCTTGCGTTCAGATCATTCGATCTAGGGTTTGCGTACCTGGGCGCTACCGCTCGTATGAAACGCTGTCTTGCGTTCAGATCATTCGATCTAGGGTTTGTGTACCTGGGACGACCGCCCATACAGGCGCTACCGCTCATATGAAAGGCCGTCAATCTCTGTGAAGGCAAAACCTTTTGAGGAAGAGAATCTAACCTGGTTTCAAATTCCTCAACCCTTTACTTTCTGTATTTCCGCTGCTGAAGAATTTGTGATCTGCTTTCTGAAGAATTTGTACTGAAGACTTTCATTCTGTTACCTTTCATTTCTTCAGTTCATCTTGTGTACGCCTGAACGCGTGTATGATTGCATGTTCTTCATTTTCATTTATCTTGTATGCTTGTTTTACTTTAATGTGATGATTTAGTTTCGCTTCAGTTTCTATTTCTTCTCTTTGAGTTTCGTCAAATTCTTTAGAGTTTGACGAAATTCTAAAAATCTCACATTCACCCCCCTTTGGGAGTAAACCTGCGGTTTCAATTGGTATCAGAGCAAGGTACTCCATTGTTATGTGTGATTTTGGTTTAACCACCTGGAGTTTTAGTTATGTCGACCGCAGGTATGATCAAGGTATTCGCTGCGTGCCCCATCTTTGATGGCACGGACTACCCCTACTGGAAGAACAAGATGCGCATGCATCTTGAGGCTATTGACAATGATCTCTGGTTTGTCGGAGAGAATGGTGTGCCCTCTGTTGGACCGAGCATAAATGCTACTGATGTGAAGAGATTCAAGCAACTCGATTCTCAAGCAAAGAATATCATATGTGGGCATCTGAACAAAGGATAGTATGGTAGAGTAAGTGCCCTACAAACATCGAAGCTTATCTGGGATAGGCTTTCCAAGGTTAACGAGGGAGTTTCAACTCAACGTGACTGTCGAGTTGACGTTCTTCGCAATCTCTTCAATCGCTACAAGAGGCTCGACAATGAAAATGTCCAGGAAACCTTCGACCACCTCACTGATATCTCCAATGAGCTCCAAGCTCTTTGTGCCACTGACATCTCTGATCATGAGGTTGTGAAGAAATTGCTAAGATCGCTTGACAGTTCATTTGACACCTTGGCCTTGATGATTCAAGAGCGTCCTGATTACAAGCAACTTGACCCAGCTGATATTCTTGAGCGGCTCAATACTCATGAATTTCAGCAAGCCGAGAAAAGAGATATGTATGGTTCCAGCTATGGAAGACCTCGTGCTCTGAAGGCAAAAGCAAAAGCCAAGGAAATTTCTTCATTTGAAGAAGAAATTAACTGCAGTTCTGTTGATGCCGAAGAAATTAGCAGAGAACTTGTGATACTGGTGAGGAAGTTCCTGAAGTTTTCAAAGAAAAGCTGCTTTGGAAAGTCTTCAAAGTATGACTCGAAGAACACTGAAGCTTCTGCTCGAGACTACAAGAAGAGAATCTGCCACAAATGCAATAAGTCTGGCCACTACATTGCTGATTGCCCTCTTTGGGAAAAGAAATCCAAGAAGAAGAAGAAGAGCAGAGACAAGAAGAAGAAATCCTCAAAGTCTTCATCAAAATCTTCATCTCGCAAGAAGAGCAGTTCCAGCAGAGCTCGTGTGTTCATTGGGAATGAAATGGATTCTGAGGAAGAATCTGATCATGAGGAAGCTGAGGAATCTGAGGAGGAGTCAGACTCTGGTGTGGCGAGCCTAGCCCTCGCTACCGAGTACGTCAGCAAGTCCATCTTCAACCCTGAAGGAAATGGCAACTTCGCCAACTCTGAGGACTATGATGACGACTATGCTCCCACCTATTGCTTCATGGCAAGAGGTGCCAAGGTAACCTCATGTGTAGCTTACTTTGAAACTTCTAGTGAAAATGACTCTGAGTGTGAACCTAAACCTAGCTATAAGAAACTTGCCAAAATTGCAACTGAGCAACAAACTGCTACGGAAAAGATTTAAAAACTGCTAGACAAAAGCGATGATCTGTTGGATGAGGAAATGGATCGTAGCCAAGCTTTAACTGACGATCTCAAAAGTCTTTAGTCAAAGTATGACGAACTTCAAAGTCGTCATGTGGCCCTTTTAGCCAAACATGAGAAGATGTCCTATGAATTTCTTCAAAGGAAGCAAGATCTCGAGAAACTGAGAGCGTCTCATGATGATCTTCAAAAGGAAAATGATTCATTGCTCGCTCAACAGATCAGTACCGCTCAGGAAGAATTTGTTCCACCTTGCTTGAAATGCCTTGAATGTGAAAATGCAAATTCTTCAGCTGAATGTTCAAATGCTTCAGTACTTTCAATTACTTCAACTGCCTCTGTGGCTACTAACCCCTCATCTGAGGAAGGAACCAATGTCACTGACGAAAATGCAGGGTTGAAGGAATTGTATGTTACAGGCATGTACAAAAGCCCCAAAGGGCATCAAACCCTTTGTGATGTGCTAAAGAAGCAGATCCTGAACAGAAACCCTAGGAAAGAGGGTATTGCATTTGAGAGAAAACTCAATGCTGATGGATCATACTGGAAGCCTGAGCAGTATCCCAAAACCACCTGGGTTGCTGCAAAAGGACCTATTGTAGATCCATCCACTTTATCTGGTTACAAATGTGATACTTCATATTCCTCAGATGAGTCATTTGACTCTAACTATAAACTGTTCAAAAATCAGAACAGTGAAGTATTTGCCAGATTTGTTGGTACTAACTGCAGGAATGGTCCCCCTGTGAAGAAAATCTGGGTGCCCAAAAGCCTTCTGGAAAATCTTCAGGTGAATGTCATCATGACACCACCGATGAAGAAGAAAAACCCCAGGGAAAATTCTTCACATGGACCAAAGTCGTCAACTGGTCGCAGACCTACTTATGGTCATGCTAATGCCTCTGTTTCACAGGGAAACAACTATCGGTCTGATGAATATGTGCATTATTCTTCGAACCACTATGTTGACAAATCTTCGAAGAATTTTTCTGCATACTCATTTGAATACTCTAAACCCCTTGTGAAGAAAAATGCATATTCTTTAATGCATAAATTCTCTATCAATGCGTTTCGATACACGGCTTCTCAGCCACCCATATAGATGTGGGTGGTTAAGAAGAAGAACTAAATTCTTCTGTAGGGACAGGTCTCCAGACGAAAATGAACATCTGATGAAATTGTTGGAGACCTGAGAAATGCTTGTTGGGACGCAAGCTAATCATGATGAAATGAAAAGCTCATTTCACACATCCTATATACTGCTAAACTTATTGTCACTTGATGAAATTATCACTAACAAATTTGATAGTCATATTCTTCACTCTGAAGTATATGAGTTCGTAAGTCAGACTAATGCTTCTGCAGGAAGACTCACCAAAAGCCACTGAATGGATAATGGACAGTGGCTGCACTAATCATGACTGGAGATAGGAATTTACTCATTGATGCTCCTCTTACTCCGTCACATCTGAAGCATATCACATATGCTGATAAAGGGAAAAGCAAGGTATTGGGTCTAGGTAAGGTTGCTATCTCAAAGGATCGGCACATGGAAAAAGTGATGCTTGTCGAATCCCTTGGATACAACCTCATGTCTGTCTCAATGCTTTGTGATCTTGATATGATTGTCATCTTTGGCAAATATAGATGCATTGTGCTACTCGACTCTGACAAATCCAAAGTCTTCGAAGGCTTTAGGAGAGGTGACCTGTACATTGCAGATTTTTCCACAGGTCCGCGGCCTGCCACACGTCTGATGGCAAAAGCTTCAGAATGCTGGTTGTGGCATCGACGACTTGGACATGCTGGCATGAGGAATTTGAGCACTCTTGTCAAGAAGAAGCATATCATTGGCATCGAGGGTGTCAAATTCATCAAGGATCATCTTTGTGGCGCTTGCGAGTCTGGGAAGATGACGAGATCCAAGCACCCCTCGAAGACAATCATGACCACCACTCGTCCCTTCGAATTGCTTCATATGGATCTATTTGGTCCTACTCATTATGCCACACTAACCAATGCAGCATCACTCTATGGATTCATCATTGTTGACGATTTCTCTCGTTACACCTGGGTGCATATCATCATGTACAAGATTGAAGTGCAGGATGTCTTCAGACGATTCTCAAACCGGGCCATGACGAATTTATGGCGTCAAGATCAAGCACATTAGGAGCGACAATGGCACTGAGTTCAAGAACGCGGGTCTTGGTGACTATCTTAACGAACTTGGTATAATTCAGGAGCTCTCTGCTCCCTATACGCCTCAGCAGAATAGAGTCGTGGAGCGCAAGAACAGAACGCTCATTGAGATGGCTCGCACTATGCTTGACGAATACAAGACTCCTTGTCGTTGGTGGCCTGAAGCAATTGATACTGCATGTCACATCATCAACCGGGTATATCTTCACAAATTTCTCAAGAAGACTTCATATGAGCTCCTTACTGACAAGAAACCCAATGTGAGTTATTTCAAAGTCTTTGGTGCTAAATGTTGGATTGGAGATCCTCATCATAGTTCTAAATTTGCACCGAAAGCACATGAGGGTTTTATGCTTGGTTACGGAAAGGACTCGCACACCTACAGAGTCTTCAACACCTACCACAAAAAGGTTGTTGAAACTGTAGATGTGCGGTTCGATGAAACTAATGGCTTGCAAAGAGAGCACCTGCCTCCCGTGCTAGATGAAATGCCTCCTGAGGAACCAATCAAGTTGATGGGCACCGGTGAAATTGTGCCTAGTGAGGAAATTGCTGCTGATGAAGTGATCATTCCCCGTTGTGAAGAAACTCCTGAACCTGAAGAAAATGATGTTGAAGAAAATCATCATCAGCAACAAGGCACTCAACCAGTACATCCTCGAGTGGCAAATGAAGTGCAAATTGAGAAAATCCTCGACACCATCAATGCACCAGGTCCCCTCACACACTCAAAAGCTTCTCAATTAGCTAACTTTTGTGGGCACTATGCCTTTGTCTCTATCTCAGAGCCCACCAAAGTTAATGAAGCATTTCTGGAGCCTGAATGGATTCAAGCTATGCAAGAGGAATTGCATCAATTCAAGCTCAACAATGTGTCGGAGCTTGTCAGGCGCCCCGATCCACGCAAGCACAATGTCATCGGCACCAAGTGGATCTACCGCAACAAACAAGATGAAAATGGCCAAGTGGTGAGGAATAAGGCCCGCCTTGTAGCACAAGGCTACACATAGGTTGAATGAATTGACTTCGATGAAACTTTTGCACCTGTTGCTAGACTTGAAGCTAGTCGTATACTGCTTGCATATACTAACCATCATGATATCCTCTTATATCAAATGGATGTGAAAAGTGCATTCCTCAATGGTAAGCTTGAGGAAGAAGTATATGTTGCTCAATCCCCAGGTTTTGATGATCCGAACCATCCTGACAAAGTCTTCAGACTCAACAAAGGCTCTATGGCCTCAAGCATGCCCCGAGGGCTTGGTATGACACATTGAAGGAGTTCCTGGAGAAAAAGGGCTTCAAACCCGGTTCACTTGACCCAACTCTTTTCACAAAATCTTATGATGGTGAACTATTCATATGCCAAATATATGTTGATGATATTATCTTTGGTTGCACTAACAAGCGATACAGTGACAAATTTGCATATATGATGCATGAAGAATATCAGATGTCTATGATGGGGGAGTTGAAATTCTTCCTCGGTCTTCAAATTCGTCAACAACCCAATGGCATCTTCATATCTCAGGAGAAATATCTCAAAGATTGCCTGAAGAAATTCGGCATGCAAGACTGCGAAGGCCTCAAAATTCTGATGCCGACAAATGGTCAACTCTGCACTGATAAAAATGGTAACGATTTTGATTAGAAGGTATATCGCTCCATCATTGGTTCTCTGTTGTACCTATGTGCATCTAGGCTAGATATAATGCTTAGCATTTGCATGTGTGCCCGATTTCAAGCGTCACCGAAGGAATCACACCATCAGGCTATGAAAGGAATTCGTCGATATTTAGCTCACACACCAACGCTAGGATTATGGTATCCGAAGGGCTCATCATTTGATCTAGCTAGATTTTCTGATTCTGATTATGCTGGAGATTGCGTGGACTGCAAGTCAACCTCAGGCACCTGTCATTTCCTTGGACGATCTCTTGTTTGTTGGTCCTCGAAGAAGCAGAATTGTGTGTCACTTTCCACTGCAGAGGCTAAGTATATTGCTACTGGTGCCTGCTGCTCTCAGTTGCTATGGATGAAGCAGACCCTCAAGGACTATGGCGTCCACGTGACGAAAATCCCTCTCTTCTGCGACAATGAGAGCGCTATCAAGATCGCTCACAACCCAGCAACACTCAAGGACGAAGCACATTCAGATTCATCGCATTTTTCTTCGTGATCACGTGCTGAAGGAAGACATCGTCATCAACCATGTGAAGACTGAAGATCAGCTGGCCGATATCTTCACTAAGCTCTTGGATGAGAAGAGATTTTGCAAGTTGTGGTGTGAGCTAAACATCCTAGAATCTTTGAATGTCTTTTGAAAAGGACACACATCCTAATGCTTATGCATAATTGATGACTTTGATGCGCAACACACGAAGTAATCTATTTCTTCAATCAATGAAGACTTACCCTCTAAGTGTGAAGAAATTAACAAAGAATTTGATTCTCAGAACCCTATGATAATTGTACGTAGTGTCTGAAATCAACATAATTCTTATACGGTGGGTAACGCCACCACCCTCTTCATGACATTCTTCAATTTGAGTTTTTCGTCATTTTCAATTTCGTCAAACTTTTCAAATTCGTCATCCGAGGTTGTTCTTCATTGCTTGAGCTGATTCTTCCTATTATTATTATATTATATATTTGAGTTTTTCATGTCCTCAACAGCATTCACATATTGCTAATTCTTCAAGTTGATTTCTTCAGCTATGTGAATGTGATCGGACCCGCTCCCCTCTATGCTAAACTCAACCCAGTCTGTTCCCAAATTCTTCATGTGCGTTCTATTTGACACCGTTCAAAATCTTCACCGTGTCCTTGTCAGCTGAAGAATTGCGAACACATTTTAAAATATTCAAATCCATTTTTGGCGGTTGCCACAGTAACCTCATCCCACGCATCCGACGCGTGGATAAGATCATCCATTCCGCATGTGTGACGCGTGTCATACAGATGCGAAGAGCCAGGGGCTTATCCATCCAAAATCTTTGGATCGCTCGGTTTTCACCACGCCTATATAAGGATTGACCCCATCAAACCCTAATTCACTTCCTCCTCTCACCCCTGTCGCTCTCAAGCTCAAACCCTAGCGCCGCTGCTGGAATTCATCACCGCCGGAGAAGAAAAGCTTCACTGCCTTGACTTCTTCGTTGATGTACTCGCACCGGCCGCGGATTTCTTCACCTCCGCCGCCACCGTAGCTGTCTTTCGTTGCCAAGTTAGGGCACGGAAGATCTAGACTAATGGTTTCCTTCATTTCATCGTCCAGTTCATCGAGTTCATCCTTGGGGTAATTATAGTTTATTTTTACTGCCCAGTTTGATCTCTTAAATACCAGTAATTCTTCAAAGGGTTGTTTTTCTTCAACTTTCCAATTCTTCAGCACTCCTCTTTGCCCAGTCTTATTTAATTCATCTAAGATATGCTTTACTTCAAGATTCCTCAATTGTGCAATTGCCTCAATCTATACAACTCTGGAATCTAAGTCAAGAACGCTTAGTGAATTTCTTCAAGACGATAATGGTCAATTTCCTCAACTGGATTTACTTTTGAAAAATTTCTGAGAACACATATGACCATCCCCATTTCCCTCACAACTATACTCTGTTCCCAGGTACACATGTCTGCCGACGAATCACTTGGTTCTCATCAACTTAATTCATTTACAGCGTTGCTTGAGGAAAATCTTCAAACTTCTTCAGAATCATCAAAAGTTCAAAAACCTCAGCTGAAGAAAATGGCTGATGGCAAAAGGCCTCAGAAGGGTGGAAAGAGAAAGGAAGAGCACATAGCGTTTGAGATCCCTGATGAAATTTATGCTAGCTATTGCACGCCAGATGAAGCAACTCATGGGAAAGAGACCAAAGAGCAGCGCAAAACGCGCATGCAGAAAATCAAGCGCCAATGGGTTTATGAATGGAGAGAATACAGATATGTCACTGCAAAGTACATGAAAGACTTCGTTGTCAAACCCCCTTGTAGCAGGCCTCCACTTGCACCAGGCCAAGTCACTGATCCTACAAGCATCAAGATAGGTGAAGAGTTCCCTAAGGAATGGGCAAGGTGCCAAGCAAAACTGCAAAAGCAGGCGCAGAAAGCCGTTGAAGAATTCAACCGGGCTGCAAAGGCTTCAAATGAAACAGGTGGCAGTGGTAGTGCCAGTGCCCCTAAAAGGGCAATGCAAAATAAGCCGGCTCAAAAGCCAAAGCCCTCAGCACCAAAGGCTTCAGCTTCAAGTGCCTCAGCTCCTGCAAAATCGTCAGCACCTCCGCCTACAGTAAGTTCTTCAGTGGCTGCAGTCAAAAGCTTCAACACCTGTAGTGCTTGCCTCTTGTCAGCGCACTACTAGCATTTCAATTGCCTCAGAAGCTGCACCAACTGCCTTAGCAACTGGACATACTTCCACCAATGCCCCTAAGCTGAAGATGAAAAACAAAGCTGGCCGCAGAACAAGACCCAGCCCTAAGAGCAAGGCCATTGTGCCTCAAGCTGATGAAAATGATCAAGCAGATGAAGATGAGCTTGCTGAATACGTCAAAAGGAGTGCTGAGGAAGTCACTATTGCCAAGAATTCTTTGGTACCACTCATGCTGGATCCAAAGAAGATTCCTGACTTTATTGACATTTGGTGCAAGAAACCAGACACTCCCCTTGACAATCTTGACCTGCCTCCTGGTCCAAGCCATGTGCTGACTGCATTCATCATGAATGAGAAGCACAAGATCGATCAAGCCAAGCTTGTGAGGAAGCAACAACTTCAGAAGCAGAAAGAGCTGAAGACCAAGATGCTCACTATCACACCTCAGCAGCTCGTTTCTATGCAAGCTGAGATTCAGCAGCTCAATGATAAATATGAATGCCAAGCCAATCATAGCTGTGGAGTGTGAGGGTGTCCCGGACTAGGGGGTATTCGGGCTGCCGGCCTATCTCCTATAGGCCGGACTAATGGGCCGTTCTTAACTCATTGAAGGAAGGCCGGATTGCGGACGACCCCGTGCACCAGGTGGAAGATTCCACAAGACTTGGCGCCCAAGACGAGGACTCTCCTAAACCCTAGGCCTCTGGTGCATATATAAACCGAGGCCAGGCTAGTCAATAGATCATCGGAACTCATATTCATTAGAACAATCTCGTGGTAGATACATGTACTCTGTACTACACCCCATATGAATACAATCAAAAGCAGGACGTAGGGTATTATCTCTTCGAGAGAGCCCGAACCTGGGTAAAAACTCTGTGTCCATGTTACCATCGCTCCAAGACACCTAGCTTAGAACCCCTACTACGAGATATGCCAGATTTAGAACCGACATTGGTGCTTTCATTGAGAGCCTACTGGGAAGTCGCCGCGGTGCGATGGGAATTCAGATCGGCTCCACCGCGATCTACGCGTCGGAACCGAGCTACATCGTCAGCGTCGGCATCTTCGTCGCCGACCCGACTGATCACCTTGGCTGGACCGAAGACTAGGCTTCTCTTCAGATTGTCAAGATCAGACGGATGTCTTTGTCATCATCAACGCCGATCTCAACCGGGATCATGGAAAAATCGTCCATGGTGCTCGGGGGCTCAACGTCAACATTGCCCTCGCGCGATCATGCAGTTTTTTCTGGACAGCGGATTCGTGTTCGCTGTCCCCGTCTCCTCGAGCGTCGCTTTGACGATTGCTTCGATGAAATTGTGCGGAATTGAGTCTAGAACAACCCTGTAAAATTTCATCGCGTTCCGATGGAGGAATCTCCGGCAATCTCCGATATACCGGAACCCTGTCGAGTCTGGACCGGAATCTGGATGAGTTTGGGGGGAGGAGTCCAGGAGTTAGCTCGGACATCCTTTGGAAGATCCCACCGTTCATCGGCTGCGGAATTCCTATGTAAATAACCCCTCAAAATTTTAGCTCGATCCGACGGTTCAAACTCCGGGAAGCGTCCGATGAGTGCATCAATTTTCGGATCTGTTTTCTACGCGAAAACGAATCCGGCCCGAGATCATCTTTTTCATGAACAGATTATCGGACATCCTTTTTGAAGGAAATTTTTTATAGGGTATTGTGTTTTGTTTTCAAGCTCGTGCCTGCAAATTTTAAGCCTTTTCTAAGGTGATCTTCGTCGTCGCGCCGGTGTAAAACCAGCCTGGCTACGTTGCTCCACGGCTACCGACCTGTGCCAACATCGACTGCGTCGTCGCTCCATCGAGCCGACGACAACCACCTCGGATCATCACCTCGGCGAGCCGACCAAGAGTTCGGTACCGCTCTCCCTAATGATTGTCAAGATAACATCGTCACCTTACAGATTGCACGGGTCGGGCGCGCCAGCATCGCCGCGCGGTCACTTCTCAAGCCAGCATTGAGCGCGTCACAAAGTTTCGACCTGCGTCGGCATCGCCGCGCCGTTGCTTCTTCGAGCCGACGTCCACCTCGCCGACCTGCTTCGACACCTCGGTTGGCATGGGTGTTGCGACGTCACCTTACCGACCTGCTCCGACACCTCGGCTAGACTGGGGGCTTCGCCATCTCTTCATCAACCTACTCCCGAGACTTCGGCGTCACCAGCCGATCAACTTCGTCACCTCGGCTGGAGCGGGGGCTTCGCCTCGCCACATCGACCGTACTATATCGCTACTTCGGAGTGCCGAGCTCCTCGCTCAGCCACCTCGGGCTTGGGGTCTGGGACCTCGATCAAGCTGAGGATTATGCGTCTTCGTCCTGCCACAAGCCCACACCACGTCATCAACGCTGAGCACATTAACGAGCTAAGTCGCTTTCATGCTCAACTTTTTTAAATGTTCAATTTTTGTTCAGTTCGACCAAGCATTATATTTATGTTAAAATCTGTTTGTTAAAAACGAGGTTCGTTAAAAACCGCTTCTTTTTCCCATGTTAACTGGGGGCTCTTAAATTTATATGTGCCGCTTTATAATAAGTGTTTTCTTCTTAAGTCGTTGCAAAGTCTTTTTCTACTACTCCTTTTTCCGAACCGAGTGTGTGGTCAATAGCCGGGTTGCCTGGTTTCTCTCTAAAGCCGCTCAAGTTTAGTTCGCTAAACTAGCCTAAGAAGCACTCCACCTTCGGGATAGGAGGTTGAGGCCGAAGGCTGACCCGCTTGAAGTCTGGAGATCGGACGTATCATGTTAAAGCATGACAGAAGCATAATTTAATTTTAAGACCAATTTTCGGATTGGCACCAAAAAAGTTGATTTACTTCGGACGTAAAGTTTTCACATAAGTTTTTTGGTTTTCCGAGCTTATGAAGCTTTTAACCTATTTTTACGTTTTTTTTCAGGAGGCGGGGCATCCTCTTGATCGAGGTGTTCTGCATGATGGTTTTGCTCGGGGAATTTTTTCCGACCTGTAGTTCGGCATCTTTCCTGCCGAGCTGCACCTCGGCGTTGTCAAAATGTTCATGGCAGTTGAACTAGTTCCAGAGGAGATACGATCCTAGGGTCGGCCATGTTGCCCAACCCAAGTCTCGGGGGCTACTGCATTGACGATTCAATGCAGACAATTTACAACGTGCAAAACAGTTTCCGAGGAGATTACGATCCTCAGGTTGGTCGGCCGCACCCAGCCTGAGTCTCGGGAACTATGCACACCGCGTTTCCATTCCTAAGTATGCGGCCGAGCTGGGAGTTGATCCTTAGGCTGATTTCGCGAATCGACCTGAGTCTCAGGGGCTACTGGGATCAGCGGTTTTGTTATATCCTTCAGGCGCATCTCGGATTTTAGGCCGACACACACCTTGAGGGCTACTGGCTATACATCTCGGCAGAGAATAAATTGCACCAATCCACAAAAATCCAGCTCACGGTCGAGGTGGTGCACCACCTCGGAAGCAGTTCGGCATAAAGCTCGGCTGCGAGTGGCTGGCTCCATAGAGAACTTTTTTGGCGTTAAGCTCGGATAACCTCCTTCAAACTTTTTCAAAGACGAGGTACTCTATGCCTCCTCGGATGCAGTCCGGCGCTGGAGCTCTGATACAGACCGGCGTTGGTGCTCGGCTACAAAAGACACCTCGGATAAAGAGCGGCGTTGGAGCTCGGCTTCAAAAGACACCTCGGATGCAGTCCGGCGTTGGAGCTCGGATGCAAGAGGACACCACCGCACGGGAAAAACTTCGAACCCGAGGTATGGCGTAAAAAGTAACAAGGCATTGATAAAGGCCAAGAACCTAAAGGGGCTCCTCGGATACCCGATGTATGAACTCTTCGGATACACCTCGGCGATCCTCAAGATCGGAGATGGGAAGATTTGTTGAACCAGTTTTCAAGACCGATGACCGAAGACGAAGAACAGTTCGGTAGAACCGAGCAGCATCCCCAACTTGAAGACCGGTTCAGGGGGCTACTGAGGGTGTCCCGGACTAGGGGGTATTCGGGCTGCCAGCCTATCTCCTATAGGCAGGACTAACGGGCCGTTCTTAACTCCATGAAGGAAGGCCGGATTGCGGATGACCCCGTGCACCAGGAGGAAGATTCCACAAGACTTGGCGCCCAAGACGAGGACTCTCCTAAACCCTAGGCCTTCGGTGCATATATAAACCGAGGCCAGGCTAGTCAATAGATCATCAGAACTCATATTCATTAGAACAATCTCGTGGTAGATACATGTACTCTGTACTACACCCCATATGAATACAATCAAAAGCAGGATGTAGGGTATTATCTCTTCGAGAGAGCCCAAACCTGGGTAAAATCCTGTGTCCGCGTTACCATCGCTCCAAGACGCATAGCTTAGGACCCCTACTACGAGATATGCCGGATTTAGAACCGACTGAGTGCGTGACAGATTCATCGCACAAACCAAGTAGGTGGTTGACGACCACAACAGGCAAGAAGCTGTTAAACATGGTCAACCTCCTCCTGTTCGTTCTTCAGCACAGCCAGAAATTCCTCAGGCCAGTGCATCTGCGTCACAGCCTGAAGAACCTGCAAGGGAAATAGAAACTATTGTGCCTGAAGAAAGTGCCAGGGCGACTACATCAGTCGCGCCTGAAGAAATTGCTCCATCCTCATCCTCAGTCGCAGCTACATCAAGTTCTTCAAAATTGAAGACAATCACATTTCCTTCTGCATGAGAAGCGAAGAAGACCAAGGCTACTGAGAAAGAAGCTACCAAGAAGAGAAAAGCTTCAGAGCCTTCGGTCAGTGAGACTGTGAAGAAGTTGAAGACGGCCCCATTGTCTTCAACTGAGCCAATTGATGCACCTCCATTGGCCTCAGCGCCCCCTACCCAACTCGCCACAAATCTACAGATGTGCCATTTGGTGAAGAGTATGTTGGTCCATCTGATGATGATGAGGAGGACACCCATTCTGCTGCTACCACAGAGCAGATGGATGAAGAGATTGAAGTTGAAGCAACTACTTCCCCTCCAATGGTATCATCGCCTCCGCCCATGCTGACTAATGAAAGGGCTAGAGATGAAGAAAATGAAGAGGATGTGGATATTGATGGCTCATCAACTCCACTTATTCATGATGAATTTTGGGATGCTGCTCACCCAAATTCACCCATCACCACACCTCTGACCCAAGACCCTCAGTCGCCTACAAGGACTAAAGAAATTCCAGCTGCATCAGCTGGAGAAATTGTGCAGCTAGAGCACACTGAAGAAGCTACTCGTAATTCCCCTCAGCCCGAAGGCTCTGTTCCTTTGACTGATACAAAAACCATTCCACTAGAGAACGCTGAAGAAATTGCAAAGTCTAATGCAATTACTGATAAGAATGACTCCACTGGCTCTCCTCGGCCCATTTTTTACGTGAGGCCCAGAAAGATAAATCTTCAACCGGTGCCCTCAATGCCTAAGGTTGGCAAAAGTGTCAGGAGACCCACATTCAAGAACACTAAATTCTTTGAGGAGAAGAATTTCTTCATTTGCACTTCGCCATATGATTCTGCAAAGATAAGGCGTCAGCGCTTCTGGACGAAAACATAGATGAATTACTATTCATCCCTTCTGTTCGATAAGAACAAGGTTTTCTCGCATCGCCATATTCCTCATGTGGATATGGAGTCAATTCCATGCTTCATGCCAGTATTGGCTGTTCTTCACCATGCCGGGTTGCTCAGTCTATGCTCTGATGTCTGTGACTGGAACAAAGAGCTAATTCTTCAATTCTATGCAACACTGCATCTATCAGGAGAAGTTGAGGATATTCACTCCTGGGCACTAGACTGGATGTCAGAAAACACACACTACAAAGCTCCAACCAGTGAATTGCTTCGAGCTCTCCCAGTTGATCCCCCTCAAGAAAATGCAAAACGCATTTATGAAGAACCTGAACTTCTGAATCACCTGATGCAACTATTGATGGAACCGCAAGCTGAAGGATATGCTCCTAGAACCACATTTCTGGTGAAGGAATTGCTCTATGTGCCTTAGACTGTATATCGCATTCTGGCCAAAACCCTTAGTCCAATCAAGGGCCACAACTCTGAGACTGAAGATCTTGTGGGAGTCATGAAGAGTCTGCTGTTCAATATCATCCATGGTATTCCCATTTATATCCATGATTTCTTCATGAGGACCTTGGCCACTGTTGCACAATCACCATTTGATCTGAAGCCATATGCACCATGGATTATGAGATTCATCAGATCTCGGACTTCAATCAATTACAGGGCTGACAGTCAAAATCATTGCAGCTATCTGCCGCCAGTCGAAATTCTTCAAAGCACTATTTCTTCTGTTCCTGGCAAAGGCAAGGCCGTCATTGATGAAGGAACTCATCCCCTTGATGGGAAGTTTCGTCAGCCAGCATCTCAGTCCACTGGTGAAGACACTACTTCCCAAGATACCGCACCTAATGCTTCAGGGCAAAATCTTCAAAGGGGAGCACCTCGTGTCATGACAGATCAAGAGCTACTCATCAGTCTGCACCAGAAGGTGGACAGAAACCACGACTGGGTTAAGCGTCAACCTGCTGCTATTCTTGCAAATATGACTTTGACGCAAAACTCAGTGAGGAAGAATCACTACTACGCCCATGAGATATTTGACCATAGCTGGGCCATTCTCTAACACCTCAAGACAGCTAACGAACTTGAAGAGATGGAATTTCAACAAAACTTTGATTGGTCGATGCCGCCCAAGAAGAAGTTCAGGAAAGTTCAAGTTCCTCCGCTTGTGTCATGTTATGTGTCGTCACCGCGCTTAACTGACGAAAATTAGAACCTTGAAGACACAGCCACCACTCCTATTGCTTCACGCGACACCAACATCGACGCTGGCGCTCCTCCACCATCATCAAGCTGATTTTCTTCAGGGGCGTTAGTTCTCAATTTCATCTCCTTTTGGTCATTCAATGACGAAGGGGGAGAAATTTGAGTTAGTCTTCAAGCGGGTCTATCTATATTGTGGGTTCTTTTTGTTAAGTTGCAACTCTTGGCTTTTCTGGTGTGTTTCTATGATGAGTTGTAACTTAAGTCCGATGGTGGTCTGACACTTTTGAACTGCTTTACCTTCATGATTTACCTCAATATTATATATGTGCAAGCATGCTGTATTTCGTCAGCTACCATTTGTCTTCATGCATTTCAAATTCTTCATATCATATTCTTCAATGCATGATTGGATTCCAAGATATAGGGGGAGATCTCCACAATTTCAACCTGCCATGTGCGTTTGCAATCCAAAGCAAATTCTTCATATGCACATCTTCAGGGGGAGTTCCTCTATATCATGTAATCAAATTCTTCATACTCTATTCTTACACTTCCTATTATTTATCCCCGTTGAAAACTTAATCAATTTGTCATCAATCACCAAAAAGGGGGAGATTGTAAGTGCATCTAGTGCCCCCTTAGTGGTTTTGGAGTATTGAAGACAAATGGGTTAAGGGAATAATGTGTTTGTGAGTATACATAGGAGTTATAGTCCCTGAAGATTTGGTTTAACCGACGAAAGACGACCCCTAAAAATGTATTTCTTCAATTGAAGAATTTGGTGCGACCTTTAAAGAAATTGAAGTGAAGATTTGGAAGCTTGAAGACTTTGTTTTCATAGTTTCTTTCTTCATATTTTGAGTCATAGGAAACACCGTACTGTTAAAGGGGGTCTAGGTGATACATAATCGTATTTCTGAAGTGATGCTCAAAACCTATACACAACCTATCGCTTCGAGTGAAGATTCTGGAAATCTCTTGCAGTGCAGTTGAGTTGCTCACCGACAGAGACGAAGTTCTTCTAGTCATTGATGAAATTTGTCTGACTGAGAAGTTAGGATTTCACCAATGCGATCTGCCTACCGTGAGGAAATTGAGTGCCCCGACAAATTTGAGAGCCCAAATTTCCAACCGTTGCTGCGCTGAGTGCCAGCTGTCGAGTGTATTCTTATCCTAACAACGGTAATGTCCGAAGGGGCATTTATGACAATTCATATCAGGTTGCCCCCAAGCTATAAATAGCTGCCCCCCACAACCACTTGTTGGTTGGCTGCTATAGAGAGAGATTGACACTTGTCATTTGAGAGCAACCCGTCCTCTGACGACTTTGTGAGAAACCTAAGTGAGGAAAAACCCAACCAGAGCCAAAGTGATTGAGCATCACTGAAGAGATTGATCTGTGTGATCTGACGCCTGTTACCTTTCAAGACTGTCATTCTTCCAAACGGTTAGGCGTCATATTCTGAGCACCCAAGAGTAATTGTGGCATGCCGATGAACAAGTCTGTGAAGGTTTTGGAAGTCTACCTTGAAGACTTACCACGAGTGATTGGGCAAGGTCTAAGTGATCTTAGCTCAAGGGGAATACGGTGAGGACTAAGTGTCTTCTGAGATTATTCTCAGCCACCCCAATCAGACGTACAGTTGATGCAGCAACTGGAACTGGTCTACCAAATCATCGTGTCATCACTGAGCCTAACCTAGTTTCAAATTCCTCAACCCTTTACTTTCTGTATTTTCGCTGCTGAAGAATTTGTGATTTGCTTTCTGAAGAATTTGTACTGAAGACTTTCATTTTGTTACCTTTCATTTCTTTAGTTCACCTTGTGTACGCCTGAACGCGTGTATGATTGCATGTTCTTCATCTGCATCTATCTTGTATGCTTGTTTTACTTTACTGTGATGATTTAGTTTTGCTTGAGTTTCTATTTCGTCACTCTGAGTTTCGTCAAATTCTTCAGAGTTTGATGAAATTCTAAAAATCTCCCATTCACCCCCCTCTCGGAGTAAACCTGCGCTCTCATCTATACGAGTTGTCATGCGATCGCTAGCGCTCGTATAAAAGGCCATCTTTGACTCTGTTCGACTTGCTCGTTCTGGTCATGGCTTCATATGATCGCTGATGTCTACTACACAACTTATTCTTGTAGACTCGTGTTGGGCCTCCAAGCGCAGAGTTTTGTAGGACAGTAGCAATTTTCCCTCAAGTGGATGACCTGAGGTTTATCAATCCGTGGGAGGCGTAGGTTGAAGATGGTCTCTCTCAAACAACCCTGCAACCAAATAACAAAGAGTCTCTTGTGTCCCCAACACACCGAATACAATGGTAAATTGTATAGGTGCACTAGTTCGGCGAAGAGATGATGATACAAGTGTAGTATGGATAGTAGATATAGATTTTTGTAGTGCGAACAATAAAAAACAGCAAGGTAGCAAGTAATAAAAGTGAGCATAAACGGTATTGCAATGCTTAGAAACAAGGCCTAGGGTTCATACTTTCGCTAGTGCAATCTCTCAACAATGCTAATATAATTGGATCATATAACCATCCCTCAACGTGCGATAAAGAATCACTCCCAAGTTCCTATTAGCAGAGAACATAAGATATAAATTATTTGTAGGGTACGAAACCACCTCAAAGTTATCCTTTTCGATCGATCTATTAAGCCATTCCTAGAAGTGTCACAAACAGCCCTAGAGTTCGTACTAAAATAACACCATATGATACACATCAACCAACTCTAATGTCACCTAGATACTCCAATGTCACCACAAGTATCTGTGAGTTGATTATACGATATGCATCAAACAACTTCATAATCATAATATTCAATCCACACAAAGAACTCCAAGGAGCACCCCAAAGTTTCTATCGGAGAAAAGATAATGAAAACGTGCATCAACCCCTATGCATAGATTACCCCAATGTCACCTCGGGAATCCGCGAGTTGAGTGCCAAAACATACATCAAGTGAATCAATATAATACCCCATTGTCACCACGGGTATTCATATGCAAGACATACATCAAGTGTTCTCAAATCTGAATATTCAATCCGACAATAACGAAACCTCAAAGGGAAAAGATTCGATTCATCACAACAAAGATAGAGAGGGAAGAAACACCATATGATCCAACTATATTAACAAAGCTCGCGATACATCAAGATCGTGCCATATCAAGAACACGAGAGAGAGAGAGAGAGAGAGAGATCAAACACATAGCTACTAGTACATACCATCAGCCCCGAGGGTGAACTACTCCCTCCTCGTCATGGAGACCACCGGGATGATGAAGACAGCCTCCGGTGATGATTCCCCCCTCTGACAGGGTGCCGGAAAAGGGCTTCAGATGGGATCTCCTTGGTATAGAGGCTTGCGGCAGCGTAAAAACTCATCTAGGTTAACTTTCGGGGGGTTTTGAATATATATGATTTTTCAGCGTTGGAATCACGCAAAGAGGGGCCACAGGGGGCCCACGAGGCACCAGGGCGCTCCTGGGGGGGGGGGGGCAGGCGCACCCAGGTCCCTCGTGGGGCCCCTGTGGCTCTTCTGCTGCTCCTCCGAAGCTTCCTGGGTCTGTTTCCTTCCAGAAAAAATCATCAAAAAGTTTCGCTGCATTTGGACTTCGTTTGATTTGGATTTTCTGGAAAATCTAAAACAAGCAGAAAACAACAACTGCCACTAGGCACTAGGTCAATATGTTAGTCCATAAAAATCGTATAAAAGCCACATAAAAGTGCACCAAAAACATACAAAACTATAATAAACATGGCATGAATACTTCATAAATTATAGATACGTTGGAGACGTATCAACATCCCCAAGCTTAATTCCTGCTCGTCCTCGAGTAGGTAAATGATAAAAGAAATAATTTATGGAGTGTGAATGCTAGCATAGTACATAAGTTTGATCAATGATAATTCCAATCACTTTTTCTAGCATCATAACTGCAACTTTTCCTCATAAAACTCATCATGATAAAGTAGCAATTAAAAATAGAAATTTTGATGTGGAATGCTACCTATCGTAATCATCATATAATATTTTCTTTTATTGCATGGACACTTGGACTTGAATGATTCAAAGCAATAGTCTATAATTTGACATGAAGACATGAATACTCAAGCATACTAACAAGCAACCATGTCTTTGAAAATATCAATACTAAAGGAAGTTATCCCTAGCCCATTATGCTCAATCATTGATCCGTTCATGAAACACACTCAATATTAGCTACATCCAATGCACAAGTATGACAATAGTGCTCTCCAATTGGTGCTTTATAAGAGAAGATGGAGACTCAAAATAAAAATAAAAATTGCATAAAAGTAAATAGATAGGCCCTTCGCAGAGGGAAGCAGAGATTTGCAAATGTGCTAGAGCTCAAAGCTTAAATTAGAGAGATAAATTATTTTTGATAGGCATGCTTTTCCTGTCAACAAAAACGACCGAGAATTCCCAATATTTTCCATCCTAGACACATCATAGGTGGTTCCCAAACAGAAAATAAGGTTTATTTCCTTTCCACCATTATTATTTTTGATTCATTGTGGCACTAGGCATCCCTATTACCAGCCACTCTCTCGTGCAATGACAAGTGAATAAACACTCATCGTGAGAATAATACACCTAGCATGGAAAATATTGGCCATCCCCTGCCGCTTCATGAGCGGTACGGGCACACAAACAGAAAATTATTTTGAAAATTTTAGAGTTGGCACATGCAAATTTACTTGGAACGACATGGAAATACCGCATATAGGTAGAGATAGTGGACTCATTTGGTACAACTTGGGTTTAAGGAGTTTGGATGCACAAGCAGTATTCCCGCTTAGTACAAATGAAGGCTAGCAAATAGATTGAGAAGCAACCAACCAAAAAGCGAAAACGGTCATAAACATGCATTGAACATAACCAACACTGAATAATGCACCATAAGTAGGATACAATTTCATTGCATAACTATTGACTTTACGTGCATGCATAGGGATTCACAAACCTTAACACCAATATTCTTACTAAACCATAATTACACACTATCATGACTCATATATTATCATCTCAATATCGCAAAACTATTTCAAGGAATCAAACTTATCATATTCAGTGGTCTACATATAAGTTTTTATTATATCCTTCTTAAATATCCATCATTTTGGGACCAAATTCATATCTTGTGCAAATTACCATTACTATTGTCTACTCCCAAAATAATATAAGTGAAGCATGAGAGTGTATGACAAACTACTCCAAAAGATATAAGTGAAGATCAATGAGTAGTTAAACAATTAAGTAGCTATGCGAAGACTCTCTCCAAATAAATATTTCAGATCTTGATAATTTTAGTAAAACATCAAATAAAATGAAAATAAAAGGACACTCCAAGAATAGCACATAACATGTGAACAAGTAAAAACTTAGGCTAACCGATAGGTATTGATGAAGAAAGGTGGGATGCCAACCGGGGCATCCCCAAGCTTAGTTGCTTGGGTCTTCCTTGAATATTACGTTGGGGTGCCTTGGGCATCGCCAAGCTTAGGGTCTTTACACTCCTTATTCTCCTCATATCGATATCTCACCCAAAACTTGAAAACTTCAATCACACAAAACTTAATGGAACTTGTGAGATAGGTTAGTATGATAAAAATAAATCATCCACTTAGGTACTGTCAAGACAAGATTCATAATTGTTCTCACATAATGCGTACTGTATTCTATCATTTTCACAATTTATATATCATAATATAAGCTATGGAAACACTAAAACAAGCAAACTATGCATCGAAAACAGAATCTGTCAAAAACAGAACACCATATAGAAAGCGATTTAAAAACAATACTTATGTACCTCCAAAAATTCTGAAAAATTAGGAAAACGTAAAAATTTTGTAACCCAATACTTTGTAAAAGTTTTAGAATTTTCTCACGCTCCAGTACAGAATAGAAATTCCAGCACTGGACGCAAAACTTTCTGTTTTTGCACAGAATCAAATCAACAAGCATCCACACTATCCCAAAGGCTTTACTTGACACATTATTGAAAGAAAACATATAAAACATGATTACTACAGTAGATTAATCATGTGAACACACAAAAACAGTAGGTATAAATATTGGGTTGTCTCCCAACTAGCACTTTTCTTTAATGCCTTTTTAGCTAGGCATGATGACTTCAATGATGCTCACATAAAAGTGAAGAATTGAAACACAATGGGAGCATCATGAAGCATATGGCTAGCACATTTAAGCCTAACCCACTTCCTATGCATAGGGATTTTGTGAGCAAATAGTTTAAGGGAGCAAGAATCAACTAGCATAGGAAGGCAAAACAAGCATGACTTCAAAACTTTCAACATAAAGAGAGGAAACTTGATGTTGTTGAAATATGTAGAAGCATATATTCCTCTCTCAAAATAATTTTCAGTAGCATCATGAAGAAATTCAACAATATAGCTATCACATAAAGCATTCTTTTCATGATCCACAAGCATAGAATTTTTATTACTCTCCACATAAGCAAATTTCTTCTCATTCATAAAAGTGGGAGTATCATATGAAACTCGAATACTATAAATTGTTTCCACATTAAAAGAGTAATGTTCAGAAAAATGGTAATCATAATTATGGCAAGTTTTATAAATATTATCATCACTACTTTTTATAACATAAGTATCATCACAATAATCATCATAAGTAGGAGGCATGCAATCATCATAACAAATTTGATCATTCAAAGTAGGGGGCCTAAAAATATCATCTTCATTAAGCATAGCATCCCCAAGCTTGGGACAAACATTAATTGTAGCAAATAAATTCTCAAACATGTCATTTTCATCAAACATAGCATCCCCAAGCTTGTTGGTTTGCATATCATTAGCATTATCACTATTATCATCAATAGTGTCGGTGTAAAAACCGGCAGACCTCGAGGTAGGGGGTCCCGAGCTGTGGATCTCGGATCTGTGGTAACAGAGATGAGGGAGGCGATGTTTACCCAGGTTCGGGCCCTCTTGATAGAGGTAAAACCCTACGTCCTGCTTCTGTTTATATTGATGGTGATGTATCAAGTACAGAGTTGATCTACCTCGAGATCGTAATATGTGTCTAACTTCTAGGGTTAGGTGAGCGGTATTGCGTTGATCCTCCCTACGGGCTAAACCCTATGGCTTATATACACGCTAGGGAGGGTATCTAGGGTTACAAGGTTGGTATCTAGGAGTAAGGCGGCTGGAGAGATCTTGGAGTATACGTCAAGTCTTCGGGAGAGGCAGTCTTGATCACACTTCCTGTGCACGGCCTCCGGAGTCCATCTTGATCACGTACGAGGGCCCATCGGCTCATTCCGAGGAGACGGGCCAGCTAGGTTAGCACCCCCTAATCCAGGACACCGTCAGTAGCCCCTGAACTGGTCTTCGATGCCGAAGTTGACGTCCTTCAATTTCCGGAGTCTTGGCTCGATAGACAAGTTCCCATGCTTTTTCCTCCGACCAGACTTAAGGACCTCGGCCAACCCTTAAAATTCCGCTGGGGCCCAGTTTTAGATTTTGAGAATCGTGCCGCCTAGGGAATCAGCTCCCCATATGGAAAAAATGTCGAAGCGTCATCCCTTTCCACCTTTACTTAATGAACGCACACCCTTTTGCTAGCGGCCATACGCATCAACCGCAACCATAGCAAAAATCCCCTCCTTCCCCGCCCAAGCTCTAGAGCCCGAACAATGGCGAGTGGTGAAGGATAGTCTAGGCGCCCTCACGGTCCTAGTAGAGGGGACTGGGGGAGCTGTTCCGTCCCGCGCCTTCAACTAGAGCGCTTGGCGATGCAAGGCTATCTACCGGATGCGAATCTGGCCCCAAGCCGTCCTCGATTAACGTCCCTCGATGGTCAAGCCCACGCCGAGAATTTCCCTTCACCGCGAGGAGACGAGCGGGTATGCTTCGTGCCTTTCCTCCTCCGCGGTTTAGGGTTTCCAATCCACCCTTTCCTCCGCGGCCTGCTGGAGTTTTACGGGTTGCACCTGCACCATCTCTCCCCGAATTCGATATTGCACGTTGCGGGGTTCGTCGTGCTCTACGAGCAACACCTCGGCTGTCAGGCACACTTCGGATTATGGCGAAAGTACTTCTGCGTCGTGCCCCGCTCCTCGGCCGACAAGCTGTTCGAGGTTGGAGGAGCCGAAGTCTGCCGAGTTGACAAGACCTGTTATCCAGCGGGAACACCTCGGGAGGACGCCGAGTACTGGCCATCCGAGTGGTTTTATATCAATGACGTCCCGTTGTACGAGCCAGTCCGGCCAGGCCTCCCGCCCTTCTCATTGGATCCACCGAGGAAAAGCTACAGCTAGAGGCCACGGAGTTTGGCACAAGAGGAAGACGAAGCCGTGACCAATCTAGCGGCCAAAGTGAAGCTACTGTCAAGCGCTGGCCTTACCATCATTGACGTGATGGCGGTGGCCCTTGACCGAAGAGTCCAACCCCTCTAGTAGCGCCAGCACTTATTGTGCGAGTACAATGGGTCCAACGATGGTTCCCGATCCATCAGGGGAGCCTTTATGGACCAAATGACACTTGGAGCTGTACTAGCCAGCATGTACCAAGGGTCCGTGGAGGATTTTGCCAAGCGCCAGTTCCAAGACGGGCTGTCGTACTACAACCTGGCCGACATAGTAAGTTTTTTCTTCCGAATTCTCGCGTTTACCTCGGGATCCCGAGAGTTAACCCGCAACACCTCGGCCTTTGAATAGCGGTGGAGGCGTTGGCTTGAAGGCGTGAACAGTCCAGCCCCTGAGCCAGAACTGCGCTGCCGCGCGGAGGACCCTCTCTATAACGAGGATGAAGACCTGGACCTGATCTACGAAGGGAGGAAATTTTTCTTGGAGAGCCTTGACGGCTCAAAAGTAGCTGTCATCGCAGACACGCCGGGGACGAGGCCAGCCTTATCGGTAACACTCCCTTCCTCTAAACGAAAGAGAGCCCCTCGACCTCCAGCCACCAGCCATCTGACTTCTCCTCCAAAGGGGCGGCGCTCCCAACGCCTACGCAGAGAGATGGCTTCACTGGGAAGGGTCCCGGCCGCGACGCGAGAAGTTCAAGCCGAGGTCACGGGGGCAGGCGAAAGTGCCCCCTCTATCACCGGGTAATACTTCAGTCTATGTTGCAGCAAAAACACTTCGGATTCTAACATCCCCAATTATTTGCAGCCAACCTTCACCCACCACAGCACATGTGGAGGCCGAGGGAGACACGGCCCCGCCCAAGGGAACAGAGGCTCGAAATCCCGCGAGGGTTGACCTCGGAGCCGCCCAGCCCGAGGACTCGGCGACATCGACCACTCCATCCGAGATTCAATGCGCCGCGAATTATCGGTGGCGAAAAGCTTCTTTGAACAATCCGGCTTTCTCGGACAGGGAGTTCAATGCTCTCAGCGCCGTGGACGCATACCTCGGGGCAACCCGAGGTGCCTTCGATGAGTCGCTGGATGTCTTGTCGTGGGGGCTGCGGGTAAGTTTTAAAGACAAATATGACTACCAAGTATGGTAGTAGCCCCTAAGGCTTGGTACGAGCCCCTGGGGTCGCATCAAGACTTGAGTACTAACCAGCAATCACTGTCATTAATAGGAGGCTCACTTGAAGAACGAGCAATTGACCTCGGCGTTGGCCCAAACCAAGGAGCAGCTTGACGCGGCTTTGTCCGAGGTTGAACAGGTGAAGAAATTCACCAGAGAGGCGCACAGTAAGTGCTTAGTGTTTGAATTGGGTGATACCAAAAAATAGAGCTGACGTTAGAATCGCTTGTAGCAGCGGAAGCCCTGGGCCATCTTGAAAGAGATCTGAAGCAGGCCCGCGAGGATCTGGCGTATGCTGAAGCGCAATGCTAGGCAAATCAACATGTGGTCACTCAGAGAGCGGACAGCATGACTACGCTTAGGGCTGAGAACGCCCGCCAGGCCCAGGAAATTGAGAGCTTAAAGGCTCGCCTCGCTGTTGCGGAAGCAAAGAATCGGCAAACGGATGACATGATTTATGGTAAGTTAATAAGTCTCTAAGGAATGGTTGTCGTGTAACTTGTCCGAGATGATTTCTCATGCGAATGTTACTTTGTTTGGCAGCTTCTTGGTCTGGCCTTCCTCCGGAATCTCGGGGTCCGATGTCCGAGGACATGGTCATTCGTCTATCCGAGGTGCACGAAAGGGCACGAAAATCGATGAAAGATGTGCATAAGGCGTTATGGCCCGAAGTGTCGGTCCCCGAAGACATGGCCGTGCTAGCCGAACAGCTGAAGAGAGCGCGGCGCCGGATCCAGGCTTGGAAAGTTTCAGCTTGCCGAGAAGGTGCGAGGGAGACCTGGGCCATGGTGAAGACCCATTACACCGGTCTGAAGACGACGGAATTAGCAGAAGTGGGACCCATGGGGCCTGACGGGGAAGAAATCCCTACCAGCCAGGCATATGGCAGTGTAATACCTGTGGCACGCCTCTCGCAAAAGGATTGCACGTTGGACACCCTGATAGATGGGCTAGACCGCGCGTGAAAACTTTGTATGACTTTATGTACCGAGGTATTCTATGTCAATTTTTTCCATCCGTTTATCCAAACTCTGTCAGCCAGCCTTCGGCTTACGCCTCCTCGGATAAATTCCGAGGAGTGTCCCATAGTACAGGCCGAGGTCATCGGACCAGGTGCTTCAGGTGACCAGGCAATCGGGCTGTGCGGCTCGAAAGACAAGAGGGTAATGGAAGGTTATGTTATATTGCTATTTAACGTAAGAAACATCGTCCGAGGAAAATAGTTCTGCCAACAGTTCCTTTCCTGGGTCATTGTGTTGAACACGTTTGTCCGAAGATGTACGACCTCGGGGGTAAAGCCCCTGGTCGGGGTTTGAAAAGACCCCTACCACGTTAGTCCTATGTCATAGCCGACCGATCCGCATTATAAGAACGCTAGCTTTCGGCTTTGTCCGTCTGAGGTACTACACCGGTTGACCCGGGAGTAACAATCACAGCGGTGCTCCCTTTGCCCCCTAGCCGAAATATCGGGAACGTAAGGGGCAAGCACAGGAGCCGGGCAACCCAGCTTGGCCAAATCTTAAAGTGAATCGATGCATATAGTGGCTCAAAAGACAATAGTACATAAGAGGTGGAATAGCTCTTGTTTTAAAAATAACATGCTATATTGTCCTTGGGATCATTGAATAACGTTCTGAGGTGTGTAGATAAATAATGAATAAAATATTAAGGAAAAGAAAATGTACAAGTTATTTACACGGACCGTGTTTGTAGTGTCAAGCGTAGAAACGTCGGAGTAGCGCCGCGTTCCAGGGGTGGGGCTCTAATCGGCCGTCCTCCGGATCTCGGATTCGATAAGTGTAAGTGCATCAAGTGCCCCCTTAGTGGTTTTGGAGTATTGAAGACAAATAGGTTGAGGAACTAATGTGTTTGTGAGTATACACAGGAGACAGAGTCCCTGAAGATTTGGTTTAACACATGGAAGACGACCCCTAAAAATAGATTTCTTCAAGTGAAGAATTTGATGATGAAATTGGTACGGCCTTTGAAGAAATTGATGTGAAGACTTTGAAGCTTGAAGACTTTGGTTTTCGTAGTTTCTTTTCTTGTTATTTGAGTCATAGGAAAAACCGTACTGTTAAAGGGGGTCTAGGTGAAACATATTTCACATTTCCAAAGTGATGCTCAAAACTTCTCAAACCTATACACACAAGCCGCTTCGAGTGAAGCCTTTGGAAATCTCCAGTACAGCTGACACATTTGCTAGCGACAGTGACGAAGTTCATCTGGTCACTGACGAATTTCGTCAGGCTGAGGAGTTAGGAGTTCGCCAGTGCGATCTGCCTAAAGTGAGGAAATTGAGTGCCCCGACGAAATTGAGAGATCAATTTTCAGACAGTTGCTGCGCCGCGTGCCAGCTGTCGAGTGGATCCTTATTCTGACAACGCTCGAATCAGACAAGGCCATTTATGATATACTATGTCGAGTTGCCCCTGGCTATAAATAGCCGCCCCCAACCAGTTGTTGGTTGGCTGCTCCGAGAGAACTTGACACTTGTCATTTGAGAGCAACCCATGCTCTGACGACTTTGAGCGAACCCAAGTGAGGAAAATCCAAGTGAGGAAAAACCCAACCAGAGCCTAAGTGACTGAGCATCACTGAAGAGATTGATCTGTATGATCCGACGTTTGTTACCTTTGAGGACTGTCATTCCTCCAGACGGTTAGGCGTCATGTTCTGAGCACCCAAGAGTAATTGTGGCGTGCCGGTGAACAAGTCTGTGAAGGTTTTGGAAGTCTACCTTGAAGACTTACCACGAGTGATTGGGCGAGGTCTAAGTGACCTTAGCTCAAGAGGAATACGGTGAGGAGTAAGTGTTCTCTGAGTTGCGACTCAGCCGCCTCAACCAGATGTATAGTTGATGCAGCAACTGGAACTGGTCTACCAAATTCCATTGTCTTCAACGAGCCAACCTGGTTTCAAATTCTTCACCCTCCCTTACTTTATTCCGCTGCTGAAGAATTTGCGATCTGTACTCTGACGAATTTGAACTGAAGTATTTGATCATGCTATCTTTTATTTCCCCAGTTCATGTTCTTCATGCGTGTATGATTGTATGATTGCATGTTCTTCACCCTTATGTATCCTGATCGCATGTACTCTGATTCTGTGATGACTTTGTTTCCCTTGCGTTTCTATTTCTTCACTCTGTTCTTCGTCAAATTCTTCAAAGTTTGACGAATTTCTAAAAATCTCCCATTCACCCCCCTCTGGGAGATAACCTGCGCTTTCTATTGGTATCAGAGCAAGGTACTCCCTTGTTCTGTGTGATTTTGGTTTGACCACCTGGAGTTTTAGTTATGTCGACCGCAGGTATGATCAAGGTCTCCGCTGCGTGCCCCATCTTCGATGGCACAGGCTATCCCTACTGGAAGAACAAGATGCGAATGCATCTTGAGGCTATTGACAATGATCTCTGGTTCGACGTCGAGAACGGCGTCCCCACCATTTCACCAAGTATCAATGTTGCTGACGTGAAGCGTTTCAAGCAACTAGACTCTCAAGCGAAGAACATCACTTGTGGTCATCTCAACAAAGGACAGTATGGCAGAGTGAGTGCACTTCAAACCTCGAAGCTTATCTGGGACCGGCTTTCAAAAGTGAATGAGGGTGTTTCCACTCAACGTGACTCCCGAGTTGATGCTCTGCGCAATCTCTTCAACCGCTTCAAAAGACTCGACAACGAAAACGTGCAACAAACCTTCGACCGCCTCACTGATATCTCCAATGAGCTTCAAGCTCTTGGTGCTGCTGACATCACCGATCATGAGGTGGTGAAGAAATTGCTGAGGTCTCTGGACAGTTCCTTCGACACTTTGGCACTGATGATTCAAGAGTGCCCTGATTACAAGTCACTGGATCCGGCTGACATTCTTGAGAGGCTCAACACACATGAATTTCAGCAAACTGAGAAGAGAGACATGTATGGACCCAGCTATGGTCGCCCTCGCGCTCTGAAGGCTAAAGCAAAAGCCAAGGCTATCTCTTCATCTGAAGAAGAAGAGGAATATGAGAGCAGTTCTGACAGTGCTGAGGAAATTGGCAGAGAACTGGCTATGCTGGTGAAGAAGTTCCAGAAGTTTTCCAAGAAGAACAGATTCGGAAAATCTTCAAAGTATGACTCGAAGAACACTGGAGAAGCGTCTGCTTGAGACTACAACAAAAGAACCGGTCCCAAATGCAAGAAGCCAGGCCACTACATCACCGACTGCCCTCTCTGGCAAAAGAAGAAGAAGAAGAGCAGGGATGATGATGAATCTGATGGCAAGAAGAAGAAGTCATCAAAGTCCTCAAAGTCTTCATCAAAGTCCTCATCTCACAAGAAGTCTAGCTCCAGCAAAGCTCGTGCATTCCCTGGGAAGGAAATGGATTCTGAAGAAGAATCTGATGATCAGCCATCTGAGGAATCTGAGGAGGAGTCAGACACTGGTGTGGCAAGCCTCGCTCTTGCCACTGAGTACGTCAGCAAGTCCATCTTCAACATTGAGGATAATGGTATCTCCACCAACAATGAAGACAGTGCTGATGACTACGCTCCCACCTATTGCTTCATGGCTCGAGGTGCAAAGGTAACCTCACGAGAAGCTTACTTTGAAACTTCCAGTGATGATGACTCTGAGTGTGAATCTAAACCAAGCTATAAGAAACTGGCTAATATTGCAACTGAATAGCAACATGCCATGGAAAAGATTCAAAAACTACTAGACAAAAGCGATGACCTGTTGGACGAGGAAATGGATCGTAGTCAAGCCCTATCTGAGGATCTCAGAAGGCTTAAGTCTCAATATGACGAACTTGAAAGTCATCATGTGTCCCTCTCAGCTGAACATGAGAAGCTGTCCTATGAATTTCTTCAAAGGAAGCAAGATCTCGAGAAGCTGAGAGCGTCTCATGATGATCTTCAAAAAGAAGACGATTCACTCCTCTCTCAACAGATCAGTACCGCTCAGGAAGAATTTGTTGCACCATGCCTTAAATGCCTTGAACGTGAAAATGCTAATTCTTCAGCTGAATGTTCAAATGCTTCTGTACTTGCAATTGCTTCAACTGCTACGGTGGCCACTAACCCCTCATCTGAGGAAGCCACCGGTAATACTGATGAAAATGCAGGGCTGAAGGAATTATATGTCACTGGCATGTACTAAAGCCTCAAAGGGCATCAAACCCTGTGTGACGTGCTCAAAAAGCAAATTCTTCACAGGAACCCTAGGAAAGAGGGTATTGCCTTTGAGAGAAAGCTCAATGCTGATGGTTCGTATTGGAAGCCTGAGCAGTATCCCAAAACCACATGGGTTGCTGCAAAGGGACCTCCAGTTGACCCATCTACTTTATCTGGCTATACTTGTGATTCTTCATATTCTTCAGATGAGTCATTTGACTCAAATTATAAACTGTTCAAGAATCAGAATGGTGAGGCCTTTGCCAGATTCATTGGTACTAACTGGAGGAACGGTCCACCTGTGAAGAAAATCTGGGTTCCTAAAAGCCTTCTGGAAAATCTTCAGGTAAATGTCATCATGACACCACCGATGAAGAAGAAACTTCCCAGGGCAAATCCTTCACTGGGATCAAAGTCGTCAAATGGACGCAGACCCACTTATGGTCGCACTAATGCCTCTATTTCGTAGGGAAACAAACAGCGATTTGATGAATATGAGCATTATTCTTCGAACCACTATGTTCACAAATCTTCGAAGAATTTCTCTGCATATTCATTCAATTACTATAACCCTCCTGTGAAGAGAAATGCATATTCTTCAATGCCTAAGTTTTCCATCAATGCACTTCGTCACATTGCTTCTCAGCCACCCATTCAAATGTGGGTGGTTAAGAAGAAGAACTAATCTCTTCTGCAGGGTCAGGTCTTCAGTGAACAAAATGTCTGATGAATTTGCTGAAGACCTGACAAAATGCCTGTTGGGATGCAGGCTAATCATGCTGGAATGAATACTTCATTTCACACATCCCTTATGCTGCTTGATATTATACATTGATGAAATTGTCTAACGAAATTGATCATCATCATATTCTTCACCTTGAAGCATATGAATTTGTAAGTCGGACTAATGCTTCTACAGGATGATACACCTTCAGCCACTGAATGGGTCTTGGACAGTGGCTGCACGAATCACATGACTGGAGATAGGAATCTCCTCACTGATGCTCCCCTTACTCCGTCTCATCTGAAGCATATCACTTACGCTGACAAAGGAAAAAGCAAGGTATTGGGTCTAGGCAAGGTTGCCATTTCAAAGGATCGACACATGGAAAAGGTGATGCTTGTCGAGTCCCTTGGATTCAACCTCATGTCTGTCTCAATGCTTTGTGATATTGATATGATTGTCATCTTTGGCAAATATAGATGCATTGTGCTGTTGGAATCTGACAAATCCAAAGTCTTAGAAGGCTTTAGGAGAGGTGACTTGTATATTGTAGATTTCTCTACAGGTCCTCAGCCCGCAACATGTCTAATGGCAAAAGCTTCGGAATGCTGGCTATGGCATCGACGACTTGGACATGCTGGAATGAGGAATTTGAGCACTCTCGTCAAGAAGAAGCATATCATTGGCGTCGAGGGTGTCAAATTCGTCAAGGATCACCTCTGTGGCGCTTGTGAGTCTGGAAAGATGACCAGAGCCAAGCACCAGGTGAAGACAATCATGACCACTACTCGTCCTTTTGAATTGCTTCATATGGATTTGTTTGGTCCCACACATTATGCCACACTAACCAATGCAGCATCTCTCTACGGATTCATTATTGTTGATGACTACTCTCGCTACACATGGGTGCACATCCTTACCTACAAGACTGAAGTTCAGAATGTCTTCAGACGATTCTTCAATCGGGCCATGACGAATTATGGTCTCAAGATCAAGCACATCAGGAGTGACAATGGCACTGAGTTCAAGAACACTGGCCTCGACGACTATCTTGATGAACTTGGTATCACTCATGAGCTCTTCGCTCCCTACACTCCTCAGCAGAATGGAGTCGTGGAGCGCAAGAACAGAACCCTCATCGAGATGGCGCGTACTATGCTTGATGAATACAAGGCTTCTCGTCACTTCTGGCCTGAGGTAATTGACACTGCATGCCACATCATCAACCGGGTATATCTTCACAAATTCCTCAAGAAGACCTCATATGAGCTCCTCACTGACAAGAAACCCAATGTGAGTTATTTCAAAGTCTTCGGTGCTAAATTCTGGATTAGAGATCCTCATCACAATTCTAAATTTGCACCGAAAGCACACGAAGGTTTTATGCTTGGTTACGGAAAGGACTCGCACACCTACAGAGTCTTCAACTCCTTCCACCTCAATGTTGTTGAAACTGTAGATGTGCGGTTCGATGAAACTAATGGCTCACAAAGTGAGCACCTGCCTCCTGTGCTAGATGAAATGCCACCTGAGGAATCTATCAAGCTGATGGGCACTGGTGAAATTGTGCCCAATGAAGAAATAGCTGCTGATGAAGAAGTGCTCGTTCCTCGTCGTGAAGAAAATGAACATCCTGATGAAAATGATGCTGAGGATTCTGCACGGCAGCAACAACATCAAGGCCGTCGTCCAGCACATCCACGAGTGGCAAATGAAGTGCAGATTGATAAGATCCTCGACAACATCAATGCACCTGGTCCCCTCACTCGCTCAAGAGCTTCACATTTAGCTAACTTTTGTGGGCATTACGCGTTTGTTTCTATTTCAGAGGCCACCAAAGTTGATGAAGCCTTTCTGGAACCAGAATGGATTCAAGCATTGCAAGATGAATTGCGTCAATTCGAGCTCAACAATGTGTGGGAGCTAGTTAAGCGTCCTGATCCTCGCAAGCACAATATCATTGGAACTAAGTGGATCTATCGCAACAAACAAGACGAAAATGGCCAAGTGGTGAGGAATATGGCCCGTCTTGTAGCTCAAGGCTACACACAGGTTGAGGGTATTGATTTTGATGAAACATTTGCACCTGTTGCTAGGCTTGAAGCCATTCGAATATTGCTTGCATATGCTAACCATCATGATATCCTCTTATATCAAATGGATGTGAAAAGTGCATTCCTCAATGGTAAGCTTGAGGAAGAAGTATATGTTGCTCAACCACCAGGTTTTGAGGACCCAAAGCATCCTGACAAAGTCTTCAGACTCAACAAGGCTCTCTATGGCCTCAAGCAGGCCCCCAGGGCTTGGTATGACACACTGAAGGAATTCCTGAAGAAAAAGGGGTTCAAGCCCGGTTCACTTGACCCTACTCTTTTTACTAAATCTTATGATGGTGAACTGTTCATATGCCAAATATATGTTGATGATATTATCTTTGGTTGCACTAACAAGAAATACATTGACGAATTTGCTCATATGATGCAAGAAGAATATCAAATGTCTATGATGGGAGAGTTGAAATTCTTCCTCGGGCTTCAAATTCGTCAACAACCCAATGGCATCTTCATATCTCAGGAGAAATACCTCAGAGACTGCCTGAAGAAATTCAGAATGCAAGATTGCAAAGGCCTCAAGATACCAATGCCAACAAGTGGTCAACTCAGCACTGACGAAAATGGTAAAGATTTCGATCAGAAGGTATATCGCTCCATCATTGGTTCGCTACTTTACCTATGTGCATCTAGGCCAGATATTATGCTTAGCATTTGCATGTGTGCCCGCTTTCAAGCGTCACCGAAGGAATCACACCACCAGGCTGTAAAACGAATTCTTCGATATTTGGGTCACACCCCAACGCTTGGATTATGGTATCCCAAGGGCTCAACACTTGATCTTGCTGGATATTCCGATTCTGATTATGCTGGTGATCGTGTGGACCGCAATTCAACATCAGGCACATGTCATTTCCTTGGACGATCTCTTGTATGTTGGTCCTCGAAGAAGCAGAATTGCGTTTCACTTTCTACTACCGAGGCTGAGTACATTGCTGCTGGCGCCTGCTGCTCTCAGTTACTATGGATGAAGCAAACCCTCAAGAATTATGACGTCAACATGAAGAATGTGCCACTCTTCTGCGACAATGAGAGCGCCATCAAGATCGCCCACAACCCAGTGCAACACTCAAGGACGAAGCATATTGAGATTCGTCACCATTTTCTTCGTGATCATGTGCTGAAGGGAGACATCGTCATCGATCACGTGAAGACTGAAGACCAACTTGCAGATATCTTCACTAAGCCCTTGGATGAAAGAAGGTTTTGCATGTTGCGGTGTGAGCTAAACATCTTAGAATCTTCGAATGTCCTTTGAAAAGGACACACATCCTAACGCTTATGCATTCTTGATGACTTTGATGCACAACACACGAAGTAACGTTTTTCTTCAATCAATGAAGACTAACCCTCTAAGTGTGAAGAAATTAATGAAGAACTTGATTCTCAGAACCCTACGACAATTGTACGCGGTGTCTGAAATCATCATAGTTCTTATACGGTGGGTAACGCCACCACCTCCTTTTCACATTCTTCAAATTTGAGTTTTTTCGTCATTTGCAATTTTGTCAAACTTTTCAAATTCGTCATTAGAGGTTATTCTTCTCTGCGTTTGGTTCTATACCAATATATATATAGCCCGTCTATTCTGCCAGTATTGGCAGAATAGTTATTCTGCCCACTTCCGAACTGCACGCTCAACGCGAGGGCACTGCACTTTCTGAAGCAAGCGCACTGCAATACAGAGACTAGTGAACTTCTCGTCGAAAAAACTGCATGCGGTGTTTTTCGGTACTGTTTTCGAGCTAGTTTTTAAACCGTTTGTCGGAACGAGGCGTGTAATATACCGTTGGAAAGCTATGGATTAGGCGCAACTTCGCCATGTTGAAATGTTTCCGAGATTGCTCACGGTTTAAGAGCAGTTTCGAAAACGGTGGGCGCCTGATGAGTGGCAGCGAGCGTATTTTTGCGTTTTTTTGCAAACCGCTTGTCCAAATGAAGCAAATGATACGCCGTTGGAAATATATCATCGAGGCACAATTTTTTGATATATATTACTTTCTCTAATTCCTTACGGTTTAAGAGCAGTTTCAAATTTACTAAATCGCGGAATTCTGTTTTTTCAAATTTTTGCAATTTTTCAGTACTGTTTTCGCTCCAGTTTTTTAACCGTTTGTCGAAATGAGGCGTGTGATATGCCGTTGGAAAGCTACGGACAAGGCGCAACTTTCATATGTAGAAATGTTTTTGAGATTCCTTACGGTTTTAAATTAATTTTGAAAATGGTGCGGCGGACGACGGGTGGCAGCGGCCGTTTTTCCACGAATTTTTACAAACCGCTGGTCGGAATGATTCAAATGATATGCCGTTGGAAAGATATCGACGAGACGCAACTTTTTCATGTAGAACACCCTCTCTAATTCCTTACGGTTTAAGAGCAGTTTTGAAATTACCGAAATGCGGACAATCTGTTTTTCGCGACACCAAAATCGACGAGTGTACTGCATCAGACAGAAAACCGCACTGCTTCAGACTAAAAACCAAACTGCATCAGACGGTCAAGTGAACTTCATGATTTCTTTTATCTTTTCTCTAACTTTTATGAACGAGAGTGGAGCCCAAAGATGGGGGCAAGTGAACCACATCAAGGAAAAATGAACCGTGACAAAAGTCTAAGTGAACCGCACAACTTTGTTGTTGTTTTTTACTTTTTTCATAGGCTTAAGTGGACCACAAGGTCAATGTTAGTGTATTGTATCATTTTTTAAATGCATCAGAATTGCATGGTCGAGACAAGAGAACTGCATTTTTTTTGGACAGCAAAAGTAAACCGTGAAAAACAAAACTAGTGAACTACATCTAAGATGAAGCAAACTTCGCACGATGTTTTCCTTTTTATGGTTTTTACAAAGCGAAGCATAAAAGAGGTTTACACCGAACCACAAAAGATGTTTACACCGGGCTCCAGTGCGCCGACGAACTGCATAATTTCTATAATTGTGTTTCTTTTCTTGCACATCCAACAACAAAGTGAACTTCTTGAGTAAATTGCAGACTATGCAAAAAACATATCTAAAAAAGCACATGTGCACTGCACCACGTCAGTGAACCGCACGAGTAGTCAAGTGCACATCCAAAATCCAACTACTCGGCCACGCGGGCCGAACCGCATTGCGTGCCCAGCGCACTGCAAGCCCAGGATGCCTGCACTGCAAGGGGTGGAGGGGAATCTCGTCTGCAGGACATGGTCGATCTCGCCACGAACAGCATCAGTTTCCATCCAAATTTTTTTTTTGTCCCTGAACTTTTTTCACAACAGCCCTGAAATCGAATTGAAACTGAACTGAAATCCACTCCGACTGATGGATTCAGCGACCTTCTCATCTGCATCAGGTGAATGAAACTAAAAAAACACAAAGAACCAATCGGCGGATGAACTGCATGTCCACGGCCGCCGAATCGCAGTGGACGCACAAGAGAACTGCATAACCATCGGCCGTGAACCATTTTCAGAGCACAAACATATGAATTTTGCAACAAAAATTAACAAGAATCTCCTTGGTGGAGCCCGTGCTCCGGTTAACCACATGCAGAGGGGTAGCGAACTGCACTTGGCGCGCCGCCGAGCTGCACAGAGAAAAAAGGCGATGGGGTCAGAAGGATGTGGCACTTCGGCGGGGTGAAGAAACCACCGACGTGAGATGGGCTACCAGTAATGGGGGGTTAGGAGAAATGCTGGGACAGATTCCATGACCTGGCAGAAGGAGTAGCGCCTGGAGAGGCCCCCGTGACTATCGTAGCAGAGCCCGGCAAGGACGTAGCAGCAGGCGCCCTCCCAGCGACGCCCATCCGGTCGGCAACCACCTGCTGCAGCCCGCCGGAACGCGGCCGGCGAACCGCATGCTGTGGACCGGCGAACTGCACGCCGCGTCGGGGGGGGAGCTGCTGCTGTGGGAGTTGGGGATTCGCCGGCGCCACCGCTCATGTTCCTTCCTTTCTGAGGCTGAGCTCCCCGTCATGGCCAGCAGGCAGTGGAGGGGGAGGAAGGTGGAGACGGATCTGGCTGAGGGGGGAGCTGCTTGCCGGGGCGCGGCAGGTTGCATCCACCGCCGCATCACGTGCCCGGGGAAGCATGGACTACAAGGGAAGAAGGGGCAGCTCGTCGCGGGAAGGGGGCAGAGGGGGGACGCCTGAGACCTGCCGGTTCGGCGCCACACCAGTGGAGGCCCTCGTCGATACACCGAAGCACCTGGGAGTTGGATTGAGGTGGAGGTTGGATGGTGTGGCACTCGTCGCCAGCCACCACGGATGTGCAGTCCGCCGACGCACATTTTTCTGCGGTTGGTGGAGGAGACTGGGAGGCACGGGGCAGCTGCCGGGTACGGTCTCTCGCAGGAGACCGATGGCGGCGTCGACCGGATACACTGTTGGCGCCTCGCTGGGTCCCGTGGCCGCCGGATCTGAAGCGGAACGGCAGCCTGGATCTGAGGTGGGGGTCGGGATGAGGGGTAGGTGGTGGTGGAGGTTGGGCATGACCGCGATGGCTCGCCAGCATGTGGCGTTGCGGAGGGAGGGCCGGCTCTGCCCGGATTCATCATCGGGGAGGTACGAGGGGAGGGGGTTGGTTAGGGGAGGGGAGGGCCGGCTCCAGGCCGCTCCCGCGGTAGAAGGCGGGGAGGGGAGGGGCGGCGGCGCTCCAGGCCGCTCCCGCGGTAGAAGGAGGGGAGGGAAGGGGAGGTGGCGTTCGGGTGTGGGTGTTGGCAGAATAAGCCCAAATGTTGGTAGAATAAGGTCTTAAGGGGGTTGGTACAATAGGCCCACCATATATATATATATATATATAATTTTTTTTTTGAGTTTTTCATGTCCTCAACAGCATCCACATATAGCTAATTCTTCAATCGTGTTTTTCGTCATCTATGTGGATGTGATCGGACCCGCTCCCCTCTGTGCTAAACTCAACCCACTCTGTTCACAAATTCTTCATATGCGATCTACTTGACACTGTTCAAAGTCTTCACTGTGTCCTTGACAGCTGAAGAAACTGCGAACATTTTTGAAAATATTCTAATCAATTTTTGGCGGTTGCCACACTAACTTCATCCCGCGCTTCGCACGCGTGGATTGAGGTGAAAATGCATGTGTGACGCGTGTCACTCAAATGCCAATCGCCAGGGGCTTATCCGTCCAAAATCTTCGGACCGCTCGGTTTTTACCGCGCCTATATAAAGGCTTGACCCCGTCAACCTCAACTCCTTTCACTCGCGCCCCTGTCGCTCTCAAACCCTAGCGCCGCCGTTGAGTCTCATCGTCGTCGGAGAGGAAGAGCTTCATTGCCTCGACTTCTTCGCCATCGTACTCGCGCCGGTCACGGATTTCTTCACCTCCGCCGCCGCCGTAGACATCTTTCGTCGTCAAGTTAGGGCACGGAAGATCTGAACTGACGATTTCCTTCGCCTCATCGTCCAGTTCGTCGAGTTCATCCTTGGGGTAAATAAAATTTATTTTTACCGCCCAAGTTTGATCTTTTTACTGCCTCAAAATCTTCAAGTGCTGTTTTTACCACTCTTCCAATTCTTCAGCACTTCCTTCTGGACAGTCTTGAGTATTTTCACCTAAGCTACACTTAACAACAAGATTCCTCAATTGTGCAATTGCTTCAATCTGTACAACTCTGGAACCTTTGTCAAGAACACTTAGTGAAATGCGTCAAGACGATAATGGTCAATTTCTTCACCTGGTAGATTTTAAAAATTATCTGAGAACGCATGTGACTCTTCCATATTTCCTCGCAACTATACTCTATTCACAGGTACAATGTCTGCAGACGAATCACTAGGTTTGCATCAAATTAATTCATTTGAAGCATTGCTTGAGGAAAATCTTCAAACATCTTCAGAGTCCTCAAAAGTTCAAAATCCTCAGCTGAAGAAAATGGCTGATGGAAAGAGGCCTCATAAGGGTGTTAAGAGAAAAGAAGAACAGACTGCCTTTGAGATTCCTGACGAAATATATGCAGGGTACTGTACACCAAATGAAGACACTCATGGCAAGGAAACCAAGGAGCAGCGCAAAACACGCCTGCCTAAGATAAAGAGATACTTGACATATCAGTGGAGAGATTACAGTTTCGTCACCTCCAAATACATGAAGGATTTTGCTGTGACGCCTCCGTGCAATAGGCCACCGCTTGCTGAAGGTCAAGTTGCTCATCCCACAAGCATCAGAAGGGGTGAAGAATTTCCCAAAGAATGCGCCAAGCGTCAAGCAAAACTGCAGAAGCAAGCCCAGAAAGCCGTTGAAGAATTCAACCGGGCCTCAAAGGCCTCAGTTGAAGCTGGTGCTAGTGGCAGTGCCAGTGCTCCGAAGAAGGCAATGCAAAATAAGCCTGCTACCAAGCCGAAGCCGTCTGCCCCAAAGCCCTCAGTGGCCCAGCCAGCCGCTTCAAAGGCTTTAGCACCAAAGACATCAAAGCCTTCAGTGCCTCCTCCAGCTACAAGTTCTTCAGTGGCAGCAGCAAAAGCATCAACACCGGTCGTGCTCGCATCTTGCCAGCGCACCGAGGGCTTTGCAACAGCCACAATCGCTGCATCAAGTGCCTCAGCTTGTGGGCAACCAACATCTTCACTGCCCAAGCTGAAGAAAAAGGCAACTGCTGGCCGTGGAACTAGGCCAAGTCCCAAGAGCAAGGCCGTCGTGCCTCAGGCTGATGAACGTGGGCTGGCTGACGAAGATGAAAGCAAGAGGAATCAACAATTGCTAAAAATTCTTTAGTCCCAACGATGCTTGATCCCAAGAAGCTGCTAGACTTCATTGACATCTGGTGCACCAAGCCAGATCCACCTCTTGACGAACTGAATCTGCCTCCTGGCCCAAGTCATGTGCTATCTGCCTTCATTTTGAACGAGAAGCACAAAACTGCACAAGCAAAACTGGTGAGGAAACATCAGCTGCAGAAAGAGAAAGAGATGTGGAAGAACATGCTTTCCATTTCCCCTCAGCAACTTGTAGCTTTACAGACTGAGATTCAATAGCTGTCTGAGGAATTTGAAAGACATTCAAGTCACTACTGCGGTGTGCGTGACAAATTCATCCATGCCACAACCAATGTGGTCAATGAGCACAACCAGCGTGAGGCTGCCTGGTTTGGCACCGTGCCTCCTTCAAGTTCTTCAGCACCTCCACCATCTGCGCCAACTGAAGAAACTGCCAGGGCACCCGAGGTTGCGCCTGAAGAATCTGAAAGGGCAACCGAAGAAGTTGTTCCTAAAGAAATTGCAAGGGCGACTGCATCAGTTGTCCCTAAAGAGAATGAGCCATCAAATACCTCAGCAGCAGCTCCTCCAGCGTCTTCACCTGTGAGGCATATCACACTTCCTTCTGCATCAGAAGTGAAGAAAACCAAAGCTGCTGAGAAGGAAGCAAAGAAGAGAAAAGCTTCAGCTCCACCTACCATCACAGCATCTGTGAACAAAATGAAGTCGGCACCAATATCTTCAGATGTTCCGATTGATGCCATACCGATCTCATCAGCACCCCCTACACCTGCCACTGCAAATCTTCAGCTTGTTCCGTATGGGGTGGAATATGAAATTCCTCAGGCTGATGAAGATGAGTGTAACCCACTCTGCTGCTACCATAGAGCAAGTGGATGAAGAAATCGAAGTCGAAGATGATGCTTTGCTTCACCATGTCGTGTCACGGAAGCCCACACAGGTTTCGATGACTGAAGAAAATGACTCTGCTTCTACTGGAAGCAGTGAAGCAACTGAAGAGGATGTGGACATTGATGGTGCTACAACCCCTCCTATCATTGATGAATTTTGGGAAGCATTCCATCCAAATTCGCCCCTCACCACACCTCTGACGCAAGTGCCTCAGTCACCCGCCGTCACTGAAGAAATTCATACGGGCTCTGAGGAAAAACAACCTTCACCACTCCAGAGCATACCTGAAGAAATACCAGATGCAGCAACTGATGAAACTTCTCAAGATGAGCCCACTGTTGATGTCGTCAATACATCCCCTCAGCGCGAAGACTCAATTCCTTCAGCTGACATAGATACAGTTCCAACCGCCACTGCTGAAGAAATTGCGAAGTCTCTTGCAGTAACAGATCCGAATGATTCCACTGGGTCTCCACGACCAGTGTTTGACGTTCGCAAGAAAATGCATAACCTTCACCCATTTCCAGTGATGCCTAAGATTGGCAGAACCCTCAGGCGGCCACAGTTCGACAATGCCAAATTCTTCGAAGAGAAGAATTTCTTCATTGGTGAGTCCCCATATGACTCAGCCAAGATCAGGCGCCTGCGATTCTGGACAAGGACGCAGATGAATTTTTATGCTTCATTTCTCTTTGACAAGAACAAAGTATTTCCTCATCGCCATATTCCTCACGTGGATATGGAGTCTCTACCGTGCTTTTGGCCAGTTCTGGCTATTCTTCACGATGCAGGGTTACTTAGCTTCTGCTCCGATGTCTGCGACTGCAATGAAGAACTCATTCTGCAATTCTAGGCCACCGTGCACTTTTCTGGTGAGGCTGAAGACATTGCTACTTGGGCTCTGGAATGGATGAGTGAAGACACTCACTATAAAGCACCTATTGAAGAACTTCTTCGAGCTCTACCCGTTGATCCACCCCAAGATGACGCAAAGAGAATATATGAAGAACCTGAGCTGCCCGACCACCTGATGCAAGTGCTGATGAAGCCAATCGCTGAAGGAGAAACTCAAAGGACAACCTTCCTCGTGAAGGACTTGCTATATGTGCCAAGGACCATTTTTCGAATCCTGTCCAAAACCCTCAGTCCAATTAAGGGTCACAACTCCAACACTGAAGAAGTTGTGGGAATTATGAAGAATTTGCTGTTCCATATTATTCATGGCACTCCCATCAACATTCATGATTTCTTTCTGAGGACATTGGTCACAGTGGCATAGTCGCCTTTTGATCTGAAGCCATATGCTCCATGGATCATGAGATTCATCAGATCCCGATCTGCTATTCATTACAAGGCTGATAATCAAAATCATCTGAGCTATTTGCCTAAAGTCGAAGTTCTTCAGAGCACCATCTCCTCCATTCCTGGCAAGGGCAAGACACCCATTGATGAAGGCCTATGTCCTCTGGATGGACATTTTCGTCAACCAATTTCCAGCTCCAATGCTGATGAATCTGCTAGCCAGGACACAGCTGCAAAAGCCTCAAAGCCAAATTCTTCACCAGAAGCACCACGTGTCATGACGGACCGTGAGCTGCTTATAAGTCTTCACCAGAAAGTTGACAGGAATCACAGATGGGTTAAGCGTCAGTTTGATGCTATTCAAGCTAACATGACTGTGATGCATAACTCAGTGCGCAAAAACCGCTATTATCTTCATGAGATTTTTGACAGATCATGGGCATTCCTCTCGCACCTCAAGACAGATGAAGAACTTGCTGAAATGGATTTTCAAATGAACTTTGACTGGGCAGAACCGCCTAGGAAGAAGTACAAGAAAGTTCAAGTTCCTCCTCTTATGCCGAGCTCAGAGTCTTCATCACGCACCACTGATGAAAATGAAGTTGTTGAAGATGATGCGACTGGTCCATCTGCTTCATGCGACCCCGACAACGCTGGCGCTCCATAGTCTTCATCGCGATGTTTTTTCTTCAGGGGCGTTAGTCCTCACCTTGTCTCCTTTTGGTCATGTGATAACAAAGGGGGAGAAGTGTGAGTTAGTCTTCTAGCGGGTCGTTACATATGGGCTGTTTTTGCTTAAGTTACACTCTTGAACTTCATTTGATTCGCTCTTGACGAGTTGTAACTTAAATAACTGTTGGTTGTCTGACTCTTTTGCAATGTTTTCATATGCATGCTCTGATCTTAAATATATCTGCTCATGCATGCACAATTTCGTCAGACACCAATTTTCATCATGCATTCATATTCTTCAAATATCTTATGATCATGCATGATTGGATTCCAAGATATAGGGGGAGATCTCCACAATTTCAACCTGCCATGTGCATTTGCAATCCAAAGCAAATTCCTCATATGGACATCTTCAGGGGGAGTTCCTCAATATCTCGGAATCAATTTCTTCAAACTCTGTACTTACACTTCAATTATTTTTACTCCCATTGAAAGCCTAACCAATTTGTCATCAATCACCAAAAAGGGGGAGATTGTAAGTGCATCAAGTGCCCCCTTAGTGGTTTTGAAGTATTGAAGAAAAATAGGTTGAGGAACTAATGTGTTTGTGAGTATACATAGGAGACAGAGTCCCTGAAGATTTGGTTTAACACATGGAAGATGACCCCTAAAAATAGATTTCTTCAAGTGAAGAATTTGATGATGAAATTGGTACGGCCTTTGAAGAAATTGATGTGAGGACTTTGAAGCTTGAAGACTTTGGTTTTCATAGTTTGTTTTATTCTTATTTGAGTCATAGGAAAAACCGTACTGTTAAAGGGGGTCTAGGTGAAACATATTTCACATTTCCAAAGTGATGCTCAAAACATCTCAAACCTATACACACAAGCCGCTTCGAGTGAAGCCTTTGGAAATCTCCAGTACTGCTGACGCATTTGCTAGCGATAGTGACGAAGTTCATCTGGTCACTAACGAATTTCGTCAGGCTGAGGAGTTAGGAGTTCGCCAGTGCGATCTGCCTAAAGTGAGGAAATTGAGTGCCCCGACGAAATTGAGAGTTCAATTTTCCGACCATTGCTGCACCGCGTGCCAGCTGTCGAGTGGATCCTTATCCTGACAACGGTCGAATCAAACAAGGGCATTTATGACATTCTATGTCGGGTTGCCCCCTCGCTATAAATAGCCGCCCCCCCAACCAGTTGTTGGTTGGCTGCTCTGAGAGAACTTGACACTTATCATTTGAGAGCAACCCATCCTCTGATGACTTTGAGCGAACCCAAGTGAGGAAAAACCCAACCAGAGCCTAAGTGACTGAGCATCACTGAAGAAATTGATCTATGTGATCTGACGCTTGTTACCTTTGAGGACTGCCATTCCTCCAGACGGTTAGGCGTCATGTTCTGAGCACCCAAGAGTAATTGTGGCGTGTCGGTGAACAAGTCTGTGAAGGTTTTGGAAGTCTACCTTGAAGACTTACCACGAGTGATTGGGCGAGGTCTAAGTGACCTTAGCTCAAGAGGAATACGGTGAGGACTAAGTGTTCCCTGAGTTGCGACTCAGCCGCCTCAACCAGACGTACAGTTGATGCAGCAACTGGAACTGGTCTACCAAATTCCATTGTCTTCACCGAGCCAACCTGGTTTCAAATTCTTCACCCTCCCTTACTTTATTCCGCTGCTGAAGAATTTGCGATCTGTACTCTGGCGAATTTGAACTGAAGTATTTGATCATGCTATCTTTTATTTCCTCAGTTCATGTTCTTCATGCGTGTATGATTGTATGATTGCATGTTCTTCACCCTTATGTATCCTGTTCGGATGTACTCTGATTCTGTGATGACATAGTTTCCCTTGCGTTTCTATTTCTTCACTCTGTTCTTCGTTAAATTCTTCAGAGTTTGACGAATTTCTAAAAATCTCGCATTCACCCCCCTCTGGGAGATAACCTGCGCTTTCAATAAGCTCCTCCGATAAGAACTTGATCAATTATAAATGGCCCGTCCCATCTAGGGGAGAGCTTGTGTTTTTGTTTCTCGGGGTGTAGCCTCATTACGAGATCCCCGACATAGAATTCCTTAGCACGAGCTTCCCTGTCATGGTAGCGGCGGGCCTGCTGCTGATAAATAGCTGATCTTGCCCTTGCGACGTTGCGCTCTTCTTCGAGAGCGTCTAGGGCATCTTGCCGATCGAGCTCGGCTTCTAGCTCCTCGTACATGCGCACCCGAGGTGCATCATGTATGATATCGCAAGGGAGGACCGCTTCGGCGCCATACACCATAAAAAACGGGGTATATCCTGTGGACCTGTTTGGTGTTGTACGCAAGCCCCATAGTACGGAATCAGGTTCCTGAACCCATTTACAATCGGCTTTTTTAAGGGAGCAAACGAGCCGTGGCTTAATTCCACTAACGATAAGTCCATTGGCTCGCTCCACCTGCCCATTAGACTGCAGGTGGTAGACAGACGCGTAGTCGAGTTTAATGCCCAGTTTCTTACACCATGCCTTAACCTCTTTGGCCATAAAGTTGGTTCATTGTCTGTAATCAGACTGTGGGGGACACCGTAACGATGTACTACTCCCGAGATAAATCTGATTACCTAGACGGCCTCGGCCGAGGTAACTGGCTTTGCTTCGATCCATTTGGTAAATTTGTCTACCATAACGAGGACGTATTTGTTTTTGTTTGATCCTCCCTTGAGTGGCCCGACCATATCGAGCCCCCAGACCGCAAAGGGCCAAGTAATGGGGATGGTGCGAAGGGCCGTGGGGGGCATGTGGCTCTGCTTGGCGAATACCTGGCAGCCTGGGCAACGTTGTACTAATGCCGAGGCATCGGCACCTACCGTTGGCCAGTAGAAACCGGCTCGAAAAGCGTTGCTGACTAGGGTCCGAGCAGCGGAGTGATGTCCGCTCATGCCGGAGTGTATCTCCCGAAGTACGGGTTTTCCTTCTTCCTCGGATATGCATCTCTGGAGGACGCCCGTTGTGCTCATTTTATAAAGTTCCCCTTCATAAACCTTGTAAGCTTTAGACTGTCTTACAATCCGGCGGGAGTCGGTTTGGTTATCAGGGAGCTCTTTTCGGAGTAGGTACGCGAGGAGCGGCTCAGTCCATGGTGCGATAACTGCCATGACCCCATGCGCTGAAGCAGTATTCCGGATCATTGACCCGCCTATGATACCCTTGTCTTTTTCGAGCGGGGCCTGTTGCCCGACATCGGTAGATTCTGATGTTCCTTTGCTATCCTGCCAAACTACAGATGGCTTGAAAAGCCGTTCGAGGAAGGTGTTTTCGGGAACCTTATCCCGCTTTGTGCCCAATCAGGCGAGTATATCTGCGGCCTAGTTGCTATCTCGGGGTATATGGTGAAATTCCAACCCCTCGAACCTGGCCGAGATCTTTATGACGGCATTTCGGTAGGCTGTCATCTTCGGGTCTTTGGCATCGAACTCACCGTTTATTTGTGAGATGGCGAGGTTGGAATCACCTCGGACCTCGAGGCGTTTGACACCCATGGAGACTGTTATCCGAAGTCCGTGTAGGAGGGCTTCGTATTCAGCCGCGTTGTTAGAGTCCGTGTACATGATTTGTAGCACATATCTAATGTTATCTCCCGTGGGAGATGTGAGCACCACGCCAGCCCCTAGGCCGGCGAGCATTTTGGGGCCATCGAAATACATTGTCCAATAGTAGGTACTGTACTCACGGGGTAGTTCGGCTTTAGTCCATTCGGCTACGAAGTCCGCCAACACCTGGGATTTAATGGCCCAGCGTGGTTTATAGATGATCTCGAAAGGAAAGAGCTCTATGGCCCATTTGGCGATGTGCCCTGTCGCGTCCCTGTTATTGATGATGTCACTTAGCGGGACGTCGAAGGCCACGGTCACCGAACACTCTTGAAAGTAGTGCCGGAGTTTTCATGACGCCATGAAAACCGCGTAGGCTATCTTTTGGTAGTGAGGGTAGCGTGACTTGCATGGGGTTAAGACCTCGGAGACGTAATACACGGGCTTCTGGACCTGGAATTTGTGCCCTTCCATGTCTCATTCGACTATGAGGACTGCGCTAACCACCTGGTTCGTGGCCGAGATGTATAATAGCATCGGCTCGCAAACACCCGGTGCTGCCAGGATGAGATTGGTGGCGAGGAGGGTCTTCATGTCTTCCAGGGCTGCAGCAGCCTCCTTGGTCCATTTAAACGTTTTGGTCTATTTTAACAGCTTGTATAATGGTAAAGCTTTTTCTCCAAGCCGTGATATGAAGCGGCTCAAGGCTGCTACGCAGCCCGCCAGTTTTTGTACGTGCTTGAGCTCTGTTGGAATCTCCAAACGATCCAAGGCTCGAATTTTAGCCGGATTGGCTTCAATTCCTCGGTTAGATACGATAAAACCAAGGACTTTGCCAGCTGGGACTCTAAAAACGCATTTCTCCGGATTGAGTTTTATTTGATATTCCTGTAGGCTAGCAAATGTATCTCGAAGGTTGTTCACCAACTAGTTGACGTGTTTAGTTTTGACAACTATGTCGTCTACGTAGGCCTCAACGGTCTGTCCGATGTGTTTTTGCAGGCATGTTTGAATCATACGCTGGTACGTGGCGCCAGCGTTCTTTAGTCCGAAAGGCATCATGTTGAAACAAAACGGCCCGTAGGGCGTGATGAATGCCGTTGCTGCCTGGTCGGATTCCTTCATCTTTATTTAATGATATCCTGAGTAGGCGTCTAAGAAGCAAAGCGCCTCATGGCCCGCGGTGGCGTCCACGATTTGGTCGATACGGGGTAAGGGGAAGGGGTCTTTGGGGCAAGCTTTATTTAGGTCTTTGAAATCGACACACAACCGCCACGACCTGTCCTTTTTTGGTACCATGACCAAATTGGCTAGCCAGTCAGGGTGTTTTATGTCCCTGAAGAATCCTGCCTCCAGCAGCTTTGCTAGTTCCTCGCCCATTGCTTGACGCTTGGGCTCGGGGAAATGCCGAAGTGTTTGTTTAACAGGCTTATAACCTGTTAGTACATTTAGGCTATGCTCGGCCAGCCTACGGGGTATCCCTGGCATATCGGAGGGGTGCCAGGTGAATATGTCCCAGTTTTCCTTAAGGAAAGCGCGTAGGGCTTCGGCAACTTCTGGTTTGAGGTTAGCCCCTATGGACGCCGTTTTAGCAGGGTCCGTTGGGTGAACCTGGAATTTGACTATCTCGTCGGTCGGTTTGAAAGAAGTAGGTTTTGATCTTTTGTCGAGAACGACATCGTCTCGGTCGACCTCGGCACGCAGCGCGGTCAACTCCTCGGCCGCGAAGGACTCAGCCAGGGTCTCGAGGGCGAGGGACGCTATTTTATTCTCGGCTCTGAGTGCCCTGTCGAGATCGCTTGAGATAGTAATGATCCCCTTCGGGCCCGACATCTTGAGCTTCATGTAGCCGTAGTGCGGCACCGCTTGAAATCTTGAAAAGGCGTCCCGTCCGAGGATGGTGTGGTATCCACTCTTGAAAGGTGCGATGTGGAACGTAATCTTCTCGGAGCGATAATTATCTGAGGTCCCGAAGACCACGTCTAGAGTTATCTTTCCACTGCAGCGTGCCTCTCACCCAGGGACTATTCCTTTGAAGGTGGTGGTGCTCTTTTCTATGTGCGATTTATCGATGCGCATTTTGTCCAGAGTGTCCTCATATATTAGGTTCAAGCTGCTGCCTCCGTCCATAAGGACCTTATGGAGGCGGCAGTGGTCCACAATGGGGTTGAGGACTAGCGCGGCGGGGCACCTGTCCACGGCTGATTTCGGCTGATCGTGGTGGGTGAAGGTGATCGGCGTGTCTATCCACACACCCCGAGGTGGTACTTGCTGGATGGCGTTGATTTCCCGCAAGGCCCGTTTACGCTGGTTGTTAGACGTAAAGGTCTCATAAATCATTAGGACCTCGTCTTCTTCCGAGGTCTGTTCAAGGTGGCTGGAGGTGCCCGCCAGGAGGGCGGGTCCCCCTTTGGCCACATGCCTCAACACCTAGCAGTCGCGAAGACTGTGGGTCGGGCAGGAGTTGATCAATACGGCGTGGATCGAGCATGGTTTATCTAGAAGGCCGTCCAGAGCCGTTCCGGGGTGACCGCAGGTTTTCTTCTTCTTTCGGCGTCGATCGCCCGGAATGTTCAGTTTGCGATTTTCGCGCGGAAGTGCCGATCGGTCGCGTTCCATGTAGTCCTCACAGATCGAGTCCGTGTTTTCCTTGGTTTGCCAGGCATCTTCGATGGCGCAAAATCGTGCTACCAGGTTGGTTAATTCAGGAAGTGTTTGGACGCAACGACGAGGGAGGACGTTTAGGACGCCTTTATCCTTGCATCCGTGCTCGAAAGCGGCAATTATGTCAGAGTCTTGGCAATCCAGTATCTTGCTCTTCACGGACAAGAATCTGGCCCAGTATCGTCTAATCGGTTCATTGGGGAGCTGTTGCACGTAGGCCAAGTCCCAGACGTCGGGTGGGCCGGAGTTATCGGGGCGATATTCTATATGGGAGGTGAGCGGACCAGCTCCGATCTCTAAAGATCGCGGGGTCAGGGCCTGATTACTCTCACTTGACGTCAGATCCGCGGTTACCGGTTTAAGCGAATTGCTCTGGAGGTCGGATGCCGGCAGGTCGCTGTCTGATCCGCTCTCCAAGAAGTATCTTAGCCCTTTGTCGGCGGGGGGATTCCTTGTTGGAACCAAAGAGGGGTCATGGTTCGCTTCCGCATTACGTGGAGGTGTCCCTGTGACCAAAGTTTCAAATGCGGAGACGTGCTCCATGGGCTCAAGGCCGTTAACCGGCGATCCCATCGATCCCTTTGGCGATCACACAGCAGAACTCTCAATGAAAGCACCAGTGTCGGTGTAAAAAACAGCAGACCTCGTGGTAGGGGGTCCCGAGCTGTGGATCTGGGATCGGTGGTAACAGAGATGAGGGAGGCGATGTTTACCCAGGTTCGGGCCCTCTTGATAGAGGTAAAACCCTACGTCCTGCTTCTGTTTATATTGATGGTGATGTATCAAGTACATAGTTGATCTACCTCGAGATCGTAATATGTGTCTAACTTCTAGGGTTAGGTGAGCGGTATTGCGTTGATCCTCCCTACGGGCTAAGCCATATGGCTTATATACACGCCAGGGAGGGTATCTAGGGTTACAAGGTCGGTATCTAGGAGTAAGGCGGCTGGAGAGATCTTGGAGTATACGTCAAGTCTTAGGGAGAGGCAGTCTTGATCACGCTTCCTGTGCACGGCCTCCGGAGTCCATCTTGATCATGTACGAGGGCCCATCGGCTCATTCCGAGGAGACGGGCCGGCTATGTTAGCACCCCCTAATCCAGGACACCGTCAAATAGTATGAATAGCACCAATAGTATAACAATTATTATCATATTCCTCCAAGTTGGTGCCATAAAGATTTTCAAGATCATAAGAAGTATCATTATCTTCCCAATCATAATCATCACAACAAGAAATAGGCATAACAAAATCATCATCAAGTGTATCATCTTCCACAATTATTTTTGATTCATTTTCATGAGGTACAACAATAGTAGGAGCAACATTATTTGGGAGAGATACCTCTTTGCCTCTACTTTTCCTTCTTTTCTTTTTCTTTACCACATTATGTGTGGGTTTATTTAATTCTTCCAAGCTTCTTATTGAAGAGATTGGTTGGATAGGAAGCTCCTCCTCGTTACATGTTTCATCACGAGAGAAAATAGGAGGGAAAGGAGGAATCTTTACCCTTTCATTAGTATTTCTTTTATATTCTATTTGTTTTCCCATTTTTCTACAGTTGGCAATATAAGCATTCTCCTTGCAATTTACCATACAAAACATATAGATTTCCTTTAGAATAGTTTCAATGTCATCTGTGAGAATGAATACTTCAAACCAACTATTTTTATGTGACAATTCCTCACACCCCAAGAATAGATAAAGCTCATTATATAGTTCGAGGGCGGTCAAGTCATTACAATATTTATCCATGATTCGATCATGAAAAAGTATGCATTAAAAATTAAGGTGACCAACTTTATTGCAAAGTTCACAAGTAATAGGATAAAGAGAACATAATTTTGTAGCAAAGTAATCTATCACTTTGAGCAAAAAATTGGTTCTATCATGTTTATGCTTCTTACAAAATCTATCATCCCTATAAGGCATGTCTTCACAAACTTTATGCACTCCACAAAAATTGACATGCTTATAAGAACATTTTGGTCATGACTAGTGCAATCATCTTTAGTATTTTGGATATTCATAGAATTCATACTAACAACATTGCAATCATTCTCATCATTCAAAGATTTTATGCCAAACATTTTATTGAATTCTTCTTCTATCAATTGAGCACATTTTTCCGCTCCATCATTTTCAAGAAAGATATAATAAAGATGAATAATATGAGGCAACCTCAATTCCATATTTTTTGTAGTTTTCTTTTATAAACCAAACTAGTGATAAAACAAGAAACTAAAAGATTCGATTGCAAGATCTAAAGATATACCTTCAAGCACTCACCTCCCCGGCAATGGCGCCAGAAAAGAGCTTTATGTCTACTACACAACTTATTCTTGTAGACTTGCGTTGGGCCTCCAAGCGCAGAGTTTTGTAGGACAGTAGCAATTTCACCTCAAGTGGATGACCTAAGGTTTATCAATCCGTGGGAGGCGTAGGTTGAAGATGGTCTCTCTCAAACAACCCTGCAACCAATTAACAAAGAGTCTCTTGTGTCCCCAACACACCCAATACAATGGTAAATTGTATAGGTGTACTAGTTCGGTGAAGAGATGATGATACAACTATAGTATGGATAGTAGATATAGATTTTTGTAGTGCGAACAATAAAAAACAGCAAGGTAGCAAGTAACAAAAGTGAGCATAAACGGTATTGCAATGCTTAGAAACAAGGCCTAGGGTTCATACTTTCGCGAGTGCAATCTCTCAACAATGCTAATATAATTGGATCATATAACCATCCCTCAACGTGCGATAAAGAATCACTCCCAAGTTCCTATTAGCGGACAACATAAGATAGAAATTATTTGTAGGGTAGGAAACCACCTCAAAGTTATCCTTTTCGATCGATCTATTGAGCCATTCCTATAAGTGTCACAAACAGCCCTAGAGTTCGTACAAAAATAACACCATATGATACACATCAACCAACTCTAATGTCACCTAGATACTCCAATGTCACCACAAGTATCCGTGAGTTGATTATACGATATGCATCAAACAACTTCATAATCATAATATTCAATCCACACAAAGAACTCCAAGGAGCATCCCAAAGTTTCTATCGGAGAAAAGATAATGAAAACATGCATCAACCCCTATGCATAGATTACCCCAATGTCACCTCGGGAATCCGCGAGTTGAGTGCCAAAACATACATCAAGTGAATCAATATAATACCCCATTGTCACCACGGGTATTCATATGCAAGACATACATCAAGTGTTCTCAAATCTGAATATTCAATATGACAATAACGAAACCTCAAAGGGAAAAGATTCGATTCATCACAACAAAGATAGAGAGGGAAGAAACACCATATGATCCAACTATATTAACAAAGCTCGCAATACATCAAGATCGTGCCATATCAAGAACACAAGAGAGAGAGATCAAACACACAGCTACTAGTACATACCCTCAGCCCCGAGGGTGAACTACTCCCTCCTCGTCATGGAGACCACCGGGATGATGAATATGGCTTCCGGTGATGATTCCCCCCTCTGGCAGGGTGCCGAAAAAGGGCTCCAGATGGGATCTCCTTGGTATAGAGGCTTGCGGCGGCATAAAAACTCATCTAGGTTAACTTTCGGGGGTTTATGAATATATATGATTTTTCAGCGTTGGAATCACGCGAAGAGGGGCCACAGGAGGCCCACGAGACACCAGGGCGTGCCTGAGGGGGGGGGGGGCAGGCGCGCCCAGGTGGCTCGTGGGGCCCCTGTGGCTCTTCCACTGCTCCTCCAAAGCTTCCTGGGTCTGTTTCCTTCCAGAAAAAATTGTGAAAAAGTTTCGCTGCATTTGGACTTCGTTTGATATGGATTTTCTGGAAAACCAAAAACAAGCAGAAAACAGCAACTGGCACTGGGCACTAGGTCAATATGTTAGTCCATAAAAATCATATAAAAGCCGTATAAAAGTGGACCAAAATCATACAAAACTATAATAAACATGGCATGAATACTTCATAAATTATAGATACGTTGGAGACGTATCAATCGGCCATGAGAGCGCTTGCCGTCGCACGAAACGCCGTCTTCTGCTCTGGACCCCTTGGGTGATTTCGGCTAGGGTTTCATACGATCGGGCATGCAGGCGCTTGCGATCGCATAAAATGCCGTCGATCACTCTGGCCTTCTTCAACTTTTCCCTGCACATCACTATGTGGCCGCTCCTGCGAGCCCACGTGCTCGTACGGTGCACCGTCTTTCTCTCTGTCCTCTTTTATCTTGCATTTCTCTGCCTTTCTTCTCTCTTCAATATTCCTCCTATGACAATAGATCAAGAACAAACTTTCTCGAGAGTTCTTCATCAAGTTCTTCCTGAGAGAAAATTAACAAATCAAAATTTTGACTAAATGATGGGTTGCCTCCCATTAAGCACTGGTTTTTAGGTTGCTTAGCTCAATCTTGTACCTTAGTAGTGTTTCAAGACTCCGGCGGCCTGAGATTCTCTTTACTTAACGCACATACCCGCTTAGGTGGTGGGATATACTTCTCCTTCCCTCCTAGCTTCTTCGAGAAGTATCTTAGTATTTCCTCATCATAAATCCTGAAGGTGACCTTCCCTTCTGCACAATCCAACGCTACACCTGCGGTATTTAAAAAGGGCCTACCGAGTATAATAGATAATTTTCCATCTTCAGGCATATCAAGAATGACAAAGTCAGTAGGTATAATATGCCCATCTAATCTTAGTAACACATTTTCAGCCACTCCAATTGGTTTCTTTGTAGATTTATCTGCCATCTGCAAGGTTATACCTGTAGGTACACATTCTCCAAAGTTCAACTTGTGATAGAGAGCTAGAGGCATTACACTCACTCTTGCTCCAACATCACACAAAGCATTATTTATGTCAAGATTTCCAATTGAACAACATATGGTAGGTATACCTGGGTCTCCTAGATTTTCTGGTATCTTATCTCCGAAGGCATATTCTGTTATCGTAGCTACCTGTTCTTTTAGATGCAAACTTCTCTTATTGTTAACAATATCACGCATGAACTTAGCAAAGGTAGGAATTTTTAGTATATTAGTTACATGCAAAGAAACTTTAAGATCAGCTATAGCTTGTAGAAAAGAGGAATAGAGTGCATCATTTGAAGGTGGTCTTACAGCTTTAGGGTAAGGAAGGGTTTTCGTAGTTTTACCTTTTTCTTTTTCTTTCCCTTTCTCCTTACCTTTTTCCTTATTTTTTGAAGCTTGGCTGCTTTCTCCCCTAGTTGGATAAGGTGGTCTGGAGTTCTTTTCCACCCTTGGTTCTTCAGTTCTTCCAGCTTATGGTGCTGCTTCATCTTCATTATTATCACCGTCTATCGTTTCTGCATCAGGATCAACTTCTTTGTTGGTTTCATTGTTTTGTGGATCTTAATGAACCTGTTCGTCTGGTTCTTCCTCTCCAAATAGGAGTTCTCTATTTTCTTGAGTTTGGCTCTGACTCTCCTTTCTCCTTTCTGTTTGCTCCTTCTCGTACCATTCTGGCCCTTTCGGTTCCTATGTTCTTTTACCACTACGAGTTTCAATTTCATTAGCAGAAACAGGGTTATCTTTATCTAATTGAGCAAGAATTAAAGATCGAGTTTCAGAAATTTGAGAACATTGGGTTTCTATCATGCGAGAGTGTTTACCAAGATTCTTTACTGCACAACTCAACCCTTCTACCTCTTCAGAAAGGTAGGCTATAACCTTCTCATTATAATGTATGCATCTTCAAAAATCTCTGTTGAAGTTGTCTTGGTCAAATTTGAATTTATTCATCGTTTCTTGAAGTTCATCCTCCCGCTGATAGATGCTGAATATATCCACTTTTTCATTAATAACCTGTTCAACTGGTTTACCTTTCTCTTGAATAACCTTGTTAAATTCTTCCATGTCTTCAATATGATATATTTTTCCAGTTGGCTTCGTTGGTTCCTCAGTATTCCACTGCTCTTTAGCAATCATAATCTTCTCTATAAGTGCTCTTCCTTCCTCCAGGGTTAAAGACATAAAACGTCCTCCTGCACTTAGATCAAAAATATATTTTGATTCATTGTTAATTCCATGATAAAACATATGAAGTATAACATGTTCAGCATAACCATGGTTAGGACAAAGGTTCAAAAATTTAGAATATCTTCCCCAGGCTCTATATAAACTTTCTCCATCTTCTTGAATGAATAGAGTGAGATTTCTTCATAATTTAGTAATCTTTGAGCCCGGAAGGAACTTAGCCATAAATTTTCCAGCACACATTAGCCAGCTGGTTATACTACATTGAGGCAATTTGTTGTACCAATTTTCAGCATCACCTTTTAGAGAAAACCTGAAGAGTCTCAACAAAACAAATTCTTGTGACACATCCTTCAATTTAAAAGTACCACATAGAGTATCAAAGAACATAAGATGTGCTTGGCGGTCTTCCTCCTCGGTTCCTACAAAATCATGCTTTTTAACTTCCATGATAAGGTCACAGTCAATCGAATACTCTTTTGCATAATTTGTAGGATACACTATCGAGCTCTTTGGGTCATAACTGGAGCACAATAGTCTCTTACAGTCTTCGGAGTAATCAACATTTCTACAAACAAAGTTTTAAGCTCAACCATTTGATTATTTTTGTATTTTTCAATTAATGAAGCATGTTGCTCCTAAGGAAAACGAGCAATATAGTCTAGTAGATGCATTCTTCCTGAACAAGTAGAGCCCCTATCACTTACAGGAAGTATCTACAATAACAACACCTACAAAAACAATTACAAAACAAATACTCCGCACTTAGCTCCTCGGCAACGGCGCCAGAAAATGCTTTGGTGCCTGCAAGCCAAACATGGTTATGTAGCACTTTCGTGGAAGTATCCCAATTAGTTATCGTCCCAACAAAGAGCAGAGGGGAGTATTTATGTGGGCGCTTTTGTCACACACAAGGTGTCACACCTCTTGTGTGAAGTATCTGCTTGTGCTTCTGCAAATATTCTTACTGTCCTAGTGGACGAATAAACCAGAGTGACAAAGATAAGGAGCTTAAATTGACGATGGTAAAAACTCTTATAAGTAAATAACATAAATAAATGTAAGGGTAGATTTGTGATTCCTGCAATGAAGAGATTAGGCGCGGAGAGAATTCTGCTCATGGTAAGTATATAAATATATCAAGTGTGCCAGTGCGACGGTAATACCAGTTACCTTGTATTATACTCAGAGTATTTGATATGTGTGTTCTGTAGGCGGATCACCCTAAGGTTATGAAACTTCTCCTCGCGGGATTACATTTCATTCGATGGTCCTGCTTTGCCATTGCCACAGAGTGGTCGTCTCCACAATTAAGGTCCTCAGACCGGAACCAAGCATTAGGTTTCATGGATCATCGTTATCTCATATTGTCTTCGGTCCTCATAGATACCTCCACCTGTCACATCAGAGGTCACAGATTCCCTAAACAATATGTGTTACCTGTGTAGTTCTTGAGATCATGTTGCCTGGGCCCTTAAATTGGACAACACGCATAGAGTTCACCACAGTATAACAACATACTAGACAGATCATAAGACTACAAATACAAATGACGACATATAAATCAGGCACAAATGCATCTTACCACTCACCTACATCTCCCTCGCCTATGGGGGATTACTCACGCATCATAAGAGAGAAACCAATCACACCAGAGATTAAACCCATGAAAACCATATCGATAATACCGTGAAGATCCACAATAAGATGAAATGGATAATTCAAATAGTCTTGATCTCTAGATGAGAATGAATAGAGTTACAATTTGTTCTCACAACTTGGAATTCCTCTTACAATAGTGAAGGGTGAGATGATGATGGAGATGAAAGGACCAAAACTAAGAAGATCTCCAAAGGTTCGTCGGATATCCTCCTCTTCTGTTCTGGATGTGGTGGCGGCGGCTAGGGTTCTCCTTCTCTCTGGGTTCCTTCATGAAAGTGTCTTGTATAGACGTGGTTGAGCTATTGGCACCTCATACCACCTTTCATGCGAGCGCCGGCGATCGTATGGAAGGACGTCTTTCACTCTAGTGCGCCTGGTGGCTTGGCTCTTCACATGGAAGTTGCTCCATTTGACTTGATTTGTAGTAATCCTCCTTGGTTTCCTTCCATAATTGTGATTTCCTGCCAAACAATGGAAAAATGGATTTCCTTCTCTTTTGAAGGATTAGCAGAAATAACCAAGAATTAACAAAGATCCGGTGGAAACCAAATAAGAATCACTCAAAAAATGTCACAAATTCTCGAGCCATCAAGGGGACCCACCAGTGAGCCACAACCTCAGGTGGCACGCCACTTGAGCTTGTGGGCCCACCAGTAGGCCTCTGTGGCCCATCTTCTCCTATATGAAGCCATTTGCCCTAGAAAAAAAATCAAGAGAAGACTTTCGGGACGAAGCGCCGCCGTCTCGAGGTGGAACCTGGGTAGGAGCACTTTTGCTCTCCGGCGGAGCGATTCCGCCAGGGATACTTCCCTCCGGGAGGGGGAAATCAAAGCCTTCGTCATCACCAATGTTCCTCTCATTGTGGGAGGACTCATCTCCATCAACATCTTCACCAGCACCATCTCATCTCCAAACCCTAGTTCATCTCTTGTATTCAATCTTTGTCCAAAACCTCAAATTGGTACCTGTGGGTTGCTAGTAGTGTTTATTACATCTTGTAGTTGATGCTAGTTCGTTAATTTGGTGGAAGACTATATGTTCAGATTGTTAATCACATATTTATCTCCTCTGATCATGAACATGAATATGATTTGTGAGTAGTTCCGTTTATTCTTGAGGACATGGGAGAAGTCTTGTTATAAGTAATCATGTGAAGTTGATCTTCGTTCAATATTTTCATGATGTGTTATGTTGTTCTTCCTCTAGTGGTGTCATGTGAACGTCGACTACATGACACATTACCATACTTGGGCCTAGGGGAAGGCATTGTGGGATTAGTAAGTAGATGATGCGTTGCGAGAGTGACAAAAGCTTAAACCCTAGTTTATGCATTATTCCTTAAGGGGTTGATTTGGATCCATATGTTTCATGCTATGGTTAGATTTATCTTAATTCTTCTTTCATAGTTGCGGATGCTTGCGAGAGGGGGTAATCATAAGTGGGTAGTTTGTTCAAGTAAGAATAGCACCCTAGCATCGGTCCACCCACATTACAATTTATCAAAGTAGTGAACCCAAGTCGATGAATCGTGATGAACGTGACTAGACGAAATTCCCATGTGTCCTCGAGAATGCTTTGCTCACTATAAGAAGTACTCTTGGCTATTCCTTTGCAATAGAAGGATTGGGCCACCTTGCTGCACTTTGTTACTTTGGTTACTTGTCAGTTGCTATCAATTATCTTGCTATCAAACTATCCGTTACTACTACTTTACAGAACTTGCAAATAATACCTTGCTGAAACCGCTTATCAATTACTTCTGCTCCCCGTTGGGTTCAACACTCTTACTTATTGAAAGATCTATGATTGATCCCCTATACTTGTGGGTCATCAGTGCTTCAAACTAGTAGTATACCCTTGTCGGAGTCTAGGATTTGCGTCCAAGAACTTCTCCACGAACTTAGGATTCGAACTCTGGGGGACTTTGCTTGGCGACCTACGACATGACGACAACTTCGGCGGGATCACGACAGGCTCACTGGTTCTCATCGGACATGAAGGGGACGCGCAAGCTACCCAGGTTCGGGCTACCGTGCAGTGTAATACCCTACTCCTGCTTGTGTTGGATTGCTCTGCAATGGAGAGCTTGTGCTCGAGATACACGAGGTGTGGGGGAGAATGAGTCGATCCTCTTACATGGAAGCGGCCCTACCCCTTTTGTAGTGCCTTGGTCCTCTTCCCCGAAAATATTAGCGGGAAAGGGTGGCCACAGGGCAGCAATTCAAAGGGGAACAGGCGCACAGGCTTATCCTGGCTAAAGGCGGTCTTTGCCTGCTAAAGTTGCTATCCTGATGCGCTGGTGGGCTCGGTGATGACCTCCATCCTGGTGCGCTGAGCTGTCCTGGTCTTCTTTCACCAAAGCGGAAGGCATTGGGACTTGCTTTGGAGGGGGGGGGGCAGACGCCGCTGCTCCCTTGCACCAAAGAGGAAACTGGTCTTGGTCACGTCCTGCCATCCTTATCCTGATAGCAAGACGTCACCCACGTGATGGGCACATGCCGCGCGACTGGCGCCGCGCAGCCTCCTTCGTGTAGCCCCTCACGAGGCCGCCCCTCACGAGGCAGCCCCTCACGAGGCAGCCCCTCATGGGGCCTCCCCTCACGAGGCAGCCCCTCAGGAGGCCTCCCCTCACGAGGCCGCCCCTCACGAGGCTACTTGCCACTTGCTGATTGCAGCGTTCCGCCTGGCGATGAAGGGGCCTCGCGAGGTGACTTGTTCTGGAGAGCCTAAGGCAGAGATGCCCTTCATGGGCCGCCCCAAGAGTTGCCTCCTGGGCCGCAGGCAGACGGGCCGTGGTACCCTGGTTACCACTAGGCCGACAGTAGCCCCCGGGCCCGTGGCGCGCACGTTCCGCCCGTTAGGAATGAAATGATGTGGGGCCCAGCAAACAGCCGGGCCCAGGGAGCGACGCGTAGCGGCCTCCACTCCCCCATGATGCCAAGGGGGGTTCTCGGTCACGTCCTCCCAGGTTGTGCCTCCGGAGGACGAGGTGACCCTTGGCGTGGAGGGCGACGCGCTTCGCAAGGAGGATGCGCTCGCCGAGGCCACGGGAGGAGGCCCCGGCAGGCCCCCCGCGCGAGGCCTCTGGAGTCAGCTCGAGCGAGCCCCGAGGGAGCGACAGTGGCAGTGGCGGCTGCTCCGGCGTGAAGCTGAAGAAGAGGCGGTGGGCCCTACGGACGTGCAAGTCCCCTCGTCCTGTCCTTTCAATTTACGCTCACTCTTCTTCCTCGTGAGGCATGTGCTGAGACCCCTTGGCGGTGCAGGGACCCTCCGTCGAAGAAGAAGGAGGCCTCCGGGGCAGAGGGGGCTGCGTGGCAGACCGCGTCCCCACGGGGGGTGCGGATTGAAGAGCCGTTGAAGCCCTCGCCAAGCCTGGAGAGGCGCGGGGCGGATGGCGAGGGAGAGCGCACGACGTCTCCCCAGCTGTGCAAAGGATGCGCCTCCACTTGCTGGGGGAGGTCGACCTCTGGACGAGGTGCACATGGAGGAAGAGGTGCCGGAGGCGACGGTGCCGGAAGCGTCGACGCCACGGGGGACGCCATGAGGCCGAGCCCCTCGAAGGGCTCCGCGGCGGCTGGGGCGGCAGGCGCAGACACATCGGCCGTGGTGAGCCCCGGGCGCTTGCCAGTGCACCAAGAGCCGAAGGCGACCGCGCCAAGCCCCCCACGCGCGACGGAGTCGTGGGCGGAGGTGGAGGCTGTGGAGAAGCCCCAGGATCTAACGGGGGGTGAAGCCCCTGCCGGCAGAGACATCGCTGGGCTTGGTGGAGCTGCGGCCCCGGGCCTTTCGCGGCCAGCGGGGACGGACGAGCTCGTCAACGCCGCCGGGGACGCTCCGGCGCCTTCCCACTCGCTCCGACCCCCGCCGTCTCGTGCAGGGGACGTAGCGCACGGTGCACCCCCACCACCTCCTCTGCGTGACGAGCTCGACGGGCCCCCACGCAACGCGAGGGTGCGTGAGCCGTCCCGTGGCACTTCCTGACTGGTCCACGATGAGGCCAGCTACCAGATTGTCCCCCGCGCGCCACCTAATGCACGTGTGCTCCTCGAGCAGCAGCGCCGGCGCCAAGACCGAGCCGTCCAGGAGGTCGTGGTGGCTGGCCACCCGAACTGCGCCGCCGTTGCTGGAGGTGTACCCTCGACGGTGTGGGCTGCCGCGCCTTCACTCGCGAGCTGCGTCTGGTGGTGTGGCCCGCGAAGTTCAAGCCGGAGCTGCCTCCACGTTACGACGGCACCCCCAACCCCGCAGAGTTCCTTCAGCTCTATGCGCTGAGCGTCGAGGTGGCGAACGGCGACGACAAGGTCATGGCGAACTGGTTCCCCATGGCCCTCAAGGACGGCCTGCGCTCCTGGCTCATGAATCTCCCTGAGGCATAGATCTCGTCGTGGGCCGAGCTCTGCACCCAGTTCTTCGCCAACTTCAAGGGCACGCAAGACCACTCCCTCGCCATCAACGACCTGCGCAATGTGCGGCAGCGCCCAGACGAGACCCTCCGCAAGTACATCCGGCGCTTCAGCCAGGTGCGCAACAAGATTCCGCGTGCCTCTGATGTGGTCGTCATCTCTGCGTTCTCCACCGGCGTCACGGACGTCAAGATGCACGAGAAGCTCACCATCAATGACGAGCTGGACTCGGTGCTTGAGCTGTTCGATCTTGCCGACAAGTGCGCCAAGGCTGAAGAAGGTCGCCTCTTCGTCCACAATGACACCGACGCGGCGCCCGACGCTGCCAAGGCCAAGAACAAGGACATCAAGCGCAAGGGCCCTGCCGTGCTTGCGGCAGAGCCCGAACAGAAGCGCGGCCGCGACCGCGATGAGCCCAGGAAAGACGACTGCCCGCTCTGCGCCTACCGCAACGCGCGCTCCCATAGCACTGAGGACTACCAGGAGCTCAAGCTGCTTTGCGATGAGCGCCAGGGCCACCGAGGCGACCGCGGCGCCGGCCGCGGTGGCAACCGCTGGGACGGCCGCTACAACAACGGCAGCTTCCGCCAGGCTTGGCGCGACCAGCCTCGTGAGGCCGCCTGGCGCGATCAGCCACGTGAGGCAAATCCTCAGGCCAACACCGGTCTCCCGTCGCTGCCTGCGCCGCCCCGGAGAAACGACGTCAACTAGCCTAACAAGGGCGCTGGGGGCTACCAGGAGCCTCGCGCGGTTGCCTGCATCCTCGGCGGGGCCCAAGCTCTCATGTCCAACCGCCACTTCAAGCAGCTCTCTCGCGCGGTGAATGCTGCCCTCCTGAGGCCTGAGGCAGCGCGACCCCTCAAGTGGTCGCAGTACACCATCACTTTCGACTCCAAAGACCACCCCAAGTCCACGGCCTCCGCAGGTGCACTCCCCATGATGTGCACTCCCACCATCAGCAATGTCGCGGTCACCAAGACCCTCATCGATGGAGGCACCGGCCTCAACGTGATTTCCATCGAGACCTTCGAGACGCTCCAAGTGCCCTACGACCAGCTGATGCCGACCAGGCCCTTTTCCGGGGTGACTGATGCCTCCACCATCCCTCTGGGGCAAGTGCGCCTTCCCGTCACCTTCGGCACCCGCAAGAACTACCACACCGAGCTCATCGACTTCGACGTGGCGCACATCGGCCTGCCGTACAACGCCATCTTGGGCTACCCAGCTCTAGCCAAGTTCATGGCGGCGACCCACCACGCCTACAACGTCCTCAAGATGCCTGGCTGCAGCGGCATCATCACCGTCACCTACGACGAAAAGGATGCGGTCTGCTCCCTCGAGCACGCCTACAAAGCTGCCGATGCCGCACATCCGGCTGATGAGGATGCGGTCGAGCCTCCTGAGGCCATACCCGCGAAGAAGAAGCAGTTGTTCTCTCAGGACCACGCCGAGATGAAGAAGGTGTCGGTTGACGGCAGCGGCTCAGGCCCAGCCTTCACCATCGGTACCTGCCTCCCTCCTGCATAGGAAAGCGCGCTCGTCGCCTTCCTTCGGGCAAACTCGGATGTTTTCGCCTGGAAAGCATCTGACTTGTCCGGTGTACCGAGGGAGGTGATCGAGCACCACTTAGCGGTGTGCCCCAACGCACGCCCCATCAAGCAAAAAGCACGGCGCCAGGCGCCCGAGAAGTAGGAGTTCATTGTCCAAGAAGTTCACAAGCTACAAGAAGCTGGAGTAGTCCGTGAGGTGCGCCATCCCGAATGGCTGGCCAACCCGGTCGTCGTTCCCAAGAAGGGCGGCAAGGAATGTATGTGCGTTGACTTCACGAGCCTCAACAAGGCCTGCCCTCGGAGATCAACTGCTGGGGGCACTGCTGGAATTTGTCTGAGCAAGCCCTGGCGACGAAAACGGCAAACAGCCCAGTTGATGGAGTGGAGGTTGACTATGTTTGGCTTCAGCCACGGCACAAGCTGAGAGGGTAGCACTGGGTTGGGTAGCACAGGGTCAGCGATCTGGGATGCAGCTTGACGGGCCTCGCGGTATGATTCCGTGACAACCCGGGTAGCGTCGCGGTCGATAGCTTTAAACTCTCCAAGAATGCTACCGATCATCATTCCATGGGCAGTGATGAACTGAACCAGGCGAACTATCGCTGGGTCATCCTCTTGGACAGCGTTGGAGAACTCCCAACCTATACTTGATGCAGAGGGGAAATAACTGAACTCCCGCATCCCCGCTACACGCGGAAACTGGGATCGGAGACGGGCGATAGCCTCTGCAGCGGCTGTCTGGATAGCCAATACCGGAGTGGGCATGGATCTGCCCAGAAAAATCGAGGGCTTCCCATCCTCTGCTGGACCTGGGCAGATCTGCACCTTGGCCTGGTATCGGCAAAGATGAGGGACAGGTTCCGATTGGAACACCGGGTACTCGCGGCTAGTACTACAATCAAGGGCTTGGGTGAGCATATCTGAAAGGAGGGGCGGAAAGCCAACAAAGCCGGCTGCGAAAGTGCGGCTATGAAAAGTGGCTTCCCCAGGAAGACTAGCCATGGCTTCTAATCTGGGGCTACTAGCTAGGGTTCTTGTAGGGATATGAGTTACTGAGCTGGGGTTGCAGCTGGCAAGTGGGGGTTTTATAGGCGACTAGGCGGGGACACACCAGTATGGCGAGAATCCTTCCCTACAGGGGAAAGGATACGCCGATACTGATGACAAAATGATAGTGTCGCCGTCCAACCCAAGAAAACTGGGTGGGAGGGGGCAACTGGGTAGGGACGCGTCAGTTCCGACTGTGCCACTTGTTGGTCAATAGTGGCCCTGCCGGACGCCAGGGATGGGTCAAAACTATCAGGCTTATTATGGGTTGATGATAGCGGTGATTATACGCTAGGGTAAGCTATCACCAGCCTGGCTCTGATACCATCTCCTGTGGCACCCCGATCCGCATGGAGCAGGGGGCCTTCGCACGTCAGCCCAGGATAACACCTGACGCACGACAGGTACATGGTACAGCATTCCAAGCACAAAATATATTTCATTTACATGAAATAGAGTATTACATCGCTGATGAATACAATGGCTTGCAAAGCTCTAAGGTTATCTAAATGGCGGCGGAAGTCTTGGTTTAGCGGCACATCGTCTCTGGCTGGGCTTCACAACTCACAGGACTGGCATGGTTACGGTCTAGCACGACAAGTCTTCTCCTGCAATCTGGCCACGTGCAAGGACAGGTGAGTACTTTGAATGTACTCGCAAGATAACCAAATACATAGCATCCAAACAAGTAGATGACAAAGCAAGCCCTATGCTCATAAATTTATCTCATGGCAAAGGATAAGCATGGCATGATATTAGCAAGTAACATGGATCAAGCAAACCTATACCAAATCATGTCACAGCATATCATAGCATATCATGGCATATCATGGCATAACATGGAATATCTTGGCATGGCATAGTTGTATCTACAAGATATGCATGAAACTAGACTGAAAAGTAGACTACACCAACCTTCCGTGAAGAGTTGTCTACTGTACATCAATCAGTTTTACTGCCACTGCCCTTCTGGGCTAACTCATGACTCACCGAGATCTCATCTCGTGATCATGTTAGACAACATGATGATTCCTCACGACTATCTCATAGTCCAAGTCACCACATTTACTTCATAGCACATTCTTTAACAAGTTTATTATATCAGGTTTATCCTCCATGTCGACAGAGACCAGATAGTGTGACCTAGTACGAACTGTGTCCATAAACGAGGACGCGGCTATCGATAGATTATACACTCTGCAGAGGTTAGTACACTGTACCCACACCACGGAACTCATGGCCTCGTGCTCCCATTCGGGTGGACCAACGATGTTCCGACAAAACCAATCTATTGCATGACACTCTCCCGGCCACTCCGACAAACTCCCCTTTGGGCTATGTCTTGGGTGACCCCGATGTCAACTCGTGACATCCTGCCACCTCGTGGCTACCACCGTCGTGGCCAAACAAAACTGTCCCAAATGGGGACCTGAGCTCAATACCAAAACCGGGTACACAAGGTTATGGCCGCCCACCGAGGCAGGGTAGCACACGCACATAACCTTCCCTGGTTGGAGGTACCGGCGAGAGGCATGACAATAGACCGAATTAGGGCCTCCCCATCCAGGCAAGTGTGGCTGCACTGGTGAGCTCGATTCGGTGGCACTATGACACGATCCAGCCGATGGAGGTGGTTGTTTTTATTAATACATGTTCTTGTCATCTCCATCATTTAATCACATCATCAAGATTATGAGCATGATTATCATGAATGCATTAATGAACATATTTACTAAACTTCTTAAATGAATAGCATATATGACATATGAAGCATGGCAATAGCATGATACTGATATAGTATGACAGGATCACAATAGCATTGACAAACATGGTATGAGATACATGCACAGTATTAACATGATATTATCAATAAAAACATTATCGCTACCATGGCAGAAGATAGTATGAAGTTTGGTAATAGCATGACATGGCAAGCAATACATATACCACAATTGCAGACAGAAACATCATCTGAATATACTGCAGCTACACACGCACAGGGTTCGAGCAAAATCAACATGCAAGTTTGGTGCTCATGATAAGAGGTTGGCTTGCCTAGGGGTGGACGAATACGCCGGTGAAAATGCGACGATCCACTAGAAGCGAGTCGTCAGAACCGGTGCTCTCGGGAGAGGCCTGGATTCGAGGAAGGGCAAGGATTGTATTTTCAACATGTGACAACATTATGAAAATGGCACCATCAGGACGGGCTCGACGAACTGAGAACTTGGACTTTGGAATTACCTCAATCAGAGTTACGGTCGCAAAGATACGGTCGTTCGTTCGTTAGGCATAAAACAGACAGAAAACTGTCTGTTCCTGCCCTTAACGGGCTAACGCTCGCAAAATAACCAGTTCGGCGGCGGGCTGGACTGAAAACGTATTCTCCGGAAATACGCTTTCGAGGAAGATAAAACGTATTTCAAGCCGTAACCGCAGCAGAATATGTTTCCTCGAGCAGAAGGCGTACTAGGCAAAGTACGCGTCCACTTATACCGGTCAACGGCCCGGCCTGGTCAGCGCTGAGGGGCTGACGCGTGGGGCCCACCGCGTCTCATTCCCGGCCGCCTCCTTCCTCGCTATGGAAGGCAGAGGAGATTCGGGTGCCGTCGCAGTCGACGTCTGGCGGCTCGGGAAGACTGGCCAACGCGTGCATCAACTCCGCCCCTCCACGCCGCGCTCGTGGGTGGCCGCGGGGCTGCTCGAGGTGGCCCAGAGTGCCAGCGCCGTAGGTAGGCCACGGCGAACGAACGGCTCCAGGGGAGGGACCGCGCCGGCAGGGCTCCCTCGCCGGAGTTCGGGGCGGCGGCGGCGTGCGGGCTCCAGGGGAGGGCTCGGGAGTAGGGATGGCAATTTTATCCATGGATCTGGATATCCACGGATACCCGACCCGGTTGGGCAAGATTATGGAGCGCATTTCTGGCCATGGATCCGTGGATCTGGATACCCGCGAACAGCCGGGTTGGACACGGTTGTAATTTCGGCTCCATGGATGTCCAATGGATATCCATATGACAAGTGGGCCCATATGCCACTAACACAAGGCAAAGCAAACATCCAAAACCCAAGTCGCCCGCGGTCACAGAAGGTCAAAGCCCAGCCCATGTTCCCTAATACCCTACAAGGCCACAACCCCATTAATCTAATTATTAAATCCAATCTAATCTGGCTGCCTTCCGAGTCCCGATTCAATCACCTGCGTGGTGGCGCTCTCCCGAGTCCCGATCCTCCCGACTCCCAATCTTTCCAACTCCCGATCCCTCCCCTGCGCGGCGGCGCTCTCCCCATCCCCCTACACGGCAGCGCTCTGCTCCCTATGCCCTCCAATCGCCGCCCCGCCGCCTCTCCCTGGCCGTCCACCCATATCGGCGACCGGCTGGCGGCGACAACCGGCGTCCAGCATGACCGGCATCGGCGACAACAAGGCAGCGACAACTCCAAGCTCGGTGAGCTCCGTCCCATTCCCTCTCTCCCTTCCCCAACTAGCGACTAGTCTCCTGACCAAGTTGCGTGTTGTCTTCGTCCTGAGTAGGAGTCAACCATCAATGGTAGTGTGCAAGGGCAACAATGGTGGCAACCATCAGAAGGGCAGGGGCGGGACTCTTAGCATCCCACGGAGAAGTGTGCGTGGTCGGCAACTAGTATAATAGTTGTCGTGCACCGGCGAGCAACAGGGTATCGATGGCACCACCATCGTCACTGAAAATGGTTATTGCTATAGTTTTTGCAACTCAGTGCTCTCCTTGCTTGTGATCTATGCGAGATTTTATCTAAACTAGCATAAACTGTGCTCTGTTGCATTTATAAAATTTAGTTTCTTATTAAATTTTGTCATGAACTAGCTTTATTATCAGAATTTCTTCTAGAATTCGAAACAATTTACTAACCAACACTCTTGTACAATTTACTTTTCTTATTAATTTTTTTCATAGACTAGTTTTATTATCAGCATCTTTGTTATCATTGGAAACAATATACTGACCATTACTATGTTTGAACAGTGTGCTTGCTGCCTACTTATGCTTGTAGCTTATGTTGTCATTTGTGAATGAACGATGATGAGTTAATATGATCTTTGGGAAGGCTTCATGCTGATTTTTCTATGCCCATGGAGCTCCATGGGTATCCGGGTATCCAGTGGGTTTGGGCATGGGCACAAGTTGTGCCCATGGATACTTTGGTGGATGGGCAGAGGGCAGGAAGATGGGTCATGGGTAGGATTTGGACCAGCTCCACCCGCCCCAAACCTGACCCATTGCCATCCCTACTCGGGAGTAGGAGTGAGGGAGGGGGAGGGACCAAGGCTGGAAGTGCCCGAGGGGAACCGCGGCGGCATCTCGGCCATGGAGGGGAGGGGAAGCTCCAGGAGCTTGGGGAAGAGCTGCGAATGACGAGGGGGACTCGGGGCACGCGTTAAATGGCCACGAGGAAGGCTCGGAAAAGGGAGGGGGAAAACTGGCAACGCGGCTCGGCGACGTGGCGGCACCCCGGCGACGGACGCGGCATCAGCACGCGCGGCCAAGAGTTACGGGACGAGGAGGGCAGGGGCACAGGCGACGCGGGCGAGGTCGTGGCGCGCTGTGGCGAGCTGGGCAACCGTGTGGACCTCCTAAAGGGGTCCAGAAGCACAGGACACGCGGTGTGCAGGCAACACACGCGCTCTCCGCATGGTCACCGTGTGCCAACAATGTTCCCACACGCACTGAACTGCCCAGGCATGCCTGGAAACTAAGGCACTCCCCCAGTAGCTGTTCGGCGCAAAGAAACGATAGCCATGGCCCACGATGTGACTGCACGGTGCACAAATCCAAATTAACAGCAAAGTGTTTGATGGAAAGATTAGGCAGAGCACGGCTCCATTAGGCTTGGGATTTGGGTGAGGGTGGTCATCTACTAAGGTGACCATTGTGCCAAAATATCAGCCCAAAAAGATGAGGCTAGCTGGTACTTCCTGTGCAAAGTGCCCAACTGGCCAGAAATGCAAATGAGGGTGCTGGGGAAAAATGGCTACATAGAAATGGCCCAAATTTGGTGGAGACCAATGAGTTGAGCATATGGATGATCTACCAAAATTGCAACTCATTTGAATAAGCCTAGCTAGTACTTCCTTCACAAAGCTTCCCTCTAGACAGCGACTTTGGAAATTTGCTGAGGAAAATTGGCTAAGCAACCAGAGCTGAATTTTGGCATGTGGAAATTATTTGGATATGAAAGAGTGCTCAAAAAGTTTGAGGGCAATGAAGAAAATATAAATAGCACTTCCTTCACACAGGTGAAATCTGAACAGAAACTTGAGAAAATTATAGGAAACGATTGGATAGATGAATTGAGCTAATTTTTTGGTTGGCTGTATTAATATACCCATATGCACTACCCTGCAAAATTTCAGCTCAATTGGATCAAGGCGTCAAGTACTTCCTTCACAAAGTTTCAGACAAGGCAGAAACTTGCATTGGATCATGTGCTCAAATTTTGAACTATGGACCATGGGGTTTGGATGGAAATGGTGAATATATATCCTGGAGAAGCTCCACAAATTATTTGGAAATTTTCCTGGCTACCAAAATGGTAGTTCCTTTGGAAAGTGGAAGAGAGGCAATATTGGCCTTGTCAAGAAAAAAGGGAATTTTCCTTATTTAAATTTGGCCAATATTTTTACCAGAGCTTGGGATAGTCACTAAGATCATCTCCACAAATTTTCATGAAATTTAGAGATGTCTAACTATCCTTCTGGATTTAATTCCTCAGAAAGGCAGGAAAAGAAATTAATTCTAGATGAAAAATGTTGCATATGACTTGGCAATATTTTTTCATATCCAGGGTTTATAAGTGTAGGAAGATCTCTGGGAATTTTTGGAGGACTCACAGAGCCAAGGAAATGATAGTTCCTTTGTAATCACAAAGGCAGGATTTTAAATTACAATTTCTGGAATTAAGGTTCTGGTGGAGGTTGGGGTGATGCAGATGGGGTCTTGACCAACATGAAAGACATGGACAAGGCTCTGAAAAGTTGAAAATTGTCTAGATTCACCTGATCATCCGGCCAACTCCGGAGAAAGATTTTGAAAAAGAAAGCTTGGAAGGAATAACAGCACAAAAATTGATAACCCAATTTTTGGGGTGTTATAGCGAGCGAGCCTTGCCGTTCTTCAAGCTCATGAAGAGGTCCGGCTCCTTCAAGTGGACCCCTGAGGCAGACGCCGCCTTTGAAGACCTCAGGTACCTCATGAGCCCGCCCATCATGGTCGCGCCGCGCCCTCGTGAGCCCCTGCTCCTATATTTGGCAGCTACCCCCCAGACGGCCAGCGCGGTGCTCGTAGCGGTGCGGGAGGAGCGCGTCTGTGCTCAGGAGAAGCCCTCCGCGCCTCCTGAGCCCTCCGCGCCTCCTGAGCCCCCCGGGCCTCGCGAGCCTCCCGTGCCCTCCGCGCCTCTTGGGCCCTCCGAACCTCGCGAGCCATCTGGGCCTCGTGAGCTTCCCAAGCCTGCCAAGCCTCGCGAGGCTCCTGAAGAGCAAGCTGCCACCGCAACTACGCACCTCGTCGAGCACCCTGTGTAAATTGTCAGCATGGTGCTAAGGGATGCGCGCGAGCGCTACCCCATGCAACAGAAGCTCCTCCTCGCGCTCCTCATCGCCTCTAGGAAGCTGCGCCACTACTTCCAGGGTCACCCCATCAAGGTCGTCTCTTCCTATCCCTTGGAACAAGTCCTGCGCAGCCCCAACGCCGTTGGCCGCGTCGCCGAATGGAACATCGAGCTGCAAGCCTTCCAGCTGGAGTTTTGCACCACCAGAGTAATCAAAGGCGCGGCTCTGGCCGACTTCGTGGTGGAGTGGACAGACCCCCATGAGGGAGAGCCTCATGAGGGTGAATCCATCCTGCCTGGGGACGAAGCGCCAAGCGGATGGTCCATGCACTTCGATGGCGCCTTCTCCCGACATGGCGCGGGGGCTGGTGTCGTGCTCACTTCACCAACGGGAGACAAGCTCTACTACGCTGTCCAACTCTGCTTCAGGCGTGATGATAAGGTCTCCAACAACATCGCAGAGTATGAGGGCCTCATCGCCGGCCTCAAGGCCGCCTCTGCCATCGGCATCAAGCGCCTCACTTTCAAGGGTGACTCTCTGCTCCTCGTCAACTTCTCCAACAAAAGCTACAAGCCCAAGGATCAACACATGGCAGCCTACTTAGAAGAGGTACATAAACTTGAGAAGCGTTTCCTTGGCTTCGAAATGCAGCATGTCCCGCGCGGTGGCAACAAGGAAGCCGATGACATCGCCAAACGAGCATCCCGCCGCGAGCCCCAGAGCTCTGGCATCTTCGAGGAAAGGCTCCTCAAACCATCAGCCGCACCGCCCGCCGGAGGCACCGCACTGCTTCATGATGACCTCCCACCCGTGCCACCCACGGGCACGCCAGACTGTGGCCTGGCTTCAGGAGCCCGCCTGCTGCTTGCGCTGGAGCCTCAGGCAGGCAGCTGGGTGATGTCTACTACACAACTTATTCTTGTAGACTCGTGTTGGGCCTCCAAGCGCAGAGTTTTGTAGGACAGTAGCAATTTTCCCTCAAGTGGATGACCTAAGGTTTATCAATTTGTGGGAGGCGTAGGATGAAGATGGTCTCTCTCAAACAACCCTGCAATCAAATACAAGAAATCTCTTGTGTCCCCAACACACCCAATACAATGGAAAATTGTATAGGTGCACTAGTTTGGCGAAGAGATGGTGATACAAGTGTAGTATGGATAGTAGATATAAGTTTTTATAATCTGAAAATAAAAAAACAGCAAGGTAGCAAGTAACAAAAGTGAGCACAAACGGTATTGCAATGCTTGAAAACAAGACCTAGGGTTCATACTTTCACTAGTGCAATCTCTCAACAATGCTAACATAATTGGATCATATAACAATCCCTCAACGTGCAATAAAGAATCACTTCAAAGTTCCTAATTGCAGAGAACATAAGATAGAAATTGTTGTAGGGTACGAAACCACCTCAAAGTTATCTTTTCCGATCAATCTATTCAGCCATTGCTATAAGTGTCACGAACAGCCCTAGAGTTCGTACTAAAATAACACCATATAATACGCATCAACCAACTCTAATGTCACCTAGATACTCCAATGTCACCACAAGTATCCGTGAGTTGATTATTCGATATGCATCAAACAACTTCAGAACGTAATATTCATTCCACACAAAGAACTTCAAAGAGTGCCCCAAGATTTCTACCGGAGAAAGTAGGACGAAAACGTGCATCAACCCCTATGCATAGATTACCCCAATGTCACCTCGGGAATCCGCGAGTTGAGTGCCAAAACATACATCAAGTAAATCAATATAATACCCCATTGTCACCACGGGTATTCATATGCAAGACATACATCAAGTGTTCTCAAATCTGAATATTCAATCCGACAATAACGAAACCTCAAAGGGAAAAGATTCGATTCATCACATCAAAGATAGAGAGGGAAGAAACACCATATGATCCAACTATATTAACAAAGCTCGCGGTACATCAAGATCATGCCAAATCAAGAACACGAGAGAGAGAGAGAGATCAAACACATAGCTACTAGTACATACCCTCAGCCCTGAGGGTGTACTACTCCCTCCTCGTCATGGTGACCGCCAGGATGATGAAGATGGCCTCCGGTGATGTCGGGGCCGGATTTTCGAGACATGATATCCCAGAAACTGACCCCTCGTGTCGTCACCAGCCCAGGATTACTGTTACTGGTGGACACGTCCTTGTTACAGATTTCCAAGCATTTACAAGAATTGGATACAAGACCATAAAGGTCTAATGATACAACAATGATTTCTAGTGAGGATGACGGAAGCGACTCGTGGTTCTCCAACGCTGATGGGGCTCCATTCCCACAGGAACGGCTGACCTGGATAATTCCTATCCCACGTGGCTGCTATCCTAGGCTCCACCTGGACGTCGTTGTAGTACTCCTCGTTGAAATCCTGACCTGGCCAAGTAAATAGCCAGGGACAAGCCAGTGAGTACGTTTGAATGTACTCGCAAACATAATGAACAAAAGATATACCGAATGCATATGATCATGATGGATTAATTTATATGCATATGCTGAACGAAATTAAAGCATGGCATGATGAATATTAATGAGGTGCTGAAGAATAAATACGAAATGTTAATGACAAACAAAGAAAGTTAATGGAGAATCGGGCGAGACAGGATCGCCCGAGAATCCAAAAGAAAACATAAAAGAACTGCCAAACGGGTGTCTAAAAGAGAATCGGACGAGACAGGACCATCCGAGAACTCAAGCGACGCCACAAGAGGTCTTGAAAAGAAATGCCAGTCGGGTGTCTAAAAGTGACACCATGGTAGGTCTTGAAAAGAAATGCCAAACGGGTGTCTAAAAGTGAATCGGACGAGACAGGACCATCCGAAAACTCAAGCGACGCCACGAGAGGTCTTGAAAATAAAACTGGGTGCCCGAGGTAGTCTAGCCAGCCCCTGAGACACTCAGGAAAATAAAATAAGAGAAACGGGTTAGTCCACAATAATATGCACAGCAACAATAATATTCACATTCATAATATTCATGATAACAAAAATATCCATGACAGCGTTAGTGATGAAATAATATTCTATAAAATATTTGATGCTCAAATTAATTATTTTCCTCCGGAGACCGACACTAAGACCGACACTTGACCAACCCAGACTGTAGTCCTTAACCGCGGACACGGCTATTCGAATAGGTATAACTCTGCAGAGGCTGTACTCTTTACCCACAAGTAAAGGATTTCTTTAGTCAGCACCAAGACGCTGGCTAATTCCCATTACGGTCTTTGGGTTGAAAACACACCTAATTAGCACACACCAGCTTAACTCATCAAAGCCAGGAATCACCCAAGGCAATGATAAAGTAAAACTCTAAGTGGGAAGGCCTCATTCAAAGGCCTCCAATAGCATGGGATCAAAATATTTATATCGGCGCGCAAACAGGGGTGCGACCCCACTCCGGCTACAACCGGAGACACCCATGCCCCCGGACCAAGTGACATGCCTACCATGGGCCAATGGTATCTTTCACTATGGCCTCTCTATACGGTGTGTGCAGGAAAGGGGTTAACAACTTACTGGACCATACCCTACCTGCGGCAGGGACATGTGGTACCACGGATCAAGTTTGGGGGTTACCAAAACAAGACTCGATCTACGGTCGACTCAGGAGGTTAAGTTTTTCCTGCAGTGGTTAGCACAACATATTTCCTTGGTAATACGCAACAGGGTCACCATCTGGCATGTCCCAACATGCCCTCACTGATCATTCTCGTCACAACGAGATTTCAGTTTCACGGTCACGTTTCTCGTGACTGATTCTTTCCTACAGATTAGTCTGAACCAACATGGGCATGTGAAAATAACCATGCTCACTCTTACTTCATATTTAAATGGAGATAAAATATTTCCAAGGGTTCATGCATGCATAACTAGCAATATGCAAATTTTTATTTGAATTCAACATATTCATAATTCAATTATTCGAGCAAATATTTAATCATGCAAACACCATATCAAGTGTTCAAGATGCTTGCCTTGAGTATGCAAAAATATTGGGTGCACTCCAAAAGTTTGAATTTTTTTATCTTCCCTCCATTTCCTATTTTCAAAAATATTGCAATTACCACATCAAGCAAAAAACAATACTAAAAAGTTATTTGTAAAATTTTCAAATAAATACTAAAATAAACTAGATGAAAAATGATGAATAACAGAAAAAGAATCAATTTATTTGGAGTTCATATGAAATTCCTAGGGAATTTCTAAGCTGAAATAAATACTGAATTTGGACTTATTTAATAAATCCAGCAGAATTAAATTTATCAAAAATGTTCACCCTAGCTAGTTTAATAGAGATTGATTTTATGAGCATGTAGAAATTTGAATCATTAGATTTGGATTTGAAATGGACAGTGTGGAAATATTTGAAATCTGCTGGAATTTGAAAAAGGAAAGAGGCAGAAGCGCGCCCTGAGCGCAGTATAGCCGGGTCGTGCTACTGGGCCAAGCCCAGCCATTCGGCTGTGCGGAGGAGCTGATGACATCGAAGGCGCACTTTCGGAAAGTGCGTTTTCCAGAGAAGGAAGCGTAGTCACTGGAATACGCCTCCACTTACCGACGCGGGTCCCGACCCCCTCTCACTGACGGTGGGTCCCGCGGGCCCACCAGTCCGGTTTGACGGGGTCAACACCAGCGCCTTCCTCCTCCTCTCCTCAGGCCGAACAGGGGAGGCACGCCGGCGACGATTCCCGGTGGCACAGGCCACCGTTCGTGGTGCCCTGGCTACCGGAATGATCAGGGGGATGAGCCGCGCCCGTTGGAGGTGGAGGGGGTCGTCGGAGAGCTCGAGGTTGAGTAGAGCTTCAATCATGGCGGAAGGAAGCTTCGGGTGGAAGAGGGATTTTTTCCCATGGGCCGTCTCCGGTGGAATTGGTGACGGGAAAGGATCCGTGGGTGCTCCAGGAGTTGATTGGTGGAGGAGGTTTTGGTGGGGAGGCCGTGTTTGCGACGGAATCATCGGAAAGGTTGCGGCGGCCGAAGCTGCCGGAGGGGAGGAGGGTGACCACCTTCGGTCGTTCTGAGGCTTAAGGGAGCTCAGGGTGGGAGAGGAGAGTGCGGTGATGCAGAAGGAGGGGCCTGGGAAGGCTTTTTATAGGCAAGGTATGGCGGTTCCGCGGCTACAGAATTGGACATGGCTGCGGGCGGCCATTAATGGCGATTTGAGGTAGCTGGCGAGGTCGGTGATGGACGGTGGAGTTCTGGTGTGCACGGTGGTCGTCCACATTTACTCCGGGGTGTGCTGGCTAGTTCGGGGAGGCTCCAGGTGGTTCGGACGACGCCGGTCATGACAGATTGCGGCGGCGGCCATTACTGAGGCAGAGAGGGTGGACGGTGACGAGGTAGATGAGGGGCGACGGTTCAGGTAGTTGGCATTTAGGGCAGAGACGTGCTGGCTGGCTCGGAGACGACCAGGTGGCTTGGCCGGTGGGTGACAGCGACGGGCGCTGTCGGTGGCGGCGTTGGACGGCGGAGGGCGGCGCCAGGGGAGTGCTCCGGTGCGGGGAAGACGCGGGGAAGGCTGCGGCCGGTGCAGGCGACTAGCAGAGGAGCGAGGCGGGCCAGGGGAGGCAGCAGAGGAGCCGCAGTGGCTCGATGCCACTGACTGTCTTACTCGCGCTCTGTGTATGCCCTCGAGGTGCTCGATGAATTGCCACAGTGGCCAAATGATTTTATTTGAATTTTGAAGTTTGACATGATGATGATTCACTCTGTAATAGAGCTACTAGACATGGTGGTTTGGCCAGAAGAGCAAGTGGCATTTGCAGCTCAAAAGGATGCAACAATTCTGTCATGCCCACCAGATGTTTGATGAAATGCTAAGGTGTCCTAGGAACTTTGGTTGGATGCAAAAATTGCCAGGGTGGTGTCTCTTTAGATGATAAGGATGATGGTGGAGTTGGATGGACCAAATGAAAAACTTGATAGTGCAAGTTTTGGAGAAATACAATTCTGGACAGAAACTTGGGGGTTCTATTTGGTGAACTAAAAAGATTCCAATGGAGCTGATCTTCTGGACTTAAGGGTTTCTTAGGAAGGACTAGAGGTGGGAATAATTGCAGAATTTTTGGAGCAATAGAAATTGTGGTTGTAGTTCAAAGCTGGATTTGGACCAGAAAGGAAAAGAGGATGTTCTACTCAAAATTTCCAAAATACCAAGCTGGGTTTTTGCATAAAACTGATCTATAGGCCTCACATGAATCCTCATAATTTTTGTGGATTTTTTAAAGATTTATTTAAAATGGTTGCAGTGCAACAGAGGCATTTAAAGTATTAAGAACGTTGTTAAAAGAATTATTTTGGGGCAAATTTTATTATGAAAATATTTGCTACTGTTATTTAAAATATAAATGAATTGATTTAAGACAACTACCAAATCCCACAATATTTTACAAAAAAAATCTAAATGGAGGGAAGAATTTTGAAAACAGAAAATAGAAAATATTCTAAAATTAATAAAAGACCTAATATAATTCAAAATTTTATTTCTGGCCAAATTTTATTTAATAAAAATATGGTTAAATTTTTGGGGTGTTACAGGTGATGATTTCCCCCTCCGGCAGGGTGCCGGAAAAGGGCTCTAGATGGGATCTCTTGGGTACAGAGGCTTGCGGCGGCGTAGTCTAAGTTCTAGGGTTATTTCTGGGGGTTTCTCTATTTATAAGATGGGCCCCCGAGGCACATGGGCACGCCACCCCCCTGGCGCGCCCATGTGGCTTGTGAGCACCTCGTGAGGCTTCTGGTCCTTCCACGAAGCTTCGGGGGTCTCTTTTGGTCCCAAAAAAATCGTCAAAAAGTTTCGCTGCATTTGGAGAACTTTTATTTCTGCACAAAAAACAACACCACGGTAGTTCTGCTGAAAACAGCGTCAGTCCGGGTTAGTTCTAATCAAATCATACCAAAACCATATAGAATTGTTATAAAAATGGCATGAATACTTCATAAGTTATAGATACGTTGGAGACGTATCAGCATCCCCAAGCTTAATTCCTGCTCGTCCTCGAATAGGTAAATGATAAAAGAAATAATTTATGAAGTGTGAATGCTAGCATAGTGCACAAGTTTAATCAATGATAATTTTCAATCACTTTTCCTAGCATCATAACAACTTTTTCTCATAAAACTCAACATGATAAAGTAGAAATTAAAAACAAAATTTTTGATGTGGAATGCTACCTATCATAATCATCATATAATCTTTTCTTTTATTGCATGGACACTTGGACTTGAATGATTCAAAGAAATAGTCTATAATTTGACATGAAGACATAAATACTCAAGCAAACTAACAAGCAACCATGTTTTTCAAAATATCAACGCTAAAGAAAGTTATCCCTAGCCCATTATGCTCAATCATTGATCCGTTCATGAAACACACTCAATATTAGCTACATCCAATGCACAAGTATGACAATAGTGCTCTCCAATTGGTGCTTTATAAGAGAAGATGGAGACTCAAAATAAAAATAAAAATTGCATAAAAGTAAATAGATAGGCCCTTCGCAGAGGGAAGCAGAGATTTGCAAATGTGCCAGAGCTCAAAGGCTTAAATTAGAGAGATAAAATTGTTTTGAGAGGCATGCTTTTCCTGTCAATGAAAACGACTGAGAATTCCCAATATCTTCCATGCTAGACACTTCATAGGCGGTTCCCAAACAGAAAGTAAAGTTTATTTCCTTTCCACCATTCTTTCACAATCCATGGCTAGCCGTATCCACGGGTGCCCTCCATACCAAAACTTTCCAAGGAATTTTGTTGTTATTAATTTTTGATTCATTGTGGGACGGGGCATCCCTATTACCGGCCACTCTCTCGTGCAATGACAAGTGAATAAACACTCATCGTGAGAATAACACACCTAGCATGGAAAATATTGGCCACCCCCTTCCACTTCATGAGCGGTACGGGCACACAAAACGGAAAATTATTTTGAAAATTAGAGTTGGCACATGCAAATTTACTTAGAACATCATGGAAATACCGCATATAGGTAGGTATGGTGGACTCATTTGGCACAACTTGGGTTTAAGGAGTTTGGATGCACAAGCAGTATTCCCGCTTAGTACAAATGAAGGCTAACAAATAGATTGAGAAGCAACCAACCAAAAAGCAAAAAACGGTCATAAACATGGATTGAACATAACTAACACTGAATAATGCACCATAAGTAGGATATAATTTCGTTGCATAACTATTGACTTTACGTGCATGCATAGGGAATCACAAACCTTAACACCAATATTCTTACTAAACCATAATTACTCACTAACATGACCCACATATTATCATCTCCATATCGCAAAACAATTGCAAGGAATCAAACTTATCATATCCAATGATCTATATGAAAGTTTTTATTATATCCCTCTTGAATATTCATCACTTTGGGACCAAATTCATATCTTGTGCAAATTTCCATTACTATTGTCAACTCTCAAAATAATATAAGTGAAGTATGAGAGTGTATGACAAACTACTCCAAAAAGATATAAGTGAAGATCAAATGAGTAGTTAAGTAAATAGGTAGCTATGTGAGGACTCTCTCTCATTTAAAAATTTCAGATCTTGAGTATTTTATTCAAACAGCAAAGGAAACAAAATAAAATGACATTCCAAGAATAGCACATATCATGTGAAGAAGCAAAAACTTAGGCGCAACCAAAACTGACCGATAATTGTTGATGAAGAAAGGTGGGATGCCTACCGGGGCATCCCCAAGCTTAGATGCTTGAGACTTCTTGAAATATTAATTTGGGATGCCTTGGGCATCCCCAAGCTTGAGCTCTTGTGTCTCCTTAATTCCTCTCATATCACGGTTTCTCTAAATCTTAAAAACTTCATCCACACAAAACTCAACAAGAACTCGTGAGATAAGTTAGTATAAATCCACTCAAAACCTTAACATTCTCTACTGTAACAAATCACAAAAATTATAATTAAACATTGCATACTAAATGACTCTGCATATTTAATACTCCTATCCTCAAATAGAATCATTAAACAAGCAAACATATGCAAACAATGCAACTATAACAGCAATCTGCCAAAACAGAATAGTCTGTAAAGGGGGATTTAAAATTCATACTTCCCTAACTCCAAAAATTCTGAAAAATTACCACGTGACAGAGAACTCATGCATGCTTACTTTGTAAAAATTTCAGATTTTTATCATGTTCTGACTATTCAGGAATATTCTGGACATAACATAAAACTTTCTGTTTTCAAACAGCAACACATAAACTTGCAAACTGAGCATGGTAAAGGCTATAATTGGCATTTTATTGAACTAAAAGATACAAAACATGATTCTAAATAAAATCAAGCAAATATCAACAAAATAAAATGACGCTCCAAGCAAATCTCATGTTATGTGACGAATAAAGATATAGCTCCAAGTGAGGTTACCGATAATGTTGAGGACTAAAGAGGGGATGCCTTCCGGGGCATCCCCAAGCTTAGTTGCTTCGGTCTTCCTTGAATATTACCTTGGGGTGCCTTCGGCATCCCCAAGATTAGGGTCTTTCCACTCCTTATTCTCCTCATATCGTTATCTCACCCAAAACTTGAAAACTTCAATCACACAAAACTTAACGGAACTTGTGAGATAGGTTAGTATGATAAAAATAAATCATCCACTTAGGTACTGTCAAGACAAGATTCATAATTGTTATCACATAATTCCTACTGTATTCGATCATTTCCACAATTTATATTACTTAATATAAGCTACGGAAACACTAAAACAAGCAAACTATGCATTGAAAACAGAATCTGTCAAAAACAGAACAGCATGTAGTGAGCGATTTAAAAACCATACTTCTGTACCTCCAAAAATTCTGAAAAATAAGGACAACGTAAAAAATTTGCGACCCAATTCTCTGTAAAAATTTCAGAATTTTCTCACTCTCCAGTACAGAATAGAAATACCAGCACTGGACGCAAAAGTTTCTATTTTTGCACAGAATCGAATCAACAAGTATCCACACTATCCCAAAGGCTTTACTTGGCACATTATTGAAATAAAACATATAAAACATGATTACCACACTATCTTAATCATGTGAACACACAAAAACAGAAGGTATAAGTATTGGGTTGTCTCCCAACAAGCGCTTTTCTTTAATGCCTTTTTTGCTAGGCATGATGATTTCAATGATGCTCACATAAAAGTAAAGCATTGAAACACAAAGAGAGCATCATGAAGCATATGACTAGCACATTTAAGCCTAACCCACTTCCTATGCATAGGGATTTTGTGAGCAAACAATTTATGGGAACAAGAATCAACTAGCATAGGAAGGCAAAACAAGCATAACTTCAAAACTTTCAACACATAGAGAGGAAACTTGATGTTGTTGAAATATATAAATGCATATCTTCCCCTCTCATAATAATTTTCAGTAGCATCATGAAGAAATTCAACAATATAACTATCACATAAAGCATTCTTTTCATGACCAACAAGCATAGAAATTTTATTACTCTCCACATAAGCAATTTTCTTCTCATTCATAATAGTGGGAGCAAACTCAACAAAATAACTATCATGAGATACTTGATTGGCATAATCCAATTGAAAATTAAAATCATGATGAAAAGTTTCATATTTATCATTATTTGTTATAGCATACATGTCATCACAATAATCATCATAGATAGGAGACATGCAATCATCATAATAAATTTTCTCATTAAAACTTGGGGGACTAAAAATATCATCTTCATCAAACATAGCATCCCCAAGCTTGTGGCTTTGCATATCATTGGCATCATGGATACTCATAGAATTCATACTAACAACATTGCAATCATGCTCATCATTCAAAGATTTTATGCTAAACATTTTATTGAATTCTTCTTCTATCAATTTAGCACAATTTTCCGGTCCATCATTTTCAAGAAAAACATTATAAAGACGAATAATATGAGGCAACCTCAATTCCATTTTTTTGTAGTTTTATTTTATAAACCAAACTAGTGATAAAACACGAATCTAAAAGATTCGATTGCAAGATCTAAAGATATACCTTCAAGCACTCAGCTCCCCGGCAACGGCGCCAGAAAAGAGCTTGATGTCTACTACACAACTTATTCTTGTAGATTCGTGTTGGGCCTCCAAGCGCAGAGTTTTGTAGGACAGTAGCAATTTTCCCTCAAGTGGATGACCTAAGGTTTATCAATCCGTGGGAGGCGTAGGATGAAGATGGTCTCTCTCAAACAACCCTGCAATCAAATACAAGAAATCTCTTGTGTCCCCAACACACCCAATACAATGGTAAATTGTATAGGTGCACTAGTTCGGCGAAGAGATGGTGATACAAGTGTAGTATGGATAGTAGATATAAGTTTTTATAATATGAAAGTAAAAAAACAACAAGGTAGCAAGTAACAAAAGTGAGTACAAACGATATTGCAATGCTTGAAAACAAGGCCTAGGGTTCATACTTTTACTAGTGCAACCTCTCAACAATGCTAACATAATTGGATCATATAACAATCCCTCAACGTGCGATAAAGAATCACTCCAAAGTTCCTATTCGCGGAGAACATAAGATAGAAATTGTTGTAGGGTACGAAACCACCTCAAAGTTATCTTTTCCGATCAATCTATTGAGCCATTCCTATAAGTGTCACGAACAGCCCTAGAGTTCGTACTAAAATAACACCATATGATACGCATCAACCAACTCTAATGTCACCTAGATACTCCAATGTCACCACAAGTATCCGTGAGTTGATTATTCGATATGCATCAAACAACTTCAGATCATAATATTCAATCCACACAAAGAACTTCAAAGAGTGCCCCAAGATTTCTACCGAAGAAAGTAGGACAAAAACGTGCATCAACCCCTATGCATAGATTACCCCAATGTCACCTCGGGAATCCGCGAGTTGAGTGCCAAAACATACATCGGGTAAATCAATATAATACCCCATTGTCACCATGGGTATTCATATGCAAGGCATACATCAAGTGTTCTCAAATCTGAATATTCAATCCGACAATAACGAAACCTCAAAGGGAAAAGATTCGATTCATCACAACAAAGATAGAGAGGGAAGAAACACCATATGATCCAACTATATTAACAAAGCTCGCGGTACATCAAGATCATGCCAAATCAAGAACACGAGAGAGAGAGAGAGATCAAACACATAGCTACTAGTACATACCCTCAGCCCCGAGGGCGAACTACTCCCTCCTCGTCATGGTGACCACCGGGATGATGAAGATGGCCTCCGGTGATGATTTCCCCCTCCGTCAGGGTGCCGGAAAAGGGCTCTAGATGGGTTCTCTTGGGTATAGAGGCTTGCGGCAGTGTAGTCTAAGTTCTAGGGTTATTTCTGGGGGTTTATCTATTTATAGGATTTTTCAGCGTTGGAATCACGTCAAGATGGGCTAAGATGGGCCCACGAGGCACATGGGCACGCCACCCCCCCTGGCGCGCCCATGTGGCTTGTGAGCACCTCGTGAGGCTTCTGGTCCTTCCACGAAGCTTTGGGTGTCTCTTTTGGTGATCTTTTATTTCTGCACAAAAAACAACACCACGGTAGTTCAGCTGAAAACAGTGTCAGTCTGGGTTAGTTCTAATCAAATCATACCAAAACCATATAGAATTGTTATAAAGATGGCATGAATACTTCATAAATTATAGATACGTTGGAGACGTATCACTGGGCTACGGAGTTCAAGGATTAACTACTCCACGGCACCCTCCCGGAGAAGGATTCAGAAGCAGAGCGCGTGGCCCGGCAAGCCACCGCTTACTGCTTGCAAGACGGCGAGCTGTACCGCAGGCGCCCCAATGGCGTCTCGTTGCGGTGCATCTCAGAAGAACAAGGGCGCGAGTTGCTCGCTGACATCCATGGAGGAGACTGTGGCCACCACTCCTCGTCGCGCACCCTTGCCGGCATGGTGTTTCGAAGCGGCTTCTATTGGCCTACCGAGCTCCACGACGCCACTGAGCTTGTCCAATCCTACGAAGCATGCTAGTACCATGCCAAGCAGATCCACCAGCTAGCGCAGGGCCTCCAGATGATTCCCCTCTCATGGCCCTTCGTGGTCTGGGGGCTGGATATCCTGGGGCCTTTCCCTCGCGCGGCTGGCGGCTACCGCTACCTCTACGTCGCCATCGACAAGTTCACCAAGTGCGCAGAGGTCGAACCGGTGCGCACCATCCCGGTAGGCTCTGCCATCAAGTTCATCAAGGGCCTCGTGAGCCGCTTTGGAGTCCCCAACCGCATCATCACCGACAATGGCTCCCAATTCAGAAGCGGCCTTTTCAAGTCCTACTGTGCCAGCCTCGGCACGCAGATATGCTACACCTCTGTGGCACAGCCGCGAAGCAACGGCCAGGCCGAACATGCCAATGCTGAGGTCCTCAGGGGCCTCAAAACGAGGAGCTTCTAGAAGAAGCTCGAAGCCTGCGGCAAGGGTTGGCTTGACGAGCTGGAGTCCATGCTGTGGTCCGCACAACGGCAACTAAGCCTACCGGCGAGACCCCTTTCTTCCTGGTCTACGGAGTTGAGGCGGTCCTTCCCTCGGAGCTTAAGCACGGCTCTCCGCGAGTCCTTGCCTTCGACGAGGCGCGTCAGGATGGCTCGCAGGAGGCCGACCTGCTGCTCCTTGAGGAGGCCCGCCGTCAGGCCGCTCTTCGCGCCGCGAGGTACCAGCAAGCCCTGCGACGCTACCACAGCCGCAACATCCGCCCTCGTACTCTCGAGGTCGGCGACCTCGTCCTGTGCAGGATCCTCTCCAGAAAGGGACTCCACAAACTCTCACCCATGTGGGAAGGCCCTTTCAGGGTTGCTCATGTCTCCAGGCCCGGCGCAGCCCGGTTGGAGACGGAGGGCGGAGTTCCTGTGCCTAACGCCTGGAACATCCAACACCTCCGCAAGTTCTACCCATGATCCTCACGCGTACGAATGAAATGGGGTTGTACACGCCCCGAAGACTCTCAATGCGTTCGCCTAATGGGCACGCGAGAGCTCCCGCCCACGCCCAAGTGGAAGCCCCATGCTCCGCGCTGGTGGAACGATCGACCCGCGATCATGCCCACACCCCGGTGTAAGCCCCATGCTCCACGCTGGCGGAACGATCGACCCGCGATCATGCCCACACCTCGGTGGAAGCCCCATGCTCCGCGCTGGCGGAACAATCAACTGAGGGCGCCCCACGGGCCGCACCAACCTCAAGATGACCCGTGCCGGACACGGCAGCACCCTTTTTTCGCTTTCGGATGTGTAACTAAGGGCGCTCCACGGGCTGCACCAACCTCAAGCTGACCCATGCCGGACACGGCAGCCACATCTCTTTTTGGTTGTGTAATGGAATTTGTTGTCTTGCCTCAGTAAAGCTTTGGCTTCCATATATAGCGTTTTCGTCATGTCTTTGCCTCACGAGCCGTGCGCGCTCGCGGCTTCCCTCATGAGCCTCACACGAGCGGGGGCTGGACATGGTGTCTGTGCTCGGGTCAGTCCCAGTAGCACTGAAAAACCCAAGCAACCGGGCTCTGGCTCGCGGGCCTGCTCCCGTGCACGCCACCCCACCAAGGTCCTTGGTGTCTTATCTCCTCGCGTAATGCTCATGAGCAAGCCGGCGAGCGTGCGCTGCTCCCCTATAGTGAGAATTTTTGCATGCAGTTATCACAGGAGCAGGTCCCCTGGAGGGCCTCGCGAGGACACCTCACGAGGGGGCCCAGTGACCAGACGCCCCTTGAGCTTCATGAAGCTTCGCAGGATCCGCCTTGGGAGCCAACTTATGGCGGTTATCTCAGCAGGGGACCACACGAGCGGAAGCCTCGCGAGGCACGCCTTGCAAATTGCGGCCGCCAGACGCTACTCCGCACAAATCTAAGTCCACTACCTCGCGAGCCACCCTTGCCATCTCCCAAGCGTTTCCCTCTAACAACCTCATGAGCGCCTGCTTTTCTCCTATCGCGAGCCGCTTGCATGTCAAAGGGGGGCTCCATGAGCATCGCGCCTCAAGAGCCCTCACTAGCTCCCGGTGCCCATCACCTCCTGGCCTTGTCCACGCATCGCGACCTGGCATACCAGCGACGGTTGTGGCCCACTCGGGGGCTGGGCCCTAACGACGTAGAGCACAAGGCAAGGAAAAAGAGAAAAGCGGGCCTCAAGAGAAGACTTCACGAGGGCACGAGCATTCATTACAGCCAGACAAAGTACACTTAAAACACAAAGGCATTGTCCTCACGCCTCCACGAGGCCATGTCGATCTGTTACAGGACAAATAAAGGGGAAACTCTAGGAGGAAGAGCTGCCGTCACCACCGCCGTCGCTGCCGGCGCTGTCACCCTCGCTTCCCCCGACCCCGTCGGAGCTCTCACCGCTGTCACAGGAAAACTTCCCAAGCAGCGCGTCCACATGGCCTTCGACCGCCTTCGCAAGGCCGTCACGGAGCTCTTCGGGAACCGGGGCTATCACCTTGCCGAAATTGAAGCCGGGGTCGGCGTGAAGGTGGTGACTGAAGACGCGGGTCGCCACCTGTGAGAAAAGGTCGCGGCATTCCTCCTCCAAGATGCCGTCCAGCTTCTTGGCCCCATCCTCTAGCCGCTCCATGAGCTTGTTGGAGAAGTCGACGTAGTCGGTGTCGTGGGACTCACGGAGGGCCCCGAGCCTCTCCTTACAGATGGAGCTCAGAGCGTTGCAGGCTCAAAGCTCGAGGGAGTGGACCATCTTGGCGCGTTCGCGCTGCCGCTCCTGCTCCCGATCTGCCTCACCTCCGGCCTCGGCGTCGGTTCGGGCTTGCAGCACGGTCTCCCGGCGGGTCTCTGCCTCGGCAAGCGCCGCCTTGAGACCGGCAATTTCTTACCAAAGCCACTCGCGCTCCGTCTCGAAGGCGTCCCCTTGTCGCTTTAGTTCCTTGATGTGTTCCTCGGCGAGCACCAGGCGTTCCGCCGCTACCTTCGCATCGGTGTCTTCTTGGGCCTTCTTCTCCTTTGCCTCCAGCTGGGCATTGGCCTCGTTGACGCGCTTCGCGTGGGCCTCCTGGGCGTCCGCCACCTGGCGCCCCAGCGTCTCCAGACGCCCGCGCTCTGCGGCCTGCTCAGACGACGCTCTCGCGAGGTCTCCCTCGCGAGTCGCAAGGTCCGCCGCGCGGGCCGCAAGCTCCCCCTCGCGGGTGTCGAGAACACTTTCCCGTGCAGCATGCTGATCCTGGAGCTTCTTCAGGCGGGCCTTCACCTCCTCGCGATGTCTGGCGGCCGCTCAGCCTCCATGAGGGTGCTCATGTAGGCCTCCTTCGCCTCTGCGGCATCCCTCTCACCCTTCGTGAGAGCAGCCTCGTTTGGTGCTGGCCCGTATCGACGGCAACGCTAAGCCGGCGCCACCCTTCAGTGAGCCTCAAGCGCTCCTCGGCGAGGCGCGCCTCTGCGTCCTGGAAGTCCGCCCCGAGACGATCGAGCACGGCCTTGGCGTCGCGCAAAGCCCCATGCCTGAGCAGGGTGCGGTCGCTCGCAAGCACCAGGGCCCAGTCCGGGCCAGCACCGGCTCATCGGGGTCCCCCCCGCATTCGGCTGCGGCGGCGCGCCATGGGGGCTCGCCGTGCCCGCCCCGGAAGCCCCACGCGCGGGTGCAGCTTGGGAGCTCGCTGCGGCCCGCCCCACGTTATCCCTCTTCGTGTTAAGGGAGGCCTGCGGCAGATGAGCGGGCTGTAACACCCCAAAAATCAGGTTATCGATTTTTGTGTTGTTATTCCTTCCTAGCTTTCCTCTCCCGATTTTTTTCCTTTGGAATCTGGTGAGTGACCAGGTGAATCCAGACAATCCTCAGCCTTTCCATATCTTTCTCATTCTCTTGTGCCAGTCAAGCTTCCGACAGTAAATCCCGAACCTCATTCAAACCCTAGTTCCAAAATATTGGAACTGGAAATCCTGCCTTTGTGTTTACAAAGGAGCTATCATTTTCCATACTCAGTTGATCCTCCCAAAATTTCCAGAGATCCTCCTTCATCCATAAACCCTAGATGTGCGAAAATATTGCCAAGTCATATGCAATATTTCTCATCTAGAATTAATTCCTTTTTCTGCCTTTCTAAGGAATTAAATCCTGGAAAATATCTATTCACCTCCAAAGTTCATCAAAAACTTGTGGAGATATTCTTTGTGATCATATTGAGCTCTCACAAAAATATTGGCCACAATTAAATAAAGGAAATTGCATTTTCCTATTTAAAGCCAATATTTCAATTTGGGGCCTTTCCAAAGGAACTACCATTTTGGTAGCTAGGAAAAATCCCAAATAATTTGTGGAGCTTATCATATCCATATATTCACCATTTCCATCAAGATCCCAAGTTCCACAATTCAAATTTTGAGCACAACATCCATTTGCAAATTCTATCAAGATTTCCAGTTTGCAAAGGAAGTGCTTTCTCCCTTAATCTTTTTGGGCTGAAATTTTTCAGGGTGGTTAAAATTAATAAATCACCTCTGGATACCAAAAACTAGCCCATTTTATCTAGCCAATATTCCCCAGTAAATTATCCAAGTTTCTGTACAGATTGTATCTCTGTGAAGGAAGTACCCACATGGATGATCAATTTGAGCTAAAAAAATTCCAGCAGGCTCTCATGATTATATCATCACTCTCCACCAAAAATCATCCAAATTCATCTAGCCATTTCTCACCAACATCCTCATTTCTATTTCTGCCCAGAATGCAAGATTACAAAGGAGGTACCATCTAGAGTTGTCCATTTGAGCTGAATTTTTGTCAGCAAGGTCACCTTGATAGATGACTAACCCATGCCAGAGATCTGGCCAAGAGGAACACTGGGTGGCCACACCACATGTGCAAAGTTTGCTGCTGGAACCTGTTTGACCAGGGTGTAGTCACACCAGAGCAGTCCATTGCATTTCAACCACACTAGTCAACTCAGCGATGCATGGAGAAGACGCTAGACACGATTTGGCATCGAGTTGGGCTTGGCAACGCCGTGGCCACGTCGTGACCACGGGCAGAGCACGCCGAATATCGCTCTGTACATTGGATGCTTCGGGAGCCCTCTCCGGCGGACTCCGGCTTGTCCGGGCGCGCCGGCGAGCTCCCCACCGCGTGCGCAAGTCTTCTGGAGGCCTCTCCTCCTCGTCCCCTAGCCCGTGGATGCCTCTACCGACAGCGGGTGCTCCGCTGGAGTGCCGCCACGTCGCCGCGCGTCCCGAAGCTCCGTCCGCCGTCGCGAGACCTCCTCCCCGTGGCTATATAAGCATGCCCTCGAGCCCTCCCCTTCGCCAGCGAGCCCCAGCCTCTCCCCCTCGAGCCCACAAAGCCCTCTGCCTCGCCAATGGCCGAGCTCTGCCGCCGCCCGACCCCCTCGCCCACTCCAGCGCCCCGGCCTTCCCCTCCTCTCTGCCCGCGGTCGCCGCATCCCCTAAGTGCCCGCGAGCCGCCGCCATCCCCAATGCCGCGGGGGAAGCTCTGCCGGCGCAAGTCCCCTGCTGCCGTTCGGCCGCCGCACCCCGAGCCGCGGCGCCGGCGCTGTGGGCTGACCCAGGCGACCGTGCGGCTACCCCTGGGCGCGGTGAGGCGCGGCCAAGCCCCCTCGCTCGCCGGCCGGCCTTTTGGAGCGACGAGGCGACGGCCATGCCGGCGCCGGCCCGCCTCTGCCTCTGTTCGGTCGGGAGGAAGAAGACCAGGGGAGAGGAGAAAGAAAGGGATAGGGTGGACCCCACGTGTAAGCCACACAGCGTTGACCCAGGCCGGGCCCGCACGTCAGATTAAGTGGAGACGTATTCAGCCCAGTACGTTTTCCAGTGTTGAAAGCGTACTCCGTTACGCTATTTGAAGAGAATGCGCTTTCCGTTATCGAAATCGTATTTGGTAAAGGAGCTTTCTCTTTTCTCAGCCGCCGGCCGAATTGATTAAATAATGAACGTTCGTCCGTTAAGCACTGAAATGGACACTATTCTGTCTGTTTTACAGCCTAACGAACGAACGGTCATTTCTCCGCGACCGTAACTCCGATTGAAGTAAATCCAATGCCCACGTCTTCAGTTTGTCGATCCCGTTCCGATGGCATTATTTTCATAATGTTTCCACACTGCGAAAATGACATTTTGCCCTTGCCCTTAATCAGCCCCCTTCGAGAGGGAAACCTTTCCGGCAAATCTTTCCGCGAGCTCATCGCACTTCTTCCCGGTGACTCCGTCAACCCCAAGGCAAGCCAACCTCTTATCTCGAGCTCCGGACTTGTGTGATGACTTTGCTTGCACCATGTGTGTGTGTTGCAATATATTTCAGATCATCTGTTAGTCTGCACATACATAGCCCTGTTATTTCATCTGTGCGAGATGTTAGTGTTACTTGCCATGTAATACCATGAATTGCTTTCATGTCTTATGCTCCCATGCTAGTGACAATATTTTTAGTACCATTATCATGTTAGTACTATGATTTGATCTCAAGCCTTGACTGTCAGTACCGTTATGATCTTGCTATGCTGTGGTTAAGTATTTGTTCTTGCTCCTAAATGTTGATGTTATGATGAGATGATGGAAATATTAAATTGAACTTATAAATTAAACCTCCTCCATCGTCGATGGGATCGAGTCATAGTGCCACCTATCCGGACTTATCCGTGCAGCCACATTTGCCGGTATGGGACGGCCTTGACTTGGTCTAACCTCGTGCTCTTTTATCGGTACCACCAAAGAGGGAAGGTTATACGTGCGCGCTACCTTGATCAGGAAGGCGGCGATAACCTTGTGAGCCCAGTTGAGTTTTTGCGCGCGGTCCCCGTTTGGGACAGTTTGTTTGGCCACGACGGTGGCAGGTGTCACGGGGTGACACAGGGGCCACCCAGGACATGACCCTGGGAGGGTATGATTGTCGGTGGTACGATAGAGGAGTCACGGGTTAGGCAAGTTTCGTTGGAGCAGCACCGGTCCACCGGAGAGGGAAGTGTACCGAGGTACGGGTCCAGGAGCTCCATGGTGTGGGTAAAGTGCGCAACCTCTGCAGAGCGTAAGAATCTATTCGAATAGCCGAGTCCACGGTATTGGACACAGTTCGTACTAGGCCACTATTTGGTCTTTGTCGATCTGGAGGATAAACCTGTCATAAACTTGCTAAAGAATGTGCTACTAGGTAATGTGGTAACTTGGAATATAGGATAATTGTGAGCAGTCACCATGTTGTTCTGATATGATCACGAGATGGGATCTTGGTGAGTCATAAGTTAGCCCAGGGGAGCAGTAAAACTGAATGATGTTACAACATAGTATTTTAATGCTTCACAGGGGGTAAGTGTAGTGTAGGTTTCAGTTTAATCTTGGATGCCATGTCTCCTAAGATTAGCCATGCCATGCCATGATATGTAGTTATGTCTGATCCATGTTATGCCATGCTTGATCCATGTTTTCCTGTTAAGCCCATGCCATGTTTAGAATATATTCATGTATAAGCATAGGGCTTGCTTTGTCATCTGTTTGTTTGGATGCTATGTATTTGGTTGTCTTGCGAGTACATTCAAAGTACTCACCTGGCCTTGCACGTGGCCAGTTGTAGGAGAAGATCCGTCAGGCTAGATCGTAACCCAGCCAGTCCTGTGAGTTGTGGAGCCCAGCCAGAGACGTCGTTACCGCTGAACCAAGACCTCCGCTGCCATTTAGTTAGCCTTGGAGCCATGTAATATTGTTGTAAGCAACAATGTTGTAATACTCCATACAATATAATAAAGCCATCTTTGTGCCTGGAATTGCTGTATCATGTCTCGGACGTGCGCCAGGTCTTATCCTGGGACTGGTGTGCGTCGACCCTCTATCGGGGTGCCACACGGGCGCCTCGACCTCCCCCATCGTTGCATCTCCTCTCGCGGTGCGGTCCGCGGGGGTCGCTCCCCCACCTCCGGAGGCAGCCGCCTGAAGCTCCTCCGCCCCGGCCCCGGGAGTCGCGCCCGCGTGCGGCTCCGGAGGGACAGTCGGCTCCCCTTCCATGCGCCCAGTCTCGGCGTCAGAGCGGCGGGTGGCCTCTTCGTGCCCCCCGGCGCCCGCAGCAGGCACTGGCTGATGGAAATATGCCCTAGAGGCAATAATAAAGTTGTTATTATTTTATATTTCCTTGTTCATGATAAAGGTTTATTATTCATGCTAGAATTGTATTGATCGGAAACTTAAATACATGTGTGAATACATAAACAAATACCGTGTCCCTAGTGAGCCTCTACTAGACTAGCTCGTTGATCAAAGATGGTTAAGGTTTCCTAACCATAGACATGAGTTGTCATTTGATAACGGGATCACATCATTAGTAGAATGATGTGATGGACAAGACCCATCCGTTAGCTTAGCATATGATCGTTCTGTTTATTGCTACTTCTTTCTTGAATGTCAAATACATGTTCCTCAGACCATGAGATCATGCAACTCCCGGATACTGGTGGAATACCTTGTGTGCTATCAAACGTCACAACGTAACTGGGTGATCATAAAGATGCTCTGCAGGTATCTCCGAAGGTGTCCGTTGAGTTGGCATGGATCGAGACTGGGATTTGTCACTCCGTGTTTCGGAGAGGTATCTCTGGGCCCTCTCGGTAATGCACATCATAAGAAGCTTGCAAGCAAAGTGACTAAGGAGTTAGTTACGGGATGATGTATTAAGGAACGAGTAAAGAGACTTGCCGGTAACAAGATTGAACTAGGTATGGAGATACCGACGATCGAATCTCGGGCAAGTAACATACCGACGGACAAAGGGAATTACGTATGTTGTCATTGCGGTTCGACCGATAAGATCTTCATGGAATATGTAGGAACCAATATGGGCATCCATGTTCCGCTATTGGTTATTGACCGGAGAGGTGTCTCGGTCATGTCTACATCATTCCCGAACCCGTAGGGTCCGCACGCTTAACGTTCGTTGACGATATAGTGTTATATGAGTTATGTGAATTGGTAACCGAATGTTGTTCGGAGTCCCGGATGAGATCCCGGATGTCACGAGGAGTCTCGGAATGGTCGAGAGGTAAAGATTTATATATGGGAAGTCATATTTTGGGTTCCGGAAAAAAATGCAATTTTTTTCGGTATTGTATCGGGAAGCTTCCAAAAGGTTCCGGAGGATTCCGGTGGGGTCCGGCAGTCCACAAGTGGGCCACGTCCCAAGGGCTGGCATGGGCTAAGGGGAGGCGCCCTGGCCTTAATGGGCCAGGCGCACCAAGTCCTCAAAAGCCCACGCAGCTAGGAAAGGAAAAAAGGGAGAGTCCTAGTAGGAATAGGATTTGACTTTGGAGTCCAAGTCCACGTGTGTACTATTCACGGTTACTGTTCACATGGCACTATTCCTTCTACTACAAACCCCTACACATATATAAATAGAGGAGAGGGGGTGCCCCAAAGGATACACAACATTGTCTTAGCCGTGTGCGGCGCCCCCCTCCACAGTTCCGTCCCTCGGTCATATTTTCGCAGTGCTTGGGCAAAGCCCTGCGGAGATAGCATCACCATCACCGTCACCACGCCGTCGTGCTGCCGGAACTCATCCACTACATCGCCGTCTTGCTGGATCAAGAAGTCGAGGACGTCACCGAGCTGAACGTGTGCTGAATGCGGAGGTGCCGTACGTTCGGTACTCGGTCGGTTGGATCGTGAAGTTGTTCGACGACATCTACCGCGTTGTTCTAACGCTTCCTCTTACGGTCTACGAGGGTATGAAGATACACTCCCCCTCTCGTAGCTATGCATCTCCATGGATAGATCTTGCGTGTGCGTAGAATTTTTTTTGTTTTCCATGCAACGTTCCCCAACAGTGGCATCATGAGCTAGGTCTATGCGTAGATGATATGCACGAGTAGAACACAAAGAGTTGTGGGCGATGATCGTCATACTGCTTACTACCAACGTCTTATTTTGATTCAGCGGTATTGTAAGATGAAGCGGCCCGGACCAACCTTACATGTCCACGTACATGAGACCGGTTCCACCGACAGACATGCAACTTGTTTTGCATAAAGGGGGCTGGCGGGTGTCTGTTTCTCCTACTTTAGTTGAATCGAATTTGACTGCGGCCGGTCCTTGTTGAAGGTTAAAACAACAAACTTGATAAATCACCGTTGTGGCTTTGTGTCGTAGGTAAGAACGGTTCTTGCTAGAAGCCCGTAGCAGCCACGTAAAACTTGCAACAACAAAGTAGAGGACGTCTAACTTGTTTTTGCAGGGTATGCTGTGATGTGATATGGTCAAGACATGATGTGATATACGTTATTGTATGAGATGATCATGTTTTGTAATTTATCGGCAACCGGCAGGAGCCTTATGGTTGTCTCTTTATTGTATGAAATGTAAGCGCCATGTAATTGCTTTACTTTATCGCTATACGTTAGCAATAGTTGTAGAAACAATAGTTGGCGAGACGACCACGACGCAACGATGGAGATCAAGGTGTCGAGCCGGTGACGATGGAGATCATGACGATGCTTTGGAGATGGAGATCAAAAGCACAAGATGATGGCCATATCATGTCACATATTTTGATTGCATGTGATGTTTATCCTTTATGCATCTTATTTTGCTTAGAACGACGGTAGCATTATAAGATGACCCCTTCACTAAATTTCAAGATAAAACTGTTCTCCCCGAGTATGCACCGTTGCTAAAGTTCGTCGTTTCGAAGCACCTCGTGATGATCGGGTGTGATAGATTCTACGTTCACATACAACGGGTGTAAGCCAGTTTTACACAAGCAGAATACTTGGGTTAAACTTGACGAGCCTAGCATGTACAGACATGGTCTCGGAACACTGGAGACCGAAAGGTCGAACATGAGTCATATAGTAGATATGATCAACATGGAGATGTTCACCATTGATGACTATCCCATCTCACGTGATGATCGGACATGGGCTAGTTGATTTGGATCATGTATCACTTAGTTAACTTGAGGGATGTTAACTTCAGAGGGAGTTCATTAGTAATTTGATTAATTGAACTTAATTTATCATGAACTTAGTCTTGATGGTTTCTTTGCATATCTATGTTGTAGATAAATGGCCCGTGCTACTGTTCTGTTGAATTTTAATGCGTTCCTAGAGAAAGCTAAGTTGAAAGATGATGGTAGCAACTACACGGACTGGGTCCGTAACTTGAGGATTATCCTCATTGCTGCACAGAAGAATTATGTCCTTGATGCACTATTAGGTGATGGACCTGCTGCAGGAGCTGCTGCATACGTTGTGAACGCCTGGCAGGCTCGATCTGATGACTACTCGATAGTTCAGTGTGCCATGCTCTACGGCTTAGAACCGGGACTGCAAAAGTGTTTTGAACGCCACGGAGCATATGAGATGTTCCAAGAGCTGAAATTGATATTTCAAGCTAATGCCCGGGTTGAGAGATATGAAGTCTCCAACAAGTTCTTTAGCTGTAAGATGGAGGAGAACAGTTCTGTCAGTGAACACATACTCAGAATGTTTGGGTACCACAACCACTTGACTCAGCTGGGAATTGATCTTCCGGTTGAGAGTGTTATTGACAGAGTTCTTCAGTCACTGCCACCAAGCTATAAAGGCTTCGTGATGAACTATAATATGCAAGGGATGGAGAAGACAATTCCCGAGCTCTTCGCGATGCTGAAATTAGCGGAGGTAGAAATCAAGAAGGAACATCAAGTGTTGATGGTTAACAAATCCACTAGTTTCAAGAAAAAGGGCAAGGGAAAGAAGGGGAACTTCAAGAAGAACGGCAAGCAAGTTGCCGCTCCCACGATGAAACCCAAAGCTGGACCCAGGCCTGAAACAGAGTGCTTCTACTGCAAAGGGACTGGTCACTGGAAGCGGAACTGCCCCAAGTATTTGGCGGATAAGAAGGATGGCAAAGTGAGCAAAGGTATATTTGATATACATGTTATTGATGTGTTCCTCACTAATGCTCGCAGTAGCGCCTGGGTATTTGATACTGGTTCGGTTGCTCATATTTGTAACTCGAAACAGGAGCTACGGAATAAGCGAAGATTGGCTAAGGACGAGGTGACGATGCGCGTCGGGAATGGTTCCAAGGTTGATGTGATCGCCGTCGGCACGCTACCTCTACATCTACCTTCGGGATTAGTTTTAGACCTCAATAATTGTTATTTGGTGCCAGCGTTGAGCATGAACATTATATCTGGATCTTGTTTATTGCGAGACAGTTATTCATTTAAGTCAGAGAATAATGGTTGTTCTATTTATATGAGTAACATCTTTTATGGTCACGCACCTTTTGTGAATGGTCTATTCTTGTTGAATCTCGATCGTAGTGATACACATATTCATAATATTGATGCCAAAAGATGCAAAGTTGATAATGATAGTGCAACATACTTGTGGCACTGCCGTTTAGGTCATATTGGTGTAAAGCGCATGAAGAAACTCCATGCGGATGGACTTTTGGAATCTCTTGATTATGAATCATTTGATACTTGCGAACCATGCCTCATGGGCAAGATGACTAAAACTCCGTTCTCCGGAACAATGGAGCGAGCTACTGATTTGTTGGAAATAATACATACCGATGTATGCGGTCCGATGAATGTTGAAGCACGCGGCGGGTATCGTTATTTTCTAACCTTCACAGATGATTTGAGTAGATATGGGTATATCTACTTGATGAAACACAAGTCTGAAACATTTGAAAAGTTCAAAGAATTTCAGAGTGAAGTAGAGAATCATCGTAACAAGAAAATAAAGTTTCTACGATCTGATCGCGGAGGCGAATATTTGAGTTACGAGTTTGGCCTTCATTTAAGAAAATGTGGAATTGTTTCACAACTCACGCCACCTGGAACACCACAGCGTAATGGTGTGTCCGAACGTCGTAACCGTACTTTATTGGATATGGTGCATTCTATGATGTCTCTTACCGATTTGCCACTATCATTTTGGGGTTATGCATTAGAGACAGCTGCATTCACATTAAATAGGGCACCATCTAAATCCGTTGAGACGACACCGTATGAACTATGGTTTGGCAAGAAACCTAAGCTGTCGTTTCGTAAAGTTTGGGGATGCGATGCTTATGTGAAAAAGCTTCAACCTGATAAGCTCGAACCCAAAGTGGAGAAGTGCGTCTTCATAGGATACCCTAAAGAAACAATTGGGTACACCTTCTACCACAGATCCGAAGGCAAGGTCTTTGTTGCCAAGAATGGGTCCTTTCTAGAGAAGGAGTTTCTCTCAAAAGAAGTGAGTGGGAGGAAAGTAGAACTTGATGAGGTAATTGTACCTTCTCTCGAATTGGAAAGTAGCTCATCAGAGAAAACCGTTCCCGTGATGCCTACACCAATAAGAGAGGAAGATAATGATAAAGATCATGAAACTTCAGATCAAGTTACTACTGAACTTCGTAGGTCGACCAGAGTACGTTCCGCACCAGAGTGGTACGGTAATCCTGTTCTGGAAGTTATGTTGTTAGACAACGGCGAACCTACGAACTATGAAGAAGCTATGATAAGCCCGGATTCCAACAAATGGCTTGAGGTCATGAAATCTGAGATAGGATCCATGTATGAGAACAAAGTGTGTACTTTGGTGGACTTGCCCGATGATCGGCAAGCCATTGAGAATAAATGGATTTTTAAGAGGAAGACGGATGCTGATGGTAATATCACTGTCTACAAAGCTCGACTTGTCGCGAAAGGTTTTAGACAAGTTCAAGGGGTTGACTACGATGAGACTTTCTCACCCGTAGTGATGCTTAAGTCTGTCCGAATCATGTTAGCAATTGCCGCATTTTATGATTATGAAATCTGGCAAATGGATGTCAAAACTGCATTCCTTAATGGTTTTCTCAAAGAAGAGTTGTATATGATGCAACCAGAAGGTTTTGTCGATCCTACGGGTGCTAACAAAGTGTGCAAGCTCCATCGATCCATCTATGGACTGGTGCAAGCATCTCGGAGTTGGAATATACGCTTTGATGAGGTGATCAAAGCATATGGTTTTGTACAGACTTACGGTGAAGCCTGTATTTACAAGAAAGTGAGTGGGAGCTTTGTAGCATTTCTAATATTATATGTGGATGACATATTGTTGATTGGAAATGATATAGAATTTCTGGATGGCATAAAGGGATACTTGAATAAGAATTTTTCAATGAAAGACCTCGGTGAAGCTGCTTATATATTGGGCATCAAGATCTATAGGGATAGATCAAGACGCTTGATAGGACTTTCACAAAGAACATACCTTGAAGAAGTTCAAAATGGATCAGTCAAAGAAAGGGTTCTTGCCTGTCTTGCAACGTGTGAAGTTGAGTCAGACTCAATGCCCGACCACGGCAGAAGATATAGAGAAAATGAAAGTCATTCCCTATGCCTCAGCCATAGGTCCTATTATGTATGCCATGCTGTGTACCAGACTTGATGTGTGCCATGCCATAAGTTTGGCAGGAAGGTACCAGAGTAATCCAGGAGTGGATCACTGGATAGCGGTCAAGAATATCCTGAAGTACCTGAAAAGAACCAAGGACATGTTTCTCGTTTATGGAGGTGACGAAGAGCTCGTCGTAAAGGGTTACGTCGATGCAAGCTTTGACACTGATCCGGATGACTCTAAGTCACAAAGCGGATACGTATTTATATTAAATGGTGGAGCTGTCAGTTGGTGCATTTCCAAGCAGAGCGTCGTGGCGGGATCTACGTGTGAAGTGGAATACATAGCTGCTTCAGAAGCAGCACATGAAGGAGTCTGGATGAAGGAGTTCATATCCGATCTAGGTGTAATACCTAGTGCATCGGGTCCAATGACAATCTTTTGTGACAACACTGGAGCAATTGCCATAGCCAAGAAGCCCAGGTTTCACAAGAAGACCAAGCACATCAAGAGACGCTTCAACTCCATTCGTGAATATGTCAAGGATGGAGACATAGCAATTTGCAAAGTACACACGGATCTGAATGTGGCAGACCCGTTGACTAAGCCTCTTCCACGAGCAAAACATGATCAGCACCAAGACTCCATGGGTGTTAGATTCATTACTATGTAATCTAGATTATTGACTCTAGTGCAAGTGGGAGACTGATGGAAATATGCTCTAGAGGCAATAATAAAGTTGTTATTATTTTATATTTCCTTGTTCATGATAAAGGTTTATTATTCATGCTAGAATTGTATTGACCGGAAACTTAAATACATGTGTGAATACATAAACAAATACCGTGTCCCTAGTGAGCCTCTACAAGACTAGCTCGTTGATCAAGGATGGTTAAGGTTTCCTAACCATAGACATGAGTTGTCATTTGATAACGGGATCACATCATTAGGAGAATGATGTGATGGACAAGACCCATCCGTTAGCTTAGCATATGATCGTTCTGTTTATTGCTACTGCTTTCTTGAATGTCAAATACATGTTCCTCAGACCATGAGATCATGCAACTCCTGGATACCGGTGGAATACCTTGTGTGCTATCAAACGTCACAATGTAACTGGGTGATCATAAAGATGCTCTACAGGTATCTCCGAAGGTGTCCGTAGAGTTGGCATGGATCGAGACTGGGATTTGTCACTCCGTGTTTCGGAGAGGTATCTCTGGGCCCTCTCGGTAATGCACATCCTAAGAAGCTTGCAAGCAAAGTGACTGAGGAGTTAGTTACGGGATGATGTATTACGGAACGAGTAAAGAGACTTGCCGGTAACGAGATTGAACTAGGTATGGAGATACCGACGATCGAATCTCGGGCAAGTAACATACCGACGGACAAAGGGAATTACGTATGTTGTCATTGCGGTTCGACCGATAAGATCTTCGTGGAATATGTAGGAACCAATATGGGCATCCAGGTTCCGCTATTGGTTATTGACCGGAGAGGCGTCTCGGTCATGTCTACATCATTCCCGAACCCGTAGGGTCCGCACGCTTAACGTTAATTGACGATATAGTGTTATATGAGTTATGTGAATTGGTAACCGAATGTTGTTCGGAGTCCTGGATGAGATCCCGGACATCACGAGGAGTCTTGGAATGGTCGAGAGGTAAAGATTTATATATGGGAAGTCATATTTTGGGTTCCGAAAAAAATGCAGTTTTTTTCGGTATTGTACCGGGAAGCTTCCAGAAGGTTCCGGAGGATTCCGGAGGGGTCCGGAAGTCCACAAGTGGGTCCACCACGTCCCAAGGGCTGGCATGGGCTAAGGGGAGGCGCCCTGGCCTTATTGGGCCAGGCGCACCAAGTCCTCAAAAGCCCACGCAGCTAGGAAAGGAAAAAGGGAGAATCCTAGTAGGAATAGGATTGGACTTTGGAGTCCAAGTCCACGTGTGTACTAGCACGGTTACTGTTCACGTGGCACTATTCCTTCTACTCCAAACCCCTACACGTATATAAATAGAGGAGAGGGGGCGCCCCAAAGGATACACAACATTGTCTTAGCCGTGTGCGGCGCCCCCCTCCACAGTTCCGTCCCTCGGTCATATTTTCGCAGTGCTTGGGCGAAGCCCTGCGGAGATAGCATCACCATCACCGTCACCACGCCGTCGTGCTGCCGGAACTCATCCACTACCTCGCCGTCTTGCTGGATCAAGAAGTCAAGGACGTTACCGAGCTGAACGTGTGCTGAACGCGGAGGTGCCGTACGTTCGGTACTTTGTCGTTTGGATCGTGAAGTTGTTCGACGACATCAACCGCGTTGTTCTAACGCTTCCGCTTACGGTCTACGAGGGTACGTAGACACACTACCCCTCTCGTAGCTATGCATCTCCATGGATAGATCTTGCGTGTGCGTAGAATTTTTTTTGTTTTCCATGCAACGTTCCCCAACACTGGCACCCCCTTCGGGCTGGGGGCCATCTTCGCCGTCGTCTTCTTCTTCTGGTCGTTGGCGAGCCTCCTTTACAAAACAGCGGCTAAGCCCGAGCTCAGACAAGAAACGCAAAGATAAGACGCCGGATGGGTGTGGGAACTTCCTCTTCTTCTCCACGGGAGACGGGTCGTCGTCGCCACCCTCAAGCATCACCCCAGCTTCACCTTCCGGGTCCTCGGAGCGGGCCGCGGGGGACCGAGACGCGTCGCCGCCCGTCTCAAGGAGCTGGGAAGCCTCTGCTGCCGGGGGCTCGACCGCCTCCCGGCCTAGGGCCACCTCCGCCCCGGGATGTGTGCTATCGGCATCGTCGTCATCGAGGTCGCAGAGGAGCTGACGGCGGGTGCGCGGCGGCGCCTGGTCGGCGCCCTCCTCTGTGGCCTCCCCTGAGTCCTTGTCACCGCCGCTGCCTCCGGAGTCCAGCGCCACCACGAGAGGGTTCTCGCGGGGCATGACATGGCCCTCTGGCATGAGACCCCACTAGTCAAAGAGGGGCATCTCCGCGACCAGCTCCGCCGTCTCCTGATAGCGGAACAGCGGGAGCGCATCCTCAGGCGGGTCCCCGGCGGGGCCGCTGAGCAGAATCGCCAAGGCTCCTTCCAGCACTTCTTGCTTCAAGCTGCCGGGGCTCAGCCTCATGGCGTCCCTTGCACCGGTGAACTCCCACACAAGGCGCGAGCGCTGTTGGAGCGGCGCGATGCGTCGCCGCAAGTACTCCCTGACGACCGTCGCCCCTGACAGGTCAGCGGTCCGGTGCGCGGCCATCCGCTCCAAGACGGGCTCCATCCTCGGGTCCGTGAGTTTCTCGTGCCCCCACCTGGAGTTGTTCTCGGCCAGGTCCATCGGGATCATCAGAAGCGGGCTGGTGCGGCACGCGTCCATATAGACCCAGCACTGCCGGTAGCCCTCCGCTTTCTTCGCCACCTTCAAGTTGATGATGCTGCGCTCCATCCCCTTGACGGTGAGGAACGAGGCGCATCAGGAGCGCTGGTCCATTGCAGTCAGCCACAGGCTGAAGAAGTGGTGGAAGAGCGACACCGAAGGCATCACGCCCACAAAAGCCTCGCAGTAAAAGGCGTACATGGCCAGGAGGAGTATGGAATTGGGTTGAAGATGAAGGGCGTGAATCTGATAGTGGGAAACGATGGCGTAGAAAAAGTCCGAAAATGGCGGCACCAACCCGGCGTAAACATTGTGGAGGAAGAAGGGATAGGCCGTCGCGCCCAGGTCGCGTCGCGCGCGTGATCCCGGCCAGATCTTGGTCGCCTGATTCTCGTTCTCGTCGCCGGCCACCAGCGGGAGCACCATGTCCAGGCCCTCCCTATCAATGATGGTGGAGTGCTGCAGTACCGCCCCGATGGCGGCCACGCTTGGGGCCGGGGCCGCCGCCTTTCCCTTCTTGCCGGCGGGCGCCATCGAAGCGCGGCGGAGTCGCGAGTAGAAGTGGGGGAAGAAGCGGAGCTCGGAGAGAGGATCGTGAGGAGCAGTGCGCAAGAAGGAAGGCGCGGAGAGATGGAACTCACAGAGGAAGGCAATGATGGTCTCGCGCCGCGCGCGGGCAGGCTTTATGTCAGCGCGGGCAGTTACCGAGGTGTCGTGGGAGAAGTGGGGGCGTCCCCTGTGACACCCTGGTTTTCGCTCCTTGTTTTTTTTCCTTCGCGGGATTGGACTCCCATCTTTTTTTCGGTGTTATCAGATTTTCTCTCGCTCTTGGGTATATGAAGATGGTCATTTAGCCTTGCCTTTCCTATTCAACCAGAAATTCTCTCCAGTTCAACCTTGCCACCCAAGATATATTCTCAGGATTTTGCCGCCAAAACCCTACCTTCCGAGTTATCGGAAGGGCAACCCTAATTTCTTCCATTACAAAGGAACCCCAATTTCCTTTGATCTGTTGCCTGCAAACTTTTCCCAGAGACTCTCCTATATCTATAAACCCTGGATATGCAAAATTATTGCCAAATCATTTGCAATATTTTTCATTTAAAATTAATTCCTTTTTCTGCTGTTTAAAGGAATTAAATCTAGAAAAATATCTATCCATCTCCAAAGTTCATGAAAACTTGTGGAGATATTCTTTGTGACCATATTGAGCTCTCATAAAAATATTGGCAAAATTAAATGGGGGAAATTGCATTTTCCTATTTAAAGCCACTATTGCATTTTGGGCACTTTCCAAAGGAACTACCATTTTGGTAGCTAGGAAAAATCCCAAATAATTTGTGGAGCTTATCTTATCTATATATTCACCATTTCCATCAAAATCTCAAGTTCCGCAACTCAAATTTTGAGCACAACATCCATTTGCAAATTTTGTTCATATTTCCAGTTTGCAAAGGAAGTGTTTGAACCCTTGATCTTTTTGTGCTGATATTTTTCAGGGTGGTTAACAATGATAAATAACCTCTGGATACCAAAAATCAGCTCATTTCATCTAGCCAAATTTTCTCAGTAAATTATCTAAGTTTCTGTCCAGATTACATCTCTGTGAAGGAAGTACCTTCATAGATGATCAAATTGAGCTGAAATTTTTCCAGCTAGCTCTCATGACTATATCATCACCCTACACCAAAAATCAGCCAAATCCATTTAGCCATTTCTCCCCAACATCCTCATTTTCATTTCTGGTCAGATTGCAAAGTTACAAAGGAGGTACCATCTAGAGTTGTCCATTTGTGTTGAAATTTTGTCAGCATAGCCACCTTGGTAGATGATTAACCCCAGCCCAAGATCATGCCAAGGGGAGCACTATGATGGCCACACCACTTGTCAATAGTTTGCTGCTAGAAGCTGTTTGACCAAGGTGCAGTCACACCAGAACCCTCCCGTGTAATCCAACAGCACAAGTCAGCTCAGTGATGCGTGCAGAACACCCTAGACATGGTTTGGCTTCGTGTCCGGAGTGGCAACACCGTGGCCATGCGGTGACCACGCGCAGAGCATGCCAAATTGGGCGCCCTGTGCATTGGAGCTTCGGGAGCTCGCCTCCAGCAGGTTCCAGCTCGTCCGGGCGCGCCGGCGAGCTGCCCACCGCACGCGTGCCCCCTCCACCTCGTCCTCTAGCCCATGGAGGGGCGTGCTGACATGGATTCGCCACCGGATCGCCGCCACGGTGCCACTCTCTCGGAGCTTCGGCCGGCGTCGCGTAGCCCTCCCCGCGGCTATAAATAGCGTGCCCTCCGATCCCCTGCATCGCCAACAACCTCCCAGCCCTCCCCCTCGAGCCCTGGGACCTCTCCCCTCTCCCCAGCCACCAAGGCCGAAGCTCTACCGCCTGCGCCCGCGAGGAATTCCGGCGCCCTGACCCAACCTCTTCTCCCTGTTCGCGTCCACGACCTCTCCAGGAGCTCACGGAGCCGCCGCCGTCCTCATCCTGCCCGGGGAAGCCCTGCCGGCGTGGCTCCCGCGATGATCTCCGGCCGCCGTGTCCCGACCAGCGGCGTCGGTGCTATAGGCTGTCCCGGGCGGCCCTGCGGCCACCAGTGGTCGCGGCGAGGAGCGGCCGTGCTCCTGCACCCGCCGGCCGGCCCTTGGGAACGCGAGGCGACGGCAGCGCCGATGGCCGGCGCCTCCCCTGCCTTTCTGTCACGAGGAAGGAGAGAGAGAGGAAGAGGAGGAGAGAAGAGACGGGGTGGGCCCCACCCGTAAGCCTCTAGGCGTTAACCTAGCCGGACCCACTGGTCATATTAAGTGGAAGCGTATTTTGCAAAATACGTCTTCCACTTGACAAAGCGCATTCGGTCACGGCCTTAGAGGAAAATACCCTTTCACCGCATTGAAAGCGTAAACGCCGGAATGCGCTTTCAGCCCAGCCCCGCCGGCCGAACCGGTTAATTAGTGGACGTTCACCCATTAAGGCCCAAAACGAACAGTTTCTGTTTGTTTTTCTGCTTAACAAACGAACGGCCATTTCTCCGCGACCGTAACTCCGATTGAGGTAAATCCAACGCCCACGTTTTAAGCTCGTCGAGCCCGTTCCGATGGTATCATTTTCATCATGTTATCACACTGTGAAAATGACCATTTTGCCGTTGCCCTTCAATCAGCCCCCTTCGAGATGGGAACTTTTCTGGCAAATCTTTCCGGAGTTTCATCGCACTTCTCCCGGAGTATTCCTTCACCCCCAGGCAAGCCGACCATCTGATATATGCTCTAAAGCATTGCTCTATGATTATTCTTGCGTGTTGAATTAATGAATGTGCCTGTGTTAGAAATAATTAAACTCTTGCTAGGTTGAACTTGCTATTTACATTATGCTAGTGTTCATCATTTTATCGCACTAGTGACTCGTAGGTGACATTATGGAGATAAGTTGTTATGTTTTCATTGTGTATAGCTACTGTTAAAGAATGTGACTTAATAATAACAACCTCCTCCGTCGGCTGGATCGAGTCATAGTCCCACTGAACCGAGCTCCTCAGTGCAGCCACATTTGCCTTTATGGGGAGGCCCTAGCTTGGTCTATTGCCGTGCCTCTTATCGGTACCACCAAAGAGGGGGAATTATGCGTGCGTGCTACCCTAGCCCGGTAGGCGGTGATAATCCTGTGAGCCCAGTTTAGTTATATGGTACCAGGTGCCCGTTTGGGACAGTTTGTTTGGCCACGACGGTGGCAGGTGTCAAGAGTGACACAGGGGCCACCCAGGAGATGACCTGGAGGGGGTATGATTGTCGGTGGGACCGTAAGAGTGCCAGGCAATAGACAAGTTTTGGTGGAGCAGCACCAGTCCACCCGATTGGGAGCATGAGGCCAGGAGCTCCATGGTGTGGGTAAAGTGCGCAACCTTTGCAGAGTGTAAATCTATTCGAATAGCCGCGTCCTCGGTCATGGGACACAGTTCGTACTTGGTCACAGTATTTGGTCTGTGTCGAGTCTGGAGGAATAAACTATATAATGTTTTTGTTAACAACAAACCAGAGAAAGGCAAGCTGGGACAGACTTTCAGCGAAGGTGCATGGGCATCGGATGATGTCAGAGGTATGAATGCTAGCCATGCGATGGCTATGAGATGAGTGGTCGGATGACCGCAAAGTTTGGGTTGGATTGGGATCATGAGAATATTCGGAGTATGGATTATTTACTTGAGATGCTTTACCTTTCTATATTTATTCCAATAGTTATCATGCTAGATAATCCTGCTATGACATGATGATTAATGCTACTAGATGATTAATCTTGCTAGAAAATCCTGCTCTAACATGATAGTTAATACTGTTAAGATAACAAGTGCATGCTTGAATGCCATGGATTGCTTTGCTTGGTGTATATGTTGGTTCGGTTTGCTTGCGAGTACATTCAAAAGTACTCAGCGGCCTTCAATGTGGCCAGGTTCACCTAAGGATCCGTCGAGGAGCCGGGCGTTCGCGAGATAGAAGAGTAACCCAGTTAGACCCCTGTGGATTGGAGCCGCACCAAGACCATGCTGCCTTAGATAGAGCTTTTCCGCTGCCATCACCCTTGTAAATATCATGTAAGACTTATATATCCATTAATAGAAATGCCTGTGTTCATGATACTTGTTGTAAACGTGCATGCCAGAGTGATTTCCTGGGCTGGCGTGTGCGGCGACCTTCTGGCTACAGTGGTATTCAGGCGGGTTGCCACAACGAATGGTATCAGAGCCAGGCTGACTGTAGGTTACCCTAGCCAAACTTCATTACCTCTTGATCAGTAGAAAGCCTAGATGGATTTTAGCCATCTTTGCCAAAATGGCACGGCTACTGTTGATCATAAGGCAATCCCATAGGTTTTTGGCTCCATCAGACCCCAACTCTCGCGGCCTTTGCCTCCGGTGGGAAATGTCCGCACCAGGCAATGACCCGTGAGCCCTTAACCCCTAGGTAATCAAGATATCCCTACCTTGCTTGCTAACCAAGTCATTTCTCTCCTTAAATTCAGTTTCCTTTGGGAAACGCCTATAAATTCCATCTTTCCCCGACAACCTTAGGATCGTTGACTAAGCCACTTCGGCTATGGTCGTGCGTCGAATTTGATGTTCCCTAAGGAAATAGTAGGAGCTTGACACCAATTGCTACCAGGAGCATTGTGTAGTTTTGCTTCTAAATCCTTAGAGGTGCATCTAGTGCGCTATAATAGTTATACCAGTGAATCTTTGGCCACATGTGTAAGGTCCGCAAAACCCGAGCTTTATTTCCTTTTGGCATTTTTGGGTTTTTCGCGGTCCTTGCTTCTTTTGTCGGTTCCGTTCTCTTGCTCCGATTGGATCCATCCTCATGTGCTGTAAACAAGACCAACACACAACTTGGATAATACCCAATAATCCAAATTCAGTAAGAGCCAAGCCGGGCCAACTGCACGATACGCAGAACATTATTACCGGATCTGTCAAGAATAAAGGATGGGTCAGAAGCAGACTCTGTGTGCAACAGACAAGGCCAGAATATACCTGAGCGAGTTTGTCTCAGAACAGATCACACCTAAGGAATAGAGAGATGAGCTATCGGGAATGGACACCAGCAAGAGAAAATTATTCGGTCCTCGACACAAGGATTATTTCAGCCAGTGGGGTGAACCTTGAGTCTTTTCTCAATGGACTCAAGAATCATTTATTACCCACAGAAGACATATTTCAAGAATGTGAATATGCCGAGAGCAACAACAAAACTCTGGTATGTTAATACAAATTTCAAAGCATACTTTGGAATTCCTTGGTGCATATACAAAATTTTTTGGGCAAAGTGAACAAGGTTTGCAAAAAATATGGATAAGCTCACGGCTGCCCGGAATTAATGAGAATTTCAAGTTCAGTTAAACCGAATGGAATTATCCATCAACTGCTCACTACTGGCAACACTTGGTTTGAATACAAAGGGTATTCTGAATTAATTACCAACATAAAGTTTGCATCAGTTGTGCAACCTCTACAGCAATAATGATCAGACCAGCAGAAGGACAAGCGGTGTGCATAACCAACGGAATATCTTCGGTCAAGGTATGGCCTATACCGAGTTTTGGCTCCGATATGGGTAAAATCCGGATACTTCGGAAGGAAGCCAGAATCGGCCATAGATCTGACCGCATATCACAGTGAAAGGAATCTGGTATAAGACACTCAGCCTTCCTCCACAAGCTATCAGGATGAGCTTACGATGCAAGACTCCCAATCTTCCTCGCTACACCGCTTGGTGAGAAAATCTTCTGGGGTACGGCACTCCCATCTACCTCATCGTGCTACTACCTGACCTTCCGTAGCAAGCCACATGAGGGAAAGCTTCTGAGGTATGATACCTAGCCTTCTTCAGCATGCCGTCATGCCCACAACAATCCCGTCAAAAGTACGAATTAGTCTGAGTACACGTCTGCCTCAGAACTCGGTGGTTATGAAAGGATTTATCCTACCCTTGCATATGTTGTGAGCATGTAGTCCAGTGGATCAGTTCATGCGAGCCACTCGTATACAGGAATGACTGTGTTCAGAGAAACATCGGCCCCATACTGCAAAGATGGATATGAATACAACAAACCCTATGAGATATCCAAGAGTAAGTCGTGAGTGCAAGCCTGACAAGCTGGATGTGACCAAGGAGCCGTGTTGGCAGGTCATGAAGGGTCCCCAAAAGGAACCCACAAGAACCAAGAAATTTTGGATGACCAGCCTCCGCAACGGTCAATAAAATGAAATTTGACAAGGAGATATTGCCAACCCTTGTCAGACTCTTGCATATACGGCCACAACAATGCAACCAGCATGTCATACTCATCGTGAATACGGGCCATCAACTAAGATAAGAGGCTATGTTCCGAAAGGTACACCAGATGCTAGCCATACTATGTTCAGCTCAGTGGTCATAACAAGGACTACAGAGGCTATATATGGCAGAGCCACCTTAGTAATTGACAAAGTTTGACAATCCGAATTTACTTGGAAACAAGACATTTAGATAGAATAGCTGACAGCACCTGCACATCAGTATCGACAGTTCGTAGATGCCAGGATAAGAGATTACTGTCTATAACTACTTGGTGATCATGCCTGACATTTCAGCTGGGGATCCCCTGAGGACAAAGCCCGAATGCATATGACAGAAGAAAGCACCTGTACAGAACCCACCACCAGAGTAAGGATTTATCTTGAACAAGGCATAGGGACAACTGTCCATAGTCACCCGGCAAGAATAATGGATGTATCCATGCAATGCCATGCACTAGGGAAATATGTTTTGCCCATGATAGTCAGGATTCAGAGTACCAACACAAAATCCGAAGCAACTAGCTCCAAGCCTTGAGAATGAGCTATTCTGTTACCAACCAGCCTTAGGCTACCAACTATCAAGATAGAAGGTTTGCCTGACCGGAAAGAGAAGGATTCAATACAGTCATTGGAAAAGACAGCACCTGAGCCATCAGACGAGGCAGCTAAAAGGCCAGTGAACCGACGAAGACAAGACAGCTGATGGATCCAAGTCGCACACAGGTATGTCCCCGTCGCCGGAAGGTAAGCCCAGAAATCTTGAGGACGAGATTTTCTTAAGGGGTGTAGGTTTCTGACACCCTGGTTTTCGCTCCTTGTTTTTTTTCCTTCGCGGGATTGGACTCCCGTCTTTTTTTCATTGTTATCGGATTTTCTCTCGCTCTTGGGTATATGAAGATGGTCATTTAGCCTTGCCTTTCTGTCGTGGTATTCTCACGGCAGATGCCATAAGATGGCTAAATAGGTGGGGTTACAAGAGGACGCCAGTGGGTTTCGGAGGCGAGGTTGGCACGCGCAAGTGCGGGACACAAGACGTACCCAGGTTCGGGGCCCTCCGGAGAGGTAACACCCCTAGTCCTGCCGAATGGAGTATGGGAAGCACAAGGGCTACAAGGTTGCTCCTGGAGCTGTGTTTGTGGGTGTGTGGTGGGAGATGAAGTGAGCTGAACTGAAGAAGAGCGAACCCCCCTGCATGGAGGCCTCCTCGGGGGTCTTATAGCTCGACCCCCAGGGCTACATGGGTAAATTACATGGGCATGGGGCCCTGGTGTCATCGTCTAGGAGCTGACGGTGGGGGCCGCCGGGTCGTCGGGCCCGCCGGGTCCGCCGTGCGCGCCGGGTACGCCGGGCGCGCCGGGTGCGCCGGGTCTGCCGGGCACGGGCTCGGTCGGCTGCGCGGCACTGTTGCAGGTCTTGTCGTTCGTCATAGGGCGGTCGGCGCCGTCTTGCAACAGGACTGCGCCGCCCGGACACCGCCCGCCCCGGGAGGGGGCATAGGGAATGCTGTCGCCCCACCCGCCGGGGCCGGTGTAAAGGAGGGGGCGTCGTTGCCTTACTTGTCTTACCATGAGGATTTGCCCCATAGCGGCCAGCCGGCATGGGTCAGCCGGCCAGCCGGGTCACCACGCCGAGCCGGCTCGCGCTGGGGAGCTGGCGCGCAGGCTAGCCGGACTGAGGGGCTCGGCCTGCCCCGATGTTTTGAAAAGAAGGGGGATCCGGGCTCCGTTGCCTACCCAGGGGTGATCCTCCCGACAGTAGTCCCCGAAGCTGTGAAGGTTCGCCGGCTTCAGGCAGGGGGGCCTTCGCAGCTTACCCCCTTGTGGAGCCGGTTTGTTGATGAAGTGCTGGAGTCCTGCCGAGCGGCTCCGCCTGGTCGCGTGCCGGCAACGCGGCAGCGGACGCCGGGAACTCCCGCTGGGGGCCGGCTTCCGGAAGCCGGGCAGCGGCACCCCGGCCTGGGTGGGAAACGGAGACGCCTGCCAGACGAGTCTTGCTTTGCATGACGTTTCGCGCCCGCCGTAGCTTGACAGGCCGCCACGTGCCGCCTCGTGGCGGGCGAGGCCTGCCAGCCCACGCGCACGACGGGACATGACTGCGGACCGGGCCCGCCACGACGCGCCCTCGGTCCGCGCGCGAGGGATTAACTGCGGCGACCCCTGGCAATTGCGCTTCCCCGTGCAGTTAATGTGCGTGGGGAACGTGCGCGCACAGTGCGGGGAGTGGGGATCGTGGGCGCAAACGATCCCACTCCCCCATGATCTCTCGCGGTTATAAATGAGAGGAGGGGGGGAGAGTGCGACAGGAACACTCACGCGCGCACCCCCGCCCCTCGCTTCTCCTCTGCTCCCGCTTCTTCTCCGCCGCAACCGAGCAAAGCGCTGCCGCCGCCGCATGCCTCGCCCATGCCTGCTGCCGCGCACTGCGACCCAAAGCCCGCAGCGCGCGGCTCTTTCCCTCCTCTTCTCCATCGTCGCAACTTCACGCCCGTAGAAAACCCTCTCCAATGGCGCTGCCGAAAGGATCTTGGGAGAGGTCCATCACGACCGAGCAGAACATCCGGTATCTGCGTCGCACAAAGCGGCTGCCGCTGGCGGAGGCGCTGCTCGCGCGCGCTCCGGGCTCGGAGAGGGTGCCGCAGCCGCGGGATGGCGAGCACATTGTCTTCTTCTCGCATTTCGAGCGCGGGTTCGGCCTCCCCGCGAGCCTCTTCTTCCATGCTTGGCTCGACTTCTTCGGGCTGCAGCCGCATCACCTCGGCGCCAACGCCGTGCTGCAGGTTGCCGACTTCACCACGCTCTGCGAGGGCTACCTCGGTATGCTGCCGACTGTGGAGCTGTGGGCGAACATGTTCTTCCTCAAGCAGCAGGGGGCGTCAGCCGGCGTCATGTCCGACTGCAGCGTAGCGGTGGTTACCGGCCGAGTGAACGGGCCGTTTCCCAAGCTGCCGCTTGAGGACTCGGCCAAGAAGTGGCAGACGACGTTCTTCTACGTCCGGAACGCCGACCCGGCTGGCGACGCCATCAATCTTCCACCGTTCGTCGACGCGCCGCCGCTCGAGAAGCCGAACTGGGGCTACTGCCCCAAGAAGCCGCCGCAGGAGATGGTGAACATATGCCGCCGGGTCGGGGAGCTGATGGAGCGCGAGGGGCTGAAGCCCATCGACCTCATCGCGGCCTTCATCGCCCATCGGGTTCTGCCGCTGCAGCGCCAGGCACACCAGATCTGCGACATGAGCGGCCGGCATGACCCGACCCGGATGTCGATCAAGGAGCTAACGCCGGCTGGGATCGTCCAGTGGGTGAACTATATCTCCAAGGCCGGGTTGAAGGAGGAGGGGTGGAGCTTCGGAAAGGAGCCCTATCATCGGGAGAACCCGGCGCCGGCGGTGAGTCCATGGTCTTTATTTTTTGCTGCTTCGACGTTATTTTTGACACCGCGGGAGGGCCACAGCTATTCGCCAGCCAGCAGAACCACGACGGGCCGAATCCCCCGTTTCTGCTGGCCGACCTGCCCGACTCGGACGTGGAGGAGGCCGGCGCCGAGGCGGAGGAGGGGACGGTCGAAGTGCGCCTGGCCGATGCCGCGGCCGGTGGGTCGCGAAATGAGGGTAAGTCTCCGCCCTCGGATCTTCTTCGCGACTGGCCAGACGATGATGAGGAGGGCCTGACCGGTGCCCACGGTGCAGCGCCCTCGGCTGGAGAGGTCGCCAGCGTCGACCCCCCAAGGCGGCTGCGGAAGGCGGCCGGCGCCGGGCCAGCCCGCGCGGCGGCGTGTGTCAGCCGACCGCATGGGAAGGAGGTAGTCGAGGCGAGGCCGGCCGCGAAGCGCCCTGCGGCGGGGCCGGCGCGCGACAGGGCCGTCGTCAAGAAGAAGCGGCGGCTCGCCCCGTCCGTGGGGCAGAAACGGGAGGTCCCGATGGTCATTGGGTAAGTATCTCTTGTCTTATTTCTGATCCTTGCTTGTTGAATCAGTGGGGGCGCGCCAGCGCACCCACTAGGTGTAGCCCCCGAGGTTCGGCCGGGCTGCGGAGCAGCCGGGTCGAATCTTATAGCTTGTCTTTTTCTTGCTTATGCCTCCGCCGTGACAAATCTGCCGTGTACAGGTCGGCTCTTGACTTGGCGGTGGTGGCGACAGAGGCCGCGGCGGGCGAGGCCGTTTGGAGAAAGACCCGGAGCAGCGCCATTGACCGCGAGCCGGACCGGACCGCGGAGGAGGACCTCGAGGCCCGTCAGTCCGGCCGGGATCTTGACGCGGCGGTGAGCGCTGCCTGGCGGGACCGGGCGGAGGCCGAGAAAGCGATGGAGGAGGCCTCGGTCCAGGCGTGGGAGAGGGCCTCCGCGAAGCGGGCCAGGCCCACCGCGGATCCGGCTTGGCCTGAGATGGACAGGGGCTCGGCGCCGGTGGGGACGATCATCGAGCCGTAGCCGGAAGGAGCGGGCGAGCCGGAGAGGCGGGCGGAGCCGGCCGACGGCGAGTCGGACGTCGATGAGAACATCGTCGTGGACACGCCGCCCCGGGCCGACCCGGCGGGGGGAGGCGAGGGCGGCGGAGAGAGGTGCGAGGTGGACTCCGCGCCATCCGGCCAAGCGCAGCCGACGGCGGCCCCGGAGGCCACGACTGGGGACGCTGGTACCTTGGTGGTCGTGCCGCCCCAAGCCGCCACGAAGTCCGAGCGGCCGGGTGGAAGCGGATCCGACGCCGGGGCCGCGATCCAGCAGCCATGGGCGAGCTCCGACGAAGTTGTGGTCGGGCCGCGAACCCGGGAGGACGACGTGGCAGATGCCTTGCGCTCGCAGCTTCGTGGTCGGAGCAAGCGCCTCACTACTAGGAAAATGCTTACCAGTAGCGCTGTTTTTTTTGCTACCAGTAGCGCTGGCAGACGCGCTACTGCTACGATGCTACAACTATTTTTTAGCAGTAGCGCTTGTTTTACCCCACGCTACTGATAAACAGACATACCAGTAGCGCTGGTGCCCCACGCTACTACTAACAGAATAATAGTAGCACGTCTATGATACACCCACGCTACTACTAACTAATTAGGATTTTTTTTTAAAAAAAATCTACCAATTCCAGTTTAGACATACATTTCATAGTACTCACATACATGCATTTCATAATACGTACATGTTATGCATACAGTCAATCATACATATCTGATATAGATAATTAATACATATATATACAATATACGCCACGCGTATAGGTCGTCGGCGTCGGCGCCTACTCAAGCCCGTGTTGATGGTGTTGATGTCGTGGTCGTCGCCGCCGCCGCAGCACCGTGACGATGTCGCCTCCACAAGCCCGTGTTGATGGTGTTGATGTCGTGGTCGTCGCCGCCGCCGCAGCACCGTGACGATGTCGTTGTCGTCGTCGCCGCCGCAGCACCGTGACGATGTCGTCGTCGTCGTCGCCGCCACGCCCCGTGTCGATGTTGATGTCGTCATCATCGTCGCCGCCACAGCCCCATGTCGATATCGTCATCGTCGCCGCCGCAGCACCGTGACGATGTCGTCGTCGTCATCGCCGCTGCGCCCCGTGTCGATGTCGATGTCGTTGTCATCGTCGCCGCAGCAGCCCCATGTCGATATCGTCGTCGTCGCTGCCGCAGCTTCATGTCCATGCATGTGTTCCCTACTAGGAACTCACAAATCCTGGAATTAAACAATGAACCAAGACCACTACTAGGAACTCACAAAGAACCTGGAGCATTAGTACAGTATAACAGTAACCTATAGAGCACTAAGTAACAATAGCAGAAACAAAAGCATATAGCAGCAGCATAGTATATATTAATTATAATCAGTACCAAACAGACCAATCCTAGAAATTGGGGAAAACCCAACTTAAGAACGATACAGTGCTAGGCATGACCACAAGTGAAAGGAGATAAGGAATTCCAAGGCAGTACCAAATCTTATTATAGATTCTGAATCCAAGCTTTTGAGGAAAATTGCAACAAGCAAAGGCTATGCACCAAGTAGAAGTAATTCCCAGGTCATTCGCAAGCAAGCAAGAAGGCATCAGCAACAGCAGATGTATTACCAACATTGTACCCTTTACTGTCAGGTCATTTCAATTTAACTCTTGGTTGCAGATGTATTATTGTTGTAGTACTAGTAATCATCAGCAGTAACAACACTTGGTGTGTCAATCAATAAGCATCAGAACCAACAATGATATATCTAGCTACACAATGGTACTAGTATTACAGTCTATTTGACTAGCAGAAAAACAGAGTTGGTCTAAAACAGAACAGAGGGGAGTTTGTAGGTACGTGGGTTTGGCCGTGGACGCCGAATTCAGGGCCGAGGTCTTCCTGAAGCTGGAGTTTGCCGGCGACGAATACGAAGCGGAAGGCGAGGGGCTGTGTGCCATTGCTGCGCTGGAACGAGAAGGTCTTCTCCCACCACGCCTGAGCGGCATTGCAATTGCAAGTGACTCCGCCGGGAGGAGCGGCCACCGTGGTGGCAGGAGCAGAACCGACAGCAGCAGCAGCATCTGAACCTGCAGTAGCATCAGGAAGAGAGCAGAGCGTGGTGGTTTGCTGCGGCTCCTCTCTCCTCCCCCTCCTTCCACCTGCAGGCCATTGCCAGCAGGAATAGCAAGAACCAGCACATGGTCCCTCTCACTCTCGCAGTAGTTTTCTGAAATATGTAAGTACACTGACATTACACTGTAGTTTACATAGGATAAATTACAAAATGAAAATTACACTACAATTTGGACTGGAATTTTTAGAAAATGGCACTGTAAGTACATAGATATTTCAGTTACAAAAAGATATTCAGTTAAAAAGTGACAAATAACTGAATGAAACTCAGACTATATATTTCAGTTACAAAAAATATTTCCGCTTAGGAATGCAGTGTATAAATCAGACTAGATAGACAACACTACCGAAGCTTAAATTTTAAACGTGCAGTTTAATTACTAGCACCTACCAACTGAATATATCTAGCTAGCATAAATGTCAATTGGCACAGGATTTGCCGAAGTGCATTTGCACTAGTAAACTAGTCCTAACATATCAACATTTTGATCAGCATTGTAAATCCCATTGTGAATCCAAGGAAATCAACAGTTCTATAAGATATGGCTAGAAAACACTGGACAGAACAGAAAGTAGCCACTGCTTTGCTGTGTGGAAAATTTCCCGGCATTACTTCACTATGGATTGGATAAAGAATCAATAAGGACAACACCCACAGTAAAACTCTTGCGTCAATGTTTGCAGTTTGGACAACCTCTACATCAACCAGCCATCCAGACATGCATTTTACTGACCTGTACTTGGAGCTGCAGTTGCTTCAGATACTCAATGGCCTCGTCAAGCATGGATGCCTTGTCAGTCTGTAACCACACAAGCACGACGAAACTCAGTAGCCCCAAATTCAGGGACGAAGAAAAATAAAGTGGTACAGTAGTTGGTTTTGTGGTGCCGACATTGTTGGAACTGGGTATCAGACTTTGCAACGCCTTCATCTTCTCGCTGATCCTGCTCCTCCGCCGCTGCGCCCCAATCAAGCAAGCAATATCATCCGAGAAAACAATGTGAGAAGTGCAGAAAAGCGAAGCGAAACTCAGGGGAAAACGGTTGACGATGGGGAAGCGGGACACCACCTTCTCGGCGGCGCGGGTGCGCTTGCTGCCGGACCCCCTCCCCCGCGCGGGCGGTCGGACGTCCCGTGCGGCTCGGGCTCGGACGACCCGCCCGCCTCGCTCTCGTAGAACCCAGCGGCGCCGACGCCGCCCCCGAGCTCCCCGTACTCCGCCGCCTGGTGCTGCTGCTGCTGGCCCAGCGCGGCCGCGGCCGCCGCCGCGTGGAGGGAGGCAAGCTCGGGAGCGGTGGATGCGGCGGCGAGGAGTCGCAGCAGAGAGAGAGAGAGAGAGAGTGGGGGCTCACGCGAGAAAGAGGGATTTTCTCTGAGCGGTGCGAGGGATGGGTGCCTTAGTTGCAGCGCATGCCAGTGAGCCGCGCTACCACTGTGCTCCTACATGTAGCGCGTGTTGCACAACCTGCGCTTCTATTACGTCCTGTCCGCGGGACACGGTTAGGAATATTTAGTAGTAGCGTGCCTTTTTAAAACACGCGTTACCAGTAATATTTAGTAGTAGCTCGGGTTAATATAGCACGCCACTAGTAATTAGCAGTAGCGTGGTTCAATATAGCGCGCTACTAGTAATCGACTATCTATAAGCTTTTTCCTAGTAGCGCCTGCAGGCCTTCGTTCGGGAGGAGCAGGACCGGGCGCAGCAGCTGGAGCAGGCGATCGCGGTGAGTTTTTTCTTCTGTGCTTGTCTTGGTTGTTGAATCAGTGGGGGCGTGCCAGCGCACCCACTGGGTGTAGCCCCCGAGGTTCGGCCGGGCTGCGAAGCAGCCGGGTCGAATCTTATGGCTTGTCCTTTGCGTTATTCTTCTAATCTTCTGTCTGCGCGCAGCATCTGTACGACCTGCGAGCCAGCGCGTACAACCGGCTCCGGGAGCGGTACCGCGAGGCCAAAACCCAGCTCGCCACCAAGGAAGAGGAGCTGCGCCGGGTACAAGGTGCGTTTTGCATGCCTTCAGTGGGGGCGCGCCAGCGCACCCACTGGGTGTAGCCCCCGAGATTCGGGCCGGACTGCGGAGCAGCCGGGTCGAATCTTAGAGCTTTGTCTTTTTCTTCTAATCTTTGCTTCCGGCATCTGACCGGGAACCCTGTCGCGCAGCCGACGCGGCCGAGGTGCCAGGCCTCCGAGGCCGGCTCGCCGAAGTCGGCGAGCAGCGCGATCGCGCCGTTGCCGACCGCGACTGGCTCCAGGCCGAGGTGGACCAGCTGGTGGCCGAGAAGGCCAAGACGGAGGACGCCCACCAGGCAGAACTGGGCCGGCTAGCGGAGGAGCGTGGCAAGGCGGCCAAGGAGCTGGCGGACGCCGGCAAGAGGATTGCTCAACTCGAGATGGACCTCGAGGCCCAGGCTCGCTCGTCGGCCATTCGGGAGAACGGGATGCTGGGCGAGGCGCAGCACCTTGACGAGACCTTCGCCCGTAAGTGCTATTTTTTCTTTGGTCCGGCTGGCGTAGCCGGCAAGTTGCTTTCTTTGACTAATTTGATTCCTTCCCTTTGCCAGGAGTCTTCCCGGAGACGCAGGAGGCGGCCGATGCGGCTGTGTATACCCACCGGGCGGACCTGCGCGCGACATGGGCGGAGATCGACGTCTACGCCGCCTGGTGCCTCTCGGAGATCGTCCTTGCCTGCGAGGCCCGTCTTCGAGCCGTGGAGGGGCACATGCACCGCTTGTTTGAGGCCGGACTGGGCATGGCAAGCGGCCTCTGGCCGAGCGCGGTGGTGCCGAACAGCGTCACCCGGCTGGCGCGATGGCTGGAGGCCGGGGTAGAACGACTCGGCGCGCGAAGGGCTTCCGCGGCCCACGCCGGAGGGGAGACGGCGCTGCGCTTCGTCGTGTCTTGGTATCCGGGCATGGACCTCGACCGTCTGGCGGCGCAGCGAGCCGGTGCGGAGGAGGACTTGGCGGCGCGGGCGCAGCGGATCGCCGGGCGGGCCAGCTACCTAGCCTCGCTCGCCCCACACGATGAGTTCGTCCTGGAGCGGACGGAAGACGGCGAGGAGCTCCCTGCCGACGAGTTCGGCTTGCTGCTAAACGACCCGGACGGCAGCTCGGCCGAGACGGGGGCCTACGCCGATGACGAGGCCGACCCGGACGACGACGCCACGACCGAGAGGCCGGAGAGCGTTGGGCCCGACCCGGTGGCTGCGTCCAGCTCGGCTGAGCCGACGCCGGCCGGAGACGACGCGGGTGCCGCTTAGTATAGCTTTTTCCGTTTTATCCTTCCTGTACTTAAACTTTGTTAGGTAGCAGGTCCACCCACTGAGGGTGTAGTTCTATGTAATGAACTTGTGGCCGAAGGCCCATGCTGTATATAAATTTTGCATGCGATTTCACTTTTTGCTGTTCGGCCTTTGGGCCTTTTCTTGTTTGTCTTTTCTCTGGACTTCCTTCCCGCTAGCCGGACAGCCGAGTTGCGGACTGTGGCTAGGATGGGAATTCGGCTTTGAGAGCGAACGCACAATACTTAGGCCTTTTCGGACGTTGAGCGCGAGCGAAACACCCACTGGGCCGGCTGGCGGCAGGCGGCGAAGCCGCCTGGCGCGCAGCCGGTCGTGCGGCGAATTAGTGTGAGAGGGCGGGTTGTGCCGGATTGGCTGAGCCGGGCCCTCCTCCTTAGCCGTTCTCGCGTCACAATGCTTGCGGCCTTTAGCTCTTGCCGACCGGACAGCCGGGAGCCGGCTGTGGCTAGCGAAGAGACGGCTTTGGCGGTTCGTACGCTTCGAAATGGACTTAAGGAGAAATGACGAGGCGCGGTCTAGCCGGCCAGCCCCCGAGCCCCCGAGCCGGCAGCGCCGACTCGGCGGGAGAATCGAAAAATGGAGAGGTGCATAGACACAGAGTAAAACGGAAAAGGAAGCCCCCTAGCCGGCTGTGCCGACTCGGCATGAGAAACGAAAGCTGGGGAGCTGCCTGCTTTCATTAAATCCAAAAGGTGGTGATACATACATGCATGAGTTCAACTGTAAAACGGACGAAGGAGCTCCGCGTTCCAGGGCCGGCTGGACTCCTCGCCGGCTGCGTCTCGCTTGCGCTTGTTCGGCTTCTGCGCGTCGATGAAGTAGTACGCGTTCCGGTCGCAGAGAGCCTTGCTGACGATGAAGGGGCCTTTCCAGGGGGAGGCCAACTTGTGCTGGCCGGCTGTCCGCTGGACGAGCCGGAGCATGAGGTCACCCTCGCGGAATGCGAGGGGTTTGATCTTCTTGCTGTGGTAGTGGCGCAGGCCTTGTTGGTAGATGGCTGACCGGCTGAGGGCCAGGAGGCGCGCCTCCTCGAGCAGGTCGACGCCGTCTTCGCGTGCTTCTTTTGCGTTGGCCTCTGTGTACATGGTCACCCGGGGTGAGTCGAACTCGAGGTCGGTTGGAATGATTGCTTCGGCTTCGTAGGTGAGGAAGAACGGGGTGAACCCGGTGGAGCGGTTTGGTGTCGTCCGGAGACTCCAGAGGACGGCCGGCAGCTCGTCGAGCCAGCTGCCGGGTGAGCGCACGAGTGGCTCGACGAGTCGCGGCTTGATGCCGGCTAGGATGAGGCCGTTTGCCCGCTCGACCTGGCCGTTCGACTGGGGATGTGCGACGGAGGCCAAGTCGAGCCGGATGCCGGATGCAGAGCAGTAGTGGGTCAGCGCACCTTTGGCGAAGTTGGTGCCATTGTCCGTGATGATGCTGTGGGGAACGCCGTAGCGAACCGCGATATCCTTGATGAACCGGACGGCCGTGGGCCCGTCGAGCTTCTTGATCGGTCTCGCCTCGATCCACTTGGTGAACTTGTCGATCGCGACCAGCAGATGCGTCATGCCGCCTCGGGCGGTCTTGAAGGGCCCCACCATGTCGAGCCCCCAGACGGCAAAGGGCCACGTGATCGGGATGGTTTGGAGGGCTAAGGCCGGCTGGTGGCTGCGCTTGCTGAAGCATTGGCAGCCCTCGCACTTGAGGACCAGCTCCTCGGCGTCTTGCAGGGCCGAGGGCCAGTAGAATCCGTGGCGGAAAGCTTTGGCCACCAGGGATCTCGAGGCGGCGTGGTGCCCGCACTCGCCCTGGTGGATGTCGAGGAGGATCTCGATCCCTTTGTCCTGCTCAACGCAGCGCTGGAATACGCCGGTCGTGCTGCATTTGACGAGCATGTGGTTGATGATGCTGTAGGCGGACGCGCGCCGCTGCACTTGCCAGGCTTCAGTTTAGTCGAAGGGAAGGTCGCCGTCTTCCAAGAAGGCGAGGATCGGCTGAGCCCAAGACGGCGCCATCACCACCGTGAGGACAGCCTCCGGGATGAGATCCGGGACGACAGCCCCCGAGCCGGAGCCGGCAGTCCCCGAGCTTGGGCCGGCAGCCCCCGAGCCGGAGATGTCAGTCCCCGAGCCGGAGCCAGCAGTCCCCGAGCTTGAGCCAGCAGTCCCCGAGCTTGGGCCGGGAACCCCAGGGTCGGGTGGGGGCGTGTTGGGGTCGTCCGGGACGAGGATGGATTCCGACTCGGGAGACGGCTTGATGGACGGCTTCCGCAGGTGCTCGAGGGAGACGCCGGACGGGATGGCTTGCCGGGTGGAGCCCACTTTGGCCAGGGAATCGGATGCTTCGTTGTCCGCTCGTGGAACGTGGAGGAACTCGCAACCGTCGAACCCGCCGGAGAGTTGCTGGACCAGGAAGCGGTAGCTGGCCATGTTGGCGTCTTTGGCGTCCCAGTCACCGGAAACTTGTTGCACCACCAGGTCCGAGTCGCCGTAGCAGAGGATGCGCCGGATGCCGATCTCCCTGACCAGCCGGAGGCCGTGCACGAGAGCTTCGTATTCGGCGACGTTGTTGGAGGCGGCGAAGTGGATCTGCAGCACGTACCGCAGCCGGTCGTTCTTGGGGGAGGACAGCACGATGCCGGCTCCCAAACCATTGCGCATCTTGGAGCTGTCGAAGTGCATGCGCCAGTGAGTCGACTCGGGCGCCGGCGGCAGGTACTGGGTCTCGGTCCAGTCGACGAGGAAGTCGGCCAGTGCTTGGGACTTGATGGTGGTGCGTGGCTCGTAGAGGATCGTGTGGCCGGCTAGCTCGATGGCCCACTTAGCCACCCGGCCAGAGGCATCCTGGCAGCCCATGATTTCACCAATGGGGGCCGTGCTCACCACGGTAATGGTATGCTCCTGGAAGTACTGCCTCAGCTTCTTGGCGGCAAAGTACATGCCCTAGCACATCTTTTGGTAGTGGGGGTAGTTCTGTTAGGAGGCGGAGAGCACCTCTCTCAGGTAATACACTGGTCGCTGGACCGGCTGCACCCTGCCCTCCTCGAGGCACTCGACGACCAGCACCGTGCTGACCGCGCGGGAGGTGGCGGCGATGTACAGCAGGAGTGGCTCTTTCTCAGCCGGCGCGGCCAGGACGAGTGCGGTGGACAGCATGCGCTTGAGGTCGCGGAAAGCTTCGTCCGCTTGGTCGCTCCACTCGAACGCCGTCGTCTTCTTCATCAGCTGATACAGGAGCAGGGCCCTCTCCCCCAGCCGGCTGACGAACCGGCTGAGAGAGGCCAAGCAGCCGGTGAACTTCTGGACATCGCGCAGCCGGGCCGGATTGCGCATGCGCTCGATTGCCTTGATCTTCTCCGGGTTGGCTTCGATGCCGCGCGCCGAGACGAGGAAGCCGAGGAGCTGGCCAGCCGGCACGCCGAATACGCATTTCTCCGGGTTGAGCTTGATCTGGAACCGGCGCAGGTTGGCGAAGGTCTCTTTGAGGTCGGCCAGGAGCGTGAGGTGCTGCTTGGTCTTCACCACGATGTCGTCGACGTAGACGTGCACATTTCTGCCGAGTTGGGGCAGCAGGCATTTCTGCATGCAGTGCTGGAAGGTCGCGCCGGCATTCTTCAAGCCGAACGACATGGTGATGTAGCAATACGCCCCAAAGGGCGTGATGAAGGACGTCTTGAGGGCGTCGGCCGGGTCCAGCTTGATCTGGTGGTAGCCGGAGTAGGCGTCTAGGAAGGACAGGAGCTCGCAGCCGGCTGTGGAGTCGATGACTTGGTCGATCCGGGGCAGAGCGAACGGGTCTTTGGGGCATGCCTTGTTCAGGCTGGTGTAGTCGATGCACATGCGCCAGGTGCCATTCTTCTTCAGGACGAGGACTGGATTGGCCAGCCACTCGGGGTGGAACACTTGCATGATGAACCCGGCTTTGAGCAGCCGGGCGATCTCTTCGCCGATGGTTCTTTGCTTCTACTTGAAGAAGCGGCATAGCGGCTGTCGGACAGGCTTGGCGTCCTTGCGGACGTGAAGTTTGTGCTCAGCGAATTCCCTCGGGACACCCGGCATGTCTTTTGGAGACCATGCGAAGATATGCTGATTCTCACGGAGGAAATCGACGAGCTCGCCTTCCTATTTGCTGTCGACGCCGGTGCCCACGACGACGTACTTGCTGGAGCTGGGGTCGGCCGGGTTGAGCAGGACCCTCTTCGTGTCTTTGTCCGGCTTGAAGGAGGCTTCGTCGGTAGCCGGCTTGGGCGGAGCCGGCACGGCCGACTGCGCGTTAGCCAGCGCCACGATCCGGTCGAGCTGGCGCCTCTCCTCAGCGATGACCAGCGACTCGGCCAGCTGAGAGTCGGCTTTGGCGCACTCGAGGGACTTCTTGTAGTCGCCGACAATGGTGATGAGGCCCTTTGGACCCGGCATCTTTAACTTCAGGTAGGCGTAGTGGGGGACCGCCATGAATTCGGCCATCGCGGGCCGGCCCAGCAGCGCGTGGTAGGGGCTGGCCAGATCAACCACCTCGAACGAGATCGGCTCGCGGCGGACGTGGCCGCTGGAGCCGAACAGCACGTCAAGCCGGATCCGGCCGATCGGAGAGCAGGAGAGACCCGGCACGATGCCGTGGAACATTGTCCGAGTCGGCTCCAGCTGTCGCGCCTCGATGCCGAGCTTGGTCATGGTGTCGCGGTACAGGATGTTGATGCTGCTGCCGCCGTCGATCAGCACCCGCGAAAGCGGCAGGTGCGTTTCTCGGAGACGAGGGTGGGGTCGAGCACGAGGGCGTAGCCACCCGGCGTAGGCATGACGTCCGGGTGGTCCTCCCGGGTCCAGCTGACCGGCCGGTCGGACCAGTGCATGTACTGGGAAACCGGAGGGACGACGGCGTTCTCCTCGGCCGTGTGCTTGCGCTTGGCGTGCTTGTCATCCCCCTCGCTGGTGAAGACGACGTAGGATGCGTCCGGGCGTGGGAAAGGGTTGTCGGCGAGGGCGCCGGGTGGCGGTGGCGGTGGCGGGAGCGGCGGCTGCTGCGGGCCGGCTCCGCCGGCTCCGGGTGGCGGGGGTGGACGGTTGCCCTTCAACAGGTGTTGGGTGAAACTGCACTGCCGGAGCGTGTGCGTTGACGGCTTCACGCCGCTGTGGTTCTTGCAGGGGGCGTCGAGCATCTGCTCGAAAGATAGCTTGGGCTGCCAGGCGGCCTTGCCGGTGCGCGGGCGCTGGCTGGAGCCTTGCTCAGCCGGCTGCTCCCCTTCCACTGCGGCGACCTGCCAGTTGTCGTAGCGAGGCGCTTGCTGGTCGTTCCGGCGCTTGCCGTTATTGTTGTTGTTGTTGTCTTGCCGGCGCTGATTGTTGTTGCCAGCCGGCTTGGGGGGAGCCGGTTGGGCCGGGACGAGCTTGCCGTCCGCGTCGATCGTGATCTTCACATTCGTCGCGGAGTTGGCCGTAGCGTACTTGTCCGCCACGGCCATGAGCTCCGCCAGATTCTCCGGCTCGTCGCACACCAGCCGGTGCTTGACCAGAGTGCCGTCTAGGCATCCGTCGATGAAGTACTGGATGGCCTGGACCTCGTGGACGCCCTCGCAGGAGTTGCGGAGCTACGTCCACCGTGTGAGGAAATCGCGGAGGGGCTCACCCGGCTTCTGGACGCACATGGAGAGCTGGCGAGGCTTGCCGGGGCGCTTGTAGGTGCTGGTGAAGTTGCGAATGAACGCGTCTTCGAAATCCAGCCAGGAGTTCACGCTGCCGGCTCGGAGGCTGTTAAGCCATGTCTGGGCCGAGCCGAGTAGCATGAGGGGGACGTATCGGACGACCACCCGCCGGTTGCCGCCGGCTATGCCGACGGCCGTGGTATAGTCGGTCAGCCATTCCTCCGGCTTGGTGGCGCCGGTGTACTTTGGGGAGTCGCGGGGCAGCGAGAAACCTTTGGGGAAGGGCTCCTCGCGAATGCGGGGGCCAAAGCATGCCGGGCCGATAGAGCTCTCCTCCTCCAGGGCCGTGGAGCGTGCCAGCCGGTCGATGCGGTGATGGGCGTCACTTTCGTCGTAGGGCTCGCGGGGGCCGAGTCGGTCAGCCACAGGTCCGCGGGGACCGATACGGTCGGCCACAGGACCGCGGGGGGCGGGAGTTTCCTGGGCCGGCTCGGGTCGCCGGGCCGGCCGCACGGGGGGCTCCGGCTGCTGAACCCGGCCGTCGCCGGCCGTCTCGCCAGCGTTGCCGTCTCCAGCGGTGGTGGCGCAGTTATGCCGGCTCCGCCCGGACCGGTGCCGGCCAGAGCGGCTTGCGCTAGTGGCGTGTGAGGACGTCTGCCGCGCGTCCCGGAGGGCCCTCTCCGGGTCTCTGGTTTTTCCTGAGGCGGAGGCGGATGGCTGGGCCGGGTCGAACCGCTGCTGCTGCTCGTTCGCCGCGGCGACGAGGTCACGGATTCGCTGCTGCTGCTGCTGCAGCTCCTCGCCCTCCAGGAATTCGAGATCCGCCATGGCCGCCTGCGCCGCTCGCATGTTCTTGACGGGGGTGTCGTAGACGGGCCAGCCTGCGCCTAGCGCACGGCCGATTGCGCCCCCACAGATCCGCACCTCCGCGACCCGGCTGGGCTCGGCGGCGGCCAGCGTGAAACCGTGGGCACTGTCATACTCTCGCTGGGCGGACTCCAGCCGGCGCCGCGTTGCCGCGAGTTCCGTGGCCTCGGCCAGCAGATGCTGGCGGTCTTCGTCGAGCTGAGCCGCTACAGCAGCCGTGTCGGCGTCGGGCGTGATGGGGGCTTGCAGACTCCGGATCGTCTCCTGGAGCGGGTCAGCCCGACGTGGCGGAGCCGCAGCCACGGAGGCGGCCGCGGCGGCCTTCTCCTTGGCACGCGGGGAGCCGGAGCGGGCGCCGATAGCCAGCACTTGCGCGCGGACGCAGAGAGAAGCGACGTTGTCGGAGAAGGTGCAGCCAACGGGAACGAGGGGGTCAGCGAACTCGAGCACTTCGCTGGGAAACACGTCAGGGACGGGCGTGACAAAGACGCGCAGCACGCCTAAAGGGACGACGAAGCAGCCCGCAGGGCAGGCGACGTCCGCGCTCGGCGCGGCGCCACAGCCGGCCGGGTTGGCTGTGCGAGGCGCAAAGACCAAACCGTGCACGATGCGCTCGCCGGAGCGGGTGAAGGGCCTCGTCCGGAACTTGACTCCGGCCGGTGCCGCGAGCAGCCCCACGGTGGGCGCCAACTGTCATGGTATTCTCACGGCAGATGCCATAAGATGGCTAAAGAGGTGGGGTTACTAGAGGACGCCGGTGGGTTTCGGAGGCGAGGTTGGCACGCGCAAGTGCGGGACACAAGACGTACCCAGGTTCGGGGCCCTCCGAAGAGGTAACACCCCTAGTCCTGCCGAATGGAGTATGGGAAGCACAATGGCTACAAGGTTGCTCCTAGAGCTGTGTTTGTGGGTGTGTGATGGGAGATGAAGTGAGCTGAACTGAAGAAGAGCGAACCCCCCTGCATGGAGGCCTCCTGGGGGGTCTTATAGCTCGACCCCCAGGGCTACATGGGTAAATTACATGGGCATGGGGCCCTGGTGTCATCGTCTAGGAGCCGGCGGTGGGGACCGCCGGGTCGCCGGGCCCGCCGGGTCCGCCGTGCGCGCCCGGTGCGCCGGGTGCGCCAGGCACGGGCTCGGTCGGCTGCGCGGCACTGTGGCAGGTCTTGTCGTTCGTCATAGGGCAGTCGGGGCCATCTTGCAACAGGACTGCGCCGCCCGGACACCGCCCGCCACGGGAGGGGGCACAGGGAATGCTGTCGCCCCGCCTGCCGGGGCCAGTGTAAAGGAGGGGGCGCCGTTGCCTTACTTGTCTTACCGTGAGGATTTGCCCCCTAGCGGCCAGCCGGCATGGGTCAGGCGGCCAGCCGGGTCGCCACGCCGAGCCGGCTCGCGCTGGGGAGCCGGCACGTAGGCTAGCCGGACTGAGGGCTCGGCATGCCCCGATGTTTTGAAAATAAGGGGGATCCGGGCTCCGTTGCCTACCCGGGGTTCATCCCCCCGACACTTTCCTATTCAACCAGAAATTCTCTCCAGTTCAACCTTGCCACCCAAGATATATTCTCAGGATTTTGCCGCCAAAACCCTACCTTCCGAGTTATCGGAAGGGCAACCCTAATTTCTTCCGTTACAAAGGAACCCCAATTTCCTTTGATCTGTTGCCTCCAAACTTTTCCCAGAGACTCTCTATATCTATAAACCCTGGATATGCAAAAATATTGCCAAGCATTTGCAATATTTTTAATTTAAAATTAATTCCTTTTTCTGCTGTTTAAAGGAATTAAATCCAGAAAAATATCTATCCATCTCCAAAGTTCATGAAAACTTGTGGAGATATTCTTTGTGACCATATTGAGCTCTCATAAAAATGTTAGCCATAATTAAATGGGGGAAATTGCATTTTCCTATTTAAAGCCAATATTGCATTTTGGGCACTTTCCAAAGGAACTACCATTTTGGTAGCTAGGAAAAATCCCAAATAATTTGTGGAGCTTATGTTATCTATATATTCACCATTTCCATCAAAATCTCAAGTTCCACAACTCAAATTTTGAGCACAACATCCATTTGCAAATTATGTTCAGATTTCCAGTTTGAAAAGGAAGTGCTTGAACCCTTGATCTTTTTGGGCTGAAATTTTCAGGGTGGTTAACAATGATAAATCACCTATGGATACAAAAAATCAGCTCATTTCATCTAGCCAATTTTCCTCAGTAATTATGTAAGTTTCTGTCCAGATTACATCTCTGTGAAGGAAGTACCTTCATATGATCAAATTGAGCTGAAATTTTTCCAGCTAGCTCTCATGACCATATCATCACCCTACACCAAAAATCAGCCAAATACATTTAGCCATTTCTCCCCAACATCCTCATTTTCATTTCAGGTCAAATTGCAAAGTTACAAAGGAGGTACCATCTACATTTGTCCATTTGTGTTGAAATTTTGTCAGCATAGCCACCTTGGTAGATGATTAACCCCAGCCCAAGATCATGCCAAGGGGAGCCCTGTGATGGCCACACCACTTGTCAACAGTTTGCTGCTAGAAGCTGTTTGACCAAGGTGCAGTCACACCAGAACCCTCCCGTGTCATCCAACTGCACAAGTCTGCTCAGTGATGCGTGGAGAACACCCTAGACATGGTTTGGCTTCGTGTGCGGCATGGCAACACCGTGGTCACGTGGTGACCACGCGCAGAGCTTGCCAAATTGGGCGCCCTGTGCATTGGAGCTTCGGGAGCTCGCCTCCAGCAGGTTCCAGCTCGTCCGGGCGCGCCGGCGAGCTGCCCACCGCACACGTGCCCCCTCCCCCTCGTCCTCTAGCCCATGGACGGCCGAGCCGACATGGATTCGCCCCCGGATCGCCACCACGGTGCCACCCTCTCGGAGCTTCGGCCGGCGTCGCGTAGCCCTCCCCGCGGCTATAAATAGCATGTCCTTCGGGCCCCCTGCATCGCCAGCAACCTCCCAGCCCTCCCCCTCGAGCCCCGGGACCTCTCCCCTCTCTCCACAGCCACCACGGCCGAAGCTCTGCCGCCGGCGCCCGCGAGGAATTCCTGTGCCCTGGCCCTCCCTCTTCTACCTGTTCGCGTCCATGACCTCTCCAGGAGCTCACGGAGCTGCCGCCGTCCTCATCCTGCCCGGGGAAGCCCTGCCGGCGTGGCTCCCCCGAAGCTCTCCGGCCGCCGTGTCCCGGCCAGCACCGTCGGTGCTGTAGGCTGTCCCGGGCGGCCCCGCGGCCAACAGTGGGCGCGGCGAGGAGCGGCCGTGCTCCTGCACCCGCCGGCCGGCCCTTGGGAACGGCGAGGCGACGCAGCGCCGACGGCCGGCGCCTTCCCTGCCTTTCTGTCACGAGGAAGCAGAGAGAGGAAGAGGAGGAGAGAAGAGATGGGGTGGGCCCCGCCCGTAAACCTCTAGGCGTTGACCTACCCAGACCCACTAGTCATATTAAGTGGAAGCGTATTTTGCAAAATACGTCTTCCACTTGACAAAGCGCATTCGGTCACGGCCTTAGAGGAAAATACGCTTTCACCGCATTGAAAGCGTAAACGCCGGAATGCGCTTTCAGCCCAGCCCCGCCAGCCAAACCGGTTAATTAGTGGACGTTCACCCGTTAAGGCCCAAAACGAACAGTTTCTATTTGTTTGTCTGCTTAACGAACGAACGGCCATTTCTCCGCGACCGTAACTCTGATTGAGGTAAATCCAACGCCCATGTTTTCCGTTCGTCGAGCCGGTTCCGATGGTATCATTTTCATAATGTTCTCACACTGTGAAAATCAACATTTTGCCCTTGCCCTTCAATCAGCCCCCTTCGAGAGGGGAACTTTTCTGGCAAATCTTTCCGGAGTTTCATCGCACTTCTCCCGGAGTATTCCTTCACCCCCAGGCAAGCCGACCATCTGATATATGCTCTAAAGCATTGCCCTGTGATTATTCTTGCATGTTTAATTAATGAATGTGCCTGTGTTAGAAATAATTAAACTCCTGCTAGGTTGAACTTGCTATTTACATTACTTGCTAGTGTTCATCATTTTATCGCACTAGTGACTCGTAGGTGACATTATGGAGATAAGTTGTTATGTTTTCATTGTGTATTGCTACTGTTAAAGAATGTGACTTAATAATAACAACCTCCTCTGTCGGCTGGATCGAGTCATAGTGCCACCGAATCGAGCTCCTCAGTGCCGCCACATTTGCCTTTATGGGGAGGCCCTAGCTTGGTCTGTTGTCATGCCTCTTTTCGGTACCACTAAAGAGGGGGAATTATGCGTGCGTGCTACCCTGGCCCGGTAGGCGGCGATAATCTTGTGAGCCCAGTTTAGTTATATGGTACCAGGTCCCCATTTGGGACAGTTTGTTTGGCCACGACGGTGGCAGGTGTCAAGAGTGACACAGGGGCCACCCAGGACATGACCCGGAGGGGGTATGATTGTCGGTGGGACCGTAAGAGTGCCAGGCAATAGACATGTTTTGTTGGAGTAGCACCGGTCCACCCGAATGGGAGCATGAGGCCAGGAGCTCCACGGTGTGGGTAAAGTGCGCAACCTTTGCAGAGTATAAATCTATATGAATAGCCGTGTCCTCGGTCATGGGACACAGTTCGTACTAGGTCACACTATTTGGTCTGTGTCGAGTCTGGAGGAATAAACTATATAATGTTTTTGTTAAGAAGAAACCAGAGAAAGGCAAGCTGGGACAGACTTGCAGCGAAGGTGCATGGGCATCGGATGATGTCAGAGGTATGAATGCTAGCCATGCGATGGCTATGAGATGAGCGGTCGGATGACCGCAAAGTTTGGATCGGATTTGGATCATGAGAATATTCAGAGTATGGATTATTTACTTGAGATGATTTACCTTTCTATATTTACCCCAATAGTTATCATGCTAGATAATCCTGCTATGACATGATGATTAATGCTACTAGATGATTAATCTTGCTAGAAAATCCTGCTCTAACATGATAGTTAATAGTGTTAAGATAACAAGTGCATGCTTGAATGCCATGGATTGCTTTGCTTGGTGTATATGTTGGTTTGGTTTGCTTGCGGGTACATTCAAAATTACTCATCCTTCAATGTGGCCAGGTTCACCTAAGGATCCGTCGAGGAGCCGGGCGTTCGCGAGCTAGAAGAGTAACCCAATCAGATCCCTGTGGATTGGAGCCGCACCAAGACCATGCTGCCATAGATAAAGCTTTTCCGCTGCCATCACCCTTGTAAAATATCATGTAAGACTTATATATCCATTAATAGAAATGCCTGTGTTCATGATACTTGTTGTAAACGCGCATGCCAGAGTGATTTCCTGGGCTGGCATGTGCGGCGACCGTCTGGCTACAGTGGTATTCAGGCGGGGTGCCATAGTATTACATGAATACATTAATCCATTAAAAGGAATAGTTATTTTTGTTTACACATTTTGATGTTACTTGCTTATTATCAATTATAGATTATTGCTTTGAATCACTTTTGTCTTGAGTTCACACCATGTTACATCATTTGATCAAGATTATGCTGGGTAGCATTCAACATAAAAAATTATATTTGTTTATCATTTACCTACTCGAGGACGAGCAGGAATTAAGCTTGGGGATGCTGATATGTCTCAAACATATCTATAATTTTTTATTGTTTCATGCTATTATATTATCACTTTTATATACTTTTAATAGCAATTTATGTTATTTTTCTGTACTAACTTATTAATTTAGTGCCCAGTGCCAGTTTTGGTTTTCTGCTTGCTTTTGGTTTCGAAGGAAATCAATATCTACGGAGGTCAAAATCCCTTGCCGATTTAATATGATTTTTTGGCAACAAGAAACACAGGAAGCTTCGAGAGAGATCGAGGTGAGTAGCTAGGACCCACACTGCCACCCCACGTGCCCTGGGGGAGGGGCTGCGCCACCTGGCCGTGTGGGGCCCCCCAGCACTGCCTTCATCCAATTCCACCATCATAATTCCGTATAAATACCAAAATCCTCTGACATATTTTTAGATGAATTTTATCGCCGCCGCAAGATCCTGTTTCACAAAGATCCCATCTAGAGGCCTATTCCGGAGCTCTACCGGAGGGGGAAGCCATTGCCGAAGCCATCTTCATCAACCTTGCTGCCTCCATGACCATGTGTGAGTAGTTACATTAGGACCTTTGGGTCCATAGTAGTAGCTAGATGGTTCTCTCTCTTTTTGGATCTTCAATACTATGTTCCCGTGTGCCTTCTCACATGATCGGGATCAATTCGATGTAATCGGTGGTGTGTTTGTTGGGACACGATGAATTGTCACTTTATGATTAGAATTTTCATTGAACTCAATTGAATGTTTTGAGGTTTTGATGATGTATAATTAAATAGCTTTGCATGCTCTCTGATCTATCTATCTTCTTTGGCCAAGTTTGATGGGTTTTCTTCAAAGGGAGTGGTGCTTTGTAGTGGGTTCAATCTTGTGGTGCTCTAACCCAGTGGCAAAAAGGGCCAAGGCATGTATTGTACTGTTGCCACTAAGGGTAGAATGACGGGGTTTTTTCATATAGATTGACTTCTTCCTGTCTACATCATGTCATCTTCCTTATTGCGATACTCTGTTTCTTGCAAACTTAATACCTTAAGATGCATGCTGGATAGCGGTTTTGAGGTGGAGTATTAGTAGTAGATGCAGTTGGATTAACGGTCTACTTATCACAGATGTAATGCCTATATGAGATTATACCATGAATGATCATAGTTATAAATACTGCAATTCGGTCAATTGCCCAACTCTAATTTGTTTACCATGCCATTCACCTATTTTCGAAAGAGATGCCACTAGTGAACTGATCACCCACAAGTATAGTGGATCAATCATAGTCCTTTCGATAATGAAGGGTGACGAACCCAATGAGGAGCAGAAGGAATTGACAAGCAGTTTTCAGCAAGGTTTCACTGCAAGTGTTGTAAGATAGTTTTGATAGACAGTTTGATAGCAAGATAAATAGTAACAAGTAACAAGTAACAATAGTAGCAAGGTGCAGCAAGTGGCCCAATCCTTAATTGTGCTAATGACAAGCCGGTGGTACTTCTTATAGTGATTAAAATGCTCTTGAGGACACATGGTAATATTGCCAAGTTACTTTCACCACAATTCATTGAGTTAATGTTCATTGCCTTGATAAGTGTTATGTGGGTGGACCGGAGCTAAGGTACTATCCTAACTTGAACAAATACCTACTTATGATTATACTCTCCATGCAAACATCCGCAACTACAAGAGAAGTAATTAAGATAAATCTAACCATAGCATTAAACAGTTGCATCCAAAACAACCCCCTACGGAATAATTCATAAATTGGGGTTTAGGTTTCTCTCACTCCCATAACCCATCATCTACAAACTAATTCCACAATGCCTTCCCCTAGGCCCAAAGATGGGGAAGTGTTATGTAGTCAACATTCACATAACAACACTAGAGGAAGAACAACACAACATAATATCAAAACATTGGATGGGAATCAACTTCACATGATTACTAGTAACAAGACTTCTCCCATGTCCTCAAGAACTAATGAAACTACTCACAACTCATCATATTAATCAGATCAGTGGGTATAAATATATGATTAACAATTTGAACATAACAATCTTCCACCAATTAAAACAACAAGCATTAACTACAAGGTGTAATCAACACTACTAGCACCCCCAGGTACCAATATGAGGTTTGATATAAATATTGAACACAAGAGATGAACTAGGGTTTGGAGATGAGATGGTGCTGGTGAAGATGTTGATGAAGATGACGATCCCCACGATGATTGGAGTGTTGGTGATGATGAGGGCTTCAATTCCCCCTCCCGAAGGGAAGTTTCCCTGGCAGAATCGCTCCGCCGGAGAGCAAAAGTGATCCACCCAAGTTTCACCTCACAGACGGCGGCAAAAAGTCTCGATATTTTTTTATGATTTTTTTGGGCGAATGGGATTTTATGGCCAATGGGCATCGGGAGATGAGCCACCATGGCCCCACACGGGCAGGTGGCACAGCCAACCAAGTGGTGGCCTGGTGGGCCCCATGGTACTTCTTTGATCCATAATTCATTATATATTCAAAAATAATTCTCCAAATATCCATGCTTCATTTTGAGCTTCGGAGAATTGCTTTCTCTTCTGTTGCTATTTTAGGTCCAGAATTCCAGCTGCCGGTAATTCCCCTCTTATATTACAACTTTCATTCTAAGAGAGAAAAGGCATTAGAATTGCAACATAATGTGAAATATATCATTGAAATGGGATAAATTATAGTAAGAAATAATGATGCAAAATGGACATATGAGCTCCCCCAAGCTTAGACTCTGCTTGTCCCCAAGCGAATTCCAAGGTCAGTAAACATGACCACAAGTTTATGGAGAGAGGTGTCGATAATAAAGAATACGGACATGATAGCATCATATTTGCTAACATCATTATATATCATAAACATCAACTCTTTCTCATAAAACTTCTCATGATCAAGTAACAATCCATTCATATGTTAAGGTGTAGACAGTAAACTCTCTTAAAACCCAACAAACTATGTTTTCAGTCATCAAACAATTACAATTCATCTTGTTTTCCAGAAGAGTCTATGTAAGAGGTTTTGATTAGCAAACTTCACATACACAACTATCATATAGTCTTCTAATGATTGCTGGTACTCAAGAGCATATTTTTAAAACAAATAGTTTCCATCAAACACACAGGAAGATGGGGGTTTAGTGTTTCACCTCCCAACTTATTTATCTCAGGGATAATTGCCAACAATAATAACTAATGATAATATATATTCAACTAGATATATATGTCTGGATCACCCCCAACATATAATGTTTGCCAAGTGGAGAATATTTGGGGTTGGAATAAGGAGGAGTTGACTCAAAGCATAAAAATAAAGTTTAACAGAAAAAGTAAAATATAGGCCCTTCACAGAGGGGAGCAGAGGTTGTCATGCACTTTTAGAGTTGGATGTCTGAGTATTTAATGAAAAGGAACATCACTTAATATTGCCCCTTGCAATATTAGCCTTTATTGAGCATTCTGCCGCTTTTATTACTCCACCATCACAAGTTCGTACAAAGCTTATTTCCCTTCTAATAAAAGATCATACATATTGAAGGCAATTTGTATTGCATGCACGATGACAACTTACTTGAATGATCTTACTCAATCCACAGATAGTTATAGTCGACTCTCCGGGAAGAAATTGGATTTATGGGTTTTGGATGCACAAGTAGTATTCCCACTTAGTGTGAAAGTAGTTGGCTAGCAAAGATTATAAACAAACACCATATGTTGGAGGATCCAAAACAATATAACTTCTATGAAAATATACACAAACATAACTCATTACGTTGTCTTCCTTGTCCAACATCAACTATTTGATCAAGTTTGGAAATATTCAATAAGGGTTCACAATCACAAAAGATGTCCAAGATAGTATATTTGCATGTGACATCTCTCTTCCTTGTACTAATCTTTCATGAATTGTTCCAATGACCAATGCTATGTTTGTTATATTTCAAAGTATTTTACTTTCTACACCCAATGTGAAGCCATTACTTCCCATGACATAATCATATGAAATTGAATTGCAATGCTAAGATTCACAAGAATGAAAAGGTAAACACAATACTCATACTATTCTTTATTATAGATACTCGCAACAACGGATACAATGAAAACACTAAGGAACGATAGCACACATTGCAAACTATTTTGTACTAGAACTTTTTCTAAACCACGATATAACTAAGGTCGAGCCAATAGAATATAATGATGATAATGGTGGTGATATGATACCGGGGCACCTCCCCCAAGCTTGGAACAAGCCAAGGGTGGTGCCCATACCCAAGTACTCAAGCTTCCTTCTTTAGTGATGGAGGTGGTGAAGGAGCACGCTCGTCATCTTTCGTCCAGGGCATAGGTTCCCCCTCAATTAAAGAAGAAGTGGTCTTTGGAATCCGGAAATTTGCACCCAAACCCATCATCTTGAATTTGGTTTCATACTCACAAATTTGGTTCTGCATGTCATAGATTTGTGCTTGAAGCTCCTATATTCTAACATGGCGGTGATCGATTGCCTCCCAAACATTGCCACCTTCCCACTTCTGGTCATGGAGAAATTCCATGAACATGGTATGGTTTGCATCTAGTCCACGCTCCACGATCCTTTAGCATTTGAAGAGTTCTTGCTCCATGTCCTGTAGCCCTGCCTTCTCATCTCCCTCCTTCTCAGGTCCCTCGAGATCCTTGATATGCAGCACCCCATCCCTATGTTCCAAGGTTTTGGGGTGCATCATGACCCCAGGGAGATAGGGGTTGATGACCTTGTCGAAGAACTGATCCTTGGAGGAGCTTGATCAAGACATCGCGATCTGGATCTTGAAACCCTGGCAGAAAATAGCTCGAAATGAAAACAGGAGGAAAACTTGCGATACGTAGATCAAAACATCTGGGGGATTTTATAGGAATTTTTACCATGCAGGACAAGCATACGGGAGGGAGACAGAGTCGGGAAGGTGCACGAGGCCCTCACACGGCTAGGTGGTGCAGCCAGGGGGTAGGCCATGCCCCTTGCCTATGTGAGGCCCTCGGGCATTGCCTCAACTGCTTCTTTTTCTTGAATTTTTTTGTTTATTCCAAAACTAACAGATATATTTTTATGGAATTTTTAGAGTCGGTTTGCTTATCGTATCACGTACTTATTCCTTTTTCAGGATTCTGGTGTCTTCTAAAAAGTTTCTTCTATGTACTCTTTCGGTGTAATTACTTGAATAACGTCTGAATCAATGTCAATGGGGTTACCTGCAATATAATGTTTAAGTCTTTGCCCATTAACTACCTTCAATTTATTTCCTTCGGCGTTATTTATCTTGATAGCTCCAGAACAGTCAACTTCTTTAATGATATAAGGACCTTCCCATTTGGAAAGAAGTTTGCCTGCAAAATATCTAAAATGAGACTTGTACAAAAGAACTTTATCACCAATTATAAATTCTTGTTTTTGAATTCTTTTATCATGCCATCTTTTTACTTTGTCTTTAAACAGCTTGGCATTTTCTTAAGCTTCAGTTCTCCATTCATCTAGAGAACTCATATCAATTAGCCTCTTTTCTCTAGCAAGTTTGAAATCATAATTAAGCTCTTTAATAGCCCAATAGGCTTTATGTTCTAGTTCGAGAGGTAAATGACATGCTTTTCCATAAACCATTTTATAAGGGGACATTCCCATAGGATTTTTATAAGCAGTTCTATATGCCTAGAGTGCCTCATCAAGTTTCTTAGACCAATTTTTTCTAGATCTATTAACAGTATTTTGCAAGATTAATTTAATTTCTCTATTAGTTAATTCAACTTGTCCATTAGACTGAGGATGATAAGGTGATGCTACTCTATGGCTTACATCATATTTAGCTAAGACTTTCCTGAAAGCAGCATGAATAAAGTGTGAACCACCATCAGTCATTAAATATCTTGGGACTCCAAACCTCAGAAAGATGACATCCTTAAGCATTTTAGTATAAGTCTTATGATCATAACTTTTAGTCAGAATAGATTCTACCCACTTTGTGACATAATCAATAGCAACAAGGATATGAGTGTAACCATGCAAGGAAGGAAACGGTCCCATATAATCAAAACCCCAAACATCAAATGGCTCACTACCAAGTGAATAATTCATAGGCATCTCCTAATGTCTACCAATATTTCCAACTCTTGGACATTCATCACAAGAAAGGATAAACTTACATGCTTCTTTGAAGAGAGTAGGCCAATAAAAACCAGATTGTAATACCTTGTGTGCAGTTCTGTCTCCAGCATGGTGTCCTCCATATGGACTGGAATGACACTTCCTCAAGATTTGTTCCTATTCATGCTTTGGTATACAACATCTAATAATACTGTCTACTCCTTCTCTATAGAAATGTGGGTCATCCCAAAAGTAATGTCTCAAGTCAAAGTAGAATTTTTCTTTTGTTGGTATGTAAAGTTTGGCGATACTTATTTAGAAACAATATAATTTGCATAATCAGCGTACCATGGATTATCATGAGAGAAAGTATTAATAATAGCTAATTTCTCATCAAGAAAACTATCATTAACATGAATTGGGTCATCAAGAATATTTTCCATCCTAGACAGGTTATCAGCTACAGGATTATCAGCTCCCTTTCTATCAACAATATGCAAATCAAACTCTTGTACTAAAAGAACCCACCTAATCAACCTAGGCTTAGCATGTTTATTATCCATAAGATATTTAATAGCAGCATGATTAGTGTGAATAGTTTCTTTAGAATCAACAATATAAGGTCTAAACTTATCACATGCAAACACAACTACTAATAATTCTTTCTCAGTAGTAGCATAATTTTTCTGGGCACTATCCAAGCTCTTACTGGCATAATGAATAACATTTAATTTCTTATCAATTCTTTGACCAAGGACAACCCCTACAGCATAGTCACTAGCATCACACATAATTTCAAAGGGTAAATTGCAATCAGGTGGTTGAACAATAGGAGGAGAAATCAAGGCTTTCTTTAGAATTTCAAAGGCTTCTACACTATCATCATAAAAAACAAAAGGAACATCTTTTTGCAAAAGATTAGTAAGAGGCCTAGAAATTTTAGAGAAATCCTTAATAAAACTTCTATAGAAACCATCATGACCAAGAAAGCTTCTTATACCTTTGATATCTTTAGGACATGGCATCTTCTCAATGGCATCTACTTTAGCTTTATCTATCTCAACGCCTCTCTCAGAAATTTTATGCCCAAGGACTATACCCTTGTTTACCATGAAGTGGCAATTCTACTAGTTCAAGACAAGACTAGTTTCTTCACATCTCTGCAAAACTTTATCAAGATTGTACAAGTAGTCATCAAAAGAAGTCCCATAGACGACTAAATCATCCATGAAAACCTCAACAATTTTTTCGTAGAAATTAGAAAATATAGCAGTCATACATCTTTGAAAAGTAGCAGGTGCATTGCATAAACCAAAATGCATATGTCTATAAGCAAAAGTTCCAAAAGGACAAGTGAAAGTAGTTTTCTCATGATCCTCAGGAGAGACAGGTATTTGAGAAAAACCAGAATAACCATCTAGAAAGCAAAAATGTGTGTGCTTAGATAATCTTTCTAACATTTGGTCAATGAAAGGCAACAGATAATGATCTTTTCTAGTATCCTTATTTAATTTTTTGAAATCTATAACTAGTGATAACTCTTTGAGGGATAAGTTCATTTTTATCATTAGGAACAACAGTGATGCCACCTTTCTTAGGGACACAATGAACAGGACTTACCCATCTACTATCAGTGATAGGATAAATTATACTACTTCCAGAAGCTTTAATATTTCAGTTCTTACCACATCCTTCATCTGAGGATTTAAACGACATTGATGATCTACAACAGGTTTAGCATCCGGCTCCATATTAATTTTATGCTGACACATACTTGGGCTAGTACCCTTGAGATCATCTAGAGTGTATCAAACTGTAGCATGATGTTTTCTTAGAGTACTCAACAATCTCTTCTCTTCGTGCACTGAAACGTTACAATTGATAATAACATGATATATTTTCTTCTCATTAAGATAAGCATATTTTAGTGTATCAGGGAGTTTCTTTAATTCAAACATAGGATCACCCTTAGGTGATGGAGGATCTCCCAAAATTTCAACACGCAGATTATGCTTAAGAATAGGTTCTTGCCTAAAGAAAATTTCACCTATCCCATTTCTTTCTTTCATATTCATATCATTCTCATGATCTAACAAATATTGCTCTAAAGGATCAGTAGGAGGTACAACAATAGAAGAAAGACCAATAATTAAATCCTCATTAGGTAATTCTTTAGCATGATGTTGTTTGGTGAACTTAAAAAAATTGAATTCATGTGATTCACACCAAACTTAACTTTAACTTTCTATTTAACACAATCAATTTTAGCACCAACTGTATTAAAAAAGAGTCTACCAAATATTATGGGACAAAAATCATCTTGTTGAGATCCAAGTACTAAGAAAGCAGTAGGATACTTCATCTTACCACACAAGACTTCAACATCTCTTATAATCCCAAGTGGTGAAATAGTATCCCTATGTGCAAGCTTAATAGTAACATCAATCCCTTGTATCTCCACAGGTGAAATATCATGCATTACTTCTCGATAGAGAGAGAGAGAGAGAAAGGAATAGCACTTATACTAGCATGAATATCACACAAACCATGATAATAATGATACCCAATCTTAACAAAAACAACGGGCATGCCAACAACTCTTTTATTTCTATCTCTATCTTCTTTAACTGGTTTAGCAATTCTAGCAGCATCATCACAGAAATAGATAACATACCCATAAATATTTTCAACCAAAAGATCTTTAACCATGGCAATTGAAGGTTCTACTTTAATTTGTTCAGAATATTTAGGTGCTTTAATATTACTTTTATTAACCACAGTTGTATCCTTAGAGTGCTCCTTAATTCTAATAGGAAAGGAAGGCTTTTCAATATAAGCAGCAGGCACAACAGGATTAATAGCATAAGCTTAAATTTTAGTATTAGCAATGATAGGTTCCTTACAAATATCTTTAATGGGTTCATGATATTTAAACCATTTCTCCTTAGCAAGATCAACATGGGCAGCAAAAGACCTACAGAAATGAACAACTATATCAGAATCAAGTCCATATTTTGCACCAAGCTCATGAAAAACATCCGTTTCAACAAAAGACTTAACACAATCGTGATCAACATGGGCAGCAAAAGACCTACAAAAATGAACAACTATATCAGAATCAACTCCATATTTTGCACTAAGCTCATGAGAAACATCCGTTTCAACAAAAGACTTTACACAATCGTACCCAAGATTTATACCTGGTTTTTTACCTTTGTCGACCTCCCAATCTTCAGCATTGAATTTAATTCTTTCAATAAGGCCCCATTTAAATTCAATTTGTCTACTAGAGAAAGAAACCACAGAAGAAGGATTCAAGCATTTCCCTATCGCGAAGAGAAAGCCTAGCATAAAAACTATGGACAATAATATCTCTCGAGAGCCCGTGATTGGGGCATTTGAGCATTAAATCTTTAAGCCTCCCTAAGCTTCAGCGATACTTTCTCCTTCACGAGGCCAAAAATTATAGATAAAATTCTAATCATGGTGAACTAGATGCATAGGATAAAATTTATTATGGAACTCCAGCTTCAATCGATTCCAGTTCCATGAGCAAGAATTATCCAATACCCTATACCATGTCAATGCTTTTCCCTTGAAAGATAAAGGGAATATCCTCTTCTTAACTACATCACCTGATAAACCTGCAAGCTTAAATAATCCACAAAGTTCATCTATTAAAAGCAAGTGCATATCGGGACACATTGTTCCATCTCCTGCATAAGATTAGCACATAATCATTCCAAAATTCCAAGAGGAATTTCGTAGCAAATATTTTCAGTAGGTGGGGGATCCTCTCTTGCCACTTGTGCAAGTGGCGAGGACATCCCAAACAAGCCTCTCAAAGAATTATTTTCCATAATAGCAAGTGTAAATAAAAAATAGCACGTACGATAAAAGTTTCCTTAACAAATTCCACTTACCAAGAGCGCTACATTCCCCGGCAATGGCGCCAGAAAAGAGTCTTGATGACCCACAAGTATAGGGGATCAATCATAGTCCTTTTGATATGTAAGAGTGTCGAAACCCAATGAGGAGAAGAAGGAATTGACAAGTGGTTTTCAACAAGATTTCACTGCAAGTGTTGTAAGATAGTTTTGATAGATAGTTTGATAGCAAGATAAATAGTAACAAGGTAACAAGCAAGTGGCCCAATCCTTAATTATTCTAAGGACAAGTCGGTGGTACTTCTTATAGTGATTAAAATTCTCTTGAGGACACACGGGAATATCGCCAAGTTACTTTCACCACGATTCATTGAGTTAACGTTCATTGCCTTGATAAGTGTTATGTGGGTGGACCGGAGCTAAAGTACTATCCTAACTTGAAAAAATACCTACTTATGATTATACTCTCCATGCAAGCATCTGCAACTACAAGAGAAGTAATTAAGATAAATCTAACCATAGCATTAAATAGTTGGATCCAAAACAGCCCCTTACGGAATAATTCATAAAATGGGGTTGAGGTTTCTATCACTCCCGCAACCCATCATCTACAAACTAATTCCACAGTGCCTTCCCCTAGGCCCAAAGATGGTGAAGTGTCATGTAGTCGACGTTCACATAACACCACTAGGGGAAGAACAACACAACATAATATCAAAACATTGGACGGGAATCAACTTCACATGATTACTAGTAACAAGACTTCTCCCATGTCCTCAAGAGCTAATGGAACTACTCACAACTCATCATATTGATCATGATCAGTGGGTATAAATATATAATTAACAATCTGAACATAACAATCTTCCACCAATTAAACCAACAAGCATTAAATACAAGGTGTAATCAACACTACTAGCACCCCCAGTTACCAATCTAAGGTTTGATACAAAGATTGAACACAAGAGATGAACTAGGGTTTGGAGATGAAATGGTGCTGGTTTAGATGTTGATGAAGGTGGTGATCCCCATGGTGATTGGAGTGTTGGTGATCATGAAGGCTTTGGTTTCCCCCTCCCGGAGGGAAGTTTCCTCGGCATAATCGCTCCGCCGGATAGCAAAAGTGCTCTGCCCAAGTTCCGCCTTGCAGATGGCGACGGAAAGTCCCAATATTTTTCTATGATTTTTTCTAGGGTGAATGGGATTTTATGGCCAAAGGGCATCGGGAGACGAGCCACCATGCCCCCACACGGGTAGGTGGCGCGGCCTACCTGGCCGTGTGGCGGCGTAGTGGGTGCCCCTGGTACTTCTTTGCTCCATAATTCATTATATATTCCAAAATAATTCTCTAAAAATCCACGCTTCATTTTGAGCTCCAGAGAATTGCTTTCTCTTCTGTTGCTATTTTAGGTCCAGAATTCCAGCTGCCGTAATTCCCCTCTCATTGTATAACTTGCATTTTAAGAGATAAAAGGCATTAGAATTGCATCATAATGTGAAATATATCATTAAAATAGGATAAATTATAGTAAGAAATAATGATGCAAAATGGACGTATCATGAACCTATGCCCCCCTGGGTCTATTCTCCTACACAATTTCTCTTTTATTTGCTATACTACTTTGCTACTATCTATCTCTATCATTTGTGTTTAATCTCATAACTAGCAAGACAAGGGGCGTGACAACCCTCTTGTAGTGTTGGGTACAAGTTTGTGTGTGTTTTCTGCGTAGGTGCTGTTTACATTGCTCGCTTGGGAGACTCCTACTGGATTGATAACCTTGGTTCTTATTAAGGGAAATGCTTTATTGCTATTCTGCTTCACCCTTCCTATTTAGGGAATCCCAACAACTCCTACGAGAGTAAGCAAGTAACACCGGGGTTTTATTGCGGTGGAAATGCCTCGCGAGATTGCACACATACATGAAGTTATCATGAATACATCACCGTTTAATGAATGCACTTTGAGCCTGGGAAATGAGATTGTTCATGTGTGGGGCAAGACAGTTGGACATCCCTTTGGCAATAATTTTTGTGATGGCATGGATAAGACTGATGTGGCGGAAGTCCGATATATCCTCAGCACCATCCTTCTTAGGGATGAGGGCGACATCCGCAGAATTGAGGCAATGAAAATGAGAGGCATGCATGTCAGAGAAATGACAAATGGCCGGCATGAGATCCCCCTTGATTGTGTTCCAACATGCTTTAAAGAAAGCACTGGTGAACCCATCTGGGCCCGGGGCTTTGTCACTAGGCAAGGCAAAAACAGCAGCCTTGACCTCCTCCTCGGTGATGGCCGCATCCAACTCCTGAAAGTCGCAACTTGGAGTTGGAATGATCCCCCAATTGATGTAAATGTTGTGCGTGGGGCCCTTTTTAGCAATGTTCTTGAAGTGAGTATGAATCACCTGCTCCTTCTAATTGTGTTCTATGATCCAGCCATTATTGTGCTTGAGACGATGGATGAATTTTTTTCTTCTTCGATGGTTAACCTAGAGATGGAAGTAGTGAGTGTTAGCATCACCCTCCTTCTGGTTGGTGATTCTTGAGTTTTGCCTCTTCCTAGATTTCTCAAGTATAGCCCATGCGATGATCTTCCTCTTTAACCTTTTCTGAAGATCATACTCCTGCTGGGACAACTCTCCTTGATCCATAGCCAGATCAAGGTGCAGAATAACCTCAAGCGCCATATGCAATTGGACCTCAGCTTTGGTGAAGAGAGATTTGCTCCAGGAATGTAATATTTGACTAGTAGTTTTGAGCTTATGAAAAAGCCTCTAGTAGGGCTTAGTATGCATTGAATCTTCATCCCAAGCATCTTTGACCGTCTTTTGGAAACCCGACATCTTGGTCCAATGGTTCTCAAACCAAAATGACTTAGGCCTCTTGGGACCATCATCGTTTGCAAGTAAAAGCGGGCAGTGGTTCGAAAGCGAGGAGGAGAGGGCATGAAGAATGTGATTGGCAAATTCTATGTCCCATTCCTCATTGCAAAAAAAGCAGTCAAGTTTGCAAAGCGTTGGATTGCCTCTTTCATTGCTCCAAGTGAACTTTCAATTCTGGAGATGGATCTCCTTGAGCTTGCAAGAGTTTAAGGTGTTGCGAAAATGAACTAGATGGCTACGGTCAACATTGGTGTGGTTTTTATCTCTAGCCTGGTATACTAGCCCGGTATATTTGTTTTTCTCACTACTAGGAAAAGGCTTATAGGTGGCCTCAAATGAGTGGCGGGAATGGCCAGGAACCCGCCACTGCTATTTTGAAAAAGTAGCAGTGGCGGGTAAAAATAAAAGGCCCATCACAGCAATAAGAACATCAGTGGTGGGCTTTAAACAAGACCCGCAACTCATATATGCTTCCAATTTGGCCCACGGTAGGAAAGCTATCTGTGGCGGGCTAGTGACATGAGCCCACCAGTGGTTAGTCTGGCAACAATGGCGGGCCAAAAAAATACCCGCCATAGCAATATTTTGGCAACCCACACCAACTTTTTTTTAAAGTTCAAAAGGTTTGCAGTGGCGGGCATTGTCTGACGCCCGCCACTCATATCTCAAGTCAGAAATATCCTATAAAAATCATACTTACTAAATATAGAATAGTCTCAAATTTGGGCATGGGCCTTTTGATGGTCTTTATTAATCATATAAAAAGTTTGAAGTTCAAAAGATTTAAAAAGATGGAGTTGTTTGTGTAAGTCGGCGGTTTCCGTTCGAAACCATGAGACTTCGAGGGAGAGTTTCCAGTTTGTACACGAGGTGCATCAAGTTTTTGCCGTAACACTCGAATTTTTTACCACACCGTACATGGGTCCAATGAAGACACCATGCCAAGTTTCATCCCTTTCGGCGGTAGTTTGGATGCTATTTTGTACCGAAGAGCGTTCTGCCCTTTTTAGTGGCCAAAAATTCAGTTAATGCCTCGAAAATAGTAGACTAACTCAAAAAGTGGCAAAATTTGAGCATGGGCCTTTTGATGGTGTTTATTAATCACAGAAAAAGTTTGAAGTTCAAATGATTTAAAAAAAGGGGGTTGTGTGTGTAAGGCGGCGGTTTCCGTTCGAAACCCTGAGACTTTGGAGGAGAGTGTCCAGTTTGTACACGAGGTGCATCAAGTTTTTGCCGTAACACTCTAATTTTTTTACCACACCCTACATGGGTCCAATAAAGACACCACACCAAGTTTCATCCCTTTCGGAGGTAGTTACATGCTATTTCGTACCAAAGAGCATGCTGCCCTTTTTAGTGGCCAGAAAGTCAGCTATTGCCTCGAAAATAGCAGACCAACTCAAAATGTGGCCAAATTTGAGAATGGGCCTTTTAATGGTGTTTATTAATCATATAAAAAGTTTGAATTTCAAATGATTAACAAAAAGGGGTTGTGTGTGTAAGGCGGCGGTTTCCATTCAAAACCCTGAGACTTCAGTGGAGAGTGTCCAGTTTGTACATTAGGCACATAAAGTTTTTGTTGTAACACTCTAAAAAATTTACCACACCCTACATGGGTCCAATGAAGACACCATGCCGAGTTTCATCCCTTTCGGAGGTAGTTTGCATGCTATTTCGTATCGAAGAGCGTTCTGCCCTTTTTAGTGGCCGGAAAATCAGTTATTGCCTCGAAAATAGCAGACCAGCTCAAAAAGTGGCCAAATTTGAGCACGGGTCTTTTGCTGGTGTTTATTAATCATATAAAAAGTTTGAAGTTCAAATGATTTAAAAAAGGGGTTGTGTGTGTGTAAGGCGGCGGTTTCCGTTCGAAACCCTGAGACTTCGGGCGAGAGTGCCGGTTTGTACACGAGGTGCATCAAGTTTTTGCCGTAACACTCTAAATTTTTTTACCACACCCTACATGGGTCCAATGAAGACACCATGCCAAGTTTCATCCCTTTCGGAGGTAGTTTGCATGCTATTTGGTACCGAAGAGCGTTCTGCCCTTTTTAGTGGCCGGAAAATCAGTTAATGCCTTGAAAATAGCAGACCAACTCAAAAGTGGCCAAATTTGAGCATGTGCCTTTTGATGGTGTGTATTAATCACTGTCAAAAGTCGGGCTCCGGGGACCCAAAGGTTCGAACACTGGGGTGAGCTCGTTCTACCACTTCGTCTCCTACCACGGCTAAGTGACGGCGAGGCAACGGCGAGAGCGCGCTAGCGAGGGACGGAGCGAGGACTCAGCGGTTTACCCAGGTTCGGGCCACCTTACGGTGTAAGACCCTACTCCTGCTTGATTGGTATTGCTCTGGTGCGAGAAAGAGAGAGTACAAGGTTGAGGATGATGAGAACTAGGGTTTTTCCTCTAGAGGTCGCCTTGGATCCTCCTCTTACAATGGCAGCACTACCCTTTTATATCAGCCTTGGTCCTCTTCCCCCTGGAAACTTAGGCGGGAAGGGTTGCCACACTCGACGATTTTGAAAGGGGACAGGCGCTTAGGCTATCCTGACTAAAGGTGGTCTTCGCCTGCCAAAGCATGATCCATGACGCGCCGGTGGGCTCGGTGATGACCTCCGCCCTGCGCGTCTGTCATCTTGGTCTTCCTTCGCCGATCGGGCAACCTTTGGGGTTGCTTTGGAGAGTAGATAGCTGGCCCAGCTCCCGTAACACAAAAGAGGAAATCATCTTCATCCGCGCCTGCTGGCGCGGCTTCTGCTGCCGCTCGTCGCCGCGCGCGTCACCCACGTGGTGGGCAGAGACTGCGCGACCGAGCCGGATCTTCCTTGCCTTGTAAGCCATCGGGAGGATGCCTCGGGAGGCAGCCTCGGGGAGACCGCCTCGTGAGGGGGCCTTGTGAGGCAGCCTCGTGAGGGGGTCTCGGGTGGGGCTGCTGCTGAGTCCTGCTTGCCCGCTTCCTGAGGAGGGGTCCTCAGGAGGCCGGAGCCTCATGAGGGGTCTTGGTGACATGCTTGGTGGTGACGGCCCGCTGGGCCCACGCCAGGCGTTGCGACCTGGGCCAAAGGCAGACGGGCCTGGATACCCCGGGTTCCAAGGGCCCGACAGTAGCCCCCGGGCCCACGGCGCGCACGTTCCCGCCTACTGAGGGGCGAAACGGCGCGGACCCTAACCGCCTGCGGCCAGGCGCGATGCGTAGCGCGCGATGTGACGAGGGGCGCCCCCACTTCCCACGACGCCTCGGTAACCGCCACGCTGACATAAATGCTGGCGCGGGCGGCGCGAGGCCAGCATTGCCTTCCTTCACACGCTCCACCTCTCTACGCCTTTCCTTCCCGCGCACGGTTCCTTCTACCTTTCCCACAACTCCGTCGCTTCAAACCCTTGCTGCGCTGCCATGTCGCCCCCCGGAAGGGAGGAAGAGACAGCGGATATGGAGGTTGAAGGGGCGGTGCCTGAGCCCGCCCTGGGTAGGCCCACAATCGTCAACACCGAGGGGCTCAGCAAGGTGCTTCCCATGACTGCGGCCGCTTCCAACGAATGGGGGGCCACTCGCATCTGGCCGGCTTCTCGCCCGGCCTCCGACCTCGACGCCACCTCTACCGTCCTCTTCCTTTCGGCGCTCTTCGCGGGCCTGCTACCCCCATTCTCTAATTTCTTTAACGCCGCCCTTTCCCACTATCAGGTCCATGCGCTGCATCTCGAGCCGAGCTCCGTCCTTCTTCTTTCCGCCTTTGCCTTTTTATGCGAGGCCTTCCTGAGCGTGACGCCCTCGGTGGCGCTCTTCCGCCACTTCTTCAGCCTGCAGCTGACCGCGGCGAATCAATGTTCCGGATGCGTCCCGTTCCGCATCGCAGGCGAGGCGGCGGGCGACGGTATTGACACAATGCTTGCCAAGAGGGTCGAGGACATCAGGCGGCAATGGGTGTACGTGGACGCGGCCCAATCTAGCCCCCTGCTGCAGCTGCCGTCGTCCCCGGCGGTGAGGAGCTCCGGGTGGGGGCACGAAAGGCTCGCCGACCCAAGGCTGGCGCGGGTATGGAAGAGGTTGGTCGAGCTGAGGGCCGCGAAAGTGACGGTGGTCATGGTCGTGAGGGAGTTCCTCCGGCGCTGCATAGCTCCCCTCCAGCGGCACTCCCGCCTGATGTGGGCCTTCACCGGCCCGGAGGACCCAATGCGGCTGAGCACAGACAGCTTGCTGCCGGAGGTGCTGAACGGGGTGCTCCAAGCCCTGACCGGCGAAGAGACGAGCGAATCACCCATGGATGGGCTTCCCTTGTATCGCTACAGGAACAAGGAGATGCTGGCCGGCTCGATGCCGCGTTTCGATCAGTGGGGGCCGCTTCTGGAGGGCCTTGAAGGGCCCCGGGACAACCCCTTTTTGGTTGTCCCTGGCTCAGGCGAGAACAGTAGCGCCGGGGCCTTGGCAAGCGCTGCGGGGGGCAGAGGCAGCCCGGTTTGGCTGGCCGCCGCCGGCTCGTCCGCGAGCTTGAAAACGACGATGGCGCCACCCCGCCTAAGACCACGCCTGCCACGTCCATCCGGGCAGAGGGCGCGGGAGGCCCCCTCGTGGCAGCTGCGAAGCTACGGGGCTCCGGAGGCGGTGGCGAAGGCGGATCCCGCGGCCCTCCCGAGAGGGGGGTCGACCGCGAGAGAGGTCCCCATGAAGGCGGCGGCAGCAACGTTCCTCTGTGGACACTAAAGAAGAGGAGGTGGTTTGCCAGGGACCAGTAAGCGCTTGCCTTCCTTTCTCCTGCGCCCGGTGTGTCGCGCGTGCCTGAGTCCTTGTTTCTCTTCCCTTCTCCAGGACCTCCTCGAGCAAGAAGAAGAAGGAGGAGAGGTCCCCTGGCCTGGCGGGGGCTACACCGCCGGTTGCTAGGACCGGGGAACATGAGGAGAACACCAGTAGCCTCGCCGTTGAAGCTGCCCTCGCGAGGGCCGAGGGGGAGGTGGTCCCTTTTGACCCGCAGGAGGACGCGGCTCAGGGGACCCGAGAAGGCGAGCCTCGAGAGGCGTCGTCAAGGGGCGGCTCTGCAGCCCCTGGGGCGCCCACTGCCAGGGCGGAAGTCGCGGCGACGGAGGCGGAGCCACCGGCTTCCACCCCCCAGAACACTGGCGACGGCGATGTCGCGGGAAGCCAGCCGGACTCAACCGCGCGTGGGGCCCCTCGGGCCGGGGGGTCGCTAAGCCCACGGGGTGCGTCGCCCCATCGGAACGAAGAGGGGACCCCTGCGAGCTCTTCGCTCCCGACCGGCAGCACCGGGCCCTCGCGGGAGGGCAGCGCTCGAGCGTACACCGGTTGGGCCCTGCAGCTCGTGAGCAGCAGCGCCGTGCTCAAGCGTGGGGCCCTGCAAGGCGCCAGGGCTGCCCTTGACTAGCTGGAAGCAGACCTTCGGGCGGAAGAAGCGCGCATCATCGAGGAGCACCAGCGCCTCGCTGAGAGGTGGCACCAGCTTGGTGTGGCCATCAAACTGAGTCGCCGTCAAGACGACACCGCGCGGGAGAAGCGCGAGAAGGCCACCCAGGACGTGAAGGAGATCTTCAAGAACGCTATCAGGGAGGCCAACAAGGCCGACAGGCGGCACGAGGCGGCGGAGGCCCGCGGGAAAGGAGCTCCAGGACCAGAACGCCTCGCTGGAGCGGCAACAGCAGGCACGAAGAAATGCCATCTCCGCCCTCGAAGAGGGGCTGGCAGCCCGCGAGGCGGACCTTGACATCCGTGAGCGGGAGCTCGCGCGGTCGGCATCCGCGCAGGACTTGGAGCGCGAGCGGCTGGAGACGTTGGAGCGAGAGGTATCCGCTGCCCAAAGCTCCTACGCCGAGCACCTAGACAAAGCCAATACCAATCTGGCGGCCAAGGCAGAGAAGATCCAGGAGGACGCCGATGGGAGGGTTGCGCAGAGCCGCGAATCTCTTGCCAAAGAGAACAGCAAGAAGCTGAAGCGGCAGGAGGACCGCTTCAAGGCCAAGCGCGAGGAGTTCCAGCATGAGTTCGCGGGCCTCAAGGTGATGCTAGCCGAAGATGAAAGGCGGCGGGAGGCCGTGCTGAGGACCCGGGCCGACGCCGAGGCCGAGCTGTCCTCCCTCCGGCAGCAGGTGGGGGGTGTCGCTGCGGTCATGGAGCAGGCGCGGGACGAGGCGGCCCGAGTGCGGGTTCAGCAACTCCAGCGCTCTAAGATGTTCCGCGCCCTCGAGCTCCGGGCCCGCCATGCCTTGGGCTCCATTTTCAAGGAGGACGTCAGCAGCCCCCTCGAGACCCACGACGGCAGCTATCTCGACTTCTTCACCAAGCTCGTGGAGCGGCTTGAGGTGGGTGCCAAGAAGGTAGGCAGAATCATTGAGGAGGAGAGCCGCGACCTCCTCACCCAGGCCGCGACACGCATCTTCAGCCATCTTCTGGACGCCGACCCCAACTTTGACTTCGGCAAGGTGATAGCTCCCATCCCGGAGGAGGTCCGCGACAGTCTTGGGAAGGCGGTGGGGGACCACGTGGACGCCTTGCACGAGCAATTCGCTCCTGGAGAGAGCTCGAGCGGAGTTGAGGTGGGTGACGATGACGATGGCAGCGGCGGTGATGGCGACATGTCCTCTTAGGTCCTTCCCATATCCTGCGCATAGCTGATCGTGACCCCGTGGGGGCGTGAGGACAATGCTTTACCATTTAAGTACTTTGCTCCTGACTATATCGAATGCCCGTGCCCTCGTAACGCTCTCCCTCGAAGCTCGTTTTGCTCTTTCTGCTTGTCACGGTGCTCTGCGTCGCTAGGACCTAGCCCCCGAGCGGGCCATAGCCGCTGCCAGTATGACGACTTGCGAGAGTTCCGCTCGCGCGATCTCCCGAGGCGGGGCCTGCTGGCTTCCTGGGGTCCTGATGGGGCCACCTCGCGAGGCAACCTCGCGAGGCCCTTCCATGGACCTGCTCCTGAGATAGCTGCATGTAGAGTACTCGACGACAAGGGAGCAGCGCACGCTCGTCGATTCGCTCTTGGGCATCACGCGAGGAGACAAAACACCAAGAACCTTGGTGGGGTGGCGTGCACGGGAGCAGGCCCGCGAGCAAGAGCCCGGCTGCTTGGGTTTTTCAGTGCTGCTGGGACTGACCCGAGCACAGGCACCGTGTTCAGCCCCCGCTCGTGTGAGGCTCATGAGGGACGTCGTGAGCACGCGAGGCTCGTGAGGCAAGGACAAGATGAAATGCCATGTAAGAAACCGAGCTTTACTGAAGTATGATGGCAAACCGTTACATAACTAAAACGAGATGCGGCTGCCGTGTCCGGCACGGGTCAGCTTGACGTTGATGCAGCCCGTGGGGCGCCCTCAGTTGATTGTTCCGCCAGCGCGGAGCATGGGGCTTCCACAGGGGTGTGGGTATGATCGCGGGTCGGTCATTCCGCCAGCGCGTGGCATGGGGCTTCCACAGGGGTGTGGGTATGATCGCGGGTCGATCGTTCTGCCAGCGCGGGGCATGGGGCTTCCACAGGGGTGTTGGTATGATCGCGGGACGATCGTTCCGCCAGCGCGGGGCATGGGCCTTTCGCAGGGGTGTGGGTATGATCGCGGGTCGATCGTTCTGCCAGCGCGGGGCATGGGGCTTCCACTTGGGCGTGGGCGGGAGCTCTCGCGGGCCCATCAGGCGAACGCAATGAGAGGCTCCGGGGCATGTACAGCCCCGTTTCGTTCGTACACGTGAGGGTCAAGGGTAGAACTTGCGGAGGTGTTGGATGTTCCAGGCGTTAGGCACAGGAACTCCATCCTCCGTCTCCAGCCGAGCTTAGCCGCGCCTGGAGACATGAGTAACCCGGGAAGGTCCTTCCCACATGGGTGACAGTTTGTGGGGCCCCTCTCCAGAGAAGATTCTACGCAGGACGGGGTTGCCGACCTCGAGAGTGCGAGGGCGGACGCCGCGGCTGTGGCGGCGGCGCGAGGCCGGCCTGGCGGCGGCTCTCCTCGAGGAGCAGCAGGTCGACTTCCCGCGAGCCGTCCTGACACGCCTTGTCGAAGGCAAGGGCTCACAGGGGACTGTGGAACCGCGTCAACGCCGTAGACGAGGAAGATGGGGGTCTTGCCGGCAGGCTTGTTTGCTGCCATGCGGATGGACACAGCACGAACCGCCACTCGCCGAGCCAGCCCTTGCCACTCCCGAGCCGCGCCCACGAGGCACGCTCGCGAGACGTGCGCACAAAGCTCGGCGTTCTAAGTATCTTCGCCTCGCGAGGCCGGCCCACGAGAGACCCCCCGCGAGGTCCTCACGCAGCCTGCCTCCTGAGGGACTGCATGTTGAAATATTCCACAATGGGGGGATCGTCACGCGCTCGCTAACTCGCCCGTGGCCGTTGCGTGAGGAGGTAAGGTACCAAGGACCTTGGTGAGGTGACGTGCACGGGAGCAGGCCCGCGAGCTAGAGCTCAGTCGCTTGGATTTGGCGGCACTGCAGGGACGGACCCGAGCACAGGCACCGTGCCTAGCCCCCGCTCACGGAATCGGCCAGGGGAGGGGTCGCGAGTATGTGGCGCTCTCCGGTCGGCATCGAACTTAACAGGCGATTAAGCAGGTAACATGACTCAACAGGGTGAAATCAGCAAAATTCATTACACAACCAAAAGGATAGGGGTTAGGCTGCCGTGTCCGGCACGGATCAGCTTGAGGTTGGTGCAGCCCGTGGGGCGCCCTCAGCCGCATTTAAACAATATCACCTTGGCGGAAGGGCTCCGAGAGTGAGGCACGCGGCGCGAAGTAGCGTGAGCCGCGCGAGGCGACGCGTCGGACGCGCCTGGCAGGACTGCGCTGGGGTGACGTCAGACTGCTTGGCGAGGCGCGCCATGGCAGTCCGCCCCTCCGGGGCCAGGGGGCTCGCGAGGCGCTGGGAGCTCGCGAGGGGCAGGAGGCTCACGAGACCTTGGAGCGAAGGGCGCCAGCCTCTGGAAAGAGGTGCCGGCGTTCCTCAGCCCGAAGGGCATGCGCGTGCTGCCGAAGGCGGGGCCAACGCCCTAGCCGACTCGCGGCAGCTGGAAGGGGTCACGAGGGCAGAGCTGGTTGAGGCTGGTGAAGTCGACGCACATGCGCTCATTGCCACCCTTCTTGAGGACGACGACTGGGTTGGCGAGCCATTCGGGATGGCGCACCTCACGAACGACTCCGGCTTCTTGGAGCTTCTAAACTTCCTTGACGATGAACTCTTGCTTCTCTGGCGCCTGGCGCCGTGCTTTCTGCTTGACCGGGCGTGCATTGGGGCACATCACTAAGTGGTGCTCGATCACCTCCCTCGGCACACCAGACAAGTCGGATGCTTTCCAGGTGAAAACATCCGAGTTTTCCCGAAGGAAGGTGACGAGCGCGCTTTCCTATGCAGGAGGGAGGCCTGTGCCGATGGTGAAGGCGGGGCCGGAGCCGCTGCCGTCCACCGACACCTTCTTCGTCTCGGCACGGTCCTGAGAGAACATCTGCTCCTTCTTCGCGGGCGCGGCCTCGGAGGGCTCGGCCGCGTCCTCGTCGGTCGGGTGCGCGACAGCGGCACCCTTGTAGGCACGCTCGAGGGTGCTGGCCGCTTCCTTCTCGTCGCAGGCGACGGTGATGATGCCACTGCAGCCGGGCATCTTGAGGACGTTGTAGGCGTGATGGGTGGCCGCCATGAACTTGGTGAGAGCTGGGTAGCCCAAGATGGCGTTATAAGGCAGGCCGATGTACGCCACGTCGAAGTCGATGAGCTCGGTATGGTAGTTCTTGCGGGTGCCGAAGGTGACGGGGAGGCACACTTGCCCCAGTGGAATGGTGGATCCATCAGTCACTCCGGAAAAGGGCCTGGTCGGCATCATCTGGTCGTAGGGCACCTGGAGCATCTCGAAGGTCTCGATGGAGAGTACGTTGAGGCCGGCACCTCCGTCGATGAGGGTCTTGGTGACCGAGACGTTGCTGATGGTGGGAATGCACAGCATGGGGAGCGCGCCTGCGGAGGCCGTGGACTTGGGGTGGTCCTTGGAGTCGAAGGTGATGGCGTACTGTGACCAGTTGAGAGGCCGTGAAACCACTGGCCTCGGGAGGGCGGCATACACCTCGCGAGAGAGCTGCTTGAAGTGGCGGATGGACGCGGGGGCTTGGGACCCGCCAAGGATGCAGGCGACCGCGCGAGGTTCCTGGTAGCCCCCAGTACCCTCGTCAGGCTGGTTGACGTCGTTCCTCCGGGGTGGCGGTGGCAGCGGCGGGAGAGCGGCATTGGCCTGAGGATTCGCCTCACGAGGCTGGTCGCGCCAGACGGCCTCACGAGGTTGGTCGTGCCAGCCCTGGTGGTAGTTGCCATTATTGTTGTGGCTGTCCCAGCAGTTGCCGCTGCGGCCACCTCCACGGCCGGCGCTGTGGCCATTGCGGTCGTCCCGGTGGCTCTGGCGCTCGTCGCAGAGCAGCTTGAGCTCCTGACAGTCTTCGGTGCTGTGGGAGCGGACGTTGTGAAAAGCACAGAGCGGCCGGTTGTCCTTCCTAGGCTTGTCGTGGTCGCGGCCGTGCTTCTGCTCGGGCTCCGCCGCGAGCACGGCAGGACCCTTGCGCTTGACGTCCTTGCTCTTGGCCTTGGCGGCGTCGAGCGCCGCGTCGGGGTCGTTGTGGACGAAAAGGCGGCCTTCTTCAGCCTTGGCGCACTTGTCCGCGAGGTCGAGCAGCTCGAGCATGGAGTCGAGCTCACCGTTAATGACGAGCTTCTCGCGCATCTTGATGTCCGTGACGCCGGTGGAGAACGCGGAGATGACGGCCGCGTCGGAGGCGCGCGGGATCTTGTTGCGCACCTGACTGAAGCGCTGGATGTACTTGCGTAGGGTCTCGTCTAGGCGCTGCCGAACAGGCCGTAGGTCGTTGATGGTGAGGGAGCGGTCCTGTGTGCCCTTGAAGTTGGCAATGAACTTGCTGCAGAGCTTGGCCCACGACGATATGGAAGCCTCGTGGAGGTTCATGAGCCAGGAGCGCGGGCCGTCCTTGAGGGCCATGGGGAACCAGTTCGCCATGACCTTGTCGTCGCCATTCGCCGCCTCGATGCTCAGCGCATAGAGCTGGAGGAACTCTGTGGGGTTGGGCGGGCCATCGTAGCGTGGAGGCGGCTCAGGCTTGATCTTCGCGGGCCAGACCACGCGACGCAGCTCGTGGGTGAAGGCACGGCAGCCCACGCCGCTCGAGGGGACGCCGCCAGCGAGGGCGGCACGGTTTTGACGCTCGGCCGCTGCAACGTCCTGAACGGCCTAGTCTTGGCGCTGGCGATACCGCTCGAGGAGCACTCGCGCGTTGGGGGGTGCGCGGCGAATGATCTGGCAGCTGGCCTCGTCTTGGTCTGGTGAGGACGCGCCACGGGACGGCTCACGAGTCCGCGCGCTGCGCTGGGGCCCGGCGCGCTCGTCGCGCAGAGGAGGCGGCGGGGGAGCGCCGTGCGCCAGGTCCCCAGCACGAGACGGCGGCGGGCAGAGCGAGTGAGTAGGCGCCGGAGCGTCCCCGGCGATGTTGACGAGCTCGGGGATGCGACCGAGCCAGGCGTCGTAGGCAGCGTCAGCCGGACGGTAGCGGAGCAGCTCACGCGCCATAAGCAGCGCTGCCTGCGGGTCCGGCAGCCCACGGTGGGCGAGGGAGGAGGCCGTGGCGGTGTGGCCGTTCACCCGCACGGAGGGGTGCAGGGAGTAGTCCTGCTGCTCGCGGGCAGCGGGGTCGGTGGCGGCAGCAGCCTCGGCTTCGGGACGGCGGCGGTTGCCGCGGTCCGCCGGCTCCGTCTGAGCCACGCGGCCAGCCCTGCGCTCGGCGCGCTCGTGACGTTCGTCGTCCATGGGGCTGGTGGAGCTGAGGGCGGAGCAGAAGAATAGTAGAGACACCCCCGACCTGGCACGCCAAAATGTCGGAAGTCGGGCTCCGGGGACCCAAAGGTTCAAACACTGGGGTGAGCTCATTCTACCACTTCGTCTCCTACCACGGCTAAGCGACGGCAAGGCAACGCCGAGAGCGCGCTAGCGAGGGACGGAGCGAGGACTCAGAGGTTTACCCAGGTTCGGGCCACCTTAGGGTGTAAGACCCTACTCCTGCTTGATTGGTATTGCTCTGGTGCGAGAGAGAGAGAGTACAAGGTTGAGGATGATGAGAGCTAGGGTTTTTCCTCTAGAGGTCGCCTTGGATCCTCCTCCTACAATGACAGCACTGCCCTTTTATATCAGCCTTGGTCCTCTTCCCCCTGGAAACTTAGGCGGGAAGGGTTGCCACACTCGGCGATTTTGAAAGGGGACATGCGCTCAGGCTATCCTGACTAAAGGTGGTCTTCGCCAGCCAAAGCATGATCCATGACGCGCCGGTGGGCTCGGTGATGACCTCCGCCCTGCGCGCCCGTCGTCTTGGTCTTCCTTCGCCGATCGGACAACCTTTGGGGGTTTCTTTGGAGAGTAGATAGCTGGCCCTACTCCCTTAACACAAAAGAGGAAATCATCTTCATCCGCGCCTGCTGGCGCGGCTTCTGCTGCCGCTCGTCGCCGCGCGCGTCACCGACGTGGTGGGCAGAGACCGCGCGACCGAGCCGGATCTTCCTTGCCTTGTAAGCCATCGGGAGGATGCCTTGGGAGGTAGCCTCGGGGAGACCGCCTCGTGAGGGGGCCTCATGAGGCGGCCTCATGAGGGGGTCTCGGGTGGGGCTACTGCTGAGTCCTGCTTGCCCGCTCCCTGAGGAGGGGTCCTCAGGAGGCCGGAGCCTCATGAGGGGTCTTGGTGATATGCTCGGTAGTGACGGCCCGCTGGGCCCACGCCAGGCGTTGCGCCCTGGGCCAAAGGCAGACGGGCCTGGATACCCCGGGTTCCAAGGGCCCGACAATCACAGAAAAAGTTTGAAGTTCAAATGATTAAAAAAAAGGGTTGTGTGTGTAAGGCAGCGGTTTCCGTTCGAAACCATGAGACTTCGGGGGAGAGTGTCTGGTTTGTACATGAGGTGCATCAAGTTTTTGCTGTAACACACTAAAAAATTTACCACACCCTACATGGGTCCAATGAAGACACCATGCCAAGTTTCATCCCTTTCGGAGATAGTTTGCACACTATTTCGTACCGAAGAGCGTTCTGCCCTTTTTAGTGGCCGGAAAATCTGTTAATGCCTCGAAAATAGAAGACCAACAAAAAAGTGGCCAAATTTGAGCTTGGGCCTTTTTGATGGTGTGTATTAATCATAGAAAAAGTTTGAAGTTCAAATGATTTAAAAAAAGGGGTTGCATGTGTAAGGCGGTGGTTTATGTTCGAAACCCTGAGACTTCGGGGGAGAGTGTCCGGTTTGTACATGAGGTGCATCAATTTTTTTGCTGTAACACTCTAATTTTTTTACCACACCCTACATGGGTCCAATGAAGACACCATGCCAAGTTTCATCCCTTTAAGAGGTAGTTTGCATGCTATTTCGTACCGAAGAGCATTCTACCCTTTTTAGTGGCCGAAAAATTAGTTATTGCCTCAAAAATAGCAGACCAACTCAAAAAGTGGCCAAATTTGAGCATGGGCAATTTGATGGTGTGTATTAATCATAGAAAAGTTTGAAGTTCAAATGATTTAAAAAGGGGTTGCGTGTGTAAGGCGGCGGTTTCTGTTTGAAACCTTGAGACTTCGGGCGAGAGTGTCCGGTTTGTACACGAGGTGCATCAAGTTTTTGCCGTAACACTCTAAAAATTTAACCACACCCTACATGGGTCCAATGAAGACACCATGCCAAGTTTCATCCCTTTCGAAGGTAGTTTGCATGCTATTTCATACCGAAGAGCGTTCTGCCTTTTTAGTGGCCGGAAAATCAGTTATTGCCTCGAAAAAAGCAGACCAACTCAAAAAGTGGCCAAATTTGAGCATGGGTGTTTTGATGGTGTGTATTAATCACAGAAAAAGTTTGAAGTTCAAATGATTTAAAAAAAGGATTTGTGTGTGTAAGGCGGTGGAGTAGTGTCTTAGGAGTGGCGGGCATCTGGCCACGCCCATCACCGCTATTCCCCCGACTAGCAGTGGAGGGCACTGTGCTGCGCCCGCCACACGGTTACGATTTTCACCCAAACCAATTTAGTTTCCCCCCAACACCATCAAAACCAAATCAGTTTCGCCCCAACCCCCCAAATCGCGCCCGCCCCTCCACGCCGTCGAGCCCGTCCACGCCGCCGCCATGGCGTCATCCTCACCGCCATGCTCATTCGTGCCGCCACGGTAATCCGCACCACCGAGCCCATCCACGCCACTATGGCCATCCATGCCGGCATGGCCTCCTCCGCCAACATCAGAGGCATCACCTCACCACCACCGGCGAACTCCTTCGGGTTGGCTAGCCCTGCCGCCATGGCGTCCTCCTCCGCCAACATCGGAGGCCTCGCGCCTTCTTCGAACGCCGCACGCATTACTTCTCCGATATGGACGAACTTCTCTTGCCTTCACATCGGTGCCCTGCAATTTTTTGTTATAATTACTGACTAGGGTAAATTGGAGTAGTGTCTTAGTTTTATTTATGCTTAGAGTAAATTCAAGTAGTTTATATAGAAGTAAAGATTTCTTGCACTCGTTATGTCAAATTTTGTTCCATATCTTGCCTAGGATCAATTGTAGTAGCGTTGGCTTATGTTTGCAGGTATCTACATGAGTTTCAATGTTTTGGCAAAACGTTGATTCATTTTTGTTTCGCCAAATTGCTGGCACTCGTTATGTCCTCTTTTTATCAAAGGTCATGCCGATTTTTTGGGTCCATATCTTGCCTAAGATCAATTGTAGTAGCGTTGTCTTATGTTTGCAGGTATCTACATGAGTGCCAATGTTTTGGTGAAACATCAATTCATTTCTGTTTCGCCAAATTGTTGGCACTCGTTATGTCCTTTTTTTAGCAAAGGTCATGCCGATTTTTTGGGTCCATATCTTGCCTAGGATCAATTGTATTACCGTTGGCTTATGTTTGCAGGTATCTACATGAGTGCCAATGTTTTGGTGAAACATTGATTCATTTTTGTTTCGCCAAATTGCTAGCTCTCATTATGTCCTCTTTTAGCAAAGGTCATGCCAATTTTTTCCGTCCATATTACATTTTTATGCTTTATGACTCATAATTGCCACACTAAATTTTAGCAAACGCAACAAATGGAATCCAGAGAACCATCTTCTATGGGCCCCGCTAAGTGGCATAAAAAGGCTAGAAAGCGAAAAAACAAACCGGGTGACGGGCCTTCCGCCGATCAGGCACCAAAAGAAGATGTTATTCCTACTGCGCCCGGTAGCACTACTGCATCACGCATATGGCGTATGTGTTAGCCCGGTAAATTGATGTTACCACCAGACAAGTTGAGGGTACTCAGGACGGAAGCTCAAGTTCTACACAATGACGTGGTAGCTAGGTCAGCAAAGGGTGAGTTTTGTTACACGGCCAAGGTTACAGAGGATATCAAATTTGTCATAGCATTCCCTGCTGATAAAATATATCTGGGGTTTGACAATGTGGTCAACGACAATATTTTCTATGTGGACATAGTCAGGCCATCCTTAATGACGCTTTGGGCGCTCTGGCATGCTTCAGATCCCTTACTCCAGAATAAAGAAGTTCCCTACCTTGATCCGTATTACATGCATTTTGCGAATGCGGAATCTGATATAGGCCAGCGCAACATCACGACTTACCTCCACCAGAGCATACTTGTTAGTCATCGGCACAAGGACAACTTTCTTGTGTCTTACTTTGAAATGTAAGTTGTTCTTTCCTTTATGTTTGCACATATACCCGACTTCTTCGGTTTCAATCTCATTCATGTTACATTGTTCAATTGTTTTGCGTAGCAACAAACACTGGATCATCATCGCACTATTGCCGAAGGACGGCCATGCTTATTTCTTTGATTCCACGAGAGATCCTAAAAGGTTGTGGACCAATCTGAAGAAAGTTCTGGATGCTGCTCTCCTCATTTGTCATAAGTCCCTACCAAGGGCAATGTCGTATAAGAGCTACAAATTCCACACCAGCTTCTGTTGTCGGCAACAACTGAAAGACAGAAGCATCCACATGTCTGGCTACTATGCCATGGCACTCTTGGATGACTATGTGCACGCAGGACCACTTTTGAGAAGTCATTCAATGTTGGCTAAGTGGTCCAAAGAGAATGAGGAGGACACTAACCTATCTCACTTTTGGATAGAGCATGAACGCCTCCATAGAGTGTTCACCAATATCATCAATTGAGCGGTAGTGAGGGATGAGGGGCTGCTCCACTGTGAGGCAGAGGGCAAAGAAGAACAAGACTTGAGAATTAAGCATCAGCATGCCAAAGGATAGATATATATGCTCCTTTCGAAAAATAGTCAAACTTTAAATTATGTCATGACACAATGCTTGTTGCCTTGCACTACTCTATGAATTACCATGTGATCTTTAGTTTATATGTACGTGTGTCATATGTTCATATGAATTACCTTGTGATCTGTTGTCTATATATTTTTTGAATGTTGTTCTATGCTAACAATAACAGATGGGATCGCGAGAAAAACTGTGGGAGGGGTCTCTGCGGCAGACATGGAGAAGCACTATCTATGGACGCGGGACAAGCATCAGGCAGAGCAGCTCAGGGAGGCGATGATAGCTTGGTCAGAAGTGTTCCAACAGCCCAGTGTGGTCTCCCAGCGATGCAGAAGATAGCAGAGAGATGGTTCAATGACCTCGCGGTGTGCATCTTGACGGAGGCGACCCCGGATGAGAGGTTGAGGATCTGGCTGGGTCTGAGTCCAACCACCATACCCATGCCGTGTGAGATAGTTAAATGGGCTCTTCGAGTGGCCAGATCTCCAATTCCAGAGGAAGCGGCCTGCTAGTCCCCATTCATTCCAAGCATTAGTCATTCATGTAGTATGTGCGGGTCCTGGTAACACACTGTCTGTTGAACATCGCCCGCCACTCATTTGACCCCGTCAAACTATTAATTATGTGATGAGTGACATGCTTGGAATTGTAATGCACTTGCTATATTTGCTTTAGTGTACTACTTTTAATTAATCTAACATCGTTGTAATGTGGTGTGTGTGTGCATGTGGATCAATGTGGAAACAACAATTTATATATCTCATGCAATCTGATAATCAGATCCAGGTACAAAATGCTGCAATAGCAGCATTTCCGCCTAGATTGTTGCGAGTGGTGGGCACAAATAAGGCTATCCACTGCTGGCACATATGATTGCGGTGGGCGAAAAACATAGCCCGCCATTGCTACATCCCAAACCTGTGGCGGGATCTTACTAATGCTCGCCACTGCAGATGCAATTCCAGTGGCGGGTGGGTGCCCGCCACCAATGTGATGTTACCAGTGGCAGGAGATCAGTGGCGGGTGCTCCTATGAGCCTCGCCCGCCACTGATGGACTTTTGGCACCTACCAATGCTGGGCATTCCTGCAGTAGTGTCTTCTTAACACAGTACAACACAGACTTAAACCCTAGTGGGTTGGTTCCACCACAAGGAACCTAACCATCTGAGCAATGCTCAGTTCGATACACACTTGTTGATTATATGAGCATCATCATTTTCACATTATAAAAAAGGTGTGATCCAAAACACACGATCATAAGCATTTTTTATTAAATAACACATCGTTGACAAAATTTAAAGATAAATTGTTTGTTTTCCCTGTTTGCTTTTCCAATAAGAAGAATTTTTTTTTTTGTGATGATAAATAGAAATATATAAATATTAGGTTGATTCACGTATGCCCAGCCTCTCCAAAAACACCATGTCAAAAGCTAGTCTAAGAAACTAAAAACAACGAACATGCCCCCAAAAGCCATGTTGAAGTGCCAGAGAGAAGTTCTCCAAAGGTTCGATACACGAGCATCATTGTGGTTTGATCCAATCACTGAGTTCAGATCATGGAATTTCACTGAGGACAGCAGCAACTAAACACTACAATTGCCACATACAAACAATGAAAATGGACACGAATTTCACCTAAAACTCAAAATCTGGTAAATAAAGAGCACTGCCAAAATGAAGTCGACATGTGCTATCTCCCCACATGCCAAACCAACATCACATACCCTCTCATGCACACGGTCCCGACGTGGACCTCACCATGCAATTGAAATCATGCTCACGCAACACCTACCACCAGGCAATGCTTGGGAATGATTGCCATCAACACCAATGATGCCCACAATGTGAGACACTTGACACTAACCCCATGGACCAGCTGACACTGAGTGTTCAACGTGCCCACACCAACCCGATCAAGGCCAGTCACAGGGTGCACCATGGATGAATCCATGCATCGGGTATTGTTAGAGTCACCCGATTTACAATCGCAAGGCAGAGCAACACTCCGAGCACTCTAACCTGTTGGTGCAATCTAGTGCCCCTTGAGTGTTTTGGAGATTGTTGGACCAAACAGTTGAGGGACTAATGTGTTTGCTAGTGCACACATAGTAAAATGGTCCCTGTAGTTATTGAGAAGTTTGCTAAAACTTCTATGAGATTATCTATGCTGCATAGAAGATTGCTAGGCAGTTGAGGAGTTTGCTATCGAGAAGATTGCGTGTCGCAGACGAACCCCAAAATTGATGAGTGCGCAATTGTTACTTTGTGTTGTTCGTGGAACAATTGACTCCAGCGAAGAAGATTGAAGACAACGAGAAGACATATATAGTTCTTTTTCATAGTTTCATCTCTTTCATTTGAGTAATAGGCAACCATACTATTAGGGGGGTCCAAGTTAGTCGAGATTTAGGTCTTTGTTGAATGCTCAATCATTAACCTATCTTCCAGTGAAGTCGAGCGAAATCTCTTCGTGCATTGTATTTTAAATTGGAGTCACAGACGATGTTCTTCTGGACTGCGAGGGAAAATCATAGGTAGTTGAGTTAGCTTTACTTGTTCCACAAGTAATGTTGACATGTCAGTTTAAAATCTGTTTGTCAGACATGTGTTGGTTGATCGTTGAGAGGCGCATACCCCTATTGGTCATTTCACCCTCGGGATGGCTCCGGCTATAAATAGCCACCCCACCCCAACCTTCACCAGTTGGTTGGTCCATTTGATTTGACAGAGTTTGTCTGAGCAACCCTTATGTATTGAGAGATTTCACTGAGAGAAAACCCAGAGCCCAAACTTAGTGAAGTGATTGAGGAATCATAGAGAATGAAGTTGATATCTAGCTTGTGCCTATTACTCTTGTGAGTTGCACACTCACTGGACGGTTAGGTGTCTGTCTGGGGAACCAAGAGTCATTGTGGTTTGTCAAGGACTTTGTCTGTGAAGATTTGGAGATTGCCTTGAAAAATCTACCCTAAGTAAATTGACTGGAGTTCGAGGAACTTACAGTCAAGGAGAATAGGACGGAGAGAGTTTTGCTCCTGTGTTCAATCACAGGTCCCTCCAACCAAACATAACACTTTGGGAGAAGTGTGAACTGGTCGAACAAATAGCTTGTCGCCATCGAGCAACACTGGTTCTTTCTCTTTTTGTATTTACTTTTGGTATTTACATTCTGTTGAGTTATCCCTTGTTGTGTTGTTCATCTGTGTTCAGTCCTTCGAGACTAAAGAGCATTTTCTTCTGTACTACAACCATGTTTGTCTTTCTTTTCCATCTTGTTGTACTTCTTGTGTATGTCGCTACATTCACATGTTTTATATCTACTGCAACCTAGTTATCCTTCTAGCTTCAGTTCTGATAGATATCTCGCAGTAGAGTCTTTTAGTTTTTCATCGAAGTTAATTCCTTTGTCATTTTTCCCTCTGCTTAGTATTTCCTTAGTTATTTTATTTTGTGCTATGTTGAGAGATTTACTATTTTTGAAGAAAAACTTAAACCTCCTATTCATCTCCCTCTAGTCGATTTCTGATCCTAAAATTGGTATCAGAGCAAGGTACTCCAATGTCTCTGCACATTTTGGTCTAACCACCTTGGAGTTTTGAGAATGTCGACTATTGTTAATTTCAAGTCTTTTGAGAAGATTCCTGTCTTCGAGGGAAAGGATTATCCCTTCTGGAAAGAGAAGATGAAAATCCATCTAAGGGCTATTGATGAAGATCTCTGGCATATAGTTGAGAATGGCTATGTCATCGAAGATCCCTATTACATCACTCTTGCCGATAGAAGATTGAAGTAGCTTGATGCTCAGGCTAAGGATGTCATATGCAACCATCTCTCAAAGCCTCATTTCCTTTTTCACCAAAGATTGGAAACTGCAAAGAAAATCTGAGGTAAATTTGAAAAAGTAAATGAGGGTGTTTCCACTCAAAAAGACTCTCGCATTAATACTCTTTGAAACCACTTCATTCGTTTGAAGAGAATTGGCAATGAATGTGTCCAAAGTATGTATGATCGTCTTTGTGATCTCTATGGTGAGCTTCAAGGACTTGGTGTTGAAGATATTGCAGATCGTGAAGTGGTGAAGAAGTTGATGCGTTCTCTGGACAATTCTTTTGACACTCTGGTTCTGATGATCAAGGAACGCCCCGAATACAAAAGTCTCAACCCTTCAGATATCATCGAGGGACTTAACACTTCTGAATTGCAAGAAGATGAAAAGAAAGATTTGTATGGTTCCAACTACCACGAGAATTATGCTCTCAAAGTTATTGCAAATTCTTCCTTGAAGGAAGACAAGGAAAATACTGATGAAGAATCTGACGATCCCGGTTGCATTGGCAAAGACCTCACTCTGATAATGAAAGGCTTCAAATTTTTCAAGAAGAAGAATGCTTCCCGAATAAGAACTCCAAGAGTAGCTCCAAATCTGCCTCGAGCTCCAACCCCTCTTGAGACAATTCATGCTTCAAGTGCAAGAAATTTGGACATTTCATCTCTGACTATCCCAAGTGTGATGGGGAAGCTAGGAACTGTGGCAAGTTCAACATGCCTAACAAGAGAAGAAAGAGAAGCAAGAGCAAGAGCTATGATTCTGATAGTGACAAGAAGAAGCATTCCAAGAAGATAGAGAGTTCTTCCTCTAAATCTTCCTAGAAAATCAACTCCAATAGGAAGAAGAACTCTCGCAAGGCCAAAGTTTACATTGGGAAGGAAATGGATTCCGAAGAAGAAGTTTTTGAGTCTGATGTTGCTAAGGAAGAATTGTCTGCAAATGATTCAGACTTTCACATGGCAGTATTGCATGTGCTTCCACACCTGCATCAAACTTCTTTGACAATGATGCAAACATAAATTATGGGAGTGAAAGGTATGTAAAGACAACATGATACTAGAGTAACTCACTAACACCCATGAGTGGCTCCTCATCAAGGCTCTCAAGCACTTTACTTCAATCATTGCTTGCTGAAACTTTCGTTGTCTAGTGACGGGATCATGCCAAAGAAATGATACATGCATAGAGTTTTGTTGTTGCTTAAGTTTGAGTACTATGGACAAATATGTTGTCTCTTTAGCTCTTGTGATCTGTACTTGTTTATTACCACATACACACACTCTTCAAGAGAAAGCTGAATAATGTTCGCTATAGTGTTGCCACTACGAATGTTAACAAACTCATAGCCGAAATCTGAGCCGAGACTCAGGTGGATCGTTCATTGCCAGCGGAGTTCTTAGCATAACATCAAGAGAGGTGACGAAATTATATTTACGCATGTAAACACACATATAGTGACAAGGCCATGGCACCAGCGAGAAGCTGAAGCACCATGTAAAAATGCAAAATAGATTTTGGCATAATCTCAATCACCTTTCAACTGGGTTCCTCTGGATAACTTTATCCACAAGTGCTAGTGAGTCCATTAAATTTAACACTATGGTACAATTTTTTTCCAACACCCAAGCCTTTCTAGAGACTATCTCATATGCATGGTTATTCTTTGTTAACATCACTTTCTTTTTTAAAACAAATCACACGGCAATTCTCGGTCATCTAAAAACAGAACAAAGGTTACTAAATTAATTTACCTCCAAGAACAAAACCTTTGTTTTAACTATCAAGACTTACTCCCACTTGAATACTTCACACATACTACAACTACATCTATTCTATGCAATTCCAGTGCAAAAGATAGTAGTCATATGACATACCTTCATGATCATGAATTTCCACACTTCTCTTCCTTAAAGATATGTTCCTCGCTACCCGGCATAGATCAACTCCATTGTGAAAATATAAACAAGAATGCAAACGAAATCCAGGGAAAAAAGGAAAGAGCAAAGCAAAACAAAACTTATTCAATTTTTTTCTAGGGTTTTTGAAAGCTAACTTGCAAAAGAAAATTGCAAACGGCAAAAATAAAAACAAATGAAAAACAAAACAAATAAAAAGCAAAATGTTGGAAGAAACCAACACGAGTGTTTGAAGCTCAGTGAGCTGAAGTACAACCTCATTACAACTTAAAATAAAGTATGCCACATCTTGATGTAGACGTGGAAGTAACCTCCCCCAAGCTTAAGCTTTTGCAAGCTGAAACCAGCAAGATCATTGTGGCAGCGGGTAGTATGGAGCCCATCCTGGGCTCCACTCAGAGAAGTTGGTGTTCAAGTATGTGGATGTGTCTTGAACGGACGCGGCGAGGTTGCTCATATCATTGATGTAGCCCTCGAGGTTGTTGATGTCGGCGTATGTGATGTAGGGCACTTCCCCTTGTGCATCTTCTTAGGGCTGCTCATCCTCCTCATCGGTGGCTAGTTCACCTTCATCAACTTGTTCTGGTTCGGGCGCCTCTTGGTTGAGCACTGCGTCTCCTTCATGTGGCATATAATGCAAAATTCCATTCTCTATCAAGAATCAGTTAGGCATGGGATTAGGAAACAAGTGTCCCACTCGAGGAGTTCGAATACAATGGCGACCATGATGAACCACTACCATTGCAGCACTAGTAAGAACACTAGTATTGACAAGGGTGTTACCGACAATGGGGCGAAGGTTGGTGAAGTTCAGGCCAAGGGAGTTGGCCAGCATGGTAATCACTCCCTCACATGCGATGTCTCGTTGTGCACAATTTGCTTGGTGTGCAAGGTGGAACAAAAGAATCGCCCCTATGTTGGGCAAATAACCGACGTCAAGGTTCGCGGCCTTCCCAAGAATAAGCATATTCTCTTCATTAACTTTTGAAACTTCTCCTCATGCCTGCAACAAGTTAGTGATAACATAGTAGAAATATCAAATAGTAAGACACTCAATGCAACTTGCCCTAAACTTGTAGCCTTGGTAACTCATTTGTCCAAATGATCCAGTTGGATGCGGGTCGAGGATGTCGGAGACATTGCGAATGTGATCATCGTTGTTGGGGAAGCCAAAGTAGTTGCACCACCCTATGAGAGTGATGTTGAAGTATCGGTTCATGAGAATAAAAGTGATCCTCTCATCTTCTCCTCCTTGGTTTAACCCAACGTTGTGCGAGAGAGTACTAAGAAATTCAAGTGTCAACCGATGATACGTCGCATATCCCTTATACACAAAGTGTTGCACTCCAACATTAGCACATGATAAATTGAAATTGTTACTAATGCCCTGTTTGGCTATTGTGGACGGACACGCCCACTAGGTGGTTTTCATCTTCCTCTCGTGAAGCATACATTACTTCTTCTTGGCTTCACGGTCGATGAAGTTGATCCCCTGAGAATAAATTTGTTGCCTTTGTGCGGCCTCTTTGGATGCGTTCGTGGCTATACCATGAGCGATACGAGCAGGCCACCTCATGTTCATCTCTACAAAATAATTTTTTAGTCCAATGGAATGATACACAAGTGATCCTACGGTAACCACAACATCAAACTCCTCTAGAAACAACAACGAATCCAAGACTAAATCAAAATTTAGATCAAAAGTACACATAATGTAATCATGGCAATGCTAGGAAAATATAGCATGGATTGACGGAAAATAAATTAGGGATCGGAGGAGAAACATACCATAGATCGATCACACAGAAGGATTCAAACTGAAAATGAGTGAGTAGAGTTTTGGTAGGGTTTGGAGAGGTGTGGGAGGAAGAAGATGAAAGAAATAAGATGGGGGCAATTTACCTCTGGCTCGGGCCGTTTTGGCGAAGACAGGGCATGGTACAAGCACTGGTACGATTGCTTGCACTCGTACCAGATGCCATCAAACATCTTGGATAGGCCACTGTGTCTACACATACCTGGTACGAGCACCGGTACGAGCGGGTGCACTTGTATTGGATGCCGTCTTGGTTTTCGTATGTTTTTGTTGCCTGGCTGCACCTTTGGTATGATCACTGGTACGACCGTGCCCGGTCATACAAGATGCCGTCCCAGTTTTTTGAGATTTTTGTTTGTCGACATCGAAGGGCATTACGACCGTGGGTACGAGCTGTTGGAAATATGCCCTAGAGGCAATAATAAATTGGTTATTATTATATTTCCTTGTTCATGATAATCGTTTATTATCCATGCTATAATTGTATTGATTGGAAACTCAAATACATGTGTGGGTACATAGACAACACTGTGTCCCTAGTAAGCCTCTAGTTGACTAGCTTGTTGATCAAAGATGGTTAAGGTTTCCTAGCCATGGACATGAGATGTCATTTGATAACGGGATCACATCATTAGGAGAATGATGTGATGGACAAGACCCAAACTGTAAACGTAGCATTTGATCGTGTCAGTTTATTGCTATTGTTTTCTGCATGTCAAGTATCTGTTCCTTTGACCATGAGATCATGCAACTCACTGACACCGGAGGAATACCTTGTGTGTATCAAACGTCGCAACGTAACTGGGTGACTATAAAGGTGCTCTACAGGTATCTCCGAGGGTGTCTGTTGGGTTGGCATGGATCAAGACTGGGATTTGTTACTCCGTATGACGGAGAGGTATCTCAGGGCCCACTCGGTAATACAACATCACAATGAGCCTTGCAAGCAATGTGACTAAAGTGTTAGCCACGAGATCTTGTATTACGGAACGAGTAAAGAGACTTGCCGGTAACGAGATTGAACTAGGTATAGTGATACCGACGATCGAATCTCGGGCAAGTAACATACCGAAGAACAAAGGGAACAGCATACGGGATTAACTGAATCCTTGACATAGAGGTTCGACCGATAAAGATCTTCGTAGAATATGTAGGAGCCAATATGGGCATCCAGGTCCCGCTATTGGTTATTGGCCGTAGAGGTGTCTCGGTCATGTCTACATAGTTCTCGAACCCGCAGGGTCTACACACTTAACGTTTGGTGACGATTAGTATAATTGAGTTATTATGTTGGTGACCGAAAGTTGTTCGGAGTCCCGGATAAGATCCCGGACATGACGAGGATCTCCGGAATAGTCCGGAGGTAAAGATTGATATATGTGATAATAGTGTTTTGATCTCCGGAAGGGTTCCGGAGTTCACCGGAAGGGGTTCCGGATGTTTACCGAAGTGTTCGGGTGCAGCAACACTTTATATGGGCCAAAGGGATAAAGCCCACGAGGTATTGGAAAGTGCAAAAGTAGTTTTGCTGCCGCGTAAGCGGTACTACCGCTTGGTGAAGCGGTACTACCGCCCGAGCGGTACTACCGCTTGTGTGAAGCGGTACTACCACCCAAGCGGTACTACCGCTTGTGAGCGGTACTACCGCTTGTGTGCGGCTGTGCACGGTTCGGCAGGGATCCAAGTTGGACTCTTTCCCTGCGGGCCAAACCGACCTTGTGCGGGCAAAACCGACCTAGAGGAGGCTTTTACTCCAAGTTTAGACCCCAAGGCTCAACATATAAATAGAGGGGCAGGGCTAGCACACGGGACACATCAGGATTTCCCAAGCCGTGTGCCGGCAACCCTAGCCCTCTAGTTCTTCCGTCATAATCTCCGTAGCGTTTGGCGAAGCCCTGCAGAGATTGTTCCTCACCACCATCACCACGCCGTCGTGCTGCTGGAACTCAACCACTACTTCACCATCGCTCGCTGGATCGAGGAGGTGAAGGCGTCATCAAGCCGTACGTGTGTTGAACGCGGAGGTGCCGTCCATTCGGCGCTAGTTCGTGATCGGATCGAGGGACGACTTGCGATTTGGATCGCGGAGACGTTCGACTACATCAACCGCGTTTCTTAAACGCTTCCGCTTAGCGATCTACAAGGGTATGTAGATTCACTCTCCCTCTCGTAGATGCTCATCACCATGGATAGATCTTGTGTGTGCGTAGGAAAATTTTTGTTTCCCATGCAACGTTCCCAACAGTGGCATCATGAGCTAGGTCTATGCGTAGATGAGATCTCGAGTAGAACACAAACGAGTTGTGGGCGTGGATGTATACATATTGCTTGCCGTTACTAGTTGATATTTGATTCGGCGGTACTGTGAGATGAAGCGGCCCGGACCGACATTACGCGTACACTTACGCGAGACAGGTTCCTTCAACTAACATGTAACTTCGTTGCATAAAGATGGCTAGCGGGTGTCTGTCTCTCTCACTTTAGTTGAATCGATTTCAATGAAGAGGGTTCTTTTAGAAGATCAAAAAGCAATCACTACACCACGTTGTGGTTTTGCGTAGGTAAGAACGGTTCTTGCAAACCCGTAGCAGCCACGTAAAATTTGCAACAACAATTAGAGGACGTCTAACTTGTTTTTGCAGGGTATGTTGTGATGTGATATGGCCAATTACATGATGAGATATATGTGATGTATGAGATGATCATGTGATGTATAGAATATCACGACTTGCATGTCGATGAGTACGGCAACTGGCAGGAGCCATAGAGTTGTCTTTAATTATTGTATGACCTGCGTGTCAATCATTAAGCGCTATGTAATGCTTTACTTTATCGCTAAACGTTAGCAATAGTCGTAGAAGCAACAGTCGGTGCGACAACCTTATGGCGACACGTTGATGGAGATCAAGATGATGGAGATCATGGTGTCATGCCGGTGACGATGGAGATCATGCCGGTGCTTTGGAGATGGAGATCAAAAGCACAAGTTCATGGCCATATCATGTCACTTATGATTTGCATGTGATGTTAATCCTTTTATGCATCTTATTTTGCTTAGGACGACGGTAGCATTATAAGGTGATCCCTCACTTAAATTTCAAGATAAATTGTGTTCTCCCCAAGTGTGCACCGTTGCGAAAGTTCGTCGTTTCGAGACACGCCGTGATGATCGGGTGTGATAGACTCTACGTTCGCATACAACGGGTGTAAGCCATGTTGCACGTGCGGAACACTCGGGTTAAACTTGACGAGCCTAGCATGTACAGACATGGCCTCGGAACACAAGAGACCGAAAGGTCGAACATGAGTCATATAGTAGATATGATCAACATGAAGATGTTCACCATTGAAACCACCTCAACTCACGTGATGATCGGACTTGAGTTGGTGGATTTGGATCATGTTACACTCGAATGACCGGAGGGATGTCAATTTGAGTGGGAGTTTTTAAGTAATATGATTAACTAAACTCATTATCTAGAACAATAGTCTAAGTTGTCTTTGCTATATTTATGTTGTAGATCATGGCTCGCGCAGTAGCACCCCTGAATTTTAATGCGTTCCTAGAGAAAGCTAAGTTGAAAGATGATGGAAGTAACTTTGTGGACTGGGCCCGTAATCTAAGGATTATCCTTACGGCTTCCCAGAAGGCTTATGTCCTTGATGCACCGCTTGGTGATCCACCCGCTCCAGTTGAGTCTCTAGACGTTGTGAACGCCTGGCAGGCTCGTTCTGATGATTACTCAATAGTTCAATGTGCAATGTTGTATGGCTTAGAACCGGGACTTCAAAGACGTTTTGAACGTCATGGAGCATATGAGATGTTCCAGGAGTTGAAGTTTATCTTTCAGAAGAATGCCCGGATCGAGAGATATGAGATCTCCGATAAGTTCTATGCTTGCAAAATGGAGGAGAACGGGTCTATCAGTGATCACGTGCTCAGAATGTCTGGGTACTCCACCCGTCTGGCTGAGTTAGGGATGCCCCTTCCGCCAGAGGCTATCACTGACAGAGTTCTTCAATCATTGCCACCTAGCTACAAGAGCTTCGTGTTGAACTATAACATGCACGGGATGAACAAGTCAGTCGCCGAGCTGTTTGCGATGCTGAAAGCCGCTGAGTCTGAAATTCAGAAGGAGCATCAAGTGTTGATGGTCAATAAAACCACTAGTTTCAAGAAAAATGGCAAGGGTAAGAAGGGTAACTCCAAGCAGAGTGGCAAAGCAGTTGCTCCTCTCGTGAAGAAACCCAAGGCTGGACCCAAACCAGAAACTGTGTGTTTTCATTGCAAGGGAACTGGACACTGGAAGCGGAATTGCCCCAAGTATTTGGCTGACAAGAAGGCGGCCAACAACAAACAAGGTATATATGATATACATGTTATTGATGTGTACCTTACCAACTCTCGTTGTAGTGCCTGGGTATTTGATACCGGTGCGGTTGCTCATATTTGCAACTCAAAACAGGAACTGCGGAATAGACGGAGGCTGGCAAAGGACGAAGTGACGATGCGCGTGGGAAATGGTTCCAAGGTTGATGTGATCGCCGTCGGCACGCTCGCTCTTCGATTACCGTCGGGATTAGTGATGAACCTAAATAAGTGTTATTTGGTGCCTGCGTTAAGCATGAACATTATATCTGGATCTTGTTTATTGCGAGACGGTTACTCATTTAAATCAGAGAATAATGGTTGTTCTATTTATATGAGTAATATCTTTTATGGTCATGCACCCGATGTGAGGGGTTTATTCTTATTGAATCTCGATAGTAATGATACACATGTTCATAACATTGATGCCAAAAGATGTAGAATTGATAATGATAATACCACTTTCTTGTGGCACTGCCGTTTAGGTCATATTGGCGTAAAACGCATGAGGAAGCTCCATGCTGATGGACTTTTGGAGTCACTTGATTTTGAATCACTTGACACATGTGAGCCATGCCTCATGGGCAAGATGACTAAAACGCCGTTCTCTGGAACAATGGAACGGGCAAGTGACTTATTGGAAATCATACATACTGATGTGTGCGGTCCGATGAGTATTGAGGCGCGCGGTGGTTATCGTTACTTTCTCACCTTCACTGATGACTTAAGTAGATATGGGTATATTTACTTAATGAAACACAAGTCTGAAACATTTGAAAAGTTCAAACAATTTCAGAGTGAAGTTGAGAATCATCGTAACAAGAAGATTAAATTCCTACGATCTGATCGAGGAGGAGAATATCTGAGTTATGAGTTTGGCAGTCACTTAAAACAGTGTGGAATTGTTTCACAATTGACACCGCCTGGAACACCACAGCGTAATGGTGTGTCCGAACGTCGTAATCGAACTTTATTGGATATGGTGCGATCTATGATGTCTCTTGCCGATTTGCCACTATCGTTTTGGGGTTATGCATTAGAGACAGCTGCATTCACTTTAAATAGGGCACCATCGAAATCCGTTGAGACGACACCATATGAACTTTGGTTTGGCAAGAAGCCAAAGCTGTCGTTTCTTAAAGTTTGGGGATGTGATGCTTATGTCAAAAAGCTTCAGCCTGAAAAGCTGGAACCCAAAGCGGAGAAATGCGTCTTCATAGGATACCCAAAAGAGACAGTTGGGTATACCTTCTACCTCAGATCCGAAGGCAAAGTGTTTGTCGCTAAAAACGGAACATTTCTTGAGAAAGAGTTTCTCTCGAAAGAATTGAGTGGGAAGAAGATAGAACTTGATGAGGTTGTTGAACCTTTACTTCAACCTGAGAGTAGCGCAGCGCAGAAAGTTGTTTCTGTGGAGCCTACATTAGCTGAAGAGAAAGTTAATGATGATGATCATGAAGCTTTGGATCAAGTTGCTATCAAACCTCGTAGGTCGACAAGGACGCGTACTGCTCCCGAGTGGTACGGCAACCCTGTCTTAGAGGTCATGTTGTTAGACAACGATGAACCTACGAGCTATGGAGAAGCGATGATGGGCCCGGATTCCGAGAAGTGGTTAGAGGCCATGAAATCCGAGATGGGATCCATGTATGAAAACAAAGTATGGACTTTGGAAGTATTACCTGAAGGGCGTAAGGCCATTCAGAACAAATGGATCTTTAAGAGGAAGACGGACGCGGACGGTAATGTCACCGTCTATAAAGCTCGACTTGTGGCAAAGGGTTTTTCACAAGTTCAAGGAGTTGACTACGATGAGACCTTCTCACCCGTAGCGATGCTTAAGTCCGTCAGAATCATGTTAGCAATAGCTGCCTTTTTCGATTATGAAATTTGGCAGATGGATGTCAAAACAGCGTTCCTTAACGGTTACCTTAAGGAAGAGTTGTATATGATGCAACCAGAAGGTTTTGTCGATCCAGAGAATGCTGACAAAGTTTGCAAACTCCAGCGATCCATTTATGGACTGGTGCAAGCATCTCGGAGTTGGAATCTTCGCTTTGATGAAGTGATCAAAGCGTTCGAGTTTATACAAGTTTACGGAGAAGCTTGTATTTACAAGAAAGTGAGTGGGAGCTCTATAGCGTTTCTAATATTATATGTGGATGACATATTGCTGATTGGAAACAATATAGAAATGTTGGAAAGCATGAAGGAATATTTGAACAAGAGTTTTTCAATGAAGGACCTAGGAGAAGCTGCTTTCATATTAGGCATCAAGATCTATAGAGATAGATCAAGACGTTTAATAGGACTTTCACAAAGCACATACCTTGATAAGATTTTGAAGAAGTTCAAAATGGATCAGTCCAAGAAGGGGTTCTTGCCTGTTTTGCAAGGTGTGAAGTTGAGTAAGACTCAATGCCCAATGACTGCAGAAGATAGAGAAAAGATGAGTGTCATCCCCTATGCTTCAGCCATAGGCTCTATCATGTATGCAATGCTGTGCACAAGACCCGATGTCAGCCTTGCCATAAGTATGGTCGGAAGGTTTCAAGGTGATCCAGGAATGGAACACTGGACGGCGGTCAAGAATATCCTGAAGTACCTGAAAAGGACTAAGGACATGTTTCTCGTTTATGGAGGTGATCAAGAGCTCGTCGTAAAGGGTTACGTCGATGCAAGCTTTGACACTGATCCGGATGACTCTAAGTCGCAAACCGGATACGTATTTATTCTTAATGGGGGTGCGGTTAGCTGGTGCAGTTCCAAGCAAAGCGTGGTAGCAGATTCTACATGCGAAGCGGAGTACATCGCTGCCTCGGAGGCGGCGAAGGAAGGTGTCTGGATGAAGGAGTTCATGACAGATCTTGGAGTAGTGCCTAGTGCGCTTAACCCAATGACTCTGTTTTGTGATAACACTGGTGCCATTGCTCTAGCCAAGGAACCAAGATTTCACAAGAGGACCAGACACATAAAACGACGTTTCAATTCCATCCGCGATTACATCAAGGAGGACGACATAAATATTTGCAAAGTACACACGGATCTAAATGTTGCAGATCCGATGACTAAACCTCTTCCAAGGGCTAAACATGAACAACACCAGAACTGCATGGGTGTTCGATTCATTACAATGTAAATCACATAGTGATGTGAACTAGATTATTGACTCTAGTGCAAGTGGGAGACTGTTGGAAATATGCCCTAGAGGCAATAATAAATTGGTTATTATTATATTTCCTTGTTCATGATAATCGTTTATTATCCATGCTATAATTGTATTGATTGGAAACTCAAATACATGTGTGGGTACATAGACAACACTGTGTCCCTAGTAAGCCTCTAGTTGACTAGCTTGTTGATCAAAGATGGTTAAGGTTTCCTAGCCATGGACATGAGATGTCATTTGATAACGGGATCACATCATTAGGAGAATGATGTGATGGACAAGACCCAAACTGTAAACGTAGCATTTGATCGTGTCAGTTTATTGCTATAGTTTTCTGCATGTCAAGTATCTGTTCCTTTGACCATGAGATCATGCAACTCACTGACACCGGAGGAATACCTTGTGTGTATCAAACGTCGCAACGTAACTGGGTGACTATAAAGGTGCTCTACAGGTATCTCCGAGGGTGTCTGTTGGGTTGGCATGGATCAAGACTGGGATTTGTTACTCCGTATGACGGAGAGGTATCTCAGGGCCCACTCGGTAATACAACATCACAATGAGCCTTGCAAGCAATGTGACTAAAGTGTTAGCCACGAGATCTTGTATTACGGAACGAGTAAAGAGACTTGCCGGTAACGAGATTGAACTAGGTATAGTGATACCGACGATCGAATCTCGGGCAAGTAACATACCGAAGAACAAAGGGAACAGCATACGGGATTAACTGAATCCTTGACATAGAGGTTCGACCGATAAAGATCTTCGTAGAATATGTAGGAGCCAATATGGGCATCCAGGTCCCGCTATTGGTTATTGGCCGTAGAGGTGTCTCGGTCATGTCTACATAGTTCTCGAACCCGCAGGGTCTACACACTTAACGTTTGGTGACGATTAGTATAATTGAGTTATTATGTTGGTGACCGAAAGTTGTTCGGAGTCCCGGATAAGATCCCGGACATGACGAGGATCTCCGGAATAGTCCGGAGGTAAAGATTGATATATGTGATAATAGTGTTTTGATCTCCGGAAGGGTTCCGGAGTTCACCGGAAGGGGTTCCGGATGTTTACCGAAGTGTTCGGGTGCAGCAACACTTTATATGGGCCAAAGGGATAAAGCCCACGAGGTATTGGAAAGTGCAAAAGTAGTTTTGCTGCCGCGTAAGCGGTACTACCGCTTGGTGAAGCGGTACTACCGCCCGAGCGGTACTACCGCTTGTGTGAAGCGGTACTACCGCCCAAGCGGTACTACCGCTTGTGAGCGGTACTACCGCTTGTGTGCGGCTGTGCACGGTTCGGCAGGGATCCGAGTTGGACTCTTTCCCTGCGGGCCAAACCGACCTTGTGCGGGCAAAACCGACCTAGAGGAGGCTTTTACTCCAAGTTTAGACCCCAAGGCTCAACATATAAATAGAGGGGCAGGGCTAGCACACGGGACACATCAGGATTTCCCAAGCCGTGTGCCGGCAACCCTAGCCCTCTAGTTCTTCCGTCATAATCTCCGTAGCGTTTGGCGAAGCCCTGCAGAGATTGTTCCTCACCACCATCACCACGCCGTCGTGCTGCTGGAACTCAACCACTACTTCACCATCGCTCGCTGGATCGAGGAGGTGAAGGCGTCATCAAGCCGTACGTGTGTTGAACGCGGAGGTGCCGTCCGTTCGGCGCTAGTTCGTGATCGGATCGAGGGACGACTTGCGATTTGGATCGCGGAGACGTTCGACTACATCAACCGCGTTTCTTAAACGCTTCCGCTTAGCGATCTACAAGGGTATGTAGATTCACTCTCCCTCTCGTAGATGCTCATCACCATGGATAGATCTTGTGTGTGCGTAGGAAAATTTTTGTTTCCCATGCAACGTTCCCAACACGAGCATGTGCGCTCATACCACACACCATCGAATGAACTGCTGCTTCTATTGGTTCTCCTCACTGCTGGTACGTCCATAAGTACGACCATAAGCGGTCATACTAGACATCGTCCGTCGCTCTATTTCTTCTGAAACTCCTTTTTCTTTGAGAATTCCTGCGAGGTTAGTTCCAAACAACACATAGACATATTTCCAGGCGTTTGGACGTTAGCACAATACATAGCAACATAACACATAATTTCTGGCCTCAGTAGCGAGTCTTTTTCTCATCTTTTCCTCCATAACATAAAAACTTCAACACTCTCTTTATTGAAACAAACAAAAACAAAAAATTACTTTTCATCTACCTTACTTGCATGGGTTGCCTCCCACGAAGCGCTTTGTTTTTGTTTGAATAGCTTGACCATAGTGACGATTACTTTGGTGCAAAAATTCCAAGCCCATAGGTCCTGGCATTGACAACAATGCCCTCTCTGGTGTACGTCTTCGTCTTCTTTTTCTTGGGAAAATGTCTAACAAAAGGATCCTTTGATGGGAGGTAAAATCTCACATTTCCTTCAAAGATATTGATAGTAGCTTTTATAGTTCTGAGAAATGGCCTACCTAGAATGATAGGTGCAATGGGATCTTCAGGCATATCAGCTATAACAAGATCAATCATAATGGGTCAATCATTAATTTGAATGACTACTCCATCTTTAATCCCTACTGCTCGTGTAAAGGTAGAATTGGCCATATTTAACTTGATTTCACTATTAACAAATATACCAAGATTGAGACTATCATATATGGACTTAGGGATAGTTGAAACACTAGCACCTAGATCACACAAAGCATTGAACTTATTTAAACCAATTTCAATAGTAGGTTCAAAGATATCCTCTTGTTTAGCGGGGAGCTTACCATATAGCTTCTTTCGTTCATCATCCAACTCACGTACCTTGATTGCTACGTGATCAACAGAACATTTATACACTTCGTCATTTGATACTTAAGGTAGTCGATTCTTCAATTTCGACATCTTCACGAAGTCTGCAACTGAATAAGTATATTCTGGTATATGGCTCCTATCGATCTCCTCTACATTTTCTTTGCTACTTCTTATCATTTTGACATCTTCAACCATGTTGGGTTCCAGTTTTCCAGCAAACTTGGCTAGGATCAAAGTTTGACGCTGTGCAATTTTAGCAACATGTGCTTCCATGCTCTTAGTTCTCCCTTCTAGGGCCTGCACATCATTAGTGAGTCCAGCAATCTTATCGATCAATTGACCAAGTAAGTTATCATGATTCTTTAGAATATTTTTGAACGTTTCATTTTGCTCACTTTGGCTAGCAATAAAAAATGAGAGTTTCATCCAAAGTGGTTCTATTACCATAGCTCATTCCATTAAAATTATTTGGTGCTCCAGTATTATTAGGATAAGGCAATCTAGGCGCAAACCCATTATTTTCCCAATTGGGATTATAACTATTGTGAGCATTGAAATTAACATCATTAATTTCTTCTTCAGTAATTGCATTAATGTTTACCTCTTCTTTACCTTTCATAGTAGCGATGTGTTCATCAAGTTTTGCGGTCAACTCTCCATTCTTTTCTTCAATAGCATTGACCCTCTTGGTGGTACACCTCTCTACATGCCATTGGGCATGGTTATCTTGCATGTCATCTAGCAACTTCTTTGCTTCAACGATGGGTCTTCCCATAATAGTTCCTCCTGCACCAGTGTCAAGCAAAGTTTTTGACACGGGAGTTAAAGCATTATAAAACATATGAAGAATTAACCATTATTCCATCCCGTGGTTGGGACAATTTCTTATAGCCTCCTTCATGCAATCCCACACAAGCACTAGTGGCTCATGTTCTTCCTGCTTAAAACTTGTTATATGTGAACGCAATTGCATAATCTTTGCAGGGGGACAAAACTTAGACAAAATTTTGCTACAACATTTAGACCATGAAGTTATATTACCTCTATTCAAAGCTAGAAGCAATTCTTTAGTTTTTCCTCTCAAGGAGAAAGGAAATAGACACAACTTCAAGGTGTCAGGTTCATAGTCTTTGATCTGTGTCATGTTACACAACTCAGAAAAATTATGCAAATGCATACCAACATCTTCAGAAGCGGAGCCTCCAAATTGGTTTTATTGAACCATACAGACTAAATTGGGTTTAATCACATATTGCTCAGTAGCGACATCAGGTTGTGCTATTGGTTTGCACGTAAAGCTATTGCCTGAACCAACAAAGTCTCCAAGGTTGTGAGCCATAATAATTTTTTTGGGGGGTTCGGTGACAACAATTGAAACAAAAATTAAAACTAGAAAAAGAACTTAAAATAAAAACTGAAATAAAGACTCTAACAAAAACTCTAACACAATGACTAGTGACACAGTTCCTCCCCGGCAATGGCACCAAAAAAGGTTTCATGAGTCCCTCTAGTGATCCAGTAACAGGTAGTAGAAAGGTTCCCTGCCACTTTCCCCAACGTGTGACCCTGAGTTATCGAATCCATGAGAGGACATGCACTTGTGACAAGGGTTTCTACCAAGCTTTTGTGAGAGTATTAAATTTCTGTTTTTAGATCGGATCATTATCACAGTTGTTACTGAAAAACACTTATAATAAAAACAGGCATGGGTATGAGGACTTGATTCTTACAACCATATGTTTGTGATTGGGATCATTATGATATTAATTTGTGCTCTGGAAGACACCCGTTAAGATGTGCTTGCAATGACTGGAAGTGGGGGATGTGCCCAAATTACATCTTTACATGAATGCACCAATCATCAAGAGTCAGTTGTCCAACCGTAGGCCCTATCAGATGCGCGGGGTTACCGCGGTAATTAAGATAAATCAGACAAAAGCATTGGGCATTTAATGACTACACCTCATGTATCTCCAAGGATTGGCTTCACGCTACCATACAAAACTTTTCTGTCACTAATGTTCAGAATAAAGCTCCACTTCCTCCCTGCTCCTAACCTCCTCGTGGCTTGAACTCTGTGATCCTGGATACCTAGAGGGTCAAAGAATGCGAGAGAGAGACAAGAGACAACTACGATGCAATTTTATTTCACACATACATGACATTCATTCAAAGTCATTCCATCGATCCCTCTTACAAACACATCGGGTTTCAAGGCTATGCCTCAACCCATTGCCTTACGGAATTACTCACACATGGTGATCGGATCACATGAAGAAATCATTGAAGAAGACATCGAGATGAAAGCTTTATTGATAATATTTCTTACAATCGTTGCCGGATGCGATACACGATTACAAGTATGGCTAACTTGGAGATGGATTGCTACGGTGGTGAAGATGGTGGTGGCTATGGAGATGAGATGGGAAATGGTGGTGACTAGGGTTTGTGAATGGCTTCTGGTGCAGAGATGAGGTTCTGGCGACTTGCGCTTTGCAATTCTTGTATGAGGCCCTTTATAAAAGTTGGAGGGTTTGACGCCGTGATGCGGTTGGCACCAGGTACAAGCGTGTGCGCTCATACCAGACATCGTCTTGCGCTCTAGTTCTTTCGGTGCGCCTCCCAATTGACCTCTTCTTTCTCCATTTTTCTTCTTTCCATATAAATGATGATTTTTGTCCATGTATGGCTTCTTTTCTTGCAGACACAAAATAAAGAGAGGATTTTGCAATATCTTGCATTCATTACTCATTAGTGGCAATATCAGAGGGAATATCTCTGATTTTGTAAGATAAACTGGTTTAAACGACGATGTGATGAGCCTAACAAATACACTCATCATGGGGTCAACATACAACTCCTCTGGCCCAATCCTAAACTCGTTATTCCCTGAACCGGCCATGGTTAATAGGCCACAGTCTCCACCTTACCATTCCTCCTTCATCCTATGTGACTCCTCAAAATGATGAAATCTCGAATCACCTCCTCTGGACTCTTATCCCACTCTTGATCTTGTGATCCTCAGTTCCCACCGCCTCCCCCACTGCGTCGGGCTTCCACCAACCGTTGCTCGTATTCCCTTGTTGCCTAAAAGTGGCCACCCACATGAGGAGGTTGCATTGGTGCTAGACTGCTCACCCATCATCACTTGAATTTTAGACTCATTTTTCTACTTTTTCAAAATTTAAATGTTATATATTGTGCCCACTGGATACCCATTAGGTATAGGATGCCTGATGGGTATCGCGGCATGGGTGTCAATATTTGCACATGGGTATTGAAGTGGATGGGTATAGAAGGTTTCTATGGGTATGGGTTTGGGCAGAAGGGGGTTGTACCCACCCATACCCTACTTATTGCGATCCCTACATGAGACTCTATTCATGAAGGATTTTTTTCCCCAATTGTCTGCAACTATGCAAAGACTAACTACAGCCAGAAGTTAAGCAAGCTATGGGCAGCACGTATAGCAGACGTTCCTTCAATAAATCATCCTCAAAGGGTGATTGAGAAGGTGAATTGACTGTACATTTTATTCTTTCATGTTCCATATGGTTTAATAGAAAACCAGACAACATATCCCACGACAAATTACATGAACCATACAAACTGAGAACCCCACCCGGGATCACATGAGCAGAAGGTAACTAGGAGAACTGACCAAATGATTAACGGTCTAGGAAAGAGTGCGACTAGCAAGCACATGAAGCAAACACACCAGTCGGCCAGGTAGCAGGGGTGAAAGGTTGGGAGAGATGGTAGAACACGCCATCCAGCCAGCCACAGTGGTCCAACACCGGGCTCCACAACAAGTGATCCCACCAGCCGCAATGGTGAATGTCCGGGCAGCGCTCAGATACCGGACCCGGTTCCCAAAACATGCCTTCTGGTCAAGGGGACGCAGAGGTGAGAAGCCACAACACAGTCCGACACCCCACCTAATAGAACACAAGCAAAAGAAGACCAGTGTTCAACATCCAATGTTGCCACCATTTTTTTGCCCGATACCCAAACAACACAAAATGGGGTTCTTAACTCCTTATGGGTCCAAAATCTCCTCATATGTACAACGGTTCTCTACTTTGAAAGTGTTTGGACAGACTTCCTGGAAGAAACATTGTCGGCCAGTGCAAGAGATGACCAGAAGGAGCCCCACAACTCACTGACTTGACCAGACATGCGGCACCAATTTTTTCCCTTCTTACTATTCATTTTGCTCTTTCCTTGACTGATTTGCATCTGCCTTTTTTCAACTTTTTGTGTTTTCTTTGTGAAAGCACATTTGCTCCCTTGGTGGTTTTGGTAATTCATGCCAACATACATGTTGTTGGACTAATGCTTTTATCTAGTGAATTTCAGACAAGTTCAACAAAGGCGTGGCAGGGACAAGAGGATGTGGAACCCCTTCAAAATGCTAAGGACAAGGATTGGCAAAAGATCAAGACTCTACATTTTTGGTTTAGTGATCCAAGATCACATTGAGTCCATAGGAAAGCCAATACTATTAAAAGGGGATGAGGTGTTGCTTAATGGTTTTTTTGCTCAAGTGCTTAGTGACAGTACTCCTAAACCCTCAACCAATCTCTCTACCCAAATATGTCCAAAACCAACATTCCAACTCGGCCCCACCGAATTTTCCTATCCGGCCCCACCGAGTTCATCCAAGACTTAGCCACTGCCAAAACCATAACAAATCGGATCCACCGAAATGGATCTCGGTCCCACCGAGATGGCCTTGCCAACTCTCTGTAATCGGTTGCATTTACTTCGGTCTCACCGAGTTTGCAAATCGGTCTCACCAAGATGGCTTGCCAAGTCTCTGTTGCCTTATTGCTTCACTTCGGTCCAACCGAGTTGATGCAATCGGTGCCACCGAGATGAGGTTTGCCCTAAGCCATTGCACTTCGGTCCATCCGAGTTGTTCGTATCGGTCCCACCGAGATTCCTAAAGTTCATATCTTTTACACAGTTCGGTGCTACCGAGATGTTTGTTTCGGTGCCACCGAGTTGGGTCAAAAGTGTGTAACGGTTGGATTTTGTGTGGAGGCTATATATACCCCTCCACCACCTCCTTCTCAGCAAGGAGAGCCATCAGAACGTGCCTACACTTCCACCATACATTTTCTGAGAGAGAACCACCCACTCATGTGTTGAGATCAAGATATTCCATTCCTACCATTTGAACCTTGATCTCTAGCCTTTCCCAAGTTGCTTTCCACTCAAATCCTTCTTCCACCATAGCCAAATCTATGAGGAGTTGTTTGAGTGCTGGGAAGACTATCATTTGAAGCACAAGAGCAAAGAGTTCATCAAAAACACACCGTCTATTACCTTTTGGAGAGTGGTGTCTCCTAGATTGGTTAGGTGTCACTTGGGAGCCTCTGACATGATGTGGAGTTGAACCAAGGGTTTGTAAGGCCAAGGAGATCGCCTACTTTGTGAAGATCTACCCCGAGTGAGGCTAGTCCTTCGTGGACGTAAGCCATGGTGGAATAGGCATGGTTGCTTCTTCGTGGACCCTTCGTGGGTGGAGCCCTCCGTGGACTCGCGCAGCCGTTACCCTTCGTGGGTTGAATCCTCCATCAACGTGACGTACGATAGCACCACCTATCGGAACCACGCCAAAAACCCCCGTGTCTTCATTGCATTTGATCTTCCATACTCTACCCCTTTACTTTCCGTATACTTGCATGCTTTACTATTTCCGCTGCACAATCTCTAGATATGCATGTGTAGAAAGTATTGGTGTTATCTTAAGTTGTGCCAAAATCTGCCTAAGTTCCAAGAGAAATTAAAAACTGCTAATTTGGCTAGTTAAGGGTCTATTCACCCCCCCTCTAGACCTATCTCCTCGATCCCACAATTGGTATCAGAGCTTTGGTCTCCATTGTTTTGGTTTCATCACCATTGGAGGGAGATGGATATGTCTACGTTTGGGAGTCTTAGATGTAGAGTGCCTATTCTCAATGGGGAGTATTACAACTTTTGGAAAGATGAAATGCTTGATATCTTTGATGAATTTAGCTTGAGCAAGTATATTCATAATCCTTATGTGCCCCCTATTGATCCCTTGCATCCTACTCATGAAGAGGAAATTGACATGCTTCATAATCTTAGAACCGTCAATCTTATCATTAGAGGATTGCCTAAAATTGTGCTTGGTTGTATGCAAAATTTTGAATGTGTTTATACTCTATGGCATGACTTGGAAAAGCGATATCCCGATTACTCTTTAAAGAGTCTTGATAAGATTCTTCATAAGGCCGTTGCTTTTCACTAGATGAGTCCTAATGATCCTAAGTTTGATGATTGCTTGTTTGAGCTTCGTGATCTCATGCGTGCCAAAGGAGATGTTAGAACTATTAGTAACATCATCATGGAAGCCATTAAAATTCATAAACTTGAACATTATCTTGATCATGAAACTAATGAGTCTATTGCCCTAGGTAATGATCACATGCATAATGATGATGTTGAGCATGGCTACTATGATGAGGACGAAGAGTTTGATATTGAATTCGAGAAGACCATGAGGAATCTCAGTCTTATGGCAAATCTTCGAGACTACATGGCCGGAGGAAAAGAGTCGATTCTTGATAGTGGATGTACCGATCACATGACCGGAGATAGAGACATGTTTCGTGAGCTTACCAAAAATGATGGTCCACGCAAGTATGTGACTTTTGGAGACAACTCCAAGGGTAAGGCACTTGGCCTTGGTAAGGTGGCCATATCCAATGATAGCTCCATACAAAACGTTATGCTTGTTGAATCTCTTGGTTACAATCTTCTTTCCGTATCTAGACTAGCTGATTTTGGCTTCAATGTTCTATTTACCAAAGTAGATTGCCAAGTGTTTCGTCAAGATAATCATAATATGGTCTTTACCGGCGTTCGTAGAGGTGATCTATACATTGTTGATTTCACTAAGAGAGCTCAACCTCGTACTTGTTTAATTGCTAAATCCTCTAAGGGTTGGTTATGGCATAGAAGACTTGGACATGTGGGCATGCGTAACCTTGATAAACTTGTTAAAGGAGATCACATTCTTGGAGTAAAAGATGTTATATTTGACAAAGATCGACTTTGTAGTGCTTGCCAAGCAGGAAAAAAAGTTGGAGGAAGCCATCCCGTAAAGAACATTATGACCACGAGGAGACCACTCGAGCTACTTCATATGGATCTTTTTGGTCCCAACGCCTATAAGAGTCTTGGTGGTAACTCTTTCGGTTTGGTCATTGTTGATGATTTTTCCAGATTTACGTGGGTGTTCTTTCTTGATGACAAATCGCAGGTACAAAAGATCTTCAAGAACTTAGCAAGAAAGGCTCAAAATCAATTTGAAGTGAAGATCAAGAAGGTTCGGAGTGACAACGGAACGGAGTTCAAGAGCGCAAATGTGGACACCTTTCTTGACGAGGAGGGTATTTCACATGAGTTCTCGGCTACGTACACACCTCAACAAAATGGAGTTGTTGAGAGGAAGAACCGGACACTTATTGAGATTGCAAGAACAATGCTTGATGAATACAAGACGCCAAGACATTTTTGGGCGGAAGCGGTTGAAACAGCTTGTCATGCAACAAATCGGCTTTACCTTCACAAGCTTCTTGGTAAAACGGCGTATGAACTGCTCACCGGTAACAAACCACAAGTTGGATACTTTCGAGTATTTGGCTCAAAATGTTACATTCTTGATAAGCATCGTCATTCAAAATTTGCTCCTAAGTCTCATGAAGGTTTCCTACTCGGTTATGGATCGAACTCTCACACGTACCGTGTCTACAACAATTTCACTCGAAAAGTTGAAGAGACGGTAGATGTGAAGTTTGATGAGACTAACGGCTCGCAAGTCGAGCAATTGCAACTTGATGTAGGAGATCAAGAACCATCGAAAGCAATCCAAGACTTGCCCATTGGTAAGATTCGCCCCGTGGAAGTGAAGGAGAGTACCTCGTCTATTCAAGTGGAAGCCCCAACTTCACATCAAGGTGAACGACAAGTTGATATGGAGGCATCCACAAGTGGAACACGTCAAGACGATGGGAATGAGGAAGTGCAACAAGATGAACCACTTCAACCTCCTTCTCCACCTCCACAAGCAAACAACGACAACATCAACGAAGAAGAAGAAGAAGATGATGATGAGGAAGCCTCACCACAACCCAAGAAAAAGCTACCTCGAGTTAGAGCAAGAATCGACAAGGATCATCCCGTCGAACAAATACTTGGAGATATCCAAACCGGGAGAATCGCTCGCTCTAAAACTCGTTTAGCTAACTTTTGTGAGCATTACTCATTCATCTCTAGTGTTGAACCTTTGAAGGTGGAAGATGCTCTCAAGGACCCCGATTGGGTGAATGCAATGCACGAGGAACTACACAACTTTGAGAGGAACCAAGTGTGGACATTGGTTGAGAAGCCTAAGGAAGAGCAAAACATCATTGGAACCAAATGGGTGTTCAGGAATAAGCAAGATGAAAATGGACAAGTTGTACGCAATAAGGCTTGTCTCGTAGCACAAGGGTACACACAAGTCGAAGGTATGGACTATGGTGAGACCTATGCCCCTGTTGCAAGACTTGAGTCCATTCGCATTTTACTCGCTTATGTCAATCACCATGATATCACTCTTTACCAAATGGATATTAAAAGTGCTTTCTTAAATGGTGAAATTGAGGAGGAAGTGTATGTTAAACAACCTCCCGGCTTTGAGAATCCCAAGAAACCTAATCATGTGTACAAACTTCGTAAAGCTCTTTATGGTCTTAAACAAGCCCCTAGAGCTTGGTATAAATGCTTGACAAAGTTTCTTCTTGAAAAATGTTTTGAAATTGGGAAGATTGATTCAACTTTGTTCACTAAGAGGGTTAATGGAGAATTATTTGTATGCCAAATTTATGTTGATAATATTATCTTTGGATCTACTAACCCCTCTTTTAGTGAAAAGTTTGGAAGGTTGATGTCGCAGAAGTTTGAGATGTCTATGATGTGTGAACTCAAATTCTTTCTTGGTTTGCAAATCAAGCAAACTAGGGAAGGTACCTTTGTTTCTCAAACAAAGTATACCAAGGACTTATTCAAGAAGTTCAACATGCAAGAGAGTAAAGGTATGAAAACTCCCATGCCCACGAGTGGACATCTTGACTTGACTAAGGATGGCAAACCGGTTGATCAAAAGGTTTATCGATCTATGATTGGTGCATTGCTATATCTATGTGCCTCCCGTCCCGACATTATGCTGAGTGTGTGCATGTGTGCACGATCCAAGCGGCACCAAAAGAGTGTCATCTTAAAGCGGTGAAAAGAATTGTGAGATACTTGTTACATACACCAAACTTTGGCATATGGTATCCCAAAGGATCTTCTTTCAATCTTGTTGGCTACTCCGATTCGGACTATGTCGGAGACAAGGTTGACAGAAAATCCACTTCGGGTACATGTCAATTTCTTGGTAGATCTCTTGTGTCTTGGTCCTCCAAGAAAAAAAATTCCGTATCTCTATCTACTGCCGAAGCGGAATACATTGCCGCGGGATCATGTTGTGCTCAATTACTATGGATGACACAAACTCTTAAAGACTATGGTGTGCATGTGAAACATGTACCATTACTATGTGACAATGAGAGTGCTATTAAGATTGCGCACAATCCCGTGCAACATTCTCGAACTAAGCATATTGAGGTTCGTCACCATTTTATTCGAGATCACGTTGAGAAAGGTGACATTGACCTTAAACATGTTCGTACCGACAAACAATTGGCAGACATCTTTACCAAACCCCTTGATGAGAAAGTGTTTTGTCACTTGAGAAGTGAGTTGAACATCATTGATGCTTCAAACGTGAACTAGAGGTTCATGTGGATGCATACAAGGGCATGAGCATTCTTGACTAATCCATGATATCTTTCATGATCATCTTATATATTGGACACTTTGCTCCCTTGTATTATATCTAACCATTTGTAGGTACTTGGACAAGCTTCAAGTCACAAGATTGCATTTCACTCTTATCTTGAGCAATCTTGTATAACCCAAGTATCAACAATGGATGGTGGATCAAGGAACAAGACAACCTAAACATATCCTTTGACAAATCCTTGAGTTATGCTTCATTCTAGTCACTTTGGATATACATGTTGTTCCTTGCAAAACTAACCCATGTAGGAAGATGAACTACACACGATAGGATAGCTCCAAACTTCAACTCATGAACATCCACTTCAAGTTCAACTACATGATGGGCATCACCACCAAATCCCAATGTAAGTTCTCACATCTTAAGAGAAGCTTTACTCAAAGACATGAGCTAAAGCAACTCAACAAGCTGTGAATACATTGAAATGCTTAAAGGAAAAATGGCAACCCCATTTCGAGCTTAAACGATGAGTATGACCTATGATCAAGTGTTCTCACTTGACTCCTAAGTCAATATACTCTAACATAGGTGACCTAGTCGCCGACCCATCTAGATGAAGTTCTCTAGTGTTTCTTCTGTTTGTTCTCTTCTTGCTAGAGTGTTTTTATTTAAAAAAAAATCATCTAGACGTTTCTTTGTTTCTCTTCTGTTTCTTCTCTTTTAGCTTGTTTAGCAGCAAATTCCTTGCAAATCCTTGTGAGATTTCCCTTGTCTAGTGAGCTGAGTTGCCAAATAGTTCCATTGCGTCAAACTCGGTCCCACCGATTTACTTCAACTCGTTGCACCGATTTGGCTGCCCTAAGGAACTTTCTGTCAAATATTTCCTGAGTTTTTCTTCTCCAGCTCCACTCAATGATTCTTACCCTCTACTTGCATCTAGATCCACTCGTTGGCTAGCTGTGTTTCTCAAGGACCAAACCCACTTGATCAATAACCTTGAAGACCCTTCTTGGAAATTGATGTCAAAGGGGGAGAGAGAGATACACATCAAAGCTTATCACTTCAAAAGAGATGCACCTTACAAGAGGAGAGAATGCTACATGTTTCTAAGAGGGGAGAAACATGATCAGTTTGTTTGTTCTTTGGTTGTTCTAGTTTTCTCACCCTACCTACTCCCAATATCCAATGTCAGATTCAGGGGGAGAGGATGTTCATTAAGGGGAGACAACTATTTCTTTTGGGGACATGTCTGCTTCAAAGAAGTATTCACCTAGTGATACTCCATTCTACATGTTATCCCAATCTTGGTTTCTTGTTGATCTTGTGTCTTTTCTTGAAGAAATTATCTTGTGTTATCTAACCCTGTTTTCTCAAGTGTATTTCTTCAGGTACTTGATCAAGAACTTCAAGGTAAGTATATGCATCACACTCATGTACATGACTGACCTCTTGCTAGTATATAGTGTTTGCAAGAAGACAATCATGGACATGTGGACCCTATATGATATATATGTTTGCTCTGATGCATATAGCCAGGATACACGTTGCATGTATATCTCCCATATGGTATCATGATGTTATATGCACCTCTTCAGGGGGAGTTCAGGGGAGCTCATACATGCTACATGTCTTCTTCAAAGCTTTCATACATACTTCTGCTATATCTGTATTTGAAGCTTTGATGTATGTTGTCATCAATTACCAAAAAGGGGGAGATTGAAAGCACATTTGCTCCATTGGTGGTTTTGGTAATTCATGCCAACATACATGTTGTTGGACTAATGCTTTTATCTAGTGAATTTCATACAAGTTCAACAAAGGCGTGGCAAGGACAAGAGGATGCGGAACCCCGTCAAAATGCTAAGGACAAGGATTGGCAAAAGATCAAGATTCTACATTTTTGGTTTAGTGATCCAAGATCACATTGAGTCCATAGGAAAGCCAATACTATTAAAAGGGGATGAGGTGTTGCTTAATGTTTTTTTTGCTCAAGTGCTTAGTGACAGTACTCCTAAACCCTCAACCAATCTCTCTACCCAAATATGTCCAAAACCAACATTCCAACTCGGCCCCACCGAATTTTCCTATCCGGCCCCACCGAGCTCATCCAAGACTTAGCCACTGCCAAAACCCTAACAAATCGGATCCACCGAAATGAATCTCGGTCCCACCGAGATGGCCTTGCCCACTCTCTGTAATTGGTTGCATTTACTTCGGTCTCACCGAGTTTGCAAATCGGTCTCACCGAGATGGCTTGCCAAGTCTCTGTTGCCTTATTGCTTCACTTCGGTCCAACCGAGTTGATGCAATCGGTGCCACCGAGATGTGGTTTGCCCTAAGCCATTGCACTTTGGTCCATCCGAGTTGTTCGTATCGGTCCCACCAAGATTCCTAAAGTTCATATCTTTTACACAGTTCGGTGCTACCGAGATGTTTGTTTCGGTGCCACCGAGTTGGGTCAAAAGTGTGTAACGGTTGGACTTTGTGTGGAGGCTATATATACCCCTCCACCACCTCCTTCTCAGCAAGGAGAGCCATCAGAACGTGCCTACACTTCCACCATACATTTTCTGAGAGAGAACCACCTACTCATGTGTTGAGATCAAGATATTCCATTCCTACCATTTGAACCTTGATCTCTAGCCTTTCCCAAGTTGCTTTCCACTCAAATCCTTCTTCCACCATAGCCAAATCTGTGAGGAGTTGTTTGAGTGCTGGGAAGACTATCATTTGAAGCACAAGAGCAAGGAGTTCATCAACAACACACCGTCTACTACCTTTTGGAGAGTGGTGTCTCCTAGATTGGTTAGGTGTCACTTGGGAGCCTCCGACATGATGTGGAGTTGAACCAAGAGTTTGTAAGGGCAAGGAGATTGCCTACTTCGTGAAGATCTACACCGAGTGAGGCTAGTCCTTCGTGGACGTAAGTCATGGTGGAATAGGCAAGGTTGCTTCTTCGTGGACCCTTCGTGGGTGGAGCCCTCCGTGGACTCGCGCAGCCGTTACCCTTCGTGGGTTGAAGCCTCCATCAACGTGGACGTACGATAGCACCACCTATCGGAACCACGCCAAAAACCACCGTGTCTTCATTGCGCTTGATCTTCCATACTCTACCCCTTTACTTTCCGTATACTTGCATGCTTTACTATTTCCGCTGCACAATCTCTAGATATGCATGTGTAGAAAGTATTGGTGTTATCTTAACTTGTGCCAAAATCTGCCTAAGTTCCAAGAGAAATTAAAAATTGCTAATTTGGCTAGTTAAGGGTCTATTCACCCCCCTCTAGACCTATCTCCTCGATCCCACACTTTGCCCATGACTGCCTCCAAGTGGAGAACTGGGATGCCATGTACTCAGTGTTGTCTTAGAGTGTGTTCGCAAGGTTGTTCATGTTGTTGATGGAGCCTCCAACGTTGTTGGCATCAGCACATTGGCGTAGGGCATGTTCCCTGGTGTGTCATCTTGTGGTTGGTCCTCCTTGTCCTCTGGTGCAAGTTCTTCTTCATCTACCTCCTTGGGTTTGGGAGCTTCTTAGTTGAAAGCCTCATCCCCTTCCTATGCAACATAATAAAAATTAACCACATGACGACAAAGGCAATCAGGTACATGGAAACTTGCAAGAGGAAGTTGCTTGTGGATCACAACGGGTGAAGCATATAGCTCGACCTGGTGATCATATCGTCAAAATTGGCGATAGTAGCATGGGCATCCAAAGGAGCCTTCCCTAGCAAAGAAGCATATTCTGTGTCGGTCGAGCTTCATTTTTGTTTAAGGTTGCCATTGTATATTAATGTATAATAACTAGGCATGGTTGTTCATGCATAATGGATTTTGCCAAACAAAATAATTTGCAATATTTTGATGGTTGTATACTAATTGTTATTATATACTGGAATCATTGTGTGATTGTATATTTGCATTAGGTCAGGTGCTTATTAGCGTTTGGACCTTTCAACATAAGCCATGGCGGAACAGCCGGTTGGGAGTAGGGATGTTAGTTAGGGTTGTAGGTTCAGTGGTCCTGCCGGCCTAGGATGCGTGGTCCGGGTTGGTTCATCCTCGACGTTGGTTGCTCTATGCGTGATGGGCCAGGCAGAAGCACCGAGTGATATCGAACGGCATCATCGTCTTCATGTTCAACGCCAACCCTGCTTCGTGTCTCGAGGGCAGGAATGTGAGCACGCCCGTGTCGTAAAACACACATGGTTCTAGGTTGCTAACCATCGGTGAAAACCTATCACATGTGGATTTCTATTGGAAATCGCATGCAATAGAAGCCATTGAATTATGGCAACCATTGCGTCTCATCTCCCAAGACCACCGCGTCCTCCCACTCGCGCCCATCCAAATTCTGGCTGCCTATAAACATTGTGCCACCCACATTGTCCCGCCCGCATTCTCATCTACATTATCTCCTTATCGCTCGCCCTCTCTCAATTTCTCTTCACAAACTCTCGATCGAACCTCTGCCAATGGCACTGCAGGTCAGCCCACAGATACGTCTCAAACATATTTTTGATTGTTTCATGCTATTATAATATCACTTTTGGATACATTTTATAGCAATTTATATTATTTTATGGACTAACTTATTAATTCAGTACCCAGAGCCAGTTGTTGTTTTATGCATGTTTTTCACTTTTTTAAAAATTGATATCTCGGGGGCTAAAAATACATGGGGATTTAATACAATTTTTTCGAGGCACAAAGATCCTAGAAAGTACCAGGGCCTGCCGGGGGGGCAGCCATGGGTCCCACACGGCCAGGGGCTAACCCGTGCCACTAGGCCGTGTGGGCTCCCTGGCCACCGCCTTTCGTCAATTCCTCCGCCTATAAATCCCATAATTCACGAAACCCTTCATACCAATTTTTCCTGATTTTTTCCGCCACCTCAAGTTCCTGTTTCGGGGAGATCCAATCTAGAGGCCAATTCCGGCACCCTGCCAGAGGGGAATCCATCATCGGAGGCTTCTTCATCAACCTTGCTACTTCCATGACCATGTGTGAGTAGTTTCCTTAGGACCTTAGGGTCCATAGCAGTAGCTAGATGGCATCTCATCTGTCTTGTGATTGAATAGAAAGTTCCCATGAGTTACCTCACATGATCGGGATCCATACGATGTAATCGATGGTGTGTTTGTTGGGATATGATGAATTGTAACTTTATGATCAGATTGTTCATTGAATCTATCTGAATCTTTTGAAGTTTCTTTGCTATATAATTGTATAGCTTTACATGCTCTCCGATCTATTTATCTTCTTTGGCCAAGTTTGATGGGTAGTTCTTCAGAGGGAGTTGTGCATTGTAGTGGGTTCAATCTTGCAGTGATTCATCCCAGTGACAGAAAGGGAACAGACACGTATTGTATTGTTGCCACTAAGGGTAAAACGATGGTTTCTTTATCACACTTGGATGATAGTTTTACTGTCTGCACTATGTCATCATGCTTATTGCAATGCTCTATTTGTTATTACTCCTATAAAGGATACTGGAGTACCTGCATCCCTGGGCACCTCACGGGCTGAGAGCACCTCCAAGCCGTCCATTGCTCGGTGGCATGCCGTGGGAGCATCTCGGGGGCGATGCGAGCTGTCCTATCTGCCCGGACGGCTCGCACCCGAGCGACTGGGCTGGGAGGTCCATGATGGGTGGACCACTGAGCGCGCCTGAGGCCACCATCATTGGGTGGCATCGGGCGCGCATGCGGGTGGGGCACCGCATGTTTTCTTGCGCACGAAGCCATGCCTAGACCTCCCTGGCAGCGTCCTTGCCCTGCGTTGGGCTGGTTCATGCCTCGCGGGTGAGAGATCCCATTGCGCCATCCATTTTTGGGTGGCGTGCCACGAGGGCCACTTGGGGACTATCCGAGCTGTCTGATCTGCTAGACGGCTCAGGCCCAGGTGACTCCGTCTGGGTGGTCCATGACGGGTGGACCACGGGGTGCTCTTGGGGCCACTATCATTGGTTGGCGGATGGCGCGATTTGTGGGAGCCTACTAGCATTCTCTCACGAGCTCTGCCCAGCCACCCATGTCCAGTCAGGCGCCAGGCCAGAGTGTTGCAAAAAACGGAAGGGCCCGCATGTGAAGGCCCGGCCAGACCCACCTGTCGGCATTCTTGCCCTGCACCGGGCTGGTTCGGTCATGACAGATCGGGTGCATGACATTTGTGCATCACTGGCTAGGCCAGATCGGCGTGCGCGTCCTTCGCAGTCTGCTACCTGGCTCGGCATGCGTTTCAGCTGCAGATTGCTAGGCTGGCTGCCTTGTTCGCACTAGCCGGTTCGGGCCATCTCATTCGCTTGAACCCGGTTCCGGCTGTGGCCGCTGCCTGCTTGGCCTGTTCAAGTCAGCGAGTGCCGGGTCAGGGGGTTTTAGTCTTTTTACTAAGTCAGTTGAGTTTTCTTATAAATTCGTTGTTTTGTGCCGTTTGTCGGATGTGGTGCACATTGGCATATTTCTCATTTCCTTTTGCAGGGGCTTCTTCAAGCCTACTCATTGCCGTCAGCTTCGAGCCTACTCAGCGCCACCGTCGGCGCCGAGGTCGCTTCCAGCTTGCTCAGTGCCGCCGGTGGGTTCAAGTTTGCTCAGTGCCGCTGGTGTACGTTGGCCCATTGCCTTTGCGCAGCACCATGATTTTGTGTTGGTGCCCTGTTTTCCTTTGGCGGTGGTGTCGCCCTTCTTTGCCGCCTCCTTTTTCTTTTTTTTTCCTATATGCAGTTGTGTTAGATCTGGTGCTCACAAGCTTTTTTGTGTTCTTTGTCTTGCAGGGTTGGATGCCGTGTTTATGTTGGGCTTTGCACGTGATTCTTGGAGTTGCGTCAAGTTCATCAGTCATGTGATGGGGGAGGAAAATGCGAGCATACTCGAAACATGAGTTGCATGCCAATGCACACCTGCTTTGATCCTGTCAATGGTCCGGCCAAGCATTTTTGAACAAGATGCTTGACTAGGCATTGCCTTTTTTGTATGTTCTTAATGATTCAAACTAGGCTAATTGCATAACTTGTGGTTTTATTGAGCGAGACGTAAAGTTGTCGTTATGTTGCCTTTTCTATACGTGTTCTTAGTCATTCAAGTTTTTGCATTGCACGGGTTGTCCATAGATGCCGGTGTATTGGCACTTGTCGTTGTGTTCATATTCATTTCCTTGCTTGGAGCGCACAGACTTTGGTTCAGGCATTTAGAGCTGTTGCATGCACCGTGGTGGTTTGGTGCATTGGTTTTGGTCGTCGAATGCATGGAAAGGCACGCTGTTGGGTAGCCGGTTGGTGTAGATGTAGCGCAGAGGGCCACGTTGATTTTAACGTCCTATCACACGGTAGGTATCACGTCCACCCACTACATACGATTCTGAACAGAGGGTTATACAGTATGGTTGCTCCACTCGTGGTTGTTGCTTGATGCATAATCCAGGGTCCAGCATGTGGTTTTTGGTGGCTGGGTGCGGAGAACAGAGTGACAAAAAGGACACAGTATTTGCTCCAATCACGTACTGATGAATGTCCGGTGAGACAACAGTTGAAAATGCCTGATGAGGCATGTTCTCAAACCCGGGCTGTTGCCGTCGTGCAAGAGCCCGACACCCACCCGGCATATGACGTAGGCAAAGAAGCATTAAAGTCAGTTACATCCCGCGACGACGGAGAGGCGAGAAGGCATCCGAAGATGCACTAGACAGCATGGACCAATGATACGAGAGGAAGAATAGGTCCCCTTCAAATCTAAATGAGTTGAACTGGCGGATCCCCACAGGGCAAACCGACACACGCTCATCATGATAGAAGAAACAGGAAACCGAGACTAGACAGGTCCTGCGGCAGCAAAAGCCGGGTGGACATCCAAAAACTTTTTAGCCGGCCAGGAATAGAAGCAGCAAGAGGCTGGGCAGGCAAGGCATCTTCGGATGACTGAACATGTCCTGCAGCGGCAAAAGCCAGGTGGATGTCTGATAACTTTTTAGCAGGCCAGGAATAAAAGTGGCAAGAGGCCGGGCAGGCAAGGCATCTTTGGATGTGAGCGAAGCTAGACAGTGGGGACCATGGGAGTGTGGGAAATCATATTTGTCCTTTGTGCTCATTTAACTACTCTGGTCATGCAAGCGCATGTAGGTGGTGAGTGACTGTTTACCCACTGTGTCCCACGAGTGTCAGACGGTGAGTGTCTGTGCTCGGCCAAGCGCATATGTATACAAAAAGGGTAGTGGTGGTGTCCCTTTTCTCTCTATTTTTTTCATTGGTCAATGTGTCTTTTTCCTAACCTGACTAGGTAGGGGCACACTCTATAATTGCTAGGAACAGAGAAACAACAAAGTGGCCGACAAGTTCCACTTGGAAATGATGAAATCCAGTCATGTGGGTAAGTCCCCGGGATTAGCTCGGACGTGTCTGGCTGTTGGACGTAAAGGGCAGCGAAATTTCATCACCCAGGTAGCATCATCAGAGGAGGGGATTGCTTTTTCAGATGCCTTGGTCGGAGATGTTCTTCGCACGCGGGCATTGGCTGACATTGCCTCCGCCTGATTTGTGTGGGCCTGCTCGTGTTTTTCTCGGTTCTAACTGATTCCTGGATCTGAACGCCGGGCACGTGTACCACATTGCTGGGTGGTGGATGGTTGGTGTTTTCAGGGTAGTTTTCCCGCTGCTCGCGTCGTGTTGTCGGTAGGAGGAGAGGAGGTGGCTTTGGAGGTTGGCTGTCCCGTCATGCTTCTACTCGGTCCTTTCGGTTTGGCGGTGCCCGAGTCAGCATGTCCTTTTGCACGTAGTATCTCGTGTGTGCAGCTAATGTTTTTAAAGATTCGTTGGTGGGTTTACATCACGCGTTTCCATTGGTCCTTTTCTGCCTTACTCTTTGTTGCTTCTGTGGGTTTATTTTTCTTTTTCCTACTGTTGTGTTCCTTTTTGCTTACCAGACCGGTCCGAACAAACAAAGAAGCAGCATCGCTGTGGACCTATTGAGTCTTGATCAGGCAGCAAGAACAAATCAGATGTGTCCGGCGGCTGGACCCGGCATGCAACGTGGCTTTGTCGCCCGGAAAGACGGTGTCATACACTGGGGGTAGCTCACCGAGGGGAGCCCGGCAGAAGGCCTGCCAAGAGGCCCGTAGGGCCCAGCTACAAAGGGAAGCATGCAGAAGAAGATAAGTTCTCATTCCCATCTATTGTCAGATAGACCAACTCTTGGTAGCAATCTCATCTACACCATTGTAACCCCTCGCATGAGGTATCCCTCCACCATGAATAACAAACATGAGCAGGTTGTAGGGTATTGCTCTCCGGAGGCCCAAACCTGGGTAAAAACCCTGCGCGACTTCCGATCTATGACTTCCAGCTGCGCTCGGACCCCTACCGAGGGATCTATAGGTTTTTTGCACCATTAGTTGGTGCGCCAGGTAGGAGCGGCATCGGCTAGAGATCGATCTCAGATCAGATCCCCCCAGCCTCCGGCGGTCTCCCACCGGGGGAGAGCCTTACCTTTGGCTCCCTCACCTTCCCCGCCGACGGGGCGGGTCGGGTCAACATCAACCCACCAGCCCACGCTGTCTGCATGATCTATGTGGTGCCATAGCCTTCATCGCCAGTAACCTTGGCGACCTTCATATGTGCCTATCGCCAATCCAGCAGATCACGTCGGCAGCTCCATTGACAACCGTGTCACCTTCGCCACCAACCTCGGGTTTCCCATACCCATTCGGGCTCTAGAGTGCCGGAGCCACAGATCAGCAGGCCACCTTCGAGGGCCTACATGATCAGATCGGCCAGGAAGCCAACGACTGGTCAGTCACGTCGGGCCACCCAACGCCCTCATCACCGACCTATGACTCAGAGGACGATGGCACACCCGCGGCATCGGCGCCCACCGTCTGGATGCTGGGGCTAGGGGTTGCGCTGACCTCACACCTTTCCACCACCCCACCCCAACCTCACAACTTGTCACAATGGTATGCGGCAACTGCCTCATCACACACATGCCGGAGGACTGCATCATCGATGGCTTCACCTCCGACAGCAGCACCGATATGGTCGACATCATCTCAATCTCGGACAGTGAGAGCAGTGATTATAGGGTAATTTCTGTCACCGACGATGATGATTACGGGGGTTGCCCACGACCCTAGAGGCCTCGGGCTTAGGATCTTGGAACAACTCAGAGCCATCAGAAGAGACCGAAGAAAGCCAGCCAACCTCTGAAGAGGCCTCCAACTCCAAGGCACCGCAAGTGGTATCACTACAACAAGTCATGATGACGAAACCACTTGCTCAACAGCCTAGATACTGCCCACAATGACCACGACAACAACAAGAGCGGGGCTAGTAGCCCCTCACTTCCTGGCCTCCAGGCCGCTGGACGCCATGATGCAGGCACATACAACACCCATCATCACCACTTAGCAGCAGGGCGGCACGGCTGCCCCAGAGATAGCACCTCTAGGATTCTCCACACCTGCGGCCACCAACTTGAACCTAGCGGGCGTCGAAACGGTGCTGCCGCCCATCACCATGTTTGGCATGAACTACCTCACCATGCCTATACCAGGCAGTGACCCAGCATCCAGGGCACTGGAGGCCCTCCACCAATCGCAGCTAAACATGCAGCTACACCTATAGCAGCGCTCCCTGGAGGCCGCCACGTGCCAGGTGCGGTGCCAAGAAACCATGACACAGGAGTGGCTCTGTCGAGCTCACTGCCACCCGCGAGCTCTCCTCAATGACCTTGTTGCCCTCGGACAAGCAACGGGAATAGGGTTTAATGACCCTACTGAAGTTACACCACCACCAACACCAGCACGCGGGCTCCAGGCTGCCGCGGCATTGGTGGACAAGCTACAAGCTACACCAGGAGATCCCAAACTCTTGGCCGACCATAGAGCTCCAGGACAATGTCTCACGATCAAGGGACATGCTTGCTAGAACCAATAGCATCCTCTATGCAGCCAATCAGCCAGCCCGTGAACAAGGACAGGGATCAGTGCAGCGTCCAGAGGCCGCGCTAGAAGCAGACACCGGAAATCTTTGACATCCAATCTCAGCTATGGTAGTACAATAGGGAGCAGCCCTGCCGCCAAGAGGCTCGATCATGCCAGGCCATCCAGGTCATTATCCTGACCTCCGAACCAGGGTGACGGAGCACTACGGGTAGAATCAGGCAGCCCCGCCGCCATGCTTCAACACCCTCACATCAAGTATCACACCTCCATGCTTCGGTAATGTGGTGATTACACACCCATTCCCTCAGCCAGTCATCGTCTGATGGGGTCAAGAAATACTCAGGCAACACAAAACCCGACCACTCGCTCAATGACTACCTTACAACAATTGAAATGGCAAACAGGGACATCGGCAACGCGCTGCGACACATACCCCTATGCCTCATAGGTCATGCGCGCTCCTGGCTAAGCGGCCTACCGCCCAACTCCATCCACACCTAGGCCGACTTCGAACATGCCTTCCTCAACAACTTTGATGGCACATACCAGTGCCCAGGGAGCAGCGCCGACCTCCATAGCAACATATAGGGCGACAACAAATCTGTCCGTGACTTTGTTGCATGGTGGCTCAAGAAGAGAAACACTCTAACAAACATCTTCGATGAAACCGCAATCGATACATTCATCAATGGTGCACAGGACCCCTTCTTTCACCACAAGCCCGGTAGAAGGAGGAGGGCAAGCTAACATCCATGGCAGCCCTCATGAAGATAGCAAACGACAACACCACCAGCGAGGAGACCGCATGGGCAGGTCGGCGTCCTATGCCAATCCTAAAGACAATAGAGCCCGCAGGTGGTGACAGCTCCAAAGGCCGAAGCAATCAAAACAAGGGCAAGGAGGACCACAAAAGGAAAGAAGAATAGGACTCCAAACTAGTTGCGGCAGCGAGCGAGACAGAGGAGGTCGGTGCCAAGAAAAAAAGGTGGGGTGGCAAGTCCAGGCGACCTCCCCACACATATGAGGAAAAAATGAGCGGACCATACCTGTACCACAACTATGGAGTCCACAAGGCGGCACACTCAATGTGAGAATGCCAGCTAAATGAGAAGCTCATCAAGGCGAAACGTAATAACCCTGGCGGAGATCATAGCGCCAACAATGAAGCAAATCCACTGGCCCCGGTAGCCCGCCAAGATTTGTAGCCATGAAGCTCAGGCCAACGAGCATTTCCAAAGGACATGCGCCGAGTCAACATGATAACCTTGGAGCTCAGGCCCAGGAAACACACATGCTGGCGGCACCATATCCGCACATCACAGACACAACATTTTCTTGAGTGGTCAGAATACAGCATAGCTTTCGGTCAGGAGGACCACCCAGACCACATCGGCAGCCCCAGAAGGATGCCTCTGGTCACATATCCAGTAATCGGGGGTTGCAAGCTCTCCAAGGTGCTCATGGACGGGGGTTTAGGCATGAACATACTATATGTCAAAACCCTGCACAGAATGGGAATACCATTGGAAGTTCTCTGTCCTTCACCAACGGAATTTCATGGGATAATAACAGGCCAGAAAGTCAAACCCCTTGGGCAGATAACGCTGGAAGTCACTTTTGGAGTCCTGCGTAATTACCGATGCAAACTTCTCTGCTTTGAGGTCATCCCTTTTTAGGAGGGTACGACACGGTCCTAGGAAGGACGACCTTTGCCAAGTTCATGGCAATCCCATGCTATGTATACTTGAAGTTAAAAATGTCGGGTCCATACGGCATCATCACAATCAGCAGCAACCCCCAATGCACCCTTGAAGTGGAGGCCGCTAGCCTCATACAGGGCAAGGCATAGCTCACCCACGCCAGAAATGGGAGAGGGAGAGCGGCACCTGCAGAGGCCCTCCAGCCGCCAGAGATGAGACCTCATGGGTGCATTGGCGGCTGGAGGCCCTACAGGCGCAATCCAGTGTGCAGGTCATATGCCCCCTGGTAGCAAGAGCCACCGCCAAGGAAAAAGGAGGCCAGGAAGCATGCATGATCAACAAGTCATCCATGACCCAACTATCTTAGTAATTTTAAATTTGAGTTTTACCTAATCACTGTTTAAATCGTCAGACTTTGTGTTATCGTCATATTAGCTTGATCACGTATTAGACATTGAATAAAAGGTGCTTTCTTACGCAATCACTTTGTTATGTTTCAATACCCACCATGTTATCGCTAATGGGCTACACAAAGCAATTCGTACTGAACCTCCCTAGGGATTGTTTGCGGCTTGGTTCAAGAGACCTCCCTATTTACTAGACTCTGGGGCTGCATCATTATTTGGACCTCCCCATAATCGGTTTAGGGGCTGCATCCAGTAACCCCTCAAATAAACACCTGGGGGCTGCATTCGCGGTACACTTACCTCCGTCGTCTAGAAAATAGGATGGCTGGTCCATGGCTAACAACCGACCTTTGCCGTTTGTGCTGTGACACAATGTCTTAACATATGCTGAGAATCTACCCAGAGCCCGCTGCCAAGTCTACGCAAAGCATGAGGACAAGCATGCCAGGCTCCCAAGGGGCCTCTGTTCCAAAAACCAATGCTAGCATGCGATATATCTTGGTTGAACAAGTGGCATTCTCACAGCGGATAAAAAATACATCACGCGACACAAACTTGACAGGTCAAACAAAACAAATACAACCGTACAAATAAAATGTACAAGGTTTTTTATGCAAGATCAACTTGCCACATCATCGCCCTTAAGCACCCTCTTGATGATTTCTCGCAGGTCGCAGGCTCCAGCCGCGTATTCAGCATCCTCATGGACCTCTTCAAAGAACTGCCATGGGTCGCGACCCTCAGGCATGGTGCGCACCAGCGGCCATAGATTCATGTTGGAATGATGAGCTCGCACGCTAGCAAACACCTGCCGAGCTCCTTCAAACGCCGCAGAATAAAGCCAATCCTCCATCTGCTACGCCGACTGCTCAAGCAATGTCAATACAGTCCCAAGGTCGGATCGGAGCCTGGGGTCACCATGGAACAGCGTCCCAATGGCAAGACCAAGGGCCCCATGCATCCCCTCCACTGTAGCAGTGACCTCCTAGAGCTGGGCCTCCGCGTCGTCAAACTAAATCTCCAAAAATGGAACAGCGGGTCCACATAAGACCATATCAGATGACATTCAAACAACCAAATGGAAGATCGAAGTAATGAAGCCTGGAATCTCACCTTGAGCCATGGCCACCAGGTCTTGGCAGTGCTATTGAGCCTCGCTTAGCTACAAGGACATGTCGTCATTTGATTTTGGGAGGTCCACAACTTTCACTTTGCGCTCCTCAGCCAAGGAGGTCTGTCGTGCGAGCTCCTTTTTTAGAGACTCGAGCTCATTGCTAAGGATGCCCTGCTGCTCCTTAATATCTAGCAACTGGCCGCGGAGGCCGTGACATTCTTCCTGCTCCATCTGAAGGGCGGCCTCCACCTCATGCTTCGCCGCCACCACACCATCCCGCTCAACTTTGGCAGCCTGCATGGCCTCCTCCGCCTCTGTGCGAGCCTTCGTGGCCCCATCTAGGTCACGGCAGATCACGCCAACCTACTCGGGGGCTATGGGCAATGGACAAATGATTCAGGAACAAGGAATCTATTGACACAAGACAGGCAAGCAACAGCAAGACACTTACAAATGGCGCCATCATGGAGACACTGCAGGTCATCAGCATCTTGACGTTGGCCCTCCAACTGCTTCTGCAGCTCAGTGGCCTGAGCGGCAAGGGTGCGGTTCTCCTCGACAAGAGCCTTGATTACGAACAAGACACGCATGTCAAAATGTTCAGATCAAGCCAATATAACTTAAAGGAACCAAGCACGGCTTCATAAATCAAGCCATACTCGGTCCCGGGGGCTAGTACTACTCAAGGAGCGCAAAACTTACCTTGAAGCTAGGCTCCACCCAGAGACCAACCTCCTGCAGCGGGGACCAGAGGCGCTGCAAGGCCTGTTGGGGAACGTCGCATGGGAAACAAAAAATTTCCTACGCACACGCAAGATCTATCCATGGTGATGAGCATCTACGAGAGGGAGAGTGAATCTACATACCCTTGTAGATCGCTAAGCGGAAGCGTTAAGAAACGCGGTTGATATAGTCGAACTTCTTCGCGATCCAAATCGCAAGTCGTCCCTCGATCCAAACACGATCTAGCGCCGAACGGACGGCACCTCCGCGTTCAACACACGTACGGCTTGATGACGCCTTCACCTCCTCGATCCAGCGAGCGATGGTGAAGTAGTGGATGAGTTCCGGCAGCACGACGGCGTGGTGATGGTGGTGAGGAACAATCTCTGCAGGGCTTCGCCAAGCACTACGGAGATTGTGACGGGAGGAACTAGAGGGTTAGGGTTGCCGGCACACGGCTTGGGAAATCTTAATGTATCCCGTGTGCTAGCCCTGCCCCTCTATTTATATGTTGAGCCCTGGGGTCTAAACTTGGAGAGAAGGCATCCACAAGGTCGGTTTTGCCTGCACAAGGTCGGTTTGGCCCGCACGGAAAGAGTCCCACTCGGATTCCAGCAGTACCGCGTACAAGCGGTAGTACCGCTCACGAGCGGTAGTACCGCTTCACACAAGCGGTAGTACCGCTTACACGGTAGTACTGCCTTACCAGCGGTAGTACCGCTTAAGGCAGCAGCAAAACTTCCTTTTGCACTTTCCAATACCTCGTGGGCTTTACCCCTTTGGCCCATATAAAGTGTTGCTGCACCCGAACACTTCGGTAAACACCCAGAACCCCTTCCGGTGAATTCCGGAACCCTTCCGGAGATCAAAACACTATTATCACATATATCAATCTTTACCTCCGGACTCTTCCGGAGATCCTTGTCATGTTCGGGATCTAATCCGGGACTCCGAACAACCTTCGGTCACCAACACAATAACTCAACTATACTAATCGTCACCAAACGTTAAGTGTGTAGACCCTACGGGTTCGAGAACTATGTAGACATGACCGAGACACCTCTACGGTCAATAACCAATAGCGGGACCTCGATGCCCATATTGGTTCCTACATATTCTACGAAGATCTATATCAGTCAAACCTCTATGTCAAGGATTCAGTTAATCCCGTATGCTGTTCCCTTTGTTCTTCGGTATGTTACTTGCCCGAGATTCGATCGTCGGTATCTCTATACCTAGTTCAATCTCATTATCGGCAAGTCTCTTTACTCGTTCCGTAATACAAGATCTCGTGGCTAACACTTTAGTCACATTGCTTGCAAGGCTCATTGTGATGTTGTATTACCGAGTGGGCCCTGAGATACCTCTCCGTCACACGGAGTAACAAATCCCAGTCTTGATCCATGCCAACCCAACAGACACCCTCGGAGATACCTGTAGAGCACCTTTATAGTCACCCAGTTACGTTGTGACGTTTGATACACACAAAGTATTCCTCCGGTGTCAGTGAGTTGCATGATCTCATGGTCATAGGAACAGATACTTGACATGCAGAAAACAATAGCAATAAACTGACACGATCATATGCTATGTTCGTAGTTTGGGTCTTGTCCATCACATCATTCTCCTAATGATGTGATCCCGTTATCAAATGACATCTCATGTCCATGGCTAGGAAACCTTCACCATCTTTTGATCAACGAGCTAGTTAACTAGAGGCTTACTAGGGACACAGTGTTGTCTATGTACCCACACATGTATTTGAGTTTCCAATCAATACAATTATAGCATGGATAATAAATGATTATCATGAACAAGGAAATATAATAATAACCAATTTATTATTGCCTCTAGGGCATATTTCCAACAGTCTCCCACTTGCACTAGAGTCAATAATCTAGTTCACATCACTATGTGATTTACATTGTAATGAATCGAACACCCATGCAGTTCTGGTGTTGTTCATGTTTAGCCCTTGGAAGAGGTTTAGTCATCGGATCTGCAACATTCAGATCCGTGTGTACTTTGCAAATATTTATGTCGTCCTCCTTGATGTAATCGCGGATGGAATTGAAACGTCGCTTTATGTGTCTGGTCCTCTTGTGAAATCTTGGTTCCTTGGCTAGAGCAATGGCACCAGTATTATCACAAAATAGAGTCATTGGGTTAAGCGCACTAGGCACTACTCCAAGATCTGTCATGAACTCCTTCATCCAGACACCTTCCTTCGCCGCCTCCAAGGCAGCGATGTACTCCGCTTCGCATGTAGAATCAGCTACCACGCTTTGCTTGGAACTGCACCAGCTAACCGCACCCGCATTAAGAATAAATACGTATCCGGTTTGTGACTTAGAGTCATCCGGATCAGTGTCAAAGCTTGCATCGACGTAACCCTTTACGACGAGCTCTTGATCACCTCCATAAAAGAGAAACATGTCCTTAGTCCTTTTCAGGTACTTCAGGATATTCTTGACCGCTGTCCAGTGTTCCATTCCTGGATCACTTTGAAACCTTCCGACCATACTTATGGCAAGGCTGACATCGGGTCTTGTGCACAGCATTGCATACATGATAGAGCCTATGGCTGAAGCATAGGGGATGACACTCATCTTTTCTCTATCTCCTGCAGTCACTGGGCATTGAGTCTTACTCAACTTCACACCTTGCAAAACAGGCAAGAACCCCTTCTTGGACTGATCCATTTTGAACTTCTTCAAAATCTTATCAAGGTATGTGCTTTGTGAAAGTCCTATTAAACGTCTTGATCTATCTCTATAGATCTTGATGCCTAATATGAAAGCAGCTTCTCCTAGGTCCTTCATTGAAAAACTCTTGTTCAAATATTCCTTCACGCTTTCCAACATTTCTATATTGTTTCCAATCAGTAATATGTCATCCACATATAATATTAGAAACGCTATAGAGCTCCCACTCACTTTCTTGTAAATACAAGCTTCTCCGTAAACTTGTATAAACTCGAACGCTTTGATCACCTCATCAAAGCGAAGATTCCAACTCCGAGATGCTTGCACCAGTCCATAAATGGATCGCTGGAGTTTGCAAACTTTGTCAGCATTCTCTGGATCGACAAAACCTTCTGGTTGCATCATATACAACTTTTCCTTAAGGAAACCGTTAAGGAACGCTGTTTTGACATCCATCTGCCAAATTTCATAATCGAAAAAGGCAGCTATTGCTAACATGATTCTGACGGACTTAAGCTTCGCTATGGGTGAGAAGGTCTCATCGTAGTCAACTCCTTGAACTTGTGAAAAACCCTTTGCCACAAGTCGAGCTTTATAGACGGTGACATTACCGTCCGCGTCCGTCTTCCTCTTAAAGATCCATTTATTCTGAATGGCCTTACGCCCTTCAGGTAATACTTCCAAAGTCCACACTTTGTTTTCATACATGGATCCCATCTCGGATTTCATGGCCTCTAACCACTTCTCAGAATCCGGGCCCATCATCGCTTCTCCATAGCTCGTAGGTTCATCGTTGTCCAACAACATGACCTCTAAGACAGGGTTGCCGTACCACTCAGGAGCAGTACGCGTCCTTGTCGACCTACGAGGTTCGATAGCAACTTGATCCGAAGCTTTATGATCATCATCAACTTCCTCTTCAGCTGATGTAGGCTCTACAGAAACATCTTTCTGCGCTGTGCTACTCTCAGGTTGAAGTAAAGGTTCAACAACCTCATCAAGTTCTATCTTCCTCCCACTCAATTCTTTCGAGAGAAACTCTTTCTCAAGAAATGTTCCGTTTTTAGTGACAAACACTTTGCCTTCGGATCAGAGGTAGAAGGTATACCCAACTGTCTCTTTTGGGTATCCTATGAAGACGCATTTCTCCGCTTTGGGTTCCAGCTTTTCAGGCTGAAGCTTTTTGACATAAGCATCACATCCCCAAACTTTAAGAAACGACAGCTTTGGCTTCTTGCCAAACCAAAGTTCATATGGCGTTGTCTCAACGGATTTCGATGGTGCCCTATTTAAAGTGAATGCAGCTGTCTCTAATGCATAACCCCAAAACGATAGTGGCAAATCGGCAAGAGACATCATAGATCGCACCATATCCAATAAGGTTCGATCACGACGTTCGGACACACCATTACGCTGTGGTGTTTCAGGCGGTGTCAGTTGTGAAACAATTCCACATTGTCTTAAGTGACTGCCAAACTCATAACTCAGATATTCTCCTCCTCGATCAGATCGTAGGAATTTAATCTTCTTGTTACGATGATTCTCAACTTCACTCTGAAATTGTTTGAACTTTTCAAACGTTTCAGACTTGTGTTTCATTAAGTAAATATACCCATATCTACTTAAGTCATCAGTGAAGGTGAGAAAGTAACAATAACCACCGCGCGCCTCAATGCTCATCAGACCGCACACATCAGTATGTATGATTTCCAACAAGTCACTTGCCCGTTCCATTGTTCCAGAGAACGGCGTTTTAGTCATCTTGCCCATGAGGCATGGCTCACATGTGTCAAGTGATTCAAAATCAAGTGACTCCAAAAGTCCATCAGCATGGAGCTTCCTCATGTGTTTTACGCCAATATGACCTAAACGGCAGTGCCACAAGAAAGTGGTATTATTATTATCAATTCTACATCTTTTGGCATCAATGTTATGAACATGTGTATCATTACTATCGAGATTCAATAAGAATAAACCCCTCACATCGGGTGCATGACCATAAAAGATATTACTCATATAAATAGAACAACCATTATTCTCTGATTTAAATGAGTAACCGTCTCGCAATAAACAAGATCCAGATATAATGTTCATGCTTAACGCAGGCACCAAATAACATTTATTCAGGTTCATCACTAATACTGATGGTAATCGAAGAGCGAGCGTGCCGACGGCTATCACATCAACCTTGGAACCATTTCCCACGCGCATCGTCACTTCGTCCTTTGCCAGCCTCCGTCTATTCCGCAGTTCCTGTTTTGAGTTGCAAATATGAGCAACCACACCGGTATCAAATACCCAGGCACTACAACGAGAGTTGGTAAGGTACACATCAATAACATGTATATCATATATACCTTGTTTGTTGTTGGCCGCATTCTTGTCAGCCAAATACTTGGGGCAGTTCCGCTTCCAGTGTCCAGTTCCCTTGCAATGAAAGCACACAGTTTCTGATTTGGGTCCAGCCTTGGGTTTCTTCACGGGAGGAGCAACTGCTTTGCCACTCTTCTTGGAGTTACCCTTCTTACCCTTGCCATTTTTCTTGAAACTAGTGGTTTTATTGACCATCAACACTTGATGCTCCTTCTGAATTTCAAACTCAGCGGCTTTCAGCATTGCAAACAGCTCGGCGACTGACTTGTTCATCCCGTGCATGTTATAGTTCAACACGAAGCTCTTGTAGCTAGGTGGCAATGATTGAAGAACTCTGTCAGTGATAGCCTCTGGCGGAAGGGGCATCCCCAATTCAGCCAGACGGGTGGAGTACCCAGACATTCTGAGTATGTGATCACTGATAGACCCGTTCTCCTCCATCTTACAAGCATAGAACTTATCGGAGATCTCATACCTCTCGATCCGGGCATTCTTCTGAAAGATAAACTTCAACTCCTGGAACATCTCATATGCTCCATGACGTTCAAAACGTCTTTGAAGTCCCGGTTCTAAGCCATACAATATTGCACATTGAACTATTGAGTAATCTTCAGAACGAGCCTGCCAGGCGTTCACAACGTCTAGAGACTCAACTGGAGCGGGTGGATCACCAAGCGGTGCATCAAGGACATAAGCCTTCTGGGAAGCCGTAAGGATAATCCTTAGATTACGGGCCCAGTCCACAAAGTTACTTCCATCATCTTTCAACTTAGCTTTCTCTAGGAACGCATTAAAATTCAGGGGTGCTACTGCGCGAGCCATGATCTACAACATAAATATTGCAAAGACAATTTAGACTATTGTTCAAGATAATGAGTTTAGTTAATCATATTACTTAAAACTCCCACTCAGATTGACATCCCTCCGGTCATTCGAGTGTAACATGATCCAAATCCACCAACTCAAGTCCGATCATCACGTGAGTTGAGGTGGTTTCAATGGTGAACATCTTCATGTTGATCATATCTACTATATGACTCATGTTCGACCTTTCGGTCTCTTGTGTTCCGAGGCCATGTCTGTACATGCTAGGCTCGTCAAGTTTAACCTGAGTGTTCCGCATGTGCAACACTGGCTTGCACCCGTTGTATGTGAACGTAGAGTCTATCACACCCGATCATCACGTGGTGTCTCGAAACGACGAACTTTCGCAACGGTGCACACTCGGGGAGAACACAATTTATCTTGAAATTTAAGTGAGGGATCACCTTATAATGCTACCGTCGTCCTAAGCAAAACAAGATGCATAAAAGGATTAACATCACATGCAAATCATAAGTGACATGATATGGCCATGAACTTGTGCTTTTGATCTCCATCTCCAAAGCACCGGCATGATCTCCATCGTCACCGGCATGACACCATGATCTCCATCATCTTGATCTCCATCAACGTGTCGCCATGAGGTTGTCGCGCCGACTGTTGCTTCCACGATTATTGCTAACTCATAGCGATAAAGTAAAGCAAAACGGCGAAAATAATTAAAGACAACTCTATGGCTCCTGCCAGTTGCCGTACTCATCGACATGCAAGTCGTGATATTCTATACAACACATGATCATCTCATACATCACATATATCTCATCATGTAATTGGCCATATCACATCACAACATACCCTGCAAAAACAAGTTAGACGTCCTCTAATTGTTGTTGCAAGTTTTACGTGGCTGCTATGGGCATCTAGCAAGAACGATTCTTACCTACGCAAAAACCACAACGGTGATATAAAAATTGCTTTTCAACCTTCTCAAGGACCGCCTTTGTCAAATCCGATCCGACTAAAGTGGGAGAAACAGACACCCGCTAGCCATCTTTATGCAACGAAGTTATGTGTCAGTTGAAGGAACCGGTCTCTCGTAAGCGTACGAGTAATGTTGGTCCGAGCCGCTTCATCCCACAATACCGCCGAAACAAGAAAAGACCAAGGGAGGAAGCAATCTGAATATCAACGCCCACAAAACCCTTTTGTGTTCTACTCGAGATCTCATCTACGCATAGACCTACCTCTGATACAACTGTTGGGGAACGTCGCATGGGAAACAAAAAATTTCCTACGCACACGCAAGATCTATCCATGGTGATGAGCATCTACGAGAGGGAGAGTGAATCTACATACACTTGTAGATCGCTAAGCGGAAGCGTTAAGAAACGCGGTTGATGTAGTCGAACGTCTTCGCGATCCAAATCGCAAGTCGTCCCTTGATGCAAACACGATCTAGAGCCGAACGGACGGCACCTCCGCGTTCAACACACGTACGGCTTGATGACGCCTTCACCTCCTTGATCCAGCGAGCGATGGTGAAGTAGTGGATGAGTTCCGGCAGCACGACGGCGTGGTGATGGTGGTGAGGAACAATCTCTGCAGGGCTTCGCCAAGCACTACGGAGATTGTGACGGGAGGAACTAGAGGGTTAGGGTTGCCGGCACACGGCTTGGGAAATCTTAATGTATCCCGTGTGCTAGCCCTGCCCCTCTATTTATATGTTGAGCCCTGGGGTCTAAACTTGGAGAGAAAGCCTCCACAAGGTCGGTTTTGCCCGCACAAGGTCGGTTTGGCCCGCACGGAAAGAGTCCCACTCGGATTCCAGCAGTACCGCGTACAAGCGGTAGTACCGCTCACGAGCGGTAGTACCGCTTCACACAAGCGGTAGTACCGCTTACACGGTAGTACTGCCTTACCAGCGGTAGTACCGCTTAAGGCAGCAGCAAAACTTCCTTTTGCACTTTCCAATACCTCGTGGGCTTTACCCCTTTGGCCCATATAAAGTGTTGCTGCACCCGAACACTTCGGTAAACACCCAGAACCCCTTCCGGTGAATTCCGGAACCCTTCCGGAGATCAAAACACTATTATCACATATATCAATCTTTACCTCCGGACTCTTCCGGAGATCCTTGTCATGTCCGGGATCTAATCCGGGACTCCGAACAACCTTCGGTCACCAACACAATAACTCAACTATACTAATCGTCACCAAACGTTAAGTGTGTAGACCCTGCGGGTTCGAGAACTATGTAGACATGACCGAGACACCTCTACGGTCAATAACCAATAGCGGGACCTGGATGCCCATATTGGTTCCTACATATTCTACGAAGATCTATATCGGTCGAACCTCTATGTCAAGGATTCAGTTAATCCCGTATGCTGTTCCCTTTGTTCTTCGGTATGTTACTTGCCCGAGATTCGATCGTCGGTATCTCTATACCTAGTTCGATCTCGTTATTGGCAAGTCTCTTTACTCGTTCCGTAATACAAGATCTCGTGTCTAACACTTTAGTCACATTGCTTGCAAGGCTCATTGTGATGTTGTATTACCGAGTGGGCCCTGAGATACCTCTCCGTCACACGGAGTAACAAATCCCAGTCTTGATCCATGCCAACCCAACAGACACCCTCGGAGATACCTGTAGAGCACCTTTATAGTCACCCAGTTACGTTGTGACGTTTGATACACACAAAGTATTCCTCCGGTGTCAGTGAGTTGCATGATCTCATGGTCATAGGAACAGATACTTGACATGCAGAAAACAATAGCAATAAACTGACACGATCATATGCTATGTTCGTAGTTTGGGTCTTGTCCATCACATCATTCTCCTAATGATGTGATCCCGTTATCAAATGACATCTCATGTCCATGGCTAGGAAACCTTCACCATCTTTTGATCAACGAGCTAGTTAACTAGAGGCTTACTAGGGACACAGTGTTGTCTATGTACCCACACATGTATTTGAGTTTCCAATTAATACAATTATAGCATGGATAATAAATGATTATCATGAACAAGGAAATATAATAATAACCAATTTATTATTGCCTCTAGGGCATATTTCCTACAAGGCCTTGTCAGTAGCTCCCAGCGAGGCCATGAGCTCCTTTGGCACATCAGGGCCATAGGTTTCGGCCTCCTAAAGAAACAAAGGAATCCCACATGCATCATGCGCCGAATCTACATCCCCCTTCTCCTGATGCTTAGACGAGCAGTCCTCAAGGGACGAGGCCACAGCTGGTGCCGATAGAGGTTCCCTAAGGAGGGCTACATAGGCACCACCGCCAGAAGATCGACAGCCGCATCCTTGGGTTGTACCTCCACCAATGGAAGATCCAGAGGGCCCGCTTCACCTCCAGCAGTAGGTGAGCTTGCCTCCTTCTCCTTCCTCATGGCCTCGGATACAGCAGGCCTGGTAGGAGTGCCTACTTCAGAAGGGGGTATGACGCTCTCAAAAGGGCACAGAGACCATCATAGAGATCGTCCAAGGAAGGAAAACAAAGAAGAACACTCACCGGTGGTAAGGCTCCCAGCCTCTGACAACACAACCCTACAACAATTGGGCATGCTCGGAGCACTAGATAAGGGAACCACGGCGATTGCCGTGGTCATGGTGGAGGTCACGGTGGTGGAGACCTCTGTCCTAGGAGGAACGACCCTGCAAACCATGCAAGATCATCTCACAAGATAAAAGGGGAACGCACAGGAGACTATGGATGGCAGACTTACGAGGTCTTAACCAGAACGTTGCGCTTCCGGGAGGGTGCCGGCACAACCATCGGGATTTCAAAGCCTCGAGACTTGGAGGGATTCCCGTGGAGCTCACGGGTGCTCCTGCTGGCTTGGGTAGTCTCCCGTGGGCCCTTGCGTAGCCTTTTGAAACTCGGCGGCGGGGTCTCCATCTCTGGCCTCCAAAGCTTCTCTTTGATGAGTTCATTGTCTCCTACCTCTAGCTGGTTTCCCCCTTCATTATCGCCGTCATCGTCATCATCATCATCATCATCATCATCTTCACTCCCATGCATCTCATGCGTGGAAGTCGCGGCTTCATCATCCTCCTCCTTACAACATCAACATCACCAGAGGCCAACACCTCTGGATCATCTTCATCCTCCGAGACCTCCTTCGCTGCCTTCTTGTGCCTTCTGGAGGGCACACCTTTGGTCTTTTCAGGCTCAGAAAGCGCGGGTGACATCAATAAGGTCATCTCCGCATCCACCGCTTGCCCTCGCAGTGGGAGCTCCGAATGGTAGGCCTCAAAGCCAAGAATTCCTACGCAACAAAGATGAACATCACAAAGAGGATAAAGCCCCGAGCTTTGGACAAACAAAACTATAAGAAATCTTAACACTTACATCGCTCGGCGGGTGGTCAGCACTAAAGGCCTTCACGGCCGCCACCTTGGAGTCCTCAATCGCTTTGGGCCCGATCAAGAAGCCAAGGTGGTTCTCGACCTCCTTCGATCCCAACTCGTCCTGGGACACCCGTGTTGGGTCTTCAGGTTCTGTGTACTTATACATCGGGACGGCCAAGCCTACAACGGGAGGATGTGCCGCTCCACCCATGTCCGGATGATATGACCACCCGTCAGCCCTCCGTCCTTTAGGTGAGCTATGGCATTGGCAAGCGCCTTGGCCTTTGGCGATAGCTTGGTTAGTGGCACCCAAGACCGCAGCTTTTGCGGGGGCTCTTCACAAAAGCGGGAAGGTTGTCTCCAAGCCTACTCACATAAAACCATGACTTATGCCAGTCCTGAATGGACTTTGGGAGGTCAATGGAGAAGAACGTGGAGTTGGGGTGGATCTGTAAGATGCCCCCCTGAGGTCGCAGATGGCGTTCCCGTTCATTTGGATGAAGACCTGAAAGAAATATCGAAACAACTCAAAGTGGGGAGCCATCCCCAGAAAGCACTCGCAAAATGTGATGAAGTTGGCGATGTGGAGGACCCTGTTGGGCGGAATGTGGTGCAGTTGGCATCCGTAGAAGTGGAGCAGCCCACGAATGAAGCGGTGGAGAGGAAAGCTGAGCCCTCTCCCAAAATATTCCATGCAAAGGATGTTCTCGCCAGCGTGAGGAGTTGGTGGGGCTTCGCCCTCCACAAGACAGTTCTCCAGATCCACTGGTATAAGGTTGTTGGTCACAAAGACCTAAAGCTCTTTAGATGAGGCTGTGGAGGGGAACCACTTCCCCGTGGTCTTGCTGGCCTCGCACGACTGCCTCTCGCTGCTCTTGGAGGCGGCCCTCTTCCATTTCTTATCCATACCAGCAGTGGGCGGATCTTGGCTGGCGGACCAGTCGCTCCGGGTCTTGGCCATGTCAAAGGCAGTGGCAGTGAATGAACTATACAGGAACCACATGGGTGAGTAGCAAGGCAATTGCAGTGATGGCATGCGCTTGAAGGTCGAAGACAGAGGCACAGAAATGGGGAAAGTGGAGGAATAAGAAAACCCTCCTCTTTTCCCCTCCTTATAGCCGGCTTGAAACCGAAGCGACGGACCTCGTGGCGTGACACGTGCTCCGCGTACCCCTACGGTTTCCCACTTTGCGAGGTGCAAGCGCGCTAATTCAGGAACCACCATCATCACAAAATGCAATTAGCGGGATCTGTCCAAATGGTTTCCTAGAAGACCCCGATTCAGCCGGGCGAACCCCGCCAGCAGTCGACACAACTCTCAGAGGCTTGTCAGTTCAACCTTGGGGAGGAGCTGCCTGTTTCAGGGCCGCTAACCAAGCCCCTCAGAAGAGACCATGAAGACAAAAACTACAGGAAAAGGAGCCCGCCGAAGGCCTCGAAGACTAGCTCCCACGGCCTCCGCCAAGATCGGGGGCTACTGACAGTGCCAGACACCAAGGGGAGCTCACCGAGGAGAGCTTGGCAGAAGACCTGCCAAGAGGCCCATGGGGCCCAGCTACGAAGGGGAGCCTGTAGAAGAAGATAAGGACCTAGAGATCATCTTGATCCCCAAGCCAGGGGTAGCGGCACCATAGATCACATTTCTGTCCCTATAAAACCCTAGCCTCCACCGTGTATATAAGGGAGGGCTAGAGGGTTATCATTCCCATCTATTCTCAGATAGACCAACTCTCGGTAGCAATCTCATCTACACCATTGTAACCCCTCGCACGAGGTATCCCTCCACCATGAATAACAAATACAAGCAAGATGTAGGGTATTACTCTCCGGAGGCCCGAATCTGGGTAAAAACCCCGTGCGACCTCTGATTTGTGACTTCTAGCTGCACTCAGACCCTACCGAGGGATCTACCGGTTTTCTGCACCATCACCAACAATATCGTATGATTGGTAACCGGCACAATCTAGCCTAGCATAGCCTGACATCCAAGCAATCCACGGCGGCGGGAGATTTGACCAACAAAAAAAGGGGCTAAGGAAATAGCATCGTAGGCTGGTCTGGCGCCATCACACGAGAGCAACCTGCATTTAGTTTGTGTCGTGATAATATGCAAATGCTCGTGTTCATACATTGGTACATTTTCCATACATGTTATTGAAACATCATTTTCTAGACAGGGTTGGCTACTTGAGAACAAGGGTCCATCTCTCCTTGGTTTTCAATAGCCTCATGTTCTTCCTGGGGTTGATGGAGAGAAGTCATCTTCATCAGAGCCCTATCCGTTGCCATTACGGGAGGCTGCTGCCTCGGCTTCGATGGTTGCAAGGAGGTCCCTCGCCCATTGAGCGCTAGCGTGCACTATGCTCATGGAATGGGCATTGGCTTTGGCGTCTTCCCCCAGATGAACTAGGTACTCCATGAAGTTTACGTACTCGCGAGCGGTGGTGAGGCGACCAGGGATGGCTTCTTGCAAGACCTTCTCCTGGCACTCCCCTTCAAAGTAGTCCAACCAGCTCAGATTGTGCATCCGTCGTTCCTTTGCCATTACCCATTGGCCCGCCTCCGTAGTGCGATGCTTCCATGGTTCTTCCTTTGCCAAGTTGGAGTAGAAAAATGCCCATAGAATTTTGTCGGCTTCGTTCATGGCAGGGGTGCCAGCGGCGGGGGATCAATGGCAGGAATCAGCCCTTCCTTTCGTCGCATGGCCAGGTTGCTTGCTTTGATAGGTGCGCCAATGGGAAAGGGCTCCAGCCCACTGGTGGCATCGTCCTGAACCAACGAGGCGAGAAGCATCAGCTCGGTGATGGTGTTGTTGATGCTGGAAGATGGAGATACCATTGCTATGCTTTGGGATTGAGAGAGGATGGATGAATTAGGAGAGTTGTGCATATCTGTCATGTTGCTCTTCACTTTATAGAAAAATTGGTCCCACGGGGTTCTCTAGGGACCCAGTGAAACATTATAGGGAGACGCCATGGCGCCCCATGACAGTCGCTCCCATTTCTTTTTCTCTCTCTGACAAATGGAGCGTCGTACATCCTCATAACCATGTCTTGTTATGACGGGTCCTTGCTCTTCTATCTTCCAGTTTAAAATATGACCTTGTTGCCAATTCAACTGCTTTCCCATGTTGATCAAGGAGAATGGGAAACTGAGGCGCATTCATGCACCCTCGATATAGATCGTGTCAGTCGGTTCCGAATGAGCCACACTGAACAGACGGCGCGGCGGCCATTCGGCTACCGGCGATGATTCTCACGGGAGCCATCAACATTCATTCTCCTGCTATATAAAATGGACGCGCCGGATATCGTTAAGTCTCACCTTCCCGGATCATCCCACCTTTCAATTTATCCCATTCCTTCTGAAAATGTCTTCATGTCGCCTAGTCGCTCCATCGCTGCGTAGGAAGACAGGGAGAAGGACAACACCTATAAGACCATCACCCATGATGTCTTGTCAGAGAAAGGGACGATCCTAGAAGCAGAGCAAGCGAAAGCTGAGGAGGAAGCAGAGAAGCGCGCCTTGAACCAAGGCAACATCGATGACAACCACTATGTTATCGCGTAGGAAGGCAGAGAGTGGGACACCAACAAGAAGATCGTGACCCACTATGTTTGGTTGGACAGGGAGATGATTCTAGCGGCCAAGGCAGCGAGAGCTGAGGAGGAAGCGGAGAAGCGCACCTTCGATAAAGCTAATGTGGAGGGGATCTTGAAGGTAATGTTCGCTATGGGCATGGCCGCCAAAGACCCTCTCGTTTGGCTGGCGAAAGTGACCGAGGATACACCTATCCAAGCAGTCCGCGCAAGGAGTAGACAGGAGTTTTTGTATTATTTTCGATATTTCAACCCACTAAACTTTTGTAATACCGAGCCCTGCGGATGGCTACCTGTGTTACTTGATATGTTGGTTGTCATCCCATGATTGAGTAATTCCCCTGTTACGCATTTGTTTACTGCCCCTTTGCGGGTCAGTCATAAAACGTATTGTTCATAGGTTGCCGATACGTCTCCATCGTATCTATAATTTTTGATTGTTTCATGCCAATATCCTACAATTTCCACATACTTTTGGCAACATTTTATATTATTTTTGGGACTAACATACTGATCCAGTGCCCAGTGCTAGTTCCTGTTTTCTGCTTGTTTTTTGTTTCGCCGAAAATCCATATCAAACGAAGTCCAAATGCAATAAAATTTTACGGAGAATTATTTTGGAATATATGTGATTTTTGGGAGGTGGAATCAACGCAAACGGAGGCCCACAGCCTCCAAAAGGCAGATGGGCGCGACCCCACTGGCCGCGCGATGGTGCCTTGTGGGCACACCGTAAGTCGGTTGGGGCTCTTCTTCGGCTGCAAGGAAGCTTATATCGAGAAAAAAATCGTGTTAAAATTTCAGCGCAATCGGAGTTAAGGATCTTCGGGAATATAAGAAACGGTTTTTGGCCAGAAAACAGGAACGTGAAACAGAAGAGAACAGAGAGAGAGAGAGAGAGATCCAATCTCGGAGGGGCTCCTCCCCTCCAGGAGCCATGGCGACCATGGACCAGAGGGGGAACTCTCCTCCCATCTAGGGGGGAGGCCAAGGAAGAAGAAGAAGGAGGGGGGCTCTCTCCCCCTCTCTCCCGGTGGCACCGGAATGCCGCCGGGGCAATCATCATGACGGCGATCTACACCACCAACTTCGCCGCCATCAACACCAACTCTCTTACCCTCTATGTAGCGGTGTAACACCTCTTCTCCCCGCTGTAATTCTCTACTTGAACATTGTGCTTAACGCTATATATTATTATCCAATGATATGTGGCAATCCTATGATGTTTGAGTAGATTCGTTTTGTCCTATGGGTTGATTGATGATCGTGATTGGTTTGAGTTGTATGTTTTATTTTGGTGCTGTCCTATGGTGCCCTCCGTGTCGCGCAAGCATGAGGGATTCCCGCTGTAGGGTTTGCAATACGTTCATAATTCTCTTATAGTGGGCGGCTAGAGTGACAGAAGCTTACACCCGAGTAAGGGGGTTGTTGCGTATGGGAGTAAAGAGGACTTGTTACTTAAAGCTATGGTTGGGTTTTACCTTAATGATCTTTGGTAGTTGTGGATGCTTGCTAGAGTTCCAATCATAAGTGCATATGATCCAAGTACGGAAAGTATGTTAGCTCATGCCTCTCCCTCATATAAAATTGCAATAATGATTACCGGTCTAGTTATCGATTGCCTAGGGACAAATCATTCTCTTGTGTTACAAAAAGCTTTCTACTAAACAACTAGCTTTTACTATCTTGCAAATTACTCGTAGTTCTACTCTCGCAAAGTACTCCTAGTTTTATTCTTGCAAAGTAGTTCTAGCATTACACCTACAAAGTACTTCTAGTTTCATACTTGTTCTAGGTAAAGCAAACGCTAAGTGTGCGTAGAGTTGTATCGGTGGTCAATAGAACTTGAAGGGAATATTAATTCTACCTTTAGCTCCTCGTTAGGTTCGACACTCTTATTTATTGAAAAAGCTACAATTGATCCCCTATACTTGTGGGTTATCAAGACCTTTTTCTAGCGCCGTTGCCGGGGAGCAATAGCGTTGGGTTGATATTCTCGTGTGTGCTTGTTTGCTTTATGACTAAGTAGTTTTTATTTTGTGCTCTTGTTTTCTATCTTTAGTTATGGGTAGGAAACGTAAAATACCAAAAAAATTAGTTGTACTTGCTAAACCAATGGTTGAAGAACCACCCAAAATCTATCATACTGCTGAAGCTTTCTACTTGGATCATCTTCGATCCCTTTGTGCTCGTGCTGAAAACCCAACTAGCTTAGTTGAGGGAAAATCATTAGATGAGCATGCTTATTTTGTGCGACACCGCTTGTCTCAAAATGGGAAACTCTTATGGCATCATATTAATACTTTGAATTGCTATGCTTGGAATTTATGTGAAATATATGATTTTACTTGTTGTTCTGAAAACCCTAAGAAACACCTTCAGTACCAATGTGAGTTTAAGGATGATGGAATCTTATCTTCTTATGCCAATGGTGTTTATAGTTACTATGATATTGAACAAATAGAAGAATTTGTTGCTTTTAAGGGTGCTTATGAAATTGCTTCTTTGATTGAAAAGTGTGATGCTACTCTTTACAAATCTGAAAAATTTGCCATACTTAAATATTGCAATGAAAACTATGCTTCTAATGCTTATGTGAAAGAATATATTGAGGACACCTCCGCTGTCCAAGAAGAGACTAATATTTTGCAGGAATCTATGGAAGAAGAAATTGATGACACTGTGAGCTCATTAGATGAAAAAATTGAGGAGGAGAGCGAAGAACAAAAGGAGGAAGAGCGGATTGATCACTCGTGCCCACCTTCTGATGAGAGTAACTCTTTATCTCATACATTGTTTAATTTCCCTTCGTGCTTACCGAAGGATGAATGCTATGATGATTGCTATGATCCCTTTGATTCGTTTGAAATATCTCTTTTTGATGAAATTGATGCTTGCTATGATTGTGGCCATGATGCCAATTTGAATTATGCTTACGGAGATGAACTTGCTATAGTTCCTTATGTTAAACATGAAATTGTTGCTATTGCACCGACACATGATAGTCCTATTATCTTTTTGAATTCTCCCAACTACACTATATCGGAGAAGTTTGTGCTTATTAAGGATTATATTGATGGGTTGCATTTTACTATTGCACATGATAATTTTGATGAATATAATATGCATGTGCTTGCTGCTCCTACTTGCAATTATTATGAGAGAGGAACTACATCTCCGCCTCTCTATGTTTCCAATACGATAAAATTGCAAGAAACTGTTTATGCTATGCATTGGCCTTTACTTGATGTGAATGAATTGTTCTTTTATGACATGCCAATGCATAGGAAGAGATTTAGACTTCGTTATTGCATGATATATGTTGCTTTGTGCTCACTACTAAATTACAAATCATTGTTAATTAAAATTGGCTTTGATATACCTTGGGATCCGGGTGGATCGATTACTTGAGCACTTTATGCCTAGCTTAATGACTTTCAAGAAAGCGCTGCCTGGGAGACAACCCGGAAGTTTTAGAGAGTCATTTATTTTTGTTGTGTGCTTTTAAAAAGTTTAAAAACAAAAAAATATAGAGGGGAACCTAAAAACTTTTTCAAAAAGAGAAGCGATTGGAAGGTTATGCATTGGAGAAGTGAGGGTCGACCTTGAACACTTGTGTCCATGCTCATGGAAACAATGTAGAATTTTTCATGGAAGTTTCTCACAAAAATAATTATCCCCTTGTACAAATCCATTGTATTATAAAAATAATGTGCCAAGATTTACCTTTAGGATGTTTAAATTGCTTGTTTGGTGTGTGCTGTGAAAAAACAGAAACTTTTGTTGTAGTGTTTGAATTTCTATAATTTACTGGAACATGCAAAAATTCTTAAATTTTTACACAGTACTTATATGCAAATTATTTATTTTTTCCTAATTGTTCAGAATTTTTTGAGTTACAGAAGTATATGTACCATCTGCATCTTTACAGACTGTCCTGTTTTCACAGATTGCTGTTATAGTTTCTTTATTTGCGTATGTTTGAAATCTTGTTGAGCCCCATTGACTTGGGAGCCATAGAATTGTGATAGCATACAGTGGGTAATGTTTGATTATAATTATACAATAATGTTACAGAAGGACATGATGGGATTTGATGTTATATGTACTAGCCCCTCTAATAAAAAGTTCGGTTAAGTTTTGTGTGGATGAAGTGTTCAAAGATCGAGGAGGTAACGATATGAGGAGAATAAGGAGAGGCAAGAGCTCAAGCTTGGAGATGCCCAAGGCACCCCAAGTAAATATTCAAGGAGACTCAAGCGTCTAAGCTTGGGGATGCCCCGGAAGGCATCCCATCTTTCTTCGACAATTATCGGTATGTCTCGGTTTTTGCTTTGTTCACATGATATGCGTAAATTTTTGGAGCGTCATGTGCTTTTTATTTTTCTTTTAATAATGCACCATGCTGGTATGAGATAGTTCTTGGTTGATTTATAGAATGCTTCATGCACTTCACTTATATCTTTTGAGTATGGCTTTATAGAATGCTTCATGTGCTTCACTTATATCATTTGAAGTTTGGATTGCCTGTTTCTCTACATATAGGAAAACCATTATTTGTAGAATTCTCTTTTGCTTCACTTATATTTATTAGAGTGTGGTCTTTTGTAGAAAGAATTAAACTCTCATGCTTCACTTATATCTATTTAGAGAGTCAACAGGAATTGGTCATTCACATGGTTAGTCATAAAATCCTACATAAAACTTGTAGATCACTGAATATGATAAGTTTGATTCCTTCCAATAGTTTTGCGATATTAAGACGGTAATATGTGGGAGGTACTAGTGAATAATTGTGGTTTAGTAAGAATATTGGTGTTAAGGTTTGTGATTCCCGAAGCATGCACGTATAGTCTTTAGTTATGCTAAGAAGTTGGAGCATGATTTATTATTGAGTGTCTTCCTTTGCGTGGAGGTCGGGGGCGCGGGATGTTTAACTCCTACCAACCTCCCCCTAGGGGCATGCGTAGTAGTACTTTGCTTCGAGGGCTAATAGACTTTCGCAATAAGTATGTGAGTTCTTTATGTCTAATGTGAGTCCATGGATTATACACACTCTCACCTTTCCGCAATTTGCTAGCCTCTTCGGTACCGTACATTGCCCTTTCTCACCTCGAGAGTCGGTGCAAACTTCGCCGGTGCATCCAAACCCCATGATATGATACGCTCTATCACACATAAGCCTCCTTATATCTTCCTCAAAACAGCCACCATACCTACCTATTATGGCATTTCCATAGCCATTCCGAGATATATTGCCATGCAACTTCCATCATCATCATATACATGACTTGAGCATTCATTGTCATATTGCTTTGCATGATCGTAAGATAGCTAGCATGATATTTTTATGGCTTGTCCATTTTTTGATATCTTTGCTACGCTAGATCATTGCACATCCTGGTACATTGCCAGAGACATTCATTTAGAGTCATCTTGTATAGTTTTTATCGAGTTGTAATATTGAGTTGTAAGTAAATAAAAGTGTGATGATCATCATTATTAGAGCATTGTCCCAGTGAGGAAAGGATGATGGAGACCATGATTCCCCCACAAGTCGGGATGAGACTCCGGACGAAAAAATATAAATAAAAAAGAAAAAAAAGGAAAAAAAGAGAGGCCAAAAAGAGCCCAAAAAAAAAGAAAAAAAGAGAAAACAAAAAAATGAAATGAGAGAAAAAGAGAGAAGGGGCAATGTTACTATCCTTTACCACACTTGTGCTTCAGAGTAGCACCATGTTTTTCATATAGAGAGTCTCCTATGTTGTCACTTTCATATACTAGTGGGAATTTTTCATTATAGAACTTGGCTTGTATATTCCGATGATGGGCTTCCTCAAATGCCCGAGGTCTTCACGAGCAAGCAAGTTGGATGCACACCCACTTAGTTTTCAGTTTGAGCTTTCATATACTTATAGCTCTCAGTGCATCTGTTGCATGGCAATCCCTACTCTTCGCATTGATATCGATTGATGGGCATCTCCATAGCCCGTTGATCAGCCTAGTTGATGCGAGACTTTCTCCCGTTTTGACTTCTCCTTATTAATCTCTACCATTATACTCTATTCCACCTATAGTGCTATATCCATGGCTTGCGCTCATGTATTGCGTCGAGGTTGAAAAAGCTGAAGCGCGTTAAAAAGTATGAACCAATTGCTCGGCTGACATCGGGGTTGTACATGATTTATATTTTGTGTTAAGAAGATGGAGCATGACAAGGCTATATCATTTTGTAGGGATAACTTTCTTTAGCATTTTTATTTTGAAAGACATGATTGTTCGTTGGTATGCCTGAGTATTGATGTCTTTATATCAAATTATAGACTATTGCTTTGAATCACTCGTGTCTTAATATTCATGCCATGATTAGATTACATGATCAAGATTATGCTAGGTAGCATTCCACATCAAAAATTATCTTTTTTATCATTTACCTACTCGAGGACGAGAAGGAATTAAGCTTCGGGATGCTGATACGTCTCCGTCGTATCTATAATTTTTGATTGTTTCATGCCAATATCCTACAATTTCCACATACTTTTGGCAACATTTTATATTATTTTTGGGACTAACATATTGATCCAGTGCCCAATGTCAGTTCCTGTTTTCTTCTTGTTTTTTGGTTCACAGAAAATCCATATCAAACGAAGTCCAAATACAATAAAATTTTACGGGGAATTATTTTGGAATATATGTGATTTTTGGGAGGTGGAATCAACGCAAACGGAGGCCCACAGCCTCCACAAGGCAGATGGGCGCGACCCCCTGGCCGCGCGGTGGAGCCTTGTGGGCACACCGTAAGTCGGTTGGGGCTCTTCTTCGGCCACAAGGAAGCTTATATTGAGAGAAAAAATCGTGTTAAAATTTCAGCGCAATCGGTGTTACGGATCTCCGGGAATATAATAAACGGTTTTCGGCCAGAAAATAGGAACGCAAAACAAAAGAGAACAGAGAGAGAGATCCAATCTCGGAGGGGCTCCTCCCCTTCGGGGGCCATGGCGGCCATGGACCAGAGGGGGAACTCTCCTCCCATCTAGGGGGGAGGCCAATGAAGAACAAGAAGGAGGGGGCTCTCTCCCACTCTCTCCCGGTGGCGCCGGAATACCGCCGGGGCAATCATCGTGACGGCGATCTACACCAACAACTTCGCCACCGTCAACACCAACTCTCTTCCCCTCTATGCAGCGGTGTAACACCTCTTCTCCCCGCTATAATTCTCTACTTGAACATGGTGCGTAACGCTATATATTATTATCCAATGATATGTGGCAATCCTATGATGTTTGAGTAGATTCGTTTTGTCCTATGGGTTGATTGATGATCGTGATTGGTTTGAGTTGTATGTTTTATTTTGGTGCTGTCCTATGGTGCCCTCTGTGTCGCGCAAGCGTGAGGGATTCCCGCTGTAGGGTTTGCAATACGTTCATAATTCTCTTATAGTGGGTGGCTAGAGTGACAGAAGCTTACACCCGAGTAAGGGGGTTGTTGCATATGGGAGTAAAGAGGACTTGTTACTTAATGCTATGGTTGGGTTTTACCTTAATGATCTTTGGTAGTTGCGGATGCTTGCTAGAGTTCCAATCATAAGTGCATATGATCCAAGTACGGAAAGTATGTTAGCTCATGCCTCTCCCTCATATAAAATTGCAATAATGATTATCGGTCTAGTTATCGATTGCCTAGGGACAAATCATTCTCTTGTGTTACAAAAAGCTTTCTACTAAACAACTAGCTTTTATTATCTTGCAAATTACTCATAGTTCTATTCTCGCAAAGTACTCCTAGTTTTATTCTTGCAAAGTAGTTCTAGCATTACACCTACAAAGTACTTCTAGTTTCATGCTTGTTCTAGGTAAAGCAAACGCTAAGTGTGCGTAGAGTTGTATCGGTGGTCGATAGAATTTGAAGGGAATATTAATTCTACCTTTAGCTCCTCGTTGGGTTCGACACTCTTATTTATTGAAAAAGTTACAATTGTTCTCCTATACTTGTGGGTTATCAGTTGCCTGGCTTCTTGCCAGAAAGGGAGAAAGGGGGTGGTGTTTGAGTGCGGGATCAATATAAGAGAGAGAGAGAGAGAGTGCACTTGTGTGAGTGAGAGACATATCGTTCGGTCATGAAAGCGCTTATTCGGAAGGCCCTTACACATCCGCCTTTCTTTTGGTCTTATCCGTATGAGATTCCCACCCAGAACGTCGCAAACAAAATGAAACCAGGCACGGTGACTGGTGCATTCATGAGGTTTATCATCAGGCATGAACCAGGCTAGCCAGGCCGCGTCTGGGAAAATGGAGCTGACCAGCTGCACCGCGGCCGCGCGTGCCAGTTGGTGACACAAGATGGGCCCGTTGTCTTTTTGTGAGTCATTACCATCTGGCTGAATGATGTGTTCAGCCATGTCTGTCTATCCTTTGGATGTTGCGCGTGGACGGATGACGTGTTTTGGAATTTATGCCTAGCTTTGGACCCTGCGGCCTAGCCCTTGAGATGTTAGAGCATCTCCAGCCGTTCGGCCCCCCAAGGGCTTGAAATAGCGCCGCTTGGGGGCTTGCCGGCGATATATTCGGCGTGGGGGGGCTCGGGTTCCCAGCCGACCCCCAAGTTCGCCCCCCAGCCGCCGTTTTCGGCGCAAATTAGGCCCAAATTCGGCACAAATTCAACAAAAACTAATTTTTATCACATAGTCCATCACAGAAATCAATACAAATCAAATAGTTCAACGAAGCAAACTCATAATTCAAACACAAATTAAAACACATCGAACTAGGTGTTGCCCTTGAGCCTCCATAGGTGCTCCACCAGATCGTGCTGCAGTTCTTGATGCACCTGTGGGTCTCGGATCTCCTGACGCATATTGAGGAAGGCAGCCCATGTTGCCGGTATCTGGTGATCAACAGTTGCAAGAGGACCCTGCCTGAAATATGGTTCAGTGTCGAACACTGGCTCTTCCTGCTCGCTCTCAATGATCATGTTGTGCAAGATGACACAGCAATTCATCACCTCCCACATTTGAGATTTCGACCAGGTCAGAGCGGGGTACCGGACAACAGCAAATCGAGATTGGAGCACACCAAATGCCCGCTCGACATCCTTCCTGCAAGCCTCCTGACACTTGGCAAAGTAGGAGTTCTTGCCTCCTGGCACAGGGTTTGAGATAGTCTTCACAAATGTTGACCATCTCGGATAGATACCATCTGCTAGGTAGTATCCCTTGTTGTAGTGGCGCCCATTGACCTCGAAGTTCACCGGAGGAGCATGACCTTCAACAAGCTTGGCAAAGACATTCGAGCACTGCAGTACGTTGATGTCATTGTGAGTTCCAGGCATACCAAAGAAGGAGTGCCAAATCCAGAGGTCCTGTGTGGCCACTGCCTCAAGTACCACACTGCAAGCTCCTTTGGCGCCTTTGTACATCCCCTGTCAAGCAAATGGACAGTTTTTCCATGCCCAATGCATGCAGTCGATGCTTCCAAGCATCCCAGGAAATCCTCTTGCTGCATTCTGTGCTAGGATCCGAGCAGTGTCTTGAGCATTGGGTGATCGCAAGTATTGTGGTCCAAACACTGCCACCACTGCCCTGCAGAACTTGTACAAACACTCAATGGTGGTGGACTCGGCCATTCGTCCATAGTCTTCCTGTATATCACCGGGAGCTCCGTATGCAAGCATCCTCATAGCCGTCGTGCACTTCTGGAGTAAGGAGAATCCAACTGTGCCGGTGCAATCCTTCTTGCAAATGAAATAGCTGTCGAACTCCCGGATGGCATTCACAATTCTGAGGAAGAGCTTCCGGCTCATCCGATAACGGCGCCGAAATACTTTCTCGCCGTGCAGAGGAGCGTCGGCGAAGTAGTCGGCGTAGAGCATGCAATAGCCCTCCATTCGATGTCTCTGCTTGCTCTTGCGGCGGCCCGGCGCCGAGCCACCTCACCGCGGCTTTGCATTGTTCGCGAACAGGCCGGCCAGAGCGGCGAGGATCATGAGGTGCTCTTCGTCGTCGGTGTCGGCCTCGGCTTCCTCCTCCATCAGAGCGGCGAACGCCTCCTCGTCGTCGGAGTCCATTGCCGAACAGGCAAATTGCCGAACACCTGGCGGGCGTGGTGGGTGGGCAGCCGCGCGGTATCCCCGCCTGCGTGGCCGTCGGAGCCCTGAAAGCTCGCCCAGGAGCGGGATGGAGGCTGTCGCGGCGAAACCCTCTCTTTCCGGCGGCGAAATGGCCTTTCTAGCGGCGGAGCAGCGGCTGTGGGCAGGTGGGCGGCGCCGGGATCGGCATGGCGGCGATCGGGGAACTGGCGTCCTGTGGCGCGTGGGTCGATTCTGGGCGTGGAAAAGGCGTTTCTCGCCTGACAGTGGCCCCCCACGCGCCACTTTTCCTTCCGCCGGAGCCCCCAAGTGCCCCCCAGTGCGCTGGGTTCGGCCTGGGATCGCCGGCCCAAAAAATGGGCCGAACCGGCGGAATTCGGCGTCCTGGAGGGGCGACTGGGTTTTTTTTTTGTCGCCGGCGGAAAAAATGACGCCCTGGGGGCCTGTTGGGGGTGCGGCTGGAGATGCTCTTAATGCTATTCTCCATTCTAGCAAGAAACAACTTTGTGATGTCTCTTATGAGCTCGACTTGCATAGAAGAATGATGATCTTGGTACGTGCAACTACAGCGATGCATGCATTGTGATCACTTGTTTGCTGTTTGTACAACTGGCATAGTGTTTTCCTGGGATGTATTATAAATATTTATGATATTAATAGTTCATAAATGTAATTTATAGTAATTTTTCAGTTGTTCATGCAGGTATTTGTATTGGACAGTTTATGGTGGACGCATCGTTGATTGAGGGTGAAACTGAATTTGAGGTCGAAACGTATTCAGATTGGTACCTGGCACCTAATCATGCATATGATACTTCACTCCTACTGATTCGTACTTCAGGATCACCTTCTGTGCATGAAGGAAACTTAAGTGATGCAGGGTTTATCGTCCCATGAGAGATGAGCCGCCGGTAGAAATAGTTCACACATGGTGGGTTGTCGAAAGTCGTACACGATGTATTCTCAGGTTCGGCAGAAGCCACAATGGTGCCAAACAGGTGCAAGAGCTGCGATAATTCATGTGTGGTCGTGGCTGAGAGGACAGCCTGAGCTTGTCATACCAATAGCCATCCATGAAGAACTGTGATCGTGCCAAGTAGTTGGCTGTCGGGTTGTTCCACGGCCTCTTTTCGTCGCTTCCCCTTGGCCAGATGCCATGCTTTTGGATGTCTGCTCAGTATTTTACTCTATGGTCTGCCCGAATGGTCCTGAGTCACCTCAGTTGTTCCAAATAGAAGTCTTTGGTTCCGATTGTTGAGGTCAAGCGGTAGGATGCCGACCTTTGTATTGACTCGGTTGTTGGGTTACCCTTGCCGGGTGAAGAAGGACACGGGCAATGTTTTGGTAAATACACAAGGCAGATACAAACGCAATACAAACATAATCTCTAGCAGACTATTTACAAAAAATAGTCTGAGGTGACTCGGGACCATCCCTGGCGCTAATTGGTTACTCCGAATTAGAATAGGGGCCTATTTACAAGAAACGGGTGTCCAGGGCACGGATAGGGGGTTATGAGGCAACATGATATGAACATGATCACTTGCATACAATTCACAAGAAGCATCATTTGAATGGTTCACCAAAATTCTCGGTTGCTTTAGTCGCTTCACTTCTTGGCTTCAATTGCTAATCGAGCTGCTCATAGCTTGCTTAACTTCCTGCCTGCGGTTGGTTCATTCCCATATGTATTCTTATTTGTGCTAATGCCCTTTGGGGATGATATGCTACCCATAGCGTTGCTTAACTTCCTGGTTATAGTTAGTCTTTGGACCATTTATTCTTATTCATTATAACGCCCATTGAAGATAACTAGCAAACATGCCCGTGCGTTGCAATGGGAGAAAAAATATGGCATGTCTTCTAAATTAATAAGCATGGTTCAAGACTCTCCACACGTCCACATACTCTATTTAAACATGACACAACTGGACATGAATAGGCAACGCTGCGAATAGTGGTTCAACGGTGAGGCTGGATGAGCTTGTGGATGTGGTTTTTGGATCACTAGCAGGTGTGCGGTGGCAGTGCGGGCTAGGTAGCCGATGGCGGCGGCACAACGTAGCAACTGGCTAGTGTGTTTAGTGACTCGTGCATGCGGGAGGAGGCTTGCCAGCTCCTCCCCTGTGCTCCCATTGCCGCTCCAAATTACATGGCAAACATCTAGCATGACTATTGCCCTCTTTTGATGTGCAATACAAAACATAAGAAGTATAAACTGGTATACCTTCATAACTTACATGTCTTTACTCCCTCCCCCACTCCCCGCATTCTCTCCCCCCGACGACCGCATCTCCTCCCACCATTGACTACCGATGAGCGGCGGGATGGGGATGCATGCGTCAAAACTCCGGTTGACACGGGAATTGGGTCAGCGCAGCTTTTTGTAAATGGACCATGTGCATGATCGAGATTGATGATCTTCATATATGCTCGTTGGACCATATGTAAGTATTATTTTCTTTAGTCATACGTCGTCCAATCGGTTAGACAACATTAATACAGTGCATGACATGACATTTACGTATGTGCAATTAACAAGCTTACCAGTGTATGGTTAGCACGTACACACCTATATGCAGGAAGGGCTCGTCCACGTACATGTATGTATATGGCGTTGCCAAGGATGTAGCCATTGGTGAAGCTTCTGGTGGGCCTGCCAAGGAGGTTCATGTCGTACAGCCGAGCACCGGCACCGGCAGATAGTTGATGTTCCCAACATCCTCCAGCGAGCCGACGTACACGTACATGATGTTCACCAGCTGTCGCCGCCACTATTACCGTTGAGCGACACATGATGACGCTGATGCAAACCAGAGCATGCCCTTCATAATGACCGCTACCACGAGCGCGTGAGGATGCACCTGATAGTGTCGCTGGTTGAAAGCCTCCTTGTGCATGGAGGGCCGGCGCGGCGACGAGGCTGAGGGCTGCCATGTACTCCCCTCTAGGGGCTGCTGATGCTCATGCTGAGGCTGCCTTGGACTGGAGCATGTCGAGCAGCGAGAGCCCACAAGTCGAAGGCGGTCGTCTTGCGCGCTCTGGTTTGAGCCGCACGCATGACATCTCCTCTCGATGGAGGGGGTCAAGCTGACGACTACCACATACTCTGCGCATCAAGTGCTATGACCTGCTCGGCGATGTGGTTCTTGACGAGCTGTAGATCCTCAATGACAGCCATCTGCGCAACGGTTGCATACATGTGTGCGTGTGTATTTGTTTCATGTGAGAGCCGAGCACCGGCCTGGGCTGCACGCATGCATGCGTCGCAGGCGTCATGTGCATGGGCCGGCCGACTGGCGCCTGTGTCGAGGTTGAGGTTGCATCGAATCCATCGAAATCATGTGAGGACGCTATTAGCGATTGGCCCTTGCTTTTTTCCTTTTTCTTTACGATGATATCTCCTACTTGTTAGGATAAAATACGGGGCAATTACGATGGATGGTGTATTCCTTTAGGACACTATAGATACGGTGTGATACAGGAAAGCGATCAAAAATTTTAAGAAAGGAAAGCGATCAATTGGTAATTGGTTTGAACCTCATATGCCCGCATGAACAAAAAAAAGCCCATGGAGCCGATTGTCTGCCAGACTTGTTTTCATGGGCTGTATCTCATGTGCCCACATGAACGTAAAAAAGCACAAGGACCCTGTTGGTAGCCAGACGACCATCAACTCGATCGGCTATGGGACGCGATCGGCTGTGGGAAGACTAATCAGACGTAAAAATCGGATGTACATAAAATTAATGGATATAAAAGGGTGACGGAAGGAGAACTAAGAAATCTTCCTTCCTTTTTTTTTTTTTTGCGAGAAACTTTCAATCTATTCATCTTCAATCATGGCAGTACAAAGAACAACAGAGGTAATAAAAATTACAACCATGTCCGTGGACCACCTAGCGACGACTACAAGCACTGGAGCGAGCCGAAGGCGCGCCGCCGTCATCGCCCCTCCCTCACCGGAGTCGGGCAAACCTTGTTGTAGTAGACAGTCGGGAAGTCGTCGTGCTAAGGCCCCATAGGACCAGCGCACCAGAGTAGCAACCATCGCCGATGAAGAAAGTCGTAGATCAGAAGAATCAAACCTGTAAACACCCAAACAAAGGCGAACGAAGACCGGATCCAAACAGATCCACCGAAGACCAGCACCGACCGAATCCCGCGAGATCCGACGGAGACAAACCTCCACACGCCCTCCGATGATGCTAGACACACCATCGGGACGGGGATAGAACGTGGGAGACATTATTCCTACTATGGGATATCGCCGCCGCCACACAGCCCCAACCAACACGCTGAATCTAACAAGAACGAGAACGGGGTCCCTCCCGCCGGCGGGGGGCCGAGATCCTTCGCACCTTCATGGCCTAGAGGCCATCGGAGATGGGGCGGACCGGCGACGATGGGAGGAGAAGAGCTTTTCTTGTGGATCTTCCTCCCTTTATTATTAGGTAAAGATTCATAAGGAACAGTTGCTATACGTATCACCCATAGCTTGCTTAACTTTCCGGCTGTAGTTAGTCTTTGTTTTTTTCGCGAATACGCAAAGCTTGCATATCATTTCATTGATAGAAGAAGTTAGAATGAGTACATGAGGTGGTACACCACATGACACGAATGCAAGGGGCGTGAACATGGTGCCCGAAGCGGAGAGACAAGAGATGCTCGACCCAAACATATAAGAACACAGCTAAACTCGCCGACCAGAGAAGCTATCCAACCAACAACTAAATACAAACATCTCCAAATACAGCACCGAGGATGCCACGAGCAAAACAAGACAGTGCCTTCAGGAAGGAGAATGACACCGAGACGCCATCGTCATCTGATCGAGAAAACCAGACCTAGGGTTTCCCCTGATGCTCGAAGAGGGGCACAGATAATGGCCATGGCAACACCTCCAAGTAGGGGACATCACCCGCATGTGTTGCCGCTGCCAGCATAAGATGCAAGGATTTTGCCCTGGCCAAATTCCAAGCAATCCCAAGCTGTCGAAGCACAAATCAGAGACAAGGTAGTCGGGCATATGCCAGAGCAGCGACTGCAGGAAGGGGAGCCATGCCCGACGCCGAAGGAGGCACCGGGCACCGCCGGACATGTGAGCTCCAGAGGAGGACAAGGTTGCATGGCTGAGTGGAATGAAAGGCGGCAGGGATGCGACGGTGGCCGGAGCCCCGGACGAGCCAGGGTCTGGAAGGGAGCGTAGATCCATGCCACCGGGACTGGAGTAGCAGGGACACTGGCATGCCCAAGGAGCCGAAAGGGGATGCAGCTCTCGAAGCGTGCCGGAGATGAAGATGCACCGGGATGGATGGCCAACCAAGGTACCAGCAGGGTGGTGATGGTGCGGAGACGTCATGGAGCTAGCGAGCCAAAGGAACCGGAAAGAGCGTAGCTCCCGGGGCGCATCGGGTCCAAAGCCATGCCGGCCGACCATGAACACAGGAGGGGTGCAGGTCCATGGCCACCGGGCCAAAGCCGCCCCTGCAGGGGGAAGGTGAAGGGGACTCGCTCTCAGCCAAAACTCCCAGACGACACGCTACAAGAAGTAGCCACCATCGGGCACAACTAGCCGCCTCCAAGGCTGCCTCCCAAAGAAGCCGGCCCGGAGCTCGAAGGGAGGGAGGGTCGGGGGGAGCCGCAGCTAGTAGGGTGTGCCTGGACGTCATGGGAGGCCGGCCGGAGAGCACCACATCCACCTGGAGCGGGCCCGCAGATCGCGTCCGGGGCGGGCCGGAGCCATCGCAGGAGAGTCGCAGCCAAGAGGGCCCACCTGCACCGCCAGCCTGCTGGGGATGCCAGGAAGGGCCGCTCCCGCTGCCAGTGGAGGCCGCCAGCATCGCCAAGCACCAGATCTGGGGTGGAGGGGGGCGGAGGGAGAGGGTTGGGGGCAAAGGTGGAGAAGAACGGCCCCGCCGCCGCCATCCTAGGGCCTGGCGTGGCTTCGCCGGTCGGCACTCCGGCGACGGCGATGCAGGGGTGGGTTGGAGGTGGGGGCCAGGCCGACGACGGCTAGGGTTTCCCCCGAGTCGCTGGCTCGGGCGACGCGGGGGTCGGGCGTGGTTCGAGTGGCCTGCTGGCTCGTTTTGACCACTTCAGTAGTTAGTCAGTATGATCGCATGCAATGGGTATACAAGAGGATCAATGTGCCTAGGTCTTTGTCGATGTGGTGGCCGAGAGGAAGCAAGTGTGCTCATCGTCCACGGCCATACTGTGTGCATCTCCTGGGTCATTGGTTCTCATTTTTAGATAAAAGATCTAGGATAGACCAGTTGCAGCCACGTGGCCTTCCGAGCAACCTGGCACAGATGACCAAGGCATGTCTGGCTAGAAAGGGAGGTTAGGACACTACCTGGACTGAAAGGACAGGTGGTTGAGCGATCACTGCTCGAAAGAGCTCGTGCCTGAGAGCTTGAACAGAGTCCGATGCCATGACACGTGCAAGAGGACGGGCTGACTCTGGCAACCCCAACTTGGAACGCTCGGGTAGTAGCACGACGGGACAACCAACCTCCAGAGCCACTTTCCAAAGGCTTTTTTGGCATATATTTTAGTTTCCATTTGTATTGTTCCTGTATGTATTCTTATTCATGCTAATGGCCTTTGGGATGATTTATAGAATGAACATTTGTTAGACTTGCTGCCGATAGTAAATGGAAATGTACTAGCAATTTGTGAGATTTTGTGTTGTTAAGTAAGACTATACTTGAAGAAGGAGAACAATAAAATGGCAGATTTAGGAATTATTTACTGTTTTAAGTGACCGGTGACTATGGTAGGGAAATGTAAATATATAATAGTAATGAATATTCCAAAAGTGTGTCATGAAAAACAAATCGCCAAAGAAAGCTATGGGCAATGATTATTGTCAAGGCAAATAGAAACGCGGTGTGAACATAATCGTTTGCAGACGGTTGAGGAAAAAAATCCTTCAAATAGTTCGCTTAACTTATGGGCTGCAATTGTTCTCTGTGCCAATTGGAAGAAACATCCTTGAAATAGTTCACATAACTTCCTTTTCATGTTTCAAATAGTTTCTTAGCTTCTGGGTTGGATTTGGTCTTCGCACCAATTGGCGCAACGGGTCATCTAGTAAACTTAATACTTCGAGATGCATGCTAGATAGCGATCTTGGGGTGGAGTATTAGTTGTAGATGTAGTTGGATTAATGGTCTACATATCACGGACGTAATACCTATATGATATTATACCATGAATGATCATAGTCATAAATATAAAATATTGTAATTTAATCGCTGCCCAACTGTAACTTTTTCACCACACATCTATATGCTTAAGAGAGATGCCACTTGTGAACCTATGGCCCCGGAGGTCTATTTTCCTTTACTAAAAACATCACCAAAAATATTATTCTCTGTTGTACCATTTACTTTATTTTGTCTATCTATCAATTCCTTCCATACCGTGCAATTTAATCTTGTTACTAGTAGAACAAGAAGCTCGACAACCTTCTTGAAGTGTTGGGGGCAAGTTTGTATTGTGTTTTGTGTGCAGGTACCCGTGACTTTGTTTGCTGGAAGAACCCCTTCTAGTTTGATAAACCTTGGTTCTCTACTCAGGGCAATACTTATTTCTATGTTACTTTATCCTTATACTTGAGGGTTACCCAACCACTCTTACGAGAGAGCAAGCAAGATTTATGGCGCCGTTGCTGGAGAGTTCCTTCTCAAACAAATAGGTCCTACACACTACCACATTACTTTCTTGTTTACTATCTTGCGTAGTTACTTATTTATTCATTGTTTGCTTGCTTATTTGCTTGCCAAAAAAATCGAAAACAACAAAAAAATTAAAAAAACAGCACCTACGTACTTTTATTTTTAGCTTGTTATCATGTCTACTTCAGCTAAAAACACCAAGTTATGTGATTTCACAAGTACTAATAATAATGATTCATTAGTACTCCTATTGCTCCACCCGCCACTAGTGCAGAGTCATATGAAATTAAACATGCTTTATTGAACCTTGTTATGAAAGAACAATTTTCTGGTTCATACAATGAAGATGATGCTGCAGACTTGAATAACTTTCTTGAATTATGCGATATTCAAAAATATAAGGAAGTGGAAAGTGAAATAATAAAATTAAAATTGTTTCCCTTCTCTTTAAGAGGAAGATCCAAAGAGTGGTTATTATCTTTGCATAGAAATAGTATTGATTTTGGAATAAATGCAAAGATGCCTTTATTGGAAAATATTATCCTCCTACAAAAATTATCTCTTTGGGAAATCAAATCATGAACTTTAAACAACTTCAAAAAGAGCATCTTGCTCAAGCTTGAGAAAGGATGAAAACTATGCTAAAGAATTGTCCTACTCATGGTTTAACTATCTGAATGGTAGTGCAAACTTTCTATGCAGGACTAAACTTTATGTCTAGGAATTTGCTACACTCAGCTGCAGGTGGAACCTTCATGGGAATCACCCTTGGGGAAGCAACCAAATTGCTTGACAACATGACTACAAATTACTCTCAATGGCATATCGAAAGAGCTCCAACAGGTAAAAAGGTAGACTCTATTGAGGAAATTTCCTCGTTGAATGAAAAGGTTGATATGACCATGTCTTTGCTTACTACCAAACAAGCTTCTGTGGATCCTAATGATGTTCCTTTAGCCTCTTTAACTGAACAAAGTAAGGATCAAGTTGATGTTAATTTTGTTTCTAGGAATAATTTTAACAACAATGCTTATAGTGGGAATAATCCTGACCATATCCTAATAATTCTTTGAACTTATATGTTAATTCTTATGGAAATTCTTACAACAATAACATCAAAATATATACTGATCTTGAGCATGTCATTAGAGATTTAATTGATTCTCAAAAAGCTTTCAATGTTGTGATAGGCAAAAAAATTGCAAAACTAGACTCTATTGCTCGTACAGTTGATAGTCTTGTGTTTGAAGTTGACTTAATCAAAATAAAAGTTTTGCCACCTAATGAAGATAAAATGCCTGAATCTTTGAAAGCTATTCAAGTGTCTATAGATTATAATGCTAAGATGATTGCCATGCTAAAAGCTAGACGCGAAAGAGAGGAGAGAGAAGCTGAAATTTACTCCACTTCTAATGATGAGGATCTTAAAACTCTAGGTTGTACACCTATAGAGTCTTTATTTAAGAGTGTTTAAAATGCTAAAGTTAATGATAATAATTGGATTGGAGAGATCTCAACTTTAGCTAGAGGGCATCCCATAAGTTCGGAAGGTGATAAATCTTGTGCTGAAATTGATAAAAGTGGGATTGGAGAGGTCAAAACTTTAGGTAGTATTACTCCCACTATTTTGGATTATAAAGACTTCAATTATGATAATTTTTCTATTACTTAATGTATTACTCTTTTGCAATCTATGATGAATTCAACCAATGCTTATGAAGTATAGAAGCACTTATCAAGTCTTATGAAGAAAAATTAGAGTTAGAAGTCTCAATTCCTAGGAAATTAGATGATGGTTGGGAACCTACAAATAAAATTAATATCAACAATATTGAATGCAATGCCTTGTGTGATTTGGGTGCTAGTGTTTCCACCATGGCAAAAGCCTTATATGATGTTCTTGGTTTTGATTCCTGGACTGAATGCTCTCTGAATTTACATCTTGCTGATTTAACTATTAAGAAACCATTGGGAAGAGTGGATAATATTCTTATTGTAGCAAATAAGAATTATGTTCCCATGGATTTTATTGTTATGGATATTGAATGCAATTCTTCTTGCCCTATAATACTTGGTAGACCCTTTTTGAGAACTGTTGGTGCAGTTATTGACATGAAAGAGGCAATATAAGATTCAATTTCCACTGAAAAAAGGTATTGAACACTTCCCTATGAAGAGAACTAAATTGCCATATGAAACCATTATGAAAGCTGCATATGATTTATCTTTGAATGATGAAAAAAAGTGATTATGGCATCATGCCTAGCTGAAAGGCATTAAAGAAGAGCGCTTGTTGGGAGGCAACCCTGTATTTATATTTTGCTTTCTTGTGTCTAAGTATTGTTATTGCTACTTTAGTGATCATATTTGTATCTTTGCTTGTAATAATGTGCCAAGAGTCGCCTTTAGGATGTTGCAATTGCAAGTTTGCTTTGTTCTGTACAGAAATAGAAACTTTTACCTTTGGTATTTGAATTATAATTCTGTACCGGAGCATGATAATTTCTTGAAATTTTTACACAGCACTGTACTACAAATTATTTAGAATTTCTAATTTTTCAGAATTTTTAGAGTTGCATAAGTATGCATTTAGTTCAGATTACTACAGACTGTTCTGGTTTTGACAGATTGCTGTTATAGTTTTGTTATCTGCTTATAATTGAGTATTCATGACCTATATTGTAGGATATAAATTATGAAAATGAAAGTATACAGTAGCTAATGTTTAAAAATAATTATGCATATTGTCTTGGCAGTACATGACAGGTGATTTATTTTTATGTGTACTGACCCCTCTAATGAGTTTTGTTATGTTTTGTGTGGATGAAGATTTTAAGATCGAGGGGAGACATCGATATGAGAGGAACATGGAGAGACAAAAGTTTAGGCTTGGGGATGCCCAAGGCACCCTCAAGTAAATATTCAAGGAGACTCAAGCATCTTAGTTTGGGGGTGCCCCGGAAGGCATCCCCTCTTTCTTCATCAACAACTATCGGTTTCTCTTGGTTGGAACTATGTTTTTATTTGTTCACATGATATGTGCTATGCTTGGAGCATATTTTGCTTTTTATTTTGATTTGATTTCTAGTCATTACAATCATCATGTTCTGGTCACACACTTTGGGAAAGACACACATGAGTTATAAATTTTTAGAATGCTCTATGCACTTCATTGCTCTTGTTCTTCACTTATATATGTTAGAGCACGGCGGAGAAGCAAGATTTTGTAGAAAATATTAGGACTCTCTTGCTTTACTTATATCTTTTTAGAGAGTTGAATAACAATTGGTTGTTTGCATAAATTATATGTTGGTACTATATAGAGGTATACATTGGGGGTACAAATAAAAACTTGCATGAACTTGTAGATCATGGAACTTGATAGACTTGATTCCTTGCAATAGTTTTGAGATATTGAGGGGGTGATAGATGATTGTGTGAGTAAATGGTTGATGTTGAGTATTGAATATCGGTGTTAAGGTTCGTGGGTCCATACATTTACTAATAAAATTAAAAGTGGAAGCCGCTGGTACTAGTGGTGAGATCAAAGTTAAAGGCATCTTAAAGTGACACTCATGTTGTGTACTGATCGAGGGGTGCGTGATGATTAAATTCTCCCAACCTCCCTTCCTAGGGGCACGGGGGTTGCATTTTCTTTGGGTCTGTTATTAAGCTCTTGCAATAAGTATTTGAGTACTTTATGACTAATGTGATCTTGTTGGCCTTTTACGTAGTTCCACCTATCCATATTTTGCTAGCCACTGTAGTACCATGCATTGCACACTATCACATAGAGACATGGTGCATACTTCTCCGATGCATCCAAACTCCATAGGAGAACCTCGTTCTCCTACACATAAAACAACTATCTCCTCAAAACAGCCACCATACCTACCTATCATGGCATTTTCATAGCCATTCCAAGATATATTGCCAGGCAACTTCCATAGTTACTTTACATGACTTGAGTTCATCGTCATTTTGCTTTGCATGATCATATAGAGTTGACATTGTATTTGTGGCAAGTCCGATGTTCATCATTGTTTTACATGTTACGCTAGATCATTGCATATCCTGGTACAATGCCAGAGGCATTCATTTATAGTCATCATATTTTCTAAGTTGTAAGTAAATAAAAGTGTGATGTCATCTAGAGTGTGCCTCTACCTGTGAGAATAAAAAATAAAAAATAGGCCAAATAGAGCACAACAAAAAAAAGAGGCCAAAATGAGCCCAACAAAGAATAAAAAAGAGAGAGAGAAAGAGAGAGGAGGCACACTACTATACTTTACACACACTTGTGTTTCAAAGTAGCACCATGTACTTCATATAGAGAGTTTTCATATATTTCATCATCATACTAGTTGGGGATCATTTACATTATAGAACTTGGCTTGCATATTCCAATTATGAGCTTCCTCAAAGTGCTTGAGGTCTTCACGAGCAAGCATGTTGTATGCACACCCCACTAGTCCATTTGGAGAGCTTTCATACACTTCTAGCTCTAGTGCATCCGTTGCATGGCAATCCCTACTCCTCACATTAATATCGACTGTAAGGCCTCTCCCTTGCCTAACGATCAACTACTTTAGTGTGAGATTTTCTTAGTTTTTGTCTTCTCTTGAATCTTTAGCATCATTCTATTTTGCCATCCAAAGTCCTAAAGGGTCTTAGCTCACGCTCAAGTATTGCGTTGGGGTCTAGTAGTTGGTTCGAGGTGAGAGTAGCTAAGGGCCTGGTCATGCGCCTGGGTCAGCTCATGATTCAACTGTCTTTTTTTACAAGGAAGACTTAGCGTGCCATGCTGTCCATGATACACCTGCTTAATTAAGTATGGAGTCACGTTCTTTAGCATCTTTATTCTTGAAAGGCAATGATTGTTTACTTATATGCTCCTCTATTGTTTGTTCAATTTCAAATTGATAGACTATCGCCTTGAATCAGTTTTATCATGAGTTCACAAACACCTTACATTATTTCATCAAGATTATGCTAGGTAGCATTTCACATAAAAAATTATCTTTGTTTTATCATCTACCTACTTGAGCACGAGTAGGGATTAAGCTTGGGGATGCTGATACATCTCAAATGTATCTCTAATTTTTGATTGTTTCATGCTATTATAATATCACTTTTGGATACTTTTTATAGCAATTTATATTATTTTTCTGGACTAACCTATTAATTCAGTGCCCAGAGCGAGTTGCTGTTTTCTGCATGTTTTTTGCTATTTAGAAAGTCGATATCTAGGAGGCCCAAAAATACATGGGGATTTAATATATTTTTTTTGGGGCACAAAGATTCCAAAAAGCACTAGGGCCTGCCAGGGGTAGCCAGGGGCCCCACACCGCTAGGTGGAGCGACCAGGGGCTGACCCGCGCCACTAGGCTGTGTGGGCCCCCTGGCCACCGCCTTTCATCAATTCCTCCACCTATAAATCCCATAATTCACGAAACCCTTCGTACATATTTTCCTGATTTTTTCCACCGCCGCAAGTTCCTGTTCTGAAGAGATCCAATCTGGAGGCCTGTTTTGGCACCCTGCCGGAGGGGAAATCCATCATCAGAGGCTTCTTCATCAACCTTGCTGCCTCCATTACCATGTGTGAGTAGTTTACATAGGACCTTAGGGACCATAGCAGTAGCTAGATGGCATCTCCTCTCTCTTGTGATTCAATAAAAAGTTCCTGTGAGCTGCCTCATACGATCGGAATCCATGCGATGTAATCGGTGGTGTGTTTGTTGGGATATGATGAATTGTCACTTTATGATTCGATTGTTCATTGAATCTATTCAAATCTTTTGAAGTTGCTTTGCTGTATAATTGAATAGCTTTGGATGCTCTCTAATCTATTTGTCTTCTTTGGCCAAGTTTGATGGGTAGTTCTTTAGAGCGAGTTGCGTACTATAGTGGGTTCAATCTTGCGGTGATTCATCCCAGTGACAGAAAGGGAACGGACACGTATTGTATTGTTGCCACTAAGGGTAAAATGATGGTTTCTTTTTCACACTTGGATGATAGTTTTACTGTCTACATTATGTCATCATGCTTATTGAAATGCTCTGTTTGTTATAAACTTAATACTTCGAGATGCATGTTGGGTAGCGATCTTGTAGTGGAGTATTAGTTGGAGATGCAGTTGGATTAATGGTCTACATATCACAGACGTAATGCCTATATGATATTATACCATGAATGATCATAGTCATAAATATAAAATATTGCAATTTAATCGCTACCCAACTGTAATTTGTTCACCACACCACATCTATATGCTTAAGAGAGATGCCACTAGTGAACCTATGGCCCCGGGGGTCTATTTTCCTTTACTGAAAACACCACCAAAAATATTATTCTTTGCTGTACCATTTACTTTATTTTATCTATCTATCAATTCCTACCATACCATGCAATTTAATCTTGTAACTAGAAGGACAAGAAGCTTGACAACCTTCTTGAAGTGTTGAGGCAAGTTTGTATTGTGTTTTGTGTGCAGGTACCCGTGACTTTGTTTGCCAGAAGAACTCCTTCTGGTTTGATAAACCTTGGTTCTCTACTGAGAGAAATACTTATTGCTAGGTCAATTCACCCTTATACTTGGGGTTTACCCAACCACTCTTATGAGAGAGCAAGCACCCACGCACAGAGGAAAATGCGTCGTGCCACAACGACGGGCTCTCCATGCCAAGCAGCAATGAGGAGGACCACCTACGTGCCACCAGACAAGGTCACGCCAGAGCCCGCACCCTTGACTAGTTTTGGGGCCAGTATGATGTGGCTAAGTGAAAGACGTTGCCGCCGGCTGAGAATGCCAGGAGGGTGGTGGTCATGAAGGTGGGGGAGGAGTGTGCCAAGCGCGAGGTAGCTATGGCTGCCTAACAAGAGGAGCAGAAAAGGAGCTTTGGGGGCAGGCTCGTCAACATGCGTAGGATGTCAACGATGATGGTCAATTCATAGACATGAGGGCAAACAACGCGATCTGCCTCCTCACTGCATGGAGGTGGGCTAATCGCATCGGGCGTGCCACCGATGAAGAGCTCAGATGGGCGCCTTCTGACATGGCCAAGACATAGGTGTACGCCAACCTGGAAGCCGCCACTGTACACACCGTGCTCTATGAGGTGAAGGAGGAGGAGGACTCCCGCCGTGCTGGGAAGCAGTGCGCACCGGGAAGGTGGTGGACCACCGCAGGGAGAAGGCCGTGAAGAGGGGTTATTAATTTTTAGTATAATAATCTCTAATTTTTATATATTTTTTAGTATAATTGATGAGTCTAAAATGTATGATATTTTTATGGTTATTTTGTGCCTACATGGTAGGCTTTGTGGTATTTTACTGCGTCCGCGCACGTCTTTTTGTTGATTTCCCCCAGGATATGTCTTTTGCAACAAATGAAATACTATGGAAGGAATCCCAGGAAATTATGGTGGAATCACATCAATCAATGTGATTATTAACTACCATAAAAAGAATAAAACATTTGGAGGCAATTGGAGCCCGCACAGCTCAAACAGAGCACAAGACGGCCATCCATATGAGTGCACGCGCTCGTATGCATAGTCGTATAGAGTGGCGCCACCCCCTCCTGGTCAACTACTGCCACCCTGAGCGAGTGGATCGGGGATCAGACACACTGAGACTCCAGAAACGCATCCAGAACAGAGATCCCTAGCCTCTGGAGGGGCTTTGAAGCGGGAATCGATCCAAGGACTCCGCCGTTGTAACTCCGCATCATGAAGGGCATCATCACCATCATCTTCATCATCATCATCTTCTTCATCCATTTGTAATACAATAGTTGGAGTGGATTCAATCTTGTATTACTATGTTGTCACCATGTTCATTATGATCCACCTCATGATGTTTGATCCTTCGATGTGCGAGTAGTTTCCCTAGTTCTCGGGGATATGGAGGAACCCTAGTATGAATAAGATCGTTTGGCATTAGATTTCAGATCCTCTTCATGTGTTTATGTTAATAGTCTTCTTGATGTTGGGTGAAGTCGACCATCCAACATATGCCAATTTTGGATGTAAGGTTATTACTGCCAGCGTGATGGCTAGTTGCGGTGGTAGGTTAGTCACATGGCCTATCTTCCTTCATCCCTGATCATTGCAGTAGGGGGTAAACAGAGACCACTTTTAGCAGTGTCCATGGGGGAAGACCCCTTAATTATCATTCAGTAACCGGAGTGGGGATGAATGGTAGTGGCGTATGTGATACATGGCTGCCACGTGTATGCACGTATCTATACTTGGCTCCGCCCACAAATAGAAACATATTTAGTGGCTTAGGAATCCGACGTAGCATTATGCCTAGGCATCGGTAGTGTAGACGCATACTAGCGGGGAATCCAGATTCCCTAGGAACGCTTCAGTCTTATCGATTCCAGTAATGCCGTTCACATCTCACACCGCTCTATTAATTTTTCTAGTTTATATTTTAGTTTGTTACAATCATCCCATCATTACCTCAGCTACCACCTTGCTTTAGGTCGCAACTAACTTGCAGGCATGTTATTTAAACCTCTCAAGAGACAAAGACTGATTCATGTGCTCCCTGTGGGATCGATACTCTTACTTCGAAAAAGCTACAACTAAACCCTATGCACTTGCAGGCCCTCAAGCTTTTTTTGGCACAGTTGCCGGGGAGCTCAGGGCTTTTGGTCTTTGCTTTAAGTTTGGTTTATTTGCGTGTACTGAGTTTTTTGTAGGTCTAGGGTAACCATGACTGAGTTTGGACACTTTTACCAACTCAATGCTATGCAACTCACTAGACCACCTATACGAGAAATATTTACATCACTGGGATCAAATCCTACTGGTGTAGCCCATGAGGTGAATCCGAGTGTATTGGAATTATTGCACGGTAAGCAATTTGAAGGTGAAGAAAATGAAGACCGTTACCAACACTAGCAATTTTTTGATGAAATATGCGGGACGTTTAAACTTAATGCTTTCAGCCCTGAAGATATGAAACTTAAGTTATTCTCACATACTGCGACCGCTACGGCGAAAGCATGGCTACTTTCCTACCCCGTAGGTACCTTTGACACATGGGAGAAATTATCCAAGGCATTCTTAGCACAATATTATCCTAAGATGATGGCTTACAAAGCCAGGCACTGGATTATAAATTTTCATCAGAGACCAGGAGAAAGCCTAGTGAAATCATATCAAATGTACCGTATCTTACTTGATGACCGCCCACATCATAGTCTCCCTGATTGGCTTGTGTTAAATTTCTTTTGTGGAGGACTTAGAAAATATTGTAAAGCTGAACTAGATTTAGCCTCGGGGGTGCTTTCACTTCTAAATTGGTGGCTGAGGCTTGGGAACTATTAGATGAAATACATGCCAATCATGAAGCTTGGTGGAACGATGAAGATGGAGAAGGTACAGTTGAAATAGATTTCGATTACATAGAAGCCTATCTTAAGTCAGGAAGAGTTAATAAAATTAGTGATGAACTTTATTTTGACCCTGATGTTGTGCTTAGACTTGTTAAAAGTTATGCTGAACACATGGAACTTCCTAATAAAAAATGGGAGTGTTACACTGATGAGGACCCCGAGGAAGAGGTTGTTGAAACCTTGGAGGTGGAACCATTAGAAACTCCTATTGAGGATGATTATGAGCCAGTGCAGGAACTACCCTTCCCAAGGAGGAAAGCACAACTGGAGTATGAGCATGAAAAGCTAATGCAGCGAGAAAAGGAAAACAAACATATGCATTGTTCAGGTAAAACCACAATTAGGGAAAACTACTGAGGTCAAGAAGCCCGTGAAAATCAACATTGCCACAATGGAGAAAGAGGTAACATCATTTGTTAAGGGTTGTGTAAAAGCAGCCGACACAGGTAAACCGGTTGTACCTTCTTCTTTTGGTAGCACCTCTTATTATGGACTTCGTGATATGGGTTCTTCTATCAATGTAATTCCTTATACTCTTTATACTAAGATTCGTCGTGAAATCTAATCTAGTGATCTCCAACCCACAGACATGGATATAAAACTAGCGGATGATACTCTTAGAAAATCTTATGGCATATTATCTGATGTTTATGTTATCCCGGGTAGCTTTACTTATCCTGTGGATTTTGTTGTCATGGAAATACCTAAAGATGATCTTTGTCCTATTATTTTTGGAAGACCTTTTCTTAACACTGCAGTAGCAAAGATTGATTGTAAAAGAGAGGTTGTTTCTCACAAGTTTGGAGAGGAAGTGAGATAATTCCACTTCTCTAGGTTCAAAAATCATCCACAACCGAGAGTATGATAATAATGAAGACATGACAATTGCACAAGTAGCCTCCATTTATTTTGGGACACTGGTAGATGAACTTGAAAGAAGCCTCACTGATTATGAACAAGGTCCATAAGACCCAGCTAAAATGGAAATTGATCAGTAGTTGAATGAGGCACCGGTGCAAGAACCTATCATTAATGAACAATTTGAAGTGCCCGAGAAGAAAGGAGATGAAGAGCTTCCAACTCCCGAGCTTAAGCCTTTGCCTAAAGGATTAAGGTATGAGTTTTTAGAAGAAACAAATAAATGTCTTGTTATCATTAGTGCTAACCTTTTAGATGAGGAAAAAAGATAAACTCATGGAAACCTTGAAGAAGCATCGTAAGGCTTTTGGGTATTCTATGGATGATCTTAAAGGGATAAGCCCTTCCATATGCACGCATCATATATATGGAGGAAGGGGCTATGCCAGTGCACGAGTATCAAAGAAAATTAAATCCCGAGATGAAGGAAGTGGTCAGGAAGGAATTGATTCGTCTACTTGATGCAGGTATTATATACCTGATATTCGAAAGTAAGTCGGTAAGCCCGGTTCATTGTGTTCCTAAGAAAGGAGGATTTGCAGTTGTTCCCAATAAACATAATGAGCTAATCCCCACTAGAACAATAGTTGGGTATAGAATGTGTATTGATTTCAGGAAATTTAATAAGGAGATGCATAAGGACCATTATCCCTTACCATTTATTGACCAAATGCTTGAGAGATTGGCAAAGCATACTCACTTCTATTACCTTGATGGACACTCTAGATTTTCACAAATAGCAGTGCATCCCGAAGACCAAGAGAAGACCGCATTCACTTGCTATTTTGGTATGTACTCTTACCGTCGTATGCCATTTGGACTTTCAATGCACCTGCTACTTTTCAGGGATGCATGAATGCTATATTCGCTGATTTTGTTGAAGAAATCATGGAAGTTTTCATGGATGACTTTTTAGTATATGGAACTTCTTTTGACAATTGTGTTCACAATCTTAACTTAGTTTTGCAGTGGTGCAAGGACACCAACCTTGTTTTGAACTGGGAAAAGTGTCATTTCATGGTAAACGAAGGAATTGTTTTGGGTCATAAGGTATCCGAAAAAGTATCGAAGTGGATAGAGCTAAAATATATTCAAATGAAAAGTTGCTGTATCCACGAGACATAAAAGGGATATGTAGTTTTCTTGGGCATGCCGGCTTTTATAGATGTTTTATTAAAAAATTCTCCAGTGTTACGGTCGGGTGCATGCTCATGGGGCACTTGCGACACTAGTGACAGGGGACTGTCCCTTCGTTTTGTTCAGAGGTGGCGCGGCAGGCACTGAGATCATGTCGATGATGCTGGTCAGGAGACGACGATGTTTTTACCCAGGTTCGGCCGCATTGTGCATAATACCCTACTCCTGCTTGGTTAGTTGATGTGGTGGATAGATGTTACAAGGGTGGAGGAGTTTGGCAATCCTGGGAAGCGAGAGGGCGAACTGTATGCTAGTGTCTAACTAGTTGAGTTCCAACCCTTGTCATTGTAGCTTGGGCCTCCTTTTATTGTATGAAGGGGTCACCACAATAGCTAAGGAATGAAACTAGTGTCATTGATGTCCTGCGAGGCACCTATCACATACCTACCGCATTAAATGCGGGGGCATGTGTCTTCCTCTCCTGAGTCCGAGAATGAACGCCCGTCCCATCACCGCCTCTTGGTGTATCTACCTCCTATTACGGCACCACGCGGTATAACAGGCGCCTTGCGCATGGTGAAAGGGAGTCCGTGGCGTGACGCGTCATCACCGCTTAAGGGGAGGAGGCACCACCGCGAGCCACTTGGCGGCAAAGGCCTGCAACTTGCTCAGTCGCTGGGCTAGGCCTCTGTGGCGCTGCAGAGCTGTCCCTTTAACGGGCCGGATCTGGCCCGAGGTGGAGCACGCATTCCGGGGGGGTCGCCCTGAGGTCTGGGTGTTCCCGTGGAAGGTCTTGAGTACTTCCTTCGTTCTTGGCTCTGGATGCCTCGGTCATGTTGAGATCTTGGAGTCCTCCAGCCAACGAGGTCACTACCTGTCATGCACCAAAAGGTTTGTAGGTACCCGATGCTTACGACACCGACAGTAGCCCCCGAGCCTGGGGCTGGTGTGTGTTCACCTCACAGCCAGGGTCAGGCCCTATTAGTGCACGAGCTAGGCTTGTGGCCGGCATAGTGCACTTGCTGCGTTGATGCTGATTAGACCGCTCGGGAGGAGGGTTATCCTCTAGAGCGAGCAGCCCGTCTTGTCTGCGTGTGATGTGACACATGGTATCATAATTCTGCCAAATGCGGGAGACGAATTGCAGGCGCTGGGTGTCCCTGGTTTGAAAATGTGCACCTTCGCGCGCCGTCCCATCAATCCTGTTTTGCTTCGGTCTCCGCACGGGGCAGAAATCATCATGATGGGTTCTATCATTAAAACCTACCACCGGGCGATGCGATGGGGCATCGCTTGGGCTTGCATGGGGGAACCCAAAGGCTAATTAATTGGAGTAGCGCCATGTTTCACACTTGTGCTTCAGAGTAGCATCATGTTTTTCATATAGAGAGTCTCCTATTTTTCACTTTCATATACTAGTGGGAATTTTTCATTATAGAACTTGGCTTGTATATTCCGATGATGGGCTTCCTCAAATGCCTGAGGTCTTCATGAGCAAGCAAGTTGGATGCACACCCACTTAGTTTTCATGTTGAGCTTTCATACACTTATAGCTCTTAGTGCATTCGTTGCATGGCAATCCCTACTCCTCGCATTGACATCAATTGATGGGCATCTCCATAGCCTGTTGATTAGCCTCGTTGATGTGAGACTTCCTCCATTTTTTACTTCTCCTATTTATCTCTATCACCATACTCTATTCCACCCATAGTGCTATATCCATGGCTTGCGCTCATGTATTGGGTGGGAGTTGAAAAAGCTGAAGCGCGTTAAAAAGTATGAACCAATTGCTTGGCTAAAACAGGGGTTGTTCATGATAAATATTTTGTGTGAAGAAGATGGAGCATGACATGATTATATGATTTTGTAGGGATAACGTTCTTTAGCATTTTTATTTTGAAAGACATGATTGTTTGCAAGTATGCCTGAGTATTGATGTCTTTATATCAAATTATAGACTATTTCTTTGAATCATTTGGATCTTATTATTCATACCGTAAGAGAGAGATTACATGATGAAACATGATACGTAGCATTCCACATCAAAAATTCTGTTTTTATCATTTACCTACTCGAGGACGAGCAGGAATTAAGCTTGGGGATGCTTGATACGTCTCCAACGTATCTATAATTTTTGATTGTTCCATGCTATTATAGTATCAATCTTGGATGTTTTTATATGAAATTGTATGCAATTATATATCATTTTTTGGGACTAACCTATTAACCCCGTGCCTAGTGCCAGTTGCTGTTTTCTGCTTGTTTTTGGCTTTTCAGAGAAACAGTACCAAATGAAGTCCAAATGCCACGAAACTTTTTGGAGATTTTGTTCTGGACAAAAGAAACCTGGGAAGCTTCGGGAGGAGGCCAGAGGCCCCACAGGGGCTTCACAAGGCACTAGGGCGCGCCCCAGGGGGGGCGCGCCGTAGTACCTTGTGGGGCCCACGTGACTCCTTTTGACCTAATTCCACTTCTATAAATTCACAAATATTGGGAAACCCCCAGAGAGCCAGAAGAGAAAACCTTTCCGCCGCCGCAAGCCTCTGTTCTTCCTCGATCCCATATGGAGGCCTTTTCTGGTACTCTGTCGGAGGGGGAATCGATCACGGAGGGCTTCTACATCAACCTTGCTGCCCTTCCGATGATGTGTGAGTAGTTTACCACAGACCTACGGGTCCATAGATAGTAGCTAGATGGCTTCTTCTCTCTCTTTGATCTTCAATACAATGTTCTCCTCGATGTTCTTGGAGTTCTATCTGATGTAATCTTCTTTTGCGGTGTGTTTGTTGGGATCCGATGAATTGTGAGTTTATGATCAGATTATTCATGAGAAATATTTGAGTCTTCTCTGAACTCTTTTATGCATGATTGTTATAGCTTTGTATTTCTCTCCGATCTATCGGTTTAGTTTGGCCTACTAGATTGATTTATCTTGCAATGGGAGAGGTGCTTTGTGATGGGTTCAATCTTGTGGTGCTCAATCCCAGTGACAGAAAGGGACATGACACGTATTTGTATTGTTGCCATTAAGGATAAAAAGATGTGGTTTATTCATATTGCTTGAATTTGCTTCTCTACATCATGTCATCTTGCTTAAGGCGTTACTCTGTTTCATACTTAATACCCTAGATGCATGCTGGATAGCGGTCGATGGGTGGAGTAATAGTAGTAGATGCAGGGAGGAGTCGGTCTACTTGTCTCGGACGTGATGCCTATATACATGATCATTGCCATGAATCCATCATAATTATTTGCTTTTCTCTCAGTTGCCCAACAGTAATTTGTTTACTCATCGTATGCTTATGTGCTCAAGAGAGAAGCCTCTAGTGAAAACTATGGTCCCCGGGTCTATCTTCATCATATAAAAAAACCTAAAAATACCTTGCTACAATTTATTTACTTTTATTTTAATTAGTAGTTTAGTTTATCTATTTACCTCGATAAGATTTAATCCTTGCAAATAACCGCTAAGAGGATTGACAACCCTCTTATTTGCGTTGGGTGCAAGTGTTTGCTCTTGTGTGTGCAGGTGCGCTTTAACGGAATTTTGCTTGGTTCTCCTACTGGATTGATAACCTTGGTTCTTAGCTGAGGGAAATACTTATCTCTACTGTACTGCATCATCCTCTCATCTTCGGGGAAATACCAACGCAGACTACAAGTAGCACTAATTTATGCATAAAAAAGACGGAGACGCTCGGCATTCCAGGGGCGGGATGTAATCCGACCTGATTTTCTGTTGCAGAGGTAGTAGGCCCCATTGTTGTGGACCTCATGGATCACGTAGGGCCCCTCCCATGGTGAGGAGAGCTTGTTCTTCCGCTGCTTCTGTTTGAGATGTAAAAAGAGGTCGCCAATGTTGAACTCGCGTGCCCGTACACGTCATCCTTGATACTGGAAGAGCTTCTGCTGGTAGATTGCTGTGCGCTCAAGGGCGAGGAGATGTGCTTCTTCCTTGGCGTTGATGTCGTCTTTGCGGCTTTCTTCGGCGACCTCCTCGTCGTACGCGCGGACTCGTGGAGTCATATTCTATGTCTGAGGGTAGGACTGCTTCCGCTCCGTAGACCATGAAGAACGGGGTATATCCAATGGACTTGTTAGGTGTCGTCCGCAGGCTCCATAGTATGGATGGGAGCTCCTCTACCCAATTTCCCTGTGCTCTTAGCAGAGGTGTTATTGGTCTTGGTTTGAGACCTTGCATGATTAATCCGTTGGCCCGCTCCACCCGCCCGTTGGACTGGGGATGGGCTACGGATGCGTAATCGATGTGGATTCTTCTTTTGTGGCAGAAATCCTTGAATACGTCAGCCGTGAAGTTGGATCCGTTGTCTGTTATGATGTTGTGAGGGACTCCAAAGTGATGTATGAGCCCGGAGATGAACTTTACTGTTGTATCAGCTTCCGTGTTCACCACTGGCTTGGCCTCTATCCACTTTGTGAATTTGTCGATTGCGACCAGGAGGAACTTGTGACCTCCTAGGGATGGTGACAGTCGCCCCACCATGTCCAGCCTCCAGACCACGAACGGCCACGTAAGAGGGTTTGTTTGGAGGGCCATTGCAGGCATGTGAGTCTTTTTGGCAAACCGTTGACAGCCGTCGCAGTTTCTGATGATGTTTTCTGCGTTTCGCATGGCGTGAGGCCAAAAAAACCATGGCGAAAAGCCTTCCCGACGATAGTTCTGGGAGCGGCATGATGGCCACAAGCCCCCGAGTGTATTTCTTGTAAGAGTTTCTTGCCCTCTTCTTCTGAGACGCACCGTTGGAAAATGCATGTTTGGCTACGCTTGTAGAGTTCCCCGCTTATCACTGTATAAGCCTTCGACCTGCAAACTATGCGTCGGGCTTGAGTTTTGTCTGCTGGGAGCTCGCCGTTGACCATGTATGCCAATAATTTTTGGGTCCAGTCTAGGATTACGGCGTATACCTCTTCGCCTGGTTCTGTTTGCTCTTCCGAGGGACCTGACGCTAGCTGAGTTGTGTCCCCAGCCTCTGGTGAACTGGAGGTCGGGGCGATCTCTTTGAAGCTTTGGGCTTGCACGGATGGTTTGTACAATATCTCCAGGAATGCCTTGTTTGGTACTGGATCTCTTGATGCGCCCAATCGTGCTTGGTTGTCTGCTGTGATGTTGTCGCTTCTTTTGACATGGTGTAGCTTGATACCATCGAATTTGCCTTCGAGCTCTCAGACGGCTGCGCAGTAGGCGGCCATTTTTGAGTCTTTTGTGTCGAATGTTTTCATGACATGTTGCACCATGAGGTCAGAGTTACCTCGGCAGATCAGGCGGCGAATGCCCATGGAGGCCGCGATGCGGAGCCCGTGGTGGAGGGCCTCGTATTCAGCCACATTGTTGGAGTCCCGAAAATGGAGTTGTAGGATGTAATTCATTCTGTTGCCCTGTGGTGATACCAGGACTACTCCAGCCCGCAGCCCTTGCACGGTCATTGACCCGTCGAAATACATTGTCCAGTATTCAAGGTCGATGTTCTTGGGGACCTGCTGGGCCTCAGTCCATTTGACCAGGAAGTCGGCGATGGCCTATGATTTGATGGCCGAGCGAGGCTTGTATGAGATCTCGAATGTCAATAGGTCGATCGCCCACTTGGCAACGCGCCCTGTTGCGTCCTTGTTGTTGATGATGTCGGAGAGCGGTGCGTGGCTGACCACTATGATTGGGTTTGCTTGAAAGTAATGTCGCAGCTTCTTGGCAGCCATGAACACCCCGTATGTGATCTTTTGGTAGTGCGGGTATCGTGTTTTTCACGGTGTTAGTACTTCACTGACGTAGTATACTGGATGTTGAACCAGATGTGTCTTTTTGACCTCCTCCCTTTCCACGGCTATTACTGCACTGGCCACTTGAGTAGTTGCTGAGATATATAGCAGCATTGGTTTGGACTGAGCCGGGGAGGCAATGAGTGGATTGGACTGCATCAGTTTTTTGAGGTCGGCGAAGGCTGCTTTGGCCTCATCGCTCCAATAGAACTTGTCCCCTTTTTTCAGGAGTCGGTATAGTGGGAGTACTTTCTCTCTGAGCCTGGAAATGAAATGCCGAGGGCTGCCATGCACCCTGTGAGCTTCTGGACATCGCGGATTGCTTCTGGTGGCTTCAAGTTGATGATTGCTTTAATTTTCTCTGAGTTTTCTTTGATCCCTCATTGGGACACTATGAATCCCAGCAGTTGGCCTGTGGGGACCCCGAAAATGCATTTTTCGGGGTTTAACTTCATGCTGAAGTTGCAGAGGTTATTGAATGTTTGGTGGAGGTCTGTGAGGAGGCTGGAGCCTTGACGAGATTTGACCACTATATCATCGATGTAGACCTCCGTGTTGATCCCGGCGTTGCCCCGGCGTTCTAGAGCCCGAAGGGCATTGTGATGTAGCAGAAAGGTCCATAGGGCGTGATGAAGGAGGTCGCCTCTTGATCCGACTGCTTCATTCGTATCTGGTGATACCTTGAATATGCATCGAGGAAATATAGGTGCTCGCAGACCGCGGTGGAGTCAATGATCTGATCAATTCTTGGGAGCGGAAATGGGTCCTTTGGGTAGGCTTTGTTGAGGTCGGTGTACTTGACACACATATGCCCGGACATGTTCTTCTTGCGCACCATGACTGGGTTGGCCAGCCACTCAGGGTGTGCGACCTCCCTGATGAATCTGGCAGCTAAGAGCCGGGCTATTTCTTCCCCTATAGCCATTCTTTTTTCTGTTGCGAAATGGCGCAAGGCCTGTTTTATTGGCCGTGCATCTTTGCGGACATTCAGGCAGTGCTCTACCTTTTTTGGATGGCACTCCAGGCATGTCGGCGGGCTTCCAAGCGAATATGTCCCAGTTTGCTCGAAGAAAAGCTACTAGCTCTGCTTCCTGCTCGCTCGAAAGATCTCCTCCGATCGTTACCGTCTTTTTGGCATCCTCGGGGTGCACCTGGAACTTTTTTGTTTCTCTTGCCGGTTGGAAGGATGGGGACGGCCTAATTTTTCTGGGAGCTCCGTTTTTTAGGGGTCTACACTCCGCTTTATCCGCTCGAGCTCTACGGATGCTAGGGCCGCCTCGCCGAGCTCTATGCTGGCGACCTCTGCCTCCAGTGCTCATTTCAGGCTCCCGTGGGCTGTGATGATGCCGTTCGGGCCTGGCATCTTTAGTTGTAGGTATGCGTATGATGGAATTGCCATAAATTTCACATAGGTCGGTCTGCCAAGGATAGCGTTGTAGCCACTATGGAATGGTGCGACCTCGAATTTGAGTCCCTCGAGTCGAAAGTTGTCTTCGTCCCCGAAGATGACATCGAGCTTGATTCGCCCTAGGGGTCGAACAGGTTGGTTTGGTGTGAAGCCGTGCAAATCTGTATCTGACCTTGGGAGGCTGGAAAGCGAGATCCCCATCTTGCTTAGGGTTTCTGGTAAAATGATGTTGAGGCTGCTGCCTCCGTCCATCAGGATGCGTGAGAGGCGGCAGCCCTGATGATCGGATCTACCACTAGGGCATGGTTTCCCGGGTGAGGGATGTTCTTCATGTGATCGTAGAAGCTGAATGTCATCATCTCGTCTGACCATGCGAGGAGCTCGCTGGTTGCTGGCTCTGTCGCATAGATCGCGCGATGAGTGAGTTTCTGGTTCCGGCGTGTTTCGGCCGCCGGGAAGATCATGTTTACCGTGGTCCTGTGGGAGGGCTGGTGGGTTGAAGAAGTCCCAGCCCTCTCTCTTCGGGCAGCGATTCGAGCTTGCGACATGGTTTGAGCCGAGGTGGATTTCGTCGACCTCTCCCCACTCATTGAAGAGGAACTCAATGGTCCCGAAGCGTATGTAGTTGATGTAGGGTGGGGGCGATACATCAAAAAGTCGCCCCAAACCATCAACTACCAGCTCGAACAAGCCGAAAGTGAAGGTCTGGCCTGGCACAAATCTGCCGGCCTCTTCTAGATCTCCGCCTTGGGTTAGGTCTCCGACCAACATCGCCCATGCCTGGCACGCCAACTGACGGTGCAAAATACCGTCAGATCCCTCGGTAGGGTTCATGACGAGGTCAGAAGTACCGGGACAGAGCTCGCACACACAAGTTACCCAGGTTCGGGCCTTCGGAGAGTAATACCCTATGTCCTGCTTCTTCTTCTTATTCATGGTGGGATACCTGATGTGAGGGAATACAATGGAGTTTAGGTTAACTACTGAGAGTTTCTATGAGAGATCATATTGGATCCTTGAGGTGTTCCCTAACCTCCCCTTATATAGACGGTGGAGGTTAGGGTTTACAGGGGGGAGTCACGATCTTGACCACCACCCTTTTCTGACTTGGAGGGTAAGATGCCCTGAAGGTCGGTTCCTATCCTTGTTGGCCCCCCAGGTCCTGGTCCATCCTTTCGGCTGAACCGGCCTGGTTGGCCAACCCCGGGTCATGGCCCCATCATCGGTCATCCTGTATCACCATGCTGACCTCGCCATGACGAATCGCTCCTAGTCACACCGATGGCTAATACTGCTATATTCGGTTGCAACCGCCCGAACAAATCAGGTGTTATTTCTGCTGTTAATTTTGTATTGCATAGATTATTAGTGCCGGCATATTTTCTATCAGTTTGTACTATCTTGTGTACACAAATGTTCAGTGATTCTGGATTGCAATACAATTTGCATCACGAATTTGGACTTCATCACGCCGTCGTTCCGCAAATTCTGACCTACGTTGACATCTCCGCGCCACTACTCCGTCGATCTAGCTTCGACGCCCAAGCCACATATCTTTGATTATTTATTTTGCATAAATTATTTATGCAGAGGTCTTATCATTATTATTATTATTTGGCTTGCATTATTTTATGCGAGTAGGAAATCTACTCTGGTGGTGCCACACCATCACCTCGTCGAGCCGCCCTATGCCGGCATCCTTGCGTTGTCACCCCGACAATCTGACTTCAACCCCATGGTTTCGCCACCTCAGTTGGCTGACCTACATCAATGTCATTGCCCCGAGCATTCCGAGCTACACCAACATTGTTGCACTCCATCGAGCAGACGTTGGCCGCCCATGCCGCACCCCTGCCAATCTGACTTCGACATCAGGCTATATCTCTTCCATTACTTATTCCGCATAAAAATTTTGTGTAAGGAATTTTTTTTACTTCGGTTGGCACTGCTCTATGTGTCCAGGTAAATCAAATCAGACTTCAATACACAGCTACCTCGGTCAGCCGGCATCATCAAATAGGAACACATGCTCTGCGCACACCCCCATGAGAACAGGGAAACTTTGTCCAGGAACCCATTAGAGGTACCAGTGACCCCAAAGGAGGCAGCGGAGCACATCCTCAGTATTATCCCCGGCTAGAGGCCAGAGGAATAGGCATCACGCCAGAACTTTGAACCCAAGCATGAAGCTTTGGGGCAAAGAACCATACAAGCTATGCATAGCCTGTTCTATCTGAAATGTCAAAAGCTCAGACAGGACGTTGAACCCAGTCATGATAGCAAACAGGATAACTCCTTGGGCCACACACCTTCTCGGTCACCACATAGTGGAACCATAGGTCGTTCCCGGGGGCTGCATAAACAGCCCAATCTGACGTGTCGAAGTACTCCCTGGAGATACTGATGACTTCCTCGGACCTTACGCCATTATATGCATTGATTTTGACGTGTGTCTTTGGTTAATAGCTGGGTTGCCTAGCTCCTATGTTTACCCCTTACGTTTCTGCTTGTTTGTCTAAGGGTGTACCGAGAGCACCTCTGTGATTGTTACTTCCGGTTGAATTGGTTAAGTAACTCAGGTGGGTGAAGCCGAAAGCTGACTATCACAATATGCACAAATTGGTCGGCAAGTCAAGAGTAGTAAAATTACAGCCATTAGGGGTTGCTTGCGTAAGGCATAGACTTTTCATAGAAAAAGACAAATTCATGCTTGGCTTTGATCGAGGTTGCAGCTGGTTGCCGAGGTCACGGCCTAAAATGGGGGCTATTTACTTGCCCATTACATACATGCTCTCTGGTGAGCGTATGTTTAGGCTTTACAGGTCGGATTGCCTGGTTTTTTGAACCCAGCTGCCTCCGGGCACCGCAACATCGACTAAGGGCTGGCATCAGAAAACACTCTAAGAAATTATCTTAGAGGTAGAAGCCAAAGACTGGCTAACTACGCATTTCAAAGTCAAGATTGAGTCAAAATAATAAAATTCGAAAGGTAAACTCAATTTGCCCAGCAAAAGCAATATACGACACCGGCATCTCGTAGGTCGACTGACGGGTCCCCGCAGAGCCGGACTGTGGGCTCTTAGAAGCAAAAAATTTCCATGCCGGCATCTCGCAGGTCGACCGACGGGTCCCCGCAGAGCCAGCCTGTGGGCTCTTAAAAGCTAAAATTTCCTCACCGGCATCTCGCAGGTCGACCGATGGGTCCCCGCAGAGCCAGCCTAGGAGCTCTTAGAAGCAAAAATTTCCACGCCGGCATCTCGCAGGTCGACCGACGAGTCCCATAGAACCAGCCTGGATTGTATTGAGTTATAATTTTGCTCAGAAAAAATCTTATCCAACCTGCAGTTTGGCATCTTCCCTGCCAAGCTACACCTCGGTAATGGCAAAATGCACATGCCGATATTCACCTAACTAAGTTCCTGAGGACATACGATTCTACGGTCGGCCATGTTGCCCAACCCAAGTCTCGGGGTCTACTGCATTCATGATTCAATGCAAAAAACTTAAGATGCAATATGGTTTTCGAGGAGATTATGATCCTTAGGTCAGTCGGCGCACCCGACCTGAGTTTCGGGGGCTACTGCACACCGCGTTTCTATTCCTAAAGTATGCTACCGACCAAGGACTTGATCCTCAGGTCGATTTCGTGAATCGACCTAAGTCTCAGGGGCTACTAGGATCAGCGGTTTTATTCTATCCTTCAGGTGCATACCAGACTATAGGCTGGCACACACCTTGAGGGCTACTGGCTATACATCTCGGCAGAGATTAAATTGCATCGATTGGAAAAAATTCCATGTAAAATCAGCCCAAGACCGAGGTGGTGCACCACCTCGGAAGTAGTCCGGCATGAAGCTCGGTTATGAGTGGCTAGCTACATAGGAAACTTTTCCAGCGTGAAGCTCGGCTAAGCTCCTTCAACTTTTTTAAGACTGAGGTGGTTTGTGACACCTTGGATGCGGTCCGGAGTTGGAGCTCAGCTGCAAGAAGACACCGCTGCACGGGAAAAAAATTAACCCGAGGTGTGGCATGAAAATAACAAGACGTCTGATAAAGACTAAGGGAACCTAGAAGGGGCTCCTCGGATGCCCACCATGTGAACTCTTCGGATACATCTCGGCAATCCTCGAGATCGGAGATGGGAAGATTTGTTAAACCAGCTTTCAAGACCTACGACCAAAGACGAGGAACAGTTCAGAAGGACCGAGGAGTGTCCCCAACTTGAAGACCAGTTCAGGGGCTACTGATGGTGTCCTGGACTAGGGGGTACTCACCATTTCATCTCCCAGCCAGGAGGGCCGGGCCGAGGACCCCCGTGGCGGTTCATTAGTAGGCCACTTGGAGCAGCCCATGACTCATCCAAGGAAGATTCCACAAGAGTTGGCATACAAGACAAGGACTCCTCTCCACTGACGTAGCTGACTAGGACTCCTATTATCCTAGGCCTCCGGTGAGGGTGTCCCGGACTAGGGGGTACTCGGGCTGCCGGCCTATCTCTCGTAGGCCGGGCTGATGGGCCGCTCTCTACATGTTAATGGAAGGCTGGATTATGGACGTCCCCGTGTGTCAGAAGGAAACCTCCGAAGTTCTGGCATCTGCTCCAAGGAATAGATGGCGTAATCTGCGTGTTTATCCCAGATGGTAACCGACCATATGTAACCCTAGGACCCCCTGGTGTCTATATAAACCAGGAGGTTTAGTCCGCAGGGGAGAGATATCATTACCTAGGGTTTAGCCCAGTCGATCCCGAGGTAGATCAACTCTGTAACCTTCATACAATCACATCAATACAATCAAGCAGGACATAGGGTATTACCTCCTTGAGAGGGCCCGAACCTGGGTAAATCGCTGTCTCTACGTTCCCTGTTACCATCGACTCCTTGACCCATAGTTCGAATCCCCTACCCGAGATCTGCCGGTTTTGGTACCGACATTGGTGCTTTCATTGAGACTTCCGCCATGGGACATCAAGGAACAATGGCTCGCCTAATCATCAGCAACAGCGCTAGCCACAGGGACACTTTTGTTCCCGGCCAGCTCTTCGCGTTCGGAAGTGTCGTGTACACGCCGATCCGGCCGGTCACCTTGGCCGGGTCGACGGCTTCACCCCCGACCAGGAGATCAGGTTTGGAAACTTAGAATTCGTCGCCGACTCCCGGGGAGATCTTATCCTCATGGGGTCCTCAGCTACGCCTGACGAACCCACGAATCCTGAAGTGTTGGCTTCGAATACGGCCAATCCTGCCGCCGAGACGGCAGCCGCTGCAGATTCAACCTTGAGCCCGGATCTGACCTCCGCGCTCAGTTGTCGAACTCCAGCCTCGGCCGAACGTAACTTCGGGACAAATTCTGATACCCCCGTCATGGCCATACTGCGGGTCGACCCCACAAATTACCCGAACCTGGAATCAACCGATCTCTCGTCATTAAACGGGATACTAGATCGGATCCAAGCTCTGGGAATCGCCAATGGCCAGTCCTCGGTATACGATCAGATCGGGATTAAAACTGAAGACAGGGAAATTTATACCCCCGCCACTACTCACTTGGTCGCCACTATCGAAGGCCCCTTAGAGGCCTCACCCGTTACCTCCGAACCAAAAACGCATGAGGTGCGGGTTTTCGACCAACAGGCTTCGCCTTCTAGCTCGGCAGCCGAATTCCGCTCCGGAGAGGGTTTAGAGCCGGAGTCCAGCTCAACATGCAAGTCCGGATCTGCTCACCTGCGCCTGGTCAATTATCCAGGTCTCAGCGCACCGGATTCCATGACAATCCAGGACGCGGCCCCCAAAACTCCGGACTCACACTCCGCTGGGATCAAGTTTTTTATCCCGCCCACCCCCCACATTGAGTATTGTTCGGATAACACAGGACGTCCCGACATATGGGACCTAATGTTCGTTAAGCAACAGCCCGGAGAGACAGTCTGGCACTTCTGGGCCAGATTCCTTACCATCAAAACTAAGATGACGGACGGCTGCGACAAGGACATTCTAGAGATCTTTCGGCAAAACTGCAGAGACGAGGGCGTCTTAAACGCCCTCGCCCGCCGCCACATCCAAAATTTCTTTGATTTATCGGATCTGGTGTCCAAATATTGCACCATGGAGTACGCTTGGTAGGCCCAGCTTGAGCAAAGGGAGTCAACCTGCACAGAGGAACTAAACCGAGCTTGGGCGAAACGCGCGCTCCCTCACCGGACACGCCAATACGAACCGTCCGAGAAAAAGATGAAACCCCTGACGAGGTACATAACGGTCCTTGACGGAATACTGGATAAACCATGCCCCATACACTCTACAAATCCAACCCACAGCCTTCGAGCTTGTTGGGTGATCAGGCAAGTCGCCAAGAGCGGCAAGGCCATTCTCGGAGGCCCGTACTCCACCAAAAGTCCAGTTATGCCCCTTGATGACGACGCCAAAATCTTAACAATCTACAAGACTTACTCTTCGAAGAATCAGAGGAAGAGAGCCCTTCGAGAGCTCGCCCAAATTCACCACGTGGCAGAGACAGACTCCTGGACAGATACACCCATCACTTTTAGTGAACAAGACCAGCCGAGATCCTGTCCTACCCGAGCCGCTGCCACCCTTGTCCTTGACCCCATAGTGGATGGACACCGACTGCAAAAGGTGTTGATGGACGGCGGCAGCGGGCTAAACCTCATCTACGAGGACACCTTGGATAAAATGCAGTTCGACAGATCCCGCATAGAGCAAAGTCACACTACCTTTCGAGTCATTATCCCCGGAAAGGAGGCGCGTGCCAGTGGCCGCGTGACTCTTGATGTGGTCTTCGGAACTCTCGAGAACTACCGGTCCGAAGAACTGCTTTTCCACATCATGCCCTTCCGCAGCGGCTATCATGCCTTACTAGGGCGCGATGCCTTCGCACGATTCCATGTTGTACCACATTACGGGTACATGAAGCTTAAAATGCCAGGGCCAAATGGTATAATCACGGTAATAAGTGATCCGGACAGAGCCCTGCGATCCGAGAATAAGACGGCATCGCTCGCCCTCGAAGCGTTGTCCGAAGCCCTCGCGGCCAAAGAATTAACCGCGCTCCGCTCAACAGTGGACAAGGACGATGTCATCCTTGATAAAAGGCAAAAATCCACGTCCTTTAAACCAGCAGATGAAATCATTAAATTCCAAGTGCACCCAACAGATCCCAACAAGACGGCGTCCATCGGAGCCCAGCTGGACCCTGCGGTTGATGAAGAATTGCGCCAATTTCTGCGCGCAAACTGGGATATCTTCGCCTGGCACCCTTCAGACATGCCAGGGATCCCGCGTAGATTAGCCGAGCACAGCCTGAAGATAATCAAAGGTTTCAAGCCAGTTAAACAGACTCTCCGTCGGTTTTCCGAACCCAAGCGTCAAGCCATGGGTGAGGAACTGGCCAAGTTGCTCGAAGCCAGATTCATCCGGGACATCAAACATCCTGAGTGGTTGGACAACCTGGTCATGGTGCCGAAGAAGGATAAGTCCTGGCGATTGTGCATCGATTTCAAGGATTTGAACAAAGCCTGCCCTAAGGATCATTTCCCCTTGCCCCGCATCGACCAGATCATTGATGCCACCGCCGGGCACGACTCGCTATGTTTCCTCAATGCTTACTCCGGATACCATCAAATCAAAATGAAGGAGTCCGACCAGGCGGCCACCGCATTCATCACTCCTTATGGACCATTCTGCTTCAACACAATGCCCTTCGGTTTAAAGAACGCAGGGGCCACATACCAGCGCATGATCCAAACGTGTCTGGAGAAACAAATCAGCAAAACAGTCGAAGCTTATGTGGACGATGTGGTTATCAAAACCAAACACGTCAGCCAGCTGGTGGATGATCTCCGGCAAACCTTTGACAATCTTCGGACTTTCGATATATGGCTTAATCCGGAAAAGTGCGTCTTCGGAGTGCCAGCCGGCAAGCTGCTCAGCTTCATAGTTTCCCATAGAGGAATAGAGGACAACCTAGCGAAAATCCGGGCACTGTCCGAGTTGGCTACCCCCACTGAGCTCAAACACGTCTAGAAACTGGCCGGTACTGTTGCAGCCCTAAGCCGCTTCATCTCGCGCCTCGGCGAAAAGGCCCTGCCGCTATATAAATTGCTCAAACGGACGAAGAACTTCGAATGGACTAGCGAAGCGGCGGCGGCACTCGAAGAAATAAAAACTCTACTGGCCAGCTACCCGATTTTGACGGCACCCAGCCCGGCTGAGCCAATGCTGCTATATATCTCGGCGACGAATCAGGTGGTCAATGCGGTTCTCGTCGTCGAACGAGAGGCCGAGGGTCACAAGCTCCAGGTACAGAAACCTGTGTACTATGTATCCAAAGTGCTCACCCCGTGTAAAACAAGGTACCCGCATTACCAGAAGATCGCCTACGCAGTTTTCATGGCATCCCGAAAGCTCCGCCATTACTTCCAGGAGTGCTCGGTTATGGTAGGATCCGAAGTACCACTGAATGACATAATCAATAATCGTGACGCCACCGGGCGCATAGCCAAATGGGCTATAGAACTTCTCCCCTTCGAAATTATCTATCGACCACGCCGAGCTATTAAATCTTAGGTTTTGGCTGATTTCGTTGCGGAATGGACGGAAGCCAAACTCCCTAGGGAGTACAGCACATACTCACATTGGACGATGTACTTCGACGGCTCCAAAATGCTCGCATGACTGGGGGCTGGAGTGGTCCTCACATCCCCCACTGGCGACAATATTCGGTACATACTCCAGATCATGTACACCGACTCCAACAACGCAGCCGAATACGAGGCTCTGCTGCACGGACATTGGATGGCGGTGTCAATGGGCATACAGCGGCTCGAGGTACGGGGAGATTCTAATCTCGCCATCTCTCAAGTTAACGGTGAATTCGACGCAAAAGACCCAAAAATGACAGCATACCGCAACGCCGTCCTGAAGATCTCCGCCCGCTTCGAAGGACTGGAGTTTCACCATATACCCCGTGACAGCAATCAAGCTGTGGATATCCTTGCTCGAATGGGCGCTAAGCGCGACCCCGTCCTCGAGAACACCTTCTTGGAATGACTTTTCAAGCCATCCGTGGTGTGGCAGGAGAACGCCCAGGGCTCGGACACCAATACCCCAGGAGAGTTCGTCCCTCCGCCTATTGAACCAGATAATGGAATTATCGGGGGCTCGGCCATCGCAATGACAACTTCGGCTCACGAAGTCATGGCGGTAATCGCGCCATGGACCGAGCCTTTCCTCGCCTACCTCCTCCGCCAAGAATTACCAGCTGACCAGACTGAGGCCAGGCGTATCCTTCGACGATCTAAAGCCTATAAAGTCCACGAGGGAGAGCTATATAAGAAAAGCACTACTGGCGTCCTCCGGAGATGTATCTCCGAAGAGGAGGGAAGGTAGCTTCTGGCCGAGATTCACGCTGGCATGGGCGGTCACCACGCGGCAGCTCGGGCCCTGGTCAGCAAGGCTTTCCGAGCAGGGTTCTTTTGGCCCACTGCCCGAACAGACGCCCAGACATTGGTCCAACATTGCGTTGGATGCCAGCTCTTTGCAAATCAGAGTCATATGCCCCCCACGGCCCTTCGGACGATCCCAATTACTTGGCCTTTCGCGGTCTGGGGGCTGGACATGGTTGGACCACTTAAAGGGGGGGCCAAGAAAAAGAAATATCTACTCGTCATGGTAGATAAATTCACTAAATGGATCGAGGCAAAGCCGGTCACTTCAGCCAAGTCTAAGCCGGTCATCGACTTTATATCCAGTGTCGTACACCATTACGGTGTTCCCCACAGCATAATAACGGACAATGGATCCAAATTTACCGCCCAGGAAGTCAAAGACTGGTGCGCTAATTTAGGCATTAAGCTCGACTACGCCTCGGTGTATCACCCACAGTCTAATGGACAGGTCGAGAGAGCGAACGGCCTGATCTTGAGCGGCATTAAGCCTCGTTTGGTCCGATCTTTGAAAGACTCCGGCTGCCATTGGGTTGAGGATCTCGACTCCGTACTGTGGGGCCTGCGCACCACTCCTAATCGATCCACGGGCTACACACCATTCTTCATGGTATATGGGGCAGAAGTCGTCCTCCCCTGTGACCTTATTCACGGTGCCCCTTGGGTGCGTATGTACGAAGAAAAGGAGGCCGAGCTAGATCGGCAAGATGACCTGGACGCCTTGGAGGGCGAGCGCGACATAGCTCGGGCTCGTTCTGCTTTTTATCAGCAGCAGGCCAGATGTTATCAGAGCAGGGAAGTACGGGCGAAAGCCTACAACGTTGGCGATTTAGTCTTGCGCCTCCCGAAGAAGCAGAAGCATAAGCTGGCGCCCAAATGGGAGGGGCCCTTCATAATCGACCAAGTACTCACGGGCGGGGCGTACCGTCTCCGCGACCCGACGGACGATCGCCTCGAACCAAACCCATGGAATGCGGCTCGGCTACGACGTTTCTACGGCTAGTCCCGCAAACTTACCTTGTTCGATTTATCCTTTTCGGATCTTCATCTTTCTAGTCAATAGTCTCTCCTGGGTTGTGTTCGGAAATGCCGAATTACGTTAAGTTCTTCTTCGGCAAACATCTTTGAATGTACCACACTTTGTTACCTGGGGGCTTCTTTTACGAAGCTCGTCAAATATCATTTATGCAATCATCCGTTTTTTACGTGTTTGCAACCTTCCTGTGTCGTTCTCAAGCCACTATATGCATCAACTTGACTTAAGATTTGGCCAAGCTGGGTTGCCTCGCTCCTGTGTTTACCCCCTACATTCCCGATTGTTCGGCTAGGGAGTAAAGGGAGCACCTCTGTGATTGTTACGTCCGGATTTCCCGGGTACGTACCTTAGACGGGTGAAGCCGAAAGCTAGCGTCTTAAGACAACAAGTTGGTCGGCCACGAGGGGAAGTGAAAATAATTGGTACCTATCACCAAGTTTCTGGGGTATTTTCCCGAAGTAACCGTCCCCGTCTAAATTCGGGTACTCGGTTATCCATCCACGGATAACGTGGTCACCTGACGAAAGGAACCCATAGCGGAACTATTTTCGTCGGAAGATGTTTCTTACATTAATCAGTAATATAACGTAACTCCCCGAGCACGTTTTTGTCTGTTTGCACCAAATGGCCGGATTGCCTGGTTTTCCGAAGTATCTTTCCGATGTTCTCGGATTGCATAGTAGGAAAACACTCCTTGGCTTCTGGTCGAGGAGGCAGAAGCCGATGGCCGGTTAAGACAACGTTTTTTATGCACGGTTTGGAGACTATCCGATGAAAAGTACATAGGTACATAGAATCAACCTATCAATGTTGATCTAGACCATCTATTATGGTCTCCAGAGCAAAATCCGCTTGGGACAGCCGAGCTGCGGGCATAACCTGGTCATATACCAGATGCACGGGCACTTCCTGCCCATCTGGCCCTACCGGCCCAACTCTCGCTAAATGCTCCGGTTCCAGCTTGGTGAATCGGGTCTTGATCATCGCCCACGCTTCCCGTGCTCCTTCACGACAAGATGACATCTTCCATAACTCAAAGCGGCGCCGAGCTCCTTTGAAGCGACTCGCGAGTTCGGCCATCCCTTCCGGAGCCACTTCGCCAGGCCACAGTGCTTTGAACATGCTCTTCATGGCTCTCCGGGCCCGCTCATGTACAGCGGATAGCTCCTTCAGCAGGTCCCGCCCGAAGGAACCGGCTTCATCTTCGGGACGCCCGGTCAGCAGAACTACAATAAGACGTGGCATTGTTCATCTTGCTACCGTATACGTTCAGTTATTGAACGGGCGAATTAGATTGCACTTACCGAACATGCCTGTTTTCAGTCTTTGGTTCTTCTCTTGGGTTACAGTCAGTTGAGCTTTTAAGTTTTTGATTTCTTGGACCTGTTGTTCGCCTTCCGCCTTAAGCTTATCCCTCTCCTCATGACTTCGGGACAGCACCCGGTAGCCAGCCTCTTGCTGTGACTCCGCATATCTTTGAGCTTTCCTGGCCATATCCAGGTCCTTCTGCAGCTGATTTATTGTCTCGGCTGCTATGGAAACATTTTTCATTAGTGGAGGTGTTCCACCCAATTTTCTCTTTAATGAACTTTAAATTCGGCACTTACCATGTGCCTCTCTGGTGAATGTTTTCACCCCCTCTAGCTCGGTTTTCACAGACTTTAACTCTGTTTGAGCCAGCTTGAGGTCCTCGGACAGCTTTTTGTTCTGCTCCCGAACTGTCTGCACAAATAGCAGGGCAGCATGGATGTCAGACCCTTAACTTGGCCGTCCCGCCCAAATTAAGGCTCGGGGGCTACTGGGTTAGGTACTAGTTGTCAAAACTATTACTATACCTGGATATTCGTAGACATGAGCCTCACTGCGCCTTCAAGTCCCGTTCGGGCAGCGCCGAGGTATGCATCTACCGAGCTAAGAGCATTGAACTCTTGATTAGACAACGCGGTTTGCCGAAGTGTTGCCTTGCGCCGCCGATGATTCATCACACTTTCAATTTCGGAATTAGTGACCGAGACATCTCCCGAGTCCTCGGGATTTTGGTCCTCGGCAGTGGCTCCCAGAGTAACTCCGGTTACAGCTGGCGACCTCGGATTTGAGTCACCCCTTGGCACCTCCTCAACATCCTCGGCCGCGCGCGGCTCCACACATTGTCTATCGAACACCATGGAACAAATTATTGGCATATGCGGTGGATGTTAAAGATAGAGGCCATAACAGTACGGTGAATACATTACCTCTTCGAGGGGGGAGGGGCGCCGATGATGTAGCTCCCATTGGGGCCACGCGTGGGGTCACCCCATGACTACTTGTCGTCGGAGCCGCTGGTGCCGCTTTTGCGGCTGTTCGGCGCGTCGTGCGGCGGCCCTTGGGAGTAGGTGTCAGTGTGTTCGGGCCTGCAGCGGCTGAGCGTTTCTTTCGAGAGGAAGCCCGTTGGCCACTTACCACGGACGAGGGAAGCGCCCCGGGATGATCAGCCAACAGGGCCACCTTGGAGCCATCAAGGCTCTCCTGGTAGAAGACCCCGTCCTCGAAATTAATCGATGTTTCAGGTTCGTCATGGAACCCAGGATCGTCATCGCGAGAGTAATTCTCCGGTTGAGGAGCCAGGCAACTCACCGTTTCGATCCATCGCCTCCAACTCTGTTCGGACAAGATGAAGATCCGATTACGAAAAATCTGGGGTAATATCCGAACTAAAAAGAGTGGTCGAACTCACCATTTCGATGGGCTCATACATCGAGAAGCCTTTCTTGAGCTTTAGTCGAGCGAACTCTTGCTCTTCCCCCTTGAACAAATCGGCTAGTATGGCGGCTATCGCCGCCTGATTGGCGGGCCCCTTCTTGGTGTACCGGGCTGCATCCTCCTCCCCGTTGTAGTTCCATAGCGGATGAATTCTCTGTTGGAGAGGTTGGACACATCGAGTGATGGCTATTGCCATCACGTCAATGATGGTTAGTCCGTTATGAGCTAACCACCTCACTTGAGCAGCCAGTCGAGCTACTTCGGCACTTTCCTCTTGAGAAGGACTCTTCGGGTGCCAGTTGAACCACTTCGTTGGAGAAGCCAATGAAAACTCCGGTAGACCCCTTCGAACTGGATCGAATAAAGGGACGTCTTCGATATAAAACCATTCCGAATTCCACTCTTCGGTATCCTTCTTCGGAGTCCCAACGGGGTATCCAGTCCTGGCAATGCGCCATACTTCGGCTCTGCCAACCTCATAGATAACCCCTTCCCGGGTGCGGGGGACTAGGCAGAAGAATTTCCTCCACAACTCAAAGTGTGCCTCGCAGCCCAGGAACATCTCGCATAAAGCGACGAAGCCCGAAATATGGAGGATCGATCCGGGGGTAAGGTGGTGGAGCTGAATCCCGTAGAACTCTAGTAAACCCCTCAAGAAGGGATGGATGGGAAAACCCAGGCCTCGCAACACGAAGGGCACGAAGCAAACTCTCTCCTCCCCGTGAGGGGAAGGAAAATTCTCCGCAAGGGCCTTTCCGTCTGCGGAAGTTAATCCGGGGCGGGTGGATGTGAGATCTGAGGCGGGCAGATACCCCTATGCCTCAAGCCTACGTAGTCGCATACAAGATACGGAGCATCCTGCCCAATCACCATACGGGGGCCATGAGGGCGTGAGGAAGAGCCTGGGACGCTTGCCATTGTTTGTGGACTTTGGCTTTGCGAGGATGTGGAGAAGAATGGCAGGGGGGATGCGTTAACCTCCACGCCCTTGGCCTATTAAAGGGACATTTTTGTAAGAACCCATCGGGCCACTCGCATTCCGTGGGCGTGCAGAAATCGAGGGTCGTCATTTAATTCTATCTCTGAAGATACCTCGGTAACTGACTTATTGGTGGCCGAATTATTGTTAATCCGAATATAGGTAACGGGAGGAACTCGCCGTCCAAGCCGAAGACTTCCGAAGCATGAAGCTGCCGAAGACCGTAGACCTCGGCATTGAAGGCTAGTTCGGGGGCTACTGAGGGTGTCCCGGACTAGGGGGTACTCGGGCTGCTGGCCTATCTCTCGTAGGCCGGGCTGATGGGCTGTTCTCTACATGTCAATGGAAGGCTGGATTATGGACGTCCCCGTGTGTCAGAAGGAAACCTCCGAAGTTTTGGCATCTTCTCCAAGGAATAGATGGCGTAACCTGCGTGTTTATCCCAGATGGTAACCGACCATATGTAACCCTAGGACCCCCTGGTGTCTATATAAACCAGGAGGTTTAGTCCGCAGGGGAGAGATATCATTACCTAGGGTTTAGCCCAGTCGATCTCGAGGTAGATTAACTCTGTAACCTTCATACAATCACATCAATACAATCAAGCAGGACGTAGGGTATTACCTCCTTGAGAGGGCCTGAACCTGGGTAAATCGATGTCTCTACGTTCCCTGGTACCATCGACTCCTTGACCCATAGTTCGGATCCCCTACCCGAGATCTGCCGGTTTTGGTACCGACATCCGGTACATTATATAAGCCGAGGCTAGGCTAGTCGATAGATCATTACAATCTTAGATAGAGAATTAGAATCTTACACAACAATCTCGCGTTAGATCACCTGTACTTTGTACCCCATCCACAATCAATACAACAAAGCAAGACGTAGGGCTTTACCTCTTCGAGAGGGCCTGAACCTGGGTAAAACATTGGTGTCCCTTGTGCCCTGTTACCATCGTGCCGAGATCATTAGCTCAGGACCCCCTACCCGAGATCTGCCGGATTTAGCTCAGTCAGGCATCATGAGTCGTGCTATGCGTAGATGCAGGTTACGATGTAGAATACAAGAGATGTATGGGTATTGAACAATATAATTTTGTAGTAGATGAGATCTAATACTAAATAATATTTTTGCGAGTAGTAGATGCAATCTATTACTTGATGTTCTTATTGCTTCCCTTGAATTTGTGTGTTTCTGATCTTAACGGCATGGTGGAATTTTGATACAAAGTTCTGGCTATCCGTGATCCTTCTATGCTGCTCCTGAGTATGCTGGTTGATAGATCAATGTTGTGCTTCAGTTCTTTGGGTTCCATTGTAGTTAAGAAAGTTGATGTTTTGCAAACTAAAGGGCATGCAGATATGATCTGCATGGGGGTCACGCATATAACGAAATTTAGTATGGAGCTAGAGATTTTTTAAGTCTCGTGTCTCATACACCCCGCAAAGGTAATCTAGCAACTTCAATAATCATAGTTGATGATGAACGTTGGTAGCTACGATTTGATTCAAAACCTTAGAAGCCACGTAAAATAAAATTTTTCATAAACCAATTAGAGGCATCTAACTTGGTTTTGTAGGATGGCATATGATGTGGTATAGTCTTCATCATATTTAATGAGATTATGTATGAGATGACTATATGATGTAATTAATTAACATGACCTGTGTGTCATGATTTGGCATGATGGCTAGAGCCATATGATTGTCACTTTAAAATGACATCCATGTCAACCTTGATGTAATCCATTAATTTTATTAGCTATAGTGATAGCTATATTATTTGGTGCATCGACATGGTGGTGACAAGTCTTGCGGAGGTGGATACTGATGCAAAATCCGAATAGGAAGAAGATGAAGACTTCTCCATCGAAAGGGTGATTGTAGGGTAACGCAGCAGAAAACAAAAAAATTCCGTCCTACGCACCAGCCCAGGACAACTATGAAGATGCATACAAGGTTTGATCTGATCGTTACCAACTCATAGCGTAGCAGAAGAAGAGTTGGTGAATATCATTGGGGAAGATTCCCGCAGCTAGGATTTACAACCTCCCAACCGCAAGAATTTTCTTCCTCAAACAGTCCCTCAAACAGAAGATTGAACATACGATCTCTCTACCGGGTTGCACACATATGGTGTCACCTATCCAGCGGCACTTCGCTATCCAGAATTAATCGCTACTGGAGACTAGGCAGCCTTTCGAAGCTACGAAACTATTTCATGCAGTAGCTAGAGAGAGAGAGAAGGCAGATCATTGCATGCCATTTGGTGAGAGCTCAAAGGCTCAAGTTGAAGTGTTTTTTGAGAGTACCTCTCCACATTTATTTATAGTGGAGGAAGGGGTGGAGGAGGCAAGGAGATGGCTACCCAAAAAGGGGGGCTCACCAACATTTCTCCAAAAAACGGGGGAACTTGCCCCCAAGGGCCCCCCCTTTGCCCATGGTGCCCCATGGAGAGGGTTGCCCCCAAGGGCCCCCTCCCAACATTTCTCAACCAAATGTGGGGGCTGCCCCCACCATGGGGGCCCCAACAAGCTTTCCAACATTTGTGGGCTGCCCCCCAAAAGGTGGCACCCCAAAAAACAGCCCCCGTGAAATGGGGGATCTTGTCCCCCAGGTGGGGACACAGTGTTTTTCATGCGTGTTCCCTCCAAAAAAATTCCGGAAGATCCCAGAACATTTCCGGTGCCTTCCAAAAAATTCCAGACACGTTCCCAAAATTTTCCGGCTTGATGGTTTACCTCGAAATGATTTTTGATTTCTCCGAAATACTTCCGGTTTTCTCTCCAAAATATTTTCAGTATCTCCAAAACTTTTCCGGTGACTTTCTCTCAGGCTCCTAACCTAGTACTCAGCAAATAGATGAACCTTAAGCATTTGACCCTATAGGTTCGGTGAAGTATAGACATGGCTGGAACTCTTTCCGATCAATGATCAGTAGCGGAACCGTGGACATCCATATTGACCCCTATACCCACACGAATGGATATTTGAGTGGACCTTTAGTTACCATGTACTATTCCTGTTGCTTCGCGATATGTTACAAAAACCCGAGGGAAAATTTATCGGCGTCCCTGTGAATCAACAACTTGTACACTATCTAGTTTCCTCGTTGTTGGTTTTGTTCTCTTTTCTCGTTCCCGTGTTCTGACATCCCCGTGATCAAATCACGATGTGTCTGGCCAGACATTGATGGATATCATAACACCGAGAGGTCCCCAAGAATATCTCTCCATTGTTGGAGGAGCAAATCCCAATCTTGAGCTATCTAGTACCTTGTCATTCTTTTCTGTGAACCCGTAAGTTCTCGTAATAGCCAGCCTATTTATGGATGATGTTTAACAAACCCCATAGTTCATGAAGCAAGTATGAAGGAACTCGATACTCTCATGGTCTAAGGAATTATGCAAACGTTTAACTTTCTCTATGTTATAAACCATTAACTTGTGACAAATGGATCTCATAGTAATAACAACAATTGGGTCAGTTCAACACAAATGTTCTCCTAACATTGTGTCCTCAAAGTTGCCGGCATAGTCATGACCATGATTAGGAAAGCAGAACCATCATGCAACACTTGAGCTAGTCCTCGAGGCAAGACTAGGAATCTATTTTACCGTTTGTTATTCGACACATGTGCACATGAGTTTTCCTCCAAGCCTCGTGGTTATTGTAGACTCGAGAACCATTGCAGTTATAGCACAGAATATAAACAAAATTATGAACATGGAAATAAATAATAACATTTATTTTTGCCTCCAGGGCATATTTCCTACAGACTCCCACTTGCACTACAGTCAATAATCTAGTCAATGCTAATGCAGTTTACACCTATGGCATACCGGTGTAAAATATGCTTCGCTTGTGGTATAGTCTTCGTCCAACGGATCAGACAACTTTAGGTCCGTGTGTATTTTATCATATCCTCGCGTTTTCATGCTTTCACAAAATTCATATTTTGTGTGGTCTTGGCTTTGTATATATATGAATCAAGGACATTGATTCCTCAGACTGAGCTATGGAGCCACTATCTCCAATGGTGTTCCATTGACCTAAGTCATCTTGAAACCATACTAAGTTCATAAATGAATTATATGATCCAACACCCTCTTTTGTTGCTTCTTAAGCGGTAATATACTTAGCCTTCATTATAGAATTCACCACAGTAACCAGTTTGGAACAATTCCAATTTACTGTGCCACCATTTTGTGTTGTACACAAAAACCCTGAATTTAAATCAAAAATCACTTGCATCGATGTAATTACTTACAACAAGCCTTTATCGATGTAATTTCTTACAACAAACTCTTCATAATCTCTGCTTGCGAGAAAACATGTCATCAGTGCTACTATAGTACTTAACGACATTTTTCACTATTATCCTATGATCAACACCTTGATCACTTTGGTAACTTACCCACAACTCATTTGGAGCACTGGACAGATCTGGTTGTTTTACATACCATGGAATACATGATTAATCCAAACACAAAATTGTGTGGAATCCCAGTCATGTACTTTGCTCATCAGTGTTTTAGGACACCGAGTCTTGCTAAAAACTCTTTCCATGTGACTTTAGCAAGAAACTCTTCTTGGTGTTCTCAAGCTAAACCATTTTATCATCTTGTCAATATGTATTTTGGCTTAGCCCTATTAGGCAATTCTATCTCCATAGATCATTATGCCTAATACCGAGGCTACCTGGCCCAAGTACTTCATCGAAAAACAATTTTCAATGAAGTCCTAATTCTTCTCAAGAAATTTATATTATTTCTAATCAACAATGTGTCATGCTCACAAAGTTTTAGAAATATTATTATGCTCCCACTTACTTTCTTGTAAACACAAGAATCTTCGTTCTCTTTGATGAAATTAAACTCTTTGACTATTTCATCAAAATGAAGATTCGAACTCCATTATGCTCTCTTCTATCCATTGCTGGAACTCTGAAGTTTGCACACGCACTAGCATCCTCTGGATTGACAAAACACTTTGGACTGCATCATATACAAGTCCTAGGTTGTATTTTGATCTCGTGGAAATCCTTTTTGCGTCCATTTATCATATCTCATAATTGAAATATGTATTAATTGCTAGTATAACCCGAACTAACTTTAAGCATCGCTACAGTGAGACAATCTCGTCGTCGTCAACTCCTTGAATTTGTTATAAGCAACAAGTCAAGCTTTATGGATAAAACAATTTTTATTCATATCAGTTTATAGTTCCATTCATATTCGTTAGACTCTGAGTCTTTCGGAGGGGTTTATCAAGATCTAATCTCAAATAATGTATATGGATACTATCTCAGATTATTTAGCATTTAGCCAATTTTGGAGTCAGGGCCCATCATCACTTCCTTGTGTATCGTAGGTATACTATTGTCTAACAACAATATCTTGTTTGCAGACCTTAGAGGTTTGCACGAGTTTTGCCTACGTGGTTCAGCTGCAAGTTCGATCGAAGTCCATGCATCTCATGTAGAGGCTTCTGTATCAGTCGCGGTAGGAAACTCTGGAACTACTTCCAATGTTTCTTTGCTTTGATCTGATGACGAAGATATTGTTATCTTGTCGAGCTGCACTGTCCTCCCGCTCAGCTTTTTGCAAGAAACATTTTCTTCAAAATATGCCGCTCTATGTTACAAACACTTTGCCTCGGCATAGTGATGGAGGAATACCCAACAACTTGGGATAACCAACAAAGTAGCACTTATCTGATTTGGAATAGGTTTGTAAAGACTTTACACATGTCTCATATTCCAAATGTTAAGAAAAAACAAAACATGGTTTGGCGTACCATACCATGGTGTTATTTCAACAGATTTGATGGCATTCTTTTCAGTGTAAAAGTCATAGCCTCTAAAGCATTACTTCAAAAGGGGTAACGGAAAATTGATTTATGTCGTCTTTGATCTTACCATGTCATATATGGTTTGATTACATCTTCTTGGACATTCCACTCTCAGTGGTGTTCCAGGAGGTGTAAGTTATGAAAACTCCTTTCACAACTCAGCAGACATTTGGTAAACTTGTAACTCAAATATTCCTTTCCACAATCTAATTGCCGAAATATAATTTTTCTTGTTACAATAATTTCCACATCATTCTGTAAACCTTTTGAACTATTTCAAAGGATCCAAACTAATGTCTCATAAAGCAAATATTCACATATCTACATGAGTCATTACTGAAGATAGATAAATCCACTGCTAGCAACAACACTTATTGGACTACACACATCAGTATGTATGTTTAGCAATAAGTTTGTTGCTCATTCCCTATGACCCGTGAATGGTATTTTAGTCACTTCACTTTTTGGATGAAAATTGCAAGTGTGAGATGATTCATAATCAAAATGACTTCAAAATCCATCATTATGGAATTTCTCCATTTGGGTTTCTCCAATGTGACCAAATGCAGTGCCACACAATCATGGTATTCTTTTAGTCTTGCGACATTTAGCGTTAGTGTTATGGATGTATTATATTTTCATCAATATTCAAAACATACACTCCATTCATAATGGAAGTATGGCCCTTATGTTATTCATAACACCAAACAACAATTGTTCTTTTATGAATAATTTTCTTGCAACAAATATTATGCAATGGGCTAGTGTATAAAACTCTAAAATGAATTATGAAAATAATTATAGAGGTAATACACTGATGGCAAGTATGGTAAGTTTTACAAAGTTCCCAACACGTATCCAAACCTCATTACTAGCTAGTCGTTTAGGCCATAGTAGTTCTTGCATTGAGTTGCAACAGAATGCAATCAAATGGGAATTTTGAGATCAACTTTTAATCACAATACCCAAGAATCGGTGACTAATAGTTTAATCACAACTCCCAAGAATTACATTTTTGACCAACCTTCTATACATCTGTAACGCATAAGACACTCATACCTGAGATGGACCTTCCAGCCTTCTTTCTTTTTGCCTTTATACTTTTAACAGTTTTACTTCCAATATTTCTCCTACTCAGAGAAGAAGCACCCAACTTTAAGAGTGGCATTTAGCCCCGTACTTCCTAGGCGTGTAAGTATGACTAAAACTCTTTGAACTTTTTCCTTTTTCTTTAAGTTGTTGTTTATTCACCATCATCTCATGACTGGCTTTCTTCTGGATCCCATCTTGTCAGTCTAATGTACAGTGAGCACTTCACTAATTCTTGCAAACAAACATTGCTTTGGATATCTCATATCTTTTAGCATTTGTTCGTATCTGAAACAAATTTTCAGTTCCATGAATATCTCATAACTATCCCAAACTTTTGAAGTTCGGGTCTGATGGAAGAAAGAATATTGTACTTGACCATGTTAGAATTCTAGCTTTTGGATCAAAGGACGTGAGTCACATCATCCATAGCATCAGTGGGAGAATATCGAAAGCATTTAATAGGACAAAGTCCTTCTTGGCACTCTTGAGGACTATCCTCACATTATGTTACCAATCGTAAAGTTTTAACTAGATAAATAACAACTATTCAATTTCAACAGGAAAGGTGGACTTGTTCATAATTAATTGCACTGAGAATTAAACAATTTAATTCAAAAGTGCTCTCCCACTCAAATCAATATCTCTCATAATTGATTGTGAGTGATTCAAGACCTGTATTGCAATTCAATGCCATTGATGTGGACATCATTGATGATGAGAATTTCAATCGGTAGGCCAACTTGCCGATCACATCTCTATGTGACTTTTGTTCATGTTTCGATGGGCGTGTTCCTAGCTCAAGACGATCCTGCCTGAATGTCAAGACAACCAAGTGATCTCACAGTGAGGTCTGACCATCACCCGCCTCACATCTCTCTAATCATTTGTACCCATGTAGACATGGATCACCCCAAAAAGATACTTGTTTCAGACGGTGCTACACTTGGGAGAACACTAACAACTTGATATTTTAAGTGAGAGGTCACCCTAATAAAAGCGACTATTGTGCAATCAAAAGGGTGAAAATGAAAGGGATAAACATCTCAGGCAATTCATAATAGCGTGATATGGTATAGCCCCTCCTGCCGGAGAAGTACTCATCATCTTCGTGAAATTTTAGCCGAAAACACTGGTTCTACCAAGGCACATTTCTTTAGCTTTTTCTCCTCTGTCTTCCTGTACGGCTTTTGTGTCGGTGTTCACCTCTGCAAAACTTGTCACCACCATGTCGATACATTAAATAATATTGCAATCTCTATAGCTAATAAAATAATGCATTACAACAAGTTTGACACGCAGGTCATTAAAGTGACAATCATATGGCTCCAGCCATCATGTCAAATTATGACACACATGTCATGTTAATTACATCATATACTCATCTCATACATAATCTCATTAATATGACAAAGGCTATACCACATCACATGCACATCCTGCAAAACCAAGTTAGACTCCTCTAATCGGTTCATACAAGATTTTATTTTATGTGGCTTCTAAGGTTTCAAAAGAAATCGTAGCTACAAACATTCATCATCAAGTAAGATTATTCAAGTCACTAGATTAACTTTGTGGGGTGTATGAGACATGAGATTTAATGAAAAATCTTGAGCCCCATACTAAACTTCGTTATACGCGTGACCCCCGTGTAGATCATATCTACATGCCCTTTAGTTTGCGAATAATTCATCTTTCTTAACTATGATGGAACCCAAAGAACTAAAGCACATCGTTGATTTCTCAACCAGCATACTCAGGAGCAGCATAGAAGGATCACGGATAGCCAGAACTTTGTAGCAAAATTCCACCATGCCATCAAGATCACAAATTCACAAATTCAAGGGAAGCAACAAGAACATCAAGTAATAGATTTCATCTACTACCCGCACATAATTTATTTAGTAATAGATCTCATCTACTACAAAAAAATTATTGTGCAATACCCATACATCTCATGTATTCTAGATCATAACCTCCATCTACACATAGCATCGCTCATGATGCCACTATAGGGTAATGCAGCAGAAAACAAAAAATTTCTATCCTACGCACCAGCCCAGGACCACTATGAAGATGCATACAAGGTTTGATCTGATTGTTACCAACTTGTAGCATAGCCGAAGAAGAGTTGGTGAAGATCGTCGGGGCAGATTCCCGCAGCTAGGATTTACAACCTCCCAACCATGAGAATTTTCTCCCTTGAACAGTCCCTCGAACAGAAGATCAAACATACGATCTCTCTACCGGGTTGCACACATACAGTGTCACCTATCCAGTGGTGCTTTGCCATCCAGAATTAATCACTACTAGAGACTAGGCAGCCTTTCGGTGCTACAAAACTATTTTGTGCAGTAGCTAGAGAGAGAGAGAGAAGGCAGATCATTGCATGCCATTTGGTGAGAGCTCAAAGGCTCAAGTTGAAGTGTGTTTTGAGAGCACCTCTCCCCCTCTATTTATAGTGGAGGAAGGGTGGAGGAGGCAAGGAGATGGCTGCCCAAAAAAAGGAGGCCTCACCAACATTGCCCCAGAAAAGGGGGAGCTTGCCCGCAAGGGAGGCCCCCCTTTGTCCATGGCGCCCCATGGAGAGGGCTGCCCCCAAAGGGCCCCCTTCCAACATTTCTCCACCAAATATAGGGGATGCCCCCCACCATGGGTCCCCAACAAGATTTCCACCATTTGTGGGCTGCCCTCCCCCCAAAGGGGGCGCCCCCAAAAAATAGCCCCCATGAATCGGGGGATCTTGTCGCCCAGGTGGGGACACTGTGTTTTTAGCGCGCGTTGCCTCCGGAAAAATTTCGGAAGGTCCCAGAACATTTCTAGCACCCTCCAAAAAATTTCGGACGAATTCCAACACTTTTCCGGCATGATGGTTTATTCCGAAATGATTTTTGATTTCTCTGAAATACTTCCGGTTTTCTCTCCAAAACATTATTAGTGTCTCAAAAACTTTTCTGGTGACTTTCTCTCAGGCTCCTAACCTAGTACTTAGTAGATAGATGTCCTTAAGCATGTGACCCTATAGGTTTGGTGAAGTATAGGCATGATCGGAACTCTTTCCGATCAATGATCAATAGCAGAACCATGGACATCCATATTGACCCCCTATACCCACATGAATGGATATTCGAGTGAACCTTTAGTTACCGTGTGTTATTCCTATTGCTTCATGATATATTGCAAAAATCCGAGGTGAGATTTATCAGCATCCCCATGAATCAACAACTTGTTCACTATGCTAGTTTCCTCATTACCGATTTTGTTCTCTTTTCTCGTTCCTGTGTTCCGGCATCCCCGTGATCAAATCACGATGTGTCTGGCCAGGCGATGATGGATACCGTAACACCGAGAGGGCCCCAAGAATATCTCTCCATCATCAGAGGAGCAAATCCCAATCTTGAGCAATCTAGTACCTTGTCATACTTTTCTGTGAACCAGTAAGCTGCCGTAATAGCCACCCTATTATGGATGACATTTAACAAACCCCAAAGTTCATGAAGCAAGTATAAAGGAACTCGATACTCTCATGGTCTAAGTAATTATGCGAATGTTTAACTTTCTCTATGTTATAAACCATTAACTTGTGATGAATGGATCTCATAGTAATAACAACAATTGGGTTGGTTCAACACAAATGTTCTCCTAACATTGTGTCCTCAAAGTTGCCAGCATAGTCATGCCCATGATCAGGAAAACAGAACCATCATGCAACACTTGAGCTAGACCTAGAGGCAAGACTAGGAATCTATTTTACCGTTTGTTATTCCACACGTGCACATGAGTTTTCCTTCGAGCCTCATGGTTATTGTAGACTCGAGAACCATTGAAGTTATAGCACGGAATATAAACATAATTATGAACATGAAAATAAATAATAACATTTATTATTGCCTCTAGGGCATATTTCCTACATCTATACCATATCATGCTATTACGAATTGTCTGAGATGTTTATCTCTTTTCATTGCACCCTTTTGGTTGCGCGGTAGCCGCTTTTATTAGGGTGATCTCTCACTTAAAATATAAAGTAGTTAGTGTTCTCCCAAGTGTAGCACCGTCTAGAACAAGTACCTTTTTAGGGTGCCACATGGTTGCATGGGAACTATCGATTAGAGAGGTGTAAGGCAGGTGAAGGCCAGACCTCATTGCAAGATCACTTGGTTGTCTTGACGTTCGGGCAAGATCGTCTTGAGCTCGGAACACGCCCATCGAAAGGTGAACAAGAGTCACATAGAGATGTGATCGGCAAGTTGGCCTACCGATTGCAATTCTTGCCATGAGATCATGATTCCATGGCATTGAATTGAAATATTGTAGGATCATAAGTAGGTCTAGAGGGGGGCTGATTAGACTACTTGCCAAATAAAAAATTAACCTTTTCCCAATTTTACTTCTTGGCAGATTTTAGCAATTCTAGCTGCTCTACAAACACCCTACACATGCAAGTCTAAGTATGAGCAGTGGAAAGTAAATACTTTGCAAGTGTTAGTAGTAGAGGGAAGGGTTAGGAGATATGCAAACGCTTTGGTGACACGAATATTTTTCCCATGGTTCCGATAGGTGGTGCTATCATACATCCACGTTGATGGAGGCTTCAATCCACGAGGGATACCAGTTGCGCGAGTCCACAAAGGGCTCCACCCATGAAGGGTCCATGAAGAAGCAACCTTTCCTATTCCACCATAGCTTACACCCATAAAGGACTAGCCTTACTCGGGTAGATCTTCACGAAGTAGGCAATCTCCTTGCCCTTACAAAGTCCTTGGTTAACTCCACAAGTATTGGAGGCTTCCAAGTGACACCTAACAATTCTAGGAGACACCACTCTCCAAAAGGTAATATATGGGGTTGTTGATGATGAACTCCTTGCTCTTGTGCTTCAAAAGATAGTCTTCTCAATACTCAAAACACTCTCTCACATATTTGGCTATGTGGTAGGAGAGGGATTTGGGTGGAAAGAAATTGAGGTGGCTTGAGATCAAAGTTCTATGGTTGCAGTGGAAAACCTTTGATTTCAACACAAGGATTTGGAGCTCTCTCTCAGAAAAATGGATACGGGAGGTGTAAGCTTCGCTCTGGTTGCTCTCCTGAGAGTTATGGTGTGGGTGGGGTTTTATATAGGCAGAACCAAAAATCCAACCGTTACTCACCTTTATGCACACTTCAATGGGACTGGGTGAAACCTCTGAGTGAGACCGAACTGTACAAAAGGTTTGAACTTTAGGCTTTTCGGTGAGACCGGAAGAAACCATTTGGTGAGACTGAGTCATGCTGACCTAAGCACTTCCCACACTTTGGTGAGACCAACTGAAATCGATCAAAAATTCTGATTCGATTGCAGTTGGTAACAGAAGGTTGGCAAGTGCTCTTCGGTAGGACCGAAGGGCCAACTCGGTGAGACCGAGATAGTAGGGTTTAGGCCATGGCTATGGCAAGTGTTTCTCGGCCAGTCCAGGTAGATGTATATCGGTGAGACCGAGACGAACTTTAGGGTTTTGGACATAGTGGATGGTGAGAGTTTGACTGAGGTTTTTGTAGCTTACCTCTAAGCACTTGAGAAGTGAATGCATTATCATCAACCTCATCCCCTTTTAATTGTACTAGATGACCCGTTGCGCCAATTGGTGCAGAGACCAACTCCAACATGCAAGTTAAGCGAACTATATGAAACTTAAAATGAAAGTCAAGTGAACTATTTGAAGAGACCAACTAGAGAAGCAACTAATACAAATGAAAATTTAGGTGAATTGTTTGATGGATGTTTGTAGCGATTTGTTTTTGATGGCATGAGATTCTATTCCTGAATGATTTTTTCCCCAACTGCCTGCAACTGCGTAATGACCAACTGCAACCAGAAATTAAGCAAGCTGTGGCCGATGCATATAACAAATGTTCCTTCAATAAATCATCGTGAAAGCGTGTTTGACAAGGTGAATTGATTGTATGTTTTATTCTTTCACTTCTCGTGAGTGAACTACAAGTGATCTTATCAACAACAGAAGCCAATCTCCTTCTTTCGCCAGCCAAAGCAACCCAATAGTCGGATCTATAGAGAGGCCGAGCACACCCCTCATAGCACATGTTTCTGCCCGGATGTCATGAGTTGGGAGGTCTGCCTGGCCTTTCAACGCTGCGGTCTGGCCGGATGCCGTGACTTGGGACCTCTGCCAGATTTTCCACGCCGCTTGTTCCGGAATCGCATGCATTAACAAATCTGCCTTGTTTGGCTCACCGCAGCCTGGACGGTTAGTGCATACGCTGTGCCCACTCATTTTGATCATGGTCTTCCCTGGCCCGTGAATCATCTGGTCGGTTTGACGAGACTTTCCCGTTGTGCCAGTTCATTACGCGCCGGGTAAATGCGATTGATTTACTGTTGGTCTATGTCGCGCCAGTCCAAACAGTGCCTCTTCCAGTTAAATGCAAACCCAGAGCGGTGTCGCACTTGGGCAAGGCAAGTCTAATTACTGGCATGGTTAATGGAATTAGACATCTCAATAGTTATGCGTGTTGGTAAATGGCCATCATTATGGTTCCCTTCACATGGAAGACGACCGTCTCTTGGATCAAACAAGAAGAGGGGTGTCTATGTGGCAGACATATCCTTATTCCTTTTACATTTCATCGTCTTTCCCCGTTGGCTCCCTTCGCCATTGCTAGCAGAAGAATTCCTACCGCACTGCCTGCCCTGCACTCCCCCTCAGAACCATCCGCCAACAACGTCCAGCAATGGCACGTGGCAATTCGAATCAAAATCCAACTTCAGGAGCTTGCGACAACACTGCTCGGCTAGACGGGGCGCCTGTTCAAAGGGGATCATCCAGGCGAGCCGAGGCGGCAGCGAAATCCATCAAGGGGTGCTAAATGCATTCCATTATAATGGAGCCTGCACTGGAAAAGCTCGCCGACATGGAACTCGTGCCGCGATGAGAAGATGTGCCCTGGCGGGCGCCAGTATAGGAGGGCGGAGCGCCACCGAGTATAGTTTCGGAACCCAACCCCTCCGAGTGGGTGTTGCTCGCGGTGTTCATCCTGCGAGGACTTGATCTACTTCTCCAAGATTTCCTCTGCGACCTCCTATTCTATTATGGTATTCAACTCCATCACATATCTCCCAATGGCATACTTCACATTGCGTTCTTTGTTGCAATGTGCAAATGCTTCTTGGGTATGCAGCCCCACTTTGGTCTCTGGAAAAAGTGTAACACCCCAAAAATTGGGTTATCAATTTTTGTGCTGTTATTCCTTTCCAAGCTTTCTTTTTCAAAATCTTTCTCCGGAGTTTGCTAGATGATCAGATGAATCCAGGCAATTTTCAATTGTTCAGAACCTTGCCCGTGCATTTGATGCTGGGCAAGACCCCATCTGCATCACCCCAACCCTCATCAGAACCGTAATTCCAATATTTGGAATTTTAAACCCTGCCTTCGTGATTACAAAGGAGCCATCATTTCCCACGTCCTGTTGATCCTCCAAAAATTCCCAGAGATCCTCCTACACCTATAAACCCTGGATGTGCAAAAATATTGCCAAGTCATACGCAATATTTTTCATCTGGGATTAATTTCTTTTCCTGCCTTTCGGAGGAATTAAATCCAGAAGGATAGTTAGACATCTCTAAAATTCATGAAAATTTGTGGAGATGATCTTTGTAACTATCTCAAGCTCTGGTAAAAATATTGGCCGAAATTTAACAAGGGAAATTTACTTTTTCCTTGACAAGGCCAATATTGCCTCTTTGCCACTTTCCAAAGGAACTACCATTTTGGTAGCCAGGAAAATTCCCAATTAATTTGTGGAGCTTCTCCTGGATATATCTTCACCATTTCCATCCAAACCCCATGTTCCATAGTTCAAAATTTGAGCACATGATCCAATGCAAGTATCTGCCTTGTCTGAAACTTTGTGAAGGAAGTGCTTGATTCCTTGATCCAATTGAGCTAAAATTTTGCAGGGTAGTGCATATTGATATATTACTACTGCAAACCAAAAATTAGCTCAATTCATCTATCCAATCTTTTTCTATGATTTTCTCAAGTTTCTGTTCAGTTTTCACCTGTGTGAAGGAAGTGCTATTTATATTTGCTGGATTGCCCTCAAACTTTTTGAGCACTCTTTCATATCCAAATTATTGCCTCATGCCAAAATTCAGCTCTATTTTCCTAGCCAATTTTCCTCAGCAAATTCCCAAACTTTCTGACCAGTGGGAAGCATTGTGAAGGAAGTACCATTTTTATTTATCCAAATGGTATGAGATTTTTGCAGTGCCTCCATATGCTCAAATAATTGGTCTCCACCAAATTTGGGCCATTTCCATCTAGCCATTTTTCCCCAGCACCCTCATTTGCATTTTTGGGCAGTTGGGCACTTTGCAAAGGAAGTATCGACTAGCCCTCTCTTTTGGAGCTGAGATTCTGGCACAATGATCACCTTAGTAGATGATCAGCCTCACCCAAATCCCCGGCCTAATGGAGATGTGCACTACCTAATATCTCTATCAAACACCTTGCTGTGGTTTAGGCTTTGGACATGCTTCAGTCACATCGTGGGCCATGGGAATCGTCTCTTTGCTTCGAACTGCTTCTGGGGGAGTGCTCAACCCACCAGACATACTTGGGACGGCCAGTGCCCGTGGGAGCACTGTGGGCACGCGGTGACCACGCGTAGAGCGCGTGCGTCGCCTACCAACCGCGTGCACATCGCACTGGACCCCTTTGGGGAGGTCCACACGGTCGCCCAGCGAGCCACGGCGCGCCACGCCCTCGCCCGCGTCACCTGTGCCCCGATTCTCCTCGTCCCGTAGCCGTTGGCCGCGCACGACGGCGCCGCGTCCGTCGCCGGGACGCCGCCACGCCCTCGCCCGCGTCGCCACAGTCCCCTCCCTTCCCGAGCGTTCTCCGTGGCCTATTTAGCGCGTGCCCGAGCTCCCCCTCGCCTCCACAGCCCCTCCCCGAGCTCAGAGCTCCTCTATCCCCTCCATGGCCGAGATGGCCGTCGCCGACTCCCTCGACCCCCACCTACTCCTGGCCCTCCCCCTCTCTCTCTTCTGATCCCAAGCCCCTACCTGGAGCCAGCGTGCCGCCGCCACCCCGAACGCCGGCGAAGGAGCCCGGCTGGCGCGGCCCTCCCCTCGAAGCTTTTCTGTTGCCGCGGCCTGTCCATGGCGATGGCGCTGTGGGCCGTCCCAGCCGACTCCGCGGCCACCCACGGGTGCGGCGAGGAGCGGCCGATCTCCGGCGCTCGTCGGCCAGCCCGAGGGAGTAGCAGGGCGATGGCCACGCCGGCGGCCGGCCCGTCCAGTGCCTCTGTCGCAGGCGAGAAGAAGGAAGACAGGAGGAAAGAGAAGTGGAGGTGGGACCCGCGCGTCAGCCCCTCAGCGCTGACCAGTTCGGGCCGTTGACCGGTATTAGTGGACGCGTACTTTGCCTAGTACGCCTTCCGCTCGAGGAAACGCACCCTGCTGCGGCCGCGCGTAGGAATACGCTTTCTCTGTTCTGAAAGCGTATTCTATAAAGTGCGTTTTCAGCCCAGCCCGCCGGCCGAATCAGTTAGTTTGCGGACGTTCGCCCGTTAAGGCGAGAAACTGACACATTTTTGTCTGTTTTCAGCCTAACGAACGAACGACCGTAACTTTGCAACCGTAACTCCGATTGAGGTGAATCCAACACCCACGTTTTCAGTTCGTCGATCCCGTTTCGATGGTTCTATTTTCATAGTGTTGTCACATATTGAAAATACCATCTTTGCCCTTCCTCGAATCCAGGCCTCTCCCGAGAGCACCGGTTCCGGCGACTCGTTTCCAGTGGATCGTCGCACTTCCACCCGGAGTATTCGTCCACCCCGAGGCAAGCCAACCTCTTATCATGAGCACCGGACTTGCATGTTTACTTTGCTTGAACCCTGTGCGTGTGTAGCTGCAGTATATTCATATGATGTTTCTGTTTGCAAATGTGGTATATGTATTGCTTGCCATATCATGCTATGATCAGATTTCATACTAGCTTTTGCCATGTTACCAATAATGTTTTTATTGGTAATATCATGTTAATACTGTGCATGTATCTCATACCATGTTTGTCAATGCTATTGTGATCCTGTCATACTATATCGGTATCATGCTGCTGCCATGTTTCATATGTCTTTCCTTTAAGAAATATGTTCATATCTATAATCTTGATGATGTGATTAAATGATGGAGATGACAAGAACATGTGTTAATAACAACAACCACCTCCATCGACTGGATCGTGTCATAGTGCCTCCGAATCGAGCTCACCAGTGCAGCCACACTTGCCTTATGGGGGGGCCTAATTCGGTCTATTGTCATGCCTCTCGCCGGTGCCTCCAACTAGGGAAGGTTATGTGCGCGCGCTACCCTGGCCCGGTGGGCGGCCATAAGCCTTGAGTGCCCGAGTTGTTTGCGCGCGGTTGTCCCCGTTTGGGACGGTTTGGCCACGACGGTGGCGGCCACAAAGGTGGCGGATGTCACGGGTTGACATCAGGGGCAACCCAGGACATAGCCCAAAGGGGAGTTTGTCGGAGTGGCCGGGAGAGTGTCATGCAATAGATTGGTTTTGTCGGAATGTCGTTGGTCCACCCGAATGGGAGCACGAGGCCATGAGTTCCGTAGTGTGGGTACAGTGTACTAACCTCTGCAGAGTGTATAATCTATCGATAGCCGCGTCCTCGGTTATGGACACAGTTCGTACCAGGTCACACTATCTGGTCTCTATCGACATGGAGGATAAACCTGATATAATAAACTTGTTAAAGAATGTGCTATAAAGTAAATGTGGTGACTTGGACTATGAGATAGTCGCGAGAAGTCACGGATTTGGTTCGGACATGATCACGAGATGAGATCTCGGTGAGTCATGAGCTAGCTCAGAGGGGCAGTGGCAGTGAAACTGGTAAATGAACAACATATTGCTTTAACTCGCCACGGGAGGTAATGGTAATTTACTTTCCAGCATAGTAGCATGCATCTCTTGTAAGATACAACTATGCCATGCCATGATATTCCATGTTATGCCATGATCTGCCATGATATGCTATGATATGCCGTGATATGATTTGGTATAGATGTACTTGATCCATGTTTCTTGCTAGTATCATGCCATGCTTATCCCTTGCCATGAGCTAAATTTATGTATAAGCATAGGGCTTGCTTTGTCATTTGCTTGTTTGAATGCTATGTATTTGGTTGTCTTGCGAGTACATTCAAAGTACTCACCTGGCCTTGCACGTGGCCAGATTGCAGGAGAAGACTTGTCGTGCTAGACCGTAACCTCGCCAGTCCTGTGAGTTCTGGAGTCCAGCAAGAGACGACGTGCCGCTAAACCAAGACTTCCGCCGCCATTTAGAGAGCCTTAGAGCTATGCAAACCCTTGTATTCATCCACGATGTAATACTCTATTTCATGTAAATGAAATATATTTTGTGCTTGGAATGCTGTACCATGGACCTGTCGTGCGTCAGGTGTTATCCTGGGCTGACGTGCGAAGGCCCCCTGCTCCATGCAGATCGGGGTGCCACAAAAAGTATTTTGGGGTGAAAGGGCAAAGGAATAGCCTGGAGCTCAACCTCTGGGAGTGCGGTGGAGCTGATTTTCAGCCCAGGCCATGATCCAGCTATTTCAATATGGAATTAGGCGACCCCAGCAAACCATGGGAGCAGACCTGGTTTTACTGCGAAGACGCTCCACCTAAAGTTGATGTCCCCAGCCTACCTCCATATTCCCCTGAGCCTCCAATCGAACGCTCATCTTGGATTGCAGGGCCCTCCGCAGCCGAGCTAGCAGATGTAAATGTCCTTCAACAACAGGTAGAGAAACTAAAAGCCAATGGACTTACCGGCGTCCATATCCTGGCTACCTAGATGGATAGGCGAATCCAACCTCTTTGGGCCAGGGTTCATCCAATGTACGATTACACCGACCCTAACGATCCATGCTGCAAGATTATAGGCGACTATGAAAAACAGGAACTTCGAGTGATAGTCTCCAGCCTAGTGAATGACAATGCCACAGACATGTCTCCCTGGACCTCAGTCATTCCGTACAGCCATACGAACCAGCCTTTGAACATAGGCATCCAACTCCAGCTTCATTATCCATCCTTCTTGGTCATGATTCTAACCACCTATCCGCTCCATCCCCCACCTGCAATGCGCTGATAGTGATCAAGCAGATGTGCCCTGAAGCAGAGCCGATTCCAACGGGATCTGAGTAAGTTATATATAAATTTAAGTTCTCTTCTATGTTTTTGCTTTCCATATTTTACTCTCAATCCGAGTTCTTTTTCCTTTCCTGATGGTGTTGTCTTCAGACACCAAAAAATACTGGAAAAGGCCATGATGGTGGAAGAAATGAGTGATGGATCGCATCCCAATACTCCGCCAGTGGGGCAAGCCTAGGTAGAGCATACCAACATGCAGGCGGACACAGGCATATCAGAACCGAGGGCAGATGAGACCGTACAGCGCACCTCACAGACAGATCACTCGTTGGCAGGAACAAATCAAGCTAACCAACACAGCATGGAACTGGTCACAACCAATGGGCCATTCACTATGGAACCTCCATCAAGCAACGCAGTGGAAATGGAGACGTGTTCACTGGGCAATGAAAGAGAGCTGGCTGCGCCGACCGGCCATGTAGCCTGGACGGCTGGAAGGCAACAGCTGATAGCGATCTCGTCGTCTCAGCCAATCACGCAAGTCATGTTCGAAGATGTCAAAACATACATTGCCGATGTCAACCGCAAGTTGGAGACCCTTAAGCAAAGGGCACTGCAGCTGCAGAAAACTATTACTCCTATGATCAAGGTTAGTGCCATTAATGTGAAGCACTGTTATTGCAAACACCCTGGCAACCAAAAATCAGGTTCTTTTGACTTTTGGTATTTATGCACTTTTACTTGGCCACGCAGGGCATTGCTAAGAAAGACACGACCATGCTAAGGAGGTTGTCAGCCTTCGTCTATTGCTTGCGAACGAACAAAGGGAAACAGAAATCACAAAAAAGAAGGCTACCGACGACCTTGGTAAGCAACCTTACCTTATCCACCACGCTTCTTTTAATCTCTACTGGTGCGGAAACTTTATCCGGACCTCCGTTCATTCCGTTTCACTGACTGAACACACGACCGGGCTTCTTTTTGCCACAGACAAACTGGAAAAGGCACAAAAGGCATACGAACAATAGCACAAGATCGCTTGCAAAGCCATAGAGGAGGTGGAAACGCTCAGCTCATTGCTTGAGAAGGTAAAAAATAACTTAGAAGGCCAAGAAGAAAAATTGTGCCATCTGCAAAAAAGCATGGAGACTCAAGTGGACCTAAGGGCGGTGGTAGTTTGACTCCACACTGATCTGTCTGAGACAAAGAAGGTGCGAGAGTCAGAGTAGCTAGTAAATGCCGGATTGAAGGAAATTGTTGAGAAACATGAAGAAGCAAGAAAGACAATGGACATGGAAATTCAGACAGCGAGGCGTCAGCTCAATGAAAACGATGCCTTGTCGGGCACAGCCAAAGAAGTGATGCTGAGTGTGTGGTCTGTCCTCAGGACGAATGAATAGCCAGCCAATAGCATCACTGAACTGGCTGAGCAGCTAAAGCAAAGTCCAGACCATTTTCATGAGTGGCAGCAATCAGCCACTCGCTCTGGTGCTCGGATGTCGCTAGCTCTTCTAAAAGCCCATTATCCAAAGCTGAAACTAAAACCCATCATAGCAGCGTCACCGGTCACAAAAGAAGGCGTTCGCATTGAGCCAGAGAGCTACCTACATGACATGCAAGGGCATGCCACTCTCGTTAGTAAGTACTCTGACCCGAAGGAGTACGTAGAGCATCGCGAGCTCAAAGAGGAAGACGAATTGGACAGCCGAGCGAATGGTTCCTGTAGGTGTTGGCCTATGTCTGAACTCTTGAACATTTTTCATATTTAACCGATGAACATTCTTTATATTCATATGTGCGCATGCCTAACCTTTGCTGACGCTCCCGATCATCTTACCAGAAACTGCCCCAACTACAACTCCTACCGTCATGATAGCCACGCCAGAAATGAAGCATGCGCCTGCACGTATCTATGATCTTGAACGGAGCCCGAACAGTATGACCCAATGTAACCGTGCGTGCTTCTCCTATTTGAAACATAAAATGGAAGTGAAATGAACTGTTTGAAGCATTGCAAAATAATTATATTTATAATGCATCTCTGTTTGCCTTGACAATGATCTTTACCCATAGGTTTCTTTTGTGATTTCCTTTTGATTACATGAGACTGCAGCCCAGAAGTTAAGCGAAGTAATTGAAACTGCAACCAAGAAGATAAGCAACGCCATGGGCAACATCTCTAACAAAAAGCCGGAAGTTAAGTGAATTGGCGCAAAGAGACCAACTGAAAGCCAGAAGTTAAGCAAACTATTTGAAACAAAAAATAGAAGCTAAGTGAACTATTTAAAGAAAACTCGCATTTGTATTGCGTTTGTATATTTGCAAATGACAGAGTCTCACCAGCCAGAACAGCCCAATGCCCGGGTTCATAAAAGCTGAGCACACCCCCACGTCACCCAATTCCAACCAGATAGTGTGTGCTGTGATGTCTGCCTAGCCTTTCAACGTGGCCGACCCTGAAGTTAAGTGTACTATTTGAAACATAAAATGACAAAAATATGTCACTTAACCAGCTTGAAGGACCAATGAGCAGACCCAGTTCAAGCTAGATTCCTGCACCAGCCAGTACCAAAGAAAAACAAATCAACATCGGCGGCTAATAAAACGACGAAAAACAAAGGAGTGTATAGACAACTTACATGAGCGTAGCCTTGTCAATTCATCAAACATCACGATACGAGCAGCAACAAACAGCACTCTCCTGGACCGTTCACTTCACCCGGGTACGCGCTAGATGGTCAAGATTGTTTGCCTTATCTATTTATTTAGATGGGTGAAAGGTGATGGACGGCGCCTCTTACTGTGGGTTGTGGCGCCTAGGTTCATCGGCGCTGCGTCCACCCGTCTGTGGGGAGGGTCGTCCATCCGGCCATGTGGAGTGCGGTTCAGCCGCCTACTGGATGGTGCAGCTTTGGTTGGTCCCTCACCCCGCCCATCCATTCTGGATACATGCGTTTGTCTGGGCATATTGCAGCCAGCAACTCCAGTTCCAACTGGGTTCCTGCGCTAGCCAGCACCAAGAAAAAAATGAATGAGAACATCGTCAGCTGACAAGATGACAAAAACTAATTAGCCTACAGTCAACTTACATGTTGGTAGCTGAATTGACCACATTGGCCTTCCCCTTTGGCCAAGTGCCGTCGTAAGCCATGTTTCTACCTGGCGACGGTTAGAACGATCGAGCATGTGACTCGCCCATGTACGCATGCACCTGCCGGACCGCTCAGAATGTTGGCCTCGAAGGGCGCTTACTATCTCGTGCTTTCGAGAGACATTTACCCGGGCTCTATGCCCATGCGCCGCTTCATATCCACTGTCCATTGGCTCTTATCCACAGGCTGAATATATAGCTCTACCAACATCCGCCAGCCCCCTCGGCAAGCTTCGGGCGAGGCTAAACCGTTGTCAAGAAGCAGCGAACAGCCCTGTCCCCAACCAGATTCCTGCACACCTGTGCGCGAGAAAAAAACATATTAAACATTAACCGGCTGAGAAAACCACCAAAGGTAAAACCAAAGAGCAGGAGCTACGAAGCCGACCACATCTCATACGTTGTCTCGTTGGACGACTCCAAACGCCAACCGACAGGCCCCAACGATAGAGTGGGTGACTGCCCGGACACATAGGGTATTACCATATTAACCTCTCCACACAATTGCCGATGCGTACTATGGGCGGCTCATGAATTGCGGTTCGCTTCCACCGGCTTGCTTTACTCGGATGGGAGCATCGATCAAGCATATAAAATTTGCACCGCGAACAGACATGCTAGTTCGGCGCAATAGACTCAAATATCTCATCGAATATAATATTCCTTGTCTTAGACCCAGTCGTGCCATCCTCATTTTCTATTTGTATTTTCAACAATTTTCTCGATGTCATGCGCGACACCACCACGTACAGCTGTCCATGCGTAAAGACAGGGGTTTTCAGGTACAAACCAACGGTTGCAAGAGTTTGACCCTGGCTTTTGTTGATGGTCATCGCATAGCAAACCTTAACAGGAAATTGTCGTTGGTGTAAGGTGAAGGGCCATTTAGCATTCTTTGTTGTCAAGCATATTCGAGGTATATAAACAATGTCCCCGACATTTGAACCCGTCATAACAACCGCCTGAATAATCCTCTCGGCAAGGCTAGTAATCACAAGACGAGTGCCATTGCACAAGCTAGTAGATTGACTCAAATTCCTAAGAATCATGATGGGAGCACCTACTTTCAACACCAACCTATGGTATGGAAAATTATTAACCTTTATTCCATTTAAATACTCAATGGGATAGAAGGTGTCCATGTTATGAAATCCATCCACAGAGCTCCCTCTAGTTTCACAGCTTAAATACTCCTTTTCTTCCATAGGCAACAAAGAAAGAATATGGTCATTGATTATTTCTGCCATGTCGTTTGTCGGTGTTAGAATATCCCTTTCTCGAAGGTAAAAATGATCCTTATACTTATCAGTGAAGTTCACGTACACAAAATCAAACATAGGCTAAATTTTATCACCATCAGTATGCACCAAAAGATCATCAGAGACGGTTACCCATGATGGACTGGTTTCTCCTTCACGAGCCATGGTCTCTGCCTTACCATCACCCACATTGAGAATCCAATCCGCAAAGGTAGCCATTTCGTTCTGTAAAATAGGGTCAGCTCCTTGAATGGACAATCACATATTAATACGAAGGTGTAGAACTACTATGGAATTCCACAGAGGTGAGTTTGTAACCGCAGCATTAACCACCTTAGTTCGAGTGCCACCCTCAATTACCGGTAAAATCTGCCTAAGATCACTGCCAAGAACAACCACTTTACCACCAAAAGCAACCTTTGCCAAGGAAGGATCCTTCACTGATAAAATATCACAAAAACTTCGATCGAGTGCCTCAAAACACCTCCGGTTTTCCATCAAAGCCTCCTCCTAGATGATGAGAGAAGTTGATTCAATGAGAGAAGCTGATTCGATCAGAGAAGAAAGCATGGAAGATCTCTTAATATCGCATGTTGAATTTTTGTTTAAGTTCTATAGGTATCTTAAACCTTGAATGAGCCATTCTTTCCAAGGGCAAGAGAAGTGTCGCAACCCCAGAGGACGCGGCGGCAAGAACAACCCTCTTACTGCCCCTAATATAGGCATCGAGAGCATTCCAAAGGAATGTCTTCCCTGTACCACCATAGCCTGACACAAAGAAAAACCAGGTTCCTCAGATCCAACCCGATCAACAATAGAGTTATAAGCATGCAGCTGATCGAAATTTAATTGTCTGTACATTGCCTTTGCTTTTGTCATCAGGCTCACACAATCAACATCCAAAGCCTTGGCAACCATGTCTTCACATAACACAGAAGTCTTGTATGCAGTTTTTAAAGGCAAACTGTGATCTAAGATACTAAAACCGTTTTTAAGAAAAATGACATCCAACTCATCAAGAAGCTTATCTTTCAATTCTTCATCAGGAACGTCATGGCAGGAATCATCCATGAAGGAACGAATTCGATACAATATATTGTCACTCAAGAATCTCCAGTATTTTTCAAAGAAAAGGTTTTCGTCGTTCACATGGCAATGAATAACCATCGTAACAAATAATTGTAGTAATTGCCCTGCCACTCCCCATTTTAAAGCCTCGTCAAATGCACTATACCATTCTGCATCATCACCGAGCAAACCTCTTGCAAGCTTCTCTAAAGATTGCATATACAATGCCATTGTATGTCCTAACATCAGCATAACATGTAGCGCCTTTCACAATCATCAAAAGCATTCTAAAATAGTATAGTTCACCGCTCGACGAGTCCACATAATATATCCTACCAATCCTATCACCATGCATTTTTCAACCCAAACCCTCTTGTCCGGTACCCAAGTCCACCCAGTCAGGAAATCATAGTAGGTCAAGCTCATGGCTTTTACATGATTCCTATTTGCCACAAACCATTCGGTTAGCATGGTCTTCTGAAAGAGAGCATTGTTAGCCACCGAAGGCAGAGTTGCCTTCGTACGAAAACGCACGATATTCATATTCTTTAGATGACAAGGAAGCCTCTCAACAGAAGGGGTTTTGCTATGTATATCAAAACCGAATACCCTCCAAAAAGCATCATGATCGCATATATAACGGCACACCCTGTACTTCTCAATCTCATCGATTTCCTCGCCATTTCTTGTAACCCGCTCGAACATAGTTTTTGAACAGTCAGGGCCTTTGGTAACATACTTGTAAAGATATTTAATGACATATGTTTTGTTACACCACTCAACATTTAGATGAGCCTGTAATTTCTTAAGGAGATACATATCATACGGGACAACATACCTATTGTCAAGCCTAACTTTATTTTTCATAACAAACCGACCATTGTCAGGATGCCTATATACGGAAAATCCATTTTCATCAACAGAGGTTTCATCTTGAAACGCTTTTGGAAATTTCTTTGAGCATACTCTATTTTTCATGCAAGGACACTTTTCATTGTCTGCACCACAGGGGCCGTGCATCATGATTTCAGAGACAAGAACATAACCCAAAGGATCCTCCTTTGGGTTAGGTATCTCAGCGCAAACAAAAGAATTAATGAGAGCAAGAGATATCTCTCGAGCTTGCTTCTTCTGCCAGATAAGGATGTGCACGTGTGGCAGGCCCCTCTTCTAAAACTCTATTGTGTGCAAGACTAAGGAATGCAGAATAAGGCATGGCATAAACAAAAGAGGCACAGAGAAACAAAACAAGGCAAAAATCTACTGCCCAAGCAAATATTACCTGCAACAACAGGTCCAAAGGGCATTCCTTTCTTGATCTTATGAAGGTATTTGGCAAGCTTCATGTGATAAATCCTAACGGTAATATCAGCCCTGTCTGTTGCCTTTTAACCAAGCTCAAGTGATTCAAGAATTTCTGGCCATTTAGGGTTGCAAGTAAAGGTGCAAAATAAATCAGGGCACCCATGGACACAGGAAACAGCCACTGCACCCTGGAAATTTTCAATCATGTACAGCCTACCACCTGTGTGAGACGATGCTAATATATTTTTCTTACCAACGGACTCTCCAAGAACATGGCCTTCACCAATTGCATCGACCACACCCTGCATACTCTCTGCTCTAATGTCATTCTGTGCTTTTATAATGAACTGAAGTCTACACTCATCTATGCATGCTCGTGAATCAACCATAGCCTGCGAGGACAGTAGACCGCAGCACAAAAAGGGATTATATTGGTCAGGCTTATAATGCAAGCAGAAGCTGTAATAGTCTTGCATGGTCATTTTCGTCCTTGCATTGCCCTCCCTGGTCTCTGTACTTGTACCCTTATTAGCAACATTAATGTAAGGTACGCCTGACTGAAACCCACGAGTGGCGTATGGGAAAATCAAAGGATATTGTAATGGCATATAACCACTATCAAGCGACGAAATATGGCACAACTTTGAACCCTTGGTGAAACGAACAATTAGATCCTGACAAGGAGCCTCCGGCATAAAATCACCAACCACCAAAGCTGCAAGCTCATCCGTCGTCGGCAGGTTAAATTGAGGCCCATCACCTTCACCTGGAGCAATCATGCGTATAGCTATCTCAATATGATTGTTTTCTCTCAATACATCTCTCGCCATATGGAATTTCTTAACAAGAGGATTACATTCATCAAGCATGTTCAGAAGACCCTCGACTATCAGCTAACTTAAACCACTATCAGATTCACCCTCTCTGGTCAATGCCTTCATTCTATTTTTCACCTCATTCAGTGTATCATGGATATACAGCTCCGCATATTTTGGATCATCTCCGGTCTTTGGTAAGAGAGAGCCCATACGGTGGCAGACCTGACCATTGATTTTAAAAATATTTGGGACTTTACCATCATTGATTGACCGATCAATCTTAGCTCCCATCAAAGTAAAAGCAAACAAACAATTGTACTGCCTTATTTTTCTAACGAACTCTTTTGACCTGGGAAGCACATTGAAATCAAGCAACTCGTTCAGGAATTCTGGCGGCCTATTAAAAGGTTTAATGTAGACCTTGCCTCCTCTACAACACGAATTATAACCAACACGCCTCCTGGTCCAAGCAGAGTCGGATTTAACCTTCTCAGCCCACCAAAAGGAAGCTAGGCACCTAGTGCAAGTAAAATCCATAGATCTGAAGTGAATAAGAAAAAGGACATTGCTCTAAAACAACGTGAATAAGAAACCTCAGTATACCTTTCAGCATCTCAGCCTCCTCGGGCATAAAGCCATGCCAATCAGTGTCAAAAGGCTTCAAAAAGGCAGGACCACTTTGAGAGCACAGTACAGACCCAACCGAAACTTGAGGCATTTACGATTCCTGGCAGACTGAAAGCGCAGGTTATCTCCCAGAGGGGGTGAATGGGAGAATTTTAGAAATTCGTCAAACTCTGATGAATTTGAGGAAGATCAGAGTGAAGAAATAGAAACGCATGGGAAACTAAGTCATCACAGAATCAGAGTACATGCGAACAGGATACATAAGGGTGAAGAACATGCAATCATACAATCATACACGCATGAAGAATATGAACTGAGGAAATAAAAGATAGCATGATCAAATACTTCAGTTCAAATTCGTCAGAGGACAGATCACAAATTCTTTAGCAGCGGAATAAAGTAAGAGAGGGTGAGGAATTTGAAATCAGGTTGGCTCGATGAAGACAATGAAATTTGGTAGACCAGTTCCAGTTGCTGCATCAACTGTACGTCTGGTTGAGGCGGCTGAGTCGCAACTCAGAGAACACTTAGTCCTCACCGTATTCCTCTTGAGCTAAGGTCAATTAGACCTCGCCCAATCACTCGTGGTAAGTCTTCAAGGTAGACTTCCAAAACCTTCACAGACTTGTTCACCAGCACGCCACAATTACTCTTGGGTGCTCAGAACATGACGCCTAACCGTCTGGAGGAATGACAGTCCTCAAAGGTAACAAGCGTCGGATCACACAGATCAAACTCTACAGTGATGCTCAGTCACTTAGGCTCTGGTTGGGTTTTTCCTCACTTGGATTTTTCCTCCCTTGGGTTTTTCCTCACTTGTGTTCGCTCAAAGTCGTCAGAGGATGAGTTGCTCTCAAATGACAAGTGTCAAGTTCTCTCGGAGCAGCCAACCAACAAGTGGTTGGGGGGCGGCTATTTATAGCCAGGGGGCACCCCGACATGAATTGTCATAAATGCCCTTGTCTGATTCGATCGTTGTCAGGATAAGGATCCCCACGACAGCTGGCACGCGGCACAGCAACGGTCGGAAAGTTGTACTCTCAAATTCGTCAGGGCACTCAATTTCCTCACGATAGGCAACTCGCACTGGCAAACTCCTAACTCCTCAGCCTGACCAAATTCATCAGCGACCAGATGAACTTCGTCACTGTCGCTAGAAAATGCGTCAGCTGTACTGTAGATTTCCAAAGGCTTCACTCGAAGCGGCTTTGTGTATGGGTTTCAGTAAGTTTGAACATCACTTTGGAAATGTGAAATATGTTTCACCTAAACCCCCTTTAACAGTATGGTTTTTCCTATGACTCAAATAACAATAAAAGAAACTATGAAAACCAAAGTCTTCAAGCTTCAAAGTCTTCACATCAATTTCTTCAAAGGCCGTACCAATTTCGTCATCAAATTCTTCACTTGAAGAAATCTATTTTTAGGGGTCGTCTTCCATGTGTTAAACCAAATCCTCACGGACTCTGTCTCCTGTGTATACTCACAACCACATTAGTTCCTCAACCTATTTGTCTTCAATACTCCAAAACCACTAAGGGGACACTTTATGCACTTACAGTCTCCCCCTTTTTGGTGATTGATGACAAATTGGTTAGGCTTTCAACGGGAGTAAAAATAATTGAAGTGTAAGTACAGAGTTTGAAGAAATTGATTCCAAGATATTGATGAACTCCCCCTAAAGATGTGCATATGAGGAATTTGCTTTGGATTGAAAATGCACATGGCAGGTTGAAATTGTAGAGATCTCCCCCTATATCTTGGAATCCAATCATGCATGATCATAAGATATTTGAAGAATATGAATGCATGATGAAAATTGGTGTCTGACGAAATTGTGCATGCATGAGCAGATATAGTTATGATCAGAGCATGCATATGAAACATAGCAAAAGAGTCAGACATCCAACAGTTATTTAAGTTACAACTCGTCAAAGAGCGAATCAAATAAAGTTCAAGAGTTGTAACTCTGCAAAAACAGCCCATATATAACGACCCGCTTGAAGACTAACTCACACTTCTCCCCCTTTGTCATCACATGACCAAAAGGAGACAAGGTGAGGACTGACGCCCCTGAAGAAAATTATCGTGGTGAAGACGAGGGAGCGCCAGCGTTGTTGAGGTCGCGTGAAGCAGATGGACTAGCCGCAGTGTCTTCAACGGTTTCATTTTCATCAGTCGTGCGCGATGAAGACTCTGAACTCGGCATGAGAGGAGGAAATTTGGTGTTCTTGAACTTCTTCCTTGGCGGTTCTGCCCAGTCAAAGTTCATCTGGAAGTCCAAATCAGCAAGTTCTTCATCTGTCTTGAGGTGCGATAGGATGGCCCATGATCTGTCAAATATCTCATGAAGATAATAGAGGTTTTTGCGGACTGAGTTATGCGTCACAATCATGTTGGCTTGTACAGCAGCAAACTGACGCTTAACCCAACTGTGATTTCTGTCCACTTTCTGATGAAGGCTTATGAGCAGCTCATGGTCCGTCATGACACGTGGTGCTTCAGGTGAAGAAGTGGGCCTTGAAGCTTTTGCAGCTGTGTCCTGGCTAGCAGATTCATCAGCATTGGAGCTAGAAATTGGTTGACGAAATTGTCCATCAAGTGGGCGAATTCCTTGATCTACTGCAGCCTTGCCCTTGCCTGGAACTGAGGAGATGGTGCTCTGAAGAATTTCAACTGCAGGCAAATAGCTCAGATGATTTTGATTGTCAGCCTTGTAGTGAATTGCAGATCGGGATCTGATGAATCTCATGATCCATGGAGCATATGGCTTCAGATCAAAAGGCGACTGTGCCACGGTGACCAAAGTCCTCAGAAAGAAATCATGAATGTTGATGGGAGTGCCATGAATTATATGGAATAGCAAGTTCTTCATAATTCCCACAACTTCTTCAGTGTTGGAGTTGTGACCCTTAATAGGACTGAGGGTTTTGGACAGAATGCGAAAAACGGTCCTTGGCACATATAGCAAGTCCTTCACTAAGAAGGTTGTCCTTTGAGCTTCTCCTTCGGCGCTTGGCTTCATCAGCACTTGCATCAGGTGATCGGGCAGCTCAGGTTCTTCATATATTCTTCTTGCTTCGTCTTGGGGTGGTTCAACTGGGAGAGCTTGAAGAAGTTCTTCAATTGGTGCTTTATAGTGAGTGTCTTCACTCATCCATTCCAGAGCCCATGTAGCAATGTCTTCAGCCTCTCCAGAAAAATGCATTGTGGCGTAGAACTGAAGAATGAGTTCTTCATTCCAATCGCACACGTCAGAGCAGAAGCTGAGCAATCCAGCATCGTGAAGAACAGCCAGAACTGGCCGAAAGCACGGTAAAGACTCCATATCCACGTGAGGAATATGGCAATGTGGAAATACTTTGTTCTTAACGAACAGTAGTGAAGCATAGAAATTCATCTGCGTCCTTGTCGAGAATCGCAGGCGTCGGATCTTGGCTAAGTCATAAGGGGACTCACCAATGAAGAAATTCTTCTCTTCGAAGAATTTGGCATTATCAAACTGAGGCCGCCTGAGGGTTCTGCCAATCTTAGGCATCACTGGCACAGGGTGAAGGTTATGCATCTTCTTGCGTACATCAAACACTGGTCGTGGGGACCCAGTGGACTCATTTGGATCTGTGACAGCAAGGGACTTGGCAATTTCTTCAGCAGTGGTGGTAGGAACTATATCTGTGTCTACTGAAGGAATTGAGTCATCGCGCTGAGGGGATGTATTGACGACATCAATAGTGGGCTCATCTTGAGCAGTTTCATCAGCTGCTGCAGCTGGTATTTCTTCATCAATGGTTTGAAGTGGTGATGGTTGTCTTTCCTCAGAGCCCGTGTGAATTTCTTCAGTGACGGCGGGAGACTGTGGCACTTGCGTCAGAGGAGTGATGAGGGGCGAATTTGGATGGAAGGCTTCCCAAAATTCATCAATGATCGGAGGGGTTGTAGCACCATCAATATCCACATCCTCTTATGTTTCCTCACTACTTCCAGATGAAGCAGTGTCATTTTCTTCAGTCAACGGAACCTGTGAGGGCTTCCGAGACAGGACTTGGGGACGTGAAGCATCATCTTCAACTTCGATTTCTTCATCCACCTGCTCTGTGGTAGCAGAAGAGTGGGTTTCAGTGTCATCTGCATCAGCCTGAGGAATTTCCTATTCCACCCCATACGGAACAATCTGAAGATTTGCATTGGCTAGAGTAGGGGGCGCTGAAGAGATAGGTATGGCATCAATCGGAGCATCTGAAGACATTGGAGTCGTCTTCACTTTCTTCACAATTGTTGTGATGGTAGGAGGAGCTGAAGCTTTTCTTTTCTTCGCTTCCTTCTCAGCAGCCTTGGTCCGCTTCACTTCTGATGCAGAAGGAAGGGTGATATGCTTCACAGGTGAAGTCGCTGGTGGTGCCGCTGCTGAGGAACTGGATGGTTCAATTTCTTCAGGCACGATTGATGCAGTCACCCTGGCAATTTCTTCAGGGACAACTCCTTCAGTTGCCCTTTCATATTCTTCAGGCGCAACCTCTGTTGCCCTGGCAGGCTCACTGGACTGAGCTATAGGCGATGGAGCTGAAGAACTGGTGGGAGGCACCATGCCAAACTTGGCAGCCTCATGCTGGTTGTGCTCATTGACCACTTTGGTGGTGGCTTGGATGAATCTGTCGCGCACTCCACAGCAGTGACTTGACTGGCGTTCAAATTCTTCAAACAGCTGTTGAATTTCTGATTGCAAAGTCACAAGCTGTTGAGGGAAAATAGAGAGCATGTTCTTCCGCAGCTCCTTCTCTTTTTGCAACTGTTGTTTCCTCACCAGTTTTGCTTGAGTAATTTTATGCTTCTCATTCAAAATGAAGGCAGATAGCACATGACTTGGACCAGGGGGCAGATTCAATTTGTCAAGAGGTGTATCTAGCTTGGTGCACCAGATGTCAATGAAGTCCAGAAGCTTCTTGGGGTCCAGTAGTAGTGGTACTGAAGAATTCTTAGCAATTGCAGCTTGCTCTTGCTTTCTTCTGAGGAACTCAGTGAGCTCATCTTCGTCAGCCAGCCCGTGTTCGTCAGCCTGTGGCACGACGGCCTTGCACTTGGGACTAGGCCTGGTTCCTTGGCCGGCAGTGACCTTTTTCTTCAGCTTGGGCTGTGAAGACGATGGTTGCCCACAAGCTGAGGCACTTGATGCAGCAATTGAGGCTGTTGTAAAGCCCTCGGTGCGCTGGCAAGATGCGAGCACGACCGGTGTTGAAGCTTTTGCTGCTGCCATTGAAGAACTTGTAGCAGGAGGAAGCACTGAAGATTTTGAGATCTTAGGTGCTGAAGCCTTTGAAGCAGCCGACTGGGCCACAGAGGGCTTCGGGACTGAAGGCTTTGGCTTGCTGGCAGGCTTCTTTTGCATTGCCTTCTTCGGAGCACTGGCACTGCCACTTGCATCAGCGTCAGCTGAGGCCTTTGCGGCCTTGTTGAATTCATCAACGGCCTTCTTGGCCTGTTTCTGCAACTTAGCTTGTTGCTTTGCCCATTCTTTGGGGAATTCTTCACCCCTACAGATGCTTGTTGGATGTGCAGTTTGGCCTTCAGCAAGTGGTGGCATGTTGCAAGGAGGCTTCACAGCAAAATCCTTCATGTACTTGGTGGTGACGAAATTGTAATCCCTCCACTGATATGTCCAGTACCTCTTTATCTTTTGCATGCGCGTTTTGCAATGCTCCTTAGTTTCTTTTCCATGTGTTTCCTCATCTGGAGTGCAATATCCATCATAATGATCATCTGGAATCTCAAAAGTTGTATGTTCCTCTTTCCGCTTGCCTCCCTTCTAAGGCCTTTTCCCATCAGCCATTTTCTTCAGCTGAGGTTTTTGAACTTTTGAGGACTCTGAAGATGTTTGAAGGTTTTCCTCAAGCAATGCTGCAAATGAATTAATTTGATGAGAACCTAGTGATTCGTCTGCAGACATTGTACCTATGAATAGAGTATAGTTGCGAGGAAATAGGGAAGAGTCACATGCATTCTCAGATAGTTTTGAAAATCAACCAGGTGAAGAAATTGACCCTTATCGTCTTGACGCATTTCACTAAGTATTCTTGACAAAGGTTCCAGAGTTGTACAGATTGAAGCAATTGCACAATTGAGGAATCTTGTTGTTAAGTGTAACTTAGGTGAAAATACTCAAGACTGGCTAGAAGGAAGTGCTGAAGAATTCAACGAGTGGTAAAAACAGCACTTGAAGATTTTGTGGCAGTAAAAAGATCAAACTTGGGCGGTAAAAATAAATTTTATTTACCCCAAGGATGAACTCGACGAACTGGACGACGAGGCGAAGGAAATCGCCAGTTCAGATCTTTCGTGCCCTAACTTGGCGACGAAAGACAGCTATGGCGGCGGCAGAGGTGAAGAAATCTGCGGCCGGCGCAAGTACGACGGCGAAGAAGTCGAGCCAGTGAAGCTCTTCCTCTCCGACGACGATGAGATCCAGCAGAGGCGCTAGGGTTTGAGAGCGACAGGGGCGCGAGAGTGAAAGGAGTTGAGGTTGACGAGGTCAAGCCTTTATATAGGCGCGGTAAAAACTGAGTGGCCCGAAAATTTTGGATGGATAAGCCCCTGGCAATTCGCATCTGAGTGACACGCGTCGCACATGCATTTTCATCTTAATCCACGCGTGCGAAGCGCGGGATGAAGTTACTGTGGCAACCACCAAAAATTGATTAGAATATTTTCAAAAAGTGTTCGCAATTTCTTCAGCTGTCAAGGACACAGTGAAGACTTTGATCAGTGTCAAGTAGAACGCATATGAAGAGATTGTGAACAGAGTGGGTTGAGCTTAGCACAGAGGGGAGCGGGTCCGATCACATCCACATAGATGAGGAAAAACACGATTGAAGAATTAGCTATATGCGGATGTTGTTGAGGACATGAAAAACTCAAATATATATATATATATATATATATATATATATATATATATATATATATATATATATTGGTATAGAACCAAACGCAGTGAAGAATAACCTCAAATGACGAATTTGAAAAGTTTGACGAAATTGCAAATGACGAAAAAAACTCAAATTTGAAGAACGTCAAAAAGAGGTGGTGGCGTTACCCACCGTATAAGAACTATGATGATTTCAGACACCGCGTACAATTGTCATAGGGTTCTGAGAATCAAGTTCTTCATTAATTTCTTCACACTTAGAGGGTTAGTCTTCATTGATTGAAGAAAAACGTTACTTCGTGTGTTGTGCATCAAAGTCATCAAGAATGCATAAGCGTTAGGATGTGTGTCCATTTCAAAGGACATTCAAAGATTCTAAGATGTTTAGCTCACACCGCAACATGCAAAACTTTCTCTCATCCACGGGCTTAGTGAAGATATTTGCAAGCTGGTCTTCAGTCTTCACGTGGTCGATGACGATGTCTCCCTTCAGCACATGATCACGAAGAAAATGGTGACGAATCTCAATATGCTTCGTCCTTGAGTGTTGCACTGGGTTGTGGGCGATCTTGATGGCGCTCTCATTGTCGCAGTAGAGTGGTACTTTCTTCACGTTGACGCCATAGTCCTTGAGGGTCTGCTTCATCCATAGTAACTGAGAGCAGCAGGCGCCAGCAGCAATGTACTCAGCCTCGGTAGTAGAAAGTGAAACGCAGTTCTGCTTCTTCAAGGACCAACATACAATAGATCATCCGAGGAAATGGCATGTGCCTAATGTTGACTTGCGGTCCACACGATCACCAGCATAATCAGAATCGGAATATCCAGCAAGATCAAGTGATGAGCCCTTGGGATACCATAATCCAAGCGTTGGGGTGTGAGCCAAATATCGAAGAATTCGTTTCACAGCCTGGTGGTGTGATTCCTTCGGTGACGCTTGAAAGCGGGCACACATGCAAATGCTAAGCATGATATCTGGCCTAGATGCACATAGGTAAAGCAATGAGCCAATGATGGAGCGATATACCTTCTGATCGAAATCTTTACCATTTTCGTCAGTGTTGAGTTGGCCATTTGTTGGCATTGGTATCTTGAGGCCTTTGCAATCTTGCATTCCGAATTTCTTCAGGCAGTCTCTGAGGTATTTCTCCTGAGATATGAAGATTTCATTGGGTTGTTGACGAATTTGAAGCCCGAGGAAGAATTTCAACTCCCCCATCATAGACATCTGATATTCTTCTTGCATCATACGAGCAAATTCTTCACTGTATTTCTTGTTAGTGCAACCAAAGATAATATCATTAACATATATTTGGCATATGAATAGTTCACCATCATAAGATTTAGTAAAAAGAGTAGGGTCAAGTGAACCGGGCTTGAACCCCTTTTTGTTCAGGAATTCCTTCAGTGTATCATACCAAGCCCTAGGGGCCTGCTTGAGGCTATAGAGAGCCTTGTTGAGTCTGAAGACTTTGTCAGGATGCTTTGGGTCCTCAAAACCTGGTGGTTGAGTAACATATACTTCTTCCTCAAGCTTACCATTGAGTAATGCACTTTTCACATCCATTTGATATAAGAGGATATCATGATGGTTAGCATATGCAAGCAATATTCGAATGGCTTCAAGCCTAGCAACAGGTGCAAATGTTTCATCGAAATCAATACCCTCAACCTGTGTGTAGCCTTGAGCTACAAGACGGGCCTTATTCCTCACCACTTGGCCATTTTCGTCTTGTTTGTTGCGGTAGATCCACTTAGTGCCGATGATATTGTGCTTGCGTGCATCAGGACGCTTAACAAGCTCCCACACATTGTTGAGCTCGAATTGACGCAATTCATCTTGCATCGCTTGAATCCATTCAGGTTCCAAAAAGGCTTCATCAACTTTGGTGGGCTCTGAAATAGAGACAAAAGTGTAATGGCCACAAAAGTTAGCAAAATGTGAAGCTCTTGAGCGAGTGAGGGGACCAGGTGCATTGATGTTGTCGAGGATCTTCTCAATCTGCACTTCATTCGCCACTCGTGGATGTGCTGGACGAGGGCCTTATTGTTGTTGCCGTGCAGAATCCTCAGCATCATTGTCGTTAGGATGTTCATTTTCTTCACGACGAGGAACAACCACTTCTTCATCAGCGGCTATTTCTTCACTTGGCACAATTTCACCAGTGCCCATCAGCTTGATAGATTCCTCAGGAGACATTTCATCTAGCACAGGAGGCAGGTGCTCTCTTTATGAGCCGTTAGTTTCATCGAACCGCACATCTACAGTTTCAACAACCTTGTGGTGAAAGGAGTTGAAGACTCTGTAGGCATGCGAGTCCTTTCCGTAACCAAGCATAAAACCTTCATGTGCTTTCGGTGCAAATTTAGAATTGTGATGAGGATCTCTAATCCAACATTTAGCACCGAAGACTTTGAAATAACTCACATTGGGTTTCTTGTCAGTGAGGAGTTCATATGAGGTCTTCTTGAGGAATTTGTGAAGATATACCCGGTTGATGAGTGGCATGCAGTGTCAATTGCCTCGGGCCAGAAGTGACGAGGAGTCTTGTATTCATCAAGCATAGTGCGCGCCATCTCGATGAGGGTTCTGTTCTTGCGCTCCATGACTCCATTCTGCTAAGGCGTGTAGGGAACAGAGAGGTCATGAGTGATATCAAGTTCATCAAGATAATCATCGAGGCCTGTGTTCTTGAACTCAATGCCATTGTCACTCCTGATATGCATGATCTTGAGACCATAATTAGTCATGGCCCGATTGGAGAATCGTCTGAAGACATTCTGAACTTCAGTCTTGTAGGTAATGATGTGCACCCAGGTGTAGCGAGAGTAGTCATCAACAATGACGAATCCGTAGAGAGATGCTGCATTGGTTAGTGTGGCATAATGTGTAGGACCAAACAAATCCATATGAAGCAATTCAAAAGGACGAGTAGTGGTCATGATTGTCTTCGCCTGGTGCTTGGCTCTGGTCATCTTTCCAGACTCACAAGCACCACAGAGGTGATCCTTGATGAATTTGACACTCTCGACGCCAATGATATGCTTCTTCTTGATGAGAGTGCTCAAATTCCTCATTCCAGCATGTCAAAGTCGTCGATGCCATAGCCAGCATTCCGAAGCTTTTGCCATTAGACATGTTGCAGGCTGAGGACCTGTAGAGAAATCTACAATATACAAGTCACCTCTCCTAAAGCCTTCGAAGACTTTGGATTTGTCAGATTCCAATAGCACAATGCATCTATATTTGCCAAAGATGACAATCATATCAAGATCACAAAGCATTGAGACAGACATGAGGTTGAATCCAAGGGACTCGACAAGCATCACCTTTTCCATGTGTCGATCCTTTGAAATGGCAACCTTACCTAGACCCAATACCTTGCTTTTTCCTTTGTCAGCGTAAGTGATATGCTTCAGATGAGACGGAGTAAGGGGAGCATCAGTGAGGAGATTCCTATCTCCAGTCATATGATTCGTGCAGCCACTGTCCAAGACCCATTCAGTGGCAGAAGGTGTATCATCCTGTAGAAGCATTAGTCAGTCTTACAAATTCATATGCTTCAAAGTGAAGAATATGATAATGATCAATTTCGTCAGACAATTTCATCAATGAATAATATCAAGCAGCATAAGGGATGTGTGAAATGAAACATTCATTCCAGCATGATTAGCCTGCATCCCAACAGGCATTTTGTCAGGTCTTCAGCAAATTCATCAGACATTTAGTTGTCTGAAGACCTGACCCTGCAGAAGAGATTAGTTCTTCTTCTTAACCACCCACATCTGAATGGGTGGCTAAGAAGCAATGTGACGAAGTGCATTGATGGAGAACTTAGGCAGTGGAGAATATGCATTTCTATTCACAGGAGGGGTATAGTAATTGAATGAATAAGCAGAGAAATTCCTCGAAGATTTGTGAACATAATGGTTCGAAGAATAATGCTCATATTCATCAACTCGCTGTCTGTTTCCCTGCGAAACAGAGGCATTAGTGCGACCATAAGTGGGTCTGCGTCCATTTGACGACTTTGATCACTGTGAAGAATTTGCCCTAGGAAGTTTCTTCTTCATTGGTGGTGTCATGATGACATTCACCTGAAGATTTTCCAGAAGGCTTTTAGGAACCCAGATTTTCTTCACAGGTGGACCGTTCCTGCAGTTAGTACCAATGAATCTGGCAAAGACTTCACCATTCTGATTCTTGAACAGTTTATAGTTAGAGTCAAATGACTCGTCTGAAGAATATGAAAAATCACAAGTATAGCAAGATAAAGTAGATGGGTCTACTGGAGGTCCCTTTGCAGCAACCCAGGTGGTTTTGGGATACTGCTCAGGCTTCCAGTACGAACCATCAGCATTGAGCTTTCTCTCAAAGGCAATACCCTCTTTCCTAGGGTTCCTGTGAAGAATTTGCTTTTTGAGCACGTCACACAGGGTTTGATGCCCTTTGAGGCTTTTGTACATGCTAGTGACAAACAATTCCTTCAGCCCTGCATTTTCATCAGTATCACTGGTGGCTTCCTCAGATGAGGGGTTAGTGGCCACCGTAGCAGTTGAAGCAATTGCAAGTACAGAAGCATTTGAACATTCAGCTGAAGAATTAGCATTATCACGTTCAAGGCATTTTAGGCATGGTGCAACAAATTCTTCCTGAGCGGTACTGATCTGTTGAGCGAGGAGTGAATCATTTTCTTTTTGAAGATCATCATGAGACGCTCTCAGCTTCTCGAGATCTTGCTTCCTTTGAAGAAATTCATAGGACAGCCTCTCATGTTCAGCTGAGAGGGACACATGACAACTTTCAAGTTCGTCATATTGAGACTTAAGCCTTCTGAGATCCTCAGATAGGGCTTGACTACGATCCATTTCCTCGTCCAACAGGTCATCGCTTTTGTCTAGCAGTTTTTGAATCTTTTCCATGGCATGTTGCTGTTCAGTTGCAATTTTAGCAAGTTTCTTATAGCTTGGTTTAGATTCACACTCAGAGTCATCATCACTGGAGGTTTCAAAGTAAGCTTCTCGTGAGGTTACCTTTGCACCTCGAGCCATGAAGCAATAGGTGGGAGCGTAGTCATCAGCACAGTCATCATTGTTGGTGGAGATACCATTATCCTCAGTGTTGAAGATGGACTTGCTGATGTACTCAGTAGCGAGTGCAAGGCTTGCCACACTAGTGTCTGACTCCTCCTCAGATTCCTCAGCTTGCTGATCATCAGATTCTTCTTCAGAATCCATTTCCTTCCCAAGGAATGCACGAGCTTTGCTAGAACTAGATTTCTTGTGAGATGAAGACTTTGAGGACTTTGATGAAGACTTTCAGGACTTTTTTTTTCTTCCCATCAGATTCATCATCATCCCTACTCTTCTTCTTCTTCTTTTGCCAAAGAGGACAGTCGGCGATGTAGTGGCCTGGCTTCTTGCATTTGTGACAGGTTTTTTTGTTGTAGTCTCAAGCAGACGCTTCTCCGGTGTTCTTCGAGTCATACTTTGAAGATTTTCCGAATCTTTTCTTCTTGGAAAACTTCTGGAACTTCTTCACCGGCATAGCCAGTTCTCTACCAATTTCCTCAGCACCGTCAGAACTGCTCTCATATTCCTCTTCTTCTTCTTCTTCTTCAGATGAAGAAATAGTCTTGGCTTTTGATTTAGCCTTCAGAGCGCGGGGGCGACCATAGCTGGGTCCATACATGTCTCTCTTCTCTGCTTGCTGAAATTCATGTGTGTTGAGCCTCTCAAGAATGTCAGCAGGATCTAGTGACTTGTAATCTGGGCGCTCTTGAATCATTAGTGCCAAAGTGTCGAAGGAACTGTCCAGAGACTTCAGCAATTTCTTCACCACCTCATGATCGGTGATGTCAGCAGCACCAAGAGATTGAAGCTCATTGGAGATATCAGTGAGGCAGTCGAAAGTTTGCTGCACATTTTCATTGTCGAGTCTTTTGAAGCGATTGAAGAGATTGCGCAGAACATCAACTCGGGAGTCACGTTGAGTGGAAACACCCTCATTCACTTTTGAAAGCCGGTCCCAGATAAGCTTCGAGGTTTCCAATGCACTCACTCTGCCATACTGTCCTTTGTTGAGATGACCACAAATGATGTTCTTCGCTTGAGAGTCCAGTTGCTTGAATCTCTTCACGTCAGCAGCGTTGATACTCGGTGAAATGGTGGGGACGCCATTCTCGACGACGAACCAGAGATCGTTGTCAATAGCCTCAAGATGCATTCGCATCTTGTTCTTCCAGTAGGGATAGTCTATGCCATCAAAGATGGGGCACGCAGCGGAGCCCCTTATCATACCTGCGATCGACATAACTAAAACTCTAGGTGGTTAAACCAAAATCACACATAACAAGGGAGCACCTTGCTCTGATACCAATTGAAAGCGCAGGTTATCTCCCAGAGGGGGGGTGAATGGGAGATTTTTAGAAATTCGTCAAACTCTGATAAATTTGACGAAGATCAGAGTGAAGAAATAGAAACACAAAGGAAACTAAGTCATCACAGAATCAGAGTACATGCGAACAGGATACATAAGGGTGAAGAGCATGCAATCATACAATCATACACGCATGAAGAATATGAACTGAGGAAATAAAAGATAGCATGATCGAATACTTCAGTTCAAATTCGTCAGAGGACAGATCACAAATTCTTCAGTAGCGGAATAAAGTAAGAGAGGGTGAGGAATTTGAAACCAGGTTGGCTCGGTGAAGACAATATAATTTGGTAGACCAGTTCCAGTTGCTGCATCAACTGTACGTCTGGTTGAGGCGGCTGAGTCGCAACTCAGAGAACACTTAGTCCTCAGCGTATTCCTCTTGAGCTAAGGTCACTTAGACCTTGCCCAATCACTCGTGGTAAGTCTTCAAGGTAGACTTCCAAAATCTTCACAGACTTGTTCACCGGCACGCCACAATTACTCTTGGGTGCTCAGAACATGACGCCTAACCGTCTGGAGGAATGATAGTCCTCAAAGGTAACAAGCGTCAGATCACACAGATCAAACTCTTTAGTGATGCTCAGTCACTTAGGCTCTGGTTGGGTTTTTCCTCACTTGGATTTTTCCTCACTTGGGTTTTTCCTCACTTGGGTTCACTCAAAGTCGTCAGAGGATGGGTTGCTCTCGAAGGACAAGTGTCAAGTTCTCTCGGAGCAGCCAACCAACAAGTGGTTGGGGAGCGGCTATTTATAGCCACAGGCACCCCGACATGAATTGTCATAAATGCCCATGTCTGATTCGACCGTTGTCAAGATAAGGATCCCCTCGACAGCTGGCACGCGGCGCAGCAACAGTCGGAAAGTTGTACTCTCAAATTCGTCAGGGCACTCAATTTCCTCACGATAGGCAGCTCGCACTGGCGAACTCCTAACTCCCCAGCCTGACCAAATTCGTCAGCAGATGAACTTCGTCACTGTCGCTAGCAAATGCGTCAGCTGTACTGGAGATTTCCAAAGGCTTCACTCGAAGCGGCTTTGTGTATGGGTTTCAGTAAGTTTGAGCATCACTTTGGAAATGTGAAATATGTTTCACCTAGACCCCCTTTAACAGTACGGTTTTTCCTATGACTCAAATAAGAAGAAAAGAAACTACGAAAACCAAAGTCTTCAAGCTTCAAAGTCTTCACATCAATTTCTTCAAAGTCCGTACCAATTTCATCATCAAATTCTTCACTTGAAGAAATCTATTTTTAGGGGTCGTCTTCCATGTGTTAAACCAAATCCTTAGGGACTCTGTCTCCTGTGTATACTCACAAACACATTAGTTCCTCAACCTATTTGTCTTTAATACTCCAAAACCGCTAAGGGGGCACTTGATGCACTTACACAGACGCTGCGCAACTGAGCAGGGGAAGAAACCATCCCCTACATAGCCATAGATTAACACTAAAATGTCAGTAGCTAAATTGAAACGATGAGAGCAAACCACAAAATAGAGACGAGGCCATTGATTTACACTCCCTCTTTCGGTGCAGCAATGGGACAGGAAAAAGGTGTTGAGAAGCAAATAAAGAAAGCCTACGAACCGGCGAGCATACAACTGCATGTTCATCCATTCTCGAACGGGGAGAGGCGATACAAGTTTGAGTGCCACCAACAGGGACCAGCGAAGGGTCTCCCGTAGAAAGCAGCAGCGCCCCCTACGAGAAAGCGAACAAACAGGAGGTTGTACAATAGTCCTAGGATGAAGAGACCATAGAAATGCCTGGGCATCGGCACAGGGAATGAGCAGAGGACCCACAGGAGCACGCAAAGAACTGCTAGCAACATGTGACACGAAGACCGGCTGCACATCCGCATGAGATTCGAGAGATCGAAGGCATGCCCGAGCATGGACATTCAAAACTGGCAAAGACCCACTCGAAACCAGTAAGAGGCCCTTCGGAGCAGCCAAGCTGACACTGGCTTGCGGATCCATGCGAGAAGGGAGAGGACGGAGATGTGCCCAAATGTCACCGGCCGAAACAAGCACAGGTCCATCCGGAGCACGCAAACGCCCCGTATGAACAAGTAAACCAACGAAAGGTTCCACATCCGGAGGGTGAGCCAGAATGGAAGAAGGGTCACACGGAGAAGGCAAGCAACCCTTAGGAACAGGCGAGGCTTCATCCGACCGCACATACATGCGACAAGGGAGAGGCCGTAGACACCCTCGAGCATCACCAGTCAGAACCGATAGAGGACCAGCCGGCGCAGGCAAGGAGGCCCTATGAACAGACAATCTGTCAGCTGGTTGCACATCCATGCGAGAAGGGAGAGGTCGGAGACATGCTTGAGCATCGACACACGTAACAAGAAAACGATCAACCATAGCCGGCAAAGCAACCCTAGAAGCAAGGACACAAACAATGGACTCCGCGTTCATCCAGGACGGGATAGCCCAAAGCCGCACCCGAACATCAACAGCAGCTAGGTGCTCCCCTGCACCGACATGAACTCTTAGATGGTCAGTACAGCAAAATAAAATAACCAAAGGGATCCACAATGTAAAGAGGCGGGACAGCAGCCTACACTCACTCTGGTCTAGGAAGAGACCGGGCAAAAATTCCTCAGGAGCAGGTAAAGGGCACATAATAGGTAAAGTGACAACCAGCTGTGCATTCGTGCGACAAGGAAGAGGCAGGAAACAAGCCCTCGCATCAGCAACAGGAAACTGCTCCCCTACAAAGACATAAGCAGTAAAATGACTTATAAAGCAAATCCAAATGAACACAAGGACCAAGAGGCACAAAAGCAAGGAAAATAACATACACTTCCTCTTCTGGTCCACCGAGGGAACAGAAAAATATCCTCCCGAAGCAATCAAAGGGGTTGTAGGAGCAAGCAAGTTCACAACCGGCTCAGCATCCGCACGATCAAAGATAGGCCGAAGATGCGCCCGGGGCATGTCCTCGGCTGGTTGCACACCACAGTGGGAAGAAGGACGTACCATAGGTGCCATTTAACTGACACGGACCCACACAAGCCTACAAGAAGAGCCATAAACCAGGACAGCACCACATCAGGGACAACCGAAAAAGAAAACGGGACAAAAGGAAAAAAACAAATGAAACAGCACAAGGAAAACGATAAAGAGAAGAGAAGAAAAGCGCTTGCGTGTGAGCATCCTAGCTACCCGGACTCACTGCCCGCCCGGCAGTTCCATTCCTTCCCCGCCCTTACTACCAGCCGAAAGAGGCTACCCATGGTCCGAGCAGTCTGCCCGGATACCCACTTGCATCCAGACCATGTCCGCCCTCTGGAAAGATGACCACCCAGGCCTTTCGACCACAACCTCGTCGATACAGTAACGTATCATACGTCCGACCCAAACACAAATTTAAAACAAAACGTTGACCAAACGGACCGCATCGAGGCCAAGAGGCATGATTACAGGAAAGGCAGGTAAAGCCAATAGCAGAATTACTCACCAACAACAAAAATGACCTTACGTTTAGAGCAACATTGCGAGAGAATCAACAGCCCTCTCCAAATGACTCGCGTAACGCATAGTAGCTACAGAAAACCAATCAAACATGACCAGAACACGCAAATGAGACAATTTGATCAGGCATGCAAATGCACGAACAGGAAAACAACAATTTGATCAGGTGCGCAGAGGGCATCAAACCGACAGCACACAAAGAAAACTACAAACCTTCAGGCAATGGAGCGGACACCTAGCGATCATAGCAAAACCTGCACAGCAAATAGAACATGTATCAGATATCCGAATAAACATAGAACAGACAAATACAACCAAGCCCAGATCTGCGAGTACAAAGCGCAGGGAACGCAACAAGAGAATCAACAAAAGAAAAAAACAACCACAAAGAAACTGCAACAGCCAAGAGGCCAAGAAACCCACAGTTGAACAAATGATTAGATCACAGGCATTTAACCAAACAACGTAGGAAAACTGGAAAGATGGGGGCAAAAGGTGTGAAATGACGGCCGTGAAGGAATGCAACCCGTGAAGAGAGAAAATATATAGGGAAGGAGACGAGCCTAAAAGGATGGCAACGCCCTCACAACACAAAATGAGTAGGCACCAAGGCAACAGAAAAACAACGGCAAACAACCCGTTAAACTCTGCAACCGCCAAACAAAAGGAGAAAATGGGAAAATCACGTTCAAACCGCCTCAAGACCACTACCTAGGGCATCGCCCACAGTGACCCCACGCACAGTTGTACGAACACGGCGCCAGCCAATGGCAATAGAAAGAAAGAGCGCACGAAAACGAAAAACCCGGGTAAAATGTCTGCACTAGCCATAATGCATGAAGAGAATACACCAGCACGACATGCGAACCGAATAGGCAACCCACACTCCAGGCAAGTGCGCGATCAACAAGCACACGTAGGGCACACCCCGACTGACCAGGCCGCAGCACCCAAAGGAAGCGCAGGCACCCGACCACGACATATAAATTCCAGCCGGACAAACCGTGTCGACCAGCCCACAGTGCCAAAGGAAACGCAGGCATCCCAAACACAGAATCCAGCGGCAGCCGGACAAGCCACTGCTTCCAAACGACAAAGCCCCATGCATGACGCGCAGACGAATGAGCAAGCGAAATAGCGCACGCGGGGCCGACCAAAACAACCACATGACGATGGCCCCGCACACGCCCACGGTCAACTCGTCATTCATCGCCGAGGAGAGCCGACCGGACAGGCAACATGACGACCAAACATGCCCATCTCCATACTCAAACTCATTTACCAACATATTCATCTATTACACTCCATCCATCTCAAAACTATGACCAAAGAATCCTATCACCTCATCCGGCAAAAAAAGAAAATTAAGAATATTTTTTTTGCAAAATAATCTTATCTTCAAATAAATAATATTCATCTATTACAACCTCCATCCCATCTTCAAAATTCATCTATTACACCCCTTCCATCTCAAAACTATGACAAAGGAATCCTATCATCTAAATTTTTTGGCAAATAATCCTATCTTCAAATAAATAATATTCATCTATTACAACCTCCATCCCATCTTCAAAATAGTGATTGTTCCATGACGGGTGGGCCGAGGGCTTTGCCAGAGAAACCGATGGGTAGGTCCAGCCAGGCTCTTGAGTGCGGGCAGGGGCATGACAAGAACGCCGCATGACGATGGCCCCGGACCAATTGGGCAGTCCACCCATCATGGTCCGCCCAAACGCGTTGCCCGAGTCCGAGGTGTCGGGACAGACCGGCCGGCCAGGAGCCACCACCCGACCAAGCCATGAGGCTTCGGCCCGACGGGAGGCAAGGATGCCGCCAGGCGAGTCTGGGTATGTCTTCCCATGCAAGAAACCAGGTGGTCCTCACCCGCAAGCGCGACGGCCTCCACCGAATGACGGTGGCCCCGGGTACACAGTCGTGGTCCACCCGTCATGGACCTGCCAGCCGGGTCGCACGGGTGTGAGCCGTCCGGCAGATCGGACGGCCAGGAGCACCTCGAGAGGCTCCCGCGGCACACTACCCGGCGACGGACGGCCAGGAATCGCCCTTCGCCCATGGAGAGCCCAGGAAGGCGGGCACTCCATCATCCATTGTAGGATTAATTGGCTTTCCTATGGACTCAATGTGATCTTGGATCACTTAAATATAAAATGAAGAGTCTTGAGGCTTGGCGAACATAGTCCTTAGCATTTTGAGGGGTCCACTTTCACATCCAATTATTGTACGTAAAATGAACTTTCCTAAAATATTCTTTGAGTACGCATTAGTTCAATGGTGTATATGTTGTGATGAATTACAAAAACCACCCGGGGATTAAATGCACTTTCAATCTCTCCCTTTTTGGTAATTGATGACAACATATAGATCAAAGCTTTAACATAAGATATAATCAAGAATAACATCGTCACTTTGAGAAGTATCTGATAAGAAAGAGCTCCCCCTAAATTTGTGCATTATTTTGAATTTGCGTTTGAATGCAAATGCACAATCGATTAGGCATATGGAGTAACTCTTCCATATCACATACATCTTGGTGGAGCGCAAAAAAGTATATGAATGGAAATTAAAGCGCATATATCACCAAGCACACATATGAATGACCATGATAAAATGCATAAACAAATAATGTAGCATTAGTATGATAAGCAAACATAGTACGGTCACACATATGGCATAAAGTTTACAGCCAACAAGAACCAAATAAAGTATGTCTAATAAAAAGCGATAAGAACCAAAACACTCTCTCTCGAGAAGCCCTAAGATCAATATCACTCTCCTCCTTTGGCATCAAGATACCAAAAAGATAAAAATGATCTATATCTAGGCATCTCTCTGGGCTCGATCCACGGTAGCTTGCGGTGAAGATCTCTGACTAGCAGCTCTGGTGTGAGTCGATGGAGTGGAGACGAGAGCATCGGCAAAAGCAGCAGCGTCGGTTGAGGTAGTCTGAGTAGGTGGTGTAGACACTGGCGGTGCAGGCTGAGCAGCTTTGGGCTAAGACTCGTAGTGAGTGGTCATCCTCTCATCTAAGTCATCACTGCGTGCATTGTCATGAGCATCGAATGCCTCCTTGAGCTTCCCAAAATCTGCAGATAAAGCTGTCACCTTGAAATCAAGGTTATGAAACTTTGTCTCCATAATCCTTTCCAGACTCTCCTGGTTCTCCACAAGGTTAGCTAAGCCTTGCTCGATCCGTTTGGTAGCCTGAAAGAGAAGTGCCATCTGGTCAGCTCTGGTCTTGGGCATCTCATTAGTAGCATGTGCAGTAGATGTCCTGGCTCCACTAGCATGTGCGGCAGCTCTGGCAGCCTATGCTTGCTCCTGAGCAGCAGCAGAACTAGGATTAGCTACATCCATAGTGATGGTGCAATCCTCTAGCTCTGGCTGTAGGGGCAAGTGCTTGCGCTCAAGCAAGTAGATGTTGCTACCAACTTTGGAGTTGATGAGCAACTAGATGTAAGGTGCATAGCCACACGAGCACTTCTGATCAGCTGCAGACCTCTTGATTGTCTCCACAATGAGATCCATTACATTAAACTTTGTAAGCTCATCAATATGGTGCAGCATGTCAATGGAATACCCTCTGATCATCCTGTCAATTCCAGACTTAGGCATCAAGGTGTACCTTAGAATGGTGTTGATAGTAGCAAACCCTAGTAGAAGAAAATACACAGAACCCAGCTTGTGTCTCTCTAGCTCATCAACTGGTATGGGCTTGTACATGTCCTTCATTGTATTGTGGTTCAAGTTGCTCTGGGCATAGACATCAACATAGCTTTCATTCTTGGGTGGCAGACCAAGCATCTCTGCCCATTCCTCAACAGATGACTCTATTTCTGGCCTTCAGTCAACCACTTGATCTTACCATCCGGATAGAAGTGTGCAGTGGCATAAAATTGCATGTTGAGTTCATCACACTAATCAGATTGGATATCACTCACAAACTTCTCCAGCTACAATGTCTTGAAGTTCTCATGGACATTTGGGAAGTTGTTGGGGTGCTTGTCGATGAACTTCTAGTCTACCCATCTCATCTCACTCACTACAGGTTTCTCTTCTAGCAGCATTATCTCATAGAAATCTTGTTGCTCTATGGTGTGGAATCTAGTAACCATAACAGTCCTCTTAGATCAAGCAACATATGGATCAACTGCTCTCCATTTCCTCAAGCCCTTATCCTTCCTCTTCTTCATATCCTCTGCCTCTGGATGGGCATCATTGTGAGCAGGCAGGTATGGTCTCAATTTCTTGAGATGAGCTGGAGCATCCTCCTCTTCCTGAACAGTAGTAGGGGCTTTCTTCTTCTTTTTGCTAGCTGCAGAAGTGGCCACACTCTTCCCCTTGCCCTTGGAAGATAGCTTAGGCTTGGTTGCAGGAGCAGACTTGGGCATTGCATCGGCCATGAGCTTGGTTTTCTTGCAGGAGGCTTAGTGGCATGTACTGGCTCCTCTTCCTCATCATCAGCATCATCTGCATGAGGATCCACAAACATGGTGGCTTTTCTGGATTCAACATAAGATTTGCTTGTCCTTTGCCTCTTGGCCTTAGTTTGCCCTTGAGTTGAACTGCCCTCCTCCTAGGGGCTAGCCAGGCTCTTCATAGACTCTGGAGCAGCATAGGTCTTGCTTACCACTCCTCTCTTAGCTGACTCAACCTCTACAGATGGGTTGAAGTGACCATCCTTCTCATCAGAATTCCTCTTCCTCCTGGCATAGGTGGCAGCAGGGGGAAGGCCATGATCATTGGGGCTCCCTAGGTCTGAATCTGAAGAGCTAGCAGCATCAGTTCCTGAGCTCAACTCAACATCTTCCATCTTAATGTTTTGACTGTCCTCTGACCCTGACATCTTGGCAATTGACCCTGTGAATTGGATAGATAAGGATAGACAAGATGAGGATCACAAATTGCAACTATTTTTGAAAATAGTTGAGTTCAAAAGTCAACTTTAGATTTTCTCTGTGAACAACTCGGTCTCTTTGATTGAAATGATTTGAATGCACCAAAGCAACAACAAAGATTGTGACACACAATTTGGTGTCACCGATGTGTGCGCTCAGTCTCTCCGAAGTGCATACGGGAAGCCCTAGTCATGTTTCAGTTGCACCGAGCATGTTCCCTTCGGTCGAGACTGAAGCGAGCTTAGTGCAATGGTTGTAGCCGATTCGTTGTCACCGAAATGACTTCACTGGGTCAGTCCAAATTGTTAATAAAAAAACCCTAAACCTAAATTGTTCGCCCTAACCTAAATTCTAGGAATTTCATCATGGATTGAATAGGAATAGCTATGGCATGATAATGCGAAACATCTCGTGCAAGGAATTGAAAAAGAGAGCACACGAGAGATCAAACCGTACCCTAACATGGTGACAGTCCTCTATGGTGGTGACGTCGGTGTAGATTGATGGCAACGGTGAAGGATTCTGGCAGAAGGAGGTCGTGGGATAAAGAGGCGATGATCTGGCGATCGAGACGATGGAAGTGGTGAGTCACGACACGAAGTGGTTTGAAGAAATTTCCAAAGCATTTCATCGACAGGATTTATATACTCATGCACTATCATTCAAACCGACTGGTTTGTCTCGATGGCACTGAAGAGTATAACTGCTCAGTAGAGAGCTATTCGCTGAGACCGAAGCAAAGCAGTCAAGCTATCCGAGGGGGGGCACAAATTAGATCAATCTTCTTGGCTCGGTGGGACCGAATGGAGATGAATTGGCCAGACCAAAGTACAAACAAAAGGTTTTGGAGTTCAGCCCTAGATAGATCAGAGGCTCCGAACGCTCGTCGTTTGGAGAGACCGAATAGGAACTTGTTCACATTTTGTGATTAGCAAGAAGTGAATTTGAGACAAGATACCAGATAGATAGCTAGGAAGGGTGCTTAGGCATTCTAGTTCATCCAATTGTTCAAAAGATCCAAATCAACCAAGCAACAATTGGATGACCTCGAATGATAAAATATGCAATCCAACATGCTTAGCCAAAAGAAGATATAGGCACATGAAATATGACTAGTACATGCACAACCAAACCTAACAACTATCAAGACAATGGTCGGCGACAAAGTCACCTATATATGAGTATATTGACTTAGGACCCAAATGAGAACATTTGATCATAGGTCATACTCATCGTTTAAGCACGAAAATGTGGTTACCATTTTTAGATTAAGCATTGATTTGTTCACATCATTAGAGTTGCCCTAGCTCAATTCTTGGAGTAAAGCTCCCCCTAGATGTGAGATCCCCCAAGAGAGGGATGAACTAACCTTGGGTTTGTCATTGACAACTTCATGTAGATGTACTTGTTGTAGAAGCTCAATGTTGATGATGATCATCAAGAGTTGGGAGCATTCCATTAGATTTGTAGCACTTTCAACCTACATGGGTTAGTCCCATAAGGAACAACAATAGTATATCCAAAAGACATGGAGTGAAGTTCACATATAATGATGTCCATGGATGAATTGATTACCTTGTTCCTTGCCTTACCAACAAGAGAGTTTGTGACTCCATGAATTAGCACATGATGTGGAAGTGGTTTGCACTAACTCCTTGCCAATAATGAATGTGAGTGAAGTTTGTTGGTGGAGTCACCCTCAAGAACTCCCTAGTTCTTCTTCTTTGGGACCCACATCAACTTGATGGGAATCCTTGGAGTCGAACTTGAAGAAGTGGAGCTATAAGTAGCTTTAGGAACCCACTTGACCAAAGCTTTAGGAGGTTATTCATATGATTCATACTCATCTTCTAGCTTGTCCTTCCCTTTTTGCTTAAGGTCTTGTGGTGGAAGATCATCTTGAGCTTGTGTTCACTTGAAGGAAGTACGATCATACTTCTCCTTTTGAGGAGTAAACTTCATCATGGGGTATTGATCTTCTTCCCACTCTACTCCATTGGCATTGAACTTGCGTTTCAAACCAACACCTTGGTTCCTTCAATGTCTTCCTTGCTTGCGTACAATTTCCTCAAATTGCTTACTCCCGGCAAGACTTTTGTAGACACCTTTTTCTATAATTCCTTTCAATAAATTGTTTTCTTGCTCAAGTGTAACTTGGCTAAGAGAATCATTAGTGGAATCAATAGAATCACTAGAAGCAACAATTTTAGATTTAGCATTGTTATTGTTACTACTAGAGGTAGCAACTTTCTTGCTCTTGCAATGTGATTGTTTTGATTTAACTTGTGGCATAAAAGTAGACAAGAGGAGTTGTTTGGCAATATAAGAGGATCTCTTCTTTCGAAGGTCATCATTGATAGCTTTCAAGAATTCGTGCTCTTGCTCCAAATTGAGCTTCTTGAAGCGTAGCTTCTCATGAGTCTTTAGGAGCTCTCTATGACCTTCTTGGTGAGTTTCATGAGCTAACTTAAGAGTGTTTAGTTCTTGAGTTAAATGCTCAATCTCCCTCATTGCATTAACAAGCAACTCATCTTGACTTTCATGATTACTAGCAAGTTCATTGTAGCTAACATCACTATGTTCATCATTAAGCAAGTCATCATCACCTAGTAAGTCATCCTCATCACTATTAAAGTCAATGAACTTAGGGTGTGTTACCTTAGGGCCTTTGGCCATGAAGCATCTTCCAATTCCTTCATTTGGTTCAAATAGATCATATGAGTTGGAGGACACAAGAGCTAGACCGGCAACACCTTCATCTTGACTATAGTCAGAGTTGGAGTGATAACTTCTCTAGATTGGTTGTTGGAGTCGAAGCCAGATACCCATTCACCGACATGAGCTTGGGGTCTTCTTCTTGAGTCTCTTTTGGTGGACTTGTCCTTCCTTTCGAATCCTTGCTTCTCCAAGAAGGTATTCATTCATATCTATCTTCTCTACTCCTCTCTCTCCGAGGTGACTTCTTTCTTCAACTCCTTCTCTCTCTTCTAGGTGACTCATATTTTCTCTTGGGAGGAGCAGTGCACTCATTTGAGAAGTGTCCAGGTCTTCCACAATTGTAGCAATTTCGGTCACGACTTGATGATCTAGGCTCATCATATCTTGAGTTGGAGTAGCCACACTCTTTGCCTTTGTTCTTGTAGAACTTGTTGTAGTTTCTAACCATAAGGCTTATCTCTTCATTGGTCACTTCCTTGAGTTTTTCATTTGAAGTGGTTGGCACATCTCTTAAGGCTTTGTAAGCACCACTAGATTTGTTGTGGAGCTCTTCTTTATCCTTGAGTGAGATTTCATGAGCGACAATCCTTCCAATGACTTCCATTGGTTTGAGATCTATGTAGTTTGGCATCATTTGGATCAATGTGCACACTGTTGGAAATATGCCCTAGAGGCAATAATAAATTGGTTATTATTATATTTCCTTGTTCATGATAATCGTTTATTATCCATGCTATAATTGTATTGATTGGAAACTCAAATACATGTGTGGGTACATAGACAACACTGTGTCCCTAGTAAGCCTCTAGTTGACTAGCTCGTTGATCAAAGATGGTTAAGGTTTCCTAGCCATTGACATGATATGTCATTTGATAACGGGATCACATCATTAGGAGAATGATGTGATGGACAAGACCCAAACTACGAACGTAGCATATGATCGTGTCAGTTTATTGCTATTGTTTTCTGCATGTCAAGTATCTTTTCCTTTGACCATGAGATCATGCAACTCCCTGACATCGGAGGAATACCTTGTGTGTATCAAACGTCGCAACGTAACTGGGTGACTATAAAGGTGCTCTACAGGTATCTCCGAGGGTGTCTGTTGGGTTGGCATGGATCAAGACTGGGATTTGTTACTCCGTGTGACGGAGAGGTATCTCAGGGCCCACTCGGTAATACAACATCACAATGAGCCTTGAAAGCAATGTGACTAAAGTGTTAGCCATGAGATCTTGTATTACGGAACGAGTAAAGAGACTTGCCGGTAACGAGATTGAACTAGGTATAGAGATACCGACGATCGAATCTCGGGCAAGTAACATACCGAAGAACAAAGGGAACAGTATACGGGATTAACTGAATCCTTGACATAGAGGTTCGACCGATAAAGATCTTCGTAGAATATGTAGGAGCCAATATGGGCATCCAGGTCCCGCTATTGGTTATTGATCGTAGAGGTGTCTCGGTCATGTCTACATAGTTCTCGAACCCGCAGGGTCTACACACTTAACGTTTGGTGACGATTAGTATAGTTGAGTTATTTTGTTGGTGACCGAAGGTTGTTCGGAGTCCCGGATAAGATCCCGGATATGACGAGGATCTCCGGAATAGTCCGGAGGTAAAGATTGATATATGTGATAATAGTGTTTTGGTTTCCAGAAGGGTTCCGGAATTCACCGGAAGAGGTTCCGGATGTTTCCCGAAATGTTCGGATACGAGAACACTTTATTTGGGCCAAGGGGTAAAGCCCACGAGGCTTTGGCAAGGTGCGAAAGGAAGTTTTGCTGTCGTCTGGGGCGGTACTACCGCTTATCGTAAGCGGTACTACCGCTACGGGCGGTACTACCGCTTATCGTAAGCGGTACTACCGCTAAGGGCGGTACTACCGCTTATCGTAAGCGGTACCACCGCTTGTACGCGATACTGCAGGGATCCGAGTTGGACTCTTTTCCTGCGGGCCAAACCGACCTTGTGTGGGCAAAACCGACCTGGAGGAGGATTTTACTCCAAGTTTAGACCCCAAGGCTCAACATATAAATAGAGGGGCAGGGCTAGCACACGGGATACATCAAGATTTCCCAAGCCGTGTGTCGGCAACCCTAACCCTCTAGTTCTCCCGTCATAATCTCCGTAGTGCTTGGCGAAGCCCTGTAGAGATTGTTCCTCACCACCATCACCACGCCGTCGTGCTGCCGGAACTCATCTACTACTTCATCATCGCTCGCTGGATCGAGGAGGTGAAGGCTTCATCAAGCCGTACGTGTGTTGAACGCGGAGGTGCCGTCCGTTTGGCACTAGTTCGTGATCGGATCGAGGGACGACTTGCGATTTGGATCGCGGAGACGTTCGACTACATCAACCGCGTTTCTTAACGCTTCCGCTTAGCGATCTACAAGGGTATGTAGATTCACTCTCCCTCTCGTAGATGCCCATCACCATGGATAGATCTTGTGTGTGCGTAGGAAAATTTTTGTTTCCCATGCAACGTTCCCCAACACACACGGTGTCATACTTGCTATCCAAAGCTTGAAGAATCTTTTTGATGATGAATTTATCGGTCATCTCTTCGCTTCCTAAGGCGGCAATCTCATTTGTGATAAGAGCTAGCCTAGAGTACATTTCGGTGAAGCCTTCACCATCCTTCATCTTGAACTTGTCAAGCTGCTCTTGTAGCACATCCAACTTGGATTCCTTGACAGACTCGGTGCCTTCATGCATTTCTACCAAAGTATCTCAAATTTCCTTGGCATTCTCAAGGCGGCTGATTTTGTTGAATTCCTTGGGACACAATGCGTTGAAGAGTATATCACAAGCTTGTGCATTGTATTGTAACTTCTTCAACTCATCGGCGGTAGCTTCATGATCCGGAACTCTTCCATACTAAAAGAATTCACCTTGCAAGCCAACACAAACAATGGCCCAAATGGCAGGGTTATGACAAAGAATATGCATTTTCATCTTATGTTTCCAACTAGCAAAATTTGTACCATAAAAGTAAGGACCTCTATGGTGATAACTACCCTCACTAGAAGCCATACTTCTCCTTGGTGTTTAAACCAAAGAAATGGAGACCAAAGCTCTGATACCACTTGTAGGATCATAAGTAGGTCTAGAGGGGTGATTAGACTACTTGCCAAATAAAAACTTAACCTTTTGCCAATTTTACTTCTTGGCAGATTTTAGCAATCCTAGCAGGTCTACAAACACCCTGCACATGCAAGTCTAAGTATGAGCAGTAGAAAGTAAAGACTTTGCAAGTGTTAGTAGTAGAGGGAAGGGTTAGGAGATATGCAAATGCTTTGGTGACACAAAGATTTTTCCCGTGGTTCCGATAGGTGGTGTTATTGTACATCCACATTGATGGAGGCTTCAATCCATGAAGGATACCGGTTGCGCGAGTCCATGGAGGGCTTCACCCACAAAGGGTCCACGAAGAAGCAACCTTGACTATTCCACCATGGCTTATGCCCATGAAGGACTAGCCTCACTCGGGTAGATCTTCATGAAGTAGGCAATCTCCTTGCCCTTACAAACTCCTTGGTTCACTCCACAAGCATTGGAGGCTCCCAAGTGACACCTAACCAATCTAGGAGACACCACTCTCCAAAAGGTAATAGATGAGGTTGTTGATGATGAACTCCTTGCTCTTGTGCTTCAAAAGATAGTCTCCTCAACACTCAAAACACTCTCTCAGAGATTTGGCTATGTGGTAGGAGAGGGATTTGGGTGGAAAGCAATTGAGGTGGCCAGAGATCAAAGTTCTATGGTTGGAGTGGAAAGCCCTTGATCTCAACACATGGCTTTGGAGCTCTCTCCTAGAAAAATGGATATGGGAGGTGTAAGCTTCGCTCTGGTTGCTCTCCTGAGAGTTATGGTGTGGGTGGGGGTTTATATAGGCAGTGTGGCACCCTAATTCAGGGAACCGAAGGCCTCGTATTCCAGCCCAGAGATCTATGTCTTCTGGAACATGGTATAGCTTGATACAGAATAAACCAAGATATAAATAGGTAGTAAAGGTACAGAGTTTTAAGGTACAATACTCTTGTGAGGCAAGGTAGTACAATAGGAGCAACTAGGCTCATTCTGTTATTCTTCAAACTACTCATCATTGAAGTTTTGGGGGCGAAAGTGATATACCACAGCAGAAAGTGTGACGACAGTGGGACTTCACTCCAAAGGAACACTGCTGGGATGCATCCTAGTTCGCACTCTTGATGTCCTTAGACTTGGCATCTCTTGCATCTGGCATGATAAGCAGGTGAGTACTTTGAATGTACTCGCAAGTCCACAAACTATCCAAAAGCAAGCAAGCAAGCAAGCAAGAACATGGCAATAAAACAATAAAAACAGATTAAAGACTTGCATAGTAAAACCACAAATAACTAATGGGTAAACTTAGCCTGACCGTTCAACATCCTGTAGACAACTTCCGGCATGATCCCCGATCACCTGTTTCTTCTCAACTGACCAACTCATGTTCGAACCAAATCCCTATCATCTCTTAATTTCCCTTAACTTTAGTTTGTTCATGAGGTTGATCAAGTAGTGCGACTTAACATGAACAGTGTCCCATTGTAGGGGACTCAGCTATTCGAATAGATTTTGAAACACTCTGCAGAGGTTGTACACTTTACCCACACCATGGACTAATAGTCCAACATATCCTTCTTACAGCATGGCCCTCTTACCGTGCCTCTGACCTCCCATGGGCTAGCCCTAGGTGAGAGAAAAACTGGGTCCCTGCCACCCTGTGGCACAACTTTTCCCACCCGGGAATCAATCAATTTTCTTGTGCACATCTTACAACCCAGGCTACCGTGACTGGGCGACAATCCCCCGACCAAGGGAATACTGACCGTCCAATTATCCCTATTTTGAGACATGCATAAGAGACATAACTATGAATTAAGTAGGGCCTTCTCACAAAGGTTAATGTGGTCGTACGAAAAAGGCATGGTTCCGTGGCACTATGAATTGACCAATCATGAAGGTTTAATTTAATAAAATTATTTCAATTATAATTAACCCTTCAAGTTTTAGTTAAACTAGATCAATTCATTTTATGCTAAAGTCTTTCCCCGATCATGATCATTTTAGTTCTAAAGTCAATCCTCCAAAGATGATCCTTCTACCGTTCAAAATAATTCTTCAAGATGATCACCACTATTCTAAAGTCTTTCCCCAAGGTGATCTCTTTTAAACTAGAGTCATTCCACCAGCACTATTAGTTTTATTATTATGGTTTACTTTGTTGAAATTACCAGTTCTTTCACTAACACCACACAACTTTCTTCTTAATGAAAAGCTACTGCCCAGCTAAGCACAGGTAAATGCATCACTAGTGTGACCACAATTCTAGCTTAATTACCATTCACACAACTATTCCAAGCAAATTAAAGTAATGCAAGTAATTCAAAATAAATCAAGAAATGCAAGTTTGAACCCATGGCCTTCCAATGCCATCAAGCAAGTGGATGTGGTGGCTTGCCTTACTCAAATGGAGGGTCACAAAACTCCTGGTTATCACCTCCTGAATTATTTCCCTCTGGAAATGTTTTTAAAAGAAAAATCAAAATAAAGCAAATAACAAAAGTTCTTTGTCCAGAGATGCTAAACAAGTCAAACAAATCTCTAACTTCTCTAGCAGATAAACAATTTCATAAGAAAAATAATGCAAAAAGAATCAACTTCATTGGACTTATGGTTTAAAAGTTAATTACGGTCAAAGTTTGGTCAACAGAGGCTTTTTAAAAGAATTTAAAGTGATTAAACAAAAAACCCTGGAGCGGCCATGTCGACGGCGTCTTCTTCAAATACGCATCCACTTATGTACCGCTTCGAGCGTGAAGTGAGTCACTGATGGGTGGAAAAGCGTGGCAGAGAGAGACGGTGGCTCACCGGCAATGGTTCACCGGCGTAGGGGACTCAACGTCTTGCGTGGGTAGGCACGTTAGAATGGGGGCTCGATGCCGATCCTTCTCGTACCCACACCTCCGCCTGGGATGGCCTGGCGGTGTTGCTTTCTTCTCCTCCAGCGGCAGCGAGCTTCATGTGTGGTTGAACTCCGGTTAAGTGGCTTGAATTCGGGCGTCTAAGTTGTGGTTCATGGTCAATGAGGTGCGTGGTGGCTAGTTGGGGTGGTGGCATGGCTCGGGAAGGTCTATGCACAGTTGCCGATGGTGGGGATCAAGCGGCGGTGGTGCAGCTCGATCATCGGCAGGGGGCAGCCTGGCTACGCTACGGTCTACGACTGTGTGATTGAGAGAGGAGGAGCGAGGTGTGGGAGTTAGAGGCCAATGGCCTAACCTTTTATAGCCGTGGCTGGGGTGCCAGGGCCATGGCTCCGCCGCGTGCGAGCTGGTGATAGGTTGGGCCTGCGTCGGCCTACTCCGTGCCTAGGGTGGTGCTTAGGGGGTCGTGGGGGTCCGGCGAGGCCGTGCGGCCTGCACCGGCCGTGGAGCTACACGACGACGGTGGCACACGGGTGAACAATGCCCGTGGACACGTCCACAATCTATAGGGGCCTAGGCAAGGGGAGTAGCACTGCGGAGTTTGGCTGGGTGCGGGCATGGATGCGCGCGAGCGAGGGAGTGCCTGGGACAGGAGTTGGGGCGGTGGCTTCAAGCCCGTGGTCGGGTGCTGCGCAGAGCACACGCTCTGGCATGCCAACCCCATGGTCACCAAGGGCCTGGGGGCCTGGGTGCATTCTGGGCATTAGTGGCATGTCTAGGGGTTAGGGGTAGCGTGTAGGCTGTGTGAATGGTCAGCAAGCAACTCCAGGTGCACTGGATCGGGTGCACAGTGTCCAAATCCCTTCTGCCAACAAGGTGTTTGTGCTATGCTGATGGAGAATGGGGGCCTGGCCTGATCTTTGGGGTAGTGTGGTTAGGTACGAAGATGAGTGTGTGTGCCGAGTTTCATTAGGTTTGCAACAAGTTACATGGTACTTGATGTGCAAAGTTAGATTTGGACCAGAAAAGTGTTTGAGGAAGAGGGGCTTAATTGAAAAGTCTCTGTTAGGGTTGGTTGCTTTTCTGGTGTTATTTTGACTCATAGAATTTATGTGAATTATTGGGAATTTTTAGAGGGGCGGAAAAGATAGTTGCTTCACAACACAAGTGCCTTGAGAGCATATATTCTTTTTGGGAAAAAGAATATACCTTATAAAAAGTTTAGGAAATGAGCTAGGGAGAAAAGTTGTTAGAGTGCTGGTGAGTTGAGTTTACTATTGCTAGCTAATTTAGTTTGGTTTTTAGTTTGCTAAGTCCAAGAAAGTGAGTTCAAATAAAAACCAAAGAAAAACAGAATAAAACCAACCTTGCTTGAAAAAAGAGCCAAAATTCAGGGTGTTACAGGCAGCACCAAAAATCCAACCGTTACTCACCTTTATGCACATTTCAGTGGGACCGGGTGAAACCACTCGGTGAGACCGAACTGTACAAAAGGTTTGAACTTTAGGCTTTTCGGTGAGATCGGATGAAACCATTCAGTGAGACCGAGTCATGCTAACCTAAGCACTTTCCACACTTCGGTGAGACCGACTGAAATTGATCAAAAATTCTGAGTTGATTGCAGTTGGTAACAGAAGGTTGGCAAGTGCTCTTCGGTGGGACCAAAGGGCCAACTTGGTGAGACCGAGATAGTAGGGTTTAGGCAACAGCTATGTCAAGTGTTTCTCGGTGAGTCCAGGTAGATTTATATCGGTGGGACCGAGATGAACTTTAGGGTTTTGGACATGGTGGATGGTGAGAGGTTGACTGAGGTTTTTGGAGGTTATCTCTAAGCACTTGAGCAGTGAATGCATTATCATCAACCTCATCCCCTTTTAATAGTACTAGATGACCCGTTGTGCCAATTGGCATAGAGACCAACTACAACCTGCAAGTTAAGCAAACTATATGAAACATAAAACGGAAGTCAAGTAAATGATCTAAAGAGACCAACTAACTAACTACAGCTTGGAAGTTAAATGAACTATTTGAAACATATAATGGAAGTTAAGTGAACTGTCTGGAGAGGCCAACTACAGTCATTGGAGAAAAGATCAATTGCAGCAAAGAAGAGAACCAACCAACTACAACCTGCAAGTTAAACAAATTATTTGAAGAATTTTTCCTCAACTTTCTGCAAATGAATATGTTCGGACTGTGTTGGTATTTGCCCTTATCCGAGCAGACTGCACCGGCCAAAGGCCATTACCGATCACTCTATTTAGTAGGCATATCACCCTATGTCTCTCACGCTCTCTCTCTCTCTCTCTCTCTCTCTCTCTCTCTCTCTCTATATATATATATATATATATATATATATATATATATATATATAGTCTATTCTCATAACACCCTTAAGAGTCTTATTCTCCTAACACTTTCGCTTATTCTGCTAACACCCGACGCCCACCCCCGAAGCTACAAACTAATAACACCCCACCTCCCCACCTTATCCGCTCGTCACCACCCACCTCTCTCTCCCGTCCCTGTGCTCCTCCCTCCACTCCCCACGATCTCCCCTTCCCAGCCCCGCCGCTCCATCTCCCTCCCAACGCCGCCGCACGAACTCCCCCCGCGCGCCGCATGACCCCCTTGCCCCGCCGCACCACCTTATCTCCCTCGACCCTCCTGCCCCCGCAACGGCCAGCCACCGGATCCACTCGTCGCCGTCCTGCCGCCGCCCACCTCCCACCAACTTGCCTCAAACTACCGCCGCCCTGCCAGATCCAGTGAGGATCCGGTGTGTCCCGCCTCCACCAGCCCGGCGCTGCCCCCTCCTGGTCTGATCGAGCCCACCACCGACGACCTCGACTTCCATCGAGGGCTCTGCCGTTGCGGGATCCGGGCATTCCTGCCCCCTGCACCATGCTTTCCCTCCCCAGCGGCACCCCCATGCTTGCCCCTCCTCCCCCATGGATCTTTATCACCACTGACGCCCTGCTCCTCCATGGGCCCATCCCGTCCATCCTCGCATGCTCACCTCCGCCTGGAGGATGAGGAGGTAGGTGCAGGGGGTCAGCGAGCGCGCCCACGAGGAGGAGCCACAGGCGCGCGCGGTGGCAGCAGAATCATGTGCAGTTCGGTGTGTGTATCCTAGATTTTGTCGATGTAGTGCGGTGTGCAATTCAACTGTGTGTATCCCAGATTTTGCCTTCAGCTTGTTTGTGTGTGCAGTGCAGTTTTCTACTGCGGGTGGCTGGCGTCAACGAGCCTCCAGAAGCAGCTCTCTCCTCAACTCGTTGCGGTTCCCCAGCGGCGAGAGAGAAGTGCACTGCTCTAGGGTGCTCTCTTTCACGGGGGCAGGTGGTCATCCACTGCGGTGCAGCTAAAAAACGTGTCCCAGGATGTTCGGTGCTCTGGTCAACATGAACAAGGCAGTGAAGCATATGTAATCAGGCAGTTCAGTTGTACAAAACAGACGAGGCAGTGTTTTATGAAGAAAACTTTGTAGTTCGCTCTCTTTCGATGGACTCGCCCACCTGCGTGCAGTTCGTTCAGAGTTGTATTGATGTGTTGTACTGTGTGTCATGGAGTTCAGTTGGGGCTCTCCTAGTGCAGTTTATAAAAAAATATCTGTTTAGATTTGCAATACAGTGCATAGTACAGAGGAGTTCACTTTGTAAAAAAGTTGCAGTACAATGCATAGTACAGAGGAGTTCATTTTGTAGAAAATTGTACAAAGGAGTTCACTTTTTATTATTTTGAAGGAAAAATGTTTTTGCAAATTTTTATGGACATAGTTTATAATTTGTTAAAAAAACGATGCAGTAAATTGAGAAAACCTTGGCGGTACACTTTGGAAATTCATGTGGTTCACTTAGCTTCGTCTCTGTGGTCCACTCTCAATCATACAAAAAATAGAAAAAGGACAAAAAGAAATCATGTAGTTCTCTTAGCCGTCTGATGCAGTACGGTTTTCGTCTGAAGCAATGCAATTTTCTATCTAATTTAATGCGGTTCAATTCATCGATTCATCGAGAGTGTTATGGTTCAATTTCGGTAGTGTTGTGGTTCACTTACAGCCAAGTGTGAAGTGCAAACAAAAATGTTAAGGAAATGACAAAAAAAGTAATGCGGTTCACTTTTGATATTGTTGCGGTTCACTTGCCCTCGTCTCTGCGGTCCACTCTCGTTCATAAAAAAGTTAGAAAACAAAACAAAAAGAAAATCATGTAGTTTACTTGCCCGTGTGGAAAATTTACGTTTGACAAAAAAATAAAAATGAAGTTCGCTTGCCCGTCTGATGCAGTGCGGTTTTCAGTCTGATGCAGTGCATTTTTCTGTCTGATGCAGTTCCCCCGTCGATTTTGGCGTCGCGAAAAACAGAGTGTCCGCATTTCGGTAAAATCAAAACTGCTCTTAAACCATAAGGAATTAGAGAGAGTGTTCTACATAAAAAAGTTGCATCTCGACGATATCTTTCCAATGGTGTCTCAAATGAATCATTCCGAGAAGCAGTTTGTAGAAAATCGCCGATAAACGGCCGCTGCCACTCGTTGTCCGCCGCACCATTTTCAAAATTAATTTAAAATCGTAAGGAATCTCAAAACAAATTCTACATATGAAAGTTGCACCTCGTCCGTAGCTTTCCAACAGCGTACCACACGCCTCGTTTCGACAAACGGTTAAAAAACTGGAGCAAAAACAGTACCGAAAAGTGTAAAAAAATTAAAAACAGAATTCCGCGATTTAGTAAATTTGAAACTTCTCTTAAACCGTAACGAATTAGAGAAAGTAATATATATGAAAAATTTGTGCCTTGATGATATCTTTCCAATGGCGTATCATTTGCTTCATTTCGATGAGTGGTTTAGAAAGAAAAAAACGCGAAAAAATGCTCGCTGTCACTCGTTGGGCGCCGCACCGTTTTCGAAACTTCTCTTAAACCGTGACGAATCTCCAAAAAAAATTAACATGGCAAAGTTGCGCATAATCCATAGCTTTCCAACGGTATATTACATGCCTCGTTCCGACAAACGGTGTAAAAACTTGCGACGGGAAGTTCTCTCGCATCAGTAATGCAGTGCTCTTGCTTCAACAATGACGTGCACTTGCGTTGAGCGTGCAGTTCAGAAGTGTAAGCAGAAAAACTATTCTCCTAATATTAGGAGAATAGACCGGCTGTGTATATATATATATATATATATATATATATATATATATATATATATATATATATATATATATATGATTATTATGTCTTTGCCACCCGGGGACTATACCACCCCTCCAGCTTTCGTCTGATCCGGCTTTGAGATCCGTGCATCATCTTTTAGGTTTGCCATTGATTAGTCTTTCATTTGATTAATTGCACATAGATGAGTTCATTAGCACTGAGAAGTAACAAAATTAAACATTGGTACTGTGCATACGCATGGATCCATTTTGGGGGAATATTTTTTGAGTTCATGGGAACTTTTTTTAGGTATCCAAGTCTTAACCACCAACCAACTTTTTTGTACTATTATAGAAAGTTAGGAAGTCATAGTATTTTTATACTATTAAGGAATCTTTTAGGTTAAGTATTCATGATCTGACATTTTGATACCCCTATATTCTAACACAGGCTCTGATGGAAGCGTATTAGTTTGGTTATTAGCATGCTTAATTAATTGAATGTCGATAGAGGACAAACGATAGCATAGTGTTCGCACAGATTATGAGGCATGGATTCAACGGAGATAACATGGGGTGGCATTGCCACCCGGAGGGGTGGCATAGTCACCGGGTGTTAAAAAATCCACACTAGTGGTATTTACCACCACTTGCGTTTTGTATGTTGTATGTAGTATCTATCAAATCGGAGAGTATGTACGTGTAGTATGTAGTATATAACAATGTTTAGGTAGTATATACACAACTTTGTAGGTAGTATGTATCATATTTTGAGTATGCTCCTTTTTACGTACAAATATGTACGTATTTCACAAATATAATATAAACCATGGGCCAACTTACAATTTTTTCATGTAACTCACTTTGAAAAAATTTATATATATATTATGTGATCAAACTTACAATGATAAAATAGTATATGTATTACCACATGGTAGTATATGAGACATATGGGGTAACTACCCCGGGTGGTAGGATGAATTTATATATATATATATATATATATATATATATATATACAGCCGGTCTATTCTCCTAATATTAGAAGAATAGTTATTCTGCTAACACTTCTGAACTGCACGCTCAATGCAAGTGCACGTCATTTGTTGAAGCAAGAGTGCTGCACTACTCAGGCGTGTGAACTTCCCATCGCAAAAAACTGCACGCAGTTTTTTCGGTACTGTTTTCGCTCCAGTTTTTAAATTGTTTGTCGGAACGAGGCGTGTAATATACCGTTGGAAAGCTATGGATTAGGCGCAACTTCGCCATGTAGAATTTTTTTCGAGATCCATCAAGATTTAAGAGCAGTTTCGAAAATAGTGCGGCGCACGACGAGTGGTAGCGAGCGTATTTTCGCGATTTCTTCTAAACCGCTCGTTGGAATTAAGCAAATGATATGCCATTGGAAAGATATCGTTGAGGCGCAACATTTTCATATATATTATTTTTTTCTAATTCGTTCCGGTTTAAGAGCAATTTCAAATTTACTAAATCGCGGAATTCTGTTTTTCAAATTTTTACAATTTTTCAGTACTGTTTTCGCTCCAGCTTTTTAACTGTTTGTCGAAACGAGGCATGTGATACGCCGTTGGAAAGCTATGGATGAGGCGCAACTTTCATATGTAGAAATGTTTTTGAGATTCCTTACGGTTTTAAATTAATTTTGAAAATGGTCCGGTGGACGACGAGTGGCAGCGGCCGTTTTTTCACGAAATTTTTACAAACCGCTGGTCAGAATGATTCAAATGATACGCCATTGGAAAGATATCGACGAGACGCAACTTTTTCATGTAGAACACACTCTCTAATTCCTTACGATTTAAGATCAGTTTTGAAATTATCGAAATACGGACACTCTGTTTTTCGCGGATCCAAAAATCGTCGAGTGAACTGCATCAGATGAGTGACCGCACTTCTTCAGACGAAAAAATCCATTGCATCCGACGGGCAAGCGAACTTCATGATTTCTTTATCTTTTTTTCTAACCTTTTCATGAACGAGTGGACAGCAGAGACGAGGGGCAAGTGAGCCACATTAAGAGAAAAGTGAACCGCAACACGAGTCTAAGTGAACCGCAGGATTTTTTTTTCTAATTTTTTTATGAACGAGAGTGGACCACAGAGAGTGACGAGGCAAGTGAACCACATCAGGGGGCAAAGCGAACCACATGATTTTTTACAAAGTGAACCACCAACCACCACAAAATGAATCATATCATTTTTGTTCTTGAAGTATATAGCACGAAAAATAACTGCACAGTACAGCGGAGCGAACCTCTCCAAATACAAAAAAGAACTGCATAGTTCACCTTACAAAAAGGCAACAAGCGAACCACACTAACATTGGGCGTAAGTGAACCGCACCACTCTGGAAAGTGAACCGCTTTACTTTCTTTGTCGTTTCCACGACATTTTCATGTAACACGTCTTGGACGGCTCAAGACTTTCTTTGTCGTTTCCATAACTTTTTTCATGTAACACGTCTTGGACTGCTTGATATGGCCAAGAGAAGGCGCTCTGTACTGCAAGTGTGGAGAGTACATAACTGAATTTTTTTACAAAGTGAACCGCGAAAAGAGCAAAACAGTGAACCACATCAACAATATTTTACACAGTGAACCACCCAGGTATGAACTGATGCAAATGTTTTCTTTTGCCGAACTGCTACAACTTTTTTTGTTGAGTGAACTACCATATAATACAAAACCGTACTGTTATGTTTTAACACACACATCGAACTGTTTCTGCGTTTCATTTTGAATTGATGCAAATGTTTTTCTGCATCTACACCTACAGATGTGACTGAACATTATAGGACACTTAGGAAAACTGTACAGAATGGGAGAGATAGGCATGCAAACGACGTATGGGCCAAACTGTTGTACCTTTGTCAAACCTACCAGAGAATTTTGACAACACACAAGAACTGACGAGTGTACAATTCATCAAACTTCTAAACGTGGGCTAAGCCAACATATGAACTAGGGAGCATTTTCAGCAAGCACATATAGAGCATCAATTTTCATAGAATAATAGCATGAGACTGAATGGTGCAGCAACAAGTCACGAATAAAAAGTAGCAGCAGCAACAACAACTCAAGATCATCCTCCTTTTTGGTACAGGATGCACCTCCCATGCAGTTCAGATTGTGGAGATCGGCCAGTTCAGTTAAACGATACCTTTAGGTACATCGTAGTGGAGGAAGGGAAAGGAGGCAGCCTCCTAAGCTGCGGCGTCGAACGGCTTGGCGCTATCTCGTTGAACGGCCTGGGTTGGCGGCAGTGAACGGCCGGGGTGCTGCAGCGACGGAGCCCCGCCTGCGGGAGTAGGTAGCGTGGTGAGCTGAAGACGCCATTTGTGCAGGGCCAGCACCGGACCTGCACTGTACTATTAGAAAGGTGTACTTGTACTTCTCAAAGTAATGGAATAGGGGTACTTTCTCCTGTAACATTTTTAATTCAATTATGACGCACACATCGGTATTTTAAGCACTATGATTTTGTAGCCCTTAGAAAAGAAAGCATGAGAATTATTCCACAAAACACAGAAAAGTGAACAACAAAATATTTTGATTTAGCAAGTGATATGTAACTAGAGTAGCAAAGCTGCCAAGCAAATGCACAATACTGTTGACTAACACGTGAAGTGGATTTACGCGTGCCTTGTAGTGTAGGGTTGTACTGACACACTCAGCATCAGGGAATTTCCAATTCGCACAAGATCAAACTGCACCAGTTCATGATGCGAAGGCCGGCTGCCTGGCTCGTGATCGTCGAACTGAACCCTGCGCCCCTGTCGAACTGCTGAAATATTTTAGTATGGGTTAGATACTATTCCAAACTAGTACCTGAAAATCCCATCCCCAAATATGCATGTCAAGCTTCAGAGTTGCAAGTAATCTAAACAGATCCATCTCAAAACATTGAACTGATACATACATCCAGGAATGAAACCGGTACAAGCAATACAAACAGTCAATATGAGCAGAAATATCTAGATGAATAAGAACAGAGCATCAAGAAGATTCATCAAATTCATACCAAAAATGCCGTATCAGGGGGCGAAGCACGGGGTGGCCTACACGCGACTCTTTTTTGAGTGACCGGCAGAGAAGCAAGAAGTTGGACTGAGGAGCTGTAGATCTTCCAGTTGACTAGCCCAACGGCCACATTGGCAACTGCACGAATGCCGCCAACTGAACGGGCTCTGATGGTGGTGGTGAATGCCCTGGCGACTGAGTTTGAATGGACTGTGAGCTGAGGCGGCAGAGGGTGACGCCGGAGCAGCAGTAGCGACGCGCGGTGGATTGGGGAGGCATGGAGGAACACGGCCGGCACTGACGCACGGGGGCTAGCAGTATTGTGGGCCACGACGGTCGTGGTGGCGGATGGCCTCCAAGGCGGGCTGCGTGCAGGGTTGTAGGGCGGCAGCTTTGTGGAGGATGGCGCCGCCGGCGGCCACCCCCCTGAGCTAGACTCCAGCAATAGGAGAGCAGCACTCAGCCCCGATGGCACGTGGATTGGGGTTAGCGCGCGGTGGCCGTGGGAGGCAGGGACAGCGCGCGGCGGCCGTGGAAGGCGGGGACGGGGGTGGCGGCCGGGTAAGGCGAGGACGGCGTGCGGCGGCTAGGGTGGCCGTGTGGTGGGAGGTGGGAGGTGTTGGGGGCGCAGCAACAGGGTGGGAGGTGGTAGGGGATGGGGCGCCGCCGCGGGGTAGGAAGTGGTCGGGGGTCAGAGGAGGCGCGGCGGCCCGAGCCCGGAGGAGTTGGTGGTGCGGTTGGGATGGGGATGTTGTGGGAGAGAGAGAGAGAGAGAGAGGACTGGGTGGGTGGGAAGGAGATAAGGTGGGTGGGGGTTCTTTTTTATCCTGTGCAGTTCGGTTCGGTTCCTTTGCGAGGTTAGTTTGTAGCTACTCGTCGGCTCGGTAGTGTTAGCAGAATAAGGTTAGGTGTTATTAGAATGAGGTCTTAAGGGTGTTATGAGAATATATAATTAGAATAATTATTCTGATCACGGCGCCTCTATATAGGGCCCGGCCAGATGTTCCCGAACTCCCGAGAGCGCAAAAAAAAGAAAATCCCCCACCCCCTCCCGAACCTCCCGCACCGCCTCTGCCCCGATCCCCCCGACCACCTCCCATCGCCGACCCTCTGGTGCGGCTCCTGCCGCCGGCTCCTCGGCCCCAGCGCACCACCCCTCGGATCGATGCGCCTCCCGCCGCCGCCCCCGACCCCGACGCACCTCCTACCGCTAGCCTCCCGACCTCAAAGCCCATCCGCTGCTGGCTGCCAGAGCCGCGGCACCCACCCCCCGCGTTGCCGGCCACCGGAGCCGCCGCCCCCACTCGCGTGCTCCGCCGCCGCGGGCCTAGCCCCCGCGCCACCTCATCCCGTCGGCGCAACTCTGCGAGCTCCCGCCTCCTGCCGTCATCGGGTCCCGCCTTCGCACACCGGATCTCGGTGTCCTCGCGCCTCCACGAGCATGGATCCATGGCCACTCGCCGGATCCAGACGGAGGTAGGGTCTTCCCCACGCGCCCCGATGTTAGCCGCACAGTTCCTCAACGCCCACGTTGCTGCCGGTCGCCGCCCTGTCTCCCCTTCCTTCCTCTATTCGTCGTCCCGCCCGTCGGTGGATGAGGCTACCTGCAGGTGCAACGTCCGGCCGCCGATCATCGGTAGTCCCACTCCGCTGCGACCTCCAGCAGCCATACCGTAGTTGAGCTCCATGTGCCGGCCGTCCAGGTCCGCCTTCTGCCCATATGTGCAAGCTACAGCGAACACCGCTCCTCTTCTCTCTCCTGAACTGCAGACGCATCAGTGTTTGGACCATCGAGGAATTTTTTTTCTCTGGGAGGCATTCCGTGGAGAGAGAGACGCTCCAGCCATTTCTTCTTGTGGATATTTGCACGTTATCGCCTTTCTGTTCTTGTAGCACAACCGCGAAGCTCAAGAAAAGTTCAGAGGTTGAGATTTCACGGACAGAAACTTGTTCACTTCTCATTCTTCTTCACACTCAAATTGGTGTGTATTTATTTGTCTTGTAGTGTGCTCATGCAAAATGCATGTGTGCATTGTTTTTCTCATTCCCAGACAAATAAATGAGTGTGTTTATGTTGATTTAACAAGATACCAACGCAAAATAGGGTTATTATGCAAACCTATTATGGCGTATATGTTTTGTTGATGTCAATTTCCCCCGAAGAAGATTGCAACTGTTGCAGCAGAAGTTCAAAATCACCGGTGAATAAAGCTCAAATTAAGAAAAGAGCAAGATGTTCCAATTTGAAAAAAAAATGTTCAAAAAAAGTTTATAACAAACGGATTTCTCTCGTTTGGAAAAAGAATTTAGAGAAGTTTGAATTGAAAAAAGGAGAAATTCAAAAAAGTTTATAAAAAATGATTTCCGACATTTTCAAAAAAAGAAACCTAGAAGTTCAGATACAAAACATAGAGCAGTTCGATCTTTATTAAAAAAATAGGATTTTTCCTGTTACTAAACAATAATACAAAGAAGTTGAAATTAAAAAATACAGAGTAGTTAAAAAAGGTAAAATAAAAAAAGATTTTGCCCATTTTTTTAAAGAAAACTAGAAGTTTAAATTTAAAATAACAAAGTTGTTCGATGTTTGTTACAAAATAGCGAAGTTCAAATTGAAATAACGGCGAAATTCAAAGTTTATAAAAAACTCAGATGTCTTCCTCGTTACTAAAGAATAAAACGAAGAAGTTCAAATTAAAATAAAGGAACAACTAAAAAAAGTTTAAATACATTCTTCCCCGTTTTTAAAAAAACTAGAAGTTCAAACTAAAATAACGAAGTGGTTCGTTGTTTATTAAAAAACTAGGATTTTACCAAGAAGTTCAAATTTAAAAAACGGAGTGGTTAAATCTATATAAAACCAAGAAGTTCAAATTTAAAAAACAAAGTGGTTCAATCTATATAAGGCCTAGAAGTTCAAATTTTAAAATTGGAGTGGTTCAATCTATATTAAAAAACTAGGATTTTACCAAGAAGTTCAAATTTAAAAAACGGAGTGGTTTAATCTATATAAAACTAAGAACTTCAATTTTTTCCTTGACACTAAACAATAAAACCAAGAAGTTCAAATTTAAAAAATGGAGTGCACCAATCTATATAAAAAACTCAGATTTTCCTCATTAATAAAGAATAAAACCAAGAAGTTCAATTTTAAAAAGTGGAGTAGTTCAAAATTTATTACAAAACTCGGATTTTTCCCGTACTTAAGAATAAAAACCAAGAAGTCCAAATTAAAAAATAGAGCAGTTCAATGTTTAAAAAACCTATGATTTTTCTTGTTCATTGAGAATAAAAACAAAAAGTTCAAATTAAAAAAACGGAGAGGTTCGTAGTTTATAAAAAAACGTAGGATTTACATGCTTAATTTCAATGAGTGTTTTTAGGAGTTTATGGCTAAAAAAGCAGAGAGAAAGTTCAAAGTGAAAACAACCAGCGATTCAACTACTACAAGGAGTGTGTTTCATATAAGAAAAAAGAATAAAAAGGCAAAGTCTAAAAAGTCTTTTGCTGGAAGTTCACGTGGTCGGCCGAGGAAAGTTCAAAAATTCTTGTAAAGGAGGTTCACCGTGTATTTACTTGTGCAAAAACACACAAAAATATATATTGGATTTTATGTTTTATAATAATTCTCTCAATCCATTATAAATTAGAAAAAAAATGCTTTATATGAAAAAAGTTCCTCCTATTCAACAACTTTCCAAGGGTTTACCATATTCTTATTCCAAAATAAACGGTTGAAACAAGTTGGTGTATGTTTTTCGAAAGAAAAGTTTAACCATATTAGAAAAATTTGCGTCTTTTCAACAGGTTTCTAAAAATGTATATCATTTGTGCAACTCCGACGAACGGGTGAGGAATTACGAACAAAAATACGTGACAGAAGTTCAAAGTGAAAACAATGAGCAGATCAACCACTACACGGAATGCGTTTCAGGTGAGAATAAAAGAATACAAAATTAAAAGCCTAAAAGTTTTGTTGCAAGAAGTTCAACCACTACACGGAATGCGTTTCCCCGTTTTATAAAAAGCTAGAAGTTCAAACTAAAATAACGAAGCGGTTCGATGTTCATTAAAAAATCTAGGACTTTACCGTTATTACAAAGTTCAGATATCCCTTGTTATTAAAGAATCAACCATGAAGTTCGAACTAAAAAACAGTCAAATTTGATGTTTATTTAAAAATCAAAAAACAATTCTTTACTGAAAAATAATTGTGAAGTTCAAATTAAAATAACACGAAAGTTCGAAGTTTATTAAAACCTAGGATTTACTTGTTCGAAAAACAAAAAACCAACGTCATTCTTGGCATTTTTAAAAACAACATATAAACGGTGATGAATTTTGACAAAACTCTCTAGATGCAAACGTTTCTTCCATTCAAACTCTCTCCAACAGGATATCATATGATCTATTCTGTTAAACGGTTCAAAATTTAGGTCTATATCGTTTGAAAAAAATAAGTTTTATCATACTCAAAAAAAATTTTAAAAACCATGTGAATTTGAAACAAAGTGCTAACAAGAAAAATGTTGTGTCACTAGCACAAATATCCAAAGGTACATCGTTGGCGTAAAATCCGATGAAAGGATGAAGAATTACGAACAAAAAACATGACCGAAGTTCAAACATGACCGAAGAACAATAAACAAAGAAGTTCAAATTTCAAAACCTCTACAGTTCAAATTAAAATAGCAGAGCAATTCGAAGTTTATATAAAAATAGATTTATCCCACGCCTAAAGAGTAAAAGCCAAGAAGTTCAATTTTTTTGAACGAGAGCAGTTCGAACATTAGAACAAAAATTGGATTTATCAATTTTCTTAGAAAAAACAAGAAGTTCAAATTTCAAAAATGGAGCAGTTTGATTTTTATTAAAAAAATCAAGAAGTTCAAATTACAAAAATGGAGTAGTTCGGTGAATACAAAAAACTCAAAATGTTTTTGGTTCTAGGCAAAATAAACATATGAAGTTCAAAGAATACAAGCAAGAAGTTCAAATTAAAATAGCAGAGAAGTTTGATGCATAACAAAACTCAAATTCTCCCTATTTCTTGGCAAAATACAAATATGAAGTTCTATTTTATTTTTTAAAGTTGTCAGAAGTTTACTTAAAATCATGTTTTTCTTTTCTAAGAAATAAACCAAGAAGTCCAAATTAAAAAAATAGTGTAGTTCAATATTTATAAAAAACTCAGATTTTTTTTGTTACTAAAGAAATAAAATCAAGAAGTTCAAATAAAAAAAAGGAGTAGTTTGATGTATACGGGAAACTCAAATTCTTTCCGTTCCAAGGAAAAATAAAAGTATGAAGTTCAATTTTAAAAATATATTTGATGCTTATTTAAAAAACCATATTATTTTAGGAATAAAACTAAGAAGTTCAAATTAAAATAACAGAGAAGTTCGAAGTTTATTAAAATAAAAAACAACTCTTTATTCGAAATAAAAATGTGAAGTTCAAATTAGAATAACAGAGAAGTTCAAAGTACATAAACACCTCGGATTTTTTCTCGTTACTGAAGAATAAAATGAAGAACTTCAAATCAAAATAAAAGTAACAACTAAAAAAGTTTAAAAGGAATTTTCCAATTTTTTAGAAAACTAGAAGTTCAAACTAAAATAACGAAGTGGTTCGATGTTTATTAATAAATCTAGGATTTTACCAATACGAATGGGTGTGGAATCACGAGCAAAAAATACGTGACAGAAGTTCAACGTGAAAACAACGAGCAGTTCAACTACTACCCGGAATGCGTTTCGGAAGAGAATAAAAGAATAAAAAGTAAAACCTAAAAGGGTTGTTGCAAGAAGTTCACGTTCTTGTCCCTGCATGGATCAAAATTTCTAGGGCGAGACATCCGTCATTCATTTACATGTTCAAAAAAAGGCAAAAACATCGTTGTTTTCGCTATTTTTAAAACTGCTCGCAAACGGCAATGAATTTGTAACAACTGTTTACAAGAAAAAGTTGCTCCTATTCATAAGCTTTCCAACGGTATGTTATATGCTACATTTCGATAAACGGTTTAAAATTTTCATGTATATCATTAAAAACATGTTTTTACGTATTCAAAAAAAACTTTCAAACTGATGCGAGTATGAAAAAAATGATCAATACAAGAAAGTTGTGTGTTTTCAATAGCTTTCCATCGGTATATCATTTGCTCAATTCCGGTAAGTGGTTGGGGAGTTACGGGCAAAAAACAGCACGTGAAAAACAGAGTGAAGTTCAAACAGAACTGCCCCAGAAGTTCAACCTCTTCACGCAGTGCATTTTCGGAGACTCTGTTTTCGCGATGAAGGCAGAACGCATGATCTCGCCGTTTTCAAAATTACTTAAAAATGGCTAGGAATCAGAGAAAAGTTTCTATATGAAAAAGTTTCGCATTTTTCATAGCTATCCAGGGGTATATTATTTGCCCCATTCCGACAAAGTATGCAAAAAAATTACGGCCAAAAAATGGTTTTAGCCATTTTCAAAATTGACTTAAAACCGTAATGAATTGGGAGAAACATTATATACAAAAAATTTCGCATTTGTTCAGGCTTTCTAACGCCATATCATTTGCTGCATTCCGACAAACCATTTAGAAAAAAAAACGAAAATACAAACTCAGAGGAACTTCGACCGTTTTCTAAATTACTTTTTAAAAATTCAAAATTAGAAAACACTTTCTATATGGAAAAGAAGCGCATTTTCATAAGCTTTCCAACGCCATATCATTTGCATCAATCCAACTTGCCGTTTTCAAATTACGCAAAAAAAACGAGCTCGGCTGTTTGGTTTGAGAAATTCTGTCATTTTTCAAATTGCTCTTTAACCGTAGGGAATTTGAGAAAACTTTATATATGTGGGATGAGCGGATTTGCAGCAGCTTTCCAATGCCATATTATTTGCCTCATTCCGATAAATGGTTTAGAAATGAGCTCGAAAATACGATTCACGTTTTTTTGTATGAAGAAAAACGGCTTGTAAAACTGCTCTTAATCCGTATAGATTTTGACAAAAATTTAACTTATGTTGTGATCCACGTGTCCATACGTTTCCAACGGTATATAGCAAGCCCCATCTGGACAATCTTTGCGGAAGTTCAACCTGCCACTGGGTGCAGTTGAACTACTACTACTAGGGCGGGTCGGTTAGTTATCAGAATATTATTCTGATCCCGTGATCAGAATAGTGTTTATGTATGTGTATATATATATATATATATAGTAAACCATCCCTGGCTCATTGCTCACACTCGATCCGGTTTGGGTGAAGGGCCCCCACCCACGCAGTACGTACCCAGTGGGGCAAATGAAATAGGGGAACATACCTGGGTGGGGACATCGGACCACCCGCACGATCAGCTCACGCGCGAGCGGGAGCGAGAGGGCCGAGCGCGCGCATGATAGACTCTTGCCATCGCAGCCCTTGGCCAGATGGAACCACTGCGTTTGTATTTGCCTCGTATATTTACCAATGACAGGGAAAGATGATAAGTTCCATTACGTAATATATTTCTTAGCAAGCGCACGAGAGCGGGCATCCGGCCATCTATTGGCTTCCTATACATGTTTTTATTCGTGCTAATGCCCTTTGAGGATTATATTAAAACAAACATTTATTACGTGTTGTCCGTAGCGTCGTGTAATTTTGTGGCTGTTCGGTCGGTCAGGAACCACTGGGTACCCCAAGCATCTTGGTACCCTCTGCGTGTTTGCTCAGCCTTTGTCGAATCTTTGGTAATGGCAGCTCAGTGGACGCGGTCGTAGATCCAGTGCCACAGACACTAGATTCTATCCGAGTATAGACGATCTCAGCCTCTATCAAACACGCACAATGCTTAGGTAAGAGAAATGAAATTAACACAAAATGTAACCTAAGTGTTTACCAACTAAAATGAGAATGCCATGCAGTAAGGATTATGGCGACGATGACCCGATTTACCGGTTGCTACAGAGGTAAGACTAAGTATTCATATGCATCCATCAACGACGACAACTAAAGTCCAAAAGTTAAGCGAACCATTTGAAGAACCTTTTCCTCAGCTGTTTCCAAATGATTATGTTCGCACTACGTTTGTATTGGGCATATGCGTGGCAAGGTGTTAGGTTTCCCTGTGGAACGGTCTCACTGATTGGTCTTGTTGTATCCGAAGGTGATTTGCCTGCCCGGACATGCATAAACACTGGTCATGACCGGTTAGCGAGTTCTTGGATGCCTACCAGTCTTATGGGCACCACGGGACCAATCCAATTTCAGTTCCCTCTTGCTAGTGTCCTTCTGAGCCACCATCGTGGACCCCATCTGATTTACCGTTGAGCACGTATGGGCAGGGCCTCAGTAGCGTGAGCCAATTCGGACACCAGCAACGGGTCAGGGAAATTGGGTCTGCTGCCAAGCCTGGTCATTCGTGCATGGCACATTCCAACCTGGTACAATTATGCAGCTGATTAAACCACGGCGACGAGCGCTTTCACGAAAGAAACCTACCCGGCACAATATGCCCAACCACGAATGAGAGAGAGAGAAAGAGGAAGAGACAATGGGACCGAGAAGGCGCTTCTGAAAAGAAACCCACAGACATGACAGATACTAAAATCAAGAGAATACACTTGAACTGCCGATGAATTACAAAGCTTTTACAAACGAAGAAAATGATGTTTTATTAAGATCAAACAACAAACATGGCATTAATTGTTATTAAGCTGTCAACCGCTGTACATGGCGAACTCATCCTATAGGCGTGGCCTCGAAAAAACCTTTGCATGTTCAGGATGGCTTTCTGCCTTGCTCGGAGTGTGAGTTTGGGGAACGAGTGAAGGCGGGATGAGTAGTTCCTGCCCTGCCCGGATCCAAGCCCAACCTGAGCTCATCGACAAGCCCAAGGATCAGAGCACACAGGCCAAACTTGATTTGAACAAGCCGGCCGAAGATGACAATGACGGTGGCGGCATCGGCTATGACAGCAGCAGTGTGGTCGGCCTTTATGAAGAGTTTGGGATGGCTTTCTACCCTGCTCGAAGCATCTCAGTTCGGAGATGAGAGGATGAGGCCGCCCTCGCTGCCGAGCGCGATGTGATGATAAGACGCGGTTCTCTTAGCAACAAGGGCAGCCTCTTCCTGCATCCACTTCCCATCTTACATCCATTGCTCATCCCTGCCAGCAAGGATCAAAGGCCGAATGGTTCGAAAAGGCCAGATACAAACAAGAAGTCAGGAAAACTATAGCCAACGGCCAGAGGTAGAGAGGATGGCCATCGAATGGGTCATGTACTTGAGCTGAATGACACGCATTTTATAAGCACAAATAATGGGCAGCGGGTGACGGCCCACCTGTCATGCCACTCCAAGCCGGCTCGCCCAGAGGAATGTCATTCAGGCAGATCGGATGGCATGCTATTATACACACAGAACACGCGCCTGGCAAAATCACGGCCACATGCATGGGCAATCGGATCGGGGCCGACAGGCACACCAAATGAACACGGCTAGTGCCAACTAACAATAGAGTGCCAACGCTGCTGGCACACCAACTCACAAGTGATCAACAACAACATCTGGACGACCCAGCCGTCTGGTCAAACATGCACGTACACGTAACATGGCAGGCATGACACCCTCTTGGCGGCCAAACCAATACACGCCACTGTTTCGACCAGTCAAACCTCTACCATCCCAGCAGCCAACATGACCGTACTATCTACCAGAGCAGAGAATGCCAGGCAGAATGCCTACCATGCGCATAGCTGCGCTGACACATGCCTACCATATTTGGGAACCTCTCTACCCTGAGAAAAAACCACGTGCCATCTTACACAGCCAACATCTAGCTAGCACGACAAAATAGCTGTACCAAAGCACGCGATCTAAACGTTCCATCCAACCAAAGCTGGGTTGCTACGGCACCAACCTCCAACAGAATTCACAAACCACACAAGAACGGTCCACTGACCAGACAAGGAAACACACATACATATTTGAAAGCATGCCAACAAAACATATCCAATGCCTTTGAAATGGAAGGCAAGCATTGGAAAACGCAAGGCTGCATATTCGGCTTGTAGCCCAACTCATTTGTTTGGTCCTTTTTTCTGGTCAGACCCTATGACTCTTGTCTCCCCGCGACACCAAAATTGTCTTACCAGCACACAAGTTAACGTTGTTCTTTCAAATGGTCTGCTAAGGACCTTTTTATACCTGAAGTACCAAACAGAGCAAACACAAAAACAATTAATAATAAAGATATCAGGTCCCTTCACCTACGAGTTCTTCTGAGGACGTCCCAGTCGAGCCTTCCTTCCTACCGGCTCTTAACCGGATGGAGTTCAGTCCCAGCACGACAGCTGGACAGATCCAGCGCAACCCAGACATTTTATGGCCCCACACATCAGCAGGCTTGTGGGCTGCCTAGACTCATTCATAATGCCAATCGGCCACTTGTTTCTCTCGCAGTTCAACCATCATACCACCCACATATAAGCACAATAACTTGGATGACCGGGCCCTGCAAAGACCCTGGTCGAATGCACTCGGCTTGTAGAGAAGGCAGACGGGCAGGACCCATGCCCACAAGAGGCCTGGTGGGCAAAACCTCTAGACGAACTATTTGAAACATAAGATGTAAGTTAAATGAACCGTTCGGCCAACCTAGCAGCCTGGTCAATAGAAAGGCTGACCACACAACCACATGTACATCACCTGAACCGTGGAAACCTACTACTCTGAACAAAAGAAACAACTCGAAATCATCTGGGCAAACCATAGAGGGTTTGTCTTAGGACGAGTGGAACTTATGCTTTCGAACTTCTCAATACAGCCGAGTGGGAAAACAGGCGGTGCCTTGCCTTGGACACCAAATTCATTGGAGGGCAAGCACTAAGAAAATACCAAGCACTTTGTGGGGGAAGATGCTTGTGGGGTTAGCCCTAGGAATTCCCATGGAGGGTCGTTGCCTGCCCGACCGAAGTCGCTGTATTGGGACCCACGAGGCATATAGCACCCTTATACCCGCGGGCCTGAGAACGCAACGACCACAGCTCTAGCCAGCTACATAAGTACATGTTCTCTGTTCTTTTTGGAAGCCGGGTGCCTGGGTGCTCACTGTACTGGTCGGCCCAGCGCACAGGCACCAACTGCCCAGGGTTTGCGCTCGCAACAATTCGGGAAGCCAGAGCACGGGTCAAGCGGTACGCACCGCCTGCTTTTGTGGCCCAGAGACCCATTGGTATGCAGACAAAGCCGGGCAACCAAGCTCCTCACATCCCCATAAGTCATCAAAGCGAGGCGAAGGGCCTGGGTCTGCATCCATGTGCTACAAAGACCAATGTAACCAATTTCTCGAGCACATGTTTACGTATGACAGAAGCTATTATCTGTAGCAAGGTTCAAAACAAATTCAAATCATGTTGCTTAAGCCCTTAAACTAGACAACAGCGTCTGCTCGATGCCTTTCAGAATGCATGACTATGTGCAATTATTTAGCATACCAAAAGCAGGACGAACCATGTAAATATCATGCTAGCTACGCATGTACATGATATAGTTGGCGTAGGTATTCCTGGTTGCGTATGATATGTTCCTTCCTTCCTACTAGCTCTTAACTGGATGGAGTTCAATCCCAGCATAATAGGCGGATAGATCCAGTGCAACCCATATGTTTTCTGGCCCCACACATTAGTAGGCTTGTGTGCTGCCCCGACTCATTTGTAATGCCAACGGGCCACTTGTTTCTCTCGTAGTTCAACTATCATACCACCCACAGATAAGCACAACAACTTGGACGACCGGGCCCTGCAGAGACCTTGGTCGAATGCATTCGGCTTGCAGAGAAGGCAGACGGGTAGGACCCATGCCAACAAGAGGCCTGGTAAGCAAAACCTAGACTCTGTGCAAATGAGGTGGAAGTTAAATGAACCGTTCGGCCAACCTAATAGCCAGGTCAATAGAAAGGCCGACCATACAACCGTATGTACATCACCTGAATCGTGGAAACCTCCTACTGTGAACAAAAGAAACAACTCAAAACCATTCGGGCAGACCATAGAAGGTTTGTCTTAGGACGAGTGGAACTTGTGCTTTCGAACTTCTCAATAGAGCCGAGTGGGAAAACAAGTGGTGCCTTGCCTTGGAGGCCAAGTTCATTGGAGGGCAAGCACCGAAAAAATACCAAGCACTTTGTGGGGGGAAGATGCTTGTGGAGTTAGCCCTTGGAATTCCCTATTGAGGGTCGTTGCCTGCCCAGCCAAAGTCGCTGGATTGGGACCCACAAGGCATATAGCACCTTTATACCTGCCAGCCTGAGAACGCAATGACCACAGCTCCAGCCGGCTATGTAAGTACATGATCTCAGTTTTTTTGGAAGCCAGGTGCCCGGGCGCTCACTGTACTGGTCGGCCCAGCGCACGGGTGCCAACTGTCCAGGTTGCACTCACGACAATCCAAGAAGCTAGAGTACGGGTCAAGCGGTACGCACCACCTGCTTTTGTGGCCCGGATACCCATCGGTATGCAAACAAAGCCGGGCAACCAAGGTCCTCCAAGACCCATAAGTCATCAAAGCGAGGCGAAGGGCCTGGGTCTGGATCCATGTGCTATAAAGACCGACGTAACCTATTTCTCAGGCACATGTTTGCGTACGACAGAAGCTATTATCTATAGCGAGGTTCAAAACAAATTCAAACCATGTTGCTTAAGACCTTAAACTGGACAACAATGTCTGTTGGATGCCTTTTGCAATGCCCGAGTATGTGTAATTATTTATCGTACCAAAGATACCAAAAGGAGGATGAACCATGTAAATATCATGCTAGCTACACGTGTACATGATATAGTTGGCGTAGGTATTCTTGGTTGCGTATGCAATGTGCCTTCCTTCCTACTGGCTCTTAACCGGATGGAGTTCAGTCCTAGCATGACAACCGGACAGATCCAGCGCAACCCAGATGTTTTTTGGCCCCATGGATCAGTGGGCTTGTGGGCTGCCCGGACTCGGTCGTAATGCCAACCATGTTGGGTAACGTCGCATGGGAAACAAAAAATTTCCTACGCACACGCAAGATCTATCCATGGTGATGAGCATCTACGAGAGGGAGAGTGAATCTACATACCCTTGTAGATCGCTAAGCGGAAGCGTTAAGAAACGCGGTTGATGTAGTCGAACGTCTTCGCGATCCAAATCGCAAGTCGTCCCTCGATCCAAACACGATCTAGCGCCGAACGGACGGCACCTCCGCGTTCAACACATGTACGGCTTGATGACGCCTTCACCTCCTCGATCCAGCGAGCGATGGTGAAGTAGTGGATGAGTTCCGGCAGCACGACGGCGTGGTGATGGTGGTGAGGAACAATCTCTGCAGGGCTTCGCCAAGCACTACGGAGATTATGACGGGAGGAACTAGAGGGTTAGGGTTGCCGGCACACGGCTTGGGAAATCTTGATGTATCCCGTGTGCTAGCCCTGCCCCTCTATTTATATGTTGAGCCCTGGGGTCTAAACTTGGAGAGAAAGCCTCCACAAGGTCGGTTTTGCCCGCACAAGGTCGGTTTGGCCTGCACGGAAAGAGTCCCACTCGGATTCCAGCAGTACCGCGTACAAGCGGTAGTACCGCTCATGAGCGGTAGTACCGCTTCACACAAGCGGTAGTACCGCTTACGCGGTAGTACTGCCTTACCAGCGGTAGTACCGCTTAAGGCAGCAGCAAAACTTCCTTTTGCACTTTCCAATACCTCGTGGGCTTTACCCCTTCGGTCCAAATAAAGTGTTGCTGCACCCGAACACTTCGGTAAACACCCGGAACCCCTTCCGGTGAATTCCGGAACCCTTCCGGAGATCAAAACACTATTATCACATATATCAATCTTTACCTCCGGACTCTTCCGGAGATCCTCGTCATGTCCGGGATTTTATCCGGGACTCCGAACAACCTTCGGTCACCAACACAATAACTCAACTATACTAATCGTCACCAAACGTTAAGTGTGTAGACCCTGCGGGTTCGAGAACTATGTAGACATGACCGAGACACCTCTACGGTCAATAACCAATAGCGGGACCTGGATGCCCATATTGGTTCCTACATATTCTACGAAGATCTTCATCGGTTGAACCTCTATGTCAAGGATTCAGTTAATCCCGTATACTGTTCCCTTTGTTCTTCGGTATGTTACTTGCCCGAGATTCGATCGTCGGTATCTCTATACCTAGTTCAATCTCGTTACCGGCAAGTCTCTTTACTCGTTCTGTAATACAAGATCATGTGGCTAACTCTTTAGTCACTTTGCTTGCAAGGCTCATTGTGATGTTGTATTACCGAGTGGGCCCTGAGATACCTCTCCGTCACACGGAGTAACAAATCCCAGTCTTGATCCATGCCAACCCAACAGACACCCTCGGAGATACCTGTAGAGCACCTTTATAGTCACCCAGTTACGTTGTGACATTTGATACACACAAGGTATTCCTCCGGTGTCAGTGAGTTGCATGATCTCATGGTCATAGGAACAGATACTTGACATGCAGAAAACAATAGCAATAAACTGACACGATCATATGCTATGTTCGTAGTTTGGGTCTTGTCCATCACATCATTCTCCTAATGATGTGATCCCGTTATCAAATGACATCTCATGTCCATGGCTAGGAAACCTTCACCATCTTTTGATCAACGAGCTAGTTAACTAGAGGCATACTAGGGACACAGTGTTGTCTATGTACCCACACATGTATTTGAGTTTCCAATCAATACAATTATAGCATGGATAATAAACGATTATCATGAACAAGGAAATATAATAATAACCAATTTATTATTTCCTCTAGGGCATATTTCCAACAGTCTTCCACTTGCACTAGAGTCAATAATCTAGTTCACATCACTATATGATTTACATTGTAATGAATCGAACACCCATGCAGTTCTGGTGTTGTTCATGTTTAGCCCTTGGAAGAGGTTTAGTCATCGGATCTGCAACATTCAGATCCGTGTGTACTTTGCAAATATTTATGTCGTCCTCCTTGATGTAATCGCGGATGGAATTGAAACGTCGCTTTATGTGTCTGGTCCTCTTGTGAAATCTTGGTTCCTTGGCTAGAGCAATGGCACCAGTATTATCACAAAACAGAGTCATTGGGTTAAGCGCACTAGGCACTACTCCAAGATCTGTCATGAACTCCTTCATCCAGACACCTTCCTTCGCCGCCTCCGAGGCAGCGATGTACTCCGCTTCGCATGTAGAATCAGCTACCACGCTTTGTTTGGAACTGCACCAGCTAACCGCACCCCCATTATGAATAAATACGTATCCGGTTTGCGACTTAGAGTCATCCGGATCAGTGTCAAAGCTTGCATCGACGTAACCCTTTACGATGAGCTCTTGATCACCTCCATAAACGAGAAACATGTCCTTAGTCCTTTTCAGGTACTTCAGGATATTCTTGACCGCCGTCCAGTGTTCCATTCCTGGATCACTTTGAAACCTTCCGACCATACTTATGGCAAGGCTGACATCGGGTCTTGTGCACAGCATTGCATACATGATAGAGCCTATGGCTGAAGCATAGGGGATGACACTCATCTTTTTTCTATCTTCTGCAGTCACTGGGCATTGAGTCTTACTCAACTTCACACTTTGCAAAACAGGCAAGAACCCCTTCTTGGACTGATCCATTTTGAACTTCTTCAAAATCTTATCAAGGTATGTGCTTTGTGAAAGTCCTATTAAACGTCTTGATCTATCTCTATAGATCTTGATGCCTAATATGAAAGCAGCTTCTCCTAGGTCCTTCATTGAAAAACTCTTGTTCAAATATTCCTTTATGCTTTCCAACATTTCTATATTGTTTCCAATCAGTAATATGTCATCCACATATATTATTAGAAATGCTATAGAGCTCCCACTCACTTTCTTGTAAATACAAGCTTCTCCATAAACTTGTATAAACTCGAACGCTTTGATCACCTCATCAAAGAGAAGATTCCAACTCCGAGATGCTTGCAGCAGTCCATAAATGGATCGCTGGAGTTTGCAAACTTTGTCAGCATTCTCTGGATTGACAAAACCTTCTGGTTGCATCATATACAACTCTTCCTTAAGGAAACCGTTAAGGAACGTTGTTTTGACATCCATCAGCCAAATTTCATAATCAAAAAAGGCAGCTATTGCTAACATGATTCTGACGGACTTAAGCATCGCTACGGGTGATAAGGTCTCATCGTAGTCAACTCCTTGAACTTGTGAAAAACCCTTTGCCACAAGTCGAGCTTTATAGACGGTGACATTACCGTCCGCGTCCGTCTTCCTCTTAAAGATCCATTTGTTCTGAATGGCCTTACGCCCTTCAGGTAATACTTCCAAAGTCCACACTTTGTTTTCATACATGGACCCCATCTCGGATTTCATGGCCTCTAACCACTTCTCGGAATCCGGGCCCATCGTCGCTTCTCCATAGCTCGTAGGTTCATCGTTGTCCAACAACATGTCCTCTAAGACAGGGTTGCCGTACCACTCAGGAGCAGTACGCGTCCTTGTCGACCTACGAGGTTCGATAGCAACTTGATCCGAAGCTTTATGATCATCATCAACTTCCTCTTCAGCTGATGTAGGCTCTACAGAAACATCTTTCTGCGCTGCGCTACTCTCAGGTTGAAGTAAAGGTTCAACAACCTCATCAAGTTCTATCTTCCTCCCACTCAATTCTTTCGAGAGAAACTCTTTCTCAAGAAATGTTCCGTTTTTAGCGACAAACACTTTGCCTTCGGATCTGAGGTAGAAGGTATACCCAATTGTCTCTTTTGGGTATCCTATGAAGACGCATTTCTCCGCTTTGGGTTCCAGCTTTTCAGGCTGAAGCTTTTGGACATAAGCATCACATTCCCAAACTTTAAGAAACGACAGCTTTGGCTTCTTGCCAAACCAAAGTTCATATGGCGTTGTCTCAACGGATTTCGATGGTGCCCTATTTAAAGTGAATGCAGCTGTCTCTAATGCATAACCCCAAAACGATAGTCGCAAATCGGAAAGAGACATCATAGATCGCACCATATCCAATAAGGTTCGATTATGACGTTCGGACACACCATTACGCTGTGGTGTTCCAGGCGGTGTCAGTTGTGAAACAATTCCACATTGTCTTAAGTGACTGCCAAACTCATAACTCAGATATTCTCCTCCTCGATCAGATCGTAGGAATTTAATCTTCTTGTTACGATGATTCTCAACTTCACTCTGAAATTGTTTGAACTTTTCAAACGTTTCAGACTTGTGTTTCATTAAGTAAATATACCCATATCTACTTAAGTCATCAGTGAAGGTGAGAAAGTAACGATAACCACCGCGCGCCTCAATACTCATCGGACCGCACACATCAGTATGTATGATTTCCAACAAGTCACTTGCCCGTTCCATTGTTCCAGAGAATGGCGTTTTAGTCATCTTGCCCATGAGGCATGGCTCGCATGTGTTAAGTGATTCAAAATCAAGTGACTCCAAAAGTCCATCAGCATGGAGCTTCCTCATGCGTTTTACGCCAATATGACCTAAACGGCAGTGCCACAAGAAAGTGGTATTATCATTATCAATTCTACATCTTTTCGCATCAATGTTATGAACATGTGTATCATTACTATCGAGATTCAATAAGAATAAACCCCTCACTTCGGGTGCATGACCATAAAAGATATTACTCATATAAATAGAACAACCATTATTCTCTGATTTAAATGAGTAACCGTCTCGCAATAAACAAGATCCAGATATAATATTTATGCTTAACGCAGGCACTAAATAACAATTATTCAGGTTCATCACTAATCCCGATGGTAATTGAAGAGCGAGCGTGCCGACGGCGATCACATCAACCTTGGAACCATTTCCCACGCGCATCGTCACTTCATCCTTTGCCAGCCTCCGTCTATTCCGCAGTTCCTGTTTAGAGTTGCAAATGTGAGCAACCGCACCGGTATCAAATACTCAGGCACTACAACGAGAGTTGGTAAGGTACACATCAATAACATGTATATCATATATACCTTGTTTTTTGTTGGCTGCCTTCTTGTCAGCCAAATACTTGAGGCAGTTCCGCTTCCAGTGTCCAGTTCCCTTGCAATGAAAGCACACAGTTTCTGGTTTGGGTCCAGCCTTGGGTTTCTTCATGGGAGGAGCAACTGCTTTGCCACTCTTCTTGGAGTTACCCTTCTTACCCTTGCCATTTTTCTTGAAACTAGTGGTTTTATTGACCATCAACACTTGATGCTCCTTCTGAATTTCAGACTCAGCGACTTTCAGCATCGCAAACAGCTCGGCGACTGACTTGTTCATCCCGTGCATGTTATAGTTCAACACAAAGCTCTTGTAGCTAGGTGGCAATGATTGAAGAACTCTGTCAGTGATAGCCTCTGGCGGAAGGGTCATCCCTAATTCAGCCAGACGGGTGGAGTACCCAGACATTCTGAGTATGTGATCACTAACAGACCCGTTCTCCTCCATCTTGCAAGTATAGAACTTATCGGAGGTCTCATACCTCTCGATCTGGGCATTCTTCTGAAAGATAAACCTCAACTCCTGGAACATCTCAGATGCTCCATGACGTTCAAAACGTCTTTGAAGTCCCGGTTCTAAGCCATACAAAATTGCACATTGAACTATTGAGTAATCATCAGAGCGAGCCTGCCAGGTGTTCACAACGTCTAGAGACTCAACTGGAGCGGGTGGATCACCAAGCGGTGCATCAAGGACATAAGCCTTCTGGAAAGCCGTAAGGATAATCCTTAGATTACGGGCCCAGTCCACAAAGTTACTTCCATCATCTTTCAACTTAGCTTTCTCTAGGAACGCATTAAAATTCAGGGGTGCTACTGCGCGAGCCATGATCTACAACATAAATATAGCAAAGACAACTTAGACTATTGTTCAAGATAATGAGTTTAGTTAATCATATTACTTAAAAAACTCCCACTCAAATTGACATCCCTCCGGTCATTCGAGTGTCACATGATCCAAATCCACCAACTCAAGTCCGATCATCACGTGAGTTGAGGTGGTTTCAATGGTGAACATCTTCAAGTTGATCATATCTACTATATGACTCATGTTCGACCTTTCGGTCTCTTGTGTTCCGAGGCCATGTCTGTACATGCTAGGCTCGTCAAGTTTAACCCGAGTGTTCCGCACGTGCAACACTGGCTTGCACCCGTTGTATGCAAACGTAGAGTCTATCACACCCGATCATCACGTGGTGTCTCGAAACGACGAACTTTCGCAATGGTGCACACTCGGTGAGAACACAATTTTATCTTGAAATTTAAGTGAGGGATCACCTTATAATGCTACCGTCGTCCTAAGCAAAATAAGATGCATAAAAGGATTAACATCACATGCAAATCATAAGTGACATGATATGGCCATGAACTTGTGCTTTTGATCTCCATCTCCAAAGCACCGGCATGATCTCCATCGTCACCGGCATGACACCATGATCTCCATCATCTTGATCTCCATCAACGTGTCGCCATGAGGTTGTCGCGCCGACTGTTGCTTCCACGACTATTGCTAACTCATAGCGATAAAGTAAAGCAAAACGGCGAAAATAATTAAAGACAACTCTATGGCTCCTGCCAGTTGCCGTACTCATCGACATGCAAGTCGTGATATTCTATACAACACATGATCATCTCATACATCACATATATCTCATCATGTAATTGACCATATCACATCACAACATACCCTGCAAAAACAAGTTAGACGTCCTCTAATTGTTGTTGCAAGTTTTACGTGGCTGCTACGGGTATCTAGCAAGAACAATTCTTACCTACGCAAAAACCACAACGGTGATACAAAAATTGCTATTCAACCTTCTCAAGGACCGCCTTTGTCAAATCCGATCCGACTAAAGTAGGAGAGACAGACACCCGCCAGCCATCTTTATGCAACGAAGTTACATGTCAGTTGATGGAACCGGTCTCTCGTAAGCGTACGAGTAATGTTGGTCCGAGCCGCTTCATCCCACAATACCGCCGAAACAAGAAAAGACCAAGGGAGGAAGCAATCTGAATATCAACGCCCACAAACTCCTTTGTGTTCTACTCGAGATCTCATCTACACATAGACCTAGCTCATGATGCCACCGTTGGGTAATGTCACATGGGAAACAAAAAAATTCCTACGCACACGCAAGATCTATCCATGGTGATGAGCATCTACGAGAGGGAGAGTGAATCTACATACCCTTGTAGATCGCTAAGCGGAAGCGTTAAGAAACATGGTTGATGTAGTCGAACGTCTTCGCGATCCAAATCGCAAGTCGTCCCTCGATCCAAACACGATCTAGCGCTGAACGGACGACACCTCCGCGTTCAACACACGTACGGCTTGATGACGCCTTCACCTCCTCGATCCAGCGAGCGATGGTGAAGTAGTGGATGAATTCCGGCAGCACGACGGCGTGGTGATGGTGGTGAGGAACAATCTCTGCAGGGCTTCGCCAAGCACTACGGAGATTATGACGGGAGGAACTAGAGGGTTAGGGTTGCCGGCACACGGCTTGGGAAATCTTGATGTATCCCGTGTGCTAGCCCTGCCCCTCTATTTATATGTTGAGCCCTGGGGTCTAAACTTGGAGAGAAAGCCTCCACAAGGTCGGTTTTGCCCGCACAAGGTCGGTTTGGCCTGCACGGAAAGAGTCCCACTCGAATTCCAGCAGTACCGCGTACAAGCGGTAGTACCGCTTGAGCGGTAGTATCGCTTCACACAAGCGGTAGTACCGCTTACGCGGTAGTACTGCCTTACCAGCGGTAGTACCGCTTAAGGCAGCAGCAAAACTTCCTTTTGCACTTTCCAATACCTCGTGGGCTTTACCCCTTTGGTCCAAATAAAGTGTTGCTGCACCCGAACACTTCGGTAAACACCCGGAACCCCTTCCGGTGAATTCCGGAACCCTTCCGGAGATCAAAACACTATTATCACATATATCAATCTTTACCTCCGGACTCTTCCGGAGATCCTCGTCATGTCCGGGATTTTATCCGGGACTCCGAACAACCTTCGGTCACCAACACAATAACTCAACTATACTAATCGTCACCAAACGTTAAGTGTGTAGACCCTGCGGGTTCGAGAACTATGTAGACATGACCGAGACACCTCTACGGTCAATAACCAATAGCGGGACCTGGATGCCCATATTGGTTCCTACATATTCTACGAAGATCTTCATCGGTTGAACCTCTATGTCAAGGATTCAGTTAATCCCGTATACTGTTCCCTTTGTTCTTCGGTATGTTACTTGCCCGAGATTCGATGGTCGGTATCTCTATACCTAGTTCAATCTCGTTACCGGCAAGTCTATTTACTCGTTCCGTAATACAAGATCCTGTGGCTAACTCTTTAGTCACTTTGCTTGCAAGGCTCATTGTGATGTTGTATTACCGAGTGGGCCCTGAGATACCTCTCCGTCACACGGAGTAACAAATCCCAGTCTTGATCCATGCCAACCCAACAGACACACTCGGAGATACCTGTAGAGCACCTTTATAGTCACCCAGTTACGTTGTGACGTTTGATACACACAAGGTATTCCTCCGGTGTCAGTGAGTTGCATGATCTCATGGTCATAGGAATAGATACTTGACATGCAGAAAACAATAGCAATAAACTGACACGATCATATGCTATGTTCGTAGTTTGGGTCTTGTCCATCACATCATTCTCCTAATGATGTGATCCCGTTATCAAATGACATCTCATGTCCATGGCTAGGAAACCTTCACCATCTTTTGATCAACGAGCTAGTTAACTAGAGGCATACTAGGGACGCAGTGTTGTCTATGTACCCACACATGTATTTGAGTTTCCAATCAATACAATTATAGCATGGATAATAAACGATTATCATGAACACGGAAATATAATAATAACCAATTTATTATTGCCTCTAGGGCATATTTCTAACAAACCGGCCACTTGTTTCTCATGCAGTTCAACCGTCATACCACCCACAGATAAGCACAACAATTTGGACGACCGGGCCCCGTAGAGACCCTGGTCGAATGCACTCGGCTTGCAGAGAAGGTAGACGGGCAGGACCTATGCCAACAAGAGGCCTGGTAGGAAAAACCTAGACTCTGTGCAAATGAGGACAAAACTATTTAAAACATAAGATGGAAGTTAAATGAACCGTTCGGCCAACCTAACAGCCTGGTCAATAGAAAGGCTAACCACACAACTGTACGTACATCACCTGAACCATGGAAACCTCCTACTCCGAATAAAAGAAACAACTCGAAACCATGTTGGCAGACCATAGAGGGTTGTCTTAGGACGAGCGGAACTTGTGCTTTTGAACTTCTTAATAGAGCCAAGTGGGAAAACAAACGGTGCCTTGCCTTGGAGACCAAGCTCATTGGAGGAGAAGCACCGAGAAAATATCAAGCACTTTGTGGGGGAAGATGCGTGCGGGGTCAGTCCTAGGAATTCCCTGTGGAGGGTCATTGCCTACCGGCCAAAGCTGCTGGATTGGGACCCACGAGGCATATAGCTCCCTTACACCTGCTAGCCTGAGAACGCAACAACCACAGCTCCAGCCAGCTACGTAAGTACATGTTCTCTACTTTTTTTGGAAGCCGGTTGCTCGAGCGCTCACTGTACTGGTCGGCCCAGTGCACGAGCGCCAACTATCTAGGGTTTGCACTCGCGACAATCCAGGAAGCCAGAGCACAGGTCAAGCGATACTCACCGCCTGCTTTTGTGGCCCAGAGACCCATTGGTATGCAGACAAAGCCGGGCAGCCAAGCTCCTCCCAGCCTTGTAAGTCATCAAAGTGAGGCAAAGGGCCTGGGTCTGGATCCATGTGCTATAAAGACCGACGTAACCGATTTCTCGGGCACATGTTTGCGTACGGCAGAAGTTGTTATCTGTAGCGAGGTTGAAAACAAATTCAAATCATGTTGCTTAAGCCCTTAAACTGGACAACAACATCTGCTGGATGCCTTTTGCAATGCGCGAGTATGTGCAATTATTTAGCATACCAAAGATACCAAAAGCAGGACGAACCATGTAAATATCATGCTAGCTACACGTGTACATGATATAGTTGGCGTAGGTATTCCTGGTTGCGTATGCGATGTGCTCTGGACTGAGAGGATGCTGCCATGTCTTGTTGAGGTGTTGTTTGTTCATGCTATTATGCAGGTCCTGGTCCTTTCGCCAGTTATTACTGCTCGCATGCAGAGGAACCTTTCTACCCAGTTTCTTGTCATCATGGAGCTTGGTCATCCGACCTCTTGGGATGCTTGCCCGACTCATAGACGCCCCGTAGTACAAAAGTCAGGCTCGCGTGTCCTATGTGTGTGTGGCTTGACGTACCTTTTGAGCTCGACCAAACAATAGCACACCCACACTGTCTCTATTTGATCACGCTAGTCCCTCATATAATCTGGTCGGATTAGCCAACTCCGTTTTGCCTGCATCAATCCAGCTGGTTGTCGAGCTGACCCCCAACCATGATGCCCTTGCCTGTACTGCCCCTCGTCCAGGAAGACCATGATCCATACCAGGATTGCCCCATCATCTGGGCAGACGATGAAGATCGTACTTGGCATACCAACCGTCCGGGCAGACCATGGCACGTACCCGGCATGCCCCGTCCTACACGCAGATGATGACGATCGTACCCGGCATTCCCCATCGTCCGGGCAGACCATGACTCGGATCATAGCTGGGCACACCCTTGGATGAAGAAAATGATGATCACGATGACAAGAAGCTGCTCAATGCATAACGGAATGCGCAACAGCAAAACATAGGCCAAAAAGAACAAAGAAAGTAGACTTCTTTTCATCCTCGGGACACACGGCTCTGTGAAAAAATAAAATAAAAATGCACATGCTTACACAATCATTCCAAAATTTCATCAAAAGAAGGTAAAAGACAATGATCTTTCATTTGAATATCGTCAGGACAGCCTGTGGTTTGCAAAGGATATTGAGGGCTTGTTCCTCGGTTTGTGTTCACTATACGACTCTGGTCATTAAGGGCAACGAATTACAGTCATGATGCACGCGAGGATGTGACCATGAGATGCCTGCTTCGGCTCCAAGTGTTGTACACGTGGTCTAATCGGCCATTGACTTGGCCTCTGCTGATGTGGTCAGCCAGATTGATACAGACCTGACCACACATGCTATATTTTCGGGCGTTCGAATGCCAACTCCTGCCAACTCATTCGTGGTGGATGTCAGCGTGAACGTTTCCTCCACCGCCTCTGCTTTTGCCACTGTGCCATTTGCTACATTGCAGGTGCTGCTTTCAGGAAGGGCGAGCAGCAGACTGGTCACCGATGATCAGCGACCAGCAGCGGCAGAGCTGAGAGACTGTCTAGAGTAGCAAGACGTAGCACACCAATCCAGGGTGGCTTGCGCAAAAAAGATGATTCACATGAAGGAACCCATGGCACGGCGACGCCAGTCTATTCCTAGAAATATCTACCTTTATCGACAAAATCACAACAACCGTCGGCCACCGATGGGCTCCCGCCGCTGCCGCCCATCTTGAATGCGTGGTGATAGCCGGGACACGCTAAGGCAACAAACCCACAGAATGGCCGACCGAAAAGCTCACCCTCGGATGGGCAAGGCGAGGGGACAACGTCAAGCCTCACTGAATTTAGATGGAAGGAGAGAGCCGAGGCAAAAAGAAAAGCATGCAGGAGAGGCAGCACCAAAGAATGGGCACAGAGGGTGCTTTTAAGCAGCTCATGGCAACCGACACTGCATGTCCCATCCCACGTCACACAACCGACAAAAAGCTAGGCTATACCCGGACACACAGCCAAGCAAACCCGTGCGTGGACGCAATGAAAGACTGCCCAGCTCGCGCGAGCAAAGCAACGACACCCACTATGAACAGAACATTCCAGACGCCAGTGCATGAACGAACCCGGGCAGGCCGGGTGCAACCGACCATCGCACACCTAGGTGGACACACACGCGTACCCACCCAACACAAGCCAAACAGCCTGCCTGAGGCGAGTGGACACCGACAGGCTAACCCGACTACGCCCGTGGCACACCTGCCATGGACCATCGAGCTAGCCCCGCCCGGGCGCGCGCCATCCGAGCAGATTGAATGATGCGAGAAGACCCAGGGAGCTAGCCACGCCAGGACAATGCGCTGCCTGGTGGCCCCACACATCAGACGTCTCGCCCGATCACAATTCGCACACGAGCCTTCATAGGCAGGCACGACGCACACACCGCTGTAGCCACCGGATCAGCCTGGCCCACTGCCAACGGACGCTGACAAACGGGCCCAGGTATGATGTCGCGCGTGGGCGCCAGTGCGACCAACGCCGCCCAATTACCGTGGGCCTAGGCGCACCGAGCGGTCCACCCATCATGGACCTCCTAGCCGAGTCGCCTGAGCGCAAGCCGCACACCCCGACTATCATGACCCGACCAGTCGGGCACGAGGCGAGGTCGTCGCTAGGCGGGCCCAGGCATGGCTTCACGTGCAAGAAAGATCGCTGCAAGGCTCCCACGGGCGCCGACTAACCCGCCTAGTGACGGTGGACCCAGGCGCGCTGGGGTCCGCACGTCATGGACCTCTTAGTCGGGCTGCACGGATGCGAGACGTCCAGGAAGATCGGACGGCTCGCATCGCCCCGAGTAGCCCCCGCGGCAAGCCACCCGGGGCACGGGCCATACGTCATGGACTGCCCAGTCGGGTCACCCATGCACGCGGTGCCTCACCCGGACGCGCGCCCGACGCTGCCCAATGACTGTGGCCCCGGGCACGTAGCCGCTATCCACCCGTCATGGACCTGCCAGCCGGGCCGCCCGGGTCCGAGCCGTCTGGGCACATCGAACGGCTCAGAGATCTCTCGAGTGGCCCTCGCGGCATGCCACCGGCCAATGGATGGCTGGGAGGCACCCTTACGCCGTGAGGAGCCCAGGAAGGTGTGTACCCCACCATCCTTTATAGGAGTAATTGGCTTTCCTATGGACTCAATGTGATCTTGGATCACTTAAATATAAAATGAAGAGTCTTGAGACTTGGCCAACATAGTCCTTAGCATTTTGAGGGGTCCACTTTCACATCCAATTGTTGTACCTCAAATGAACTTTCCTGAAATATTCTTTGAGTAGGCATTAGTTCAATGATGTATATGTTGTGATGAATTACCAAAACCACCCAGGGATTAGATGCACTTTCAAATATGGATCTTGAATCACCCACTATCAATTATGTGAGATATTGATTTGAGTGGGAGCACACATTAGAATTAAATTGTTTAATTGCAAGTGCAATTAATTATGAACAAAATCTAAAGTGAAACTTGTGTTTACCATTGTAGATCAAATGGCTCACAATTCCACATTCAGCTTAGGTCCGATGTTAGAGAAAGAGAAGTTAGCTGCAAATGGAAGCAATTATGCGTACTGGGTCCGTACCCTGAGGCTCGTCCTCAGGAGTGCTAAGAAAGAGTATGTGCTGGACACACCTCTTCCAGCTAAACCAGCAGCAACTGCCCCGGAAGATGACAGAAATGTCTGGGCCACTAAGAAAGATGACTGCACTATGGTGCAGTGCCCTATGCTAACTTGCATGACTCCAAAGCTTCAAAAATGTTTTGAATTGCAATCTACCCATGATATGATCAAGGCAATGGATGTTATGTACAAACTCAATGCAAGGTCTGAACGTTATGAGATAACGAAGACCATGATTGAATGGAAGATGGCTGAAGGGGGTTCAGTTAGCAAACACGTGGTAAACTTAGCTGGCTATGCTGATAGGCTCAATGCCTTGGAATTTCCAATTTCGCCATCACTCATGATTGACGTGATACTTGCTTCCCTCCCCTCGTCTTATGACGGTTTTATCATGAACTACAACATGAATGGGATGGACAAGCTGCCAAACAAGTTGTTCGCTATGCTGAAAACTGCTGAGGCAGGAATGCAAAAGAATCGCAAGCATGTGATGCTTGTGAACAAAACCACTAATTTAAAGAAGAAAGGCAAGTCCAGGAAAGGCAAGTGCGCCGGTATGACCGGCTCCAAGGCAAGTCTAAGGGCAGAGCCAAGAAAAAAACTGAGTGTTTCTACCGCAACGGCCCAGGACACTGAAGAGGAATTGCAAGAAGTACCTGGCAGATAAGAAGAAGTCCAGATCATCCGGCATAGTTATAACCGTTATACAAGTTAATGTCGTTGACTTTTTGCAGGCTGGCACTAAGTGTAAGTACTGGGTATTTGATACTAGATCGATTGCTCACATTTGCAACTCAATGCAGGGACTTTAGAAAGTGCGCAAGGTGGCAAGGAATGAAGTCATGATGCGCGTCAGGAATGGTGATGGGATCGCTGCTATAGACGTCGGTGTCATGCCTCTATGTCTCCCTTCAGGATTTATCTTAGAACTAAATAAGTGTTATTTTGTTCCAGTATTGTGTAGAAACATTATCTCTGGATCATGTCTGATATGCGATGGGTATTCTTACAAGTCTGAGAACAATGGTTGTTCCATTTATTGTAAGGATATGTTTTATGGATTTGCACCTGGCCTATTCATTTTGAATCTTGAATGTGGAAACGATGTCTTTAACATAGAAGCTAAACGCCTTAAGAAGGCTGATACGAACACCATTTTCATGTGGCACTACCGACTTTGCCACATCGGAAAGAAACGCATGCAACTTCATAAAGATGGAGTTTTACCATCTTTTGATTTTGAATCATTTGACACATGTGAAGCTTGACTGATGGGTAAGATGACCAAGACGCCGTTCACGGGTCATCCTGAATGGGGGGTGAATTATTAGAAATAATACATAGTGATGTATGTGGTCCAATGAGCACACCAGTGCGTGGTGGATATTTCTACTTCGTGACTTTTACTGATGATTTAAGTAGGTATGGATATATCTACTAGATGAAGTATAAGTCAGAGACCTTTGAAAAGTTCAAGGAGTTTTAGAATGAGGTAGAAAATCATCGTGACAGAAAGATTAAGTTTCTGCGATCAGATCACGGATGCGAATATCTTAGTCATGAGTTTAGCCAACATCTGAGTGACTGTGGAATCGTTTCATGGCTTACACCTCCCAGAACTCCACAGAGGGATGGAGTATCCGAGCGATGTAACTGAACCTTGTTCGACATGGTAAGGTCGATGATGTCTCTTACCAAACTGTTGATATCCTTTTGGGGTCTTGCACTAGAAACTACCGCTCATACACTAAACAAGCCACCGTCAAAGTCTATTAAGATGACACCACATGAGATGTGGAATGGGAAGAAACCCAGTGTGTCGCATCTCAAAATTTGGGGTTGTGAAGTTTACGTAAAGCATTTACAACCTAACAAACTCGATCCCAAATCAGACAAATGTTACTTTGTAGGTTATCCCAAGGAGACTATTGGGTATTCTTTCTACCACCTGTCCAAAAACAAAGTGTTTGTCACAAAGAATGGACACTTTCTCGAGAAAGAGTTTCTCACTAAAGAAGTGAGTGGGAGGACAGTGGAACTTGATGAGATTGGTGAATCTTCGGCAACAGTTAATAGGGCTAAGGCACCAGAAGTAATTCCACAAATTATCCCTACAACCGAGCTGGGAATTCTCGCATCTGATGCGGAAACTTCAGCCAAGTTTGTGACTGAACTGCGTAGATTAGGTGGGGCTATTGAGCCACCTGAGTGGTTTCAAAATGAAATCTTCATCCTTGAGGATGATGAACCTATGCACTACAAGGAAGTGATGGCAGGACCTAGCTCAAAAGAATGGCATAAAGCCATGAAATCCGAAATGGAATCCATGTACGAAAACCAAGTTTGGCACTTGGTAGAACCTCCAGAGGGTGTAAAGCCCATTGGTTGTAAATGGATTTTCAAAAGAAAGACAAACGTGGATTGTAACATTACTATCCATAAAGCTAGACTTGTCATGAAAGGGTTTGGGCAAATTCAAGGAGTTGACTATGATGATACATTCTCACCCGTAGCTATGCTTAAGCCTGTGTGGATAATGCTAGAAATTGCTACTTATTTTGATTATGGCAGATGGATGTCAAAATGGCTTTCCTAAATGGAAATCTTGAGGAGGATGTATACATGATACAGCCTAAAGGTTTTGTCAATCCTAAGGATGCTAAAAAGGTGTGCAAGCTTCAGAAGGCCATTTATGGTCTGAAGCAAGCATCAAGGAGCTAGAATATTCATTTTTATGAAGTGGTCAAAGAGTTTGGCTTCATCGGGAATGATGAAGAGTCTTGTGTTTACAAGAAGTTTAGTGGGAGCGCAAAAGCAATTCTAATCTTATATATGGATGACATATTATTGATTGGCAATGACGTGAATTTTCTTAGTGAAATAAAAGAGTCATTGAAAAAGAGTTTTTCAATGAAGGACTTGGGCGAAGCGGCATATGTAGTGGGCATTAAAATCTATAGAGATAGATCAAGATGCCTGATAGCGCTTAGCCAAAGCACATACATTGACAAGCAATTAAAATGGTTTAATATGGAGAACGCCAAGAAGGGCCTACTCCCAATGTCACCTAGCACAGTGCTTAGCAAGAATCAGTGTCCTCGGACGCTTGATGAGCGAGTACAAATGAATGATGTTCCATATGCTTCTGCAGTTGGTTCAATCATGTACGCCATGCTATGTACAAGACCAGATGTTTCCTATGCACTAACTATTAGCAGCAGGTACCAAAGTGATCCAGGATTAGAACACTGGGCAGTAGTTAAAAATATTCTTAAGTAGCTCAGAAGGACCAAGGAATTGCTCCTTGTGTTCGGAGGTGATGAAAAGCTCATTGTAAATGGTTACACTGATGTAGGCTTCATGACTGACCCAGATGACTTCAAATCTCAATCAGGCTACGTTTTCATTTTGAACGGTGGTGCTGTGTGCTGGAAGAGTTCCAAGCAAAACACTGTGTGGATTCTACTATGGAGGCGAAATATGTCGCGGCTTTAGAAGCCTCGAAAGAGGCAGTCTAGATCAAGAAGTTCCTTGAAGAGATTGGTGTGGTTCCAAGTGCGCTGAACCCGATGGAGATCTATTGTGATAATAGTGGCGCCGTGGCTTAGGCAAAGGAGCCAAGGTCACACCATAAGGCAAGACATATTGCATGCAAATATCACCTCATTCGACATCATGTTGAGGAGGGTTTTGTGAAAGTATGCAAAGTTCACATGAATCTGAACGTGTCAGACCCGATGAAAAAGCCTCTACCACGAGAAAAGCATGAGCAACACTAGATAGCCATTGGTATTAAAGAAGCTATGTAAACAAGAATATTGACTCTAGTGCCAGTGGGAGTCTGTTGGAGATATGCCCTAGAGGAAATAATAAAAGCTATTATTTATCTCCAAGTTCGTAATTAATGTTTATGTTCTGCGCTATAATTGCAATGGTTCTCGAGTCTGTATATCCAAGAGACTCAGAGGGAAACTCATGTGCATGTGTGGAATAGTAAATGGTAAAATAGATTCCTAGTCTTGCCTCTAAGACTAGTTCAAGTGTTGCATGATGGTTCCGTTTTCCTGATCATGGGCATGAGTATACCAGCACCTTTGAGGGCATAATGTTAGAAGAACACTTGTGTTGAACCGACCCAATTGTTGTTATGCTATGAGATCCATTCGTCACAAGTTAATAGTTTATAACATAGAGAAAGTTGAACATTTGCATAATTCCTTAGACCATGAGAGTATCGAGTTCCTTCATACTTGCTTTGTAAACTTTGGAGTTTGTTAAATGTCATCTGTAACAGGGTGGCTATTACGGCAGCTTACGGGTTCACAGAAAAGTATGACAAGGGACTAGATTGCTCAAGATTGGGATTTGCTCCTCCGACGATGGAGAGATATTCTTGGGGCCCTCTCGGTGTTGCGGTGTCCATCATGGTCTGGCCAGACATAGTGTGATTTGATCACAGGGATGCCAGAACACGAGAACGAGAAAAGAGAACAAAATCGTTAATGAGGAAACTGGCATAGTGAACAAGTTATTGATTCATGAGGATGCTGATAAATCTCACCTCGGGTTTTTGTAACATATCGCAAAGCAACAAGAACAACACACGGCAGCTAAAGGTTCACTCAAATATCCATTCGTGTGAGTATAGGGATCAATATGGATGTCCACGGTTCCGCTATTGATAATTGATCGAAAGGTGTTCCGGTCATGTCTGTACTTCACCAAACCTACAGGGTCACACGCTTAAGGGTCATCTATCTGCTGAGTATGAGGAAAGGAGTCTGAGAGAAAGTCACCAAAAAAGTGTTGGAGACATTGAAAATGTTTCGGAAAGAAAACTGGAAGTGTTTCGGAGAGACCAAAAATTGTTTCAAAGTAAACCATCCAACCGGAAAAGTTTCGGAATGCGTCTGGAATTTTTTGGACCGGCACCTCCCAGAATTTTCTGAAGGGACGCTCGTGCAAAAACACCATGTTCCTACGGGGGGGACAAGATCCCCCTTTCATGGGCCTGGTTTGTGGGGGCACCACCTTTAGGGGGCAGTCCCCTTTTGGTGAATGGATGTTGGAGGCCCCATCATGGGGGCATCCCCCACAATTGGTGGGGCTATGTTGGAAGGGGGGCCTTGAGGGAACCCCTCCATGGGCCAGCCAAGATGGGGGGACTTTGGGGCAACCTCCCCCATTGCTGGGATGATGTTTGGGGGGGGGGGCTTTTTGGGCAGCCATCCTCAAGCCTCCTGTAACACCCCCTGTAATCAAGCCATAGTGATCATCACTATTTATGCCTAGTCATTTTGTTTTGCAAGGCTTAATGATCATTGATTTCATATCTCATTTCAAATTCCACTTTGAAATTCAAATCAAATTGCAAGCCAGAATAAAAGTTCATCAAACATGACAACAAAAATGTTCATGTTGAAGGAAATAATCCATAGTAAGTGATGTTAAGGAAAACAACATCACCAAAAATCATGAAGAGACTCTAGCATCAAGAAAAACAGGATCAGCAGCATTTTTCAAAGCTATTTAAATTCAAATAAAAATTCAAACTTTTCAAAATAACCCAAAACCATGTGTGCATCATCATCTCATTGCATCTTATTTTTGTGCTTAATTTCATGACCAACCATATTTTTTTACTAGCTAAAATCAAAACAAATCAAAAAAGAAAAATAGAAAACAGAAAAGATTAAAAGAAAATGGTAGAGGATACCTGTTCGGCTGGGCCTCAGTGGCACAGTGCTGGCCCAGCCCACCTACCACCGTCGTCTTCCTCCTCCCCTCCGTGTCAGCACACGCATGACTCAGATCGCACCATGTCCACGCAATGCTCACCACTGCCTCGCTGCAGATGCGCTGGGCTCCTACAAGACCCCCTTGCGCCCCTGGTGAACCCTAGCTCTTCTTCTTCCCCTCCTCGCGCCGCCACGCTCGTCTCCGCGCAAAGCAGAGTCACCGTCACCATGGCCATCGCCTACCTCGCGGCCACCTTCGTCCCCGCGTCGAACTAGGGTGTCCACCGGCTTCCCCATCATCTGTGTCGCCTGTGGGTACTGAATCGAGTCGGGTGCCTCTGCATCACCCGCAATGATCGTCTTCTTCCTCCACATCTATGGCACCCCGGCTCAGAGGACCGGTTTACCCTGTGTTCCCAACCCAGAGATCATGTCTCCGGGAAACACACAACAACTTGGAACAGAACTGAACTGATCTTTATTGATATAGTACAGGTACAAGCTTGGATATTACATAGGTAGATGAGGCCAGGAGCACTACTCGTGCTATGACAGTATCTACATTATTTATGAAACATCCAGGGGCCTCAGTACTAGTGGAAAGACTACGGTGTAGCGGAACATCGCGTGGGAAACTCCATCCCTTAGGGACACTGCTGGGACACGACCTAGTTAGCGTAGCACAGACCATCGGGGTCTCCAACTCTGGCTTCTCCTGCATCTGGCATGATACGCCAGGTGAGTACTTGGAATGTACTCGCAAGCTCACAACAACCAAAACAGTGCAGCAAACAACAGCATGGCAATGATTATGTTAAACACTTAAGATGCTCACTTACTATTGCTGGCTATCAACTTACTCTCTTCCAGGTTCACTCCCTGACACCCAGAGCACTCATGACCCATCGGTCACTTCTGAGCATGAGACCAATTCTTCCATCATTATTATCATTGTTAAGGTTGACCACTCAGTGTGACCTAGTGCGGACTATGTCCAATACCATGGACGCGGCTATTCGAATAGATTTTTACACTCTGCAGAGGTTGCGCACGTTACCCACACCATGGACATTCGTCCAACGAGACTTGCCTAACCCGTGACCCTTCTATCGTACCACTGACAATCATCCCCCGTCCGAGTCATGCCCTGGGTGGCCCCTGTGTCACTCCTGACACCCGCCACCGTCGTGGCCAAACTAAACTGTCCCAAACGGGGACGCCGGAAAATAACTCAACTTGGGCTCACGAGGTTATCGTCGCCTACCTGATCAGGGCAGCACGCACGCATAACCTCCCCTCTTTGGTGGTACCGGTAAAAGAGCACGCAGTCAGACCAAGTCAAGGCTGTCCCATCCCGGCAGATGTGGCTGCACGGATAAGTCCGGGTCAGTGGCACTTGATCAACCATCAAAGTGAATTTAACATATAAAGTTGCTGATCATGTTTAGCTATGTTGAATAGATGAACTAGTATGGCAAGATTCAAGGATGACTTAAACAATATGAAATATGACATATTTAAATGGAATTAAATGCAAAATAATTCAATATTAAGCCAATACTATTGCTATGCCATGTGCAATGGATGATGTGGCTTGCCTTGCTCAAGTGGATTATGAGCAAACTCCTGGTCTTCAAATCCAAAGTGATTTCCCTCTGAAAATATTTTTAAATAACAAAAGAAAATGTCACATAAAACATTTCTGTTAACCAGAAATTCTGTACATGTGAGAAAAATACCAACTTTGGTCAGGAAATAGAGGGGCTCAAGACAAAACCAGAGCAAAAGGAATCAACTCATTTGGACTTGTGGTTTAAAAACTAGAGCTGGTCAAAGTCTGGTCAAATTTCTGGAATTAAATTGAATTTAACAGAAAATGGAAAAACCCACAGCGGGCCACGTTGAAAGCGTAAAGTGGAGGGGCGCCTCCACTTATACCGCTTCGGCCGCGGGGCTGAGCCGCTGACGGATGGGCCCCTCTGTCAGATTTATAAGGGAGAGAGGAGGGAACCGACGGCGATAGCCAGCGATAGCGACGGCGGCGAGGTCGGGCGATGGCAGGGATGGAACAGGCACACGACGGCGGTCCTCCCTGTACCAGTAGCTTCTCCGGAGACGGCCTAACGGCGTCGCCCCCTTCCTCTCCGACGGCGGCTACGTTCGGTGGTCATCGGAGACGGCGACTCCGGCAGCGGTTCGGCTAGGCAAGGGGCCGGGGGATAACCAGGGGAGTGCCATGAGCTTGCGGGTGAGGTCGGGTGAGGCTGGGGTGGAGCGGAGTGTTCTGGGTGGCGGAGCTCACTTGGCGGCAGAACACCGGCGAGATGCGAGGCCAGAGGGCCTCTCGGCCTTGGCTCGGTGCCCTGGAGCTCGATTGGGAGATGGTGGAGGGCGATGAGGAGCTGGGAGAGGTCGGGCGGCCTATTTATAGGCGGGGAGGAAGCTTCTGGAGTCGGGCGGCGCCACGACTACGTCGCCGGAGCGAGGACGGCTAGCTGGCTGGCGCGGCGCTGGCGACGTGACGGAGGAGGGCAGAGCACATAATGAGCAATGCGACGACACACGGGGAAGACGACGGCCAGCTCATGCTATTGTGGCCGCACGAGCGCCACAGTGGCCGCATGCGGTGGCGGCCGGCGAGGGCTTCTTCGGTGAGGAGAAGACTCCAGAGCGGCCAGGTGGACGGCGGAGAGGTCGGCGGCAAGCGAGGACAAGGTACGGCTACGCGGGTGTCTCGCTCTGACGAGACCCAAGCCTGGCGGTGCGCAGAGCGCGCGCACAGGCATGCCAGTGCCGTGCTCACCACGGGTGCTGGCACCTGGAGGCAATGCACGCCTGGCACACCTTGTCCAACGCGTCGACCTTATCTCACACAGGCTCCCTGTGCCACTAAATCGGCTAGATGCACTCTGAGATGAAGTGTAGCATCAAGAACAGTTCCTGGACAGGAACTTGGGAGGAATCCAGAGCATGGATGAGCTGTGAATGAAGCCATTGGAGTTGTCTAGGATGATCTAGGTTGGAAGGACTATCTGCTGGCAGGTTTTGAGAGATTTTTGCAAAGATTTGCACATAGTTCATGTACAAACCTCATACTGGTCCAGAAACTTGTTGAGGAAGTAGCACTCATAAGAATGATCTGCTGAGGCTGAAATTTGGTACTTGGGAGTTATTTGATGAATACAAGATGCCATAAAAATTTCAGCTCAAATGGGTTCCTCTAGCTGGTACTTCCTTCTCAAAGGTTTGAAATGAGCAGAAACTTGACAGAATATTTTGGCTGAAAATTTATTCTGGACTAGGAGATGTTTTTGGATATTGTGGCAAGATATGACCCCTAGTACCTCATGGAATTATTTGAGAATTTTCTGAGGCCTAGAAATATATGTTGCTTCACAAAGGGTCAATGCTGTCCAGAAGATAAAAGGAATATTCTGGACAAAATTTTGTACTGGCCAATGGAATATTTTTGAAGATTGTGGGTGTAGATGATCCCAAGAATAAGTGGGATTAATTTGGAATTTTTCTGATCAACAGATCAGTAGGTTGCTTCACAACCCATATTGGTAATGAGCATATCCAAAGGGATAATTGAATTGTTTTGAGAGAATGGAAATTGGGGTTTTGATCAGAGGGTATGAGACAAGATTTTAGCAGGATGTTGAGGGTGTTGGATCACTTAACAAGAAATCCAAGGAATTCCTCAAGTCCAAAGTCAAATGATTTGATTCCAAAACCAACAACTTGCAAATAAAACCAGAGGGATTTTGAAGAAAAGTTTGAAAAAAAAATCAGGGTGTCACAAACCTACCCCCCTTAGGATGAATCTTGTCCTCGAGATTCTTTCGCTCAGGGAACAAATACGGATATGCTGATCTTAGGAAATCCTCTCTTTCCCATGTAGCTTCTTCTTCAGTATGGTGATCCCACAGTGCCTTGTAAAATCTGATCACCTTGCTCCTAGTAGTTCTTTCCATCTCATCCAGAATTCTGACAGGTTTCTCCTCATAAGTCAAATCCTTAGTTAGCTCTAATTCACTCATATCTGCATGTTTGATCGGAGGTGCAATGCACTTTCTCAGCTGTGATATGTGAAAGACATCATGCACTTCGGACAGTTCCGGTGGTAACTCCAACTGATATGCCACTCTACCTCTTCTAGCAATCACTGGAAAGGGACCAATATATCTGGGTGCAAGTTTTCCTCGTGTATGAAACCTCTTTACCCCTTTCATAGGAGTTACTCGGAGGTAAGCATACTCTCCGGGTTCAAAGGTTACTTCCCGGTGCTTGGGATCATAGTAACTCTTCTGACGGGACTTAGCTGCTCTAAGACGCTCCTGAATTTCCTTAACTTGCTTTTCAGCCTTGAGAATTAGATCCGTGCTGAAGATATGGCTGTCTCCTGTCTGTGACCAATTTAAAGGAGTGCGGCATTTCCGCCCATACAGTGCCTCAAATGGTGACATCTTGAGACTTGACTGATAACTGTTGTTGTATGAAAATTCTACATAGGGTAGACTATCTTCCCACTTGGGTCCATAGGTGAGGGCGCAAGACCGAAGCATATCCTCCAAGATCTGGTTCACTCGTTCGGTCTGCCCGTCCGTCTGTGGGTGATATGCTGTGCTATGCTTTAGTGCGGTTCCCAAAGCCTAATGCAAACGCAACCAGAATGCTGAGGTGAACAAGGATCCTCTATCCGAGGTGAGAGACTTGGGTACTCCATGAAGGCTGACTATCCGGGACATATAGAGTTGTGCGAGTTGATCGGCCCGGAAAGTAGTCTTTACTGGAATGAAATGAGCCACTTTGGTAAGTATATCCACGATAACCCATATGGCATCATGGCCTCTTGTTGACTTAGGTAGTCCAACAATGAAGTCCATGCATATATCATCCCATTTCCACTGGGGAACTTGTAAGGGTTGTAACAGTCCAGCGGGTTTTTGGTGTTCTGCCTTAACTCTATTGCATATGTCGCAACACGCGACATAATATGCAATATCTCCTCGCATTCCTGGCCACCAAAAGGTTTCTCTCAGGTCTTGATACATTTTTGTTCCTCCCGGGTGAATGGAATATGCAGACTCATGTGCCTCTCGCAATATCTGCTACCTCAGGTTTTCATAGTCAGACACGCATATTCGGCTGTCGAACCATAATGTCCCTTGTTCGTCAACACGTAAGGACTTGACTTTTCCTTGTTGTATGTTTTCCTTAGTCTCCTGTATGCCCTTGTCGGTTTTCTGAGCTTCCTTAATTTCGTCCATGAGTGTTGAAGTAATTTCCAACGTATCCGGGCTAGTTGGGCCACAAAGTACAAAGTTGAGCTTGGCAAACTCTTCTTGTAACCTTGGATGGATACCTCCCATTATTGCATTTACAATGCCTGGTTTCCTGTTGAGGGCATCTGCGACCACATTGGCTTTTCCTGGATGGTAATTAATCCCAAGGTCATAGTCCTTGACCAGTTCAAGCCATCTTTTTTGTCTGAGATTGAGATCGGGTTGTGTGAAAATATACTTGAGACTCTTGTGGTCTGTGTGTATTTCACAGCGTTGCCCAATGAGGTAATGCCTCCAAATCTTCAGGGCATGAACCACGGCTGCCAATTCTAAGTCATGAGTGGGGTAATTCTATTCATGGGGTCATAGCTGCCAGGATGCATACGCTACAACCTTTCCTTCTTGCATTAATACGCAGCCGATTCCACGCCTGGAAGCATCATGGTATATTTCGAAGCTCTTGTGGATATCTGGAAGAACTAGGACAGGGGTCGTAGTTAGCCTCGTCTTCAGTTCCATAAAGCTGCTATCGCATTCTTCCGTCCAGACAAACTTGTGATTCTTCTTCAACAATTCGGTCAGTGGTTTGGCTATCTTCGAGAAGCCTTCGATGAAACGATGGTAGTAGCTTGCCAATCCCAGGAAACAACGGACTTCCGTTACCGTGGCTGGTGTCTTCCAATTTAATACAACAGTTACCTTGCTGGGGTCGACGGCCACACCTTGTTTTGACAGAATGTGTCCCAGAAATCCCACCTCTCTTAGCCAAAATTCACATTTGCTGAACTTGGCATACAAGCGATGGGTCCTTAATCTTTCCAGGACAGCGCGAAGATGTTGCTTGGGCTCCTCTTCATCCTTGGAGTATATAAGGATATCATCGATGAACACCACCACAAACTTGTCCAGAAAGTCCATGAAGACCTTGTTCATCATGCTCATGAAGCTGGAGCATTTGTCAGCCCAAACGACATGACTGTAAATTCATACAGACCATATCGAGTGGTGAAGACTGTCTTGGGGATATCCTCTTTCCTGATTTTCAACTGGTGATATCCCGTTCGAAGGTCAATCTTAGAAAATACCCGGGCTCCACTCAATTGGTCAAACAGGTCATCAATGCGAGGTAGTGGGTACTTATTTTTGATGGTAACCTCATTCAATTGGCGATAGTCAAAACACATCCGTAGACTGCCATCCTTCTTCTTAACAAATAGCACGGGTGATCCCCATGGCGAGATGCTTGGGCGAATGTACCCTTTTTGTAGTAACTCATCCAATTGTTTCTTTAATTCCACCAGCTCTGGGGACGGCATGCGGTAGTACTTCTTGTAGATTGGAGCGGTTCCGGGAACAACATCAATAGCAAATTCCAATTCTCCGTCGGGTGGCATCCCTTGTAGTTTCTCAGGGAACAGGTCCGGAAACTCACTGACTACCGGAATCAAGTTCATATCCATAACGGTGGTCTTGAATGCCATTCCTTTCTTGGACATCATTCTGCTGGCGATAAACTGAACTATTTGTCCTGCCGGGTTAACCAGTGTTACCGTCCTGGTGGCACAGTTGATGCAGACTTGATGCGGTGTCAACCAGTCCATCCCCAGTATTATGTCCAATCTAGGGGATTCAATGGCAATGAGAGTGGCTGGAAACTTAACTCCATGTATCAAAATTTCCAAGTCCTTATATATCACATTTGTTCTGAGCATGGAGCCAGGGGATTGTACCACCACGATTTTGTCCAAAAGAGAAGGGAAAATTTTGTGTATGGTGGCAAAACTCCGCGAAATAAACGAATGAGAAGCCCCAGAATCAAATAAAATTATTGCAGGTATGTCGTTAACAGAAAACATACCAAGGACCACATCTGGTGCTTCGCGGGCTTCCTCAGCGAAGATATGATGGACCTGGCCACGGCAGACGTTCTGATTGGGGCGGCGTCCAATAGTGTTGACTTGTGGCTTGAAGTCGGATGGTAGCTTTCCAGCTCTGGTGGGGCATTGCTTGGAATAATGCCCGCCTTGACCACAAGTGAAACAAGTGTTGTTGCGGCGGCAGTCCTCCAGCACTGGCTGCTTGCCAATTGTCTTGTCCGGGTTGCCTGGCTTATTGTTATTGTTGCCGCCATTCCAGATAGGCTTGTACTCAGACTGAACTGGTTGCCAGGTGCGCGGTTTCTGCGCAAACTGCACATGGGCGTCCTTCTTGGGCACAAACTTACGCTTGCAGTCCTCGTATCTAGACTTATGCTCTCGTTCAGCTATGAAAGCTTTGTTCACCAGGGTCTGGAAGTCCGGAAAATCCAGTATGCAGAGCTGACAATGGAGGGCATGGTTGAGTCCCCCTAGGAATCGATCTATCTTCCTTTCTTCCGTGGACACATCATGGGTGGAGTATCCTGCCAGATTATTGAATTTGTTCAGATACTCACCGACTGACATACTTCCTTGAGTAAGAGCAAGGAATTCCCTCTGCTTCACCTTCATGATGCCGGTGGGGATATGATACCTCCGGAACACTTCCCAGGAAATATCTTCTCCAGGAGGCCACGCCATTTTTGCATTATCCCACCATATGGCTGATGGTCCTTCCAGGTAGTGAGTAACGAAAGGAACCTTGTCCGACTCATCACATCGAGCTATCTCCAGCTTCTTTTCCATGGTCCTTAGCCAATCATTAGCTTCAATCGGATCAACAGCTTGGCCAAAATTGGGTGGCTTAGTACGCTGAAAATTAGACAGCTTAGAGTGCATCCCGTTGTTCTGATTCTGCCCTACCATAGTCTGCATACTTCTCTGAAATTCCATCAGATCCTGGTTTCTTTTCTCCTCAAACATCCTCATAATCTGATCAGTGGTCGGTGGTTGTGATGGAGGAGGTGGCAAATCTTTTGGCGGTTGTCCTGTCTGTCTGGCGGATCAACGGATCGGAGTTTCATCGCCTTCTTGATTGCTACACCTCTTCATCCTATATCCATTCCCATTGCAAAACACCGAATTGATGAGCAACATCCATCAGGGAAATATGGCAAAATGACACCAAGAAAGCAAAACCAAAGGAAGAACGAAAAAAAACAACACAATTATACAAGGCATTCCATCATCATACATGGCACACTAGTAGGGGTTATCATGACTGGTACTGCTCATACGGCAGTTGACATATGCAAGGATGCTATGATGCATGCTCGCCAAAACTCAACCTCCACTCTGGTAGCGCGGGTGGCACGGACACTGGCAGACTGAAGACTCCTTGTCGTCTGATCCTGTCTCGGAATCGGAACTGATAATGTGAATCTCGGCCTCCGGATCAAAGGAAACACGACGGCGCTGACGGGGAGGTTCTCCCTCGGATGAAGAAGAAACACGACGCCTCAGCATCGGGGCAGCTGGAGTGGCTAGCAGCAAGGCCCACTCAGCTGGGGTCTCGCGTCAGGTACCAGACGAAGTGCCTGGCTGTCCGAATGAGCTAGAAGGAGTCTCAGGCATACGTGGAGGTGGAGCAGGCGGTGTATACATAGGTGAGAATGCAGGAGGAGGAGGAGACTGTGCCACAGTGGCAGCTGCAAGTGCCTCTTGGACACGAGACAGCTCCTCGGCCAAGGAAATGATCATACGATAACTGGCGTTCAGATAACGAGATAAAACACCAGTCGCATGATCACTCGCCGGATCAACAGGTGCAAAAAGGACTCGCCCTGTCGTAGGCCACAGAGTTGGGTAGTGAAAGAAACCTGGGTGTGTCTGCATCTCGACCTCGTGGAGGCGCAAGTCAGTGAGAGCCTCCATCGCAGCAAACTGGATCGCCAGATCGGGAGTAGAAGCAGTTCCGCCCTTGGAAGAGCGGGAGTAGCTGCCGATCTCCGAGCTCACAGTCAGGAAAGCCTCAGCGTGATACTCGAACACCGAATCCGTAAGTTACTCTCGGAACACCTGGTACACTGGGTCTTCACCATTGGGATACAGTCGAAGCCAGACGCTGCGAAGTAGTACCGGAAAGGTGAACGGTGCCGGCTCATGGTTGTAGTGGTACGGAACTGGTGCCATCTACACTCATCAGTCCAGCAGTAAGTAAAACAAATGAATCGAGATGCATGCTATGCAACAGGCAAATGCAACAAGCAAGACACACCAAGACTCTACACTAATCGGGATTCTAGCGCGGGGTTAACTAGGGTGTCCTATAGTCAGCACGGCTCTGATACCAAGCGTTGTGGCACCCCGGCTCAGAGGACCGGTTTACCCTGTGTTCCCAACCCAAAGATCATGTCTTCTGGAAACACACAACAACTTGGAACAGAACTGAACTGATCTTTATTAACATAGTACAGGTACAAGCTTGGATATTACATAGGTAGATGAGGCCAGGAGCACTACTCGTGCTATGATAGTATCTACATTATTTATGAAACATCCAGGGGCCTCAGTACTAGTGGAAAGACTACGGCGTAGCGGAACATCGCGTGGGAAACTCCATCCCATAGGGACACTGCTGGGACACGACCTAGTTAGCGTAGCACGGACCATCGGGATCTCCAACTCCGGCTTCTCCTGCATCTGGCATGATACGCCAGGTGAGTACTTGGAATGTACTCACAAGCTCACAACAACCAAAACAGTGCAGCAAACAACAGCATGTCAATGATTATGTTAAACACTTAAGATGCTCACTTACTATTGCTGGCTATCAACTTACTCTCTTCCGGGTTCACTCCGTGACACCCGGAGCACTCGTGACCCATCGGTCACTTCTGAGCATGAGACCAGTTCTTCCATCATTATTATCATTGTTAAGGTTGACCACTCAGTGTGACCTAGTGCGGACTGTGTCTAATACCGTGGACGTGGCTATTCGAATAGATTTTTACACTCTGCAAAGGTTGCGCACGTTACCCACACCATGAACATTCGTCCAACGAGACTTGCCTAACCCGTGACCCTTCTATCGTACCACCGACAATCATCCCCCGTCCGAGTCATGCCCTGGGTGGCCCCTGTGTCACTCCTGACGCCTGCCACCATCGTGGCCAAACTAAACTGTCCCAAACGGGGACGCCGGCAAATAACTCAACTTGGGCTCATGAGGTTATCGTCGCCTACCTGATCAGGGCAGTACGCACGCATAACCTCCCCTCATTGGTGGTACCGGTAAAAGAGCACGCGGTCAGACCAAGTCAAGGTCGTCCCATACCGGCAGATGTGGCTGCACGGATAAGTCCGGGTCGGTGGCACTTGATCAACCATCAAAGTGAATTTAACATATAAAGTTGCTGGTCATGTTTAGCTATGTTGAATAGATGAACTAGTATGGCAAGATTCAAGCATTACTTAAACAATATGAAATATGACATATTTAAATGGAATTAAATGCAAAATAATTCAATATTAATCCAATACTATTGATATGCCTTGTGCAATGGATGATGTGGCTTGCCTTGCTCAAGTGGAGTATCAGCAAACTCCTGGTCTTCAAATCCAAAGTGATTTCCCTCTGAAAATATTTTTAAATAACAAAAGAAAATGTCACATAATACATTTCTGTTAACCAGAAATTCTGTACATGTGAGAAAAATACCAACTTTGGTCAGGAAGTAGAGGGGCTCAAGACAAAACCAGAGCAAAAAAGAATCAACTCATTTGGACTTGTGGTTTAAAAACTAGAGCTGGTGAAAGTCTCGTCAAATTTCTGGAATTAAATTGAATTTAACAAAAAATGGAAAAACCCACAGCGGGCCACGTCGAAAGCGTAAAGTGAAGGGGCGCCTCCAGTTATACCGCTTCGGACACGGGGCTGAGCCGCTGACGGGTGGGCCCCTCTGTCAGACTTAAAAGGGAGAGAGGAGGGAACAGAAGCGGGCGGCTCACCGACGGCGATAGTCGGCGATAGCGACGGCGGCGAGGTCGGGCGATGCCAGGGATGGAACAGGCACACGACGACGGTCCTCCCTGTACCAGCAGCTTCTCCGGAGACGGACTAACGGCGTCGCCCCCTTCCTCTCCGGCGGCGACTGCGTTCGGTGGTCGTCGGAGACGGCGACTCCGGTAGCGGTTCGGCTAGGCAAGGGGTCGGGGGAGAACCAGGGGAGTGCCCTGAGCTTGCGGGTGAGGTCGGGTGAGGCTGGGGTGGAGCGGAGTGTGCTGGGTGGCGGAGCTCACTTGGCGGCAGAACGCCGGCGAGATGTGAGGCCAGAGGGCCTCTCGGCCTTGCCTCGGTGCCCTGGAGCTCGATTGGGAGATGGTGGAGGGCGATGAGGAGCTGGGAGAGATCGGGCAGCCTATTTATAGGCGGGGAGGAGGCTTCTGGAGTCGGGCGGCGCCACGGCCAGGTCGCCGGAGCGAGGACGGCTAGCTGGCTGGCGCGGCGTGGGCGACGTGATGGAGGAGGGTAGTGCACTTAATGAGCAAGGCGACGACGCACGGGGAAGACGACGACCAGCTCACGCTACTGTGGCCGCACAGGCGCCACAGTGGCCGCGTGCGGTGGCGGACGGCGAGGGCTTCTCCGGCGAGGAGAAGACTCCAGAGCGGCCAGGTGGACGGCGGAGAGGTCGTCGGCGAGCGAGGACAAGGTACGGCTACGCGGGTGTCTCGCTCCGACGAGACCCGAGCCTGGCGGTGCGCAGAGCGCGCGCACACGCATGCCAGTGCCGTGCTCACCACGGGTGCTGGCGCTTGGAGGCCACGCACACCTGGCACACCTTGTCCAACGCATCGACCATATCTCACACAGCCTCACTGTGCCACTGAATCGGCTAGATGCACTCTGAGATGAAGTGTAGCATCAAGAACAGTTACTGGACAGGAACTTGGGAGGAATCCAGAGCATGGATGAGCTGTGAATGAAGCCATTGGAGTTGTCTAGGATGATCTAGGTTGGAAGGACTATCTGCTGGCAGGTTTTGAGAGATTTTTGCAAAGATTTGCACATAGTTCATGTACAAACCTCATACTGGTCCAGAAACTTGTTGAGGAAGTAGCACTCATAAGAATGATCTGCTGAGGCTGAAATTTGGTACTTGGGAGTTATTTGATGAATACAAGATGCCATAAAAATTTCAGCTCAAATGGGTTCCTCTAGCTGGTACTTCCTTCTCAAAGGTTTGAAATGAGCAGAAACTTGACAGAATATTCTGGCTGAAAATTTATTCTGGACTAGGAGATGTTTTTGGATATTGTGGCAAGATATGACCCCTAGTACCTCAGGGAATTATTTGAGAATTTTCTGAGGCCTAGAAATATATGTTGCTTCACAAAGGGTCAATGCTGTCCAGAAGATAAAAGGAATATTCTGGACAAAATTTTGTACTGGCCAATGGAATATTTTTGAAGATTGTGGGTGTAGATGATCCCAAGAATAAGTGGGATTAATTTGGAATTTTTCTGATCAACAGATCAGTAGGTTGCTTCACAACCCATATTGGTAATGAGCATATCCAAAGGGATAATTGAATTGTTTTGAGAGAATGGAAATTGGGGTTTTGATCAGAGGGTCTGAGACAAGATTTTAGCAGGATGTTGAGGGTGTTGGATCACTTAACAAGAAATCCAAGGAATTCCTCAAGTCCAAAGTCAAATGATTTGATTCCAAAACCAACAACTTGCAAATAAAACCAGAGGGATTTTGAAGAAAAGTTTGAAAAAAAAACAGGGTGTCACAACATCCCCGGAACTCGCCGCCGTTGATCTGCTTCACCTCTGCAGCTACTAAGCCCCCACCGGCCTCCTTGTGCCTCTCGATGAGCTCCGTTGTAGATCCCCTTTCTCTGGCTCACTCCAGTGCTACTGTTTGCCGCTGCCATAGCTACTACTCCTGTCGCCGCTGCAACTCATCGCCGGCAACGCTCTGGTGACCAAATGGTCATGTGCGTGTGCCCGTTATCTTCGCCACGATGTGTAGAGCCTAGCTAGCCACTTAGGTCGCTCGCTAACGCGCTGATGCTGCGATCCCGTGCATACCCGAAACTCCGGTGCCACTCTGGTCGATGCTGCGGTCGATTTAGGCCAACCCAGCACCGTCTGCTGCCACCGTTTGACGCAGCTCGGTGCGGGCGTTTGAACGCGCCCGACCGTGCTTGATTTGACCCACCACAGGCCAATCCCGATGAGAGCCCTAGCCGCTCCGCTGCTGGAATGGACGCCACCGGCGCGCCACCTCAAAAACTCCGGCAGGGCCCACCGTCAGCTCATTAGCTGCTAACAGCCGTCACTAATGGCCCACTGACATGTGGGCCAGCCACTGTAGCGTTTAGGTTAGTTAAATTATTTTAGTTAATTATTTGGCTCACTGACAAGCTGAGCCCACCTCCTAATTAACCTAATTAAGTTTAATAAAACCCAGTTAACCCTAACAGTCACTGTCAACTGGGTCCCACTGGGCCCAGTTGACTAGCCAACTGCTGACTGGGCTAGCCCCAGTCAATGACAGGTGGGAACCCCCGGGCCCCTTTGACCAGTCAAAGTCTCCATTTGACTACTGACTGGGCAGTCAACTGGGACCCACTGTTAGCCACTAAGTGCACTGCTGCGTGCATTCCTTTGGGTGCACATAGCAATTAATATTTAAATAATTTTGAATTAAAAATAAATCAGAATATCAATAAAACATTGAAAAATCATATAAAATAATCTATAAGTCAGATGAAAATAATTTATATATAAAAATTGGTCAGAAAAATATGAAGAATTTGAATATGCCATTTGCATTCATGTTAGATCACTCTAAATTGATGAACATTGAACTTTTGGCCATATTTTGATAAATGAATAGTGTATGACTTTGGGAAAATATTTTCCCAAGTCATTTAAAATATTTTAGTAATGCATTAGAGCACCCCTGCATCATAATTAGCCATAACATGCATATTGTTGTATTTGATTGCCCGTATTCATTATTCTTCCCCCCTCGCTTTAATTTCCGGTAGACCCCGAGACTCCGATAGACCAGGAGTACTACCACCCCTTCGATCAGCAGGTCATCCTAGCAGAGCTTCCAGGCAAGTGAACCCCCTTGATCATCCCGAGATCACCCGTTCTTTCTCTCTTACTCTTGCATTAGATTTTGCTACTGTTATAATTCTGGTAGCACCTATTCTGATGCATAGCCTGATTATTGTAGCCTGCTCTTGATACATTACATGTTGTCCCATCATGCTTAGTTTAGCTGTATTATGATTCATCTGATGGCCCTACATTCTTGTCCGTCATGCCATGCTATATTATTAGGGCTGAGATCACTCTGGGTGATGATCTCGGAACTTACTGTACTTACTTTACTATACTTACTGTTACGTGAAAGACGGGTCAGCCCCAAGGGTACCCGCGAGAGAGAACTATGGCGGAGCAACAGGGCAGGCGAAGACTAGCCTGGAGAGGTGGGCCTGGCCCTGGTTGTCGTTCGCAAGCATTAAACACACTAACGAGTTCTGGGTATTTGATCTGAGTTGGCCACTGGCTTATACGCACTAACCACCACGCGGGATAATGGGTATGGGCCCCTCAGCGTCGTCAGTTCCAAGGGAAGTAATCCAGATGTCGCAGTTCAGAACTGTGGGCTGACTGTTGGGGTGAGTGGATACTGCCTTCTGCGTAGTCAGATGGTGGGCTTGGTCCCCGACCAGTCTCACAACGTGCAGGTGTGCATTGGGTGATCGGCCAAAGATCCCATGCCATAGGATATAGACCGACGGGCGACCTCTCTAGAGAGCTGACTAAGGACTTCGGCATGTCGATACTTTGAGTCCCGGCAAGACCCACAGAAAGGTGTGTCCGGACAAAGGGATATCGAGCATGTTGGGACAAATGTGGTGCACCCCTGCAGGGAAGTTAATCTATTCGAATAGCCGTGTCCAAGGTAACAGGACACTTGGAGTTGTATCCTAAGCTCTTACAACTAGAACCAGAGGCTTGTTGAAACTCGACAACTTAACTGTATAGATACCCGGAATCAGGGAGTCGAGGAAGGATCGCTGGGTATGATGTTACTGTTACTACTACAAAATACTGATAGTGCAAGTTGGTATTAGAAGCAAGTTGGTATCACCGTCGCTACTCTCCTAATGCTATAAGATGCTAGTCTTCATTAAGATAGGCCTCTCCCCTATATTCTGGCATTTCTGTAGTTTAACCAAAGATATAGCCCCATTCCTCTTGATACCGATGCATACTTAGTATAGTTCTGATGTAAGTCTTGCGAGTACTTTGAATGAGTACTCACCGTTGCTTTGCACTTCTTTTCCCTCCTACCCGATTGCTGCACAGATGATGACACCGCCGGAGCAGATGATTCCCAGCTTGGCTACTACGTGGATCTCGACGATGCCGTGTAGTTCGGAGGTCCCAGGCAGGAGGCCTTGCCTTCGATCTAGAGTCATTGTATGTTTAAGCCTTCTTAAGGCATTACCTTTGTGAACTGGTCTGTACTCAGATTATTATGTTTGAACTGGTGTATCCCCGGGTCCTTGTGACTCCTGTTGTAATATATTTACTTTGAATTTGAATTTGTGTCTTAGAGTTGTGTTGTGATATTAAACCATGAGTCACTGATCTTGATCATGCATACTGCGTGTATGATTAGTGCACGATTAATTTCAGTGTGTCACACCTCCCCCCACCCCTTCCTCCACTATAAATAGAGGGGGGATGTGCTCTTCAACTCATCTCATTTTTCACCACCAAGGCATGCAATGATCTGCCCTCTCTCTCATCCTCCATGAAATAGTTTTGTTCTGCTGCAAGGCAGCCTAGTCTCTGGTAGCGATTAGTTCTGGACGGCGAAGCACTACTGGATATGTGACACCGGATGTGTGCAACCTAGTAGAGAGATCATACGTTTGATCTTCTGTTCGAGGGACTGTCCGAGTGACTATCCGGAGGACTGTTTGAGGGACTGTTCGAGGGAGAAAATCCTCGCAGTTGGAAGGTTGTAAAATCCTAGCTGCGGGGATTTGCACCAACTCTCCTCCCGCTGCTGCTATGAGTTGGTAGTGATTAGATCAAACCTTGTATGCTTCTTCATAGTGGTCCTGGGCCATGTACGTAGTACGGAAATTTTTTGTTTTCTATTGCGTTACCCTACAAGGCATGCCTGGCAAGGCAGGTGGTGGCCATCCCATTTCACGTCCACCCACCGCGTACAGCCGTACCCGGTATGCCCCACCATCCGGGCAACCTATGACTCAATTTCTAGCCGGATAGAAATGACAGAGGCAGGCAGCCGGTGAATGCAACCGGAAGCAGGCCATAGAAGGCAAGCATAGCCTAAAAAGGACAAGTAAAAGTAGTTTTCTCTTCATCTTCATGATGCACAACTATTTGAGAGAAGACAGAGTAACCATCAAAATAGAAAAAACGTGTATCTTAGACAATCTTTCTAAGTTGATCAATAAAGCAGAGGATATTGATCTTTCATTCCAAGGCCCATTATACATCAACAACATTGGATACTTAGAACACATGATAATAACATTGCCCTCGGCGTGCGTATGATATACTCGGTCAGTTGCCTCAGGCGTTGGCGGATGCACGAGGCGCCGGGCTCCCGGGTCTACCTGTCTCTTTGACCCCTTTCCTACTCAGCGCTTGCGGGTCTAATTTCACGCTTATGCATGTCATCTACCCGCCTGGTGTTGTTCGCCGCCATATGCTGCTGGTCCTTCACACCTACTTTGGGTCGGTGCCTTCCCGGACCGGGGTCAAGCATGGTAGCTATATGCCGTTGGTCCTGCACGCCTGCTTTGGGTCGGTGCTTACTCGGACCAAAGTCAAGCATGATAGCTACACCAGCCATCTGCAGATAGAAAATTAACCGCCAAACTCATGGCACGCGCGCGAAGCCATGGCAAGGGCAGATTATAGACAAAAAGAAACATAAGAGGAGAAAAGCAAAAACATGCGTCCAAAAGCCAGACATACATTCAAAAACATGCCATCCGGCCAAGGTCCACAACGGCGGCAGGCCGGGTAGACAAAGCACCTCCACATCCACCATATAGGGACCAACACACACAAGCCGGCCACGAGGGCCATCTAACTAGGGGGTCACGACAGCAAGAGGACGGGTATTGAAAGGCAGAGCACACCAACCAGCTAGCCCTGACAGCGTAAAGCAGTCGGGTGGACTACCTTGGCTTTACCGTGGAGGCCCCTTTGAGCTCTTCACCGGAACAACCAACCGCTAGGAATCCTCTCACACCCCCACACTAGGCACGACTGTGAGCGGAGCATCCGACCATGCCGGGCTCAAAAAGGTCGGACGAACATACACCACGCCCTCATTCCCACAGGTCACAGAGCACGCGTAGGTTAGAAAGCGACATGCCCGCCTAATATTGTTCAGCAAAACAGACACTCACTAGTGAAAACAACAAAAAGAACCGGCGATATTACACATGCAAATCAAACAAATGAACCTCGATGCAGCGAGTGTGAATGACTAGGACAGACGGGTCACCCAATCGAATAGCAACATCACCAAATCCTATGCCTGTCACAAAGCAAGCAAACCTACCAAAAAATTAAAGATTAGACCACAACCACCCCATCAAACAAAACACATGAAAATAACTAAAGAAATGGCTCATGTTGAACAACAATACCTGCAGGGGCGAGCGGAAAGAAAACACACATCAACAATGTAGAAAAGATGATGCACGCTCATGAGACCAAAGCACGGTGACTGCACCCTCCTCCGGACCTTTGCCGGTGAAACCGGAAACATCCGTCGGCCGCCGCTGGCTTCCCGTCGGCCCCGCCTACCTTGATCGTGTGGCGATGACTGACTGGGCAAAATGGATGCTGAACTGACAATGGCCCACAGGAACACCAACGGAGAAGCTCACCCTTTCTGTTCGAGGGGAGCAAAGTCAGGGGATGCCGGCGTGCTTTGCTGTATGCGGATGGAAGAAAGAGAGCCACGGCAACCAGAAAAGAATATATGGGAGGCAGTACAAATGATGAGCATAGGGGTGCTTTTAAGCAGCCCATAGCAATTGACGTTGCATGTCCAATCCCACATCAGCCAGTCGAGCACAAAGCAAGGCTGCACTCGGACACACAGGCGTGGTCGCGCGAGCTGGGCACCAACGCAACAAGACACCCGGCCAGACTGGGCGCAACCGACCAGCACCCTCCGCCTAGCCGGCTGAAGGCCCTCCGCACAGCCGGTTGACGGGCCATCCGCACACCGGCTGGGCGGTCCTCTAGACAGCAGGCTGGACACAGCACCGATGCACGTGGGCATTGCACCACGCGCACGTTGGACACATGTACTCGGGTGGGGCGAACGAAATGTCCCAAAATTGGCCCCAAGCATGAGCCGGCACTGCAACCGTAATGCACGCCCCGCCTGGCGCGACCGAACTAGCCCGGTGCGAGGCCGAAGAGCGGGCACGATGCACGCCCCGCCTGGCACGACTGAACCAGCCTGGCGCGGGACTGAAGACCCCGACAGGTGGGTCCTGTCGACCCTTCGCATGGGCCAGTGTGTGACAGCATGCTCATGGGTTGACCGATGCTGCCCAATGATGGTGGCCCCGGGCGCGCACCCGCAGTCCACCAGTCATGGACCACCCAGCCGAGTCGCCCGGGCACATGCCGTCTGTGCAGATCGGATGGCCTAGAGTGCTCCCAAGAGGCCCCCGCGGCATGCCAGGCATAAATGGACGGCGCGGAGGCGCTCCTTGCCCTCGAGGTACTCCTGCATTCTTTATAGGAGTAATTATTCTTGTTTCCTTATAAGTGATGATTTCTCGTCATGTTTAGGTCGTTTTCATGTGGAAACACAATAAACCAAGGATTTCGCAATGTCTCGCATTTATTAGTCATTAGTGGCAATATGAGAGTGATTTTTTTGGAAATTACGAGATTATCTGATTTAAATAATGGTGTGTTGATCATAAAAATATCACTCTTCAACTGGCTAAATAGCCAGAGCCGCGGTGCAACGTGCGCTCGATGCACAGCCTGCTCGGGGCAAGTGAAAGAGAAAGAGAGGTTTGAGCTGGTGTGGGGGCAATGCAGGCGGGCGTGGAGAAGATTTAGAGTGAGAGAGAAGTGAGCAAGCGTTGCTGACCCAGTGGGGCACCGAGGCTACCTAACGAGCGCTCTGGAGTGCGTGTGCACCTCGGGTTGTCATACGCGGGTGGTGGAGTGAGCGAGGGAGAGAGTGAGTGTGACTGGGAGGTTTGGTGAGCTCGTGCACATGTAGTGGTGTGAGGGAGAGGCAGGGGAGGTGTAGAGGGTTGGCGCCTTGCACAGCCACTGGGCGGCTAGGACGGCAAAGATCCAATACTCTCGGGCAGTAGAGAGCGAGGCAGAGAGAGGAGTGATGTGAGAGCACGCTGGGGTTGCTGGCTAGCAGCTAGGCATGCACGGGCTCGCGTGCTACAGAGAGAAGGAGAGGGGAGTGGAGGCAGTGTCCATGATGGACATCTAAGCTCTGGCAGAGAGAAGAGAGATGGGTTGTCCAGTGGCTATTGTAGCTAGTTCGCAAGGTGGGTGGACAGAGAGAGGTCAAAGAGAGAGCCAGGATGGCCAATGAGAGAAGAGAGATGAGCTGCTGCCATTGGTTTGTTTAAGTGGTACAAAGGATTTTACTAGGGTCAATTGGATCAAAAAAGTTACTGGAGTAATAAGCAATGCTAGATGGAGCTGGGGTAAAAATTTGATAGCTTTTGAGTGAAGTTTGAATAGAATTTCATCCAAAACTAGATTTGAGCAGAAATGGTTTTCAGAAGGAATGATCTAGCTAGGCTAAATGTTTTCTTCTCAATATTGGATGGAGTGAGAGGGATGCATAGAATATGCTCTGGACAAAGTTTGAACTAAAAGGGATTTTTTTTTTTTGAAACCGAGGCAAAAGATTTGCCTCATATATTAAATAAGGGAGGAGAGTTTGATAGAGTACAACAAATGGAGACCCTAGTGCGGCATGGCAACTACTCGTGTACAAAAATACGCCCTAACTCTTTGGCTCCCGCAGCAATCCATAGGCTTGCCTCAGACATGACATTTTGCAGAAGGATCGGAGGAGGCGCACATTTGTGGCGGAACACCCTGGCGTTCCTCTCGTTCCAGAGGGTCCAGGAGACGAGCATGGTGAGGGAGGCCATGGCGCGTCGCTCCGGGATCCGCCTGTCCGTTCTTTTCTCCCACCATCGCAGGAGGGAGTCGTCTACATGCCAATCCGATGTGTCCAAGTGCGCCAGACCGAGTCTTTCGATCACCAACCGCCAGAGCCTAATGGAGAAGCGGCATTTGGTGAAAAGGTGGATGCCCGTTTCTTGCTCTCTTTTGCATAGTTGACAGAGACCACAGTTTTCCCAACCACGCCGCTCCAACCGGTCGGCAGTCCAAATTCGATCTTGTAAGGCCAACCATGCGAAGAATTTGACCTTTGGGGGAGCCCAGGCTTTCCAAACCATGGAGTGGATTGGCGATTGTGTCATACCAAGGAATTGCGCTCTGTAGGCCGAGGACGCCGAGTATACTCCGCTGTTGGCGTGCTTCCAAACGATGTCGTCCTCAAGCTGATCGTCAAGATGGAAGTTGCTGACGAGGGTCCAGAGCGAGAAGAGCTCATGGACGTGGGCAGCGGAGACGACGGTGCCATGTTTGAAGTGGGTCATCCATGCATTTTCGTGCAATGCTTCACGAAGCTTCTATCTCTTCCTGTTGGATGCCAGAAAAATTAGCGGGGCAATATCCTTGGGCTTGCGGCCAAACAACCACGGGGAGTCCCAAAAAGGTGCTTTTGCACCATTCCCGACTGTGATTGCGGTGGAAGCATAGAAGAAGTCGAGGTCTTCATCGGTGCAAGGGTTACCCATCCCGACCCATGGTCTGCTAGGTTCTTTCCACTCGTACCAAAGCCACCTGAGCCGTAATGCCCTAGCGAACTTTTCGGTGTTGAGGACACCAAGGCCACCATAGCACGTAGGCCTGCAGACCACCTCCCAGTTGACCTTGCATTTTTCCCCGGTTGTCTTGTCCGCACTGGACCAGATGAAGGCCCTCTCCAACTTGTTGAGGTTTTGTAGGGTACCCTGCGGTACAATGAGAGGTGTGATGGAGAAGACCGCTTGAGATGAGATGACCGATCTGACAAGGGCAGTGCGACCGATGGTTGTGATTGATTGCCCCTCCCAAGTTACTAGTTTTCCAGCCGCCTTGTCTTCAAGATATTGAAAGTCAACTTTCCGGAGTTGCCTCACCGAGAGCGGCAAGCCCAAGTATTTGATCGGGAACGTTGCAGGGGTGGCCGGAAAGCGGCCAAGAATAGGCCCCAGTGTAAGGTGGTTGCACCGGATGGGCGCAACCGAGCTCTTGTGGAAGTTGGTGCATAGCCCAGTCACCTCACCGAAACCCTTTAGAATAAGAGCTAGGTTGTCGATGTCCCTCTTAATTGGTGCCACGAAGATGGCCGCGTCGTCAGCGTACAGTGAGGTTCTCATCTTGGCTCCCCGCCCCCGAATCTTGTGCAAAAGGCCTTTTCTGGTTGCGAGGTCAAGGACTTGTTGGAGGGGGTCGATCGCAAGGACGAACAACAGCGGCGAGACAGGGTCCCCTTGCCGAAACCCACGGCCATGCTTGATGGGATTTCCAGGTAGCCCATTGAGGAGGACTCGAGAAGAGGATGATGACAGCAAGGCCGCGATCCAATTTCTGAATTTGGGGGGGAAACCTTTCCGTTGCAATAAATCGAGGAAGTACTCCCATTTGACAGAGTCAAATGCTTTTTTGATGTCAGGCTTGAAGAGAAGCGCGGGAGTCTTGCGCTTGTGCAGCTGGCGGGCGTAGTTTCGAACAAACATGAAGTTGTCGTGAATACTCCTCTTCTTGATGCAAGCACTTTGGGCATTGGAAACGAGAGCATCCATGTGGGGGGCAAGTCGCGAGGCGAGGATCTTGGCAATAATCTTGGCAACTGCATGGACGAGGCTAATCGGCCTGTAGTCGGAGATTCCCTCCGCACCCTCCTTCTTGGGCAAAAGCACCACATTTGCAGAGTTTAGCCATTGAAGGTGGTCGGTGTGAAGGGAGTCAAAGCTGTAGATAACTCGCATAATATCAGGCTTGATGATATCCCAACATCTTTTGAAGAAGAGACCTGTGAAGCCGTCCGGACCAGGAGCCTTGTCACCAGGCATTGCCTTGATGGCCAAGAGAACTTCCTCCTCAGTGATTGGGTCCCCGAGCATCTGCAAATCATGAGGTTGGGTATTCAACTCATCCCAGTTGAAATCAACTTGACTCGTATTGCCTCTGCTCATAACCTCAGAGAAGTGGTTGTAGACTATCTCTTCTTTTTTAACATGCTCGGTGACCCAACCATTCTCGTGTTTGATCCTGTGAATGTGATTCTTCCTTCGCCTAGCATTGATGCGCCGGTGGAAAAAATTTGTATTAGCATCACCGTCCTTTAGGTTTGCGACCCTAGCACACTGGCTCTTGCGTGCCCTTTGCAGGACCGCAAGGCTAATCAGCCTTCTCTTGAGCCTATTTCGCAGGTCCACTTCCGCTGCGGAAAGTGGCCTGTCCTCTTGCGCGATATCCAGCCGAAGGATGATCATGTTTGCCGCATGAAGCTGGACCTTGGCCTTGGAGAAAAGACGCCTACTCCACTCGGTGAGACGTAGTGCAGTTTTTTCCAGCTTGTGGTGCAGGATCTGATACGGCTCCGAGTGATCCACCCTCTCGTTCCAGGCATTTTGGACCACCTCATGGAACGCAGGCAAGGAAGCCCAAAAGTTCTCAAATTTGAAGGTGCGCGGGCGTCTCGGACCCCTGTCGTCGGCGAGTAGCAGGGGGCAGTGGTCGGAGAGGGATGTCGATAAGGCATGCAGCAGGTGAGTATTGTGATTCATGTCCCACACATCATTGCAGAAAAAGGAGTCGAGCTTGCACAAGGTGGGATTGGCGCGCTCATTACTCCACATGAAGCGCGTGTTCTGGAGGTGGATCTCCTTTAGTTCACAAGACTGAAGCGTGGAACGAAAGCGGCTTATTCTGCTCAGGTTGACGTGTCTATTATTTTTGTCCCTGGCCCTATATATTTGGTTGAAATCCCCAGCGACCAACCAAGCCTCGGTTGCGAGAGGCTTGTGGTTCAACAGCTCGGAAAAGAAAGCATCTTTGAGCGCCGCTGCCGTTGGGCCATAGACCGAAGTGAGCTTGAAGGTGGAGTCTGAAGCACGGATGCGAAAGGAGGCCGAAAGGCAGAAAGCGGAGGCGACAAAGTTGGACGCTTCCAAAAGGCTCTCATCCCATAACATGAGGATACCGCCCCTAGTACCGGTTGCCGGCCTCTGAGCAAAGACCGACAGTCTGTTGCCCCCAATGGACGCAACAGTGAAGCGATCGATATCACACAGCTTGGTCTCCTGGAGACACACTAGCTGGCACGAAGTTTCAGCGATTGTAGCCTTAACTGTGGCCCTCCGGTCAGGACAATTAAGCCCACGCACATTCCAGCTGATAACATTGACAGATTGGTCTGTCATTTGACACACCGGCAACCCTTTAAACTCGGACGCGAACCAGCTAGAGGCCAGGAGAGAAAGTTGCCACACATGCAAAGCTCAAACTTGGAGAGTACATCAGGAGTGCAACACACAGGTTTCCTACAACCTGACAAGGAACTACCCTTACATTCAACTAGTAGATGGACTAACATGGGAACATGATACCCAGGGGGGTCGAGTAAGCATGAGAGACATGACTAAGCGCTCGCATCCAGCGAGCTAACACCAGCATCAATTTCCACACTGTCCAGCGCCCCCGCACCTCCATGGCTGATCAGAGCGTCTTCAACAGCTGTGACAGCCCCGTTGTCGAGCTCGAAGAACTTGCGCATGGATACTATCACTTCAGGAGAGAGCTGGTCCTTGAACTTGGCTGCGAACGCGTCGAGGGTGGCAGCGGTGACATCCTGACCATCCCTGGTAATGCCCAGGCTGCGGCAAACCATCTGCTCGGCCTTCTTTGTAGCCGGAGCCTTGGCCGCGAGCACATCTGGGTGCCTACCCCCCTGGAGGGAGAGGCCACCAACCCTTGAGATCTTCACGCCAGCAAGCGTTTTCCTGCGCGCCGCCGGCCTCTTGGGAGGGCTTGGGGCAGGCGGAGCAGTGGCAGCCGGGGCAGGCAGCAAGGCCGGCTGCATGGCGCAGAACAGCGGCTCAGGGAGGGCCAGTCCCCTGTCGGGGATGAGGAGCTCAGCGAGGCCCGCCGGCAGCCCCGCCTCAAGCCGAGGCCGAGGGGAGGCAGGGGAGCGCAGCAGGGGGCCGGTGCAAGGCAGGGGTGGCGTAGGAGAACACTCAAAGCCAGGCGGCCGCACCGGCGAGATGCTGAGCAGCGGGCGCATCATGTTGGCCGGCGAGCACAGCTCAATGAGCGTCGGGCTCTTCTCCTGGATGGCCTCCAGCGCGGCCCTGGCCTCATCGCGCTTGGAGGGAGGGGGTGACCGGAGCACCGACGTGGGGGAGAGCGGAGGCGACGACGGCGGGGTGCGGGCCTCCCTGGAAAGCCTCCTGGCGTTGCCCGGCTGGTCCTGCCTTAACGGGCTGCGCCCACGGAGCAGTGCAGGAGCAACATGAGCCTGGGCCGAGCGCAGCGCCTCCAGGGCACAGGCGGCAGGGGAGCTATTCGAGCCTGAGCCCAGAAGGAGAGGGGAAGGCGAGGGAGCACGACGACGCCCTCCATCGCGGTTGCCACCGCACGCGTCCCTGCTCCCACGGTCGTCGCCGCGGTGCTGCTGATGGTCGTCACGGGGGGCGCGGGAGAGGCTCCTGTGGGCGCGTCCACCGCCGCCATGCCCACCCCAGGAGGAATCCCGCCCGTCGCGGCCGCGGTCGCGGCCGTCGTCGTCGTGGTCCCGCCGATCATGGCGCACCGGACGGGAAATCCGCTCGCGCCTGTCGCGGGCCTTCGTCTCACCGTCGACAATGTTGGAGCACCAGGTGAAAGGCTTGGAGACCAGCCTTCCCGAGGAAGGATCCTCATGAATGTCAAGGTGCACCAACACCCGATGCTCGAGGCCCTTCCTGCCGTAGACAGGGGCACCACCATCGCGCGCAGGCAGGGTGATCCAGCTCACCCTCGGGACCTTGCTCAGGCATGGCGTCCAAGCCCACACCCCCAAGGATTTGGTCTCCGTCTTCAGCTTGGAAGCGGGCTCGATGTAGTCGAGGGAGCAGCCGGAGCCGATGGCGTTGGCGACGGCGAGCTCGTCCCAGGCGTAAAGGGGGAGGCCCTCGAGGTAGAGACGCACGTGCTGCCCAAGGTCGACGTGCTCCCCGTGCGCCTCAAGCCGCCACGCCCGGAGCTGCAGCTTTGTGTCTTGGAACGGCAACACACGACGGGAAGCGGCGAGCTCGGCGTGGTGCTTGTGGATGAACCTCACCAGGTACTTCTCCGGGAAGTGGAGGACGACGACGACATCGGGGACGAGAGCCCCGATCTTGTCAGCGAGGAATGCAGCCATGTCGCCAGGGGACACGCGACGGTCCCGGTCGAACCAGGCAACGACAGCATTGGACTCCAGGAGAGCCATCTCCATCTGCATCGCCGGGGTGTTGTGGACGGTGGCGAACACCTCCGGGCGCACCGAGTGGTCGCCGGACCAGGACGAGGTCGCCATGGCAGCTGCAGGAGGCGGGGGCGGCGGCAGAGGCCCGGCCGGGCGCCGCAGCGGGCGAGGAGGCGGAGAGGGGGACGCCCTTCGCGGCCTTGGAGCGCCCGGGCGCAGGTGAGGACGCGGGGCGTGGAAGCACTCGCGCGCCCAGTGACCCGAGCGGAAACAGCGCCTGCAGGTGACTGGGTTGAGGCAGGCCGCAGCGCGGTGGCGATGGCCAGGGCAATGGAAGCAAAGGCCTTTTAACCACGCGGGAGGGGGCGCACGCGCAGTGAATGCCACAGCTGGCCCGGCCGGCGAGCGAGGCCGGCGAGATGTGACCTCCACCCATGGCGTGATTACTGCCGCCTCGAGCCCCGCGCCCGGCGCGCCGCGCGGTCTTGAATACTCAGCGACGCCCAGCAGCTCCACCGGGCGGATGCAATCCAGCCCCGCAACGGACTGGCCACCATTAACGGCGCAGATGGGCGACGGGACGGCAGTACGGCCGCCCCGGGTCGCATTGAAGCCGGTAGGTGGGGGGCTGCGGGAGAGAGGGCGCCAGGGGGGTCTCGAGCACGACCTCCACCTCGCCAGCAGGGAGGCGCAGGCGACCCAGGGGGGGCGGCGGCGGCGTGCCAAACGCCAGATCCGGATCGGACGAGGCAGAAGCAGGGCACACCGCGGCCGGAACGCGCGAAACCGGGAACCCCCAGAGGAGCTGCTGGGGCGGGTGGTGGAGGCCAGCCAGGAGGGCGGCAGAGTAGGAGAGGGGAGTGGCCGACGTCGCCGGAGTGAGCGCCGCCGGTATGGGCTGGTGGGGAGGCACGGGGTTGGGTGCCTCCATTCTTTTTCCGGAGGTGAGAGTATTGCCCTGTTGTTAACTAAAAGGGATTTGGTTTGATTTGAAAAGATCAAAAAGGGCATAACTGAATTTAGCATGATTTGATCAAGCTATACTATTTGGAAGTTGATGAAACTTTGCAACATTATCACTGATGACAAATGTGACTTGCTGGAATTTTCCTCGATTTAGTTGAGAATATTTTCTATGGAAATATTTCAAATACTTGAAATGTCCAAAAAGGGTTTTTGGAGGTGTTGATCAATATTATGAACATAACCATGTGATTAAACTCTTATATATGGAACATATATGTCTTATGAGCTCCTCTAAATTTTCTCAAATATTTCTGAAACAAAAAAGTAATTTTTCTCATTTATCTATCATTTCTAGCCTTTCCAAAAATAAATCCAATAAGAAGCAAATGACTCTTGCAGTTGCACGAGCCTGCCTCCATTCAGGATCAGCGCGACGCCGTGCAGCGTCGGCCGGTTCGATGCGTTGAGGCCTGTGAGAAATGGCCAGTTCGACCGTTCCTCCTCATCTAGGGATGCGGTTGTTATAAGTTTCGAGCGGTCCAGTGATTCGGCAAAACCCAGGCTGACCACATGTGGGGTGCCTGGCTGCATGGATGTACACGACACACGTGTGACAAACAGACCACATGCTGACCCAGGCACACCCATCGCATGCAGGCCCGATGCCTCTGTCCGATGGAACAGGTAGCGGCCCCGGCCACCAACACACAGGGCAGCACATGAAGGGTGAGAGCCGTGGGTGGCAGACGAGCTGGGCCTGGGCGCACCCTCGGCAGCTTGGCCGATGCACCAGGGGCTCCCAAGTGGCTGATTCTGCAACTTGTTTAGCTGTTGTCATGTGCCATGTTGGCTTGTGTCGGGCACTGATGGGGATATGTACCTAGGGTAGGGTCATAGGCCTGACCTACATGCCCTACCTAAGGACACTACCCCAGAAAGCTTAAGAGCTACAAGGAAGTCTCCGACTGAAATCATCAAGTCATACAAGTCACTCGACAATATACACTCGGAGGTACCTTTCACTCGACGCTTACCTTTCACTCGGAAGGACCAGAAGACAGTCGACCACAGAAGCCCAGAAGTCATCCCAGGGAGGCTAACGGGCAGGCATTCATCAAGACCATTAATAGCATTTATGTTGTACGTTACCAGTAACGTACATCTTTATAACCACGATCTGACCCTTAAACGCCGGTCACTTATGAGGGGCAGCGCACTCTATATAAGCCACCCCTCCCCTCTGGCATAAGGGTTGGTTGGTTGGTTTGCACCCCCTGTAGCGATACTCCAATTACACTCGACAAAGAGCTCCCGAGCACCTGAGACGTAGGGCTATTACCTCCACGAGAGGGGCCTGAACTCATACATCTGTGTGTACACCCTCGCCGTAGCTAGGACTCTGCCCTCTCCTTACGTACCCCTACCTTCTACTGTCAGACTCGTTCCCACGACAGTTGGCGCCCACCGTGGGGCAGGCGTCTAAGCGACTTCCGGCGAGGTTGCATTTGTTTTCCTTCGTCATGTCATCCGGCGGTGATTTGTTCCTGGGCCGCGAGATCCGTCTCGGAGCGCTCACCTTCATCGCCGACGATTCGGCATGGCTCAGGGAGGCGCCTCTCGACGTTCAGGCGCTCCCGGGTCGTGGGGCGACGCACTTTTGCGCAAGCTCCTGCGGTGTTCCTCTCCTTCAGTCGTCGACTCCGTACGTGTCGGCCCTCCATGCTGTTCATCGTCGCAAGCGATCCGGTCGTTCGCGGCTACAGCGTTGGGTGCGACATGCGGCGGCCCGCCAGGCTTCGTCCCCGCAGATTGCGGCCATCGAGCCCGTCGAGTCACTTCTCGGCGTGTTCGACTCGGCGTCAGATCGGTCGGGCGTTCCCTCCGAGTGCGAGAGCTGCGATCCTGCGGCTGAGGTTTTTATGGCTGGCTCTCATCAGAGTCCGCCGCCTGGCTTCAGCCACGCCAGGCGCGAGATTGGTGGAACGTCGAATGAACAGCAGCACCGGGATGAGGATGTTCTCCCTACTCCCATCGTCGGCACGACTGCTGAGGCCCAGGCCATGGAGGCGACTCGCCTTCGACTCAAAGAGATGCAGAAGGCACTCGACGAGCATGCTCGACAGCGTCCGCCGCGTCCCAATCGACATCAACGACAGTTGTTTCCGAGTGGATCGCGGAATAACGTCGAGGTATTCCGTACTCCAGTGTTGAATGTTGCGGCTGCTGCTAGGATTGCAGATTCTATACAGCCATCACGGTCGGAAGCTGGTAGAGGTTTGCAACAGATCAGAACGCTGCTCGAAGCAGCGCAGCAGCAGAATGCGGCTGTTTCTCAGTCGCAGAATAGATTACATAGCAATTCACCCAGGGCGGAAACAGTTCAATCGGCCCACAGTCCTGGGTCGCCCCTGCGCCACAGAGGCGGAGACTTCCGTGAAGATCGGTACAGAGATCAGGGGCGAGATCAGTTTGCTCCCCGTTATCACCGCGATGACCGCCGTCGAGTGCTTTCTCCTCCGCGGAGTGGTTCCTATGTGCCCCGGCACAATGATGATAGGCGCCCGTTCGGTGATGAGCGGAATCCTGGATTTGACGCAAGGGATGTCCTCACTCAAAGACGGGTCGACAGAGGCAGAGCCCATAGAGATGGTTATAACGGAGACTATCCGAGTGGAAGTGGAGCTGTTGTGTCTGGTCCCGAGTGTTTTAGCAGAGCCATTCGCTCTGCAGAGATTCCCCCCAACTTCAGGTTGGCGGCTGGAATTGGCAAGTTTTCTGGCGAGACGAAGCCCGAGACATGGTTAGATGATTACCGAGTGGCCGTGCAGATTGGTGGAGGAAACGACAACATAGCCATGAAGCATTTGTCCCTGATGTTAGATGGTTCGGCCAGAGCTTGGTTGAATCGTTTGGCTCCCTCTAGCATCTATTGCTGGGAGGACTTGGCCCGAGTGTTTATCAGAACCTTTGGGGGCACCTGTAAACGTCCGGCTGGTTTGATTGATTTGCAACACTGTGTTCAGAAACCCAATGAGACCTTGCGAGACTACATTCAGCGCTGGTCCACCCTGCATCACACGGTGGAGAATGTTTCCGAACACCAGGCTGTTTGTGCTTTCAAGGCTGGTGTTAGATATAGAGAGCTCTATCTGAAATTTGGTCACACTGGTGATATTTCTCTGAGCAAGATGATGGAGATTGCCACTCGGTACGCCAATGGGGAAGAAGAGGACCGCCTCTGAAGCGGTAAAGGAAAAGCAGTCGACAATGATGCAGGCGGAAATTCCAATCGGAAGCAGAAGCGCAAGGCTGATCCCCCCGCTCCGGCAGAAGCGGCCGCTCTGGCGGCTCAGGCCAAAAATAAAGGAAAGTCCAAAGCTAAGTTCACCCCCAAGAAGTCAAAGAATCAGTCGGGTACAGATGTTATGGATTTACCGTGTGCAATCCACACGAGGAAAGATGAAGAGGGCAATTTAATATTGCCAAAGCATACCACCCGACAGTGCCGTTTGCTGATCGAACAGTTCAAAGAGAGCCAGTCGAGTAAAAAAGACCCTGAAAAGGGAGATGAAGAAGATAAAGAAGAGTTTCCTGAGATCAATGCCACTCTGTTGATTTTTGCTGATGTTGAGAGCAAGAGCCGACTGAAAGTTATAAACAGGGAGGTTAACATGGCGGTTCCCTCTACCCCCACATATCTCAAGTGGTCTCAGACTGCTATCACGTTTGATCAGTCAGATCACCCTGCGCATATTGCTACCCCCGGGCGGCAAGCGCTGGTGGTGGACCCAGTTGTGGGGGGCACTCGACTCCACAAGGTTTTGATGGACGGTGGGAGCGGTCTGAACATCCTATATGCAGATACCCTCAAGGGGATGGGCATTCCGATGTCCCGACTTAGTGAAAGCAACATGCAGTTCCATGGCGTCATCCCTGGGAAAAAGGCCCGTTCACTCGGTCAAATAGCGTTGGATGTTGTGTTTGGTGACAATAAGCATTTTCGCAAGGAAAAATTGACATTTGAAGTGGTGGACTTCCAGAGTGCATACCACGCCATCCTTGGTCGTCCGGCTTATGCCCGTTTCATGGCCCGTCCATGTTACGTGTATCTCAAGCTGAAGATGCCCGGACCCAAGGGTGTGATCACAGTCACTGGCAATCGACAGAGGGCTGAGGAGTGCCTTCAGCAGGGCTCCAAGATCGCCGATCATCAGATGGCCATGGTCGAATTGGAAGAATACAAGAAAAACGCTGATCCTTCCGACCTGTTGCGCGCTAAGAAGCCCGCTTCTGAGTCAGCTTTTCAGTCGGCAGGAGAAGTGAAGAAAGTGAACATTCACCCGACAGATCCTACAGTTGCCCCGACCAACATCTCGACGACACTCGACAGCAAATAGGAAGCCGAGCTCATCCAGTTCCTCCGTGAGAACTGGGACATCTTCGCATGGAAGCCCGCTGACATGCCTGGTGTACCCAGGGAACTGGCTGAGCACCGGTTGAGAGTTGACCCGAAGGCCAAGCCTGTGAAGGAACATTTGCGTCGGTCGGCAACGGAGAAGCGAAAAGCAATCGGCGAGGAGGTGGCTCGTCTCTTGGCGGCTAAGTTCATACGTGAGATTTACCACTCCGAGTGGTTATCGAACGTCGTTATGGTCCCTAAGAAGGACAAGTCACTCCGCATGTGTATTGATTTCAAACATATCAATCGGGTCTGCCCGAAAGATCATTTTCCACTCCCCCGCATTGATCAGATTGTCGACTCAACTGCGGGGTGTGAGCGTCTATCTTTTCTGGATGCTTACTCTGGTTACCATCAGATCCGTCTGTTTGGTCCGGATGAAATAAAGACAGCCTTCGTCACCCCTTTCGGGTGTTTCTGTTATATCACCATGCCTTTTGGTTTGAAGAACGCCGGCGCTACTTTCATGCGCATGATTCAAAAATGTTTACTCGATCAGATTCCTCGGAATGTTGAAGCCTACATGGATGACATTGTCGTCAAGTCTCGCAAAGGTTCCGACCTGTTGTCTGACTTAGCTGAAACATTTGCCAATCTGAGGAGATATGATATCAAGCTAAATCCGACAAAGTGCACTTTCGGTGTTCCTGGCGGCAAATTACTCGGTTTTCTCATTTCTGAAAAGGGAATCGACGTTAATCCTGAAAAGATCGGTGCCATCACCCGAATGAAAAGCCCTGAGCGTGTGCACGATGTCCAGAAGCTCACAGGTTGCTTGGCAGCATTGAGTCGATTCATTTCTCGTCTCGGTGAAAAGGCATTGCCTTTATACCGACTGATGAAGAAGTCTGATACATTCGAGTGGACTTCTGAAGCTGAAGCAGCGTTTGTCGAGCTCAAAGCTCTGCTTTCCACCCAGCCGGTGCTTGCTGCTCCGCGCAGTAAGGAGCCATTGCTATTGTACATAGCGGCTACTAATCAGGTCGTCAGTACAGTTCTCACTGTCGAGAGGGAAGAGGAAGGTAAAGCTTACAAAGTCCAGCGTCCTATTTATTACGTCTCTGAAGTGTTGACTCCTTCAAAGCAAAGATATCCACATTACCAGAAGCTTGTGTACGGTATATATCTGTCAGCTAAGAAGGTGGCACATTATTTTCAAGATCACTCAATTTCAGTCGTCAGTGATGCTCCATTGTCTGAAATTCTCCACAATCGAGATGCGTCTGGTCGAGTGGCCAAGTGGGCTATTGAGCTCCTCAATTTTGACATCAAGTTTGAAGCAAAGAAAGCAATCAAGTCTCAAGCCCTCGCTGATTTCTTGGCCGAGTGGACTGAACAGCAGCAACCGATCCAAGTTTACTCGGCACACTGGACCATGTTCTTTGATGGCTTGAAGATGCTGAATGGGTCTGGTGCTGGCGTAGTTCTGGTGTCCCCAAAAGGCGACAAACTCAGTTATGTCTTGCAGATTCACTTTGATTCCTCCAACAATGAAGCTGAATATGAAGCACTCTTGTATGGGTTGCATATGGCCATTTCACTCGGTGTCCGGCGCCTGATGGTATACGGCGACTCTGATTTGGTGGTCAATCAAGTGATGAAAGAGTGGGATGTCAAGAACCCCGCTATGACAGGATACTGCAACGCAGTAAGGAAACTTGAGAGGAAATTCGAAGGTTTGGAACTCCATCATGTTCCCCGAGTGAAGAATCAAGCAGCTGATGAGCTGGCAAAGATTGGATCCACTCGGAAACCTGTCCCCAGCAATGTATTTCTCGAGCACCTTCATTCTCCTTCGGTACAAGAATATCCTTTCACTGAAGAGCCCCCGCAAGCAAAGAGCGCCTCAGATCCGACTGAAGTCGACATCCCAGCAGTTATTGATGTGGTTATGGAGGTTTTAGTGATCATCCCCGACTGGACTGTTCCTTATATTGCGTATATTCTGAGGCAAGAACTCCCAGATGATGAAGATGAAGCTCGATAGATAGTCCGCAGATCCAAGGCTTTTACTGTTATGGATGGTCAACTCTACATAGAAAGTGTGACTGGCGTGATTCAGCGGTGTATTTCTCCTGAAGAAGGTCGACTGATTTTGGAGGAGATTCACTCGGGAACTTGTGGTCATCATGCGTCCTCTAGGACAATTGTTGCCAAAGCTTACCGAGCGGGTTTCTTTTGGCCACACGCCAATGAGATGGCCAAAGATATAGTCGATCACTGTGAAGGATGCCAGTTTTATTCGAACCTGTTACACAAACCTGCGTCTGCCTTGAAGACTATTCCACTCGTCTGGCCGTTTGCTGTATGGGGCTTGGATATGGTTGGACCCCTTAGAATAGGCCAGAGTGGATTCACTCACTTACTGGTTGCAGTCGACAAGTTCACTAAGTGGATTGAAGCTAAACCCATCAAGAAGCTGAACGCCCGCACTGCTGTCAAATTCATGAAAGAAATAACCTTCAGATATGGAGTCCCCCACAGTATCATTACAGACAATGGCTCTAACTTTGACTCGGAAGAGTTCAGACACTTTTGCTCCTCTCAAGGCACTCGGGTGGACTACGCATCCGTTGCGCACCCCCAGTCTAACGGTCAAGCTGAGCGAGCGAATGGCCTTATCCTCCAAGGACTGAAGCCTCGGCTCATGCGAGATCTTGATCATGCTGCTGGAGCTTGGGTCACTGAATTGCCGTATGTTCTGTGGGGCTTGAGGACGACTCCTAACCGGTCGACTGGACGCACTCCTTTCTTCCTTGTGTATGGAGCTGAAGCCGTTCTGCCAAGTGACGTCCTTCACAATTCCCCCCGAGTGGATCTATACTCTGAAGACGAAGCTGAGCAAGCTAGACAAGATGGTGTGGATCTCCTAGAGGAAGAACGAGAGATGGCCCTGATCCGGTCGATTGTATATCAACAAGACCTTCGCCGCTTCCATGCGAGACACGTCAAAAGCCGTTCATTCCACGAAGGTGATCTGGTGCTCCGAGTGGATCAGCAGCGGCCCCACAAGTTGGCCCCAGCGTGGGAAGGCCCATTCGTCGTCATCAAGGTGCTGAACAACGGGGCGTACCATCTTTTGAACTTGAAGAAGAATATTGATGAGCCACGCACCTGGAACGCGGATTTGCTTCGACGCTTTTTTACTTGACGACTGAGTTGTTTTGATATAATAAGAGTGCTCCAGACGATGTCGTTTGTTAAGTTATGACTTCCGCAGTCTATTGTCGATTCCGATCGCACAATTTCACATTCAAAGACTTCTCCGAGTGAAGAGCAACCCTCTCTCTCAGGGGCTTAGCTACGAATCTGTTTCGCCTAAGTGAAAAACCCTTCCGAGTGTATAACATTCAATACACTCGGAGACTTAGCCGCGAACCAGTCTTCGCCTAAGTTCAAAAACTTCTCCGAGTGAAGAGCAACCCTTTCTCTCGGGGGCTTAGCTGCAAATCCGTTTCGCCTAAGTGAAAAACCCTTCCGAGTGTATAACATTCAATACACTCGGAGACTTAGCCGCGAACCGGTCTTCGCCTAAGTTCAAAAACTTCTCCGAGTGAAGAGCAACCCTCTCTCTTGGGGGCTTAGCTGCGAATCCGTTTCGCCTAAGTGAAAAACCCTTCCGAGTGTATAACATTCAATACACTCAGAGACTTAGCCGCGAACCAGTCTTCGTCTAAGTTCAAAAACTTCTCCGAGTGAAGAGCAACCCTCTCTCTCGGGGGCTTAGCTGCGAATCTGTTTCGCCTAAGTGAAAAACCCTTCCGAGTGTATAACATTCAATACACTCGGAGACTTAGCCGCGAACCAGTCTTCGCCTAAGTTCAAAAACTTCTCCGAGTGAAGAACAACACTCTCTCTCGGAGGCTTAGCTGCGAATCCGTTTCGCCTAAGTGAAAAACCCTTCCGAGTGTATAACATTCAATACACTCGGAGACTTAGCCGCGAACCAGTCTTCGTCTAAGTTCAAAAACTTCTCCGAGTGAAGAGCAACCCTCTCTCTCGGGGGCTTAGCTGCGAATCTGTTTCGCCTAAGTGAAAACCCTTCCGAGTGTATAACATTCAATACACTCGGAGACTTAGCCGCGAACCAGTCTTCGCCTAAGTTCAAAAACTTCTCCGAGTGAAGAACAACACTCTCTCTCGGAGGCTTAGCTGCGAATCCGTTTCGCCTAAGTGAAAAACCCTTCCGAGTGTATAACATTCAATACACTCGGAGACTTAGCCGCGAACCATTCTTCGCCTAAGTTCAAAAACTTCTCCGAGTGAAGAGCAACCCTCTCTCTCGGGGGCTTAGCTGCGAATCCGTTTCGCCTAAGTGAAAAACCCTTCCGAGTGTATAACATTCAATACACTCGGAGACTTAGCCGCGAACCAGTCTTCGCCTAAGTTCAAAAACTTCTCCGAGTGAAGAGCAACCCTCTCTCTCGGGGGCTTAGCTGCGAATCCGTTTCGCCTAAGTGAAAAACCCTTCCGAGTGTATAACATTCAATACACTCGGAGACTTAGCCGCGAACCAGTCTTCGCCTAAGTTCAAAAACTTCTCCGAGTGAAGAGCAACCCTCTCTCTCGGGGGCTTAGCTGCGAATCCGTTTCGCCTAAGTGAAAAACCCTTCCGAGTGTATAACATTCAATACACTCGGAGACTTAGCCGCGAACCAGTCTTCGCCTAAGTTCAAAAACTTCTTCGAGTGAAGAGCAACCCTCTCTCTCGGGGGCTTAGCTGCGAATCCGTTTCGCCTAAGTGAAAAACCCTTCTGAGTGTATAACATTCAATACACTCGGAAACTTAGCGGCGAACCAGTCTTCGCCTAAGTTCAAAAACTTCTCCGAGTGAAGAGCAACCCCCCCTCTCGGGGGCTTAGCTGCGAATCCGTTTCGCTTAAGTGAAAAACCCTTTCGAGTGTATAACATTCAATACACTCGGGGACTTAGCCGCGAACCAGTCTTCGCCTAAGTTCAAAAACTTCTCCGAGTGAAGAGCAACCCTCTCTCTCGGGGGCTTAGCTGCGAATCCGTTTCGCCTAAGTGAAAAACCCTTCCGAGTGTATAACATTCAATACACTCGGGGACTTAGCCGCGAACCAGTCTTCGTCTAAGTTCAAAAACTTCTCCGAGTGAAGAGCAACCCTCTCTCTCGGGGGCTTAGCTGCGAATCTGTTTCGCCTAAGTGAAAAACCCTTCCGAGTGTATAACATTCAATACACTCGGAGACTTAGCCGCGAACCAGTCTTCGCCTAAGTTCAAAAACTTCTCCGAGTGAAGAACAACACTCTCTCTCGGAGGCTTAGCTGCGAATCCGTTTCGCCTAAGTGAAAAACCCTTCCGAGTGTATAACATTCAATACACTCGGAGACTTAGCCGCGAACCAGTCTTCGTCTAAGTTCAAAAACTTCTCCGAGTGAAGAGCAACCCTCTCTCTCGGGGGCTTAGCTGCGAATCTGTTTCGCCTAAGTGAAAACCCTTCCGAGTGTATAACATTCAATACACTCGGAGACTTAGCCGCGAACCAGTCTTCGCCTAAGTTCAAAAACTTCTCCGAGTGAAGAACAACACTCTCTCTCGGAGGCTTAGCTGCGAATCCGTTTCGCCTAAGTGAAAAACCCTTCCGAGTGTATAACATTCAATACACTCGGAGACTTAGCCGCGAACCATTCTTCGCCTAAGTTCAAAAACTTCTCCGAGTGAAGAGCAACCCTCTCTCTCGGGGGCTTAGCTGCGAATCTGTTTCGCCTAAGTGAAAAACCCTTCCGAGTGTATAACATTCAATACACTCGGAGACTTAGCCGCGAACCAGTCTTCGCCTAAGTTCAAAAACTTCTCCGAGTGAAGAGCAACCCTCTCTCTCGGGGGCTTAGCTGCGAATCCGTTTCGCCTAAGTGAAAAACCCTTCCGAGTGTATAACATTCAATACACTCGGAGACTTAGCCGCGAACCAGTCTTCGCCTAAGTTCAAAAACTTCTCCGAGTGAAGAGCAACCCTCTCTCTCGGGGGCTTAGCTGCGAATCCGTTTCGCCTAAGTGAAAAACCCTTCCGAGTGTATAACATTCAATACACTCGGAGACTTAGCCGCGAACCAGTCTTCGCCTAAGTTCAAAAACTTCTTCGAGTGAAGAGCAACCCTCTCTCTCGGGGGCTTAGCTGCGAATCCGTTTCGCCTAAGTGAAAAACCCTTCCGATTGTATAGCATTCAATACACTCAGAAACTTAGCGGCGAACCAGTCTTCGCCTAAGTTCAAAAACTTCTCCGAGTGAAGAGCAACCCCCTCTCTCGGGGGCTTAGCTGCGAATCCGTTTCGCTTAAGTGAAAAACCCTTTCGAGTGTATAACATTCAATACACTCGGGGACTTAGCCGCGAACCAGTCTTCGCCTAAGTTCAAAAACTTCTCCGAGTGAAGAGCAACCCTCTCTCTCGGGGGCTTAGCTGCGAATCCGTTTCGCCTTAGTGAAAAACCCTTCCGAGTGTATAACATTCAATACACTCGGGGACTTAGCCGCGAACCAATCTTCGCCTAAGTTCAGAAAACTTCTCCGAGTGAAGAGCAATCCTCTTGCTCGGGGGCTTAGCTGTGAACCAGTTTTCACCTAAGTTAAAAAATCCTGCCGAGTGTAAGGTATTCCTAACACTCGGAACTTAGCTGCGAACCAGTCTTTGCCTAAGTCCTAAATTCAACCAAGCAAAATGTCGGAAAGCAAAATGCGAGTAAGACTAGAATCTCTAGCGCAGCAAAAACTTGTTCGCGCAAAGGGAAGTTCTCAGGCTTAAGGCCTGAAAGAAGTTTTAATCGGTTACACCATCACTTGGCATACCGAGGCAAATAAAGTTTTAACTGAAAGCAACATACTTCTTCAAGCTCCGGTAGGGCTTGAAGGCTCGACAAAAATATCCAGGTCAATTCCGTCGGCGATCCGAGTGGCTGCTTCGATGAAAGCCTCCATGAAATCTTCAAACTGCAGTTTCTTTGTGTTGATCACTTGGAGAGCCTTCAGTTTGTCCTCCCTGGCCTCCTTGTAATGAACCCTGACGAGTGAAAGTGCCACATCAGCACCACAACGAGCAGCGGATTTCTTCCACGCATGTACTCGACTGGGAATTTCGTTGAGGCGAGTCCTCATAGACTCGAGGTCAGCCTGGAGAGAATCTTCAGGCCACAACTCCTTGTCGACCTTCTCGAATGCAGCCTTCAGCCGAGTGACATATCCTTGGACACTCTTAAGACGAGCTTCGAGTCGAAACATATCCATGGCCACGGCGTCTCCGACGAGTGACTCCGTGAGGTCCAGATTGGGCTCGATTTCTTCGGTTTCCTTCTCAAAGTCTTGACAGAATTCTGCTTGAAGAGAAAGAGAAAAGGTGATCACAATGCCGTTCTGAGGAAATCAAAGAAATTCATTCGACAGAAGAAAGTCACCTTCAAGCATGCTGAACATTTTCTTCGCAAAGTCTCCTAAGTGTTTTTCCAGAGCACTCTTTCCCTTGGTCTGCACTTCAAGTTTCTTGATCCAGTCGGATCGTTCCTGCTTGAGTTTGGCGTTCTCTTCTTCCAGTTTGCTGGCTGCAGCAAGTTTCTTCTCAGCAGCTTCGGTTTTCTCCTTCGCTTCCTTCTGAGCATCTGCAAGTGATTTGTCCTTGTCCTCGAGCGCCTTCTTCATGGTATCTAAAGAAATAACATTGTTGAGTCGCGCTCGGAGACGACGGTTCTCATCACGTACGTCTGTTCGAGTGGATTCACTCGGTTCAAAGGATGGAAGATGAAAGTGATAATGCAATTGATCGACAAAGATTACCTCCAAAAGTCTTCAATTCGGTCTGTGCACGGTCCAGGTTGTTGTTCGTCAGCTCCAGATCCAGCAGAAGTCGATTCTTTTCCTTCTCCAGCTCGACGTACTTGGTCCCGAGCCCACAGGCTTTCTGAAATCAGCAAAGAAGGGGCTCAGTCGACATGGATATTTCTCTACTCCCGAGTAGAAAAGTACAAGTGCAGTCAACTGAAAGGCGGCCCGCCGCTCCACCCCACAACCCTATACAGCGTCATATCATGGTTGATGGAAATGATGTCGATGAAACCTGCAGAATGGTTCTTAAGACTACTGCCCATCGTCAACGATCAACAGTAGTCTCGGGGACTACACCCAGTGGGTACACTCAGCGTGCCCCCACTGGATACAAAAACACTCGACCAGGTCTGGCCTGTCAGAGTATAAAAGAAGCAAGCAAGCGAACATTGTTTCTATCAGACCCCCGCCGATGCACGCACTCGACGGCGGTCTCGGGGACTACACCCAGTGGGTGCACTTAGCGTGCCCCCACTGTACTGTCGAATGGAAAACAACTTTCAAACCAACTACCTAATCTACTTGCGAAGAAAACACCCAGTGGGTGTAAAATCAAGATGGACAGGAATTCAATCGGAAATGAACTTACAATAGCACTTACTCGGACGTTGGCTTGAAGCGCTGAGCTGGCATCATAGGCTAACTTGCTGGCTTCATACGCCTCCTTTGTTCGCAGCATCATCTGCCCAGCCTGAATCATAGCTTCCTTGGCAGCTCCAGTTTGGTCCTCCGGGACGTGATACAAAGGGTATGCGGGCGTCGAATGAGTTGGTGCTGTAACTGAGGCAGCAGGTGGTGCTTCAGGTTGTCCAATAGGTGCTGAAGCCACCAGAATTGAAGTGGCTGGCGGAGCACTCGACAGCGGGGCCACAAGGGCTGGAGGCGTCGTAGCAGTCGGCCCATGGGGCGTCTGTCCTGACGATGTTCTCCGAGTGTGTACGTGTGGAGCCTCCAGAGGCACGGCTTCATCTTGCGTTCCTCGCTGCAGCTCCTCGTCATCTTCCAGTTCGATGACTTCGTCAGCTATCAATCGGAAATTTTAATCAAGTCACTCGACGATTATTCTTCAAAAAACAGAGTAGAGTGTGGGTTTGCTATACCTCGTTGGGAGGTGGCCGCATCAGGAGTGTCCACTTCCATATGGTCCCCATCATTTCGCTGGGGCGACGTCACAGAGGTAGCAGCTCTGGCGGATAAACTCCACTCGGTCAGTAGAGACATGAAGTGCCACAATCACAATTGCGGGAAATAAACACTTACGTTGAGGCAACAAGCACAACAATCTTGATGCGAGGCAGGGCCTTCCGAGGTTTTGGCGCGTCCGGCTTGAGTTGTTTCGCAGCTTTTTCAGTCGACCCCGGTGTTGCGGTGCGGTCGCGTTTTGGGTTCCTTGTGCTCGACGCCACAGTTTTGCTCGGGGCAACCTCTGGGTCTTCCTGCTGCTTGGTGCGATGCCCAGGGCGCAGAGGGACCTGAGCTTCCACCTCGCCTTCCTCCAGGTCGTCATCGCTGCTCTCGCTGTCGTTGGCATAATCGCCGTCTGCGCTGTCATCTACGCTCCCTTCTTCTTCTTCAGACTGTTCTCCGTTTGGCATGGGCAAGTACATGTTTGTAAATTCCTGCAAGATACAAGCTTCAAAGTCAGTCGACTGAAGATCCAGTTACTCGACAGATATTAAAACAATCGACGGAGGTATAACTCACAAGATTCTTTGGTGGGTTCAAAGCAGAAAAGGGCGGAATTCGCTTCGCTCCCTCGGGATTGTCACAGGCTCCGGTGATGCTTCTGAGCCACTGGGAGACGGTCTCGTCGGAAACTTCTTCAGGATGAGTCCGAGTGGTATCCTCAGGGCCCGAGTAATGCCACATGGTGTGATCCCGGGCCTGGAGAGGCTGGATCCGTCGACTGAGAAACGTTTCAAGGAGATCCAAGCCAGTCACTCCGCCGCGGATGAGATCAGATACAGCGTTCACTAGGATCCCTACCTGGATTTTCTCTACCTTTGTCACATACAGTGGTTTGGGAGTGGTAGGTCGATCCAAGGTGAAAGGAGGAAGTCCAGTCGACATATTTGGTGATGCAACATCCTTGCAATAGAACCATGTCGACTGCCAACCCCGGACAGAATCAGGAAAGGTCATAGAGGGAAATGCACTCCTACCTCTCTTTTGGATCCCTAAGCCACCACACAGTTGGATTACATTGGTTTTGCTATCACTGGGATTGGCTTTCTTGACGATTGAGATCTAACAGAGAATATGTGTTTAAACAAACCCCAATGCGGAGGACAGCCCAAGAAGCATTCGCACAAGGTTATGAAACAGGAAAGATAGGCAATCGCATTCGGAGGAAAATGGTGGAGCTGCGCCCCGAAATAGTTCAGGAAACTGCGGATGAACGGGTGGGGTGGCATGGAGAAACCTCGTTCGATGTGAGTGAGGAGCAGAACTCGCTCGCCGTTGCGTGGCTCTGGTTCGGTCTCCCCCTTCGGCAATCTCCAGGACTCCGCAGCTATCAACCCGTCAACGACGAGATTTTGCACATCCTCCGCCGTGACCGTCGATTGGAGGAAATCCCCCTGGATCCATCCCGACGGCACCGTCGACCGGGCGCCCGACGGCTTCTTTGCCTTGGCTCCTCCCTTCTTGGCGTGCTCGAGTTTCTCCGTCTTGCCCTTCGTCATGGCGGCGGCGGTCGTCGGAGCGGAGCTGGGCAGAGGAAGAGGAGGAGAAGAGCAGATTTGGGGGAAGAATACTGTACCAAGCACCGGCGTCGTCGCCCCTTATATCCGCCCGTGTGGGTCACTGACCTGCGGGCCCGTCAGATCTCTGTGTATCCCGAATCCAGAGGAGGCGCGGTACGTGGCGATTTTGGCGGCGCGGTAATCGAGGCGTCAAGCCCTCACTTGCCTTTGCGGTTGCGTCATCCCCGCTCGGCGCGCGTGTATCCAATTTTCGAATCCCGTAAAATCCGGACCCGACGGAGCGAACCGTCACATCAGAAGACTCTGCAGACAACTCGGACCTGATTTCGAGCTCAGTTTCACTCGGATATACTTCAAGACAGAATCGATCAGGGCGAACGATAAAGGTTCCAATCGACGCAGATTTCTAAGAAGCCTCAAAATGCACTCGGAATTTTTGTGTCTTGTCAGAACCTGCATTGACACTTTTTACATTCGAACCCCGATCCATTCGGGGGCTAATGATGGGGATGTGTACCTAGGGTAGGGTCATAGGCCTGACCTACATGCCCTACCTAAGGACACTACCCCAGAAAGCTTAAGAGCTACAAGGAAGTCTCCGACTGAAATCACCAAGTCATACAAGTCACTCGACAATATACACTCGGAGGTACCTTTCACTCGACGCTTACCTTTCACTCGGAAGGACCAGAAGACAGTCGACCACAGAAGCCCAGAAGTCACCCCAGGGAGGCTAACGGGCAGGCATTCATCAAGACCATTAATAGCATTTATGTTGTACGTTACCAGTAACGTACATCTTTATAACCACGATCTGACCCTTAAACGCCGGTCACTTATGAGGGGCAGCGCACTCTATATAAGCCACCCCTCCCCTCTGGCATAAGGGTTGGTTGGTTGGTTCGCACCCCCTGTAGCGATACTCCAATTACACTCGACAAAGAGCTCCCGAGCACCTGAGACGTAGGGCTATTACCTCCACGAGAGGGGCCTGAACTCATACATCCTTACGTACCCCTACCTTCTACTGTCAGACTCGTTCCCACGACAGGCACCTCTCCCTGGGTAATTGCTGATCCGATGAAGGGTCTTTGCTCTCTGATTATGGGTTAGGATCACTTTTGGTGGGGAGGATGGTTGTCTGTTCATTTGAGTCAGAGCCCTGTTTCTCATATGGTCTGATTTCATGTTACCTTGGTCGGCATGCGGTTATGTGGTACTCCTTAATGGACTACCCTATGAAAGTATGGTTGTAAAATGACACAGCATGAACATAGGCATTGTCGTCGTATTTTGCAAATGCACATGAAGAAAAAACTTGTTTTAACAGTTCATCTACTAAGGATAAGTTGCTTTCAGCGTTGGTGAAGGAGGTGCAGGATCCAGTGCTATTGCAGGTGCTAGGGATATTGCTCAGTGCCATTTTTCACTCAATACTATCACGAAATGTTACAGTGTATGCATTGAAGGGTCAGATCTATGTTCATAGTCCTAGTCACACATGCACACAAGACACACGGGTTCCGGGTTCGAGCCCCTAGCAATGCTATTTTTTTGCTTATATTATAACTTCAATTTGTTCATTCACATCTGGGACATACCTTATGCGCTAACAAATGGAGTCCATAGCCTACGCTCGCTGACATGCGGGTCGAGCTCACATGAAGGGTCATATCAGCTTTAGAAAACCCCTTCGTCCTTGCTAGCACGGCGTCCCCTCTAGAGTCCTCTCCTCATTCAAAACTCTGCCCAGATAACTGCCCACACTACCGGATGTTGCCGTAGGGTACAGTCGCTGGCAAACGCCACCACCCTTTACCTCTCCTCACTGTTGCCACCTATCGAGGCCAACTATAGCCGATGTTGCTCGTGGCCATGACCTGTCTCTGCCCGATTGGGGTTTTCTCATGGAGAACAAGGTGAGTGCAATCTTCATCCATATCATGTAGCTCGAATTCGCAGCCTACTCGTGATGAGTCAAAATTATGTCATGTCTCTACCCTTTTTTGCGTTGGGTGTTTACTGCGTTCATGCACTTCTTTCTGCCCGTTTTCACCAGGATGTCATTTCCAGATGTGTTTGGGAGTTTAAGGAAATAACATCAAGAAATGGTGATAAAATCACATCAGTCAATGTGATATTATAGTACCACAAAAGAATAAAAGATTTGGGAGAAGAAAGGAGCTGCGCAGAGGCGGCAGAGCGCTCGACGACGCATGGTATGAGCGCATGCGCTGGTACCACTGCTCGTACCAAGGGCCACCATCACCGTCTGGTCGACTACTTCACCCTCGTATGATCATATCTCAGATCAGATGCACACAGCCTCCAGAAACTCGTCCAGAACAAAGAACCCTAGCCTCTGGAAGGCATCTAGAGTGGGGAATTGGCAAGGAGGAGATGACCATCACCACCATCTTGTGCAAGGGGATGTCGGCATCAATCATCTTCGCCGTCATCTTCACCGCCATCCATCTCCATCTCGTTGTAATACTGAACCACATGTGGATCCCTACGTGTATTAACCATTCATTCCATCGATGTTTACCAGCACTATTCATATGATGTTTGTCATCTCCATGTGCAAGTAGACCCCTTAGTTCTCGGGGATATGGATGAACCTTGGTATGTATAGGAGCTGAAACATTAATAAGGATATGATATTCTCTGTTGAATGTTTGGTTTAATAGCCTTCGTGAATGATGCGTGAAGGGGGCCCACTTAGCATTTCCGTCGTAAGGCCACGAAGCATATTACTGTCATTGTAAAGGTTAGGATGTTGAGGTAATTTGACATTATAGTAAAAGCCTCTCTACCTCGCCTTTGTAATTGATAGGGGAATAATAGAGAACCCTTGGTGAGCTGCGTCCACGGGTAAACCCTTAATTACCATAGTGAGAACCAGAGTGGGGAAACTACAATAGTGGCGTGCGTGGTATGAAGTCTACTTCAAGTAGAACATATACTGTACCCGGATCCGCCCAATCACAAATATCAAGAGTGACTCAAGTATCAAGCTTAGAACTATGCTATGACATATGTCGCGTTAGACACATACCAATGGTAATTCCGGACTCCCTGAGAACACTTCAATCCTCTATCATTTCAATGCTTTATACATTCCGATGCACTCTTTTAATTCTTTTGCGTTATTTATTTTTGTTCGCACCAACTCCAAAGTCATTATAATTTTTTGTCTTCATTTTCCTCCACATCAATAACTAACTTGCAGGCACATTTATATAAGTCTCTATAGGGGATAAAGTCCAATTCATATGCTCCCTGTGGGATTGATACTCTTACTTTGAAAAGGCTACAACTAAACCATGCACTTGCAGGACATCAAGCTTTTATGGCGCCGTTGCCAAGGATCTTAGTGCTTTTGGGCTTTGTTTTGAGTTCTGATTTATTTTTTGTTCCAATAGTTTTTGTAGGTTCTGAGCAACCATGGCCGAATATGAACAATTTTACCAGCTTGCAGCAATTAAAGTCTCGAGGCCTTGTTTGGGCGATACCTTTATATATATGGGGCCGAGACCCGCTGGTGAAACATTTGAAATTAACCCTCGGCTACTCAGTATGTTGCAGGGTAGACCATTCAGAGGAGATGGTATGGAAGATCCGTAAAAACATGCGCAACTTTTTTATGAGATATTCGAGACGTTTAAACTTAATGCTTTCTCTTATGATGAAATGAAACTTAAGTTATTTTCTCATACTTTAATTGATCAAGAAAAAGCATGGTTATGTGATCAGCCCGCAGGTACCTTTGACATTTGGAGGAAATTATATGTTGCATTTTTGCCTACTATTATCTAGAAAGCAAAACTTATGAAGTAAGTTGAAAGATTGGTAGCTTCGAATAGAGACCAGGTGAAAGCTTAGTCAAAACATATATAAGGTACCAAGCTCTTCTAAAAGAATGTCCTCATCATTATTATCCACCTTTGATGGTGTTACATTTTTTATGGAGGACTTGATAGCCAAAGTAAGGTAACAGTTGATCTTGCATCTGGCGGAGATTTTATGGATTATAGCATTAACCAAGCTTGGGGGTTACTTGATAAAACTCGATTCAATCAAGAAACATGGAGATTAAATAAAGGAGGTAAAGGAGGAGTTGAACCTAGTTATGATTGCATTGAACCTTCTCTAAATATAATGAGATGAATGATATTAGTAGCGAACTCCATTTGGACACTAACGCTGTTTTGCAGGTTTTGAAAGATTTTTTTTGAGTTAATACAGGTACCCAAAGAGAATTGGCAACATTACACTAAAAAGGCCAAGGCAACTAGATTGGTGTCAGCAATAAATAAAAGTTGCAAAATTGCTAATACATCGCGTTCGATGTGTTCTCAGAAGAAACTACAGGTAAATGAATTGGACCCTCCGCAAAAGCGCAAGAAGAATATAGAGGTGAAGCATTGCAGAATTAAGCCTCACATAAATATTGTCAATGAACTTGTTGTACCAACAATGAAATCCAACTTGATAAAGAAACTACCTCCTATATCAATGGATGCATGAAAGATAAGAATGCAGGTAAACCAGTTTTGTCATGTTCCTTTGGAAGCAATCATATTTTGGTTTATGCGATCTTGGTTCCCTGATTAATATTATTCCTTATAGCCTTTGTGCTAAAATCTATAATGATATCTCCTTGTGCCTTGGAGCCAACCAACATTGTCATTAAGCTAGCTGATAAAACCAATAGGGGACTATATGGTATCATCAGAAATGTCAATGTTATTTTTGGTGCATTTATTTACCCCGTTGATATATTTATCTTGGGGATGGCTGGAGATTATCACTGTCCTATAGTATTTGGGACAGCCTTTTGAAATGTTGCAGGTATAGAGATACATCGAAGGAACAATACTATATCTCTCAAGTTTGGGAGGAAAGGCTGGAATTTCCCTTTTCAGCAATAATAAATAAACCATATCCAGCCGAGATAGATCTTTGAACTCCTGAGAATGAGATAGAAAAAATCCTAGTAAATCATGGAATGGGAGTTGAGGACCAAGAGATAGAGGAAATTGAAAGAATTATGGGTGCAACTCCTTTTTTAGTCCCCTCCTTAATGAGGTTTATGAGGTTATTGAGCAAAAGGGGGATGAAGAGTTGCCACCTTCGGATCTCAAACAATTACCGAAGCAATTAAGGTATGAATTTCTTTATGAAACTGAAAAAAATCCTGTTATTATGAATGCTAACCTTTCATAAAATGAGACTGATAAACTTATGTTAGTGTTAAGAGGACACCACAAAGCTCTTGGCTATTCAATGAAGGGCATTAAGGGGATAGATCCATAGACCTATTCGCACACAATTCCTATAGAAGAAGGAGCCAAGCCTATAATTGAAAGTCGAAGGAGACTTAACCCCTACTCCAAGGACGTGGTAAGGAAAGAGGTAATTCACCTAATAGACATGGGTATAATCTTTCCTATTCTGGTAGTAAATGGGTTAGTCTGGTACATTGCATCCCTAAGAAAGGAGGACTTTCGGTTGTGGCTAGTAAAGATACCGATTTAGTTCCTACCCGGACCGTTATCGAATATGTTATGTGTGTTGATTTCAGGAAATTGAATAAGTGGACTCAGAAAGATCACTACCCGTTACCTTACATAAATGAAATATTAGAGAGGATGGACAATAATTCTTATTTTTGTTACCTCGATGGATATTTTGGGTTTTCTCAAATACCCATTCGACCGAAAGATCAAGAGAAGATAGTGTTTACATGTCCTTAAGTACGTATGCCTATCAAAGGATGCCCTTTGGTTTATACGATGGGCTACCTACATTTCAAAAATGTGTTTCTATTATCTTCGCCGGTTTTATAGAACGAACGGTTGAAGTATTCATGGACAACTTTTCTATCACAGGAACTTCTTTCAATCATTGTTTGTACAATCTTACAAAGGTTTTGCAGAAATGTGAAGAAATAGGGCTAGAACTAATTGGGAAAAGAGTCGCTTCATGGTCACCGAAGGTGTGGTTTTAGGCCACCGAGTTTCCAGTAAGAGTATTGAGATAGACCAAGATATAATTGAGGTAATAGAGAATTTACCTTATCCATAGGATGCAAAAGGAATGCTAAATTTTATGGGGCATGCGAGTTTTTATAGGCGGTTCATTAAAGATTTTTCTAAGTTGTCAAAACCACTTAGTAACCATTTGCATAAACACGTTCCCTATTCTTATGATGAGGAGTGTATTTCCACTTACTAAATGTTGAGGGATGCGTTAACAACCGCCCCAATCATCCAACCTCCAAAGTGGGATGAACCTTTTGCAATAATGTGTGATGCTAGCAATTATACAATAGGAGCTATTTTAGGATAGTGAGAGGATAAGAAGCTTAACATTGTTTATTATGCTAGCAGGAGTTTCGATGAAGACCAAAAGAATTTTGCAACAACTAAAAAAGAGTTACTTGCTATTGTCTTCGCTTGTGATAAATTTAGACCTTATATCATTAACTCGAAAGTGGTAATTCACATGGATCATCGTGCCTTGTGGTATATTTTTACTAAGAAGGAAGGTAAGCCTCGATTAATCCATTGGATATTGTTACTTTAAGAATTTGGGACCTATTCGGATTCTCTCTTCTCCAGAACTCCGCTCCTGGAGCGGGTGGAGCGGCGCCAAATGCTCTAGCTCCGTAGAGTCTGAAGCATGGAGCAGAGCTGGCTTCAGTTCAATTTTTTGGAGCGGCTAAAACCAAGCTCCACAGATCCTGAAAATGAAGGAGTTCTTGGAAATTACAACAACCTGCCACCGATAAGTGAAACACATACCGGTTCGTGTGATATGTCTCTCTCCCGCTCGTACATTTTTCGCTCCATAATTTTTCTTGGGCCAACTTTTCTACACAAAAAGCCCAATTAGCGATGGGAGCCAGAGTTCGGCTGCCGAACACGTTTCATTGATCAGGAAATCTCAGCCGGAGCACGAGCCAGCGAGCGGAGCGCGGATTTAAAGATTTGGGGGAGCTTGGCTATTGCCGAATAGGCTCTTGATTTATAGATCATGGACAGAATAGGTGAAGACAACCTAGTGGCAAACCATTTTTCAAGGATGGAAAGGATACCTTATGATCCCGTTCCAATAAATAATTCCTTCCCAGGTGAAATTTTAGCAATGATTAAGAAGATAGTACCTTGGTTTGCATATTATGCTAACTTTCTTGTAGGGAAGTATATGCCTCCAGACCTGAACTACCATGAGAGGAAGAAATTCTTTAGTGAATTAAAATACTATTTTTGGGATGATCTTTTCCCCTATCGACATGGTCCAGATAGTATGGTTCGGTGATGCATGCCCGAGCATGAGGCAAATGCCATTCTTCATGAATGCCATAGAAGTGCTTATGCGGGACACCACGCCGGGGACCGCACAACTGCAAAGGTACTTCAATCAAGTTTTTACTGGCCAATGCTATTCAAGGATGCGCACAGGTATGTTTAAAATTGTGATGCTTGTCAATGGACAGGTAATATAGGAAGAAGAAAAGAAATGCCTATGAATTACAACTTAGTTTGTGAACCTTTTGATGTATGGGGGCTGGACTATTTGGGTCCATTCCCATCTTCAGATGGACAAACTCATATTCTTGTGGCTGCAGATTATGTTACCAAGTGGGTGGAAGCAATCCCAACACATCATGCCGACGCTGCTACTACCATAAAGATGATTAAGGACATCATCTTCCCAAGGTTTGGAGTACCTAAAGTTCTTATTACTAATGGTGGATCTCATTTTATACAAGGTATTTTTAAAAGGATCCTCCATAAGTATGGAGCTACACACCGCATCGCATCACCCTATCATCCACAAAAGAGTGGACAAGTGGGACTATCTAACTGAGAGGTAAAGACAATACTTCGAAAGACAGTGCAAAAATCAAGGACGAATTGGGCACAGAAGCTCAACGACACGCTTCGGGCGTATCGCACCACCTACAAAAACCCCATTGGTATGATGCCATATAAAATGGTATATGGTAAGGCATGTCATTTACCTTTAGAATTAGAGCATAAGGATTTTTGGGCCATTAAGAATCTGAACCTCGATCTTAAAGAGGTAGGATAAAAGCGATTATTGTATATACATGCTCTATATGAATTTAGAAATGAAGCTTATGAAAGTGACCATCCTTTCAAAGAAAAAGTCAAGATGTGGCATGATAGAAATATCTTGAAGCGGAAGTTTCATGCTGGAGACAAAGTTCTCCTATTTAACTCTCATCTTAAGTTATTTCCAGGTTAGCTGAGATCCAGGTGGGAAGGACCTTACGAGATCGAAGAAGTTTATAACTCAGAAGCCATACAATTGAAGGGGGAAAGAACACCTCACGGATCGTGAATGGACAATGCCTAAAACTCTACCTCATGGATGACCAACAAGAGAGCAAGGAAGTGAATTTTATAACACTCGAGGAGGCAATGGCACTTGAGGAGGCAAGAATCAACCAGGTAAACTAGTATCACTAGTAAAAGTTTTAATTTTCAATTTTAGAGTAGGAGTGAGCTCAATAAAAGTTTTTAGAAGCTTACCGTTTGAAGTGGCTTAGTTTGAAGGCTAGACCAATGAAAATTTCATCTCTTGGATGCTTTGGAACTAACCCCGCTGGAAAAAGACGAAGAAGTCCTCAAGAAAAGCAAGTCAGGACGAAAGACGACATATGGTACGAGCGGAGCACTCATACATGTGGTCATATCGTGCAGGTGAGGAAGAGCCAAGCGGCTAGAGTGATTGACAATGCTTAGTACAAGCGCTCATGCTCGTACGAGTGGTCGTATCACTCGAAGGAGGAGACAAATGGAAAGTCTCATTTTCTGAGATGGCGCAAGGTACGAGTGTCAACGCTCGTACAATTGCTCGTACTAACTGATGAAGCTGAGTAATAGAAGGTCTCATTTTTCAAGATGGCCTATGGTACGAGCAAATCACTAGTACCACCAGTCATACCTATCCTTGACTTCATCGACAGGTTTGAAAAAAGAGAGAGAGAAAAAGATCATGGTAGCCAACGGTACGAGCGGCGGTATGACTGCATGCCCTCATACCAAAGGCCATCGAGCGATCTGTTTAGATGATTCTTTCTCGATTTTGTTTTGATTTTCTTCTAACTTCCTCTCTAAGAATGATCTCAAGAATATCAGGGTTCCTAACCATTATATAAGGCTAAGGTCACATCCCTTGGCTCAATATCAATCTAATCTCAAGCCTTTGTTGCATGTCGCCTCCTCCCAAAACCTTGTTCTACAGGATAAAGAACCCGACCGCCGCCATGAGCAATGGGTCTTCATCCCCCTCACAGCTTGGAGGATATAGTCCCAACCGGTTGGGAGGATCTCAGGAAGATGAGCCTCAAGGAGGGGCCTCAAGAAGAAGAAGAGGAAGAAGAAGAAGAAGAAGAAGAAGAAGAAGAAGAAGAAGAAGAAGAAGAAGAAGAAGAAGAAGAAGAAGAAGAAGAAGAGGACGAGGAAGAGGAGGAGGAGGAAGAAGAAGAAGAAGAAGAAGAAGAAGACCAAATCCCTATCAATTTAACATCTAGGGATCTATATATTCCTCTATTTCCTGTCGGGCCGAAACCACGCGAGTGAGGGAAGGAACCACTGACCCCTGAGGAGATAAAGGAGAAGATCAAAGAGCTCAAGAAAGTTTCTAAGGCATGCATTGACACTATTGGTGAAGGGATCAATTCTTATTGGATGATGAGCAAAGACCTTGAAGCTAGTGTCGATGGCCTCTTCCATAAGATAGCCCTTATGCTTGACACTATCTCTAAGCACTCTGCGCGGATTGAATTTCTTACGATGGTGGTGAACGAGCAGCAAAGAATGCTTGTGGGGGTAGGAGCACGCTTCAAGTGCACCACCACCGCACGTGACTAGGGAGAGGATAAGGAAAACAAGGAGGATGCCAGTGAGGAAGCACAAAATTAGGTACAGGGATCCCGCCGGCTTGATTGTAAGCTTGGGGAGATCTTGGAGTGCCTTGTATCATTATTTTTACTAGATGACCCGCTGTGCCATTGGCGCATAGACCAACTGCAACCTGGAAGTTAAGTGAACTATTTGAAACATAAGATGGAAGTTACGTGAATTATTTGATGAGACCAGCTGTAGCCATTGGTGCAAAGACCAACTGCAGCCAAGAAGAGAAGCAACTAATTAACCAAAAATTTAGGTGGACTATTTGAAGGATAGTTCTCGTGAACACTCCATGGGTGATTATGTTTGTATTGCGTTTGTATCTGCCCTGCCCATGTCTGTCTTTGTCCCGCCAGAGCAACTGAATAGTCAGGTCAATAGAAAAGCCGACCACACCCCCTATGGTACATGACCTGAACCATCGGAACCTCCTACTCAGAATAACCAAGATGACTTGAGGCCATCCGGGCTGACCTTAGAGTACAAATATTGGGCAGACAAACAAAACCACGGCATCCGACCAAGGAGCATGATGGCAATAAGTCATGGCACAACCTGACAGCCACCAGACATGATTGAAACAGTCCGTCACGATGCTACCGACGCGAATCCGAGCCGGTTCGCACATGCCCAACGTCTTTTGGGATCTGAGCCTGGTCTTTTAGCGTTGCGGTTGGCCGGACTGGCTGTTTTGGGATGCCTCCTCTAACTTTCAAAACCAACCTTATGAAGTCATCAATATTGATGAGTCAAAAATGAAATCTTCTCTACCTCCATTAGTTGATTGTTTTACTAACATGGTGCATGTAGTCTTAAGGGAGAGGGGATAATTAAATGCAGGAGGCATCACTATGTTAGTTACACAATATAACGGTAGGTGATGCCAAACATATGTTCCGCCCTCGACACTCGATAGGCAACTCTTGTTGTTGGTTTACCCAAACCTTGGCACCGGTCGCCGTTGGTGATAAATGAGTAGTTATAGATAGCCTCATACAAAGTAGCAACATAATTGGCTAATTACTCCTATAAAGGATGTGGAGTACCTGCCTTCCTGGGTTTCTCGTGGGCGAAGAGAGCCTCCTGGCCGTCCGTACCATGGTGGCTTGCTACAGGGGCGACTCAGGGCGATGCGAGCCATCCGATCTACCCGAATGGCTCGCACTCGGGTGACCCGGCTGGAAGGTCCATCATGGGTGGACCGACGGCGTGCGATCTCTACAGTCGGCGCGTGTCCATGATGGGTGGACCGATGGTGTGTGATCACTACAGTCAGCGTGTGTACATGACATCGCAGGCTGAGAGAGCCTCTGCGGCATCTGTTGTCGGCTGGCATGTTATGAGGGCTTACCGGGGACCCTTCGGGCCATCCGATCTGCCCGGATGGCTTGGACCCGGGCGACCCGGCTGGGCAGTTCATGACGAGTGGACCGCAGGGCGCGCCTGGGGCCACCGTCATTGGGCGGCGGCGGGTGCGCCTGTACGAGCCTCCCCGCACACTCGTACACGCGTGATGGGCAAGCCAGGTCCGCCTGGCGGCATCCTCGCCTCCAACCGGGCTGGTCCGGTTATGACAGATGCGTGAGCCGGGTCGCGCGTGGGCCTGCTTTGGGCGTGCGGGCGCCTGGCCGGCTGTGTTTCTCATGCCCGGCCTCGTGAGTCGGGCATGCTCATCCGGTCAGACATTGTTGTGTTCGACCCGGGCATGCGCGTGAGGCCTACCCGACATACCCATCCAGTGCAATCTTCCTTAAGATGATTATCTCGAGGGTGTTTTGGTCTTTTCCTTAAGACAGTTGCTTTTCCCTATAAGTTGGTCGTTTTATGCGTCACATCGAACGCTGCGTGCACTGCAGCTTTTCTTCTTGCCCATCGTCACTGCATTTCTGCATGCCAAGCTTCTTCAGCCCTTCTTCTGCATGGTTGCTCACTGGGTTGTTCACCGAGGCTGCAGTGTTTGTGTCCCTTGCTAGCCAAGGTTCGAGTCCCCTTCTCCTTTTTCTTGTGCTTGATCTTTTGTTTCTGTCATTCATGTCTTCCCTTGTTTGTTCGTCGGTGACGCCATTACATTGCATTTTTATCTCCCTTGTGTTTGGGTTGAGGAACGGCATGGATTTCAGCTAGCTCGTGTTTGGACGTTGTGTGTTTCTTGGAATGCTTGACATGTGGCTTCTTTGTTGTGCAGGTCATCCTCGCGCTTGTTGACTATCCTCTTTGTAGTGTGAATGTTCGTAGCTTTGATGCCCTTTTCATGGCTAATCACATTTCTTTCTTTCTGTCCATTCATTCATGTGGTGTTTTCGTGTACGATTTGTCGTTGGAGCTCGTCGCCTTTTTTATGCTACCTATTTTGTAGGAGATTGAAGAGTCTATGTGAGTGTCGCTCCATCCATGCATCCAAGGAGTAATTGTGCCAGATAGGACACGGCGATTTGGGAATCGCGTAGCGGTCGCGTAGGTCTGGTTGCCCGACCAGACAAGGGATCAAAGAAATGCAGACATACCGGGTAGGACAACACGCTAAATATCCATGAGCGGCTGAGGTGGATGATCATCTGCATTGCACGTCGCTTGAGGGCAAGGTTTTTATTGTGCATAATAACTATCCATTGTTGTTGATGTACAATTGGTTTGTTTGAGAATTGAACTTGAAATATTATGATGTTTGCATGTTGTCTCTTCTTATGTATTACGTTTTGTTGCTCGTAATGTGTCTATGAAATAAAGGCGAGCAGATTGCAAAATCATAGCAGGCGGCACGAGGAATGGTATCCAGTTAGCGCTAACCAGAGTTGCCGACTGGGATGTTTCTTGGCGTCTCCCAGTGTAGTTGTGAGTCGGCCATTCCCAACATGCAAGCCAACCCGTCTCACAGCAATGTCCGACTAAGCCGCAGAGCCTGCTGCCCAGTGGTCCAGGTACATACGGCTGGGTGGGCAGCGTCGCTTTCCCTTGGCCAGGCTTGTTCGCTATGTAGTACCTTTCGTGCGGTGCTGTCGGGTCAGAGAATGGTCGATGATTTCTAGGTCCAGCTGGGTGGTACACTGTTGGCCTTACCCAGCCAAGTTTCCCACCTAGAACGATGGAGGCAAAAGGGAACCGAGCAAACTGATCGGGCTATCCAAGGGCAGAGCATGATTAGAGACCACGTGGAAGGGATGCACACACAGAAGGCAAAACAATACTAAGCCAGCCAACTAGAACATCCATGGGCATCATGGTTGGGCATGAACTCGACACCCAGCTGGACCGATGCAGGCAAAAAGGAGACGGCCAAGCCGACCAGAGCGGATCTGGTGTCACCGTTACTTTGCTTCATGGCTGGGATTGGTAAAATATGTATGAGCACTGTGCTGGCTTTGCCCACTGTGGATGGACGGATGGCGTGTGTTTCTCAAATTAGTTGTGCCAGTGAAGGGCCTTTTAGACTTTGGCTGTTGTGGCTGGATGGATGGCTTGTTTTGCCATCTCTGCCCAACTTTGTCGCTGTGGCCGGTTGGATGGCGTGTTTTGCCATCTCTCACGTTCTACCCTGCACGTGCTCACTGATCACACTATTTTGTGGCATGTCGATGGTCTGGTCGGTTCATTTGTGGCCTTCATAGGGGATGGGTTACTATTTATTCATTGTGTTCCACGGGGCGCCAGCCAGCCAGGGATTGCAGGGCTCCCTCTGCTGGGATGGTTCACGTCATGTACCATACGGGGGTGTGGTCGGCCTTACTATTGACCCGAACATTGGGTTCTCCTCACGGGGGCCTAAGAATTGTGTTCCAGTGGCCAACAATTTTTGGTTGTATTGCACACAGACCAACTACAGATCGGAAGTTAAGTGAACAATTTGAAATAAGATGGAAGTTTAGAGAACTATTTGAAGAGATGATCTGTAGTCAAGTAGTGAAGCAGTTAATACAACCGAAAATGTAGGTGAACTATTTGAAGGATTTTTTTGCTTTTGAGGAGCTTGTGCTGAATAAGCTCAATCCTGGTATGCTTGGTCAAGTGTCAATCATGGTGTTTGTGGGACCAAACAAACCGTGCTTACCCAAACAAGGTTTGTATCCGAGCATACGTAGGCATGGCCGGTTAGGCAGCCCCTATTGACCTCACACACGTCCATGAAGCTATGAAGTCAAGCAGAAAAAAAACAATCACAAGTAGCCAGCCTGGAAAATAAAATGAATATCACATAAAGCATATCAATCAACAAATTCAGAAAAGTTGTGTTGGTCATATGCGTGACGCATAAAATCATGTGTGGTGCATTCTCTGGGTAGCGGGGTTTGGTGAGGGCTATTGTTACATGGTTTCATTCAGATGTGGATGGACTTTCTGTACCTGACCTCTTATTGTTGTTTCCCTGGCCGGCTAGCGTGTTCTCAAATGGCTACCCTGCTTTTGGAAGGCACTGGATCGCCGAAATAGGTATGCGTGCTTCCTTGGTCGGCCGACATAATATTGTTGTGTGGTCTGTGGGTTCTGTTGGCGGTTGGTGCCCCTAATTTTGGTCTGTTCTGCTCCTTTTTGTCCGGCTTGCAACAGTGTGGAGTTTTGGTCTTTTAGTAGAGTTGCTATTTTTATAGGACTATGAGTGGTTGCTCTCATAGCTGTTGTTGTATTAGTTGCTTCTCTTCCTGGCTGCAGTTGGTTTTTGCGCCCGTGACTATAGTTGGTCTCTCAAATAGCTCACTTGATTTCCATTTTAGGTTTCACCCATTGCTGCAGTTGGTCTCTTCAAATAGCTCACTTGACTTCCATTTTATGTTTCTCATAGTTTGCTTAACTTTTGGGCTATAGTTGGTCTCTGCTCCAATTGGTGCAACGGGTCATCGAGACATTGATACAGACGACCAAGTCATGTCCGGCTAGAAGGGCGGTTAGGCCACTGTCCAGACCAAAAGGACTACCTGGACCGTAAGAACGGGTGGTTGAGTTGCTCGAAAGAGCGCGTGCCCAGGAGCTTGAATAGAGCCCGATGCATGACACGCACAGAAGGACGGGCCGACTCGGGTAATCCCAACTCAGACCGCCCGAGTAGAAGCACGACGGGGGAACCAACCTCCAGATCCACCTCTCAAAGGTTGCTCTTTGGCTTATATTTTAGTTTCCATTCATTCATTCGCATCTAATAATTTATATCGTTCCCGTGTGTGTTCTTATTGATGCTAATAGCCTCTCAGGATTATTTATTGAAGGAACATTTGTTAGACGTGCTACCCGTAGTGTTGCTTAACTTCATGCCTGCAATTTCAAATAGTTTGCTTAACATATGTTGCACCGACCAGAGGATTCACAGGTCGGGGGAGAGACTAGTTAGTGAGAACGTGCAGCCACACATGCCAACTAGCAAGGCTGTAGCGTTGTATGGATGAACACTTCACCTTCTCGATCACCCTTTCAGGATGATTCATTGAGGAAGCGTCTGCTATACATGTCGCCCATAGTTTGCTTAACATCTGGTTGTACTTGGTCTTTGGGCAGTAGCAGACAGTTGGGGAAAATCCATCATGAACAGAGTCCCATGTCATCAAAAGTAAATCGCCAAGGAAAGCTATGGGCAATGATCATTGTCAAGGCAATTAGAAAATGCAGTATGAGCATAATAACTTGCAGGTAGTTGAGGAAACAATCTTTCAGATACTTCGCTTACCTTCTAGCCTGCAGTTGGTCTCTGCTCTAATTGGCGCGCGTACATGACTGGCATGAACCAAGCGGCCACACAGGAAACGAACGTCGCTCCAGGTCTTCGCTGACATGTCGACCCGGGCTCAACCAGTGCATGCGGACCATCCAACAAGGTGTCACAGAGAGATCGATGGCATTTGAATTTCTGATCACTGCAGTTGGTATTAAGCGAAGCCTAGATGGAGTATAGAAACAAAGGCAACAATAGGGAAAATAAGTCTATGTTCCAATTATAACTTGGACATCCTACTCGCAAACCTTATCAAGTGTGATCCCCATCAAGTCCTGGTTGTTTTCCCGGACCGATTAGCTGTGCACGCACATGCCTTGGTCGTCTGTTGGAAAGAGCGCATGCCCGGGAGCAAGCACACAGAGTACTTTTTCTCGGCCTTGTACCATGAAGCATCCAAAGGCTGAGTAAGCATTCCAAATAAGCTAGCCAGCTAGGCTCCAAGATGACAATAGACTGGTAGGCAAGACCACTTCTCTGTCAGATTGAGGTCAACGGTTGATCAGATTCACTAGCGAGCACATGAAGCGTACACGCGGGTCGGCCAGGCAACATGGGTAAAAAGTCGGGAGAGATGGCAGAACATGTCGTCTGACCAACCACAGCGGTCCAGTGTCGGGCCGCACAACACGTGATCCGTCCAACCGGAAGGGTCTCAAGGTCCTGGCAGCGCTCCAAAACCGCACTCGGATCCCAAAATACGCCTTTCGGTCAAGAGGATGCAGCAGCGAGAAGTCACAGCACAGTCTGATAACCCGCCTAACAGAACACAAGAAAAAGAACGCCAACGTTCACATTGCGTTTCCACCAATGATTGTGGAGGCGAACAGAAACGCAGTATGAACAAACAATTTGCAAACGGTTGAGGAAAAATACTTCAAATAGTTTGAACTTCCGGGCTGCAGTTGGTCTTTGTGCCAATTGGCGCAACGGGTCATCTAGTCTAGGAGAAGAGTACGATCATATAGTACTACATCCAGAACTCGTGGACACCAAAAATGACACACCGCAAAACCGTGTCATCCAAAAGTCGGGCAACCATTCCAAAACACGCCATCTTGGAAAGGGACGCAATGGCAACAGGCCGGGGAGGCAAGGAACATCCACTTCTGCCACACAGGGACCAACACACGAAGGACATCCACGAGGGCCACCCGGGCAGGTGTCACGACGGCAACATGATGGGTAGCCAAAGGGAGACTCCACCAGCCAGGCAATCACTTAACCACTCAGCTCCCTTGACCCAAAAAACAAATGCAGACGTAAATTCAAGTGAACAATTTTAGCTACCTCTTCGCTACACATAAATAGGACTGATCCAATACAACTATATGGTGAAATAGTAACTATCCTGCCCGGCCTCTGAACATGGAGCGATGAGCACACCGAACTGGGTTCGATAAACATGTCTGGCCAGCACATATGGCACCCACTATCCTTGCCCTTTGTGTGCTGCCCCATGCATCGGTGACGAGGCCTGGCACTTGTTTCACCAAACAGAGGCATCTGATCTACATGCAGCAAGTGCGCCTAGTTTGGCATGCAAGCACTTTTTCCTCGCATGCACTGAGTACGCCCATGCGGCTGGGCACGTGTGATATGTTTTTTTACCATCTGCCTCCAATATTATGCAGAGTATAATAGATGACCCATTGTGCCATTGGCGCAAAGATCGACTGCAGCCAAGAAATGCAACAAAAAGGGCACATGTGCCCTTGGTAAAGAGACCCAATGCAACCGATAAGTCAAGCGAACTATTTATTAGTATTATTTTTGCCACCCATAAACAGGACCTAGGGGTGTATGTATTTTGACTCAAAAGGGTCATCCTATAAAACACGTCTACTGCAAATCAAATAAGGCGCATAAACAGGATTAACATCCTGGTGTGTTTTTCGTCCCAAGCGAAATGATCAGCCAATCTAGGGGAAGAGCACGGCTACAGGGCATGTACAGCAACACACACACCGAACATCATAGTCAGGCACACCGCGGCGTCCAAAAGCCGGGCAAACATTTGAAAACACGCCGTCCGGCCAGGGGCCACAACGGCAATAGACCGGATGGCCAAAGCACCTACACATCCGGCACACAGGGACCAACTCATGCTAGCCAGCCATCAGAGCCATCCATTTAGGGGTTGCAACAGCAAAAAGACGGGTCGGCTAAGCTAGACTCCACCAATAGCTAGCCCCGCAACATACAAGCTACCTTGTGGGTCTAGCATGACTATGACATGACAACATACAGTATGATGTTAGCTTAGATTAGCTCAGTTGCTCTTGCTTGTCCTGGGAGGGTTGGAGTTGCACAACTAAGGTGAGAAATTATTATCCAGCATGATTTTCTATTTCGTAAAATCAGCCAATGAGCGGCCTCCATGAAATCAATCCTCCATTAATATGGCATGTAATCAGCCAATGGGAGGAAGGAAATACAAAGCTGCTCCCCATGATTAGTGCCTCTCATGGAATTGGCCAACAAGGCCAACGTACAGGGATAGAAAAGAGAAAATTGCTTTGGTATTTGTAGCCATTAATACATGGGCGACTAACTAATCTAATTTATCTAGGCATCATAAGTCAACTAAAAATAACATACGGAAGGAGTAGTCAATGCAACAGAGAAGCAAATCAGGAAAGTGTTTCATTGATTTATGGAATGGCAGCCTACAATGGCGCATTTCTCATGGGACCTTTAAATTCATTCACTTTGGGAAGATGAAGAAAACCATGAAGTTAAATGGGGACATTATCAATGTTAACTTACAATGAGATATCACCCCACAATGACTTGCTAACCTAAGAGGCCAACTACTGCACCAAGGGGAACCAAGCATCTCGGCGAACAATTTATTATTTCTTTGACCGTCCCACCCATTTTTGAAGAACATGCACCGAGCAGACCCGACCGAGCTCCATAGATGCCATGTTTGGTCACCTTCCCTGCACCAAACTCATTGCCCAACGGACCCTTCATGTGCTTTTCTCAGACCAATTCTTCTATGTCTGTATTACTGGGTCCCATCCAGTTTCTTATCCATAGTTTGCTTCATCAACTAGCGTGTCTGATGACATAACACTTTTGGAGAACTTGTAGCAAATTTTACGTCTTTTGTAGCGAGTGGAGCTAAGCCTAGGGCATCAGATGTTGCCCGTGCGTTTGTTTTCAATGGAATGGAACCGGGAGTATGTTTCAACATAGACATGACAGTTGAGCATGTATGTTTTTACTTCTATTGTCAACCCTCGATAACCGCTCACTGGTTATGAGTACCTGGTCCCGTCATTGTGCCGAACACCAAGCGACCCATATTGGCCTCCATATCGCACCCACACCGATGCAGAACATATCTCCACACGTTAAACGTACCCTACTTAGGCAGGTGCCGAGGAACCAAATGAGGACAGAAAATAGAATTGATCCTCTTAAAATATATTGTCTATGAGGGGGGCAAATGTCATTCAAGACATCCCTAAAAAAATACTAAATTCAGTAAAACCAATCGTCACCCTCCTCGTCGTCGGCACCGTTGAATGGACAAGTTGTACACCCACTCCCACATGCTCGGCCACCCTCGAAAGGTGGCAGCACCATCTTGAACAAGGCGAGATATTCAGCACAAGTCATGCGGCAGCGGGGCCTATCATCGGACAGATTGCAGAAGGCCGGCTGGATCCTCTGCGTGAAGCTCTGAGAGGATCTCCATCACGATTCACTATAACCTATGGGCGAGCCCCTGCTCGGGATGATTCGACAGTGCCCTATTGGGTGAAGGAGCTGAGGATGGTGCGGCCGATGCTCAGTGAGTCGTAGACAGCCCAGTTGACGTCGACTATAGTTGGATCAGCCTCCACCATCTCTGTGACAGCAACGTCTGACGTGTGCTCCGCCTCCAGCTGGTCCTCCGCTGGACGATGCTCCTCCAGGAGTTGGAGGTTATACTCCAGCTCCGCCAGCAAATGTCAAAACACCGACACCGAACGCTCCTCTACAGGCGTTGGCACTTGCTCCGTCTCATCCGCCTCCACCAGCATGCCATTGTAATGCTGTTGAGCCTCGGGCGTGGTGAACCCAGACACCCATAGCTCCACCAGCGCGGGCAGGAGTGTAGACCCCTTGTCCATCAGCCTGGCTACTTGCATCTTCTCAAACATGTGCTCGGCCTCCTCCACCTCCTCCTCCATTGGCTCGTCATCCTCCATCTCCTCCTCTGAGCGGCTCAGAGAACTAGGAAACTACCATGCACCAATGCAGTCATGGCACCGAGCCTGCGGGGTGCAGAACCCTACCGCATTCCGTGCGTGACGCGCCGATGTGAGACTCATGTACCACACGGCAAAGGAGTGAGCCATGGTAATAGACAACTATGGACATGGATGCATTGGTGGTTCGAGGGTAGGTCAGATTGAGGGGCAAAGTGGTCAGACAAGTAGGAGTTGGAAGGGTCTTTCCCAGATGGCTTAAATAGCTGGGGCAGGTGGAATGGTGCGCTAAACGCAGATCACCATGACAGGCCTCTCGTGTCACAGCCCGGTGTGAACGCAAGGCTGGCAAACGACCGGTCACCCAATGTTAATGAAAAGAGATGGACGATCATGAATGCAAGGTTAGCAGATGACCAATAAGCCAGCGTTAAATATGCAGATCGCGATGAACAAGAATCTCAAGCTCCAACGACGGGTGAAGATAAGAGCATGGTCAAAAGTACAGCCAACTACTGGCTATATGTTGTTTCCATGTCATATATAGTCATCACTTATAGTCACTCATACAACAAGGTTAGCTATAAGAGAACTATTTTTTCACCTTCTCTCTATCCCTTTCTTCATATTTATTGTATCTGCCTAGGAGCACGCATATAGCTAGGCTCTTGCATGAGAGTCCACTCCCCTCACTTTTTCATGTCTCTCTCCTCCACATAGGCAAAATTTCCATGTAATCGGGCTACAAGTCTACTATTGTACTTGCTCTAAGGAAGATAAAGAAGAAGACCAAAGAGATGATGAAGAGGGTCCTCACGAAGAGCCTAGACATCCATCCTCTTCCATGTCAAAATGACCTGGAAAAGTCATTCTTTAATGTCACGAAATGACCTTGGCCAGTCGAAAGCACCTTAGAGCAAGCATAACAAGCCCTACTCGGTAAGCTATAGTGTGTGACATGTCATAAAAATCCTTTCATGAAGGACACAGGTGACATGGCATCTCCTTATATCTAGCAGCTGGCTAATTATTACCTTGCTCTTAACTTCCATGGACTTCCCAACCACCGGGTGACTCGTTTGCCCTGGGTGGTCTTCTCTATCATTTCTTGGTTGTTCAATGCTGCTGACCAACCTATCCGGACTCTACGACTATGCAACCAACATGGAAATGCATCTGGGTATGCATAGCCTATTTGTTTCGCCTTCCCCAGACGCTCTTGTGCCCGGACTTGGCACGGGTTGCCCCGGGCTGGAAACCACTGCCGGGTGGGTGCTCGACGTGCGACGTGTGGATTTGTCATGGGGCCACAACGTTCAACCTACTGTGTCCTGTGCGGGGTCATTGACCTAGCTCGTCTAGCACCAGAGAAATATTTTTTTTGGCCCCATGCATCAGCGGGCTTGTGGGCTGCCCGGGTTCGTTCATAGTGCCGACTGGCCACTTGTTTCTTTCTCACGCAGTTCAACCACGATATCATGCACACCTAAAATAGCTTGGACGACTCGCCCATGTAGAGACCCTGGTCTAATGGACTCGGCGCGTAGGCAATGGCTCACGCGGATGGTATGGTCATCTCGCTCGGTTTCATTTAGCATGTGTAGCTTCGGGTGGACAAACTCATCTCAGCTCTTCTCGGTTTCTGTCCTTGCGCGGTGTGGCTTGATGCAGCGATGTCATGCCCGTTTGCCGACTGGTGTCAATCGGATATGGAGGATCTTTGCATGCCCGACCTCTCACTGTTGTTGGCCCTGGCTGGCTTGCGTACCCGCGAATGCATGCCTGCCTTTGGATACCACTAGGGTTGGTTGTCCGGCGCGGCTTGGAGAACATACCCCCTGCCTTGGTAGCCACAGGGTCTTGTCATCTCGGTTTGCGGTCGCCCACACCTCCTTAGTTGGTTGGTGCAAGGCCGGCATGTGTTTTGTGGGCCACCTTAGCTGTTGGTGCCGTGACTGGCCAGCTATTTGATATGTCTCAAACGTATCTATAATTTTTGATTGTTTCATGCTATTATATTATCACTTTTATATACTTTTTATAGCAAATTATATTATTTTTCTGGACTAACCTATTAATTTAGTGCCCAGTGCCAGTTCCTGTTTTCTGCTTGTTTTGGGTTTCATAGGAAATCAATATCTACGGAGGTCAAAATACGTTGCCGATTTAACATGATTATTTTTTTGGGCAACAAGAAACACGGGAAGCTTCGAGAGAGATCGAGACAAGCCTCGAGGGGCCCACATGGATAGGTGGCGTGCCCTGGGGGGTAGGGCACACCCCTCATCCATGTGGGGCCCACAGACACTGTCTTGACCTGATTTCACCGCCATAAATCCCTATAAATACCAAAACCACCTACCGTGCATCCAGAAGAATTTTATCGCCGCCACAAACTCCTGTTTTGTGTAGTTCCAATCTGGAGGCATGTTCCAGAGATCTGCCGGAGGAAGAAGCCATTGCCAGAGCCATCTACATCAAGCTTACTTCCTCCATGACCATGTGTGAGTAGTTCCTTCAGAACCTACGGGTCCATAGTAGTAGCTAGATGTCTCTCTCTCTCTCTCTCTCTCTCTCTCTCTCTCTCTCTCTCTTTGGATCTTCAATACCATGTTCTCGTTCTTGATTGAGATCAATCTGATGTAATTTGTGGTGTGTTTGTTGAGACATGATGAATTGTCACTTTATAGATCAGATTGTTCATTGAATTCAATTAAATCTTTTGAGATTTTATTTGGTGTATAATTAAATAGTTTTGCATGCTCTCTGATCTATCCGTCTTGTTTGGCCAAGTTTGATGGGTTTTTCTTCAGAGGAAGTGGTGTTTTTTAGTGGGTTCAATCTTGCGGTGATCTATATCCCAGTGATAGAATGGGGACACGACACATATTGTATTGTTGCCATTAAGGGGGAAATGGCAGGGTTTTGTTATATTGACTGACTTCTTCCTGTCTACATTATGTCATCTTGCTTATGGTGTTACTCTGTTTCTTGTAAACTTAATACCCTGAGATGCATGCTGGATAGCGGTTTTGGGGTGGAGTAATAGTAGTAGATGCAGTAAGTTTAATGGTCTACTTATCACGGACGTAATGCCTATATGAGATTATACCATGAATGGTCTTGGCTATAAATATTGCAATATTAATCGGTCCTCAACTGTAATTTGTTTACCATGCCACTTGCCTACTTTCAAGAGATACCACTAGTGAACCTATGGTCCCTGGGTCTATTCTCAATCACTTGATTCTTCTACACAATTGCTATCTTTTTGCCCTTTTGTTATTTGCTACCATCTATCTCTTTCACTTGTGTTTTACCTTGTAACTAGCAAGACAAGGGGATTGATAACCCTGTTGCCGTGTTGGGGACAAGTTTTTTGTGTGTTTCATGCGCAGGTGCTATTGACCTGTGTAGCTTGGAAGCTTCTACTGGTTCGATAAACCTTGGTTCTTAACTGAGGCAAAACTTGCTACTTGCTGCTTCACCCTTCCTGTTGGGGGAATCCCAATGACTCCTGCGGTAGTAGCAAAGACTTTTCTGGCGCCATTGCTGGGGAGACTTCTACTACACAAAGAGGTACCTACATGCTATCATATTACTTACTTGTAATCTATCTTGCCTAGTTACTCTTATTTGCTTGCATCTTCGCTTGCTTAAAAAAATACCAAAAATACCTTGTGTTGTTATTTCTGCTTTTGTCGCTATCATGTCTACTCCTGAGAACACTAAGTTGTGTGATTTTTCAAGTACCAATAATAATGATTTTATTAGTACTCCTATTGCTCCTCCCGCCACTAGTGCGGAGTCTTATGAGATTAAAGCTGCTTTGTTGAATCTTGTTATGACAGATCAATTTTCTGTAAATTATAACAAAGATGCTACTACACATCTTAATACCTTTGTTGACGTATGTGATATGCAAAAAAATAAAGATGTGGACAATGATATTATAAAACTAAAACTTTTTCCTTTTTCTCTTAGAGATAGAGCTAAGGAATGGCTAGTATCTTTACCTAAAAATAGCATTGATTCTTGGGCTAAATGTAAAGATGCTTTTATTGGCAAGTATTTTCCTCCTGCAAAAATGATATCTTTGAGGAATCAAATTATGAATTTTAAACAACTTGATCAAGAACATGTTGCCCAATTTTGGGAAAGAATGAAACTTATGCAAAGAAATTGCCCTACTCATGGATTGAGTCTTTGGATGGTAGTCGAAAATTTCTATGCAGGACTAAACTTTGTTTCCAGAAACCTTCTAGATTCTACTGCAGGTGGTACATTCATGGGGATAACCTTAGGAGAGGCTACTAAGCTTCTCGACAACATGACCACAAACTATTCCCAATGGCACACCGAGCAAGCTCCAAGTTGTAAGAAGGTAAATTCTATCGAGGAAATTTCCTCTCTAAATGATAAAGTTGATATGATTATGTCTTTGCTTGCTACTAAAAACACTACCATGAATTTAAATGATATGCCATTGTCTACTTTAATTGAGCAAAATAAAGATAGTGTTGATGTGAATTTTATTTCAAGAAGTAATTTCAACAACAATGCTTATAGAGAAAACTTTGGTAATAATAATCCTAGTCCGTATCCCGTTAATCCCTCAAATGATTATAGTAATTCTTATGATAAAATATTTCAATAAATTGAAAGGTCTGCTAAAAAATTTATGCATGCTCAACTAGGACAAAATGAATTATTCTCTAGGGAGGTTAAAGAACATTCTTCTATGCTTAAAGAGATAAGTAAGCAACTTGATGATATTAATGGAGAAGTTGCTAACCTATAACTAAAACTTGTGCAAACTAAAAGTATTTTGGTGAAAATGTCCGATAAGCAAACCACGCTAGTTAATAGAATGGCAGCTAAACCCGAATCACACTATCTTGCTAATGATGATGAAGAGATTAAAACTATAGGTGTGTCACCCATAGAATCATTGTTTAGAAATATTAAACATGTTGAAAGTGATGATAAAGGGACTAGAGAGGAGTCAACTTTAGCTAGAAGGAGTCCCAATTGTTCGGAGGGTGAAAATCTTGATGCTAAAAATAATAAAAGTGGGTTTGGAGAGGTCAAGACTTTAGGTAGCGTTACACCCACTATTTTGGATTTCAAGGAATTTAATTATGATAATTGTTCTATTACTGAAAGTATTTCCTTGTTGTAATCCATGGTTAATTCACCCATTGCCTACGATCATAACAAAGCTTTTACTAAACATATCGTAGAAGCGCTCATTAAAGCTAATGAGGAAAAACTTGAGCTTGAGGTTTCCATCCCTAGAAAATTAGATGATGGATGGGAGCCTACTATTAAAATCAAGATCAATAATTTTGAATGCAATGCTTTATGTGATTTAGGTGCAAGTGTGTCTACTATGCCTAAAGCACTATATGATGTTCTTGGTTTTGATGCTATGTCGGAATGTTCATTAAATTTGAACCTTGTGGATTCTACTATTAAAAAGCCTATAGGAAGAATAAATGATGTGCTTATTATTGCTAATAGAAATTATGTTCCCATGGACTTTATTATTTTGGATATTGAATGTAATCCCGCATGTCCTATTATACTTGGAAGACCCTTTTTGAGAACTGTAGGTGCTATCGTTGATATGAAGGAAGGCAATATAAGGTTCCAATTCCCATTGAAGAAAGGTATGGAACACTTTCCAAGAAAAAGATTTAAGCCTCCTTACGAATCTATTATGAGAGCTACATATGATCTATCTTTAGATGATAAAACTTGATGCTTGCATTATGCCTAGCTAGAGGGCACTAAACGATAGCGCTTGTTGGGAGCAACCCAATATATATCTTTACAATTTTGCTCCTGTTTTAGTGTGTCAACATGATTATTGCTACTATAGTAATTGTGTTTGTATCTTTTCTTTTATTTTTGTGCCAGGTTGAGCCTTTGGGATGTTGCAAATGCATGTTTGTTAGGTTCTGTGCAGAAACATAAACTTTTGCACCCAGTAATTAAATTTTTATTCCTTACTGGAATGTGCTAATTTTTGAAATATTTACACAATACTGAATTACAAATTGTCTGTCACATCCTAATTTTTCAGAATTTTTTAGTTGTATAAGTACGCTTTATTTTATAACATTACACACTGTTCTGGTTTTGACAGATTGCTATTATAGTTCTGTTATCTAATTGTGTTGGAGTTTTCATGGCTTATATTGGGGGATATAAGTTGTGGAAATGATAGAATACAGTAGCTAATGTTTGAAAATAATTATGCAACTTGTCTTTACAGTACATGATCATAGGATTTATATTTATGTGTACTAACCCATCTCACGAGTTCCGTTGAGTTTTATGTGGATGAAGTTTTTAAGATCAAGGTGAGACATCGATATGAGATGAACAAGGAGCGCCAAGAGCCTAAGCTTGGGGATGCCCAAGGTACCCCAAGGTAATATCTAAGGAATAGTCAAGTGTCTAAGCTTGGGGATGCCCCGGAAGCATCCCCTCTTTCGTCTTCAATAATTATCGGTGTGTCTCGGTTGGACCTAAGTTTTTATTTGTTCACATGATATGTGCTTTGCTTGGAGCATCATTTGCTTTTGTTTGCTGATCTTTACAATCATCATGTTCTGGTCACACTTCTTGAGAGAGACACACTTCTATCTTATGTTTATAGAATGCTCATTGATCTTCACTTATATCTTTTTGAGTTGAGGCTTTTATAGAATTTGCTCTTGCACTTCACTTATATATGTTAGAGCACGACGATATATTATGTTTTTCCTCACTTAAATCCTTTTAGAGAGTTGAATAGTAATTAGTAATTTGCATTGAATTATATGTTGATCCTAAAAATCAGTATACAACGGTGGTATAATAAAAACTTGCATAAAACTTGTAGATCATTGAACTTGATAAGTTTGATTCTTTGCAATAGTTTTGCGATATTGAGGTAGTGATATATGATTGTGTGGGTAAATGGTTAAAGTTCAGTATAGATATTGGTGTTAAGGTTTGTAAGGCTGTATTCATGAAAATGGTAGCCGTTGGTATTAGCAAAAAAGTCTGAGTATGGGATGTCTTAAAGTGGCGCTCACGTACGTACGGATCGGGGGCACGCGATGGTTAACTCCTACCAACCCCACTAGGGGCATTGGAGTTGTGCTTGGTTTGAGGGCTAATAGATTTCTGCAATAAATACTTGAGTTCTTTATGACTAATATGAGTTTTTGGTCTTTGTGCGCTTCCACTTGTCCATATTTTGCTAGCCTCTTCGGTACCATGCATTGCCCTCTCTCACCTTGAGATATGGTGCATACTTCGCTAGTGCATCCAAACCCCGTGAGATGATACGCTCTCTCACACATAAGCCTCATTATATCTTCCTCAAAATAGCCACCATACCTACCTATCATGGCATTTCCATAGCCCTTCCGAGATATATTGACATGCAACTTCCATTGTTACTATTCATTACATGACTTGAGCATGCTGAAGGCAGGGATCATTCAGAAGAGTAGCAGCCCGTTCTCTTCACCCATCATTCTTGTGAAGAAGAAAGACGGTACCTGGCGCATATGTATTGATTACCAGTGCCTCAATGCCATGACCATTATCAGCAAATACCCAGTCCCAGTGATAGAGGATATACTGGATGAACTAGCCGGAGCTCGCTGGTTTTCTACTCTCGATCTGCGATCAGGATACCATCAGATTTGCCTGGCGGAAGGAGAAGAATTTAAAACGGTGTTTCAAACTCACTCCGGTCATTTTGAATTCAAGGTGGTTCCTGATGTCTACTACACAACTTATTCTTGTAGACTCGTGTTGGGCCTCCAAGCGCAGAGTTTTGTAGGACAGTAGCAATTTTCCCTCAAGTGGATGACCTAAGGTGTTAGGGCATTTCCCGCCTTAGGGTTTTGGTGATGATGACAATGCACCTTTGGACTAATTGTGCACCCAAGTTTACTCAGGTACACCTTGCTTGGCGCAAGACGGTTGGCATTCCCTCCGGACGGAAAAGATCGAAAACGGAGTTTCCGATACATTTATTTCTTTGGTCGTAGGAAATCGGTACTATTAAGAGGGAATCCGCATCGGAAGGTACTGGGTGAATCAATGCACGTACACATTCTATTTGCACCCACTATACATCCTTCCATTCGAGGAGAGAGGTCCTCAAAGTCCTATCTGTGGCAGTGTGTTTTGTGCCAAGCGGTTGTACCGCTTGACCGGTTGTTCCGGCCCTGCACCGCTCCAGTACCAGAATTCCTTCTGTAGTGGAGCTTTTGTTGGGCGGTGGTGGCCCGGTAGTTCCCGGACGGCTTCGGCGAACCGGTACTACCGGTGCATGGAGCGGTTGTACCGCTCCAGACTTAGCCACCACAGGAACGCTGGTCTGGCGGTTGTACCGGCACAACCACCGCCCCAACTACCGCTATGGGGTGACTCCCTTCTGTTTATGAGGCGGTTTTTGGGCGGTCGTGGAGCGGTAATTCCTGGTTGGCTCTGGCCGACCGGTACTACCGGTGGCTCCACCAGTTGTACCGCCTGGGCATTTCTGCAGTGGGAAACCCGTGAATACCGGCTGTACCGGTGCTTCAAGCGGTTGTACCGCTGCAGTGTAAAATCTGTTGTAACGGTTGGATTTGGGGGCACTATATAAGTAGGTGGTTCTTCCACCTACCTTTTTATCTCTTGCCTCTCTCTCTCCTCCATTGTTGCCCTTCAAGCTTTCTTGCCCGATCTCTCTCTCTAGCCACTCAAACTTGTTGATTTGCTAGGGATTGAAGGAGGATACCTAGATCTACACTTCCACCAAAGGAAATTTGATTCCCCCATACTTTCTTGTGTGGATTTTGTTACTCTTGGGTGTTTGGGCACCCTAGACGGAAGAGGTCACCTCGGAGCCACATTCCATTGTGGTGAAGCTCCGTGGTGGTGTTGGGAGCCTCCAATTCAGTTGTGGAGAGAGCCTCAACCTTGTTTGTAAAGGTCTGGTTGCCGCCTTCAAGGGCACCACTAGTGGAATCACGACACCTTGCATTGTGCAAGGGCGTGAGGAGAATACGGTGGCCTTAGTGGCTTCTTGGGGAGCATTGTGCCTCCACACCGCTCCAACGGAGACGTACTTCCCCCTAAAGGGAAGGAACTTCAGTAACACATCCTCGTCTTCACCGGCTCCACTTGTGGTCACTTCTTACCTTTACTTTGTGCAAGCTATTGTTGTGTTGTATCCTTTGCTTGCTTGTGTTGTCGTTGTTGTTAGCATCATATAGGTTGCTCACCTAGTTGCACATCTAGACAACCTACTTTGTTGCTAACCCCAATTTGTTAAGAAAAGTTAAAAATTGGTAGTTGCCTATTCACCCCCCCTCTAGTCAACCATATCGATCCTTTCAATTGGTATCAGAGCCTCATCTCTTTATTAAGGGTTTCACCACCCGAAGAGTATGGTTGACGACGGGGATCGGGATGAGGAAGTGCCCGAGGCCGTGGAATTGAACTCGGTCACCCGAGACGACTTAAATGAAGCTATGGCTTCACTTAAGACGTCTATGACGGCCATGGTCAAGTCCATGCTTAAAGAACTCCTTGAGGGGTTGAAGTCTACTCCCGATCCTTTGCTTGTGGTTAATCCCACCGCATCGGTGTCGGAGGCCAATTCCGGCAAGGAAGCGGCTAAAGGCACTCAAACCTCTTCCCCTCATGGTAAGAATGGGACGGGAACCTACGCCTCGGTTCCCCCTCCCCCGGTATATGGAGGACCGGTCCCTACACCGCATATTAACAACCTTGGTCCTCCTCCTAATCTTGTGAAGGGTGATTTTGCTAATTGGGTATTTCGTATCAAGTCTCATTTGAATCACAGCTCAACAAATCTTTGGAGAATTATCGAGCAAGGCTTCTACCCACATGATCCAAGCAATCTCACTCCAAGAGAAGAGGCGGACAATCAATACAATCACTCCGCATTGTTCATCCTCCAATCCGCGGTGCCTCCCGAAGATCTAGCTCACTTGCGCCCCTTCTCCCGTGCAAAGGATTGTTGGGAACACATTATATCTTTGTATAAGGGGAGCTCAAGCATTCAACGGTCCAACTTTAAAGTGGTGCTTGATGAGGCCGATGAGTTTGTGATGAATGAAGATGAGGATCCTCGGGATCTCTACCGGAGATTAAGGACTTGCTATAATTGTGGCAATGTGAGTCACTTTGTGGCGGATTGTCCGTATGAGAAGAGGGAGGACAATGGTGGCAAGCTCATCCGCAAAGACAAGGCCAAGTCCTTCTCAAACAAGAACACCTTCACCAAGAAGATACCTCAAAAGGGCTTGGTGGCACAAGAAGAGTACATCTCTGATGATGATGATGAAGATACAAGTGGTGAAGGAATGGCAACGGCAACCGTGGCCATTGCCACCTCTTCCCCAACCAAGGTGTCTCTCTTCGGCGCCCCCAATGAAAACATCATTGCCAAGTGCCTCATGGCCAAAGGTATCAACAAGGTAACCTCCAACATCAAAACCACTACCACTACTACACCTTCATTGTTGGATTGAGTGGATGATAGTGAGATGGTAAAGGTGGATGAGAACGAGTTTGATAAGTTCTTGAGTAAGCTCAAAGGTGAGACCAAGAAGCACTTTGTTGCTCTCTTGGAACAACTTGGTGAGGCCAATGATATCATTGAGTCTCACGAAGATACAATCACTAACTTGCAAGGCCATAGTCGTGATTATGCCGATGAGATTGCGGATCTTTCCATTGCTCTTGAGGAAGAGCGAGGTCTTCGTTTGGCTCTTGAGGAGTCACACAACGTTGACCTTGCTCAACTAAAGAAAGATCTTGAACATGCTCAAGTTCTTACTCGTGTGCTCAAATCCGACAAGGTTGACCTTGGAGTTTGAGCTACTTGACAAAGCCCACAAGGTTTTGAAGGCGCTCATGGCTCTCTCAAAGAGTCTCATGATCAACTCCAAGTGAAGCTAACAACGGAAATAGCCACTTGTCCTCCGTTCGTTTTAATTGATAATGCCATTGCTACTAACCCCTTTTGTGAGCATGAGCATCTTGTGGAGGAGAATGCCAAGTTGAAAGAGCAAATCGAGAAAGGCCTTGTGACTTGCATACAAGGCGAGAAGAACCTCAACGAACTTTTGAGCAATCAAAAGGAAGTTGTGGCAAAGGAGGGACTTGGGTTTGTGCCCAAGTCAAAGAATAAGAAGAATAACAAGATAAAGAAACCTCTCCCTCTCAAAGAGGTATTTGTCAAGAAGGGAGAGGGTACTCATAAGGAGAAGAAGAACAAGGTGGTGGGTGGAAATGACAAGAAGGACAAAACCACTCCATCAAACAAAGCCGGCGACTTTAATCCTTCTTATGTTTTGTGCCATGCTAGTGATGGGCATGTTTTTGCCAAATTTGTTGGTTCTTATTATGAGTACATAGAATGGTCTATTTGGGTTCCTAAGACCCTTGTTACTAACATCAAAGGACCCATTCGAGAATGGGTACCTAAAACCAAGCATTGATTTCTTGTAGGAGTTTGCTTCCGGTGGAGGATCATGGTTGCTTGATAGTGGAGCAACAAATCATATGACCGGGAGCAAGCATTTGGTGGTGGACATGCAACCAAGCTCATCTATGCCCACCCATGTTCAATTCGGTGATGCCTCAACATCTAAGGTATTGGGTCTTGGCAAGGTTGTGATTTCTCATGATTTATCAATTGAGAAAGTCATGCTTGTTGAGACACTTGCATACAATTTACTTTCCGTTCGTCAACTTGCACTTATGGGCTTTGCCACATTCTTTGACCTTGATACCGTGGCCCTTTTGTGGAGCAAGACTCTTAAAGTAGCTTTTGTTGGGCATGTCAAGAACGGTCTCTATGTGGTTAACTTCTCGGAGCGACCCACTAAGACCGCAACTTGCCTAATGGCTAAAGTTGATGTGGGGTGGCTTTGGCATCGCCGACTAGCCCATGTCAATATGAGATCTTTGCAAAGTCTCCTCAAGGGGGATCACGTTCGTGGACTAACAAATGTGAGTTTTGCCAAAGATCATGCTTGCAGTGCTTGTATCGAAGGAAAGCTACATGAGACGGCTCACCGACCCACGACTATCATCTACTCAAAGAGGCCCTTGGAGCTCCTTCACATGGATCTCTTTGGACCTCCATCCTTTGATAGTCTTGGGGGGAAGAAAGTATTGCTTGGTGATTGTGGATGACTATTCGAGATACACTTGGATATATTTCTTCAAGAGGAAGAGCGAGACCCAACAAACCGTCATCGACTTTGCCAATGAAGCTCAACGTCAACATGAGGCAAAGATTTTGATGATTATAAGTGACAACGGTACCGAGTTCAAGAACTACACCTTGGATGAGTTTCTTAGTGATGAGGGGATCAAGCATCAATACTCCGCACCATATACCCCTCACCAAAATGGTGTAGCGGAGAGGAAGAACTAGACGTTGATGGACGCGGCAAGAACCATGATGGCGGAATTCAAGTCTCCGTACAACTTTTGGGCCGAAGCCATCAACACCGCATGTCATGCATCCAATCGGCTCTACCTCCGCAAAGGCTTGAACAAGACTCCATATGAGATACTTACCGGTAACAAGCCCAACCTCAAGTACTTCCGGGTGTTCGGATGTAAGTGTTTCATTCTCAAGAAAGGTACATGTTTGTCTAAATTCGAATCTAGAGCTCAAGAGGGCATATTTGTTGGTTATGCTACAGACTCTCATGCTTACCGTGCCCTCAACAAGTCCAACGGACTTATTGAGGAGACGTGTAACGTAGAGTTTGATGAAAATAATGGCTCCCAAGTGGAGCAAAGTGGTCTTTGTGATGTAGGTGATGAAATTCCTCCCCAAGCCATAAGAAGAATGGGGATTGGTCAAATACTTCCCATTGAGGAACGCCTTGTGACCGAAGGAGAAGGACAATGCTCTACGCAAGTGGAGCCATCACCAACCATTGACCCACACGCTTCCGAAGAACAAACCGAAGGCCCTCAACCAAGTGATCAAGGGCAAGATCAACCTCAAGATGATGGTGATTCACCAAATGATGCCCAAGATCAAGATCACGACACCGAGCAAGCTCAAGATCAAGATCACGACACCGAGAAAGCTCAAGATCAAGAGCAAGCTCAAGATGCTCAAGATGCTCAAGATGATCCTCCTCAAGTGACATCGGAGGAACTATTGGAGCGTTGTGCCGCCAAGATTGCTTCCAAACTCAAGCATCAACAACATGTCTTGGAGAATGTCTATGGAAGCCTAAATAAGGGGGTAACCACTCGTAGACAATTAACAAACTTTTGTGACCATCACGCGTTTGTTTCTTGTGTTGAACCCCAAAAGGTACATGAGGCGCTCGAGGACACAGATTGGCTTGAAGCCATGCATGATGAACTCAACAACTTTGAGCGCAACAAAGTGTGGACATTGGTGCCAAGGCCAACGGAGAATCATAATGTCATTGGAACCAAATGGATCTTCAAGAACAAGCAAGATACGAATGGTGTTGTCACTCGAAACAAGGCAAGATTGGTGGCACAAGGCTACTCCCAAGTCGAGGGTATCGACTACGGTGAAACCTTTGCTCCCGTTTCTCGTCTTGAATCTATTCGTATGTTGCTTGCATATGCATCTCATCATGATTTTAAGTTACATCAAATGGATGTGAAGAGTGCATTTCTTAATGGTCCCCTTAATGAGTTGGTATATGTCAAACAACCCCCAGGGTTCGAGGATCCCAAGTTCCCCAATCATGTATACAAGCTTGATAAGGCACTCTATGGCCTTAAACAAGCCCCACGTGTGTGGTATGAGCACCTTACCGAATTGTTGCAAGACCGTGGGTTTGAAATTGGGAAAATCGATCCCACTCTTTTTACTAAGAGGGTTAAAGGGGATTTGTTCATATGCCAACTATATGTTGATGATATTATCTTTGGTTCTCCTAACAAAGCTTTCAATGATGAGTTTGCCGCACTCATGACCGAGAAGTTTGAGATGTCCATGATGGGTGAGTTGAAGTTCTTTCTTGGGTTCGAAGTCAAGCAACGAAGAGAAGGAACCTTCATTAACCAAGCCAAACATACCCAAGACATGCTCAAGAGATTCAAGCTAGAAGATGTCAAACCGGCGAAGACTCCAATGCCTACCAAGTGCCAACACGACATTGATCCCAATGGTAAAGCGGTGGATCAAAAGGTATACCGTTCCATGATTGGATCCTTGCTTTACCTTTGTGCATCTAGGCCGAATATCATGTTGAGTGTGGGAATGTGTGCACGGTTTCAAGCCGCGCCTAAGGAAAGTCACTTTGTGGCGGTCAAGCGAATCTTTCGATATTTGGCTCATACCCCAAACTTTGGCTTATGGTACCCCAAAGTAGCAAGCTTTGATCTCATGGGATATTCGGATTCGGATTGGGCGGGAGACTGTGTGGATAGGAAGTCAACCTCCGGAGGGTGCCAATTCCTTGGTCGCTCTTTGGTGAGTTTGTCTTCGAAGAAGCAAAATTGTGTGTCTCTCTCCACCACCGAGGCCGAGTATGTTGCCGCCGCAAGTTGTTGTGCACAATTGCTATGGATGAGGCAAACTTTAAAGGATTACGATGTCACTTGTGACAAAGTGCCTCTTTTCTGTGACAATGAAAGTGCAATCAAGATCTCCTACAATCCGGTGCAACATAGCAAGACGAAGCACATTGAGATTCGTCATCATTTCATCCGGGATCACGTCAAGCGTGGAGAGATTGATATTATTCATGTTGGAACTCAAGAGCAACTAGCGGATATTTTCACGAAGCCTTTGGATGAAGCAAGATTTCGCGAGTTAAGGCATGAGCTAAATATCATTGATTCGAGCAACGTGTCTTGAATCTCATCACACCCCACCGCATTCATCATGATTATCTTGTTCTAGATGTAGGCATGGATTTAGGGGGAGTGTTGTTCTCTCAATGAACTCTCCCTCCCCCTATTATGCATAAATAAACCCAATCTTTCACATTAGCCATTTTTTATGGTACTAGTGCTTCAAAGTTGAGTTTTGGTCATGGGCCCAAGGTTAAAATCTTCGCGGTGCCATACCAATTGACTCAAACATAGGTGGCTTCGGCCATCGCCCCTCCTCTCTTTGTGGAGATTTGGTTCTCCTTTTGGATCTTATTTGCCTTGCTAGTCTTTTCTTTTTTTAGGTCCTAGGTGTTTGTATCCTCCAAGTGTTGGCCTTTATCGTTTGCTTCTTGCACTCTTGGAGTTTACTTCACCATAATTCAGTGCCAAGTTTCCATCCCAAGCCTCCTCTCCCTTGAAACTTTCTGCTCCAAATGTACACAAGTTGATATCTTGGCATGGGTGGCAGTAACCGGGCGGTACAACCGGTGGTCAGAGCGGTTCTACTGCCCTGCCATTTGGCTGTAGCGTCCCGGCGGTTCTACCTGTCAAACTTTAGCGGTTCTACCGCTTAGGTTTTGGCCTGTGCTTCCGGCCGGTACTACCGGGCGGTTATGAGCGGTACTACCTCTGCCTGTCAGGCGACGGAAGTACCGCCCCTAACCACTGGGTAGTACCAGGGGGCGGTACAACCGCTCTTAGGAGCGGTACAACCGCTCCGCGGTTTGCGCAGGTATTTAAGGGCGCGGACCGAAGGGGTTTCTCTTGTTCCCCTTCGTGCCCATCCTCTTCTCCTGTTCCTGCCGCCGGTTGCTGTCCCCATTGCCCCGGAGTGCCCTCCGGTGCTCCGGATTTGTCGGTTCTTCATCGGATCCGCTCCGTGGAGGCCGTCTCCTCCCCGATCTCTTCCCATGGATGCTGGTAATGCCCCACTTTCTCTTGCTTTTGGTTTCAATCTTTGAATCCATATATCTAGGGCATTACGTGTACTCCCGTGTTTTTGGCTAAACTTTTGGGAGGAAGAGATCATATTGTATTCCTCTATTGCTTGTAGATAGTTAGAAATCGAAATATTGCATCTAGATTCAGTTTTGATTTGTGCCTGTTCTCCTGTGTGTGTGGAACCGCTGTCAGCGGTACAACCGCTCGAATGGGCGGTACAACCGCCTGAGCAGTACTACCGCTAGGATGACCGGTACAACCGGCTTTACTGAACCTCTGTGTACTGTTTCTTCTTCTCTCTACTTACATGTAATATATTCCTCTGATCTTGTGTACATTCCTCTCATTTGTGTTGGGTATCTTGTGTGCTTCCCGTGTGTGTGTGCAGGTGGCTCTGGTTCTCGCTCTGCTCCTCGCCAGAAGACCAAAAAGAGAGTCCGTAGATGCAAGCGTCCTGATGACACTGAGGAAGAGTAGGAGGTGGTGATTCCCACCAAGCCCACTCGCCGTGAGAAGTCTACCGCTGCCAAGCAATGTGTGGCCGTTCCAATGCACAGGTGGAAGCAACAGGATTGGGAGAAGTTCTGATTGCAGAATCCCTATGAGGTTCCAGCTCATCCTCGTTGGAGCACACCTCAGTTCAGGAACGAGATGCAAGTGAGGATTGTGCATGAGCTTTTTGAGCACAACAAGAACAGGTTCACCAAGCAGTGGACAATTGACCTTGATCACTAGAGGAACAACTTGGAGTACTTTGGAGAGGCCTTAGCTCTGTGTGAGGAGTTTGACTTGGTCAAGCTCATGTCTATCAACTATGACTTTGATGTGCAGCTTATCCATCAGTTCTATGCCACCGTTCACTTCGGCACCGATGATGCTCGTACTCTGTTTTTCATGTGCCGTGATGAGTTATTTCAGGTGCCTTGGAGAGCCTTCTGCAATGCTCTAGGCTATGATGATACCAGTCTGACCGGGAATGGTGGCATCCGTCCTCACGACCGTGCCACTTCCATGAGCAAGGAGAAGCTAGCACCCCTGTACATCCGAGGACGTGGAGTCATTGGTGAGTCCAAGGATCTTGAGAAGGTATATGACATTATGCATCGTGTGTTCCGAAATGTGCTTCTGCCCAAGGTTGGGAATCAGGATGAGATCTATGGCTATCTGGTGGATCTGTTGGTGGCTATGAAGACCAAGGTGGGGTCTGGTGCCACCTTTGATGTTTCAAAATGGCTGTGGGAGGAGATGTACAGCATGGTCATGCACCGCAAGGTACCCATTTACGCTCCGTTTGTCATGTGCTTCCTAAACTCTGTATGGGAGGTCCGTAGGCCAGGAGAGCCTCTTACTTCTCCAGACAACCTCACTGTGCATGAGGTCAAGCAGTTGAGAAAGAAGAAACATGCTGAGCCTCGCTTTCCTGCTGATGATCCCGAGGATGTTTATGCCACCTCTAGTGATGAGGACTTTGAGCTGGAGGCTGGGGCCAAGCCCTCCTTGGTTGCTAAGCTCACAGCCAAGGTGAAGAAGACCTTTTGCTTATAGACTCACATCCAGAAGAAGCTCTATGAGGCTCATGTGAATGAGAAGAAGGCCAGACGCAGACAGATTGAGATGATGAGGCACCTCAACATGCAAGTGGACAGTGGATGTGAGAAGAGCATCACTCCAGAGGACAAGTGGATCTTCGAGAACAGCACGTGGTCTGACGATGAGGCCTCTGGCCGTCCTGCTACCAGAGGCCATCCTGCTACCTCTACCTCTGCCGCCGCCGCGGATGATATCATGGATGAGGACGATCCAGAGGCAACTGATGGAGATTATCCAGAGGCATTTGATAGTGATGATCCAGATGAGACTGAGGAGTCAGAGGAGGACTACTGAGCTCTGGGGCGTTAGCATCACTCTTTTCCTTTTTGGTGTCTTGATGCCAAAGGGGGAGAGAGTTCTATTAGGTCTCGGGATTTGCATGGGTTTTATTTGCATTTGCTTTGGGTGTCAGTTGAACCTTTTTTGCTTCGAGTTGGTTTGGTTTGTGAACTTGTCGTGCGTGGAGACTTTGTGCATGGTGTGAGACATGCGATCCCGATCTATCTATTATGCTTTTATATCTTGTCTCGTATGATCGTAGAGCGTGCTTATTATTGTTGCCCTTATCTATTGCTTGTTCCTGCAAATGCATGCTTGTTGTCTATTCTGTTATTTTGCAGTCATTGGTTGGTCTATAAAATCTAGGGGGAGCATTGATCCTAATGTGAGCATTTTGCATTCCAAAAGCAAAATCAAAATAGTGCTCACATGTAGGGGGAGCCCCGTCTATATTTTCTAGATCTCTGGTGCAAATCGTGTGGTTGTCATCATCCACCAAAAAGGGGGAGATTGTTAGGGCATTTCCCGCCTTAGGGTTTTGGTGATGATGACAATGCACCTTTGGACTAATTGTGCGCCCAAGTTTACTCAGGTACACCTTGCTTGGCGCAAGACGGTTGGCATTCCCTCCGGACGGAAAAGATCGAAAACGGAGTTTCTTACGCATTTATTTCTTTGGTCGTAGGAAATCCGTACTATTAAGAGGGAATCCGCATCGGAAGGTACTGGGTGAATCAATGCACGTACACATTCTATTTGCACCCACTATCCATCCTTCCATTCGAGGAGAGAGGTCCTCAAAGTCCTATCTATGGCAGTGTGTTTTGTGCCAAGCGGTTGTACCGCTTGACCGGTTGTTCCGGCCCTGGACCGCTCCAGTACCGGAATTCCTTCTGTAGTGGAGCTGTTGTTGGGCGGTGGTGGCCCGGTAGTTCCCGGACGGCTTCGGCGAACCGGTACTACCGGTGCCTGGAGCGGTTGTACCGCTCCAGACTTAGCCACCACTGGAACGCTGGTCTAGCGGTTGTACCGGCACAACCACCGCCCCAACTACCGCTATGGGGTAACTCCCTTCTATTTATGAGGCGGTTTTTGGGCGGTGGTGGAGCGGTAGTTCCTGGTTGGCTCTGGCCGACCGGTACTACCGGTGGCTCCACCGGTTGTACCGCCTGGGCATTTCTGCAGTGGGAAACCCGTGAATACCGGTTGTACCGGTGCTTCAAGCGGTTGTACCGCTGCAGCGTAAAATCTGTTGTAACGGTTGGATTTGGGGGCACTATATAAGTAGGTGGTTCTTCCACCTACCTTTTTATCTCTTGCCTCTCTCTCTCCTCCATTGTTGCCCTTCAAGCTTTCTTGCCTGATCTCTCTCTCTAGCCACTCAAACTTGTTGATTTGCTAGGGATTGAAGGAGGAGACCTAGATCTACACTTCCACCAAAGGAAATTTGATTCCCCCATACTTTCTTGTGTGGATTTTGTTACTCTTGGGTGTTTGGGCACCCTAGACGGAAGAGGTCACCTCGGAGCCACATTCCATTGTGGTGAAGCTCCGTGGTGGTGTTGGGAGCCTCCAATTCAGTTGTGGAGAGAGCCTCAACCTTGTTTTTAAAGGCCCGGTTGCCGCCTTCAATGGCACCACTAGTGGAATCATGGCACCTTGCATTGTGTGAGGGCGTGAGGAGAATACGGTGGCCTTAGTGGCTTCTTGGGGAGCATTGTGCCTCCACACCGCTCCAACGGAGACGTACTTCCCCCTAAAGGGAAGGAACTTCGGTAACACATCCTCGTCTTCACCGGCTCCACTTGTGGTTACTTCTTACCTTTACTTTGTGCAAGCTATTGTTGTGTTGTATCCTTTGCTTGCTTGTGTTGTCGTTGTTGTTAGCATCATATAGGTTGCTCACCTAGTTGCACATCTAGACAACCTACTTTGTTGCTAACCCCAATTTGTTAAGAAAAGTTAAAAATTGGTAGTTGCCCATTCACCCCCCCTCTAGTCAACCATATTGATCCTTTCATAAGGTTTATCAATCCGTGGGAGGCGTAGGTTGAAGATGGTATCTCTCAAACAACTCTACAACCAAATACAAGAAATCTCTTGTGTCCCCAACGCACCTAATACAATGGTAAATTGTATAGGTGCACTAGTTCGGTGAAGAGATGGTGATAAAAGTGTAGTATGGATAGTATATATAGGTTTTTGTAATCTGAAAATATAAAAACAGCAAGGCAGCAAGTGATAAAATGGAGCACAAACATTATTGCAATGCTTAGAAACAAGGCCTAGGGTTCATACTTTCGCTAGTGCAATCTCTCAACAATGCTAACATAATTGGATCATATAACAATCCCTCAACGTGCGACAAAGAATCACTCCAAAGTTCCTATTCGCGGAGAACATAAGATAGAAATTGTTGTAGGGTACGAAACCACCTCAAAGTTATTTTTTCCGATCAATCTATTGAGCTATTCCTATAAGTGTCACGAACAGCCCTAGAGTTCGTACTAAAATAACACCATATGATACACATCAACCAACCCTAATGTCACCTAGATACTCCAATGTCACCACAAGTATCCGTGAGTTGATTATACGATATGCATCAAACAACTTCAGATTCATAATATTCAATCCAACACAAAGAACTTCAAGGAGCACCCCAAAGTTTCTATCGGAGAAAAGATAATGAAAATGTGCATCAACCCATATGCATAGATTACCCCAATGTCACCGCGGGAATCCGCGAGTTGAGTGCCAAAACATATATCAAGTGAATCAATATAATACCCCATTGTCACCACGGGTATTCATATGCAAGACATACATCAAGTGTTCTCAAATCTGAAATATTCAATCCGACAATAATGAAACCTCAAAGGAAAAATATTCGATTCATCACAACAAGGATAGAGAGGGAAGAAACACCATATGATCCAACTATATTAACAAAGCTCGCGGTACATCAAGATCGTGCCAAATCAAGAACGCGCGAGAGAGAGAGAGATAAAACACATAGCTACTAGTACAAACCCTCAGCCCCGAGGGTGAACTACTCCCTCCTCGTCATGGAGACCGCCGGGATGATGAAGATGGCCTCCGGTGATGCTCCCCCCCTCCGACAGGGTGCCGGAAAAGGGCTGTATATTAGATCGTGGAGGTACAGAGGCTTGCGGCGGCGTAAAAACTCATCTAGGTTAACTTTCGGGGGTTTCTGAATATATATGATTTTTCAGCGTTGAATCACGCAAAGAGGTGCCACAGGGGGCCCACGAGGCACCAGGGCACGCCTGGGGGGGCAGCCGCGCCCAGGTGGCTCGTGGGGCCCCTGTGACTCTTCTGCTGCTTCCCCAAAGCTTCCTGGGTCCGTTTCCTTCCAGAAAAAATTGTCAAAAAGTTTCGCTGCATTTGGACTTCATTTGATATGGATTTTCCGAAAAACCAAAAACAAGCAGAAAACAGCAACTGGCACTGGGCACTAGGTCAATATGTTAGTCCATAAAAATCATATAAAAGTCATATAAAAGTGCACCAAAATCATACAAAACTATAATAAACATGGCATGAATACTTCATAAATTATAGATACGTTGGAGACGTATCAGCATCCCCAAGCTTAATTCCTGCTCGTCCTCGAGTAGGTAAATGATAAAAGAAATAATTTATGAAGTGTGAATGCTAGCATAGTGCATAAATTTGATCAATGATAATTTCAATCACTTTTCCTAGCATCATAACATCAACTCTTTCTCATAAAACTCATCATGATAAAGTAGCAATCAATTCACATGTTATGGTTCAAACAATGCAATCTCTTGAAACTTAACAACCTATATTCTTAGTCACCAAACAATTGCAATTCAACTTAATTTCAACAAAGTCTAAGTAAGGGCTCCACATACTCAATTATCATATAGTCTTCTATGATTGCTAGTACTCAAAGCATATTTTTAGAACAAATGGCATCCATCGAACACAAAGAAAGATAAGGGCTTAGTGTTTCGCCTCCCAACTTATTTATCATAGAGATAAATGTCAACAATAATAATTCATGATCAAATATATTTGACTGGCCATATGTGCCTGGATCTTTCCCGACCACATGATGCTTGCCAACTAGAGAATAATTAAGGTTGGAATGAGAATGAATACTTATTGACTCTTGCATAAAGGTAAATACATAAAAGTAAAAGATAGGCCCTTCGCAGAGGGAAGCAGAGGTTGTCATGTGCTTTTTATTTTTGGATGCACAAGCCCTTAATGCAAAGGAACGTCACGTTATATTGCCCCTTGTGATAGCAACCTTTATTATGCAGTCCGTTGCTTTTATTTCTTTACCATCACAAGTTTGTACAATGCTTATTTTCCATTACAATAAAAGATCATACATATTTTAGGAGCAATTTTTGTTGCTTTTTGCACCAATGACAGCTTACTTGAAGGATCTTATTCAATCCATAGGTAGGCATGGTGGACACTCATGGCAAGAAAATGGGTTTAAGGGTTTTTGGATGCACAAGTAGTATCTCTACTTAGTACGAATTTTTGGCTAGCAAAAGATCCTAAGCAAGCACCACATGTTGGAGGATCCATAACAATATAACTTGTATGCAAATATACCCAAACATAACTCATTACGTTGTCTTCCTTGTCCAACTTCAACTAATTTGCTCAAGTTTGAAAATAATTAATGGGTATTCATAATCATAAAAGATGTCCAAGATAATATATTATATGTGAAAGTTCTCTTCCTTATACTAATCATTCATGAATTGCTTGTATGACCAATATTGTGATTGTCAAGCTTCAATAGATTTCACTTTCTAACCCAAATGTGAAACTACCACTACACATGATACAAGCATATGAAGCACATATAATTTAAAATTTATGATATTCAATTTATTCAACAATTTACTCATAGGATATAAGTGAAGAACAAGAGTAAATGACAAACTACTCCAAAAAGATATAAGTGAAGATCAATGAGTAGTTAAGTAAATAGGTAGCTATGTGAGGACTCTCTCTCATTTAAAAAAATTCAGATCTTGAGTATTTTATTCAAATAGCAAAGAAAACAAAATAAAATAGCATTCCAAGAATAGCACATCTCATGTGAATAAGCAAAAACTTAGGCTCAACTAAGACTAACCGATAATTGTTGATGAAGAAAAGTGGGATGCCTACCGGGGCATCCCCAAGCTTAGATGCTTGAGACTTCTTGAAATATTAACTTGGGATGCCTTGGGCATCCCCAAGATTGAGCTCTTGTGTCTCCTTAATTCCTCTCATATCACGGTTTCTCTAAATCTTAAAAACTTCATCCACACAAAACTCAACAAGAACTCGTGAGATAAGTTAGTATAAATCAACTCAAAACCTTAACATTCCCTACTGTAAAAAATCAAAAAAATTATAATTAAACATTGCATACTAAATGCCTCTGCAAATTTAATACTCCTATTCTCAAATAGAAACATTAAACAAGCAAACATATGCAAACAATGCAACTATAACAGCAATCTGCCAAAACAGAACAGTCTGTAAAGGGTGAATAAGAATTCATACTTCCCTAACTCCAAAAATTCTGAAAAATTACCACGTGATATAGAACTCATGCATGCTTACTTGTGTAAAAATTTCAGATTTTTATCATGTTCTGACTATTCAGGAATATTCTGGACATAACAGAAAACTTTCTGTTTTCAAACAGCAACACATGAACTTGCAAACTAAGCATGGTAAAGGCTACACTTGGCATTTTATTGAAATAAAAGATACAAAACATTATTATTGATAACAGCAAGAAAATCTCAACAAAAGAAAATGATGCTCCAAGCAAAACTCATATTATGTGACGAATAAAAATATAGCTCCAAGTAAGGTTACCAATAATGTTGAAGACGAAAGAGGGGATGCCTTCCGGGGCATCCCCAAGCTTAGACACTTGAGTCTTCCTTGAGTATTACCTTGGGGTGCCTTGTGCATCCCCAAGCTTAGGGTATTTCCACTCCCTATTCTCCTCATATCGATATCTCACCCAAAACTTGAAAACTTCAATCACACAAAACTTAACGGAACTTCGTGAGATAGGTTAGTATGATAAAAATAAATCATCCACTTAGGTACTGTCAAGGCAAGATTCATAATTGTTCTCACATAATGTATACTGTATTGTATCATTTCCACAATTTATATTACTCAATATAAGCTATGGAAACACTAAAACAAGCAAACTATGCACTGAAAACAGAATCTGTCAAAAACAGAATAGCATGTAGTGAGCGATTTAAAAACCATACTTCTGTACCTCCAAAAATTCTGAAAAATTAGGAAAACGTAAACAATTTGTAACCCAATACTGTGTAAAAATTTCAGAATTTTTCAGGCTCCAGTACAGAATAGAAATTCCAGCACTGGACGCAAAAGTTTCTGTTTTTGCACAGAATCAAATCAACAAGCATCCACACTATCCCAAAGGCTTTACTTGGCACATTATTGAAAGAAAACATATAAAACATGGTTACTACAGTAGCTTAATCATGTTTACACACAAAAACAGTAGGTATAAATATTGGGTTGTCTCCCAACAAGCGCTTTTCTTTAATGCCTTTTAGCTAGGCATGATGATTTCAATGATGCTCGCATAAAAGTAAAGAATTGAAACACAAAGAGAGCATCATGAAGCATATGACTAGCATATTTAAGCCTAACCCACTTCCTATGCATAGGGATTTTGTGAGCAAATATTTTATGGGAGCAAGAATCAACTAGCATAGGAAGGCAAAAACAAGCATAACTTCAAAACTTTCAACACATAGAGAGGAAACTTGATATTATTGAGATATGTAAAAGCATATGTTCATCTCTCATAATAATTTTCAGTAGCATCATGAATGAATTCAACAATATAACTATCACATAAATCATTCTTTTCATGATCTACAAGCATAGAAATTTTATTAATCTCCACATAAGCAAAATTATTCTCATTCATAATGGTGGGAGCAAATTCAACAAAGTAACTATCATGAGATACTTGATTGGCATAATCCATTTGAAAATTAAAATCATGATGACAAGTTTCATATTTATCATTATTCTTTATAGCATACATGTCATCACAATAATCATCATAGATAGCAACTTTGTTTTCATAATCAATTGAAACCTCTTCCAAAATGGTGGATTCATCATTAAATAAAGTTGTGACCTCTCCAAATCCACTTTCATAATTGTAATCATCATAAATAGGAGGCATGCTATCATCATAATAAATTTTCTCATCTAAACTTGGGGGGCTAAAAATATCATCTTCATCAAACATAGCATCCCCAAGCTTGTAGCTTTGCATATCATCAGCATCATGGGCATTCAAAGAATTCATACTAACAACATTGCAATCATGCTCATCATTCAAAGATTTTATGCCAAACATTTTATTAAATTCTTCTTCTAGCAATTGAGCACAATTTTCCGCTCCATCATTTTCAAGAAAGACATTATAAAGATGAATAATATGAGGCAACCTCAATTCCATTTTTTTGTAGTTTTCTTTTTATAAAACCAAACTAGTGATAAACAAGAAACTAAAAGATTCAATTGCAAGATCTAAAGATATACCTTCAAGCACTCACCTCCCCGGCAACGGCGCCAGAAAAGAGCTTGATGTCTACTACACAACTTAATCTTGTAGACTCGTGTTGGGCCTCCAAGCGCAGAGTTTTGTAGGACAGTAGCAATTTTCCCTCAAGTGGATGACCTAAGGTTTATCAATCCGTGGGAGGCGTAGGTTGAAGATGGTATCTCTCCAATAACCCTGCAACCAAATACAAGAAATCTCTTGTGTCCCCAACACACCCAATACAATGGTAAATTGTATAGGTGCACTAGTTCGGCGAAGAGATGATGATAAAAGTGTAGTATGGATAGTAGATATAGGTTTTTGTAATCTAAAAATATAAAAACAGCAAGATAGCAAGTGATAAAATGGAGCACAAACAGTATTGCAATGCTTAGAAACAAGGCCTAGGGTTCATACTTTCGCTAGTGCAATCTCTCAACAATGCTAACATAATTGGATCATATAACAATCCCTCAACGTGCGACAAAGAATCACTCCAAAGTTCCTATTCGCGGAGAACATAAGATAGAAATTGTTGTAGGGTACGAAACCACCTCAAAGTTATTATTTCCGATCAATCTATTGAGCTATTCCTATAAGTGTCACGAACAGCCCTAGAGTTCGTACTAAAATAACACCATATGATACACATCAACCAACCCTAATGTCACCTAGATACTCCAATGTCACCACAAGTATCAATGAGTTGATTATACGATATGCATCAAACAACTTCAGATTCATAATATTCAATCCAACACAAAGAACTTCAAGGAGCACCCCAAAGTTTCTATCGGAGAAAAGATAATGAAAACGTGCATCAACCCATATGCATAGATTACCCCAATGTCACCACGGGAATCCGCGAGTTGAGTGCCAAAACATATATCAAGTGAATCAATATAATACCCCATTGTCACCACGGGTATTCATATGCAAGACATGCATCAAGTGTTCTCAAATCTGAAATATTCAATCCGACAATAACGAAACCTCAAAGGGAAAAGATTCGATTCATCACAACAAGGATAGAGAGGGAAGAAACACCATATGATCCAACTATATTAACAAAGCTCGCGGTACATCAAGATCGTGCCAAAATCAAGAACACGAGAGAGAGAGATAAAACACATAGCTACTAGTACAAACCCTCAGCCCCGAGGGTGAACTACTCCCTCCTCGTCATGGAGACTGCCGGGATGATGAAGATGGCCTCCGATGATGCTTCCCCCCCTCTGGCAGGGTGCCGGAAAAGGGCTGTAGATTAGATCGTGGAGGTACAGAGGCTTGCGGCGGCGTAAAAACTCATCTAGGTTAACTTTCGGGAGTTTCTGAATATATATGGTTTTTCAGCGTTGAAATCACGCAAAGAGGTGCCACAGGGGGCCCACGAGGCACTAGGGCATGCTTGGGGGGGGGGGGGCAGGCGCGCCCAGGTGGCTCGTGGGGCCCCTGTGGCTCTTCTGCTGCTTCCCCGAAGCTTCCTGGGTCCGTTTCCTTCCAGAAAAAATCGTCAAAAAGTTTCGCTGCATTTGGACTTCATTTGATATGGATTTTCTGGAAAACCAAAAACAAGCAGAAAACAGCAACTGGCCCTGGGCACTAGGTCAATATGTTAGTCCATAAAAATCATATAAAAGTCATATAAAAGTGCACCAAAATCATACAAAACTATAATAAACATGGCATGAATACTTCATAAATTATAGATACGTTGGAGACGTATCAGTTCCCTTTGGCCCAGGAGGAGCACCAGCAACATTCTTGGGCGCCATCCAAGTCACTCTGCAACCAGTACTACGGGTGTGTGCAATGTCATTTTTCGACGACATTCTTGTTTCCAGTCGAACGCTGGCTCTCCACACCCAACACTTACGGCAGGTCCTGTCCCTCCTACGGAAAGATCAATGGTATGTGAAGTGATCAAAATGTGTGTTCGCCCAGCAAGAAATCAAGTACCTAGGCCACACTATTTCTGCACAGGGGGTCTCCACTGACAACAGCAAGATACAACAAGTGGCTGATTGGCTAGTACCAGTGTGTGTCAAGGATGTCAGGGCATTCCTCGGCCTGGCAGGCTACTACCGACGTTTTGTCAGACAGTTTGGCATGCTCGCTCGGCCCCTGACTACTTTGTTACGCAAGAACACACCCTTCCAATGGACAGCAGCCACCCAATCTGCTTTTGAAGCACTCAAGTCTGCCCTAGTTATAGCTCCCACACTGGCTCTACCGGATTTCACCAAGCCATTCGTAATTGAGATGGATGCTTGCGAATATGGAGTCGGCACTGTGCTTCAACAGGAAGGCCATCCCATTGCTTACCTCAGCAAAGCGTTGGGTCCCCGCACAAAAGGACTGTCCACCTACGAAAAAGAATACCTAGCAATTGTTCTGGCTGTTGAGCAGTGGCGGCCGTACCTTTAGTTTAGCGAGTTTGTGATCAAAACTGACCAGCGCAGCTTAGTGCATTTGGAAGAACAGCGCCTCCACACCTCCTGGCAGCAGAAAGCCTTCACCAAACTCTTGGGACTACAGTACCGCATCTGCTACCACAAAGGTGTTGGGGAACGTTGCATGGGAAACAAAAATTTTCCTACGCACACGCAAGATCTATCCATGGTGATGAGCATCTACGAGAGGGAGAGTGAATCTACATACCCTTGTAGATCGCTAAGCGGAAGCGTTAATAAACGCGGTTGATGTAGTCGAACGTCTTCGCGATCCAAATCGCCGAGCGTCCCGCGATCCAATCACGATCCTTCCGATCTAGTGCCGAACGGACGGCACCTCCGCGTTCAACACACGTACGGCTTGATGACGCCTTCACCTCCTCGATCCAGCGAGCGATGATGAAGTAGTGGTTGAGTTCCAGCAGCACGACGGCGTGGTGATGGTGGTGAGGAACAATCTCTGCAGGGCTTCGCCAAGCACTACGGAGATTATGACGGAGGAACTAGAGGGCTAGGGTTGCCGGCACACGGCTTGGGAAATCCTGATGTGTCCCGTGTGCTAGCCCTGCCCCTCTATTTATATGTTGAGCCTTGGGGTCTAAACTTGGAGTAAAAGCCTCCTCCGGGTCGGTTTTGCCCGCACAAGGTCGGTTTGGCCCGCAGGGAAAGAGTCCAACTCGGATCCCGGCCGAACCGTGCACAGCCGCGCACAAGCGGTAGTACCGCTTCACACAAGCGGTAGTACCGCTTGGGCGGTAGTACCGCTTCACACAAGCGGTAGTACCGCTCCGGCGGTAGTACCGCTTCACCAAGCGGTAGTACCGCTCCGGCGGTAGTACCGCTTCATCAAGCGGTAGTACCGCTTACGCGGCAGCAAAACTACTTTTGCACTTTCCAATACCTTGTGGGCTTTATCCCTTTGGCTCATATAAAGTGTTGCTGCACCCGAACACTTCGGTAAACATCCGGAACCTCTTCCGGTGAACTTCGGAACCCTTCCAGAGATCAAAACACTATTATCACATATATCAATCTTTACCTCCGGACTATTCCGGAGATCCTCGTCATGTCCGGGATCTTATCCGGGACTCCGAACAACTTTCGGTCACCAACATAATAACTCAATTATACTAATCGTCACCAAACGTTAAGTGTGTAGACCCTGCGGGTTCGAGAACTATGTAGACATGACCGAGACACCTCTACGGCCAATAACCAATAGCGGGACCTGGATGCCCATATTGGCTCCTACATATTCTACGAAGATCTTTTATCGGTCGAACCTCTATGTCAAGGATTCAGTTAATCCCGTATGCTGTTCCCTTTGTTCTTCGGTATGTTACATGCCCGAGATTCGATCGTCGGTATCTCTATACCTAGTTCAATCTCGTTACCGGCAAGTCTCTTTACTCGTTCCGTAATACAAGATCCTGTGGCTAACTCTTTAGTCACTTTGCTTGCAAGGCTCAATGTGATGTTGTATTACCGAGTGGGCCCTGAGATACCTCTCCGTCACACGGAGTAACAAATCCCAGTCTTGATCCATGCCAACCCAACAGACACCCTCGGAGATACCTGTAGAGCACCTTTATAGTCACCCAGTTACGTTGCGACGTTTGATACACACAAGGTATTCCTCCGGTGTCAGTGAGTTGCATGATCTCATGGTCAAAGGAACAGATACTTGACATGCAGAAAACAATAGCAATAAACTGACACGATCAAATGCTACGTTTACAGTTTGGGTCTTGTCCATCACATCATTCTCCTAATGATGTGATCCCGTTATCAAATGACATCTCATGTCAATGGCTAGGAAACCTTAACCATCTTTGATCAACGAGCTAGTCAACTAGAGGCTTACTAGGGACACAGTGTTGTCTATGTACCCACACATGTATTTGAGTTTCCAATCAATACAATTATAGCATGGATAATAAACGATTATCATGAACAAGGAAATATAATAATAACCAATTTATTATTGCCTCTAGGGCATATTTCCAACAGTCTCCCACTTGCACTAGAGTCAATAATCTAGTTCACATCACTATGTGATTTACATTGTAATGAATCGAACACCCATGCAGTTCTGGTGTTGTTCATGTTTAGCCCTTGGAAGAGGTTTAGTCAACGGATCTGCAACATTTAGATCCGTGTGTACTTTGCAAATATTTATGTCGTCCTCCTTGATGTAATCGCGGATGGAATTGAAACGTCGTTTTATGTGTCTGGTCCTCTTGTGAAATCTTGGTTCCTTGGCTAGAGCAATGGCACCAGTGTTATCACAAAACAGAGTCATTGGGTTAAGCGCACTAGGCACTACTCCAAGATCTGTCATGAACTCCTTCATCCAGACACCTTCCTTCGCTGCCTCCGAGGCTTCGATGTACTCCGCTTCGCATGTAGAATCAGCTACCACGCTTTGCTTGGAACTGCACCAGCTAACCGCACCCCCATTAAGAATAAATACGTATCCGGTTTGCGACTTAGAGTCATCCGGATCAGTGTCAAAGCTTGCATCGACGTAACCCTTTACGACGAGCTCTTGATCACCTCCATAAACGAGAAACATGTCCTTAGTCCTTTTCAGGTACTTCAGGATATTCTTGACCGCCGTCCAGTGTTCCATTCCTGGATCACTTTGAAACCTTCCGACCATACTTATGGCAAGGCTGACATCGGGTCTTGTGCACAGCATTGCATACATGATAGAGCCTATGGCTGAAGCATAGGGGATGACACTCATCTTTTCTCTATCTTCTGCAGTCACTGGGCATTGAGTCTTACTCAACTTCACACCTTGCAAAACAGGCAAGAACCCCTTCTTGGACTGATCCATTTTGAACTTCTTCAAAATCTTATCGAGGTATGTGCTTTGTGAAAGTCCTATTAAGCGTCTCGATCTATCTCTATAGATCTTGATGCCTAATATGAAAGCAGCTTCTCCTAGGTCCTTCATTGAAAAACTCTTGTTCAAATATTCCTTTACGCTTTCCAGCATTTCTATATTGTTTCCAATCAGCAATATGTCATCCACATATAATATTAGAAACGCTATAGAGCTCCCACTCACTTTCTTGTAAATACAAGCTTCTCCGTAAACTTGTATAAACTCGAACGCTTTGATCACCTCATCAAAACGAAGATTCCAACTCCGAGATGCTTGCACCAGTCCATAAATGGATCGCTGGAGTTTGCAAACTTTGTCAGCATTCTCTGGATCGACAAAACCTTCTGGTTGCATCATATACAACTCTTCCTTAAGGAAACCGTTAAGGAACGCTGTTTTGACATCCATCTGCCAAATTTCATAATCGAAAAAGGCAGCTATTGCTAACATGATTCTGACGGACTTAAGCATCGCTACGGGTGAGAAGGTCTCATCGTAGTCAACTCCTTGAACTTGTGAAAAACCCTTTGCCACAAGTCGAGCTTTATAGACGGTGACATTACCGTCCGCGTCCGTCTTCCTCTTAAAGATCCATTTGTTCTGAATGGCCTTACGCCCTTCAGGTAATACTTCCAAAGTCCATACTTTGTTTTCATACATGGATCCCATCTCGGATTTCATGGCTTCTAACCACTTATCGGAATCCGGGCCCATCATCGCTTCTCCATAGCTCGTAGGTTCATCGTTGTTTAACAACATGACCTCTAAGACAGGGTTGCCGTACCACTCAGGAGCAGTACGCGTCCTTGTCGACCTACGAGGTTCGATAGCAACTTGATCCAAAGCTTCATGATCATCATCATTAACTTCCTCTTCAGCTAATGTAGGCTCCACAGAAACAACTTTCTGCGTTGCGCTACTCTCAGGTTGAAGTAAAGGTTCAACAACCTCATCAAGTTCTATCTTCCTCCCACTCAATTCTTTCGAGAGAAACTCTTTCTCAAGAAATGTTCCGTTTTTAGCGACAAACACTTTGCCTTCGGATCTGAGGTAGAAGGTATACCCAACTGTCTCTTTTGGGTATCCTATGAAGACGCATTTCTCCGCTTTGGGTTCCAGCTTTTCAGGCTGAAGCTTTTTGACATAAGCATCACATCCCCAAACTTTAAGAAACGACAGCTTTGGCTTCTTGCCAAACCAAAGTTCATATGGCGTCGTCTCAACGGATTTCGATGGTGCCCTATTTAAAGTGAATGCAACTGTCTCTAATGCATAACCCCAAAACGATAGTGGCAAATCGGCAAGAGACATCATAGATCGCACCATATCCAATAAGGTTCGATTACGACGTTCGGACACACCATTACGCTGTGGTGTTCCAGGCGGTGTCAGTTGTGAAACAATTCCACATTGTCTTAAGTGACTGCCAAACTCATAACTCAGATATTCTCCTCCTCGATCAGATCGTAGGAATTTAATCTTCTTGTTACGATGATTCTCAACTTCACTCTGAAATTGTTTGAACTTTTCAAATGTTTCAGACTTGTGTTTCATTAAGTAAATATACCCATATCTACTTAAGTCATCAGTGAAGGTGAGAAAGTAACGATAACCACCGCGCGCTTCAATACTCATCGGACCGCACACATCAGTATGTATGATTTCCAATAAGTCACTTGCCCGTTCCATTGTTCCAGAGAACGGCGTTTTAGTCATCTTGCCCATGAGGCATGGCTCACATGTGTCAAGTGATTCAAAATCAAGTGACTCCAAAAGTCCATCAGCATGGAGCTTCCTCATGCGTTTTATGCCAATATGACCTAAACGGCAGTGCCACAAGAAAGTGGTATTATCATTATCAATTCTACATCTTTTGGCATCAATGTTATGAACATGTGTATCATTACTATCGAGATTCAATAAGAATAAACCCCTCACATCGGGTGCATGACCATAAAAGATATTACTCATATAAATAGAACAACCATTATTCTCTGATTTAAATGAGTAACCGTCTCGCAATAAACAAGATCCAGATATAATGTTCATGCTTAACGCAGGCACTAAATAACAATTATTCAGGTTCATCACTAATCCCGATGGTAATCGAAGAGCGAGCGTGCCGACGGCGATCACATCAACCTTGGAACCATTTCCCACGCGCATCGTCACTTCGTCCTTTGCCAGCCTCCGTCTATTCCGCAGTTCCTGTTTTGAGTTGCAAATATGAGCAACCGCACCGGTATCAAATACCCAGGCACTACAACGAGAGTTGGTAAGGTACACATCAATAACATGTATATCATATATACCTTGTTTGTTGGCCGCCTTCTTGTCAGCCAAATACTTGGGGCAGTTCCGCTTCCAGTGTCCAGTTCCCTTGCAATGAAAACACACAGTTTCTGGTTTGGGTCCAGCCTTGGGTTTCTTCACGAGAGGAGCAACTGCTTTGCCACTCTGCTTGGAGTTACCCTTCTTACCCTTGCCATTTTTCTTGAAACTAGTGGTTTTATTGACCATCAACACTTGATGCTCCTTCTGAATTTCAGACTCAGCGGCTTTCAGCATCGCAAACAGCTCGGCGACTGACTTGTTCATCCCGTGCATGTTATAGTTCAACACGAAGCTCTTGTAGCTAGGCGGCAATGATTGAAGAACTCTGTCAGTGATAGCCTCTGGCGGAAGGGGCATCCCTAACTCAGCCAGACGGGTGGAGTACCCAGACATTCTGAGCACGTGATCACTGATAGACCCGTTCTCCTCCATCTTGCAAGCATAGAACTTATCGGAGATCTCATATCTCTCGATCCGGGCATTCTTCTGAAAGATAAACTTCAACTCCTGGAACATCTCATATGCTCCATGACGTTCAAAACGTCTTTGAAGTCCCGGTTCTAAGCCATACAACATTGCACATTGAACTATTGAGTAATCATCAGAACGAGCCTGCCAGGCGTTCACAACGTCTAGAGACTCAACTGGAGCGGGTGGATCACCAAGCGGTGCATCAAGGACATAAGCCTTCTGGGAAGCCGTAAGGATAATCCTTAGATTACGGGCCCAGTCCACAAAGTTACTTCCATCATCTTTCAACTTAGCTTTCTCTAGGAACGCATTAAAATTCAGGGGTGCTACTGCGCGAGCCATGATCTACAACATAAATATAGCAAAGACAACTTAGACTATTGTTCTTAGATAATGAGTTTAGTTAATCATATTTTAAAAAACTCCCACTCAAATTGACATCCCTCCGATCATTCGAGTGTAACATGATCCAAATCCACCAACTCAAGTCCGATCATCACGTGAGTTGAGGTGGTTTCAATGGTGAACATCTTCATGTTGATCATATCTACTATATGACTCATGTTCGACCTTTCAGTCTCTTGTGTTCCGAGGCCATGTCTGTACATGCTAGGCTCGTCAAGTTTAACCCGAGTGTTCCGCACGTGTAACATGGCTTACACCCGTTGTATGCGAACGTAGAGTCTATCACACCCGATCATCACGGCGTGTCTCGAAACGACGAACTTTCGCAACGGTGCACACTTGGGGAGAACACAATTTATCTTGAAATTTAAGTGAGGGATCACCTTATAATGCTACCGTCGTCCTAAGCAAAATAAGATGCATAAAAGGATTAACATCACATGCAAATCATAAGTGACATGATATGGCCATGAACTTGTGCTTTTGATCTCCATCTCCAAAGCACCGGCATGATCTCCATCGTCACCGGCATGACACCATGATCTCCATCATCTTGATCTCCATCAACGTGTCGCCATAAGGTTGTCGCGCCGACTGTTGCTTCCACGACTATTGCTAACGTTTAGCGATAAAGTAAAGCATTACATAGCGCTTAATGATTGACACGCAGGTCATACAATAATTAAAGACAACTCTATGGCTCCTGCCAGTTGCCGTACTCATCGACATGCAAGTCGTGATATTCTATACAAAACATGATCATCTCATACATCACATATATCTCATCATGTAATTGGCCATATCACATCACAACATACCCTGCAAAAACAAGTTAGACGTCCTCTAATTGTTGTTGCAAATTTTACGTGGCTGCTACGGGTTTGCAAGAACCGTTCTTACCTACGCAAAACCACAACGTGGTGTAGTGATTGCTTTTTGATCTTCTAAAAGAACCCTCTTCATTGAACCGATTCAACTAAAGTGAGAGAGACAGACACCCGCCAGTCACCTTTATGCAACAAGTGCACGCAGCGGTGAAACCAGTCTCGCGTAAGCGTACGCGTAATGTCGGTCCGGGCCGCTTCATCTCACAATACCGCGGAATCAAGTATCAACTAGTAACGGCAAGCAATATGTATACATCCACGCCCACAACTCGTTTGTGTTCTACTCGAGATCTCATCTACGCATAGACCTAGCTCAGATGCCACTGTTGGGGAACGTTGCATGGGAAACAAAAATTTTCCTACGCACACGCAAGATCTATCCATGGTGATGAGCATCTACGAGAGGGAGAGTGAATCTACATACCCTTGTAGATCGCTAAGCGGAAGCGTTAATAAACGCGGTTGATGTAGTCGAACGTCTTCGCGATCCAAATCGCCGAGCGTCCCGCGATCCAATCACGATCCTTCCGATCTAGTGCCGAACGGACGGCACCTCCGCGTTCAACACACGTACGGCTTGATGACGCCTTCACCTCCTCGATCCAGCGAGCGATGATGAAGTAGTGGTTGAGTTCCAGCAGCACGACGGCGTGGTGATGGTGGTGAGGAACAATCTCTGCAGGGCTTCGCCAAGCACTACGGAGATTATGACGGAGGAACTAGAGGGCTAGGGTTGCCGGCACACGGCTTGGGAAATCCTGATGTGTCCCGTGTGCTAGCCCTGCCCCTCTATTTATATGTTGAGCCTTGGGGTCTAAACTTGGAGTAAAAGCCTCCTCCGGGTCGGTTTTGCCCGCACAAGGTCGGTTTGGCCCGCAGGGAAAGAGTCCAACTCGGATCCCGGCCGAACCGTGCACAGCCGCGCACAAGCGGTAGTACCGCTTCACACAAGCGGTAGTACCGCTTGGGCGGTAGTACCGCTTCACACAAGCGGTAGTACCGCTCCGGCGGTAGTACCGCTTCACCAAGCGGTAGTACCGCTCCGGCGGTAGTACCGCTTCATCAAGCGGTAGTACCGCTTACGCGGCAGCAAAACTACTTTTGCACTTTCCAATACCTTGTGGGCTTTATCCCTTTGGCTCATATAAAGTGTTGCTGCACCCGAACACTTCGGTAAACATCCGGAACCTCTTCCGGTGAACTTCGGAACCCTTCCAGAGATCAAAACACTATTATCACATATATCAATCTTTACCTCCGGACTATTCCGGAGATCCTCGTCATGTCCGGGATCTTATCCGGGACTCCGAACAACTTTCGGTCACCAACATAATAACTCAATTATACTAATCGTCACCAAACGTTAAGTGTGTAGACCCTGCGGGTTCGAGAACTATGTAGACATGACCGAGACACCTCTACGGCCAATAACCAATAGCGGGACCTGGATGCCCATATTGGCTCCTACATATTCTACGAAGATCTTTTATCGGTCGAACCTCTATGTCAAGGATTCAGTTAATCCCGTATGCTGTTCCCTTTGTTCTTCGGTATGTTACATGCCCGAGATTCGATCGTCGGTATCTCTATACCTAGTTCAATCTCGTTACCGGCAAGTCTCTTTACTCGTTCCGTAATACAAGATCCTGTGGCTAACTCTTTAGTCACTTTGCTTGCAAGGCTCAATGTGATGTTGTATTACCGAGTGGGCCCTGAGATACCTCTCCGTCACACGGAGTAACAAATCCCAGTCTTGATCCATGCCAACCCAACAGACACCCTCGGAGATACCTGTAGAGCACCTTTATAGTCACCCAGTTACGTTGCGACGTTTGATACACACAAGGTATTCCTCCGGTGTCAGTGAGTTGCATGATCTCATGGTCAAAGGAACAGATACTTGACATGCAGAAAACAATAGCAATAAACTGACACGATCAAATGCTACGTTTACAGTTTGGGTCTTGTCCATCACATCATTCTCCTAATGATGTGATCCCGTTATCAAATGACATCTCATGTCAATGGCTAGGAAACCTTAACCATCTTTGATCAACGAGCTAGTCAACTAGAGGCTTACTAGGGACACAGTGTTGTCTATGTACCCACACATGTATTTGAGTTTCCAATCAATACAATTATAGCATGGATAATAAACGATTATCATGAACAAGGAAATATAATAATAACCAATTTATTATTGCCTCTAGGGCATATTTCCAACAAAAGGGTCTGACAACGGCGCCGCAGATGCTCTCTCTCGGCGCCCAGTGACTGCCTCTGAACAGCTCCACGCCATCTCTATGTGTCAACCCGCGTGGTTACAGGAGATCATCAAAGGTTATGACCAAGACCCGAAGACACAACACCTGATCACCCAACTTGCCGTAGCACCAGTGGCTGGGAGCAAATTCACCTTGCACAAGGGCATTGCCCGTTTCAAAGGTCGGGTCTGGTTGGGCAACAACACGCATCTCCAACACCAAATCATGCATGCCTTGCATGATAGTACTGTGGGTGGCCACTCAGGCTTCCCGGCCACATACATAAGAATCAAGCATTTTTTCGCGTGGCCTGGGATGAAGCAGCACATCAAAGAGCATGTTTAGACCTGCCAAATCTGTCAACAAGCCAAGCCAGATCGTGCGCAATATCCAGGACTCCTCCATCCTCTGCCGGTCGCCAAGCGTTGCTGGGACTTGGTGTCCATGGATTTCATCGGGGGATTGCCCCCGTCCAGGCAGTATAACTGCATTTTGGTGGTGGTCGATACTTTCTCTATGTACGCCCACTCATTCCAGTTAAGCACCCGTACACAGCGCAAGTTATAGCCCAGTTATACATTGATCAAGTCTACAAACTCCACGGCCTGCCTGAAGCTATCATTTCCGACAGAGATGCAATTTTTACCAGTAAGGTTTGGCAAGAGATCTTCAAGTTGCAAGGCGTGGAACTGAAGATGAGTTCATCCCACCATCCGCAAACTGATGGCCAAACGGAGCGTGTCAACCAATGTCTCGAAACCTACTTGCGCTGCTTTGTGCACAACACCCCCGCCAACTGGAGCAGATGGTTAGCTTTGGCTGAATTCTGGTACAACTCGACATACCATTCTACCCTCAACAGAACACCGTTCTCGGTGGTTTACGGCCAAGAACCACGACACCTGGGACCGCTTCCTGACCAAGCAACACCAATTCCAGAGCTAAACGAATGGCTGGAGGAGCGTCAACAAATGCAGGACCTGTTAAGGCAACATTTGCTCCGCGCAAAACAGATTATGAAAAGTCAGGCCGATAAGAAGCGATCCCATCGGGAATTTCAGGTTGGCGACCAGGTCTTCCTCAGGTTACAGCCGTACATTCAGACATCGGTCGCGCGCCGAACCAACCACAAGCTCAGCTTCAAGTTCTTTGAACCGTATCCGGTGGTCCGACGGGTGAACGAGGTGACGTATGAGCTGAAGCTACCAGAAGGATCCTCGATCTTTCCAGTCTTCCACGTGTCGCAACTTCGCAAGGCTTTGACCCCAGGTGCGAGCGCATCCTCATCTCTTCCATCACTTTCTGATGCTGTGAATGTTCCTGTGGAGATCTTGGACAAACGTTGGCGTCGCGGCTCGAACAAGATGCGGGAGCAAGGCCTGATTCGCTGGCAAGACAGCCAAGCTGCGACTTGGGGACAAGCCGTGTCTGAAGAAAAGAGGGGGGGGGGGGGGGGAGGGGTTGTGTGTGTGTGTGTGTTGGCGACCACACTACACAAGGGCAGACAGAAGGAAGAGCTACACCAGGCCGGCCCAAGAGAGAGAGAGAGAGAGAGAGGAGGCCATGCCACAAGTTCACTGGGCCCAATGGGTCTCCTACATGTTCAGCCCAACTGAACCCGTAGCTGGCTGATATGAGCAGGTGTGGTAGGTGGGTGAGGGCATCCCGGCTAGGATCAGGCATAGGCGGCGGCAGGCGTGTGTGTGTTCCTCTGTATCGAGCTGCGCTCGCGGTCCTCTTCTTCCCCTTCCCCAAGTTGTACTCGAATCAAGTCTGTAATCGCCATAGATCGAAGAGGAAGAACCAGTGAGTGCCTCACAGACGGAGAAGAAATGTCTCGCTTACTCCTGCGCCGCTTCCTCTGCTCCTCTTCCTCCACCACTCCCGCCGCTGGCGCAGGTTTCATCCGCGAGCTCGCCACCCTCCTCGCCGCTGGCCGCTTCCACGCCTCCGTCGGCCTGGCGAAATCACTCCTCCTCTCCTCCCAGCCACCAGCCACCTACGTCCCCGACCTCTATCACGCCCTTGTCTCCACCGCTGCCGCCTCCCAAGTCGACCCGCATCCCCCATCCTTCCTCTCCGACGCCGCCTCCGCGCTCGTCGTTGCCTCCGCGCGGCTTGGCCTCCCCGACGGCGCACTCCGGCTACTTTCCCTCCTCGCCGACGCCCGCGCAACTCTGCCGTCCCTATCCTCCTGCAACCTCCTCCTTGAGTCCCTCCTCTCCCTCGGCCGCCACGCCGACGTGCGCCGGGCGTTCGACCTCCTAAATGCCGCCGGGGCACGCACCGACACCTTCACATGGAACAAGGCCATCCAGGCGTGCGTCGTGGCAGGTGATGTCGACGAGGCTGTCCGGATGCTTCGTCGGATGGATTGTGAAGGCCACGGCGCCCCAGCGCCCAACGCGTTCTCATACAATGTGGTCATCGCTGGACTGTGGAGAGCAGGAAGGGGTAGTGACGCTGTCGAGGTGTTTGATGAAATGGGAGAGAGGGCTGTGTTGCCAAGTCATATCACGTACAATACGATGATTGATGGACACATCAAGATAGGGGACTTGGAGGCTGGTTTTAGGCTGCGGGATCAGATGTTGCATCATGGCCTGAAGCCGAATATGATCACTTACAATGTGCTGCTGTCAGGGCTGTGCCGTGCTGGCAGGATAGGCGAGACGACCGCAGTGTTGCATGAAATGATGTCACGAAAGATGGTGCCGGACTGTTTCACATATAGCATTCTGTTCGATGGTTATTCCAGAGTTGGAGACTCGCAGGCAATGCTTTCCTTGTTTGAGGAGTCTGTGAAGAAGGGTGTGAAGATTGGGGCTTACACTTGTAGTATTTTGCTGAATGGTCTTTGCAACGATGGCAGAATTTCAAAGGCAGAAGAGGTACTGCAGACGTTTGTAAATGCAGGACAACTCCCAACAAGGGTTATCTACAACACTCTTATCAATGGGTATTGTCAGATTGGAGAGCTTGAAGGGGCCTTCTCAACCTTTCAGCAGATGAAATCACGCCTTGTTTGTCCAGATCACATCACCTATAATGCACTAATAAACGGTTTGGGTAAGGCTGAAAGGATCACAGAAGCACATGCTTTGGTCACAGAGATGGAGAAGAATGGAGTGAGTCCTAGTGTGGAAACTTTCAATACGCTTATTGATGCTTATGGAAGAGATGGGCAGCTTGAAAAATGTTTCATTCTACTTTCTGATATGCGAGAGAAGGGGCTAAAGCCAAATGTTGTCTCCTATGGTTCAATTGTCAATGCCTTTTGCAAGAATGGGAAAATCCCGGAAGCAGTAGCTATTTTGGATGATATGTTCCATAAAGATGTTTTACCAGGTGCACAGGTGTACAATGCGATCATAGATGCATATATAGACTGTGATGCCACTGAACAGGCTTTTACTCTAGCTGAGAAGATGAAGACTAGTGGGGTACCTCCAAGTATAGTTACATGCAATTTGCTGATAAAAGGCCTTTGCAAGCAGTCTCGGATATCTGAAGCAGAGGAACTAATTCACAGCTTAAGAAATCATGGATTAACTCCTGATGTTGTCGGCTATAATACTCTAATATCAGCATGCTGCTACAGGAGCAACACTGATAGAGCTTTGGAGCTTCAGAAAGAAATGTGCAAGTGTGGCATCAAACCCTCATCGAGAACATATCGTATTCTTCTGAGTGCATTGGGTGGTGCAAGAAGAATACATGAGATGGAAAATCTGTATAAAGAAATGTTGGACAAGGATGTTGTTCCTTGCAGTCGCATTTATGGTATCATGGTTGAGGCCTATGTGAAATGTGGGGATGAATCTAAGGTAGAAGCTCTGAGGAAGGATTTGTCGGAAAAAGGGACATCAATTGATTATGACACATCCGTGACTTACTGTGAGTTGAATACAAGTATAGTGAGTCCAATTTCAAAACGTTGAATTTGTTGCTCAGTAACCCAATTATCAGAAGTATTTCTTTTGTTTACCTAGTGAATCTTCAGAATGAATAGCCATTGATTACACATACAACGTCAACAGGCTGTTGCAATTTCTCCTACTGCGAAATCATTAGCTGCCTATCCCAAGTCTCCTTTCCAAGTATGTCATATCCCTGGCACTTGCATTCTGTACAAATACACTCTTATTTTCATCAAAATGACCTAATATTTCAAATTAACTGATTTTGTTAGCTGAGAACTCCGGAGATTGTGAATGCTCCGAATGGGGAGGTAAAATCACCACCAGTAAGTGGAAAGAACATTACCAAATAGATGACTTATAATTCAAAAAGTAACTGCTATAATAAATAACTTTTCTATATTAATACCTTTGTGCAGGATGTAACCCCCATCTCACTGAATCTCAAAGAACTTGAGGCTGAGGAGAAGCCTCAAAAATCACTTAACGAGAAGCAACAGGTGTGCTACTTGTTGACTACACCTTTGTTTGTTTAATCTTTCCGAGTTATATACCTTTTTTCTTCTTCTTTGACCCTGAAATTGTATCATTTATGTTTCTAATGAGATTTCTTTTTCATCATAAATATTTTTTTGTTAACATCATATATATATATATGTATGTTTGAATTTTATGCTCCAGGAAAACCAAGACCTGCTAATCAAGTGTGTATCACAAGATTTGGGATTCTCCAGTGGTAGGGCTATTGCAGCTTGCGTTATATACAGGTGTCTTCTGCACTGGAGATCATTTGAAGTTGAAAGAACTGGTGTTTTTGACCGTATTATTCAAACAATAGGCTCTGATATAGAGGTAGGTAATACCTATCGCTTGTTTCTTTGAGAACCCTTCTTTCTGGAAGAAATACTCATATTTTGTTTAGTTTGATTTAATGAACTGATATCTTAGGCCTTCATGATAGACCTTGAGTAACACATATAAATAAAAGGGGTAATAATAAAATTTAAAATTTAAAATGCTGCAACAACATAGGTTTACATTTCCCTTTTCCGTTTATTCTCTATGGGTACTGCTATATAGTCATGTTCGAATTGTTCCTTTCCAAAGGTCCAGGACAATAACAAGAAGTTAGCGTATTGGCTCTCCAATTCATCCACATTACTCCTACTTCTACAACGGACACTGAAAACAACTGGAGCAGCTGGACTCACTCCTCAGAGGCGAAGGTCAACTGCTGCATCGTTTGGGAGGGTTTTTTGGGTAAAACATCTTTATCCTGCCCTTGCTAGTTTTATAGTCTGAGAAATTCTTAATTTTGTTGTTTCTGAATACACAAGGGAATTCGAGCTTCACCACAAAGTGCTGCGCGACCTTTTCATGGTAGCCGCTTGATTGGAGGACTAGGTGATCTTCGTCAAGTTGAAGCCAAGTATCCTGCTCTGCTTTTCAAGCAACAGCTTACAGCTTTCCTCGAGAAGATATATGGAATGATTAGAGACAATCTGAAGAAAGAGATATCTCCATTGCTTGGTCTTTGCATCCAGGTATGATTTATTGGCACTAGAATTCCTTTTATTTCGCAGAAAAACAGTAACTTCAGGGTTAATTTTTTACTTTTACATGTTTTGCAGGCACCAAGAACATCTCGTGCAAGTTTGATAAAAGGATCTCGTTCTCAAGCAAATGCCTTGGCCCAATAAACTCTGATCGCACATTGGCAGAGTATTGTGAAAATATTAACAAACTACCTGAATGTTTTGAAAGCCAATTATGTATGTAACCTAAAACTCTAAATGGACACACTATTTTTGAGTATGTATGCATTAACATGTATTTTATTGATACGTCAGGTCCCTTCATTTTTAATCAGCAAGGTGTTCACTCAGATATTTTCGTTTATTAATGTCCAGCTGTTCAATAGGTAAGAGATGGCTCTTGCACTACCGGCCGTACATTTTACTTCTTCCCGTTAGGATTTTAAGATATCCTGTATCTTGCAGTCTGCTTCTCCGACGTGAGTGCTGTTCATTTAGCAACGGAGAATATGTCAAAGCTGGATTGGCTGAGTTAGAGCAGTGGTGCATTTATGCCACTGAAGAGGTAGTACCGGTGATTTTTTTCCCTTGGTGATATTTAATTCGTGTGCTAATTTTATGTGGTGCACAGTATGCAGGTTCTTCCTGGGAAGAGTTGAAGCATATTAGGCAGGCCGTTGGATTCCTTGTACGTGTCCTATACTGATTAGATGTCTATTTGCAATTTTGTAAGTGAAAATTGTATGTAACCTAATAATACGTGTACTTGTATTATTAGGTAATTCATCAAAAGCCTAAGAAAACATTGAAAGAAATCACCAACGATTTGTGCCCTGTAAGTGACTTTGAATTCACTTAAATTTCGGCAATCATTAAAGCATATGTTAGTTGTGACTTGTCACATACTTCAAAAACTTTCAGGTCCTTAGCATACAACAGCTATATCGAATCAGTACAATGTATTGGGAAGCAAATATGGCACCCACACTGTTTCATCAGAGGTAAGCTTGTTATACTTAATATAATTACCGGTTTATTTAAGTTTCATATGTTACTGTGTCAGCAAGTGGTGCTATCTATGTTCCTTTACTACTTCCCGTTTCTGACAGTGAACCAAATTGGTTGTAGGTCATCTCAAGTATGAGAATAATGATGACAGAAGACTCGAACAATGCAGTGAGCAGTTCTTTCTTGTTGGATGATGATTCAAGGTTATTTCGTGTTCCAAGTTCAATACTAATTAGTTTGCCACAGTAATTTTGTGCCCCTGATCTAACATTGCCCATGATACTTCAAACCACAGCATTCCATTTTCGGTGGATGACATCTCAAAGTCAATGACAGAAATCGAGGTAATGGACGTTGATATGCCACCTTTGATCCGGGAGAATTCTGGGTTTACCTTCCTACACCAAAGAAAGGACTAAGCGGGTAGTCCTTCCGCTCACGACTTCCACATTCCTTTCCCCACTCGATCTGTGCACAAATCATGTATATACTCGTGGCTTTTCTTTCTATCAAATCAAATCTAGTCTGGTCAGGTTATTTGGTAGATCTGTTTTATATTTTTTGTTCGGTCCTGGGTTTGATTGATTGGTTATTTCTTCAGTTTGGCTCCCCTTTTTGTTGGGAGATCAAATTTATATTGCAATGCCAGGGGTCGGATGCCCTTGGTCAGGATGCCGAGCTGCTATTGGAAAAGCTCGTCGTCCTTTTATCATCCTTTTAGCGTCTGGAAAGGTTTTCCACGGCTACTAGTCAGTCATGCTGTAAATTGCAACGAAGATCATAGTTAAAAGAAATTGCACATTGACGACTGATATTTTTGGTGTACCCTGAATTTAGATGTTTATCGTCTGTTTTTACATCAGAATCATACTCCCTCCGTCCCATAATATAAGATCTTATTACATCCAATATGACGGAGGGAGTACATCTGTCACTGGGAGTGTAACACCCCGACTCGACCGTGCACTAATCATACACGCAAATGCGCACGATCAAGCCCAGGGACTCACGGGAAGATATCACAACACAACTCTAGACACAAAATAAATTAATACAAGCTTTATATTACAAGTCAGGGGCCTCGAGGGCTCGAATACATAAGCTCGAGTTACACAAGCATCAGTGGAAGCAACAATATCTGAGTACATATAAAACTAAACAAGATTATCTTAAGAAGGTTGAGCAAAACAACGACAACTAGATCGAAAAGGCGCAGGCCTCCTGCCTGGGAGCCTCCTAAATTACTCCTGGTCGTCGGTCTTCACGTAGTAGTAGGCTCCGTAGGGGTAGTAGTAGTCATCGACGGGATCAGCTTGCTCCGGGGCTCCGTCATCTGATCGCAGCAATCGGGTATGGGGAAAAAGAGGTAGCAAAGCAACCGTGAGTACTCATCCAAAGTACTTGCAAGACTTACATCAGATCTATGCTAAGTATGCATCGGTATCAAAGGGAAGGGGCTGTATCTGTGGACTATACTGCAGAAATGCCAGAATAAAGGGTAAGACCTAGCCTATCGAAGGCTAGCATCTTACAGCGTCTTGCAGCATTAGAAGAGTGCAGATTAGCAGCATAATAGTAAGTAATAATTAATAGTAGCAATGCCCAGGGATCCTTCCTCGACTCCCCGCGAGAAAGCAATCCCGGAGCTATCATATTAGTTAAACATCACAAGTATCCAGTTTAAGTTGTAGTAGATCGGGATACAACACTGAGCGTCTTGTTACCGTGGACACGACTATTCGAATAGATAACTACCCTGCAGGGCTGCACTACTGTTACCCAACACGCTCGATTACCGCTGGCCGGACATACTTTTCCGGGTAATGCCCGGCCTCGGATAATCGACACGACGTAGTCCTACCTAGGCTCCGCAGAGAGGTCCCCACCGGTCTACATCCTAAGCGCTCAGGGGTCTTGGGCCCATCGCCCTTTGCACTCCGGGTCGTTGCGAGCAGGGCGAATCCAGGCACCACCTCTCTCCTGGATGGCGCCGGCCCAGCCGTGCCGCAATGCTGAACTGGACGTCTGACAGAGCTTTTGGCTGATACATACGGCGCCGAGGGCCCCATTAAACCATTATCCCGCGTGGTGGTAGTGCGTATAGGCCAGTGGCCAACTCAGATCAAATACCCAAATCCGTTAAGCGTGTTATTAGTAGCTCGCGGACACGAACAGGGCTCAAGGCTCACCTCCGATACCCTACCGCACCGACTTGGTAATCCGCGGTCCAACGACCAGGGACCAGGCCCACCTCTCTCCTAGGTGGTCTCCACCTGCCCTATCGTTCCGCCATAATAATCTCTCGCGGGTGCCCTCCTGGCCAACCCGACTTCCCAAAGAACTGAGGTGAAGGTCAAAGTACCCGTGTGTCCATTACATCGTGGGAATCCAAGGAATCACCCTCGATGGATTCCCACATGACGTAACCGTCAAGGTGAACTTGGAGGAATCACCCTCGATAAGTTCACACTTGATGGGCTGCACGACAGAGGCATCATCGGAGGTGGTGAAAGAGGAATCACCCTCGATAACCCACAACCGACTAGCTACGCTACAGAGATATAATCAGGAGTGAGCTAGGAGGTATCACCCTCGGCACTCGATGGTAGCTCTGCAGAGTCGTACACCTGAGGGGGTGTGCGGTGCTGTGTTCGGCCTCTGTACATCGATCACACTGATCGAGTCACTGGTGGTAAAGCATGGCAACAAGGACAAGGGTGTGGGGCCATTGATGGATCACTAACTAGCCTATACTAAGCATTTAGGACAACAGATAAAGTATCAACAGCAGGTTACAAAATCAGGCTATGCATCAGAATATGAGCAATCATTTACAGTAGCAAAATCTAATGCAAGCATGGGAGAGAAAGAATTGGCGATATAGGAATGATCAAGGGGGTTTTGCTTGCCTGGTTGCTCTGCAGACAATTATGGATCCTCGACGGTGAAGTAGTCGATCACCGGATCAACATCGGTCTCGGGGTCTACCGGAAAGGAAGTAACGGAGGGGGGACAATAAATAACAGAGCAAACAAATGCATCACAGATGTATGTCACGGCAAAAAGTGTTGGTGATATGCTCTAATGCATTACTAGGCATTTTAAAAGAAGAGGGAAAATATTCGGAAATATTTTCCCAGCTCCAGGTATTATTCGGTCAGACGATCCGAAGGGGAAGGTTCCATGTTTGCAGTGATGGAGGGATGTGGCAGGTATGTGGATGACATATTCGGATTCTTCATATTTTTTGATCATTTTTCATATATAAATTATTTACATCCTAGTTACGGATTATTTTATATGATTTTTCAAAGTTTTATTGTTTTTCGGAAATTTTTGGTTTTATTTTATTTTGATTTAATCCGAATTGACCAAGTCAATTTGACTAGTCAAAAGGGGTAGGTGTGGCCCACATTTCATTGTCACATGTGTTAATAAAACATCTAACTAATTTAATGGGGTCCTACATGTCATCTACTACTAGACTAACTTAGCACTAAACTAGTACTAACTAAGCCTAGTCTAATTAGATAAGGGCCGGCCCTACACTCACACACACAGCACGCACACACTGCACTCACACACGCTGCACACACACACGCGAGCACGCAACAACAAAGCAAAGCAGCAGTAGCGGCGGCAAGGCAGCAGCGAGCAGTAGCAGCTAGCGGCAGCAGCACCTAGCGGCAGCAGCGGCTAGGAGCAGTAGCAGCCGCGAGCAGCACTAAGCAGCAGCGCGGCACAGCAGCAGAGCAAGCAGCGCAACGGCACAACAGCAGCAGCTAGCGAGCAGCGCGTGGGGCAGCAGTAGGCGGAGACCGCGGGCGTGCGTGCGGCAGGAGGAGCGAGCGGCTGCGGCCGGCACGCGTGGGCGCGCGGCCAGCGGGGCGCGGGCGAGCCGGGACAGGGTCGGGGCGCGGCGGACGCGGCCAGGCGCAGGTGAGCGCTGCTACTTGTGAGCTGCGTTGGTAATTCCCTGAAGAGGAAGGGAGATGCAGTACAGTAGAGATAAGTATTTCCCTCAGTTATGAAACCAAGGTTATCAATCCAGTAGGAGAATCACGCAACACCTCGTTAGCAGTACCTGCACACAAAACAACAAATTCTTGCACCCAACGCAAACAAGGGGTTGTCAATCCCTCGGCGGTAATTGCAAGATTAAATTGTATGTGATAGATAGATAAATTGAAACAAAAATACAAAATAAAATGAATAAAAGAAAAGTGCAGCAAGATATTTTTAGGGTTTTTAATATATGATTTAGATAGACCCGGGGGCCATAGTTTTCACTAGAGGCTTCTCTCAATAAAATAGCATACGGTGGGTGGACAAATTACTGTTGGGCAATTGATAGAAAAGCAAATAATCATGACGATATCCAAGGCAATGATCATGTATATAGGCATCACGTCCGAGACAAGTAGAGCGACTCCTGCCTGCATCTACTACTATTACTCCACACATCGACCACTATCCAGCATGCATCTACTGTGTTAAGTCCATGAAGAACGGAGTAACGCCTTAAGCAAGATGACATGATGTAGACAAAGTAAACTCGCGCATGAATAAACCCCATCTTTTTACCCTTAATAGCAACGATACATACGTGTCATGTTCCTTTCTGTCACTGGGATTGAGCACCGCAAGATCGAACCCATTACAAAGCACCTCTTCCCATGGCAAGATAAATCAATCTAGTTGGCCAAACCAAATCAATAGATCGGAGAAGAAATACGAAGCTCTAATAATCATGCATAAAAGAGATCAGAGAAGACTCAAATAATATTCATGGATAATCTGATCATAAACTCACAATTCATCGGATCCCAACAAACACACCGCAAAAAGTGATTACATCGGATAGAACTCCAAGAACATCGAGGAGAACATTGTATTGAAGATCAAAAAGAGAGAAGAAGCCATCTAGCTACTAACTATGGACCCGAAGGTCTGTGGTAAACTACTCAGGCATCATCGGAAGGGCAGCAAGGTTGATGAAGAGCCCCTCCGTGATCGATTCCCCCTCCGGCAGAGTGCCGGAAAAGGCCTCCAGATGGGATCTCTCGAGAACAGAAACTTGCGGCTCTGAAAAAGTATTTCGTGGATTCCTCTGTTGGTTTCCCGATTTTTGGGAATTTATAGTGGTGGAATTAGGTCAAAAAAGGCAGAGGTGGGCCCACGAGGCACCAGGGCGCGCCTGCCCCCCAGGTGCGCCCTGGTGGCTCGTGGCCACCTCATGGGGCTTCTGGCCTTCTCCCGAAGCTTCTAGTGTTGGTTATGTCCAGAAAAAAATCTCCAAAAAGTTTCGGGGCATTTGGACTTCGTTTGGTATTGATATTCTGTAAAACCAAAAACAGGCAGAAAACAGCAACTGGCACTGGGCACTAAGTTAATAGGTTAGTCCCAAGAAATGATATATAATTGCTGTAAATGTATATAAAAACATCCAAGATTGATAATATAACAGCATGGAACAATAAAAAATTATAGATACGTTGGAGACGTATCAGCATCCCCAAGCTTAATTCCTGCTCGTCCTCGAGTAGGTAAATGATAAAAACAGAATTTTTGATGTGGACTGTTGCCTATCATATTCATCATATTCTTTTCTTTTATAGAATGGACATTTGGACTTGAATGATTCAAAGCAATAGTCTATAGTTTGACATGAAGATATAAATACTCAAGCATGCTAACAAGCAACCATGTCTTTCAAAATATCAACGCTAAAGAAAGTTATCCCTAGCCCATTATGCTCAATCATTGATCCATTCATGAAACACACTCAAATATTAGCTACACACAATGCACAAGTATGACAATAGTGCTCTCTAGTTGGTGTTTTATAAGAGAAGATGGAGACTCAAAATAAAAATAAAAATTGCATAAAAGTAAATAGATAGGCCCTTCGCAGAGGGAAGCAGAGATTTGCTAATGTGCCAGAGCTCAAAGCTTAAATTAGAGAGATGAAAATATTTTGAGAGGCATGCTTTTCCTGTCAACGAAAACGACCGAGAATTCCCAATATCTTCCATGCTAGACACATCATAGGCGGTTCTAAACAGAAAGTAAAGTTTATTTCCTTTCCACCATTCTTTCACAATCCATGGCTAGCCGTATTCACGGGTGCCCTCCATACCAACACTTTTCAAGGAATTTTGTTGTTATTAATTTTTGATTTTATTGTGGGACTGGGCATCCCTATTACCAGCCACTCTTTCGTGCAATGACAAGTGAATAAACACTCATCGTGAGAATAACACACCTAGCATGGAAAATATTGGCCATCCCCTGCCGCTTCATGAGCGGTACGGGCACACAAAACGGAAAAAATATTTTGAAAATTAGAGTTGGCAAAATTTACTTGGAACGGCATGGAAATACCACATATAGGTAGATATGGTGGACTCATTTGGCACAACTTGGTTTTAAGGAGTTTGGATGCACAAGCAGTATTTCCGCTTAGTGCAAATGAAGGCTAGCAAATAGATTGAGAAGCAACCAACCAAAAAAACAAAAACGGTCATAAACATGCATTGAACATAACTTACACCAAATAATGCGCCATAAGTAGGATATAATTTCTTTGCATAACTATTGACTTAATGTGCATGCATAGGGAATCACAAACCTTAACACTAATATTCTTACTAAATCACAATTACTCACCAACATGACTCACATATTATCATCTCCATATCGCAAAACTATTGCAAGGAATCACACTTATCATATCCAATGATCTATATGAAAGTTTTTATTATATCCCTCTTGAATATTCATCACTTTGGGACCAAATTCATATCTTGTGCAAATTACCATTACTATTATCAACTCTCAAAAAGATATAAGTGAAGCATGAGAGTGCAAATATTTCTTCAAAATTTTCATCTTATCAACTCTCAAAATAATATAAGTGAAGCATGAGAGTTTATTTCTTAATTTTAATCTTATCAACTCTCAAAATAATATAAGTGAAGCATGAGAGTTTATTTCTTCAAAATATAGCCACTGCCGTGCTCAAAAAGGTTTAAGTGAAGCACTAGAGCAACTGCCTAGCTCAAAAAATTTAAGTGAAGCACATAGAGTATTCTAACAAATTATGATGAACGTGTGGCTCTCTCCAATTGGTATGTCCAGCAAAGATGATTGTGACAAACTAAAAAGAAAACAAAGCAAAGACTCATATAATACACGACGCTCCAAGCAAAACACATATCATGTGACGAATAAAAATATAGCTCCAAGTAAATTACCGATGGTTGGTAGAAGAAAGAGGGGATGCCTTCCGGGGCATCCCCAAGCTTAGACGCTTGAGTCTTCCTTGAATATTACCTTGGGGTGCCTCGGCCATCCCCAAGCTTAGGCTCTTGCCACTCCTTATTCCTTCATCCATCGTGATCTCACCCAAAACTTGAAAACTTCAATCACACAAAACTCAACAAAACCTTCGTGAGATCCGTTAGTATAACAAAACAAATCACTACTTTAAGTACTGTTGCAAACCCATTCATATTTTATTTTTGCATTATACCTACTGTATTCTAACTTCTCCATGGCTTATACCCCCCGATACAATCCATAGTTTCATCAAAACAAGCAAGCAGTGCATCAAAAAACAGAATCTGTCATAAACAGAATAGTCTGTAGCAATCTATTTAAAAGCTATACTTTTGTAACTCTAAAAATTCTGAAAAATTAGGACAACGTGGGCAATTCATATACCAATACTGTGTAAAAATTTCAGATTTTTCTGACGCTGCAGTACAGAACCAAAATTCCAGCACTGGACGCAAAACTTTCTGTTTTCCAAACAACATCAATTATACTATCTTCCAAATCATCCTAAAGGTTTTACTTGGCACAAACACTAACTAAAACATAAAAACTCAATCATAACAGTAGCATAAATATGAAAACACACAATAATAGAAACAAAAAGTAAAAATTTATTTTATTATTGGGTTGCCTCCCAACAAGCTCTTTCTTTATAGCCATTAAGATAGGCTTGAGATTTTATTGATGCTCACATAAAGACAAGATTTGAAGCACAAAGAGAGCATCATAAAACATGTGACCAACACATTTAAGTCTAACATACCTCCTATGCATAGGCATTTTATAGGAAACCAAATTATCATGACAAGCAATTTCTAGCATATGCAAATTGGAAGAAGGAAGCATTAATAATTTCAACACAAGGAGAGGTGATTTAGTAACATGAAGATTTCTACAACCATATTTTCCTCTCTCATAATAATTACATGTAGGATCATAATCAAACTCAACAATATTCTCGCTATGATCCATATGCATAAAAAAATTATAATCTTCCAAGATAGTGGGATTAACATCAACTAAAGTCATGACCTCTCCAAACCCACTTTTATCAAAAAATTCATAAGATTGATAATTCTTCAAAGTAGTGGGATCATTTTTACCTAAAGTTGACGCTCTTCCAAACCCACTTTTAATAGTATTGCAAACATTATTATCAATAACATATTCATCATGAGGCTTAAATAAATTTTCAAGACCATAAGAAGCATTATCACCCCAATCGTGATCATTGCAATAAGTAGTGGACATGACAAAATTATCATCCCCACGCTTGTAGTTTTGCATATTATTAACACAATTGACATTAGCAGAATTTATAATAACATAATTGCAATCATGCTTTTCAATCAAGGAGCTATCATGAATCACTTTATAAATTTCTTCTTCTAACACTTCATCACAATTTTCAGATTCATGATTTTCAAGCAAAACTTCGGAGAGAAACTCAAGAGCACTCAAATCACTAGCAATTGGTTCATTATAATTGGATCTTTTGAAAAGATTAGCAAGTGGATGAGGATCCATATCAATAATTTTTTAGCAAGCGAAGATGCAAGCAAATAGAAGGCACATGGCAACACAAGCAAACTAGCAAACAAACAAACAAAAATATTTTTGTATTTTTTGTAAAAACTTTTTAGAAGTGGGGGAGATGAAAACGAGAGGCAAAGGCAAATAAAATAAATGCAAGGAGATGAAAGTTTTATGCGTAGGTACTTGATAGATGTTGATGATGTCTCCCCGGTAACGGCGCCAGAAATTCTTCCTGCTACTTGTGAGCTGCGCTGGTAATTCCCTGAAGAGGAAGGGAGATGCAGTACAGTAGAGATAAGTATTTCCCTCAGTTATGAAACCAAGGTTATCAATCCAGTAGGAGAATCACGCAACACCTCATTAGCAGTACCTGCACACAAAACAACAAATACTTGCACCCAACGCAAACAAGGGGTTGTCAATCCCTCGACGGTAATCGCAAGATTAAATTGTATGTGATAGATAGATAGATTGAAACAAAAATACAAAATAAAATAAAATAAATAAAAGAAAAGTGCAGCAAGATATTTTTAGGGTTTTTAATATAATTTAGATAGACCCGGGGGCCATAGTTTTCACTAGAGGCTTCTCTCAAGAAAATAGCATACGGTGGGTAGACAAATTATTGTTAGGCAATTGATAGAAAAGCAAATAATCATGATGATACCCAAGGCAATGATCATGTATATAGGCATCACGTCCGAGACAAGTAGACCGACTCCTGCCTGCATCTACTACTATTACTCCACACATCGACTGCTATCCAGCATGCATCTAGTGTATTAAGTCCATGAAGAACGGAGTAACGCCTTAAGCAAGATGACATGATGTAGACAAAGTAAACTCACGCATGAATAAACCCCATCTTTTTACCCTTAATAGCAATGATACATACGTGTCATGCCCCTTTCTGTCACTGGGATTGAGCACCGCAAGATCGAACCCATTACAAAGCACCTCTTCCCAAGGCAAGATAAATCAATCTAGTTGGCCAAACCAAATCAATAGATCGGAGAAGAAATACGAAGCTATAATAATCATGCATAAAAGAGATCAGAGAAGACTCAAATAATATTCATGGATAATCTGATCATAAACTCACAATTCATCGGATCCCAACAAACACACCGCAAAAAGTGATTACATCGGATAGAACTCCAAGAACATCGAGGAGAACATTGTATTGAAGATCAAAAAGAGAGAAGAAGCCATCTAGCTACTAACTATGGACCCGAAGGTCTGTGGTAAACTACTCACGCATCATCGGAAGGGCAGCAAGGTTGATGAAGAGCCCCTCCGTGATCGATTCCCCCTCCGGCGGAGTGCCGAAAAAGGCCTCCAGATGGGATCTCTCGAGAACAGAAACTTGCGGCGGCGAAAAAAGTATTTCGTGGACTCCTCTATTGGTTTCCCGATTTTTGGGAATTTATAGTGGTGGAATTAGGTCAAAAAAGGCAGAGGTGGGCCCACGAGGCACCAGGGCGCGCCTGCCCCCCAGGCGCGCCCTGGTGGCTCGTGGCCACCTCCTGGGGCTTCTGGCCTTCTCCCGAAGCTTCTAGTGTTGGTTATGTCCAGAAAGAAATCTCTAAAAAGTTTCGTGGCATTTGGACTTCGTTTGGTATTGATATTCTGTAAAACCAAAAACAGGCAGAAAACAGCAACTGGCACTAGGCACTAAGTTAATAGGTTAGTCCCAAAAAATGATATATAATTGCTGTAAATGTATATAAAAAACATCCAAGATTGATAATATAACAGCATGGATCAATAAAAAATTATAGATACGTTGGAGACGTATCAAGCGCGCACGCGGACGCGAAGCTCCGACGCGGCCATGGCGAGCTAGGGAAGGACGGCAAACGGCGACCAAATCGACAACGGGTAGAGGGGGCTTCGAAAGAGGAGCTCACCGTGAGCACAACGGCAGGTCGGGGAGGCAGGGGACGGCTCGGAGCAGCGGCAATGGTGAGGTGAGATGCGACGGTCGAGACGGAGGAGGACGAGGTAGGCGTCGTGGAGGGGGCGTCCCGGCTTGAGCTGGTCCCCAGAGCGGACGAAGCCGGCCGCGGCGGAGCTCCAGGACGTGCTCCCGTACGACGGAGAGGTCGGTCACCGCGACAACGACGGCGAGGTAGCGGTCACCACACGGGCTCACGAGCTCAAATCGAGCCAGAGAGGAGGGGGGAAGATGGGGATCGAGGGGGCACTAAGCGAGATGGGGGTTAGGGTTTCGGTGGACGCGTTTATAGGCCGAGGGAGGCGACGTGGTGGCCATCCAGGGCCATGGCGCCCTGGATGTGTGCCACGCCCTCCGCTGCCTCTCCCAGGCAAGAGAAAGAAGAAAGGCCCTGGTGGTGGGCTGGGCCATGTACTGTAGCTATGGGCTATTAGTGCACAGTGTTGTCTCAGTCTTTTTCTTTTCTTTTCTGTTTTACAGTTTAGCTACTGTTTGGTTCCTATTCAACACAGCAAATGAATTTTGTTAAACATGGAACTTGGCACATAGTTATTAGTCAATATTTAGTACTGCCACAAAAAGTTTGAGGATTATTTGAATCCAATTGAATTTTGTTTAAATGGAGAAGGGTTAAATGGTGCTATTTTGGTCCTGTTTTTGGATGCTAGGTTCAGATTGAGCAAACAAGTGATGTTGCTTTTCTTAACCATAATTATCTATGGAATATCTACAAAATTATGAACTATTTGGTTTTCGTATTTGTGCAACTTTTACTTTGCCTTAAAGTTTGAATTGATTCCAGTGATGGAATTTGAAATGAGTTATGATCGAAATGTTGTTTAAGCTTTCCAAAACTTGGTGACTTGGCATTATCAAAGGTGATCACTGTAGTTAATACATGGGGGTGTTACAACTCTCCTCCTCTAAAAGAAATTCTCGTCCCAAGAATTAAGAGGTAGAAGGACAAAGATCGGGGTATTCATCATGAAGACGATCCTCGCGTTCCCAAGTGGCTTCATCTTCTGAATGATTCGACCACTGAACTTTAAGGAACTTGATTGCCTTCTGACGGGTTCGACATTCAGCTTGATCAAGAATACGGATTGAATGCTCTTTATAAGACAGGTCATCCTGCAATTCAAACACTTCATGATCCACTGCTCGTATCGGATCCTTGAAGCAGCGGCGGAGTTGCGACACATGGAAAACATCATGAACCTGAGAAAGGTTCGACGGTAGTTCCAACTGATATGCCACTTCTCCACGTCTGGCGAGAATACGGAATGGGCCAATGTAGCGAGGAGCTAACTTGCCCTTGATTCCGAAGCGGTGAGTGCCCTTCATTGGCGTGACACGAAGATAAGCCTGTTCGCCAGGTTGATAGACCATTACCTTGTGTTTACGGTCATAATTGCTCTTCTGACGGGACTGAGCAGTCTTTAGATGTTCACGAACGATACAGACTTGCTCTTCAGCGTGTTGGATTATGTCCGGACCGAAGAGTGGCCGTTCCCCAGTTTCTGACCAATTCAGAGGAGTTCGGCACTTACGTCCATAAATAACTTCAAATGGTGCCATCTTCATACTAGCTTGATAGCTATTGTTGTAAGAGAATTCAGCATACGGGAGAGATTCCTCCCATTTCTTGCCAAAGGAGATGACACAGGCGCGAAGCATATCTTCAAGCACTTGGTTGACTCATTCAACTTGACCCTGGGACTGGGTGTGAAAAGCGGTGCTAAAGGACAGATGAGTTCCCATAGCTTCTTGGAAACTTTCCCAGAACCTTGAGGTAAAGAGGCTGCCACGGTCTGAACTGATCTCCAACGAAACACCGTGGAGTGACACAATTCTAGGAACATACAAGTCTGCTAACTGACTAGCAGTGATTGTCTCCTTGACTGGGAGGAAATGAGCAACCTTGGAGAATCGGTCAATGACGACAAGAATAGCATCGTGACCCTTCTGTGATCTGGGAAATCCAGTAATGAAATCCATTTCAACTTTGTCCCATTTCCATTCGGGAATAGCAAGTGATTGCAGAGTTCTAGCAGGTCTTTGATGTTCTGCTTTGATGCGGCGGCAAACGTCACACTCAGCAACATAGCGAGCAATGTCTCGCTTCATATCAGGCCACCAGTACCGCTGACGAATGTCTTGGTACATCTTGGTACTACCCGGATGAATAGACAAAGGTGTGTCATGTGCTTCTTTCATGACATCCGATCGCGAGTCCAGATTTTTCTTTCTGGGGACCACTAGGCGGCCTTTGAAGAACAAGGCACCATCATCATCAATAGTGAAGAAGGATGAATTCCCTTTGGAGAGATAGCTTTTAATCTTCTCGACTTCAGAGTCATAATTCTACCTTGTCTTGATGTTGCACTCGAGATCTGGCTCAACAACCAAGGTATTTAGATATCCTTGAGGAACTATCTCGATGTTCATCTTTCGAAGCTCTTCATACAGGAGTGGTTGCTGTAGCTGAACCTCAAGTTCACAACAGTAGGATTTACGGCTCAAGGCATCAACCATTACATTAGCCTTGCCAGGGGTATAAGAAATACCCAAGTCATAGTCTGTAATGGCATCCATCCATCTTTGCTGACGGAGGTTCAGAGATGGCTGAGTGAACAAGTACTTCAAACTTTGATGATCCATGTAGATCTCGCAATGATTACCATGTAGGTAATGTCGCCATAACTTCAATGCATAAATAACTGCTGCAAGTTCGAGATCACGCGTTGGATAATTCTCTTCATGAGGACGCAACTGTCGAGAGCCATAAGCAATCACCTTGCGCTCTTGCATTAGGACACAGCCTAATCCTTGACGGGACGCGTCACAATAAATCACGAAGTCCTTGCGAGAATCTGGAGGAGCAAGCACTGGGGCAGATGTCAGCTTGTCTTTGAGTGTCTGAAAACTTTCTTGACATTTTTCTATCCACTCAAACTTAATGCCCTTGTGAAGCAAATCAGTCAAAGGCTTGGCAATCTTGGAGAAGTTCTCGACAAAACGGCGGCAATAGCTGGCGAGTCTGAGAAAACTTCTGACTTGCTTGACATTCTTTGGGGGAGTCCATTCAAGAATAGCCTGAACTCATTCTGGGTTAACAACAATGCCATCTTTGGAAATCACGTGTTCGAGATATGTCACTTCAGATAACCAGAATTAACACTTGGAATACTTGGCATACAGTTGATGTTCACGCAGCTTCTCCAGTACAAGCCGAAGATGTTCGGCATGTTCTTCTTCATTCTTCGAATATACAAGGATATCATCCAGATAAACCACGACGAATTTGTCGAGGTAATCCATGAAGATGTAGTTCATTAACCGAGAGAAGGTTGCTGGAGCGTTGGTTAAGCCAAAGGACATGACAGTGTACTCGTAAGAACCATAGCGAGTAACGAAGGCTGTCTTCGGAATGTCCTCTTTACGAACTCGGATCTGGTGGTATCCCAATCTCAAATCAAGTTTAGAGAATACTGAGGAACCAGCAAGTTGATCATACAGATCGTTGATTCTGGGAAGCGGATACTTGTTCTGAATTGTTGCCTGGTTAATGGGCCGGTAATCTTGGACCAACCGATTCGTACCATCTTTCTTCTTAACAAAGAGAGAAGGGGCTCCCCAAGCAGAAGAACTGGGGCGGATGAAACCCTTACGAAGTGACTTGTCAATTTCCTCCTTAAGTTCAAGGAGTTCATGCGGCGGCATCTTGTACGGGCGCTTGGCAATAGGAGTAGTGCCCGGTTTCAAGTCTGACGAATTCGACAACTCTAGCAGGGGGTATTCCTGGAAGTTCTTCTGGAAACAAATCTTGGTATTCACGAACGACTGGAACATTCTCTATTCCCTCAAGAGGTGAAGCATTCAATGCATTCAGAGCATATATCTGGCTCTCGGCATTCTGGATTATCTGGGCTGAGTAGTTGATCACCTGGCCATAAGGGTGTGTGAGCTAGACTGTCTTGGCGGCACAGTCGATCAAAGCACTATGGGTTGTCAACCATTCCATACCAAGAATGATATCTATGTTGGAAGGTCCGAGCACAGTGAGAGAAGCCGGAAAAAGTAGACCTCCAATTTCGATTTGGTTGTGAGGGCTTACCATTGTGGTTTGCCACTTGGATCCCGGAGATTGAACCGCTAAAGGAGTGGATAATTTTTCCATGCCTAACCCATGTAACTGAGCAAATTGCTGGGACACAAAGGCATGCGATGCCCCTGAATCAAAGAGAACAAAGGCTGGCACTGAATTAATGCGAAGGGTACCCATCACGACGTTTGGGGCCTCACGAGCTTCTTCAATCTTGACATGGGTGACTTGACCACAACTCATGGCTGGCGGCCTGGCACTACAACTTCTGTTGCGATGGTTTCGACGGCCCTTCTTACGGCCAACAGGAGGACGTGATGCATTCTGCAGCTGATCCGGGCGACAGTTGATAGTAAGGTGCCCTGGTTGTCCACACTTGCGGCATAAACCTTCATTATGGGGAGGAGCCATAGCATTGAGCTATCCACCCTGAATCGTTAGCTGTCTCGGTGGTGGAGGCAGACGAGGTGCGACATAAGACGGCCTTGGTGTTGGAGCAGGTCGGTGATAAACATTGTGCGGGATCCAGACTTGACGTTTCTGAGTAGGCTGACCCGAGGATGGGCCAACATCTCGAGTACGCTTGAGCGACTCCTGGTACTCAGTCAGACCAGTTTCAGCTCGGAAAGCTTGGCTAACAAGCGTTGCAAAGTCTGCGCAATCATGGACGACAAGTGCGAGCTTTATATCAGGACGCAGTCCTTCACGGAATTTCTCCTGCTTGCGAGCGTCAGTGCAGACATCATCCTCAGCATAGCGGGATAAATCAAGGAATTTCCTCTGATATTCATCAATAGTCATCTTGCCCTGTGTGAGTTTGCAGAATTCCTTCTTCTTCTGGTCCATCAGACCCTGAGGAATGTGTCATGCACGGAAGACTGACTGAAATTCTATCCATGTGGTGGCTGTCCCAGCAGGCAGCATACGCCTGTGGCTTTCCCACCATTGAGCAGCTGAACCCCTCAGGTGATACGTCGCATAGGTGACGTAATTGGTGGGGGCAACATTAGCCGATTCCATCTGAAAAGCGATGTCACGGAGCCAATCATCAGCATCCATTGGATCAGTCGAGTTGCGGAAGGTGGACGGGTTGAGGTGCACGAATTCTTGCAGTGTTATTGGGGCAGGCTGTTGATGAGCATTCTGGTTTGGAAACTGGGCTATTACCCCGGTCATAAACTGACGATTCAACTCAAACTGCTACATCATTGCGGCAATATAGGGTGGAGGTGGAGGATCGTTAGCCATCCTGCTAAGACAACAGGGGCAGTTTAGCAAGAACAACTGCATGTGTATGGAGTCATTCATGATGTAACATGAGCAATGAACAAGAAGTGCATTAGATAAATATTAGTAGTCATTAAAGACATACAAATCCATGCACAGAGGTGGATACAAACGGGCAGCACGAGTTCGGAAACACTCGCAGCTAGACAAACTAGGCGGCACGCAGGCACGCGGTGGAGAGATACAACAACGAGACATAGCAAAGGCTACATCAACGTCAGAGAAAACCACTGGAGCAAGGAATCTGCAAATGACAACGCAGGGTGCCCTCGATAAAAGGATCCTGCGGTCCGTGAACATTGTGAAGCAGAACCTGGCCCAGAATTCAAAGAAGGGTTAATTCAAATCTCCGGGTGGATGTGATCACGAGAACCTATCGTTAGAGTTAGCACAATCTTTAACCCGAATAGAAGAGAGATCAGAGTCCCAGAGTAAAGGAGAGGAATAAAAGATCCTACACCCAACCATTGGCGATGTGGGACCGTAAGCCACACAACCATGTTAGTAAAATAGTTTTTCAGAGACTAGACTCAACTTCGGCCAAGGAGTTGGAAAGGGGCTTCCTACAGGCAGTCGGCTCTGATACCAACTTGTGACACCCCAGACTCGACCGTGCACTAATCATACACGCAAATGCGCACAATCAAGTCCAGGGACTCACGGGAAGATATCACAACACAACTCTAGACACAAAATAAATTAATACAAGCTTTATATTACAAGCCAGGGGCCTCGAGGGCTCAAATACATAAGCTCGAGTTACACAAGCATCAGCGGAAGCAACAATATCTGAGTACAGATAAAACTAAACAAGATTACCTTAACAAGGCTGAGCAAAACAACGACAACTAGATCGAAAAGGCGCAAGCCTCCTGCCTGGGAGCCTCCTAAACTACTCCTGGTCATCGGTTTTCACGTAGTAGTAGGCTCCGTCGGGGTAGTAGTAGTCATCGACGGGATCAGCTGGCTCTGGGGCTCCGTCATCTGATCGCAGCAATCGGGTATGGGGAAAAAGAGGTAGCAAAGCAACCGTGAGTACTCATCCAAAGTACTCGCAAGACTTACATCAGATCTATGCTAAGTATGCATCGGTATCAAAGGGAAGGGGCTGTATCTGTGAACTATACTGCAGAAATGCCAGAATAGAGGGGAACGCCTAGCCTATCGAAGACTGGCATCTTGCAGCGTCTTGTAGCATTAGAAGAGTGCAGATTAGCAGCATAATAGTAAGTAATAATTAATAGTAGCAATGCCCAGGGATCCTTCCTCGACTCCCCACGAGAAAGCAATCCCGGAGCTATCATATTAGTTAAACATCACAAGTATCCAGTTTAATTTGTAGTAGATTGGGATACAACACTGAGCGTCCTGTTACCATGGACACGGCTATTCGAATAGATAACTTCCCTGCAGGGGTGCACTACTGTTACCCAACACGCTCGATTACCTCTGGCCGGACACACTTTTCTGGGTAATGCCCGGCCTCGGATAACCGACACGACGTAGTCCTACCTAGGCTCCGCAGAGAGGTCCCCGCCGGTCTACATCCTAAGCGCTCAGGGGTCTTGGGCCCATCGCCCTTTGCACTCCGGGTCGTTGCGAGCAGGGCGAATCCAGGCACCACCTCTCTCCTGGATGGCGCCGGCCCAGCCATGCCGCAATGCTGAACTGGACGTCTGACAGAGCTTTCGGTTGATACATACGGCGCCGAGGGCCCCATTAAACCATTATCCCACGTGGTGGTGGTGCGTATAGGCCAGTGGCCAACTCAGATCAAATACCCAAATCCATTAAGCATGTTATTAGTAGCTCGCGGACACAAACAGGGCTCAAGGCTCACCTCCGACACCCTGCCGCACCGACTTGGTAATCCGCGGTCCAAGAACCAGGGACTAATGACCCACAAGTATAGGGGATCAATCGTAGTCCTTTCGATAAGTAAGAGTGTCGAACCCCACGAGGAGCAGAAGGAAATGACAAGCGGTTTTCAGCAAGGTATTTTCTGCAAGCACTGAAATTATCGGTAACGAGTAGTTTGATAGCAAGATAATTTGTAACAAGTGACAAGTAGCAATAGTAACAAAGAGTGCAGCAAGTTGGCCCAATCCTTTTTGTAGCAAAGGACAAGCCGGAACGATCTCTTATAGTAAGTAAAGCGTTCTCGAGGACACATGGGAATTTCATCTAGTCACTTTCATCATGTTTGTTCGATTCGCGTTCGCTACTTTGATAATTTGATATGTGGGTGGACCGGTGCTTGGGTGCTGTTCTTACTTGAACAAACCTCCCACTTATGATTACCCCCTCTTGCAAGCATCCGCAACTACGAAAGAAGAATTAAGATTTCTCTAACCATAGCATTAAACATGTGGATCCAAATCAGCCCCTTACGGAATAGCACATAAACTAGGGTTTAAGCTTCTGTCACTCTAGCAACCCATCATCTAATTACTACTCCACAATGCATTCCCTTAGGCCCAAAGATGGTGAAGTGTCATGTAGTTGACGTTCACACGACACCACTAAGGGAATCAACAACATACATATCATCAAAATATCGAACGAATACCAAATTCACATGATTACTTATGACAAGACTTCTCCCATGTCCTCAAGAACAAAAGTAACTACTCACAAATCATCATCATGCCCAAGATCAGAGGGGTATTAAATAGCATAATAGATCTAAACATATAATCTTCCACCAAATAAACCAACTAGCATCAACTACAAGGTGTAATCAACACTACTAGGAACCCACAGGTACCAATCTGAGGTTTTGAGACAAAGATTGAATACAAGAGATGAACTAGGGTTTGAGATGAGATGGTGCTGGTGAAGATGTTGATGAAGATTAGTCCTCCCACGATGAGAGGATCGCTGGTGATGTCGATGGCGACGATTTCCCCCTCCCGGAGGGAAGTATCCCTGGCAGAATCTCTCCGCCGGAGAGAAAAAGTGCTCCTGCCCAAGTTCCCCCTCGAGACGGCGGCGCACCATCCCGAAAGTCTTCTCTATATTTTTTCTTGGGCAAATGGGCTTATATACCAGAAAATGGGGGCCAGAGGCTGGCCAGGGGCCCCACGAGGTACCAGGGCGCGCCTGGGGGGGGGGGGGGGGGGTGGCGCGCCCTGGTGCCTCGTGGGCACCTGGGTGGCCCCCTTTGGTACTTCTTGCTTCCAGTATTTTTTATTTATTCCAAAATAAATCTCCGTAAAATTTCAGCTCATTTGGAGATGTGTAGAATAGGTATCTCTGACATAGCTTTTTCAGGTCCGGAATTCCAGCTGCCGGCAATCTCCCTCCTTGTGCAAATCTTGCATATTAAGAGAGAAACGGCATTAGAATTGCTTCACAAAGTGTTATATTGATTAAAAACACTATAAATAACAGTAGCAAAACATGATGCAAAATGGACGTATCAACTCCCCCAAGCTTAGACCTCGCTTGTCCTCAAGCGAAAACCGATATCGATAATCATGTCCACATGTTTAGAGAGAGAGGTGTCGATAAAAACAAAATACGGACATAGTGGCAACATGATCATTATTAAAACAACAATATTTATTATCATAGAACTTCTCATGAGCAAGTAACAATTCATCACAACAATGGAGTATAAGGCATAAACTTTCTTGAAAACTAACAAACTATGTTCTCAGTCAACAATGCAATTGCAATTCATCATATTTTCAGGAAGGGTCTCGTGTAAGAGCTATTTAGCAAGTCCACATACTCAACCATCATTTAGTCTTCTATGATTGCTAACACTCACGACATATATATGGAGCAAAATGTTTCAGCCAGACACATAGAAAGATAGGGGCTTGTGAGTTCGCCTCCCAACTTATTCACCTCAATGGTGATGTCAACAATAATAACTCATGATCACTCATGTCCAACTGGATATATATGCCTAGATCTTTCCCCACCACATGATGCTTACAAAAGAGAAAAATAAAAAGGAAATAGAGGGGAACACTATTGACTCTTGCATAAAAAGTAAATACATAAAAGTAAAGGATAGGCCCTTCGCAGAGGGAAGCAGAGGTTGTCATGCGCTTTTTGTTGTTGGATGCAAGAGCTCTTAATGCAAAGGAACATCACTTTATATTGCCCCTTATGATAACAACCTTTATTATGCAGTCCGTCGCTTTTATTTCTTTGCCATCACAAGTTCGTACAAAGCTTATTTTCCCTTACAATAAAAGTTCAGACATATTTAGAGGCAATTTTTATTGCTTTTTGCACCGATGACAACTTACTTGAAGGATCTTATTCAATCCATAGGTAGATATAGTGGACTCTCATGACATAAAACTGGGTTTAAGGGTTTTGGAAGCACAAGTAGTATCTCTACTTGGTGCGGATTTTTGGCTAGCAAAGATATTGGGCAAGCACCACATGTTGGAGGATCTATAACAATATAACTTCTATGTGAATATGAACAAACATAATTCATTACGTTGTCTTCCTTGTCCAACGTCAACAATTTGACATAAAATACTTAATGGGGGCTCACAATCATAAAAGATGTCCAAGATAGTATATTTGCATGTGAATCTTCTCTTCCCTTATTAGCTTTTTCATGAATTGCATCATTGACTAATGCTATGTTTGTTAACTTCCAATAAATTTTACCACTTATACTTTTCTTTATGTAATGTCATTACTTTCCATAAGATTAGCATATGATCTTTTTCATTATTTTCATTGCTAGAATTGGAACATGAAAGTAAAGAAGCAAAAAATCAAACTACTCTTTATTATATAACTCTCAACTCGATTACATAGATAGATAGATCACGAAGCTAAAACTTGAAAATAGATCATACTAAACTTTTATTCAACTAGATCACGAAATAACTAAGGATCAAACTAAAATAGGTAAAGATAATGAAAGTGATGGTGATACAATACCGGGGCACCTCCCCCAAGCTTGGCACAAGCCAAGGGGAGTGCCCATACCCATGTGCTCATGTTTCCTTCTTCGGTGATGGTGGTGGTGATGAAGTGGCAAGCTTGTCCTTCAGCTCAAGCAGATACATCAATCTGCGGTTGATGCTCCGAAGGGCGATGTTTTGCTCTTCCAACAAAATAACTTCATGAGTGAGAGATGTATTCTGAGCACTAACTATTTCAAAAACTCTTAGGGCTTCAATTACGGAAGGGGAGAGATGATCATATAAAGGTTGAAGGATATCTCCCTTCTCTTTGGTCTCCTCCATGGGGATGGCTTGCCCTTCTTCCGGAGCCTGGTCTCCTGCAACCTCCCCGACCTTGTCCTCCTTACCATTGTCTTCTTCTCCTGACGACAACTCGTAGTAAACCTCGCTGTAGGGGCGTTTGCCAGGCGATGGTTGCACAATGCGGTGCTTGGCACGAAGCTTTTGGGGAGCCATGGCAATCTAGACCTGTCAGAAAAATAGCATGAAACAAGAACAGAGGAGATTTCTGTGATACGGTGGTCAAAATGTCTGGGAGTATATATAAAGATTTTTATCTTGCAAAACAAGTAATCCAGGAGAAAACGGAGTCGGGAAAGCTCACGTGGGGCCCACGAGCCACCAGGGCGTGCCTGGGGGGGGTGGTGCGCCCTGGTGCCTCGTGGGCACCAGGTGGGCCCCCTCGGCTGTTTCTTATTTTTGTATTTTTTCTAATATTCCAAAACTAACAGAAAGTATTTTTATGGAATTTTTGGAGTCGGTTTACTTACCGTATCACATACCTCTTCCTTTTCAGGGTTCTGGAGTGTCCCGGAAGGTCTCTCTTATGTATTCTTCCGGTGTAATTGTTTCAATTAGTTTCAACATTAATGGGAGTACCTGAAATATAGTGCTTGATTCTTTGCCCATTCACCACTCTCGGATTAGTGCCTTCGGAGTTGTTTATTTTGATGGCTCCGGAGCGATAAACTTCTTCGGTGATATACGGTCCTTCCCACTTAGAGAGTAATTTTTCTGCAAAGAATCTCAAACAAGAATTGTACAATAGAACTTGCTCACCTACTTTAAATTCCCGTTTTTGAATTCTTCTATCATGCCACCTTTTAACCCTTTCCTTAAACAATTTGGCATTTTCATAAGCTTGGGTTCTCCATTCATCTAGTGAGCTAATATCAAATAACCTCTTTTCACCAGCAAGTTTAAAATCATAATTGAGTTCTTTAATTGCCCAATATGCTTTATGTTCTAACTCAAGAGGTAAATGACATGCTTTTCCATAAACCATTTTATAAGGAGACATACCCATAGGATTTTTATAAGCAGTTCTATAAGCCCATAATGCATCGTCAAGTTTCTTAGACCAATTCTTTCTAGATCTATTGACGGTTTTTTGCAAAATTAATTTTATTTCTCTATTGCTCAATTCAACTTGACCACTAGTTTGAGGGTGATAGGGAGATGCAATTCTATGGTTGACATCATATTTAGTGAGCAATTTGCGGAATGCACCATGAATAAAATGTGAACGACCATCAGTCATTAAATATCTAGGGACTCCGAACCTTGGGAAAATAACTTCTTTAAGAATTTTAATAGAAGTGTTATGATCAACACTACTAGTTGGAATAGCTTCTACCCACTTAGTAAAGTAATCAACAGCAACTAAAATATGAGTATACCCATTGGATTTAGGAAAAGGTCCCATATAATCAAATCCCCAAACATCAAATGGTTCAACAACAAGTGAATAATTCATAGGCATTTCCTGACATCTACCAACATTACCAATTCTTTGACATTCATCACACGATAGGACAAACTTATGAGCATCCTTGAAAAGAGTAGGCCGATAAAAACCAGATTGTAATACCTTGTGTGCAGTTCTGTCTCCCGCATGGTGTCCTCCGTAAGCTTCAGAATGACACTTCCGTAGGATTTGTTCCTGTTCATGCTCAGGTATACAACGTCTAATAATACCATCTACTCCTTTATAAAGATGTGGGTCATCCCAGAAGTAATGTCTTAAATCAAAGAAGAACTTTTTCTTTTGTTGGTATGTGAAACTAGGTGGTATGTATTTAGCAACAATGTAATTAGCATAGTCTGCATACCATGGAGTATTACGAGAAGCATTTATTACAGCTAATTGTTCATCAGGAAAATCATCATTAATAGGTAGTGGGTCATCAAGAACATTTTCCATTCTAGACAAATTATCTGCTACGGGATTCTTAGCTCCCTTTCTATCAATAATATGCAAGTCAAATTCTTGTAGCAATAAAACCCACCTAATGAGTCTAGGTTTAGCATCTTTCTTTTCCATAAGATATTTAATAGCAGCATGATCGGTGTGAACAGTTACTTTAGAATCAACTATGTAAGATCTGAATTTATCACATGCAAACAAGTTGCTAGAAATTCTTTTTCAGTAGTAGCATAATTTCTTTGGGCACTGTCTAGAGTTTTACTAGCATAATGGATAACATTTAATTTCTTATCAACTCTCTATCCTAGAACAGCACCAACAACATAGTCACTAGCATCACACATAATTTCAAAAGGCAAGTTCCAATCAGGTGGTTGGACAATAGGTGCAGTGGTTAAGGCTTTCTTAAGTGTTTCAAAGGCTTCTAGACAATCATCATCAAAAACAAATGGAACATCTTTTTGCAAAAGATTGGTAAGAGGCCTAGAAATTTTAGAGAAGTCTTTAATAAATCTCCTATAGAAACCAGCATGACCAAGGAAACTTCGTATACCTTTAATATCTTTAGGACATGGCATTTTCTCAATAGCATCAACCTTAGCTTTATCAACTTCAATACCTCTTTCAGAAATTTTATGCCCCAAGACAATGCCTTCATTCACCATAAAGTGGCACTTCTCCCAATTCAAGACAAGATTAGTTTCTTCACATCTCTGCAAAACTCGATCAAGGTTGCTTAAGCAATCATCAAAAGAAGTTCCGTAAACGGAAAAATCATCCATGAACACCTCAACAATCTTTTCACAAAAGTCAGAGAATATAGCAGTCATACATCTTTGAAAGGTAGCAGGTGCATTGCATAAACCAAAAGGCATACGTCTATAAGCATAAGTTCCAAAAGGACAAGTGAAGGTGGTTTTCTCTTGATCGGGTTGTGATACGGGTATTTGAGAAAAACCAGAATAACCATATAGAAAACAAAAGTGTGTATGCTTAGATAATCTTTCTAACATTTGATCAATAAAAGGTAAGGGGTAATGATCTTTTCTAGTAGCTTTGTTTAATTTTCTAAAATCGATTACCATCCTATAACCAGTTACAATTCTTTGTGGAATGAGTTCATTTTTATCATTGGGAACGACGGTAATACCTCCTTTCTTAGGGACACAATGAATGGGACTTACCCATCTACTATCAGCTATGGGATAGATTATACCTGCTTCCAGAAGTTTTAATATTTCGGTTCTTACCACCTCTTTCATCTTAGGATTTAATCGTCGTTGGTGGTCGACAACTGGTTTAGCATCAGGCTCCATATTAATTTTGTGCTGACATAGAGTGGGACTAATGCCCTTAAGATCATCAAGAGTATATCCAATAGCAGCTCGGTGCATCCTTAGAGTTTTTAGTAATCTCTTTTCCTCATGCGCTGAAAGGTTAGCACTAATAATAACAGGATATATCTTCTTTTCATCAAGATAAGCATATTTCAATGTATCGGGCAATTGCTTCAATTCAAACACAGGATCACCTTTAGACGCAGGAGGGCCTCCAAGAGTTTCAACAGGCAAATTATGTTTAAGGATAGGTGGTTGATCAAAGAACATCTTATCTATTTCATTTCTTTCATTCATATGCATATCGTTTTCATGGTCTAGCAAATATTGTTCTAATGGATCAGTAGGGGGTACGGCAATAGAAGCAAGACCAATAATTTCATCTTTACTAGGCAATTCTTTATCATGAGGTTGTCTACGAAACTTGGAGAAATTAAACTCATGAGATATATCACCAAACTTAACTCGTACCTTTTCTTTAACACAATCAATTTCAGCATTAACGGCATTCAAGAAAGGTCTACCAAATATAATGGGACAAAAATTATCTTGTTGTGAACCAAGTACTAAGAAATCAGTAGGGTATTTGATTTTACCACACAAGACTTCAACATCTCTAACAATCCCAAGTGGTGTAATAGTATCTCTATTCGCAAGCTTAATAGTAACATCAATATCTTCAATCTCAACAGGTGCAATTTCATGCATTACTTCTTGATATAAAGAAAATGGAATAGCACTCACACTAGCACCCATATCACACAAACCATGATAGCAATGATCTCCAATCTTAACAGAAACAACAGGCATGCCAACTACGGGCTTGTTCTTGTCTAACTTATCTCGTTCATTTCTAACAGGTTTAGCAATTCTAGCAGCCTCATCACAAAAGTAAATAACATGCCCATCTATATTATCGACTAAGTGATCTTTAACCATAGCAACATCAGGTTCAACTTTAATTTGTTCAGAGGGTCTAGGTGCTCTAATATTACTTTTGTTAACCACAGTTGAAGCTTTAGCATGTTCCTTAATCCTAACAGGAAAAGGTGGTTTCTCAATATAAGCATTAGGCACAACTGGATCAACATGGTAAACAATTGTTTCTTCTTTAACACTAACGGGTTCCTCAATCTTTTCTTTAACAGGGGGATGATATTAAAACCACTTCTCCTTAGGGAGATCAACATGAGTAGCAAATGATTCACAAAAGAAAGCTACTATCTCAGAGTCAAGTCCATATTTAGTGCTAAACTTATGAAAAGCATCGGTGGCCATAAAAGATTTAACACAATCGAACTCAAGTATTATACCTGACTCATTACCTTTTCGAGTTCCCAATATTCAGAGTTGCGTTTAATTCTTTCCAGAAGATCCCATCTGAATTCAATAGTTTTCTTCATAAAGGAGCCAGTCGAAGAAGAATCGAGCGTAGTTTGATTATCATGAGAAAGCCGAGCATAAAAATTCTGTAAGATAATTTCTTTTGAGAGCTCATGATTGGGGCATGTGTACATCATGTACTTAAGCCTCCCCCAAGCTTGAGCGATGCTTTCTCCTTCACGAGGCCAAAAATTATATATATAATTCCGATCACGATGAACCAAATGCATAGGATAAAATTTCTGATGGAATTCCAGTTTCAATCGGTTCCAGTCCCATGTATCAGTATCATCACATAGCCTATACCACATTAATGCCTTTCCCTCCAAAGATAAAGGGAATACTTTCTTCTTAACTCCATCTCCGGATAAACCTGCAAGCTTAAACAATCCACAAATTTCATCCACATAGATCAAGTGCATATCAGGATGTACCGTTCCATCTCCTGCATAAGGATTAGCTAGCAGTTTCTCTATCATACCCGGAGGATTTTCATATGAAATATTTTCAGTAGGTGCAGTAGGTTGAGGTGCAACTATTTGTGTTTCCGGTCGAGGTGAAGATACCCCGAACAAACCCCTCAAAGGATTACTTTCCATAGTGACAAGTGACAGTAAATTTCAGCACGTAATATAAATGTTTCCTTACCAAATTCCACTCACCAAAGGCGCTTTACTCCCCAGCAACGACGCTAGAAAAGAGTCTTGATGACCCACAAGTATAGGGGATCAATCGTAGTCCTTTCGATAAGTAAGAGTGTCGAACCCAACGAGGAGCAGAAGGAAATGACAAGTGGTTTTCAGCAAGGTATTTTCTGCAAGCACTGAAATTATCGGTAACGAGTAGTTTGATAGCAAGATAATTTGTAACAAGTGACAAGTAGCAATAGTAACAAAGAGTGCAGCAAGTTGGCCCAATCCTTTTTGTAGCAAAGGACAAGCCGGAACGATATCTTATAGTAAGTAAAGCGTTCTCGAGGACACATGGGAATTTCATCTAGTCACTTTCATCATGTTTGTTCGATTCGCGTTCGCTACTTTGATAATTTGATATGTGGGTGGACCGGTGCTTGGGTGCTGTTCTTACTTGAACAAACCTCCCACTTATGATTACCCCCTCTCGCAAGCATCCGCAACTACGAAAGAAGAAATAAGATTTCTCTAACCATAGCATTAAACATGTGGATCCAAATCAGCCCCTTACGGAATAGCACATAAACTAGGGTTTAAGCTTCTGTCACTCTAGCAACCCATCATCTAATTACTACTCCACAATGCATTCCCTTAGGCCCAAAGATGGTGAAGTGTCATGTAGTCAACGTTCACACGACACCACTAAGGGAATCAACAACATACATATCATCAAAATATCGAACGAATACCAAATTCACATGATTACTTATGACAAGACTTCTCCCATGTCTTCAAGAACAAAAGTAACTACTCACAAATCATCATCATGCCTAAGATCAGAGGGGTATTAAATAGCATAATAGATCTGAACATATAATCTTCCACCAAATAAACCAACTAGCATCAACTACAAGGTGTAATCAACACTACTAGCAACCCACATGTACCAATCTGAGGTTTTGAGACAAAGATTGAATACAAGAGATGAACTAGGGTTTGAGATGAGATGGTGCTGGTGAAGATGTTGATGAAGATTAGTCCTCCCACGATGAGAGGATCGCTGGTGATGTCGATGGCGACGATTTCCCCCTCCCGGAGGGAAGTATCCCCGGCAGAATCTCTCCGCCGGAGAGCAAAAGTGCTCCTGCCCAAGTTCCCCCTCGAGACGGCGGCGCACCATCCCGAAAGTCTTCTCTACATTTTTTCTAGGGCAAATGGGCTTATATACCAGAAAATGGGGGCCAAAGGTTGGCCAGGGGCCCCACGAGGTACCAGGGCGCGCCTGGGGGGGGGGGGGGTGGCGCCCTGGTGCCTCGTGGGCACCTGGGTGACCCCCTCTGGTACTTCTTGCTTCCAGTATTTTTTATTTATTCCAAAATAAATCTCCGTAAAATTTCAGCTCATTTGGAGATGTGCAGAATAGGTATCTCAGACATAGCTTTTTCAGGTCCAGAATTCCAGCTGCCGGCAATCTCCCTCCTTGTGTAAATCTTGCATATTAAGAGAGAAAAGGCATTAGAATTGCTTCACAAAGTGTTATATTGATTAAAAACACTATAAATAACAGTAGCAAAACATGATGCAAAATGGACGTATCAGGGACCAGGCCCACCTCTCTCCTAGGTGGTCTCCACCTGCCCTATCGTTCCGCCACAATAATCTCTTGCGGGTGCCCTCCTGGCCAACCCGACTTCCCAAAGAATTGAGGTGAAGGTCAAAGTATCCGTGTGTCCATAACATCGTGGGAATCCAAGGAATCACCCTCGATGGATTCCCACACGACGTAACCGTCAAGGTGAACTTGGAGGAATCACCCTCGATAAGTTCACACTTGATGGGCTGCACGGCAGAGGCATCATCGGAGGTGGTGAAAGAGGAATCACCCTCGATAACCCACAACCGACTAGCTACGCTACAGAGATATCATCAGGAGTGAGGTAGGAGGTATCACCCTCGGCACTCGATGGTAGCTCTGCAGAGTCGTACATCTGAGGGGTTGTGCGGTGATGAGTTCGGCCTATGTACATCGATCACACTGATCGAGTCACTGGTGGTAAAGCATGGCAACAAGGACAAGGGTGTGGGGCCATTGATGGATCACTAACCAGCCTATACTAAGCATTTAGGACAACATGTAAAGTATCAACATCAGGTTACAAAATCAAGCTATGCATCAGAATGTGAGCAATCAATTACAGTAGCAAAATCTAATGCAAGCATGGGAGAGAAAGAATGGGCGATATAGGAATGATCAAGGGGGTTTTGCTTGCCTAGTTGCTCTGCAGACAGTTATGGTTCCTCGACGGTGAAGTAGTCGATCACTGGATCAACAGCGGTCTCGGGGTCTACCGGAAAGGAAGTAACGGAGGGGGGACAATAAATAACAGAGCAAACAAATGCATCACAGATGTATGTCACGGCAAAAAGTGTTGGTGATATGCTCTAATGCATTACTAGGCATTTTAAAAGAAGAGGGAAAATATTCGGGAATATTTTCCCAGCTCCAGGTATTATTCGGTCAGACGATCCGGAGGGGAAGGTTCCATGTTTGCAGTGATGGAGGGATGTGGCAGGTATGTGGATGACATATTCTGATTCGTCATATTTTTCTGATCATTTTTCATATATAAATTATTTACATCCGAGTTACGGATTATTTTATATGATTTTTCAAAGTTTTATTGTTTTTCCGAAATTTCTGGTTTTATTTATTTTGATTTAATCTGAATTGACCAAGTCAATTTGACTAGTCAAAAGGGGCAGGTGTGGCCCACATGTCATTGTCACATGTGTTAATAAAACATGTAACTAATTTAATGGGGTCCTACATGTCATCTACTACAGACTAACTTAGCACTAAACTAGTACTAACTGAGCCTAGTCTAATTAAATAAGGGCCGGCCCTACACTCACACACACAGCACGCACACACTGCACTCACACATGCTGCACACATACACGCTGCACACACACACGCCAGCACGCAGGAGCAAAGCAGAGCAGCAATAGCGGCGGCAGGGCAGCAGCGAGCAGTAGCAGCTAGCGGCAGCAGGGACAACCAGAACACAAGCTCACTTTCCCCTCCCTGTGGTACTGTTTGAGAGAGGCGAAAGGGAGTTCTAAGCTTGTGTCCCCCGTCGATAGCCGGCGAGGCCTGGGGCTCCGGCCTCCTCCATCCGCCGCTCCGGCGACGGGAGGAGGAGGGAGCCCTGGGTCCTCTCTTTCGGCTTGTAGATAGGGCTAGGTTTAGGTGGTCCGGCGACGGCGTTCTGGTGGTGGCGGCGTCGGCGTTTGACAATAATCTTCCCCGGCTCCAGCCCCATCTCGGCGTCGTCTTTGCCGGCGGCGAGGAGCTCGTGGGAGTTGTGTCTCGCCGGTCCTCTGGATCGGTCGAGTTCGGTTACCTGGGTGATGTCGTCGAGGCGGCGGAGGCGGCATTGCTTTGGTTTTTGGTTCTCCGACCTCGTCCCCGTTGCGGTGGTGCGAGCGCCGGCACCATCGAGAGGTCTGTGAGAGCTCTTTGTACAGGAGCTTTGCCACGCTACGGCGTCGGCTTCAAGCAGAAGGTGGCTGGCTGGCACATGGTGAGTGGTGGAGGGCAGGCGGATCCGGCGGGTGTTCCTCGACTCGGTCGAGCGACGGCGACGGATCTGGGACCAGCGGCGCTCCGGGGTCTTCCCCGGCCGACGAGCCACAAAGTCGACGGTTCCGCCGGTTGCGGCGGACCACTCCATCGGTCTACAAAGCCTTGGTGCAATGAGGCGCTTCTGGTTCAAAGGGTTGGTGGCTTCTCGTCTCCTTCTTCGGTCGATGTTTCGGCAGCGACGTGGGATGGCGACGGACGACGGCGTGCTTCGGCTCAGAAGATTCTTGGGACCAGTCTGCAATGTTTTTCTTTCCGGGGTGTTCTGTGCTATTGTGTTGGACAGCTGTCCTTCTGGTTTCTTCTCTTGGGTGTGTACGTGTGTAGGTCTTGTATCTTTGACTTTGAATGAAACACGTGGCATACTCTCTCAAAAAAAAAAGCTAGCGGCAGCAGTGGCTAGGAGCAGCAGTAGCCGCGAGCAGCACTAAGCAGCAGCGCGGCACAGCAGCAGAGCAAGCAGCGCAGCGGCACAACAGCAGCAGCTAGCGAGCAGCGCGCGGGGCAGCTGTAGGCAGAGACCGTGGGCGTGCGTGCGGCAGGAGCAGCGAGCGGCTGCGGGCGGCACGCGTGGGCGTGCGGCCAGCGGGGCGCGGGCGAGCCGGGACAGGGCCGGGGTGCGGCGGACGCGGCCAGGCGCAGGTGAGCGCGCACGCGGACGCGAAGCTCCGACGCGGCCATGACGAGCTAGGGGAGGACGGCAAACGGCGACCAAATCGACAACGGGTGGAGGGGGCTTCGAAAGAGGAGCTCACCGCGAGCACAACGGCGAGGTCGGGGAGGTAGGGGATGGCTCGGAGCAGCGGCAATGGTGAGGTGAGATGCGACGGCCGAGACGGAGGAGGATGAGGCAGGCGTCGTGGAGGGGGCGTCCCGGCTTGAGCTGGTCCCCAGAGCGGACGAAGCCGGCCGCGGCGGACCTCCTGGACGTGCTCCCGTACGACGGAGAGGTCGGTCGCCGCCACAACGACGGCGTGGCAGCCGTCACCGCACGGGCTCACGAGCTCGAATCGAGCTAGAGAGGAGGGAGGAAGATGGGGATCGAGGGGGCACTGAGCGAGATGGGGGTTAGGGTTTCGGTGGACGCATTTATAGGCCGAGGGAGGCGACGTGGTGGCCATCCAGGGACATGGCGCCCTGGATGTGTGCCATGCCCTCCTCTGCCTCTCCCAGGCAAGAGAAAGAAGAAAGGCCCTGATGGTGGGCTGGGCCATGTACTGTAGCTATGGGCTATTAGTGCACAGTGCTGTCTCAGTCTTTTTCTTTTCTTTTCTGTTTTACAGTTTAGCTACTGTTTGGTTCCTATTCACCACAACAAACGAATTTTGTTAAACATGGAACTTGGCACATAGTTATTAGTCAATATTTAGTACTGCCACAAAAAGTTTGAGGATTATTTGAATCCAATTGAATTTTGTTTAAATGGAGAAGGGTTAAATGGTGCTATTTTGGTCCTGTTTTTGGATGCTAGGTTGAGATTGAGCAAACAAGTGATGTTGCTTTTCTTAACCATAATTATCTATGGAATATCTGCAAAATTATGAACTATTTGGTTTTCTTATTTGTGCAACTTTTACTTTGCCTTAAAGTTTGAATTGATTCCAGTGATGGAATTTGAAATGAGTTATGATCCGAATGTTGTTTAAGCTTTCCAAAACTTGGTGACTTGGCATTATCAAAGGTGATCACTATAGTTAATACATGGGGGTGTTACAGGGAGAATGCTTTTAACATCTATCACTGGGAGAATGCCTAAAAGCCTGCTGTGTAATGTCAAGTTTCACATCACAAGAGAATCCTCCTAGATAAGATAGCGCAGCAAATATTTACTCGAAAGATGCCGCTCTTTCTAGGGATGACTCCAGCATGGTTTGAATACAAATGGAAGATTTACCTTTAGTGGTGCACCATGCTCCTTGACGAATGACGAAGGTGATCATCTTTGCCAAAGGGAATGTTGAGATGCAGATGTAGGCCTAACTCCCATCAGATTCGTAGGGTTAAAAGCAGACGTATAGCCCATCCATGGCTTATTCAAACGTAATGGTCGAATGGCTTACGAAAAGCAGGAATATGTCACACGGTGACTAGTAGGAGACAATCGGTATTACGAGACATAGCTATGACACTTACAATCAACAATCAGACACAAACCACAAACATCTAAATGTCCTAGTAGTAATCAGAGCAGCACGAACAACACCTTAAAAGGGACGTTCATATGACAAGTATTTGGTGAAAACTCTCAAGACAATGCCTTCATGAAAGAAATGGCCGCATGAGTGGCGTCGTTGCCGACCAGCCAACGAAGACTAAATGGAGGCTTTTACTTCGGCTTACCACCCCAACATCGGATCATACCCCTCAAATGCTACGATGTCCACCACAAACGTTGAAAGGATCCAAGAGGTCGACTGGGGTGGTCCGGGGGGGGGGGGTGTCTGTGGTGAATATTAGACTACCAAATTGTAGCTTTTTTTTTCAATTCTAGGGATGGTGCAGATAAAGTAAGTTATCTGGATATGCAATCTATGGTGAGAATAACCTATATGAAAAGCAAGCTAATATACTAGGTAAGCAAAGGCAACAAGCTAGCTAGCAAACACAACAAGTAAAGGTACGAAAACAGATTAACCACATAAGTTGGAGACGACGATGTATCCCAAAGTCCACACTTTTGGGAGAGTGCTAATCTCCGCAGGAGAGGTGCGAGAGCCAAGGCTTTCCAAACGACACAAAGTGGCTCACCCTTTTCTCCTTTTGAGTCACCCCAACAGATAAGTCTCACATTACTTGTGGTTGGCCTTTTGGTCTTGAAGGCGACCACATGACCTTTACAAAACTTCTCGAAGCACACCACACGCAAGGAAGCTCCCGGGCTTGACTCCTACTGACTAGGAGTCCCAAATCTTCAAATCTTGAAGAGTAACAAGTTTGGTGAAGAACAAGCATGGGAATCACGTAGGGCCGGTCCTAAGATTTGAGGGGCCCGGGCGAAAGTAGAAGCCGACGCCCCTTAATACAAACATCAAAATAATATTCGTATTAAATATAGACATGCCTTCTGGAATCGTGCCATGGCTGTAGCCAGTGGGCATGGGGTCTCCTCTCGCCGACTCGGCCTCTTGCCGCTCGACGTGATCGCGATGAGAAATCCAAGAATGAGATGGTGTCACACACATGAAATTTAGATCTTGGGTGCTGGAGATCAAGCCTGATCGCATGGTCACAAGGGTGAATCGAGCATCCTTTTTTGAAAAAAGAATGATCCAGACTATGATTATCTTACAAATCTTGATTGTGTGGTAAGTGTAATTCGTTAGGAAAAAGATCAAACAATCTCACACTTTCTTCGAGACTACACGACATGGCTAATAGGAGTCGGTCAAATTTCCAGCCATCACTCCCTGTTGTGATCCTTCATTCCTTGTTGTGATCCTTCTTAAAGAAATCCAGAACAAACAAGATACTATTACATCATGGGCCGTCCTTCCTTTGATTCTGTTGTTTCTCAATCCACTCCTTCCGTGAAACTTCACTTATTTCAGCATCAACCCTAAAAGCCTACCCTAGACGTCTAGGGTTTCTCTACTCCGGCGATTTCCCATCGCCGTCGAGTTTTCTCCTACCTTGAGCCGCTCCGACCTGCCTTCCCCACCCCTGTGCGCACGCTTGGGCTGACCAAGGGGTCGGCTCGTCCTTCCACCCGGCCTCGGTGCGCTGCGAGGAGGGTTTGGGTTTGCATCGGATGGCGGCGATGGAGGCTGATGGATCGGAACACTAACTGTGAGCTGCTGTCACTACTGCTCATAATAAACCAGTTGTGAACACGATTGATTTTCCTCACATTGTGAGCCATTGCCGAACAGAGGTACCGACGACCACATGGACAAAACTGCTGTTGGTTAAATCATCCCAGCATGCCTACGAGAATGATATGCATAATTGGACTGAGCCCTGAGCAGCCAGAAACAGTAAGATGGAAGAGTTAGTTATCAGTTACGAAATCACTACACATACGATGCTTTTTGTCTGACCTTTGTAGTTTGTAAGACGTGGAATCCAGCACGCTGCTGCATTTTGCTTCTGGGTGTGAATGGTTCGATCTTCAGCGTCTGAAATAATTTCAGCTTGACGTCTTTGATTTAACGTCATTATTCTAGGACTGGAAAATGTTGAATTAGAAATATTGATTCTGTAATGCAATGCATCATATGTCCTACAAACTAGGAATAATTTAGCTGTGTCGGCCTCGATATGTTACAACACAAACGATGTTGATCATTTTCATGATTGCAGACGCAACATATGCTTCACCATCTCACTGATCTCTGGAGGAAGGTATGCTCTTAACAAAATAAATTTGATCATAATATGTATTCATAAATTTTCTTACACAAATTTGTTTAGATATAAAATTGACTGTTCCCAACAGTACACTGAATAATTTTGCAGGAAGAGATCTTGTGTGAAGCAAATAAGTGCCTTAGAAGAAAAGAAAAAAGTAAGTTCCCATTGCACGTATTAATTAGCTTACTGATTTTTTTCCCTCAAGAAGAAATAATTTAACTCATCATTTTCTATCCTTTCTAGGAGGACTTAAAATGTTTTCCCAATTTTCCTTCCACCAGTTTGTAACCCTTTACAGAATGGTCTGGGGAAGTTCGCAACATTGTCTACTCATCTGATGTGAAATCTGTATCTGTTGTCTATCGTGTGACTCTCTATTGAACTGATGCAGAGGTACTCTTCTTTGCCTGGGAGTTATATGTGGTTCAGTTTGCTGAATCTGGTTTGGTTTTACACTGATCTTGCGTGCTCAGTTTTTGAGTGTATAACCAGTTTGTAGGTCCTACTATTTGATCAGTGGACGCGGCTGATGGGGGCATGGAGATGATGGCGAGGCATCGTGCTGCGGTGGCAGCGATGAAAGTAACCTGGACGAAGGCGGCGGCAACGGGTGGCTGTCGACGAAAGCGGCGCGGGGATGGGGGAGGTGCAGTGGCGAGGGATGGAGGCGGAGAACGGCAGCCGGGGAGACGGAGTGGCGGTGAGATTGGACGAGCTCGCCTGCGGAGTGCGCGGGCAAGATTTCCTTTCCGCGTTGGCCGAGGGCTTCCTTGTGTGTGTGTGCATGCGTGAGTTCACACCGATACTCCACCAAATACAGTGCATGCTTATCTAAAATTCTAGACAACAGTTCACATCCAGGTGGTACAGGTAATAAGCTCATTTTTAATTTATCAGGTGGTGTCAATAGACCATAAAATTATCTTCATTCTTAGTGATATAGTGCTAAAGATATGTCAATACATGTTCTTACATTTAGGCTCCTAAACCTGTTGAATGAATTCTATATACAAGACTTACAGTTGTCCTTCTATAAATTAAGACTGCACTTGCTAATCTTTGCTGCATTGCTATTGATGAGTCTATAATCGTCAACCTGGACAGTAACAACACTCAACATAGTTTTATCTCTCAGTGTGAGCGAATAAGATTTTTTTTCAGAGCTTTATTCTTTTGAAATATTTTTCTATTACAGAAGTTGATGCTCGATCTTGTTATTCATTTCCCGAGATCATTTCTTGATCTACTGCATCATTAACAAGAGCTTGGGGATTGCTTCGAGGATTCTATGGATTTTCTCCCATAACATCTTGAGGTGACACAATGCTACGATCTTCAACCATGAAAATGAAACTATCAGCGCTGACGGCCTGCTCAGGTACCAAAATGCAGCTTGGAAATCCCTTTTTATGAATTTGGTCATGATGTTCTTGCATTTAGCTACTCCTGTATAGCTTTTAGGTATAAGATTTTTTTTCTCTTCGTAAATTTCGTTTTTTGTTTGCCCACATTGTAATCAACTTTGTATTGATGGTTTAGAAATCAGTCCAGGTGCCTCGAAATGAATTCAGTTTAACTTTGCAATTAACCCTTAATAATATAACTGTTCTGGTTGCACTCATCCCTAATTCATGCATGCATGCTTGAAAAATCTTAACATTTGTGGCTATTCAACTATCCTTGGGTGATATATATTTCTCTGTACATTGAAATACAGTTGGACAGCAAGGAGCTTATATCAGTGGTGTATATACTCCAAAATTGCAGTATCTACCTTTCCCAAATAACAGAAAAAAGTTGGTATGTAATCTAGAAAAAATATGGTCAAAAGAATGGAGTTTTTTTTTTTGAGAAACACAGTACAGACATGAACGCTCACAAACACGTACATACACTCACCCCTAGAAACGCACGCACGCACACCCTACCCCTATGAGCACCTCCGAGAGACTGAGCCGGAGGATTTGATCTTGAGATTGACGAAGTCACCACAGGCGCATCGCTTTCGACGGGAACGGGAACGTCTCCTCCCACTGAACGAATATTCCGCCTTTTATGAGACACCGAAGCGTTAAACCTGGGGTTTGATCCCTGGTGGGTTGGGGGTACCACTGCCATCCTAACCATCCAACCACAGGTTGGTTCTCCAAAAGAATGGAGTTACAATACATGTATCTGCGAAAACAAGAACCCTGACTCTTATTTTCGTTGATGGAACATACTAACTAAGTTATCCAGTTCATTTGTTTAAAATAGGTGAAACTATATACTTTGTGTAATAATTTGCTGACCAGACCATTCCAATAATCCTATTTGTTTCAGGCATAGCTAGAGCGTGTTACAACTCAAAGAGTTTCTTGTGCTCTAGCTTGTGCTAATACTTGGAGATCTGGATGCACCTGAACAATGAGGACTAGACGTCTTTAACGTCATTTGATTTAACGTCACTATTCTAGGACTGGGAACTACACCAGACGAAAATAAACCAGGATACCAGGCTACCAACTCCCCCTTTAGGAGTAGAGATATGATTTCGGTACGATGCTGAACATCGAACCATTCACACCCAGAAGGAAAATGCAGCAGTGTGCTGAATTCCACGTCATACAAACTACAAAGGTCAGACAAAAAGCATCGTATGTGTAGTGATTTCGTAACTGATAACTAACTCTTCCATCTTACTGTTTCTGGCTGCTCAGGGCTCAGTCCAATTATGCATATCATTCTCGTAGGCATGCTGGGATGATTTAACCAACAGCAGTTTTGTCCATGTGGTCGCTGGTACCTCTGTTCAGCAATGGCTCACAATGCGAGGAAAATCAATCGTGTTCACAACTGGTTTATTATGAGCAGTAGTGACAGCAGCTCACAGTTAGTGTTGTACGTGTAATCAATGGCTATTCATTCTGAAGATTCACTAGGTAAACAAAAGAAATACTTCTGATAATTGGGTTACTGAGCAACAAATTCAACGTTTTGAAATTGGACTCACTATACTTGTATTCAACTCACAGTAAGTCACGGATGTGTCATAATCAATTGATGTCCCTTTTTCCGACAAATCCTTCCTCAGAGCTTCTACCTTAGATTCATCCCCACATTTCACATAGGCCTCAACCATGATATCATAAATGCGACTGCAAGGAACAACATCCTTGTCCAACATTTCTTTATACAGATTTTCCATCTCATGTATTCTTCTTGCACCACCCAATGCACTCAGAAGAATACGATATGTTCTCTATGAGGGTTTGATGCCACACTTGCACATTTCTTTCTGAAGCTCCAAAGCTCTATCAGTGTTGCTCCTGTAGCAGCATGCTGATATTAGAGTATTATAGCCGACAACATCAGGAGTTAATCCATGATTTCTTAAGCTGTGAATTAGTTCCTCTGCTTCAGATATCCGAGACTGCTTGCAAAGGCCTTTTATCAGCAAATTGCATGTAACTATACTTGGAGGTACCCCACTAGTCTTCATCTTCTCAGCTAGAGTAAAAGCCTGTTCAGTGGCATCACATTCTATATATGCATCTATGATCGCATTGTACACCTGTGCACCTGGTAAAACATCTTTATGGAACATATCATCCAAAATAGCTACTGCTTCCGGGATTTTCCCATTCTTGCAAAAGGCATTGACAATTGAACCATAGGAGACAACATTTGGCTTTAGCCCCTTCTCTCGCATATCAGAAAGTAGAATGAAACATTTTTCAAGCTGCCCATCCCTTCCATAAGCATCAATAAGCGTATTGAAAGTTTCCACACTAGCATTCACTCCATTCTTCTCCATCTCTGTGACCAAAGCATGTGCTTCTGTGATCCTTTCAGCCTTACCCAAACCGTTTATTAGTGCATTATAGGTGATGTGATCTGGACTAACAAGGCGTGATTTCATCTGCTGAAAGGTTGAGAAGGCCCCTTCAAGCTCTCCAATCTGACAATACCCATTGATAAGAGTGTTGTAGATAACCCTTGTTGGGAGTTGTCCTGCATTTACAAACGTCTGCAGTACCTCTTCTGCCTTTGAAATTTTGCCATTGTTGCAAAGACCATTCAGCAAAATACTACAAGTGTAAGCCCCAATCTTCACACCCTTCTTCACAGACTCCTCAAACAAGGAAAGCATTGCCTGCGAGTCTCCAACTCTGGAATAACCATCGAACAGAATGCTATATGTGAAACAGTCCGACACCATCTTTTGTGACATCATTTCATGCAACACTGCGGTCGTCTCGCCTATCCTGCCAGCACGACACAGCCCTGACAGCAGCACATTGTAAGTGATCATATTCGGCTTCAGGCCATGATGCAACATCTGACCCCGCAGCCTAAAACCAGCCTCCAAGTCCCCTATCTTGATGTGTCCATTAATCATCGTATTGTACGTGATATGACTTGGCAACACAGCCCTCTCTCCCATTTCATCAAACACCTCGACAGCGTCACTACCCCTTCCTGCTCTCCACAGTCCAGCGATGACCACATTGTGTGAGAACGCGTTGGGCGCTGGGGCGCCGTGGCCTTCACAATCCATCCGACGAAGCATCCGGACAGCCTCGTCGACATCACCTGCCACGACGCACGCCTGGATGGCCTTGTTCCATGTGAAGGTGTCGGGGCGTGCCCCGGCGGCATTTAGGAGGTCGAACGCCCGGCGCACGTCGGCGTGGCGGCCGAGGGAGAGGAGGGACTCAAGGAGGAGGTTGCAGGAGGATAGGGACGGCAGAGTTGCGTGGGCGTCGGCGAGGAGGGAAAGTAGCCGGAGTGCCCCTAAAAGCAACAAATTCTTCAATTTGTTCAATATCATAATAACTATAGACACCTTTAGCATAAGAAGATAAGATTCCATTCTCATTAAACTCACATTGGTAGGAAAGGTGTTTTTTAGGGTCCTTTCTAGAACAACAAGTAAGACCATGTATTTCACATAAATTCAAAGCATAGCATTCCAAATGAGATATTTGATCCCATAAGTGTTTCCCCTTTTGAGACAAGCGGTGTCGCACAAAATAAGCATGCTCATCTAATGATTTTCCCTCAACTAAGCTAGTTGGGTTTTCAGCACGAGCACAAATGGATTGAAGATGATCCAAGTAAAAAGCTTCAGCAGTAAGGAAGATTTTGGGTGGTGATGGGGATATGTACCTAGGGTAGGGTCATAGGCCTGACCTACATGCCCTATCTAAGGACACTGCCCCAGAAAGCTTAAGAGCTACAAGGAAGTCTCCGACTGAAATCACCAAGACATACAAGTCACTCGACAATATACACTCGGAGGTACCTTTCACTCGACGCTTACCTTTCACTCGGAAGGACCAGAAGACAGTCGACCACAGAAGCCCAGAAGTCACCCCAGGGAGGCTAACGGGCAGGCATTCATCAAGACCATTAATAGCATTTATGTTGTACGTTACCAGTAACGTACGTCTTTATAACCACGATCTGACCCTTAAATGTCTGTCACTTATGAGGGGCAGCGCACTCTATATAAGCCACCCCTCCCCTCTTGCATAAGGGTTGGTTCGCACTCCCTGTAACAATACCCCAATTACACTCGACAAAGAGCTCCCGAGCACCTGAGACGTAGGGCTATTACCTCCACGAGAGGGGCCTGAACTCATACATCCGTGTGTACACCCTCGCCGTAGCTAGGACTCTGCCCTCTCCTTACGTACCCCTACCTTCTACTGTCAGACTCGTTCCCACGACAGTTGGCGCCCACCGTGGGGCAGGCGTCTAAGCGACTTCCGGCGAGGTTGCATTTGTTTTCCTTCGTCATGTCATCCGGCGGTGATTTGTTCCTGGGCCGCGAGATCCGTCTCGGAGCGCTCACCTTCATCGCCGACGATTCGGCATGGCTTCGGGAGGCGCCTCTGGACGTTGAGGCGCTCCCGAGTCGTGGGGCGACGCACTTTTGCGCAAGCTCCTGCGGTGTTCTTCTCCTTCAGCCGTCGACTCCGTACGTGTCGGCCCTCCATGCTGTTCATCGCCGCAAGCGATCCGGTCGTTCGCGGCTACAACGTTGGGTGCGACATGCGGCGGCCCGCCAGGCTTCGTCCCCGCAGATTGCGGCCATCGAGCCCGTCGAGTCACTTCTCGGCGTGTTCGACTCGGCGTCAGATCGGTCTGGCGTTCCCTTCGAATGCAAGAGCTGCGATCCTGCGGCTGATGTTTTTATGGCTGGCTCTCATCAGAGTCCGCCGCCTGGCTTCAGCCATGCCAGGCGCGAGATTGGTGGAACGTCGAATGAACAACAGCACCGGGATGAGGATGTTCTCCGTACTCCCATCGTCGGCACGACTGCTGAGGCCCAGGCCATGGAGGCGACTCGCCTTCGACTCAAAGAGATGCAGAAGGCACTCGACGAGCATGCTCGACAGCGTCCGCCGCGTCCCAATCGACATCAGCGACAGTTGTTTCCGAGTGGATCGCGGAATAACGTCGAGGTATTCCGTACTCCAGTGTTGAATGTTGCAGCTGCTGCTAGGATTGCAGATTCTATACAGCCGTCACAGTCGGAAGCTGGTAGAGGTTTGCAACAGATCAGAACGTTGCTCGAGGCAGCGCAGCAGCAGAATGCGGCTATTTCTCAGTCGCAGAATAGATTACATAGCAATTCGCTCGGGGCGGAGACAGTTCAGTCGGCCCATAGCCCTGGGTCACCTCTGCGCCACAGAGGCGGAGGTTACCGTGAAGATCGGTACAGAGATCAAGGGCGAGATCAGTTTGCTCCTCGTTATCACCGCGATGACCGCCGTTGGGTGCTTTCTCCTCCGCGGAGTGGTTCATATGTGCCCCGGCACAATGATGATAGGCGCCCGTTCGGTGATGAGCGGAATCCTGGATTTGACGCAAGGGATGTCCTCGCTCAAAGACGGGTCGATAGAGGCAGAGCCCGAGACATGGTTAGATGATTACCGAGTGGCTGTGCAGATTGGTGGAGGAAACGACAACGTAGCCATGAAGCATTTGTCCCTGATGTTAGATGGTTCGGCCAGAGCTTGGTTGAATCGTTTGGCTCCCTCTAGCATCTATTGCTGGGAGGACTTGGCCCGAGTGTTTATCAGAACCTTTGAAGGCACCTGTAAGCGTCCGGCTGGTTTGATTGATTTGCAGCATTGTGTTCAGAAGCCCAATGAGACCTGGCGAGACTACATTCAGCGCTGGTCCACCCTGCATCACACGGTGGAGAATGTTTCCGAACACCAGGCTGTTTGTGCTTTCAAGGTTGATGTTAGATACAAAGAGCTCTATCTGAAATTTGGTCGCACTGGTGATATTTCTCTGAGCAAGATGATGGAGATTGCCACTCGGTACGCCAATGGTGAAGAAGAGGACTGCCTCCGAAGCGGTAAAGGAAAAGCAGTCGACAATGATGCAGGCGGAAATTCCAATCGGAAGCAGAAGCGCAAGGCTGATCCCCCCGCTCCGGCAGAAGCGGCCGCTCTGGCGACTCAGGCCAAAAATAAAGGAAAGTCCAAAGCTAAGTTCACCCCCAAGAAGTCAAAGAATCAGTCGGGTACGGATGTTATGGATTTACCGTGTGCAATCCACACAAGGAAAGATGAAGAGGGCAATTTAATATTGCCAAAGCATACCACCCGACAGTGCCGTTTGCTGATCGAACAGTTCAAAGAGAGCCAGTCGAGTGAAAAAGACCCTGAAAAGGGAGATGAAGAAGATAAAGAAGAGTTTCGTGAGATCAATGCCACTCTGTTGATTTTTGCTGATGTTGAGAGCAAGAGTCGACTGAAAGTTATCAACAGGGAGGCTAACATGGCGGTTCCCTCTACCCCCACATATCTCAAGTGGTCTCAGACTGCTATCACGTTTGATCAGTCAGATCACCCTGCGCATATTGCTACCCCCGGGCGGCAAGCGCTGGTGGTGGACCCAGTTGTGGGGGGCACTCGACTCCGCAAGGTTTTGATGGACGGTGGTAGCGGTCTGAACATCCTATATGCAGATACCCTCAAGGGGATGGGCATTCCGATGTCCCGACTCAGTGAAAGCAACATGCAGTTCCATGGCATCATCCCTGGGAAAAAGGCCCGTTCACTCGGTCAAATAGCGTTGGATGTTGTGTTTGGTGACAATAAGCATTTTCGCAAGGAAAAATTGACATTTGAAGTGGTGGACTTCCAGAGTGCATACCACGCCATCCTTGGTCGTCCGGCTTATGCCCGTTTCATGGCCCGTCCATGTTACGTGTATCTCAAGCTGAAGATGCCCGGACCCAAGGGTGTGATCACAATCACTGGCAATCGACAGAGGGCTGAGGAGTGCCTTCAGCAGGGCTCCAAGATCGCCGATCATCAGATGGCTATGGTCGAATTGGAAGAATACAAGAAAAACGCTGATCCTTCCGACCTGTTGCGCGCTAAGAAGCCCGCTTCTGAGTCAGCTTTTCAGTCGGCAGGAGAAGTGAAGAAAGTGAACATTCACCCGACAGATCCAACAGCTGCCCCGACCAACATATCGACGACACTCGACAGCAAATAGGAAGCCGAGCTCATCCAGTTCCTCCGTGAGAACTGGGACATCTTCGCATGGAAGCCTGCTGACATGCCTGGTGTACCCAGGGAACTGGCTGAGCACCGGTTGAGAGTTGACCCGAAGGCCAAGCCTGTGAAGGAGCATTTGCGTCGGTCGGCAACGGAGAAGCGAAAAGCAATCGGCGAGGAGGTGGCTCGTCTCTTGGCGGCTAAGTTCATACGTGAGATTTACCACTCCGAGTGGTTATCGAACGTCGTTATGGTCCCTAAGAAGGACAAGTCACTCCGCATGTGTATTGATTTCAAACATATCAATCGGGTCTGCCCGAAAGATCATTTTCCACTCCCCCGCATTGATCAGATTGTCGACTCAACTGCGGGGTGTGAGCGTCTATCTTTTCTGGATGCTTACTCTGGTTACCATCAGATCCGTCTGTTTGGTCCGGATGAAATAAAGACAGCCTTCGTCACCCCTTTCGGGTGTTTCTGTTATATCACCATGCCTTTTGGTTTGAAGAACGCTGGCGCTACTTTCATGCGCATGATTCAAAAATGTTTACTCAATCAGATCCCTCGGAATGTTGAAGCGTACATGGATGACATTGTCGTCAAGTCTCGCAAAGGTTCCGACCTGTTGTCTGACTTAGCTGAAACATTCGCCAATCTAAGGAGATATGATATCAAGCTAAATCCGACTAAGTGCACTTTCGGTGTTCCTGGCGGCAAATTACTCGGTTTTCTCGTTTCTGAAAAGGGAATCGACGTTAATCCTGAAAAGATCGGTGCCATCACCCGAATGAAAAGCCCTGAGCGTGTGCACGATGTCCAGAAGCTCACAGGTTGCTTGGCAGCATTGAGTCGATTCATTTCTCGTCTCGGTGAAAAGGCATTGCCTTTATACCGATTGATGAAGAAGTCTGATACATTCGAGTGGACTTCTGAAGCTGAAGCAGCGTTTGTCGAGCTCAAAGCTCTGCTTTCCACCCAGCCGGTGCTTGCTGCTCCGTGCAGTAAGGAGCCATTGCTATTGTACATAGCGGCTACTAATTAGGTCGTCAGTACAACTCTCACTGTCGAGAGGGAAGAGGAAGGTAAAGCTTACAAGGTCCAGCGTCCTGTTTATTACGTCTCTGAAGTGTTGACTCCTTCAAAGCAAAGATATCCACATTACCAGAAGCTCGTGTACGGTATATATCTGTCAGCTAAGAAGGTGGCACATTATTTTCAAGATCACTCAATTTCAGTCGTCAGTGATGCTCCATTGTCTGAAATTCTCCACAATCGAGATGCATCTGGTCGAGTGGCCAAATGGGCTATTGAGCTCCTCTATTTTAACATCAAGTTTGAAGCAAAGAAAGCAATCAAGTCTCAAGCCCTCGCTGATTTCCTGGCCGAGTGGACTGAACAGCTGCAACCGATCCAAGTTTACTCGGCACACTGGACCATGTTCTTTGATGGCTCGAAGATGCTGAATGGGTCTGGTGCTGGCGTAGTACTGGTGTCCCCAAAAGGTGACAAACTCAGTTACGTTTTACAGATTCACTTTGTTTCCTCCAACAATGAAGCTGAATATGAAGCACTCTTGTATGGGTTGCGTATGGCCATTTCACTCGGCGTCCGGCGCCTGATGGTATATGGCGACTCTGATTTGGTGGTCAATCAAGTGATGAAAGAGTGGGATGTCAGGAACCCCGCTATGACTAGATACTGCAATGCAGTAAGGAAACTCGAGAAGAAATTCGAAGGTTTGGAACTCCATCATGTTCCCCGAGTGAAGAATCAAGCAGCTGATGAGTTGGCAAAGATTGGATCCACTCGGAAACCTGTCCCCAGTAATGTATTTCTCGAGCATCTTCATTCTCCTTCGGTGCAGGAAGAACCTTTCACTGAAGAGCTCCCGCAAGCAAAGAGCGCTTCAGATCCGACTGAAGTCGACGTCCCATCAGTTATTGATCTGGTTATGGAGATTTTAGTGATCATCCCCGACTGGACTGTTCCTTATATTGCGTATATTCTGAGGCGAGAACTCCCAGATGATGAAGATGAAGCTCGACAGATAGTCCACAGATCCAAGGCTTTTACTGTTATGGATGGACAACTCTACAGAGAAAGTGTGACTGGCGTGATTCAGCGGTGTATTTCTCCTGAAGAAGGTCGACTGATTTTGGAGGAGATTCACTCGGGAACTTGTGGTCATCATGCGTCCTCTAGGACAATTGTTGCCAAAGCTTACCGAGCGGGTTTCTTTTGTCCACGCGCCAATGAGATGGCTAAAGATATAGTCGATCACTGCGAAGGATGCCAGTTTTATTCGAACCTGTCACACAAACCTGTGTCTGCCTTGAAGACTATTCCACTCGTCTGGCCGTTTGCTGTATGGGGCTTGGATATGGTTGGACCCCTTAGAACGGGCCAGAGTGGATTCACTCACTTACTGGTTGCGGTCGACAAGTTCACTAAGTGGATTGAAGCTAAACCCATCAAGAAGCTGAACGCCCGCACTGCTATCAAATTCATGAAAGAAATAACCTTCAGATATGGAGTCCCCCACAGTATCATTACAGACAATGGCTCTAACTTTGACTCGGAAGAGTTCAGATACTTTTGCTCCTCTCAAGGCACTCGGGTGGACTACGCATCCGTTGCGCACCCCCAGTCTAACGGTCAAGCTGAGCGAGCGAATGGTCTTATCCTCCAAGGACTGAAGCCTCGGCTCATGCGAGATCTCGATCATGCTGCTGGAGCTTGGGTCACTGAATTGCCGTCTGTTCTGTGGGGCATGAGGACGACTCCAAACCGGTCGACTGGACGCACTCCTTTCTTCCTTGTGTATGGAGCTGAAGCCGTTTTGCCAAGTGACGTCCTTCACAATTCCCCCCGAGTGGATCTATACTCTGAAGACAAAGCTGAGCAAGCTAGACAAGATGGTGTGGATCTCCTAGAGGAAGAACGAGAGATGGCCCTGATCCGGTCGACTGTATATCAACAAGACCTTCGCCGCTTCCATGCGAGACACGTCAAGAGCCATTCATTCCACGAAGGTGATGTGGTGCTCCGAGTGGATCAGCAGCGGCCCCACAAGTTGGCCCCAGCGTGGGAAGGCCCATTCGTCGTCACCAAGGTGCTGAACAACGGAGCGTACCATCTTTTCAACTTGAAGAAGAATATTGATGAGCCACGCGCCTGGAACGCGGATTTGCTTCGACGCTTTTATACTTGACGACTGAGTTGTTTTGATGTAATAAGAGTACTCCAGACGATGTCGTTTGTTAAGTTATGACTTCCGCAGTCTATTGTCGATTCCAATCGCACAATTTCGCATTCAAAGACTTCTCCGAGTGAAGAGCAACCCTCTTGCTCGGGGGCTTAGCTGCGAATCCGTTTTGCCTAAGTTAAAAACCCTTCCGAGTGTATAACCTTCAATGCACTCGGAGACTTAGCCGCGAACCAGTCTTCGCCTAAGTTCAGAAAACTTCTCCGAGTGGAGAGCAACCCTCTTGCTCGGGGGCTTAGCTGCGAATCCGTTTCGCCTAAGTTAAAAACCCTTCCCAGTGTATAACATTCAATACACTCGGAGACTTAGCCGCGAACCCGTCTTCGCCTAAGTTCAGAAAACTTCTCCGAGTGGAGAGCAACCCTCTTGCTCGGGGGCTTAGCTGCAAATCCGTTTCGCCTAAGTTAAAAACCCTTCCGAGTGTATAACATTCAATACACTCGGAGACTTAGCCGCGAACCCGTCTTCGCCTAAGTTCAGAAAACTTCTCCGAGTGAAGAGCAACACTCTTGCTCGGGGGCTTAGCTGCGAATCCGTTTCGCCTAAGTTAAAAACCCTTCCGAGTGTATAACATTCTATACACTCGGAGACTTAGCTGCGAACCAGTCTTCGCCTAAGTTCAGAAAACTTCTCCGAGTGGAGAGCAACCCTCTTGCTCGGGGGCTTAGCTGCGAATCCGTTTCACCTAAGTTAAAAACCCTTCCGAGTGTATAACATTCAATACACTCGGAGACTTAGCCGCGAACCCGTCTTCGCCTAAGTTCAGAAAACTTCTCCGAGTGAAGAGCAACCCTCTTGCTCGGGGGCTTAGCTGCGAATCCGTTTCGCCTAAGTTAAAAACCCTTCCGAGTGTATAACATTCAATACACTCGGAGACTTAGCCGCGAACCCGTCTTCGCCTAAGTTCAGAAAACTTCTCCGAGTGAAGAGCAACACTCTTGCTCGGGGGCTTAGCTGCGAATGCGTTTCGCCTAAGTTAAAAACCCTTCCGAGTGTATAACATTCAATACACTCGGAGACTTAGCCGCGAACTAGTCTTCGCCTAAGTTCAGAAAACTTCTCCGAGTGAAGAGCAACCCTCTTGCTCGGGGGCTTAGCTGCGAATCCGTTTCGCCTAAGTTAAAAACCCTTCCGAGTGTATAACATTCAATACACTCGGAGACTTAGCCGCGAACCAGTCTTCGCCTAAGTTCAGAAAACTTCTCCGAGTGAAGAGCAACCCTCTTGCTCGGGGGCTTAGCTGCGAACCTGTTTCGCCTAAGTTGAAAACCTTTCCGAGTTTATAACATTCAATACACTCGGAGACTTAGCCGCGAACCAGTCTTCGCCTAAGTTCAAAAAACTTCTCCGAGTGAAGAGCAACCCTCTTGCTCGGAGGCTTAGCTGTGAACCAGTTTTCACCTAAGTTAAAAAATCCTTCCGAGTGTAAGGTATTCCTAACACTCGGAACTTAGCTGCGAACCAGTCTTCGCCTAAGTCCTAAATTCAGCCAAGCAAAATGTTGGTAAGCAAAATGCGAGTAAGACTAGAATCTCTAGCGCAGCAAAAACTTGTTCGCGCAAAGGGAAGTTCTCAGGCTTAAGGACTAAACGAAGTTTTAATCGGTTACACCATCACTCGGCATACCGAGGCAAATAAAGTTTTAACTGAAAGCAAAGCACTTGTTCAAGCTCCAGTAGGGCTTGAAGGCTCGACAAAAGTATCCAGGTCAATTCCGTTGGCGATCCGAGTAGCTGCTTCGATGAAAGTCTCCATGAAATCTTCAAATTGAAGTTTCTTTGTGTTGATCACTCGGAGGGACTTCAGTTTGTCCTCCCTGGCCTCCTTGCAATGGACCCTGACGAGTGAAAGTGCCACATCGGCACCACAACGGGCAGCAGACTTCTTCCACGCCTGCACTCGACTTGGAATTTCATTGAGGCGAGTCATCATATACTCGAGGTCAGTCTGGAGGGGGTCTTTATGTTGGGGAACGTTGCATGGGAAACAAAAATTTTCCTACGCACACGCAAGATCTATCCATGGTGATGAGCATCTACGAGAGGGAGAGTAAATCTACATACCCTTGTAGATCGCTAAGCGGAAGCGTTAAGAAACGCGGTTGATGTAGTCGAACGTCTTCGCGATCCAAATCGCAAGTCGTCCCTCGAACCGATCACGAACTAGCGCCAAACGGACGGCACCTCCGCGTTCAACACACGTACGGCTTGATGACGCCTTCACCTCCTCGATCCAGCGAGCGATGGTGAAGTAGTGGTTGAGTTACAGCAGCACGACAGCGTGGTGATGGTGGTGAGGAACAATCTCTGCAGGGCTTCGCCAAGCACTATGGAGATTATGACGGAGGAACTAGAGGGCTAGGGTTGCCGGCACACGGCTTGGGAAATCCTGATGTATCCCGTGTGCTAGCCCTGCCCCTCTATTTATATGTTGAGCCTTGGGGTCTAAACATGGAGTAAAAGCCTCCTCCATGTCGGTTTTGCCCGCAGGGAAAGAGTCCAACTCGGATCCCTGCCGAACCGTGCACAGCCGCGCACAAGCGGTAGTACCGCTCACAAGCGGTAGTACCGCTTGAGCGGTAGTACCGCTTCACCAAGCGGTAGTACCGCTTGGGCGGTAGTACCGCTTGGGCGGTAGTACCGCTTCAAAAAACGGTAGTACCGCTTACGCAGCAGCAAAACTACTTTTTGCACTTTCCAATACCTCGTGGGCTTTATCCCTTTGGCCCATATAAAGTGTTGCTGTACCCGAACACTTTGGTAAACATCCGGAACCCCTTCCGGTGAATTCCGGAACCCTTCCGGAGATCAAAACACTGTTATCACATATATCAATCTTTACCTCCAGACTATTCCGGAGATCCTCGTCATGTCCGGGATCTTATCCGGGACTCCGAACAACCTTCGGTCACCAACATAACTCAACTATACTAATCGTCACCAAACGTTCATGTGTAGACCCTGCGGGTTCGAGAACTATGTAGACATGACCGAGACACCTCTACGGCCAATAACCAATAGCGGGACCTGGATGCCCATATAGGCTCCTACATATTCTACGAAGATCTTTTATCGGTCGAACCTCTATGTCAAGGATTCAGTTAATCCCGTATGCTGTTCCCTTTGTTCTTCGGTATGTTACTTGCCCGAGATTCGATCGTCGGTATCTCTATACCTAGTTCAATCTCGTTACCGGCAAGTCTCTTTACTCGTTCCGTAATACAAGATCTCGTGGCTAACACTTTAGTCACATTGCTTGCAAGGCTCATAGTGATGTTGTATTACCGAGTGGGCCCTGAGATACCTCTCCGTCATATGGAGTAACAAATCCCAGTCTTGATCCATGCCAACCCAACAGACACCCTCGGAGATACCTGTAGAGCACCTTTATAGTCACCCAGTTACGTTGCGACGTTTGATACACACAAGGTACTCTTCCGATGTCAGGGAGTTGCATGATCTCATGGTCATAGGAACAGATACTTGACATGCAGAAAACAATAGCAATAAACTGACACGATCATATGCTACGTTCGTAGTTTGGGTCTTGTCCATCACATCATTCTCCTAATGATGTGATCCCGTTATCAAATGACATCTCATGTCAATGGCTAGGAAACCTTAACCATCTTTGATCAACGAGCTAGTCAACTAGAGGCTTACTAGGGACACAGTGTTGTCTATGTATCCACACATGTATTTGAGTTTCCAATCAATACAATTATAGCATGGATAATAAACGATTATCATAAACAAGGAAATATAATAATAACCAATTTATTATTGCCTCTAGGGCATATTCCAACACTTTAGGCCACAGTTCCTTGTCGACTTTCTTGAATGCAGCCCTCAGCCGAGAGACATGTCCCTGGACATTCTTAAGATGAGCTTCGAGTCAAAACATATCCATGGCCACGGCGTCTCCGACGAGTGACTTCGTGGGGTCCAGATTGGGCTCGATTTCTTCGGTTTCCTTCTCAAAGTCTTGACAGAATTCTGCGTGAAGAGAAAGGGAAAAGGTGATCACAATGCCGTTCTGAGGAAATCAAAGAAATTCATTCGACAGAAGAAAGTCACCTTCAAGCATGTTGAACATTTTCTTCGCAAAGTCTCCTAAGTGTTTTTCCCGAGCACTCTTTCCCTTGGTCTGCACTTCAAGTTTCTTGATCCAGTCGGATCGTTCCTGCTTCAGTTTGGCGTTCTCTTCTTCCAGTTTACTGGCTGCAGCAAGTTTCTTCTCAGCAGCTTCAGTTTTCTCCTTCGCTTCCTTCTGAGCATCAGCAAGTGATTTGTGCTTGTCCTCGAGCGCCTTCTTCATGGTATCTAAAGAAATAACATTGTTGAGTCGCGCTCGGAGACGACGGTTCTCATCACGTACGTCTGTTCGAGTGGATTCACTCGGTTCAAAGGATGGAAGATGAAAGTGATAATGCAATTGATCGACAAAGATTACCTCCAAAAGTCTTCAATTCGGTTTGCGCACGGTCCAGGTTGTTGTTCGTTAGCTCCAGATACAGCAGAAGTCGATTCTTTTCCTTCTCCAGCTTGACGTACTTGGTCCCGAGCCCACAGGCTTTCTGAAATCAGCAAAGAAGGGGTTCAGTCGACATGGATATTTCTCTACTCCCGAGTGTAAAAGTACAAGTGCAGTCGACTGAAAGGCGGCCCGCCGCCCCACCCCACAACCCTATATAGCGTCATATCATGGTTGATGGAAATGATGTCCATGAAACCTGCAGAATGGTTCTTAAGACTACTGCCCATCTTCAACGATCGACAGTAGTCTCGGGGACTACACCCAGTGGGTGCACTCAGCGTGCCCCCACTGGATACAAAAACACTCGACCAGGTCTGGCCTGTCAGAGTATAAAAGAAGCAAGCAAGCGAACATTGTTTCTATCAGACCCCCGCCGATGCACGCACTCGACGGCGGTCTCGGGGACTACACCCAGTGGGTGCACTCAGCGTCCCCCCACTAGACCAGAGACTACCTGATCTACTTGCGAAGAAAACACCCAGTGGGTGTAAAATCAAGATGGACAGGAATTCAATCGGAAATGACCTTACAATAGCACTTACTCGGACATTGGATTGAAGCGCTGAGCTGGCATCATAGGCTAACTTGCTGGCTTCATACGCCTCCTTTGTTCGCAGCATCATCTGCCCAGCCTGAATCATAGCTTCCTTGGCAGCTCCAGTTTGGTCCTCCGGGACGTGATACAAAGGGTATGCGGGCGTCGAATGAGTTGGTGCTGTAACTGAGGCGGCAGGTGGTGCTTCAGGTTGTCCAATAGGTGCTGAAGCCACCAGAATTGAAGTGGCTGGCGGAGCACTCGACAGCGGGGCCACGAGGGCTGGAGGCGTCGCAGCAGTCGGCCCATGGGGCGTCTGTCCTGACGATGTTCTCCGAGTGTGTACGTGTGGAGCCTCCAGAGGCACAGCTTCATCTTGCATTCCTCGCTGCAACTCCTCGTCATCTTCCAGTTCGATGACTTCGTCAGCTATCAATCGGCAATTTTAATCAAGTCACTCGACGATTATTCTTCAAAAAACAGAGTAGAGTGTGGGTTTGTTATACCTCGTTGGGAGGTGGCCGCGTCAGGAGTGTCCACTTCCATATGGTCCCCATCATTTCGCTGGGGCGACGTCACAGAGGTAGCAGCTCTGGCGGATAAACTCTAGTCGGTCAACAGGGACATGAAGTGCCACAATCACAATTGCGGGAAAATAAACACGCACGTTGAGGCAACAGGCACAACAATCTTGATACGAGGCAGGGCCTTCCGAGGTTTTGGCGCGTCCGGCTTGAGTTGTTTCGCAGCTTTTTCAGTCGACCCTGATGTTGCGGTACGGTCACGCTTTGGGTTCCTTGTGCTCGACGCCACAGTTTTGCTCGGAGTAAACTCTGGGTCTTCTTGCTGCTTGGTGCGACGCCCGGCGCGCAGAGGGACCTGAGCTTCCACCTCGCCTTCCTCTAGGTCGTCATCGCTGCTCTCGCTGTCGTTGGCATAATCGCCGTCTGCGCTGTCATCTACGCTCCCTTCTTCTTCGTCAGACTGTTCTCCGTTTGGCACGGGCGAGTACATGTTTGTAAATTCCTGCAAGATACAAGCTTCAAAGTCAGTCGACTGAAGATCCAGTTACTCGGCAGATATTAAGACAATCGACGGAGGTATAACTCACAAGATTCTTTGGTGGGTTCAAAGCAGAAAAGGGCGGAATTCGCTTCGCTCCCTGGTGATGCTCCTGAGCCACTGGGAGACGGTCTCGTCGGAAACTTCTTCAGGATGAGTTCGAGTGGTATCCTCAGGGCCCGAGTAATGCCACATGGTGTGATCCCGGGCCTAGAGAGGCTGGATCCGTCGACTGAGAAACGTTTCAAGGAGATCCAAGCCAGTCACTCCACCGTGGATGAGATCAGATACAACGTTCACTAGGATCCCTACCTGGATTTTCTCTACCTTTGTCACGTACAGTGGTTTGGGAGTGGTAGGTCGATCCAAGGTGAAAGGAGGAAGTCCAGTCGACATATTTGGTGATGCAACATCCTTGCAATAGAACCATGTCGACTGCCAACCCCGGACAGAATCAGGAAAGGTCATAGAGGGAAATGCACTCCTACCTCTCTTTTGGATCCCTAAGCCACCACATAGTTGGATTACATTGGTTTTGCTATCACTGGGATTGGCTTTCTTGACGGATTGAGATCTAACAGAAAATATGTGTTTAAACAAACCCCAATGCGGAGGACAGCCCAAGAAGCATTCGCACAGGGTTATGAAACAGGAAAGATAGGCAATCGCATTCGGAGGAAAATGGTGGAGCTGCGCCCCGAAGTAGTTCAGGAAACTACGGATGAATGGGTGGGGTGGCATGGAGAAACCTCGTTCGATGTGAGTGAGAAGCAGAACTCGCTCGCCCTCGCGTGGCTCTGGTTCGGTCTCCCCCTTCGGCAATCTCCAGGACTCCACAGCTATCAACCCGTCAACGACGAGATTTTGCACATCCTCCGCCGTGACCGTCGATTGGAGGAAATCCCCCTGGATCCACCCCGGCGGCACCGTCGACCGGGCGCCCGACGGCTTCTTCGCCTTGGCTCCTCCCTTCTTGGCGCGCTCGAGCTTCTCCGTCTTGCCCTTCGTCATGGCGGCGGCGGTCGTCGGCGCAGAGCTGAGCAGAGGAAGAGGAGGAGAAGAGCAGATTTGGGGGAAGAATACTGTACCAGCACCGGCATCGTCGCCCCTTATATCCGCCCGTGTGGGTCACTGACCTGCGGGCCCGTCAGATCTCTGGGTATCCCGAATCCAGAGGAGGCACGGTACGTGGCGATTTTGGCGGCGTGGTAATCGAGGCGTCGTGCCCTCACTTGCCTTTGCGGTTGCGTCATCCCCGCTCGGCGCGCGTTTATCCAATTTTCGAATCCCGTAAAATCCGGACCCGACGGAGCGAACCGTCACATCCGAAGGCTCTGCAGACCACTCGAACCTGATTTCGAGCTCAATTTCACTCGGATATACTTCAAGACAGAATCGATCAGGGCGAACGATAAAGGTTCCAATCGACGCAGATTTCTAAGAAGCCTCAAAATGTACTCGGAATTTTTGTGTCTTGTCAGAACCTGCATTGACACTTTTTACACTCGAACCCCAATCCATTCGGGGGCTAATGATGGGGATATGTACCTAGGGTAGGGTCATAGGCCTGACCTACATGCCCTATCTAAGGACACTGCCCCAGAAAGCTTAAGAGCTACAAGGAAGTCTCCGACTGAAATCACCAAGACATACAAGTCACTCGACAATATACACTCGGAGGTACCTTTCACTCGACGCTTACCTTTCACTCGGAAGGACCAGAAGACAGTTGACCACAGAAGCCCAGAAGTCACCCCAGGGAGGCTAACGGGCAGGCATTCATCAAGACCATTAATAGCATTTATGTTGTACGTTATCAGTAACGTACGTCTTTATAACCACGATCTGACCCTTAAACGTCGGTCACTTATGAGGGGCAGCGCACTCTATATAAGCCACCCCTCCCCTCTGGCATAAGGGTTGGTTCGCACTCCCTGTAACAATACCCCAATTACACTCGACAAAGAGCTCCCGAGCACCTGAGACGTAGGGCTATTACCTCCACGAGAGGGGCCTGAACTCATACATCCGTGTGTACACCCTCGCCGTAGCTAGGACTCTGCCCTCTCCTTACGTACCCCTACCTTCTACTGTCAGACTCGTTCCCACGACAGGTGGTTCCTCAACCATTGGGCTAGCAAGTACAACTATTTTTTTTGGTATTTTACGTTTCCTACCCATAACTAAAGATAGAAAACAAGAACATAAAATAAAATCTACTTAGAGATAAAACCAACAAGCGCACATGAGAATATTCACCCCACGCTACTGCTCCACGGCAACGGCGCCAGAAAAAGGTCTTGATAACCCACAAGTATAGGGGATCATTTGTAGCCTTTTTTGATAAGTAAGAGTGTCTAATCCAACGAGGAGCTAAAGGTAGAATTTATATTCTCTTCAAGTTCTATCGACCACCGATACAACTCTACGCACACCAATGTTTGCTTTACCTAGAAACAAGTAATAAACTACTTTGCAAGAATAAAACTAGAAGTACTTTGCAAGATAATAGAAGCTAGAAGTAATTTGCAAGATAATAAAAGTTAGTTATTGTTTTAAAGCATTTGGAGAACGATGAGAAAGATTGTCCATAGGCAATTGAATATGACATGTCTGATACTTTTTATATGCAATGAGGGAGAGGCATACGCTAACATACTTTCCATACGTGGATCACATGTTCTTATAATTGGAACTCTAGCAAGCATCCGCAACTACTAAAGATCATTAAGGTAAAACCCAACCATAGCATTAAGTGTAAAGTCCCCTTTGCTCCCATACTCAACAACTCCCTTACTCGGGTTTAAGCTTCTGTCACTCTCGCAACCCACTATAAGCGAATCATGAATGTATTGCAGCACCCTACAGTGGGAATTCCCACACGTGTGTGCAGCACGGAGGGCACAATAGGACAGCACCATATTAACATACAACTCATATCAATCACACCATACCACAATTAACCCGTAGGACAAAAAGAATCTACTCAAACATCATAGGATGGCTACACATCATTGGATAATAATATATAGCATAAATCACCATGTTTAAGTAGATATTACAGCGGGGAGAGAGGGAGAGGTTACACCGCTGTAAGGAGAGGGAGAGAGTTGGTGATGATGGCGGCGAAGTTGTTGGTGTAGATCGCCGTCACGATGGTTCCCCCGGCGACACTCCGGCGCCATCGGAAGAGAGGGGGAGAGGTCCCCCTCCTTCTTCTTCTTGCTTGGCCTTCCCCCTAGATGGGAGAAGGATTCCCCATCTGGTCCTTGGCTGCCATGGCACCCGAGGGGCGGGAGCCCCTCTAGATTGGATCTCTCTCTTTGTGTTCTTCTTTGTTTCGCGTCTTTTTTTCTGGCCGAACACTGTTTCTTAAATATCCGGAGATCCGTAACTCCGACCGGGCTGAAATTTTAACACGATTTTTTACCGGATATTAGCCTCCTTGTGTTCGAAGGAGAGCTCCAACTAACTTATGAGGTACCCACAAGACACCACGGCATGCCCCAGGGGGGTGGGCGCTCCCCTGCCTTGTGGAGGCCGTGGGCCTCCATTTACGTTGATTCTTGCGCCAAAAATTCACATATATTCTAAAATAAATCTCCGTAAAATTTTATCGCGTTTGGACTTTGTTTGATATGGTTTTTCTGTGAAACAAAAAACATGCAACAAACAGGAACTGGCACTGGGCGCTAGATTAGTATGTTAGTCCAAGAAAATCATATAAATTGTTGCCAAAAGTATGTGGAAATTATAGGATAATGGCATGAGAACAATAAAAAATTATAGATACGACGGAGACGTATCAGATAGATCCAAATCTAATGATAGCAGGCAGATGATAGCTTCAGTTAAAAAAGACAGATGATGGCTCCTTTACTGTTTGTTGCCCACCCAACATGAACCACATACAATACCCGAGATGAACCAGATAGTAGACAGAGATACTATTCATTGCTGCCTCAATATGTGCCCCACAAGCATTTTAAAACTCAAGTTTGAACAATTGTTTGGACCTGACTCAGAGTCTAAGAGGTGAACGGGACAATAAAGTAGCAGGTAATATTAAGCGATGCATAACGTAAGCAGACACAAAAGAGTGCGACCTCTCTTGCGGACCCGTGTAATCCTCAGGTTCATCTGCTCAGTCGATGATGGTAATGCAGTTGTGGTGGCTGCCGGCGGCGGGGAAAAAGATCTGAGATGGCAAAACATGATCTGGAGCGGGATCTCTATTGCGGTGGACACTTCCGTTGATGGAGCAGCTTAGGTAGGGTGGACGATGGCACGACAGGAGCAGGACAAACCACACAAATTTTTCTTTGACACCTATCTATAAATGAAGTAAATCTGTAAGGGCTCCTTTGAATTGGAGGATTCTAAAAACGCAGGGATAGGAAAAACATAGGAATAGGATAGGAATGCACATGCAAAATAGAGCATTTGCAAACATAGGATTTCTGTCAATCTGGTTGTTTGGTTCACAGGAATTGGAAGAACACAGGAATGCAAAGAAACATTGTCAAATTAAAGTCGAACCACATGAAAACGTACAGTTAGAATCTTATTATGCCACTAATGCACTTAGTCTTGTTCTTCATGCATAGGAATTTGAAAAGGAGGTCCAAGTGGATATTAAAATTCCTACGTTTTTTCTTTGAAAGGGACACCAAAGGAAAAAATTCCTCCAGTTTTGCTTTGCTCCATTCCTTTGAACCAAATGCATGAATAGTAGTGCCATAGGAAACTTTCCGATTCCTATGTTTTCCTTCACCTTTCCTTTTAACCAGTGGCGATTCTAGTAGGCAGTCTTCAACAGGCTAAAGCCTGCCCTCGAAAAATGTTTTTATACTACTTCTACTATTTTGGACCCATCCATCTAGCTCAATTCCTAGGCCCATCTACACATGCACAGCTCCAACACACAGAAATAAAAAAATGATCGCTTTCGAGAGAGTCCAACACGGATAGCTAACTTGCCTACTACCTCACTGCTTGTCATATGGGAGATACTATTCGTATTTCTCATTACTATGTGTTCTCAGTGGGTCTTCTTGTCCTGCATGAACTGGATACTTTTTTGAAAAGAAACTTGAAGTTTTTCAATATATACTACATGTGCTCTGTTGTACTCTAAAACAATTCGAGCTTATATGGACATCATAATTAGGAGATAATGACTATTTTGCTAGATAGGTCCTATATTCTGGTTAAAAAATTATATCCTTGAAAAACCCCAAACAATTCAGTAATAGTACATGTTCCCGTTGTGATCTGAAATTTTGTGAGCTTATTTGGTCCACATGATTATGAGATAATGGCTATCTTGCTAAACTGATTCAAATTGTGGTCCAGAAGGGCATTTAGTTTTCTCGCTGTTTACTTTGAGAGCACCCTCCATTTCTTTAGATTTGCCACTACTTTGAACCAAAGGAGCCCTAAGGGATCGACATGAAATGTAGAGTAAAAAAGTGATGCGACGAGTGAACAACCTCTTTGGCGTAGTCTTGTCGACCTCAGCATCATTGGGTTGGTTGCTGAGGATGATGCGGCTACTGTGGCTATCAGAGGCGGGGAAGAAGATCTGAGGCGTCTGGAGACGGCGCTGAGGCTACTTCTCCGCCGTGAGAGACGGTTCCGTCATTAGAGCAGCTCCGGTGAGGTGTACGACGGCGAGGCTGAAGTAGGACAAGATAGACAACGTTAATCTGAAGTGGGATTCTAATAGCATCTCCAATAGATGATGTAAAATACATCACCAAAAAGTGCTAGATGTAAAATACATCAGCCGCGTGGCGGCCGCTCCAATAGGTGATATAAAAACTGTTGACTCTGAACTTAACTGTCAAAACTGAATTTTACTATCGAAACTGAATTTTACTGAATGCACCAGTATAGTAGGGAAGCACTGCACTAGTAGTTTAGGCCACTCGAGCACTAGTAGCAGAGAAGTAGTGATCTAAATCAGCAGCCACTCGAGCAGGGAATGCACTAGCAGAGAGCAGCCGAAGCAGTAGCTAGTGCAGCGGCAGCAGCGCCCAGAGCAGCAGCACGAGCGAGAGCAAGAGCAGCAACTCGTGTTGCTGCAGTAGCAGCGTGAGCGAGAGCAAGAGCAAGAGCAGAGCAGGAGCGCGAGCGAAATCGGGAGCAGCAGCAGCAGCAACTCCTGCTGGTGTGAACGCCACCACCAAGGGAGCCACGCCATGGGGGAGAGACATCCTGGAGGAAGTGGCTGGCGATGCCGCCGTCGATGGAGCCGCGCCATGGCGACTCGGTATCGAGCACCGGCAGCCCCATGAGGTCGAATCAAGGAGAAGATGCGGCGATGAGTGTAGAACCTCTTTGGTGGTGCTGAGTATGGCTCGGCTTCATCCGAGGAGTCCGCGAGGGTACTGCGGTTCTGGTGGGGCAGGTGAAGACAGCGCTGTGGGAATGGAGGTGGCGCGATAGATGAGGCGATCATCGGGGCAGCTCCTTGGAGCTGGAGGACGGGGCGACTGATCCTCATCCGGTGCGGTGGATGAGGGACGTCGAGCTGTTGCGATTGACGACGTCTTCGGGGAAGAGGCTCCGGCTGGGCGGTGGTTGGGTGGCGGACGGAGGAGGGTGGGATTTCACGGGTTTTGGCCGCCTCGGTGTACGAATGGGGGAAACGAAGGGGATGGGGGGAACCATTGCTTAGGGACGCGCTTGTCCGAACTGTGGGGTAAGTTACGAAAGTACCCCCACCCATTTTGACCATGGGACGTCGAGGCGGCATTTTTGGCTGAGGGATAGAATGGGAATTTTGCGTGTCGGGGCTGCGCGATCGATTTTGGAGGAGGAGGGAGTTTTTGCACGCATTGAAATTTTGGGATAACAAGGCGTGGGTTGAAGAGGCGGGAGTTTTCGCAGCACAAGAGACAAAGAGATAGCTTGAAATTTCGGGATAACAAGGCGCAGCTTCAAATTTTGGGAGAACAAGCTTAACGTGTACAAAAAGACAATTTGCACCAGACAAGAGAGAGTCATGTCCCATTTTAATATATTACTACAAATGCCATTCAAAAACAACAACAACAAAACTAATATTTTTGGGAGAACAAGCTTAACGTGTACAGTACCAAATCAATTCGCACTTCCCTCAACAACAACAAAAACAAATCAATTCGCACCACAAGAGAGAGTCATGTCCCATTTTATATGATTACAAATGCCACGATCTCGAATTTCAAATTTTGATTCCACGTTATGTTGAATTCGAATATATCGTTAGGTGATTTTGCGGTGTATAATGGATGTAGTCCTACATTTGGATCTTCCATTTTATATGAACATTTTTACTTCATCCAATGTATATATACGGCCATCTACCATATGGACTAAATTTGAATCAATTTTCCCTATTTGAATACGATTGTTGTCAAGTTATACCATCATTTAAATATTAACTTGATAACACACGACATGCATATAGTAGTCATCCTATTTAAATATGAACTACATATACCATATGATCTCCAATTCAAATATTTGTATCCATTTTATGTTGAATTCAAATCACAGTACATTTCATGCTCTAGCTAGATGTTCGGAATAATCTAAGACCTATTTTCATATGTATAATGTGTTTAACACACACAATGCATGGTGCCCCCCCCCCCCGCCACACACACACACAAAACATTTAGATGTCAGCTACGAAAACCACGCATTATCTCAACTTTGAATAGTTATGTCCATGCATGGATGCAATGTGGTCAAACGATGCCTGCCATCGGTATCTCAAATTCAAATCAATTTGAGCTTGTTCGACGTGTATATAGTATAGCATGTTCGATTCAAAACCACTGTAACATCCCCAGATCTCAACCGTGTCATTAAGCTAATTAATTAGCCATGTCATCATGATCATCCTAAATAAATTGCATTTAGAGAATAATCCAACTTCAAATTCAAATTTAAAATAAACTCAAAATTAAAAGTTATCCAAACTGTCAAACAAAAGTGTTCATAATATTGCAAATATTCCCAAAGCAATTATAAAAAAAAATCAACATTATTTGGATTTCAAAATTTACCCTAACATCCAAAAACAGTGACTAAAACAGCCACTTTAATCAATTTGCATTTAATAAAAAATCTAATGATTTCAAATATTACCCCAACCATTTTATAGCCGTGCCAAATATTGCATGGTATTTATTGAGCCAAGTCTCATATTTTACAAAAGTAGTATTGTGGCCAAACATTTTGCAAAACAGAGAAGAAGTAAATAAGCAGAAAAAGATTAAAGAAAAGGGGAGAGGAGCACTGTGCCTACGGGCCTAAGTAAAACAGTAGGCAGCCCAGCCCACCAGCCACCTCTTCTCCCTCCTTCTGCTCACTCCTCCTCGCTGTCGCCACAGGAGCGCGCGCACGCCCGGGGCCCCCTCCCTCGCACACTCGACAGCGGCTCCGCGCCCTTCGCTGGGTGGATAGGTGCGGCCCCCCTACACCCCTGCCCCCTGGCCTCACTCCTCCCCTCTCTCCCTCGCTTCCCCCTTCTCCTCCTCCCCACCCGAACGCGTCCGTCGCCGCCGCTTGCCGTTGCCGCGGCCACCAGCTACCCCGCGCCGCCTAGACTTGTCCAGGAGACGTGCCGGCCTCGACTACCTCTCCTGCACCACTGCATCGAGCACGGGGAGCACCACGGCCGTCGCCCGCGCTGTTTCCCTCCATCGGCATCTGCCTCGGCCGCCGGTCGATCCGCCGTCCTCGCTGCATCCCCGGCCTCCCCGAGCGCGTCACCGAGCTCCGCGGTGAGCTGCGCTTCCTCCCGCCCGTTTTCCCCTTTGGTTCGGTCGCCGTTCCCTGTCACCCGTGCTAGCCCGATCGCAGCCGCCGCAAACCTCGTCGCCGGCCTCAACTCCGGCGACCATTTGGCCCAACTCCGGCACCGTTGAGTAGCACACGACCTCAGGAACCCAACGCCGCAAACCATGCGCGAAATGGTGGTCCGTAGCGAGCGCACAGAGCTCGCCCGTCGTCGGGATAGGCCCCCGCCGGCTTAACTCCGGCGACGGTGACGTGGCACCGTCATTAGTCGCTAATGACGAGGTTAATTACCCTCTAGTGACACTGGCAGTAGGGCCCGCGGATTAGTTAAACCGACTTTTAAAAATAATCAAACTGTTGTTAAAAACTGAGCCACTGACAAGCGGGTCCCACTGGACCCGATGACCAGTCAAACCTGCTGACTGGGCAAGCCCAGTCACTGGCAGGTGGGTCCAGTGGGCCCCTTTGACCAGTCAACGTGGACCAGTCAGCTGCTGACTGGGCAGTTGACTGGCCCCACATGTCAGCCTCTATGCACATTTCTGGGTACACTTCTGTGTACCCATAGCAATTTATATTTAAATGATTTTCGAATTAAATTAATTCCAGAAATTCCAAAAAATGATTAAAACTTTAAAAAATCATATAAAATAAATCGTAACTCGGTTGAAAATAATTTATATATGAAAAATTATCAGAAAAATCCAACGAATCCGAATGTGTCATCTGTACTCATGTTAGAGTCCTCTAAGTAGATGAACATGAAACTTTTTGCCCGTTTCTGATAGGTGAATAGTGCATAACCTCAGATAAATAATTCCAAATAAATTCCTAAAACATCTAAAAAAGTTTTAGATGCAATATATCACCCCTGCATATCAATTAGGCATGTCATGCTCTGTGATTGCATTTGTATGATTGTATTTATTTGTTTCTCCCTCCCCCTTCCTCTCCGGTAGACCCCGAGACCGACGTTGCCCCCGAGGACTGCTACTCCACCGATGACCCCTCTTTTACCGCACAGCTTCCAGGCAAGCAAAACCTCCTTGATCATTCCTATATCGCCCATTCTTTCTCTCCCCTGCTTGCATTAGATTTTGCTACTGTATTTGATTTCTCTTATTCTAATGCATAGCCTGATTTTGTAACCTGTTGTTGATACTTTACCTATTGTCCTAAATGCTTAGTATAGACTGGTTAGTGATCCATCAATGGCCCCACACCCTTGTCCTTGTAGCCATTCTTTACCACCGGTGACTCGATCAGTGTGATCGATGTACAGAGACCGACACAACACCTCACACCCCTTAGATGTACGACTCTGCAGAGCTACTATCGAGTGCCGAGGGTGATACCTCCTTCCTCACTACTGATGATATCTCTGTTGCATAGCTAATCGGTTATGGGTTACAGAGGGTGATTCCTCTTTCACCACCTCCGATGACGCCTCTGTCGTGTAACCCCTCAAGTATGAATCCATCGAGGGTGATTCCTCCGGGTTCACCTTGACGGTAGCATCGAGTGGGAATCCATCGAGGGTGATTCCTCGGATTACCTTTTTGATGTTACGGACACACGGTTACCTTTAACTGTTGCCCCCATGTACTGTTACTACAGGACTGAAGGGATAGGAGGTACCATCCCGGTAGAGGTGGACCTGAGTTCCCGACAGTCTCTTGAGAGTCGGGTTGACCTGGAGAGTACCCGCGAGATAATTACGAGGCGCGGCCGGGCAGGTAGAGACCGCCCTAGAGAGGGATAGGCCTGACCCTTGTTGCACTTCCTCGAGACGGGGCGACAGGACCACTGATCGTCACCGCGAGCTCCCAACACACTAACGGATTTGGGTATTTGATCTGAGTTGGCCACTGGCCTATACGCACTACCACCACGCGGGATAATGGTTTATGGGGCCCTCAATGCCGTATGTATCAGCCGAAAGCTCTGTCAGACGTCCAGTTCAGCCTTGTGGCTGGGCCGGATCGCGCCATCTAGGCAGAGGTGGTGGTGGTATCCCCCTGCACCCAACGACCCGGAGTGCGAAGGGCGATGGGCCCAAGACCCCTGAGCGCTTAAGATGTAGACCGGCGGGGACCTCTCTGCTGAGCCTAGGTAGGACTACGTCATGTCGATCAACCGAGGCCGGGCATGACCCGGAAAAGTGTGTCCGGCCAGAGTTAATCGAGCGTGTTGGGTAACAGTAGTGCACCCCAGGAGGGAAGTTATCTATTCGAATAGCCGTGTCCACGGTAACAGGACGCTCAGTGTTGTATCCCGATGTACTACAACTTGAATTGGATATATGTTAAATTAGTATGTAAGCTCCGGGATCGCTTTCTCGCAGGGAGTCGAGGAAGGATCTCTGGGCTTTGCTACTACATGCTTGTTGATTTATTAAGTGCTACTAATCTGCACTCTTCTAATGTTGCAAGACGCTGAAGATGCCAGTCTTCGATAGGCTAGGCCTTCCCCTCTATTCTGGCATTTCTGCAGTTCAGTCCACAGATACAGCCCCTTCATTTGATACTGATGCATACTTAGCATAGTTCTGATGTAAGTCTTGCGAGTACTTTGGATGAGTACTCACGGTTGCTTTGCTACCTCTTTTTCCCCATAACCGATTGCTACGACCAGATGACGGAGCCCCGGAGTCAGCTGCCCCAGTCGACGACTACTACTACCCCCTCCGGTGGATCCTACTTCTTTGTGGAGACCGACGACCAGGAGTAGATAGGAGGCTCCCAGGCAGGAGGCCTGCGCCTTTTCGGTCTAGTTGTCGTTGTTTTGTTCTGCCTTCTTAAGGCAACCCTGTTTAACTTTATGTCTGTACTCAGATATCTAATGCTTCTGCTGATGCTTGTGTAACTCAAGCTTGTGTATTCGAGCCCTCGAGGCCCCTGGCTTGTAATATAAAGCTTGTATTATTTTATTTTTTGTCTAGAGTTGTGTTGTGATATATTCCCGTGAGTCCCTGGGCTTGATCGTGCGCGTTTGCGTGTATGATTAGTGCATGGTCGGGCCGGGGGTGTCACAAGCTGGTATCAGAGCCGACTGCCTGTAGGAAGCCCCTTTCCAACTCCTTGGCCGAAGTTGAGTATAGTCTTTGAAAAAACTGTTTTACTAACATGGCTGTGTGGCTTATGGGCCCACGTCGCCAATGGATGGGTTTAGGATCTTTTATTCCTCTTCCTTACTCTGGGGCTCTGATCTCTCTTCTATTCGGGTTAAAGATTTTTACTAACTCTAACATTAGGTTCTCGTGTTCACATCCACCCGGAGAGCTGGATTGTCTGCAATTTTCCTTTCCATTGGTCTGTTTAATCTGATCATCACATTTTCCTTTCCGTTGGTCTGTTTAACCTTTCTTGTAATCTAGTTTTTATCTAAGCAGTTATGATTCCCTACTTATGCAAACACCTCGGTGTACCAATTAGTCGGTAACACCATGTTACTATTGTTGTTGGCATTCAGGTAACTGACGGTGGATGAGAACTTTGCCTATTGTTCCACCTCGTCTTGATGAGCAGGAAAATTGTTCACTTCGTCCCTCGCCCATGGTACCAACGTTGTTGCCAACATAGCTGACAAACTATCCTCTGACGTGCCTTACTATCATGGCCGTGCAAGATGTCACCGCCCCTTTCTACTTTTAACCCACACTAACCACAGTTCCACAGGATCGAAACCCGACTCTCATGTACATCCTTGATCCCGAAGATACCCCTTAAATCTCGGGATGAGATTTCTTGTAGTGGGGGAGATTTGTAACATCCCCAGATCTCAACCCTGTCATTAAGCTAATTAATTAGCCATGTCATCATGATCATCCTAAATAAATTGCATTTAGAGAATAATCCAACTTCAAATTCAAATTTAAAATAAACTCAAAATTAAAAGTTATCCAAACTGTAGAACAAAAGTGTTCATAATATTGCAAATATTCTCAAAGCAATCATAAAAATAAAATCAACATTATTTGGATTTCAAAATTTACACTAACATCCAAAAACAGTGACTAAAACAGCCACTTTAATCCATTTGCATTTAATCAAAAATCTAATGATTTCAAATATTACCCCAACCATTTTATAGCAGTGCCAAATATTGCATGGTATTTATTGAGCCAATTCTCATATTTTACAAAAGTAGTATTGTGGCCAAACATTTTGCAAAACAGAGAAGAAGTAAATAAGCAGAAAAAGATTAAAGAAAAGGGGAGAGGAGCACTGTGCCTACGGGCCTAAGTCAAACAGTAGGCAGCCCAGCCCACCAGCCACCTCTTCTCCCTCCTTCTACTCACTCCTCCTCGCTGTCGCGACAGGAGCGCACGCACACCCGGGGCCCCCTCCCTCGCGCGCTCGACAGCGGCTCTGCGCCCATCGCTGGGTGGATAGGGGCAGCCCCCCTGCACCCCCGTGCCCCCTGGCCTCACTCCTCCCCTCTCTCCCTCGCTTCCGCCTTCTCCTCCTCCCCTCCCGAACGCGTCCGTTGCCGCCACTCGCCGTTGCCGTGGCCACCAGCTACCCCGCACCGCCTAGACTTGTCCAGGAGATGCGCCGGCCTCGACTACCTCTCCCGCAACACCGCATCGAGCACGGGGAGCACCACAGCCGTCGCCCGCGCCGTTTCCCTCCGTCGGCATCCGCCTCGGCCGCCGCTCGATCCGCCATCCTCGCTGCGTCCCCGGCCTCCCCGAGCGCGTCACCGATCTCCGCGGTGAGCTGCGCTTCCTCCCGCCCGTTTCCCCTTTGGTTCGGTCGCCATTCGCCGTCTCCCGTGCTAGCCCGATCGCAGCCGCCGCAAACCTCGTCTCCGGCCTCAACTCCGACGACCATTTGGCCCAACTCCAGCACTGTTGAGTAGCACACGACCTCAGGAACACAACGCCGCAAACCGTGCTCGAAATGGTGGTCCATAGCGAGCACACGAAGCTCGCCCGTCGTCGGGACAGGCCCCCGCCGGCTTAACTCCGGCGACGGTGACGTGGCACCGTGTTGGTGCAATATTTTCCCCCTTGTGTTTTGGAGATTGTTGACAGAAACATGCATCGACTGGTTTTTTTTGCTAGTGCACACAGAGAGAAATAGCCCATGCAGTACCGAAGAGAATGCTGTCTCCGGTGTCCAGTTCGAAGAACTTCACCGAAGAATATCTGCACAGCAGAGAAGAATGTGCTACATCCTTTGAAGTCTTGTAGTCGAGAAGAATGACGTGAAGAAATTGACCCCTCGAAAATTTATTGCTGACGCGAAGCAATTGGTTCGTTGATTCCGTCCGAAGAAAATTGACTGCAGCGATGAAAGACAAAGACGAAGTGAAGATGTAGCATTCTTTTCGTTGTTTCTCTTTCATTCATTTGAGTCATAGGACCTCCGTACTATTAAGAGGGGTATAGGTTCTCGAAGCTTAGATCCGCTGTGATGCTTAGCCCAATCCTATGCGAGACTGAGAGAAATCTCTTTATGTTTCGAATGATTACCTGCCAGCAGAAGACGTTGTTCTTCGGTGCTGCAGGAGATATCTTTCGAACTGAGGAGTTAGCATTACTTGCTCCGCACGTAATGTTATCGTTGTGCTCAATTCCAACTGTTGGACTCGTGTCGTTCAGCCGTTGGCTGCTCCACATGTCCAATTTGGTCTTTTCCCTTCAGGGAAGGCTGCGGCTATAAATAGCCACCCAGCTCCAACGTTGCCCGTTGCCTGCTCCGCTTAAGATTTCTGAGAAGATTGATTGAGCATCCCCTCTCCGAGTGATTTGAGTTTAAGATCCACCGAGAGAAAAATCAAGAGCCAAAACTTAGACAGTGGTTGTGCATCACAGTAGTTCTGAGTTAGAGTTCTTGTACCTATTACTCTTGGGAGCTGCACACTCTCTAGACGGATAGGTGTCGGCTCGAGTGTCGAAGAGTAATTGTCTTCACCGAGCAAGATCTTCAGCAACCAAGAGTCATTGTGGTTTGCGAAGAAGTCTGTCAAAGGTTTGGAGATCGCCGACAAGTATCTACCACGAGTGAAATCAACTGGAGTCTGATCAGCTCCGAGTTGAAGGAGAATAGGGCGAAGAGAGTATATCTTCTGTTTTAAATCACAACCCCTCCAACCAGACGTAGTCCTTTGGCAGAAGGGCGAACTGGTCTACCAAATTCATCTGTCGCCATCGAGCACCACTGGTTCATTCTATTCACTGCATTTCTTTCAGCAGTTTACTCTTGTGCTCTGTGTCGATAGTTTATCCAATCAATCATAGTTCGTCAATTATCTGTTGCATTCTCATCATACATTTCTTTCGTCTCAAGTAAATTTATTTTCTTCGAACTACTGTATGTCTGCGTGATTTCATTCAGTGCCGAATCCATTCACCTTGTCACCACTTCCCGTTCATTTTCATCGTAGTTCATATTGTGTTTTCCCTCGTGCTACTGCATCTGCTCATATAGTGCATTACCTTCGCATCTGTCAAACCTGTGTTCAAACAATTACTGCTTCCTACATCGATAGATATGTTCCTCTATAGCGAGCTTAATTAAGTGCTTTTTCTACCGAAGTTTATTTCCGCTGCCGTGTTTGGGATCAGTTCAAAACATTCGCAAGAATTTTTTGAATCTCCCATTCACCCCCCCCTCTGGTCGATATACTCTCGGTCCCAACAATTGGTATCAGAGCAGGTACTCCCTGTCTCTGTTTATTAAAAGTCTAACAACCTTGGAGTTTTGAGTATGTCGTTTGCAGGTAGATCCTCACACTCTGAAAGGTTTCCTATCTTCTATGGAAATGACTATGTCTACTGGAAAGAGCGAATGAAAATCAGACTTCAAGCCGTCAACATTGAACTTTGGCAGATTGTGGAAAATGGATATACTGTGTTGCACCCTGATGCTCCTACTTCCGATGACAAAGCTAGAATGCGACTGAATGCTCAAGCAAAAGATATCATCTATGACAGTATCTCAAAAGACATTTTCATTCGGTTCCGAAAGCTTGACTCTGCCAAGCAACTCTGGGATGCCATCAAGGATGTTCATGAAGAATCCATTGCCAGGACAGATCAACACACAGATATGCTCCGTGCCATGTTTGCTGGTTTCAGAACTCTTCGTAAGGAAAGTGCTATGGAACTCACCGATCGGTTGACAAATATTGTTAAAAGACTTTATCAACGTGGAGTAACAGATATCACCGATAGAGATGTGGTCAACAAGCTACTGAGTGCTCTTGATGCAACCTTCGATCCAATCGTGGCTGAAATTAAGCAAAGACCAGACTATGAAAAACTTCACTACGTCGAGGTCATGACGCTGTTGTCTATTCACGAAGAAAAGATGGAACTTGAAAATGGGCATCAAGAATCTTCTTTGAAAAGCGAAGGGGAAATTCTTTCACAGTATGGCAGTTCACAAGAAGAAGATGTCGAGAATCAACATTCTATCACAAGGGAACTCGAAATGCTCACACAAAGACTAAGTGATCTCAGAAGACAAAATCTGTGTCTCACAAATGATGACGAAGTTGACTTGCCTAGATCTTCAAGAGGATTACCTCCGAAAGAAATAAAGTGCTTCAAGTGCAAACAACTCGGTCACTATATCGCGCACTGTCCCTGCTGGGAGCAAAATGAAAAACCTAGCAACCGATGGATTTATCTTCACTATTCTGGATTTACTCGAGTGGATCGTCACACTAAGCTCTCGAAGAAAAATGAATCTGCTGCATCTTCGACGAGACCAGTCACTGACGTGCAAACCAGAGCGACCATTGAATCTAATATGAAGAGAATATCGCAGCTGACTAGAGTGTGTGCTGAAATGAATATGGAATCTAAAGATGAAACATCCGAATCTGAATCAGTAGACGAAGAGCTTTACAGAAGCCGAGGAAGAGGCAATGCATTCATCGCTTATGAATCATCCGAGAAGTCTCTCGAATCAGACACTGATGATAGTGCTTCAAGTGATGATGAACCAATCGCACTCTGTCTCATGGCAAAAACCTCAAAGGATCAGGTATCAGCAAAACACTGAAAATCAATGACTGAATATTCCTCTGAATACATTGCCTATGCTAAACTTGTTAAGATTGCAAAATCTCAACAAGATGAGCTTGAAAAACTTGAGATGAATCTCAGGAAAATCGAAGGATTACTGGTTGAAGAGATGGAAAAGAGTCAAGAGTTGACTGAAAAGCATGATGCTTTTTCTTCAACGATTGATGATCTTTCCAAACGATATGATTCTCTTGCAGTCGACTACGAGAGTTTATCAGATGAACTCCTTAGCAGGAATCAAGAACTCGAGTCACTGAAAGAGTCTTATAATGTGCTTGCGAAAGAAAAGGTCCTCTCTTCGCCGAGCAATCTAACAACCTTCCTGATGATTTTGTGCCTCATTGTTCAAAATGCCTAGAACGTAGCAATGCTGATTCAAATGCCGAAATATCCAATGATGTCATCAAGAACATTGCAACCACTACGAATAATAATTCTAACCCCTCTTCCGAGGAATTTGTTGCTATCTTTGATGAAAATTGCAGGCTAAAGAACTTGCTTGAGGCAGGAATGCTAAAGAGCCTCAAAGGGCATCAAACACTCTATGATGTGCTCAAGAAGTCAATACTGCATAAAAATCCCCGAAAGGAAGGATTGGGTTTCGAAAGGAAACTCAACATTGATGGAACCTACTGGACTCCCGAGCAATATCCTCAAACAAGTTGGGTTCTTGCTAAAAGCAAAACTCTCGAACCTGCACTCCTGTCTGGATATGACACTCCTATTCCTGTTGTTTCTAACAAATCTGATGAGTCAACCTACAAACTCTTCAAACAACAGAATGGTTAGGTTTTCGCTCGGTATGTCGGGACTAACTGCAGGTCTGGCTCACCCAAGAAGCAAATCTGGGTGAAGAAATGCACCATTGAAAATTTATCTGTCACTGCTAACCTGAATATGCAGAGTAATTCTCTTCGAGGAAATGACAATTCCTCGCTGTATGGCACAGCAACTTCTTCGAATGGATATCGATTAAACACTCGACAAAAGGAGTACATGCGTATCTCCTCGAATCATTATGCTCATGTCTCTGGGAACAATTTCAATGCTTACTCATATGATTACTCTCGAAATGCACAGGTGAACCACAGAAATCAACGAACAAACGTTCCTGCTCAGTCAAGACAAATGAGGTCTACGCCACCCACACAAGCGTGGGTTGCGAGAAAGAACTAACTCTTCTTGCAGGAACTCTCTCTCTCTCCGGGATTCTATTTGAACATCTTTAGCCCTGAGATCTATCTTGTTGGTGCTGGTTCTTTGTGTTTACTAGTTCTCAGTTTGTTGTTTGTCTTCAAGTTGCCGTCTTCGAGTTTCGTCCGATGAACAACTCACTCATAGCTCCTTGGTTGGTTTTTCTTCTCGTCTGGCTGAGTGTTTTGTTTCGGACCCTTTTATCCTTCTATTCTTTCTCATCCAAATCTATGCTGTCCGTCATGAGCATGCAATTTGACCTGAAGAAGATCTCTCTCCGACGTCCTTGGTCGCGAAAGAAATCAACTTCGAACTTTTATCCATTTTTGGCGATTATCCCTCCAAACCTTTCGGTCTCCTGCTCTCTTCCCGAGTTTCTCGCAGAAAACGGTTGCCACATGCCCACGATCTACACGATCGTGATTGTGTCCGTCGAATGCGGAACGTCCCCGCAACTATGGGCCGTAGATTTCGGAAAGGAGGTTCAGCTCTCCAGCTATAAATTTCCCTCATCACGATGCACCTTCTTCCTCAGTTCCTCAAACCCTCGTCCACCTCCACCCGAGCCCGAGCTCGAAGCAACTCCAGCGAGAAGCTCCGCCGTGCAACTCCGGTGAAGTCTCGTCGCAGCTGGTCACGCCGGTGCGGTAATCTTTCCTCCCGCAATGCCGTAGTTGATCCTAGTTGCCAAGATAGGGCGCTTGGATTCGGAACTGCTCCTCACCATCTCTCTGTTCTTAGGGCAGTTTTTACCGATGCCATTTACTTTAATTTATTTCACTGCGGTAGATCTTTAGGAATCACTAGGATTTGACTGGTACGGTTTGTAGATCTTCCTCGTACTGGTTTTCCTCATCTAGGGTTCATGTGTAATCATCCAAAAGATTAGATAGTTATCAACCTGCCTAGAATTTATCTGTGGCTAGCTTGTAAAATCTATCGATGATATCCTTCTGTTTTACCATGAGTTCCTTGTTGGACTCCTTCAAAATCATTTTCGTTCAAAATCCTTCTGTGCATGCTCATGACCCTACCTCTGTTTTTCCCTCGCATTTATTCTATTTCACAGGTTGGTCATGGCACAGAGTTCGAAAGAGCATTCAGATTCTGAAGAATATTTGCCCCAGTTTCTACCAAGGTCTGAACGAATGAGAATGACTGGAGGAGGAAAATCTTCGAAGCCACCCAAGGCCCCGAAGAAGAATCACGAGTCTGATCCCGAAGATGATTATGAGGAAATTCCCTCTACACACAGTCAGCCCGAGGATGAACTGATCACGGACGCCCTAACCATCTTCTCCGATGGAAATCCTAAAAAGGGTGGACGCGGCAGAGAAATGAATACCACTGCGGAAATGTCGGATCCTGATAGTTACAGAACCCCACCAGAAGGAGAATCAACAACAGATCGCAACAACAGGCTCCAAAGGATTCGCCGCCACTGGGCTGGCAAATGGTACAGATATGAAAATGTTGATGAGACGTACCAGATTTTGTTTGCCTTCACACTACCGTGGAATGACTGCATTGCTGAAAATTGCATTGGCCCTGATGATGAAAAAGTCAGACCACCACAACCTTCAGATGCTCACCCTGACTCCCTCAAAACCATCGCTGATTTTCCCGATGAAGTGGCTAAGAGGGCGAAGGCCAAAGCCAAGCGTGAAGCTAGAGAAGCAAAGAAAAACCAAGTTGAAGCCGAAAACGCCGCACTGACCCAGCAAGACGTACAGAAGAAGAAGGAACGTGCATCAGCGTCGAAGGAAAACAAATCTGGGAAATCAGTTTCCCCTCGTGCACCTCGAAAGAAAACTCTCGCCAAGAGAATCAAGAAGGCAGCTCCTGACTTGTCTGATGAGTCATCCAGAGAAGATACCCCTGATGAAATTCCATTATATGATCGTCCTGCCATTCTCAACAAGCCATCGAAGAGCCCCTCTCTAGTAAAAGCTTTACCCTCTCCGAGGAAATCACCCAGGCATGCACCCATTCCGTCCACTGACAAACCCTCGGGTTCTGTAGCTCCGAGAACTTTGACTAGCACTGCAGTGAAGAGAAAGCTGTAGTCTAAGGAAATTGCTGATTTGGCTGCTAAGAAGACCAGGGTCACTGTTCCTGCTCCCACAGAGGAACATAAGTATGATTTCAAGTTCACGATCGATGTGATTGACAGTGCTGCATATGATGCAAAAGCTGATGAGGTAAGCAGTCTGGGACTGCCTGATGATGTTACCAAAATGGTGATGAAGCATTTCATCGAGCTGAGGAAAATCTCCAAGTGGCTGAATAAAGCTGTCAAAAACAAGCAAGCTGTTGAGAAACAGAGAAATGAGGCCAAGACTGAATCCGAAAGAAAAAAAGATGAACAAAGAAATTGTTGAACTCACCAAGGCCCTCAGTGTCTTGCGCAATGAGAAAATTGAGTGGCACTCACGCTTGCACATGGAAGTATCTAAACTGTGTGATAGGAGAAACGAGGAGATTGACCGCAAGGCAGATCTTGCTCGAAGAAGAATTCAAGAGGAAAAACGTCAGAAGGCTAGGGTGAGAGTGAGCAAACCGAAAGCAAACAAAGACCGCCGCCTTCAGACTGTCGCTGATGAGCCCATTCCACTACACTCCCATGTACCCTTGCAGCAGGTTCCTCCATCTCCACCTCACGAAGATGAACCTATGTACCAAGCTGGCGCCGAAGAGGTTATTATTCCAGCTCCAGTAGCCCAAGTGCAACATGAAGTTGTTGATATATTCCTGGAAAAGACGGATGAGGAAAATGCACCTCCTAAGCAGCAATCCCCAGTTGATGAGGTTGATGAAGAGATTGAAGTTGAGAAGGCAGATCCATCGCCGCCGAGAACATTGCAAGCAGAGCCCTCCGAACAAAATAAGGAGGAAAATGACAAGATTGAGGGGGAGCTAAATGCTTCCCGAGAGAAAACACCCCCGGTCACATCATCTGGTGCCCCTACCCGGATGGATGTTGATCCTGCTCCTCTTACCACTACACCACAGTTGGTAGAGGAAGAAAAGAAATCTGATGAGCCGATGGCTCGAGAAGAAACTGTCCCACCAGCTGTGTCTCAAGCAACCGAGAAAGAGGTTGTCGTGCCTCCCGCCGAAGAAAGTGCAAGGAAAGAAAAGGCCGTTGTGCCCGAAAGTCAGAAAGATGCTGAAGGAGTTCCAGCGAGCAAGAACGACAGTCAGTCAAGTTCTTCGAAGCCATCCGCTCGAGAAAAATCGAGAAAGCCTCATGCTCCTCTCAAGCCTATTGAGGAAGGTGTGCCTGCACCTGATGATGTTCGGACCCAAGTTATGGGCGATGAAGAACCACTGAGAAATCCTTTGGAAACCTTCCCTCTGTTTCCTGTTGATGATGGCCCGAATTGTCCAGCTTTCAACGAGCAGTTTCATCGTTCAAAACTTGCATTCTTTGGGACCAGCCCATATGAACGAGAAAGATCTTCCTTGTCACCAAGATTCTGGACAAAGGAACAGGCCGTGTATTATGCTCGCATTCTGTATGGCAAGAATCACATCTTCAAGCATAAGATTCTGGATTTCGCTGAGCTCGAAAGTTTACCTTGCTTCCATCACACTATCGAGCAGATTGAGCAGGTCTTCATGAATAGTTTCCTTCGTTTCAATCATGGCTGGAATCGTGAAGCTATCCTTCAGTTCTACGCCACTCTTTATATCTCAGGAGATCTTGCAAACAGCAGTACTTGGATCCTCGAATGGATGACCAAGGAAGAAAAGATCAAATGTTCGGCTGACCAGTTCTTAGCACTGTTGAATCTTCCTCTATGTGAATTCGATGCCTCTCGGGAACATAGACTGCACTATTGGGATGTATCCGAAGCTGAACTCCATATGCTGATGGACCCCTAGCTTGTTGGCGATGAATGTACCGAAGCAAATCCTAAGAATCTGGCCTATGAGAACAAGGTGCTGTTCTATATCCTCTGCAACTCTCTCACGCCAACGAACAGACCAGAAACCATTCATGGCATCGTGGCGAATGCTCTTCAAGCTATAGCTCATGGCATTCGGTTTGACATTCCGGATCTTTTCATTCGCAACTTGGCCTATGCAGCTGATAGCCCTCAAGTCCCGAAGCCATATGCACCATGGGTCATGTTTGCTATTGAGCAGCTTACTGAGAAAAAGTTCTTCTGCACACATGTTCCGAAAGTTTTCATTCCACCAGTCCGAGACACTCTCCGGATCGTGAAGGACATCGGCAAAGGGAAGACACCTATTGATGCGTCTGCCTCTGCCTCTGCTAAAGCTCCGAAGGTCAAGAAGGCAACAGTCGAAATCCCTCGTGAAGAAAATCCCTCACTATATGAGATTTGTCTTCGCACTCAGCAGGCTCTGGAAAGTCACATCAAGCTCGATCACAAAGAGAAGTTGGAAATGATGACTGAGATCAATCTGCTTCACAATTATGCTCGCCAGGCTTTTCTGTATGAGAAGGAACAAAAGAAGCGCTCGTGGACCCTTCTGCGCAAGCATTATTCTCGCACTCAACTGTCTACCAAGGGTATCGAGAAATATTATGATCATCTGGAGCTGTTTGAAGTTCCTCGCATCCGAAGGCAAACTCCAGTGCTTCCTTAGCGTTCCGGCTCCACCGATCTGCTGTTTGTTGAACCCGATGATGAACTTGAAGACACAGTAGGCACACTGATATTCAAGCCAGATGCACCTCGCACCACTACTCCCGAAGCAGATCCCGAAGCCCATGTTTCATCTCCAACTCCTGCTTCGGCCTCAACCATCGCTCGCTCTGCTTCGCCAAACAGTTCGAGTTCTGGGGATTCTTCGGACGAGTAGTTCCTCGCATGAATTATCTTTCCTTTTTGACACTTGTTGACAAAAAGGGGGAGAAGAACATCGAGAGATAGAAAAGCGGGTTATTTGTAGGGTGTTTCCATTTGCCATTTGCTTTCTCTTTCGAACAATTTGCTTAAACTCGTTGAACTCTTGGTCGTGGAACTTGATCTCACCGTCTGTGGTGATGGTACACTTGCGTCATCATGTACCGTTAATAACCCCTGCAATGCTTTATTTGCTTCCAGTTATCTGTCTGCAGGTGCTATCGAATGCTTATTTCCTTGCAATGATTATCCTCGATACTTATCTATCGTGCAAGCTTAATTGAAACCGCATATATCTTACTCATATGCTTATCTTTCGCTATCTAACGATGCAGGAGAAGAAAGGTTGCTTCTGAGTAGATTGCTCTGATTCACATGATGTTTTTCCTTGCACATTTCTATCGTATCATCATTGTTGCAGGAAACCCTCGTCTGAAGCATATCTACTCCGAACAATATGCTTGTGACTCCCTTGCTCCGAGTTTCTTCGAATATCTAACTTGCAGGGAACTTATATCTCGTGTGGATTCAAACTGTGTTCTAAGAAAATCTTCATGGCTTATCCTTTGCCACAACTCGCTATCTAACAAATCTATTTCAAAGGTTGTGTGTGGTAGGAAATACCACAGACCGTCGAGTGCATTGGATGAAACTACGATTGTGATCTTATGTCAATGTCACTCACACGAAGATTCACCTCGCTGCCCTACATTTTATCTCCTATGCTTACTCTGAGTTAGAATGATGCATATCTTCAGGGGGAGCGTGTTTTATCTTCGTAATTATCTCTCGTCCTACTTTATCCTTCGCATTCCATTTCATTGTTTCATCTATCTTTCGATGTGTTCTGTTTTGTCAACATTCGTCCAAAAAGGGGGAGATTGTTGGTGCAATATTTGCCCCCTTGTGTTTTGGAGATTGTTGACAGAAACATGCATGGACTGATTTATTTGCTAGTGCACACAGAGAGAAATAGCCCATGCAGTACCGAAGAGAATGCTGTATCCGGTGTCCACTTCGAAGAACTTCACCGAAGAATATCTGCACAGCAGAGAAGAATGTGCTACATCCTTTGAAGTCTTGTAGTCGAGAAGAATGACGTGAAGAAATTGACCCCTCGAAAATTTATTGCTGACGCGAAGCAATTGGTTCGTTGATTTTGTCCGAAGAAAATTGACTGCAGCGATGAAAGATGAAGACGAAGTGAAGACGTAGCATTCTTTTTGTTGTTTCTCTTTCATTCATTTGAGTCATAGGACCTCCGTACTATTAAGAGGGGTATAGGTTCTCAAAGCTTAGATCCGCTGTGATGCTTAGCCCAATCCTATGCGAGACTAAGAGAAATCTCTTTATGTTTCGAATGATTACCTGCCAGCAGAAGACGTTGTTCTTCGGTGCTGCAGGAGATATCTTTCGAACTGAGGAGTTAGCATTACTTGCTCCGCACGTAATGTTACCGTTGTGCTCAATTCCGACCGTTGGACTTGTGTCGTTCAGCAGTTGGCTGCTCCACATGTCCAATTTGGTCTTTTCCCTTCAGGGAAGGCTGCGGCTATAAATAGCCACCCAGCTCCAACGTTGCCCGTTGCCTGCTCCGCTTAAGATTTCTGAGAAGATTGATTGAGCATCCCCTCTCCGAGTGATTTGAGTTTAAGATCCACCGAGAGAAAAATCAAGAGCCAAAACTTAGACAGTGGTTGTGCATCACAGTAGTTCTGAGTTAGAGATCTTGTACCTATTACTCTTGAGAGCTGCACACTCTCTAGACGGATAGGTGTCGGCTCGAGTGTCGAAGAGTAATTATCTTCACCGAGCAAGATCTTCAGCAACCAAGAGTCATTGTGGTTTGCGAAGAAGTCTGTCAAAGGTTTGGAGATCGCCGACAAGTATCTACCACGAGTGAAATCAACTGGAGTCTGATCAGCTCCGAGTTGAAGGAGAATAGGGCGAAGAGAGTTTATCTTCTGTGTTAAATCACAACCCCTCCAACCAGACGTAGTCCTTTGGCAGAAGGGCGAACTGGTCTACGAAATTCATCTGTCGCCATCAAGCACCACTGGTTCATTCTATGTCACTGCATTTCTTTCAGCAGTTTACTCTCGTGCTCTGTGTCGATAGTTTATCCGATCAATCATAGTTCGTCAATTATCTGTTGCATTCTCATCATACATTTCTTTCGTCTCAAGTAAATTTATTTTCTTTGAACTACTGTATGTCTGCGTGATTTCATTCAGTGCCGAATCCATTCACCTTGTCACCACTTCCCGTTCATTTTCATCACAGTTCATATTGTGTTTTCCCTCGTGCTACTGCATCTGCTCATATAGTGCATTACCTTCGCATCTGTTAAATCAGTGTTCAAACAATTACTGCTTCCTACATTGATAGATATGTTCCTCTATAGCGAGCTTAATTAAGTGCTTTTTCTACCGAAGTTTATTTCCACTGCTGTGTTTGGGATCAGTTCAAAACATTCGCAAGAATTTTTTGATTCTCCCATTTACCCCCCTCTGGTCGATATACTCTCGGTCCCAACACACCGTCATTAGTCGCTAATGATGAGGTTAATTACCCTCTAGTGACACTGATAGTAGGGCCCGTGGATTTGTTAAACCGACTTTTAAAAATAATCAAACCCGCTGACCAGTCAAACCTGCTGACTGGGCAAGCCCAGTCACTGGCAGGTGGGTCCAGTGGGCCCCTTTGACCAGTCAACTGCTGACTGGGCAGTTGACTGGCCCCACATGTCAGCCTCTATGCACATTTCTAGGTACACTTCTGTGTATCCATTGCAATTTATATTTAAATGATTTTCGAATTAAATTAATTCCAGAAATTTCAGAAAATGATTAAAACTTTGAAAAATCATATAAAATAAACCGTAACTCGGATGAAAATAATTTATATATGAAAAATGATCAGAAAAATCCAACGAATCTGAATGTGTCATCTGTATTCATGTTAGAGTCCTCTAAGTAGATGAACATGGAACTTTTTGCCCGTTTCCGATAGGTAAATAGTGCATAACCTCAGATAAATAATTCCAAATAAATTCCTAAAACATCTAAAATATTTTTAGATGCAATATATCACCCCTGCATATCAATTAGGTATGTCATGCTCTGTGATTGCATTTGTATGCTTGTATTTATTTGTTTCTCCCTCCCCCTTCCTCTCCGGTAGACCCTGAGACCGACGTTGCCCCCGAGGACTGCTACTCCATCGACGACCCCTCTTTTACCGCATAGCTTCCAGGCAAGCAAAACCCCCTTGATCATTCCTATATCGCCCATTCTTTCTCTCCCCTGCTTGCATTAGATTTTGCTACTGTATTTGATTTCTCCTATTCTAATGCATAGCCTGATTTTGTAACCTGTTGTTGATACTTTACCTATTGTCCTAAATGCTTAGTATAGGCTGGTTAGTGATCCATCAATGGCCCCACACCCTTGTCCTTGTTGCTATGCTTTACCACCGGTGACTCGATCAGTGTGATCGATGTACAGAGACCGACACAGCACCTCACACCCCATAGATGTACGACTCTGCAGAGCTACTATCGAGTGCCGAGGGTGATACCTCCTACCTCACTCCTGATGATATCTCTGTAGCATAGCTAATCGGTTCTGGGTTACCGAGGGTGATTCCTCTTTCACCACCTCCGATGACGCCTCTGTCGTGTAACCCCTCAAGTATGAATCCATCGAGGGTGATTCCTCCGGGTTCACCTTGACGGTAGCATCGAGTGGGAATCCATCGAGGGTGATTCCTCGGATTACCTTCTTGATGTTACGGACACACGGTTACCTTTAACTATTGCCCCCCATGTACTGTTACTGCAGGACTGAAGGGACCGGCGGTACCACCCCGGTAGAGGTGGACCTGAGTTCCTGACAGTCTCTTGAGAGTCGGGTTGACCTGGAGGGTACCCGCGAGATAATTACGAGGCGCGCCCGGGCATGTAGAGACCGCCCTAGAGAGGGATGGGCCTGACCCTTGTTGCACTTCCTCGAGACGGGGCGACAGGACCACTGATCGTCGCCGCGAGGTCCCAACACACTAACCAATTTGGGTATTTGATCTGAGTTGGCCACTGGCCTATATGCACTACCACCACGCGGGATAATGGTTTATGGGGCCCTCGGCGCCGTATGTATCAGCTGAAAGCTCTGTCAGACGTCCAGTTCAGCCTTGTGGCTAGGTCGGATCGCGCCATCCAGGCAGAGGTGGTGCTGGTATCCCCCTGCACACAATGACCCGGAGTGCAAAGGGAGATGGGCCCAAGACCCCTGAGCGCTTAGGATGTAGACCGGCGGGGACCTCTCTGCTGAGCCTAGGTAGGACTACGTCGTGCCGATCAACCGAGGCCGGGCATGACCCGGAAAAGTGTGTCCGGCCAGAGTTAATCGAGCGTGTTGGGTAACAGTAGTGCACCCCTGCAGGGAAGTTATCTATTCGAATAGCCGTATCCACGGTAACCGGACGCTTAGTGTTGTATCCCGATCTACTACAACTTGAACTGGATATATGTTAAATTAATATGTAAGCTCCGGGATCGCTTTCTCGCAGGGAGTCGAGGAAGGATCTCTGGGTTTTGCTACTACATGCTTGTTTCTTTATTAAATGCTACTAATCTGCACTCTTCTAATGCTGCAAGACGCTGAAGATGCTAGTCTTCGATAGGCTAGGCCTTCCCCTCTATTCTGGCATTTTTGCAGTTCAGTCCACAGATACAGCCCCTTCATTTGATACCGATGCATACTTAGCATAGTTTTGATGTAAGTCTTGCTAGTACTTTGGATGAGTACTCATGGTTGCTTTGCTACCTCTTTTTCATCATAACCGATTGCTGCGACCAGATGACGGAGCCCCGGAGTCAGCTACCCCAGTCGACGACTACTACTACCCCCTCCAGTGGATCCTACTTCTACGTGGAGGCCGATGACCAGGAGTAGATAGGAGGCTCCCAGGCAGGAGGCCTGCGCCTTTTCGATCTAGTTGTCGTTGTTTTGTTCTGCCTTCTTAAGGCAACCCTGTTTAACTTTATGTCTGTACTCAGATATCTGATGCTTCCGCTGATGCTTGTGTAACTCAAGCTTGTGTATTCGAATCCTCGAGGCCCCTGGCTTGTAATATAAATCTTGTATTATTTTATTTTGTGTCTAGAGTTGTGTTGTGATATCTTCCCGTGAGTCCCTGGGCTTGATCGTGTGCGTTTGCGTGTATGATTAGTGCACGGTCGGGCCGGGGGCGTCACAACCACACCACGCGTATCTCCATTATATTCATGCATGCATGGGTTACAAACATCATGATCTCTTATTCAAATATTTGAATACACTTTTATATTGATTATGATCTTTGTGAGTCTTTTACACCCACACACACTCCTCCTCTGTTTATGGATACCACTAACTTTTCTATCATTCATGCATGCACACACACTCCCCACTCAGCATCCTCTCCATCGCGCACACACGTTCTCTTTCTTTAGGTCGATCTCCCACAATCTCTCTAGGTCTCTCCATCTCCCTCTTTCCCACACACACCGATCAATATACCCGTCTAGCTAGGTCTGCCTACCACACACACACATGTACACATAGTCCCTCCTGCCCTAACTCTGAGGCACGCGCGCACTGTCACCCCCTCTCTTGTTATCCATCTCGCACTCATACACTGTCTCTAACTACCTAGTAGGTGATACCTCTCCAATGTATCTATAATTTTTGATTGTTTCATGCTATTATATTATCAATCTTACATACTTTATATGCAATTTTATATCATTTTTGGGAACTAACCTATTAACTCAGTGCCCAGTGCCAGTTGTTGTTTTCTGCTTGTTTTTGGTTTTACAGAAAATCCGTATCAAACGGAGTCCAAATGCTATGAAACTTTTTGACGATTTTTTCTGGACCAGAGGGACCCTAGAAGCTTCGGGGGAGGACCAGAAGACCTACGAGGAGACGACAAGGCAACAGGGCGTGCCCTGGGGGGTAGGGCGTGCCCTGATGTCTTGTGGGCCCCTCGTGGCCCCTTTTGACCTAATTCCAGCGCTATAAATTCCCAAATATTCCAAAACCCCTAGAGTGAGACCCGAAACAATTCTTTCGCTGCCACAAGCCTTTGTTCTTCCATGATCCCATCTGGAGGCCTTTTCCGGTACTCTGCCGGAGAGGGAATTGATTTCGACGGGCTTCTACATCAACCTTGCTGCCCTTCCGATGATGTGTGAGTAGTTCCCATAGGACCTACGGGTCCATAGCAGTAGCTAGATGGATCTCTCTCTCTCTGTCTTTGATCTTCAATACAATGTTCTCTTCGGAGTTCTATCTGATGTTATTTTCTTTTGCAGTGTGTTTGTTGGGATCTGATGAATTGTGGGTTTATGATAAGATTATTCATTGAAAGTAATTGAGTTATATTCTAAACTTTATTATGTATGATTATTATAGCTATGTAATGCTTTTCGACCGATGAGTTTTCTTTAGCCAAGCTGATGATTAGATCTTCAGCGGAAGTGGTGCATAGTAGTAGGTTCAATCTTGCGGTGTCCTCACCCAGTGATAGAAAGGGTAGCGAGGCACGTATTGGTATTGTTGCTACTAAGGGTAAAACGACGGGGTTTAATCATATTGACTGGTTTTATTCTGTCTACATTATTTCATCTTGCTTAAAGCGTTACTCTGTTTGTCATGAATTTAATACCATAGATGCATGCTGGATAGCTATCGATTGGTGGAGTAATAGTAGTAGATGCAGGCAGGAGTCGGTCTACTTGTCACGGACGTAATGCCTATATACATGATCATGCCATGAATAACGTCATAACTATGCCCTTTCTATCAATTGCCCAACAGTAATTTGTCTACCCACTGTATGATATGTTCTTGAGAGAGATGCCTCTAGTGAAAGCTATGGCCCCCAGGTCCACTTTAATCATATTGCTAAAACCCTATTTCCTTTGCTGCAATTTATTTCCTTTTTATTTTACTTTGCAATTACAACTATCAGATTTAATCCTTGCAATTAACGAGTACAAGGGGATTGACAACCCTCTTGCCCGCGTTGGGTGCAAGTATTTGCTCTTGTGTGTGTAGGTACTGTTGACGGTTGTTTGCGTGAAACTCCTATTGGTTCGATAACCTTGGTTCTCTACTGAGGGAAATACTATCTGCTACTATATTGCTTCTCCCTTCCTCTTCGGGGAAAAACCCAACGCAGCTGACAAGTAGCAGTAGGCCTCTCACACCATCTCCTAGGTAGCTAGCTAGCTGCACCCCCCACACACAGACCTCTCCCTCTCTTCGTCACTCCGGGCGTTCTTTATCTCTAACACATGCATGTGCACCGATCAATTTCCCTCTATGTGTAGCTAGGTCTCTCGCTATTTTGCCACAATAGATCGATCGATCTTTAGTTAGGTCTCCCCCTCTTTTCCCACGTACACATCGACCAAACTATGACCTCTCTAGATAGGACTGCCTACCACACACACATTAATTGTTCCTCCCCCTCTCATCATCCATGACTTCCGTTTAATCTCTCGATGAGATGCGTGCACCCATGCACGTTCTCGTCCCCTCTCTTTATCAATCTCGCACTTGTACAGTCGTTCCTTGTCTCTGTCTACTTGGCCTCTCGCACCATCTTCCAGCACCCCCCCTCTTCCCTAGCCCTTGAACGCTCATAATTTTCTTCCCTCTATCCGTCTCTATCGATATCTCACGTAAACGATCCCTCCCCTCTATTCTCGTATATCGCTCCCCTGCACATAAATATATGTATTTAGGCCTCTCTTTCACCCAAACATATGTATATAGGCCTCTCGCACACACTGTCTCCCTCTCTCTCTCTGACACACCCACTAGGTGGAGTACATGTACGAAGAGAAGAGGTGCACACAATAGGTGTGGACTACATGTACGAAGAGAAGAGATGCAAGCACGCACTCCTTCCCTCATAAACTCGCGTGGGTACACGATGGAGCACATTTCTATAAGAGGAGGTAGCCCACGTGATAATTTGACGCGTGTAGAAAGGCTTTTTAGATGATGTGGCACTAGTACTTCCGGTACGTGCAAAGCACGTAAGTTGGAATTCCAATTGCACGACACTACTTCGTAGGAAACAAAATACGAGCAAGATCTTGTTTCGGGTGATGTCTCTTTTTTTTCAGTCAATATATTTATGATTAAAATGTGTGGGAGGCATCAATGAGGCCACGTGGCACATGTGGAGGTGTTGTTTGCGAGCTTCTTGTGTGGATTGATCACACTGATGTGCTGCTGGTTCCAGAAGAATGTCCACGCAGCTGGGTACAATTAGGTTATTTTACGTCAATGAACGGTTGATATCACGTCACACGTGAACAATTGAAAAATTCAAAACTGATTATGGAAATAGCCAACAACGGGCTCCTCTTTTTTTGCTATGAGAGGATGCGGACGTCTGGCTCTACCATGATGGCCACCGAGAACGCGGGCCCATGTACGCCTCTGACAAACGTATGCAAACCGTAGGCCAAAATCCCACGCCTCCGCTCCACTGAAAAAAATTCCCACGCCTCCCGCGCGGGAAAAACCCCGCCCTCGCCTTTCTAATCGGGATTTATATTGACCGATCTATTCAAGGAGCCAAACCAAGTGTTACACTTTACAAGTTATAAGTTAGACGGTAAACTAGCAGCATGCCGTGTTCCCGTCGCACCAACACACGCTCGGTCCGGCCCGCCGCTCACCGAAGGGACGCCCATCGGCTTGGCACATCACTGACATGTGCGACCGCCGCTCACTGAAGGGACGCCTAGACGTGCGCCAAAAGCCCGACCTTTTTAATACGGAAATGATAAATCCCAAACATTCAGATTTTAAGCATGGCAACCCGAACGTGGCAGTTGCGAACACCTGTGTGGCAGTTTCATGTGTAGGGGATGGGCGTGGTGTGGCAGTTTTGTAAAATGCCATGGCATTTCTTTTTTTACTGTTGTTTGCGTCCAATAACTGCCACCATCGGATGCAGATCTTATGGTTATTGGGGCAATCGCCAGGAATAGGCTCGTGGCGAACTATTGACTAGCTCTTTGTCACACGCATTTACATTGATACGGCTTGAATGCCAACAAGGGAGAGGGTAGCGGTTCCCGAAATGTTGAACGGTCAATGATGCATCCTCATTCAATTAGCATGCAGAGGGAATTAATGGGAGAGGCAGCATGGAGCCAGCATGATGTGAATGCAACGCAATTTGCACTCTCATAAGAAGGCGCCCCTCCACTCCAATCCATCTACCAAATCGTACGCACCTACGCACCTAGATTAAGCGCAACACTGCTCACTCCAATCGTAAGATCAAGTGACCAGAAGCCAGAACCACCCATGGAGGCGATGCAAGCGAGCGGCAGGCGGCTATGCCAGATGATCCATGATGCCGGCATGTGGCCCGGAACCGAGCATCGTCTCCAGACGGTGCTGGAGACCACCAGCATCATAGCCCTCGCCGACGCCGGCTTTGGCTCTCACATGGCCGAGATGATCATCCGCTCCATCCACAAGTTCACCACCGTCAAGAAGCGCGTGGACGACCTTGCCGTACTCCTCCAGCCCGCGCACCCAGGCTCCTCATTGCCTACCACCCTCATCGGCCTCCATGGTGACAACCTCTTTCATGCACTGGTGGCCCTGCAATTGCCCGACGTCGCGACGAAGAATGTCCACCTCGAGGCCGCGCTCGCCGCGTAGCGCCTTGCCAAGCAAGAAACCGTCGACCTACACATCCACGTCTATGAGGAAATCGTCTACATAGGCCACTACAGGGCCAGGGACAACGCTAGGACATTGGCCTTCTTGACCGGCTGGAAGCCTTGGACACCATTGTTCAGAAGCACGTTGACTTCGGCACAAAAGCCGCTACTCCTCAGCCAGCGGTCGGTGGGCCGGCGCACTAAGTCGAGGAGGAGGAGGAGGTCGTCGATGGATGCATCTTTCTTCTTGCCTCCTGTAACCACCACTAAATCGCATCATCGTGGCCTTAATTATTACTGTATCGCATTATCATTCTAGTCGTTAAAGACATGTGTGATCCCTTCCTCAATGTAAGTTACTACCTCCGTCCTGGTTTATTGGTCACCTTCGTGTTTTGTGCCAAATTTTGACTTCAGATTTAACAAACAATATGTTAATGCATGTCACAAAAATTAATATCATTAGAAACTATGTTCAAATACGAATCCAACGATATATTTTTTGGTGACATGCATTAATATTTTGTTAGTTAAATATAAGGTCAAAATTTGGCACAAAGGGGACCAATAAACTAGGACGGAGGTAGTACTTACCTATTGCATCAACTTTGTAATTTAAGTACAATGCATAACCCAACCTACCAAACTAGTATATATATGGGCGCGATGACCAAACTTATAAATTCAAAACTAAGCGTTACACTTCACAAGTTCAAAACGTGAAACTGGAACAAGTACATCACACGCCTGTCCCGTTCGTGTCGCACCCCACACGGTCGTTACGGCCCGCCACTCAATGCGCATTGGCTTGCATATATCAGTAACATGTGGGACCGATGTGAGCAAACCGACGATGCACCAAACTGGCAAACTCCCCCACTTATCGCGCGGGAAAAGCCCCGCCCTAGCGTTTTTAATTGTTATTTCTATCTATTGATCGCGCCAAGGAGCAGAATGAAATGTTACAATTTCAAGAAAAGCCTGTCGCGTTCACGTCGCACCCCCACACGGTCGGGAGTACTCCACGCTCGGTCCGGCATACTGCTCAAGCTAGGGAACGCGTGTTGTCTAGCTTTTTCACTGTCATGTGGGACCGTAGTTGAGCAAACAGACTATCGGCAAATCCCCACCCGCCTGCCGCGCGTCGGCTGAGTTAGAATTAGAAGAGAGAAACGAGGAGGGAGAAGAGCTAGCTGTAGCACGGAGGCCAAGAAATTTGTTGTCAGATGGGACTCGTGTTGATAGAGTAGGAGCACTCCGTCCTCGTTTGTACTACCACTAGTTGGGTGCGTGCGACCTATACCTGTCATCACTAGGTCTCCTGTTCGAACCGCAGCTATGCTTCATATATTTTTTTCATGCATTTTTCCTCCTTGCTGAGATGTACTGTGTGGTTCCGGGCTCCTCGTCTTGGAGGTCGTCAGAAATATTTCTACATGCTTCCTTTCGCCAACATGTGGGACATACAGCATCTGGGTCCACGTGCATGCACGACTCGGGGCATCTTGAATGCTGAGTGCCAACTTGTAGGGATGATCCGCGGACAGTGAGGCAGGAGCGGGCCATCCAACCATGTCGGCGTACATTTCAAACCGGGCGAATTACATGCAAAACCCTCGCAAAAGAATAAATAAATGAATTACTACATGCAAACAGGATGATTTTCATAGAAAACCATAGCACATTCATTACATTTTGGACATATTTCATTGGAAAAAGCGACCGGACCTAAACCAGTCTAGGGCCTCTTTGATTCGCAGGATTCTGGAAATACAGGAATGGGGAAAGTATAGGATATTAGGATTGGAGTGGCATATCGACCTAAATCCAATAGGATTAGCAAGGAGTGTTCAATGCCACATGAAAAACAAAGGAATTGTAAAGAAAAGGTTGGAGAGGAGCACAAAATATTACATAGAAAAAATTCCTATGGAATCCGATCCTATGTATGGACTAGCTAAGAGGCGACGACGCTCTTGCTCCGCTGATGGCGAGAAACCGATGGGTAGAGGAGGAAGCGGTGGCGTGTTTTTTATGGGACATGCTAGGAATGCCATAAAGGCTGGACCGTAGTACATCATTTTTTATTGCCATATCGCACTGGGTTGCTGTGTTTCACACCTCCGTCGTACTAGTACTCCAGTGGAAAACTAGAGTATACCGCATGGTTCTTTGCTCCTCCTTAGGTCATCGGCAACAATTATACTTCCTTTCGCCAACATGTGGGACAACCATCATCCGGGTCGATGTGTCATGCACCAGATTAGAGTGGGGAACGGAAGGGGATACTCATCATGGTCGTAGGGCCGCAATAATAATGACTATAATGAGCAGTCAAATCACAAGGCCCCACCTTTCCAGCAGTAATGAGCCATCAAATCACAAAGCCCCACCTTTCTCGCAGTAAGTTGAATCCGCTACTCCCTCATCCTCCTCGCCTCTCTGTCAAACCGACTAGGCGAAGCTGCCCCGCCTACCGCGCAAGAAAAGCCCCGCCCTTGCCTTTTAAATATAGTTTTGTATCGATGGATTGCGCCATGGAGCAAAACCAACAAGCTGAAATTAAGGAAAAAGGTGGTACTCATATACAGCACGCCCGTCGCGTTCACATTGCACCCACATGGTTGGTCCGGCACGCCGCTCACGGAATGGAATGCGAGTCATCTTGCATTTGCACTCACATGTGGGACCGCAATTGAGCAACCGACCATAGGCACACTCCCCCGCCCTCACGCGTCGGCTGAGTTACTACTACAGTAGAAAAGAGAGACGAGCGATAGTATGTACTACTACTAACATACTGTAACACAGGATGATGTTGGATGTGGGACAGCCAGTATCCAGGCGATGTTTCATGCACCAAATTAGAGTGCGGAACTGAGGCCTCTTCCAATGCATAGGTGCTTAGATGGCGTGCTAAGTGTATTAAAAAAAATAGCAGCTAAAGTCCCCAATGCATAGGTGTTTAGTTTGTTGTTGTTGCTAAGATTCCTTCATTTAATTGTTTGATAGCTAAACTCCTTCACGCATTGGGTAAACTTCTCTCATTTAAGTGTTTTGCATAGGTCCGCGCACTTGGCATTGGTTCTTCCTGGGGTCACCAAACTCCTCTCTCTTCTCTTAACTACCTTGCCACATTAGATTTTTTGCATATGTGGCATGCTTAGCACCTATACACCATGGAGGAGGAGACTCACACCGGTCATAGCGCCACAGTAATAATGACTATAATGAGCAGTCAAGTCACAAAGCCCCACCTTTCCTGCAGTAATGAGCCATCAAATCACAAAGCCCCACCTTTCCCGCAGTAAGTTGAATCCACTACTCCCTCATGTTCCTCGCCTTTGTCAAACCGACTATGTGAAACTGCCCTGCCTACCGCGCGGGAAAAGCTCTGCCCTCGCCTTTTAAATATAGTTTTGTATCGATGGATTGCGCCATGGAGCGAAACCAACAAGCTGAAAAGAAAAAGGTGGTAGTACATATACAGCACGCCCGTCGCGTTAGCGATGCACCCCCACACGGTCGGTCCGGCACGGTGCTCACTGAATGGAACGCGCGTCATCTTGCGTTTGCACTCACATGTGGGTCCGCAATTGAGCAACCGACCATAGGCACTCCCCCCGCGCGTCGGCTGAGTTACTAGAAGAGAGAGACGAGCTATAGTACTAGAACAGTGTTGTACACACGTCGTTGCCTGGACGATCCCTGCACAATAGGGGAGATCAGTTCATCCATGCACGTGACCAGAGTCACTACAAGAAATATGCTAACTTACGACCATCAATATTGGTCACTGAATGGTCATTGTTTTCCATTTGTGACCTTTTTGTGACCAAAAACAATTGGTCAAAAGCTGACCGTCTTTAATGAAACTTAACGACCTTCTTTGTGATATGGTCGTAGAAGGTTACGACCAAAATAAAAGGTCGTAGATTCTACGACCAATTGTTTTGGTCACTGGTTGTCTGCCCAGGCCACGTCGGATCCAACGTGGCAAGCTGACATGGCAAATTTGCGACCAATTGAATTGGTCGTTGATAAGAACCAGCCCGGTCCAATTCGGTGTCTATATGGGCCGAGCCCATTAATTCAGCCCATTTATTTATTTTTATTATCAATTTTGGTCAGTTACATGGGCCAAGCCCAACATGTCAGCCTTTTTTATTTCTGAGCCATGGAATTTACAGTCTATTGATTTTCTATTTTTGGCCATTTTATTTTAGTGCTGGTCCCACTAGTCAGATTGGTCCCACTTGTCATGTTGATTTCATAATTGGTCTGATACGTCTCCAACGTATCTATAATTTATGAAGTATTCATGCCATATTTATAACAATTCTATATGGTTTTGGTATGATTTGATTAGAACTAACCCGGACTGACGCTGTTTTCAGCAGAACTACCGTGGTGTTGTTTTTTGTGCAGAAATGAAAGTTTTCCAAATGAGCTGAAACATTTTGGAGATTTTTTATTGGACAAATAAAGAATATTGACACCAAGACCCACTGGAGGGGGGCCACCCAGTGCCCACGAGGCACCAGGGCGTCCCACCGCCCCCAGGCGTGCCCTGGTACCTCGTGGGGCCCATGTGGCTTCGTTTCGCGTGATTCCAACGCTGAAAAATCATATATATTCAGAAACCCCCGAAAGTTAACCTAGATGGATTTTTACGCCGCCGCAAGCCTCTGTACCAGAGAGATCCCATCTACAGCCCTTTTCCGGCACCCTGCCGGAGGGGGGAAAGCATCACCGGAGGCCATCTTCATCATCCCGGCGGTCTCCATGACCAGGAGGGAGTAGTTCACCCTCGGGGCTGAGGGTTTGTACCAGTAGCTATGTGTTTGATCTCTCTCTCTCTCTCGTGTTCTTGAGATGGCACGATCTTGATGTATCGCGAGCTTTGTTGATATAGATGAATCATATGGAGTTTTCCCCTCTCTATCTTCTTGTGATGAATTGAGTTTTCCCTTTGAAGTTTTCTTATCGGATTGAGTCTTTAAGGATTTGAGAACACTTGATGTATGTCTTGCATATGGATATCTGTGGTGACAATGGGATATTCACTTGAGTCACTTGATGTATGTTTTTGTGATCAACTTGCGGGTTCCGTGACCTTGGGGATTTATGCATAAGGGTTGGCACACGTTTTCGTCTTGACTTTCCGGTAGAAACTTTGGGGCACTCTTTGAAGTTCTTTGTGTTGGTTTGAATAGATGAATCTGAGATTGTGTGATGCATATCGTATAATCAAACCCGTGGGTACTCGTGGTGACATTGGAGTGCCTAGGTGACATTAGGGTTTTGGTTGATGTGTATCTTAATGTGTTATTCTAGTACGAACTCTAGGGCTGTTCGTGACAATTAATGGGGATGGCTCATAAGATTGATCGGGAAGGATAACTTTGAGGTAGTTTCGTACCCTACAACAATTTCTTCGTTTGTTCTCCGCTACTTGTGACTTTGGAGTGAACTCTTTGTCGCACGTGAGGGATTTAGATATGATTCAACTATGTCAACAATGTTGAGAGATTGCACTAGTGAAAGTATGAACCCTAGGCCTTGTTTCTAAGCATTGCAACACCGTTTTTATGCCTGTTTACTTCTTGCTACCTTGCTGTTTTTATATTTTCAGATTACAAAAACCTATATCTATTATCCATACTACACTTTTATCACCATCTCTTTGCCGAACTAGTGCACCTATACAATTTACCATTGTATTGGGTGTGTTGGGGACACAAGAGATTTCTTGTATTTGGTTGCAGGGTTGTTTGAGAGATACCATCTTCAACCTACGCCTCCCACGGATTGATAAACCTTAGGTCATCCACTTGAGGGAAAATTGCTACTGTCCTACAAAACTCTGCGCTTGGAGGCCCAACATGAGTCTACAAGAATAAGTTGTGTAGTAGACATCAAGCTCTTTTCTGGCGCCGTTGCCGGGGAGGAGAGTGCTTGGAGGTATATCTTTAGATCTTGCAATCGAATCTTTTAGTTTCTTGTTTTATCACTAGTTTGGTTTATAAAAGAAAATTAAAAAATGGAATTGAGGTTGCCTCATATTATTCATCTTTATAATGTCTTTCGTGAAAATGATGGAAAGGAAAATTGTGCTCAATTGATAGAAGAAGAATTCAATAAAATGTTTGGCATAAAATATTTGAATGATGAGCATGATTGCAATGTTGCTAGTATGAATTCTTTGAATATCCATGATGCTAATGATATGCAAAGCCACAAGCTTGGGGATGCTATGTTTGATGAAGATGATATTTTTAGCACCCCAAGTTTTGATGAGAAAATTTATTATGATGATAGCATGCCTCTTATTTATGATGGTTATATTGATGAAAGTGGATTTAGAGAGGTCATGACTCTATTTAATGATGATTCCGCAATTTTGGAAGAGGTTTCAATTGATTATGATAAAAAAGTTGCTATCTATGATGATTATTGTGATGACATGTATGCTATAAGGAATAATAATAACCATGAAACTTTTCATCATGATTTTTATTTTCAATTGGATTATTCCAAGCAAGTATCTCATGATAGTTATTTCATTGAATTTGCTCCCACTATTATTGATGAGAAGAAATTTGCTTATGTGGAGAGTAGTAAAATTTCTATGCTTGTGGATCATGAAAAGATTGCTTTATGTGATACTTATATTGTTGAATTCATTCATGATGCCACTGAACATTATTATGAGAGAGGATCATATGCTTGTAGGTGTTGCAATAATATCAAGTTCCCTCTCTATGTGATGGAAGTTTTGAAGTCATGCTTGTTTTGCCTTCCTATGCTAGTTGATTCTTGCTCCCATAAACTATTTGATCACAAAATCCCTATGCATAGGAAGTGGGTTAGGCTTAAATGTGCTAGTCATATGCTTCATGATGCTCTCTTCGTGTTTCAATTCTTTACTTTTATGCGAGCATCATTGAAATCATCATGCCTAGCTAAAAGGCTTTAAAGAAAAGCGCTTGTTGCGAGGCAACCCAATATGTATCCTTTCTGTTTTAGTGTGTTCACATGATTAAGCTACTGTATTAATCATGTTTTATATGTTTTCTTTCAATAATGTGCCAAGTAAAACCTTTGGGATAGTGTGGATAATTGTTGATTCAATTCTGTGCAAAATAAGAAATTTTTGCCTCCAGTGTTTAATTTCCCAGATTTTACTGGAGCGTCAAAAAATTCTGAAATTTTTATACAGTATTGATATGCAAATTTTTGACGTTTTCCTAATTTTTCAGAATTTTTAGAGTTCCATAAGTATGGTAGTTTCTCAGATCATTACAGACTGTTCTGTTTTTGACAGATTCTGTTTTCAATGCATAGTTTGCTTGTTTTAATGTTTCCGTAGCTTATATTATGAGATATAAATTGTGGAAATGATAGAATACAGTAGGAATTATATGGGAACAATTGTTAATCTTGTCTTGGACAGTACCTAAGTGATGGTTTATTCTTTATCATACTAACCATTCTCACGAAGTTCCGTTAAGTTTTGTGTGATTGAAGTTTTCAAGTTTTGGGTGAGATATCGATATGAGGAGAATAAGGAGCGGCAAGACCCTAAGATTGAGGATGCCCAAGGCACCCCAAGTTAATATTCAAGGAATACCCAAGCAACTAAGCTTGGGGATGCCCCGGAAGGCATCCCCTCTTTCGTCTTCAACATTATCGGTAACCTCACTTGGAGCTATATTTTTATTCGTCACATAATATGAGTTTTGCTTGGAGCGTCATTTTATTCTGTTGATATTCACTTGGTGTTATAAATAATCATGTTTTGTATCTTTTAGTTCAATAAAATGCCATTTATAGCCTTTACTATGCTCAGCTTGCAAGTTCATGTGTTGCTGTTTGAAAACAGAAAGTTTTCGGTTATGTCCAGAATATTCCTGAATAGTCAGAACATGATAAAAATCTGAAATTTTTACACAGTAATCATGCATGATTTATCAGTCACTTCGTAATTTTTCAGAATTTTTGGAGTTAGGGAAGTATGGATTCTTATTCCCCTTTTACAGACTGTTTTGTTTTGGCAGATTGCTGTTATAGTTGCATTGTTTGCATATGTTTGCGTGTTTAATGTTTCTATTTGAGGATAGGAGTATTAAATATGAAGAGGCATTTAGTGTGCAATGTTTATTATAATTTTTGTGATTTTCTACAGTAGAGAATGTTAAGGTTTTGAGTTGATTTATACTAACTTATCTCACGAGTTCTTGTTGAGTTTTATGTGGATGAAGTTTTTAAGATTTAGAGAAACCGTGGTATGAGAGGAATTAAGGAGACACAAGAGCGCAAGCTTGGGGATGCCCAATGCATCCCAAATTAATATTTCAAAAAGTCTCAAGCATCTAAGCTAGGGGATGCCCCGGTTGGCATCCCACCTTTCTTCTTCAACAACTATCGGTCAATTTTGGTTGAGCCTAAGTTTTTGCTTCCTCACATGATATGTGCTATTCTTGGAGTGTCCTTTTATTTTCATTTTGTTTGCTGTTTTAATAAAATTATCAAGATCTGAAACTTTTTAAATGAGAGAGAGAGTCCTAACATATCTACTTAATTGTTTCACTACTCATTGATCTTCGCTTATATATTTTGGAGTAGTTTGTCATTAATTCTCATGCTTCACTTATATATTTTTGAGAGTTAATAATAGTAATGGTAATTTGCACAAGATATGAATTTGGTCCCAAGATGTTGAACATTCGAGAGGAATATAATAAAAACTTTCATATAGATCATTGGATATGATAAGTGTGATTCCTTGCAATGAAAATAATGAAAGAGATCATATGCTAATCTTATGGAAAGTAATGACATCACATAAACAAAAGTATAAATGGTAAAATTTATTGGAGGTTAACAAGCATAGCATTAGTCAATGATGCAATTCATGAAAAAGTTAATAAGGGAAGAGAAGATTCACATGCAAATATACTATCTTGGACATCTTTTATGATTGTGAGCCCCCATTAAGTATTTTATGTCAAAGTGTTGACGTTGGACAAGGAAGACAACGTAATGAATTATGTTTGTTCATATTCACATAGAAGTTATATTGTTATAGATCCTCCAACATGTGGTGCTTGCCCAATATCTTTGCTAGCCAAAAATCCGCACCAAGTAGAGATACTACTTGTGCATCCAAAACCCTTAAACCCAGTTTCTTTCCATGAGTTTCCACCATATCTACCTATGGATTGAATAAGATCGTTCAAGTAAGTTGTCATCGGTGCAAAAAGCAATAAAAATTGCTCCTAAAATATGTATGATCTTTTATTGTAAGGGAAATAAGCGTTGTACGAACTTGTGATGGTAAAGAAATAAAAGCGACGGACTGCATAATAAAGGTTGCTATCACAAGGGGCAATATAACGTGACGTTCCTGTGCATTAAGAGCTTGTGCATACAACAACAAAAAGCGCATGACAACCTCTGCTTCCCTCTACGAAGGGCCTATCTTTTACTTTTATGCATTTACTTTTATGCATTTACTTTTATGTATTTACATTTTATGCAAGAGTCAATAGTGTTCTCCTCTACTTCCTTTTTATTTTTCTCTTTTGCAAGCATCATGTGGTGGGGAAAGATCTAGGCACATATATCCAGTTGGATATAAGTGATCATGAGTTATTATTGTTGACATCACCCTTGAGGTGAATAAGTTGGGAGGTGAAATCACAAGCCCCTATCTTTCTATGTGTCTGGCTGAAACTTTTGCTCCATATATATGTCGTGAGTGTTAGCAATCATAGAAGACTAAATGATGGTTGAGTATGTGGACTTGCTAAAAAGCTCCTACATGAGACCCTTCCTAAAAATATGATGAATTGCAATTGCATTGTTGACTAGAATAGTTTGTTAGTTTCCAAGAAAGTTTATGCCTTATACTTCATTGTTGTGATGAATTGTTACTTGCTCATGAGAAGTTTTATGATAATAAATATTGTTGTTATAATAATGATCTTGCTTTGAATCAATCAAGTCCAATGTCCATGCTATAAAAGAAAAGAATATATGATGATTATGATAGGTGGTATTCCACATCAAAAAATTTGTTGCTACTTTATGATGTTGAGTTTTATGATAAAAAGTTGCTGTTATGATGCTAGGAAAAGTGATTGAAATTATCATTGATCAAACTTATGCACTATGCTAGCATTCACACTTCATAAATTATTTCTTTTATCATTTACCTACTCGAGGACGAGTAGGAATTAAGCTTGGGGATACTGATACGTCTCCAACGTATCTATAATTTATGAAGTATTCATGCCATATTTATAACAATTCTATATGGTTTTGGTATGATTTGATTAGAACTAACCCGGACTGACGCTGTTTTCAGCAGAACTACCGTGGTGTTGTTTTTTGTGCAGAAATGAAAGTTTTCCAATTGAGCTGAAACTTTTTGGAGATTTTTTATTGGACAAATAAAGAATATTGCCACCAAGACCCACTCGAGGGGGGCCACCCAATGCCCATGCGGCACCAGGGCGCGCCACCCCCCCCCCCCCCAGGCGCGCCCTGGTACCTCGTGGGGCCCACGTGGCTCCGTTTCACGTGATTCCAATGCTGAAAAATCATATATATTCAGAAACCCCCGAAAGTTAACCTAGATGAGTTTTTACGCCGCCGCAAGCCTCTGTACCAGAGAGATCCCATCTACAGCCCTTTTCTGGCACTCTGCCAGAGGGGGGAAAGCATCACCGGAGGCCATCTTCATCATCCCGGCGGTCTCCATGACGAGGAGGGAGTAGTTCACCCTCAGGGCTAAGGGTTTGTACCAGTAGCTATGTGTTTGATCTCTCTCTCTCGTGTTCTTGAGATGGCACGATCTTGATGTATCGCGAGCTTTGTTGATATAGATGAATCATATGGAGTTTTCCCCTCTCTATCTTCTTGTGATGAATTGAGTTTTCCCTTTGAGGTTTTCTTATCAGATTGAGTCTTTAAGGATTTGAGAACACTTGATGTATGTCTTGCATATGGATATCTGTGGTGACAATGGGATATTCACTTGAGTAACTTGATGTATGTTTTGGTGATCAACTTGCGGGTTCCGTGACCTTGGGGATTTATGCATAAGGGTTGGCACACGTTTTCGTCTAGACTTTCCGGTAGAAACTTTGGGGCACTCTTTGAAGTTCTTTGTGTTGGTTTGAATAGATGTATCTGAGATTGTGTGATGCATATCGTATAATCAAACCCGTGGGTACTTGTGGTGACATTGGAGTGCCTAGGTGACATTAGGGTTTTGGTTGATGTGTATCTTAAGGTGTTATTCTAGTACGAACTCTAGGGCTGTTCGTGACAATTAATGGGGATGGCTCATAAGATTGATCGGGAAGGATAACTTTGAGGTGGTTTCGTACCCTACAACAATTTCTTCGTTTGTTCTCCGCTATTTGTGACTTTGGAGTGAACTCTTTGTCGCACGTGAGGGATTTACATATGATTCAACTATGTCAACAATGTTGAGAGATTGCACTAGTGAAAGTATGAACCCTAGGCCTTGTTTCTAAGCATCGCAACACCGTTTTTATGCCTGTTTACTTCTTGCTACCTTGCTGTTTTTATATTTTCAGATTACAAAACCTATATCTACTATCCATACTACACTTTTATCATCATCTCTTCGCCGAACTAGTGCACCTATACAATTTACCATTGTATTGGGTGTGTTGGGGACACAAGAGATTTCTTGTATTTGGTTGCAGGGTTGTTTGAGAGATACCATCTTCAACCTACGCCTCCCACAGATTGATAAACCTTAGGTCATCCACTTGAGGGAAAATTTCTACTGTCCTACAAAACTCTGCGCTTGGAGGCCCAACACGAGTCTACAAGAATAAGTTGCGTAGTAGACATCATGGTCCCACATGTAAAACATTTCAAAATTTGTCAAGCAATTATCATAAGCGGGTCCCACTTGTCAGGTTTCCATTTCATTCATATTCAAATCACATACACTATCAATATTTCAAACAGACCAGAGAGCAAATGAAATTCATCCAAAACACTAAATTAGTCTATTACAATGTTTACACTATACTACAACCTAGATATGCCTACAACTGCCTACTATTACAAGACATAAGATGCTTCACGGCTTCGCACTTGGCTTCGCATTTCACCTGTGAAAAAAAATAAGAATAAGAACGTGCACACAACATCTAACAGTAGCCAATGAGGGATCCAATATCTTATAAGCAAGAATTGATAACAAATTCCATGTACATAAATAGTATGACTAACAGTAACCAGTATGTGTTCATGGAGTGACTAAGGCCCCGTTTGATAGCTCAGTAATTTTGCAGTATTATGAGAATACTGCAGTTTTTCAGATTACCATGGTTTTAATTGCAACGAGGTGTTTGGCTGCCCCTAACAACAGTGGTTTTAAAACTGCAGTATTGAGCAAACCGTGGTTTTTTTCTCTGTATAAAAAAAAGAACTCCAGACCTCTTTTTAAAAAACAGAGCAGCGGTGTAATCTTCTTCCCCGCTGTGCTAACAAGTCGCTCGATCTAAAGAAGAGGCATCGCCTGGTGAGTCACCGGCGACACCGTGCTGCAGGTGGACTTTCACAAAATATACAAGATAATGTTCCGTTGTCTGTGCATGCTTCAGTTCATATGGATGCGAATGCCAAGGGCTAGCCAATCTACCTAGCTAGAGTAACGCAACAGAAACAGCACACAACCGGCCAGCTGCGTGTGTTTGCAACTTTGCATTGCTACCATGATGGCTAGCTAGATGCGACTTCCTAAGGGCTAGCCAGCAAATTTTACATCATTCTGTGCTGTAGCCAAACACCTGCTCTGTATTCTGAATACTCCAACAAACTCTGTTAAGTAAATATCATTGTATTGTGTACCTACTGACTAAATTACTGTAGTTTTTGATACTTTGATTTTTCTGATACTTTGTTATCAAACATAGCCTAAAATATTCTCACTAGCTGGGAATTTTCGGTATATATTATACTGACATATGCAAAACTAAATTGATCATAGAAATGAAAAGAGTAAGAACGAGTTCAATCAGAATCCAGGCATGTAAAATTTTAAGCACCAGCAGAATAGATCTACCAAACCAGACAATGATCATCATACATCAGGATTACGGTTCAAGCAGAACTGCTAAGAGACAGGGATACACTACAGGAATCAGCTGATTTGCCGTCTGCCATGGCAGACGGCAAAGGACCATAAAGCTGACGGCAAAGGTCTTTGCCGTCGGCCGCAGACGGCAAACATGGACGGCACTGTAAGTTACGGTAATGAGCTTCTTTGCCGTCTGTTTTCGCACAGCGGACGGCAAAGACATTTGCCGTCAGCTTTCCTAGGCAAGCAGACGGCAAAGAAAGTTGACGGCAAAGGATAGACGTTAGCCACGTTAGGTGGCTAACGGGAGGCTTTGCCGTCTGCCGGCTGACGGCAAATGTGCCCTCCCCTTTGTCGTCTGCTTCATGACGTCATCAGACCCGTCACCCTCCCCGCTCTTTGCCGTCTGCCGCTGCCACTCTTTGCCATCTGCCACAGACGGCAAACCACACCATCCTTTGCCGTCTGCCACAGATGGCAAAGTGACCAAATGGGTCAGCCCCCAGTGCTCCCAGGTTGCACAGGTTGCTGCCACGTGGCCACTTTGCCGTCTGCGGCAGACGGCAAAGAGCCCTTTGCCGTCGGTGGCAGACGGCAAAGAGCCTGCATTGCCTCTTTTTATTCTGTTTTTTCTTATATCCAAGCATTTTCACAGCAAATATATGATATATATATATATATATATATATATATATATATATTTCACAGGGCAAGTTTCACAGCAAACATATGAGATATCCAACACATAAGTTTCATCCATACATACATAGTTCCATCCATACATACATAGCAAGTTCCACATACATAGTTTCATCCATATAGCAAGTTCCACATTGTTCAAAGGTACAAAATCAAAATAGAAAGTAAAAAGAAGCACTCCATCAATGAAAGCTTCCGTGAAGTGAATGAAATCTACAAAATGGGAAATAAGAAAGTTAGAAGAAGAAGAAGACTAGAAGAAGAAGAAGACTAGAAGAAGAAGAAGAAGAAGAAGAAGAAGAATAAGAAAGTAAAAAGAAGCACTTCATCAATGCGAGCTTACCAAGGTTATCATGCCATTTATGAGCTAAGTAAGCTAAGTATATGACATTTATGAGCTTACCAAGGTTATCATGCCATTTTTGACCTAAGTAAGCTAAGTATATGACATTTATGAGCTTAGCAAGGTTATCATGTCATTTATGAGCTAAGTAAGCTAAGTATATGGCATTTATGAGCTTAGCAAGGTTATCATGCCATTTATGAGCTAAGTAAGCTACTTATGTCATAAATGAACTAAATAAGCTAAGTATAGGTCATTATTGAGCTAACCTAGGTAATTATGCCATTTTTGAGTTAACTAAGCATATTATGCCATTTTTGACATAAGTAAGCTAAGTATAGGTCATTATTGAGCTAACCTAGGTAACTAAGCATATTAGAGCTAACTTAGAGCTAACTTAGGTCATTTTGGAGCTAACTTAGGTAAAATGGATCATTTTGGAGCTAAGTAAGCTTATTATGTCATTTTGGACGAAAATAAGCTAAGTATATGACATTTATGAGGTTACCAAGGTTGTTATGCCATTTTTGACCTAAGTAAGCTAATTATGCCATTTTTGACATAAGTAAGCTAAGTATATGTCATTATTGAGCAAACCTAGGTAACTAAGCATATTAGAGCTAACTTAGCATATTAGAGCTAACTTAGGTCATTTTAGAGCTAACTTAGGTAAAATGGATCATTTTGGAGCTAAGTAAGCTTATTATGTCATTTTGGAGGAAAATAAGCTAAGTCTAGGTCATTATGGTAAGCATATTGGAGGAAATAAAGCTAAGTCTAGGTCATTATGCATTTGTTAAGCAAAACACTAGAGAAAACTTACCGTCATCACGGAGCTGAAGCACCGGGGGTGCTCGTGCCGGTACCACCTGGAGAAGGATCGTGCGATGCTTGTCTGGAGTTACGCTGCACCAAAGATCATTTGCAATGTCTCGTTAGCATGATGACACTGAAATGTTAAGACTAGTAACTAATGACCATTCAAATGAAACTCACCGTGGTCCCCGGAGCAATGACTGGCATCGGCGGAGGGGTCTGACCGGTCTTCTCGCACACAGACTGCACATTTGGTTTTGACAAGTCAGTCATATTAGTTAGTAATGAAACGAACATTAAGTGCATGATTTGGCTAATATGCAGAAGAAACTTACCACGAGGAGCTCGTACATGGCCCGGTTCGCCATGTCATTCCGTGACCTCTCCTCCTACAACATTTTGGCCGTCCTCTCCTCCAACTCCCGCTCCTTCTCCGCCGCCTCCCGGTCCCTCTCCGCCAGAAGCTCCTTGGTTGCCTCTCTCTCTTTCTGAATAGCATCCTGCAACACCACTCCTCGTTAGCATTGTAATCATCGAGCAGACGCACACACAATGTAATGGAGAGGAAAGGTATCTGAGTCCGTATAACTAACCTCGATGGCTAGCTCCAGTGGCCGTGGACGAGGCCTTATCTGAGGACAGGAGCTCGGTTGGCGTGACTTGATCTCCGGGAGAGTGCGAGGAAAACGTATCAGTCCATCTCCAATGGCTATCGAGCCATGGGGCCTCCCGCCACCAGATATCATCACCAGCTCTGGATCAATAGGCTGCTGGCTCGGGTTAAAGTCCTCCCCTTTCCTCGCCTTCCCCTCCTCTCTGTACCTCACGAGCTTGTGGTGGGAGGAGATGTTGGTGAAGTTCTCTGGATTATCGAGGTCAGACTCAGAGAATGCCTTGGCCTTCTTGTACTTTGCAGTATGGGCCATGGCATAGAGGTCGTACACCTGTGGCACCTCCGTGTTATTGTGTCGCGCCTAAAAGAAAGGAACAAAGTATTAGTAAATGACGTGGGCTCAGATACCTGAAGCTAGCATGCAGAATGAATTGCATGAATCATGAAGCAAAACACATACCCAGTTCCGCCCGAACTAATATAAGTTGGCGCTGCCTTGATGGTGTGGCACACCAACCATTTTGGCACGCCGGTCCTTGGCATTGTTGTGGATGGCTAGCCATTCATCTGAGCACCACTCATTCACCAATGCCTCCCAACAATCCATCTTATCCGCACACCATCTCGGGGGCACCTAAGTCAGTAAAGAGAAATTTGAGCGCTACGCCTACGAATCAAATCAAGAAACCTAAGTACAAGGCCTTAAGAATAGGTAATTACCTGCATGTACTGCTCCTTCTTCAGAAAATTTTCGCGGCACGACGGCTTGTCCTTCTTAATACCACGCGAGGCGTAGTAGTCTCGAACAGCCTGCGGCCGAGCCTCGTGCCGTAAGTTCTGTAATAGGCGCTTGCACTCGGCATCGATAACCTGTGCCGCGGCCTCCTCGTATCCCTCCTCGCGCCTGTAGAAGGTCTGCAATCAAACGAGACAACACTGATTAGTACAATAACTAGCTATTGTTGATTTTTAATTGTGTAAAGGATGAATTACCCAAAACTTTCTGTGCACCATCTCGGCCCTCGTGGTGCACAAGACACTGTCGATCCTCTCCTCCAGCGGGGCCGGGGCAGCCAAGTAGTGCTCCCAGCTCAATCCTAGCTGTGAAAGCTGACCCTCACCGGGCAATGTGACAAACCCCAGGAAGTTTTGCCGGCAAATCACACCAAGGACGGTGTTGGGCCTGCGGACTTCCTTAGCGTGGTGCCAACCCCTGCAATATGACAAGGCCAACGCATTAGATATTTCAAGAAACGTGAAGGCAAAAGGTTAAAAAAAAGTAAATGCACTTACTTCTCCCCATCAGGCCTAATGAACCACCTCTGCTCGCGGGTCGCCGGCACGGGTGGGAGCCGTGTACTACCACACTGGTAGACGGTGCGCCCCTCAACCACCTCGCCCTCGCTATCAGAAAACCGATCCCCGCCACCATCAGCATGGCCACTCGACTCCGGCCAGGCATCCCATCGGGTCTCCTGAGACGTAGCCTGGTCCCTGCCCTGGTCCGGAGTCTCGTGGGACGAAGCCTCTGGGACAGGAGTCTCGTGGGTCGAAGGCTTGTCGACCCGAGGCTCGTGGACCGGAGTCCGCGTAGCCTCCACCTTAGATGGGTCGTCCACCCTAGCAGTCTTGTGCTCGGGTGAATCAGCTGGGGGTGGTGGCGAGGAAGGCGTAGCAGCCTGCCTGCCTCTCCCGCGGCCACGTCCAGCTCTACTAGCTCTCTTCTTCGCCCGACCTCCTCTCTCGGTGGGAAACGACGCCGACGAAGAAACACCCACCGGTGTCTGCCGACTGTCGATCAACGCTCTCCGGAGAGACTGGGCTGGAATGGAAGTACCCCTCCCACCACGCGCCGACGAAGAAGGAGCCGCGAAGCTCTCTCGACCTGCGCCCACCATCTTCCAACACCTGCCATGACAAAGAGTAAACGAAATTAGTACAACATAAAAAAAATTGAATACCTGACATGAATAATAATATGTATATAATTTAAGTGTATCATCATCATGTATATATCATAAAAATTGAATACCTAACATGAACAAATAATATGTATATAATAAAAATTGAATACCTGACATGAACTATTAATATATATGTATATAATAAAAATTGAATACCTGACATGAACTAATAGAAATCTTGATCGTCTATATATGCTCCGGGATCAATAAATGCATCATCATCATCACTATCTTGGATGACGTGCTCATCGGTTTCAGCGGCATCAACATGTGGAAGGCCTCCTTTATGTAATCGGTCAAGCATTGACAGGTCATCCGCAGTAGTAACCTCTTCTTCTTCCGGCTCTTCTTGTTCCGGCTCAGGGGTGAAGTCGGATTCACCGTCACTGTCTACTTCAATGTTCTGGGGTGAAGTAGAGCGGTTCTTGAAACATTTTTTGGAAAGACGTGTTTCTTGGAAGAATTCTCCTTCATATGTGTCTGGGTTAATGTGAGGTTCATAATCCTCTTCATTGGGGGGAGGTGGTCTAACACGTGGCGGCACTTCATAAACGACATCCCAACCATTCAGATTTGGATCAGTTTGGCAGGCCCACGGTAGATAGAAAACTTGGGTTGCCTGTTGAGCCGTAATATAGACATCGGGAACATCTAAATGGGTGCTTTGTTTGATTTCAACTAGCCCTAAATGTTCATGAGTCCTTCTAGTCTCCTTCGGCTGGAACCAATAACATTTGAAGACTACGACATTCGGTGGGTTTTCACCATAGAATATAAGTTCATAAATTGCTTCAACTCTTCCATAATACTCGGTATCTCCTTCGCCGATAGTAGAGACACAACAATTTGTAGACTTTCGGTCGGCCATAGATAGCTCTTTGCCAAAGGTACGAAAGCGATACCCGTTGATGTCGTATTTGTCAAATGAACGGACCTTATAGTCAAAACCATTAGCGACTTGTCTCAATTCGGCGTCCATTGACTCTGAATTTGCCTACAAGTTTAATACGGAAGGATTGTTGCATTAGCCGCAAATTAGACGAAGAAATGAAATGGTCTAATGGAAATTACCGTTTGTTTGAACCAAGAAATCAAACCGGGATAGCCGCCTCCATGCTTTGCCAGAAGCTCATACTCTTCGATGGAATCCTTTTGGATCACCGCTCCATCCGAGAATTTGGCGACGTATCGACTGTATCAAATATCTGGGAATAAGAGCAGTTCAAAGGAATTAGAAGTTGCGAAACAATGTACCGAGAACTTACTCGATGTACGGCCGCACTTCTGTTAGGTTGTTCAAGATATACAACGAAATGGTCCGCCATTCTTCGACATCCAACCCTACTGGTTTCGAAGCACCGGCTGGTGCGAGCTTCCCTTTGAATAGGCTGAGGTTGGATCCACCTTTTTTAGGGTCGCCAGCATTGTACCGAGGCTTCGGATTATGCAAATGACGATTTTTGGCTTCGTAGTGTGCTGTCACGAAGTTTGCCGCCTCCTCAGTAATGAATGCCTCGGCCATCGATGCTTCAATTCTACGTTTATTTTTACATTTTGCTCGAAGCGTCTTCTGCATCCTCTCAGTTGCGTAGCACCAACGATTCTGCACGGGCCCCCCCAATCTTGCCTCGGTCGGGAGATGCAAAATCAAATGCTGCATTGGATTAAAGAAGCCTGGTGGAAAGATCTTCTCTAACTTGCAGATCAACTCCGGCGCCAACTCTTCCATTTCATCTAGCAAGCCAGGCGATAGTTCTTTCGCACAAAGAACACAGAAGAAATAGCTCAGCTCTGCCAATAGTAGCCATTCATCCTCAGGGATAAAGCCACGCAACATCACCGGCATTACCCGCTCAAGCCATATGTGCCAATCATGACTCTTGAGACCAAATATTTTCAATTTTTCAAGACTCGCTCCCCTCTTTAGATTCGCTGCATACCCATCGGGGAACATCAACTGCATTTTCACCCACAAGATAATTTCCCTCATAGCTGGCCTTCCAAGATTGAACCATGCCTTTGCCTTCGTCCAGTTCTGCTTTCCTTTCGGTTGTCGCATGTTTTGTAAAGGTCTATCACATAGAGCCTCCTGATCGACTCTAGCCTTAGGATTATCCTTTGACTTCCCCTCTATGCCGAACAACGTACCAAAAAGGGCCTCGGCGATATTCTTTTCAGTGTGCATCACGTCGATGTTGTGTGGGCAAAGGAGGTCTTTGAAGTAAGGCAGATCCCACAAGCATGTCTTGTGAGTCCAGGCGTGTTCCGAATTATACCCCTTGAAATACCCTGGACGCTCTGCATCAGGCTCGAGAGCGTTTAACTGATCCAGGATCTGTTGGCCTGTCAACGCAGGTGGTGCTGAGTTTTTCACAACTCTACCTTTGATGAAGTTCTTCTTGTCTTTTGTGAACTTATGGCGAGGATCCAGGAATGGTCTATGCAAGTCGAAGCAAGAATTCTTGCGACCCGCCTCCAGCCAACAAAACTGAAGAGCTGCCTTGCATGTGGGGCACGGGAACCTTACATGCACACACCAGCCAACGAATAGCGCATACGCCGGCAAGTCATGCATCGAGTACATGTACCAGACACGCATTATAAAGTTTTGTTTGCTAGCGGCGTCGTATGTGTTGAACCCATAATCCCAAGCTTCTTGCAATTCATCCTTAAGCGGCTGCATTTACACATTCATATTCTTCCCCGGATAGTTGGGCCCTAGAATTATCAACGTCAGGAAAATGTTCTTTCTTTGCATAATCTGTCTAGGGGGGGAGATTGAGTGGAATGAAAAATACAGGCCAACAACTGTATTGGGTTGCCGTCATACCAAACGGATTGAACCCATCTGTGCCGATGCAGACTCGAGGATGCCTTGAATCTGCCGCTTTATCCCCATGTAATTCATCGAACTTCTTCTACGCAAAAGCATCCGATGTGTGTACCATCATCTGATTCCCATCTGCATCTAGTTCGGTTCTTTTGCCCAATTTGTGCCATGTCATCTGTCTGGCCATCTCTTCGACCATGAAAAGACGTTGAAGTCTTGGTATGATTGGCATATACCGAAGAACATTAACGGCGATTTTGGTCTACCTCTTCTCACCCATACCGTTGTCTACCACAACATACCTGGAAGACTTGCAAATGGGACAATAGTTCAAGTCCGCATACTCAAGCCTAAATAAGGCACATCCATTCTCACAGGCATCTATCTTCTCATAGGGCATCTTAAGTATACGGAGGATTTTGTCCGACTGGTACAGGTTTGCAGGCATTACATGGCATTAAATAGTGTCATCATTGCGTCGTAGCATTCTCTGCCCAAGTTGAATTGAGCCTTCAGAGCCATTACTTGTGCGATGGCATCCAGCTGACAAAGCTCAGTGTGCTCGTGGAGAGGACGTTTTGAAGACTCCAACATTTCACTGAAGGCCTTTGCAGATTCCTCCATCTCATCGTCCGAACCCCGAGCATCATCAAAGTCTTGCACCATGTCTTCGATACCGGTACCATGCTCGTCCATGCGACGACGAACCACCTCAGCTCTGGCACGTTGGGCAGACTCACCATGAAATGTCCACACCATATAATCAGGCGTAAAACCCCACTTCTGCAGGTGTTTACCCATTTCAACCTCTGTCCTCTTTTGAAAGTTGTCGCACCGGACATAGGGGCACCAGGTTTTTCATTCATCGGTCATGTCTTTCTGACTAGTGTGACCGGTGTACATCCACGCACGATCACTCATCTTGCCTAGCTACTGGACACACAAGAAATATATACATAATTCAGCAAACCATATTCATATGTTAATGGAGTTTGTCAGTTTTATTACGTCCATGCAACCTACACTCTAATGGTAAAGATAGGTCCTAATCCCACCCGAGTATGTGTAGATTGGGTTCATTTTCCCATGCTCTGCTCCGGATCCGACGCAAAATTTCGGCAGCACCTCCCCGCTGTTCTCCTCATACACATCTCGGCAATAAGCAGAGAGGATGTGTACTCGGAGAACAACAGGGAGGCACTGACAAAATTCTGCATCGGATCCGGAGCAGAGCATATGGGAAAACGAACCCAATCTACACATACTCGGGCTTTCCATGGATAACGTTGGACAATTGGAAAGAATCACGGTTATAAATATGCAAATGCATGCATATTTATAACTGTAACCCTTTCGAACCGGAGACGCATACTGGTCACGCATACTGATGATTGAAGACACCTATAGCTAGCAAGTTTCATCGGCACAAAGACCGGAACAGAGCAAATAATGAAGGGGGGAGGAGGAGATGTCATTTGTGCTCACCCACGAACGGAGGGGCGGAGCTCGTCGAACACTAGAGCCTCGCAGCGACGAAACAACTGCACATTTCAATCCAATGATAAGTAACATAGCATTATTGTTTTTGCCATCAACCTAACTAAATATTTACAATAGGATGCCACCGAAATATATGTCATTCAGGGTTCCGTCGACGTCGAGGCACCCCTAACCTATATAGATGTCATTTAGGCTTTCGTCGACGCCAAGGCACCCCCTAACCTAAATAGCCGTCATTTAGGGTTCGATCGACGCCGAGGAACCCCCTAACCCTCTCGTCCCCGGGCGCCCTCAGGTATGGCGATGCACGGTCGACGGGTCAGCACTCGGACCGGGGGATTCTCAGCCTGGGCAACGGCGCCGGGACCGGCGGGACCCACTGGCTCCACCATCTATCCCCTCGGCGACCGGCGATCCTCGACCCTCTGGCCCGACCCTCGACCCCTTGGCGACAGGCGATCGTCGACCCTCGTTCCCGACCCTCGACCCTAGTTTTGGCGACCGGCGATCCTCAACCCGGTTCCGTCGGCGCCGACGCACCCCTCGACCCGGTTCCCGATCCTCGACCCGGTTCTTCTTCTTCTTCTTCTTGTTTTCTTCTCCTCCTCCTCCTCCTCTTCTTCTTTTCTTCTCTTCCTCCTCCTCTTCTTCTTCTTCTTCTTCTTCTTCCTCTTCTTCTTCTTCTTCCTCTTCTTCTTCTTCTTCTTCTTCTTCTTCTTCTTATTTTCTACATTTTTTTTCATCTTTCTTCTTTCTTCTTAACCTAAACTAAAACTATACTAAACTAAATCTAAACCTAAACCTAAAAAAACAGAAAAAAAAACCTAAACTAAACTAAACCTAAACTAAATCTAAAAAAAAGAAAAAAAAAGAGGAGAAGAGCTCACCTTGGGAGGGGGCGGCAGGTGGAGGAGGGGCCCGGTGTAGGAGAGCCGCCGCAGGAGAGGGGGGCGGCGCCGCCGCAGGGGAGGGGGGCGGGGCGTCCGCCACAGGGGAGGGGGCGGGGCGGCGTGGGGCACTGCGGCGTGGGGCAAGGCGGCCGTGGCAGGCGGCGGGCGGCCTGGGTAGGCGGCGGGCCGGGGCGGCGGGGGGGTCAGGGGCGGCGGTGGCGGTGGGGGTCGGGGGCGGCTGCGGTGTGGGGGTCGAGGGAGAGAGATCGAGGCAGAGAGAGAAGAGAGAGAGGAGGGGTGGGGGGTGACGGCCGTTAGGTACTAACCTCTTTGCCGTCTGCTAGCAGACGGCAAAGAGGTGGGGGTGGGCCGTTACAGCGCCGTGACCCTATGGGCCCCACCCTCACCTCTTTGCCGTCTGCCTGGCCCTTCTTTGCCATCTGCTAGCAGACGGCAAAGAGGTGGCAGACAGCAAAGAAGGTGCCCTAGCCAACGCCGTGCCACGGGGGGCCCACCAGGCTCTTTGCCGTCTGCCATTTGCCTCTTTGCCGTTAGCTGACAGACGGCAAAGAGATAGCTGACAGCAAAGATCCTCTTTGCCATCAGCTGGTTGTTTGCCGTCTGCTTTGCCAAAGCAGACGGCAAAGAGCCTCTTTGCCGTCAGCTGGCAGACGGCAAAGAGGGGAGAGATGGCAAAATGCCAGATTCCAGTAGTGATATGCGCATACCAGCTAGTACAATAAGAGGTCCAGATGCTCCAGGAACTGGAGGGTGTATGCAGGGCGGCAGTCGTACAGTAGCTAGGGACGAGGAGGATGAGCTTGCTCCCATTGTACCTGGATGGTAAACAAGAAAAGTAGTTATGGTAGCAGAAGCATCATGATTTATCCATTGTACATGGGTCATATTTAGGTACACAATTAACAAATATTTCGATACTTAGTTACCATGAACATAACAATGAACTTGGATAAGCATTAGAAGTGTAGTATAGAATGTATCACTATAGCTTTGGGAAATGGATAGTCTGGTGGGTATCCAGTTTACTTGGATATGACCAACACTAACCAGTATGAGTTCGTTCAATGACTAAAAAATACTCAGTAGCTAGCAATTTACAATTTACACATATAAACCAAAGATTCAGGAAGAGCATGTCGATAAAACAGTAAAAACAATGGTTTCTAGTATACCGCCATGCATGAGCACTTGTTAATATTTATATTCATCATCACAGCAACCTCTAACCACCTATGCTCATTGTTACAAATCTATGCATAGTTCAAAAAAATAAACCTATCTATTTGAAACCAGAATAGATTTCTCACTCAAATATGAATTCATTGGTTTCTCCTCCAAACACCTCGTGCACGAGGAAGTCCTTGTCGTCCACCGCCAAGCAGCAGGATACCGGTGGAGCATCCCTCACCTAGCCTACAGGAAGTTTTGCATTAAGTTAGAAAACCCGGTGACACAATAAACAAGCGGGTAATTATTGGTTTATTCTAACAAAGACATTCAAATTCAAGTGACAACAGTAAAAAAATGAACTAAAAGAGCTAAAATAAGCCTGTGTTATGAACAGAAATCATCTAACCAATTATAAAAATCATGGTACAGATAGCTAACAGATATATCAAACCATCCTTAATCTTAAGCATCATCGAAACATACATCAGAGGAGCATTTGCCCAGTATAACAGCAAAATGGCGTAATCATACAACCACACTTAGTCCTAATTAACAGATCATCGTCGGTCATGGTCTCACAGACAAACATCACAATGCTAAGAGATGGACTCAGGGATGGTAAGCAAACATCAGATGAAGGCAGTGTTCGTCAACAACCTGTAGAGTCACATGAGCTTGGCGTTAGCTTCAACAACCTGCAGGCAGAAAATGTTGTAAACATTCAGTAGATTATTAATTGAACAGCTACAAGACTTCTAGCAGTAGCAAATGTGCCAACCAAAAGCGAATACATGGTTACAATTGTTGAGTATACCATGTAGCACACTACAGGCGGGTACTAAATCAGGTAGTATTTAGCTGGAAGCCAAACTTTAGCTTGGCGATGGCGAGTTTTGCAAAATTAATTAAGCTAGTGCCCTGTTTCCAACTATGGGTTAGGCGAGACCCACCAAGGTTTCTCTTGGCTGGATTAAATACGTGTATAACAGGATTACAACAGGTTCAAGTCAAGCCATTTCCGAGAGACAACCAAGGTCATAGCTTGATTTGCTGCACCAAATAGAGGACCCTGGGATTGGGGTGTTGATTTGCAGCACCAAATTGATTAGGAAGATGAATAAAAGGGGGTTCGAAGGAGGAGGGCATCATACCCTAGGTCGTCGGGATTTGGAGATGGTGCTACGTGGTCGGCCTCTTCCTAGAAGCAGCAGCAGGCCTGGCCGGTCCGGCGCGTCCACATGAGGGGCGACGGCAGGAGTACCCCTCCTGGTTCCTCAACCGCCTTGCTAGGGCTCGGGGTGGCAGGCCAGGCCATCCCTTGTCGCTAGGCGTCGTCGTCCACGGCCAGCTCTAGCCACTCCATGGCGTCGGGGCAGGGGAGGAAGCGGCCATCCCGTCCATGGCATCCCGGTGCTCGAGTGAGGACGGCATCCTGGATCTGGGAGGGAGAGAACACGAGCTGAAGAAGTGAGGGAGGGCTATGAGGAGGAGGATATGGAGTGGAGGGACGCACCTAAGTCGCCGGAGCCACGCCGGCCGAAACCCTAGCGAGGGGAGACGGTCGCGGGTGGCGCTGGAGGATGCGCGTGCCGGATCTAGCCGAATAGGAGGGAGGAGCGGAGTGATGGGATCCCTGAGGTGTGCTTGGCACCGTCTATTCCCGCCGGAGGTCGCCGGGATCGGGCGCCGTTGGTGGCGGCGGCGAGGAGAGTCGTGCGGGAGAGAGATGGGGATGAGGGAGGAGGAGTGCGGGAGAGAGATGGGTTGGGCTGGGCTACCTGGGGTGAGTGGGTGAGGGGGAGGGCTGCCGTTGGATCTGGCAGAATCCAACGGTGTTTGATGCACAATCCGCGTGATATGCCCATAAACCAATCAGAACGCAGTACGGCGTTATTACCTTCTAAATTGGTCGTAATCAACTAACAAAAATAGGCCAGTGCTACAAATCATCCGGCAGTGAAGAACCTACCAAATATTTGTTGCAAAATTGCATCAAATCAATTTTCTAAAATATTAGGCCACATTTAATGCACAAGTGACCAAATGGTTGGGTGTCAATAGCTTTTGATCCACCTCTGGTGAAAAAGATAAATTTCCGCCGATTCAGCAGGAAGCGGGTCAAATTTGAACTACAGCTGCCTCATAGTTTGCTCTTTATTTTTTCCAAAAATCATTTCTAGGTACATAAGTATCTTTTTAATCATAGATACTCCAAAAGTTTTGCAAGATTCAACCCCTAGCTACGAACGGTCATGCCCGCCGTTTTGACCGCATTTTGAAACGGGAATAAGAAATTCAAAAAAAATCAAAAAAATTGAAAACCTTCGCATTGTGTCATTATATGTGACCTAGTTTCCAGGAAAAATAACAAACTTGGATTACGGCAAATATCTTAAAAAAGTGTTATCAGAAACGAGCTATCATGTATGAAGATCCATGGCTTTCAAGGCAAATGGCCAAAGTTATGTCAACATCCATGCTATAGTTTGTTCAAATGATATTATATTTTGCACAAGTTTGCATCTTGGAATGACAAACAATGTTGCCAAAGGTAGTTTTCATTTTCTTTGCATAAAAAATTCATTTTCCATTTTCCGAGTGTCCAAAATGAGTTTTTTTTCTGAAGAACCTAGCAAATATTTGTTGCAAAATTGGACCAAATTAATTTTCTAAAACATTAAGCCATATTTAATGTACAATTGACCAAATGGTTGGGTGTCAAAAGCTTTTGATCGACCTCTCGTGATAAAGACAAATTTCCGCCGATTCAGGAGGAAGCGGGTCAAATTTGAACTACAGCTGCCTCATAGTTTGCTTTTTATTTTTTCCAAAAATCATTTCTAGGTACATAAGTATCTATTTACTTAGAGAAACTTCAAAAGTTTTGCAAGATTCAACACCTAGCTACGAACGGTCATGCTCGTCGTTTTGACCGCATTTTGAAACGGGCATAAGAAATTCGAAAAAAATCAAAAAAATTGAAAACCTTCGCATTGTGTCATTATATGTGACCTAGTTTTCAGGAAAAATAACAAACTTGGACTACGGCAAATGTTTTAAAAAAGTGTTCTTAGAAACGAGCTATCATGTATGAAGATCCATGGCTGTCAAGGCAAATGGCCAATCTTATGGCCACATTCATGGCATAGTTTGTTCAAATGATCTCATATTGTGCACAAGGGTGCATCTTGGAATGGCAAACAATGTTGCATAAGGAAGTTTTCATTTTCTTTGGACGAAAATTTCATTTTCCATTTTTCGAGTGCCAAATCCGGTCACGCGGGAGCATATAGAGCTGCTCCTCTGGGCCATGGTGTAGACAGATTCGCCAAATCCGGTCATGAGGCGAAGGTGGTGGGAGTATCGATCCAAGATCAAGCATCCAGAGGGTCCTGGATTGAGCATCCAGTTGCCAGTGCCGTTTCTAAGGGTGTCGTGACAGAGTGAGCCGGTGGAGTCTTCCTCGACCGTACCCAAATGCAAGAGGAGGTAAGTAGTTGGCGCGACGATGCTTCCCCGCCCTTCTCCAAGGTTCCCTCACCATTCTCCTCGTCTCATGGGGCGGCGGTTGGCGGCCGAGGAATAGGAGGGGATTGCTCCGACGAATAATCAGTAAGCTTCGCACTCGATCTAATTTTCCTTCTGCTCATGCTTGCAATCATGTTGTGAGTGTTGAGATACAAGTTTTAGGGTAGTTGGCATTTTTATAAGCTCTGATTTTTGTAATTATGTTGGATGTGATTTCTTTTCCATTTTTGAACATCTTTTGCATGTTGCAGTCACTTGCTTCACTTTTTATTTACTGTCAAATTGTCACTTGCTTCAATAAGTCTGCGTCTAAAAAGAAAAATAGTGCTAATGTCTTGTCCAAAAATTAGGAGGGATAATTTTGCTAAGGATGATAATAGCTCGGAGAGGGGAATTGCTGCCACTTCTGATTTGTTGAGCATTTTTTATTTCAGGAGCATGGGAATGTGAGAGATTTAGATCCTTGCGCCAGAGCCCCTGAGTAGGTGGAATCTGTTAAAATGTGAGGATATTAAGTTATGTATTTGAAGATCAGAACTTGTTATGCATTTGAAGTTCAGATATTTGCAGTATTTGTAGGTTGTGAATTGTGTTTTGTGTTGTGTATTTTGAGTACTTTCAGATATGAATGTCTTTTGAATTTCAGATCTTTGTAGCATTGAGCATATGAAGTATTTTCTCAATTTTTGAGATCTATTTTTAGTACTTTCAAAAATGTAGTTTCATATAAAAGTGCGTACCATGTGATTTTCAGATAAGAAACTGCAAGTTTCAGTTTCAGATACGAAACTGCAAGTTTTAGATACGAAACTGCAAGTTTCAGAGGCAGAGCATTTATATCAACATGCCCTTTTCAAACAGGGATAACAGCATGTTGGAAATTTTATTCATGGTCGAAAATGGAACTAACAGCAAGTTAACATCATGCTGATCAACATACATGTATAGCACATCTTCATATGATGCACAATCAAAAAGATATGCTATTTTCAAAATGCCCAGACAATGTTGAGTGTGCGAAAAACAGAGGAAACTAGGGACGAAATTTTGCTAAGTGTTGGATGTGGTGTGTGTGAATGACAAGGGGGACCCACATGTCAGTAAGAGCAGAGGCAAAAATTGGGGATTTTTCCACTGCCCCAGGGGGAATCGAACCCGGGCCGAGCAGGTGTGGGGGAGGGGGTGTAACCACTGGGCTACTACGGTGTGTTCGACAGAACGAAGGCGCATGGCCTAAGAAATTTATCCAGGCACTGATACAATGAGCCAGTGCTTTGCATGTTTTAAGAATAAAATTGAAGTAAAGCGCCCACACTAATACTCGTGAGTGCAGTTCCCAAGCAAAAATACGATAGGAAGTATAAGTGACATGCATTAACATATTGCTAGTCAAATATGTGGTCAAACTTTGGCCCAAAATACGATAGGGACTAATGTATGTACCCAGACAAAGGCAGTAGTGGTAAAACCTAACTGCTTCCACCAACCCACCAAGTACATTTATGATTGCAGTTCCCCAAGAGCGAAAAAACATCAACTGGGCTGCATGTCCGCCAGAGATTTGGAGACTGACATTTGGGACCCACGAGGTTCCACCCTATGCAAGTTGTCAACTTAGTCCACAATCGACAAGTTCTTGTACCAATTAATATCTCACATTCTTGATCAATATTTGTCCTCTTCCTCCTTACAAAAGAACCAAACCAGAGCCAGCAGGACCGCCTGCTCCCGCCTACAGTGGCTGGCGGCGCTGCCGCGCATGCCTCGACCACCCATCCTAGCCTATGGCGCTGGCCAGGCCATCTGTCTACTCCCCCACATCTCCTTTTATTCTCAGGCAACGACAACCCCACTGGCCCACCCTACACTAGAACCAGTCAACCCTCGTCCTCCCCTCCGCCTGCCGCTACACTACCGCGTCTTCCCCGGCACCGGTTCGTTCCTGTCCGAGGCCTCGACATCGTCCACCACCTTTTTGCGCTCGCCGCGGTGCCGCCGTCTGCCGTTGTTAATATGGTCAACAAATAAGAGGAATCTGTAGAGGATTGTACGTGGACAGGCTGACAGTCGAGACCCACCTGGTCCATGGCCGTATGCAAGCAAGTGCCTCCTTATTGGAAAAAAATAGCTTCCTCCTAATGGTATACTAACATTTGGGACCCATGGGATTGTCAACATAGTCAATAAACGAGATAAGTTTACAAGGAAGACTACATCGGGGAGCTAGCAGGTATCATTTTTTTCAGAGGTCGAACAAGTATCAGCTGGGTTGTGGCCTGCCTAGCCTTGGTTTTGTTTTTTAACATGCGCAACCCACGACATGCCGATACAGTGGTTTCAACTTATTGTTTTGAGGTCCATCATGTATCTACTGGCATATGGGCCTCCCAGCCTAGGTTTTATTTTTTCTTAAACATCTGCAGCCCAACTTATGTTTTTTTTAAGAAAACGCAGAGCTCTGTTCTATTTCTCTATAAGAATAAGAATGCCAGGTGGAACTTATGTTTTCCCTTCTAACTATTTATATATATTTATATTATTTTTATGTTATTATATATTATTATATATATTTAATAGATACCTATATATATTAAAAATAAAATAAGTTTCCGTTTCACCTTTCCTTCGTCCAACCTTTCTATAGACGTTCCCGCATCCTTTAATTTTTTTTATTCCTCCCATCTCTGTTTTTTCTCCCAATGGTTTTCCCTAAAACTGAAAGCGCAGGTTTACTCCCAGAGGGGGGGTGAATGGGAGATTTTTAGAAATTCATCAAACTCTGAAGAATTTGACGAAGATCAGAGTGAAGAAATAGAAACAGGGGCGAAACTAAATCATCACAGATAAGTAAAACATGCATACAAGATAGATGCAGGTGAAGAACATGCAATCATACAAGCATTCAGGCATACGCAAGATGAAGTGAAGAAATGAAAGGCATCATGATGAAATTCTTCAGTTCAAATTTGTCAGAAAGTAGATCACAGATTCTTCAGCAGCGGAATAACAGAAAGTAAAGAGTTGAGGAATTTGAAACCAGGTAGGCTCGGTGATGACACAACAATTTGGTAGACCAGTTCCAGTTGATGTATCCACTGTACGTCTAGTTAAGGCGGCTGAGATTGAACTCTGAAGACACTTAGTCTTCACCATATTCCTCTTGAGCTAAGGTCACAGCAGACCTCGCCCAATCACTCGTGGTAAGTCTTCAAGGTAGACTTCCAAAACCTTCACAGACTTGTTCACTGGCATGACACAATTACTCTTGGGTGCTCAGAACATGATGCCTAACCATCTGGAAGAATGACCGTCTTCAAGGTAATAGGCGTCGGATCACACAGATCAATCTCCTCAGTGATGCTCAATCACTTTGGCTCTGGTTGGGTTTTCCTCACTTGGGTTTCTCGCAAAGTCGTCAGAGGAAAGGGTTGCTCTCAAATGACAAGTGTCAATCTCTCTCTCTAGAGCAACCAACCAACAAGTGGTTGTGGAGGGCGGCTATTTATAGCCTGGGGGCAACCCGACATAAATTGTCATAAATGCCCCTTCGGACATGACCGTTGTCAGGATAAGGATCCACTCGACAGCTGGCACACAGCGCAGCAACGGTTAGAAATTTGGACTCTCAAATTCATCGGGGCACTCAATTTCCTCACGGTAGGCAGATCGCACTGGCGAAATACTAACTCCTAAGTCAGACCAATTTCGTCAGCAACCAGAAGAACTTCATCTCTATCGCTAGCGAAAGGTTATGTATTGGTTGTGAGCATCACTTCGGAAATACAATTTTGTATCACCTAGACCCCCTTTAGCAGTACGGTGTTTCCTATGACTCAAATAAGAAGAAAGAAACTACGAAAACATAAGTCTTCAAGATTCCAATTCTTCACTTCAATTTCTTCAAAGGCCGTACCAAATTCTTCACTTGAAGAAATACATTTTCAGGGGTCGTCTTTCGTCGGCTAAACCAAATCTTCAAGGACTATAACTCGTGTGTACACTCACAAACACATTAGTCCCTTAACCCATTTGTCTTCAATACTCCAAAAGCACTAAAGGGGCACTAGATGCACTTACAATCTCCCCCTTTTTGGTGATTGATGACAAATTGGTTATGTTTTCAACGGGGATAAATAGTACAAAGTGTAAGAACAGAGTATGAAGAATTTGATTACATGATATAGAGGAACTCCCCCTGAAGATGTGCATATGAAGAATTTGCTTTGGCTTGCAAATGCACATGGCAGGTTGAAATTGTGGATATCTCCCCCTATATCTTGGAATCCAATCATGCATTGATGAATATGATATGAGGAATTTGAATGCATGATGAAAATTGGTGTCTGACGAAATACAGCATGCATGCACATATATAATATTGAAGGCAAAGCATGTAGATAAAGCAGTTCAAAAGTGTCAGACCAGCAATGGACTTAAGTTACAACTCATCATATAAACACGCCAGAAGAACCAAGAGTTGCAACTTAACAAAAAACAGCCCAATATAAGATAGACCCGCTTGAAGACTAACTCAAATTTCTCCCCCTTTCTCATCAAATGACCAAAATGAGACAAAATTGAGAACTAACGCCCCTGAAGAAAATCAGTTTGATGATGGTGGAGGAGCGCCAGTGTCGGTGCTGGGGTCACATGATGCAGAGGGGTCTGTTGCAGTGTCTTCATTGTTCTCATTTTCGTCGGTTGAGTGCAATGGAGACACAGTCTTGGCACTAGCTGAGGAACTTGGACCTTCTCGAACTTCTTCTTGGGTGGCATCGACCAATCAAAGTTTTGTTGGAATTCCATCTCTTCAAGTTCGTCAGCAATCTTGAGATGTGAAAGTATGGCCCAGCTGCGGTCAAAGATCTCATGGGCATAGTAGTGGTTCTTTCTGACTGAGTTCTGCGTCATTGTCATATTTGTAAGAATCGCAGCAAGCTGACACTTAACCCAGTCATGATTCCAATCAACCTTCTGATGTAGACTGATGAAAAGTTCACGATCAGTCATAACTCGAGGTGCTTCACTTTGAGGAAATTGCTCTGAAGCATTTGCTGCTGTGTCATGACTTTCATTTTCTTCACCCGTTGATTGTGATGTGATGACCCACAAGTATAGGGGATCGTAACAGTCATCGAGGGAAGTATTTCACCCAATTTATTGATTCAACACAAGGGGAGCCAAAGAATATTTATAAGCCTTAGCAGTTGAGTTGTCGATTCAACCACACTTGGAGAGTTGTTTCTCTGCAGCAAAGTATTTAGTAGCACAGTAGTTTGATAGTTTTGATAGTAGCAGTAACAATAGCAGCAATAACAGTAATAGTAACAGTAGCAGTTTTGTAGTGATTGTAACAGCAGAAGCAACAGTAGTAGTAACTTAGGAAACACAATATGAGCAAAGCGTAAGCATTGGATCAGCGATGGATATTTTTGTGGATGACATTCATCATATAACAATCACAACTTAGAGCGATACACAATAGCTCCAATTCATCAATTCAATGTAGGCATGTATTCCGTATATAGTCATACGTGCTTATAGTAAGAACTTACATGACATCTTTTGTCCTACCCTCCCATGGCAGCGGGGTCCATAAGGAAATCTAAGGGATATTAAGGCCTCCTTTTAATAGAGAACCAGAACAAAGCATTAACACATGGTGAATACATGAACTCCTTGAATTATAGTCATCCCCGGAGAGTATCCCAATTATTGTCACCTTGGGGTGTACGGTTCAGAACAATAATAAGTGCATACAACTAGCAGATAGGATCAAGAACTCAAATATATTGATGATAACATAAAGGGTTCAGATCTAAAATCATGGCTCTCGGACGCTAGTGACAAGCATTAAGCATAGCAAAGTCATAACAACATCAATCTTAGAACATATGGATAATAGGGATCAAACCCTAACAAATTAACTCGATTACATGATAAATCTCATTCATCTCCATCACCGTCCAGCAAGCCTACGAAGGAATTACTCACTCTCGGTGGTGAGCATCATGGATTTGTCGATGAAGAAGGGTTGGGGAGGACGATGGCGACGAATCCCCCTCTCCGGAGCCCCGAACGGACTCCAGATCAGCCCTCCCGATGAAGAACAGGAGGTGGCGGCGGCTCTGTATCGTAAAACGCGATGAAACTTTCTCTCTGATTTTTTTCTCCATGAGACGGAACTTATAGGACAAGAGGTAGGGTAAACGAAGGCTTGTGGGGCCCACAAGCTCAGGTGGCATGCCCTAGGGGGGCGCGCCACCTGAGCTTGTGGCTCTGTGGTGGCCCCCCTCTAGTAGATCTCTTCGCCAATATTTTTTATTAATTCCAAAAAAATTCTTCGTAAATTTTCATCCAATTCCGAGAACTTTTATTTCTACACAAAAACAATACCATGGTAGTTCTACTGAAAACAGCGTCAGTCTGGGTTAGTTTCATTCAAATCATGCAAATTAGAGTCCAAAACAAGAGCAAAAGTGTTTGGAAAAGTAGATACGTTGGAGACGTATCAACTCCCCCAAGCTTAACTCATTGCTTGTCCTCAAGCAATTCAGTTGATAAACTGAAAGTGATAAAGAAAAAATTTACAAACCCTTTTGTTTCTGTTGCTGTATATAAGCTTAACCAGTAATTAAGTTTTCAACAAAATCATAATCTAACCATATGAATGATAACACTTAGATCTCATATTTATTCATGACAATGGCATAATCAACTAGCGAGCAATAATAATATATCTCAAATGCCAACACTTTGTCAAAACAACTATGATATAATAAGATAGTTTGGTATCTCGCTAGCCCTTTCTGAGACCACAAAACATAAATGCAGGGCACCTCTGAAGTTCAAGCAACGACTAAACATTGTAATTTAGGGTAGAAGAAATCCAGTCATGTGCACACTCAACATTAACTAGACTCAATGCATATTAAACTAAGAATGACAATTGTGCTCTCAAAGTTCGTGCTTGAATGAGAAGGTGATGACTCAACAGCAAAAGTAAATAACATAAAAGTAAATAGAAAGGCCCTTCGTAGAGGGAAGCAGGGATTTGCAGCGGTGCCAGAGCTCAGAGCTTAAACAGATATGAATACATTTTGAGTGGTGTGCTTTTCCCGCCAATGTCACGACAAAGGATTTCAACATCTTCCATGCTAAACACATTATTGGCGGTTCCTGTGCGGAAAGGAAAAGGTTTACTCCCCCACAACCATACAAACACAATCCATGGCTAGCCGAATCCTCGGGTGCCCTCCAAACAATCAACTTTCCGGGGGAGTTTGTTTTATTATATTTTCTTTGTTTTTGTTCAACGGGACTGGGCATCCCAATTACCAGCCTCTCTCATGCAAGACGAGTGAATAAACTCTCGTCGTGAGAATAACCCATTTAGCATGGAAGATATTAACCGCCCCATCACTCCATGAGCGGTACGGGCACAAAAAACAGATACTTATTTGAATGATTAGAGATGGCACATGCAAATTTACTTGGAACGGCAGGGTAATACTGTATATAGGTGGATATCGTGGACTCTTTTGGCACAACTTTAGGTTTCATGAATTTGGATGCAGAAGCAGTATTCCCACTTAGTACAGGCGAAGTCTAGCAAATAGATTGAGAAGCGACCAACTAGAGAGCGACAACGGTCATAATCATGCATTGCGAATAATTAATATTGAACATGAGCATGAGTAGGATATAAACACCCTGAATATAAATGTCATGAAGGCTGCATTGGTTTTGAATCAAATACATGTGTGAACATGTGCCAAGTCAAGCCACTTGAAATTTTCAGAGGAGGATACCATCCTAACATACTACATCATAATCATTTTAATGCATGTTGACACTCAAGATAAATCATTATCCACTCCTAGCTACTTAAGCATGGCATGAGCAACTATAATCTCTAATTGTCATCACAAACATGTTTACCCATAATATGCTGAATCAGGACTATTGAGTTAAACATATTTACAAAAACAAAAACAAGAAGAGTTCATACCAGCTCTTCTTCACCACGGTCACTCCATCAAATTATCTTCATAATTGCCTTTCACTTGCACGACCAAATGATATGATAATAATAATAGTGCAAGGGTGCCGTGGACTAAGCTGAAATCTGCAAACACTTTATTCAAAGGAAAAGACAAGGAAATATTGGCCCTTCCATTAAATAAACAATAATGCATATGAGAGCCGTTCGACAATTGTACGAAGTCTTCTCCTTACGACGACTCAAAGAAAATAAAAGGAATTCAAAGAAACACACTGAAATCTTTTTGGAATTTTTTAGTTTTCTGAAGAAAGCAAGAATAAAAAGAAAAACAAAAAGCGAGAAAAATATTTACACCGAAGAACTCCCAACAAACAAACAAAGAAGAAATATTTTTGGGTTTTCTTTTTAATACTATGAGCTAAATAAACAAGAAAGAAAAACCAAAAAGAAGCGAGAAATATTTTTGGATTTTTGAAAGTTTTTTTTAAACACAAAAGAAAAACAAATAAAACAAAGCATGGATATACAATGAAAACGATGAAGACCGACAAATGTAATGAATGTGTGAACATGAAATGGAATGTCACTGAGAATACGTACTCCCCCAAGCTTAGGCTTTTGGCCTAACTTGGTCTATGGCCACTGAAAGAATCCATCCGGTCCAGTGGGGTACTGAGGCTGCTGAGGCTCCCACTGGGGCTACTGATGCTCCCACTGGGGTTGCTGAGGCTCCCACTGGTAGACCGGTGCTGGCACTGCCGTCAGGCTCCAGTACGGATAAAGATCATCGGGCATGATAGTGTACCTACCCCTGGAGAGATCAAACAAAGCAGGTGCAGGCAGAGTAATAACCTCACGGGTGCCCTGGCTTAATACCAAGTTATACTGGAATTGAACCTTACCCTTATTAATAAAATCATGCTCAGTCATGCTATCATAATCTAGATATTTTGTGGGTAAAATTTCATCCTCACCATGCCTGATAGGGATCTCGAAATGTCTAGCGAGACGTGAGGCATAAATACCACCATAAATAATACCCTTAGAATGGTTAGTGTGCAACCGTCGTGTAGCAATAGCTCCCAAACTAAAGGTTCTGTCACCATAAAGTGCACAACACAAAATAGCAAGATCAGGTGAACTAAGCGTTTCACTCTCCCATCTACCAGTCAAACACCTCCCGGCAAATAAAGCAAAGTAGCATAAAATGGGAAAATGCAAACTAGCAACTCTAGCCTTGGAGACTCCTCTCATCTCGCCCACAGTTACCTCGAACACAAAATCCTCAAAGTCTCTAGTGTGTGGTTCTAGTGGACTACCCTCATTAGTGATTTTGCAAATTTGACAGAACCTATCAAGTGTTATTTCATAAGGGTGATCATAAAGGTGAAATGATACAGTAGGTGTGTCTCCCCTAGACATGAATCAAAAATTCTGCACGAACATATTAGTAAGGAGGAGATACTGATCACACTTATCTTTGAGGAATGGGGTGAGTCCAGCATTTTCTGCCAAGTGATAGAAATCTTGTTGGAAACCCGCTTCTCCCATGAACATATCGCTTGGCCATTTGCATGGCCGCACCTCAGCTGCAGGAGGGAGATTGTATTTGGGCTTCTCTTTCAGAGTTTCCGCGGAACTCCGGCTTGAAGAGCCCCTCAAGAGTCTCCTAAGCATTTTCTTTCCTCTGGAAAATTTCTGAAATTTTTAGTCCCCAAATTAAAAGTGAATAAAATGCAACAAAATGGGTAGCAACTACTCCCACAGGTTCCTAGAGATTTTATCATGCATCAAAACTACTTAGAACCAAACAAATTCAACATGCAAGCTCATATTCATGGTCACCCACGGTAGCAAAATATGCAAAATATAATCCACTAGAACAAAAACTAATTGGACCATCGGAGGAGTCACATACCAAGGAGTAATTCCTCTGAACAGTTTCAGAAACGGGGCTCCGAGCAAGGAGATCGAAAATCTCAAGTTTCGGGGCAAGAACACGAGAAAAAAAGGAAACATAATTTTTTTCTGGAGGTAGGAGAAGAAGTGGGCTGGTGCACCAACTGAGGGGGTCCCTGTGGGGCCCACAAGCTTGCATGGCGTGCCCAGGGGGCAGGTGTGCCATGTGAGCTTGTGGCTCACTGGTGCACCCCCCCTGGGGTGTGTTCAGTGCCAAAAATTCATATATATTCAGGAAAAATCATACTAAATTTTCAGGACATTCTGAGAACTTTTATTTTTGGGACATTTTTTATTGCATAGATAATTCAGAAAAATAGGATAAACATGGCATTTCACTTTATTAAACTTAAAATAACAAAGAGCAAACTAGAAGTACAGCAAGTTGTGCTTCCTAAATACATCGGCCATATGCCCCTCAAAAAGGATTCATTAATAAGGTTGATCAGGTCTTATTAACAAACCGTTTTTGAATGACATAAAACCGAAGAACTTTTATAACGCACTAGGTTACCTCAACTGGGATGTGCATTGTCCCAACAATAAGAGTTTGATATTTCTTTTCGGGAGTCGGAAAAGGAAATTCAAAACCTCCAATAGTGATTGTCATAATTCTTTCAATAGAGTTGATACTATTCACTTGGTTTTGTTTCTTCAGAAAATATATCATATGCTCCTTACCATTAACATGAAAACTGACATTGCTTTTGTTGCAATCAATAACAGCCCCTGCAGTATTCAGAAAAGGTCTACCAAGGATAACCGACATATTGTCGTCCTCGGGCATATCAAGAATAACAAAGTCTGTTAAGATAGTAACATTAGCAACTACAACAGGAACATCCTCACAAATCCCAATAGGTATAGCAGTTGATTTATCAGCCATTTGCAAAGAGATTTCAGTAGGTGTCAACTTACTCAAGTCAAGTCTCCTATATAAAGAGAAAGGCATAACACTAACACCAGCTCCTAAATCACACAAAGCAGTTTTAACATAATTATTTTTAATAGAGCATGGTATAGTAGGTATTCCTAGATCTCCTAGCTTCTGAGGTACTTTTCCTTCAAAAGAATAATTCGCAAGCATAGTAGAGATTACAACCTCTGGTATTTTTTTTATTGGTGACAATATCTTTCATATATTTAGCGTATGGAGGCATTTTCATAATTTCAGTCAAGGGTGTACGTAGATACAAAGGTCTAAGCATTTCAACAAAGCAATTAAAAGCCCGTTCATCCCTATATTTTACTGCCTTGCTAGGGAATGGCATAGGTTTTTGAACCCATGGTTCCCTTTCTTTACCATGTTTTCTAGCAACGAAGTCCTTTTTGTCATATCTTTTATTTTTAGGAGGTAGGTCATCAAGCTCAACTGCAGGTTCTATTTCTATATCATTTTCGGATTCTTTATTATTGTCTAGTTGGGTATCAATGTGAGCATCATTAGCATCTTCGTTATCATTATCACTAGGTGAATTTTCATTACCGGACTGTGTCTCAGTATTTGAAATAGAAACATCATTAGGATTCTCAGAGGGTTTTTCCATAATAGGTTCACTAGAAGCATGCAAAGTTCTATCTTTATTCTTTTTCTTTTTCTTCTTCCTAGATGAACTAGGTGTAGCATCATTAATTTTCTGAGAATCTTGTTCAATCCTTTTAGGATGACCCTTAGGGTATGGGGATCCTGAGTCATTTTTCCTCCTCTAGTCATTACCCTAACAACATGATCATTTATTTTATTATTCATTTCATTAAGCAAATTATTTTAAAACTTAGCAACTTGTTCTAATTGTGTTTGAACCATAGATGAGTGCTTTCATAATCCTTTAACATCATTGACAATCCTAAACATCAAATCACTCAAACGTTCAATCATAATAGCATTGTGCTTTAGTTGATCACTTATATATTTATTGAAGTTTTCTTGCTTAATAATGAAATTATCAAATTCGTCCAAACACTGACTAGGAGATTTGTTATAAGGAATATCACCCTCATCAAACCTATATAGAGAATTTACCTCTACTACCTATGTCGGGATGTCGAGTCCATGTATTTCTTCAATAGGTGGTAGATTCTTAACATCTTCAGATTTAATACCTTTTTCTTTCATAGATTTCTTTGCTTCTTGCATATATTTAGGATTGAGGAATAGAATACCTCTTTTCTTCGGGGTTGGCTTGGGAGGTGGTTCAGGAGGTGTCCAATCATCGGCATTTCTCAATATACTATTCAATAATTCATGTGCCTATTCAATAGTTTGCTCCCTGAAAACACAACCAGCACAACTATCTAGGTAGTCCCTAGAAGCATCGGTTAGTCCATTATAAAAGATATCAAGTATTTCATTCTTTTTAAGAGGATGATCAGGCAAAGCATTCAGTAATTGGAGAAGCCTCCCCCAAGCTTGAGGGAGATGCTCTTCCTCAAGTTGCACAAAGTTATATATTTCCTGTAAGGCAGCTTGTTTCTTATGAGCAGGAAAATATTTTTCAGTGAAGTAGTATATCATATCCTCGGGACTACGCACACAACCAGGAGCAAGAGTGTTAAACCATTCTTTACCATCACCCTTCAATGAGAAAGGAAACAACTTAAGAATATAATAGTAGCGAATCTTTTCCTCTTGAGCAAATAGGGTGGCAATATCATTCAGCTTAGTAAGGTGTGCCACAACAGTTTCAAATTCATAACCATGAAAAGGATCAGATTCTACTAAAGTAATTAATTTAGTATCAATAGAGAATTCATAATCCTTATTAGTAACAAAGATATGAGAGGTTGCAAACTTAGGATCACATTTCATTCTTTCATTCATAGCCTTTTCTTTCAGCTTACTTAATAATTTCTTAAGATCCTCCCTATCATTACAAGCAAGAAATTCCTTAGCAATCTCCCCATCCATAACATAACCCTCAGGTACATTAGGCATTTTAGTTCTAGTAGGAATGCTAGGAGTAACAGGTGATTCATCAATTTCATCATTTTCATTAGTTTCAAGTTCTTTAGCTTTAGCAATTTGAGCATCAAGAATATCACCAAGTGGCACAGTTTCATCAAGAAAAGTAGTGGCATCATCATGAGTATCATCAATAGCAAAAGCAGTGTCTATTACATACGACATATCAGATTGAATAACAGGTGGTGGTGTCGCAAGCCGACTTAAAACAGAAGGTGAAGCAAGTGCAGAGCTAGATGGCAGTTCCTTACCTCCCCTCGTCTTAGAGGGCACGATCTTGGTCTTAGAGTCTTTCAGATTCTTCATAGTGACAAGCAAATACTTAACTCCCAAGTGAACGTAATAAATAGAGCTATGCTCCCCGACAGCAGCACCAGAAAACAGTCTTGATGACCCACAAGTATAGGGGATCGTAACAGTCTTCGAGGGAAGTATTTAACCCAATTTATTGATTCGACACAATGGGAGCCAAAGAATATTTATAAGCCTTAGCAGTTGAGTTGTCAATTCAACCACACTTGGAGAGTTGTTTCTCTGTAGCAAAGTATTTAGTAGCACAGTAGTTTGATAGTTTTGATAGTACCAGTAACAATAGCAGCAATAACAGTAACAGTAACAGTAGCAGTTTTGTAGTGATTGTAATAGCAGAAGCAACAGTAGTAGTAACTTAGGAAACACAATATGAGCAAAGCGTAGACATTGGATCAGTGATGGATATTTGTGTGGATGACATTCATCATGTAACAGTCACAACCTAGAGCGATACACAATAGCTCCAATTCATCAATTCAATGTAGGCATGTATTCCGTATATAGTCATACATGCTTATAGTAAGAACTTGCATGACATCTTTTATCCAACCCACCCATGGCAGCGGGGTCCATAGGGAAATCTAAGGGATATTAAGGCCTCCTTTTAATAGAAAATCGGAACAAAGCATTAACACATGGTGAATACATGAACTCCTCGAATTATACTCATCCCCAGAGAGTATCCCAATTATTGTCACCTTGGGGTCTATGGTTCAGAACAATAACAAGTGCATACAACTAGCAGATAGGATCAAGAACTCAAATATATTGATGATAACATAAAGGGTTCAGATCTGAAATCATGGCACTCAGGCCCTAGTGACAAGCATTAAGCATAGCAAAGTCATAGCAACATCAATCTCAGAACATAGTGGATACTAGGGATCAAGCCATAACAAATTGACTCGATTACATGATAAATCTCATCCATCTCCATCACCGTCCAGCAAGCCTACAAAGGAATTACTCACTCCTGGTGGTGAGCATTATGGATTGTTGATGAAGAAGGGTTGGTGATGATGATGGCGACGAATCCCCCTCTCCGGAGCCCCGAACGGACTCTAGATCAGCCCTCCCGATGAAGAACAGGAGGTGGTGGTGGCTCCGTATCGTAGAACGTGATGACACTTTCTCTCTGATTTGTTTCTCCACAAGACAGAACTTATAGTTTAAGAGGTAGGGCAAACGAAGGTTCGTGGGGCCCACAAGCTCAGGTGGTGCACCCTAGGGGGCGCGCCACCTGAGCTTGTGGATCTGTGGTGGCCCCCCTCCAGTAGATCTCTTCGCCAATATTTTTTATTAATTCCAGAAAAAATCTTCGTAAATTTTTAGCCAATTCCGAGAACTTTTATTTCTGCACAAAAACAACACCATGGTAGTTCTGCTGAAAACAGCGTCAGTCCGGGTTAGTTTCATTCAAATCATGCAAATTAGAGTCCAAAACAAGAGCGAAAGTGTTTGGAAAAGTAGATACGTTGGAGACGTATCATGATGCTGGCTGGCAGAATTGCCCATCAAGGGAACATGTTCCTTCATCAATAACAGCCTTGCCCTTGCGAGGAACTGATGAAATTGTGCTTTGAAGAATTTCTAATGCCGGCAAGAAGCTGAGATGATTTTGATAGTCAGCCTTGTAGTTGATTGAAGTCCAGGATCTGATGAATCTCATAATCCATGGTGCGTAGGGCTTCAAATCAAACGGGGATTGTCCAACCGTGGCCAGAGTCCTCATGAAGAAATCGTGGATATCAATGGGAATACCATGAATGATATTGAACAGCAGATTCTTCATGACTCCCACAACTTCTTCAGTGTCCGAGTTGTGGCCCTTGATTGGACTGAGGGTATTGGGCAGTATGTGGTATACAGTCCGAGGCACATAGAGCAAATCCTTCACCAAAAACAAGGTACATGGAGCATCTCCTTCAGCTATGGGTTTCATCAACACTTGCATCAAGTGGTTGGGCAGTTCAGGTTCTTCATATAAGCGTTTGGCATTTTCCTGAGGTGGATCAACTGGGAGAGCTCGAAGCAATTCATCAGCTGGAGCTTTGTAGTGTGTATTTTCACTCATCCAATCCAGAGCCAAGGAGTGAATGTCTTCAACTTCACCAGATAAATGCAATGTTGCATAAAATTAAAGAATCAGCTCTTCATTCCAGTCGCAGATGTATGTACAAAAGCTTAGCAGACCAGCATCATGAAGAACTATGAGAACTGGATTGAAGCATGGGATGGACTCCATATCCACATGAGGAATATGGCGATGAGGAAAAACCTTGTTTTTGTCAAACAGCAGAGAGGAATAGAAATTCATCTGTGTCTTTTGTCCAGAAGCGCTGACACGTTATCTTGGCGGAGTCATATGGTGAAATGCCAACGAAGAAGTTCTTCTCCTCATAGAATGCTAAATTGTCAAACTTGGGTCTCATGACACTTTTGCCTACCTTGGGCATTGAGGGCACAGGATGAAGATTTATTTTCCTCGGCCTCACATCAAAGATTGGTCTGGGAGAGCCAGTGGAGTTATTCTAATCAGTGATTGCATCAGATTTTGCAATTTCTTCAGCATTCGCAAATGGGACAGTGTCTGTGTCTGTTGAAGGAACTGAGCCTTCAGGTTGAGGGGAATGACGAACAGCTTCAAGAGTGTACTCAAGCTGCTTAACTTCTTTAACTAATGCAGCTGGAATCTCTTCAGCAATGGTTTGAAGAGGTGAGTGACGCTCTTCAGAACTAGCTTGAATTTCTTCTGTCCTAGCAGGCGACTAAGGAACTTGTGTCAGAGGCGTGGTGATGGGTGAATTTGGGTGAAATGCATCCCAAAATTCATAATGGATAACTGGCGTTGTTGAGCCATCAATACCCACGTCCTTTAGTTTCTTCATCTCCAGTTGATTTAGCAATTTCTTCAGTCTCTTGGACTGGACGGGGCTTGCATGATGATATAATAGGAGAAGAAGCATTTGCTTCGACCTCAATTTCTTCATCCATCTGCTCTGTGGTAGCAGCAAAATGGGTGTCTTCATCATCTTCAACTTCTTCACAGTTTCATCAGCAGGTGGGGCAGAAGCTTTTCTCTTCTTTATTGCTTCTCTCTCAGCGGCCTTCATCTTCTTCGCTTCTGATGCAGAAGGAAGTGTGATCATCTTCAGTTTTGAAGAACTTGGTGGTGCTGCGGCTGAGGACGAAGAAGGAGCAATTACTTTAGGCACGACTGATGCAATCGCCTTGGCACTTTCGTCAGGCACAACAGTTTTTGTTGCCCTTTCAGGTTCATCAGGCTGTGACACAGATGCACTGGCCTGAGGAATTTCTTGTTGTGCAGAAGAACTTGTTGGTGGAGCTTGACCATGCTTGGCAGCTTCACGCCTGTTGTGGTCGTCAACCACCTTCTGGGTTTGTGCGATGAATCTGTCACGCACTCCACAACAGTGATTGGCTTGGTGTTCATATTCTTCATAGAGTTGTTGAATCTCAGCTTGCATAGACACGAGCTGCTGAGGTATAATAGTGAGCATTCTGGTCTTCAGCTCTTTTTGTTTCTGAAGCTGTTGCTTCCTCAGAAGCTTTACCTGATCGATCTTGTGCTTCTCATTCATGATGAATGATGTCAGCACATGGCTTGGACTAGGAGGCAGGTCAAGATCGTCAAGGGGAGTGTCTGGTTTCTTGCACCAAATATCAATAAAGTCAAGAATCTTCTTTGGATCTAACATGAGTGGTACTGCAGAATTCTTGGCAATAGCGACTTGCTCTGCTTTTCTTCTGAGGAACTCAGCAAGCTCATCTTCATCAGCCTCATAATTTTCATCATCTTGAGGCACTACGGCCTTGCTCTTGGGACTGGGTCTTGTTCCACGGCCAGCTGTGGCCTTCATCTTCAGCTTGGGGTATTAGTGGAAGTATGCCCACTTGCTGAGGCACTTGGTGCAGCTTCTGAGGCAATAGAAATGCCTGTTGTGTGCTGGCATGATGCAAGCACAACTCGTGTAAAGGCTTTTGCTACAGCCACTGAGGAACTTATGGCAGGCGGGGGTGCTGATGATTTTTGCAGCAGTTGAGGCACTTGGTGTTGAAGCCCTTCACGCAGAGGGCTTTGATGCTGAGGGCTTTGGAGCTGAGGGCTTTGGCTTTTGAGCCGGCTTCTTTTGCATAGCCCTTTTGGGAGCACTGGCACTAGCACTGCCACCAGCTTCATTTGAAGCCTTTGAATCCCGAATGAATTCTTCAACTGCTTTCTGTGCCTGTTTCTGCAATTGAGCTTGGCGCCTTGCCCATTCCTTAGGGAATTCTTCACCTCTCCTGATGCTTGTAGGATCAGCAACTTGGCCTGGTTCAAGAGGTGGCCTGCTGTAAGGTGATTTTACTGCAAATTCCTTCATATATTTTGGAGTGACATATCTGTATGCCCTCCATTCATAAGCCCATCGGCGCTTCATTTTCTGCATGCGCGTTTTGCGCTGCTCTTTGGTCTCTTTCCCATGAGTGGCTTCATCTAGCGTGCAATAGCCAGCATAAATATCATCAGGTATTTCAAAAGCAGTGTGTTCTTCCTTTCTCTTTCCACCCTTCTGAGGCCTTTTGCCATCAGCCATTTTCTTCAGCTGAGGTTTTTGCACTCTTGATGATTCTGAACAAGTTTGAAGGTTTTCCTCAAGCAACGCTGCAAATGAATTAATTTGATGAGAACCAAGAGATTCGTTGGCTGACATGTGTACCTGTGAACAAAGTATAGTTGTGAGGGAAATGGGGATGGTCACATGCATTCTCAGAAATTTTTCAAAAGTAAAACCAGTTGAGGAAATTGACCATTATCGTCATGAAGAAATTCACTAAGTGTTCTTGACTTAGGTTCCAGAGTTGTACAGATTGAAGCAATTGCACAATTGAGGAATCTTGAAGTTAAGCATTACTTCGTTGAAATAACCAAGACTGGGCAAAGAGAAGTGCTGAAGAATTGAAGATTTGAGGGAAAAACAGCACTTGAAGAATTATTGGTATTGGAAAGATCAAACTGGGTAGTAAAAATAAATTTTAATTTACCCCAAGGATGAACTCGATGAAATGAAGGAAACCGTCAGTCCAAATCTTCCGTGCCATATCTTGGCGACGAAAGATAGCTACGGCAGCGGCGGAGGTGAAGAAATCTATGGCCGGGGTACATCAACGAAGAAGTCAAGGCAGTGAAGCTTTTCTTCTGCGACAGCGATGAAATTCAGCGGCGGCGCTAGGGTTTGAGAGTGAGAGCGATAGGAGCAAGGAGGTAAAGTGAATTAGGGTTGACGAAGTCAAGCCCTTATATAGGCGTGGTGAAAACCGAGTGGTCTGAAGATTTTGGATGAATAAGCCCCTCGCGATTCGCATCTGAGTGACACGCGTCATGCATGCAAATTGGATGATCTTATCCATGCGTCGGATGCGCGGGATGAAGTTACTGTGGCAACCACCAAAAATTTGATTTGAATATTTTAAAGTTTGTTCGCAATTTTTTCAGCTGACAAGGACACAGTGAAGACTTTGAATGGTGTCAATTAGAACGCACATGAAGAATTTGAGAATAGACTGGGTTGAGTTTAGCATAGAGGGGAGCGAGTCCGATCACATTCACATAGATGAAGAAATCAACTTGAATAATTAGCAATATGTGAATGCTGTTGAGGACATGAAAAAACTCAAAATATAATAATAGGAAGAATAAGCTCAAGCAATGAAGAACAGCCTCAAATAACGAATTTGAAAAGTTTGACGGAATTGAAAATGACGAAAAACTCAAATTTAAGAATGGCATGAAGAGGGTGGTGGCGTTACCCACCGTATAAGAATTATGTTGATTTCAGACACTGCGTACAATTATCGTAGGGTTCTGAGAATCAAATTCTTCATTAATTTCTTCACACTTAGAGGGTAAGTCTTCATTGATTGAAGAAATACGTTACTTGGTGTGTTGCGCATCAAAGTCATCAAAAATGCATAAGCATTAGGATGTGTGTCCTTTTCAAAGGACATTCGAAGATTCTAGGATGTTTAGCTCACACCGCAACATGCAAAACCTCTTCTCATCCAAGGGCTTAGTGAAGATATCTGCAAGCTGGTCTTCAGTCTTCACGTGGTTGATGACGATGTTTGCCTTTAGCACATGATCACGAAGGAAATGGTGATGAATCTGAATGTGCTTCGTCCTTGAGTGTTGCACTGGATTGTGGGTGATCTTGATAGCACTCTCATTGTCGCAGTAGAGAGGGATTTTCTTCATGTTGACGCAATAGTCCTTGAGGGTTTGCTTCATCCATAGCAGATGAGAGCAGTAGGCACCAACAGCAATGTACTCAGCCTCTGCTGTTGAAAGTGAAACGCAGTTTTGCTTCTTCGAGGACCAATAGACAAGAGATTGTCCAAGGAAATGGCAGGTGCCTGAGGTGATCCACATGATCTCCAGCATAATCAGAATCAGAAAATCCAGCTAGATCAAAAGATGAGCCCTTGGGGTACCATAATCCTAGCGTTGGTGTGTGAGCTAAATATCGAAGAATTCGCTTCACAGCCCGATGGTGTGATTCCTTCGGTGCCACTTGAAATCAGGCACACATGCAAATGCTAAGCATACTATCTGGCCTAGATGCACATAGGTAAAGCAGCGAACCAATGATGGAGCGATATACCTTCTGATCGAAATCTTTACCATTTTCGTCAGTGCAGAGTTGGCCATTTGTCGGCATTGGAATTTTGAGGCCTTTGCAGTCTTGCATGCCAAATTTCTTCAGGCAATCTTTGAGATATGAAGATGCCATTGGGTTGTTGACGAATTTGAAGACCGAGGAAGAATTTCAACTCCCCCATCATAGACATATGATATTCTTCATGCATCATGTATGCAAATTCGTCACTTTATCACTTGTTAGTGCAACCAAATATAATATCATCAACATATATTTGGCATATGAACAGTTGACCATCATAAGATTTATTGAAAAGAGTTGGGTCAAGTGAACCGGGTTTGAAGCCTTTTTTCTTCAGGAATTCCTTCAACGTGTCATACCAAGCCCTCGGGGTTTGCTTGAGGCCATAGAGAGCCTTGTTGAGTCTGAAGACTCTATCAGGATGCTTTGGATCTTCAAAACCTAGGGGTTGAGCAACATATACTTGTTCCTCAAGCTTACCATTGAGGAATGCACTTTTCATATCTATTTGATATAAGAGGATATCATGATGGTTAGCATATGCAAGCAGTATACGAATAGCTTCAAGCCTAGCAACGGGTGCAAATGTTTCATCGAAATCAATTCTTCAACCTGTGTGTAGCCCTGAGCTACAAGACGGGCCTTATTCCTCACCACTTGGCCATTTTTATCTTTTTTGTTGTGGTAGATCCACTTGGTGCCGATGACATTGTGCTTGCGTGGATCGGGACGCTTGACAAGCTCCCACACGTTGTTGAGCTCGAATTGATGCAATTCATCTTACATACCTTGAATCCATTCAGGCTCCAGAAATGCTTCATCAACTTTGGTGGGTTCTGTGATAGAGACAAAGGCATAGTGCCCACAAAAGTTAGCTAAATGTGAAGCTCTTGAGCGAGTTAGGGGACCTAGTGCATTGATGAACTGGACGAGGGCCTTGTTGTTGTTGAGCATTTTCCTCAGCATCATTTTCTTCAGGATCAGGAGTTTCTTCACGACGAGGAATAATCACTTCATCGGCAGCTATTTCTTCACTGGGCATAATTTCACCAGTGCCCATCAACTTGATTGATTCCTCAGGAGGCATTTCATCTAGCACAGGAGGTAGGTGCTCTCTTTGCCAGCCGTTAGTTTCATTGAACCGCACATCTATAGTTTCAACAACCTTGTTGTGGTAGGTGTTGAAGACTCTATAGGTGTGCGAGTCCTTTCCGTAACCAAGCATAAAACCCTGGTGTGCTTTTGGTGCAAATTTAGAATTGTACTGAGGATCTCTAATCCAGCATTTAGCATCGAAGACTTTGAAATAACTCACATTGGATTTCTTGTCAGTGAGGAGCTCATATGAAGTCTTCTTGAGGAATTTGTGAAGATATACCCAGTTGATGATGTGACATGCAGTATCAATTGCTTCAGGCCACCAACAACGAGGAGTCTTGTGTTCGTCAAGCATAGTGCGAGCTATCTCAATGAGCATTCTGTTCTTGCGCTCCACGACTCCATTCTGCTAAGGCGTATAGGGAGCAGAGAGCTCATGAGTGATACAAAGTTCGCCAAGATAGTCACCAAGACCTGTGTTCTTGAACTCAGTGCCAATGTTGCTCCTGATGTGCTTGATCTTGATGCCATAATTCGTCATGGCCCGGTTTGAGAATCGTCTGAAGACATCCTGCACTTCAGTCTTATACATGATGATATGCACCCAGGTGTAATGAGAGAAATCATCAACAATGACGAAACCATTGAGTGATGCTGCATTGGTTAGTGTGGCATAATGAGTAGGACCAAACATATCCATATGAAGCAATTCGAAGGGATGTGTAGTGGTCATGATTGTCTTCAAGGGGTGCTTGGATCTCGTCATCTTCCCAGACTCACAAGCACCACAGAGATGATCCTTGACGAATTTGACACCCTCGACGCCAATGATATGATTCTTCTTGACGAGAGTGCTCAAATTCCTCATGCCAGCATGTCCAAGTCGTCGATGCCATAGCCAACATTCTGAAGCTTTTGCCATTAGACATGTGGCAGGCTGAGGACCTGTGGAGAAATCTACAATGTACAAGTCACCTCTCCAAAAGCCTTCGAAGACTTTGGATTTGTTAGAGTCCAACAGCACAATGCATCTATATTTGCCAAAGATGACAATCATATCAAGATCACAAAGCATTGAGACAGACATGAGGTTGTATCCAAGGGATTCGACAAGCATCACTTTTTCCATGTGTCGCTCCTTTGAGATAGCAACCTTACCTAGACCGAATACCTTGCTTTTCCCTTTGTCAGCCTATGTGATATGCTTCAGATGAGATGGAGTAAGGGGAGCATTAGTGAGTAAATTCCTATCACCAGTCATATGATTTGTGTAGCCACTATCCATGATGCATTCAGTGGCTTTCGGTGTGTCATCCTGCAGAAGCATTAGTCTGACTTACGAACTCATATACTTCAGAATGAAGAATATGACAATCAAAGTCGTCAGATAGAATTTCATCAAGTGATAGTAATTTCAGTAGCATATGGGACGAGGGAAATGAAGAATTCATTTCATCATGATTTGCTTGCGTCCCAACAAGCATTTGTCAGGTCTTCAGCAATTTCATCAGACGTTCATTTTCGTCTGAAGACCTGACCCTGCAGAAGAGATTAGTTCTTCTTCTTAACACCCACATCTGTATGGGTGGCTGAGAAGCAATGTATCGAAGCGCATTGATAGAGAATTTAGGCATTGAATAATATGCATTTCTCTTCACAGTGGGGTTAGAGTATTCAAATGAATATGTGGAGAAATTCTTCGAATATTTGTGAACATAGTGGTTCGAAGAATAATGCACATATTCATTAGACCGATGATTGTTTATCTGTGAAACAAAAGCATTAGCACGACCATCAGTGGGTCTGCGACCATTTGACGACTTTGGTCCATGTGAAGAATTTGCCCTGGGGTTTTTCTTCTTCATCGGTGGTGTCATGATGACATTCACCTGAAGATTTTCCAGAAGGCTTTTGGGCACCCAGATTTTCTTCACTGGGGGAACACTCCTGCAGTTAGTACCAACAAATCTGGCAAATACTTCACTGTGGCACCCCCGTCTGGCATAGACGGGTTGCCTGCCCGTGCCGGCCCAGGATAACTCCCGGCACGCGCCAGTAACATGGTACATTGCTCCAAACATAACTTTATTGAAAATACAGGGTATATAACCCGATTACAATGGGGTATATCCCGTATAACTCCATAGCAGAGTTATTCGGCAGCGGAACAAATAAATGACAGCGGAAGACTAGGTTGACGGCTTGGCTGGGCTTCACAACTCATAGGACTGGCTAGGGCGACCATCTAGCTTATCCATCTTCTCCAGAATCTGGCCACTTGCAAGGCCAGGTAAGTACTTTGAATGTACTTGCAAGACAGCTAACTATATAGCAATCAAACGAACAAGTAACAAAGCAATACCACAGTTTAAGCAATAACAACAACATCAATAATATCTAGACAAGATCACAAGTAAACTTACCGCTAGACTAGAAAGTAAATACACCTGACTCACCGAGACCACGTCTCGCGTGCAGCCCAAACAATACTATGCCTTCCTCAGGCTAACACTAATCTACTTACTGACACAGTGGTACGACTGTACCGAACGAAACACTATCATGCAATTATTTCCCAAACTTGACCATTTCTAAATTAACGTTGACTTGATCCAAGTGGTCAAACTCTGCATTATATCCTCTTACTCCTTTACACAAGTGGCCCTATATTAAAGTTATCCCAATCCGAAGTGGCCAAACATTACATCTTAAATCTTCACTTAAAATACTTTGCTTGACTTTGACATCATGTCCTCCTCAACTATACTCTAGTAAGTGAATGACAGGTTAGTGGCTTACTCCCGAACTTTTGTCCATGACCGCGGACGTGGCTATTCGAATAGGTTTAACACACACTCTGCAGAGGCTGTACACTTTACCCATACTTTGGACTTTCAGTCCGGTGAACCCTGTCTACAGCATGGCCCTCCTACCATGTCTCCTGACCTCCCGCAGGCTAGTCCTCGGTCGAGGGGATCTGGGACCCTGCCAACCCATGGCACAACTAATCCACTCAGGGATACTTTTGGAATTCCTAACTCATCCCAGGCCCTCTAGCTCCAGATGCAGATCTCCCGGCCAGAGGAGATACTACACTTCGAGCCTCCCTTTATGGAGACACGTGTAAAAGACATAACTATAAACGAAATAAGGACTTCCCACTTAGGCATACATGGTCGTATGTTTTTGTTCGGTTCTTGGGCACTGTGGTTTGTCATGTGATCATCGACGGAGTAGGGTGTGTGATACTTCACTATTGTTCCCTCCATCGGTAACAGTGGCATCCCACTATACTACTGAATAAAGCACGGCTGTTGCCCTCGAGCGATAAAGTAAACTACGAGCATCTACTAAAGACTACAAAACAACTATGTAATGCATCTACTAGTAGTAAGATGGTAAAACAACTAAGTAATGCTTCTACTGAAAGTAATACAGTAAAGTAGAACTACAACCGAAAGTAATACTGACGAAAGTAAACGACAGACAAAATGATAAATAGATAAACACAGAAAAACACTCAAACATTGTTACTCAATGTCACAAGTTCCTGGTTGCTCATGATAAGGAGCTGGCTTGCCTCCGGGTCGACGAGTCGTCGCGAAGTGATGCGGTGGTCCTCCGGGAGAAGCTTGTCGATAATCGGGATCTCGGAGGGGGCCTAGTTAAGTTAGACAAGCAAGGGCTATACTATAAGCACAAACAAGAAAACAACGAGTACCAATATAATGGGCTCGTAAAGACAAAACCATAGGCGTTGAATTCACCTCAATCGGAGTTACGAACAAAAAGATATTAACCTTTTTCTGCTAGGGACTAATCTGTAAACAAACTAATTGCATCCGGGTCCCTAACTGCGCGGCCAGTGGCACACACTCTGGAAATACGCCTTCTTGCTTCGAAGACGTAAACACAGCCGATCGTTTCCATTTAATCCTAGCTGGTGGCCTTCTCTCCCTGACTGGTGGGGTCGGGGCCCACCAGTCAGGCCTCTCACTCTCCTCCTCCTTCCTCTTCTCCTTCTCTCCCCGATGGCCGCGGCTGGGCTTTGGCTCCGGCAGCATTCCGGTGCTCCGGTGGGCTTCAGAGGCTAGCGACGGCACGGCTGGGGTTGCCGGTGAGCCGCGCATCTGGTGGTGGGTTTTGTGGGAGGCGGGGGCGGCTGGTGGCGCGGCTGCGCGCCGTGACAGTAGGAGGCGAGCTCCGGCCAGTGGGTGGGCTCGAGTGGAGGAAACAGTCGGCCGAGGGCTCCGGCGTGATCCACAGCGAGTGGGGCTTCTACTGGATGGCTTAGGGGAGGCGGGGGAAGGCCGGAGGTGGAGATTGGGGGCGGGGCAGAGCTTTGGTGCTCGCCGGAATTGGAGCGTGTGGAGAGGCCATGGCTCGAGCTAGGGACATGGGAATGATCCAGAGAGGGAGAGAAGTGAGGTGTGAGTGCTCTAGCGGCTCGGAGGGGCTTATTTATAGGCCGAGCAAGCTCCGGGGCCTTGGCTCCGCCGCATTCCGCGCTGACGGCCGGCTGGTCTGTGCCAGCCTATGGGCAGTAGCCGATAGGGTAGGGGGAGGGGTCTGGGAGGCTAGGTGCTAGGGGGCGCCAGGTCAGCGGAAATGGCCAAGCGAGGTGGCGCGGCCATGGCATGGGGGCTCCGGCGACGGTGGCTGGCTGCGGTTGGTGCGGCGCTGGCACGGGGCTGGCATCACTGGCATCCGGGTGGCCTTCTAGAAGGCAGTAGGGTCATGGTCTGCGCGCTTGACACGGCGGACGCGGCCGGGGCTGGGTGGGGGGCTTGGGTGCTCATGGGCGCACAGTAGTGCATGCAATTGGCGCACTCTAGAGGTGGTCACCACTGGCGTTGGCATTGCCAGTGGCCTCCAGGCAGCCAAATGTTGTCTAGGGTGTGAGGGGAGATTGAGTGAGGGTGTGTGTGTGCTTGTTTCCACCCCAGGGTGCACCAGTGCTGCTCTTCTTCTCCAAAACCATACTGATAGCAAGGTGTTTGCACTGGTTTCTGGTTGATCCACTTTGTGCCAAGCTAGGACTCCATGTGTGGTATACTTCTCATCCAATGCTCAACATCTCCACAAAATTTGAGCTCCATTAGATCCTTCTAGCTTGCACTTCCTTTACAACTTGAAAACTAGGGAAGAAACTAGAAACTTGTGCTGTGGTTTAGTGTGGCTGTGAATGACCAAACTTGTGGTGAAATATGGTCATGTGTGACTACTTGATGCTGCCCAAATTATTTGGGAATTTTTAGAGCTACCAAGATGGTAGTTCCTTCATAACAGCAATCTAGGGCATACTGGCTCTGCTAATTAAAATGGGATCTATCCTTGTCCTAATTGAGCCAATATTTTTACCAGAGCTTACTATAGGCCTACTGATCATCTCTAGTTAATTTCATCAATTGTTGATGTGCCTAAGTATTCTTTGGAATTTATCTCCCCAATGTGGAAGAAACTTAAATCATTTCTGGAAGAGGGATATTGCATTGATCTTAGCAATATTTGGTCACTCCTTGGATCCATATGGAGTGGAGAGCCTCTTCAAATCTTGGGGTGATGTAGCTCAACAAAGAAAGTGAAGTTCCTTTGTGACAGTCAGAGCTAGGGTTTCAAATTGCAGTTGACTGGAATTTGATCTGGTTTGGTCTTAGCTGTGATGTGATCCAGGCATAACTAGGGTGAGGTGAACTTTCATGACAAAGTTCATAAGAAAAAGTTTTGAAGAGAGTCCAAAGTCAGTAACAGCACAAAAATCAAAAAGGTCTGATTTTTGGGGTGTTACATTCACCATTCTGATTTTTGAACAATTTATAGTTCGAGTCAAATGACTCATCAAAGGAATATGAAGTATCACAGTTGTAACCAGATAAAGTGAATGGATCTACGCGAGGTCCTTTCACAGCAACCCACGTGGTTTTGGAATTCTGGTCAGGTTTCCAGTATGATCCATTAGCATTAAGTTTCCTCACAAAGGCAATACCCACTCTCCTAGGGTTCCTGTTCAGAATCTGCTTCTTGAGCACATCACAGAGGGTTTGATGCCCTTTGAGGCTTTTGTACATGCATGTAACATACAATTCCTTCAACCCTGCATTTTTGTTAGTGACATTGGTGGCTTCCTCAGATGAGGGGTTAGTAGCCACAGAAGCAGTTGAAGCAATTGAAAGTGCTGAAGCATTTGAACATTCAGCTGAAGAATTTGCATTTTCATGTTCAAGGCATTTTAAGCAAGGTGCAACAAATTCTTCCTGAGCGGTACTGATCTGTTGAGTGAGTAATGAATCATTTTCTTTTTGAAGATCATCATGAGACTCTCTCAGTTTCTCAAGATCTTGCTTCCTTTGAAAATTCCTAGGAAAGCTTCTCGTGTTCGGCTGAGAGGGCCACATGACGACTTTGAAGTTCGTCATACTTTGACTGAAGATTTTTGAGATCATCAGTCAAAGCTTGGCTTTGATCCATTTCCTCATCCAACAGATCATCGCTTTTGTCTAGCAGTTTTTGAATCTTTTCCATCGCATTTTGTTGCTCAGTTGCAATTTTAGCAAGTTTCTTATAGCTAGGTTTAGATTCACACTCAGAGCCATCTTCACTGGAAGTTTCAAAGTAAGCTGCACGTGAGGTTACCTTGACACCTCTTGCCATGAAGCAATAGGTGGGAGCATAGTCGTCATCACAGTCCTCAGAGTTGGCGAAGTTGCCATTTCCTTCAGGGTTGAAGATGGATTTGCTGACGTACTTGGTAGTGAGGGTTAGGCTCGCCACACCAGAGTCTGACTCCTCCTCAGATTCCTCAGCTTCCTCATGATCAGATTCTTCCTCAGAATCCATTTCCTTCCCAATGAATGCACGAGCTCTGCTGGAACTGCTCTACTTGCGCGATGAAGATTTTGATGAAGACTTTGAGGATTTCTTCTTCTTGTCATCAGAATCATCATCTCTGCTCTTCTTCTTCTTCTTTGATTCCTTTTCCCAAAGAGGACAATCAGCAATGTAGTGGCCAGACTTCTTGCACTTGTGGCAGGTTCTCTTCTTGTAGTCTCGAGCAGAAGCTTCTCCAGTGTTCTTCGAGTCATACTTTGAAGACTTTCCAAAGCAGCTTTTATTTGAAAACTTCTGGAATTTCCTCCCAGGATTACAAGTTCTCTGCCAATTTCTTTGGCATCACCAGAACTGCTGTCAGATTCTTCTTCAGATGAAGAAATTGCCTTGGCTTTTGCTTTTGCCTTCAAAGCACGAGGTCTTCCATAGCTGGGACCATACATATCTCTTTTCTTAGCTTGCTGAAATTCATGAGAATTGAGCCTCTCAAGAATATCAGCCAGATCAAGTTGCTTGTAATCAGGACACTCTTGAATCATCAGGGCCAAAGTGTCAAATGAACTATCAAGTCATCTCAGCAATTTCTTCACCACCTCGTGATCAGTGATGTCAGTGGCACCAAGAGCTTGGAGCTTATTTGAGATATCAGTGAGGTGGTCGAAGATTTGTTGGACATTTTCATTGTCGAGCCTCTTGAAGCAATTGAAGAGATTGCGAAGAACGTCAACTCGAGAGTCATGTTGAGTTGAAACTCCCTCGTTGACCTTGGAAATCCTATCCCAGATAAGCTTCGTTGTTTCCACGGCACTCACTCTGCCATACTGTCCTTTGTTCAGATGGCCGCATATGATATTCTTCGCTTGAGAATCGAGTTGCCTGAATCTCTTCATGTCAGTAGCATTGATGCTCGGTCCAACAGAGGGCACACCATTTTCGACGACAAACCAGAGATCATTGTCAATAGCCTCAAGATGGATGCGCGTCTTGTTCTTCCAGTAGGGGTAGTCCATGCCATCGAAGATGGGGCACGCAGTGGATACCTTGATCATACCTGCGGTCGACATAACTAAAACTCCAGATGGTTAAACCAAAATCACACAGAACAAGGGAGTACCTTGCTCTGATACCAATTAAAAGCGCAGGTGTACTCCCAGAGGGGGGTGAATAGGAGATTTTTAGAAATTCGTCAAACTCTGAAGAATTTGACGAAGATCGGAGTGAAGAAATAGAAACAATGGCAAAACTAAATCATCACAGATAAGTAAAACATGCATACAAGATAGATGCAGGTGAAGAACATGCAATCATACAAGCATTCAGGCATACACAAGATGAACAGAAAAATTAAAGGCGTCATGATGAAATTCTTCAGTTCAAATTCTTCAGAAAGTAGATCACAGATTCTTCAGCAGCAGAATAACAGAAAGTAAAGAGTTGATGAATTTGAAACCAGGTAGGCTCGGTGATGACACAGCAATTTGGTTGACCAGTTCCAGTTGTTGTATCAACTCTACGTCCGGTTGAGGCGGCTAAGATTGAACTCTGAAGACACTTAGTCTTCATCGAATTCCTCTTGAGCTAAGGTCACAGCAGACCTCTCCCAATCACTCGTGGTAAGTCTTCAAGGTAGACTTCCAAAACCTTCATAGACTTGTTCACCAGCATGCCACAATTACTCTTGGGTGCTCAGAACATGACACCTAACCGTCTGGAAGAATGATAGTCTTCAAGGTAATAGGCGTCCGATCACACAGATCAATCTCTTCAGTGATGCTCAATCACTTTGGCTGTGGTTGGATTTTCCTCACTTGGGTTTCTCACAAAGTCGTCAGAGGAAAGGGTTGCTCTCAAATGACAAGTGTCAATCTCTCTCTAGAGTAGCCAACCAACAAGTGGTTGTGGGGGCGCCTATTTATAGCCTGGGGGTAACCCGACATGAATTTTCATAAATGCCCCTTCGGACATGACCGTTGTTAGGATAAGGATCCACTCGATAGCAGGCACACAGTGCAGCAATGGTCAGAAATTTGGACTCTCAAATTCGTCGGGGCACTCAATTTCCTCACGGTAGGCAGATCGCACTAGCAAAATCCTAACTCCTCAGTCAGACCAATTTCATCAGCAACCAGAAGAACTTCGTCTCTGTCGCTAACTAACTCGTCTTCACTGCAAGAGATTTCCAAGGTCTTCACTCGAAGCGGAAGGTTATGTATAGGTTGTGAGCATCACTTCGGAAATACGATTATGTATCACCTAGACCCCCTTTAGCAGTACGGTGTTTCCTATGACTCAAATAAGAAGAAAGAAACTACGAAAACAAAACTCTTCAGGCTTCCAATTCTTCACTTCAATTTCTTCAAAGGCCGTACCAAATTCTTCACTTGAAGAAATACATTTTTAGGGGCCGTATTTCGTCGGTTAAACCAAATCTTTAGGGACTATAACTCCTGTGTACACTCACAAACACATTAGTCCCTTAACCCATTTGTTTTCAATACTCCAAAACCACTAAGGGGGCACTAGATGCACTTACAAAAACCAACTCAATTGGCCCACGTCTAGCCTAAAAAAAATATCCCACGTCTTATTAACTTATAAAAATAAATGTTAAACAATAAGTTTGCAAGGAAAATCCTGGTGATTGCGTACAAAAGCTTCCTAAGATTTAAGGACCAATGTAATAATAACACGCTCATTATCTACTTTTATTTATAATAAAATGCCCAGCCCGATTTATTTTTTTATAACATTGCTCCGTCCAACCCAACATTATATTTTCAACCAGCCCTGCAAATTCGTGTATTTTGAGAAAGTGCAAATGGGTTGTAATTTCTAAGAAAAATAAATAAATGGGCCGCATAGATGCTACATTATTTGTTCACCCAGCCCAGCAAATGGATTGTAAATTCTAAAAAATGAGTTGAATATCTGCCACATTTTTTGAGGCTGACATGTGGGCCAATAGGTCGAAGCCTACGCAAGGCGTTGTCAACTTAGTCAACAAATGTTACTGACATCCATAGCCATTGGATTTACATCCAACGGCCGGCATGCATCTTCAATGTCTCGTCTTCATCCTCCAGCGCCGCCGGGACCGCCTACTCCCACCTCCGACGGCTAGCGGTGCTGCTTTGCACGCCTCGCTGTGAAGCGCTACCCCATCGCCGGCCAGGCCATCCCTCCACCCGTCCACACCTCCTGTTATTATCCGCCGAGTGCAGCCCCACACCGCACCCAAACTAGTTAACCCTCGTACTCCTCTCCCTCTGCGACTCCACTGCCACGTCTCCCCCATCCAAGGGTTGTTCCCGTCCGGGGCCTCACCATCGTCCACCGCCTTGGTGCGCTCGGCGCGGCGTGGGCAACGTGGTCAGTAAATGAGAGTCATCGGAGGAGAACTATACGTGGAGAGGCTGACAGTGAAGACGGGCCAGGTCCATGGACACACGCATGCAACTGCCTAGTTATTATGCGGAAAAAAATGATTCCTCCCCCTGACAGCTGGGACCCACCAGGTTGAAGCATATGTATAGTGTTATTTGTGCGGCCCCAATTGTGTACGTACATACTGCTCTGTGTCCGACGATGAACCGTGGCCAAGTAAATCGCGTACAGGTCACACAGTCCCGTCTAAATTGTGTACACGTATGTACAACCACGCTGCAAAAAATACGACCCCATACGTACATACGGGCGGGGTCTCAAATGCGTACTCACGCATACGTACGTCCAGGGCTCGTGTACATGGAGAGGCAACATGGCAGAGGCAATGGACAGCTGCACTGGATGGTGGGGGTATGCAGCAATGGCGTCCTGTTCATCGGCAGCCAACCGGCTGGGTCAGAACGGACGAAACAACGTCATTTTCATTGGGAGCCAATCGACTGGGTCGGAATGCGTCATGTTCATCAGGAGCCAACTGGCTGGGTCGGAACAGCCGAAACGGGGTCCTGTTCATCGACCCCCCCACCGGCTGGGGGTGTGGCGTACTGCAAAACGGACAAAACAGACTTTTGTTCAACCGCCTACGGTCGAAACAGGGTCCTCTTCATCGGGAGGGGTCTGGTGTACCACAAAACAGAGGAAATAGACTTCTCCTCAATTTGCTACGGTCGAAACGGGGTCATGTTCATCGGGAGGGGTGTGGCGTACCGCACAATGGGACTCCACGGGCTACTGTTCATCCACCGTCGACTTCCTCCAACCTCCACGGGCTACTGTTCATCCACCGCCAAATGCCTACGGCCTCCACGGGGGTGCTGTTCATCCACCCCCAACCGGCTGGGGTGTGGCGTACCACGGCACGGCCTCATCTGGGTCATGTTCATCCAGCACCAACCGCCTACACGGCCGGGGTCCTGTTCATCCAACCCCCACCAGCTGGGGTGGGGCGTACAAGCGGGCAGCAACAATGGGAACTATTCATCCACAGCCAACCAACCGGCTAGGTCAACTCACCACGTCTTGTGCAAGGAGCTCGATCAATACAAGTCTCGACTCATTCTACGTATCGCGCACGCGGAAGCAACGGGCACTGTTCATTGAGAGGCAACCAACCGGCTAGGTCATCAACTCACGTCATGCGCGGGGGCTCGATGCAATGCATCAATCGATCGGCTTCAGTTAGCAGCGAAGGGATCGATCGCTCGGGTTCAGTTAGCAGCGAAGGGATCAATTGGCTTCAGTACATAGTGGGATCAATCGCTCGTGTGTTTAGTACGTAGTGCGAGGGATCGATCGATAGCTCGGGTTCAGTAAGCGAACGCCTCGCTCGGGTTTAGTTAGCGAACACGGCTCGCACACATGCGCGCGTATGAGAGAAACGTGCAAACCACTGCATCGCTCGGCCCCGACCACCCACGTATACCGGGAACTCCCCAAAAATTTCCTCGCCCTCACTTCTACCATGATTTTTTACATCATTGACGGCCCAAAGAATGTCATGCAGGTCCGCCACCGGCCTGCCCAGGATGAAAAGCCAATTTTCTGTCATGATTTTTTGTCATAGAAGTAGGATCCCACTACATCTATGATGATACTTGTTTTTGTCACAATTACCGTCATGGAAGTGTCACATCCATGACAGAATTTTTTTTCGTTCGGGCCATAATGTCACGAAAGTGTCTTTTTTTGTAGTGGTAGCAACAGTAGTAACTTAGCAAAGACAATATGAGCAAAGCGTAGGCATGGAGTAGCGATGGATATTTGGATGACATTCATCATGTAACAGTCACAACCTAGAGCGATACACAATAGCTCCAATTCATCGATCATATGTAGGCATGTATTCCGTATATAGTCATAGGTGCTTATAATAAGAACTTGTATAACATCTTTTGTCCTACCCTCCCATGGCAGCGGGGTCTGAATGGAAATCTAAGGGTAATTAAGGCGCTCCTTTTAATAGAGAACTGAAACAAAGCATTAACATAGTGAATACATGAACTCCTCAAATTACAGTCATCCCCGGAGAGTATCCCAATTATTGTCACCTTGGGGTCTACGGTTCAGAACAATAACAGGTGCATATAACTTGCAGATAGGATCAAGAACTCAAATATATTCATGAAAACATAATGGGTTCAGATCTGAAATCATGGCACTCAGGCCCTAGGGACAAGCATTATGCATAGCAAAATCATAGCAACATCAATCTCAGAACAAAGTCGATACTAGGGATCAAGCCCTAACAAATTGACTCGATTACATGATCAATCTCATCCATCTCCATCTACCTCCAATATGCCCATGATGGAATTACTCACTCCCGGCAGTGAGCATCATGAGGTTGTCGATGAAGAGGGGTTGTTGATGATTATGGCGACGAATTTCCCCCTTCGGAGCCCCGAACGGACTCCAGATCAGGCCCCTCGATGAAGAACAGGAGGTGGTGGCGGCTCCATATCGTAAAATGCGACAAAACTTTCTCTTCGATTTTTTTCTCGGGAAGATGGTACTTATGGACCTGGAGGTAGAGCAAACGGAGCCATGAGGGCTCCACAAGGCAGCAGGTGGGAAGGTGGTGGCCCCCTCCAATGGATCTTTGCACCAGTATTTTTTATATATTCCATAAAAATTCTCCGCCAAGTTTCGCCCAATTCCGAGAACTTTTATTTTTGCCCAAAAAACAACACAAAGGTAGTTCTGCTGAAAACAACATTAGTCCGGGTTAGTTCTATTCAAATCATGCAAATTAGAGTCCAAAACAAGAGCAAAAGTGTTTGGAAAAGTAGATACTTTGGAGACGTATCAGGGTCTCCTCATGTCTAATAGCGGAAGCATAATATGGAGAATATGCACAACATCCAAAACAATGCATTTCTGAAGCTAGGTGGTCATGGCATATCATATGTGAACAATTGCGCAATTGATGCATAGGAAGCATGGCAATATCATCACAAGAAAGTAAATGCCAATAACCATGGGCTTGTCATCTATGCCATATGTGCAAATTGGGTTTATTTTAATGGAATACGCATAGATACTACGATGAGATTGCAAAGATGCGATATGGTTGATCTCATGCATAGCATACGACAAGTCAAGTGGATTGTCAAACATGATGTGACCTAAATAATTGTCACAAGAGATCCTATGCAACATGGCATCACAACTAATAGACTCCACATGAGAATCGTCAAACTCATCATAAATGGGTAACTCATCACATGAGGAAGTCGCACAAGCATGAAGCGTGTTAATAGGAGGATCGACATCATGCAAGAAATCAATGTCCACTAGTAGAACAAGCTCATCACCTTCGCCTATGTTACCTTGTTCATTCCACTCATGTGGTGTAGGTGAGGTGGCACGGACCAACTCGTGGTCATCGTCTTCACCTTGATCGAAACATGTGGGGTGTGCATCATATTCCACCATGGCCATCGTCTTGTCTAAAAGAGGGACAAAGTTGTCAAGGATCGTGGTGTCATCATCAAGGGGAACTAGCACCAAATGAGAAGACAAAATAGAGGTAGAGGTTAAGTTGTTAGAGTTCAAAATGGCCTCACAAGACCTATCAACTTCCTCTCTCAACTCTTGTGGTGGCTCACTCACTCCCTCAAAGTAGGTGCACTCAAAGTCACATATGGTGGAGTCACTCATCTCACTCAAGTGGTGGTGGTGGTTGCTCTCCTCACATGGGAATTGGGGCATCTCATCATATATGGGGCTAGTGGTGAAATCACTCTCACTCTCAATATGGTGGCATAAGTCACTCAACTCATATCCAAACGCCGCCGTGGTTGAAGGGAAAATCCCATGCTCAATTGTCTCGTCACCGTCGCCGTGGATGAAGGCCGAAGATGGCACATCATCGCTCGCCTCCATGACCGAAGGGAATATCCCATGCTCGATCATCTCAATCTCGCCTCCAAAGATGGAAGCATCATCCTTGCTCGCCACCTTGTCACTCGCCTCCAAATCTTGGTCCTTGAGTGGCTCCGTATTCGTGGTCGTCGTCGCGCTATCTTCAAAAAGAGTCGTGGTAGACTCGGCATCGTCAATGCCGCAAAGAGGGATGGCGATGATGTCAAACTTGGGAGCGTCATCTTGGAGCTCGTCGGGGTTGGACATCTTGGTGGTACCATCCTCATGCTCGTCGTCCTGGAGCATGGTCATCGCGAAGTGTGCTCGGGGTTGAGAAGTCTTGGCTTTCTTGAGTTCTTGTTCCGCCTTGAGAGCACCAATGTAGAGGTGTTGAGGAAGCCAGTCTTGGCGATGTTGTTGTTCAATCCCGTGGTGAAGGGGATCTTCATGCAAATGGGGTCGTCCACACTGGCTCGTCGCAAGGCTTTCTTCATCTCCATGAAGTACTCGTCGAGGGGCTTGGCTCCTTGTATGGTGTTCTCCAATTGGCATCAAAGATGTTCCGTGTAGGTGGAAGGCATAAACTCTCGCCGCATGGCTTTCTTTGTCTTTGGCCAAGTCATGTTGAAGCTCTTCGAAGGTGTGTGAAGCCACCATGTCGATGCGTAGTCGTGGAAGTTACTTGTGGCACACTTCACTTGATCTTCGGAGGGGACTTGAAGTAGCTTGCGGTAGTAGTCCATCTTGCGCTCCCACTCGAGGTACTCTTTGGGGTCTTGAGTCCCATAGAAAGGAATCTCGTAGTCGATGTCGAAGTCATAGTAGCTCGTGGAAGTCACAGACTTGAGCTTGGGGAGCTTCTCTTGAGGTTCTGGTCGGCGAAGATGCCGCATATCCAAAGGTGAAGATGCCTTGTAGTCACTTGACGAAGATGCCAAGGTAGATGGTGAAGTCGTAGAGCCGATGTTGATGTTGAGCTCATGACCTTCACGCTTGTTCATGGGTGGACGCCTTGATGTTGGCGTCATTATTTCTTCATGTCGTTGATGGTGCCGATGCTGATGTGATCTTGACGTAGATGGTGGCTCGGGAGGGTGTGCACTTGAGCGTCTTCTCGAAGATGAGGAAGACCTCTTGCGGGTGGTGATGAGGGCTTTGATCTTCTCCATTTGAGCATCCATCTTGGCATCCAAGTGGTTCTTCATGGCATCAAACTCATCGTTGTTGGTGTGGACCGAAGTAGATGTGTCGTCCCTATCCATAGAAGCACTCAAGACGGTGTGAGAAAGAGATGGAATGAACATACCAAGTTACCTCTTTCGAAAATTGTAGATGGATCTCAAATATCCAAATGTATGCGAGGAAAAGAGTGCACTTGGTGAAAAACCTTGTCCAATCCTCACAACCTACACAAATGGCTTATAGTGGAGCTCGGTGGGGTTAGTGGCACAAAATATCAAGCAAATTGAAGTCCAAGATATTGTAAATGTTGAAATAAATCCAAAGGACTCAAAATGCAAAGCAAGTGATCACAAATATAGAGGAAGGCAAAAAAGAAACACACGCAGTGGGATAATGGGGTTTGTGCAACTATAGGGATGAGTAATACAAAATTGCCTAACAAAGACTAAGCTCGTGTTGCACAAACACAAGGAGAGATGCTAGCTTGATTGCATGTTTGGGCACGATTCACCACTTGACACCAATCCTACATATGCAAGCAAAACATTTCCTATTCCATGTATCCTCATGCACAAGTATATCTTTTCATGCTCAACTCTCTTTGCTTATAAGGTTTGATTTTCTTTCTTGCTTAAAAGCTTTTTTTGATTATTTTTTTTGCTCTCCTCTTCCTTTCCACTATGCTTATTGAGCCTCAACCAATTATACAAGACAAGTATCACAAGATATGCATGGGAGTGTCGGCGGGCATGTGTAGAACATGCGTGTGACACCATGGACGGAAAACATCCCTATGTTAGTTCAGGAATAGGGCACGAAGGTGAGGACCTACACTACCAAAATGCACGAGATGGACACGATGATTTACCCAGGTTCGGGCCGCATGGTTGCGTAATACCATAGTCCTGCTTTGTGTGTGTTGATGTTGGTGGATTAAGAGCTACATGTCCTTCCCGGGAACGGGAAGCGTAGTAGTGTGCTCCTACTGGTGTTCTACCAAGTGTCCAACCTTTGCTACTTCTTATCCCTTTCTTGCTCTTCTTCCCAGCTACCTATCTCTATAGACTGGTCCTCCTTTTATATCTCAAGGGGTACCACAATGGCTTCGATGCTTAGGAAGTAACCTGGGTCCTACCAGGTAGGTGGGTGTATTAAATGCTTGGATGAAGTGTCGATGCCTTCTGTCTTCCGGGAACGAACACATGTCTTGTCATCGCCGACCATGGTGCCACCTGCACGGGACACGACACGTCTCGGTACAGGTGTGCGCCATGCAGCGAGATAGGAGTATGAATCACTCCTTGTGTCTTGTCCAGCCATTGACGCACCTGCAAGCATAGAAGGACTGTGCCGCGCGTTGGTGAAGGGCGATAGCTTGCTGTCGAAGGCTTACTGAGTGCGCGCCAGCTAAGGACGGTCGTTGCCGGGCAAGGTCGTTCACAGGTCTTGGCCGGCGGTAGACGTTGCCGGGTGCTCTGGTCTAGCTTCCTTTTTGGCTTGGGCAGGCTCGTTTAGTGGTCATGGAGGTCTTTAAACAAAGATATGCATGCCACCACTGAGCCTAGGCCTCTTTTGGTGAGGTTGCTTGTTGTAGTTCTTTTCACGAAGATCCGCATACCACCACTGATTCAGATTAGAGAACCAGTGACGGGCAGCTCTTCTGATTTCTTGAGTCTGGTCCAAGGGCGACCATGGGGCATGCTCAGTTGAGTGCGTGACTCAAACCGTCATGGTACTGACAGTAGCCCCCAGGCCTGGGCTGGACGCGTGCCGCATACGTCGTCAGGGTCAGGTCCTTTCAACGCATGGGGCCCACACATCGCTAGCCCCCGTGCTCGGTCAAATCAAAGCCGCAGAGGGTGGTACACGAGGCATCGGTGACTGGAAAGACCCGGGGACAACTGTCTGCCACGGGAAATCCTTCTTAGCTTCACTTCCTGCCACGCTTGCGTAGTTGTATGACTTGATAGAGGTGTCCTCCTGACACATGGCGTCCCATCCCTGCTGATCAGAGGGGGGCGATACTTTGCATGCCAGCCTCGGGGGGAACCGGCGTGCGCGGGTGGATGACCGGTCGTCGAGTCCCCTCCATTCTTGCATCAATAGGAGGGGTAATGATGCCGCTTTCCATTAATTGACATGATGTGTTGCTTTGAGTTTGTCTTGGGAACCAAATGGCGTATTGGGAAGGCCAAGGATCGGCGTAATCGAGGAGCTGATCCCCCTCGCCTCCCAGGCTGTAAATGCCAAGGAGGGTCGAGCCGTTCCTCATCCTTCCCCCTTTTCATCTTCTTCCTCCCCTCTTCTCCCCCAAATGGCTGCTCAGGCGGTGGCGGAGTTCGAGGCGAGGCAGCTTGCTAAGGAGGTTCGGGCCTAGAGGAGAGAGCTCCAGGCCAAAGATGTAGAGCTCAAGTCCTTCAAGGAGAGGACGCGGGCGAAGCTCCGAGCCGCGGACCGTGAGGTCATGGCGCGAGAGGTGGAGCTTGAGAATCTCAGGCGGGCGATGAGTGAGGAACTTCACGGCAGAAGGAGCTCGCGTCCACCACTGAGAAGTATCACCAGTCACAGACCACTATGGAGGAGACGGCGGACCGCCTCCATCGCGAGGTCGCCGCGCTGATGGAGCGCATCAACCGGGAGCACGCCCGCCACGATGAGATCGAAGATCGCTTGGGCAAGGCGTTGCTAGACGCAGGCGCGCAGGTGGAGTGGCTCCGCCACGCCTACCAGCAAGCCAGCGCAATCATGCCGGCTCTCGGCATGAACTCCTTCGACCATCACGCCAAATTCAGCGAGCGGTGTTTGTCGGACTTGGCGTCCTTCTTCTCCTTCCTTGCCGAGGACCTGGTGCGCCTTCGTGCCATTATGAAGAAAGTGCTGAACAGGGAGGGGATCCAGGCTGCCATCACTGTGGCATCCCACATCCTCTCCAATCTTCATCACCGGGATCCCTTCCTTCTAACGTCTGCCATCTTGGATGACCTGGCTCCTGAGGTGCATGCAAGGGAGCTAAGGGCGGTGTCCTCCATTGTCGAAGCCGTGGTGCACCTGGAGAAGAAGAGGGACTTCAGTTCCGTGTAGGCGCGTAATATTAGCAGTCGTCCCTTTTGTCCTGTTGAGCAAGAAGAAACAGCAGGAGGTAGAGATCGATGAGCGAGGTTAGGGTTGAAAAATATATATGTAATTTCCGCTTGCTTTTGACTAATGTAAATAGTAACCTCGATCACTTTATTTGCCGTAACCCCCTTTTCTTCTTTACTTGTTTGGCTTTCTGTCATGGGTTGCTCAAGGGGTATTCAATTGCACTAATCCCCTCTTAGCCGAAAACGGAGTGTAAAACTTCGAACAGCGTCAGTGGGGGTCGTGCCTTCCAGAATACCTATGTTCTCGAAGTAATCATAACTTTGCGTCTGGCGCTAAGTACATAACATGCCCCGGGAACATCCTTTACAGCTCGTAACACATGCCATGAGTTGAAGTAGCTATAGGGGTAGGGATAAAGAGAGAGTTACCTTGCTTTTTGTTTGTTTGATTTTGCCCCTGAAACCCCAGGTGGCCAACCCATTGGTTCCCGGGGCTCCCAAGTTCTGTGCCTGAGTTAGAATATAATCCTTGCTTCCCGGAACGGATCCGGTCAGCGCCCTTGGGTGAACTTCTTGCAGAGATGGTTTTCTGCCAAACCCCAAACGCCTTATTGGGGGCGTGCGAATTCGCTACTTCGGGCTGGCGATCGACCCCTGGGTCGACCTAGCACCCAAAGTTACCTTGGAAGAGCCTTCCTGCATCGGTGACATCTCGTTTTTTCCTTCCATATGAATTCAGGAAAGGACGAGGCCACCTCCCCCACATCCGTGAAAACAGGCTAAGTGACTAGGCATGCCACGTTGAACCTGGCTGCACACGCATGGCACGTACAACAATCCGGGAACGATTTTCCCCAAGGAAGTTAACACCGTCGTGTTTACTTCTACCCTATTGCGACATGGCGAAGGGCGAACACCTGAGGAGTAAATCGTACGTGGGTTCGACAAGGATTACCTTCCCTGCTCCACAGGAGGAAGCGAGGAGGGTTTTTCCTGCTACTCATCAGGGTATCATTGCGAGGAACCACAGAACCACATGTCCTTCATTAGATTAGCGCCTACCGTGTCTCTTCGGTTTGTCAAAATCCCAGGTACAGTGCCACACAATTTTCCCAAAATCCTCCTCCCTCTTCTCCTTCGCTTTAGTTTTCCAGGGGTATATTCCTGTCGTGAAACGAATCTGGGTACCGTCTAGGGAGGAAGTATTCAGGAGAAACCACTTGGGAGCTGGGTACTTTTTTCCCAGGTTTTGGCACTGTTGTGTAAACCAGTAGTAACCCAACCCCCTGCGGAACTTGATTGCAAACCAACAGTGGCTTTCATGACAGGCTCAATCCTTTAGTCACTTCAGGCCGCCAGTGTTTCTCTAGAGCCCGGAGCCCTCGGTAGAACGAGATATTGGACCAAGGAGGCCCAACCCCTGTGCCGGGAATGGCGACAAGGGCTGGGATCGCAGTAGATCCTGCGCTAACTGACGGCATGTTTGAGGTACTAGCACGATGTTCAACATGCGTGACTTTCCCCCAAGCTTCCGTTGGGTGACGGTTCCATCAGAGCCCTTTTACAAGAAACTCCCTCGATGACCACCGGAGCCCCGACGTAAACCTCCTTTGTGAATCTCTTGATGGAGCCCCATCAGCGAGATTCCCGTATGTGTTGTTTTCGTGTCATACCATCATTACCCTCGACTGGCAAAACCGCCCTTTGGGTGGTAATGTTTGTTCGACCGAATGGTTATCCCGGGCTTCTTGAGAAAAGGATTCTTGGCTCTGCTGTAGATATTGGAAAACTTGGGCTACCCGAGCCATGTCCCTATGGTTCAACAATGCGCTCAACATAACTGAACGGTCCTTCATCCCTGGAATCGCACTGAGGCAAACACCCCGTAGAGTCGAGAGTATCGGATCCTTAGGTTAAGGCGAGTGCACCATGTTTTAGTGATATCTTTTTCTTCCCCGAGAATATACGATGTTGCGTGATTCAAGGGTGTGTTTTCACAGTAGGCCAGCTCCCACATGCCCATGCCGGGAAGTACGTTTCGATGGTGCGGGTAACGAAGGTATCTATTTTCGTATCCCATTGCTCTAATCCACGCTCGATGCTTTCAACATGGAGGAGGAATACGAAGCTTTAGGCATGACACTTTGAGGTAATAAATAGACTCACACAAGGCGCACAGTCTTTCAGCAAACGTTCTCCAAAATAGTGAAAATGGGACGCATCGAGTTAAACTACAAGTAGAAAAAGCATCCAACCAAAACGGGAGTGCCCACAATGTACATCTCACGTTCTGAAATGTGGATTAAGGTGGTATTTTGGAGAACCAGAAATACAATCACCATACTAGTTCTTTAGACTCATAGTTTAATGGGGCGGTCACATTCCACATCTGGGAACGAGCGTTCTCGGCACCCGCTTGCATGAGGTTATGGCTTAACGCCTACATAACCTTTAACAGAAAATACTTAGCTTATTCAACACCCTGGGTGCCGGATCTTGATGGCGGAGGGGTGCTTTGGTGCTTGCTTGTCATGCGCCGGCCAGATCGAGGTCCACGCTGACTGTGTGGGACCTATCCATGGCCCAACCGATCTTGATGACGAAGGAATTCTTCAGCTTGACTGGTCTCCCGAGCGGCTCGGGCTCCATGAACGTCCGTTGCAGCGTTTCCCCAGGTCTTGAAACAGCAAGCTGGCGTCCGCCAGCCCCCCAAAGGTTGCTGGCTTTCTCCTCCCGGGCGCAGTATAAAGCTCTGCTACGGTGTGAACCCAGTGAGCCGCCATCGCCTCACGGACCCGGGCGCTACGGACATTCAAATAGAAAGCCATGATGATGGAGGCAGCAGGCAGTCCTTCAATCCCATCCTCCATCCGATGGAAGCGCCAGATGTACTCCCGAAGCAGCTCGCCTAGCTTCTGCTTGAGGTAGCGAAGCGAGATGTCCGTGGGGCGAGCCACTGCGAGATCCTTTCCTTGGCGAGGAATCTTGGCGGCAGCCGCTCGGGGGCACCGCGGGTGATGTCCCAGCTCGCCGCCTTCGGGGGTGAACCGCACGGTCCGGGGTTTGCCAGACGTGTGGTCCTTCCGGAGGCAAGGCGGGGCGCCCTCCTTTCACCGACAGGGACAGAGCTTCTGTGGATGCCCAGGACATGGGGCTACGGACTTAGGCAGCCGTACCCTGGCCAGCCTTGCCTGGTGGTGGAGGAGCTGATGATGATGACGATGGAATTGGGGTTGACAGAGACGCCAGCGGCTTTGTCGATGTAGATCCGCACGAGCGCCCCCCTGCCTAGTGCGCCAAATGTCAGCGGGTGTGTGCAGAACATGTGCGTGACACCGTGGATGGAAAATGTCCCTATGCTAGTTCGGGAATGGGGCACGAAGGTGAGGACCTACACTACCAAAATGCACGAGATGGACACGATGATTTACCCATGTTCGGGCCGCATGGTTGCGTAATACCCTACTCATGCTTTGTTTGTGTTGATGTTGGTGGATGAAGAGCTACAGGTCCTTCCCGGGAACGGGAAGTGTAGTAGTGTGCTCCTACTGGTGTTCTACCAAGTGTGCAACCTTTGCTACTTCTTATCCCTTTCTTGCTCTTCTTCCCAGCTACCTATCTCTACAGCCTGGTCCTCCTTTTATATCTCAAGGGGTACCACAATGGCTTCGATGTTAAGGAAGTAACCTGGGTCCTCCCAGGTAGGTGAGTGTGTTAAATACTTGGATGAAGTTTTGATGCCTTCTGTCTTCCGGGAATGAACGCATGTCTTGTCATCACCGACCATGGTGCCACCTACACGGGATGCGACACGTCTCGGTACAGGTGTGCGCCATACGACGCGATAGGAGTATGAATCACTCCTTGTGTCTTGTCCAGCCAGTGGCGCGCTTGCCCGCCGGCCGCGTGGCGTATCGGCTCTGTGAGCATAGAAGGACCGCGCCACGCGTTTGTGAAGGTGATAGCTTGCTGTCGAAGGCTTGCTAAGTGCGCGCCAGCTAAGGACGGTCGTTGTCGGGCGAGGTCGTTCACGGGTCTTGGCCGGCGGTAGTCGTTACCGGGTCCTCTGGTCTAGCCACCTTTTTGGCTTGGGCAGTCTCGTTTGGTGGTCATGGAGGTCTTTGAACAAAGATCTGCATGCCACCACTGAGCCCAGGCCTCTTCTGGTGAGGTTGCTTGTTGTAGTTCTTTTCGCGAAGATCTGCATACCACCACAGATTCAGATTAGAGAACCAGTGATGAGCAGCTCTTTTGCTTTCTTGAGTCTGGTCCAAGGGCGACCGTGGGGCGTGCTCAGTTGAGTGCATGACTCAAACCATCATGGTACCGACAGGGAGTAATCTATCATATGATATACCAATTGATGCAACAAGATATCGTATCACTATGGTGCTCAAGTTTTCGCGAAGCCCGGCAATACTGGGATAGCTAGTCTCAATAGGTATGGGGGTAATCGCAAAGATGGTGGGGCTATCAAGGTGAAATGGCAAGGAAGGAAAAGTTTGTGACGGAATGGATACCTTCGTCACATTTAACCTTTCATGAAGTCGGGGGTAACCTTCCTTGCTTCCTGTTGAAGGTGGTCTCAAAGGATGGATGGCCGTCGTCGATGTCGAACGTCGGCGGTTGATGTAGTCGATGGCACGATACAAGTGTCCGGTGGTTGATGAAGAAGTAACCGTCCCTAAGTAGCCGAAACACCTTAGGAGACTCAAATCACAACCACAAATGCAATGACAAAGAAATGGGTTAAGCTGCGGAAGTTTTGGGTGGTGGTGCAGAAGTTTGGTGGAGGGCCTATGCCAAAATGCACAAAATTTGATGGAGTCAAATGATGGTGGAACTAATTTTAGTGGATGGTGGATGTCAATAGCTATCAAACGAGCTAAAGAACGTCGAAATCGGACTCCAGATGAATTAGTTATGGGCAAAACATGATTTCAGCCGAGGTCAGTCTAGGGATAGCCGGACATCCGGGACGAGGTCCGGATGATCCGGGTTCGCTGTCCGGATGTCCGAGAGGGCGTCCAGCTGACCCGGGTGATGCCCGGATGATCCGGGCAGGTCAAATTGCTCGGGATTTCCTCTCGGGGACGCGATTTTGGGCGGAATTTTTGTTTTTTGGGGACGAATTTGATGGGGAAAAGAAAATATTAGGGCTAGGGAACGCCAAGGGAGGTAGATCCACTTGCCAAACACTAGATCCATGGATCAAAATCAACAAAAACTCACAAGAACAACAAAATGCAAGAACAAATTTGGGGCTCTTTTTGTGAAAAAAATTCGAAATGGGGGAGAAAAATTCAAACTAAGGCAACAAAGTGGGGGATTGGGGGCTCCAAATTCGTGTCAACCTTGATATGATCCAAGATGATATAGGGCCAAGCCCTTGGTAGTGATCTTTCATGAATTGGAGGGAGGAAACCCAAAGAACACGAAGAACACGAGGGGAAAACGAGGGAAATCACAAGGCGAAACACTCTATTGGACAAGATTCACATCAAGTATTCCTCAAATCACAAGCAATACGTGGGATGCATCAAGATCCAAGAACAACAAGGGAAATAAAGATACAAGGTAGTTCATCCAAATCTCATGGAGAGATGGGTCTTGAATCCATGGGTGGATCTTCCCTAAAAGGGGTCTTGAATCCCTAAGGATCTTCTCCAATGGAGGTCTTGAACTCCAATGGAGTGTCCCTCTCTCAAGAGGAATCCCACAAGGGGAGGTACATGAGCTAAGCTCTATGATATGAGATCTAATCTTAGCTCTCCTACAAATGAGGTGGAGGAGGTCTATTTATAGTGCTATCACGAAGGGGTAAGTGAGGAGCAAGATGGGAAAGATACAAGGCCAAAAGCCCAAACAGCGTGCAGGCTGGCCGGATGATCTGGGCATCTTTCGGATGATCGGGCATAATCCCGAATGAGCCGGCTCCGTGGTGGAGCTACGGGTGCATTCGATCGCCGTTGCCGGATGATCCGGCTATGCCCGGATGATCCAGATGGTCGTCCGTATGTCCGGGTTTAGTCTAGCTGCCGCGTCGTCTTCTTCTCCTTTCTTCCATGCTTCCATTGCAGACAGTGTAGTCGTTCCTTGGTGCTTGCACTCCTCCTCGTCAATCGTGAAGCTCCGGCAATACATATGTATGCACACGAGAGGAGTGTCAAGTAGTATACCATCCTCGAAGGGGTGAAGTGAACACGTGTAAAGGAGATGATTCACCTTTATGTATGTGAAGTAGATGTCGCACGTGTCACTTGCCAAACGGACTCTTGACATGGTGATGTCCGTAGGATGCTCCACCCATTAAGTATATTAAGGGTAAGGAGAATGTAGTGGCGGATGCTCTTTCCTGCAAGTGCATGTTAGTTACTCAACTTGAATTGAATGTTATTGGATTTGAGCACATTAAAGACTTATATGCGCATGATACTTCATTTGCGATTCCTTATGCCAAATGTCAAACTAACAATTGTTGGGAGTGATATTATCTCAAGGATAGCTACCTTATCCGGACTAACAAACTTTGTATCCCCGAGTCTTCTCTTCGTTTGTTGCTTTTGCAAGAGGCTCGCGGTGGAGGACTTCTAGGACACTTCGGACGCGACAAGACCTTTACGACGCTCTCCAACAAGTACTATTGGCCCAAGATGTTACATGACGTCGCATGCTACACCACCCGATGCCCATCATGTCACAAAGCTAAGTCCAAAGCTCAATCGCATGGTCTATATATGCCACTTCCAATTCCGTACTCACCATGGGAAGATATAAGCATGTATTTCGTACTTAGCTTGCCTAGAACTAAAAATGGTAAAGATTCCGTATTTGTAGTTGTGGACCGTTTCTCAAAGATGGCACATTTCATCCCTTGCAATAAATTGGACGATGCTTCACATGTCGCAAATCTCTTTTGTAGGGAAATCTTGAGGTTGCATGGAGTGCCAAAGACAATTGTGTCGGACCGAGACGTCAAGTTCCTAAGCTACTTTTGGAAGACATTATGCGCCAAGCTCGAAATCAAGCTACTCTTCTCATCGGCCTATCACCCACAAACCGACGGTCAAACGGAAGTCACCAACCGGACGCTATCCACACTTCTTCGCGTATTGATCAAGAAAACATCAAGGAATGGGAAGAATGCCTACCCGTCGCCGAGTATGCCTACAATCGAGCACGACACTCTACAATCGGCAAGTCTCCATTCGAAGTGGTATACGGCTTCAACCCGTTATCGCCATTAGACATCCTCCCACTCCCTCTCCAAGAGAGAACCGACATGGACATGAGTGCAAGGGCAACCCACATCAAGAAGATGCATGAGGATACAAGACTCGTGATAGAACGTCAAGTACATCACCTCGCCTCCAAGATCAACACAAACAAGCACCTCATGGTGTTCAAGCCTGGAGATCTCGTATGGCTACACCTATGCAAGGAACGCTTCCCAAACAAGCGCAAGTCCAAGCTATATCATCGAGCTGATGGACCGTTCAAGGTGTTAGCACGCTACAATGACAACGCCTACAAGATCGATATCCCACATGAAAAGTACAACGTGAGCGACACCTTCAACGTCAAGGACCTATCTTCCTTCCATGGTGATGAGGTTATCGATCCAAGAGCGGATCTTCCCCAAGGGGGGGAGATGATGCGGAGCATCCTTTGGTCATCCCCATGGACACGTCATTATCACACAAGGCACCAAGTGGACCGATGAAAAGGGCTCATGCAAGAGCTATCGAAACCGAGGTGAACTCACTCCTTGTTCAACTTCCTTTGGAATCACATGAGACATGGCTACTACCTCAAGTCGAGACACTTTGCATACTCAGGTACCAAGGAACTAGCTACGGAGAAGCTAAGGAGCAAGGCCAAGCGATGGAGGAAGAAGAACGAGAAGACGAAGAGCGAACGGGACAAGTCTGCACGTACCCGGATGATCCAGACCTCCTCCCGGACGATCCGGATGAAGCCCGGACCATCCGGGCCCTCTCCCGGACGATCCGGATAGAGCGCCCGAAGACACCCGTAGCCTCTCCGCGAAGCCGGATCATCCTGGACTCCACCCAGATCATCCGAACGAAGCCCGGATATTCGTAATATGTCTTGGACATCCGACCCGGCAACAGCAGCAGTGACCCAGCCGGATCATTCGGGTGACCACCCGGATCATCCGGGCAACCACCCGGATCATCCGGCCTTTGCCTACGCGCATGACTCGGGCCGAGGCCCATGTACCCCTTCCCTCACTTAGGCTATAAATATCCGTCCCCTACCTCCGTTTTAGGGTCAGCAAAGCATATGTTCAGATTTTGAGAGCTTTGCTCCTATCTACCTCTCCCCTTGGAGATCAAGACCTCCTAGGAGAAGATCCCCAAGTGGATATCAAGACCTCCTCCCCTAGGGATTGGAGAAGACCATCATCAAGACCCCAATTCCTCTAGGGATTGGGAAGAACTACCCTTTGCTATTTCCTCCTGTTGGATTTGGATCTTGAATCTTGTATGTGTATGTGGATTTAGTGGATGTGTGACCTTGGATTTTGTCATGTGAGTGTTTTCCTCTTGTGTTTGTGCTTGATTTTTCCCTCTTCCCCTCCAAGTGTGAAGAAGATCACCACCTAGGCTTTCACCCTACATCACATAACCTTCTGTTCGTTACTTCTTCTTCCTCTCACCTTCTGATTTTGGGAACCTTCTAGAAGGTTTCCTTGGTTTTCCAAGCTGTTTTTTACTTCTATTTTCGGCCACTTTCTATTCAATTTTTTGGAACTTTATATTTTTCATTGTATTCTTTTAAATGAACATTTTTAAAATTTGATGAGTTTTTAAATTTGGGAACACTTTTTCCATATGCGTGAACTTCTTTCAAATTCTTGTTTTTTAAAATTCATGAAATGTTTTCAAATGCGTGAACTTTTTCAAATTCACGAATATGTTTTTAATAAATTAGCAAACATTTTACAAATTCATGAATATTTTTTGAATTCGTTATAATGTTTTGAATTCATGAATATTTTTTCAAATTCATGATCTTATAAATTCACTAACTTTTCCATATCTATGAGCCTTTTTAATTTAAAAACTAGTAACCGGTTTTACCACTGAACAACAAATCAGCAGAAGAAAAATGAGAAAAAACGAGCGAACAAGTGGGGTAGCAGCGCCCGAGCGAGCATTGGGTCGCGGCCCATGAGAGGAGCTGATGAGTGTTATTTTTACACTCCTCTAACGTGAGTTTAAACCTATATATTTCATTAAAACCGAGATATTCACTCCGATATTGCTACTAATGACTAATGAATGCAAAGGATTCCAAATATCCGATCTTTATTTCGTTTCCATGGGAAATAGGCTATTTATGGATGAAATCAAGCCAATACATGAAACGAAGTAAAGTGGTGATAGAGGAGATCAAGTGGGAGGCGCACCAGAGGAAACAGAGCAAAAGATGGCCTTCCATACGACCGCGCCTGCTCGTATGGGCGGTTGTATGGCGTGACAACCGAGGCGTCTGATCCACCTGAATAACCTTTATAAAGGGGCCAACGCTAAATGAATAACAGAACATCATAGAACAAGCCAGTCTTTGTCATCCTCACCATAGCCATCTCCATCAACCCTAGCCGCCGCCATTTCCCATCTCCATAGCCACAACCTTCATCACCACCATAGTTCTAAGCAATCTAGTCATACTTGTAATTGTCTATCACACACGGCATCCATTGTAAGACATATTATCAATCAATCTATCTTCATGATGTGTTCTTCGTTGTGTTCTTCGTGTGATTTAATCTCCATGTGTCAGCAGTTTGGTAAGGTCATGGATTGGGGCAAGGGCCTTACAACCCGATGTATTTGTTGGAGGGATCAATGAAAGTACTTTGAAATAGCGTCTCGTATGTGTAACATAAAATTGTTCTGTAGTTGTCTCCTGTCTCATTCACATTCTTCATCCCTACAGGTACCCAGGATCATGGAGAACGAGCCACAGAGAAGCTAAGGGCAGGGAGACCGTGAAGTGTTAGTCTGAGCACTAATGACAGTAAGGTTTAGTACGGTAACACGGACCCTATCCTTGGGCATTCAAGAGGTGTAGTCATTAAACGCCCAATCCTTTTGTCTGATTATTGCAATCTTAATTATCGAGGCAACCCCGCGCGACGGATAGGGCCTTCAGTTGGAAAACTGACTCTTGATGCAAGATGCGTGCCGGTCAAGACGTAATTTGGACACGTCACCCACTTCGATACGTAACAAGCACATCTTGGTGGATGACTTCCAGAGCACAAATGAATATCATTTCTGGTCCCGACACAAATATATGGTTGTAAGCATAAGTCCTCATACCCATGCCTATTTTTATTATAAGTGTTTTTAGTGTCAGCTTCATTTACGATCCGGTTAAAAGCTGGAATTAATTCTCTAGCAAAAGCTTGCTTGAGACCTTAGTTTAAGGGCCACCTTCCTCTCGTGGGTTCGATAACTCAGGGTCACCTCTGAGGCAAAAGGCGAGAATCCTTTCTGCTCCATTTTTAGATCACCAAAGGAAGTAATCAAAGCTTTTTCTGGTACCGTTGCCGGGGAGGCTTTGTGTGCCTAGTCTTTGTGTTTAGAGTTTTTTTTAGAGTTTTGTTTTAGTTTTTATTTTAGTTTTTAGTTTACTTTTTATTGCAGGTCTTGTCAGTGGAAAACCCAAAAATATTACCATGGCTCGTAATCTTGGAAGCTTTGCTACTCCTAGCAATAGTTTTATGCATGAAACTATAGCACAACCTGATGTTGCTGCCACTGAGTATGAGATAAAACCGAACCTAGTCTCTATGGTTCAACAGGACCAATTTGGAGGCTCTGCTTCTGAAGATGTTAGTATGCACTTGCATAATTTTTCTGAATTGTCCAACATGACACGCATTAGGTTATGATCCCGACGCCTTGAAGTTGTGTCTACTTCCTTTCTCCTTGAGAGGAAAAGCAAGAGAATGGCTTCTAGCCTTGCCTAGAGGTAATATAACTTCATGGGTTGATTGCTGCAGTAAGTTTTTTATCTAAGTTTTGCCCACATACAAAAATTATGCAACTTCGCTCACAGATAACAAGTTTTAAGCAGGAAGATCGTGAGCCACTAGCACTTGCGTGGGATCGCATGAAGGAAGCTATAAGTAATTTTCCTAACCATGGAATAGAAGAATGGTTAATCGTTCATATGTTTTATAATGCTTTAAATCCTATGTCGAAAAGTATGCTTGATACTGCTGCAGGAGGAACTATTATGGGTAAGCCCATCACTGATGTTAAAAAGTTGCTTGATGAGATGCAAGAAAACCATGCCTAATGGCATGTTGAAAGAACTACCACCAAGAGAGTTAATGCAATCAAAGAGTAGAATACAGAATTGACCGCTAAGCTTGATGAGCTCATCTCCGTCATGAAAGGTAGAGAAGACATAAATGTGAATGCTATTACTGATGAAGAAGTTAATGATGTCAATTTATTGCTCGTAATAGCTATAATCCCCATTGGAAAAATAATGGGTATGCTCCTAGATTACCTATCCTAATAATAGTGGAGAACCTAATAATTTTATTGGAACTAGCAATGGCAATAAAAATACTCTAGAGGAAAATCTGAATTTTTTTATTGCTAGTCATAGTGAGCAGAATGAAACCTTTAAAAATATCTTGAAGAATCATGATAGCTTAATTGGTCAATTGACTAGTAAGATTGCTGGACTCACTAACGATGTGCAGTCTCTAGATGGAAGAACTAAGAGCATGGAAGCACAAGTGGCTAAAATTGCAGAGAGTCAAACTTTGATTCTAGCCAAGTTTGTAGGTAAACCGGAACCTAACCCGGTTGAAGATGTCAAGATGATGAGAAGTAATGAAGAAAACATAGAAGAGCTTGATAAAAGCAATGTGCCGGAGTATACTTATACTGTTGCAGACTTTGTGAAGATTATAGCAATGAAACACCCACTACCCCAGGTATCAAATGATGAGGCATACAATGTCTTTGTTGATCATGTTGCAGCTAAGGTACATGAGTTGGATGATGAAAGGAAAAAAGCTATACGGTAAGTTACCTGCTAAGCAAGAAGATGCTTTTGAGCCTACTATTGAGATTGAGATTGGTTTGAATAAATTCAGTGCTTTATGTGATCTAGGTGCTAGTGTTTCCACTATCCCTAAGTCTGTGTATGATAGTCTCAATCTTGGTCCTTATGCTACTACTAAGATTAGATTGAATATGGTTAATTCTACTTTTACGCAAGCAGTAGGGATTAAGCATGGTGTTATCATTCAAATAAATGATTGTCTTGTCATGATTGATCTTGTTATAGTTGATATGCCTGAAGATCCCATTGCTCTTATAATTCTCGATAGGCCTTTTGTTAGGACCATAAAGGTCGTTATAAGTGTGTTTGAGGGAAATGTAAGATTTGACTTTCCTGCAAATGATCCTTTTGTGAGACATTTCCCCAGGAAAAAGAAAATGAACACATACACCGGAAATGGCATTGTCGTCAATGCTCGAAGCTATGGGTTGGTGTATTTTTACCCAAGTGATCATCACTACGGTCAAGCTATCCGACCGAAAACAAGCGCTTCCTGGGAGGCAACCCACGCAAATAAGGTAGAAGAGTAAGTTTTTGGTTTTTTAGTTTCAATAAAAAGAGTGTTGAAGTTTTATAGTGGAGGATAAGTTGAGAAGAGTAGTTCTAATGAGGCCTTTGCCTTGTGCAAAATTATCACGTGTTGTACTGACGATTGAATGCCTAGAAATATGCCTATGTGCTGTGTTGAAACTAACCCCGTGGAAATAAGTGAAAAAGGTGAAGTTTCGAAAGAAATAGAACAAAAGATGGCCTAACGTGCGACCATAGTGGTCGTTCGAGCGGTCGTATGAGATCCTGGTGGCTCCAACAGAAACACACCAGAGGCAACAAAGCATTCGACGGCATATCATGCGAGCATACCTGCTCGTATGTGCGGTCGTATGAACTTTCGGCAGAAACAGAGAAGATGTCCAAAGTGTTTGACGGTGTTCTATGCGAGTATCCGCACTCGTATGAGCGGTCGTATGACACCATCGACCAGAAGATCAATTTCAACAGAACAGAAGACGACGTTCTATATGAGCTCTCGCGCTTGCATGATTGGTTGTATGAGGTAAGCACCGACCGTGAAGCATTGAGGAAATACAAGAAGCTTCATTCAAGGAAGATGAAGACCACCAAGAGGGCTTGCAAGTCTTCCCTAACCAAGTTGGGCATCAGTAACAATTTCAATTTGCTTTGTGATAATGCTGGGTTGCATCATTTTGTTTACCTGGGATGTGATACATATGAACAAATGACGCTTGAGTTTCTTAGTACTCTCTCGCATAATGTTGGTCTTATGCCAAATGCATATGAGGACGAACAGATCACTTTCCGTCTCATGGACCAAGACTTCAATATCACTCTAGATGAGTGGTGTACTCACTTTGGTTTCACCAACAACAATGAAGACATCCGCTATGTTTATGATTTTACTGAGCCGCACCCGAGGCAATTCTTCTGTCAGATGAGTTACCATGGTTCCAAACAAAGGGCCAGTTGCATTGAAAGTCCTGCTATTCGATATTTCCATTAAGTTATCACTAACTCGTTGCAGGCACGAGGAGAAGTTTCTAAGGTGAATGTTGAGAATATGCTAATTCTCGGGAAAGCAGCCAACCTCAACGTCGGTTATTCGCCCAACCTAGGGGCAATACTTTTGCTACGCCTCGCGCACCAAGAAAATCATGCACAAGGGGATATCGCGTGTGGAGGAGTCATCACCATGTTGGCCAACTCCCTTGGCCTCAACTACAACCATCTCCGCCCCATTGTCGGTAACAACCTTGTTAATATTTGAGTTCTTTCTAGTGGTGGAATGGTAGTAGTTCGCCATGGACGTCATTGTATTTGAATTCCTGGAGTTACGTACTTGTTACCTACTCCTATGCCTAACAGTTTCTCCATAGAAGATGGATAATTGCATTATGTGCCACAGGAAGGAGTTGCAGCTTTCAACCAAGAGGCCCCTGAACCTAAGCAAGTTGATGAAGAAGATCTTGCCACCGATGAAGAAGAGGAGCAGCACCAAGAGGAGCAACCACAACAAGAAGCCTACACCACCTACATGGACCTCTACAGTCTTTAGGGCTCCATCAATGACATGAGCAACCTCGCCGAGTCCCTTCGAGACGCGTCCATCTACATGAACACAAGCTTCTCCAAATTGAGCCAAGGATGGGCTCCCGACCAACCGCCACCACAATGATCTCGCCGGCTCGGGCTTGCAAAAGCTTAAGCTTGGGGGAGGTCACTACCACGTCTACATCAAGATGTGGTGGTGTTATTATTAATAAGTTGTAATGAGGTTGTACTTCAGCTCCCTGAGCTTCAAACACTCGTGTTGGTTTTTTCCAACACTTTGCTGTTATTTTCTTTCGTTTTTCGTTTTTCATTTTGCCATTTGTCATTTTTCATTTACAAGTTAGTTTTCAAAAAACCAAAAAACCAAAAATAGAATAAGTTTTGATTTGCTCTTTTATTTTTGCCCTTGAAGTTTGTTTGCATTCTTGTTTATATTTCAGAGGAGTTTATCTACATCGGACAATGAGGAATGCAAGCTTAAGGAAGAGAAGTGTGTACATTCATGATCGTGAAGGTATGTACTACGACTCCCGTCTTTTGCACTTGAATTACTTAGAATAGATGTGGTAGTAGTAGTATGTGTGATGTTTGCTAGTGGGAGTAAGTCTTGATAATTAAAACAAAGGTTTTGTTGTAGTAGCTAAAATAATTTTTTAGCCTTTGTTCTATTTAATCTAGATAATCAAGACTTGCCGTGGGACTGTTTTTAAAAGAATGTGATCTTAACCAAGAATAATCATGCACAAGAGAAGGTCTTCAAAGACTTGGGTGTTAAGAAAATTTGTAGAGAAGATTATGTTAGAGATACTCAACCCCATATTGTTAATTTTAATAGACTCAATAGCACTAGTGGATTAAATTTTCTAGAGGAACTTAGTTGAAGGGTGAATGAGATTATGCCAAAAATCTGTGTTGTATCTCTTACATGGCACTCCAGCTTCTTGCTGGTGTCACGGCCCTGCTGCTATATACACGTGTACGTGTGTAACTGTGGCTTCGTCACCTTTCTTGATGTTATGCTGAGAACTCCGCTAGCCAATGAACGATCCACCAGAGTTTCGGCTCGGATTTCGTCTATGAGTTTGTTACCGTACGTAGTGGCAATACTACATCGAATATTATTCAACTTTCTCTTGAATGTGTGTGTATGCGGTAAATACCGTGTATTGATCACAAGAGCTCCAAAGAGACAAACACATTGGTCCATAGTACCCAAAATGAAGCCACTACGAAACCTTATACATGTTGGGAAACGTAGTAGAAAACAAAAAAAACCATCCTACGATCAAATGAGGAACACTATGAAGATGCATTAATGGTTAAGATCAGTTCATTACCAAATCTGAGTTGCAGCAGAATAAGAGTCAGTGTAGATCGTACTTGAAGTCCCTCGAACCGTTCACGAATGATCCCTCGAACAGAAGACCGAAAGCACGGCCTCTCCACAGTTTGCAAGCGTATGGTCTTCACGATCTGGCAGCGCTTCACCGTACAGAGCTAATTGTCATTGGATAATTAGAGGGAGAATATTAGAACCACATTGGGCTTCTAAATATGAGGACTAGAGAGGATTAGATCTAGTTCTAATTGGATCAACTAGAACTAGAGAACTAGAGGAGGCTCCAAAACTTATGTCTACAAAGGGCCAAATCCTCAAGTATATATAGGTTAGAGGAGAGGGGAGGGGGCACCACAAGGGGGGAAGGTTTCCCTCCGCCTTGCGCCGGCCTAGGAGGGGGAATCCCCCTCCAATTCGTCCTCCCCTAGCTTCTCCAAGAAGCTAGGGGGCGCCACCTCCTATTGGGCCTCATAGGCCCAATATCCTTCCACCACTTGGCCTTTTAAGGCCCGTTGGTATTTAATTAAATATAAAAGCCTCCTAATCATTATTAGAGCCTTTTATTATTAATTTGACATCTCCGGAAACATTTCCACCTATGTATTAATTTTCGGTTTTACCCGGTAAACCCCGAAACCCTTCCGGTAACCCCGAAACGCTTCCCTTTCTCTCGAAACTATTTCGAATATTAATGAAACTATTTCATAAATAGTTTCTCATAACTCTTGCTCCACTAACACTCAGCAAATCGTGATTACCTTAAGCTTGTGACCCTATAGGTTCGGTAAAACATAGACATGAACAAAACCCCTTTCGTTCAATGATTGATAGAGGAACCGTGGACATCCATATCAATCCCTATGAGTACACGAATGACATTCGAGTGAACCTTTGGTTATCATATGCCATTCCCTTTGCTTCACGGTACTTTACAAAACCCGAGGTGAGATATATCGGTATCCTCTTGAGTCATTCTCATGCTCACTATACCGGTCTTCTCGTTACCGGTTTTGTTCTCCTTTCTCGTTGACATGTTCCGGCATCCCCGTGACCTAGTCACCTATTTCTGGCCAGACGATGATGGATGCCGTCACACCGAGAGGGCCCTAAGAATATCTCTCCATCATTGGAGGAGCAAATCCCACTCTTGAGCTATCTAGCCCCTTGTGAAACTTTCCGATGAACTTGTAAGTTGTCGTTATGATCACAGTGTTACAGATGACATTTGAGCAACCCCAAAGTCCATTGTACGGTAAGAAGTGACTACGATACTCTCATGGTCTAATGAACTAAATCACACATTAACTCTCTGTGTTATAACAATTGACTTGTGATGATTGTATCTCAAAGTACAACAAACAAGTTCGGGTCGATTCAATATGATCGTTCTTCCAACGTCATATTCTCAAAGTTGTTTTAGGACTATCGTTACACTTAATGATATCCTAAGATCCGGAAAACATGATCACTAACAACACTTGAGCTAGTCTTAGAGGCGAGACTAGGAATCAGGTTTTACCGTTTATCATTCCACATGTGCATATGAGTTTTCCACTGAATCACACATTCCAGGATCATAGCAGTTATAGCATAGAATATAAACTCTTAATTATAAACATGGAAATATATAAGACAATATTATTGCCTCTAGGGCATATTTCCAACAGACTTCCACTTGCACTAGAGTCAATAATCTAGTTACATAGTTTCTTTAACACCTATGGCTATCCGGTGTTGCTCATGCTTTGCTTGTGATAGAGGCTTCGTCATCGGATCTAACACATTCAAATCCATGTCAATCTTGAGTACTTTCACAAACCCCTTATCGACATACTGCCAAAAAATGTGAAACTTGCGTTCGATATGTCTGGTCTTCATGTGGGATCTCGGTTCCTTTGCTTGTGCAGAAAATGGCACCACTATTATCACAATAGAGTGACATTGGTTCATCGCACTTGGGACCACACCAACTTCTTCAAGAAACTTCTTGATCCAGAACGCCTCCTTCGAAGCTTCTGAAGCTGCAATATATTCTGCTTCCACCGTAGAATCCACAACAGTGTTCTGCTTGAAACTCTTCCAAACCACTGCCCCACCATTGAGGGTGAAAACATAGCCCGATTGAGATTTATAGTCATCTATATCAGTCATGAAGCTAGCATCCATGTAACCATTTACAACGAGCTCTCCATCTCCTCCATAGACAAGGAGCATGTCCTTTGTCCTCCTGAGGTACTTAAGAATATTTATAACAGGTGCCCAGTGAGCCACTTCGGGATCACTTTGGTACCTGCTACTAATACTTAGCACATAAGAAACATCTAGTCTTGTACATATCATAGCATACATGATGGATCCAATTGCTGAGGCATATGGAACTCCACTCATCTGCACACGCTTATCAACTGTCTTAGGACATTGGTTCTTGCTAAGTGTCGTGCCATGTGATATTGGGAGAAAACCTTTCTTTGCGTTCTCCATTTTAAACCTCTTTAAAACATTGTCAATGTACGTGCTCTGGCTCAGTGCAATTAAACGTCTTGATCTATCTCTACCAATCTTTATGCCCAATATATAAGCTGCTTCGCCTAAGTCTTTCATCGAAAACACACTTTTCAATGAATCTTTTATTGTGTTATGAAACTTTACATCATTTCCAATCAACAAAATGTCATCCACATATAAGATTAGAAATGCTATAGAGCTCCCACTAAACTTCTTCTATACACAAGCTTCTTCATCATTTTTAATGAAAGCCAAATTCTTTAACCACTTCATCAAAATGTTGATTCCAGCTCCTTGATGCTTGCTTCAAACCATAGTAGACCTTTGAAGCTTGCACACCTTTTCGGCATCCTTAGGATTTACAAAACCTTCTGGTTGCATCATATATACATCCTCTTTGAGATTTCCATTTAGGAAAGCAGTTTTGACATCCATCTGCCATATCTCGTAATCGAAATATGCAGCAATTTCCATCATAATCCGCATAGATTTTAGCATGGCTACTGGTGAGAAAGTCTCGTCATAATCGACTCCTTCAATCTGCGAAAACCCTTTCGGAACTAGCCTTTATTTATAGATAGTAGGATTACCATCCGCGGCCGTTTTTCTTTTGAAGATCCATTTACATTGTATGGGTTTCACACCCTCTGGAGGCTCAACCAAGTTCCAAACTTGATTCGCGTACATGGACTACATTTCAGATTTCATGGCTTTAAGCCATTCTTTTGAGCTGGGCGCCGCCATCACTTCTCTGTAGTGCGCAGGTTCATCTTCCTCTAAGATGAATATTTCATTGTCAAACCACTCAGGAGGTTCGCTAACTCTTCCTAACCTACGCGGTTCAGTTACAGGCTTAACTGAAGTTTCTACAACCGGTGTAGTAACTTCCGGTTCAGTTGTGCGGACAACTTCTGGAACAAATTACGGTTCATTAGTCCAGCTTACTTTCACCGGAGATTCAGCAATCTCATCAAGTTGTACTGTCCTCCCACTTACTTATTTAGCGAGAAACTCCTTCTCGAGAAAGTGTACATTCTTTGCGACAAACACTTTGTCCTCGGACTTTTGGTAGAAGGAATACCCAATTATCTCTTTGGGATAACCTACAAAGTAACATTTGTCTGCTTTGGGATCAAGCTTATTTGGTTGTAAATGCTTTACATAAGTATCACAACCCCAAATCTTGAGATGCGACAAATTGGGTTTCTTCCCGTTCCATAACTCATATGGTGTCGTCTCAACAGAATTAGACGATGCTCTGTTTAGTGTATATGTTGCTGTTTCAAGTGCATATCCCCAAAATAATAAAGGCAGGTCGGTAAGTGACATCATTGACCTCACCATGTCTAACAAGGTTCGGTTACACCTCAGATACTCTGTTCCTCTGCGAAGTTCCGGGAGGAGTAAGTTGGGAAACAATTCCACGATCACTCAGATGTTTGCCAAACTCATGACTTAGGTATTCTCCTCCACGATCTGATCGTAGAAACTTTATCTTTTTGCCACGATGATTCTCTACTTCATTCTGAAATTCTTTGAACTTTTCAAATGTTTTAGACTTATGTTTCATTAAGTAAATATAACCATATCTTCTCAAATCACCGGTGAAGGTAACGAAGTATAAGTATCCACCGCACGCCGGTGTGCTCATCGGACCGCATACATCACTATGTATTATTTCCAATAATTCACCCACCCATTCAGGATGACCCGTGAACGGCGTCTTTGTCATTTTACCCATCAGACAAGCCTCGCATGTGTCAAATGATTCAAAATCAAAAGACTTCATTCCTTTCCAGCTTGCAAACTTTCTGCAGTCCCTGCATCATGTTGCAAGTGTGAGCAACTGATCCGGTATCAAATACCCATGACTTACAGGAATTATTTGCAAGTAGAATATCCATAACATTAACTTGTATAACTTTTATACCTTTGCCCGAAGCACCATTCTTCTTATCCACCAAGTACTTCTTGTAGTTGTCCCTTTTGCTTGCAGTAGAAACACTGGATCTCCTTATTGGCTCCGCCCTTGTTCCTCTTCTAAGAGACGGTCACACCGGCACCTGTCGATTTCTTCTTGGACTTGCCCTTCTTCTCGAAACTGGCGGTCTTATTGACTAGCAACACATGCTTGTTCTTCTGCATTCCAGCTTCCACAGTTTTGAGCATAGCAAACAACTCGTTTGCACTTTTCTCCATCCCATTCATGTTGTAATTCATGATAAAACCAACGTAAGATGGGGGATTGAAGCAAGCACAATATCTGTACCGAGTGTTGGAGGAATTCCAAATTCCAGAGAAGCCAATCTATCAACATATTCAGCCAGCTTTACTATATGCTCACTCATCGAGGAACCTTCTACCATATTGCATTCAATCAAGGCCTTGGTTATTTCAAAACGTTCGGTCCTTGCCTGTTTCTTGTACAGAGCATCCAGTGACCCAATTATAAATCAAGTACTAGACCGTTCAAAACGTTTCTGTAATTCAGGATCCATGCAAGTCAGCATGAGGCACTGGACTGACTCATAGTCGTCACTACGAGCAGTGAAAGCAGCTGCAATTTCCTGTGACACACCTGGCGCAGGAGGATCACCTAGGGGCTGATCCAGCACATACTCTTTCTTAGCACTCCTGAGAACAAATCTTAGGTTTCAGATCCAATCCGCATAGTTTCCACCATTTGCAGCCAACTTTTCTTTCTCTAACATACGGGCTAAGTTGAAAACATTGTGAGCCATTGATCTACAATGATAAACACAAGATTCACTTAGACATTGTTCATAATTAATTTGCACTAGTGTTTAAACAAATTTTATATAAAGCGCACTCCCACTCAAATCAATATCTCTCATAATTGAAAGTGAGTGACTCAAGACCCTGATCTTATTCATAGCCATTGATGTGGACATCACTGATGACGTGAACTTCAACCGGTAGGCAAACTTTTGTCGATCATATCTTCATATGACTCTTGTTCATCTTTCGATGCTTTGTCCTCCGAGCTCAGAACGATTCTGCTAGATTTCAAGAAAACTGAGTGTTTCCGCCATGAGGTCCGACCTTCACCCGCCTTACACCTCATGATCCGTTCGTACTCATGTGGACATGACATACCCCGAAAAGCTACATGTTATAGACAATTGCTACACTGGGAAGAGCACTAACAACTTGATATTTTCAGTGAGGGATCACCCTAATAATTGACTACTGCACAATCAAAGGGTGCAAGCAACAAAGGGATAAACATCTTAGGCAATTCATAATAGCATGAATGGTATATCCCTTGGTGCCAGGGATGTCTTCATGATCCTCCAAGGTCTTCATGAAAGTACTCCGAGGTGATGCCGTAGCCACCACCATGATCTCCTGCGCCTGGTGAAGCCACCTTGCTCCGGGGTCCTTCGTAGCACGTCCGTCACTCCCGTCAATAAAAACTATAACGAGGTTGACACGCAGGTCATTAAAGTGACAATCTCTTGGCTCCAGCCATCATGTCGTACTGTGACGCGCGGGTCACTTAACATTACATCATATAACCATCTCATATATAAACTCATTATCATGACGAAGGCTATACCACATCACATGCATCCTGCAAAACCAAGTTAGACGTCCTCTAATCGGTTTGGAAAATTTTAATTACGTGGCTTCTAGGGTTTCCGGAGAACTCTAGCTACCTACGTCCACCATCAAGGCGATAATTCTTATTGCTAGATTAACTTTCAGGGTGTGTGAGGGAAGAGACTTAATTAAAATCTCTAGCCCCACACTAAACTTCGTCAATACGTGTGATCCCTGGGAAGATCGAACATCTTCATTGCCCTCTCGTGTTTTCGACAGTTCACTATTCTTGACTATGATGAAGCCCAAATAAGCCAGAGCCGATCGATTGTCAGAACTTTGTACAAAGCTACATCATGCTACCAATGAACTAAACCAAAGCAACACTTAAGGGAAGCAAAACAAGATCATCAAACCCTCACATCCACATGTGATCTAGATTAAAACCTGCATCTACTCATAGAACCATTCATGATGCCACTTTTGGGAAACGTAGGAGAAAACTAAAAAATCGTCCTACGATCAAACCAGCAACACTATGAAGATGCATTAATGGTTAAGATCGGATCGTTACCAACTCTGAGTTGCAGCAGAAGAAAAGACGGTGTAGATCGTTCATGAACGATCCCTCGAACAGAAGACCGAAAGCACGACCTCTCCACAGTTTGCAAGCGTACGGTCTTCACGATCCGGCAGTGCTACGCCATCCAGAGCTAATCGTTGCCTGAGAATTAGAGGGAGAATATTAGAACCACACTGGGCTTCTAATTATCAGGACTAGAGAGGATTATATCTAGCTCTAATTAGATCAACTAGAACTCGAAATAAAGAATTAGAGGAGGCTCCAAAACTTGTGTCTACAAAGGGCCAAATCTTCAAGTATATATAGGTTAGAGGAGAGGGGAGGGGCGCCACAAGGGGGGAAGGTTTCCCTCCCCCTTGCGCCGGCCTAGGAGGGGGAATCCCCCCTCCAATTCGGTCTCCCCTAACTTCTCCAAGAAGCTAGGCGGGCACCACCTCCTATTGGGCCTCATAGGCCCAATATCCTTCCACCACTTGGCCTTTTAAGGCCCGTTGATATTTAATTAAATATAAAAGCCTCCTAATCATTATTGGAGCCTTTTAATATTAATTTGACATCTCTGGAAACATTTTCCATCTATATATTAATTTCCATTTTTACCCGGTAAACCCCGAAACCCTTCCGGTAACCCCAAAACGCTTCCGGTTCCTCTCGAAACTATTTTTAATATTGATGGAACTATTTCATAAATATCTTCTCATAATTCTTGCTCCACTAACACTCAGCAGATCTTGATTACCTTAAGCTTGTGACCCTATAGGTTCGGTAAAACGTAGACATGAACAAAACCCCTCTCGTTCAATGATCGATAGTGGAACCATGGACATCCATATCAATCCCTATGAGTACACGAATGACATTCGGGTGAACCTTTGGTTATCTTGTGCCATTCCATTTGCTTCACGATACTTTACGAAACCCGAGGTGTGATATATCGGTATCCTCTTGAGTCATTCTCATGCTCACTATACCGGTCACCTCGTTACCGGTTTTGTTCTTCTTTCTTGTTAACATGTTTAGGCATCCCCGTGACCTAGTCACATGTGTCTGGCCAGACGATGATGGAGGTCGTCACACCGAGAGGGCCCTAAGAATATCTCTCCATCGTCGGAGGAGCAAATCCCACTCTTGAGCTATCTAGCCCCTTGTCAAACTTTCTGATGAACCTGTAAGTTGTAGTTATGATCACCGTGTTACAGATGACGTTTGAGCAACCCCAAAGTCCATCGTACTGTAAGAAGTGACTACGATACTCTCATGGTCTAAGGAACTAAATCACACATTGACTCTCCGTGTTATAACAATTGACTTGTGATGATTGTATCTCAAAGTATAACAAACAAGTTTGGGTCGATTCAATATGATCGTTCTTCCAACGTCATATTCACAAAGTTGTTTTAGGACTATCATTACACTTATCGATATCCTAAGATCCGGAAAACATGATCACTAACAACACTTGAGCTAGTCTTAGAGGCGAGACTAGGAATCAGGTTTTACCGTTTATCATTCCACACGTGCATATGAGTTTTCCACTGAATCAAACATTCCAGGATCATAGCAGTTATAGCATAGAATATAAAATCTTAATTATAAACATGAAAATATAATAATACAATATTATTGCCTCTAGGGCATATTTCCAACAATACATGATCACTTATTTGGCATAATCCCGTCACGTGACAACCAAAGTTTTAGCAAACAATGATTTAAACAAAGTGCTTGAGAGGCTTGATGATGAGACATTCATGGGTGTGTTAGCGAGTTACTCTAGAATCATGTTGTCTTTACATACCTTTCACTCCCTAATTCATCTTTTTATGTCTCAAAGAAAGAAAAACTCTTCCGTGCATTCCCGACAAGAAAGTGTTAACTAGAGGAAATAGAATTAAGTGCTACCATGTTATTATATCTAGTTGAGCAAGAGATTTGAGTTGATTATCTTAGCTTCACTAACACTTGCATAATAACCATGCCACCGCTACAGCTATACTAAGTTTTCAGTTCAAGAAGCGGAGGGCTATCTAGGCATACCGATCTTAAGTGAACCAAAACCTTCTCGTTGTTTCGGTTTAAACAACTGAGTTCCTTATGATTCAAATTTCTCTCTATGTTGCTCGAGGATGATCAAGTTTAAGCTTGGGGGAGTTGATGAGTGTTATTTTTACACTCCTCTAACCCGAGTTTAAACCGATATTTCATTAAAACCAAGATATTCGCTCTGATATTGCTACTAATGACTAATGAATGCAAATGATTCCAAATATCCAATCTTTAATTTGTTTCCACGGGAAATGGGCTATTTATGAATGAAATCAAGCCAATACATGGAAAGGAGTAAAGTGGAGATAGAGGAGATCAAGTGGGAGGGGCACCAGAGGAACCAAAGCAAAAGACGGCCTTCCATATGACCGCGCCCACATATGGGCGGTCGTATGGTGTGGCAACCGAGGCGTCTGATCCACCTGAACAACCTTTATAAAGGGGCTGACGCCAAATGAATAACAGAACATCACAGAACAAGCCAGTCTTTGTCATCCTCACCATAGCCATCTCCATCAACCCTAGCCGCCGCCATTTCCCATCTCCATAGTCACAACTTTCATCACCACCATAGTTCTCAGCAATCTAGTCATACTTTTAATCGTGTATCACACACAGCATCCATTGTAAGACATATTATCAATCAATCTATCTTCACGATGTGTTCCTCATGTGATCTGATCTCCATGTGTGAGTAGTTCGGTAAGGTCATGGGTTGAGGCAAGGGCCTTGCAACCCAATGTATTTGTTGGAGGGATCAATGAAAGTACTTTGAATTAACATCTCGTATGTGTAACATAAAATTGTTCTGTAGTTGTCTCTTGTCTCATTCGCATTCTTCATCCCTACAGGTACCCAAGATCATGGAGAACGAGCCATGGAGAGACTAAGGGTAGGGACACCGGGAAGTGTTATTCTGAACACCAGTGACAGAAAGGTTTAGTACGGTAACACGGATCCTATCCTTGTGGATTCAAGAGGTGTAGTCATTAAATGCCCAATGCTTTTGTCTAATTATTGCAATCTTAATTACCGAGGCAACCCTGTGCGACGGATAGGGCCTTCGGTTGGACAACTGACTTTTGATGCAGGACGCGTACCGGTCAAGACGTAATTTCGACACATCACCCACTTCAATACGTAACAAGCACATCTTGATGGATGACTTCCAGGGCACAAATTAATATCATTTCTGGTCCCGACATAAATCGGTGGTTGTAAGCATAAGTCCTCATACCCATGCCTATTTTCATTATAAGTGTTTTCAGTGTCAGCTTGATGTACGATCCGGTCAAAAGCTGGAATTAATTCTCTAGCAAAAGCTTGCTTGAGACCTTAGCTTAAAGGGCACCTTCCTCTCATGGGTTCGATAACTCAAGGTCACCTCTGGGGAAAAAGGCGAGAATCCTTTCTGCTCCATTTCCAGACCACCGATGGTCTGCAAATTGACTTGTGATGAAGTAATCAGGAGCTGCGGGCGCTATTGCGACTAGTTGGTGTCGATGGCGCGCAATAAGAGCTCTCCACTCGCAGGGCCTTTCTCGGTTGCCTCTTCGCCCAGTCCTCCTCCTTTGGATGGGATCCCCCATGTGTCGCTCACTACGTCAAATAGCAGTGTGGCGCACATAGGGAAACCCGACTAGGCCGGCCCATTCGCGGACCGCATGGCTCGGCAGTGTAGCAGCGCGCGACGGTGTCCCGGCCCAAGGGTCTCTCTCACCACGTTGGTTCCGGGCCTGGTGGGCCGGGCTGAGGACCCGAGGGTGGATCCGTCCTGGGCCACGTTGTGGTCCCATGAATGATAAGGAAGACTTGGGAGGACTTGCAGTACAAGCCAAAAATATCGGAGCCATAGAGGGCTCTATCTCCACCGACGTAACCAGCTAGGATCTATAACCCTAGCATCCATAGTATGTTATATAAGTCGGGTGGGGCTTGATAGGACATACACATAACCGTTTGGTATTCACCTGTACTTTGTACACACCCAAATCGCAATATGCAAGAGCATGGGTAGGGTATTACCTCCATCGTGCAGGCCCGAAACTGGGTAAAACCCCGCCTCCTGTTACTATCCAGCCTAATCGCCTAGCCGGGATACCCTACCAAGGGATCTGTGGAATCGTATCCAATGACACGTACAATAGCGTGGTACTCTAGCGCATTATCATTTTTTAAATGCGATCATTTTCTGAAAACACGCGACCATTTTTTGGAAAAATAAAACGTTACTGAAACATGAACAATTTTGAAAATTTATTTTTTTTGAAAATTCAAACATTTTTTTTAATTTAGAACATTTGTTGAAAATATTGAACAACTTGAGTTTTTATACAAATTTCAAAATCATGAACATTGTTTTGAAAAAAATGAGAACAAAAGTCAAAATTGCAAACATTTTTTGTAAAATACAAGAAAATATGAAACTCTGAACATTTTTAAAATTGTGAAACATGTTTTTTGAGAAACACGGATTTGTTTTTGAAAATTTGGAAATGCGAACATTTTTTAAATTCTAAACATTTTTTGAAAATTTCAAACTTTTTTAAATATTGAACTTTTTGAAAAAGAAAAAGGAAATAAAAAATAAAAATAAAAAGTAAAGAGAGAAGTGAACAAAAATAATAAAAAAGAAAAAGAGAAAGAGAAAATAGGAAGAAACCGGTTCAGAGAATACTTCCGAAGGATACTCAAACTTGTAAAACCAGACAGGAAGTAGATGGTTCATAAAACCGAATGAACTTGAAATGTTAACTAGGCCGGCCCAGTATGCCCAACCCTGTAAGTTTGGTCGACATCAACGACTGTTGAATAGAGATTTCCCCTCTCGATAGCAAGCAAACAAGCACGCAGGTATATGCTATTGGGACGGGCCACTAACTGATTTTCTGATTTTTGTTGTTTCGAAAGTAGGGATGCACAGGCAGAGTTTTGATTTTAGGATATAACTGGTGCTCATGCGGGGGGGGTATGGGTCGGCCTAGCAGAGTTTTGTTTTTAATTAGTTTACAGGTGGACCGTTGACCGGTCGACCAGCGATCGTTGACCTTGGAGGGCTGACCATTGACTTTTTGGAAAAAGGAAAACGTTCGCAAAAAGGTGAAAAAGTTCAAAAAAATCAATTTTTCAATAAATTTGAAATAAAGTTCAACAAACTTGAACAAAGTTCATGAAATTTTAAGAAAGTTCAACTAAACTAAAAAATTTCATAAAATTTGGAAAAAAAGTTCGCAAATTTGAGAAAAGCTCACGAATTTGAAAAAAGTTCAAGACTTGGAAAATTCAGAATTTGGAAAAGATCACAAAAATAAAAAATATTATGAATTTGAAAAATAAGTTCACAAACTTTTTGTAAAGAGTTCATGAACTTGAGAAAAAGTTCACAAAAAGTTGGAAAAAGTTTTTAAATTTGAAAAATTCATGAGTTTGATAAAAATAAAAATAATAAGAAAAACAAAAAATGAAAAGAAAAAGAGAAAAGCAAAAGAAAACAAAATGAGAAAACCGATTTAAAAAAGACCTACATGGGCAGGCCCTTTTAGCTAGACAGTGCTTGTTGTGGAGGGTGTTCACCAGTTTGCAGAACGTACTCTAACCGGCGCTTGAGGCACCAAATAGGAGTTGGGCAGGCTAAGTCGCTGGGCCGACTGGTTATTGACACGATTTTTCCTCAAAATCGTTTAATACAAATATTTTTTTCAAAAAAATTAAAATATTCCCAAATTTCAAAAAAATCCATGGACTGAAATATATGTTTGCGAAATGAAAAAAAATCATGAATTTGAAATCATGTCGACGGATTTTATAAAAAATTCACAATTGTTTTAAAAATAACAAATTTATAAATAGTTTTTTATTTTAAAATATTCATGAATTGAGTAATTCAAATTCAAAAGTGAGAAATAAAAATAAAAAATTTAAAATAAAAAACAAAAGGAAAACGATAAAAACAACTGAGAAAAGCATGAAATAAATAACCTAAGGGAAGGTTCTAAAACTAGATGGAACCTTCCCAAAATGTAACGCCCAATATGCGGCCCTGTCCTCAAAGAACTTGGAAGTCCCGCTAAGGATAGAAGCGCATATCGGAGACGCTTCCCAAGGTAGATATCATTGCAACATACCATGTACTGAATAGATGAGAATACCAGATAAAGGCTTACACTCGCCACAAGCTACAGCATGAATATATCAATACATCAATACATAGCAACCATCATACAGAAGAGCAGGATCTGACTACGGATGAAATCAAACGAAAGAACAACGACGTCCACCCTGCTAATCCCAGGCTGCCAACCGGGAACCCATCCTATGATCGTCGAAGAAGAAGAAGAAGAAGAAGAAGAAGAAGAAGAAGAAGAAGAAGAAGAAGAACTCCAAATAGAACAAGCATCGCTCTCACGTCAAAGCATCGCTTTACCTGTACCTACACCTGTTGTTGTAGTAATCTATGAGCCTTTATGGGACTCAGCAATCTCATTACCATGGGTATCAAAACTAGGACAGCTTCATGCGTATGGAAGGGTTAAGTGGTGAGGTTGCAGCAAGCACTAAGCATTCGATATATGGCTAACTTACGATTACAAGAATAAGAAGAGTAAACTACGCATAAACGAGCGCGACTAGTATGATCAAGAAGTGATCCTGAACACCTACTTACGAGTCATACATAACCCCACCGTGTTCTCTTCCCGAACTCCCTCGAAAAGAGACCATCACGGTTATGCACATGGTTGATGTATTTTAATTGAATTTAGTTTGGAAGTTCTCTACAACCGGATATTATAAATCTCCAAGTCGCCACATAACCGCGGGCACGGCTTTCCGAAAGATTTAACCCTGCAGGGGTGCTCCAACTAGTCCATCACAAACTATCACAAGCCGCTTTGGTAGACCTCAACATCGGGATAGCCCGAAGCATCATCGGAATCCCGGTGCACAAGACATTTCGACAATGGTAAAACAAAGCCAGCAAGACCTCCCGACGTGCCAACACCCTGATAGGAGCCACGCGTATCTCATCTCAGGCCACGATCGGATGGGAAAACCTACGAGTAAAACCAGACCTCGAGTTTCCCCGTGGTGGCCCTGCAGTCTGCCCATTTTGGACCAGCACCATCATCACTGGCCCACCTGTATTATGTTGAATAACGAACCACGGGTAGCGCTAACTCCCTATGCGTCAAATTAATTATCAGTATTATTATGTTGGGCAAGTTTTAAAACCAAAGTTGGGTCTTGCTGGAAGAGTTTTATTCAAAGACGAATTATCAAGGGGGTCCCCATAAAACTCCAAATGTGTTAGGAGCGCTCATCAAGGAACATAACACCGGTATTACGGAAACTAGGGCGGCAAGAGTGGAACAAAACACCAAGCAAAAGGCCGAGCCTTCCACCCTTTACCAAGTATACAGATGCATTAATTAAATAGCAAGATATTGTGATATTACATGACATCCATGTCCCAACATGGAACAAACTGCACCTGCAACTAGCAACACTATAAGAGGGGCTGAGCAAAGCGGTAACATAGCCAAACAACGGTTTGCTAGGATAGTGGAGGTTTGAGTCTGTATCCTGGCAATTTGGGAGGCTGGCAAACAAGTGGTGGGTAGCGAGACCAAACGATAGCATCGAGACAACTAGCAAGCAAAGATAGTAGTGATATCTAAGGTAATGGTCATCTTGCCTGGAATCCCGCTTGGAAGAAGATCGAATGCATGAAGTAGACGAACAAGCGTAGTCGAACAAATCCTCACACTTCGCAACATAACCGGGAACTGTCGAGAAGAATCACAACCGGAAAGAAGCAAACAACACGGTAAACACACATATCATAACCATGGCATGATGCACAATCAAGTATGATGCATGTCCGGTTTTTATGAGTCATGGCATGACAAAATGCAACAATCAAATACTACACATTAAGTGAAGATCAATATGCAACGAGTTGCATATTGACGGAACTCCACATTCAAATATTTAGTTCACTCTCGTTTATGTACCCAACAAGTTTAAATGTTGTTACTTATGGCAAGAGGTGATGCATAATAAAACTACCTATCTAGGCAATTTAAATGAGGCCGGAAACAACACATAACGATTCCGGAAAATCCCCATATGCAATTTTCGAATTTGGTACTGTTCTGCCTAAAACACAATTTTAGAGTTGTTAAACAGCAAAAGAAAGTGCACCATGTTATTCTACACATTTTTCTAGGCAAATTACATATATAGTTTATTTAATTCGGAGTTACGGTTATTTTGTTATGAAATAAACCATTTAACATGTCATTTATGCAAATTAATGCAAACAGCAATTTTAAACATTTTAAACATGGATGAAAGTTGAATATTATAAAACTACACAAAATTCTAAGCATTTTACATATATAATTCATTTTAATCCGATGCATGATTCATGAGTTATTAAATGCATGAGGATGGCATAATCAAGTTATGTGCAATTTTAAGAAAATATTGGCATATAATATGATATGGAGCATTTGTCGCCATGGCGGAAAGAAAGGGGTGCCACGGCGGCAAAAACGGAAATGGTGCCACGGCAACATTCCGGTGATCCGGCAACTCGTTGAGATGCCGGTGCAAAGGATCAAACATGGGTGTGAGCGTGTCATGCAAAAGATGGTGGGGTGATCTCGATTACCGGGTTCCCACATGCCGATGGCATGAAAACCGAGAACGTGCACGCAACAACACATACGGTGCAAATGCGAGCACCTCATACATCACACATGCATTCGTCCACAGGGCGGTCGTCTCGGCGGTCATACCTTCGAAGTGTGCATTCGGGGTGGATCGAGTCGTGGACGGAAGTAGAGGAAGTAGTGGTACACGGCGATGGTAGTGGTTCACGGTCGAAGAGGAAAACTTGACACGTCCGAGTTCTTCGGGGCGACGGTGTACTTGACGCTTGCGGTTCGAATCTGGGGTCATCGTGTATTTGTCCACTTGGCAAGCGATGGTCATCGGGGTACTTGTCGGTGATGGGGTCTTAGAGCTGCGGTCTTGGCGTCAACAGCAACAAGAGGCGGAGGCGCACAAAGGCAGCGTGAAGCAAGGCATCCGAGAGGTGGACGAGGTAACCAGAGTTATAGGAGGAACACTTAGTTGCAGTGGTGTGCCATGGAGGCAACAAGAGATAATGCTCGGGCAGTGGATCAAAGCGGCAGCGGGGCAAGTGGTGGTCCAGCGGGACATGGAGGTCACCGGGAACCAGAAGAGCAGCGGCAACAGCAAACAGGGCAAAGCATGAGCGGCGGCGACGCTGTGCCAAGCTCGGGCAGTCTGCCATGGAGGCACGGGAGTCGCCCAGGAAGGATCCCGTGGTCGTGCAGATGCATGGATGGGCGACGAAGGTTGCAGATGGGGCCCACCATGGCGGACATGGGTGGAGGAGGCCCGGCAACGAGCGGTTGGTTGTCGTGGCAGAAGGAGGCCGACGAGGTGGTGGTTGATGCTGTCCTTGGGAGGGCCATGGGCCGGCGCATGCAGGAGGACGCACAGAAGGCGTCGAAGCAAGATGACGGGCTCCCGCATGGGAGACGGCCGCGGGCGAGACGAAGCACGGCGAAGCGCCATGGCTGAGGTCCGGCCGAGCTCGGTGCTAGGGGCGCGGGTTGGAGGAGGCGCGAGGAGGAGCACGAAGGGAAAGTCGGAGGCAGCTTTGCTGCGGAGCAGAGGAGACACGCGGCCATGGCAGGAAGGCGAGGGGCGCGAGGGTGACGGTAGCAGCAGAGGTCACCGGCGGATGGCAGCGCGGTGGCCGAACGGGTCGCGGGCGGAGATGGCCGGAGAAGAGGAGCTCGCCGGTCGGAACGGCGGCAGGGCATCGGATTGAGCAAGGTGTGCGGGCGCAGCAGGGGATCGAGCGCGAGGTGTTGGCCCTCCTGCGTGTGTGTGCGTGTGTTTGGCAGCGCTGTCGGGAGGAGGACGAGGGGATCGAGGAGAGGGTGAGCTGCGCGTAGACGTGGGCATGGGCAGCCCGGCCTGGTAGGCCCGGCCCGAAGCCCGGCGTCCGGGCCGGGCTTGGGCCTTGCTTTTCTAGCCCGAGCCCGGCCCTAAGCCCAGAAAAAGCTCGACAAACATGTATTTTTTGGCTTTTTTATATAAATATAGGTATAGGGTTATAGTATTAATCCCCAAAAATAGCTATATTAGTATTTTAAAACAAGGGAAATAGGCATTTTGCCGGGCTGCGGGCCGGGCCCGGGCTTGGGATTTTCAGGTCGGGCTTTTTGAAACCCGGCCCGAAACCCGGCCCGGCTCGGAAATGCCCAGGTCTAGCTGCGCGTGGGGATCGGGGCATCGGGCTAGGGTTAAGGAGTGCGGCTGCTGGGCTAGTTGGGCCTAGTGGCCGGCCGGGCTGTGCAATACTCCTCTCTCTCCCTCTGATACTTGTCCTTCTATTTATTACTAGCAAACATGCCCGCGCGTTGCAACGGGAGAAAGAAACTCTCGCACATCCCTAGTGAGCCATCTGTGTTGCCACTTTTCTCTTTGTACCATCGTCTATGGTGGTCACTTGCCCACCTATTTATGACAAACATGATCAGTATGAAGGCGGTGCGGTTGGTCATCACACTCTAGCATACCACTTTGAGACCCTCCCTGCATCGACTTGTAATTCCATGTGTGTTGCAACCTGGGCATGCATCTTCACGTGGTTCAACACCAATCATGTTTTAACATATCACGTGGTGCATTTCCTAATTGAGCGCACATAGTAATGCTTAATACAAAGGAAAATGTTTGTTTTCACCCGACTGATCTCTGCGATGTATAAACCACTTCGAGTGCGCGACACGCGTCACATTTGTCCCACGCATTGCTTTTCTCCTTTCCCTCTCCTGAAGCTTCTCGTCCACACAATCTTCCTCATCCCCTGATCCTCTCCTCTTCGTTGTTCTCTCCACCTTTCCCCTCCCATTCACCTCCTCCACCAACACAACCACGGTCTCCCGGGCGACCGCCGCTGAGCACGAACCCTCCAACCATCGCCGCCGTCCACCAACACGTCCCACCATCGCGTGCGCTAGGCCACGCGTTGCTGCCTCCACCGCTGCAACGCATGGGAGTCTGCCATTGTTGCAAGTGGAGGCGAGCTGCACAACGCACATCGCCGACACCGAGTTGTGCACGCCTGCCGGCCGGAGTCGCGCCACCGCAGCCGAGGCACAGGAAGGAGTCACGCCAACGCAGCAGAGGCATCGGGTGCTGCGATGCAGCGCTCGCCGGCGGTTCCCGGTGCTGCATCGCAGCGCTCGCCGGCGGCTCGATGCAGCCTTTTCGGTGCTGCTATGTAGCGCTCCTCGGCGTCCCTTTTTGGAGTTGTGATGCAGCGCTCGTCGGCGGCTACCCATGCTCCGATGCAGCACTTGCCGGAGCGGCTCGTTGCAGCGTCTCGGGCTGCTATGGAGCGCTCGCCGGCGACTCTCGGAGGTGCAATGCAGCGCGGTGTGCCACAATGGAGTGCTCACCGGCGGCTCACCGTGCTCCAATGCAGTGCTCGCCGAACGGCTCGCAGTGCTGCATCGTAGCTGTCGCCGGCAGCTAGATGTCGGTGTTGCGTTGGAGCGCTTGTCGACAACTCCGGGTATTGCGTTGGAGCGCTAGCCAGCGGCCCCAGGTGCTGCATTGGAGCGCTCGCCGGCGGCTCTGGTACTGTGTGGGAGCGCTCACGGGCGGCTCCGGGATGCTGTGTTGGAGCGCGCCGGTGCTGCAAGATCGAAGCAGAAGAGGGCCGGTTGGTGCGAAGCGAGGAGAAGCAAAGAGGGGCTGAGAGGAAAAGATCGGACAATACGCTCGGGCTGGATCAAACGGACAGGAAGGCGCCTTATCTTTCGCTGGGATCAGTCGGATGATCCGTAGCAGGCGCCTAATACAAATTATGTTAACGTAGCGAAAAGTAATATTACTCCCACACGAGATTCAAAAATACTACTTATTTCTTATTTTTATTTCTTTCCTTGCTTGGCATAGACAACAATTTTTTCCTTGCTGGGAATTATTCCTTTCCTCCGAAATTATGCCTTCCTTTTATTTTAATTCCTTTCTTTCCTGGGCATAGACATCGATTTTTTTTCCTCTTAATTCATTTCCTTCTTGGGCGGAATTTACTCCTTTCCTCCGAATTTATTTCTTTGCATTATTTTAATTCCTTTCCTTCCTGGGCATAGAAAGCGGAGTCCTTCTTGGGCGGAATTTATTCCTTTCCTTTCTCTTAATTCGTTTCGTTCTTGGGCTCAAGAATTTATCCTTTCCTTCATGTGCTCAGCGGATTTTATTCCTTTGTTTTAGGACTTTCCTTTCTTACTCATATTTGTGAGCACTCAGATCCACACCTCGCCATCTCCTTTTGATTCTTGAGGTGGCTTATTGACTTCAAATCATAGACGTATATAAATTGGTCAGGTGGAGTATAAGAAACCGAGGTGGGACTATTGAATGACAGAATGAATTGTTTTAACCCGTAACTGTGGCATAGCTTGGTTGGACGTGCTCCTTGGGACTGCATGGTAGGTCGTGGGTTCGATCCCGCATAGCAGCATATCTCTTTTTTTCCTCTTCTCCCGTGCTGGATTGGGTGCCTGGGCTGGGTTCGAAGCTTGAAACGTTTTCATCTTTTTTTGTCAAGGTGGCAGGAGCAGGCCCATTAGAGGAAGGATGCGGCCCGAAGGTGACGTACGAAACTTCAGGTCGAGGCCCAGCCAGTTGAGCCTGCTCGTGACCAAAAAAATCACATGAATAGTACCACCTCGGATATAGAAAATAATATGGGCGAAGTGGACGGACGACGGACGGACGAAAAACGGACGAAATTACGGTGGTAAGAAGCAATAGCCCTTTTATTATTAGGTATAGATAAGCAAACAGAGAAATGATAGGAAAAGAAAGAGAGGTTAGGAGTGCAGTTGTGATCAAGGGGAAAATTTTCCTGGACCCTAAAAAATATGCTTGACCCAAGGAAAATACAGTTGGCACTATTTAGAAGGATTGAATTCGAACATATTTGAATTTGATTCAAATAAGTTTGAATTAGGACAAAGTTTTAGAAAGGTACAAAATGTTGAGATTTATGGTGGAGCTTGGGAATAGAATAAAAGAATTAAGGGCAAAGTTTGGGGACCAAACTTCAAGTAGAAAAAGGCATGAGAATTAAATTGCAAGTGTGTTATGGGTGATTCCAAATAATGGAATATTTATTTTAACTCCCTAAAATATTGGGAGGATAACATCATGGGTTATAAAGAGAATCACCATGTGAATTCCCTCGATTTAAATAGATCAAAGATCTATGCAATTTATTTATTTGAGTTTCAGTTGGGTTGCAAAAATTAATGGCATGATGACATGATGCAATGCAAAAATAAAATAGATCAAACAATATAATTGCAATCCTGGAAAGAATTGGTCTCGGGCTGTCACAACTCTCCCCCACTTACAAGAGATCTTGCCCCGAGATCTAGGAATGAGAAGAGGATGAGGAAGAGGTAAAACTAAGTTGCTTCTTGGACAAATGAGTGAAACCAATGAACCTTGGAGGGTGCAAAGAGATAACAGGTGGCATAAGAATGAGAAAGAATTTGAAACCACTCCGGTTGAAGAGAAGCAGGGAATAGAACATGAACTTGAGAAAATGAAAGCACTTGGATGAGACTCCGGTTAAAGAGAAATGATGGGCACAACATGAAGTTGTCAACATGGGAAGAACTTGGAAAAAGAGCACCAACGCGATGCTTCCTTAGCAAAAGAATTTAACTTAGATACTTGGAACGAAGAGAACGGAGAAGAAACCAACATCTTCTACTACCAAGAACTTGAAAGAGCAAGCTTACGAGGAATGCTATAACGGAGTTGTTGAACAAATCAACAACCAAAGATATGCTTTCCATGGCCTTATGAAAACATCTCAATAATTTGAGGTGAACTTCTGCCACTACCGAATGATTGATTAGTTGAGAGGAATGAAGAGATGCAAAATTCCACTTCAAAAGATAAGGGAGAATGAATTGCACTTTGAAATGCAAGACGAATAACACTTGAGCTCCACCAAGAATCTTAAAGAACACTTCAAGAATGAATTAAATCCTTAACGAACCACCATGAAGAACCTCTTGGAAGAACTCCGGAAAAGAAAAGATGAACAACTTAGAACCGAGAATTTGGTATCATGAACGAACTCCGGAAGAAGGAATTAAATCATCTTGATGAAATAAGAATAAGAATTATGTCATGCTTACCCTTCATCAACTTAAATTGATGACAAGCAACGGATTGGCATGCCACTTATTCTTCTTGAAAAGATTGAAAAGAGATAGCACGAACTTGGGAAGGTCTACAATGAACCACCAGTAGGATTTTGGAAAGAACGAATGAATTGATACGATAACAAAGAAAGAGGAATCTTGAACCAACCACCATAAGAATTGAAAACGAACGAAGAAAAGAGAAGGGGTCACCGTGAAGAATTAGAAAACGCACGAAGATACTTGAGGGAATTTAGGTACAAGAGAACGAAGAGATCACGAGCTGACTAGAGATTGCTTCAATGATGCACCGGAAGAATTTGGAGAACGAGAGCTGAAAGCTGAGAACGAAGAATTTCTTCTGGAATGACGGCCTCTGGAGAATCAAAACGAAAACACTTCTGAAATGCTTCAGATGGGTATGAAAATAATTTCTCACGATCGGAACAACTTGAGAGGATAGCAACAAGCTTGAATCATGAATCTTCAAGAGAACGGATCAAGATTTAAGAAAAACTCTTCTTCGGTCTTCAAAGCTGAGAATGACGACGAGAACCACCATGAAGAATTTTTGAGATACTCCGGAATAATGAAGAATAGAAAGGTTGAGCCAAAGATGAAAAGAATTTGAAAGCGATCTTGGAGAAGGCATATGACTGATGGGATCCATTCTTACGTCACCTTGAAAGAACTTGAGAATATCTCCGGGAAAAATTAGAATAGACAGGTGAGATCCTGGGAAAAGACATGTGGGTTATGGGCCCACTCAAAGAGAACACCGTTGAAACAATTGCTTAAAGAGAGATTGCACCGGTTGATTTGAAAGACTTGAATGAGGTAACAACCTCGAAATAGCTTGAATGGAAACACGAATCTTCTGAGATAGTTTCTTCGCACCGGAAAAGAATAGAGAGACGTGCATAAATAAGAGAGGCTTAGAAAAGAACTTCAACATGGGAAAGCATTAGAATCAAAGAAAGGGATATGATCAACATCGAATACTTGAATTGAATCCACCGGAGAAGAAAACGAGACGAAGAATGATGAACATGTAGCTCCTGAATATCTTCACGAGGAATCACCGGATGAAACATGGAAGAAAAAGGAAGCCGAGTCTTCACATGAATAAGAAGGGCACTTGATTGAGATTTCTAACTCCGTAAAGAAAAAAGGGTGGGAGGGTAGGAAAAAATAAAGGCAACTTAGGACGGATAAAGCGGACATCGGTTGGAAAACTGAGGATTCTTGATATTATTGTATGACCTGCGTGTCAATGTGTAAACGCCATGTAATTGCTTTACTTTATTGCTATGAGTTAGCAATAGTTGTAGAAGCAATAGTTGGTGGAGACAACTATATGACGGCACCAAGGACCGTGGTGCCGTGCTGGTGGTGATGAGGATCATGCCAGTGCTTTGGAGATGGTGATCAAAGGCACAAGAAGAAAAGGCCATATCATGTCACATTATACTTGCATGTGATGTTTGTCTTTTTATGCATCTTATTTTGCTTAGATCACGATGGTAGCATTATAAGATGATCCCTCAGACTTAATATCAAGATAAAAGTGTTCTCCCTTAGTATGCACCATTGCGAAAGTTCGTCGTTTTGAAGCACCTCGTGATACTCGGGTGTGATAAACTATACGTTCACATACAACGGGTGTAAGCCAGTTTTACACATGCGGAAATACTTTGGTTAACTTGACGAGCCTAGCATGTACATACATGGTCTCGAAACACATCGAACCGAAAGGTTAAACATGAGTCATATGGATGATATGATCAACATGTTGATGTTCACCATTGAAACTACTCCATCTTACGTGATGATCGGACTTGGGTTAGTGAATTTGGATCATGTATCACTAAACAACTTGAGGGATGTTGATTTAAGTGGGAGTTCATTAGTAATTTGATTAATTTGAACTAATTATCATGAACATAGTCTAAATGTCTTTGCAAATATGTTGTAGATCAATGGCTCGCGCTATAGCTCCGCTCAATTTAAATGCGTTCCTAGAGAAAGAAAAACTGAAAGATGATGGAAGCAACTTTGCGGACTGGCTCCGTAATTTGAGGATTATCCGCATTGCTGCACAGAAGGCTTATGTACTTGATGCACGCTCGGTGCGCCATCCCCTCCCGGGACGTCTACAGATGTTGTGAATGTCTGGCAGACACGTGCTGATGACCACTCGATAGTTTAGTGCGCCATTTTGTACGGTTTAGAATCAAGGCTCCAAAAATGTTTTGAGCGCCACGGGGCATATGAGATGATTGAGGAACTGAAAATGGTATTTCAGACTCACGCCCATGTGGAGAGGTATGATGCCTCAGACGAATTCTTTAGCTGTAAGATGGAAGAGAACAGCTCCGTTAGCGAGCACGTACTCAAAATGTATGGGTACGCCGATCGTTTGAATCAGCTGGGAATTGAGATTCCTGATGAATTAGCGATGGACAGGGTTCTCCAGTCACTGCCACCAAGCTACAAGGGCTTTGTGATGAACTATAACATGCTAGGGATGGAGAAGACACTCCCTGAGCTTTTCGCGATGCTTAAAACCGCGGAAGTGGAAATCAACAAAGAACATCAAGTGTTGATGGTAAAAAAGACCACCAGTTTTAAAAAGGGTAAGGGAAAGAAAGGGAACTTCAAGAAGAATGGCAAGCAAGTTGCTACTCCCACGAAGAAGACCTAAACCTGACACTGAGTGTTTCTACTTCAAGGGGAATGGTCACTGGAAGCGTAACTGCCCCAAGTACTTGGCAGATAAGAAGGCTGGCAACGTCAATAAAGGTATATTTGATATACATGTTATTGATGTGTATGTTACTAGTGCTTGTAGTAGCTCCTGGGTATTTGATACTGGTTTAGTTGCTAATATTTATAACTCGAAATAGGAGCTGCAGAGTAAACGAAGACTAGCTAAAGATGAGGTGACGATGCGTGTTGGAAATGACTCCAAGGTTGATGTGATCGCCGTCGGCACGCTCCCTCTACGTCTACCTTCGGGATTAGTTTTGAACCTAAATAATTGTTATTTGGTGCCTGCGTTAAGCATGAACATTATATCTGGATCTTGTTTATTGCGAGACGGTTATTTATTTAAATCTAAGAATAATGGTTGTTCTATTTATATGAGTAACATCTTTTATGGTCATGCACCCAATGTGAATGGTTTATTCTTGTTGAATCTCGATAGTAGTGATACACATGTTCATAATATTAATGCCAAAAGATGCAAAGTGAATAATGATAGTACCACATACTTGGTGTAAAGCGCATGAAGAAACTCCATACTGATGGACTTCTGAAATCACTTGACTTTGAATCATTTGAAACATGTGAACCATGCCTCATGGGCAAGATGACTAGAACCCCGTTTTCCGGTATAATGGAGCGGGCAAGTGACTTGTTAGAAATAATACATACTGATGTATGTGGTCCAATGAGTGTTGAAGCATGCGGTGGATATCATTATTTCCTGACCTTCACAGATGATTTAAGTAGATATGGGTATATTTACTTAATGAAACACAAGTCTGAAACATTTGAAAAGTTCAAGGAGTTTCAGAGTGAAGTAGAAAATCATCATAATAAGAAGATAAATTTTTTACGATCTAATCGTGGAGGTGAATATCTGAGTTACGAGTTTGGTGTGCATTTAAGACAATGTGGAATTGTTTCACAACTCATGCCACCTCTCTTACCGATTTGCCACTATCGTTTTGGGATTATGCATTAGAGACAACCGCATTCACTTTAAACAGGGCACCGTCTAAATCCGTTGAAACGACACCGTATGAATTATGGTTTGGCAAGAAACCTAAGCTATCGTTTCTTAAAGTTTGGGGATGGGACACTTATGTCAAAAGACTACAGCCTGATAAGCTCGAACCCAAAGTGAAAAAATGCGTCTTCATAGGATACCCTAAAAAGACAATTAAGTATACCTTCCATCACAGATCCGAGGGCAAGATCTTTGTTGCCAAGAATAGATCCTTTCTAGAGAAGGAGTTTCTCTCGAAAGAAAGTGAGTGGGAGGAAGGTAGAGCTTGATGAGGTTATCAAACCTTCTCTCGAATTGAAGAGTAGCACAGCACAGAAAGATGTTCATGTGGTGCCTACACTAGCTAGAGAGGAAGCTAATGATGATGATCATGGAACTTCGTACCAGGCTGCTACTGAACTTCGTAGGTCGACCATGACACGTACTGCCCCTGAATGGTACGGTAATCCTGTCATGGGCGTCATGTTGTTAGACAACGATGAACCTACGAATTATGAGGAAGTGATGATGAGCCCGGATTCCAAAAAATGACTAGAGGCCATGAAATCCGAAATAGGATCCATGTACGAAAACAAAGTATGGACTTTGGCCGAACTCACTTAAATGTGTAAATCTGCAATGGTATAATTAAATTACATTAACCTGCAACTACAAATGGTTGATTGCATCATTGATGATGAGTGGTTGTGGTTTAACTTCACTCACCCTATCATGTGTTTCTTTGATCAGTCTATCGAACTGAAGTCTAATTGATTAATTTGCCGTGCCGGTGCAGCCTAATTGATTGAACACGGTGGTTATTATGCAAACGTTTTCTGGAAAAACACGCCAGTGCAAGGAGGATGCAGATGTTGTGTGGTGGAGAGAGTTTTCAGTGTCATCTTTTCTGCAGCCTGAGGAAAGTCGTTTCAGTAAATTGACAGTTGCAGAGTTGCAGTACTATTATGACTGAAGCAAACGAGGGCTCAACTGAAACTACTATCTGTATCCATTCAGATATTTCAAAGGAAAATGCACAACATGTAAACCTGGTTGCTATGTTTATTCAGCCGAAAACTAAAAACTTTAAACTATACGCAGCATGCAAGTAAATTCACTGTCAGATGAGAAGAATAATCATATCTTCTTCAACCTAATTTGAGCACCGTGCTGCGGGTGGAGGGTTATCACAGTGTACGGCGCATGGGTATAGGACGGCGAGAGCTCGAACGAGAAGCGCTGGAGGATGGTACTCAGTGCCATGTTTGGTTCCAGCAATGCAAAGTTCTGGCCGATGCAGATCCGAGGGCCCCCTCCAAATGGGAAGAACGCTGCCGGATGCTTCGCCGCATTCGAGATGCCATCAGCAAACCTCTGTGGATTGAATTCGCTTGCGTCTTTTCCCCATATGTTGGGATCATGGTGGATAAAGAGAAGGGGCAACATAAGGTTCACTCCTGCTGGATATTTGATGCCGCCAAGCTCCATTGCCTTGTATGTTCTTCTGCTAAGAAAGATTACTGGCGGGTACAACCTAAGAACCTCATACAGAATCATTGTTACCTGCAAAACAATACACAAGATCAAGATCATTACTCTGTTTTACTCCAAAACAAATCCTTTTAGCGCCATTACCAGAGATTCATGAGTATTTGTTTTCACTCACATCTACATGCAGACATGCAGTACGATTTTTAATGCTAATGAAAATCTGATGTGTCTTATTGTTGGTTGTTTTGTCATTTTGATGATGTGGGGATTGTTTGCTGTTATTTTATCCTGCAATATCGACAAGGCAATAACAGAGAATATCACTTACAATCTTCAGGCGACTCAAGTTCTCAAAATCTGGTGTGGTTCTTCCAAAGTGGTGCAACACTTCCTCTCTTGCCTGCTCTTGCCACTCTGGATGCATGCTTAGCAGAATTAGTGTCCATGTGAGCAAGACTGATGTTGTCTCCATACCCGCAAAGTAAAATAGCTTGCATTCCTCAATTATATCTTCAATGCTCATTCCTAGATCTGCTTTCCCATTTGATTGCCGCATATTTGACTCCAACAGCAATCCAAGCAAGTCATCGCTGCTAGCTTCACCATTTTTAATAGCTCTGTCTTTTTTCCCTAAAATGCTTCGCAGAATTGTGCGGACCTCACGATCAATTGCTCTCATCCTTCTGTTGTTTTCTGTTGGTAAGAACCTGCAAATGTTCTGATATGTCAGCATATGAAAGAGAATCTTGATTATTACTGTTTAAGTTCAACATAGAAAAGATAAAAGTTTCGTTGATCAGTCTAGTATTTTCTTCAACAACAAAATTCATGTGAGAAAAAAGTCTACTATTTTCCTTTGAGATTCTATTTGAGCACCTCTAAGCGGAGTTAGCTGCATGCGGTGTACTACTCCATTTACTAGAAATGATAGGAGGTGGTGATAAAAGGCTATCAGTATTCCCGTATGCAAGTCAAAAGAATTTTTGTTTTCTGTGCAAGAGAAGAACTAACCAATAGCCTGGGATAAAAAGTGTCCGAAAAGCCTGTATTAGTCGTTCAGCTAACTCCCCTTGCAGCTGGAATATTTTCATCCCCTCCTGATAATTGCTACCAAATGCTGTTCTCGAGATGACATCTCCGGTAAGATTCTGGAACTCAGGACAGATGTCAATCTCAGATAATCCTTCAGTGGACATCGAATTCTCCCATCTTGCAATCATTTCTTCGCAACAGGTAGAAAAAACTGGCAGCATCCTCTGTAAATGAAGCATTACTATCAGTCTATGCACAGAGTGCATTATCCTGCATTACCCGCGACTTAAAATGAGAAAATAATGAAAGCCACGAGAAAATTTCATGGAACAGTTACCTTTATCTTCTCATGGTGAAAGGCCGGATTGAGGATTCTTCGGTGCTTTGCCCATTTCTCGCCTTCATGATTTACAACCCCGTTGGCAAGCAGTTTCCCAATACGGCTACTCTTTTGTTTCCCAAAGTGTCCAAACTTGTTGGACAAAACTTCTCTCACTAATTCCGGGTCAGGAATCATCACCCTTGGCGTTGGGCCAAACCAAGTGAATGAAAATTTCCCTGCATTTGTAAACTGATTCTGTTTTATGAGATGTAAATAGATATTTTGTTACATGACAATCAAAGTGCAAGTTAAAATTTGGTAGCTGCTCCTGTCTAGATAGATCCCCACAATGAACACATAAGTAGTACATAGCTGTTCTCTTGTTTACCAAACATGATATCTGTCTGAAGTTCAGAGCACCCCCACTAGAAAAATATAAAATGTTTAAACATATTGCAAACAGTTAGTCTGCAACCCAGGTTAATCTCCAACCTAAGGCATGTTAGGAACTTACAATAATTAAGCTCAGGCATCACGCAAGAATCGCACTGCCCCTTCTGACATCACAAAAATTAGAAGGAAAGCGATAATTTCTGAATTTCGCGAGAGTGAAAAATCACCGTGCTCCTTAATGGCGTTGAAGAGCATGGGCTGCACGCGAGGGATGATGTCGTGGCAGCCTAGCGGCAGGGGCTGTGACCGGGCCACCTTGTTGAGCCGGACGTTCTCCGGCACGTCGCCGGTGAAGAGGCGATACCGGGTGCCCCTGAGGCCCTGAGCCTGCAGAGCCCGGCCCAGCCGCCGGGGGGTCCACCATGCCCACTCCAAGATCCAGGCGGCCAGCCACAGCAGCGCCACAGCCGCCGCCGCGCCGGCGATGTTCCACGGGGAGGCGTTCCCCAGCATCTGGAGACCTCCTGTTGCCATCAGTGCAATGGAGAGGAAAGGAAAGCCCGGGCGCAGCCGCACTGGTCCAGGTGTGTCGTAGGGGTCGTACGGTCGTATCGCGGATTCGCAGGACGAGGTGTGAGTGAAGTTAAATACAGGCCGGTTGGAATTTTGGTTCCATCTCACAGAAAAAAAAAAGACAGGCTAGTCGGCTTGACACCTATGCTTCTTTTTTTTTAGCACACTAGGAGACTTTGCCTCCCTTCACCCATGTTGTTGTCTGTTACACGTCCCGCGACAAAAAACATCCCTCCCGCCCCTGCTTGCATCCTTCCCTCGCACCAAAAAATCCTAACCAACACACCTGATAAAAACAACACGAACAAAAAACTTTCCTCCTCCTCCCTCTGTCCCTCTCCTCTCCTTCTCAGCCGTCGCCACATGTTATGGACTAGGGGAGAGTCTCCTCCAAAAAAGGAACAGAACCCCCCCCCCCCCCCCCCTCTCCTCTAGAACAGTCTGATACGTCCATTTTGCATCATGTTTTCCTACTATTATTTATAATGTTTTTGGTCATTATTTCGCTTTATGATGCAATTCTAATGTCTTTTCTCTCTTAATTTGCAAGATTTACATGAAGAAGAAAATTACCGGCAGCTGGAATTCTGGACCTAAAATAGCTACACAAAGATAGCTATTCTACGGAGCTCCAAATGACCTGAAACTTCACGGAGATTTTTTATTGAATATATAAGGATTTTTGGAATAAAGAAACACAAGAGGGGGGGCACCTACTGCCCACAAGGCAGCAGGGCGCGCCTACCCCCCCCCCTGGTGCCTCGTGGGGCCCACAGTAGCCCTCCGGTGCCCCCCTTCTGCTATATGAGGTGTTTTGACCAAGAAAAAATAGAAAGAATACTTTCGGGGCGAAGCGCCGCCGTCTCGAGGCAGAACCTGGGCATGAGCACTTTTGCTCTCCGGCGGAGCGATTCCGTCGGGGATACTTCCCTCCGGGAGGGGGAAATCGAAGCCATCGACATCACCAACGATCCTCTCGTCGTGGGAGGACCAATCTTCATCAACATCTTCACCAGCACCATCTCATCTCAAACCCTAGTTCATCTCTTGTATTCAATCTTTGTCTCAAAACCTCAAATTGGTACCTGTGGGTTACTAGTAGTGTTGATTACATCTTGTAGTTGATGCTAGTTGGTTTATTTGGTGGAAGATCATATGTTTAGATCCTTAATCATATTCAATACACCTCTGATATTAAAGATGAACATGATTTGTGAGTAGTTATTTTCGTTCTTGAGGACATGAGAGAAGTCTTGTTATAAGTAATCATGTGAAGTTGGTATTCGTTCAATATTTTGATGATGTGTATGTTCTTCTTCTAGTGGTGTCATGTGAACGTCGACTACATGACACTTCACCATATTTGAGCCTAGAGGAAAGCATTGGGGAGTAATAAGTAGATGATGGGTTGCGAGAGTGACAAAAGCTTAAACCTAGTTTATGCGTTATTCCGTAAGGGACTGATTTAGATCCATATGTCTCATGCTATGGTTAGATTTATCTTAATTCTTCTTTCGTAGTTGCAGATGCTTGCGAGAGGGGGTAATCATAAGAGGGTTGCTTGTTCAAGTAAGAACAACACCTTAGCACCGGTCCACCCACATATCAAATTATCAAAGCAGTGAACGCGAATCAACTAAACATGATGAACATGACTAGACGAGAATTCCCATGTGTCCTCGAGAGCACTTTGCTTTATATAAGAGAAACTTCCAGTTTGTCCTTTTCTACAAAAAGGATTGGGCCACCTTACTGCACCTTTGTTACTATTGTTACTTGTTACTTGCTACGAATCATCTTGCTATAAAACTATCTGTTACTACTGTTCACAACACTTGCAGAGAATATCTTGCTGAAAACTGCTTGTCATTTCCTTCTGCTCCTCGTTGGGTTCGACACTCTTACTTATCGAAAGGACTACGATTGACCCCATATACTTGTGGGTCATCACAGGCGAAAAAACCATCAAGAACTTGCAAGAAACAAACTTCTAAACCCCGTAAATTTGCCTGTATATGTGAGGAATCAGGCAAAAATAAAGGTGAATACACTTGGCATACATCCGGATTACTGCATGATTCCTACAACACAAACTTCTGCTTGGCATGATTCATACAACACCTAAGAACTTGCTTCTGGATCTTATATGTTCTTCATATTCTTGCCCCCACAGCACCATGATTCACTCTATTTTGGTGGTCCCCTGCCGATTCTCTCTATTTTTGTTGCTCTTATATATCCTTGCACCTAGCCCTGGTCCATGCAAAAAGGTAAAATAAGAGTTTCTCAGAGGAGAAATACAAGGGCCTACAGTTTCTCAAAAATAAAAGGGAAGTAGTAGGTCCATGTGTTTGTTCAAAACAATGATGTAGGCAAATTTAATGTAAAAGCTGCAGTCATTAAAGTATCACTTTAAAAAGGATAATGGCAAATTGATTAATGATATCTTTGATCTTACAATGTTATATATGAATTGATTATATCTCTCGTGCACTCCACACTCTGTGGCGTTCCGGGAAATGCAAGTCATGAATTATTTTTTCGCAACTCATCAGACATTCGCTCAACTTGTAACTCAAATATTCCTTTCCGCAATCTAATTGCAGAAACATAATTTTCTTGTTATGATAATTTCTACTTCATTCTGAAAACCTTTTGAACTATTTTGAAGGATCCAGACATATGTCACATTAAGCAAATATTCACATATCTACTTGAGTCATCCTTGAAGATAGATAAATCATCGCTTGCAACAACACTTATAGGACTACACACATCAGTATGTATGTTTACCAATGATTTCGTTGCTCGTTCCTTATTGCATGGTATTTTAGTCATTATACATTTGGACGAAAGTTGCAATTGTCAAATAATTCATAATCAAATGACTTCAAAATCCATCACTATGGAATTTCTTCATGCGGGTTTCTTCAATGTGACCAAATGTAGTGCCACACACATGTAGTATTCTTATAGTCTTGCGACGTTTAGCATGAGTGTTATGGATGGTTAATGTTATCATCAATATTCATAACATACACTCAATTCGTGATAGGAGTATGGCCCTTAAGTTATTCATAACAACGAACAATTGTTCTTTAATGAACAACCCCTTCTGTAACAAACATTATGCAATGTGCTAGATTATGCAATGGACTAGAATGTACAAAACTCTAAAATGAATTATGAAAATAAATACAAAGGTAATACGCTGATGGAAAGTATAGTAATTTTTAAAAAGTTTCCAACGCGTATCTTAACCTCAGTATCAACTAGTCATTTTTTGGCCGTAGTAGTTCTTGCATCGAATTGCAAAAGTATGCAATCAAATCGATATTTTGTGACCAACTTTTCACCCAAATACCAAAGAATTAGAGATTAATAATTTAATCACAATTCCCTAGTATTACATTTACTCGACCAACCATCTCTACATCTATAACTTGTATGACATTCATACCTGAGATGGACGGTACCGTCTTATTTCTTTCTGTCTATATACTTTCTTATAGTTTTACTTTCAATATTTCTCTTACTCACAAAAGAAGCACCCAACTTTAAGAGTGGAGCTAGCCCCAGACTTCCTAGGTGTGTAACTCTCACTTACACTTTTTTGAATTGTCCTTTCACGTTAAGTTGACGTTTTATTCACCATCAACGCTTGGTTCTCTACCAAGTATAAGGGTGAAGTAACCTAGCAATAAGTATTTTCCTCAGTAGAGAACCAAGGTTTACCAAACCAGAAGGAGTTCTTCCAGCAAGCAAAGTCACGGATACCTGCACACGAAATACAATACAAACTTGTCCCAACACATCAAGAAGGTTGGCAAGCTTCTTGTCCTTCTAGTTATAAGATTAAATTGCATGGTATATGGTAGGAATTGATAGATAGATATAGTAAATAATACGGTACAACAAAGAATAATTTTTTGATGGTGTTTTCAGTAAAATAAAATAGACCCCCGGGGCCATAGGTTCACTAGTGGCATCTCTCCAAGCAGACAAGTGTAGTGTGGTGAACAAATTACAGTTGGACAGCGATTAAATTGCAATATTTATATTTATGACTATGATCATTCATGGTATAATCTCATATAGGCATTACGTTCGTGATATTTACACGGTTATCCAACTGTATCTACAACTAATACTCCACCCCAAGTGACGGTGTAACATACCGGGGTGGCTCATTAGCAAGGAGTCTGCAGGTAGGCCCATGAGGCCCACCTTATGACCAATGATAGGACGAAGTCTGAAGGAAGGGATAGACGCCTCTGGATCATCTTGATCCCTAAGATGATCACAGCGGCGACCTAGATCGCATCTCTCTTTGTAAAATCCTAGCCCCCATTGTGCATATAGGGGGAGGCTAGGGAGCTCTCATGCCCATCTACTCCCGTAGAAATAACTCTCGGCAGACCCATACATCCCTTTGTAATCCCTCGCTCGAGGTATATCCACCATCAATAACAAACACAAGCAAGATGTAGGGTATTACTCCACCATGGAGGCCCGAACCTGGGTAAAATTCTCGTGTGACCTCCGATCTGTGACTTCCAGCTACACTAGGCACCTACCGAGGGATCTGGCAGTTTTGACCATCAGTTGGTGTGTCAGGCACGGGCCACATTAGCCGGAGACCAATCTCAGATCGGATCTTCCTCAGCCTTCGACGGCCTCCTGACAGGGGAGAGCCTTACCTTTGGCCCCTCGCCTTCACCGCCGACAGGGCAGGCTGGGTCAACATCAACCCACTGGCCAACCCTGTCCACACGATCTACGTTGGCGTCGTGGCCTTCATCGTCAACAACCACGTCAACCTACATATGTGCCTACCCCCAATCCAACAGATTGCATCGGCACCTTCATTAACAATGGTGGCATCTTCGCCAGCCATCTCTGGCCCAGGGGGCTCATTCGGGCTCCAGAACGCCGGAGACAAGTACCAGCAGGCGCTCCTCGAACACATGCTCAACGAGGTCGGCCAGGAAGTCGACGGTTGGTCAGATGCGTCGGGCTAAATGACGTTCTCACCACCGACCTCTGAACCCAGCGGCGGTGGACCAGTGGCTCTGACTAGCAGCTTTGACACCCAGCAGCCGACGGTGGACCAACGGCTCTGACACCCAGTGTTCTGACACCATGGGTTGGATGCCGCGGCAACTCACCACGGGTCCACCAGCCCGCCCCAACCTCACATCTTGTTGCAATGGTCTGCGGAAACTATTTCATTCAGCATTCACCGGAGGACTGTGTCATCGATGGCCACGTCGCCGATTATAGCACCGACACGGCTGACCTCCTCTCGCTATCAGACAATGACAACAGTGACGAAGGGGCGGTATCCATCCCCAACAGTGAAGGCGAGGAGCTCCCAATGACCCCAGCGAGGGCATCGGAGGACGCTAGGCCCAGATCTGAATTTGAACCATCTGAAGAAACCGGCAACAGTCAACCAACGCCCGAGGAGGCCTCTGACGGCCCCTGTACTGCCCATCACAAGCATGGCAGCAACAACTACCGCGCGGCTCGCAACCCCGCATCTTCCGGCCTCTGGGCCACACACCGACGCGACCTCAACACCAATGGCACCCTTCGTCACCCCGCAACAACAACACGACATGGACGCCCTGGGTTCCGAACCATCGGTTTTCTTCACCCCCGACGCCGGCCCGTCAAGTCTCACAACGCAACCAATCATGACCACAAATGCCATAAACTTCCTCTGTATCTACGTTAAGTAAACATGAGCAGTTTCAAGAATGCACTTTGGAAGCCACCACATGAGAAGTGCGATGGCATGAAACAATCAACCACAAGAGAGTGCGCCGGCCTGATACGTCTCTGACGTATCTATAATTTTTTATTGTTTCATGCTATTATTATATCAATCCTACATACTTTATATGCAATTTTATATCATTTTTGGGAACTAACCTGTGACGCCCCCGGCCCGACCGTGCACTAATCATACATGCAAATGCGCACGATCAAGCCCAGGGACTCACGGGAAGATATCACAACACAACTCTAGAAACAAAATAAAATAATACAAGCTTTATATTACAAGCCAGGGGCCTCAAGGGATCGAATACATAAGCTCGAGAACAAGTGTTAGCGGAAGCAACAACAGTATCTGAGTACAGACACAAAGGTTAAACAAGCCCGCCTTAAGAAGGTGAAAACAAACAACGGCTCTGATCGAAAGAGGCAAGGCCTCCTGCCTGGGAGCCTCCTAAACTACTCCTGGTCGTCGGTCTCCGTAGAAGTAGGCATCATCGAGGTAAAAGCAGTCGTCGATGGGATCAGCTGGCTCCGGGGCTCCGTCATCTGGTCGCAGCAATCGGGTATGGGGAAAAAGAGGTAGCAAAGCAACCGTGAGTACTCATCCAAAGTACTCGCAAGACTTACATTAGATCTATTCTATCTATGCGTCGGTATTAAATGAAGGGGCTGTAACTGTGGACTAGACTGCAGAAATGCCAGAATAGAGAGAGGGTCTAGCCTATCGAAGACTAGCATCTTCAGCGTCTTGCAGCATTAGAAGAGTGCAGATTAGTAGCATATGATAAAGCAACAAGCATGTAGTAGCATAGCCCAGAGATCCTTTCTCGACTCCCTGCGAGAAAGCGATCCCGGAGCTTACAATTTATTAACATGTATCCAATTCAAGTTGTAGTAGATCGGGATACAACACTGAGCGTCCTGTTACTGTGGACACGGCTATTCGAATAGATAACTTCCCTGCAGGGGCGCACTACTGTTACCCAACACGCTCGATTAACTCTGGCCGGACACACTTTTTCGGGTCATGCCCGGCCTTGGCTGATCGACACGACGTAGTCCTACCTAGGCTCCGCAGAGAGGTCCCCGCTGGTCTGCATCCTAAGTGCTCAGGGGTCTTGGGCCCATCGCCCTTCGCACTCCGGGTCGTTGTGCGCAGGGTGGATACCAGCGCCACCTCTCTCCTGGATGGCATGATCCGACCGTGCCACAATGCTGAACTGGACGTCTGACAGAGCTTTCGGCAGATACATACGGCGCCGAGGGCCCCATTAAACCATTATCCCGTGTGGTGGTAGTGCGTATAGGCCAGTGGCTAACTCAGATCAAATACCCAAATCCGTTAGTGAATTATTAGGAGCTTGCGGAGACGACCAGTGCCTCGGCCGCTCCGACTAGGTATCTCGCGGACCACGACTAGGGACCAGGCCCACCTCTCTCCTAGGTAGTCTCTGCCTACCCTGTCGCTCCGACTACAGTGTAAGTTCCGTGTCGGCTGTCGGGACAAGTCCCGAGCTACCACCACATCCTGGGTGGTACCGCTAACAGCCAGCTGCCACAGGACTCTCTCGCGGGTACCCTTGGGGTCGACCCGACTTCAACATTATCTCGCGGGTGCTCTTGGAGCCGACCCGTCTTTAACAAAGGTCTGAGGTGAAGGTCAAAGTACCCGTGTGTCCATAACATCGTGGGGAATCCGAGGAATCACCCTCGATGGATTCCCACTCGATGTAACCGTCAAGGTGAACTTGGAGGAATCACCCTCGATGGGTTCACACTTGAGGGGCTGCACGACAAAGGCCTCATCGGAGGTGGTGAAAGAGGAATCACCCTCGGTAACCCACAACCGACTAGTTACGCTACAGAGATATCATCAAGAGTGAGGTAGGAGGTATCACCCTCGGCACTCGATAGTAGCTCTGTAGAGTCATACAACTAAGGGGGTGTGCGGTGTTGTGTCGGTCTTGGCACGTCGATCACATTGATCGGGTCATCGGTAATAAAGCGGGGCAACACGGACATGGGTGTAGGCCACTGATGGATCGCTAACCAGCCTATGCTAAGCATTTAGGACAACAGGTAAAGTATCAACAGTAAGTTACAAAAGCAGGCTATGCATCAAAATAGGAGCAATCAATTACAGTAGCAAAATCTAATGCAAGCATGGGGGAGAAGGAATGGGCGATATAGGAATGATCAAGGGGGTTTGCTTGCATGGTTGCTCTGCAGGCGAAAAGGAATCTGCAGCGGTGTAGTCGATCCCCGGTTCGTCAACGGTCTCGGAGTCTACCGGAGAGAAGAGGGGGAAGAAACAATAAATATAAAGCAAACAAATGCACACAGATGCTTGGCATGGCAATAGGCTGTGCTAGGGGTGGCCTAACGTAGTGCTAGGTATTTTAAACGGAGCGGGAAAATATCCAGGAATATTTTCCCGGCTCCGAGCAGTTATCGGTATATTGAACCGGAGGGGAAGGTTCCATGTTCATCTACTTAGAGGGTTCTAACATGAGTGCAGATGACATATTTGGATTCGTCATATTTTTCTGATCATTTTTCATATATAAGTTATTTTCATCTGAGTTACGGTTTATTTTATATGATTTTTCAAAGTTTTAAACAATTTCTGGAATTACTGTATTTATTTTTAATTCGAAAATTAAATGATTAAATTGCTACGGGTACACAGAAGTGTACCCAGCAATATGCTCATCAGGCTGACAGGTGGGTCCCAGTTGACTGCCCAGTCAGTAGTCAACTGTGACCGTTGACTGGTCAACAGGACCAGTGGGTCCCACCTGTCATTGACTGGGGCCAGCCCAGTCAGCGGTTGACTGGTCAACTGGGCCCAGTGGGACCCGCGTGTCAATGTCTTAACATTTTCCAAATGATTTATTTATTTAGTTAATTAGGCGGGGCCCACGTGTCAATGACAGAACTTGTAAGTGAAGGGTTATTTAGTCCTGGGTCCACCAGTCAGTGTCAGGTTAGGTTTTAGGGTTAAGTTAATTAGGGGTTAGTCCTAATCTAAACACCTGACGGTCGGGCCCACTCTACAGTGGCCCAACAGTGGCCGGAGCGCGCGGCGCGCTCCAGAACGTGCCGGAGCACGCGCAGCGCGGTGGGGTGGCTCGGGCGCCCACCGGGTTTCGGCTATAGACGGCGGCCGGCAGTGCGCTGATGTCTAGGGGGCTGCGGGGACACTGGCTCGCCGAGGGGAGCACTGGAGGGCAGCTGCAGTGGTGGACTGCGGCGGTCGGGATCGGGTGTGCTGGGGCTCGAGCATATAAGCTCTCCCGAGACGAGCTAGTGCGCGCGCGCGCGATGCCTGGCAACTCCAGGAGTGCAGCGGAGACCACGTCTGAGCTTGGGGTGGACGACAGCACCAGCGGAGCGAGCACCGGCGGCGAGCAGAGCTCGGGTATGGTGGCGGTGGTGTGGCGGCCTACGGCGAGGAAAACAGGAGGGGGAAGAGGGGAAATGGAGCAAGGCTCACAGCGGAGGTCGCCGGCGAGCTCGGGTGGCGCGGGGTGGACCGGAGCGTCGTCGACAAGGCGGGGCAGAGGAGTGCGCGCGCGGGGGAGACGACGACGATGGCGAGCTGCGGGGCGGTCCGGCTTGTCCCGGTGCTCGGAGAGGACGTAGGCGAGGGCGGCGGTCCTCCTGGACGTCCCCAGGCGGCGCGGGGAGGCTCCTGGCCACGCGGTCGACGGCGGCGCGGCGCCAGATGCGCGCGGGAGGGAGAGAAGCGAGGAGAGGAACATAGGGGTCTAGGGTTTCGCCAGGGGGTCGAGGGGATCTTCTAGGTCGTCGGGGATGCGGCGGATGGCCGTCCCGTGGCCGATCCGAGCCATGGACGTCGCACGAGTGTCCACCGCGCTCTGATGAACAGAGGTAGGAGAAGACTTGGGTGTTGGGCTGGGCTGCACTGTAGCAGGTAGGCCTAAGTGCACAGTGAGTCTTTTAGTTTTTAACCCTTTTCCTTTACTGTTTTACATTTTGCTCTCTGTTTTGCATTTTGTTCTGTTACCATTTGGTTTTTGTTAAATGTGAAACTTAGCACATAAATGCATTGCAATAATTAGGGTTGGCACAAAAAGTTTGGGGGCATTTGGAATGGTTTTAGTATTTTTAGAAATTGAAAAGATCAAATAAATTGCTGCTGGACCACTGTTTTAATTGCTAGGGTCAATTTGGGAATTTAAATAATGCTGCTTTTATTTTTATAATTGCTTTGGGAATTTTTGCAATATTATGAACTATTTTGTTTAATTATTTGAAGAAGTAATAATTTGACTTGCATTTGAATTTTGAATTTGAACTTGCAGTTGGATTATTTTCTAAATGCAATTTATTTAGGATGATCATGATGACATGGCTAATTAATTAGCTTAATGACAGGGTTGAGATCTGGGGTTGTTACATAACCTATTAACCCAGTGCCCAGTGCTAGTTCCTGTTTCTGCCTATTTTATTGTTTCAGGGAAAAACTATATCAAACGAAGTCCAAACGTGATAAAATTTTACGGCGAATTTTTCTGGACCAGAAGACACCAAGGAAGCTTCGCGAGGAGGCCAGAAGACTTACGAGAGAGCCACAAGCTCACACGGTGCGCCCCTGGGGGGCGCCACCTGAGCTTGTGGGCCCCTGCTACTTGTGAGCTGCGTTGGGATTTTCCCCGAAGAGGAGAGAAGATGCATTATAGTAGAGATAATTATTTCCCTCAGTGAGAACCAAGGTTATCGAACCAGTAGGAGAATCACACAAAGCCTCGTGAGCAGCACCTGCACACACAAGAGTAAAATACTTGCACCCAACGCGGGCAAGAGGGTCGTCAATCCCCTTGAACCCGTTACTTGCAAGGATTAAATCTTGTAGTGGTAGATAGATAAATTGCAAAGCAAAATAAAAGAAATAAAATTGCAGCAAGTATATTTAGGTTTTCTTTTTATATGTAAAGTAGACCCGGGGGCCATAGTTTTCACTAGAGGCTTCTCTCTCGAACAGATAGCATACGGTGGGTAGACAAATTACTGTTGGGCAATTGATAGAAAAGCGCATAGTTATGACGATATTCAAGGCAATGATCATATATATATATATGCATCATGTCTGAGACAAGTAGACCGACTCCTGCCTGCATCTACTACTATTACTCCACCCATCAACCACTATCCAGCATGCATCTAGGGTATTAAGTTAATGAAAACGGAGTAACGCCTTAAGCAAGATGACATGATGTAGACAAAGTAAACCCAATCAATATGAATAAACCCCGTCGTTTTACCCTTAATGGCAACAATACAAATACGTGTCTTGTCCCGTACTTTGTCACTGGGCACTAGGTTAATAGGTTAGTTCCCAAAAATGATATAAAATGACATATAATTGCATATAAAACATCCAAGATTGATACTATAATAGCATGGAACAATAAAAAATTATAGATACGTTGGAGGTATCAGCATCCCCAAGCTTAATTCCTGCTCGTCCTCGAGTAGGTAAATGATAAAAACAGAATTTTTGATGTGGAATGCTACCTAACTTGTTTATCATGTAATCTCTTTTTTACGGTATGAATATTAAGAACCGGGTGATTCAAAGCAATAGTCTATAATTTGATATAAAGACATCAATACTCAGTCATACCAACAAACAATCATGCCTTTCAAAATAAAAATGCCAAAGAATGCTATCCCTACAAAACCATATAGCCTTATCATGCTCAGTCTTCCTAACACAAAGTATTAATCATGAACCACCCCGATGACAAGCCGAGCAATTGGATCATACTTTTTAACCCGCTTCAACGTTTTCAACTCCCACGCAATACATGAGCGCGAGCCATGGATATAGCACTATGGGTGGAATAGAATGTGGTGATAGAGATCAATAAGGGAAAGTAAAAAAGGAAGATAGTCTAGCATCGACGCGGCCAATCAACGGGCTATGGAGATGCCCATCAATTGATATCAATGCGAGGAGTAGGGATGCCCATGCAACGAATGCACTAAGAGCTATAAGTGTATGAAAGCTCAAACTGAAACTAAGTGGGTGTGCATCCAACTTGCTTGCTCATGAAGACCTTGGGCATTTGAGGAAGCCCGTCATCGGAATATACAAGCCAAGTTCTATAATGAAAAATTCCTACTAGTATATGAAAGTGACAAAACAGGAGACTCTCTATATGAAAAACAAGGTGCTACTCTGAAGCACAAGTGTGGAAAAGGATAGTAACAGTGCCCCTTCTCTCTTTTTCTCTCATTTATTTTTTCTCCTTTTTTTCCTTTTTTTTGCTGGGCACTTTTTTTGGCCTCTTTTTTTCCTTTTTCTTTTTTAATTTTTCGTCCGAAGTCTCATCACGACTTGTGGGGGAATCACAGTCTCCATCATCCTTTCCTCGCTGAGACAATGCTCTAATAATGATGATCATCGCACTTTTATTTACTTACAACTCGATACTAGAACAATATAACTCTATATGAATGCCTCTGGCAGTGTACCAGGATGTGCAATGATCTAGTGTAACATGTATAAAAATGATGAATGATGGCTGAGCCACAAATACTATGTCAGCTACTTGATCATGCAAAGCAATATGACAATGAAGATGTGTGTCATATAAATGGAACGGTGGAAGTTGCATGGCAATATATCTCGGAATGGCTATGGAAATGCCATAATAGGTAGGTATGGTGGCTGTTTTGAGGAAGATATAAGGAGGCTTATGTGTGACAGAGCGTATCATATCACGGGGTTTGGATGCACCGGTGAAGTTTGTACCAACTCTCGAGGTGAGAAAGGGCAATGCACGGTACCGAAGAGGCTAGCAAATTACGGAAAGGTAAGAGTGCGTATAATCCATGGACTCACATTAGTCATAAAGAACTCACATACTTATTGCAAAAGTCTATTAGCCCTCGAAGCAAAGTACTACTCGCATGCCCCTAGGGGGACAGATTGGTAGGAAAAGATCATCGCTCGTCCCCGACCGCCACTCATAAGGTAGACACTCAATAATAAATCATGCTCCAACCTCATCACAAAACTAGAGACTATACGTGCATGCTTCGGGAATCACAAACCTTAACACCAATATTCTTAATAAACCACAATCATTCACTAGTACATCCACATATTACCATCTTAATATCGCAAAACTATTGCAAGGAATCAAACTTATCATATTCAGTGATCTACATGATTTTTTTTATTATATCCCTCTTGAATACCTATCCTTTATGGACTAATCTTATAACCCATGCAAATTGCCATTACTATTTATTAGACTCTCAAAAAGATTTAGTGAAGCATGAGAGTGTAACTATTTGTTTAAAATATAACCACCACCGTGCTCTAAAAAATATAAGTGAAGCACTAGAGCAACTGCCTAGCTCAAAAGATATAAGTGAAGCACATAGAGTATTCTAACAAGTCACGATAAATGTGTGTCCCTCTCAAAAAGATGTGTTCATCAAAAGATTATTGTGGCAAACTAAAAAGATAACAAATAAAATAAAACTATGGCACAAGACGCTCCAAGTAAAACTCATATCATGTTATGAATAAAAATATAGCTCCAAGTGGTATACCGATAGATTGTAGACGAAAGAGGGGATGCCATCCGGGGCATCCCCAAGCTTAGACGCTTGGGTCTTCCTTGAATATTACCTTGGGGTGCCTTGGGCATCCCCAAGCTTAGGTTCTTGCCGTTCCTTATTCCTTCATCCATCGTGATCTCACCCAAAACTTGAAAACTTTAGCACACAAAACTCAACAGAAACCTCGTGAGATCCGTTAGTATAACAAACAAATCTTAAACTTTAGGTACTGTTATAAATTGATCCATATTTAATTCTTCCATAATTCTACTATACTCTAACTTCTCCATGACTTATACCCCCCGATATAATCCATAGCATCATTAAAATAAGCGAACTATGCAATAGAAAACAGAATCTGTCTAAAACAGAACAGTCTGTAAAGATCTAATTAAAAGTCATACTTTGGTAACTCCAAACATTCTGAAAAATTAAGACAACATAAACAATTCATATACCAATACTGTGTAAAAATTTCAGATTTTTCTGACGTTCCAGTACAGAACCAAAAATCCAGAACTGGGCGCAAAACTTTTTGTTTTTCAAGCAGCATCAATTATACTATCATCCAAATCATCCTAAAGGCATTGCTTGGCACAAACACTAATTAAAATATAAAAACACAATCATAATAGTAGCTATAATTGTGTGACACAAGAAAAATAAAAATTTCAATAAAGATAAATATTGGGTTGCCTCCCAACAAGCGCTATTGTTTTATGCCCCTAGCTAGGCATAATGCATTGATTCAAGTATTATCATCCTTCACATCCAATTCCTCAATTATACAACCACGCTTCCTAGGAGGTTTATCATAAGAGTTTTTAATTATCACACTCCTAGGGACAAAGTTGAGGAATTCGCTTTCATAAATAGGTTCCTTTATTATATCAATGAAGTTGGGATGCAAGCTAATCATTTTAAGATCCTCATTTCCTTTACTAGATGTGGCATCCTTATTTTTAGGAACATACATAAACTTGGAATTCTTAAGAGGAGGAGTTCTCTCAATAGTCTTAACAGAAGAAAAAGCGGAACCTAAGTTATTAATGATTTCCTCCAACTTATCAATTCTAGCGGGACTTTGTTCTACTCTTTCATTAATGATTGGTTCCTTCCCCCTTAGCATTTTTAATGTAGTTCCTACCTTAGATCCAAATTGAGTGACTTGATTTTGAACCTCTTTATCTAAATTCTCAATATGTTCTACAGTAGGCATTTTATTTTCAATAGCTTCTAATCTTCGCATAACATGTTCCAAAGTCAATGCCGTTTCATTAATAGTTATAGGTGGTGATCCTACCAAATTTCCCATAGCATTGAAAGCATCATTAGGGTGACTACTTAAGAAGTCCCCTCCGGTAATAGTGTCTAGCACAAATCTATACCAAGTAGTAACACCAACATAAAAATTGCGAAGTAAAACAGTGGTGGATTGCTTACGAGTGGATCTATTTTGAGCATCGCAAATCCTATACCAAGCATCTTTTAAACTTTATCCCCCTCTTTATTTAAAATTAAGCACTTCATTCTCAGGAGTACAAGCAATGAGCAAGGAATTAGCCATACCGGCAAAGCAAGCAAACGAGCAAATAAAAATATTTTTGTGTTTTTGTATTTTTTTATGAGAAGTGGGGGAGATGAAAACGAGAGGCAAATGCAAATAAAAAGTCAAATAAAAAGTAGAGCAAGTAGATGATAGTTTATGTGAAGGCACTTGATAGGTTTTGATGATGTCTCCCCGGCAACGGCGCCAGAAATTCTTCCTGCTACTTGTGAGCTGCGTTGGGATTTTCCCCGAAGAGGAGTGGAGATGCAGTACAGTAGAGATAAGTATTTCCCTCAGTGAGAACCAAGGTTATCGAACCAGTAGGAGAATCACACAAAGCCTCATGAGCAGCACCTGCACACACAAAAGCAAATACTTGCACCCAACGCGGGCAAGAGGGTCGTCAATCCCCTTGAACTCGTTACTTGCAAGGATTAAATCTTATAGTGGTAGATAGATAAATTGCAAAACAAAGTAAAAGAAATAAAATTGTAGCAAGTATATTTAGGTTTTCTTTTTATATGTAAAGTAGACCCGGGGGCCATAGTTTTCACTAGAGGCTTCTCTCTCGAACACATAGCATACAGTGGGTAGACAAATTACTGTTGGGCAATTGATAGAAAAGCGCATAGTTGTGATGATATTCAAGGCAATGATCATATATATAGGCATCATGTATGAGACAAGTAGACCGACTCCTGCCTGCATCTACTACTATTACTCCACCCATCGACCACTATCCAGCATGCATCTAGGGTATTAAGTTAATGAAAACGGAGTAACGCCTTAAGCAAGATGACATGATGTAGACAAAGTAAACCCAACCAATATGAATAAATCCCGTCGTTTTACCCTTAATGGCAACAATACAAATACATGTCTTGTCACCTACTTTGTCGCTGGGATATAGAGCACCGCAAGATTGAACCCATTACAAAACACCTCTCCTGCTGAAGATAAATTAATCTAGTAGGCCAAACCAAACGGATAGATCGGAGAGAAATACAAAGCTATAAAAATCATGCATAATAAAGTTCAGAAAAGACTCAATTAATTCTCATGAATAATCTGATCATAAACCCACAATTCATCGGATCCCAACAAACACACCGCAAAAGAAGATTACATCGAATAGAACTCCAAGAAGATCGAGGAGAACATTGTATTGAAGATCAAAGAGAGAGAAGAAGCCATCTAGCTACTAGCTATGGACCCATAGGTCTATGGTAAACTACTCACACATCATCGGTAGGACATCAAGGTTGATGTAGAAGCCCTCCGTGACCGATTCCCCCTCCGGCAGGGTGCCGGAAAAGGCCTCCAGATGGGATCGCGGAAGAACAGAAGCTTGCGGAGGCGGAAAAGTTATTCGAGGTGGTTCCCTATTGGTTTCCCAATATTTGATAATTTATAAAAGTGGAATTAGGTCAAAAGGAGCCACGAGGGGCCCACAAGGTAACAGGGCGTGCCCTGTTGCCTTGTCATCTCCTCGTGAGTCTTCTGGTCTTCCCCCGAAGCTTCTAGGGTCTCTTTTGTCCAGAAAAAAATCGTCAAAAAGTTTCGTAGCGTTTGGACTCCGTTTGGTACTGATTTTCTGAAAAACCAAAATAAGCAGAAAACAGCAACTGGCACTGGCCACTAGGTTAATAGGTTAGTTCCCAAAAATGGTATAAAATGACATATAATTGCATATAAAACATCCAAGTTTGATACTATAATAGCATGGAACAATCAAAAATTATAGATACGTTGGAGACGTATCAGCCCCTCATAAACCCCCTGACCTAATTCCACTTCTACAAATTCCCTAAAATCCCCAAAACAACAGAGATCCACCGAAAACAATTTTTCCGCCGTCTCAAGCCTCTGTTCTTCCGTGATCCCATCTGGAGGCCTTTTCCGGTACTCTGCCGGAGGGGGAATCGATCACGGAGGTCTTCTACATCAACCTTGCTACACCTCCGATGAGGTGTGAGTAGTCCACCACTGACCTATGGGTCCATAGTGGTTAGCTAGATGGCTCTCTCTCTCTCTCTCTCTCTCTTTGATCTTCAATACAATGTTCTCCTCGGAGATCGATCCAATGTAATCTTCTTTTGCGGTGTGTTTGTTGGGATCCGATGAATTGTGGGTTTATGATTAGATTATTCATTGAAAGTAATTGAGTTATATTCTGAACTTTATTATGTATGATTGTTATAGCTAGGTAATACTTTCTGATCTATGAGTTTTCTTTGGCCAAGTTGACGATTAGGTCTTCGGTGGAAGTGGTGCATAATAGTAGGTTTAATCTTGCGGTGTCCTCACCTCGTGATAGAAGGGGTAGCGAGGCCCGTATTTGTATTGTTGCTACTAAGGGTAAAACGACAGGGTTTAATCATATTGATTGGTATTATTCTATCTACATTATGTCATCTTGCTTAAAGCATTACTCCGTTTGTCATGAACTTAATACCATAGATGCAGGCAAGAGTCGGTCGATTGGTGGAGTAATAGTAGTAGATGCAGGCAGGAGTCGGCCTACTTGTCACAGACGTAATGCCTATATACATGATCATGCTATGAATAATGTCATAACTATGCGCTTTTCTATCAATTGCCCAACAGTAATTTGTCTACCCACAGTATGCTATTTTTAAGCGAGAGATGCCTCTAGTGAAAACTATGGCCCCCGGATCTATTTTAATCATATTACAAAAACCAAAAATACCTTGCTGCAATTTATTTATTTTTATTTTACTCTGCAATTTATCTATCTACCACTATCTGATTTGATCCTTGCAATTAACGAGTACAAGGGATTGACAACCCTCTTGCCCGTGTTGGGTGCAAGTATTTGCTCTTGTGTGTGTGATACGTCTCCAACGTATCTATAATTTTTGATTGTTCCATGCTATTATAGTATCAACCTTGGATGTTTTTATATGCAATTATATATCATTTTTTGGGACTAACCTATTAACCTAGTGCCCAGTGCCAGCTGCTGTTTTCTGCTTGTTTTTGGCTTTTCAGAGAAACAGTACCAAATGAAGTCCAAATGCCACGAAACTTTTTGGAGATTTTTTTTGGACAAAAGAAACCTTGGAAGCTTTGGGAGGAGGCCAGAAGCCTCACAGAGGCTTCACAAGGCAATAGGGTGCGCCCCCTGCTTTGTGGGGCCCACGTGACTCCGTTTGACCTAATTCCACTTCTATAAATTCACAAATATTGGGAAACCAACAGAGAGCTAAAAGAAATAACCTTTCCACCGCCGCAAGCCTCTGTTCTTCCGCGATCCCATCTGGAGGCCTTTTCCGGTACTCTGCCGGAGGGGGAATCGATCACGGAGGGCTTCTACATCAACCTTGCTGCCCTTCCGATGATGTTTGAGTAGTTTACCACTGACCTACGGGTTCATAGCTAGTAGCTAGATGGCTTCTTCTCTCTCTTTGATCTTCAATACAATGTTCTCCTTGATGTTCTTGGAGTTCTATCCGATGTAATCTTCTTTTGCGGTGTGCTTGTTGGGATCCGATGAATTGTGAGTTTATGATCAGATTATTCATGAGAAATATTTGAGTCTTCTCTAAACTCTTTTATGCATGATTGTTATAGCTTTGTATTTCTCTCTGATCTATCGGTTTAGTTTGGCCTACTAGATTGATTTATCTTGCAATGGGAGAGGTGCTTTGTGATGGGTTCAATCTTGCGGTGCTCAATCCCAGTGACAGAAGGGGACATGACACGTATTTGTATTGTTGTCATTAAGGATAAAAAGATGGGGTTTATTCATATTGCTTGAATTTGCTTCTCTGCATCATGTCATCTTGCTTAAGGCGTTACTCTGTTTTTATTAACTTAATACTCTAGATGCATGTTGGATAGCGGTCGATGAGTGGAGTAATAGTAGTAGATGCAGGCAGGAGTCGGTCTACTTGTCTCGGACATGATGCCTATATACATGATCATTGCCATGAATCCGTCATAATTATTTGCTATTTTTTCAATTGCCCAACAATAATTTGTTTACCCACCGTATGTTTCTGCGCTCGAGAGAGAAGCCTCTAGTAAAAACTATGGCCCCCGGGTCTATCTTTATCATATAAAAAACCTAAAAATACCTTGCTGCAATTTATTTACTTTTATTTTAATTAGTAGTTTAGTTTATCTATTTACCTCGATAAGATTTAATCCTTGCAAATAACCGCTCAGAGGATTGACAACCCTCTTATTTGCGTTGGGGGCAAGTGTTTGCTCTTGTGTGTGCAGGTGCGCTTAACGGAATTTTGCTTGGTTCTCCTACTGGATTGATAACCTTGGTTCTTAACTGAGGGAAATACTTATCTCTACTGTACTGCATCATCCTCTCCTCTTCGTGGAAATACCAACGCAGACTACAAGTAGGAGTGTGCATGTACTGCTAAGGAGTGTTTGCGTGGTTCTCCTATTGGTTCGATAACCTTGGTTCTCTACTGAGGGAAATACTTATCCGCTACTATATTGCTTCACCCTTCCTCTTCGGGGAAAATCCCAACGCAGCTCACAAGTAGCAGAAAGAATTTCTGGCGCCGTTGCCGGGGAGACATCATCAAACACTTATAGGTCTCTACATTCACATTATTAGTTACTTGTTCTAATTTTTATTTGCTTTTACTTGTCTTATTAGTCTCATTAAAAAAATACAAAAATATTTTATTTTGCTTGATTTGCCACTATGTCTCAAGAAAACACTAAGTTGTGTGACTTCTCGAATACTAATAATAATGATTTTATTAGTACTCCAATTGCTCCTCCCGCCACTAGTGCGGAGTCATATGATATTAATGTTGCATTGCTAAATATTATTATGAAAGAACAATTTGCTGGAAATCCTAATGAAGATGTTGCATCCCGTCTTAATACCTTCGTTGAATTATGCGATATGCAAAATAAAAAAGATGTGGATAATGATATTGTTAAGTTCAAATTATTTCCTTTCTCACTAAGTGATCGTGCTAAGACTTGGTTTTCATCCTTACCTCGCAATAGTATTGATTCATGGGATAAATGTAAGGATGCTTTTTTTGCCAAGTATTTTCCTCCCGCTAAGATTATATCTCTTAGAAATCAAATCATGAACTTTAAGCAACTTGAGCAAGAACATGTTGCACAATCTTGGGATAGAATGAAATTAATTATTAAAAATTGTCCCACTCATGGATTAAGCTTATGGGTGATAATACAAAATTTCTATGCGGGACTAAACTTTGTGTTGAGAAATCTTCTAGACTCTGCTACAGGTGGTACCTTTATGGGAATTACATTGGGAGAGGCCACGAAGCTTCTCGATATTATGATGAAAAATTATTCTCAACTGCACACTGAACGAGCTCCAACTGGTAAGAAGGTAAACTCTGTTGCAGAAGTTTCTACTTTGAGTGATAAAATGGATGCTATTATGAATATGCTTGCTAGTAAAAGTGCTCATGTTGATCCTAATGATGTTCCATTATCTACTTTTATTGAGCAAAATAATGATGCTATTGATGTGAATTTTGTCGCTAGAAATACTTTCAACAACAATGCTTATAGAGGGAATTTCAATCCTAGACCGTATCCCGGTAATCCATCCAATAATTATGGTAATTCATACAATAATAATAGGATACCTACTGAACTTGAGAACAACATTAAAGAATTTATTAGTTCTCAAAAGATTTTTAATGCCATGGTAGAAGAAAAACTACATAAAGTTGATGATATGGCTAGAAACATGGATAGAATTGCTCATGATGTGGATGCTCTTAAAATTAAAATTATGCCACATAAAAATGATGTTACTGAATCTCTAAAGTCTATCCAAGTCACCATGGATGAAAGTAGAAAAACAATTGAACGGATTAGAGCTAAGCGTGAATTCCTAGAAAAAGCTCTCGCACCTGGTTTTTATCATAACCATGATGAAGATATTAAAATGATTAGTGTGACACCTATTGAATCTTTGTTTAGTAATATAAAACTTGATGAAAAATGGACTGGAGATGAGTCAACTTTAGCTAGAAGGCTTCCCAATTGTTCGGAGGGTGATGATCTTAATGATAAAAACAATAAAAGTGGGTTTGAAGAGGTCAAGACTTTAGATAGTGATGTGCCCACTACTTTGGATTACAAGGACTTTAATTATGATAATTGCTCTTTGATTGAATGTATTTCCTTGTTGCAATCCATGGTGAATTCACCTAATGCTTACGAACAAAATAAAGCTTTTACTAAACATATTGTAGAAGCAATGATTAAAGCTCGGGAAGAAAAGCTAGAATTAGAAGTATCTATACCAAGGAAATTACATGATGAATGAGAACATACTATTCAAGTTAAGATTAAAGATTATAAATGTAATGCTTTGTGTGATCTAGGTGCTAGCGTCTCTACTATACCAAAATCTTTATATGACGTTCTAGGTCTCACCGATATGGATGAATGTTCCCTTAACTTGCATTTAGCGTATTCAACTATTAAGAAACCATTGGGTAGAATTAATGATGTTCTTATAATTGCAAATAGAAATTATGTACCCATGGATTTCATTGTGCTAGATATTGAATGCAATCCTTCTTGTCCTATAATACTTGGTAGACCTTTCCTACGAACCATAGGTGCCATTATAGATATGAAAAAAAGGAAATATAAGGTTCCGATTTCCACTAAAGAAAGGGATGGAACACTTTCCAAGGAAGAGAATTAAATCACCATATGAATCTATTTTGAGAGCCACCTATGGAATTACTTTGAAATATGACAATACTTGAAACAATGCATTATGCCTAGCTAGGGGCATAAAACACTAGCGCTTATTGGGAGGAAACCCAATATTTATCTTTTGCTTTCATTTTATTTTTCTTGAGTCACACAATTATTGCTACTGTAATGATTGTGTTTTTTATCTTTTAATTAGTGTTTGTGCCAAGTAATGCCTTTGTGATGATTTAAATTATAGTATAATTGATGCTGTTTGAAAACAGAAAGTTTTGCGCCCAATATTTTATTTTACATTTGTTACTGGAATGTCAGAAAAATCTGAAATTTTACACAGTATTGGGATACAAATTTTTTACGTTGTCCTATTTTTTTAGAATTTTTGGAGTTACAGAAGTATGGATAAATATTCTGTCATTACGTAGTGTTTTGTTCTATTTTTATTGCATACTGTGCTTGTTTTAATGATACTATGGATTATATCGGGGGGTATAAGTCATGGAGAAGTTAGAATATATTAGGTATTATGCAAGAACAATTATGAATGAGTTTATAACACTACCTAAAGTGGATGATTGATTTATTATACTAACGGATCTCACGAAGTTTCTGTTGAGTTTTGTGTGCTGATGTTTTCAAGTTTTGGGTGAGATCATGATGGATGAAGGAATAAGGAGCGGCAAGAGCCTAAGCTTGGGGATGCCCAAGGCACCCCAAGGTAATATTCAAGGAAGACCCAAGCATCTAAGCTTGGGGATGCCCTGGATGGCATCCCCTCTTTCGTACACAATTCATCGGTATGTTACTTGGAGCTATATTTTTATTCATCACTTGATATGAGTTTTACTTGGAGCGTATTGTACCATAGTTTTATTTTGTTGGCTTGTTAGTTTGCCACAATCATTGTTTGCTGGACACACCTTTTGAGAGAGACACACATTCATCATGATTTGTTAGACTACTCTATGAGCTTCACTTATATCTTTTGAGCTATGCATTTGCTCTTGTGCTTCACTTATATTCTTAGAGCACTGTGGTGGTTATATATTTTATAGAAATTATTGCACTCTCATGCTTCACTTAAATCTTTTTGAGAGTTCTAAAATAGGGAGTGGTAATATGCACGGGTCATAAGACTAGTCTGAAAATGATAGGTATAAAGGGTGATATATAAAAAACTTTCATGTAGATCACTAAATATGAAACATTTGATTTAATTATATTGATGTCGTAATATGAAAGGGTATTAGTTCATGATCATTGGTTAGTAAAAATATCGATATTAAATCTTGTTATGAACTACTCATTTAAGTGTCCGTCATGGCATGGCGGGGATGTTTGAGCATTCTTATTCCATAATGAAATCCTTTGTGGTGTTTGAATCGGGGGCGTGCGATGGTTAACTCCTACCAACCTCCTTGTAACACCCCTGTAATTAAGCACAGTGATCATCTTCTAATCATGACAAGTCATCTTCATTTGCAATGTTAAATCATCATTAGTTCACATCTCATTTCAAATTCCACTTTAAACAAAAATTCCAAATGCAAGTCAAAATAAAAGTTGTTCCAATATGAAAACTAAATTGTTCAAAATTTAGAAAATAATCACTAAGTATTTATCAAGGAGAGACCAACATTATTTGAATCATCAAAATACTCCAAACCAAATAAAACAGTAGCAAAAACAGCCCAATTAAAGCATTTCTATTTATCCAAAATTCAAATGAAAATATCTTGGCCACAAACTTTTTGTGGCCGTACCACATAATGCATATTATTTGATCTAACCAACTAAACATTTTACAAAACTCATCTGGTGCTCCGTTAAATTGTAAAACAGTGAGGAAACTAAAACAGAAAAGAAAGATATTGCAGAGGCCTAGCTATACGGTGCCCAAGGCCCAAACTGCAGAGGCCGACCTAGCCCGAGACAGCGTCGTCTTCCCCACCTGCTCCGCACCCCCGTGTCGCCTCCGCCGCATCCGGTGCGCGCCTCGCCGTCCTCCGCCTGCCACGGCGCCCGTAGCAGTTGGTCAGAAGAGATAAGGCCCCCGGACGGCTCCTCGACCCCCTAGACACCCCCATTTCTCCGTCCTCCCCTCGCTTTCTCCTCCCCTACCACGCCCGACGCAACCCTTACTGCCGCCTCACCGCAGACATGCTCCGGAGCCGCCCCGAGCTCCGGGAAGGTGTCCATCAGCTCCGCCGAGCTCTTCTGCGTCGTCTACACCGCCGGGGTGGAGCTAGGAGACCGCCGCCACGTCGCCCACTTCAAGCTTCCCCGCCACGGCCACCGCGATGCTGCAGCCCGATTCGTCGCCGTCTCCACGCTCCCGTGTCACCGAGGAGCCCCCGTGTGCCCACTAGGTGAGCCGCACACCTCCCCTACCTCTGCCTTGGCCGCCCCCTTCTCCTAGCTAGCTCGCCCGTGACTTCAAGCTCCTGCCTCCGCCGCCTCTTGTTGCTGCCGCAGCCACATCCCGCGTCTGATAATGCCGCGTGCGGCATCGCTCTCCTAGCCCTCCCAGATGACCAGCGCACCTCTTGGCCAGCTCGTTTGAGCTCCGTAGCGAGCGCTCGTTCTAGCCCGTACCGGCGCCGCCACAAACCTCGACGTGGCCGTCGATTCCGGCCACCCCGGCAAGCCCCGCAACCACCCAGAGATGCGCGCTGCTACCAGCAACCCAACGCAACAAACGGCACGACGAACCGTGGCCGGAGGCGAGTGCTAGGACATCTCCGGCGTGCTCTGCTCGCCGGCGTCGTTGCCGCTGACGTGGCAATGATTAGCGCTAACTAACCCCACTAATACCCACTGACTGCTGGGCCCCAGGCAGTTAACTAAATAGTTTAGAATTTAATTAAACTCTGTTTTATTAACTGACTCACTAACAGATGGGGCCCACAGGGCCCTTTGACCAGTCAACTATGGACCGTTGACTGCTGACTCAGCAGTCAACGGGACCCACCAGTCAGCCTCTGTTGCACCGCTGGGTGCACTGCACCGTGTGCACGTAGCATTTTCAAAATTAATTTTGAAATTGTTTTAAATCCAGAAAATGATTAAAACTTTGAAAATTCATATAAATTAAACCGTAACTCGGATGAAAATAATTTATAAAAGAAAAATGATCAGAAAAATATGAAGAATCCGAATATGTGATCAAAATGCTTGTCCATCACTCCTATCTAGATGAACATGGAACTTTTTGCCCGTTTCCGATAGATGAATAGTGCATGGCATCGGTAAAATAATTCCAAATAAATTCCTAAAAATATCTAATGTATTCACAGATGCATTATATCACCTCTACATGTCGTTTAGGCTTGTCATGCATTTTGATTGCAGTTGTATGCTTTATATTTATTTGTTTCCTCTCCCCCTTTCTCTCCGGTAGACTCCGAGACCGCTGACGTGGGGATCGACTACACCGTTGAAGATTCCTTTTAGCCTGCAGAGCAACCAGGCAAGCAAACCCCCTTGAGCATGCCTATATCACCTATTCTTTCTCCCTCCTACTTGCATTAGAATTTACTACTGCATTGTTTGATCCTATTCTGATGCATAGCCTATTTTAGTAAACTGCTATTGATACCTTACCTGTTATCCTAAATGCTTAGTATAGGTTGGATGAATCCATCTGTGGCCCCTCCACATTGTCCTAGTTGCCCCGCTTAGTTACCAGTGCCCCGCTCGATGTGATCGACGGGCTGAGACCTGCACATCACTACACAACCCCCCTTAGTTGCTCGACTCCGTAGAGATAATATCGAGTGCCGAGGGTGATACCTCTTATCTCACTCCTGATGTTGCCTCTGTGGTACAGCTAGTTGGTCGTGGGTTACCGAGGGTGATTCCTCTTTCTCCACCTCCGAGGGTGATTCCGAGGGATTACCGAGGGCAACCCCGCAAGTGTGAATACCATCGAGGGTGATTCCTCCGCGTTCACCTTGACGGATACGTCGAGAGGGAAATCCAATGAGGGTGATTCCTTGGCTTCCTTCTTGATGTTACGAACACACAGTTACCTGGATTTTACTACAAATACTGGATAAAGACGGGTCGACCCTGAGGGGTACCCGCGAGAGATACACCTGAAAGTCGGGCGGGCCCGGAGAGCACCCGCGAGAGTTACTGTGGTGGCTGGCTATTTAGCGGTACCACCCAGGTTGTGGTGGTAGCTCCGGACTTGTCCCGACAGCCATCACTTAAATTAATAATGCACTAACGGATTTGGGTATTGATCTGAGTTGGCCACTGGCCTATACGCACTACCACCACGCGGGATAATGGTTTAATGGGGCCCTCGGCGCCGTATGTATCAGCCGAAAGCTCTGTCAGACGTCTAGTTCAGCATTGCGGCACGCCCGGGTCGGTACCCCAGAGGTGGTGCCTGGATCGCCCTGCACGCAACGACCCGGAGTGCAAAGGGGGATGGGCCCAAGAACCCTGCGCACTTAGGATGTAGACCGGCGGGGACCTCTCTGCTGAGCTTTAGGTAGGGCTGCGGTGTGTCGATCAGCCGAGGCCGGGCATGACCCAGAAAAGTGTGTGCGGCCAGAGTTAATCGAGCGTGTTGGGTAACAGTAGTGCACCCCTGCAGGGAAGATATATCTATTCGAATAGCCGTGTCCACGGTAACAGGACGCTCAGTGTTGTATCCCGATCTACTACTACTTGAACTGGATACTTTTAATTAATTGTAAGCTCCGGGATCGCTTTCTCGCAGGGAGTCGAGGAAGGATCCCTAGGCTTTGCTACAACATGCTTGCTACTTTAAATTATGTACTAATCTGCACTCTTCTTATGCTGAAAGACCGCTGAAGATGCTAATCTTCGATAGGCTAGGTTTTTCCTCTCTCTATTCTGGCATTTCTGCAGTTCAGTCCACATATACAGCCCTTCTTTGATACCAATGCATAAGTAGTATAGTTCTGATGTCAGTCTTGCGAGTACTTTGGATGAGTACTCATGGTTGCTTTGCTTCCCATTTTCCCCATGCCCGTTTGCTGCGACCAGATGACGGAGCCCCGGAGTCAGCCGCCCCAGTCGACGACTACTACTACACTTCTGGAGGAGCCTACTACCACGTGGAGACCGCCGATAGCCAGGAGTAGTTTAGGAGGCTCCCAGGCAGGAGGCCTGCGCCTTTTCGATCAGAGTCGTTGTTTGTTTTTCGCCTTCTTAAGGCATCTTTGTTTAACTTTGTGTTGCTTCCGCTAATGCTTGCATGCAAGCTTTTGTATTCGAGCCCTCGTGGCCCCTGGCTTGTAATATATAAAGCTTGTATTATTTTATTTTGTGTTTAGAGTTGTGCTGTGATATCTTCCCGTGAGTCCTTAGGCTTGATTGTGTACATTTGCATGTATGATTAGTGCACGATTAAGTCGGGGGCGTCACAAGTTGGTATCAGAGCCGACTGCCTGTAGGAAGCCCCTTTCCAACTCCTTGGCCGAAGTTGAGTCTAGTCTTTGAAAAACGATTTTTCTAACATGGCTGTGTGGGTTACGGGCCCACGTCGCCAATGGGTGGTATTAGGATCTTTTATTCCTCTTCCTTACTCTGGAACTCTGATCTCTCTTCTATTCGGGTTAATGATTTTTACTGACTCTAACATTAGGTTCTCATGATCACATCCACCCGGAGTTCTGAATTAACCCCCCCTTTCTTCGAGATGAGGGCCAGGATTCTGCTGCACAATGTTCACGGACCGCAGGATCCTTTTATCGAGGGCACCCTGCGTTGCCACTTGCAGATTCCTCGCTCTCGTGGTTTTCTCTGACGTTGGTGTAGCCTTTGCTATGTCTCGTTGTTGTATCTCTCCACCGTCTAGTTTGTCTAGTTGCGAGTGTTTCCGAGCTCGTACTATCCGTTTGAACCCAACTCTGTGCATGGATCTGTATGTCGTTAATGACTACTAATTTGTATCTAATGCACTCTTTGTTCATTTCTCATGTTACATCATGATTAGCCTCATTCAATGCAGTTGTTCTTGCTAAACTGCCCCTGTTGTTTTGGCAGCATGGCTGAGGATCCTCCACCTCCACCCTATGTTGCCGCAATGATGCAGCAAATTGAGCTGAATCGTCAGTTTATGACTGGGGTAATGGCCCAATTTTCAACTCAGAATGCTCAACAACAGTCTGCCCCAATAACTCTGCAAGAATTCGTGCGCCTCAATCCATCCATTTTCCGCAATTCCACCAATCCTATGGATGCTGATGATTAGCTCCGTGACATCCTGTTTGAGATGGAGTCACCTAAGGTTGCCCCTGACAGTTACGTCACCTTTGCGACATTTCACCTGAAGGGTCCAGCTGCTCAATGGTGGGAAAGTCACAAGGGTATGCTGCCTACTGGAACTGTAACCACTTGGCAGGAATTTCAGTCAGCGTTTCGTGCACGGCACATTCCCCAAGGTCTGATAGACCAGAAGAAGAAGGAGTTCCGCAAACTCGCACAGGACAAAATGTCTGTGGATGAATATCAGAGGAAATTTCTCGATTTATCCCGCTATGCTGCAGATGATGTCTGCACTAACGCTCGCAAGCAGGAGAAATTCCGTGAAGGGTTGCGCCCCGACATAAAGCTAGCACTTGTTGCCCATGATAGCGCGGATTTTGCCACGCTTGTCAGCCAAGCTTTCCGAACTGAAACTGGTCTGGCTGAGTACTAGGAATCACTCAAGCGTACTCGGGATATTGGCTCATCCTCGGGTCAGCCTACAAAGAAACGTCAAGTCTGGATCCCGCACAATGATTTTCACCGACCTGCTCCAACACCAAGGCCGTCTTATGTCGCACCCCGTCTGCCTCCACCGCCAAGACAGCTAACGGTTCAGAGTGGACAGCTCAATGCTATGGCTCCTCCCAAAAATGATGGGTTGTGCCGCCAGTGTGGACAACCAGGGCATCTTGCTGTCAACTGTCGCCAGGGTCAGCCTCTGAATGTACCACCTCCTTCTGTTGGTCGTAGGAAGTGCCGTCGAAGACATCAATCCAGAAACGATGATGCCCGGCCGTCTGCTATGGCTTGTGGTCACGTCACTCATGTCAAAATGGAAAAAGCTCGTGAGGCCCCAAAAATTGTAATGGGTACCCTTCGCGTTAATTCAGTGCCAGCTTCTGTTCTATTTGATTCAGGAGCATCTCATGCCTTTGTGTCCCAACAATTTTCTCAGTTACATGAGTTGGACATGGAAAAGATACCCACACCTTTAGCGGTTCAATCTCCGGGAGCCAAGTGGCAAACCACAATGGTAAGCCCTCGCAACCAAATCGAAATTGGAGGATTACTTTTTCCGGCTTCTCTCACTGTGCTCGGCCCTTCCAACATAGACATCATTCTTGGTATGGAATGGTTGGCAGCCTATAATGCTTTGATCAACTGTGCCGACAAGACAGTCCAGCTCACACACCCTTCTGGCCAGGTGATCAACTACTCAGCCCAGTTAATCCAGAATGCCGAGAGCCAGATATATTCTCTGAATGCATTGAATGCTTCACCTCTGGAAGGAATAGAAAATGTTCCAGTTGTTCGTGATTTTCAAGATGTCTTCCCAGAGGAACTTCTAGGAGTACCCCCTGCTAGAGCTGTCGAATTTGTCATCGACTTGAAACCGGGCATGAGTCCTATTGCCAAGCGCCCATACAAGATGCCGCCGCATGAACTCCTTGAACTTAAGGAGGAAATCGACAAGTCACTTCAAAAGGGTTTCATCCGCCCCAGTTCTTCTGCTTGGGGAGCTCCTTCTCTCTTTGTTAAGAAGAAAGATGGAACGAATCGGTTGGTTCAAGATTACCGACCTATCAACCAAGCAACAATTCAGAACAAGTATCCGCTCCCCAGAATCAACGATCTGTATGATCAACTTGCTAGTTCCTCAGTATTCTCTAAACTTGATTTGAGATTGGGATACCACCAGATCAGAGTTCGCAAAGAGGATATTCCGAAGACATCCTTCGTTACTCGATATGGGTCTTACGAGTACACCGTCATGTCTTTCGGCTTAACCAATGCTCCAGCAACATTCTCACGATTGATGAACTACATCTTCATGGATTACATCGACAAGTTCATCGTGGTATATCTGGATGACATCCTTGTCTATTCGAAGAATGAAGAAGAACATGCCGAACATCTTCGGCTTGTACTGGAGAAGCTGCGTGAACATCAACTGTATGCCAAGTATTCCAAGTGTGAGTTCTGGTTGTCTGAAGTGACATATCTCGGCCATGTGATTTCCAAAGATGGCATTGCTGTTAATCCGGAACGAGTTCAGGCTATTCTTGAATGGATTCCTCCGAAGAATGTCAAGCAAGTCAGAAGTTTTCTCGGACTCGCCAGCTATTGCCGCCGTTTTGTCGAGAACTTCTCCAAGATTACCAAGCCTCTGACTGATTTGCTTCACAAGGGCGTTAAGTTTGAGTGGACAGACAAATGTCAGGAAAGTTTTCAGACACTCAAGGACAAGCTGACATCTGCACCAGTGCTTGCTCCTCCAGATTCTCGCAAGGACTTCGTGATTTATTGTGACGCATCCCGTCAAGGATTAGGCTGTGTCCTAATGCAAGAGCGTAAGGTGATTGCTTATGGCTCTCGACAGTTGCGTCCTCATGAAGAGAACTATCCAACGCATGATCTCGAACTGGCAGCAGTTATTTACGCATTGAAGTTATGGCGACATTACCTACTTGGTAATCGTTGCGAGATCTACACGGATCATCAAAGTCTGAAGTACTTGTTTACTCAACCATCTCTGAACCTCCGTCAGCAAAGATGGATGGAGGCCATTACGGACTATGACTTGGGTATCTCTTATACTCCTGGCAAGGCTAATGTAATGGCTGATGCCTTGAGCCGTAAATCCTACTGTTGTGAACTGGAGGTTCAGCTGCAGCAGCCACTCCTGTATGAAGAGCTTTGAAAGCTGAATCTCGAGATAGTTCCTCAAGGATATCTAAATACCTTGGTCGTCGAACCAGATCTCGAGCACAACATCAAGACAAGGAAGAAATATGACTCTGAAGTCGAGAAAATTAAGAAATACCTCTCCAAGGGAAATTCTTCATTCTACCATGTTGATGATGATGGTGCCTTGTTCTTCAAAGGCCGCCTAGTGGTCCCCAGAAAGCATAATCTGGACTCGCGCTCGGATGTCATGAAAGAAGCACATGACACGCCTTTGTCTATTCATCCGGGTAGTACTAAGATGTACCAAGACATTCGTCAACGGTACTGGTGGCCTGATATGAAGCGGGACATTGCTTGATATGTTGCTGAGTGTGACGTTTGTCGTCGCATCAAAGCAGAACATCAAAAACCTGCTGAAACTCTGCAACCACTTGATATCCCCGAATGGAAATGGGACAAAGTTGAAATGGATTTCATTACTGGATTTCCTAGATCGCAGAAGGGTCATGATGCCATTTTTGTCGTCATTGACCGATTTTCAAAGGTTGCTCACTTTCTGCCAGTCAAGGAGACAATCACTGCTAGTCAGTTAGCAGACTTGTATGTTTCCAGAATTGTGTCACTTCACGGTGTTCCGTTGGAGATCAGTTCAGACCGTGGCAGCCTCTTTACGTCAAGGTTCTGGGCAAGTTTCCAAGAGGCTATGGGTACTCATCTGTCCTTCAGCACCGCCTTTAACCCCCAGTCCCAGGCACAAGTTGAACGAGTCAACCAAGTGCTTGAAGATATGCTCCGCGCATGTGTCATCTCCTTTGGCAAGAAATGGGAGGAATATCTCATGTATGCTGAATTCTCTTACAACAATAGCTATCAAGCTAGTCTGAAGATGGCACCATTTGAAGTTCTTTATGGACGTAAGTGCCGGACTCCTCTGAATTGGTCAGAAACTGGGGAACGGCCACTCTTCGGTCCAGACATTATCCAACATGCTGAAGAGCAAGTCCGTATCGTTCGTGAGCATCTTAAGACTGCTGAGTCTCGTCAGAAGAGCAATTATGACCGTAATCACAAGGTAATGGTCTACCAACCTGGCGAACAGGCTTATCTTCGTGTCACCCCGATGAAGGGCACTCATCGTTTCAGAATCAAGGGCAAGTTAGCTCCTCGCTACATAGGCCCATTCCGTATTCTCGCCAGACGGGGAGAAGTGGCATATTAGTTGGAACTGCCGCCGAACCTTTCTCAGGTTCACGATGTTTTCCATGTGTCGCAACTCCGCCGCTGTTTCAAAGATCCGATCTGAGTGGTGGATCATGAAGTGCTTGAATTGCAAGATGATCTGTCTTATAAGGAACGTCCAATCCGTATTCTTGATCAAGCTGAACGACGGACCTGTCAGAAGGCAATCAAGTTCCTCAAGGTTCAGTGGTCGAATCATTCTGAAGATGAAGCCACTTGGGAACGTGAGGATCGTCTTCGCGAAGAATACCCCGATCTTTTCCCTTCTACCTCTTAATTCTCGGGACGAGAATTTCTTTTAGAGGAGGAGAATTGTAACACCCCCTGTAATTAAGCACAGTGATCATCTTCTAATCATGACAAGTCATCTTCATTTGCAGTGTTAAATCATCATTAGTTCACATCTCATTTCAAATTCCACTTTAAACAAAAATTCCAAATGCAAGTCAAAATAAAAGTTGTTCCAATTTGAAAACTAAATTGTTCAAAATTTAGCAAATAATCACTAAGTATTTATCAAGGAGAGAACAACATTATTTGAATCATCAAAATACTCCAAACCAAATAAAACAGTAGCAAAAACAGCCCAATTAAAGCATTTCTATTTATCCAAAATTCAAATGAAAATATCTTGGCCCAAAACTTTTTGTGGACGTACCACATAATGCATAGTATTTGATCTAACCAACTAAACATTTTACAAAACTCATCTGGTGCTCCGTTAAATTGTAAAACAGTGAGGAAACTAAAACAGAAAAGAAAGATATTGCAGAGGCCCAGCTATACGGTGCCCAAGGCCCAAACTGCAGAGGCCTGCCCAGCCCGAGATAGCGTCGTCTTCCCCACCTGCTCCGCACCCCCGTGTCACCTCCGCCGCATCCGGCGCGCGCCTCGCCGTCCTCCGCCTGCCACGGCGCCCGTAGCAGTTGGTCCGAAGAGATAAGGCCCCCGGACGCCTCCTCGACCCCCTGGACACCCCCATTTCTCCTTCCTCCCCTCGCTTTCTCCTCCCCTACCACGCCCGACGCAACCCTTACTGCCGCCTCACTGCAGACGTGCTCCGGAGCCGCCCCGAGCTCCGGGAAGGTGTCCATCAGATCCGCCGAGCTCTTCTGCGTCGTCTACACCGCCGGGGTGGAGCTAGGAGGCCGCCGCCACGTCGCCCGCTTCAAGCTTCCCCGCCACGGCCACCGCGACGCCGCAGCCCGATTCGTCGCCGTCTCCACGCTCCCGTGCCACCGAGGGGCCCCCGTGTGCCCGCTAGGTGAGCCGCACACCTCCCCTACCTCTGCCTTGGCCGCCCCCTTCTCCTAGCTAGCTCGCCCGTGACTTCAAGCTCCTGCCTCCGCCGCCTCTTGTTGCTGCCGCGGCCACATCCCGCGTCTGATAATGCCGTGTGATGCATCGCTCTCCTAGCCCTCCCAGACGACCAGCGCACCTCTTGGCCAGCTCGTTTGAGCTCCGTAGCGAGCGCTCGTTCTAGCCCGTACCGGCGCCGCCGCAAACCTCGACGTGGCCGTCGATTCGGGCCACGCCGGCGAGCCCCGCAACCACCCAGAGACGTGCGCTGCTGCCAGAAACCCAACGCAACAAACGGCGCGACGAACCGTGGCCGGAGGCGAGCGCTAGGACATCTCCGGCGTGCTCTGCTCGCCGGCGTCGTTGCCGCTGACGTGGCAATGATTAGCGCTAACTAAAGCCCCTAATACCCACTAACTGCTGGGCCCCAGGCCGTTAAATAAATACTTTAGAATTTAATTAAACTCTGTTTTATTAACTGACTCACTGACAGATGGGGCCCACAGGGCCCTTTGACCAGTCAACTATGGACCATTGACTGCTGACTCAACAGTCAACGGGACCCACCAGTCAGCCTCTGTTGCACCGCTGGGTGCACTGCACCGTGTGCACGTAGCATTTTCACAATTAATTTCGAAATTGTTTTAATTCCAGAAAATGATTAAAACTTTGAAAAATCATATAAATTAAACCGTAACTCGGATGAAAATAATTTATATATGAAAAATGATCAGAAAAATATGTAAAATCCGAATATGTGATCAAAATGCTTGTCCATCACTCCTATCTAGATGAACATGGAACTTTTTGCCCGTTTCCGGTAGATGAATAGTGCATGGCATCGGTAAAATAATCCAAATAAATTCCTAAAAATATCTAATGTATTCACAGATGCATTATATCACCTCTACATGTCGTTTAGGCTTGTCATGCATTTTGATTGTAGTTGTATGCTTTGTATTTATTTGTTTCCTCTCCCCCTTTCTCTCCGGTAGACTCCGAGACCGCTGACGCGGGGATCGACTACACCGTTGAAGATTCCTTTTAGCCTGCAGAGCAACCAGGCAAGCAAACCCCCTTGAGCATGCCTATATCACCTATTATTTCTCCCTCCTACTTGCATTAGAATTTACTACTGCATTGTTTGATCCTATTCTGATGCATAGCCTATTTTTGTAAACTGCTATTGATACCTTACCTGTTATCCTAAATGCTTAGTATAGGTTGGATGAATCCATCTGTGGCCCCTCCACATTGTCCTAGTTGCCCCCGCTTAGTTACCAGTGCCCCGCTCGATGTGATCGACAGACTGAGACCTGCACATCACTACACAACCCCCCTTAGTTGCTTGACTCCGTAGAGCTAATATCGAGTGCCGAGGGTGATACCTCTTATCTCACTCCTGATGTTGCCTCTGTGGTACAGCTAGTTGGTTGTGGGTTACCGAGGGTGATTCCTCTTTCTCCACCTCCGACGAAGCTTATGTCGTGCAACCCCGCAAGTGTGAATACCATCGAGAGTGATTCCTCCGGGTTCACCTTGACGGATACGTTGAGAGGGAAATCCAATGAGGGTGATTCCTCGGATTCCTTCTTGATGTTACGAACACACAGTTACCTGGATTTTACTACAAATACTGGATAAAGACGGGTCAACCCTGAGGGGTACCCGCGAGAGATACACCTGAAAGTCGGGCGGGCCCGGAGAGCACCCGCGAGAGTTACTGTGGCGGCTGGCTGTTTAGCGGTACCACCCAGGTTGTGGTGGTAGCTCCGGACTTGTCCCGACAGCCGTCACTTAAATTAATAATGCACTAACGGATTTGGGTATTGATCTGAGTTGGCCACTGGCCTATACGCACTACCACCACGCGGGATAATGGTTTAATGGGGCCCTCGGCGCCGTATGTATCAGCCGAAAGCTCTGTCAGACGTCTAGTTCAGCATTGCGGCACGGCCGGGTCGGTACCCCAGAGGTGGTGCCTGGATCGCCCTGCACGCAACGACCCGGAGTGCAGAGGGGGATGGGCCCAAGAGCCCTGCGCACTTAGGATGTAGACCGGCGGGGACCTCTCTGCTGAGCTTTAGGTAGGGCTACGGTGTGTCGATCAGCCGAGGCCGGGCATGACCCAGAAAAGTGTGTCCGGCCAGAGTTAATCGAGCGTGTTGGGTAACAGTAGTGCACCCCTGCAGGGAAGATATATCTATTCGAATAGCCGTGTCCACGGTAACAGGACGCTCAGTGTTGTATCCCGATCTACTACTACTTGAACTGGATACTTTTAATTAATTGTAAGCTCCGGGATCGCTTTCTCGCAAGGAGTCGAGGAAGGATCCCTAGGCTTTGCTACAACATGCTTGCTACTTTAAATTATGTACTAATCTGCACTCTTCTTATGCTGAAAGACCGCTGAAGATGCTAGTCTTCGATAGGCTAGGTTTTTCCTCTCTCTATTCTGGCATTTCTGCAGTTCAGTCCACATATACAGCCCTTCTTTGATACCAATGCATAAGTAGTATAGTTCTGATGTCAGTCTTGCGAGTACTTTGGATGAGTACTCATGGTTGCTTTGCTTCCCATTTTCCCCATGCCCGTTTGCTGCGACCAGATGACGGAGCCCCGGAGTCAGCCGCCCCAGTCGACGACTACTACTACACTTCTGGAGGAGCCTACTACCACGTGGAGACCGCCGATAGCCAGGAGTAGTTTAGGAGGCTCCCAGGCAGGAGGCCTGCGCCTTTTCGATCAGAGTCGTTGTTTGTTTTTCGCCTTCTTAAGGCATCTTTGTTTAACTTTGTGTCTGTACTCAGATACTTTTGTGTTACTTCCGCTAACGCTTGCATGCGAGCTTTTGTATTCGAGCCCTCGTGGCCCCTGGCTTGTAATATATAAAGCTTGTATTATTTTATTTTTGTGTTTAGAGTTGTGCTGTGATATCTTCCTGTGAGTCCTTAGGCTTGATCGTGTACATTTGCGTGTATGATTAGTGCACGATTAAGTCGGGGGCGTCACACTCCTCCCCAGGGGCATGCGAGTAGTACTTTTCTTCGAGGGCTAATAAAACTTTCACAATAAGTATATGAGTTCTTTATGACTAATGTGAGTGTTCATGGACTAATACAGCACTCCCACCTATCCACATATTGCTAGCCTCTTCTATATCATGCATTGCCCTTTCTCACCTCGAGAGTCGGTGCAAACTTTGCCAATGCATCCAAACCCCGTGATATGATACGCTCTATCACACATAAGCCTCCTTATATCTTCCTCAAAACAGCCACCATACCTACCTATTATGGCATTTCCATAGCCATTCCTAGATATATTGCCATGCAACTTCCACCGTTCCATCTTATGACATGTGTGTTCATCATCATATTGCTTTGCATGATCATATAGAGCTGACATGATATTTGTGGCAAAGCCACCGTTCATCATTGTAATACATGTTATGCTAGATCATTGCACATCCTGTTACACCGCCAGAGGCATTCATGTAGAGTCATATTGTTTTAGTTTATCGAGTTGTAAGTAAATAAAAGTGTGATGATCATCATTATTAGAGCATCGTCCCAGTGAGGTAAAGAATGATGGAGACTAATGAGTCCTCCAAAATGTGGGGATGAGGTTCATGATATTGTTCTTAAAAAAAGAAAAAAAAGAAAAAAAGAGGCCAAAGAGCCCAACAAAAAAATGAGAGAAAAAGAAAGAAGGGGCAATGCTACTATCCTTTTACCACACTTGTGCTTCAAAGTAGCATCATGTTCTTCATATAGAGAGTCTTCTGAGTTATCACTTTCACATACTAGTGGGAATTTTTCATTATAGAACTTGGCTTCTATATTCTGATGACGGGCTTCCTGAAATGCCCAAGGTATTCATGAGCAAGCAAGTTGGATGCACATCCACTTAGTTTCAGTATTGAGCTTTCATACACTTATATAGCTCTAGTGCATCCATTGCATGGCAGTCCCTATTCCTCCCATTGATATCGATTGATAGGCCTCTCCATTGCCTATTGATCCGCCGAGTTGATGCGAGACTTTCTTCCTTTTTGACTTCCCTTATGAATCTCTACCACCGCATTCTATTCCACCCGTAGTGCTAAGTCCATGGCTCACGCTCATATATTGAGTGGAGTTGAAAATGCTGAAGCGCATGAAAAAGTATGATACAATTGCCTGGTTTGACACCGGGGTGCTCATGATTTATATTTATGTGGTGATGGTGGAGTCATGCCATGCTTACATAATTCAATGAGTAGGGATAACATTCGATGAGCAACGTATATTTTGAAAAAGTAATGATTATGTTCTTGTATTCATGGATATTATTATGTTGATATCAATTACTTCATCGTTTCTCAATATTTATACCGTAAGAAGATTACATGATAAACATGCTAGGTAGCATTCAACATCAAAATTTATCTTTGTTTTATCATTTACCTACTCGAGGATAAGTAGGAATTAAGCTTGGGGATGCTGATATGTCTCCGACGTATCTATAATTTTTTTATTGTTTCATGCTATTATTATATCAATCCTACATACTTTACATGCAATTTTATATCATTTTTGGGAACTAACCTATTAACCCAGTGCCCAGTGCCAGTTCCTGTTTTTGCCTATTTTATTGTTTCAGGGAAAAACTATATCAAACGAAGTCCAAACGTGATCAAATTTTACGGTGATTTTTTCTGGACCAGAAGACACCCAGGAAGCTTTGGGAGGAGGCCAGAAGACTTACGAGAGAGCCACAAGCTCACACGACGCGCCCCTGGGGGGGGCGCCACCAGAGCTTGTGGGCCCCTCGTAAACCCCCTGACCTAATTCCACTTCTATAAATTCCTTAAAATCCCCAAAACAACATAGAGCCACCGGAAACAATTTTTCTGCTGCCGCAAACCTGTGTTCTTCCGTGATCCCATCTGGAGGCCTTTTCCGGTACTTTGCCGGAGGGGGAATTAATCACGAAGGTCTTCTACATCAACCTTGCTGCACCTCCAATGATGTGTGAGTAGTCCACCACAGACCTACGAGTCCATAGTGATTAGGTAGATGGCTTTCTCTCTCTCTCTCTCTCACTCTCTCTCTCTCTTTGATCTTCAATACAATGTTCTCCTTGGAGATTGATCCGATGTAATCTTCTTTTGCAGTGTGTTTGTTGGGATCCGATGAATTGTGGGTTTATGATCAGATTATTCATTGAAAGTAATTGAGTTATATTCTGAACTTTATTATGTATGATTGTTATATCTATGTAATGATTTCCGACCTATAAGTTTTCTTTGGCCAAGTTGACGATTAGGTCTTCGGTGGAAGTGTTGCATAGTAGTAGGTTCAATCTTGCGGTGTCCTCACCTCGTGACAGAAGGGGTAGCGAGGCACGTATTTGTATTATCGCTACTAAGGGTAAAATGACGGGGTTTAATCATATTGATTGGTTTTATTCTATCTACATTATGTCATCTTGCTTAAAGCGTTACTCTGTTCGTCATGAACTTAATACCATAGATGCAGGCATGAGTCGGTCGATTGGTGGAGTAATAGTAGTAGATGCAGGCAGGAGTCGGTCTACTTGTCACGGACGTAATGCCTATATACATGATCATGCCATGAATAACGTCATAACTATGCGCTTTTCTATCAATTGCCCAATAGTAATTTGTCTACCCACCGTATGCTATTTTTATGAGCGAGATGCCTCTAGTGAAAACTATGGCCCCCGGATCTATTTTAATCATATTACAAAAACCAAAAATACCTTGCTGCAATTTCTTTATTTTTATTTTACTTTGCAATTTATCTATCTACCACTATCAGATTAGATCATTGCAATTAACGAGTACAAGGGGATTGACAACCCTATTGCCCGCGTTGGGTGCAAGTATTTGCTCTTGTGTGTGCAGGTACTGCTAAGGAGTGTTTGCGTGGTTCTCCTATTGGTTCAATAACCTTGGTTCTCTACTGAGGGAAATACTTATCCGCTACTATATTGCTTCACCCTTCCTCTTCGGGGAAAATCCCAACGCAGCTCTAGTAGCACGGCCTCGCCGCCGCCCACGAGCTATCATCAACGATGTTGCAGCTCGTGGACGGGAGACCGGCGTAGGCTTCGCCGATCAAGCAAATGTTGCACCTCCACCAACACCAGCTCGCGGCCTCGAACCACGACATTGTCGACAAGTTGCAAGTTTATGACAAACAGAGCATTGCAATAAGCATGATGACATAATGTAGATAGTAAAACTACCATCCAAGTGTGATAAAGAAACCATCGTTTTGTCCTTAGTGGCAACAGTACTTATGAGTCCGTTCCCTTTCTTTTACTGGGATGAATCACCGCAAGATTGAACCCACTACTCTGCACCACTCCCTTTGAAGAACTACCCATCAAACTTGGCCAAAGTAGAAAAATAGATTGGAGTGCATAGAAAGCTAATTAATTATACAATAAAGAAACTTCAACAGATTCTATATATTTCAATGAAAAATTTGATCATAAAGTGACAATTCATCATATCTCAACAAACACATCACCGATTACATCATACGAATCCTGTTATGTGAGACAGCTCACGGGAACTTTGTATTGAATCACAAGGGAGAGAAGATGCCATCTAGCTACTGCTATGGACCCTAAGGTCCTAAAGGAACTACTCACACATGGTCATGGAGGCAGCAAGGTTGATGAAGAAGCCTCCCCTGATGGATTCCTCCTCCGGCAGGGTGCCAGAACAGGCCTCCAGATTGGATCTCCTTGGAACAGGAACTTGCGGCGGCGAAAAAAATCAAAGAAAATTGGTACAGAGGGTTTCGCGAAATATGGGATTTATAGGCGAAAGACGGTGCACAGAGGCCCCATGCGGCTTAGTGGCGCGGGTCCTCCCTGACCACACTGCGTAGCCACGTGGGGCCAGTGGCTGACCTCCCGAAAGTTCCCGACACTTTCTGGACTCCTCCTGACTTGGAAAAAATTGTATCTAATCCTCAGGGTTTTTTTTACCTCTGCAGATATGGATTTTCTGAAAAGTCAAAAACATGTATAAAACAACAACTGGCTCTGGGCACTAAATTAATAGGTTAGCCAGAAAAATAATATAAATTACTATAAAAAACTATTCAAAAGTGATAATATAACATCATGAAACAATAAAAAAATTATAGATATGCTTGAGACGTATCAAGCACTAACTATTTGATATTTTAAAGTGAGAGATCACCCTAATAAAAACGACTAGCGCACAATCAAAAGGGTGCAAAAATGAGCGATAAACATCTCAGGCAATTCATAATAGCATGATATGGTATAGTCCCTTCCGTCGGAGAAGTTCTCTTCGTCTACCCGAAATTTTAGCCAAAAATGTTGTGGTGGCAGCCAAAAACGATGTCGTGGCGACAGTTTAAGCAAAACAGATTTCTGCAAAAACTGCTTGTCGTGGCAACTAGTTTTTGCTGTCGTGGCAGAACTTTTCTGTCTGGCATATTTCTTCAGATTTTTCTCCTCCGTCTTGATGTACAACCTTCGGTGTTGGGGTCCTCCCCCGCAGACTTGTTACCACCATATCTAACCTCTATTTTATCACCGTTGTCGCTATAGGTACTAAATAAAAATGCATTACATAAAAGTTGACACACATGTGATTAAAGTGACAATCATATGGCTCTAGCCATCATGCCGTACCACGACACACATATCGTGTTAAATATTACAACATATGGACATCTCATACAAAATCTCATGAATATGACGAAGGCTATACCACATCTCATGCAACCTGCAAAACCAAGTTAGACGCCTCTAATCGGTTTATGCAAAATTTTATTTTATCTTGCTTCTAGGGTTGACAAATCGTTGCTACCTATGTTCATCATCAAGTATGATTATTCAAGTTGCTAGATCAACTTCGCGAGGTGTATGAAGAAGAGACTTCATTAAAAATCTCTAACCCCATACAAAACTTCATCATACGCGTGACCCCCGTGTAGATCAAATCTATATGCCCTCTAGTTTGCGAAAATTCATCCTTCTTGACTAAAGTGAAACCCAAAGAACTGAGCCACTTCTTTGATCTTATCAACCGGCATACTAAGAGCGGCATAGAAGGATCGTAGATTGCCAGAACTTTATAACAAAGTTGCACTGTGCCGTCAAGATCAGAAAACCGCAAACTCATGGGAAGCAACAAGAAACTCAAGTAATAGATTGCATCTACTACTCACACAAATTTTATTAAGCAATGGATCTCATCTACTACATAGTTTTTTTAGTAATATATCTAATGTTCTATGAAAAACTTTTGTGCAATACCCACACAACTCATGTGTTCTAGATCGTAACCTGCAGCTACTCATAGATCGCTCATGATGCCATTGTTGGGAAACGTAGTAGAAAACATAAAAAATCAACCTATGGATCAAGTTTCTAGGATCACTATGAAGATGCATAGGGTTTATATTAGATTGTTGCCAACTCGATGTAGCAGCAGAAGAAGAGTTGGTGAAGAACCGTTGATGCAGATTCCCACAGCTAGGATTTACAACCTCCCAACTACGAGAATTATCACCCTCGAATGAAGTCTGAGGCCATGATCTCTCTACAGGTTGCACACATTTGAGATCAGCAATCCAGCAGCGCTTCGCCATCCAAAACTAGACATTGCCGGAAAACTAGAAGGGGATGGCGAAGCCTTACGGCATGGGGGAACTTTTCTGGTGGAGAGACTAGAGAGGGGAGGGGCGATCCTTTGCGCAGAAGTTGTGTCCAAAATAGGGGGCGCACCCTTAAGTATATGTAGGTGTAGGGGAGGGGAAATGTCGATTTGGAGGTGGGGTCCCGTCTTGTGGTAGTGCACCAGGGTGGGACCCACCCAAACTCTAGCTGCACCAAGCCAAGGCTAGGGGACGCCTCCTTAATGGGCCTCTAAGGCCCATGCGGCTGGCCTCCTTGTAGGCTATGCCTATGGGGCTGGCCCAGGGCGCCATATAAATTCAGGGCGCTCTAGGAAAATTCCCAGAGCCCTCCTATGTGATTTTACCTCACGAGAAACTTTTCTTCCTTCTTGGTTTAACCTAGTTTTCTCTGAAACATTTTTGGTTTCTCTGAAACACTTTCGGTACTCTCTCGAAACAATTTCCATTACCTCAGAAACTTTTCTGATGATATTCTCTCAAGGTCCTAACTATACAATACTCAAAATATCGAAGATGACCCTTAAGTGTGTGACCCTGCAGGTTCGATGAAATATAGACATGATCAAGAAACTCCTTCCAATCAGTGACTAGTAGCAGAACCGCGGACATCCATATTGACCCCTATACCCACACAAATGATATTCCAGTGAACCTATGGTTACCACGTGCTGTTAATTTTGCTTGCGATACATTACAAAACCCAAGATGAGATACATTGGCATCCCCGTGAATCAACACATGATCACTATACCAGCTTCTTCATTATCAATTTTGTTCCCTTCTCTTGTTCCCGTGTTCCAGCATCTCTGTGAGCAAGTCACACTGTGTCTGGACAGATGATGATGGATATTGTCACATCGAGAGGGCACACATTCCTGTTGGAAATATGCCCTTCCAAAAACTTCTCTCTTTTGATTTAGGCTTGGTGTGCCTTGTGAAATTTGTATGGCATGGTTGTATCTCGGTTGACGTTCTGGATTTGGCTTAATTTTATAAAGACGGACCTGATGCATTTCCTCTGTAAAAAATATTACAATCACCATATTAAACATCTGAGGTCAATTCTCTTGGCATAGAGCTCTCCTTTATACAACCGTAGCTTTTTTTATTGAACTTATCAAACAATCATTAAGTTCCATTTTTAATATCCATATAATTCAATTTATTACTCTATTCAATTAAGATTTGATCCGTCAAACTGGAAGACCAGGGTGTTAGAGCATATAACACCGGAGTGGGCAAATTCGGGGCCCTATACGTCTACGGACGCTCCCGGACGCATCCGCGGACAGCGTCGATCCGGTCCTCAAATGTCCCATTTATATACACAACCCCTAATTTTGAAACCACAAATTCATGCAAACACATGCACCTCGATCATCACACACACACAATGAATAGCGCACACACATAAAAGTTATTCGTACATAAAAATACATAGTCCACACATAAAACTTGTTCACGCTGCATAATTGAAACATAAAAAACATATATTGGTGATTTTAGGCATGGATCCAGATATGCTCCACAAGATAACTGAGAAGTTGCATGTGCACCTGTTGATCTCAAAGTTTTCAATGCATCTCAAGAAAGTTGGCAACATGATCCGCCTCTTGTTCCAGGAGGCGGACCTGAACCCCGGGCTTCTCAAAACCATGCGGGCGGGTTGCCCCTTCGCCCTCATCCTCCACAATCATGTTGTGTAAGATTAAACAACATGTCATGAGCTGAGAAAGTGTCTTCGGTTCCCACATAATTGCAGCTCCACGAACAATACCCCAACGATCTTGGAGCATTCCGAATGCCCTCTCCACATCCTTCCTAGCAACTTGCTTGTGCAAAGAGACATTCTTTTCTAGCATGAGGATCGGATATAGTCTTCACAAATGCCGTCCACTAAGGATAGATATCATCGGTAAGGTAGTACCCCATGTTGTAGTTGTGCTTGTGTAGTTGCACGCCAGATGTCGGTTCTAAATCCGGCATATCTCGTAGTAGGGGTCCTAAGCTAGGCGTCTTGGAGCGATGGTAGCATGGACACAGGATTTTACCCAGGTTCGGGCTCTCTCGAAGAGATAATACCCTACGTCCTGCTTTTGATTGTATTCATATGGGGTGTAGTACAGGGTACATGTATCTACCACGAGATTGTTCTAATGAATATTCGATCATCTATTGACTAGCCTGGCCTCGGCTTATATAATACACCGGAGGCCTAGGATTTAGAGGAATCCTCGTCTTGTGTGCCAAGTCTTGTGGAAACCTCCTTGTATACGGCATGGGCTGCTCGAAGTGGCCCATTAGTGAACCGCCATGGGGGTCCTCGGCCCGATCCACCTGGTCGGGAGACGACGTGGTGTGTGCCCCCTAGTTCAGGACACCGTCAGTAGCCCCCTGAACCGGTCTTCAAGTTGGGGACGCTCCTCGGTTCTTCCAAACTGTTCTTCATCTTCGGTGGTCGATCTTGAAAGCTGGTTCAACAAATATTCGCATCTCCGATCTCGAGGATCGCCGAGGTGTATCCGAAGAGTTGACACGTCGGGTATCCGAGGAGCTCCTTTAAGTTCTCGGCCTTTATCAATGCCTTGTTATTTTTACGCCACACCTTGGGTTCGAAGTGTTTCCAGTGCGGCGGTGTTCTCTTTGCATCCGAGCTCCAACGCCGGACTGCATCCGAGGTGTCTTTTTGCAGCCGAGCTCCAACGCCGGTCTGCATCCGAGGTGTCATAGATCATCTTAGTTTGAAAAAGTTGAAGGAGTTCAGCTGAGCTTAATGCCAGAAATGCCCTCTATGGAGCCAGCCACTTGCATCCGAGCTTTACGCCGGACTGCTTCCGAGGTGATGCACCACCTCGGGCTTGGGCTGATTTTTTGCGGATATATTTTCGATTGGTGCAATTTTTCTCTGCCGAGATATATAGCCAGTTGCCCTCAAGGTGTGTGTCGGCCTAAAATCCGAGATGCACCTGAAGGAAAACATGAAACTGCTGATCCCAGTAGCCCCTGAGACTCATGTCGATTCTCAAAATCGGCCTGAGGATCAATTCCTAGCTCGGCAACATATTTAGGAACGGAAACACGGTGTGCATAGTCCTCGAGACTCAGGTTGGGTGCGGCCGACCAACCTGAGGATCGTAATCTCCTCGGAAACTGTATTGGACTTTGTAAATTGTCTGCATTGAATCGGGTGGCAACACCAGATCAGGGGATCGATGTAACCAGTTAATGGCTTTTAATTTGAGAAGCGCGAAGCCTAGTAGCCCCCGAGCCTTAATTTGGGCAAGGGTGGCCGAATTAAGGATCGATATCCGGGGTAAATTGACTTTAATCACAATTTATGTGTAATGATTCTACGTATCCAAGTACTTTACATCATTAATGCTCGGATCCGCATTGTACAAAACTTTGTTGACCGACCATCGGCTTCAACCTCCTCGGCCAGTAGCTGAGGAGTGTTTGTCCTACTTTATAAAGCCTTTATAAGGGCAAAGATTTACGACAAACAAGGCAATCCGGCCATATGGTTTTATAAACAAAGGTACGCGGAGAGATATGTTATATTACTATTTAACGTAAGAAACATCTTCTGGGAAAAATAGTTCCTTTATAGGTTCCTTTTCGCAGGTTATCATGCTAACCATGATTACGTAACTTCACCTCCGATCTAAGTGGGAGAAAATAGTGAAGATTAATTCGGGGAAAATTCCCGAAGTATTTGGCTTTAAAAAAACCGAGATTTTCACTTCCGTCATTGCCGACCAATTATGTTCTTGAGATTGCTAGCTTTCGGCTTCACCCAGTCTGAGGTACTAACCCAGTAGTATCAATCACAGAGGTGCTCCCTTTACCCCCTAGCCGAACAATCGGGAACATAGGGGGTAAGCACAGGAGCCAGGCAACCCAGCTTGGCCAGATCTCAAGTCAAATTGATGCATATTGTGGTTTTATAATGATTTATGGGAAGGCAGCGCTCGTATATTGAATACAAATGCTGAGAATACGTCGGACTCTCCAGGAGTCCCAAAGTAACCGCGCCGAGGTGCCTCAAGGAGCCCCTGGTACGGTTTATTGGACTCTTTTATATGTCCGAAGTGTTTTATACCAAAAACTCGAGGTTAGAATTGCACAGTTTTTTCAAAGACGACCGAACTGCTTTTCTATTAGTGACCTTGGACAAGCCGAACACTTTTATGAAAGCAAGCTGATCGGCCGATTGAATTTGCGCATGTTTGTGGTAGTCAGCTTTTAAGCTGTATTTTGAAGCTTTATGCTATATGTTATTTTGACTCCGTTGCGACTGTTTATAATTTGAAAGTGGCCCATCATCGGCTTCCATCACTTTGTAGATGCTACGCATGGTGTTTCCGCAATAACAAGAAAAACCCTTAGCCGATGTCTCGGTGCCCGGAGGCGGTTATGTTAGCGGAAACGATGCAATCAGATATATAGGCTTTATAACTTTCACTTAGTCATAGGAGCTTGACTGTGGGGGCAAGTAACTAGCCCCCGGTGTTTGGAGTGTTCGAGCGTGCCGAGGTGCAGCTCAGCAGGGAAGTTGATGAACTATGGGTCGGGAAAGATTTCCCGAGCCAAATTATTATGCACGGCACCTCGGTCAAGAGGATGTCCCACCTTCTGGAAAAAAAATACAAATAGGTTTAAAAACTTCATAGGCTCGGAAAACCAAAAAACTTACACAAAACCTTTACGTCTAGAATAAATCAAGTTTTTTGGTGCAAATCCGAAATTGGTCTTAAAATTAATTTTGTGCTTCTGTCGTGATTTAACATGATACGTCCGATCTCCAGACTTCAAGCGGGTCGGCCTTTGGCTTCAACCTCCCGTCCCGAAGGCGGAGTGTTTCTCATGCCAGTTTAGCGAACTAAACTCCAGGCTATCCGGCTATTGACCACACACTCGCGTCGGAAAATGGAGTAGTAGAAAAAGACTTTGCAACGACTTAGAAGAAAACACTTATTATAAAATGACTCATACAAATTTAAGAGCCCCCGGTTGACATGGGAAAAAGAAGTGTTTTTAACAAACTAAGTTTTTAACAAACAACTTGTTTGTTTAACACAAATATAATGCTTTGGTCGAACCAAACAAAAATAAAAAATTGAAAAAATTTGAGCGTGAAAACGACTTAGCTGGTTAATGTGCTCGAAGTTGATGACGCGGTCCGGGCTTGTGGCAGGACGAGGACGCCCCTCAAACCTTGACATGTCCGACATGGTGCACGATCCTCGGCTTCACCGAGGTCCCAACCCCCAACCCCATCCCGAGGTGACTGAGCGAGGAGCTCGGCACTCCGAAGTAGCGGCACAGTACGGTCGATGTGGCGAGGCGAGAGCCCCGATCCAACCGAGGTGACTTCGGAGTCCCCATGTCAGCCGACGTGTCGAAGCAGGTCGGCGAGTTGGACGTCGTCTTGGAGAAGTGACGGCGCGGCGATGCCGACGCAAGGCGGCGCGTCGAGGTAACGACACAATTTGGCCGACGAAAGCGGGACGACGACGTTGGCATGCCGAGGTGACCGCGTGACGCAGTCGAAGTTGGTTACCTGCGCACATAAAATAGTGCAAGCAAGAAATAATAATAATTGAAAAAAATTGCATAATTAGTTTATGCGAAGTAAATAATCTGGTCAGCATGGCCTGAACGCCAAGGTCGATTTGATGAAGTTTCCAACGCGTAGGTCGGCTAGCCGAGGTGACGATATGATATGGTCCCAATCGATTTTTGATATTCGTGAGGCTGCGAACAAGGAGTCGGCCGACGAGAAGCTGGCCAGATTGACGTAGACGAAAATGCCATGTACAAGCGTCGATAGAATAACTCTGCAAAAATAATGCAAACCAACAGAAAATATTCTGTAATAATTTTACGTGCTAACGGAAAAATTAAACCTGTTTGATCAAGAAGACAGTAGCAGACCGGATCAAGTAAATGTAAGCAATCTGTACAGAACTAGTACCAACCATAACCAAGACTAGATTGATTTTGATCTTTTAGGTGGAGTAGTAGTATTCAGACTACTACTAGAATCCAATGACCAAATCCAGGGTACCGTGCTGCAGAACTAGTACTAATCAATTGGGTTAGTAGTACGTTTAGGCTATGCACTTTTCGAAAAAAGGTTACTAGGAACTGCCAGCGGCCGATGAAGAGCTGAATTAAAAAGGGAAAAAGAATTAAATCTCCCTGTTTGCGTGCTGCCATGGAACCAAGTCCCTGTCAGGGTACTGTTCCACACTATCTCTTCGGATGGATCGCCCGTGGGCCAGATTGAGTCCGGATCCGATGTATCGCCAGGTAGCGGACGCCGCCGTCATTAAATTTCTCTGTACCCGATCTGACCGCAAACAACGTAGCACAAGCGATAGCAAGGATTTTGCAAAAGAGAAAATTTACATGAAATAGATCTGACTAAAAAAATATCACCTGATCATCCCATCGATCTGTGATGATCACCCAGCAGGCTCTCAATGAAAGCACCAATGTTGGTTCTAAATCCGGCATATCTCGTAGTAGGGGTCCTAAGCTAGGCGTCTTGGAGCGATGGTAACATGGACACATGATTTTACCCAGGTTCGGGCTCTCTCGGAGAGATAATACCCTACGTTCTGCTTTTGATTGTATTCATATGGGGTGTAGTACAGGGTACATGTATCTACCACGAGATTGTTCTAATGAATATTCGATCATCTATTGACTAGCCTGGCCTCGGCTTATATAATACACCGGAGGCCTAGGATTTAGAGGAATCCTCGTCTTGTGTGCCAAGTCTTGTGGAAACCTCCTTGTATACGACATGGGCTGCCCGAAGTGGCCCATTAGTGAACCGCCATGGGGGTCCTCGGCCCGATCCACCTGGTCGGGAGACGACGTGGTGTGTACCCCTAGTCCAGGACACCGTCACCAGAACCTCCTCATCACAAAGTTTCTTGAACAAAGGAGATCATTGGAGCACATTGATGTCATTGTTAGAACCAAGCATGCCAAAGAAAGTATGCCAAATCCATAAGTACTTCGATGCTACTGCTTCAAGTATGATGGTGGACTCTTTGGTGTGACCTTGTTACTGCCCGACAAACTTTTGGGGCAGTTCTTCCATTGCCAGTGTATGCAATCAACTGAACCGAGCATACCTGGGAAACCTCTTGATGTTCCAATTGCCAACAGTTTTTCCGTTTCCTCCATAGTTGGTTCTCTCAGGTACTCTGGTCCAAACACATTCACCACGGTGCGTGCAAAATGCATCGTGGTGTTAAATCATGTAGTCTCTCTCATCTGGATTTCAGTATCAATGGCATTTGCGGCCTTACCATAAGCAAGCATCCCGAGCAGCCGTGCATTTACGGCCTTACCATAAGCAAGCATCCCGAGCAGCCGTGCATTTGCGGCCTTACCATAAGCAAGCATCCCGAGCAGCCGTGCATTTGCGGCCTTACCATAAGCATACCTTTGGGGCAGTTCTTCATCGAACCCTTGAAGTTCAATACATGCTCCTCTTGCTTCTCCAGTTCTTCCTGCATGCTCATCATCATCATCATCATCATCATTTCAGCATCTTCGTCGTCCGAATCCGACAAATCAATGAACTATTTGTATATGAACTCGTCAAGATCCCTGTTTCCATACTCATCATCCGACGACGAATCCATCGGTAACCTACAAACGACCAAAAGAATAAAAAACTGCTTGGGCTTTCCATTGAACACATGCATAGAGCACGATGTGTGTGTCCGGAGGAGTTGCATGTACTGGGGCGACGTTCGGTGGTGGCGACCTTGTCCAGTGGCGGCACGGTCGGCAGCGTTGTGGGTTGGGCCTCCGGTGGTGGTGCTACGTGTTGGGGACGATGACGGAGCAACAATGGTGGCCGAGCTACGGTGGTGGTTGTGGGATGAGGCAGGAAAGAGAAGAGGAAGAGGGCAGGTCGGGCAAGGTCGGGGATGTCTTCAAGGGATTTGGAGCACGACCATGCCGTCAGTCTGACGTGGTGGGGACGTCTGAGCGTCCCCACATCTACCCCACATAGGGGCTGGGTACGGGGATGTCGGACATCCCAGACATATAGGACCCGTTTGAGGGGTTCGGTTGATCAGATTGAGCAGTTCACCGGGACGTATAGAGAGAGTATGAGGGTCCGCTTGTAGATGCTCTTATCGCCTATTTTTCTCGGGTTGAAGTGGGCGCTTGTAGGAGCACACTGTTTATAAATGCACTACCCTATTAAAGTTAGCATTTACTGCATTATCAACCATTAGGTGAATTTTTTGTTGCCTTAAAACGTGACTATGTATTTGTGTAACACAAAAATAGTATTCTAGCAGAATCAATTGTCAGCTAGGGCAAGTTTAGCCTCGAGAAATTAGATACGTGACTTGCCGGAGCAGGATAAAGACCATATTATAATATATTTTGGGAGTGTGCGGGCAGGACCATGTACCCTCATTGTTTCATTTCGTGACATCAAAGTAGCCGGCCCCGCCGGTCAGGACCACGTACAATAATTTGGCTGGGCTCATCACGCAGTCAGGCGTTACGTCACAGAAAGCCCCGAGGCAACGGAAGCTTCACGCTGGCCACCGATAGCCAGTCGAGACGACCGAAGCACTTTGCGTAAGACTTCTTGTCCTACACTCCTGATCGCATCTCCTCCGGCCGACATTTTTTTTTTCTGATTTTTTCCTATCTATTCATCTTAAATCATGGCAGTACAACAAACATCAGAAATAATAAAAAATATCAAAAAAATCAAAAATAATAAAATTTACATCCAGATCCGTACACCACCTAGGGACATTTATTTTAGGGATTTCTATTTTCGTGCCCCTGGTTCCTTAGTTGTACTCAGTTTTGGCTAACCGTCTTAGTTTTCCTCACTTTTTCCCTTCACCCTCTACTTGAACCTCACAGATGCCCAAACGGAGCATTTCCGTTGGGTCAAGCCCGTTGACCGTTACATACATGAGTTCATGATGAGTGGGACCATTAAAAATGCTGACGTGAGGGGCCGCTTAAAATGTTGACATGTCAACGGCCCTTGCTAAAAAACAAACCCACTCCTCTCTCCGAATATCCATTTTTTGAGCCCAGGCTCATCTGCACCCGGTGAAGAAAAAATTCAAAACAAATACTAAAAAAATTCACAAAATTCTGAATATTTTTTGCATGGAAGACAATTTAGTACATGAGGTGCGCTCCAAATTTAAGATCATTTGGACACATGAGTTGCTCTCAGCAAAAAAGACAAATTGGGTCGGAAGTATACATGAACAGTAAAAAATTCACAGACTCCAAATTTGTCTTTTTTGCCGAGAGCTACTCACATGTACAAATGATCTAAAATTTGGAGCACACCTCACGCACCAAATTATCTTCCATGCAAAAAATAATTGACATTTTTTGAATTTTTCTACTATTTTTTGTGAATTTTCTACTCATCGCGGGTGCAGCTGAGCTTGGGCACCGAATCACCTCGTCCTCCTCTCTCTCTCTCTATTACATGTGGGACCAATAGAACAAAGGAAAATAGGAAGATAAAAAGCTCCCTAGCTCTGTGGCCATGCCGGCGGCCACTGGACACGGCGGAGGTGGCTCCGTGGCTGGAGGCAGCCCGCAGACTCCCGCATCAAGGACGCCCTGCTCGCTCTTCTCGCTCCCGCCCTCGCTCGCATGCTCCCTCTCCCTCTCTGCTCTCTCCTCCTGGTGGAACCCTAGTGCTGGCTTGGACGGAGTCGCGCGCTCGTCTCCGACCACCCCGACGAATTGAGAGCACCTCCGAAACCGCCTCACCATCCTCTTCCATCCCCGTGAGTCGTATATGCTTTGATGTAGTGTAACAACCGAATCGACCTCTTCGTCTCTGACTCCGGCCGCCGCATCTGAGCTCGCTTTCATCGCTGCCATGTTCCCTCCGGCTTCAGCAACCTTCTCCGTGTCCTCGGGTTGAGCTCTGCCACATCTCCATGCATTTCCCCTCTCTGTTGTTCCCTAGAATGGGCTGCCGCAGCGAGCCGGTCGCCGCCGCTGCCGCACCTGAGACTCAGCCACCGCCGGGTTGACCCCAGTCAAACCCAAAACATGGGCCCGGTTGCCTGCATGGCTGGTCCACATGGCTTCTGGCCCACCCGTCAATGGGTGTGGCTAGGGTGGCTGTAGGTACAAGAACTTTCTAGTCTCTTTCCTAATTTAAAGAAAAACTTGGCTGGTTAACCATTTTAAGATTTTGTGAAGTAAGTACCACAAATAAGATTGAAAATTGAACCTTTGCAATTTTCACATGAAATAGACCATATTGGAGGCCTACTACCGAAAGATTTTGAGTTTTTGAGCTTTTTTGCTATATTCCGTTGATTAAATGAATTTCTGGACATTTTCCAAAAGTAATTCAAAATTGAACTACAAGTGTGTTATAGTTTGGTTACAAAAAGTGGGAAAAAAATCATTTTAAGGTACTTAAGTAGGATTATATGCAGTATTCACAAAAAAAGTTGAAAGATTCAACCCTTTTCTATGAATAGCCATGCTGACAATGTTGACCCCATTTTGCAAAAAGTTAACGAAAATGAAAAAAGAGTCAAAAAATGCAATCCTTTTGCCTGGAGTCCTTTTATCTATACTAATTTCAAGGAAAAATGATAAACTAGGAATACAATGATTATTTTAAAAAAGTGTTCACAAAATGGACTACCATCTATGAAGGTTCATGGCTTTCAAGCCAAAAGACCAAGTTCATGTCTATATCCATGTCATATTTTCATATAAGGTGACGATATTTCGCACAAACATGGGGCTTACCATGCCAAACAAGATTGCCAAAGGGAGATTTCAAAATTTTGTTATAAAAGTAAATAAATCATTTTTCAAGTGCCAAAAATGGTTTTTTTTGTGTGAAGCAAGTACCACAAATAAGATTGGAAATTGAACCTTTGCAATTTTCACATGAAATGGACCATATTGGAGGCCTACTGCCGAAAGATTTTGAGTTTTTGAGCTTTTTTGCTATATTCCATTGATTAAATGAATTTCTGGACATTTACCAAAAGTAATTCAAACTTGAACTACAAGTGTGTTATAGTTTGGTTACAAAAAGTGGAAAAAATCATTTTAAGGTACTTAGGTAGGATTATATGCAGTATTCACAAAAAAAATGAAAGATTCAACCCTTTTCTATGAATAGCCATGCTGACAATGTTGACCCCATTTTGCAAAAAGTGAAAGAAAATGAAAAAAAGAGTCAAAAAATGCAATCCTTTTGCATGGAGTCCTTTTATGTGTACTAATTTTCAGGAAAGATGATAAACTAGGAATACAATGATTATTTTAAAAAAGTGTTCACAAAGAGGACTACCATCTATGTATGTTCATGGCTTTCAAGCCAAAAGACCAAGTTCATGGCTATATCCATGTCATATTTTCATATAAGGTGACGATATTTCGCACAAACATGGGGCTTACCATGCCAAACAAGATTGCCAAAGGGAGATTCCAAAATTTTATTATAAAGTAAATAAATCATTTTTCAAGTGCCAAAAATGTTTTTTTTGTGAAGCAAGTACCACAAATAAGATTGAAAATTGAACCTTTGCAATTTTCACATGAAATGGACCATATTGGAGGCCTACTGCCGAAAGATTTTGAGTTTGTGAGATTTTTTGCTATATTCCATTGATTAAATGAATTTCTGGACATTTATCAAAAGTAATTCAAAATTGAACTACAAGTGTACTATAATTTGGTTACAAAAAGTGGAAAAAATTTATTTTAAGGTACTCAGGTAGGACTATATGCAGTATTCATAAAAAGAGTTGAAAGATTCAACCCCTTTCTATGAATAGCCATGCTGACAATGTTGACCCCATTTTCCAAAAAGTGAAAGAAAATAAAAAAAAGATTGAAAAAATGCAATCCTTTTGCATGGAGTCCTTTTATGTGTACTACTTTCCAGAAAAAAATGATAAACTAGGAATACGATGACTTCAAAAAAATGTTCGCAAAATGGACTACCATCTATGAAGGTTCATGGCTTTCAAGCCAAACGACCAAGTTTATGGCCATAGCCATGTCATAGTTCATGGTAGGGTGACCATATTTGGCACAAACATGGGGCTTAGCATGCCAAACAAGATTGCCCATGGGAGGTTCTAACTTTTTGTTGTAAAAAATAAATTTTCATTTTTCAAGTGCCAAAAGACGGGTTTTTTGTGTGTGAAGCAAGTAGCACAAATAAGATGCAAAAGTTCACTTATCCAATTTTCACACAAAGTAGACCATATTGCCAAAAGATTTTGAATTTTTGAGCTTTTTTGCTATATTCCATTGACTATATGAATTTCATGACATTTAAAGAAAATAATTCAAACTTGTACTACAAGTGTGTTATAGTTTGGTCCAAACAATTGGCAAAAATCATTTTCAGATACTTAAGTAGGATTGTATGTAGTATCCACATAATAGTTGAAAGATGTAGAGCAGTGATTCGGTGCCCAGGCTCATCTGCACCCACGCTGAAGAAAAAAATACAAAAAAAATACTAGAAAAATTCAAAAAATTCAATTTTTTTGCATGGTAGATAATTTGGTGCGTGAGGTCCACTTCAAATTTCATCTCATTTGGACATCTAAGTAGATCTCGGCAAAAAAGACAAATTTGGGTTCTGTAAAAAAGTTTACTGTTCATGTACTGATTTGACATAATTTGTCTTTTTTGCTGAGAGCTACTCATATGTACAAATGCTCTGAAATTTGGAGTGCACCTCACGCATCAAATTATCTACCATGCAATTTTTTTTTTGGAAATTTTTGATTTTTTTGTATTTTTTCTTGACCGGGTGCAGATGAGCCTGGGTCAGAAATGGATATTCGAAAGATTCAACACCTTTGCTATAAATAGGACTAAATATAAAATGAATTTAGGAACTTGAATCAACTGAACTGGATTTAAAATTAATATTTTATCAATTTCTTAAGTTGATTGGAAATTTAAAAAGGTATTCGACACTGTTCGCACTTAAAACCCGCATAGAGCAGGCCGACCCAATTACATAAAGCCCGCACTGAGCAGCGCCAAGGTGTCCAGGTGGGCCCACTCGTCGGGCTCTCATCCAAGGCCCACTTGTCAGGAACCCACCCAGGTAACGGTCAATAGGTTTGACCCAACGGAAACGCTTCGTTTGGGCAGTTGTGAGGCTGGGGTGAAGACAGGAGGGGAAAAGTGAGGCATGTTAATGAGGCGGGACAAAACTGAGTAGTGTTAAGGAACCAGGGGCACGGAAATAGAAATCCCTTTATTTTAACATTGGTTGGGTCCTAAGTTGGGTCCTAAGGACGTAGAATTTGTATTAAATATGCAACATCGACAGCACAAAGTTCATATAAGGACTCCAAACAAAAGAAACTACAAGCCAATCCCTAGATTTTGTCCGGAGGACCATGAAATAAAAATTTAGATTATGGTCGGGGTCCAAAACTCTGCCTCGGAGAGGATACGTCTCGACTGTCGCCGGGGACAGACCACTTGGGATCGTCGGAACGCCAGGTCGCCGCCCCTGGTTGCCGATATCGGAATAGAGGGAGCCAGACTCCAGACTTCAGCATCACTGCCTCCCCACGGGAGGAAGAAGATGTGCGCGCACCAACCAGCGCATCCACACCTGTTGGTCGCGCTTTGACCAGCAAATCCATTGACGAATCAGAGAAGACCATCCATCTACAGTCGTTGTCGGAAATCAGGGGGCGGCGTAGTTCTGTTGATGTGGAGGTCGCCCATCGACTGCCTTTCTCCAGGGAAAACAACGGCGGCGTAGCTCCATCGTCTTCATCGATGAGGATGAATATCTTCAAGAGGCCGCCTTTCGGCCAGAAAATTTAAAGCTTTTCAAGGTTTGAGAGTTTCGCCCCTCTTGCTACTTGTTCTAAATAAAACATTTTTTGCGAGTCTTTTGTCACTCATTAATTTTGTCTGTGTTTTCCGTGTACTTAGCAATAGGAGCCAGCTGTTTGTTAATGCTTGATATTTGTTCTGAACCATAGAAATAATAATTAAATTAAAGATTAATATTTGTTCATGCTTTGTTTTTCTATAGAGAACCACTTGTTTTGAGAATAAAGCATTGGAGCTCACCGCAGTAAAGGGAAGATTAGTGCAACTAATTTATAAGATTCTTGAAACAATAGTTGAGATGAAGTGGCACCATGTGATAGAGGTCAGATGGGGCAGTCTCTATCAACGAGAATAAAACATAAGGGTCATATGAAAGGCCCATTCTCGTCGTAATTTTATGCCCGATTACATGGTGAGACAGATGACGGTAGATAGTGAACATGCATACTTTCGTATGTGACGATTAAATTGCCCTGAGCTTAATTTGTGCCCCATGCATCGGACGTAGCATTTTTGCGTTATCCAGAGCATGAGTGTATGATGGCGCAAGCTCAAGCTCAAAGCATTGAAGGATCGTGCACAAGGCAATCTTGGCCTCAAGCAGTGCAAACTGTTGCCCAATGCAAATATTTGGCCCCCAACCAAATGGTAGGAACGCACCAGGATTCTTGGATGCCTTGGATATCCCGTTGGCGAACCTCTCTGGTTTGAACTCATGCACGTCACTTCCCCATATGTCTGGGTCATGGTGCATTAACAACACAGGAAGCTCGATGAGAACACCAGCAGGGTATGTGACACCTCCAATCTCCATTTCTTTGTATGTTTTCCGGATGAAAGCGACAACTGGCGGGTATAATCGGAGCACCTCGTAAAGAATCATGGTCACCTACATTGTAGACTTAAAAGACTTATATATGCTTACTAATATATATTTCATACAAACAATGGAATCAAGTAAATAAAACACTACTCACCGTTTTGAGTCGGCCAAAGCCTTCGTACTCAACTTTGTTCCTTCCAAATAGGCCAAGGACCTCCTCCCTTGCGCGATCTTGCCACTCAGGATGCATACTTAGTATGACCATTGTCCATGTGAGCAATATTGCTGTTGTTTCTGTTCCTGCAAAATAGAACAACTTGCATTCTTCCACGACCTCATTAATGGTCATTCCTGAGATGGATTGGCCATTCTCATCTGTGCCCCTCATGTTGGACTCAAGCATCAAGCCGAGCAAGTCATCTTTGGTATTTTCTCCTTCTTGCATAGCTTGCATTCTTTTTTTGATTAGACTGAGCATAATGGATTCAATTTCGTTATTAATTTCACTCATCCTTCTATTGTTTTCGGTGGGCAAGGACCTGAAAAATGACACCCCAACAAATTGCTACTAGCACGTACAACCTAATGTACTGAATTAATTGATCTTTCTATGCCCTACTAAATCTCGTGATAACACATAATATAATATAGTGTGAATTGAAAAAACATGGTCTCCGGTGATAGTCTAAACTAGACGATACCCCACACATTGTTGTGGAAATGTTTTGCAATATATTTCAATGATATTTAGTCGTATGGAACATGAACATTTGAAGTAATAATATGGAAACTAAAATTTAAAATATATACGATTTATTGTGTTTTTTAATTTTATAGTTGTAAAATATTTATGAAATATAAATAGCATAAACAAATGGAAATTATCACGCATGCCTTTGTTGAGGTGGGCCTTTTTATATGAATGGTTGCATGTTGAGGTGGATCTTTTTCCATGCATGTTGCATGCTTAGGTCTCATGCTTGCATGTTGAAAGAAATATGTTAGTGTGGGCTAGCTATTCGGATACACAATATCAGTATAATCTCTTTGATTGAGGTTGGTTTATTAATCGGGACCGGCTATATGTAAGTCGGCTAAAAATTCATTTTGGGTAAGCCGATTTGCCAGGCCATGGTTTCTTTGATAAATATTGGCAGAACAGTTTTGGTGTAGAAAGTTTGCATTTCGAAACTTGAGCTCGTGTACCATAACACAAACAAAACACATGGAATATTATGCCGTACACACAAATATTAGCCGGAAGGATGATGATTACGTAGTAAAATGGTACTCACAAGTAGCCGGGAATGATAATCTTCTTAACCCTGGCCAGGAGGCGTCCAGTTTGCTCGGACTGCAGCTCAAAAATCCTGGCACCTTCAGCGTAGTTACTGCCAAATGCGGTGCGAGAAATGACATCTCCAGTGAGTGTTTGGAACTCCGGACAGACATCCACCTCATAGGTACCATCAGAACCAAGAGATCGTGTCCATCTGCTGACAAGTTCTTCGCAGCAAGTAGAAAATGCTGGCATCATGAGCTGCAGATTAAATACACTCGGAGGATCAGCCACACACACTTGACGCCGTTAAATACATAATTTCGCAAGCCGTTGATTGAAGTACGTACCACACATGGAACAATAAAAAATTAGGAGCAGTGTACCTTGAGCTTCTCGAGATGGAATGCAGGGTTGAGGATCCTCCTGTGCTTGACCCATTGCTCGCCCTCGTACGTTGCCACGCCTCCGGCGAGCAGCCTGGACAGTGCCGGAAACTTGAGCTTCTCGAAGTGGCCGAACTTGTTGGACATGATTTCCTTGGTCAGATCAGGGTCGCTGATGGTCACCTTGGGGTACGGACCAAACCAAGATATACACGCCTTGCCATGCTCCCGGACAATGTCGTGGAGCAGCGGCGCGACGAGAGGGGCTATGTTGTGGCAGCGCAGCGGCATCGACCTTGAGCGCGCCGCCTTGCTCTGCCGCTCATAGTCAATGACGTCGCCGATGAGGAAGCGGTACGACGTACCCCGGAGACCCTGGGCGCGCAATGCCCGCTCCAGCCGCCGCGGGTGCCACCACAGCCGGTCTAGCAGCTTGGCGGCTTGCCACAGAAGCACAAAGCCCAGGGTGCCGCATGCCAGGAAGCTCCATTGCACTAAAGCTGGACTAATCAACGCTCTAAGAACCATGTCTCTCTTGACGGGGGAAGAATGGTTGGATGACTGGTTCGAATTCGATTGAATGAGTATGGTAGAGATGCATCACAATATATATGGAGAGAAATCAAGGCTGTGGAGTCATGGGGTCCATGCCTCTCTCCGAAGGAACTTGGTAGAGAAGAAACTGAGATGGAGATCTGATTAGTTAAATTAAGGGCGGTGACGCGGCATGGGCACTCATGGGGCAAGGCCGCCAGTCAACGGTCTGCCAAGAGAAGGACAATCCGCTGGATGTATAACAAGGGATCTTTAGCAAATCTATATTTGAGAAGCAAAAGCAAAAGTGCTCTTCTAATCCCGAGCTCACATGAGCTCGGGTGAACAGTAAAATAAATAAAAAATAGTAAAAAAATTTAAAAAATTCTGAATTTTTTTAGTGAGAAACATTGATTTTTTTCACATGCGTGCAAATTTTCATCACCATATGACATTTGTGGAAAATGTGGCAAAAAAAACAAAATCGATGCTCCAAAATGCTACAAAAAAAGACTTTTTGGAGCATCGATTTTGTCTTTTTTGCCACATTTTTCACGAATGTCATCTAGTGATGAAATTTTGCACGCATGTGGAAAAAACATCAATGTTTCTAACAAAAACAAATCAGATTTTTTTGATTTTTTTTACTATTTTTTTGATTTTACTGTTCACCCGAGCTCACATGAGCTCGGGATCAGAACAGCTGCGTTCAAGCAAAGGTGTGTTTGATAGAGTTAAGCACTAGCCAGTAGATCACTGAAACATATCTTCCGTAGTGGATGTGTAGATGGCGCGCATTCACAGTGGGTTCCCCAGTGGAGCTGAACTCGCTCTCCCCTTTTCCATTTCATTTGTTGTCTTTCTGGTTATAGTAATGAAAAGGGGCGATGCACGGTTCAAGAAAAAATATAATCCTTAGAAATATAGTTATTTCACTCCCTAAAATGCAGCCATTCTGATCAACTATAGTCGGCACGCGTGGCTGCGAACTATATTTGCTCAGCCACTGTACCCGCCTCGCTGCACCCACCTGAACTTGCCGTCGCCACAGTCACTCGGATCATAAGTTACTCGTGGTTCTTCTAAACACAGTTAGTTAACTTGGAACAACTTTTTTTTATTGAAACGGAGGCAATCTTTGCCTCATCTATTAATTATAAGCAAAAGAGAATTGCGCAATTAATTACGGAAAACTTGACGAAAATCGGAACAATAAGGGTCAAGCCCACTCCCAAAGACTGAGACACACAGGGCCAAGCCCACCCTCATCGACGACATGTCGAACACGACAACAAACACCAACCAACCAAAACACACACCAAGGGACCCGCTCCACCGATCAAGCCAACCTTCCATCATTGCCGGAGAGAAGAAGACGTGATTGCTATAGGAGGAGCAGACCCGGGACTCACCTGCAGCAACGGATAGGCAAACACTCCGTAGCCCACCCTCATCAACGACATGTCGAACACGACAACAAACACCAACCAACCAAAACACACACCAAGGGACCCGCTCCACCGATCAAGCTAACCTTCCATCATTGCCGGAGAGAAGAAGACGTGATTGCTATAGGAGGAGCAGACCCGGGACTCACCTGCAGCAACGGATAGGCAAACACTCCGTAGCCCTGCGATAGCTGCAACAACCGACATGTCGATGACCAACATCGAAGACAACTACGTCACCCTCACGACCCGAGGTCCATGCCCTCGAAGCTGCAAATCTCCCAAGGCCGCCGCCTCGACATCCACTTCTCTGACGTGCCCTGCACACTCAACCCACACCGCCTTCCGGAGCTGTTGCCCCGACATGCCACCACTCACCCTCAAGCAGCAACGCCGCATGATACAGCTACCAGCAATGCAAGGTGCTCAGGACAACCGCACGCAGACCACAAATGCCGCACCACATTCGGGGCCGCCACCCTGACATGCCACTGCTCACCCTCGAGAAACAACGCCGCACGATACAGCTACCTGCAGCCCACGCTGCACAGGACAACCACACGCAGACCACGAACGCAGCACCACATCCTGGGCCGCCGCCACGAAATGCCGTCCAACCTCCCCCGCTGCGACGCGTCAACCGAGCCGACAACCTTGCCGGCCCCACAGCTCAAGGTCCTCACCCAAGTCATGCCGACAAGCAACCCTACCCCCTGGAGCCATCTGTTTCGCCAAAAAGAAACGCGCCGCTCCCTTTTTAGGGAGGGTATTTCCTAATGCGTACAAGTAGTAAAAAATTGCGGGCGTGCCACTTGTTTTATGAAAACAAGAAATAAATAGATAGACAAAATAATGGACAAATACGTCTACGGGACACTGCACTTTATTGATCATTGTATTGAATACAAATACATTGTACATGTTCCATAGGAGTTTATCCTTCTGCCTTCTGTGTCGCGCTTAAGGAGTATCCGACTGAAGAGATTGTGTAGTTCGCCGATTCCCGGTGCATTTGCAAGCAACCGGTTAATTACATCCATGGGGTCGATCCCATGGAATACCTCCGATTAAGCTGCGCTGATGGTCGTCGTCATGTATTGGATTGCTCATCCATATGCATTGTGATATTTTATATAAACTTTTGTGCGGCTGGCTTTGATTCACCGAAACCCAGTCACGAGTACTAATCGCCATATTGGTATGACCAACAGGATGTGTCGATGAAGGGATGACTTTCACCTCGTCGGTGCCCAGTCATGTATCGCCCTGATTTCATCATACGCGGACGTGTATGTGTTGCTATCGCTTCGTCGGTGCCCAGCAACAGTGTGTCCGACCCTGTAGGTTTGAGACATGTCGGTAGAGTAGTGGCCCAGCCTCGTCGGCACTTGGCCATGATTTAGTCCAGCCTCGTCAGCATTAGACGTAGGATGAATATAATGGTGTGCATAGCCTTTGGTCTCGTCGACACTCGGCCAAGATGTCGATGTGGAATATATCACGGATGCATTGGATGATGCTTGCCAATACAACATGTATCGATCTCGCTTCCTCGCAGGAGCAAAATCAATGTGTGATTGTATGGACGTCGCCTCCTCGTGAGGGGCGGAACTACAACATTAGTTGACTATTCTTGCCTCCTTGTAAGGGGCAAAATCAGCGTAATGATCCGTCTCACCTCCTCGTAAGGGGCGGACATAGGGATTAATCTCGCCTCCTCGTAAAGGGTGAAATCAATGCAGTGATCAGTCTGCCTCCTCGTGAGGGGCGCGACTAATTTTGATGTTATAGAGCTCGCCTCCTCGTAAGGGGCTGCACTACAACGATATTGTATTGACTCCTTCGTATTTGGCTTGGCCGCATACGCTCGTCATGGTTTGTATGAAGCAACGGTCCGCTATTCTTGTAGGAGTAGACGTCCCGTGCTCGTTTGTATGTTACACTTGATTCTGCCGCACCGAAAAGTCATGATTTAGTCGTCACTTCGATGGAGGAATTTATCCTTGCATCGGTCTTTCTGACGGCACCGGTGGGTTTGCCAACATGATCCATGATGATGAACATGTTTATGCCGCGGAGTATTTCTCCATAAAGAAAATCAAGGAGACGAGACTTGAGGGTAAAGCTCACCAGCAGAGAAGAGTGTCGAGTGCCGCGGCATGTTAGCCATTGAAGCGTCGGGAAGATCTCTCTCGGCTAATCTCTCAGTTTTGGTGGATCGTCTCACTTGCGCGTCGCTCTTTTGGCGATCTACGGCAAGCTCGACGATGTGTTTGATACGTTGTGCCGCGATCGCTCTTGTGGCGATCTGATTGCGCGGGCAACGCGTGCGTGTGAGGGTGATGATGGCTGCTTCCGACGAGAGCTTTGGCATGCTTGTGCGCAGCTCTCGAGGGATGTGTTCATGGTAGGCGAGTTCACGAGGAGAGCCTCGGCGTGCTTGTGCTCGGGCTTTCCTACGTGTGTCCGTACCTCACGGCGTTGGCCTGTGAGTTTTGCTATCTCGGGACGACCAGCCAGCAGCTTGTTTCTCATCTTGCCTATGCATGACTGGCCTCCGCCTGTGCCCCCCTGTATGGCTTCCCTCCCCCTTGCGACGTGAGACTAGATGGCCTTATATAGGCAAGCTACGTGTCATGACCTGGGTCATGGGCTAGTAGTAGCAGTAGTAGCGGGTCGAGAGTTGGGCTTGGCCCATGTACTAAACCTATATAGGCCTGTGTTTTGCCTGAGGAGGGGTATGGATGAACTGTACGTCTGTACTGTGGTTGAACCACTTTCCCCTTCCCTGTGCTTCTTCCTCCTCCAAACTCCTCTCAGTTGTATCAAATACTACTGAATCTTGATCTTTAATTCGTCCGGTGTGACACCCTCGAGTTAAGATCGTGACAATTGGTATTCAGAGCCTAGGTCCTTGGATCTACTACCCAGAAAATCCCGAAAATTCTCCACACAAAATAGCCAGATTTTTTTTCTCCTTTTGGTCGAGCTGCTGCCGGTTCTGCCGGTCTTCCCAGCCACGAGGCCTCCGGATCGAGCGCCTGCTTGACCTCCCTGCTACACGCCCCCGTCACGTCTGCCCACTGCCGGCCGACGCCTCTCTGCGCCCGTCTCCTCCGCGCCTCCTGGTTGTGCCGCGCCTCCGGCCGGCTTCCGCTGCAGGCCTGCTCGCCTCCTGCCCCCACGCGGCTCTCTCTGCCGCTGCTAGCGCGTTGCTGGCCTAGCTGCTCCTCTGCTGTTCCTGCTGTGTGTAGCTCCTCTGTCTGCTAGTGCACTGCACCCGTTCGACGAAATTCCAAGGCCAACTTTTTTTTACCACGGCGAAGAATTCGCGAGCTCCGACGCTCACGACCCGGATGGCGGACATCAAGCAGCGGGTGGACACGATGGAGACCACCATCACGAACATCGACAAGCGCATCGCCAACCTGCTCAAGCTTACCGAGCGGAACAGCCTAGGCATCGACGACCTCCTCAAACAGGGGAACGAGATGAAGGCCATCGTAGCTCAAGCCACGATGGCAGCTGCGGAAGCAACGATGGCGGCCAAAACGGCCACGGGTCTCTGCTCCGAACTCAAGACCCAAACCACCAAGATTGGGCAGACACAAGATTGCTTGATCAAGGCACTTAATGAGCTGCAGACATGGCAGCCGTCAGTGGACACACAGCTCAACTTGGTCAGTACTCGCATCGAGGGAATGGGTCGGCGCCTCTCCTCCCTGGAGGGTTCCTCTGCTGCGGCCCCGATGATCCCTGGCCTCAATGAGCACCGTCATGATGTGATTACACAGGGTAATGCACATGGAGTATCCAACACTCCTGAGCTTACTCTGCCAAATGGTGCGTCTCATTTGCCTTTCACTACATATGAGCATGGGCCTCCTTCACATCGAGGCCGTAGAGAAGCTATATTCCAGCATGATCATCATAGTAGGGATAACCGTACTGATTTTCGCATGCCTAAAACATCATTTCCAAAGTTTGATGGGGAGCAACCAAAAATTTGGAAAGAACAATGTGAAAAATATTTTCGCATGTTCCATGTTCCTGATGATTACAAAGCACCATATGCCACACTTCATTTCACTGGCAATGCAGCCCTCTGGTTGCAAACATATGAAGCTTAACATGAGATAGGTAGTTGGGTCCAGCTCTGTGTGGCTGTGTGTGACAAATTTGGCAAAGATCTTTATTTTACACACATGAATGAGGCCTTAGAAATTAAACAGTCAGGAGATGTAGCCAGCTACAATCAGGAATTTGAGTTATTGAGGCATAAGTTGCTCACTCATAACCATACTCTTGATGATACTTTCTTTGTGGCTAAGTTCTTGAAGGGACTCAAAAAGGAAATTTGTGCACCAATCATTTTGCATAAACCAAGAACGGTTGAGGCCGCGGTGTCCTTGGCTTTTTTGCAGGAATCTGAATTAGCGGATTCTCAAAAGAAGTATCACCGAGCATATGAGCCTCAACAATGGAATAACAATGCTGGTCAAAGTATCATGGGGGTTCATCCCAAGGAAGCAACACAAGATGACATTGTTGTTAATCATACTTCCAAGGCAGTGGTTGCTCCTAATGCCCATGACAACCTTGCAACACTCAAGGCCCAAAGGCGTGCTCGTGGAGAATGTTTTAAATGCGGTGGTAAATATGCTCCTGGTCACAAGTGTCCTAACCAAGTATCCTTACAAGTCATGGAAGAGCTTTGTGCAGCTTTGCAATTAGAAGCTGAAACTTATTCTCATAAAGCAGCCTCACATGATACTTCTAGTGAATCCAGAGAGGAGCAAGTTATGAGTCTATCATCTGCTGCCACAAATGGAACTACAAGCAAGAAGACTATTCGACTGCAAGGTTATATTGGCAATAGGCAGATTCTTGTCTTGGTGGATTCAGGCAGTTCAGGGAATTTTATAAATGCTGACTTAGTTGACTCCTTGAAGCTGCAAGTGGCCGCTTTACCTGCTGTCAAGGTTACTGTTGCTAATGGTACACAGATGGTGAGTACCATGGGTATTCCCGCATTGAAGTGGGGAGTTCAGGGGAACAAATTTACCACTCCTGTTCGAGTCTTGCAATTGAAGTGTTATGACATTATTGTGGGCATCGAATGGTTAGAACAATGTGGAACAGGAAAAATGTGGATGGATTGGAAGCGCAAGACCATGCGATTTTGGCATGAAGGAAAGAGAATCACCTTGCGTGGAGTCAAGGATATTACAATCTACTGCCCCAAGATCTCTAGTAAGGAAATGCAAAAGCTGGTCACTCAAGGTACCCTGGCAGAAGTGGATATTCCAGTGCAATGCTTGGACATGGCTGATGCTGATATGCAAGAAACCATGAGAAATTCTATGAAAGACCCTGCCATGCAGCAGATGTTTGCATCCATGATGAAGAACATGAGTCCTGATGTGATGGCAAACATGAGTGAGCAGTTTGCTATGAAGCTGTCGAAGGTGGATGCTGCCAAAGCTCAACAAGCTATGTCTTCATTATCTCCAGTTTTCACAAGGATGAAATTCTGTCATGCTCCATGCTGTAACACAGCTTGGGGGCAAGCTGTTGATTAAGGGTAGGGGAATGTCATGACCTGGGTCATGGGCTAGTAGTAGTAGTAGTAGCAAGTCGAGAGTTGGGCTTGGCCCATGTACTAAACCTATATAGGCGTGTGTTTTGCCTGAGGAGGGGTATGGATGAACTGTACGTCTGTACTGTGGTTGAACCACTTTCCCCTTCCCTGTGCTTCTTCCTCCTCCAAACTCCTCTCAGTTATATCAAATACTATTGAATCTTGATCTTTAATTCGTCCGGTGTGACACCCTCGAGTTAAGATCGTGACACTACGTCGGTTGAAAACGTGCGAGATAAAATCGGGAGGATTCTATCTCGAGCAGACTTGGCGTGTACGTATACGCGATAAGCTTCAGCAGGAATCTTATCAAAGTGCTTCTAGAAAGTCACCGTAAGATGGGGTAATTAGGCCCCGGATTTGCATAGGCTTAATGCTATGCAAATGGGGTAAACACATATATATGCACATAATATATATTGGCTCAGTACTATTCACGTGCATTACTAGTACTGTTACGTAGTGCACATCAATTGCAAACTTGGCTAGCTTTGGCTGGACGTGTTTCCTCTTCTGGTAATTATTTCTCTTAGATCAAAGTGTAAAACTTCAATCTATTTGCACCACTGTATTCTACATGATGAACTCTACAAGGAGAATATAATATTGCATATATTCCTTTATTTTGAATTGTTTTATCAGTGCGTGGGACCCACTCGTCATATGGTAGCATTTTGCTAAATCAAAGTTATATTTTCTCTCATATCCGGTTGTATTTATTTGCATGCCGGTCCACCGCGGCCTGAACAAATAAATTGATCTTATTGTGTACAAAAATTCGTCAAACACCATCATTGCACCGCTACCTGAGGCCGCAGCCTCGGCTCTCAACAAAAGATCCCGGAGCCGCCACCCCGACATACACCGCCCTTGAAAACGGAAGAGCCCCGCACAACATCCAAAGGCTGACCCTCCAAAGAGACGCCTCCAACAAGGTTACAACGTAAACGCCGGCGCCACCCACTCCAGAAAACTGAAGTTTAGGTTCCCACCCGGAGAGTCCAAGCACATGAAAGGAGAGGAAGAGCTCTACGACAATGCCTCCAAGAAGGTCACGACGCCCGTAGGCGCCGATGTCGTCAATAGCTTTTGCCCAAGTCCCTCGTCTCCTATCAGTGAGCTTGCAAATCTGGGCACACATGGATACCCAGACCACCAGAGCCAAGCCCGCTATGTAGAGCACCTCCCGTCATCAATCGCCAAAGCCCTCACGCGACGAACCACTGCAACACCTCATGCAGCAGGGAAACGACACGCTTGCTGGGTCAGATCCGAGGGCATCGCTTTTTTTAAAAGTTGTGATGAAATTTGTTGAATTATGGTTTATTTTACCTTGTTGCATTATCAAATTTTGAGCTGATGATGAATTTATGCTATATGATGGACATGCATATGGATTTGCGAAAGTTTAGGGGGCAGTCTGGTGCTGTATGGGCACACGTCCGAAGGAACTCACAGACGTTTAAGGGGGCGGATTTATCGAGTCCAATTACAAATGATCTTAAGATCAGAAGAAGCACGTATCTGCAAACCCTAGTGATGGTATCCTTCCCCTCCCCGGTTCTCTCGATCCCACGAAAGTGAGTTGGTGTTTTTTTAAAGGGGAATATATTAATATCGCGAAGATACCAATTACACCCAACCTCTGCACCAACAAGAAGTCACAAGGACATCCATGATGCACACAGCCCGAAAAGAAAACAAAAAAGAAATGAAAAAACAAAGGCCTTGCCACAGTGATCAACTCCTCTCAGCAGCAACACACAAACCACCACCAAAGACAACACCCGGAAAACATAAAAGGTCTCCAAAAGCGACGCCTTCAAGAAGGAAACAGTGCACAAGCGCCGTCGTCGCCCGATCCAAGATCATAGGTTTTCACCCTCGAGAAAGACCGAGGTCTCAAAACAATACCTTCAACAAGGCAATTGCCAGGCACAACCAATGAAGGCCAGACCTTAGGTTTTCACCCTAAAAGTCATGACTCGGCACCCGAGGAGCACCACCAAAAATGAAATCCTCCAGTGTTGTCGCCCCCACTTGACACTGTGAAAGTGCAACTAATCCCCGGGTGATTTTCGTAAATTAATAACAACATATAAGTCATTGATATAATGCTCATTGATAGTAGATTTCAGAAAAGATCAATGATTGGCATGGCAAGGACTAGTGATTGTGGACCCCTCAAAATGCTAAGGACAAGAATTGGCAAAGCTCCAAGACTCTTCATTTTTGGTTAAGTGATCCAAGATCATATTGAGTCCATAGGAAAGCCAATACTATTAAAAGGGGATGAGGTTTTGATCATGACTCAATTGCTCAAGTGCTTAGTGATATTGCTCCAAAAATCCTCAAACACTTCTCCACATCACATCTATCCAAAACCCTAAAGTGTCATCTCGGTCCCACCGAAATTCTCTATCCCGGACTCGCTGACTTGATCACACACACTGCCTAAGCCAAACCCTAGCATTTTCGTTCTACCAATATGGCTCTCGGTCTCATCGAGACGGCGTGACCAAATTTCTGTAATGAAGTTGCTTCATTTCGGAATTTCCAAAATGAAACGATCAGAACTACCGAAACGAGGTCTTGCCCTAGCCATTGCACTTCGGTCGCTCCCAGATGTTTTGTTCGGTCTCACCGAGACTTCCAACGTTCGAATATTTTACACTAGTTGGTCTCACCGAGATTTTGGCCTGGTGTCACCGAGTTGGGTCAAAAGTGTGTAACGGTTGGATCTTTGGGTGAAGCCTATATATACCCCTCCACCCCCACTTACTCTCTAAGAGAGCCATCAGAACGAAACACTACTTCCAGTACTCATTTTCTGAGAGAGAACCACATACTCATGTGTTGAGATCAAGAGATTCCAATTCAGCCATTTGAACCTTGATTTCTAGTCTCCTCAAGTTGCTTTCCACTTCAATCCCCTCTTCTACCAAAGTCAAATCTGTGAGAGAGTGATTGAGTGTTGAGGAGACTATCATTTGAAGCACAAGAGCAAGGAGTTCATCATCAACAACACCGTCTATTACCTTTTGGAGAGTGGTGTCTCCTAGATTGGTTATGTGTCACTTGGGAGCCTCCAAGATCATGTGAAGTTGAACCAAGGAGTTTGTAAGGGCAAGGAGATCGCTTACTTCGTAAAGATCTACCCGAGTGAGGCTAGTCCTTCGTGGACGTAAGCCATGGTGGAATAGACAAGGTTGCTTCTTCGTGGACCCTTCGTGGGTGGAGCCCTTCGTGGACTCGCGCAACCGTTACCCTCCGTGGGTTGAAGTCTCCATCAACGTGGACGTACGATAGCACCACCTATCGGAACCACGCCAAAAATCTCCGTGTCTTCATTGCGTTTGATTTCTCCGATCCCTTCTTTACGTTCATATGCAAAGTCTTTATTTTCCGCTGCACTACTCTTAAACTTGCATGTGTAGGGATATGGTGTACTTGACTTGGTAGAATTGCTAAAACTTGCCTACAACTAAAATTGGGAAAATGATAAGTTCTTGTTTGGTCAAGTAGTCTAATCACCCCCCTCTAGACATACTTCCGATCCTACACACTGCTACTACTGAAAGTTATCAAACACCTGGCTGACTCCATCGCCTTCAAGGCCCCCTCCGCCTTACTGATCCTCCAATCTCAGCCATCAAGACTTTCTCCGCCGCTCTTTGTGCCATGGAAATCGAGATGCCGACATGTCCCATGGTGTCAACAAATAACAAAGCTTCGCGCCACGCCCTCCTGGAGCCACGTAGGCTGATATGGACGCGCACGACCGGATACTATCCGATCCAGATATCCTTGGGCCAGATCTTCGGCAGTAGTTCCGGAACACGCCGACGACCAGATCGAGGAGGACCAACCAAGCAGAACGTTGTCGTGATGCGATAAGAGCACAAGGACCGCCACCACACCGCTGCCTCCACCAAGCCGATGCCATCGCCATCGCCGCCCACAGCCCGCGGCTCTAGGCACCAGATCTGACGGACACGGCAGTGGCCGGCCCGCTGTCACGTCGCGCCGGCCCGCCCCGCACACCTGTACCGCGCTTGAGCGGCAGCAGTACGGCGCGCAGACGAGGAGGCAGGCCACCGGCCCGATCTGCCAGAACCGAGCAGCCGCCCAAAACATCGCCGCCGTCGCCGTCGCCAAGGGAGACTCCGCCATGCCCGAGGACACCCCCACGACGCGAGCAAGGTCCCCGCCGTCGCCGTCGGCCGCAGCGGCTTCGCCCTGCAGCTTCCTTCGATGGCGGCGGAGAGGAGAGGTGGTTTTTTTTTGGGGGCGGCGGCGCTAGGTTTCACGATCCGCCCGTGTCGCCCGCACGGGAGCGAAGCGGGGGACGTGGTTCTCGTCCTAAAGTGTTCAAGTGAGTTGGTGTTGGTTGTGTGCATCGTAACTATGTAGAGGTCGGATGCGTGATCATTGTATTATGTGTTTTCTTGATGCTCCATTTTGAGCAAATAAAATCCACCCTTTGTTAAAATGATATCCTTCCATACAAAAAAGAATTGCAAGAAATTTTGTTATCAGAAAAATTAACTAAAAGTCTTTTTCCTCAAATTTCACCTAAAATCCGTTTTCTAAAAACTGAACTGTATCCAAACAACCACTTACGTGTCTGCGTAGGTCATAAGAACAAAAGAAGCAGGTATCCGCAAACGCATCCTTCCGCTCCCCGGTTGCTCTCGATTCCACGAAAATGAAAGCAACATCCTGATTTATTTACAGTTACAACGTCTCCGCTTGGGTTTCTTGCCACGAGTTGCCGATGAAAACAACAAACAACGGATCCAGCCTTTTGCTTGTCCTTGGTGTGTGGCACATCCTTTTCCACAATTCCCATCGATAACCGCGAAAATGTTCCGACGAGAAAGAAGAAACAAGAAGATTAGAAAAACATGTGATGCCAAGCAGAGCACCCATCCTCGTATCATATCGACAACACTTGCGGTGCCTATATAACATTCCATCTTCCACCGCCCCTGCTCTTTTTTTTGAATTTACCGCACCTGCTCTAGTTGTACCGCTCACCCCGCAGTCCACTCCACACCACACAGTTTGATTACAGTAAGAAACTAATGGAGGTCGACGTAGCAGCAACTACACTCGGAGGTGACGTGTCTTCTCCTTCATCGCTGAGCCTGCTCTGCGGTCTCGCTTCGCTGCTCGTCCTCCTGTGGGCGGTCTCCCGGGCCGCCGAGACATGCTGGCTGAGGCCACGGCGGCTCAGCCGGGCGCTCAGGGCGCAGGGCCTCCGCGGCACGGCGTACCGCTTTCCCGCCGGGGACCTCGCGGACAACGGCCGGCTCAACGAGGAGGCTCGGTCCAAGCCCATGCCGCCATGCCACGACATTGTTCCCCGTGTGGCGCCACACCTCCTCAACATTGTCAAGGAACACGGTAGGAGAATTTGTTATTGCTCAAGTTGAATTTCTCTCTGGTTGAATATGTCTTTTTTTTCGTTTTCCCGACATGAAAATTGATGTTACAGTATACTGAAGTATCTATGTTACTATTGCTCTTCTTTTACGGGCATCTGATGACTTAATCCTGCTCAAGGTAGCATTAAAAACAAGATATTATTCCCCGCAAAAAAAAACAAGATATTATTGCTGTCTCTACTTCATTTTTTTTCTCCAATTCCTGCAAAAATAATAATTCATTTTCCCCAAAAATTTCTTTTTTTGAGGGTTCCCCAAAAATTCTGACTGCAATACAATTTTGAACTGCATGTAGGCAACGTTTGCATCACCTGGTTCGGACCAATCCTAAGGGTGGTCATCGCAGAGCCAAAGCTAGTGAGAGAGATTCTGTCAGACAAATCCGGCCATTTCGAAAAATTCACGAACAAACGTCTGGGAAAACTGATAGCCCTTGGGCTTGCGAGCTACGACGGTGAGAAATGGGCGATGCACAGGAGGATCTTGAACCCCGCTTTCCATCTCGAAAAGCTCAAGGTACTATTCTTCCTTACTTCTAGCTCCTAATCCGATCAGGGTGTGCCTGCGCGCGCGCTAACTGAAACTGTTTACAGAGCATGTTGCCGGCTTTCTCGACATGCTGCACCGAGTTGATAAGCAGCTGGGAAAGTAAACTAGCCGGTTCTGATGGATCGCATGAGGTAGACATATGGCAGGATTTCCAGAACCTCACCGGAGACGTGATCTCCCGGACGTCGTTCGACAGCAGCTTCATGGAAGGACGAAGGATCTTCCAGCTTCAGGCAGAGCAAGCGGAGCGAATTATCAAGGCCTTCCAGTATATGTACATCCCAGGCTACCTGTAAGCACACTTCCTGTACCAGTTGCTCTTGCCATAGTTCTTTTCTTTCCGAAGTACAGTAAGTTTTTTCCTTGTAAGAATCGAAGTAAGCATGAATGATGCGACTGGCCTTTTTCAGGTTTTTTCCAACTGAAAACAACAAGAGGATGAAGCAGATCAACCGAGAGATTGAAGGACTCCTGAGAGGCATCATCGAGAAGCGGGAGCGCGCAATGGAGAACGATGGGCTTGGCGGCGACGACTTGCTTGGCCTGATGCTGCAGTCGAACAAGGAGAGTGGGACGTCAAGGATGAGGATGAGCACCGAGGATGTGATCGAGGAGTGCAAGCTCTTCTACTTCGCGGGGATGGAAACCACGTCCGTGCTGCTCACCTGGACGCTGGTCGTCCTGGGCATGCACCCCGAGTGGCAGGATCGGGCCAGGGAAGAAGTCCTCAGCGTCTTCGGCAAGGACAAACCCAACTTCGACGGCCTGGGTCGACTCAAAACGGCAAGTGTCTCTCACACTTTACTTTTAAGTTTTGCCTAGAAGCCATTGCTGACTATGATTTGGCTCCAATTTCCTTGTCCAGGTGACGATGATACTGTACGAGATGCTCAGGTTGTACCCACCGGCGGTCACGCTGAACCGCAAGACATCCAGACAGATGCAGATTGGAGGCGTCACCTACCCTGCCGGCGTACTGCTGGAGCTGCCAATAATCATGGTTCACCACAACCCGGATGTATGGGGGAAAGATGTGCTGGAGTTCAAGCCGGAGAGGTTTGCGGAGGGGATCTCCAAGGCAACCAAGGACCAGCCGGTCTTCTTCCCATTCGGTTGGGGCCCGAGGATTTGCATCGGCCAGAACTTCGCGATGCTGGAAGCCAAGATGGCGCTGAGCATGATCCTTCAGCGTTTCGAGTTCCAGCTCTCACCTTCGTACACGCATGCACCGTATACAGTCATTACACTGCATCCTCAGCACGGAGCGCAAATTATACTCAAGAGTCTCTGATGGTCATCTTGCCTTGCAGCATTGTTGACCTGTCGTGGGGTAGTTACCAGTGCGGTAACTTCGTAAGTGTAAGAAGTAAATTGAATGAAGTGAACTAGACTCTCTCATTGATCCTAAAACTGGGTATTTATACATGGTTAAGTACGTGTTGTACACACCGGTTACGAGGAACACAACTGTTAGCAAAGTTGGTTTACAGGGAAAAGGTGCCTACTGCGATGATCAAAACAAGCAACAGATTGTTGAAACTAGTCATGCAATCGAGATGATAAGAAATAAGTATCATATTCAAATCGATTGCTACTAGCAGTAAGCCAAACGCTAATCCTAACAAAGAGGATACGATGACATATGGGGCAACGGAAGAGGAAGCAGGTGCGCCTTCGTCATGTCGCCGAGGAGGTGGTCGACGTCGGGGGAGTCGTCGTTGGGGAACTCGTTGTCAGGGATGTCGCTGCTCACAGCCACGATGAACAAGAATCCAGCAGTCGCGCAAGAGCGCTCCCCAAAAACCTGATCGCCCCTCTCCCTTACCGGATCACAAGAGGCAACTTTCGAAGGCCTGCCGTCTCACTTCTCAGTGCACGCCCAGAAGTGAGATGGGAAAGTGGTAGACGGCGCAAAGTTTGAAACCAGAGGTAGTTTCTTAAGTAGCATTTTTGGAGAAGCCTCTCATATAGACTCCAGGAAGTGGATGTCAAACCGAAAACAATAATGGGAAGATGAAACTGAAACTTTAATGTCATCAATGGGGAGATGAACACATTGGTTTCATTTTTCATTAGTGTGAGAACTTCCCGGCTCTGTCATGTAAGAAAGAAGGCAATGCATGAAAATAAAGGAATTGGAACCACAATACTAATGGAGCAACGAAACCGAAACATAATGACATCAATGGGAGATGAATGAGACATTCACAACCATTCGGTTTCGTTTTCCACTAGCGCAGAACGTTTATGCTCCTTTTCTGTCATTCATGAACATGCCACATGAGCCTATGGCAATCTCTAGGTATTATGGGATATAACAAATGGACTAAAGCCCCAATAATTCCAACAATCCCCCACCAGATCCCAGAGGCACATGGAGTTTACCTATGGTTCCAAAACAATGTTTTATATACCGGTGTTTCGGTGAAGACTGTTAAGTTGAACTTCCACCTAGAACTCCATGCTACACTCATTCACAACTTGAACAATGGACTACACCTTGAACTGCATGTTTTGTGCAAACAAGTTTCACGTAAAAGTCTTGACCGATATTAGACCGCTGGAATTTTTTCCCGCGGGTGGGAGCATATACGTCATACTCCGGGGCCTCTTCATGAGTTTATTAGAGAGCACCCAACTCTCATAGACTGCGACATTTAACTGTCTAACTCATATAGGTGTGTTCTTTCTAGATGTTCTGTAGGACAACATCTTTGCCTACCCAAGCCATTCAGAACAAATTAAGATAAATATCAACCTGCCATACAGATTAGGAGAGAATTGCATCATAGCGGAGTGGATCTGTGTAAAATAAATATTCTCCTCTCTGTCATCCAATAGCTTGTCTCACCAATTCTAATTCACGGGATCTCCGATCACATAGAATGGGTTACCACCATGGACAACTTATATAGTGGGTCTCAATCCCATGTCCTTCGATGCGTTGTCTATCACATTTCGTGATAAACCTTTTGTGAAGGAATCTGCCAGATTCTTCGATGTGTTTATATAGTCCAATGCTATAACTCCGGAGTTTCTCATAAATCTGACAGATTTCAGTCTCCTTCTCACATGTCTTGATGACTCATTATTGTCCTTAGAACTGTTTACCTTGACGATCACTGTTTGATTATCACAGTTCATTAGGATGGCTGGTATTGTTTTTTCAACCACTGGCAAGTCCATCACAAGTTTTTGAAGCCATTCTTCTTCAACTATTGTTGTGTCTAATGCTGTGAGTTCTGCTTCCATATTTGACCTCCTTAAGATGGTCTGCTTGCAAGACTTCCAGGAAACAGCAGGACCACCAAGTGTAATTACATAACCACTTGTGGCTTTAAGCTCATCAGCATCAGATATCCAATTTGCATCACTATAATCCTCAAGTACTCTTGGATGCCCGGTATAGTGAAGTCCACGTAGTACCTTTCAAATAGCGCATTATCCTCTCAAGAGCATGCCAATGAACATCACTCGGGTTTGAAACAAACCGGCTTAGTTTACTTATAGCAAATGAGATGTCAGGCCTCGTAGTGCTAGCTAAATACATAAGCGAGCCAATGATTTGAGAATATCTCAATTGATCCTTTATTTCTCCTTCGTTCTTTCAAATCAACACACTCCGATCATACAATGTTGGAGAAGGTTTGTAGTCTGAATATCCAAAGCGATCCAGAACCTTCTCCACATAGTGAGATTGCAACAGAGTGATCCCACCATCATCACCTCCCAAAAGCTTGATGTTCAAGATAACATCAGCCACTCCAAGGTCTTTCATCTCAAAAATTTGATTTAGAAAATATTTCACTTCTTCAATGACCTTGGGATTTGTTCCAAATATAAGTATGTCATCAACATACAAACACAATATAACTCCCTCGCCCCCACCATGGCGATAGTACACACACTTGTCGGCTTCATTTGCAACAAATCCCGTAGATGTCAAAGTTCTTTCGAACTTCTCGTGCCATTACTTAGGCGCTTGTTTTTAACCATACAGAGATTTCAATAACTTACACACTTTTCCTTCATGACCATCCACTACAAAACCATCAGGTTGTTCCATGTAAATTTCCTCCTCTAACTCTCCATTTAGGAAAACTGTCTTAACGTCCATTTGATTAACGAGAATATTGTGTGAGGCAGCCAATGAGAGTAGTACTCGAATGGTGGTCAATCTGGCCACGGGCGCATAAGTATCAAAGAAATCTTCACCTTCCTTTTGGGTATAACCCTTGGCCAAAGCCTCGCCTTGTACTTTTCAATTGTACCATCAGGCCTAAGCTTTTTCTTAAACACCCACTTACATCCTATAGGTTTACACCCATAAGGACGACCAGTGACCTCCCAAGTCCCGTTAGCCATGATAGAATCCATCTCACTATGGACGACATCTTTCCAGTAGTCAGCATCAGGAGATGCATAAGCTTCTGAAATAGAAGTGAGAGTATCATTCATGAGGTACACAATAAAATCTTCACCAAATGACTGTGCAGTCCTTTGTCTCTTGCCCCTTCTAGGAGCTTCATTGTTATCCTCCTCAGGAATCTCAGTGTGTTTCAGCTCAGAATGTTCCAATGGAACAAAGGGTTCAGGAGTTGTCTCTGACCTCTGACCAGATGAGCCAGGCATATCTTTCATAGGAAAATATCCACAAAGAAGGTCGCATCATTTGAATCCATGATCGTACCAACATTCATGTCAGGTACCTCAGATTTCACCACTAGAATCTATAGCCAATGCTATGGAAAGCATAGCCCAGGAAAACACAACCAATTGTTTTTGGTCCAAGCTTACGCTTCTTGGTAATTTGCACGTTGACTTTCGCCACACAACCCCAAGTTCGTAAGTAAGAGAGTTTTAGCCTTTTCCTTTCCCATTTCTCAAATGGAGTAATCTCCTTATTCTTCGTGGGAACTCAGTTTAGGACATGACTTGCAGTCATCAAAGCCTCCCCCCACCTTTCCTTGGAAAGTCCCGCTGTGTCAACATGGCATTAACCAAATCAGTTAGAGTGCGGTTCTTTCGTTTGGCAACCCCGTTTGACTAGGGAGAATAGGGAGGCATCCTCTCATTAATTATACCATGTTCCTCATAAAATAAAATTGAACTCGTTAAAAAAATACTCTCCACCATGATCCGACCTAAGTCTTTTGATCTTTCAATCGAGTTGATTCTCTACTTCGGCTTTATAGATTTTAAAGTAGTGCAAAGCCGCATCTTTTGTTTTTAATAAATATATCATGCAATATCTAGTAGAGTCGTCGATCAGAGTCATGAAATATATTTTCCACCTTTTGTCAACACACCATTCATCTCACAAAGATATGAATGTATGAGTTCTAGTGGTGCCAAATTCCTCACCTCAGCAGTCGTATGGGACTTGCGAGGTTGCTTTGCTTGCACACACACTTGGCACTTAGAACCTTTGACAATTGTGAATTTTGGGATTAAACTCAAATTTACTGGCCGCATCATGCCACCAAAGTTAATATGCAAAGTCGTGAATTCCAAACATTTTATTCAGTTTCACTGCAAACATGATTAATAACTTTAGTGCAAAAGTCTGACAATGATAAATGGAACAAGCCTCCGCTCTCATAGCCCTTTCCAACAAAATGCCCACACTTAGAGAATACAACCTTATTGGACTCAAATACCAACTTATAGCCATCTCGACACAAACAAGAATTGTTGACAAGATTTTTATTTATAGAAGGGACATGTTGCACGTCCTTCGGCCGCACGATCTTTCCCGAAGTAAACTTCAGATCGAACATACCAACACCATGAACAGAAGCATGTGACCCGTTTCCCATTAGCACAGGTGTAGTTCTTGCGACCTGATAAGAAGAAAACATGTTGATGTTAGATCACACATGTATATTGGCACTGGTATCAATCCACCAGTCAGTAGATTGACATACTGAAAGAACGGTAGGAAATTTACCATACCTGACATCTTTCATCTCAACATCGCCAATAATAACATTAGTGGTCTTGCCGCTGTTCTCATTCTGGCGCATGTCCCAATGGCCCTTGCAGGATGAAGCCCAATGATCTTCTCCACCGCATATGTGACATTTTCTTTTCTTCTTATAGGACTCCTTCTTCTTGAAGTTGGCAGACTATTGGGCTTTGTTTTTGCCTTCAAACTTTCCTTTGCCCGCATAGTCGTTCTTGTTCTTGAACTTGTGGGGTTGGAAATTCTTCTTCTGTACCAAGTTGACATTAGAATTTCCCTCATGGAAACGAGCACGTGTGACTTTCGCTCTCGCCTTCTCTTCCACATCAAGAGTGCCAATCAGATTGACGACAGTAAAGTCTTGTCTCTTGTGCTTTAGAGAGGTAGCAAAATTCCTTCACGAGGAAGGAAGCTTGGCAATGATGCCTCTGGCAATGAATTTGTCTGGTAACACACAATTGAAATGCTCAAGTTCCTTAGTGAGTGACTGAATCTCAAGAGCCTGCTCAACCACGGAGCGGTCATCAGTCATCTTGTAGTCATGATATTGTTCCATGACATACAACTCACTTCCTACGTCTGAGACCCCAAACTTGGCCTCGAGCTCATCCCACATATCCTTACCGACCATGATGGTCATGGAGGGATAGGCAATTTTGTCGCCAAGAACACTCAGAACAGCACCTCGAAAGAGGGTGTCCATAGCCTAGAAAGCTTGCTCCTGTTCGGCAGTAAGCTCTCCCTCTAGCTTGCCCTTAGAGGCGTTAAAACAGTTCATGGTAGTAAGCCAAAGAACTACCCTCGCACGCCACCTCTTGTAATTCACACCCTCAAACGAAGTGGGCTTGAGAGTCGAAAAAATGCAATTGGAGAAAATTGCCTACATATTTCAGGTTTTTGGATTGTTGAATATTTGAGGAATTTTCCATTAAGTTTAATCCAAAAAATAGTGGACAAAACATGAATATCATAATAGCGATGATAATCAAAACAAGAAATAGATTGTTGAAACTAGTCATGCAATCGAGATGATAAGAAATAAGTATCATACTCATATCGATTGCTACCAGCAGTAAGCCAAACGCTAATCCTAACAAAGAGGATACGGTGACATACGGAGCAACGGAAGAGGAAGAAGGTGCACCATTTGTCATGTCAATGAGGAGGTGGTCGACGTTGGGGAACTCGTTGTCAGGGATGTCGCTGTTCGCAGCCACAATTAACAAGGATCCAGCAGTTGCGCAAGAGCGCTCCCAAAATACTTGATCGCCCCTCTCCCGTACAGGACCACAAGAGGCGGAGTTTCGAAGGCCTGCTGTCTCACTTCCCAGTGCACGCCGAGAAGTGAGATGGGAAAACGGTAGACGGCCCAAAGTTTGGAACCAGAGGTAGTTCATTAAGTAGCATTTTTGGAGCAGCCTCTCTTATAGACTCTAGGAAATGGATGTGAAACCAAAAACACTATTGGGAAGATGAAACTAAAACTTTCATGTCATCGATGGGGAGATGAACGCATTGGTTTCATTTTTCATTAGTGTGAGAACTTCCCGGCTCTGTCATGTAAGAAAGAAGGCAACACATGAAATAAAGGATTCGAACCACAATACTAATGGAGCAACGAAACCTAAACATAATGACATCAATGGGAGATGAATGAGACATTCACAACCATTCAGTTTTGTTTTCCACTAGTGTAGAATATTTATGCTCCTTTTTTGTCATTCATGAACATGCCACATGGGCCTATGGGATTTCTCTAGGTATTATTGGATATAACAAATGGACTAAAGCCCCAATAATTCCAATAGTGAGGTCCACAATCGACGCGGATGGCTCGACCTCGTGGTCATCGCGGCCCCGCGTGAACAACGCAGAGCTTCCCATGTTCTCGTCCGCGATCTCCTGCGCCGCCTCCATGTCCGGCTCCGCCGCGATCACTACTGCAGGAATGCCTAGCTGTGGCGGGCGCAAAAAGCCCAGCAGTGGCGGGCAAGCCTCTCAGGGGCGCCCGCCATTGACCTCCCGCCACTGCTATTATGGCATCAGTGGCGGGCGCGCGCCCACCACTGATCATATACTTACCTGTGGCGGGCGTCAGCCTGCGCCCGCCACTGATCTGATTCTTACCTGTAGCGGGTTTCACCTTGCGCCTGCCACAGTTGTATTATGCCAGCCAAAAAAAAACTGTCGTGGCAGTGTTTTTATGTGCCACTACAACTTTTTCCAGTTTAGCAATAATATTAGTACCCTAAAGACATAAATAGCACACTTCGAATACACACTTTAGTTCAACAACTCTCTAATGTTTAGTACTTGCACACTACAATACAACAAGTGCATACAACATATATATGTTCAATAAAGTGCTAGCTAGTACCATAAAGTAGTATATATATATATATATATATATATATTTATATATAGGACAAATGTTTCCTACCACCCGGTGGTAGTTACTACCACTTGCGTTTTGTATGTTGTATGTACTATCTATCAAATCGGAGAGTATGTACGTGTAGTATGCAGTATATAACAATGTTTAGGTAGTATATGTACTACTTTTTTGGTAGTATGTATCTTATTTTGAGTATGCTCCCTTTTTACGTACAAATATGTACGTATTTAACAAATATAATAAAAACCATGGGCCAACTTGTAAATTTTACATTAAACTCGCTTTGAAGTATCTTATATATAGTATATGAAAATACTTAAAATGATAAAGTAGTATATATACAACCACATGGCAATATATGGGACATGTGGGGTATATATATCAACTATAACAGCAAATGTAATAATACAAATATGTTTCACAATATTTGCGGTCTATATCAGTGTACGCGGACAATATATATGCGGTGTAAATCAGTGTATGCGGTTAATATTCAGCTTACTGTTCACGACTTTTTGCTTTACTATTCGGTACTATTGGCTTTACTATTCGTTACTATTTCAATTATTCGTGCTTATCTGGCTATTAATTTGCCTAATATTTGCTTAACTTAAACCAATATGCAGGATCTATTAAGGGCAGGCGAGGCCTGTTTGTGCTGCGGTTGTGAAATTCTTACTCAGTACTCATCATATTTATCATTATGTTGCATCAGATGTAGCTAGTTACGTTCACTTGATGTTTTTAATTGCAAACTTAGGGGTTGAATACTTATCGTCTTCCCAGACAGTTCCACCCGAAGGGAACACTTCTCTACGGCAACAAGGTTCTCATTCAACGCCAACTCTGGGCTACACAGAGAACAAACACGCAGAGGTTTCTCCTATAGGATCCCTAGCATAAGAACTCCTCCCATAAATTCATAAGTAAAAATATCAAGTGAAACCAAAGAAACTACATCATTTCAACAACATAATTAAATATGGTTTTCCCTTTCGGGAGTCCCCGAAGGGATTACACACAAACTAGGAAATTACCTTGATATTCTTGGCGATCGCAGCACCTTCTTGGCTATACAACTAATTTGGTGGTGGCTAAACTACTAAGGGACTAAGCAAGGAGTGCTCTGGCTTGCTTCACTCGAGTGCTTTGCTCTTCACGGGCTTGTGAGATGTGTGCTCCGGTCTGCGTCTCCTTTTATAGGCGAGAGACGACTGCGAGAGAGCCTTCGGGAGCCTGCCTTCACTTATTTATTTTACATACGGTAGCCTGCACGCGTGTCCTACTAGGGTACATGCGTGTGCTTCTAAGGTATGGATAAGTGCGAGAGAGAGTGCCCGACAATCTTCAATCTTCAGGAATCTTTTCTTTTTTCACGTGGGCATTGTCTCTCGGTGGATAATTGGCTTGCCTCCAGTGTCTTCTAAGTTATGAGCAATATGCGGAGATTGCTCACACCGTTGGCTTGATCTTGAACTCCGCCTTCTTCTTCGATGCAATATTCTGGCATCAGATGCATGACATTTTTTTATATGGGGGTCTTCCCCGCCAATACAATTGATATACCATATCAATATTCATATTTCGCGTATCAATATTCGGGGAGGTCCTCCGCGCCCGAAAAATTGATAGCAATATCAATTCAAGTATATGGCCTATTGATTAATACCAATATTCACGTATCAATAATTGCTAATCTATAGGCTGTCCATGCCTAGCGATGTCCATATGATCATCATCAGACAAATGAGAATTATATTTTCTATCACATTCTTTCTTTATTTCTTCAACTATTTCTTGTCTTAATTCCTTTAATATTTCTTCTTTCAATTCTATTTTCAATTCTTCTTTCCAGACTTTTGATGTATCTTCCCATTTTTCTTCTATTTTCATATCTATATATTCCCCGTCTAAAGGATCTACTCCTTTTTTGAGGCATTCTTTATATGTATGATATTTCAGAGATCTTTCTTCTTTCATATTCTCCGCATCATTTCTCGATAATTGAAATAACAACTATTCATTATCTTTGCCCAATTCAAGGCATAATTGATCTTATCATATCTTATTTCTTCCCATGTCATATATATTCCAGATTTACTTCCATCGAACATAATATTTGTTGGTCTTTGTATATTTTTGTTCATCATATTAGAATATTCTGCAAGACTATTGAGATTAGATAGCATGTATCTTTTCTTTTCTCTTTCGAGTATATTCATATTATCCAATATGCATCTTTGGATCTCATCAACATGGATATGATTCTTTGGTTTGAAATTGAATGTATTTGGCGGAAATATCTTTAATCTATTATTATTTTGAAATATGTAGCATTCACTCCCGCCTGCGAGGGTACTTCTCTTCATTTCTGTAATATTGATGAGCAGAGGATATATCAGATACAATATTATTCTTTACTATGCTCAAATATTATTTTATAACCATTCCTTCCTTTATTTCCATGCTTCGAGCAGCATCATATTCTTGTTCTTTATTATTCTTTAGCTTATATTTTAATATTTCTAGCTCTGCTTCTAGTATATTTATCCTATTTTCTAGATTTTTAACCCTACTATATAATATTCTTTCTTCTGGTTCAAATTCTATTTCCTGTCTCCATATTTGATTTTTAACTTTTAGACAGGAGGCACAGGCTTGTCTTAGGCATATGCTGCATGTGGACCTATTATCTTGGCTTGGATAATATATGCAGAAAGCACATTTGATATTATAATCACCTTTCCCTTGAATCCAATCATACTCACAGTCTACTTGGTTCATCATTTCTATTTTTACACCTGCTAATTCATCTATGAGGTCTATCTCATCTTCACTTGAATCATATTCTTGAGTCTCATTTTCTACTTCATCTGTTTCGATGATTGAATATATTGACTCGTCATCTTTTATTTCATCATCACATACTAATATATTTTCATTTACACTATCTATAATTAAAACTCTTTCTTGCTCTTCATATTTACTAGAGTATCTTTTCTGGTCTTTATTAGGGCAGGTTCTACTTAGGTGATCTGGAGAATTACATATAAAACATGTACATGTTTTATCATAAGTTTTTCTAGGATTATATCTTCTTACATTTCTTTTATGTAGAAATGGGGCTCTATTATCTAACCTTCTTAAGAAAAATCTTTTCTTGGTTCTAAAATTTCTATTATCTCTCCTTTGGGATTTATAATCTTTTTTATGCTTATACCTATCTTCCACATATGTTAAAGGTATTTGGACAATATTATTACAGAAATTATAATCTGTTTTCTTCATAGATCTTTGAGCTTGTATACATGTACATACCTTTCTTAGCTGTTTAAAGACAAATGTTATGGCTTGGGATATGTTTACAAGATTTCCTGCTGATTCCTTTTTATATTCCTCAAATATTATTGACCCTAGAGGGTCAGGCAACTTATTAAAATATCTTTCTACTACCCCTACATTAAAACCTTGCTTAGCGGTGGTAGCATTATATAAGTAATGCTGAGAGAATTCTTTTATACCTTTCCAGCTTGTTAGCGTTAATTTTTCTATTTCTCTCAATCTTTCATTTTGTAAAGAGGTATGTCCTAATTCTGGATCTTCTGCTATGATCATATTTGAAATAACATTTGCAAAGTTATTAGGATTACTTCCTGCTCTTTTTAATTCTTGATATTGATTAGGGCACGTTTCTACCCATTGTTCCCATAGGACTTTTACGGATTCTCCTAAAAATGTTTCAAGATATGTTATCATATCTTCAACCTTAGTGCCTATATTATGCTGGTTTTGTATGTATTTTTGAACTATTAAACCTTTCCATATGCTAATTATATTCGGCCAATCTATCGGGTCATGGGCTGCTAAATTTAATATAGCACCATCATTCTTATAATTTTGAAATTGTACTGGCCTTTCAAAATCTCTTCTCTTAGTACCCATATATCTATATTGACCAGGGATATATGTGGGTTGGTAGTCATCTTTTTCTGGGGGCCATTGTCCAGCTGATCTGGTAGGTCTCTCCCTTTCTTCATCTCTTTTTACTGAAGATTCTCCATATCCCTTTCTTCTTTTATTACTATTTTCTACTTCAATGGCTTCCATTGCATTATCTAGATTATGTAATCCTACATCATCTAGTGAGTTATAAAAATCACTATTTTGTTCTAAATCATCATAATTTTTATCTTCTAAATCTTCTTCTTCTTCATAACTTTCTAGTAATAACTTATTATTTATATCCCATAGCTAAATTGTGGATGAAGAAGAGCAATGTGATATAAATAATAAGTTATTACTAGAAAGTTATGAAGAAGAAGAAGATTTAGAAGATAAAAATTATGATGATTCAGAACAAAATAGTGATTTTTATAACTCACTAGATGATGTAGGATTACATAATCTAGATAATGCAATGGAAGCCATGGAAGTAGAAAATAGTAATAAAAGAAGAAAGGGAAATGGAGAATCTTCAGTAAAAAGAGATGAAGAAAGGGAGAGACCTACCAGATCAGCTGGACAATGGCCCCCAGAAAAAGATGACAACCAACCCACATATATCCCTGGTCAATATAGGTATATGGGTACTAAGAGAAGAGATTTTGAAAGGCCAGTACAATTTCTTATGCTAGGGATCCTATAGGAGAAACCTCTGCGTGTTTGTTCTCTGTGTAGCCCAGAGTTGGAGTTGAATGAGAACCTTGTTGCCATAGAGAAGTGTTCCCTTCGGGTGGAACTGCCTGGGAAGACGATAGGAATTTAACCCCTAAGTTTGCAATTAAAAACATCAAGTGAACGTAACTAGCTACATCTGATGCAACATAATGATAAATATGGTGAGTACCGAGTAGGAATTACACAACCGCAGCACAAACAGGCCTCGCCAGCCCTTAATAGATCCTGCATATTGGTTTAAGTTAAGCAAATATTAGGCAAATTAATAGCCAGACAAGCACCAATAATTGGAATAGTAACGAATAGTAAAGCCAATAGTACCGAATAGTAAAGCAAAAAGTCATGAACAGTAAGCTGAATATTAACCGCATACACTGATTTACACCACATATATATTGTCCGCGTACACTGATATAGACTGCAAATATTGTGAAACATATATATACTATTACATTTGCTGCTATAGTTGGTATCAGGTCCAGGTTATAATCATTGAAAGATTAAGGTATTTAAATTTAGAAGTTAGCGCAGGTAAGGTAATAAATACTAAAGAGAATATTAATATAAGGTGCAGAATAAATCCCTCTGAGGAGCATATTTGGCATACATCTCATAGCCAGCTAAATATAGTGGTCGATTTGATATATAATTTTTTTATATCTTGGGAAAAAGGCAAGATATACTTGACCAAAAATTTGAAAGCTTATTCAAAGAATATCAAAAACTCGCAGACAAGTGCTCCGGGTTAAATAATAAAACAGATATCATTCTGCATAAGCTAGAAGAAGCAAAAGCAAGACAGAATATAATTTGCAAGAATAACGACTATATTAAAGAAGAATTTTTGACAATAGGCCGTTACCTAAGTAAAGGTAAAGACTCGCTCCCACACTCCGAATTAAGACAAGATATTCCTGAAATAAAAAGGTTAGTACAAGAGGTAAAAACTCTTATCCTCGCATAAGTTATATGAGCGATTATAGCCAAGCATTAAACGAAGTTGCTAAATACTTATCACCCCCTGTAGGATTTTCTGATCACGACTCACCAAAAGAAGATTCCAAAATAATTATAAGACAGAATAACACAGTCCTCCAGCTTTTAATTCAAATTTTAGAAAAGCTAAATTGTGTTCAAAGCAACAAAGATATTGTATTATCTTCATCCGGAATAGTATCTTCATCAAGGAATATTAACTCAGAAAAATGGACATACCTAATAGCGTCACCAGAAGAGACAAATTCATCCAAGTAGTTAGGCAAGACTCAAAACCTCTTGCAATAAAGCATAGATTATCATGCAGAGCTGATGATGTTGATAGTATAGAAGAAGTTATAGACTTGCAAAAAGACTTAGAAAGATATCAAAAAGATACCCTAAGAAAAATTAAACCGCAGCAAGTATATCACATGGGTATGTTTGAAAGTAGGAGTGGTTTATACAGAATATCTAGAGAAGTAGAATTAAGTGTATTAACACATCCAGTAGATTTACGAATTGTGAGCAAGGACATTGAAAATCATTTAAGATATTGTGGTTATAAATATATTCATCAAGGTATGTATATCATAGGAATTAAAGGCATGACAAGAAAGAAATTAGGAGCAAAGGTTTTAATAACACTATTAGATAGAAGATGGGAATCAATTGATAAAGCGGCATTAGGCTTTCTGGAAAAAGATATGAATGAAAATAGGTTAATAACATACATAGCCCCAGATTTAATAATGCCTGTTAAAGAATTTATTGAAAAAATGAGCTTTGGTTTCCAAACTAAAGGATATGAAGATTTTAAAGGAACGAATTTGTTAGTAAGCATAGAATTTATAGGAAGACTCACTAATAGAAGTAATTCTAGATATAGAGTTATTATTAATAACGTAATTGATAGCATGCAATCAAAAGGCATACAATTTATGAATCCTCCTACAATTAGTTCTGAAGAAAGAGCAGGAGAGGAATGGAAGATAGGTGAATTAATAGAGAAGAAGGAATTAAAGCAACCTAAAAATTACATAAGTTATCAAAATTGTGAAGGAGGTAGTAGCATCAGATTCATGAATTATAAATCTGCATCCATAGAAGACACAGAATCTTTTATGTCAAAAACAGATAATAGCAATGATAAGGATAAAGGTGTAACCGAATGCATGGAAAAAACTAATATAGATGATGAAATTATACATTGGGAAAATAAATTAAAGCATATAGAATGGGAATACAGTCATTCTATGACAACAGATTGGCCTAAAATAAGAGAAAGAGAATTGTTTTTCATTAGAGAAATTGCTAGATTAAAAAGGCAAAAAAGCGAGAAAAAGCAAGCCACTAGTTGCTCTCGTGTGATAAATAAAACTATATCATCAGAAGAAAAGGTAGACAATAAAAATAGTAATAATATTATTACCACCGATAATAATAAAAATAAGAATATTGCTCAGGGCCACAAAGATGAAATTGTGGATGAAGAAGAGCAATGGGATATAAATAATAAGCTATTACTAGAAAGTTACGAAGAGGAAGAAGAAGTAGAGCTAATGAAAGAAATGATGATAGAAGATAAAAATTATGATGATTCAGAACAAAATAATGATTTTTATAACTCACTAGATGATGTAGGACTACATAATCTAGATAATGCAATGGAAGCCATGGAAGTAGAAAGTAGTAATAAAAGAAGAAAGGGATATGGGGAATCTTCAGTAAAAAGAGATGAAGAAAGGGAGAGACCTACCAGATCAGCTGGACAATGGCCTCCAGAAAAAGATGACTACCAACCCACATATGTCCCTGGACAATATTGATATATGGGTACTAAGAGAAGAGATTTTGAAAGGCCAGTGCAATTTCAAAATTATAAAAATGATGGCGCTATATTAAATTTAGCAGCCCATGACCCGATAGATTGGCCGAATATAATTAGCATATGGAAAGGTTTAATAGTTCAAAAATACATACAAAACCAGCATAATATAGGCACTAAGGTTGAAGATATGATAACATATCTTGAAACATTTTTAGGAGAATCCGTAAAAGTCCTATGGGAACAATGGGTAGAAACGTTCCCTAATCAATATCAAGAATTAAAAAGAGCAGGAAGTAATCCTAATAACTTTGCAAATGTTATTTCAAATATGATCACAGCAGAAGATCCAGAATTACGACATACCTCTTTACAAAATGAAAGACTAAGAGAAATAGAAAAATTAACGCTAACAAGCTGGAAAGGTATAAAAGAATTCTCTCAGCATTTCTTATATAATGCTACCACCGCTAAGCAAGGCTTTAAAGTTGGGGTAGTAGAAAGATATTTTAATAAGTTGCCTGACCCTCTAGGGTCAATAATATTTGAGGAATATAAAAAGGAATCAGCAGGAAATATTGTAAACATATCCCAAGCCATAACATTTGTCTTTAAACAGCTAAGAAAGGTATGTACAGGTATACAAGCTCAAAGATCTATGAAGAAAACAGATTATAATTTCTGTAATAATATTTTCCAAATACCTTTAACATATGGAGAACATAGGTATAAGCATAAAAAATATTATAAATCACAAAGGAGAGATAATAGAAGTTTTAGAACCAAGAAAAGATTTTTCTTAAGAAGATATGATAACATATCTTGAAACATTTTTAGGAGAATCCTTAAAAGTCCTATGGGAACAATGGGTAGAAACGTGCCCTAATCAATATCAAGAATTAAAAAGAGCAGGAAGTAATCCTAATAACTTTGCAAATGTTATTCGCTAGCAGACAGAGCCCACGTGAATGCTTTCCCCAAAGCAGCCACGTGAAACATATCTGAAGGCATCCTTATCCAAGCTCTGTGTGGACACATAAGATAGTTAAGCAAATTATCCACCGAGAGACAATGTCCATGTGAAAGAGGAGAAGATTCCTGAAGATTGAAGATTTCTCGGGCACTCTCTCTCGCACTTATCCATGCCTTAGAAGGACACGTGTGCAGGCTACTGTATGTAAAATAAATAAGTGAAGGCAGGCTCTCGAAGCCTCCCTCGCAGCCGTCTCGTGGCTATAAAAGGAGACGCCAGGCTCACGCAGCAAGGGGAGCACACTTCTCACAAGCCGGTGAAGAGCGAAGCACTCGAGCGAAGCAAGCCAGAGCACTCCCTGCTTAGTAGTAGTTTAGCCACCACCACTTTTGTAAGATAGCCACCTCATCTAAGGATTTGTAAGAGCTGCTACGAAGCATATTAAGGTAATTTCCTAGTTTGTTTGTAATCCCTTCGGGGACTCCCGAAAGGGAAAACCATATGTAAATTATGTTGTTGAAATGATGTAGTTTCTTTGGTTTCACTTGATATTTTTACTTACGAATTTATGGGAGGAGTTCTTATGATAGGGATCCTATAGGAGAAACCTCTGCGTGTTTGTTCTCTGTGTAGCCTAGAGTTGGCGTTGAATGAGAACCTTGTTGCCGTAGAGAAGTGTTCACTTCGGGTGGAACTGCCTGGGAAGACGATAAGAATTTAACCTATAAATTTGCAATTAAAAACCGTCAAGTGAACGTAACTAGCTACATCTGATGCAACATAATGATAAATATGGTGAGTACCGAGTAGGAATTTCCCAACCGCAGCACAAACAGGCCTCGCCAGCCCTTAATAGATCCTGCATATTGGTTTAAGTTAAGCAAATATTAGGCAAATTAATAGCCAGACAAGCACCAATAATTGAAATAGCAACGAATAGTAAAGCCAATAGTACCGAATAGTAAAGCAAAAAGTCGTGACCAGTAAGCTGAATATTAACCGCATACACTGATTTACACCGCATATATATTGTCCGCGTACACTGATATAGACCGCAAATATTGTGAAACATATATATACTATTACATTTGCTGCTATAGTTGGTATTAATCAATAGGCCAAATACTTGAATTGATATCGCTATCAATTTTTCGGGCGCGGAGGACCTCCTCGAATATTGATACGCGAAATATGAATATTGATATGGTATATCAATTGTATTGGCGGGGAAGACCCCCATATAAAAAAATGTCATGCATCTGATGCCAGAATATTGCATCGAAGAACAAGGCGGAGTTCAAGATCAAGCCAACGGTGTGAGCAATCTCCGCATATTGCTCATATGTTAGAAGACACTGGAGGCAAGCCAATTATCCACCGAGAGACAATACCCACGTGAAAAAAGAGAAGATTCCTGAAGATTGAAGATTGTCGGGCACTCTCTCTCGCACTTATCCATACCTTAGAAGGACACGCATGTACCCTAGTAGGACACGCGTGCAGGCTACCGTATGTAAAATAAATAAGTGAAGGCAGGCTCCCGAAGGCTCTCTCGCAGTCGTCTCTCGCCTATAAAAGGAGACGCAGACCAGAGCACACATCTCACAAGCCGGTGAAGAGCGAAGCACTCGAGCGAAGCAAGCCAGAGCACTCCCTGCTTAGTAGTAGTTTAGCCACCACCACTTTTGTAAGATAGCCACCTCATCTAAGGATTTGTAAGAGCTGCTACGAAGCATATTAAGGTAATTTCCTAGTTTGTGTGTAATCCCTTCGGGGACTCCCGAAAGGGAAAACCCTATGTAAATTATGTTGTTGAAATGATGTACTTTCTTTGGTTTCACTTGATATTTTTACTTATGAATTTATGGGAGGAGTTCTTATGCTAGGGATCCTATAGGAGAAACCTCTGCGTGTTTGTTCTCTGTGTAGCTCAGAGTTGGCGTTGAATGAGAACCTTGTTGCCGTAGAGAAGTGTTCCCTTCGGTTGGAACTGCCTGGGAAGACGATAGGAATTTAACCTATAAATTTGCAATTAAAAACATCATGTGAACGTAACTAGCTACATCTGATGCAACATAATGATAAATATGATGATTACCGAGTAGGAATTTTACAACCGCAGCACAAACAGGCCTCGCCAGCCCTTAATAGATCCTGCATATTGGTTTAAGTTAAGCAAATATTAGGCAAATTAATAGCCAGACAAGCACCAATAATTGGAATAGTAACGAATAGTAAAGCCAATAGTATCGAATAGTAAAGCAAAAAGTCGTGAACAGTAAGCTGAATATTAACCGCATACACTGATTTACACCGCATATATATTGTCCGCATACACTGATATAGACCGCAAATATTGTGAAACATATATATATATATATATACTATTACATTTGCTGCTATAGTTGGTATCTGGTCCAGGATATAATCATTGAAAGATTAAGATATTTAAATTTATAAGTTAGTGCAGGAAAGGTAATAAATACTAAAGAGAATATTAATATAAGGTGCAGAATTAATCCATCTGAAGAGCATATTTGGCATACATCTCATAGCCAGCTAAATATAGTGGTCGACTTGATATATAACTTTTATATATCTTGGGGAAAAAGGCAAGATATACTTGACCAAGAATTTGAAAACTTATTCAAAGAATATCAAAAACTCGCAGACAAGTGCTCCGGGTTAAATAATAAAACAGATATCATTCTGCATAAGCTAGAAGAAGCAAAAGCAAGACAGAATATAATTTGCAAGAATAACGACTATATTAAAGAAGAAGTGTTGACACTAGGCTGTTACCTAAGTAAAGGTAAAGACTCGCTCCCACACTCCGAATCAAGACAAGATATTCCTGAAATAAAAAGGTTAGTACAAGAGGTAAAAACTCTTATCCTCTCATAGTTTTATGAGCGAATATAGCCAAGCATTAAACGAAGTTGCTAAATACTTATCACCTCCTGTCGGTTTTTCTGATCACTACTCACCAAAAGATGACTCCAAAATAATAATAAGACAGAATAACACAATCCTCCAGCTTTTAATTCAAGTTTTAGAAAAGCTAAATAGTGTTCAAAGCAACAAAGATATTGTGTTATCTTCATCTAGAATGGTATCTTCATCTAGGAATATTAATTCAGAAAAATGGACGTATCTAATAGCCTCTCCAGAAGAGACAAATCCCTCCAGGTAGTAAGGCAAGACTCTAAGCCTCTTGCAATGAAGCATAGATTATCATGCAAAGCTGATGATGTTGATAGTATAGAAGAAGTAGTAGATTTGCAAAAAGACTTAGAAAGGTATCAAAAGGATAACCTAAGGAAAATAAAACCGCAGCAAGTTTGTCGCATAGGTCTATTTGAAAGTAGGAGTGGTTTATATAGAATATCTAGAGAAGTAGAATTAAGTGTATTAATGCATCCAGTAGATCTACGAATTGTGAGCAGGGACATTGAAAACCATTTAAGATATTGTGGTTATAAATATATTCATCAAGGTATGTATATCATAGGAATTAAAGGCATGACACGAAAGAAATTAGGCGCAAAGGTTTTAATAACACTATTAGATAGAAGATGGGAATCAATTGATAAAGCGGTATTAGGCTTTCTGGAAGGAGATATGAATGAAAATAGGTTAATAACATACATATCCCCAGATTTAATAATGCCTGTAAAAGAATTTATTGAAAAAAATGAGTTTTGGTTTCCAAACTAAAGGATATGAAGATTTTAAAGGAACAAACTTGTTAGTAAGCATAGAATTAATAGGAAGGCTCACTAACAGAAGTAATTCTAGATATAGAGTAAATGTTAATGACGTAATTGATAGCATGCAATCAAAAGGCATACAATTTATGAATCCTCTTACAATTAGTTCTGAAGAAAGAGCAGGAGAGGAATGGAAGATAGGTGAATTAATAGAGAAGAAGGAATTAAAGCAACCTGAAAATTACATAAGTTATCAAAATTGTGAAGGAGGTAGTAGCATCAGATTCATGAATTATAAATCTGCATCCATAGAAGACACAGAATCTTTTATGTCAGAAACAGATAATAGCAATGATAAGGATAAAGGTGTAACCGAATGCATGGAAAAAACTAATATAGATGATGAAATTATACATTGGGAAAATAAATTAAAGCATATAGAATGGGAATACGGTCATTCTATGACAACAGATTGGCCTAAAATAAGAGAAAGAGAATTGTTTTTCATTAGAGAAATTGCTAGATTAAAAAGGCAAAAAAGCGAGAAAAAACAAGCCACTAGTTGTTCTCGTGTGATAAATAAAACTATATCATCAGAAGAAAAGGTAGACAATAATAATAGTAATCATATTGTTACCACCGACAATAATAAAAATAAGAATATTGCTCAGAGCCACAAAGATGAAATTGTGGATGAAGAAGAGCAATGGGATATAAATAATAAGCTATTACTAGAAAGTTATGAAGAAGAAGAAGAGATAGAAGATAAAAATTATGATGATTCAGAACAAAATAATGATTTTTATAACTCACTAGATGATGTAGGAGTACATAATCTAGATAATGCAATGGAAGCCATGGAAGTAGAAAGTAGTAATAAAAGACGAAAGGGATATGGAGAATTTTCAGTAAAAAGAGATGAGGAAAGGGAGAGACCTACCGGATCAGCTGGACAATGGCCTCCAGAAAAAGATGACTACTAACCCACATATGTCCCTGGACAATATAGATATATGGGTACTAAGAGAAGAGATTTTGAAAGGCCAGTGCAATTTCAAAACTATAAAAATGATGGCGCTATATTAAATTTAGCAGCCCATGACCCGATAGATTGGCCGAATATAATTAGCATATGGAAAGGTTTAATAGTTCAAAAATACATACAAACCCAGCATAATATAGGCACTAAGGTTGAAGATATGATAACATATCTTGAAACATTTTTAGGAGAATCCGTAAAAGTCCTATGGGAACAATGGGTAGAAACGTGCCCTAATCAATATCAAGAATTAAAAAGAGCAGGAAGTAATCCTAATAACTTTGCAAATGTTATTTCAAATATGATCATAGCAGAAGATCCAGAATTAGGACATACCTCTTTACAAAATGAAAGATTGAGAGAAATAGAAAAATTAACGCTAACAAGCTGGAAAGGTATAAAAGAATTCTCTCAGCATTACTTATATAATGCTACCACCGCTAAGCAAGGCTTTAATGTAGGGGTAGTAGAAAGATATTTTAATAAGTTGCCTGACCCTCTAGGGTCAATAATATTTGAGGAATATAAAAAAGAATCAGCAGGAAATATTGTAAACATATCCCAAGCCATAACATTTGTCTTTAAACAACTAAGAAAGGTATGTACAGGTATACAAGCTCAAAGATCTATGAAGAAAACAGATTATAATTTCTGTAATAATATTGTCCAAATACCTTTAACATATGGAGAAGATAGGTATAAGCATAAAAAATATTATAAATACCAAAGGAGAGATAATAGAAATTTTAGAACCAAGAAAAGATTTTTCTTAAGAAGGTCAGATAATAGAGCCCCATTTCTACATAAAATAAATGTAAGAAGATATAATCCTAGAAAAACTTATGATAAAACATGTAGATGTTTTATATGTAATTCTCCAGATCACCTAAGTAGAACCTGCCCTAATAAAGACCAGAAAAGATACTCTAGTAAATATGAAGAGCAAGAAAGAGTTTTAATTATAGATAGTGTTAATGAGAACATATTACTATGCGATGATGAAATAAAAGATGATGTGTCAATATATTCAATCATTGAAACAGATGAAGTAGAAAATGAGACTCAAGAATATGATTCAAGTGAAGATGAAATAGACCTAATAGATGATTTAGCACGTTTAAAAATAGAAATGATGAATCAGGTAGATTGTGAGCATGATTGGATTAAAGGAAAAGGTGATTATAATATCAAATGTGCTTTCTGTATATATTATCCAAGCCAAGATAATAGGTCTACATGCAGCATATGCCTAAGACAAGCTTGTGCATCCTGTCTTAAAGCCAAAAATCAAATATGGAGACAGGAAATAGAATTTGAACCAGAAGAAAGAATATTATATAGTAGGGTTAGAAATCTAGAAAATAGGATAAATATGCTAGAAACAGAGCTAGAAATACTAAAAGATAAGCTAAAGGATAATAAAGAAGAATAATATGGTGCTGCTGAAAGCACGGAAATAAAAGAAGGAATGGTTATAAAATAATATTTGAGCATATTAAAGGAAAAGAGAATAATTGATATAACATATTCTCTTGTTCATTATTTTTACAGATGATGAAGAGAGGACTACACCCCCATGGGTTTGAAGCAATCAGCTTTGGGACTGGAAATAGTTTGAAAATATTTGAGCCAAATACTTTTAATTTCAGGCCCAAGAAGCATATTATTCTAGATGAAGTTCAAGAATGCATCCTTGATAATTTCTGGAATCAATATAACAACAAAAGAGATGATAAAGGATATATGTTATCAATTCTGAATAGTTTGGCCGAATATTTCAATTTGCTAAATAAAGGAAAAATGATGAATAAAGGACAAACGTCCGCAGAAAATATGGAATATCCAGAACACAAGACGCTATATGTCTTGTTTGAAGGAAAAAAGCCAGGAATATATACTTCATATGAAGAAATAAGTATAGAAAGGCTAATAGCAAAGAAAAATGGAAATAGCATAAATTGGAAAAGTTATGCATGTGTAGAAGAAGCTCAAAAATATGCAAAGGCTGTCATAGGACCCAAATATTATATATAACCATCAGCCAAAGAATATATTCAGAAGGTCAACAGAATAAATAATGCCAATCCGGCAACAGCAGTTCTCAGGAATTTGAAAATAGAAGAGTCAAGCTCTAAATATGAAAAAGAAGATATTTCGCCAAAATATAAAACATATAAAGAATGCCTCGTCAAAGGAGTGGATCCTTTGGATGGAGAATATATAGATATGAAAATAGAAGAAAAATGGGAAGATACATCAAAGGTTTGGAAAGAAGAATTAAAGATGGAATTAAAGGAAGAAATATTAAAAGAAATAAGGCTTGAAATAAATACATGGTTTGAAGATATAAAGAAAGAATATGATACAAAGTATGACTTTCATCTCTCAGATGATGATCATATGGATATCGCAGGGCATGGCCAGCGACCTGAATATTAAGCTTATTTATATTGATATTGCTATCAATTTTTCGGGCGCGGAGGACCTCCCTGAATATTGATACGCGAATATAAATATTGATTGAATATAAATATTGATATGGTATATCAATTGTATTGGCGGGGAAGACCCCCATGAAAAAAAATTGCCAGAAACTTCAGAAGAAGGCAGAATTCTGGGTCAAGCCAACGGTGTGAGTCAGAAAAGAAGACAGCAGCGTGAGTAAAAATCATCTGTGCATGATATTACTCATACGCTAGAAGACACTGAAGGCTAGAAGAATATTCGCCAGCAGATAGAGCCCACGTGAATGCTTTCCCCAAAGCAGCCACGTGAAAGATATCTGAAGGCATCCTTATCCATGCTCTGTGTGGACACGTAAGATAGTTAAGCAGATTATCCACCGAGAGACAATGCCCACGTGAAAGAGCAGAAGATTCCTGAAGATTGAAGATTTCTCGGGCACTCTCTCTCGCACTTATCCATGCCTTAGAAGGACACGTGTGCAGGCTACCGTATGTAAAATAAATAAGTGAAGGCAGGCTCACGAAGCCTCCCTCTCAGCCGTCTCGTGGCTATAAAAGGAGACGCCGGGCTCAGAGAGAGCACACATCTCACAAGCCCGTGAAGAGCAAAGCACTCGAGTGAAGCAAGCCAGAGCACTCCTTGCTTAGTCCCTTAGTAGTTTAGCCACCACCAAATTAGTTGTATAGCCAAGAAGGCACTGCGATCGCCAAGAATATCAAGGTAATTTCCTAGTTTGTGTGTAATCCCTTCGGGGACTCCCGAAAGGGAAAACCATATGTAAATTATGTTGTTGAAATGATGTAGTTTCTTTGGTTTCACTTGATATTTTTACTTATGAATTTATGGGAGGAGTTCTTATGCTAGGGATCCTATAGGAGAAACCTCTGCGTGTTTGTTCTCTGTGAAGCCCAGAGTTGGCGTTGAATGAGAACCTTGTTGCCGTAGAGAAGTGTTCCCTTCGGGTGGAACTGCCTGGGAAGACGATAAGAATTAAACCTATAAATTTGCAATTAAAACCGTCAAGTGAACGTAACTAGCTACATCTGATGCAACATAATGATAAATATGGTGAGTACCGAGTAGGAATTTCACAACCGCAGCACAAACAGGCCTCGCCAGCCCTTAATAGATCCTGCATATTGGTTTAAGTTAATCAAATATTAGGCAAATTAATAGCCAGACAAGCACCAATAATTGGAATAGTAACAAATAGTAAAGCCAATAGTACCGAATAGTAAAGCAAAAAGTCGTGAACAGTAAGCTGAATATTAACCGCATACACTGATTTACACCGCATATATATTGTCCGCGTACACTGATATAGACCAAAAATATTGTGAAACATATTTATATTATATATATATATACATATACATCCCGTCTATTCTGCCAATATTGGCAGAATAGTTATTCTGTCCACACTTCCGAACTGCACGCCGAACGCGAGTGCACTGCATTTCTGTACAAATAGCACTGCAATGCCAGATGGGATAATTGCTTCGTGGCTTGTGGTCCGTCCGTGTGTTCTGGATGCAATCGGGTGTTGCGGGATGGTTTTAGTTGTTTCTGGACGTTCGTTGTACATTATTGTTTGTAATTTACTGGAATCCCGGCTAAAATTTGCACAAATCGACCGATTTGGCGGACGAGCTTTCCTCTGTTCGTTCGTGTTCGCGTGTGATTCTATTTTTTTGCGCTCGGATGTGGTTTGTTGGTAGGAATTCTTAGCTTGCGTTCGTCTAATCGATCCCGTTTATCTATAATCTGCGTCTTTGTTCGTAATCTGCTTTCATTTTTGCGAAATCGATTGTGCTGGTGTTATGAGCTTCGTCCGCTCCTCTGTGTATTTTTGTTTTTCTGTATTTTTGCGCGTTCAGGCGTTTTCAATCTTGCAAGTATTGTCTTTGTTTCGTTTGGATCGACTCTATTGCATCTGTAATCAATATATTTTTGGTTTTAATTTTTGAGAACAACGTCTGTTGTTCATCCTTTACCTTTTTTGGCCCGTGAGCTCGATTGAAATGTTGCGGCCTGGTCTTCAAAATTGAGTGTTTGCACATCGATTAGTCGAGCTGTCGAATTGCGATTGTGTTTGCTTACCTCTGTTTGCCTCAAAACATGCGTGGATCTCTGCTTCTTTGTTTACATTGTTGCATTTCATTTAATTGTTGTAGTGTACTGCATGTTTGCAAGTAGTGGACTTCACTGGAACTGCATTACAGTGTACACGATAGCCTCTGAAATTTCTCATTTTTTTGTAAATGCATTATGTGGTTGAGCGAACTTCAAAGTTTGGACTATCGTATTGCATTATTATACTAAACAGAACTGCATTCTATGACAATTTTTAATGCAGGAGAGTTGAACTGCAAAGGTATTGTCCATTCGCACTGCATTGTTACTACCTAGAGCACTGCACTTTTTAATATATCGCACTTCACTATATGTATTAGAGATCTGCGTTTCTCCCACCAACTTAGCAAAAGAATGATAAAATGATGCATGTGAGCTCACATACACTAAAAAGGTATTGTTCGGCGGTTATGTGGTTGAGTGAACTTCAAAGTTTGGACTATCGTACTGCATTGTTATACTGAATAGAACTGCATACTAAGACAATTTTTTAAAATAGCGGAGGTGAACTGCAAAAGTTTCGTCCATTCGCACTGCATTGTTACTACGTAGAGCACTGCACTCTTTAATATAGCGCACCTCACTATATGTATTAGAGAACTGCATATCTCCCGCCAGCTTGGCAAAAGAATGATAAAGTGATGCAGATGAGCTCACATTCATTAAAAAGGACTGTTCAGACCGTCTGAAGAACATAGAGTTGCGTTGTCTGATGGACTTAATTTTAAAAGCTTACAGCATAAAGGGTTTGCTTTATTTTAGACAGTCTATGGTGCAAATATTCTAAATAACAGGGAGCCTTTTTCCCTGTAGAACATCACCATCGCCACTTCTCCGGCCTCAAACCCATTCTGGGAGATAAACTCCTTCCCGCCAGCAGTTATGTTGAAGCAGCCATCAGAGTCAATGTGGTAGTCAGCTTGGATGTATTCATACCCATTCTTGTGCTCTGTCTCCAAAATAAGCTTCCCTGAAGTCGGAGCAGTAAACCTTATTGTGGATGGCAGTTTCTGCATTTTGGCATGCATGTAAAAAGAATCTTTATAAGTAAACACTACACGGTTTGTTATATCTTAATATTATCTGTTTATATTTGACTTAAATATGTATAAATCTATGACTACTATTAATAAATCAGTAGCAATATATGAACCAAAATATATACGGACTTGACCAGTAACTTTGGTAGAATATATACTATTCAGCTAACCCTTTGGCACTGCAAGTTGAGGTCAGGTGTACTGCTCTCAAATAGCAAGTGCACTGCATCGATGGGTGATTGAACTTCTTTTGTTTGGGTGTTGTGGATCGTCTGTTCAGTTCCGTATTTAACTAGTGTTAACATCTGAGATGGGACTGAAGAAAAATATATAGAACCACCTAGTGTTAATTTCTGACAAATCTGAAAAAAAAACATAGATCTTGGCATTGATGATAAGACTGAAGAAAGTGATGGTACATTCAGATGTGTATTTTTAACCTGATATTGTGAAAAACTAAGAGGGGGAAAGACATACCCATGATTCCTCAAGGTCTTCAGTTGTGAGGCGATAAAGGAATGGTGCCCGAAATCCATGGTTTGTGGTCAGCAGGCAGGAGAGCTGACTGCGCCGCTCAGACTCGGTGAGCTCCAGACCATCAGAGAACATGCATGCCTCCGCTATCGGCACCATCCTTGCGAGGCAGCCGCACGAACAGTCCATGGTGGGCTCAGTGGAAGGGCAGATAATAGAGGAAAGGCAGATAATAGGGGGGAATGGGCGGAACCCTAGATCTGGGCTTTGGAGAAGAGAAGAAGAGGGGAGGAGTTCTGTGAGTTCGGAGGACGAATGGATAGGTTTTATGCAGCTAGGATGAATGCCGGTTTTTCAATGAAAGTAATAAATGTTGTGGTAGGTGGTAGGTGGTAGGCGGTAGAAGGAATCTATTTTAGTTTGCCGAACTGCATTTCAGAATTAATAGAATTTCTTCGTTAATCATACAGTACTGCATTGTTGGAGGCCGCGGACTGCATCCCTTCTGTGTCTTTGCAGCTTCCTACATTTTTTTGTGAATGAACTGCAATTGCTGGCTGGCTATGGACTGGCTTTTTTGTTGTTGTTGTGGTTATTCATTTAAATTTTGTTCTATTTTTTGTTGTTGTTGATAATCTCATTGTAATGGTTCTTTTTTTTCGAGTCTTTTTTGTTATTTGGTGTGCCGTGGAATGAGAGAATAATTATATTAGATGCAGATATCTATGCTGTGGCGTGTTGGGCCTGTTTGAGAGTATGTTACATCCGACCCAGGTAGGCCTGCGTGCACAGCTGGTTCGTTCTGTACAGTGTGTATGCGCTGAACTTTAGTCCCACCTCGCCTGGCGAGAGCGCCCACGACCAGTTTATAAGCCCTGGCGAGGCAACCCATTTGAACTCCTCTTGATACTCATTGGGCGCTTACACTTGGCGCTCGCTGCCCACACCCCCTCTGACCTGTGGGCCCTAGTCTTCCTGGCCCCGTGCATCGTGGCTCAGAACGGACTCACCTATGGATCTCTGTGGGCGTTGTCCTAGTACGAGACTGGTTGGGACCATGTTGGACTAGGGCGGTCAATATTTTTTTTCGTACGTACTTGTGTTTTTTTTATTATAGATTGTGCACTGCTTTGTTACAACGTTCTGAACTAAACTATATCTATGAATGTTCTGTACTGCATGTCTCTACATTTCCACACTGCCTTCCTGTACAGTATGGTTTGTGCACTGCATGGATATTCGTTTGTGCACTGCATGTTCGTTCATTTGTGCACTGCCATGTGCACATGCTTTGTGCGGTATCCGAATCACACTATCTTTTGGAATGTTTATATATTTTTTAGTGCACTGCAGCATATTCTAACAGAGAAGTGCAACATTGTACAGGAAATAAACTTGTTCATAACATAAGCAAACTGCATGGTTACAAAGCAAACTGCATCACAAGCAAACCTAAATTTAACACAAGCAAACTACAAACTTGACAGAAAGCAAATATGATGAGAAATCTAAAATGGCACGAGCAATCTTTTAGGTACTTTCATGTCCGGCACCACCTCTTTTCTTCAGTAGTCGTAGTCGCCCCAGGACCTGGCGCGCTTCCTGGACTTCTCCTTCTCGAGTTTTCCCCGGCGGAACCCTTCCTGGGTGATGGTGAGGTGGCTCCATATCTCGTACGCGGCGTAAGCGTCCTTTGCCGCGTACTCGATGTGCCTCATGGTCAGGGGCATGCACTCCCAGCGCTTGTGCTCTGCGTCCGTCATCTTCTTCTTCATGTTGTTGTAGTAGTCATCGACGAGGATGCCGGAGACGTCTGCAAGGGAGTCCAGCGGCTTGGTCGCTGTGGGCACCCTCCATTCCTTCTGGATGTCGACGAAGTGGGCGATCTCCAGCCCGACGCGGTCGAGCATCTCTATGTCACCGTTGATGGAGAAGCCAGCAAACGTGTACCTGGGGTCGGCGAGGAAGTTGTCGAACCAAATGCAGTTGTCGTGGGCTTCGTTGAGTTGGAAGAGCAGGACCGGATGATCCTTGCCGACGGAGAGCTAAAAGAGGGCGGCCTTCTGGTTCGGGCCTTCCTCCTTGGTGTACTCCACGTCAATTCCGACGATCTTGTGGCGCTGCCACTGGAGGTAGCGCTCGTACTGCTCGATGGTGGTCGCCGCCTTCCTCAAGTCGTTGGTGTAGATGACGTGCAACTTGGTGTTGCCGTGGGCCTCCATGTCCTTGAACTCCTTGATGAACTCCATCGGCTGAAGAACTTCTTCCTCCTTGAACTTGGTGTTTTTGTGGAGATCGATGGCGATTTCGGTTGTTGTGGATGAGAAAGTGCTGGCGGAGGTCTGAATTTAAGGGCGGGATGCCGGCAAAGGATGAACTGCACGATCTCCCTGACGATGCGGTTCTGCAGATCGTGGGTTTGGTTGCGTATGTGATCATGGTTTTTTAGCGATGCAACCGCTCGGAGAGGTGGTCTTTTGTGATCGTGGGTTTTTGATTGTGTTTTTTTTAAATTTTTCATAATTAATATTGTTCACCACTATATATCCAGACGTGTATGTTTTTGGTAAGTGGTAGTCCGTATAAATAACTTGATTCAGATGGCGAACTGCATTTTAGTTGTAACCGCACTTCTTTGTAGAAAAGCCCGTACTGCATTATTGAATAATGTGGACTGCATCCTTTATCTGAATGAACTGCAGTTTTTGGCCCGGGGGGGTGGGGCTTTTATTTTTTCTTTTGCGGGTATTCATTTAGAGGAAGTCTTCTTTTTTTTGGACGCGCTATGTCATGTGTTTTTTGGACGCGCTATTCATTTAGAGGACTGTTTTTTATCGGCGGAACTGATTTTATTTACTTTGTGTACTGCATCATGTGTTTGCCCGAGCACCATTAACGTGCGGAGCGAACTGCATCTTGTTTCATGCATTTTTTACTTACAATTTTTATGAAAAATGTGAACTGCAAGTGTTTCCATTGTATACAGTTGGACTTCTGCTTTCCATTCAAGTGAGCTTCAATTATTTTGGCCGGGCCTGTCATTTCGGTTTTTTGTTGATGGGCTGGGTACGGTTGTCTGTGATCGTGGGTTTTTTGATCTTTTTTTATAATTTTCATCGGTAATATTTTTGTTAACCACGTCTATGTCTCCAGGCGTGCAATGTTTTAGTACGTTGGTAGGCGGTTTAGATGTTTCGGTAAAGCCGAACTGCATTTTAGATGTATCCGCACTTCTTTGTTGATAAAAACGAACTGCATTGTTGAATACAACGGACTGCATCTATTTATTTTTCAGGAACTGCAGTTCCTGAACGTGAGGTTGGGGGCGGGGTGGTGGGGGGGGGGGGGGGGTTGGGGGGGTTCCCCCCACCCATATTTTTTTGTTGTAGATATTCATTTTGATAAAGACTTTTTTTTCAAACGCGCTATGTGCACACTGCAATTTAGTTTAAAACGGACTGCAATGAGGGACTGACCGTACTTCTTGCTTTAGTAAACCGCACTGCGTTGTTGGATGATGCGTTCTGCATTCATGCTGTTGCTTTGCAGTTTTCTGCAATTTTTTATGTGAGCGAAATGCAGTTCCTGATCGTGAGTTTGTTTCCGGGGGGGGCATATTTTTTTGGATATTCATTTAAAGAATTTTTTTCGGACGCGTTATCTCCACACGTGGATAGTTTTATGGACCGAACTGTTTTTATGAACTCTGTGTACTTCATCATGTGCCTGTCCGAGCGTTATTGACCTGCGGAGCGAAATGCTTCTTGTTTCTTCCATTTTTAACATAATTTTTTTATGTGAGGTGTGACTGTATTTTCCAGGAAACTCATATTTTTGTTTTATAGGACACAGAACTATGTGATATTATAAAGTTTTAAATGGAAATAAAGGTGGACTGCAAGTGTTTCCTCTGTGTAGAGAGTGGACTGCTACTGTCCTACAAGTGAGCTTCAATTACTTTTGGCTCGGCCTGTTATTTCGGCCCTGTTACTCAGCTTTTGTTGATGGGCTAGGTACGGCTCCTTGTAAATTAGCCGGGCAGTTACGGGTCGGGCCGTTTGTGCAGCTCTTCACAAGTGATGCTCTCACGTGTCCCTCCCACGCGCTCCCACTTCTCGTCTCTTCCAGTGCCGCCCGGAGCAACTCTCCACCCCCGTGGAAACCGCCGTCGCGCTCAGCAACCGCCATCGCCCGCGGCAACCGCCGTGCTCCACAGCATCCGTCCGCGCCCGGGTTTCCTTTTATCGGTACGTTGCTGCAGATTCCTCTATTCCGCGTCCCCCCTCCGCTCCCCCTCCCCCCCTTCCCTCACCGCCGCCGCTCATCCCCATCGGTTGTGATCCGCCTCTTATCCGCTCGGTCGTGATCATCTCCAAATCTAGTTGTTCTATTCTCGTAGCGGCTGTGTTTTTTTGCTGATGTAGTTTGTTTTCGTAAGCAGGCGATTTCTTCTCGATTTGTAGCCGGTACTCGCGTGGGCAGAGCAAGGTGTATCTAGGGTTTTGTCGGATTTCCTCGTTTTTTGTTGCTGGTATTAGTCACACCGTCCTTGCTCGCCACGCAAACACCATGTCTTCGCCAAGCAAAGCAAATGCAGGAGATCAAGGTATGTGGACTGCTTGCTTCCCCTTGTTTATTTTGTGTCTTGTTTCTCTAGTTGTCTTGGTCATCCTGTAGATTTGTTTTTGCTGTGTTAGTTCTCAGCATTCCTGACATTTTTGTTGTTATAATTTTACTAATTTTGTTTCTGCTTTATATGAATGCACTAGGTAAAAATGTTGGCACTGGCCCTAATGATGTTGTTTATGATTCGCCGATTGGCCCGCGTTGTCCTGGTGATAAGGATCTTCGTGGTCAGGCTAGTCCTGAAGTGAATTCACCTATTGAAACCTCCCCTATTAGTGTGGCTCCTCCTTCTGGTATGTTCTTGTTCTTTTCCTTATTTAAGTTTTGGCAACTTGTTTGTATTGTTGTGTTTCCTGTAAACTACATTCCTTTGTGTGAATTGTGAACTGCTTTATTGTTCTCTTTATATACTTGCTATTTTTGATGTGTATTATTTTTGTTTACTGTATGTGCTACTTATTGATGTTGACCTAACTGCAAAATAATTGCGTGTGTGAATTGTGAACTGCATTATTATTTCGTTTATATACTTTCTATTTTTTAATGTGCATGCTTTTTTTATTGTATATGCTGCTTTATTTGATGTTGTACAAACTACTGATGGCTTTGTGAAGTAACTCATACATTTTTTGGGATCAAACATGGAGTTGGTGATTTTTTCAAGGATATTTTTTCCTTTATTTATGTTTTTTGTATGAAGCATTGCATTTTATGGATAGGTGAACTGCATTTTGTTCTTTTGTGCACTTCTTGGTGACCATAGATAAACTTCATTTCGACGCAGCGACTGCTTTTTTTGGTGGGGCGCCTGGGTTTGAGGAGGTTACTCACTTGATTGACCATTATTTCGCAGAGGGTGTCGTTGGTGTGAGCTCTGACCAGAGCTTTAGGCGGCCCGTGTTGTCTGAAACACAGTCACAATCTGTTGACGGTACAGAGCAAGTTATGCAGGAGTGGATGGTCCCGGCACAGCTCCAAGCTTATGAATCGAAGAAACGCAAGAAGTTGTTGAGTTTTGAAATTGATACAAAGAAGTATGAGGAGATGGAGAAGCAGAGGAGGGCTGCAGATGCTGCCAGGAGTGTTAAATTTGATAATGTCAAGCAGCATGTTGTGCAGAAGAAGAGTCTGAGTTCTGTTGCTGAGCAAGGTAGTACTCCTCGGCGCAGTCCCAGTGTCGCTTGCATGGAGAAGAACGTCGGTAAGGGAACTGTTGAAGCTGGTGGTGAGGATATGCAACGGAAGCGGGCATATGTTGATGATGAGCCCGAGTCTGACGGCGATGACTTTGTTCTTGCTAATGTTGTGAGGAATGCTAAGTCTGGGAGACGGAAAGATTGTGGTCCATCTAAGAGTCAACATAAGCGGCCGCGTGTTGTTGCTGACGAAGATGAGGATGCTGTCTCGGGTGGGGAGGCAGATGTTGTTCCAAAGGTTTGTTGAAGTGTTGCCTTTGTTTCTTCCATTGTTGTTTTATTTACCTTTTTTGTCTCTTATCTGCCTAATTTATTAATGTGGACTGCATCTTCCTTTACACAGAAGAAGAAGAAGACTAGTAAGAGGAAGAGAACCGGAGATGACGGCGAGGAAGGAGATGATGTTCGATTTAACAAGACCGTACGTTTGTCAATCCCCAATGTGTGCAAAGCTGCTGGATTATTGAAAGATCCACACCGTAATCGTGTTCGTGACACTAGTTTTGGTGCTGTCTTTAACTTGACAGTAGAGAAAAATGTGTCCCGCATTCTTATGTGCTATCTGATGGGAATTATTGACCCTGCCAAGATGGAAATAAACTTTGGTCCTGACAGGGTTGTTCGAATCAATCGTGGTGCTGTTCATCAAATATTTGATTTTCCTATGGGACCTCACACTGCTCCCATGCCTGCTACCAGTGGCCATGATGATTCGTTGTCTGCCCTCAAGGATGAGCTTGGCTTTGCCCGTTCAAAAAGTATAGGTGTTAAGGACTTGCTTGCACTACTGGCGGTGTTAGTGAAGAGCGAGGAGACCGAGACGGTTGATCTTGCTGTCAAGGTTTTCTTCCTGATACTTTATCAGAATTTGGTATGCCCTGGGCCTGCTGACCGTTTGGGAAAGGTCGCTGCCATGGTTGAGAACATGGATTATGCTACTATGGCCCAGATGGACTTTTGTCAGCTTATTGTTGATGAGCTCCAGGTAGCTGTGGTGAAGTGGCAGTCAGAAGGTAGCGCGCAGAATTGCGCTGAGGGTTGTGCTATTGTCCCACTGATTATGTATTTGGATTGCTTGAACCTTCGCAAATTTTCAGTTATGCACAGGTTGACGCCACGTGCGTCATATCTGACGAACAAAAACTTGTTGAAGATATACAATGAAGATATGATTGTCAAGGGAAAGATTTATCTGGAAACTTACAGATTTGGGAAACTACCGGTTAGTGCATTCGTTTTTTAAATGTTTTTTTTTGTTCCTGTTATCCTTGTTTTATGAACAGCGTCTTTCTATTTTTGCTGTCAGATAAATATGAACCTCCTAGTATTCACATGTGGACTTCTTTCCCTTCTTTTCCTTTTTTGCAGTGGAAGGCGTCCGGTGATATTGTCTACAATCGTCCAGTTGCACTTTTATGTGACGGCTCTGGTGCAGACCCTAGTAGTCCTGCTAGGTTCCATGAGCCTATCTGTAGCCAGCCGCCGCCTACCCGGGGTTTCACGGCTGGTCGGATCTCTAATACTAGAAGCACTTCTGATCAGACGTTTGTTGGCGGCAGAAGACACGAGGAGATTGATGAGCTTCTTCAGAAGGTTATCAAGTTAACAGAAGATTTGCCAACCTCTGGTGATAGGTTGAGGACAGTTGCTGGATTTTCCCTGTTGGCCACGGCCCCCCTGAAGAAGAAATTGTGGCTGCACACAACTTTGATCGTGGTGTGGTTGAAGGCTTGAAAATTGCGGTGACGAATATTCGGTCTTCGTATGCTCAGTTGAAGTAGTCGCAAGATGAAAAATGCGCTCGATTTGAGAAGGATGCGGAGCACATTTTGAAATAAATGGACCGACAGGATGCTGGTGCTGACGCTGAAAATGTACGTTTTCCCTTTATTTGTGCTTTGTACCTCATTTTTGTATTATGTGTACTGCTCCTGAGTCTGTACTTTTTCGCCAGTTATATATTTTCCTATATTGTGTCTGTGATTTTTTTTGTTGTAGGCTGGAGTAGAATCTTCTGATGTTCATGCATCTTAGCACGATGGGACTGGAGCTGCAGATTGTGATGCGCACCAGGATCCTCACGATGGCTTTGGGTAGGACGATCACTTGGCTGATGCGTCGTCCCCTCCAGATGTTGTAGCTGAGAAGGTTTAGTGGAATGACTTTTTGTACTATTGTTTTGTAATCTATGTATATTGTTGGTCTAATGCATTTGTTTTACATAAGTGAGCTTCATTATTTGGCATAAGTGAGCTGCAGTCTTTTTGACATATGTGGGCTGCATTCAGTTAGTGAACTACATTGGTTTACATGAGTGAGCTGCATTCTTTGGCATAAGTGAGCTACATGCTGTTCTGTTGGTGAATTGCATTGTTTTAGAGAAGTGAGCTGCAATCTTTTACACAAGTAGGCTGCAGTCTTATTTTTTGACATTAGTGGGTTGCATGTTGTTCAGGTTGTGAACTGCATTGTTTTACATAAGTGAGCTGCATGTTGTCGTCTTTATTTCATCTCACGCTCATTTGTGTTATCGTTGGCTTATTTTTTTAAATGTTTTGGTAGTCTGGAGAGGGAAATGCACAAGTTCATGAGCCGGTTGGCGTTGTTCGTGTTCATGTGAACCAGGAGGACCGCACTGTTGTTGGTGGTGACGGTGCAAGGGTTTCTGTATCAGCAGCTTGTGAGAGCGCAGAAGCTTCTGTAGCTCAGGAATCCGATCCGACTGTTGCCCCTAGTCGTCAAGAAGATGTTGACGTTGATATTGAAAAGCTGCACGAGAATGACGTTCCTGTTGATAGTGTTGCTGGTTCTCCTATTTGTCTGGCTGCCGATGATGTTCCTCGTGTTTTTAGTGTGGAGCCTCGTGTGGGTGAGTTATCTGAGGACGTTGCGGTTGCACGGACTATTCAAAATGCAGAAAACGCTGATGTTGACGCAGTAGGTCAGTCTAGTGAGGCTACGGTGCTTTCAGCACAATCTACTGGTGGAACTGTTTTGATCTCATCTGAAGAGCAAGAGCACGAAGAGTCTGACACTGAAGGCAAGTATTTTGTTTCGAAAAGTGAACTTGACGTTTTTGTCAGTCATTGTAATTACTATGGTAGCTACATATCACATGTTTTATGATAAAATGAACTTCTTCTTTGTTAATGCTTTCAAAATAGTTGCTAGCTAGCATATTTTCATTTTCTTTACAAGTGAACTTCATATATATATTTTAAATTCTTTTTCTTAAAATACCATCTGTATGGAATATATCATTTTTTGATAAGTGAACTTCATTTTTTTTACTTGTTTCTTTTTTTTGTATATATTTTGCAGATGACGAACTTGCTGTTGTGGCTCCGTCGATCATTGATCCAGCTCTTCTCAAAAGATACAACGAGCTGTACAGTGCTGTTACCAGGGCTCGGAAGGACAAAAAGAAGAAGTATGACGTTTTTTGAAATCTTAAATTGTTATGTTAATATGTATTTTCTAATCACAGACTTTGCCCTTTTTCATTCTTGTTATTTTGATAGTATCTTATGTTGCAATTTTTCAACAAAATTTCAGGGGCCTGATTGCTTTTGTAACTGAGTTGGGCGATATTCCCATCGCCGAAGTTGGTGAATCTTTTTGGACGAAGGGGATGCTCACTACCCGCCTTGTTGATTTAGGGGTTTCTTTGTTGGTAGATAAGTTTAAGGGATCTTTGACGCTGGTTGTGCCGTACCATATTTGTGTAAGCATGCATAACTTTTGTTTGTTGCTTTATTCTCTTTTTGTATTCCGTGTGATGACCTGTATGCTTTTCCACCCTTTTTTCCTGCCTTGATTTGTTTGGCAGACAAGTATTTGGAATGGCGGTAGTGTAGGCAGGGCGGTGAAATTGATGTTCTCGTCAAGAGCTGAGGAGCGTGTCGATAAAAAAGATATGGTGAGTAATGTTTTATGTGTCCAGAATTATCTTGTGTGTGTCGGTTTTATAGTGTTCTGATTTTTGTTTTTGTAATGCATAAATGGCTGAGAGGATAACACACACACACACACACATACACACACACACACACACACACACACACACACACATATATATATATATATATACATACATTTTTTACTTCCAACAGATCCTGTTTGCAACATTTGATCCTCCAAACACGAATGAAGTCGGAGCTGTTGGCCATTATTGTGTAGTCGCCTTGAATCTGACTGAAAGGCGGTTTGAATTTCTTGCCTCGCTCCATAAACTTGGCAGTGTTGAAGCAAATAGGGTTTTCAGGAGGATGGTTAAAAATATCAAGCGTGCATGGAAAGAAGGTAGTGCAAGTTCTGATGAGCCGCTAAATCCTCCGACACTTGACGGCTTTTCGTTGAAACATGTGATTGTCCCAATTCAACCAAATGGGTATGTTTGTTGTAGCCCCCCATCTCTTGCTATTCCTCAACTATTCTTTTATATGAATGTGAAACTTATTGTTTTGTTCTTTTGCAGGCATGATTGTGGATTCTATATGTTCCAATTCTTGCAGACATGGGATGGGATTCGAGTTGCTCAGTTTGGGGTGGAGCACATCGGCTACATCAGGAAGGCCATGCTTTACAGCTGGCTCACATCATCGAAGTGTTCCTTGGATCTATCTTCGCTTTTAATCTATGAAGATAAAGGTTGTGTTTTGGGAACTGCTTGATTCCCCTCCTTTTTTTGTGTACTGCTTGCTTCCTTTTCTTAGGCATTAGTTTTTAGTGTGCCAGTGGACTGCGTTTTTCTGAGAGTGGCGAGCTACGTGTTTTGTTGTGTTAGTGAGCTTCAGATTCTTGATGAGTGAGCTTCAGTTTCTGTATAAGTGAACTGCATTGTTTTGGATAAGTGAGCTGCACTGCTTTTGATGAGTGAGCTGCACTCCCTTTATGTGAGTGAGCTGCATCATGTTCTTTAGTGAACTGCATTTTTGTACATTAGTGAGCTGCGTTTGACTTTTCTGGTGTTGTACTTGGGTATTTCGTCGGCGCTGGACAAGTTAGCTGAGTGTTCCCGTGTTGTTTCCCATCTCTTTTTCAGGTTTTAATGGAGGCCTTCATGGAGGCTGTACATCACTTTTCGAGACCCAGGTTTCTGAAGCAGCTATGGAGGATTGTGTTGTTGAAATGTCTCTTGATAAAACTGCTTCTTTGGCTGGAGTTGGTGTGAACACTGGTGTTCCATCTGGACCTGTTGGTGGAAAGGAAGCTACACCTGGCTCTTCACGTGAGGTATTAAATCTTGATGATGATGATGATTTCGTGACGCCGGTTGTGCCACCCGTCAGTAAGAGGACTAGGAGTGCAGCGATCAATCGTCCCACGGGTGTTGAGGGTGTTGTAGTTTCGAACAAGAGGGCAGTAGAGAGGCCTGTTAAGCTTAGATGCTCTATGGAGAAGTTGAAGCCTTCCAGGTTCAGACATCTTAATGAGGCGAGGCAAATAAAGGATCTCATTCTCAGCCAAGATTTCAGGACCAAATACAAAGAGTGAGATCTATGTGCCTGTCCTTCATCTTTTTGTGTGTTTAGTTTTTTTTTTTGAACTTTATTTTTTTACCCCATCTGTGTTTGTGTCTCTTGTGATATCTTTTCCGCAGAAGCTCACTCTTCATGGTCAAAAGTCCTTTTAATGATGTTGAATCAACCAATGTTGACTATATGTTTCGGACATTTGGGAAAGGAGCTTTCATGGACTTGTATCTCATGGATTTTGTCATTAAGTACTGGAAGCAAGATCCTGACATGAATTTAGTTTATCGTTTTGGCGATCGTGTGCTACTTACTCCATTATTCATCACGGTAAATGTGTCTGCTGTCATATTTTTTTGCTTTTGTGCACTTTTTTTTAGTACTGAATTTTTTATGTCCATGCGTGCATGCATCTTTTTTTTACTTGTCCCCATTTTTTTCTTTTTCTACGCAGTATGTTCTTCAAATGGAAACCGTTGTGAAGAAAAATGAAGAAGGATATCCTGTGTTGCCGGTTGTGCATAACCCATTTTTTTTAGAACATGCGGTTGAGCAGTTCAGGTTTTTTGTTGGTGGTGATAACCTGCTCGACGCAAAACTAGTAAGGCCGCTGTGTCCATCATTTTCTTCTTCTCCCTTGTTGCATTTCCTCTGTAGTTATTTTCAGCAGTGGTCCTAGTGCTATGTGTGGAATGAACTTCATTGATTTTTTTTGTTGTTGTCCCCTTTCCCGTATGTATCTCCCCCCGACAGATTTTGATGCCGCGCTCTAAGGACGGACATTTCTCCCTATACACGATGAACCACCATCGCGATACCATTGATATCCATGGTGCGAGGAGGTACACTGGCAATGTTGATGAAGTGACAAAGTGGCGCAGGTCTGAGTACCATGTAGACTGCACTGAACTGGTATGGCAAAGTTTTGACCATTCTGACTACATTATTACCTCTCCATAGAACTGCACTTGCTAGTACAGTGGACTGCAGTATCTGTGTTATAGAACTGCATTTTCTCGCAGCACCAACCTTGTTAAACGAGTGATAACCCAATCCTGACTACGTTGTTAGTACTCATAGAACAGCACTTGTTACTACAGTGCACTGCAATATCTGTGACATTGAACTGCATTTTCTCCAACCTCCTACCCTGGCTAAAAGAGTGATAAAACCATTTTTTGTAGATTAGCTCGCATGCATTAAAAGAGGGACAGTTCAGATCATGTGGAGAACATATAGTTTCATCGTCTTAATAGAAATAACTTATTAATATAACATCTCTGTTTTTTGTTTTACGTTTTCTTTTATTTGATCTGTAACGTGTGTTTTTGGCTCTTGTGGCTACCTTTTTCCTTTTCCCAGATGACCAGAATGACTCTAGTGATGAAGGCGGTTTACGGTGAAAAGTTGTATAACTCGAAGAAGCACCCTGACTGGGTTAAATTGGCAGAGAAGCCCTTTTTTCCGGTCACGCCAGAACAGGGGCCAAATGCGTGTGGATTCTATGTTTTGAGGATGTCGCAGCAGTATGACGGCACGCGTATGGTCGAAAAAATTGCTAAACAAGATGTAATACTTTTCTGTTTCTCCCTTTTTGGTAGTGTTTTTTCTTTTACGTTTTAATTTTTGTTTTACATCACGTCCTTTAATCATCTATCTGCATTTTCAATTTTTTCAGCCTGCTATCGAAGATTGGAAGGCGGAGTACATTTACCAGCTGATTTTCCATCCTTCCAACATGTTGTGTATTGAAGACATGCCGCCTGAGCTCCGCGAGCTTATCGATAGCCTTGGGCTTTCTTCCCAATCGCAGTCGCGTTCACAGTAAAAGTGTTAGGCATAAACATGTTAATGATTTAGACGAAAGCTAGGTTTTAGGGTGTGTACTATGTACTGTCTAACGTATATCATGTTTTGCAAATAATTTTATGAAGGCTACAATTACGGCATGTGTAGCGTCTGTTTTTTTATGTACATGATTTTTTTATGTGAAATCTGGTTCTTCAATGTGTGTTCTGCGTGCATCAGTTCTGTTGTAGCCGTTTCTTTTTATTTATCTTATTTTTATCGGTGAATAAACTTGCAGAATGGCACTACATTCCGTGTTTTTTTGAAGAGCACTTCATTTCTGTATATAAGTGGACTGCAGTCCCCCCTCTTGGCTGACTTTTTCTGCCGCAACTTTTTATTTTTGATTTCATGTTTTTTTAATCTAGCGTTTGCGTGATGGGATGGAGTAGAAATTGAACCGCACTGCTCCTGTCAAGCAAGCGCATTGCCGCGTTAGCGCGAGGTCGAGCCGGAGCACCGCACTGCGCCTGTCAAGCAAGCGCACTGCCGCGTTAGCGCGAGACCGAGCCGGGGGTGGGGGAGGGGGGTTTGGGCCGAGCCAGGAACGAGCCGGAGCAGGCGACGACGCGGCGTGCCGCGGCGTCGCATGCTGCGGCGAGTCCGTCACATCCGTGACCCCACTATCTATCTTTGGGGTGTTGGGGGGTGCGGTTGTTCGGGGGAGGGGGGAACAGAATAACCGCACTGCGCTTGTCAAGCAAGCGCACTGTCGCGTTAGCGCGAGGCCGAGCCGGGGGTGGGGGAGGGGTGGTCGGGACCCCCCTCCCCCACCCCCGGCGAGGCCGAGCCAGGAACGAGGCGGAGCAGGCGACGACGCGGCGTGCCACGGTGTCGCATGCTGAGGCGAGTCCGTCACATCCATGAACCCACTATCTATCTTAGGGGTGTTGGGGGGGTGCCGTAGTTCGGGAGGGGACAGAATAACCGCACTGCGCTTGTCAAGCAAGCGCACTGCCGCGTTAGCGCAAGGCCGAGCATGGGTGGCGAGGCCGAGCCAGGAACGAGCCGGAGCAGGCGACGACGCGGCGTGCCGCGGCGTCACATGCTGAGGCGAGTCCGTCACATCCGTGACCCCACTATCTATCTTAGGGGTGTTGGGGGGTGCGGTTGTTCGGGGGGGGGACAGAATAACCGCACTGCGCCTGTCAAGCAAGCGCACTGCCGCGTTAGCGCGAGGCCGAGCCAGGAACGAGCCGTAGCAGGCGGCGACGCGGCGTGCCGCGGCGTCGCATGCTGAGGCGAGTCCGTCACATCCGTGACCCCACTATCTATCTTAGGGGTGTTGGGGGGTGCGGTTGTTCGGGGGGGGGAACAGAATAACCGCTCTGCGCCTGTCAAGCAAGCGCACTGCCGCGTTAGCACGAGGCCGAGGCGGGGGTGGCGTTCCCACTGTTATTATTTTTATAAGAATTTTGTAATTAATTTTGAATAATTTATCTAAGTTATTTAATTGTACCTTTGTGATAGTATTGATTGAACTGATTGTCTTTAATGTTTATTTTTTATGCACTATTTTCAGTTGTTGTTTTCTTATTGTATTTTATTTAATATTATTATGTTTTAGTAACTGCCCCGAGATCGTGGGCTTTGGCCGTTTTTTTTTCTCGCATGGCCGTGGGCTTTGGGCGTACTGTTTTCTTTCACTCTCCTCTTAACTTCCCCTCCTCTCTCCTCATCTCCCCTCCGCTTTGTCTCAAAAAAAATTCTCCCCTCCGCTCTTCCGTCTCCTCTGTCGCCGCAGCTCCTGAGGAACCTGCTTCTCCACTGTCGCCGCGGGAGCATTGTCCGGCGGCTGGAACTTCAGGAGAAGTTTTGTGTGGCGTGTTGTTTCCTTTCCTCTCCCCTCTCCTCTCCACTCCCCTCTCCCTCCCACCGACTCTTGATTTTGCTGGCTTCTAACTTATTCCTCCCCTGCGTTCTTGTTAGTCTTCGCGAGGAGAAGTTTCTTGTGTTGTGGTTTTTTCTGGCGATGGGCGCGCGGGTATCTTGATTCTATGGCGGATTTCCTGCTTGGTGGTAAGATTTTTGCTTATTCGGTGTGCTTGCTTTCTAAGCTGTAAGAACCCTAATTTTTCCTCGTGTGATTTGCAGGTCTGGATCGGCGGTTGCCTGTTTTGAAGATCTCGATGGGTACGCCACCGAGTCGCAAGAATGTGGACGCAGGTAATTAGTTGTGCTAAGCCTAAGTTTTCTTTTTGTTAGGTGCTTGGTCTTTGCTAGATCTTGTGTGTAATAGGTTTTTTGACCTGTGATTCATATAGTTGTTGTATGGATAATGCTAGTTGTTGATTTTTGCCCTGGATTGTGTGGTATGTGTATTTTTTAGGTCGTTTTAACCTCCACCTATATTGTAGTACTGAACTTCATGTACAGTTTGAACTGACTAGTGCCATCTTAATAGTTTGTATCAGTTTGAGAAGAACTGCTAGCATGTTGAAAGGGTGCACATTTTGAAATGTTTGTGTACTTGTATGGTTCATAGGATTGAACTAAGTGCTTGATCATATTTTTTCATACTAGTTTTTCTTTGCTAACTTTTATATTGTTGCAGATGTTGGAGTGCCAGTACCTCCTGATTCTGACAAATCAGATCCCCTTCAAGATCTTGAGAATGCTATTTTTGAGAAACGAAATCCTCTAGAAGAACTTGCGAGTGTTGCTGGTCTTACTCTGTTATTTGCTCTTTTCAGTAGCGTTGTTTACGTAAATGTGTTGAGTTACATCAGTTATTCCTTTTGTTTGCTTGTGTTGTCATGCATCTTATGCAATTGTTTGTGTAGTGTTATTTGTTTTATTTTATTTTTGTGCGCTTATGTTATTTGGTTAATGCAGTGAATGATAGCCATCTTGCTCCTGAGGACATTAGTGATGTTATCAAAGATATTAATGATGGTATTTATTCTGTCAATTTTGGTGATGGAGATGGGAGTTTGCAGTTGTCAATTACTCAGTCTCAAAGTGTGGATGGCATTGAGCCTGTTACTCAAGCTGATGATGTTGGTCTGCAACTACAGTTGGAGGATGAAAGGGTAAGAAAGAGAAAGAGTGATTTTCTTAAGAGAAAGGAGTTGGAACGGCGTCAAAAGGCTTCTTGCGTTCATCCATGTGCTAATGATGGCGCGGAAGCTGGGCATGATGAAGGTGTTGTCGAGGCTGGTGGTACTGGACATCCTGGGGCTGGTGGAACTGAGATGCCTGCCAAGATGAACTTGTTGCAGACTCGGTTGACTCAAGCGTTTCCTCGTGATGCAGTCAAGGTGAAAAGAACTGTTTTGAAGAGGAAGTTGGTAGATCAAAATTTAGATGGCACGCCAAGGCGTAGCCCACGCTTGAAAGCTGCTTGCCAGGCTGGTGATAGCAAAGCCGATGCAGATAATGTTGCTGTCAAGTTTGGTCCAAGCACTATTGGTGGCTCCCCTGTTCGCCGGAGTCCTCGAGTTTTGGCATATAATAAGCCTTCTTCGTCTCCTCTTCCTGAGCGCTCTTCTTTGAAGGAAAATAAGAAGCGCAAAGTTCCCCCCGCAAAGGTTAACAAAGGTGTGAAGAAGCGTGCTCGTGTGGAGGCTAAAGATCCTGCATTTGAAGGAGATGATCTTGAAGTTAATTCTGAAGATGAAGATGCACTGGTATGAATTTTTTTGTGTGTGTAGCATTTGAGATTTTGCTACGTTTATTAGTTGTCGTGATTAATTTATATTGCTTTGTTCTAGTTTGGCTGAAGTAGGGTACATAGTGAATGTGTTGATGTCTGGAAGCTGTGTGATCTCTATTATCTTTTTATTAGTATTTAGTTCAATTTTTTTGGTACTCACATGATTTTGGTTCAACTTTTCTTATATATGTGTTTGTACTGTATGTGATGTACTAGTAGTACTTCCAAGCATGAGTTGTGGCCTGGTAGGGATGTTGGCCAGGTGAGGCTTGATGCATTTTCTGAAATTTGTGTTAGTGGTTTTGGTCTTTTTGTTTTATTGTCTTGTATATCTATTTGTACTGTAGTTGGTTTATTAGTTGAACTTGTTCATGCATCTTTTTTGCCTTCGTAATTTTCTTTTGTTTTTTAGATTCATTTACCTAAATCATGCTTTCTTTCATTTCTTTTTCAGCCTGTTAGCGTGAGGAGTCCGGTCAAGCAGAGAAGAGGAACAAAGCAAAGTGTTGCTGTGGATGAAGGCGACTCATAGCGTTTGAATGTAACTGTGTGATGTTCGCTGAAAGAGATAGATATTTGTGCTTGTTTGCTCAAGGAACACCATGTGGCCCGAGTTCATGCTGCTGGTTTTGGTTCTATCTTTGATTGGAAGGTGAAGTCTAACATTTCGCGCCCTCTGATGGGAGTCTTGTATCTGAAGATAGATCCTGACACCATGACTCTTGACATGGGTGAGGCGAATAAGAAGCTTCGCATCACTAGTGATGGCATACAGCAGCTGTTTGGATTCCCTCGTGGTGGTCGTTCTGCACCAAGGCCGTCCGAGGACGGATATGACGATGCTCTGATGAAGTTAAGATCAGATCTTGGCATCGGCAGAAGCCAGGATATCAAGACGAAAGATTTGAGGGATAAGCTCAGGGTGCTTGTCAATGATCCTGAAAAAGATGACCTGGCTCTGCGGGTGTTCTTCATTGTTGTCTTCATGAAAGTCGTGTTGCCTAGTCCAGCCACTCGGGTTTCCAGGGAGTCAGCAATGTTTGAGAAACTCGTCATTGAGGACATGGCTAATATGGATTATTGCCAGTTGATGGTTGATGAGCTTAGAAGGGCTGTTGTGAGGTACCAAAATGGTGTTACCTTGGGGAAGGCAATCACAGGCTGTGCTATAGGGCATGTACTAATGTATCTTGACTACCCCATCCGTGGCAAGGCTCCGGACATTGACATGCGAGTCCCTCGCATATGTTTCATGAACCAGGACAAGCTTGTTGATCTTGCTGATGCAGAATAAGAAAAGGCAATGCAGACCCAAGGACGTGGGTGTTTGGGAAGCTTCCGGTGAGCTTTGTTTCTATCCTCGTATTTTAGTCATTTTTTTAAAGTGCAGCTGTTTTGGTGGACGTACATGTGTAGTACATAGTTATCTGCTTAGTCTGGTCAGTCTGAAGCTTGTGAGTTTTAAATTTGTTCTTCAGGACTGACTTGCCTTTTTTGTTGAACTGACGTTCTTGTTTTCATCATATTACCTGTGTGTGTAAACATTTGGCACTGCACTGACTGTGAAAGCATGTTAGTACTGAGGCTTTAAATATGTTAATTAGGTGATTTTTTTTTCTGTTGGTTGCATTGATTAGTTACCTTTTTTTCTCGTTCCCAGTGGAAAACTCAAGAGGAAGTGGTATTTTTTCGGACCTATAAACGGCCGGTCCTGGAGATGCCGTCTCAGGTTCCCAGGATTGCATCACCGCAGGATCAGTTGAGAGATGGTCGCCGTGTTGAGGGCGCTGGTGATATCCCCCTGGCCCTAGTAAGGCTAGTACTTCCCAGAGGCCAGGTTTTGGTATTGATGTAGCTGTTTCTGCGTTGGAGTGCGTCGAGCATATTTTTATTAATGTGCATTCTGAACTGGAAAAGGTCCCAACTATAGTTGAGCGTCTGAGCCGTATTGATGGCATTCTTCCTGATGGTCATGGATTTAATGCTGATGAAGCGTCGGACTATGTTGAGATGGAGAAAATTTTAATTAGCGATATGCGTGATGGTGCTGCTCACCTTATTCAGAGCTCGGCACGCCTATTGAACACTGTCAAGCATTTCAGAACTATGCAAGACTCTCGCTGCAAGCCGTATGAAGAAGATGCTGATGTTGTTATCAAGCACATGGAGCAGAACAAGGCTGCTGCCGGGAGGACTGCTGATGATACCGAGGCTAATGTTTCTGACCACGATAAGAATGATGTTGGTTTCGACTCTCCTGTTCTTGAGGTGAGTCAGCTTTTGATCTTTGAATTTTTACTAGGTTGTTCTGCTGTCAGTACTGTAGTTGAACTTGCTCATCTGTTTTTTTTTATGTTTGATGCAGGAGACCACTCATGGTGTTGAGGCTGATGCTGTTGACTGTGGAGTGAACAATTTGTCTGTTGATAAGAGCAAGGTTAGTTTTATTTTTACTGTTTAGAAAGTTTATTAAATTTTCATGCGCACCCCCTTACTTGTTCATTTTTCATTTGTTACTATCGTTCAGGATCCTGTTGATGGTGATGAGTCTCATTCGCCCATCGGTGATGTTCCTTTGAATGTTAGCAGCAGCAACGTTGGTGATGATGCTACAGATGCTTCTACGGTTTGTTATATGTTCTTGCATTGTTTTTTATGCATCTTTCCCTGCTGTTTCTTGTAGTTTTAAAAGTTCTTTTTGTGCACCTCTCGTGGGCTTTTTTGGTTGTTAGTTTTGCTCATTTTATTTACTGTCTGAATTTTTTGTTTTTCAGATTCCTGGTGTTGAGCGTGAGGCGACTGGTGGTGTTCCACTTTGCACTGATTATGACTTGGGTGGTAAGGTTGCTAATGAGGATGTTGGTGGTGCGAGCATACTTTATGGCAAATCTTCTGGTATTGGTAGCGCTGAGAATGATAATGATTCTGATTCTGAGGATTTGCCTCCGGAAAATTTCCCGCCTGGAGGGCTTGACTACGGTGATGCATTGGAAGACGCTGAGGTGTCTAGCGTGGAAGAGGTGCCATCCGAAGATGATGAGTTACTTATGTCAACTTCTTCCAGCCCCTTGACGCAGGAGGCGCTCCTGTCGTCGCAGGATTTTCTGTCGTCAAATCCTGATAGTGCAGTCAACTTGCTGTCGTCAGAGGACTTACCATCGTCGAACCCTGAAAGTGCAGGTAAGAATTTGTGTTAGTGTTTGGTGCCTCTTTTTGTTTGTACTTCTCATATATGATGTGGTGGATGTGTTTCCCCCGTAGTGTTTGAACTTATTTGTTTGTTCCTTTCTTTGTGTAAGCAGATGGTGCTAATGCTGCTAAGGTTGATTCGTTTTTCTTCGCTGTTACGAGGTTGCGTATGAATCGTGGGAAGCGGTTAGTGATGGATTTTTGTGTCCTTATTCTGCCTGTATCATTTTTGTTTACTTTCCTTTCTCTGCTCGAATTATTGTTGACATCGCACTTGTTTTGATTCTTCGCATCCTTTGTTTTTGCTCAGTGATTAGCCAATGTTTCAAAATGAGGAATGTGATGCCAGCGTTGGTAAGGTGGCTTCTGCGTTCATCCTCGGTGGCATGCTCAACTCGGATTTTGCTGATGTTGTTCTATATTGTCTGCATGAAAAGTACCGAGGCACTGACAAGCTGATTGTTCCCAGAAGGGTGACGGTGAGTATTGCTTGTTTAAGTTTTATTTTTGGTTTGATTGTCTTTACTGTCCTGCGTCATGTTTGATAAGTTATTTGACAATTTTCTGACTGTTTTTGGTGTTCCATACAACAGACAAAGATACTTGATGAAAATATCAATGTCAACGTGAGGCAGTGGTTCATTAAATCAGGGGCTGATAGTTATGACTTTGTACGTGACTCATCCTTTGTTAATCCTTTTTTTTCCTGAACTGATAAAAGAATGTTTGCTCTTGTTCAGAGTTGGACTCATTGTAGTAATGAAGTTGAACTGATACGTTCCTTACAATTTTGGTAGTCTAAATAAACTTTTGTAGGCTGCTTTTATTTTTTGTTTGTACTGAGGTTCTTACTCAATTAGAACTTATGTTTTGGTGATCTGGTACGACTAATGAATTTCCTTTTCGCACTTGTTTATTTGTTTGAAGGCTGCTTATGAGTTTCATTTATAATTCTTGAATTCATTTTCTTCTGCACTTGCTTTTTTTAGCTTCTTTTCCCTACTTTTGATCCACCGGCATTTGTGCCTGGCTTGGTACCTGGTGAAGATGTTGGCCATTGGTGCTTGGTTACTCTCAATTTGAGGTACTCATTAATGAGAGGCTAGAAGGAATTCGTCATTGAGAGTGGCCTGATGTGTCATCAAGTTGTTGTCCTAAACTTTTTTGAAGTTGGGGATCGTACTATTGAAATCACGTTTGACGTGATTGGTTAAGATTTGAGGTGGATTGTAATAAGTACTTTTTGCGTATCGAATGCTTCATCCTACTCTGTTATGTGGACTGTAATAAAAACTCGTATTTGTTTTCTATCTGTGAGACATGCGTATTTTTACCTAATCCGAACTTCCTGGCTTGCATGATTGAACTTCCTGGCTTGTATGACGGAACTTCCTGACTTGTATTTGTTTTAGTTGGTTCAACGCAAGTGCACTGCACGGCTACCAAACTGCACGCTCAACTATAATGAACTGCACTTATAGGGAAAGAGAACTGCATTTGCCAGGAGAGAGAATTGCTTCGTCGCTTGCGTTCTGCATGCAATCGGGTGCTGCGGGATGATTTTAGTTGGTTCTGGACGTCCGTTGTCCTTTGTTTCTTTTTTATTTACTGGGATCCCGACTAAAATCTGCAGTAATCGACCGATTTGGCGGACGAGCTTTTCCTCTCATCGTTCGTGTTCGTGTGTAATATAAGCTTAAAGTCAGCGTGTAATTCGTGTTTATATAAGTTTTACAGATATGCAAACTGGTATATGATTACTATAGTGAACTGTATCTATTTTGTCGTTAACCTGCTGCTTCTTCTTGGCGACTGGAGAGCATCTTTTGTTGCAGTTTGCCGTGTTGTTCTTGGCGGTGTTGCAGTTTCTTCTCTTCACACTGTGGTGTTTAGAGCGCCTTGCCTGGTGGTTGATGGCAGTCTTTGTTTCCCACGGATGTGAACTGCAGTCTTTGTCTTTCCTCGCGTGCTGGTTGATGGCGGTGCTGGTTTTGTACCACTTTGAACTGCATCCTTTCGTGCTCCTAACCTATTTTTTGTATGTGGTGTCGTCGTTGCGTGTTTCTGTACAGCTTTCCCTTCAGTTTTTTGTCTTTTGTTTGGTGGTGTTATTGGCATTGCTTCTTCAGGTTCTTCATCTTCTTCACTCTCTTCTTCTTCTTCTTCATCCTCTTCTTCGCCTTGATCTTCTTCAGAAACAAATTTCTCCTCTTCTTCGGTTGCATCACTATTTTCTTCTCCAATATCATGTTCATCCTCTTCTTCATTTTCTGATCTTGTTCTCTGTGGGCAGGTTCTTGAATTGTGTCTCTGCCTCTTTTTGCAGATGCTGCAGAGTCTCGGTTTTGTCAAATTTTGAGTTTTGCCAGCAGAACTGGTATGGCTATTATTCTACTGTCTTGGTGCAGCATCCCTGTTTTGTTGCGCATCTCCAGTGCCGTGGTTTTGTTGTTCCTGTTTTTTTACATGTCCTGGAATTGTGTCCGTTGATGACATTACATGTCAGGCACCTTCTTATTCCCAACGGCCTACCATCACTGTCCAGCTCAGGCTGTGGCTTACTATTTGTTTCAGCATTTTTCTCCTTGGATGCAGCCTTTTTTGGAGCTGCATCGCCCCCTTTCTTCCTCCCTTTTGTGTTTGAAACAGGAGGTGGAAGGATTGTTTCCTTTTTAATTTGAGCAATAGCAATGTGTTCAGCACCTTCCGCTTGCTCGGTATTGTTGTCACCGAAGGAATTCTGTGCTTGCTAAATTTTCGCTGCTTCTTCTTCTTCATTCAACACATCAACCTCCTCGATAAGTGCCCTCATACCAGACATCGCCCTGTGGTACCCGGCGTCGGACCTTGTCCCTCTGTTTGCCAGGTCCATTGCTGTTTCTGCCAGCGTTTTCTACGGCAGAATAGTGAAGTTGCATCTGGTGCTGTTTGTTCGTAGTCTCTATGGTCAAACGTTGGATTTGATCTTGCGTTTCTGGTGTATCTTTTCTAGATGTACACTTCAGGAATCTTGTCTATCCTCAACTGATGGAGCATGCATATCACATGGACACAAAAGAGCCCTGTAGACAACACAGAATTCTTTGTTTTGTAAGTGAACTGCATTAAAATAATAGACCATACTTTTCTTTTTAAGCAAGTGAGCTTCATGAATAGCTTGCTGAAATTAAGCTTTTTGTGCAAGCAAACCGCACCTGTGTGTGTCCACAGTTTGGACTCGCATTCGTAGACACCGTTCTCGACATCGGCGACCACTTGGAATTCATGCCTTGCCCAATCAAATGCATCTGATCGGTTGTAGTGGTGAACGAGGTATTTTGTTGGGTTGTCAGGGCACTGCTCTGCTCTGAATGTTGTGCTGCGGTAATGTGTCTCCTTGAAATCTGCAAAAAACTGCCCTTGTGTATATTTTGGATAGCTGGACTTCAAATCCAAATTTGGTGGTCGTCTTTACCTCTGACTGCGTGATCAGAAAATTAGTGTTAGACATCAAAAAACTGGAAATATTGTTTGTTTTTGAAGTTATTACTAGTTTCATGAACATTTTATGTACCTCATTCCCGATTGTCTCTGCGTGCTCGGCGGCCCTCCTGGTATGAATGCACTTGTCCACCTGTTGAGCAAACAGATGGAGATCATGCTTCTCTTTGACGAAGTTTTTCTTCAGTATACGGTTCATACTCTCGCTTCTCTGCGTGGAAGTCATCCGCGCACAAAATACTTCCTTGTAGTAAGCTGATATCCACTCTTGCCGGTCATCCCACAGCGAATTCATCACCTCATCGTTTTGCAAGTTGTATTTCTGCATGAGATCCTTCCATGCCCGTTCAAATTCTGACGGCATTAGTGGATGGTTCAGCACCGCGGTGAGGCCAGCCTTGAATGTGTCGTACGCCTTATACAGCAAGGCGAGGTGGTCTTTGTACTTCTTCATGATGTGCCACCGACACAACTTGTGCAATGTATCTGGTAGGCTAGTTTTTAATGCTGCCTTCATCGAAGAACATTGGTCTGAGAGGCACAAGTAGTGTATTTTTATTAAGTTGTCCATGTGCAAGAAAGACAGAAGAAATAGAAGTGGACCAAACAAATGTAAGTACACATGTGTTGTATTGTACCTGTGAGCATGCAGATTGGCGGCTTGTAGTTCATGCATCTCAAGAATGTTTTGAAAACCCATTCGAACGACGTGATCGTTTCATCTCGCACAGGGGCGATAACAAAGATCGTGCTCTGGAGATGATGGTTCACTCCCACAAACACCCCCAGCGGCATGTGGAACTTGTTCGTTTTATATGTCGTGTCGAATGTCACGCAGTCTCCGAAATCTTCATACGATCCTCTGTAACTTGCGTTGGCCCAGAAGACGTTTCTTACACATTTATCTGCATCGACGTCGTAATCATAGAAGAACTCTGGGTTGATCTTCTTCATCTTCTCGAAGAAACCTAGAAGTTTCTTGACGTCATCTTGAGACTCCTCTCTTGCAAACTACTGTTTTCTGCATTTCAAACACAATGCAAACTTATCTTATCAAAACGGTAAATAATTACCCAAATAATACTCAAGGGAGATGTTTTGTGGTGTGCTTACTTGTTCACCCAGTCGCGGCTAGTATGTCCCATGAATTGCAGACCACCGGACATTCGCGATAGTGTTGGCATCATCTGTGCGTGTGTGTGGTTGTCCAGTTGCATGTCCTTCACCAACTGGTCAATCAAAGGATCATCTCTTTTGTGTGAGTGCCTGTGCAAAAGCATCCCGGGGCTTTCAATCATCTTGTGATTGTGCTTGAGCTCAACCGTCTCTATCACAAAGCTCCCTTTCTTCCTCTCTTTCACTCTAATTCTTGCTCGGCAACCAGTCCTTTTTGATGTCTTCGCACGTTTCCGGTTATGTTCTGCCACAGTCTCCTTGTGCTTCCCTTCTCTGGAGCAGACAATGTAGTTATATGTCTTGTGGTTCGACCTTTGGCGTATGCCAAAACCTGCATGTCTAGCATAAGTGTTGTAAAACTCCCATGCATTGTCGTACGAGCTGAACTTCAGTCCAGCGACAGGTATCAGGTTTGACGGCATGTTTTTATTCTGCAAGGGAGCATTTGTCGTAAACCATATTAGGAAAAAATTGCATGATCATATTTTTGAATTTGTTTATGACAGAATTATCTTTTGTCACATTTGTTAGAGACTAAGTGCACTGCTCTATCAGACTAAGTGTACTGTTCTGTTATAGAAAAGAGGACTGCATATTATTAAGTTTTCAAAGAGTTGACTGCATTAGATATTGCAACAAACTTCACATGGAATGTAAGTGCGCTGCTTTTCTAAATGGACTGGAATATTATAATTTTTCAGGCCAGAAAACATACATGGGTGTACTCTCTTTCATCCGATGGCGTTTGCAGCTCGCCGGGTTGTATTGGACACGGTGGTGTTATAACAGATATGTGTAGTTGAGGATCTCGCGGTGGCAGTAGCGAGGAAGACTTGTTCCTGTTGTTGACTTCTCGCCGAGGCACCCTTGGTGGTCACTGTCTTGAACTTGATGCTGCAGGTGCACGCGGAGCTCTGTTTTGTGGTGCAGCAGGTTGACGCGGTGGTAGTCCAGTGTTGTGGTGATGTCTCACTTGATTGGTTTGAAATTGTCGGGGCGGTGGCACATCATCATCATCATCATCACCTTCACCATCATGGCCAACAGCATCATCGTTGTCTGTTCGGTCATTCTGTCCAAATGTAGTGAACTCGTGTTTGTACTCTGGCTCGAGAACTGTTATTGGCTCATCATCATCGTCATCATCATCCTGTTGATGAGTGCCCTCCCACATGAAGGTGACATCATCGTCATCTTCCACCACCTCTTCTTGCTGGAAAAAATCTTCTTCCGAAGAGTATTGCACCCTGTTTGTTGTAGTGTAGAATCCTCGAGGTATCTCAGGAGTTACCCATCTAGTGTTTCCAGAAGCTTAGCTCATCTTGCAGTTCAGGGGCTTTGGGTTGTGAATTATCCGCATTTTTTGTCTGGTGAACTGAACTTCCTGCACAAGACGGCCGAGCTGCATTGTCAGGTGAAATGAACTGAATTATGCGAACTGCATCGCCTTTAAAAATAACACTGCGAACTAATGCAGACGGACTGCATCATCGCGCAGTGCGAACTGAAGCAACCGCACTGCATCATTATTCAAGGTGAACCTATGCAACCGCACTGCATAATCGAGCTACCGGACTGCATCATTATTCAAGGCTAACTGAAATAAACGCACTGCATCGCCTTTAGGGATGTACTGGACTTCATGTACTGCATTGGCCGAATAACTAAACTGATAGCGGAGAAGAGGTGAACTGCTTACCTCATGTTGCAGTCCGTCTTTGCGTTTGCATGAAGTTCCCTTTGCCCTTGCAGTCCACTTGAGCTTGGCCTTCTTGAGTATTTCACTTGAGCGATTTGAACTTGACTCAACATCAGTGGAGATGGAGGTTTCGAGCAGAACCTCGTCGAAGCTTGCATCCAAGAACTAGCCGCGGAGGAAGCAGCCTTGCGAGCAATTCTGCAGTCCACTTGCCCTTGCAGTCCACTTGAGCTTGGCCTTCTTGAGTATTTCATGCGCGATTTGAACTTGACTCAACGTCAGTGGAGATGGAGGTTTAGAGCAGAACCTCATCGAAGCTTGCATCCAAGAACTAGCCGCGGAGGAAGCGGCCTTGCGAGCACTTCTTCTTCGTCGAACTGGTGCAATGTCGAGGCAGCACCAATCCTGATATGGCGATGTGCCACCGATCTTCGAGGACGCTGCCGCAGAAGAAGGCCGGGTGGAGTGAGGGGGCGGCGCTCCGAGGCCGCTGCCGCGGAAGAAGGCCGGGAGGAAAGGGGCGGCGGCGCTCCGAGGCCGCTGCCCAGGCCGCCGCCGCGGAAGAAGGCCGGGAGGTGTGGGGCGGCGGTGCTCCCAGGCCGCTGCCACGGGAGAAAGCGGGGAGGAGAGGGGCCGCATTAATGTCGGCCGCTTCGGCGGAAGAAGGTGGGGAGGAGAGGAGCGGCGGCGCTCCCAGGCCGCTGCGGCGGTAGACGGCGGGGAGGGGAGGGGCGGCCGTGCTCCAGGCCGCTCCCGCGGTAGGAGGCGGGGAGGGGAGGGGCGGCGGCGCTCATGTGTGTGTGTTGGCAGAATAAGCAAAAATATGGTAGAATAAGGTCTTAAGGGGGTTGGTACAATAGACCCACCCTATATATATATATATAGAGAGAGAGAGAGTAACACTATTCTAATCCCAGGATTAGAATAATATTCTGAAAACTCCTCCCCTTATAGGGCGCGATGACATGTTCCCGAACCCACCTCACTACCGTACCTCCCCACGCCCCCACTCCCTCCCCGATCTAGCGAACCTCCCCACGCCCCCGCTCCCTCTCTGATCCAGCCACCCACCCTCGCTGGCGCCGGCCCGTCCATGCCCCAGGAACCAGCCGCCACGCCGCCCCCGCCCCGGGAACCGGCCGCCGCGCCATCCGCAACCCCGAGAATCAACCGCCGTGTCACCGCCGCCGCCGTGGATCGCGCCGCTGCCGCCTTCGCCCTTCACGGATCACGCAGCCGCCGCCTCCCTCCCTAGATCACGCCGCTACCGTCCGCCGCTAGCTACCGATGCCTCTGCAGTCCTTCGCTAGCTGCCGCTGCAGTCCACCGCTAGCTCTCGTTGGGGAGGCGGTGCTGCTCCGTTTACCCATGCATCACTGGCTGCCACCACGAACGGCATCCGGACGCCACCATAGACTGCCCCCCGGCGCCGCCTCGAGCCCGTACCCACTATAGCCTCGGGATAACCCTCCTCCACGCGCGCGACTGGCCGCTCAAACTTCCCCTCGCCGGCCGTCGTGGGCCTCGTATCCTCTCTTGGCGGCTCCTTGTTGGAAATATGCCCTAGAGGCAATAATAAATTGGTTATTATCATATTTCTTTGTTCATGATAAAGGTTTATTATTCATGCTATAATTGTATTGACCGAAAACTTAAATACATGTGTGGATACATAAACAAATACCGTGTCCCTAGTGAGCCTCTACTAGACTAGCTCGTTGATCAAAGATGGTTAAGGTTTCCTAACCATAGACATGAGTTGTCATTTGATAACGGGATCACATCATTAGGAGAATGATGTGATGGACAAGACCCAACCGTAAGCTTAGCACCAGATCGTTTAGTTTATTTGCTACATCTTTCTTCATGTCAAGTATCTGTTCCTTAGACCATGAGATCGTGCAACTCCCTGACACCGAAGGAATACTTAGTGTGTATCCAAACGTCACTTCGTAACTGGGTGATCATAAAGGTGCTCTGCATGTATCTCCAAAGGTGTTTGTTGGGTTGGCTCGAATCAAGACTGGGATTTGTCACTCTGTATGACGGAGAGATATCTCTGGGCCCTCTTGGTAATACAATATCATAAATAGCTTGCAAGCAATGTGGCTAATGGGTTAGTCACGGGATCTTGTATTATGGAACGAGTAAAGAGACTTGCCGGTAACGAGAATTAACTTGGTATGGATATACCGACGATCGAATCTCGGGCAAGTAACATATTGCTGGACAAAGGGAATTGCATACGGGATTAACTGAATCCCAGACATCGTGGTTCAACCAATAAAAGATCTTCGTGGAATATGTAGGAACCAATATGGGAATCCAGGTTCCGCTATTGGTTATTGACCGGAGAGGTGTCTCGGTCATGTCTAAATGATTCTCGAACCCGTAGGGTCCGCACGCTTAACGTTCGGTGACGATAGAGTAGTATTGGGATATTTGATGATTGGTAACCGAATGTTGTTCGGAGTCCCGGATGAGATCCCGGACGTCATGAGGAGTCTCGGAATGGTCGGGAGGTAAAGATTTATATATGGGAAGTCATATTTTGGGTTCCGGAAAAAGGTGCAGTTTTTTCGTTATTGTACCGGGAAGCTTCCAGAAGGTTCCGGAGGATTTCGGAGGGGTCCCGAAGTCCACAAGTGGGTCCACCACGTCCCAAGGGCTGGCATGGTGTGAGGGGAGGCGCCCTGGCCTTATTTGGCCAGGCGCACCAAGTCCTCAAAAGCCCATGTGGCTAGGGAAGGGAAAAAAAGGGGAGTCCTAGTAGGAATAGGATTGGACTTGGAGTCCAAGTCCTCCCCCCCCTTGGCTGCGCCCTAGGGCTTGGAGGGGCTGTTCCCCACTCCCCTCCACCTATATATATAGAGGAGGGGGAGCCCCAAACATCACACCAGCCCCTGGGCGCCCCTCTCTCTCCCGTTACACCACCGCCTCGTCCCGACGACGCTTAGCGAAGCGCTGTCGGTGTTCCACCACCACCATCACCACCACGCCGTCGTGTTGGTTGTGATCCCATCTACTTCTCCTCTCCCGCTTGCTGGATCAAGAAGGAGGAGACGTCATCGAGCCACATGTGTGCTGAATGCGGAGGTGCCGTCCGTTCGGTACTTCATCGGATTGGATCGCGATTGGATCGTGACGAGTACGACTACATCAACCGCGTTATATACGCTTCCGCTTTCGGTCTACGAGGGTACGTAGACACACTCTCATCTCTCGTTGCTATGCTTCTCCTAGATAGATCTTGGGTGTTCGTAGGAAATTTTTTGATTTTCATGCTTCGTTCACCATCAGTGGCATCATGAGCTAGGTCTATGCGTAGATATGGATCACTGGACAATGGTCAAAAATTATCCTTAAGTAACTTAAGGAAATTTTTCTCTTTTATGGAGGTAATAAAGAGTTCGTTGTAAAGGTTTACGTCGATGCAAGCTTTGACGCCGATCTGGATGACCCTGAGTCTCGAACCGGATACGTAAAGTGGAGCAGTCGTTTGGAGTAGTTCCAAACCGAGCATTGCGGCGGGATTTACATGTGAAGTGCATATTTAACGCCCTTTCAACTCCATCCGTGATTGGATCAAGGACGGAGACATTGAGATTTGCAAAGTACATATGGATCTGAATGTTGCAGACCCGTTCACTAAAACCTCTCCCATGAGCAAAACATGATCAGCCCCAGAACTCATTGGGGGTTAGATTCATAACTATGGAAACTAGATTATTGACTCTAGTGCAAGTGGGAGACTGTTGGAAATATGCCCTAGAGGCAATAATAAATTGGTTATTATCATATATCTTTGTTCATGATAAAGGTTTATTATTCATGCTATAATTCAATGGACCGAAAACTTAAATACATGTGTGGATACATAAACAAATACCGTGTCCCTAGTGAGCCTCTACTAGACTAGCTCGTTGATCAAAGATGGTTAAGGTTTCCTAACCATAGACATGAGTTGTCATTTGATAACGGGATCACATCATTAGGAGAATGATGTGATGGACAAGACCCAACCGTAAGCTTAGCACCACACCGTTTAGTTTATTTGCTACAGCTTTCTTCATGTCAAGTATCTGTTCCTTAGACCATGAGATCGTGCAACTCCCTGACACCGAAGGAATACTTAGTGTGTATCCAAACGTCACTTCATAGCTGGGTGATCATAAAGGTGCTCTACAGGTATCTCCAAAGGTGTTTGTTGGGTTGGCACGAATCGAGACTTGGATTTGTCACTCCGTATGACGGAGAGATATCTCTGGGCCCTCTCGGTAATACAATATCGTAAAGAGCTTGCAAGCAATGTGGCTAATGGGTTAGTCATGGGATCTTGTATTACGTAACGAGTAAAGAGACTTGCCGGTAACGAGATTGAACTAGGTATGGAGATACCGACGATCGAATCTCGGGCAAGTAACATATCGCTGGACAAAGGGAATTGCATCCGGGATTAACTGAATCCCAGACATCATGGTTCAACCGATAAAAGATCTTCGTGGACTATTTAGGAACCAATATGGGCATCCAGGTTCCGCTATTGGTTATTGACCGGAGAGGTGTCTCGGTCATGTCTACATGATTCTCGAACCCGTAGGGTCCGCACGCTTAACGTTCGGTGACGCTAGAGTAGTATTGGGATATTTGATGATTGGTAACCGAATGTTGTTCGGAGTCCCGGATGAGATCCCGGATGTCATGAGGAGTCTCGGAATGGTCGGGAGGTAAAGATTTATATATGGGAAGTCATATTTTGGGTTCCGGAAAAAGGTGCAGTTTTTTTGGTATTGTACCGGGAAGCTTCCAGAAGGTTCCGGAGGATTCCGGAGGGGTCTGGAAGTCCACAAGTGGGTCCACCACGTCCCAAGGGCTGGCATGGGCTGAGGGGAGGCGCCCTGGCCTTATTGGGCCAGGCGCACCAAGTCCTCAAAAGCCCATGTGGCTAGGGAAGGGGAAAAAAGGGGAGTCCTAGTAGGAATAGGATTGGACTTGGAGTCCAAGTCCTCCCCCCCCTTGGCTGCGCCCTAGGGCTTGGAGGGGCTGTTCCCCATGCCCCTCCACCTATATATATAGAGGAGGGGGCGCCTCAAACAACACACCAGCCCCTGGGCGCCCCTCTCTCTCCCGTTACACCACCGCCTCGTCCCGACGACGCTTAGCGAAGCGCTGTCGGTGCTCCACCACCACCATCACCACCACGCCGTCGTGTTGGTTGTGATCCCATCTACTTCTCCTCTCCCGCTTGCTGGATCAAGAAGGAGGAGACATCATCGAGCCGCACGTGTGCTGAACGCGAAGGTGCCGTCCGTTCGGTACTTCATCGGATTGGATCGCGATTGGATCGTGACGAGTACGACTACATCAACCGCATTATATACGCTTCCGCTTTCGGTCTACGAGGGTATGTAGACACACTCTCCTCTCTCGTTGCTATGCTTCTCCTAGATAGATCTTGGGTGTTCATAGGAAATTTTTTGATTTTCATGCTTCGTTCACCATCACTCCTCCCCTATGGCACAAGCAAGGTCAACTGCGGCTGGATGAGACTCGAAAATGGTGGTACGCACTAAAACAAATACTCCTGGCCTACCTATGTCTATAGTAGCAGAAGGTATTTCAGTTACTAGTTCTTCCATATGCTAGAGGAATTTCTTTCAATCCACCCTGAGCAGAGCTCGTGGCATCTCTTCTTTATTTTATTTTTTGTGAAAATTTATGAGAAGGAAGGAATAGTTCTGCTTGATGAGCAGTTCCAATTGAGTTCTCCCTACAGATAGTTTGACTTTTATTTCCGAGCATTAAGTTCTCCTAGATATTTGATTGGTACTCCACCTTGCATGCAAGGATACTCTGAAAAAATGAAACACGTGATGTTTGATACACCTTGGTACACCACGACTCAAGTTCTCTGCATTCTTTGTTAAAGGTCATCGGCCGGGCACAGGCTGCGTATGTGTTGTACGCCTTGGGAATCCCTGTGCTGGTGATGAGCGTGATGGCCGTGCCCTGACCTGCATCGCCTCTGGCTCCGTCCGAACTGTGCCGGCCATGCGTCCGACGACCTGGTCCATCCCAGATCACCTCTTCCGCGCAATCAGCCGCACATACACAGACACGCCTATACAGTATTATACTTGAACTTCAGAGCTTTTGAACTCTCTGAATCTATGTGCATGTTTTTATATTGTGTCATTGCATAGCTCCACCACTGAATTTGGAAATTCAGTCAATGCTTGAACTTGATAAAAAAGAGCAAGAAACAGTGTCAGATTATGTGTGTTTTTCACGAAAGTGAGCTGGGAATTTAGATGTTCCTTTTCATAATATTGAGGGCATCGATCATTCAACTATTTATGTTACCCTTCGTGCTCTGACTTGAGTGAAGTTATCTGAACTAGCATAGTATATTGTTATTTTCTGATTTTGAGTCGTGGCATACAGTCCTCACACAAAGTAGTTGCAATATATTGAAGTATATTATGCACATAGTTATCCTGCCTAATGCCTAAACTGATACCTTTTCAATCTTTGTGCTGACTACTAAACATAACTATTGTAGGTATTACCTGACCCATGGTCACGGGAAAGCGGTGCTGCTCCGGCAAGCTCCTCCGTCCCCCGAGTACGGTGTTGTCCATGACGGTCTCCTCCCTCCTGTTCCCTCAGTTAGGACGATGTCACTTTTTTGCCAAACAGAAAGTTCTTCAGTATATGTCCACAGAAACCTACGACAATTTCTTCAGTAGCAGTTCAACAAAAAATCCCGCTGTAGTTCTTGAGTATTGTTCCATTATAATTTCATGTTATCTAAGTATTTTAGTACTTGCTATTGCAGATAAGTGTTTGTTAGAATTGTCATTCTGTCAGTAAAGTACCATTCTTCAGTATATGTTCTGAAAATTTCATCTTTTGTGTGCCTGGTCAGAGTCGTTGGTCTTCTCTCACTTTTGCTCCTGAATTAGAGGCAGCGTGTTGATTTTTGCACTTGATGAAAAACAGATCCGAAAATGTGAAAACAAAGTGTTCCCCAATGAACAATTTATTGTTCGTAAAGAACTATTTTCTTCCAGAGTGATGAATTTTTGCTCCTAAACAAAGAACTTTATGTTCCTAAATGAGGAGGTAGTATAGGGAACTTCATGTATGTGTTTTTCCGAAAACTTTCTTAAACCATTTTTGATGAAGTATAGGGAACTTCAGGTGCGTGTTACTCCAAAAACGAGATGAACTTTGTGTGTACAATTTTTTGATGTACCATATTGATTAAGAACTAAAAAGGTCATGCTTTTTTAATAATCTAGAAGTTCAATGACTTCCACCTAGAAAGTTCAAAAAGACATTGTTTTTGGGGGAGAACGCATCCTGCCTAGAAGATGCACATAGAATAAAAATCATTCATCAGGTAGCAGTACATAAATACAGTTTATTTTGTTGTGGTCGCTCACTCCCGTTTCTAGAAAAAAACCAGAGGTTCAAATTTAGAAGACGGAAAAGTTCAATGTTACAAAACCCAAATAAGGTCAACTTAAAAAAAGCATCTCAAAACAATTTTATAAAAAAGGGATTTTCTCCATTTTAAAAAACCTAGAAGTTCTAATTTAAAAAACGGAGCAGCTTGATGTTTATTAAAAAACTAGGATTTTTTTTGTTGCTAAAAGAAATAAAATCAGGAAGTCCAAATTTAAAAAAAGGAGCAGTTCGATGTTTATACGAAATTCAGATTTTCCTTATTATTAAATAATGAAAACAAGAAGTTCAAAACTGAAAAAACAAGAAGTTCAAATTTTAAAAATAGAGCAGTTCAAAATTTATAAAAAAGGATTTTCACCGTTTCTAAATAGAAAAAATCTAGAAGTTCAAATTTAAATAACGGACTGGTTCAATATTTATTACAAAACTAGGATTTTTACGTTAGTAAAAGAAAAAACCAAGAATTCCAAAGTACAAAGATAGAGGAGTTCGATATTTATAAAAAACTTAGATTTTCCTTGTTACTTAAGACTAAAATCAAGAAGTTTCAACTTAAAAATAAGGGAGTAGTTCGATGCATACGGAAAAGACAAATTATTTCCGTTTCTAAGAAAACTATAAGTATGAAGTTCAATTTAAAAAAATTTGTTTGATGCATATTTAAAAAACATATTTTAATAAGATTAAAACTAAGAAGTTCAAATTAAAATAACAGAGAAGTCCGAAGATTATAAAAAACTCAGATTTTTCTCGTTACTAAAGGATAAAATGAATAAGTTCAAATTAAAAAAAGGAACAACTAGAAAAAGTTTAGAAAATAGATTTTCCTTGTTTCTATAAAAAACTAGAAGTTCAAAGGAAAATAACGAAGTGGTTCAATGTTTATTTAAAAACTGCAATTTTACCGTTATTAAAATACTCAGATACCCCTTAATATTAAATAATCAACCATGAAGTTCAAATTGAAAAAAACAGTGAAACCCAATGTTTATTTAAAAATAAAAAACAATTTCTTAATCAAAAATAAAAATGTGAACTTCAAATTAAAATAACATAGAAGTTCAAAGTATATTAAACCCTAGGATTTACAAGTTTAAAAAACAAAACAAAAAACCAACGTCATTTTTTGGCGTTTTTAAAAAATTCAAATTTTCCTCGTTACTAAAGAATAAACCAAGAAGTTCAAATTAAAATAACGGAGCAGCTTGATGTATACAAAAAAACTCAGATTCTTCTCGCTTCTAGAAAAAAGTATTTAATTGAATTCAAAAAAAGTTGTTCGATGCTTTCTTCGAAAAATTGATTTTTTTTCTTTTATAAAAATAGAAATAAGAAGTTCAAATTAAAATAACAGAGAAGTACGAAGTTTATAAAAAAACTCAGATTTACATGTTAAAAAAAAGCGATACCATTTTTGGCATTTTAAAAACTACTCATAAATGGCAACGAATTTAAAAAAAATTGTCTACATGAAAAATTGCTTCAAAAACATAAGAGTTCCAACGGTATATCATACGTGTTATTCACATAATATAATATAGGTTTTGTGTATATCGTTCAAAACAACTTTTAGCGTGTTCAAAAAGATGCTCATACCCGTCATGATTTTATAAAAAAACGCTTTCCAATAATTTTCTATTGGTATCATTTGCTCAAATTCGATGAGTGCTTTAGGAGTTAGGGGAAAAATTAGAAATCAGTTCAAATTGAAAACAACCAGAAGTCCACGTACGGCATGGTGTGTGTTTTCATATCAGAAAAAAGAATAAAAAGGCAAAGTATAAAAAGTTTGTTGCTAGAGGTTCAGGTTCTCGGCATGGGAAAGTTCAAAACTTCTTTTGAGAGATGTTCACCGTGTATTTACATGTTCAAAAACACACACACAAGTTGTTTTTGGTGTTTTAAAAAAATTCTCTCAATCCGTTACAAATTTGAAACAAAAATGCTCTACATGAAAAAAGTTCCTCATATTCAACAACTTTCCAAGGGCATATAACATTCTTATTCCAAAATGAACGGTTAAATTAATTGGTGTATGTTGTTCGAAAAGAAAAGTTTAACCGTATAAAAAAAAGGTGTGTCTTTTCAGTAGGTTTCTAATGGTATATCATTTGTGCAACTCTGATGAAACGGGTGAGGAATTACGAACAAAAATACGTGACAGAAGTTCAAAGTGAAAACAGCGAGCAGTTCAATTGTTACACGGGATGCGTTTCAGATTAGAATAAAAGAATAAAAAACAAAAAGCCTAAAAGTTTGGTTGCAAGAAGTTCACGTCCTCCTTCGTGCACAGTTCACAATTCAAGTGCGAGACGTCCGCCGTTCATTTACATGTTAAAAAAAAAAGGCAAAAAACAACGTTGTTTTTGCCATTTTTAAAATTGCTTGCAAACGGCAACGAATTTGTAACAACTGTCTACAAGAAAAAGTTGCTATTATTCATAAGCTTTCCAACAGTATATTATATGCTACATTCCGATAAATGGTTTAAAAGTTTCATGTATACCGTTAAAAACACGTTTTTATGTATTCAAAAAAAATTCTTAAACCGGCGCGAATATGAAAAAATGATGAACACGTGGAAGTTGCATGTTTTCAACAGCTTTCCATCAGTATATCATTTGCTCAATTCCGGTAAGTGGTTGGGAAGTTACGGGCAAAAAATAGCACGTGAAAAACAGAGGGAAGTTTAAACAGAACTGCACGAGAAGTTCAACCTCTTCACGCGGTGCATTTTCGGAGACTCTGTTTTCGCAATGAAGGCGGAACGCATGATCTCGACGTTTTCAAAATTACTTAAAAACGGCTAGAAATCAGAGAAAACTTTCTATATGAAAAAGTTTCGCATTTTATATTGCTATCCAGCGGTATATTATTTGCCCCGTTCCGACAAAGTTTGCGAAAATTACGGCCAAAAAACGTTTTCAGCTATTTTAGAAATTGACTTAAAACCGTAAAGAATTGGAAGAAACAATATATACAAAAAAGTTTCGCATTTTTTCAAGCTTTCCAACGCCATATCATTTGCTGCATTCCGACAAACCATTTAGAAAAAAACTTGAAAATACGAACTCGGAGGAAGTTTGACCGTTTTCTAAATTACTTTCAAACCGTTCAAAATTAGAAAAAACTTTATACATGAAAAAGAAGCGCATTTTCATAAGTTTTCCAACGCCATATCATTTGCATCAATCCGAGTTGCTGTTTTCAAATTACGCCAAAAAATGAGCTCGGCTGTTCGGTTTGAGAAATTCCGCCATTTTTCCAATTGCTCTTTAATCGTAGTTAATTTGGGAAAAAATTTATATATGTGGAATTAGAGGATTTGCAGCAGATTTCCAACGCCGTATTATTTGCCTCAATCTGATAAACGGCTTAGAAATGGTCTCGAAAATATGATTCACGTTTTTTTGTATGAAGAAAAACGGTTTATAAAACTGCTCTTAATCCGTGTAGATTTTGAAAAAAAAAATAACTTAGGTTGTGATCCATGTGTCGACAGATTTCCAACGGTATATCGCAAGACCCATTTAGACAATGTTTGCGGAAGTTCAACCTCTCCTTGGGTGAAGTTCAACTACTACTACTACGACGAGACGGGTAGTTATCAGAATATTATTCTGATCCCGTGATCAGAATAGTGTTTATGTATGTATGTATGTATATATATATATTAGGAGAATAGTTATTCTGCTAACACTTCCGAACTGCACGCTCAACGCAAGTGCACGGCATTGTCGAAGTAAGAGTGCTGCAGTACTGAGGTGAGTGAACTTCTTATTGCAAAAAACTGCACGCAGTTTTTTCGGTATTGTTTCCGCTTCAGTTTTTAAACCGTTTGTCGGAACGAGGCGTGTAATATACCATTAGAAAGCTATGGATTAGGCGCAACTTCTCCATGTAGAATTCTTTTTGAGATTTCTCATGGTTTAAAAGCAGTTTCGAAAACGGTGCGGCGCACGACGAGTGGCAGAGAGCGTATTTTCGTGATTTTTTCTAAACCGCTGATCGGAATGAAGCAAATGATACGGTGTTGGAAAGATATCGTCGAGGCGCAACATTTTCATATATATTTCTTTCTCTAATTCGTTACGGTTTAAGAGCAGTTTCAAATTTACTAAATCGTTGAATTCTATTTTTCAAATTTTTGCAATTTTTCGGTACTGTTTTCGCTCCAGTTTTTTAACCGTTTATCGAAACGAGGCATGTGACACGCCGTTGGAAAGCTACGGACGAGGCGCAACTTTCATATGTAGAAATGGTTTTGAGATTCCTTACGGTTTTAAACTAGTTTTGAAAATTGTGCGGCGGACGACGAGTGGCAGCAGCCGTTTTTTGCGATTTTTTACAAACCGCTAGTCGGAATGATTCAAATGATACGCCGTTGGAAAGATATCGACGAGACGCAACTTTTTCATCTAGAACACTCTCTCTAATTCCTTGCGGTTTAAGAGCAATTTTGAAATTATCGAAATGCGGATACTCTGTTTTTCGCGACTCCAAAATCGACGAAGGAACTGCATCAGATAGAAAAATGCACTGCTTCAGACGGAAAACCGCACTGCATCAGACAATCAAGTGAACTTCATGATTTCTTTTGTCGGACGTACATTTTCTCAGACGAGTTTTTGTGAGTTTTTGTTGTTGTTGTTTTTTTACTTTTTTATGAACGAGAGTGGACCGCAGAGACGAGGGCAAGTGAACCGCGACATATATCAAAGTGAACCGCATTACTATTTTGTTGTTCCGCTAAATTTTTCGCACTTTCATGTTGGGCGCAAGTGAACAACATTACTCTCAAAAGTGAACCACATCCGAGGACCAAACGCACTACAAATGTTGATGTAGTCGACTGAATTTTGAAACACAAACAAATTGCACTCCATACAGAGGGGTAATGAGCTGCTACACAAATTGGAGTGAACTACTTTGTTTTGTCTTCTTCAAACAAATTTATTCAAGATATCGGTACTACAGATGGGAGACTAGCGAACTGCACCAGAACACACCCGTGTTTTAGACTGCACCCCCGCAGCACTGCAGTGCAAATCAGACATTAAATTAAACTCTTAACCGCAATGCTCCGTACTGCACCAAAAACACACCCAACCTTTTGGAGGTGGCTGAACCACAGGACTGCGCATAGCCGAACTGCACGCGCTATCTTGAGTCAACGACCACCTTTGCGCGGTGCTGAACTGCACGCCTGCGCTGGCTGGACTGCACGCCGACGCCAGCCGAACTGCACGCGCGCTGGCTGGAGTCAACGATCTCCACAGCAACGCTGCTGGAGCTGCTTGTTAGGGGGGGAAGGAGCTGCATCAGCCCACTGGCTGTACCGCAACGGCCGACGCACGAGCCACCGGAACCGAAGTCGGACCTGGACCTGCTGTTTCCTGCTTACGGGGGGTGCCCCCAGCCCTGCTGCCACACAACACGGACCCCCGCCGCAGCCGACTGGAGGTGGGGCAGCTCGACCGGGCGGCAACGGCTGGATGCGGTGGAGCGCGCGGACAGCCGGGCGCGGGCGGGGCAAACGTGGGTCCCGGTGGCAGCAGCAGGACAAGCACAGAGAGGGGTGAGGTAGAGGAGTTCCGGTGTGGCAACCGCGCGGACTGGATCCCTCTGCAGCCCACCTTCTACGCGGATCCCAGTCCATCCCGGCGCCGCGGCACTCCCACGCCGCCCCCTGTACACGGATCCACAGGATCCCAGACTCCCCTCCTTCCCGCAACCTTCTGTTCTGACAGCGGCGACCGGCAGCGGCGGGGGACCTTGGTGCTCGGCGCGGGGGGAAGGAGGTGGTGCCCGGAGCAGGGGGGAGGAGTTGTGCCGGAGCAGGGGGAGGACGTGGCGCAGCGGCACGGGGGAGGTGGCGGCATAGCGGCGCGGGGGCGGCGTGGCGGCGCGAGGGAGGTGGCGATGCGGGGTGACGGGGGGCTGGCCCGGCGGCGGGGTGGGAGGTGGTGGCTGGCCGTGCGGTGGGAGATGGCCGGCCGCACGGTGGGAGGTGGTGGCCCGGTGGCGCGGTGAGGGGTGGGGCACGGAGGAGAAAGAGATGGGGGTGGGGTAGAAGAGAGGCCAAGGGGTAGGGTGGTTTTGTTTTATTCCGTTAGTCAGCGCGGGTCGGGTTGGTTAGGGTGTTAGCAGAATAAGAGAAAGTGTTAGGAGAATAAGACTCTTAAGGGTGTTATGAGAATAGACCCACCCTATATATATATATATATATATATATATATATATATATATATATATATATATATATATATATAGTAACACTATTCTGATCCTAGGATCAGAATAATATTATGATAACAACGACCTTATATAGGCACGGAGGAGATCCTCCCGAGATTCAGAGCAACCCGACTGGCGCACTGTGCATCTCCTGGACGGCCCATAACAACACCCACGAACTTCTCCCACCTCGACCAAACAAAAAATGCCGTCGCAGCCAACCTTCCTCCCGCCGACACGGCCATCTTCCCTCCCGCTGACGTGCCCAGCCTCCCACGCGCCGCCTTCTGCCAGTGCGCACCGCCGTCCCTCCTCCGGCGCACCGCCGTCCCACCTCCGGCGCGCCGCCGCCTGCCAGTGCGCGCCGCCGCCTCACCTCCGTGCGCCGCTGCCTGCTTCCACCACAGGGACGCCCTCCCTTCCCTGCGGCTGCTGGCAAAACACCGGCGATAGGCTCCTCTGCGACCGACCGCTTCCCCAACCCCAGTCGCGTGATGCCCAGATCCACTCCTGCACTAGGTCGCCCACGAGCCGAGGTGCGCCGCCGAGTTTTAATCCCACGGATCCTAGTGGTCCAGAGCCGGTGCCTCCCCACTGCAGTGCCACTTGCCTGCTTCCCGAGCGCTGCGGCCTCTCATGCGATAGTCCTCGTGGCCTTCGTTCTTGTTCTTCAAGCAGCAGCAGTCGACCCCTATTCTTGTTCATCTTCAAAAGCAGAAACATCCTTTATTTGTACTGATTGAAAATTTTGATCCGGACTGATGAGTGCTTGATGATTAGGATGCAGTGCAGCTCCTCCGACATTCCCTCTGCCATATGTTCGCCATCCTCGCACGTGACCTGCTCGGGCGTCTCTCATCGACCTTCCACGGCGCATGTCGTTGACCTTCCCCAGACGTCTCTCATTGTTGCCGCACACGGCGCTTCGTGGTTTCCCCCCGCTAGCATGCTGCTCCTTACTTCATCCACCAAAGGATCGAGCAGCAGCAAGAAATTACATCGGACCCTTTTTCAGATCAAACTGCTACTGTTTTCTGCTGTGGATTTCATAGTACAGTGAAGAGGAAAGCAAAGTCAAAGAGAGAGTGTGTGAGAGAGAGGATGACAGCGCATAGCAACAATGAGAGGATAAGATTGGAATGTGTGGCGGAGAAGGCACCACGTTTTCAATTGAGAACTGACCACTAGTTTTTCCAACTAAGTGTCTCTTTTTTAAGTTGTAAAACATGTACACGTCTAAAAGAAAGGAGAAGTTCAATTTCTAAAGATGATGCGGTTCGACGTGCAAACCAATGCAAAAACTGTACTGGTTCGCCCCCCAAAACTTCATCAGTCCGCATGGAAAGAAATTTAAAAACATGAGAATGGAAAAAATGATAAAAAAATGTTTGTCGCAAGCAGCTGGATTCTGTCAAATGAATACTCGTTTTGTATACTTGTGATAACACTAAAATACAAAATAAAATATGAAATCCATCGGGGTGGTTGGGTGGGTGAGGGTTCATGTTAGAAAAATAGAGTATGCACTTGGACAATTCCGTACAAAAAAATGTGAACTATGGAAGCTCAAATTCAATAACATGGAGAGTTCAAAAAATAATGAGATCACAAAAGAGACACACATATTTTTGTATAAAAGAAATCCCATGCATTTTCCCCTATCTTTTTTAAAAAAATAACCAAAAATTTCAAATTAAAAATAGCACAGTAGTTCGATGTTTGTAACCAAAACATAATTTTCACGTTTCTAAAATAAGTCTAGAAGGTCAAATTAAAATAACAGAGCAGTTCAAATTTTTTATAAATAATGGATTTCCCCGTTTCTAAAAAAACTAGAAGTCCAGATTTAAATAACAGAGTGGTTCGATGTTTATTAAAAAAATCAGTTTTTTTGTTACTGAATAAATAAAATCAAGAAGTTCAAATTAAAAAAATGAAAGTAGTTCGATGTATACGGAAAACCCAAAATTCAACTTAAAGTAGATCAAATTAAAAACATATTTAAAAAAACATATTTGATGCTTAAAAAAGTATGAAGTTCAACTTAAAAATGTTTGATGCTTATTTAAAAACATATTTTTTCTAAGAATAAAACAAAGAAGATCAAATTAAAATAATAGAGAAGTTCGAAGTTCATAAGAAACTCAGATTGTTTTTTCGCTACTAAAGAATAAAAGGAAGAAGTTCAAATTGAAATAAAGGAACAACTAAAAAGAGTTTAGATTCAAACAAAAAATGAAAATGTTCGAAAACCAAACATAGGGTAGTTCGCATAAAAAATTCAGAGGTGTTCTTGACACGAAAGTTTATCAATAAAAAAGGACAATTTGACTTTTATCAAAAATCAAATTATTCTCGTAAGTAATGGAAAAAACAAGAAGTTCAAATTAAAAAAACTAAGTAGTTCAAAATTTATAAAAAAGAAATGAATGTTCCCCTTTTCTTAAAAGAGCCCGAGAGGTTCAGATTAAACCAACGAAGCGGTTCAACGTTTACTAAAAACTCAGATTTTTAACCGCTTGTAAAGAATAAACCAAGAAGTCCAAATTTAAAAAGTGGAGCAGTTCAAAATTTGTATAAAAAAGAATTTTCCTCGTTTCTAAAAAAACATAGAAGTTCAAATTAAAATAACCAAGCGTTTCAATATTTACTAGAAAAACTCGTATTTTTCCCACTACTAAAGAAAAAAAATATGAATTTCAAATTTAAAAAATGAAGCAATTAAAAAAACATATTGATTTTTCCCTTTTCTAAAAAAAAATAGAAGTTCATGTTGAAAAAACGGAGCAGTTTTATGTTTACTACAAAAACTCAGATTTTTCCGGCGACTAAAGAGTAAAACCAAGAAGTTCAAATTTAAAACACAAAGTAGTTCGATGTTCATGAAAAATCTAGATTTCCACAGTTTCTAAAAAAGCTAGAATGTTCAAATTAAAATAACGGTGTAGTTCAAAGTTTGTCAAAATCCAAAATTTCAGTTTTCTAAATAAATAAAAACCTAGAAGTTCAAATTAAAAACAGAGCATTTGACTTTCACCATTTCAAAAAACCCCAAGAAGTTCGGTTTAAAAAAGTAAGAAATTCAAAGTTTGTAAAAATCCAAAATTTATGTTTTCTAAATAAATAAAAACCTAGAAGTTCAAATTAAAAATAGAGCATTTGCCTTTCACCATTCCAAAAAACCCCAAGAAGTTCGGGTTAAAAAAGTAAGAAGTTCGAATTTAAAAACTTGGATTTTCCTTGCTACTAAAAGAATAAAATCGAGAAGTTCAAAATAAAATAACGGAGTAGTTCGATGTATATGGAAAAATCAAATTATTTCTGTTTCTAGGAAAAATAAAAGTATGAAGTTCAATTAAAAATAATTGTTTCATGCTTATTTAAAAAACCATATATTTTTTCTAAGAATAAAAATAAGAAGTTCAAAATAAAATAACAAGTAAGTTCGAAGTTTATAAAAACTCAATTTTTTCTCGTTACTAAAGAATAAAACGAAGAAGTTCAAATTAAAATAAAGGAACAACTAAAAAAGTTTAAATAGATTTTCCAGATATTTTAAAAAGCTAGAAGTTCAAACAAAAGTAACAACGTGGTCGATGTTCATTAAAAAAAACTAGGATTTTACCATTATTAAAAAAAACTCAAATATCCCTTGTTATTAAAGAATCAACCATGAAGTTCAAACTGAAAAATCAGTCAAATTCGATGTTTATTTAAAAATCAAAAAACAATTCTTTACTAAGAAAATGTGAAGTTCAAATTAAAATAACACGGAAGTTCGAAGTTTATTAAAACCTAGGACTTACATGTTCGAAAAACAAAAATCCAACGTCATTTTTGGCATTTTTAAAAACAACATATAAACGGCGATGAATTTTGAAAAAAAACTCTCTACATGCAAAAGTATCTCTTATTTAAACTCTCTCCAACATGATATCGTATGATCTATTCCATTAAACGGTTTAAATTTTTGGTCTATATCGTTTGAAAAAAATAAGTTTTATTGTATTCAATTTTTTTCAAAACCGTGGTGAATTTGAAACAACATGCTCAACACGTAAAGTTGCGCCTTCTTGATGGCTTTCTAACGGTATATCTTTTACTCAAGTTCATTTAGTGTTTTATGAGTTATGGATAAAAAGTAGAGAGAAGTTCAAAGTGAAAACAATCAGCGGTTCAACTACTACATGGAGTGTGTTTCATATACGAAAAAGAAATAAAAAGGTGAAATCTAAAATGACTTTTGCTAGAAGTTCACGTGGTTAGCTCAGGAAAGTTCAAAAAATATTATAAAGGAGGTTCACCGTGTATTTACTTATGCAAAAACACACAAAAAATGTTGTTTTTGTGTTTTAAAATAATTCTCTAAATCCATACAAATTTGAAAACAAAAATGCTCTACATGAAAAAAATTCCTCCTATTCAACGACTTTCCAATGGTATATCATATTCTTATTCCAAAAAAATGGTTAAAACAAATTAGTGTATGTTGTTCGAAACAAAAGTTTAACCGTATTAGGAAAAGTTGCATCTTCTCAATAGGTTTATAATGGTATATCATTTGTGGAAGTCCGACGAAACGGGTGAGAAATTGCGAACAAAAATACGTGACTGAAGTTCAATATGAAAACAGCGAGCAGTTCAGTTACTACACGGAATGCGTTTCAGATGAGAATAAAAGAATACAAAACTGAAAGCCTAAAATGTTTGTTGCAAGAAGTTCACGTGCTCCTCCCTGCACGGTTCAAAATATATATTGCGAGACGTCCGACCTTCAATTACATGTTAAAAAAGGCAAAAACGACGTTGTTTTGCGATTTTTAAAACTGCTCTCAAACGGCAACGAATTTGTAAAAACTGTCTACATGAAAAAGTTGCTCCTATTCATAAGCTTTCCAACAGTATATTATATGACACATTCCGATGAACGGTTTAAAAGTTTCGTGCATACCGTTAAAAACACGTTTTTACGTATTCAAAATAAATCTTTTGACCCGTCGCGAGTATGAAAAAATGATCAACACGGGAAAGTTGCGTGTTCTCAACAGTTTTTCATAGGTATATTATTTGCTCAAATTCGGTAAGTGGTTTGGGACTTACGGGCAAAAACAGCACGTGAAAAACACAGTGAAGTTCAAATAGACATGGCCCAAAAGTTCAACTTCTTCACGCAGTGCATCTCCGAACACTCTGTTTTGGCGATGAAGGCAGAACGCAAAATTACTTAAAAACGGTTGGGTATTAGAGAAAACTTTCTATAAGAAAAAGTTTTGCATTTTCGATAGCTTTCCAACGGTATATTATTTGCCCCATTCCAATAAAGTTTGCACAAATTACGGCCAAAATACATTTTCTGCCAATTTCAAAATTGACGTAAAACCATAAGGAATTGGGAGAAATATTATATACATAAAATTTTCGCGTTTATCCAGGCTTTCCAACGCCATATCATTTGCTGCATTCCGACAAACCGTTGAAAAATTAACTCAAAAATACGAACTCGGAGGAACTTCGACCGTTTTCTAAATTACTCTTAAACCGTTCAAAATTAGAAAAAAATTCTATATGGAATAGAAGCGCATTTTTTTAAGCTTTCCAACGCCATATTATTTGCCTCAATCGAATTAGCCGTTAAGAAATGGGCTTGAAAATATGAACTTGGCTCTTCGGTTTAAGAAATTCCGTGATTTTTCAAATTACTCGTTAACCGTATGGAATTTGGGAAACTTCCTATATGTGGAATGAGCGGATTTGCAGCAGCTTTCCAACGCCATATTAGTTGCCTCATTCCGATAAACGGTTTAGAAATGAGATCGAAAATACGATTCACGTTTTTTGTATGAAGAAAAAACGGTTTTCAAAACTGCTCTTAAACCGCTTAGATTTTGCCAAAAATTTAACTTAGATCATGATACTCGTGTCCACAGCTTTCCAACGGTATATCGCAAGCCCCATTTGGACAATGTTCCTGGAAGTTCAACCTAGTACTGAGTGAAGTTCAACTACTACTGCTAGGACGGGTCAGGTAGTTATCAGAATATTATTCTCATCCCGTGATCAGAATAGTGTTTATATATATATATATATATATATATATATATATATATATATATATATATAGGGTGAGACTATTTAGGAACCCCCTCTAGAGTTCCTAAATAAGCTTATTCAGCAACCCCCCACCCCCTCCTACCTGTAGCTACCCGCAACCTCCCCCCCCCCCCCCCAACTTGTATCTACCGCAGAGCGAGCGGTGGCTCTCGCATCAAGCCGCGATCCTGCCTCAACCTTCTTCCCGCCGCCGCGCCCTGTGCCACCAGACCTCGGCCGCCCCGCACTCCACAACAACCCACGCACCCCACTTCGCCCATGCTCGTGCCCATGCCAGACCTTCCCCATCCCATGACCCCCACCCTACTTTCTCTGTGCCCACCGCCGGCCCGAGCACCTCCTCGCCGTTCGCTCCACCAACGGATCCATCTGCCCCACCTTCCCCGGTGTAGATGGATGTGCGGGAGGACCTGACTATCGCCCCCAACCCACCTCCCCTGCCGACGCGGCCCAACCCTGGTGGCAGGTGCTTAAGGGAGGCGGATCCCATTCACGCGCGACGGCGGGGCGCGGTGAGACACCTCACCGGGATCCATTACTGGCAGCGGTCGAAGATCCACCGCACGAGGCTACCTGCCCGTCGAAGGTAAGCATCGCCGCTGGCTCGCCTAGGTCCGCGGTGGAGGACTTGCTTTGCCCGGTGCACCGCATCTCCGACGAGGCCTCCTCCTCCGGCCTCCTGCTCAAGTGACGACGCCTTCGGTGAGCTTGTCCCAAGCTCTCCCATTCGACTGCTCCTGCTATTGCTAATTGCCATAGCTAGATGCAGTTTACTGCTGCTCCTAACCGCCACTGCTAATTGCAATTAACTATGAAAAATGATGTTAACTGCAAATGCTAATTCCAATTAACTACTGCCACAACTCTAACAGTCGTCGCTAATGCCTCATCTCTAACTGTCGTAAGCTTCCAAGCTAACAGAATTCCTCCCCTTCCCTTTCCTTTCTCTCACCTGTCCCCTTCTGAACTACTGGTCGCAGGGGCGCCAGCGAGCGAGGAACCACCAGTAGTCGGCAGTTGTAGCTCGACGAGCCACTGCCACTTCATGTGTACTGACGGTGGTGGATCCATGGCTGCTGTTGGTGACCCTTGCTTGGTCCGCCCCATGGGCCTGCTCACTTCTACAGGCAGGGCTCCGTCAGCGCCCTAGCCCCAGCCACCTGCTTCATCGCACTGGGGATCGACGAGGTGCAGGAGGCCCCGAGCCATCGAGAGCAGTCGGCGTGAACTGCAGCACATCCACGGTATCCTAGAGGTGTTGATCCGGTCGCACCTGTTGCTGCTCAGTGCTGTAGCTAGATGCCATTAACTACTGCTGCTAGTTGCAATTAACTACTGCTACTAATTTTTCTACAGATGCAGCAAGCCATTGCAACCGATGCCACCAGCCATCCACCATTCTCTTCTCTCCCAAACACACAAAGTGGTAGCAAAAGGAAGAGAGAGAGCAGTTCGTAAAAAGGATGGTTATGATTTATGAATTTTTAATCTTCTAATTGTTGCTAGTAGTGTTTAACTTGTTACTGTATTAATTTATTTTTGATGAAAAAATTGTTTTTTAGTTCTTGTCGCCTCATGTTCCATTGGGTACTCCGTGCACACAACAACACAAAAGAAAGTTGCGTTCAGTCAGTTACCATGCAGCATGGCTCCAGTTAAATTGGAGGTCCATGACATTTCTTTTTCAGATGCAATTATCTACAGCAGAAAAAAAATGATGTCGGCAAATCCACTATAGGGGCAGTTGGTTTCGGCCATGGGAGCAGTTAGGAAAGCGAATAGAAAAAGCTTGTGTGTGTGTGTGCTTCATCATGTTTTTCAAAATTTAGCTCCTCCATATGTCGTGGAAAAATCCACTATCAAAATACCAAGTTGTTTCCCTATCTCTTCTTTCGAGCCTTTGCATCTTATCCTGGACACTATGTAAATAACTTGCCTGATTCAGTTAACTTTACTTTTCTGGTTCGGTTAACTCCTTGCTTCTTCTCAGTTTCCAGTTCAGTTAACTTCATTTAACTCCCCTGGTTCGTGCAGTCGACCGTCTCAGTTTCTGAACACAGAACATGGAAGCAGTTTGGACCAGTTTCTGGATCGGTTCAGTTAACTCCCCACACCACAAAATCAGTGAGCACACAGCACAAAAAAGTGAAAGAAAGAGCAACAGAGAGGCGCTATTGTATTATCTCAGTTATCTATTTAACTGATACGAGTTGACTAGCAGGGTAAAACAAGAATGCAGATGATGGTCGGATGTTGTGTTGTGCGACGCTCTGCGTCCAGAAGACGACGGCTGGCTCCAGTGCTCCCGCGCAGCAGGCGCTTCCAGAAAACCAATGGCTGGCTATGGTAATCCCGCGCATGCTCCCTCTTCCGGGGTCGCCGATGATGGGTGAGATGGCAGCACCTATGGAGTTCTTTTTGGTTCAGTTATTATACTGCAGTTAAGAGTATTAGTGCTTTCAGTTATTTAGAAAAAAAAGGAAAAAGCAAGCAAGGTGAAAGGATAAGATTACGTGTGGTAGAGAGAAGTTCCTTCATTTTTTTTCTAAGTGTATACTGCAATACTTAATTCTTTTGTGCACCAGAAGTAAAACTAGATAGTTTTCTGAAAAGTATCATGTCACTCTCCGTGGCTCCTCTTTTTTAAGTCCAGTTTTGTTGGTGGCTTGGTTAACTCCTGTGGTTTCAGCAGTTATGTATAAAAAACAAGAAAACCCTGGGAAGTTAACTTTGGAATTTTTGTAGTTAACTAAAAAGCCCAGAAAGAATACAGTTCATTATTGATTAAAAAAATGGCAGTTTACTTAGAAATTTTCAGCAGTTGTTCTATGATTTTTTTTAGCATGAAAAGTCTGATTATATGAGCAAAAACAACAGTTAACTTTTGGATGTTGTGGCGGTTCACTCGGGGGTATGTGTAGCAGTTAGCAAAAACAATATTTAGTTTTTTAGAAACTCTTTTTTACTCGGAGAAACCATCAGTTAGCTTGTTAAAAATAAAACACTATAAAAACAGTAATAGTTAGCCATCAGTTCAAAAAGAAAAAGACATTGTAAAAGCAGTTGCAATTATTTTCTTACTTAGGAAAACAAACAATTAGCTTATTAAGACCCCGGTTAAAAAGAAAAATATGGAAGCTAACTTACAATTACAACAGTTGACTTTGTCATTTGCACACTTAAAACTCGGGTTAAAAGAGGAAAAAACAATTCGCTATAAATAATCAAGGAAGTTAACTTGGCAATTTACATCAGTTGACTTTGTATTTTGTAGCAGTTATTAAAAACACGGGAAAAGGAAACGAATATTGCTATGAAAAATATGTGAGTTGACTATGTGCTGAAAAACACGAGAAAAGTTCACTTCGGTGGCCGTAGCGGGTATTCAAAAACATTAATATTAAAAATTAAAATACAATAGTTTAGCGGTTCACTCGTCCAAAAAGAAGAGTTCACTTTTGCGGTTTTAAAAGCCAGAAGTTAACTCTTACAAAACAAACTTGTACACTTCCAAAATCACGTTAGGTGGTCCACCTGGAGTAGTTAACCTTGGTTAATTTCAGCAATTTTTTTGCTAACGGTCCGCCAAATCTATTTCTAACTACTCCCAAAATATGAGAGTGACCTTGCAAAAAACTATAGATCCAAAACAGTTAGCTTACCGGTGTCGGGCAGTTAACTATTTCACTATCGACGGTTAGCGTGATTCGGGCAAAAAGGAATACAAAATGAAAAATACTTACAATTTCGGCAGTTAGCTTGGTCGCCACGACACAGTTAGCTATTCAGTCTCGACAGTTAGCGTGACCAGGGAAAAAAGAATGAAAGAAAAATTTGTACTACATTCAGTCCCGGCAGTTAACTTGGTGCTAACTGCTGCGATTCCCGGCAATTAGCTATTTCACTCCCGACAGTTAGCTTGATCCGGGAAAAACCAGGAAAAAAAATAGTGTCTTAAGTCACGGCAGTTAGCTTGGTCATCATATGTCAGTTAGCTATTCTGGTCGGGCAGTTAGCGTGTACTGTAGCAGTTCGGGGAAAAAATGACGAAAATGTCGGTAGTTTTTTTAAAACTGCTCTTAAACCGTGGCGAATCTGAAAACGAGTTCTATATACCAAAGTTTGGGCTAATCCATAGCTTTCCAATGGTGTATCATACGCATCATTCCGACAAACGGTTTGAAAATTTCTTTCACAAAAACACCGAAAACGTGTTTGAAGAATTTTTAGTTTTTTAAATTTTGTTTAAAAACTGTAAGGATTTTGGGAAAATGATCAACATATAGAAGTTCCGTCTATTCAATAGCTATCCAACGATATATCATTTGCATCATTCCGATAAACGGTTGTATATATAGGTCTATTCTACCAACACCCTTAAGACCTTATTCTGCCCACAATCTCCTTATTCTGCCAACACCTTCTACCCCGCCGCGCTTACCCGACCCGAAACAGAAAAAAGAAAAAAAGTCAACCCACCCCTCTCTTCCCACGATCTCTTCGTGCCCAATCCCCTCCCTCCCACCTTCTTCCTCCTCCGCACCTCCTCCCACCTTCCCTCCACCTTCCACTGCCGGCGCCGCCCCAGCGCCCGACCAACTCCCTCCCCTGCGCTGGCCGGCGAGCCGCCCATCTTCCCCGCACCTTGCCGGCACCCCGGCCTTCCTCCCCGCGACCCATCCCCACCCCCGCTCCCACCCGCGCACACCCCCACCGTGCCACATCTCCCCGCCACCGGACCCCCTCACGCGCTGCGCCACCCATCCTGCCTTATCCCCTGGATCTCCGCCGTCGGAGCTCCTCCAACCACCGCAGCGCCTCCCAACCATGGCCCTCCCCTTGACTCTTCCTCCCCGTTGGACCCGACCGCCCCAACCTCTTCCTTCCTCACGCCGCCTCCCGAATCCAGTTCTTCCTACCTCGCCGGCCACTCACCCACTGTGGAACCCTGCTGCCCAATCTCGTCGCTGGCTGATGAGGAGGGCCGGATCTCGCCACCTTCCTTCCTCCCCTCACTTCCCCTTTCCTGGATCCACCTCGCAGAAAAACAGCCGCCACCCACTCCCTTGGCCACAAACGTCCCCCACGACGCCCTTCCCATCTCCAAGCAGGTGGTCAAGCCAGGTTGAGCAAAACGGTCGTGGCCACTGGATCCATGGCTAGTGGATCCCGTGCGTGCTAGATCCAGCTGTGATGCGCCCATCCACTCCGTGCAGTTCATTTTTTATTCCCGTGAGGCTCGCCGTTCTCGAGCTCGAGCTCCAGGGCTCCTCAACGATGACTCCGAAGCAAAACCGTTGCCGCCGGGAGGCGCACAAGGAGGGCAAATGGCAGCACCGCCGCCGGACAGCCGGAGTCCTGCTCCTCCCCTTGTTCTCGTCCTTGTCTGCGTCCAGGCGCGGTTATCAGCGTCGGCCGCTGCCGACGCCGCGTGCAGCTCGGCCCACGGGGGCAAGAAGTTCGTCCCACGGGATAGTGCAGTGCAGTACTGGGTGGAATGCCAGTACTGGACTGCTTTTTTCGACCTTTTTTCCACTGCAGGCTCCCAGGCGATGATGGCACACTGACGGTTCAATTTTTTGCCTTTGTTCCGATTTTGTTTTGCAGTTCAGTGCAGCTCATGTGGAATTGCTCTTCTGCAGTTCAGATTCACTTGAATTTCGGGTTTGGGATGTGCAAGTGTTATGCAGTTCGGCAGGTGCGTCGACGTAGTTCGCCTCTTGCCCATGGCATGGTACTGCTTGCAGCTCACGGTTTAGTTTCGCTGCATTTTTTCTTAAATAATTAATCCTTAAAAAACACTCCCAATGGCGTGTGGCTCATTGTTTTGCTGTTCACTGTTTCATCCTGTGCGATGTTGCTATTCTTCAGGGATCCGAGAAGTTGAGAGAAGTGGAATTGCAGTCCGGCGGGCCATGACATGCAGTCCTTCACGTGTGTCTGTGTGGTTTATTTTTTGTATATGTACTTGTAATGTGATCTAGTGCAGCTCGGCTGTCCTCAATTGCAGTTTGGCTGGCTGCTAGTGTTGATTTTTTTATCTGGCTAGTGCTGATTTTCTGTGTATGTAAGTGTGTGTGGCTGTGTAAAACAACAGATGGATGTATTATGTTCATGAGCATCATCAGCAGCCATAGACAGTGGCGCAAAACATAAAGTGCGCGTGCAGTTTGGTTAGCTCGGTCGTGCAGTACTTTGTTTTTGTTTTGTGCGGTTCACTTGTTTGTTAAATTATTCAAAAAATGTTGGTGGGTGGTAACATTCTCTTGATGCAATGTAATTTTAAATGCAGTCCACTTCCCCATTCATTCAGCTCACTAACATTGATCATGTGGTCCAGATGAATGTACAAAAGAAGTTAAACAAAAACAAAAACATCTCAGAAGAAGCTTTCTAGTTCACTCGCTCAGTCCCTGTGGTCCACTCGCCCGGTCTACACGCTTAAAAAATAATAAGTATGAAAAATGACAACAAAAACTCATGTGGTTCACTTTCGGTATAGTCGCGGTTCACTTTCGATACTGTCCCGGTTCACTTACGCCCAATGTGAAGTGCAAAAAAAGTGTAAGGAAACGATAAAAAAGTAATGCGTTCACTTTTGATAGTGTTGCAGTTCACTTGCCCTCGTCTCTGCGGTCCACTCTCATTCATAAAAAATGTTATAAAAAAGAGTAGAAAAGAAATCATGCAGTTCGCTTGCCCGTCGGACGCAGTGCGGTTTTCGGTCTGAAGCAGTGCGGTTTTCTGTCTGATGCAGTTCTCACGTCGATTTTGGTGTCGCGAAAAACACAGTGTCCGCATTTCGGTAAAATCAAAACTGCTCTTAAACCATAAGAAATTAGAGAGGGTGTTCTACAAGAAAAAGTTGCGCCTCGTCGATATCTTTCCAACAGCGTATCATTTGAATCATTCCGACCAGCAGTTTGTAAAAATTCGCGAAAAAACGGCCCCTGCCACTCGTCGTACGCCGCACCATTTTCAAAATTAGTTTAAAACCGTAAGGAATCCCAAAATAATTTCTACATATGAAAGTTGCGTCTCATCCGTAGCTTTCCAACGGCGTATCACACGCCTCGTTTCGACAAATGGTTAAAAAACTGGAGCGAAAACAGTACCAAAAATTGCAAAAATTTGAAAAACAGAATTCCGCGATTTAGTAAATTTGAAACAGCTCTTAAACCGTAAGGAATTAGAGAAAGTAATATATATGAAAAAGTTGCGCCTTGACGATATCTTTCCAACGGCGTATCATTTGCATCATTCCGTCAAGTGGTTTGCGGAAAAACACGAAAATACGCTCGCTGCCACTCGTCGGGCGCCACCATTTTCGAAACTGCTCTTAAACCGCGAGAAACTCGAAAAAATTTCAACATGGCGAAGTTGCGCCTAATCCATAGCTTTCCAACGGTATATTACACGCCTCATTCCGACAAATGGTTTACAAACTGGAGCGAAAATAGTACCGAAAAAGTCGCGTACAGTTTTTTCGACGAGAAGCTCACTCGTTTCAGTACTACACTGCACTTGCTTCAGAAAGTGCAGTGCCCTCACGTTGAGCGTGCAGTTCGGAAGTGTGGGCAGAATAACTATATATATATAGACATCCGGATCACCACGGAAACTATACGTACTATGGTGATTGCGGGACATCATACCACAAATAGATTTTGTTGTTGATGTGGGGCTCCTCAAATTCGTGAAGAAATAGTAAGAACGCCTTCCCAGCTGGCATCCCTAATTCTATGGCAATTTGAACCCAATTTGGACCATGGAAATACATTCTCTCTCCCTCATTGGTGATAGTGAGAATCAAGGGTATGCCATTTTTGAGCAGCATCATGTCAAACTGAACTGTATCGTCCACATCGATGGGCAAGTTGGCCACACGCATGAACTCGACCCTTCCCCAACAAGGGATACGTTGAGCATGATAAAAAGAAAACAAAAATTAGACAATTGTGGGCGCAACATTATAAAACGATAAGCTATAACACTAATTGAATGAAACATACCGCCCACTCCATAAAGTCGTCATGAAGATCTACACAGAATTCATTGCAAGTGAGGTGAATCTTGTTACATGCCACTAGCCTCGTGTCGCCACACCAATGGCATGCTTGGTTGACTGCCCACGTTCATGTTATGGAATAGTTCAATAAGTTAAAGTTTGAAATAAGAAGTAAAACTTGAGGATGGACGAAAAAATTGGGCACGACTTTGATAACCCACAAGTATAGGGGATCGCGACAGTCTTCGAGGGTAGTACTTCACCCAAATTTGTTGATTCGACACAAGGGGAGCCAAAGAATATTTATGAGCCTTAGCAGTTGAGTTGTCAGTTCAACCACACCTGGGATACAATATCTCTGCAGCAAAGTGTTTAGTAGCACAGTAGTTTGATAGTTTTGATAGTTTCAGTAATAATAGCAATAACAGGAACAGTAACAGAAGCAGTTTGTGATGATCGTAACAGCAGAAGCAATAGTAACTTAGCAAAGATCAATATGAGAAAAGCGTAGGCATTGGATCAGCGATGGATATTTGTGTTGGATGACATACACCATATAACAGTCACAACCTAGAGCAATACACAATAGCTCCAATTCATCAATGTAATGTAGGCATGTATTTCGTATATAGTCATACGTGCTTATAGTAAGAACTTACATGATATCTTTTGTCCTACCTTCCCGTGGCAGCAGGGTCCATAAGGAAACTAAGGGACATTAAGGCCTCCTTTTAATAGAGAACCGGAACAAAGCATTAACACATGGTGAATACATGAACTCCTCAAATTACAGTCATCCCTGGAGAATATCCCAACTATTGTCACTTTGGGTCTACGGATCAGAACAATAACAAGTGCATATAACTAGCAGATAGGATCAAGAACTCAAATATATTCATGAAAACATAGAGGGTTCAGATCTGAAATCATGGCACTCGGGCCCTAGTAACAAGCATTAAGCATCACAAAGTCATAGCAACATCAATCTCGGAACATAGTGGATACTAGGGATCAAGCCCTAACAAATTGACTCGATTACATGACAAATCTCATCCAACTCCATAACCGTACAACAAGCCTACGAAGGAATTACTCACTCTCGGTGGTGAGGATCATGAAATTGTTGATGAACAAGGGTTGATGATGACGACGGCGACAAATCCCCCTCTCCGGAGCCCCGAACGGACTCCAGATCAGCCCTCCCGATGAAGTACAGGAGGTGGCGGCGGCTCCGTATCGCAAAACATGATGAAACTTTCTCTCTGTTTTTTTTCTCCGCGAGACGGTACTTATAGAGTTTGAGTTAGGGCAAACGGAGGCCTGTGGGACCCACGAGCTCACAAGGCACGCCCTAGGGGGGCGCCCCCTGAGCTCGTGGCTCTCTGGTGGCCCCCCTCCAGTAGTTCTATTTGCCAATAATTTTTATATATTCTAGAAATAATCTCCGTAAATTTTCAGCCCAATCCGAGAACTATTATTTCTGCACAAAAATAACACCATGGTACATCTGCTGAAAACACCGTCAGTCCAGGTTAGTTTCATTCAAATCATGCAAATTAGAGTCCAAAACAAGAACAAAAGTGTTTGGAAAAGTAGATACGTTTGGGACGTCTCAGACTTGTGCTAAAAAATGAAAACATTGAGTGTCAGACATGTTGCGACGAAACGGAAATTAATCAATGTTTCGCGATATTTTCGACACTCCTTTGAAGCCATGTATGGTTGGAGCACTCCAAATAAATATGCATGTGAATACTCCATACAAATAAGAAATGAATAGAATAAAAGGCTACCAATTATGTAAATATATTCAACATCAACCAATATTAAAGAGTATGGATGGACAAAAAAATTGGGCATGACTTATGCTAAAAAATGTAAACATTCAGTGTCACAAATGTTACGAAACGAAAATTAATCAACATTTCGCAATATTTTGACACTCCTTTGAAGCCCTGTTAGTTCATTCATCAAACAGTCATCTACAATTTACCAATAATGCCATAAATTCATTATTACAACACATAGACGGAAATTTTTACACGAAATTTTTTATTATGAATCTACGGAAATTTTTATCACAACACATACACGGAAATTTTTATTATGAATCTAACATTCATTTAAATCGATAAATATGTGAATCTATACTAATGTGCATCTAAACACTAACATTCATCTACAATCTACAAATAGAATCTAACATTCATCAACAATCTATAAATTTTTATTATTCCAAATCTAACATTCATCTACATATGTGAATCAGATCTAAAGTTCATATATATAGAAATTACATACGTGTACACATGATCGGTACTGGCCTCGGCAGAGGAGGAGTTGGCTGGCGGCGGCGGTGTTAGGCCCCCGTTGCTGGCGGAGGAGGCCATGGCGTTGGAGAAGCACGAAGGCGGGCGAGGGACGACGAGCGGAGGATGGCCGCGGCCACGAGGGGGCCGCGGCGGACGAGGGCGACGGCGGACGAGGGTGGCCGCGACGTTCGAGGACAGCGGCGGCGGCGAGGGGGGAGGAGGCGGCCGCGGCGAGGGAGCAGGATTCGATGGAGTGGGGGAAGTTTTGATTTTCAAGATGCGGTTCGACTTTTGGTGTCGCGAGTGGGGGTGGTTTTGGAGGGAAAATTGAACTGTCGCCGGCGCGGGAATAACAGTGGCGGGCTCTGGTAAAAGCCCGCCACGTCGACTAGCAGCGGCGGGCAGGTGAAAATGCCCGCCACTGCTATGTCGTTGTACTAAATTAAAACTTAAAACTCATTTTTTAAGTCATATCAATTTCAAAAAAAAATCCATGAGTAATACCCACCATTGGAAGCTCCATCCTCAATTTTTTTCAAATTTGGAGTTAGTTTGCTATTTTCGCGGCATTAATTGACTTTCGGGCAATTAAAAACGGCAAAAATCTTTGGGCGTGCAAACGAGCTCCGAACGGGATGAGACTTGACATGGTGTATTCATTAGACACTTGTAGTGTGTGGTAAAAAATTTACACTGTTATAGCAAAAACTTGATGCACCTCGTGTATAAACTAGACACTCTCCTCCCAACTGTAAGGATTTCGAACCAAAACCGCCGTCATACACTTCAAGCTGATTTTTTTTCTAAATCATATCAATTTCAAAAAAAAATCCATGAGTAATACCAACCATTGGAAGCTCCATTCTCAAATTTTATCAAATTTTGAGTTAGTTTGCTATTTTCGCGGCACTAATTGACTTTCGGGCAATTAAAAAAGACAAAAATCTTTGGGCACGAGCTCCGAACGGGATGAGACTTGACATGGTGTATTGATTAGACACCTGTTGTGTGTGGTAAAACAAATTACACCGTTACAGTAAAAACTTCATGCACCTCGTGTACAAACTGGACACTCTCCTCCCAAGTGTAAGGATTTCGAACCAAAACCGCCGTCATACACTTCAAACTCATTTTTTTAAAGTCATATCAATTTCAGAAAATTTCCACGAGTAATACGTTCCATTGGAAGCTCCATTCTAAAAAAAATCACTTTTCCAGTTAGTTTGCTATTAATTGATTGTCATAGGAAATTTTTGACCTAACTTATGTGTGGCGGGCGGCCATTAGGGCCCACCATAGCTAACTTCTGGATATCTAGAATTTACTTTGGCTCGGGTTACTATAATTTATCTGTGGCGGGCATATGTTAAGCCCGCCACTGTTGCCTGATGAACCTGTGGCGGGCATGACCTTAGTGCCCGCCACCGGTAGATTTCACCACGCAGGCAAATTGGAATAGTTTATGTGTGGCGGGCGTGTAGTAAGGCCCGCCACTGCTGTGACATTAGCAGTGGCGGTTCCTTTTTGTCACCCGCCACTAATTTGGGGCCATGTATAAGCCTTTTCCCGGTAGTGGATTGTGTTGCGGCCGGCGCGAGCGCTGCGTGTGACCTCGTAGATCGCCCGCTGCTGGTCGAGGAAGTTCAGGTCCTCCGCGACCATGGCCGCCATGGCCTCCTCGCTCGCGAACTCACCGTAGATTTGCCGCCAGCCGGTGATGCGCGAGGAGGGCGAGGTTGTAGTGTTGGTCCTCCTACGTGCGAGTCAGAATACCGACAACAGCGGCTCCGACTGCTCCACCTCCATGACGGCGTTGAAGTGTGCATGCGCCTGCTCAATGGTGAAGCCGGCATGGACCAGCGCAAGCGCTGGTGCCGGCTCGTTGTCGGATGCCTCCTCCATTTTCCGGTCATCGTCGCTCACCTCCAGCGAGCTCGCCGGCAAGCTGACCTCTATCCTCTGCGCATGACAGGCCTGCCAGTTGGCCGCAAGACTATGAGTATTGGGCATCAGATCAGGTGCTCTAACTCTACATTTGTTAGTGCCTTCTCTGATGCTGATTGGACTTGCTGTTGTAATGATAAAAAATCAATAGGAGGATTTTCAGTATTTTTTGGCACTAATCTTACTTCTTAGAGTGCCAGAAAGCAGGCCACGGTATCAAGGTCAAGCACAGAGGTTGAATACAAATCTTTGGCAGATGCAACTACTGAGATCATTTGGATGGAATCCTTGCTTGCAAAATTAGGGATGAAGCAACATCCTGTGTCCTGTTTATGCTATGATAATTTAGGGGCAACTTATTTGTCTGCTAATCATATCTTTCATGATAGGATCAAACACATCGAGATTGATTTTCACTTTGTATGAGAAAGAGTTGCAGAAAAGAAGTTCGAGATATGATTCATTTCATCCAAGGATCAATCTGCAAACGGGTTCACTAAAGCCCTTCCAGCAAGGCCATTCGAGGAATTCAAGAGAAATTTTAAAAGGCAGCTTAAATTAAGGAAGGGTGTTAGATGATATGGTTTAATTCCATGTCGTAATCTCAACTACACTTATCTCTATTCCCTCTCGTAGTTATCCTGTTCTCTCACCTGTACACGCTGCATCTAAGCGATCGGCCTGAACTTGTACGCCACGACAGGGGCTCTTCCTGTCGCACATAAATAAAGATCACACGGCTCCATTAGGGAGTAGGAACGCATGTTTGAGAATCTTCAAAACACTCGAAGTAATTGAATTTTATGGAATGTCAGTTTAAGCTCATGATCACGTTCTGCCCATAGAGTTAGTGAACCAAACGTTTCACTGATTTGCAGTGTGGAGGAAACTTAATACGCGCAGCACCGGCAAAACCATGTATGACATCAGCACATGCGTGGTTGCCGAACTAACTCATGTCTGCCCTTTTCAATATCCATTTGTCTAAACATTGTTTTTTTAACACAGTACAATCACAAGATTATTTTAATCGCAGATTTTCACATACACGCACATACACTCATCTCTACGGACGCACTACGTAAACATTGTTTGCTTTTTATGGTGCTCACCACATTTGCCATGTGGTCTATATGCATTTATCTTGTTATCTTTATTGTAATAATTAAGACCCACTAAAATTGATTGTTCAAATAATATAGCTTACGCAGAAGAATGTGTGTTTGCTTGTTTCCCTCTTGCTTTAACGACGACGACGACAACGATAATAATAATAATAATAATAATAATAATAATAATAATAATAATAATAATAGTAGTAATAGTAATAATAGTAGTAATAGTAATAATAATAGTAATAATAATACTAATAATAATAATAATACTAATAATAATAATAATAATAGTAATAATAATAGTAATAATAGTAATAATAATAATAATAATAGTAATAATAATAATAATAATAATAATAATAATAATAATAATAATAATAATAATAATAATAGATCGGATGCATCTTGCCGTGTTTCATAAAAAAGAAGGGATAAGCTGAAAATAAAATGGCGTTGACTTTATATGGTGCTTCTCAGGTTATATATGCACTGGGACGGTGTTCAGTTTCCAAGGAAGGCCGAGCAAATCTGAGTTCTGATTTCATACTGCTAGCAACAATCAATGGGTACACGTGGGGTGCCTGGGTGCATCACCTCTCAGCTCGACCAAGCCGATTCCCGTCGGAATTTCTTCTCCACCAAGTTCCTTCCGAGCAAGGCAACATGCATGACCGCACTCTTCTTACACTACGCCTGAAGAAACCTTAAACAAATGGTCACGATCGAAGGACTACCACAACCCAGCCACACCTCCATATAACCTGAGGCCCACCTCCGTAGATTACCCAGCTCCAGTAAACGTGCACTTGAATCAGATCCTACTGCTAGCAGCACACTTTTCTCCTGAGAAAATGAGAATGCTCTTTGAGAGAAGCATGGTGGTTCTTGGAGGAGTGACGCCGGCCTCGGTGCCATGGGGCTTCCTGGTGTGCGGCCTCCTGTGCCTCGCGCTTCTGCGGCAGGCCGGCAAGCTGCTAGACATGATGTGGCTGCGGCCGCGGCGGCTGGAGCGTGAGCTCACGGCGCAGGGCCTCCGCGGCACGTCCTACCGCTTCCCCGTCGGCGACCTCAAGGAGTACGGCCGGCTGAACAAGGAGGCCTGGGCGAGGCCCTTGCCGCTGGGGTGCCACGACATCTCCGCCCATGTCGCGCCTTTCCTCTACAACGCCGTTCAGGAACACGGGAGGACGTTCTTCTCTTGGGTCGGCCCGATCCCCAAGGTCACCATCAGCGACCCCGGCCTCGCCAAAGACGTCATGTCCAACAAGTTCGGCCACTTCGAGAAGACCACGCTTCCGGCGCTGTCCAAGCTGCTCGCCGAAGGCCTCGCCGGCATCGACGGCGAGAAGTGGGCCAAGCATCGGCGCATCCTCAACCCCGCGTTCCAGCTCGAGAAGGTCAAGGTACGTAGAGGACCTTTGATTGAGCTTGTGTTTGGAAAGGTGATATAGAGTGTACAGACAATTGATCTTTGGAATGTGCATGTGACTGCAGCGTATGCTGCCGGCGTTTTCTTCATGCTGCGAAGACCTTGTTAGCAGATGGAGGACGTCCCTAGGCTCCAAGGGTTCATGCGAGCTGGATGTTTGGCCGGAGCTCAAGAACCTGACGGGGGATGTTATTTCTCGCACCGCATTCAGCAGCAGCTACCTTGAGGGGAGGAAGATCTTTCAGCTACAGGAGGAGCAAGCTGAGCACCTCATAACAAACATTCGGAGGGTTCTCATTCCCGGCTACTTGTTAGTACTACAGTACTATTTAAGCTTTATTACTGGCACCTACTGATTTTCAGTAAGTTCCATCTTGGTCTATACTGAACATGTAACGGGATTTTCGTTTTCAGGTCCTTGCCAACAAAAAACAACAGAAGGATGCATCAAATCAACAAGGAGATTGAATCAATTCTAAAAAATCTTGTTGGTAAAAGAATTCAAGAGATGAAACAAGGCGAGAGCACCAAAGACGACTTGCTTGGTTTATTGCTAGAGTCAAACATGAGACAGACTGACGAGCATGGCCAATCCAGCTCGGGGATGACAATTGAAGACGTCATCGAGGAATGCAAGCTGTTCTATTTTGCAGGAATGGAGACAACATCGGTGCTGCTCACGTGGACCATGATCCTACTGAGCATGCATCCGGAGTGGCAAGACCGTGCGAGGGAGGAGATCATGGGTTTATTTGGAAGAAACAAACCAGAATATGAAGAACTAAGCCGGCTCAAAACGGTGAGGCTTAGATATATTCAAATTGTTGCAACTGATTTTGTTTCATTCAAGATGGAAAGCATCAACCACATCAGCTTGTTGATTGGATGGACGTTTAACTTCTTGTGTTGTCTCCGCAATTGTAGGTGACCATGATCCTTAATGAGGTTCTCCGGCTGTACCCGCCGGCAACCTTGTTCAGTCGGAAAACTTACAAGGAGATGGAGATTGGAGGCATAACATACCCTGCTGGCGTCATGGTTGAGCTCCCCGTGATGTTCATCCATCATGACCAGCACATTTGGGGTAGCGATGTCCACGACTTCAAGCCAGACAGGTTCGCAGATGGGGTCTCCAAGGCATCCAATGATTCAGGTGGCTTTCTCCCTTTTGGTTGGGGGCCACGGATCTGCATCGGCCAGAACTTCGCACTTCTTGAAGCCAAGATGGCAATGTGCATGATCATTCAAAGCTTTGAGTTCGAACTCGCACCGTCGTATAGTCATGCGCCATATACTGTGATAACATTGCAACCGATGCATGGTGCACAGATAAACCTTAGAGCTATTTGATCGTTCTGTTTTTATTGTCTTGCCGTTATGTATGATGTAGTACACATGATGACTTTTCATGTTTGAGGTTCTGTTTTGATAGATTTCATGGTATGAATAAAAGTGTGTGTATAATGGTTGGGTTTCCAGTTTCACTAATTAGTTGCTGCTAAACACTACACAATTATACTAGTCATCGACCCGTCTGCGCGGGCTAACTTAATCTTGGATAACACTTGAACTGCAAAAGTATTAGAAATTTATTACCACTCAAGGACATCCTTTTGAAAATAATCAGTGAAAACATGCATGTACTATAAATATAAGATGTAATATAAGATGTTTTTACAATTCAAATTCGAACTACAAAAACATCTTATATTTAGTTACAGAGGTAGTAGTAGTTATGCTTACGTACTTACACATAGGAAGGAATCAAAATTCTTGAGGTGAAAAAAGGGGGATCAGCTCTTTGAATCAGGAATACCATGCAATTTTCTACATGGATTGCAGCCTTGGCTGTGCCCAGCCCCCAAATTGCTGGAGTACTTGGTGGATATTAGTGGGATCTCTAATTTTGGTTGCTTAAACAAATTCAATAATTTAACCTGGGTAAGAAAAAGAAATTAGATCAATGACAAACAAGAGTAGTAACAAGAAGCCCCCAGGTGGGTGGCCGTCACCACCATTTGACAGATCTTTTCCCGATCGAAATTTCTTCTCCTCCAAGCTCGTTGTGAGCATATCCATTAGTCTTATACAGGCAGAAACATAAAAGTGCTCTAAAAATAGGAACTACAGTTTTCTAGGACTTCTCTGGTGTAAGTGCATCTAGTGCCCCCTTTGTGGTTTTGGGGTATTGAAAACAAATGGGTTAAAAGACTAATGTGTTTGTGAGTATACACAGGAGATAAAGTCCATGAAGATTTGGTTTAACCATGACAGACGACCCCTAAAAATGTATGTTTACATTGAAGAAATTGGTGCGACCTTTGAAGAAATTGAAATGAAGAATTGGAAGCTTGAAGACTTTGTTTTCGTAGTTTCTTTCTTCTTTATTTGGATCATAGGAAACACCGTACTGCTAAAGGGGGTCTATGTGATACATAGGCGTATTTCCGAAGTGATGCTCAAACCCAAACCTACCTATTTCTTCAAGTGAAGACTTTGGAAATCTCTTGCAGTGCAGCCGAGTTCTTCAGCGACAGAGACGAAGTTCTTCTGGTCGCTAACGAAATTGGTCTGACTGAAGAGTTAGAATTTTGACAGTGCGACTCTCCTACCGTGAGGAATTTGAGAGTTCAAATTTCCGCCCGTTGCTGCGCAAGCGCCAACTATTGAGTGGATCCTTATCCTGACAACGGTCGTGTCCGAAGGGCATGATGGTCTTATCTTGTCGGGTTGCCCCTGGCTATAAATAGCCGCCCCCACAACCAGTAGTTGGTTGGCTGCTCCGAGTGATCGATTAACAAGTGTCAATAAGAGCAACCCATCCTCCGAAAAAACTTGAGAGAATCCTAAGTGATGAAAAACCCAAACACCCAAAAGCCTAAAGCGATTGAGCATCACTGAAGAGATTGTCCTGTGTGATCCGACGCTTGTTACCTTTGAAGACTGTGATCTTCCAAACGGTTAGGCACTAAGTTCTAAGCATCCAAGAAGAATTTGTGGAGTGCCATAGAACGAGTCTGTGAAGGTTTTGGAAGTATACCTTGAAGACTTACCACGAGTGATTGCACGAGGTCTATGTTACCTTAGCTCAAGGGGAATAAGGTGAAGACTAAGTGGCTTCTGAGTTAAATCTCAAGCCTCCCTAACCATGCATACAGTTGTCACATCAATTGGAACTGGTCAAACAAATCCATTGTCTTCACCGAGCCACCCTGGTTCAAATTCCTCAACCCTTTACTTTCAGTATTTCTGTGTTGAAGAATTTGTCTCTCTCCCTTTGAAGACTTTGACCTAAAGACTTTCTACTTGATGCTTTTCTCAATCTTCCAGTTCGGCGTGCTTAAAGTTGTATGCATGTATGTTCGTATGTTCGTCATCTACTGTTCCCTCATATGCATAGTGTATGCCACTTCTCACTTGCCACTTGCCTAAATAAGTACATAACCATCCTTGTTAGGCATTTCAGAGTATGCCACTTCGCTTACGGAGTTTAAAGTTTTTGTGAAAGTGCTACCCTATCATTATTTAGCAACTAATAATGTAGGAAAAAGCATGTTCAACTAATAATGTAGCAAAAAGTGCTACCCTATCATTATTTACCATCTAACGGCAGCAAACATTGCTAGAAAAAATAATAATGTAGCACCATTCACAGACAGCATGTTCATCTATCAAATCCATGGATCAATCCATCCATCCATCTAGCAAATTTAAGCATCAATCCATCCATCTATCCAACATCAATCCATATCCATCTCTACACAAAACAGAGAACCCAGAGAGATGAGGAGGGATGAAGAGGGGCGGCGGCAGGAGGAAACAGCAAAGAGGGGCGACGGCAGGAGGAGGGAGGAGGGAGGAGTCTTACCGAGGCCGGGGACGGCGACAATGCGATGACGGCGGCACCGGCGGGAGGAGGAGCAAGAGAGACGGCGAGAGAGTGGGGATAGGGAGTGAGGAACACGTACGGGCAGGGGGATTTGAGGGTGTTGCGCTTAGAAGTAACGCGGGGCCAGGGACCCGCACTACTTCTAAGCCCAGTAGCTATAGCGTCGGGGGCGTGGGCCACGCTGCTGCTAAGTGGGGCCCACCAGCTGGCCCCGTGTATCCATAGCAGTAGCGCGGGGTCTAGGGCCCACGCTTCTGCTATCTCGTTAGCTGTAGCGCGAGTTTTATACCCCACACTGTTGCCGTGGCCTGTCGCGGGGGGCACGATGGGGACCACTTAGGTGTAGCGCGGTGTCCCTGTGCCCACGCTACTGCTATGAATTACCTGTAGTGCTGTCATTTACCCCGCGCTACTAATAATTAGCAGTAGCGCGACCACTTTACCCCGCGCCACTATTAGGTGATTGCCTATAGGGGTTTTCCTAGTAGTGAATGATCTCCTCTTTGTGAGAGTGGTCAATGATCCACCCATTATTGCACTGAGGCAGTGCACATTGTTCTTCCTTCACCTAGCATTGACCCACAAGTGGAAGACCACAGTGTTTGCATCACCCTCACCGAGGTTAGATATGCGGGCACATTGCTTTTTTCTAGATTGTTCAAGAACCGCCAAGCCAACCATCCTTCTGTTAACACTAGTACAGCATAGTACTATTCACATGGTTCTGACCCCCAATCGCAGACAGTATCCCGAACTGTGTGCTCGGGTGGGTTGGTGATAGGGGGTCCATCACTTACGTAAGGAGAAAATGCCTGCGATGCACGTGAGTTCCCAAACGGATGGGAAATTGTTTACGTGTGGGATTCCTTCAATATTCGCACACACTGCTTTGAAAAGAATCGTTTGCAAAAGAACGTTCATCGTAGACAATTAGACAGGAATAAGCGTGGCTGATGATTTGGTTGTACGCAAATAGTTTCAAGTTACTAACTATCTGTACTCAATTAGATTATAGCAGTCGATGTTATTGTAAGGATTGTGTGCGATCATTTATCTATCACATTCCATTTTCTTAGATGAAGCGTGTGGGTCATTAGAGTTCAATGGTTACGCCTTTTCGTTAGCAACCATTTGCAATGTTATGTACAGAACCATGGGTATTAGATTCTATACAATTTGATTATTGCCATAGCTAATTAATATACCAGAAACTTCATTCCAATTTGAATGCAGGCAAAACTGATCATTTATAACAAACATACAACATATGTTCAAGAATTACAAGAGCATCAAACTAATAATTGAAAGCTCGAAATACAACAAGCTAGGGCCAAAGCAATAGTTAGCAACAACAGCTTTAGAGATGATGCAGAGCGAGGTGAAAGACATTCGGGTCATTCTCATTGTTGAAGAAGCGGAAGGCCCATATCGTGCCTTCCTTGATGTGGAAGGCTTTAACAACTTTAGTCCAACCCCTTGTGATGATTGCCCGCCCATCCTTCACAATCTTGAGGAAGACATCAAGTTCTTCATCATGATGGTCTTGGTGTGATATTTTAATTTCCGTTGCCTCACCAGGAATCACGTAAGTTGAGAGGTAATCCTCAGTGAACTGCTTTGAAAACAGTAATATTCAGGTATTCAGATATGTATTGTGGCTTGCAAATACATATTGTGAATGGGAAATCTATTGTAGTTCTTACCATCCTGAAGTTTAGTGTCGTGTTGGATTATGCACAAACAAAGAGTTTGATTTTGATCGCTTCTCTGTTTAGCCTAACAATCTTTTTTAGTTTATTCACTTGGCCATGTTTCAGGAATATCTCATTGCCACATACACAAAAAGGGTTGTAGCATGGAGAGGGTGGTTCGAGTTTCTGAGGACATGTGTAATGTGGAGGATTTTGTGGAGGCGAGGGCAGAGGGGAGAAGATGGCCGCATTTGGGGGCCATGAGAGGAAAGAGACGATAGAGAGCGAAGAGAGGATATTTATTGTATCCGTAGACCGTTGCAGACAGTTGCTATAGTTTTTCGTGTGAGATTATGTGTGTAGGAAAAGAATTCAAAAGCGTTGAAAATCCAAACGATCTCCGAAAAGCTCGAATGTTGGCATGGTGTCATGATATGGCCTCGGGGTATTGTGGTAAAAGTTTGACATGGTTTGGAGAAAGTTGTGATGAACACTTTTAGAAACGGACCCATCTCTGGCGAAGGATGGTGGTTTGAGAGGGGAGTGCATCAATTTTGGAAGAAATTCCTATGATCGCCTTGAAATTTTTTGCACGCTATTCTTACACCATGGAGTCATTCATGTTTAAATTTGGCCTTTTCCGGGCCTCGTTTTCTATATTTATGACATTTAGTGCATTTTCTATCGTATTTATTAAAAGTAATTCAAATATGGTCTACGAGTAAGCGAATTAGTGCAAAAAAAAAACTCCAAAAAATCACACCTGATGTCCATTGCAAATGTGGATGACACATGCAAGGAGTGGGCAGAAATTACACAGGAACCACACACAATCGATATTGCGCGCGCGAATGGCCCTTACCGGTATTCAAAAACATTGAAAATGCAAACGAGCTCCGAAAAGGTGGAATCTTGGCATGGGGCCATGATATGGCCTCGGAGTGCCGTGGTAAAATTTTGACATGGTTTGGAGAAAGTTTTGATGAACACTCTTTAGAAACGGACCCATCTCCAGCGAAGGGTCATGATTTGAGACGGAACTGCGTCAATTTTGGAAGAAATTTCTGTCATCCTTCGTTGGATCGCCTTGAAATTTTTGGCATGCTATTCTTACACCATGGAGTCATTCATGTTCAAATTTGGCCTTTTTCGAGCATCGTGTGCTATATTTAAACCATTTAGTGCATTTTCTATCACATTTATTGAAAGTAATAGAAAAATGAACTACGGGTAAGCGAATTAGTGTGTAAAAAAAGTCCGAAAAATCACACCTGATGTCCATTGCAAATGTGGATGACACGTGCAAGGAGTGGACAGAAATTACACATAGCTTTCCCACGGGAAGAAGTTTTGATGGTTTTATATCAGACTATATGTATTACATTTACTTTACAAAGAAAACAAAAATCTGACAATTTTTTTGATGGAAAAATATCAGACAAATGGGTCCCACATGATTGGCAACCCTGCTTTGTGTCCCGAGGCGGGAAGGTGTGAGCACGCCCGGGTTATAAATCGCACGTGATTCTAGGGCAATAACAGCTGGCGATAAGCATTCACACTCGTCTTCCTATTGGGAATCGTCCACAAATGTAAACAATGCCATTGGATTCCAACGACCGCCACGCGTCTCATCTCCCAACAATTGCTTCCTCCCCCTCACGGCCATCCAGATTCCGGCCGCCTGTAAGTACTGTGCCGCTCGTCCCACTGGTATTCTCATCTGCATATTCTAACTTTCCTCGCCCCTCTCTCGATCTCGATCTGTGCAATGGCGCTGCCGGGGAGCCCACACGCCGAGGAGAAGCTTAAGGCACCGCTCCGCAACAATGATGACGCGCCAAGCAGCGACGAGGAGGACCCCTACGCACCACCGGACTTGGTCGCGCCTGATCCACCCACTGAGGAGTGGTTTTGGAGTCACTACAACCATGTTCTCTGGAAGAACTTGCCGCCGGATGAAAAAGCCAGGCATGTGGCGGTCATGAAGGAGGACGAGAAGAGGCGTGGGGAGAGAGAGGTGGCTGAGGCCGCCTGGAAGGTGAAGGAGCTAGAGCTGTGGCGGGAGGCGCGTGCATGTGCGAAGGAGGTCTACGAATACGACCGCTTCCTCGCCATGAGGGCCAAAGGCGGGAGCCGCCTCATCGCCGCATGGAGGTGGCAGGATCGCGTCGAGGAGGCCACCGAGAAGGAGTAGTTGTATGCGCCATCTGTACTAGCCTCGTCGGAGGCCTACGCCCGCCGGGAAGCCGCCGCAAAGCACGTCATGGAGTGCGAGGCAGAAAAGGAGGCCAGCTCCCTCCGCGCTGGGAAGCCGGTGAAGATATATATTTGTAGTAACGATTATCATCACACGTATATGTGGGTGATGATATATATAAATATTATGTAATGAACTGGATCACCTGGAGTATTATATGATGATTTTCTATCTTATTTTCCTACTGAATGTCTCTTTTTTGTGAGTCAAACTAACTTCTGAGAATATATTTATATTGATGTCAGTCACGCACATTTCGGAATAGGGATGACAATGGGTAGGGTATGAGTGGGTACAGCCTCCTTCTGCCCAAACCCATACCCACAGAAACCTTCTATACCCACCCACTTCAACACCCATGGGCATAAATTGATACCCATGCCTATACCCTTCGGATATCCTATGCCCAATGGGTATCCATTGGGTACAGTGTATTGATGGGGAACGAAGCATGAAAATCAAAAAAAAATCCTACGAACACCCAAGATCTAGGAGATGCATAGCAACGAGAGGGGAGTGTGTCTACATACCCTTGTAGACCGAAAGCGGAAGCGTATAAAACGCGGTTGATGTAGTCGTACTCTTCACGATCCAATCGCGATCCAATCCGATCTAGTGCCGAATGGACGGCACCTCCGAGTTTAGCACATGTTCAGCTCGGTGGCGTCCTCTCATTCTTGATCCAGCAAGCGAGGGAGAGGAGGTAGATGAGATCTGAACCAACACGACGGCGTGGTGATGGTGGCAGCAGCAGAACTGCAGCAGGGCTTCGCCAAGCGTCTGCGCGAGGTGGAGGATGTGTAACGGGAGGGAGACGGGCAAGGGTGGAAGGGTGGCTGCCCCCAACGTCACCCCACCTTTATATAGGCGTGGAGGGGGATAGTGGCTTGCCCTCCAAGCCCCTAGGGTCGATGGTCAAGGGAGGGGGGGGGGAGAAATCCCTTCTTTCCTTTCCCCACCGATCGCTATCCCCCTTTTTTAGGGATCTTAATCTTATCCCTTCGGGATATGATCCTATTCTTTTTAAGGGGGATCTTGGTGCGCCTAGACCAAGGGTGTGGGGCCTTTCCCCACTACCCACATTCATGTGGGTCCCCCCGTGCAGGTGGGCCCCACTCCGGAACCTTCTAGAACCTTCCCGGTACAATACCGGAAAAAACCGAACATTTTCCGGAACCCAAAATATGACTTCCCATATATAAATCTTTACCTCCGGACCATTCCGGAGCTCCTCGTGATGTCCCGGAACCCATCCGGGACTCCGAACAACCTTCGGACTTCACCATATTAATATCTCATTTTGACCCTAGCGCTACCGAACGTTAAGCGTGCGACCCTACTGGTTCGGGAACATGCAGACATGACCGAGACACCTCTCCGGTCAATAACTAGTAGCGGGACCTGGATGCCCATATTGATTCCTACATATTTCACGAAGATCTTTATCGGTTGAACCGTGATGTCGAGGATTCAGCTAATCCCGTAAGCAATTCCCTTTGTCCGGCGATGTGTTACTTGCCCGAGATTCGATCGTCGGTATCTCCATACCTAGTTCAATCTCATTACCGGCAAGTCTCTTTACTCGCTCCGTAATACAAGATCCCATGACTAAACTCATTAGTCACATGAAGCTTCTGGTGATGTTGTATTACCGAGAGGGCCCAGAGATATCTCTCCGTCACACGGAGTGACAAATCCCAGTCTCGATCCATGCAACCCAACAGACACCTTCGGAGATACCTATAGAGCATGTTTATGATCACCCAGTTACGAAGTGACGTTTGATAGCACACAAGGTATTCCTCCGGTATCCGGGAGTGACATGATCTCATGGTCTAAGGAACTAATACTTGACATGAAGAAAGCTGTAGCAAATAACTAAACGATCTGATGCTAAGCTTACTGTTGGGTCTGTCCATCACATCATTCTCCTAATGATGTGATCCCGTTATCAAATGACAACTCATGTCTATGGTCAAGAAACCATAACCATCTTTGATCAACGAGCTAGTCTAGTAGAGGCTTACTAGGGACACAGTATAGTTTGTGTATTCACACATGTATTTAAGTTTCCGGTCAATACAATTATAGCATGAATAATAAACATTTATCATGAACGGGAAATATGATAATAACATTTTATTATTGCCTCTAGGGCATATTTCCAAAAGTCTCCCACTTGCACTAGAGTCAATAATCTAATTTACATCATAATGAATTAACACCCATAGAGTTCTGGTGCTGATCATGTTTTGCTCGTGGAAGAGGTTTAGTCAACGGGTCTGACACATTCAGATCCGTATGTAATTTTGCAAATCTTTATGTCTACAATGCTCTGCTTGGAGCTACTCCAGCTAACTGCTCCACTATTCAATACGTATCCAGATTGAGACTTTTAGTCATCCGGATCAGTGTCAAAGCTATCATCGACGTAACCCTTTACGACGAGCTTATCTTCACCTCCATAAACGAGAAACATGTCCTTAGTCCTCTTTAGGTACTTAAGGATATTTTTGACCGCTGTCCAGTGATCTACTCCTGGATCACTCTGGTACCTACTTGCCAGACTTATGGCAAGGCACACATCAGGTCTGGTGCACATCATGGCATACATTATAAAGCCTATGGCTGAGGCATAGGGGACGACTTTCATCCTTTCTCTTTCTTCTGCCGTGGTCGGGCTTTGAGTCTTACTCAACTTCACACCTTGCAACACAGGCAAGAACACCTTCTTCGACTGGTCCATTTTGAACTTCTTCAAAATCTTGTCAAGGTATGTGCTTTGTGAAAGTCCTATTAGGCTTCTTGATCTATCTCTATAGATCTTGATACCCAATATGTAAGCAGCTTCACCCAGGTCTTTCATTGAAAAACTCTTGTTCAAATAACCTTTTATGCTTTCCAGAAATTCTATATCATTTCCAATCAATAATATGTCATCCACATATAGTATTAGAAATGCTACAGAGCTCCGACTAACTTTCTTGTAAATACAAGCTTCTTCATAAGTTTGTATAAAACCAAAAGCTTTGATCACCCCATCAAAGCGTATATTCCAACTCCGAGATGCTCGCACTAGTCCATAGATGGATCGCTGGAGCTTGCACACCTTATTAGCATCCTTAGGATCAATAAAACCTTTCGGTTGCATCATATACAACTCTTCCTTAAGGAAACCATTAAGGAACGCGGTTTTCACATCCATCTGCCAGATTTCATAATCGTAAAACGCAGCAATTGCTAACATAATCCTAACAAACTTCGTGATAAGGATCAAGTAGAGATCCTAGGGTTTTTGGCCCAATCTTTCACGGCGAACGATAGAACCAATAGATAACTTCGATTGTTGAGCAGATTAGATCTACTCCACAAATAGCAGAACAGATTATTGCGAATCAGCAAGCAAAACAAACGATTTTGGCGTCCCCGACATGGGACATTTTTCCTGTCTATTCTTAACTCGAAAATTCAAGTCCCCTATTACAATGGCCGGCGGCCGGCTTATATAGGTAAACCCTAAAACTAAAACTATCCGGATTGGACAGGCCCAAACCGAATTAAAATAACAGAACTAAAAATAAAACTCTATGGCCCATGACATGGCCTGGATAGAAATGGGCAACCATTTATTTTAAGCCACTCCTATTTGGCCTTGCCGAAACACATTGGTGGTGTTCTAAAATTGGGCTTCACCTCATCCGTAGGAGGAATTGCAAAGCAAAAGGATCCAAACTTCAGAATAACAGGAGGTGGTGAAATAAAAGGAGTAATAGATATCCTCCCCTCATCATCCCCCCAACTTGAGAGGAAACCGTCCTCGGTTTCGCCTTAATGTGTTGGACCTTCGTCTTCATAGTAAGCGCATCCACTTTGATATCCCTGTCAAGCAGAGGCTGCAGCACATGATGCTTCCCCTTATGCCACAAGGAATAAACGTTGGATCTGCCTTCATGAGTGGAATGCCTATCAAATTGCCATAGTCGGCCTAGCAGCACATGACATGCATCCATAGGCAAAACATCACAGGCCACCGTGTCCTCATAAGTACCTACAGAAATTTTCAGGCGCACCTTATGTGTCACCTTCAGCTTCCCAGAATTATACAACCACTGAACACAATGTGGCTGTGGGTGTTTCCATGTAGGCAATGAAAGAGAATCCACCAAACTCTCGCTGATAATGTTGGTGTAGCCGCCACCATCAATAATCAGCTTGCAGGTAGTGTCTTGGACTATGCATTGGGTCTGAAAAATATTCCAGCGCTGCCCTTGTCCTTCTATGCGATCCGCGGGCACACGGTGCACCATCAAGTTAGTGCAATTAGGAGCAGTGTTCTCTGGATACACATCCACATGTTCAAGTTCCTCAGACTCCTCACTCGATGGATCAACAGTCTTGTCATCATCACTAGCAGACACATATCCATCTTGTGTGAGCATCACGCCTCATGTGTCCTCGGCCTCCACAAGTAAAGCACTCTATACCAGCGGTGGACTGAGTAGATGCAGCTTTGGACACTCCTGATTTTGGCACCTCGCCATGAGAAAAGTTGTTGGAGCGTGTAGAAGGTGCCGGCTTAGCACTAGAACCAGCAACCTCGGTGGGGGAATGACGCCATGTGTTCGTGGCTGAAACTTGGCGTCATTTGAGTTGTTGCTCTGCACGCTCAGCTTGGTGCACAATATCTTGGATGTTGTAGTAGACCACCATCTCCACACGATCCTGCACCTCAATATTCAGCCCATGAAAGAACCGAGACATAGTGGCCTTCGGGTCCTCGGTTGTTCCTGTACGTATCATCAACAACTCCATCTCTTTATAATAGTCATCCACCGATTTATTACCTTGAGTGAGCCGCTGCAATTTGTGGTACATATCACGCTTGTAATGTTCAGGAACAAAACGATGTCGCATGAGTTCTTTCATACCTCTCTAGGACATTGGGCGAGTTGGCATACGCAGAAGTTGACTCCACCAAATCAGCACGTAACCGGTGAATTCAACTGCAGCAAGTTGAAGTCTCTTCTCCTCAGTATAATGGTGGGTAGCAAAAATATGATCCATACGCATCTCCCACTCCAAATAATCATCTGGTCCGCGATCACCGGAGAAAGAAGGGATGGACAGTTTGACACGCCCAATACCACCATCATCAATGGGAACACGAACAGCCTAACCAACACTATTATGATCATGTGGCAGAGCACGATGAGCACCTGCAAGACGGGCATCAAAAGGTTGTTGGGGTGGTGCATAATCACCGTCATCCTCAAGGTCTTCATCATCAGCATGTCCATGGGCCCCTTGTCGACGAGCATGAACATCAGCATGGCAGTGTGGCAGCATGTCGCGAGGTTGTACAACAGGGGGCGGCTGCACCTGTGCATGGGGAACAACATCTCCCAATGCATCAATCCGGGTAGACAAGCCTGCAATTAGCACAGCCAGAGAATCATGGCTCTGCTTAATGTACTCACACGTACTGTCAAAACCAGCTCGGACATTAGGAGCCAAATCATCAACAAAGGTGGGAAGCACAGGCTCCTTCGGTTGGACTCCAGCAGCTACTGAATTCTCGCCATTAATCGGTTTCACCATCGCGGACGACAAATCGTGGCTTGGTAGACGTCTGCAGCAGCAGCAGTATGCGTACGGCAGATAATTGCTGAACGACAGAACACGGACAGCAATCAGCAGGAGCACAAGAGACTCGCGGTGACAATCATGGCCAAAAATCCACGCTAGACAAACAGAGCTGGTTCCTGTATCGTAGGTCTCCAAGCTGATCACGACGTGGAGCAAGAAAAGGATGCTCATGTCCCCAATAAATAAATTATATGGAGGCCAAAACGGAATTGAAGTGTACTCACGTGTAGGACTCCAATCCAATCTCGTTTCCTCTTTTCTCTTTCCTGATTTGTTTTCTTCCCGTACGCAATCGGAAACTGGACTGAACCGATTCAACCTCAAAGTACCTAGCGACGTAGGAAATAGGTATCACGGTGGCGACAGGATTTGACACCTCCAGCAGAACAAAAACTGCAGATCAACACCGGTGGCTTGATGCCTCCGGCAGCAAAACTCTAGCAGATAAATCTTAGCAAAGAAATCGCCGTGAGAAACCCGACAAAACGGATACCAAGATGATAAGGATCAAGTAGGGATCCTAGGGTTTTTGGCCCAATCTTTCACGGCGAACGATAGAACCAATAGATAACTTCGATTATTGAGCAGATTAGATCTACTCCACAAACAGCAGAACAGATTCTTGCGAATCAGCAAGCAAAACAAACGATTTTGGCGTCCCCGACATGGGACATTTTTCCTGTCTATTCTTAACTCGAAAATTCAACTCCCCTATTACAATGGTCGGCGGCCGGCTTATATAGGTAAACCCTAAAACTAAAACTATCCGGATTGGACAGGCCCAAACCGAATTAAAATAACAGAACTAAAAATAAAACTCTATGGCCCATGACATGGCCTGATAGAAACAGGCAACCATTTATTTTAAGCCACTCCTATTTGGCCTTGCCGAAACACATTGGTGGTGTTCTAAAATTGGGCTTTGATGTCTACTACACAACTTATTCTTGTAGACTCGTGTTGGTCCTCCAAGCGCAGAGTTTTGTAGGACAGTAGCAATTTTCCCTCAAGTGGATGACCTAAGGTTTATCAATCCGTGGGAGGCGTAGGTTGAAGATGGTATCTCTCAAACAACCCTGCAACCAAATACAAGAAATCTCTTGTGTCCCCAACACACCCAATACAATGGTAAATTGCATAGGTGCACTAGTTCGGGGAAGAGATGGTGATAAAAGTGTAGTATGGATAGTAGATATAGATTTTGTAATCTGAAAATATAAAAGCAGCAAGGTAGCAAGAAGTAAACAGGCATAAAAACGGTGTTGCAATGCTTAGAAACAAGGCCTAGGGTTCATACTTTCACTAGTGCAATCTCCCAACATTGTTGACATAGTTGAATCATATGTAAATCCCTCACGTGCAACAAAGAGTTCACTAAAAAGTCACAGATAGCTGAGAACAAACGAAGAAATTGTTGTAGGGTACGAAACCACCTCAAAGTTATCCTTCCCGATCAATCTTATGAGCCATCCCCATTAATTGTCACGAACAGCCCTAGATTTTGTACTAGAATAACACCTTAAGATACACATCAACCAAAACCCTAATGTCACCTAGGCACTACAATGTCACCACGAGTACCCACAGGTTTGATTATACGATATGCATCACACAATCTCAGATTCATCTATTCAAACCAACACAAAGAACTTCAAAGAGTGCCCCAAAGTTTCTACCGGAAAGTCAAGACGAAAACGTGTGCCAACCCTTATGCATAAATCCCCAAGGTCACGGAACCTGCAAGTTGATCACCAAAACATACATCAAGTTACTCAAGTGAATATCCCATTGTCACCACAGATATCCATATGCAAGACATACATCAAGTGTTCTCAAATCCTTAAAGACTCAATCCGATAAGAAAACTTCAAAGGGAAAACTCAATTCATCACAAGAAGATAGAGAGGGGAAAATTCCATATGATTCATCTATATCAACAAATCTCGCGATACATCAAGATCGTGCCATCTCAAGAACACGAGAGAGAGAGAGAGATCAAACACATAGCTACTGGTACAAACCCTCAGCCTCGAGGGTGAACTACTCCCTCCTCGTCATGGAGACCACCGGGATGATGAAGATGGCCTCCGGTGATGCTTTCCCCCCTCCGGCAGGGTGCCGGAAAAGGGCTGTAGATGGGATCTCTTTGGTACAGAGGCTTGCGGCGGCGTAAAAACTCATCTAGGTTAACTTTCGGGGCTTTCTGAATATATATGATTTTTCAGCGTTGGAATCACGCGAAACGGAGCCACGTGGGCCCCACGAGGTACCAGGGCGCGCCTGGGGGGGTGGCGCGCCCTGGTGCCTCGTGAGCACTGGGTGGCCCCCCTCCAGTGGGTCTTGGTGCCAATATTCTTTATTTGTCCAATAAAAAATCTCCAAAAAGTTTCAGCTCATTTGGAAAACTATCATTTCTGCACAAAAAACAACACCACGGTAGTTCTGCTGAAAACAGCGTCAGTCCGGGTTAGTTCTAATCAAATCATACAAAAACCATATAGAATTGTTATAAATATGGCATGAATACTTCATAAATTATAGATACGTTGGAGACGTATCAGCATCCCCAAGCTTAATTCCTACTCGTCCTCGAGTAGGTAAATGATAAAAGAAATAATTTATGAAGTGTGAATGCTAGCATAGTGCATAAGTTTGATCAATGATAATTTCAATCACTTTTCCTAGCATCATAACAACAACTTTTTATCATAAAACTCAACATCATAAAGTAGCAACAAAATTTTTGATGTGGAATGCTACCTATCATAATCATCATATATTCTTTTCTTTTATAGCATGGACATTGGACTTGAATGATTCAAAGCAAGATCATTATTATAACAGCAATATTTATTATCATAAAACTTCTCATGAGCAAGTAACAATTCATCACAACAATGAAGTATAAGGCATAAACTTTCTTGGAAACTAACAAACTATTCTAGTCAACAATGCAATTGCAATTCATCATATTTTCAGGAAGGGTCTGATGTAGGAGCTTTTTAGCAAGTCCACATACTCAACCATCATTTAGTCTTCTATGATTGCTAACACTCACAACATATATATGGAGCAAAAGTTTCAGCCAGACACATAGAAAGATAGGGGCTTGTATTTCGCCTCCCAACTTATTCACCTCAAGGGTGATGTCAACAATAATAACTCATGATCACTCATATCCAACTGGATATATGTGCCTAGATCTTTCCCCACCACATGATGCTTGCAAAAGAGAAAAATAAAAAGGAAGTAGAGGAGAACACTATTGAATCTTGCATAAAAAGTAAATACATAAAAGTAAATGCATAAAAGTAAAAGATAGGCCCTTCGCAGAGGGAAGCAGAGGTTGTCATGCGCTTTTTGTTGTTGGATGCAAAAGCTCTTAATGCAAAGGAACGTCACGTTATATTGCCCCTTGTGATAGCAACCTTTATTATGCAGTCCGTCGCTTTTATTTCTTTACCATCACAAGTTCGTACAACGCTTATTTCCCTTACAATAAAAGATCATACATATTTTAGGAGCAATTTTTATTGCTTTTTGCACCGATGACAACTTACTTGAAGGATCTTATTCAATCCATAGGTAGATATGGTGGACACTCATGGAAAGAAACTGGGTTTAAGGGTTTTGGATGCACAAGTAGTATCTCTACTTGGTGCGGATTTTTGGCTAGCAAAGATATTGGGCAAGCACCACATGTTGGAGGATCTATAACAATATAACTTCTATGTGAATATGAACAAACATAATTCATTACGTTGTCTTCCTTGTCCAACGTCAACACTTTGACATAAAATACTTAATGGGGGCTCACAATCATAAAAGATGTCCAAGATAGTATATTTGCATGTGAATCTTCTCTTCCCTTATTAACTTTTTCATGAATTTCATCATTGACTAATGCTATGCTTGTTAACCTCCAATAAATTTTACCACTTATACTTTTCTTTATGTAATGTCATTACTTTCCATAAGATTAGCATATGATCTCTTTCATTATTTTCATTGCAAGGAATCACACTTATCATATCCAATGATCTATATGAAAGTTTTTATTATATTCCTCTCGAATGTTCATCATCTTTGGACCAAATTCATATCTTGTGCAAATTACCATTACTATTATTAACTCTCAAAAAGATATAAGTGAAGCATCAGAATTAATGACAAACTACTCCAAAATATATAAGCGAAGATCAATGAGTAGTGAAACAATTAAGTAGCTATGTGAGGACTCTCTCTCATTTAAAAAGTTTCAGATCTTGATAATTTTATTAAAACAGCAAACAAAATGAAAATAAAAGGACACTCCAAGAATAGCACATATCATGTGAAGAAGCAAAAAGTTAGGCTCAACCAAAACTGACCGATAGTTGTTGAAGAAGAAACGTGGGATGCCAACCGGGGCATCCCCAAGCTTAGATGCTTGAGACTTCTAGAAATATTAATTTGGGATGCCTTGGGCATCCCCAAGCTTGCGCTCTTGTGTCTCCTTAATTCCTCTCATACCACGGTTTCTCTAAATCTTAAAAACTTCATCCACATAAAACTCAACAAGAACTCGTGAGATAAGTTAGTATAAATCAACTCAAAACCTTAACATTCTCTACTGTAGAAAATCACAAAAATTATAATTAAACATTGCACACTAAATTACTCTTCATATTTAATACTCCTATCCTCAAATAGAAACATTAAACACGCAAACATATGCAAACAATGCAACTATAACAGCAATCTGCCAAAACAGAACAGTCTGTAAAAGGGGAATAAGAATCCATACTTCCCTAACTCCAAAAATTCTGAAAAATTACCACGTGACAGATAACTCATTCATTCTTACTGTGTAAAAATTTCAGAATTTTATCATGTTCTTACTATTCAGAAATATTCTGGACATAACAGAAAACTTTCTGTTTTCAAACAGCAACACATGAACTTGCAAACTGAGCATAGTAAAGGCTATAAATGGCATTTTATTGAATTAAAAGATAAAAAACATGATTATTGATAGAATAAAGCAAATATCAATAGAAGAAAATGATGCTCCAAGCAAAACTCATATTATGTGACGAATAAAAATATAGCTCCAAGTGAGGTTACCGATAATGTTGAAGACGAAAGAGGGGATGCCTTCCGGGGCATCCCCAATCTTAGTTGCTTGGGTCTTCCTTGAATATTACCTTGGGGTTACTTAGGCATCCCCAAGCTTAGGGTCTTGCCGCTCCTTATTCTCCTCATATCGATATCTCACCCAAAACATGAAAACTTCAATCACACAAAACTTAACGGAACTTCGTGAGAACGGTTAGTATGATAATGAATAAACCATCACTTAGGTACTGTCCAAGACAAGAATCACAATTGTTACCATATAATTCCTACTGTATTATATCATTTCCACAATTTATATCTCATAATATAAGCTATGGAAACATTAAAACAAGCAAACTATGCATTGAAAACAGAATCTGTCAAAAACAGAACAGTCTGTAATGATCTGAGCAACTACCAAACTTATGGAACTCTAAAAATTCTGAAAAATTAGGACAACGTAAACAATTTGCAATCCAATTCCCTGTAAAAATTTCAGAATTTTTTGACGCTCCAGTAAAACCTGGGAAATTAAACACTGGAGGAAAAAGTTTCTGTTTTTGCACAAAATTGAATCAACAAGTATCCACACTATCCCAAAGGTTTTACTTGGCACATTATTGAAAGAAAACATAAAAAACATGATTACTACAGTAGTTTAATCATGTGAACACACTAAAACAGAAAGGATACATATTGGGTTGCCTCCCAACAAGCGCTTTTCTTTAAAGTCTTTTAGCTAGGCATGATGATTTCAATGATGCTCGCATAAAAGTAAAGAATTGAAACACGAAGAGAGCATCATGAAGCATATGACTAGCACATTTAAGCCTAACCCACTTCCTATGCATAGGGATTTTTTGATCAAATAGTTTATGGGAGCAAGAATCAACTAGCATAGGAAGGCAAAACAAGCATGACTTCAAAACTTCCATCACGTAGAGAGGAAACTTGATATTATTGCAACACCTACAAGCATATGATCATCTCTCATAATAATTTTCAGTAGCATCATGAATGAATTCAACAATATAAGTATCACATAAAGCATTCTTTTCATGATCCGCAAGCATAGAAATTTTACTACTCTCCACATAAGCAAATTTCTTCTCATCAATAATAGTGGGAGCAAATTCAATGAAATAACTATCATGAGATACTTGATTGGAATAATCCAATTGAAAATAAAAATCATGATGACAAGTTTCATGGTTATTATTATTCCTTGTAGCATACATGTCATCACAATAATCATCATAGATAGCAACTTTTTTATCATAGTCAATTGAAACCTCTTCCAAAATTGTGGAATCATCATTAAATAGAGTCATGACCTCTCTAAATCCACTTTCATCAATATAACCATCATAAATAGGAGGCATGCTATCATCATAATAAATTTTCTCATCAAAACTTGGGGTGCTAAAAATATCATCTTCATCAAACATAGCATCCCCAAGCTTGTGGCTTTGCATATCATTAGCATCATGGATATTCAAAGAATTCATACTAGCAACATTGCAATCATGCTCATCATTCAAATATTTTATGCCAAACATTTTATTGAATTCTTCTTCTATCAATTGAGCACAATTTTCCTTTCCATCATTTTCACGAAATACATTATAAAGATGAATAATATGAGGCAACCTCAATTCCATTTTTTTTAGTTTTCTTTTATAAACCAAACTAGTGATAAAACAAGAAACTAAAAGATTCGATCGCAAGATCTAAAGATATACCTCCAAGCACTCACCTCCCCGGCAACGGCGCCAGAAAAGAGCTTGATGTCTACTACACAACTTATTCTTGTAGACTCGTGTTGGGCCTCCAAGCGCAGAGTTTTGTAGGACAGTAGCAATTTTCCCTCAAGTGGATGACCTAAGGTTTATCAATCCGTGGGAGGCGTAGGTTGAAGATGGTATCTCTCAAACAACCCTGCAACCAAATACAAGAAATCTCTTGTGTCCCCAACACACCCAATACAATGGTAAATTGTATAGGTGCACTAGTTCGGCGAAAAGATGGTGATAAAAGTGTAGTATGGATAGTAGATATATGTTTTTGTAATCTGAAAATATAAAAACAGCAAGGTAGCAAGAAGTAAACAGGCATAAAAACGGTGTTGCAATGCTTAGAAACAAGGCCTAGGGTTCATACTTTCACTAGTGCAATCTCCCAACATTGTTGACATAGTTGAATCATATGTAAATCCCTCACGTGCGACAAAGAGTTCACTCCAAAGTCACAAATAGCGGAGAACAAACGAAGAAACTGTTGTAGGGTACGAAACCACCTCAAAGTTATCCTTCCCGATCAATCTTATGAGCCATCCCCATTAATTGTCACGAACAGCCCTAGAGTTCGTACTAGAATAACACCTTAAGATACACATCAACCAAAACCCTAATGTCACCTAGGCACTCCAATGTCACCACGAGTACCCACGGGTTTGATTATATGATATGCATCACACAATCTCAGATTCATCTATTCAAACCAACACAAAGAACTTCAAAGAGTGCCCCAAAGTTTCTACCGGAAAGTCAAGACGAAAACGTGTGCCAACCCTTATGCATAAATCCCCAAGGTCACGGAACCCGCAAGTTGATCACCAAAACATACATCAAGTTACTCAAGTGAATATCCCATTGTCACCACAGATATCCATATGCAAGACATACATCAAGTGTTCTCAAATCCTTAAAGACTCAATCCGATAAGAAAACTTCAAAGGGAAAACTCAATTCATCACAAGAAGATAGAGAGGGGAAAACTCCATATGATTCATCTATATCAACAAATCTCGCGATACATCAAGATCGTGCCATCTCAAGAACACGAGAGAGAGAGAGAGATCAAACACATAGCTACTGGTACAAACCCTCAGCCTCGAGGGTGAACTACTCCCTCCTCGTCATGGAGACCGTCGGGATGATGAAGATGGCCTCCGGTGATGCTTTCCCCCCTCCGGCAGGGTGCCGGAAAAGGGCTGTAGATGGGATCTCTTTGGTACAGAGGCTTGCGGCGGCGTAAAAACTCATCTAGGTTAACTTTCGGGGGTTTCTGAATATATATGATTTTTCAGCGTTGGAATGACGCGAAACGGAGCCACGTGGGCCCCACGAGGTACCAGGGCGTGCCTGGGGGGGGTGGCGCGCCCTGGTGCCTCGTGGGCACTGGGTGGCCCCCCTCAAGTGGGTCTTGGTGCCAATATTCTTTATTTGTCCAATAAAAAATTTCCAAAAAGTTTCAGCTCATTTGGAAAACTTTCATTTCTGCACAAAAAACAACACCACGGTAGTTCTGCTGAAAACAGCGTCAGTCCGGGTTAGTTCTAATCAAATCATACCAAAACCATATAGAATTATTATAAATATGGCATGAATACTTCATAAATTATAGATACGTTGGAGACGTATCAGGCTTCACCTCGTCCGTAGAAGGAATTGCAAAGCAAAAGGATCCAAACTTCAGAATAACAGGAGGTGGTGAAATAAAAGGAGTAATAGATATCCTCCCCTCAACATTCGGCATCGCTACGGGTGAGAAGGTCTCATCGTAGTCAACTCCTTGAACTTGTCGAAAACCCTTTGCGACAAGTCGAGCTTTATAGACGGTGACATTACCATCAGCGTCTGTCTTCTTCTTAAAGATCCATTTGTTCTCAATGGCCTGCCGGTCATCGGGTAAGTCTACCAAAGTCCATACTTGGTTCTCATACATGGATCCTATCTCGGATTTCATGGCCTCAAGCCATTTGTCGGAATCCGGGTTCATCATTGCTTCTTCATAGTTTGTAGGTTCGCCGTTGTCTAACAACATGACTTCCAGGACAGGATTACCGTACCACTCTGGTGCGGAACGTGTCCTGGTCGACCTACGAAGTTCAGTAGTAACTTGATCCGAAGTTTCATGATCACCATCATTAGCTTGCTCTCCGGTTGGTGTAGGCATCACTGGAACTGACTTCTGTGATGTGCTACTTTCCAGTTCAAGAGAAGGTACGATTACCTCATCAAGTTCTACTTTCCTCCCACTCACTTCTTTCGAGAGAAATTCCTTCTCTAGAAAGGACCCATTCTTGGCAACATAGATCTTGCCCTCGGATCTGTGATAGAAGGTATACCCAATGGTCTCTTTAGGGTATCCTATGAAGACGCACTTCTCCGCTTTGGGTTCGAGCTTATCAGGCTGAAGCCTCTTGACATAAGCGTCGCATCCCCAAACTTTAAGAAACAACAGTTTAGGTTTCTTGCCAAACCATATTTCATACGGTGTCGTCTCAGCGGATTTAGATGGTGCCCTGTTTAAAATGAATGCGGCTGTCTCTAATGCATGACCCCAAAATGATAGTGGCAAATCGGTAAGAGACATCATAGAACACACCATATCTAATAGAGTACGATTACGACGTTCGGACACACCATTACGCTGTGGTGTTCCAGGTGGCGTGAGTTGTGAAACAATTCCACATTGTCTTAAATGCATACCAAACTCGTAACTCAAATATTCTCCTCCACGATCAGATCGTAAGAATTTTATCTTCTTGTTATGATGATTCTCCACTTCACTCTGGAACTGTTTGAACTTTTTAAAAGTTTCAGACTTGTGCTTCATTAAGTAAATATACACATATCTACTTAAATCATCTGTGAAGGTCAAGAAATAACGATATCCACCGCGCGCTTCAACACTCATCGGACCGCATAAATCGGTATGTATTATTTCCAACAAGTCACTTGCCCGCTACATTGTTCCGGAAAATGGGGTTTTAGTCATCTTGCCCATGAGGCATGGTTCACATGTTTCAAATGATTCATAATCAAGTGATTCCAAAAGTCCATCAGCATGGAGTTTCTTCATGCGCTTTACACCAATATGACCTAAGCAGCAGTGCCATAAGTATGTGGCACTATCATCATTAACTTTGCATCTTTTGGCATCAATATTATGAACATGTGTATCACTATGATCGAGGTTCAATAAGAATAAACCATTCACAAGGGGTGCATGACCATAAAAGATATTATCCATATAAATAGAACAACCATTATTCTCCGACTTAAATGAATAATCGTCTCGCAATAAACAAAGATCCAGATATAATGTTCATGCTTAACGCAGGCACCAAATAACAATTATTTAGGTTCAAAATTAATCCTGAAGGTAAACGTAGAGGGAGCGTGCCGACGGGGATCACATCAACCTTGGAACCATTTCCGACGCGCATCGTCACCTCCTCCTTAGCTAGTCTCTGTTTATTCCGCAGCTCCTGTTTCGAGTTACAAATATTAGCAACTGAACCAGTATCAAATACCCAGACGCTACTACGAGCACTAGTAAGGTACACATCAATAACATGTATATCAAATATACCTTTGTTGATGTTGCCAGTCTTCTTATTTGCCAAGTACTTGGGGCAGTTCCGCTTCCAGTGACCCTTCCCCTTGCAATAGAAGCACTCGGTCTCAGGTTTGGGTCCAGCCTTGGGTTTCTTCATGGGAGCGGCAACTTGCTTGCCATTCTTCTTGAAGTTCCCTTTATTTCCCTTACCTTTCTTGAAACTAGTGGTCTTGTTGACCATCAACACTTGATGCTCCTTCTTGATTTCTACCTCCGCGGCCTTAAGCATTGCGAAAAGCTAAGGGATCGTTTTCTCCCTCACTTGCTTGTTATAGTTCATCACAAAGCTCTTGTAGCTTGGTGGCAGTGACTGAAGAACCCTATCAATCACTACTTCATCCGGAAGATTAACTCCCAACTGATTCAGGCGATTATAGTACCCAGACATTTTGAGTACGTGCTCACTAACGGAGCTATTCTCCTCCATCTTGCAGCTAAAGAACTTGTCGGAGGTGTCATACCTCTCAACCCGGGCATGAGCCTGAAATAGAAATTTCAGCTCCTGAAACATCTCATATGCTCCGTGGTGCTCAAATCGTCTTTGGAGCCCCGGTTCTAAGCCGTAAAGCATGGCGCACTGAACTATCATGTAGTCATCAGAACGTCTCTGCCAGATGTTCACAACATCTACAAATGACGTTGGAGGGGGAGCATCACCAAGAAGTGCATCAAGGACATAAGCCTTCTGTGTAGCAGTGAGGATAATCCTCAGATTACGGACCCAGTCCGCATAGTTGCTTCCATCATCTTTCAAATTAGTTTTCTCTAGGAACGCGTTAAAATTCAGGGGAGCTACAGCGCGAGCCATTGATCTACAACATAAATTTGCAAAGACTTTAAGACTATGTTCATGATAATTGGTTCAGTTAATCAAATTACTAGTGAACTCCCACTTAAATCAACATCCCTCAAGTTGTCTAAGTGTTACATGATCCAAATCAACTAACCCATGTCCGATCATCACGTGAGCTGGGGCAGTCATCAATGGTGAACATCTCCATGTTGATCATATCTACTATATGACTCATGTTCGACCTTTCGGGCCTCCGTATTCCGAGGCCATGTCTGTACATGCTAGGCTCGTCAAGTTTAACCCAAGTATTCCGCATCTATAAAACTGGCTTACACCCGTTGTATGCAAACGTAGAGTCTATCACACCCGATCATCACGAGGTGCTTCGAAACGATGAACTTTCGCAATAGTGCATACTTAGGGAGAACACCTTTTATCTTGAAATTAAGTGAAGGGATCATCTTATAATGCTACCATCGTCCTAAGCAAAATAAGATGCATAAAAAGATAAACATCACATGCAATCAATATGTTACATGATATGGCCATCATCATCTTTGTGCTTTTGATCTCCATCTCCAAAGCACCGGCATGATCTCCATCATCACCGGCATGACACCATGATCTCCATCATCATGCCGTCATGTGGTTGTCTCCGCCACCTATTGCTTCTACAACTATTGCTAACGCATAGCGATAAAGTAAAGCAATTACATGGCGGTTAATAGTTGACACGCATGTCATACAATAAATTAAAGACAACCCTATGGCTCCTACCGGTTGTCGTACTCATTGACATGCAAGTCGTGAACCTATTACAAAACATGATCATCTCATACATCAACATATATCACATCACATTTTGGCCATACCACATCACAACATGCCCTGCAAAAACAAGTTAGACGTCCTCTACTTTATTGTTGCAATTTTTACGTGGCTGCTAGGGCAAACTATAAGAACCGATCTTATCTACACAAAACCACAACGGTGATATACAAGTTGCCTTTTAACCTTCTACAAGGACCGCCGTTGTCAAATCAGATTCAACTAAAGTGGGAGAGACAAACACCCGCAAAGCCACTTTTATGCAATAGAAGTTGCATGTCAGTCAGTGGAACCGGTCTCTTGTGCGAGGACAAGTAAGGTTGGTCCGAGCCGCTTCATCCCACAATACCGCCGAATCCAAATAAGACAAAGGAAGTAAGCAATTTGAACATCAACACCCATAACTTCTTTGTGTTCTACTCGTGCATATACTTCTACGCATAGACCTAGCTCATGATGCCACTGGTGGTCAACGAAGCATCAAAATCAAAAAAATTCCTACGAACACCCAAGATCTAATCTAGGAGATGCATAGCAACGAGAGGGGAGTGTGTCTACGTACCCTTGTAGACCAAAAGCGGAAGCGTATAAAACACGGTTGATGTAGTCGTACTCTTCACGATCCAATCCGATCTAGTGCCGAACGGACGGCACCTCCGAGTTTAGCACACGTTCGGCTCGGTGGCGTCCTCTCATTCTTGATCTAGCAAGCGAGAGAGAGGAGGTAGATGAGATCTGAACCAACACGATGGCATACTGGTGGTGGCAGCAGCGGAACTACAGCAGGGCTTTGCCAAGCGTCTGCGCGAGGTGGAGGATGTGTAACGGGAGGGAGACGGGCAAGGGTGGAAGGGTGGTGCTACTTGTGAACTGCGTTGGGATTTCCCCGAAGAGGAAAGGATGATGTAGTACAGCAGAGATAAGTATTTCCCTTAGTTAAGAACCAAGGATATCAATCCAGTAGGAGAACCACACAGAACCTCGTTAGCAGCACCTACACACACAAAAGCAAACACTTGCACCCAACGCAAATAAGAGGGTTGCAAATCCCCTTAGCGGTCACTTGCAAGGATTAATTCTGATAGTGATAGATAGAAAAGTAAATTGCAAAAGAAAATAAAAGTAAATAAATTGCAGCAAGGTATTTTTGGATTTTAATATATGATAAAGGTAGACCCGGGGGCCATAGTTTTCACTAGAGGCTTCTCTCTCGAACACATAGCATACGGTGGGTAAACAAATTACTGTTGGGCAATTGATAGAAAAGCGCATAGTTATGACGATATTCAAGGCAATGATCATGTATATAGGCATCACGTCCGAGACAAGTAGACCGACTCCTGCTGCATCTACTACTATTACTCCACCCATGGACCGCTATCCAGCTTGCATCTAGGGTGTTAAGTATAAAACAGAGTAACGCCTTAAGCAAGATGACATGACGTAGACAAAGTAAACTCAAGCAATATGATTAAACCCCATCTTTTTATCCTTAATGGCAACAATACAAATACGTGTCTTGTCCCTTTCTGTCACTGGGATATAGAACACCGCAAGATTGAACCCATCACAAAGCACCTCTCCCATTGCAAGATAAATCAATCTAGTTAGCCAAACCAAACGGATAGATTGGAGAGAAATACAAAGCTATAACAATCATGCATAAAAGAGTTCAGAGAAGACTCAAATATTTCTCATGAATAATCTGATCATAAACCCACAATTCATCGGATCCCAACAAACACACCGCAAAAGATGATTACATCGAATAGAACTCCAAGAACATCGAGGAGAACATGGTATTGAAGATCAAAGAGAGAGAAGAAGCCATCTAGCTACTAGCTATGGACCCGTAGGTCTGTTGTAAACTACTCACACATCATCAGAAGGGCAGCAAAGGTTGATGAAGAAGCCCTCCGTGATCGATTCCCCCTCCAGCAGAGTACCGGAAAAGGCCTCCAGATGGGATCGAAGAATAGAGGCTTGCGGCAGCGGAAAGGTTTTTTCTTCTGTCTTTTTGGTATATTGGGAATATTTGGGAATTTATAGTGCTGGAATTAGGTCAAGAGGTGCCACGAGGGGCCCACAAGCCTGGGGGCACGTATAGCCCCCTGGGCGCGCCCTCCGGGCTTGTCGCTCCCTCGTGACTCTTCTGGTCTTCTCCCAAAGCTTCTAGGGTCCCTTCTGGTCCAGAAAAAATTAATCTAAAGTTTTTTCTTCATTTGGACTCCGTTTGATAATGATTTTCTGAAAAGGCAAAAACAGACAAAAAAACAGCAACTGGCACTGGGCACTAGGTTAATAGGTTAGTCCCAAAAAATAATATATAATTGCATATAATTCCATATAAAACAATCAAGATTGATACTATAATAGCATTGAACAATCAAAAATTATAGATACGTTGGAGACGTATCAAGCATCCCCAAGCTTAATTCCTGCTCGTCCTCGAGTAGGTAAATGATAAAAGCAGAATTTTTGATGTGGAATGCTACCTAACATGTTTCATCATGTAATTCTCTTTTACGGTATGAATATTAAGATCCGAAGATTCAAAGCAATAGTCTATAATTTGATATAAAGACATCAATACTCAGGCATACTAACAAACAATCATGCCTTTCAAAATACAAATGCTAAAGAAAGTTATTCCTACAAAATCATATAATCATGTCATGCTCCATCTTCTTAACATAAAGTATTTATCATGCACTAACCCGATGACAAGCCGAGCAATTGGTTCATACTTTTTAACGCGCTTCAGCTTTTTCAACCCCCACGCAATACATGAGCGCAAGCCATGGATACAGCACTATGGGTGGAATAGAATGATGATAGAGATTAATAAGGGGAAGTCAAAAAGAGAAGATAGTCTCACACCGACGAGGCTAATCAACGGGCTATGGAGATGCCCATCAATTGATGTCAATGCGAGGAGTAGGGATTGCCATGCAACGGATGCACTAAGAGCTATAAGTGTATGAAAGCTCAAAATAAAAACTAAGTGGGTGTGCATCCAACTTGCTTGCTCATGAAGACCTCGGGCATTCGAGGAAGCCCATCATCGGAATATACAAGCCAAGTTCTATAATGAAAAATTCCCACTAGTATATGAAAGTGACAACATAGGAGACTCTCTATATGAAAAATATGGTGCTACTTTGAAGCACAAGCATGGAAAAAGATAGTAACACTGCCCCTTCTCTCTTTTTCTCTCATTTTTTTCGCTGGGCTCTTTTTGGCCTCTTTTTTTTATCTTCTCACTGGGACAATGCTCTAATAATGATGAGCATCACACTTCTATTTACTTACAACTCAAAAATTACAACTCGATATTAGAACAAATATGACTCTATATGAATGCCTCTGGCAGTGTACCAGGATGTGCAATGATACTAGCGTAACATGTATGAAAATGATGAACGGTGGTTGAGCCACAAATACTATGTCAGCTATATGATCATGCAAAGCAATATGACAATGATGATGTGTTTCATATAAAAAAACGGTGGAAGTTGCATGGCAATATATCTCGGAATGGCTATGTAAATGCCATAATATGTAGGTATGGTGGCTGTTTTGAGGAAGATATAAGGAGGCTTATGTGTGATAGAGCGTATCATATCATGGGGTTTGGATGCACCGGCGAAGTTTGCACCCACTCTCGATGTGAGAAAGGGCAATGCACGCTACTAAAGAGGCTAGCAAATTGTGAAAAGGTGAGAGTGCGTATAATCCATGGACTCACATTAGTCATTAAGAACTCACATACTTATTGTGAAATTTTATTAGCCCTCGAAGCAAAGTACTACTACGCATGCCCCTAGGGGGATAGATTGGTAGGAAAAGACCATCGCTCGTCCCCGACCGCCACTCATAAGGTAGACAATCAATAATAAATCATGCTCCAACTTCTTAGCATAACGACAGACCATACGTGCATGCTTCGGGAATCACAAACCTTAACACCAATATTCTTACTAAACCACAATTATCTACTAGTGCCTCCCCCATATTACCATCTTAATATCGCAAAACTATTGCAAGGAATCAAACTTATCATATTCAGTGATCTACATGAAAGTTTTTATTATATCCCTCTTGAATACCTATCATATTATTAGGACCAAATTCATAACCCGTGGATATTACCATTGCTATTTATTACTGTCAAAAAGATATAAGTGAAGCATGAGAGTGCAACTATTTCTTTAAAATATAACCACCACATGTTGGAAATATGCCCTAGAGGCAATTAATAAAGTGTTTATTATTATCATATTTCCCCATTCATGATAATGGTTTATTATTCATGCTAGAATTGTATTGACCGGAAACTAAATACATGTGTGGATAATAGACAAATACTATGTCCCTAGTATGCCTCTACTAGACTAGCTCGTTGATCAAAAGATGGTCAAGGTTTCCTGACCATGGACATGGGTTGTCATTTGATAACGGGATCACATCATTAGGAGAATGATGTGATGGACATGACCCAACCGTTAGCATAGCGAATGATCGTTCAGTTTATTGCTATTGCTTTCACTATGTCAAATACACGTTCCTCTGACCATGAGATCATGCAACTCCCGAATACCGTAGGAATACTTTGGGTGTATCAAACGTCACAACGTTACTGGGTGATTATAAAGGTGCACTACAGGTATCTCCGAAAGTGTTTGTTGAGTTGGCATGGATCGAGATTGGGATTTGTCACTCCGACTATCGGAGAGGTATCTCTGGGCCCTCTCGGTAATACAGCATCACAGAAGCCTTGCAAGCACCGTGACTAAAGAGTTAGTTGCAAGATGATGTATTACAGAACGAGTAAAAGAGACTTGCCGGTAACGAGATTGAACTAGGTATTGGATACCGACGATCGAATCTCGGGCAAGTAACATACCGCCAGACAAAGGGAACAACGTATGTTGACATATGAGGTTCACCGATAAAGATCTTCGTGGAATATATAGGAACCAATATGAGCATCCAGGTTCCGCTGTTGGTTATTGACCGGAGAGTCGTCTCGATCATGTCTACATCATTCCCGAACCCGTAGGGTCCGCACACTTAAGGTTCGATGACGATTTAGTATTATATCAGTTATGTGATTGGTGGCCGAAGTTTTTTCGGAGTCCCGGATGAGATCACGGACATGATGAGTAGTCTCGAAATGGTCGAGAGGTAAAGATTCATATATTGGAAGGCTATATTCGGACGTCGGAAAGGTTCCGAGTGATTCGGGTATTTTTTGGAGTACCGGGGAGTTACGGGAATTCACCGGGAGAAGTAATGGGCCTTATTGGGCCATACGGGAAAAGGAGAGGCAGGCCACATGAGGAGGCACGCGCCCCCCCTTGCCCAAACCGAATTGGACTAGGGGAGGGGGCGCAGCCCCCTCTTTCCTTTCCCTCTCCCTTCCCCCTTTCCTACTCCGTATGGGAGGTGGAATCCTACTAGGACTAAGGAGTCCTAGTAGAACTCCCCACACTTGGCGCACCCCTAGGGGGGCGGCCTCCTCCCTCTCATCCTTTATATACGGGGGCAAGGGGGCACCCCAAAGTACAACAATTGTCCCATGGCCGTGTGCGGTGCCCCGATCTCTGTTTTCCACCTCGGTCATATTTTCGGAGAGCTTAGGCGAAGCCCTGCCGGAATCACTTCACCGTCACCGTCGCCACGCCGTCGTGCTGACGGAACTCATCTACTACCTCGACGTCTTGCTGGATCAAGAAGGCGAGGAACGTCACCGAGCTGCACGTGTGTAGAACTCGGAGGTGCCGTACGTTCGGTACTCGATCGGTGGAGCTCGAAGGATTGTTCGACTACATCAACCGCGTTGTGAGACGCTTCCGCTAACGGTCTACAAGGGTACATAGACACACTCTCCCCTCTCGTAGCGATGCATCTCCATGGATAGATCTTGCGTGAGCGTAGGAAATTTTTTGAAATTCATGCTCCGTTCCCCAACAGTGGCATCCGAGCCAGGTCTATGTGTAGATGTTATTTGCACGAGTAGAACACAAGTGAGTTGTGGGCGTGGGTGTATACATATTGCTTGCCGTTACTAGTTGATACTTGATTCGGCGGTATTGTGAGATGAAGCGGCCCGGACCGACATTACGCGTACGCTTACGCGAGACAGGTTTCACCGCTACGTGCACTCGTTGCATAAAGGTGACTGGCGGGTGTCTGTCTCTCTCACTTTAGTTGAATCGGTTTCAATGAAGAGGGTTCTTTTAGAAGATCAAAAAGCAATCACTACACCACGTTGTGGTTTTGCGTAGGTAAGAACGGTTCTTGCAAACCCGTAGCAGCCACGTGAAACTTGCAACAACAAAGTAGAGGACGTCTAACTTGTTTTTGCAGGGTATGCTGGTGATGTGATATGGTCAAGACATGATGTGATATAAGTTGTTGTATGAGATGATCATGTTTTGTAAATTATCAGGCAACCGGCAGGAGCCTTATGGTTGTCTCTTTATTGTATGCAATGCCAACGCTATGTAATTGCTTTACTTTACCGCTATGAGTTAGCAGTAGTAGTAGTAGCAATAGACGGCGAGACGACCACGACGCTGCGATGGAGATCAAGGTGTCATGACGTTACGATGGAGATCATGATGTCAATCTGGTGACGATGGAGATCATGACGGTGCTTTGCTGATGGAGATCAAAAGCACAAGACGATGATGGCCATATCATGTCACATATATTGAATTGCATGTGATGTTAATCCTTTTATGCATCTTATTTTGCTTAGGACGACGGTAGCATTATAAGATGATCCCTTCACTAAATTTCAAGATAAGTGTTCTCCCCTAGTATGCACCGTTGCGAAGGTTCGACGCTTCTAAACACCACGTGATGATCGGGTGTGATGGATTCTTTCGTTCGCATACAACGGGTGTAAGCCAGTTTTACACACGCAGAATACTTGGGTTAAACTTGACGAGCCTAGCATATACAGATATGGCCTCGGAACACAAGAGACCGAAAGGTCGAACATGAGTCATATAGTAGATATGATCAACATGAAAGATGTTCACCATTGATGAACTGATCCACCTCACGTGATGATCGGACGTGGATTAGTTTGATGTGGATCATGTTACACTTAGACAACTTGAGGGATGTTAATCTAAGTGGGAGTTCTTAAGTAATTTGATTAATTGAACTTCAATTATCATGGACATAGTCAATAGTGTCTTAGCAAGTTTATGTTGTAGAACGATAGACCATGCTGTTACTCCCCTGTATTTTAATGCGTTCCTAGAGAAAGTTAAGTTGAAAGTTGATGGAAGCAACTATGCGGACTGGGTCCGTATTCTGAGGATTTTCCTCACTGCTGCACAGAAGGCTTATGTCTTTGATGCACCGCTCGGTGAGCAACCCCTATGGCTTTGTCTGAAGACGTTATGAACATCTGGCAGACAAGAAAAGATGACTACTCAATAGTTCAGTGCGCCATGCTTTACGGCTTAGAGCCGGGGCTCGGAAGATGTTTTGAGCACCATTGAGCATATGAGATGTTCCTGTTCGGGAACGTTGCATGGGAAACAAAAATTTTCCTACGCACACACAAGATCTATCCATGGTGATGAGCATCTATGAGAGGGAGAGTGAATCTACATACCCTTGTAGATCGCTAAGCGGAAGCGTTAAGAAACGCGGTTGATGTAGTCGAACGTCTCCGCGATCCAAATCGCAAGTCGTCCCTCGAACCGATCACGAACTAGTGCCGAACGGACGTCACCTCCGCGTTCAACACATGTACAGCTTGATGACGCCTTCACCTCCTCGATCCAGCGAGCGATGGTGAAGTAGTAGATGAGTTCCGGCAGCACGACGGCGTGGTGATGATGGTGAGGAACAATCTCTGCAGGGCTTCGCCAAGCGCTACGGAGATTATGACGTAGGAACTAGAGGGTTAGGGTTGCCGCACACGGCTTGGGGAAATCTTGATGTGTTCCGGGTGCTAGCCCTGCCCCTCTATTTATATGTTGAGCCCTGGGGTCGAAACTTGGAGAAAGAGCCTCCTCAAAGTCGGTTTGGCCCGCAAGGCAAGAGTCCTGCTCGGACTCCAGGACCAGACGCCAGGGTCCTCGGCGTCTGGCCCCAGACGCCAGGGTCCCTGGCGTCTGGCCCCTGGCCTCCGCAAAACTTCCTTTTGCACCTTCCTAAAGCCTCGTGGGCTTTACCCCTTGGCCCAAATAAAGTGTTCTCGTACCCGAACATTTCGGGAAACATCCGAAACTCCTTCCGGTGAATTCCGGAACCCTTCCGGAGACCAAACACTATTATCCCATATATCAATCTTTACCTCCGGACTATTCCAGAGCTCCTCGTCATGTCCGAGATCTCATCCGGGACTCCGAACAACTTTCGGTCACCAACATAACAACTCAACTATACTTATATCGTCACCAAACGTTAAGTGTGTAGACCCTGCGGGTTCGAGAACTATGTAGACATGACCGAGACACCTCTACGGTCAATAACCAATAGCGGGACCTAGATGCCCATATTGGCTCCTACATATTCTATGAAGATCTTTATAGGTTGAACCTCTATGTCAAGGATTCAGTTAATCCCGTATGATGTTCCCTTTGTTTATCGGTATGTTACTTGCCCGAGATTCGATCGTCGGTATCTCTATACCTAGTTCAATCTCGTTACCGGCAAGTCTCTTTACTCGTTCCGTAATACAAGATCCTGTGGCTAACACTTTAGTCACATTGCTTGCAAGGCTTATAGTGATGTTGTATTACCGAGTGGGCCCTGAGATACCTCTCCGTCACACAGAGTAACAAATCCCAGTCTTGATCCATGCCAATTCAACAGACACCCTCGGAGATACCTGTAGAGCATCTTTATAGTCACCCAGTTACGTTGCGACGTTTGATACACACAAGGTATTCCTCCGGTGTCAGTGAGTTGCATGATCTCATGGTCAAAGGAACAGATACTTGACATGCAGAAAACAATAGCAATAAACTGACACGATCATATGCTATGTTTACAGTTTGGGTCTTGTCCATCACATCATTCTCCTAATGATGTGATCCCATTATCAAATGACATCTCATGTCCATGGCTAGGAAACCTTCACCATCTTTTGATCAACGAGCTAGTCAACTAGAGGCTTACTAGGGACACCGTGTTTGTCTATGTACCCACACATGTATTTTAGTTTCCAATCAATACAATTATAGCATGGATAATAAACGATTATCATGAACAAGGAAATATAATAATAACCAATTTATTATTGCCTCTAGGGCATATTTCCAACAGTCTCCCACTTGCACTAGAGTCAATAATCTAGTTCACATCACTATGTGATTTACATTGTTCTAACACCCAATGAGTTTCGGGGTTCGATCATGCTTTGCATGTGAGAGAGGTCTTTAGTCAACGGGTCTGCGACATTCAGATCCGTGTGTACTTTACAAATCTCTATGTCATACTGTAGACACTGCTACCACACTCCACTTGGAGCTATTCCAAATGGCTGTTCCACTATATGTATCCTGACTGCTACTCAGAGTCGTCCGGATAGGTGTCAAAGCTTGCATCGACGTAACCCTTTACGACGAACTCTTCATCACCTCCATAATCGAGAAATATTTCCTTAGTCCTCTAGTTACTAAGGATAATCTTGGCCGCTGTCCAGTGATCCACTCCTGGACCATTCTTGTACCCCTTGACAGACTCATGGCAAGGCACACACTAGGTGCGGTACACAGCTTGGCATACTATGCAGAGCCTATGGATAAGGCATAGGGGACGACCTTCGTCCTTTCTCTTTCTTCTGCCGTGGTCGAGCTTTGAGTCTCACTCAACTCCACACCTTACAAATCAGGCAAGAACTCTTTCTTTGACTGATCCATTTTGAACTCTTTCAAAATATTGTCAAGGTATGTACTCATTGAAAGTCTTATCAGACGTCTTGATCTATCTCTATAGATCTTGATGCCCAATATTTAAGTAGCTTTATTTCAGGTCTTCCTTGAAAAACTCCTTTCAAACGACCCTTTATGCTTTCCAGAAATTCTACATCATTTCCGATCAACAATATGTCAACCACATATACTTATCAGAAATTCTATAGTGCTCCCACTCACTTTATTGTAAATACAAGTTTCTCATAAACTTTGTATAGACATAAAAACTTTGATCACCTCATCAAAGTGTATATTCCAACTCCGAGATGCTTGCTCCAGTCCATAGAAGGATCGCTGGAGTTTGCATACATTTTAGCATCCTTAGGACTGACAAAACCTTCCGGTTGTATCACATACAACCTTTCCTTACGGATACCGTTAAGGAAAAGATGTTTTGACATCCATCTGCCAGATTTCATAATTGAAAAATGCAGCAACTGCTAACATGATTCCAACAGACTTTAGCATCGCTACGGGTGAGAAAGTCTCATCGTAGTCAACTCCTTGAACTTGTGAAAAACCCTTTGCCACAAGTCGAGCTTTATAGACGGTGACATTACCGTCCGCGTCCGTCTTCCTCTTAAAAATCAATTTGTTCTGAATGGCCTTACGCCCTTCAGGTAATACTTCCAAAGCCCATACTTTGTTTTCTTACATGGATCCCATCTCGGATTTCATGGCCTCTAACCATTTCTCGGAATCCGGGCCCATCATCGCTTCTCCATAGCTCGTAGGGTCGTCGTTGTCCAACAACATGACCTCTAAGACAGGGTTGCCGTACCACTCAGGAGCAGTACGCGTCCTTGTCGACCTACGAGGTTCGATAGTAACTTGATCCGAAGCTTCATGATCATCATCATTAACTTCCTCTTCAACTAATCATAGGCTCCACAGAAACAACTTTCTGTGCTGCGCTACTCTCAGGTTGAAGTAAAGGTTCAACAACCTCATCAAGTTCTATCTTCCTCCCACTCAATTCTTTCGAGAGAAACTCTTTCTCAAGAAACGTTCCGTTTTTAGCGACAAACACTTTGCCTTCGGATCTGAGGTAGAAGGTATACCCAACTGTCTCTTTTGGGTATCCTATGAAGACGCATTTCTCCGCTTTGGGTTCCAGCTTTTCAGGCTGAAGCTTTTTGACATAAGCATCACATCCCCAAACTTTAAGAAACGACAGCTTTGGCTTCTTGCCAAACCAAAGTTCATATGGCGTCGTCTCAACGGATTTCGATGGTGCCCTATTTAAAGTGAATGCAGCTGTCTCTAATGCATAACCCCAAAACGATAGTGGCAAATCGGCAAGAGACATCATAGATCGCACCATATCTAATAGAGCACAATTACGACGTTCGGACACACCATCACACTATGGTGTTCCAGGTGGCGTGAGTTGTGAAACAACTTCCACATTGTCTTAAGTTGTATACCAAACTCGTAACTCAGATATTTACCTCCACGATCATATCGTAGACATTTTATCTTCTTGTCACGATGATCTCAAACTTCACTCTGAATTTGCTTGAACCTTTCAAATGATTCAGACTTGTGTTTCATTAAGTAAATATACCCTATATCTACTCAAATCATCAGTGAAGGTAAGAAAATAATGATATCCACCGCCCGCTACAACACTCATTGGACCGAACACATCAACATGTATCATTTCCAATAAGTCAATTGCCCGCTCCATCATACCGGAAAACGGGGTTTTAGTCATCTTGCCCATGAGGCATGGTCTGCATGTCTCAACCGATTCGAAATCGAATGAGTCCAAAGATCCATCAGCATGGAGTTTCTTCATGCGTTTTACACCAATATGACATTTAGCGGCTGTGCCACAAGTATGTGGTACTATCATTATTAACTTTGTATCTTTTGGCATCAATATTATGAACATGTGTATCACTACGATCAAGATTCAATAAACCACTCTTATTGGGTGCATGACCATTGAAGGTATTATTCATGTAAATAGAATAACCATTATTCTCTAACTGCAATGAATAACCGTATTGCAATAAACTTGATCTAATCACGTTCATGCTTAACGCAAACACCAAATAACATTTATTTAGGTTCATCACTAATCCCAAAGGTAGAGAGAGCGCGCGATGGTGATCACATCAACCTTGGAAACACTTCCAACACTCATCGTCACCTCACCCTTAGCTAGCCTCCGTTTATTCCGTAGCTTTTATTTCGAGTTACTAACATTTAGCAACCGAACCGGTATATAATACCCAGGTGCTACTAGGAGTACTAGTAAGGTACACATCAATAACACGTATATCAAATATACTTCTGTCGACGTTGCCAGCCTTCTTATCTACCAAGTATCTAGGGCAGTTCCGCTTCAGCGACCGTTCTCCTCATAATAGAAGCACTTAGTCTCGGGTTTGGGTTCAACCTTGGGTTTCTTCACTGGAGCAGCAACTGACTTGCCATCCATGAAGTTTCCCTCCTTGCCTTTGCCCTTCTCGAAACTAGTGGTTTCACTAACCATCAACACTTGATGCTCCTTCTTGATTTCTACCTTCGCGGTGTCAAACATTGCGAACAGCTCAGGGGTCATTATTTCCATCTCTGGCCTTTTATAGTTCATCACGAAGCTCTAGCAGCTTAGTGACAGTGACTTGGAGAACTATATTAATCACTATCTTATCTGGAAGATCAACTCCCACTCGATTCAAGCGATTGTAGCACCCAGACAATCTGAGCACATGCTCAACGATTGAGCTATTCTCCATCATCTTGCAGGCAAAGAATCTTGTTGGAGGTCTCATACCTCTCAACACGGGCATGAGTCTGAGATCCCAATTTCAGCTCTTAGAACATCTCATATGTTCCGTGACGTTCAAAACGTTTTGGAGCCTCAATTCTAAGCCGTAATGCATGACGCACTGAACTATTAAGTAGTCATCGGAACGTGCCTGTCAGATGTTCACAACATCTACAGACGACGCTAGAGGGGGTGGCACACCGAGCGGTGCATTAAGGACATAAGCCTTCTGTGCAGCATTGAGGACAATCCTCAGATCATGGACCCAGTCCGCATTATTGCTACCATCATCTTTCAAATCTATTTCTCTAGGAACATATAAAAATTCAGGGGAGCTACAGCGTGAGCTAGTAATCTACAACATAATTTGCAAAGACATTTTGACAATGTTCATGATAATGAGTTTAGTTAATCATATTACTTAAAACTCCCACTCAAATTGACATCCCTCCGGTCATTCGAGTGTAACATGATCCAAATCCACCAACTCAAGTCCGATCATCACGTGAGTTGAGGTGGTTTCAATGGTGAACATCTTCATGTTGATCATATCTACTATATGACTCATGTTCGACCTTTCGGTCTCTTGTGTTCCGAGGACATGTCTGTACATGCTAGGCTCGTCAAGTTTAACCCGAGTGTTCCGCACGTGCAACATGGCTTACACCCGTTGTATGTGAACGTAGAGTCTATCACATCCGATCATCACGGCGTGTCTCGAAACGACGAACTTTCGCAACGGTGCACACTCGGGGAGAACACAATTTATCTTGAAATTTAAGTGAGGGATCACCTTATAATGCTACCGTCATCCTAAGCAAAATAAGATGCATAAAACAATTAACATCACATGCAAATCATAAGTGACATGATATGGCCACGAACTCGTGCTTTTGATCTCCATCTCCAAAGCACCGGCATGATCTCCATCGTCACCGGCATGACACCATGATCTCCATCATCTTGATCTCCATCAACGTGTCGCCATGAGGTTGTCGCGCCGACTGTTGCTTCCACGACTATTGCTAACTCATAGCGATAAAGTAAAGCAAAACGGCGAAAATAATTAAAGACAACTCTATGGCTCCTGCCAGTTGCCGTACTCATCGACATGCAAGTCGTGATATTCTATACAACACATGATCATCTCATACATCACATATATCTCATCATGTAATTGGCCATATCACATCACAACATACCCTGCAAAAACAAGTTAGACGTCCTCTAATTGTTGTTGCAAATTTTACGTGGCTGCTACAGGTTTGCAAGAACCGTTCTTACCTACGCAAAACCACAACGTGGTGTAGTGATTGCTTTTTGATCTTCTAAAAGAACCCTCTTCATTGAAATTGATTCAACTAAAGTTAGAGAGACAGACACCCGCTAGCCATCTTTATGCAACGAAGTTACATGTCAGTTGAAGGAACCTGTCTCGCATAAGCGTACGCGTAATGTCGGTCCAGGCCGCTTCATCTCACAATACCGCCGAATCAAGTATCAACTAGTAACGGCAAGCAATATGTATACACCCACGCCCACAACTCGTTTGTGTTCTACTCGAGATCTCATCTACGCATAGACCTAGCTCTGATACCACTGTTGGGGAACGTTGCATGGGAAACAAAAAATTTCCTACGCACACACAAGATCTATCCATGGTGATGAGCATCTACGAGAGGGAGAGTGAATCTACATACCCTTGTAGATCGCTAAGCGGAAGCGTTAAGAAACGCGGTTGATGTAGTCGAACGTCTCCGCGATCCAAATCGCAAGTCGTCCCTCGAACCGATCACGAACTAGTGCCGAACGGACGGCACCTCCGCGTTCAACACACATACAGCTTGATGACGCCTTCACCTCCTCGATCCAGCGAGCGATGGTGAAGTAGTAGATGAGTTCCGGCAGCACGACGGCGTGGTGATGATGGTGAGGAACAATCTCTGCAGGGCTTCGCCAAGCGCTACGGAGATTATGACGTAGGAACTAGAGGGTTAGGGTTGCCGCACACGGCTTGGGGAAATCTTGATGTGTTCCGGGTGCTAGCCCTGCCCCTCTATTTATATGTTGAGCCCTGGGGTCGAAACTTGGAGAAAGAGCCTCCTCAAAGTCGGTTTGGCCCGCAAGGCAAGAGTCCTGCTCGGACTCCAGGACCAGACGCCAGGGTCCTCGACGTCTGGCCCCAGACGCCAGGGTCCCTGGCGTCTGGCCCCTGGCCTCCGCAAAACTTCCTTTTGCACCTTCCTAAAGCCTCGTGGGCTTTACCCCTTGGCCCAAATAAATGTTCTCGTACCCGAACATTTCGGGAAACATCTGAAACTCCTTCCGGTGAATTCCGGAACCCTTCCGGAGACCAAACACTATTATCCCATATATCAATCTTTACCTCCGGACTATTCCAGAGCTCCTCGTCATGTCCGGGATCTCATCCGGGACTCCGAACAACTTTCAGTCACCAACATAACAACTCAACTATACTTATATCGTCACCAAACGTTAAGTGTGTAGACCCTGCGGGTTCGAGAACTATGTAGACATGACCGAGACACCTCTACGGTCAATAACCAATAGCGGGACCTAGATGCCCATATTGGCTCCTACATATTCTACGAAGATCTTTATCGGTTGAACCTCTATGTCAAGGATTCAGTTAATCCCGTATGATGTTCCCTTTGTTTATCGGTATGTTACTTGCCCGAGATTTGATCGTCGGTATCTCTATACCTAGTTCAATCTCGTTACCGGCAAGTCTCTTTAGTCGTTCCGTAATACAAGATCCCGTGGCTAACACTTTAGTCACATTGCTTGCAAGGCTTATAGTGATGTTGTATTACCGAGTGGGCCCTGAGATACCTCTCCGTCACACAGAGTAACAAATCCCAGTCTTGATCCATGCCAATTCAACAGACACCCTCGGAGATACCTGTAGAGCATCTTTATAGTCACCCAGTTACGTTGCGATGTTTGATACACACAAGGTATTCCTCCGGTGTCAGTGAGTTGCATGATCTCATGGTCAAAGGAACAGATACTTGACATGCAGAAAACAATTGCAATAAACTGACACGATCATATGCTACGTTTACAGTTTGGGTCTTGTCCATCACATCATTCTCCTAATGATGTGATCCCGTTATCAAATGACATCTCATGTCCATGGCTAGGAAACCTTCACCATCTTTTGATCAACGAGCTAGTCAACTAGAGGCTTACTAGGGACACAGTGTTTGTCTATGTACCCACACATGTATTTTAGTTTCCAATCAATACAATTATAGCATGGATAATAAACGATTATCATGAACAAGGAAATATAATAATAACCAATTTATTATTGCCTCTAGGGCATATTTCCAACAGTTCCAAGAGCTGAAAGTTTGTTTTTCAAGCTCACACCCGGGTCGAGAGGTATGACACCTTCGACAAGTTCTATAGCTGCAAGATGGAGGAGAACAGCTCCGATAGTGAGCATGTACTCAGAACGTCTGAGTACTTCAATCACTTGAATTAAGTGGGAGTTAGACTTCCAAATAAAATGGTGATTGATAGAGTTCTCTAGTCACTATCACTAAGCTACCGGATTTTCGTGATGAACTATAAACATGCAAGGGATAGAAGATCCTTAAGCTATTCGCGATGCTACAAGCTGCGGATGTAGAAATCAAAAAGGGAGCATCAAGTGTTGATGGTTAATAAGACCACTAGTTTCAAGAAGGGCAAGGGAAATAAAAGGGAACTTCAAGAAAAACGGTAAAACAGTTACCGCTCACGCGAAGAAACCCAAGGCTGAACCAAACCCGAGACTTAGTGCTCCCATTGCAAAGGGAAATGTCACAGGGAGCGGAACTTCCCCAAAGTAACTGGCAGATAATAAGACTGGCAATGTCAACAGAGATATTTGATATACATGTTATTGATGTGTACCTTACTAGTACTCATAGGAGCACCTGGGTATTTGATACTTGTTCAGTTGCTTGCAACTTGAAACATGGAGCTTCGGAATAAACGAGGGCTAGCTAAGAACGAGGTGACGATGTGCATTGGAAGTGTCTCCAAGGTTGATGTGATCACCATCGCCACGCCCTCTCTACCTTCAGGATTAGTGATGAACCTAAATAATTGTTATTTGGTGCTTGCGTTAAGCATGAACATTATATCTGATAGTGTTTATTGCAAGACGGTTATTCAAATTCAGAGAATAATTGTTATTCTATTTATTTGGATAATATCATTGATGATCATGTACTTAAAATGAAAGGTTTATTGAATCGTGATCGTAGTAATACACATGTTCATAACACAAATGCCAAAAGATAATGATAGTACCACATATTTGTGGCACTGCCGCTTAGGTCATATCAGTGTTAAACACATGAAGAAACTCAATGTAGATGGGTTTTTGGAATCTCTTGATTATGAATCATTTGAGACATGTGAACCATGCCTTATTGGCAAGATGACTAAAACTCCGTTCTCCGGAACAATGGAGCAAGCAACCAACTTATTGGAAATAATACATACCGATGTATGCGGTCCGATGAGTGTTGAGGCGCGCGGTGGATATCGTTATGTTCTCACGTTCACAGATGATTTGAGTAGATATGGCTATGTCTACTTGATGAAGCATAAATCTGAAACATTTGAAAAGTTCAAAGAATTTCGGAGTGAAGTAGAGAACCATCGTAACAAGAAAATAAAGTTCTTACGATCTGATCGTGGAGGAGAATATTTGAGTTACGAGTTTGGCAATCACTTAAGACAATGTGGAATTGTTTCACAGCTCACGCCACATGGAACACCACAGCGTAATGGTGTGTCCGAACGTCGTAATCGTACTCTATTAGATATGGTGCGTTCTATGATGTCTCTTACCGATTTGCCACTATCATTTTGGGGTTATGCATTAGAGACAGCTGCATTCACTTTAAACAAGGGCACCGTCTAAATCCGTTGAGATGACACCGTATGAACTGTGGTTTGCAAGAAACCTAAGATGTCGTTTCTGAAAGTTTGGGGATGCGATGCTTATGTCAAAAGGCTTCAGCCAGATAAGCTCGAACCCAAAGCGGATAAGTGCGTCTTCATAGGATACCCAAAAGAGACCGTTGGGTACACCTTCTACCACAGATCCGAAGGCAAAGTTTTCGTTGCTAAAGAATGGATCCTTTCTAGAGAAGGAGTTTCTCTCGAAAGAAGTGAGTGGGAGGAAAGTAGAACTTGATGAGGTAATTGTACCTCCTCTGGATAGTAGTACGCCACAGAAAGAAATTTCTGTGACACCGACACAGACCAGAGAAGAAGTTAATGATGATGATCATGAAACTTCGGATCAAGTTGTTACTGAACTTCGAAGGTCAACCAGGACACGTTCCGCACCAGAGTGGTACGGAAATCCAGTCTTGGAGGTCATGTTGCTAGACAACGATGAACCTTCAAACTATGAAGAAGCGATGGCAAGCCCGGATTCCGACAAATGGCTTAAGGCCATGAAATCCGAGATTGGATCCATGTATGAGAACAAAGTGTGGACTTTGGTAGACTTGCCCGATGAACGGCGAGCTATTGAAAATAAATGGATCTTTAAGAAGAAGACGGATGCTGATGGTAATATCATCGTCTATAAAGCTCGACTTGTTGCTAAAGGTTATCACCAAGTTCAAGGAGTTGACTACGATGAGACTTTCTCACCCGTAGCGATGCTAAAGTCTGTCAGAATTATGTTAGCAATTGCCGCGTTTTATGATTATGAAATCTGGCAAATGGACGTCAAAACAGCATTCCTTTACGGATTCCTTAAGGAAGAATTGTATATGATACAGCCGGAAGGTTTTGTCGATCCTAAAGGCGCTAACAAAATATGCAAGCTCCAGCGATCCATCTATGGACTGGTGCAAGCATCTCGGAACTGGAATACTCGCTTTGATGAAGTGATCAAAGCGTTTGGGTTTATACAAGTTTATGGAGAAACTTGTATTTACAAGAAAGTGAGTGGGAGCTCTATAGCATTTCTAATAGTATATGTGGATGACATATTGTTGATTGGAAACGATGTAGAATTTCTAGAAAGCATAAAGAATTGAAAGGAGATTTTCAATAAAAACCTGTTTTTGAGTTATCCACAGATTGGGCATCGAGATCTATGGAGATAGATCAAAACGCCTGATAAAAGTTCACACATCTTGATGAGTTTTTTGAAGTTCAAAATGGATCAAGTCAAAGAAATGAGTTCTTGCCTGGTGTGAAGTGGAGTAAGACTTGAAAATCTAGGTAAAGGTTGTTTTACATGTTAGGCATCAAAATCTATAGAGATAGATTGAGACGCCTCATAGGACTTTCACGAAGCACATACTTGACAAGTTTGAAGAAAGTTCAAAATGGATCAGTCAAAGAAAGAGTTCTTGACTGTGGTGCAAGGTGTGAAATTGAGTAAGACTCAAATCTCGACCACGGCAGAATAAATAGAAAGGATGAAGGTTATCCCCTAGGCCTTGGCCATAGGTTCTATAAAGTATGCCATGTTGTGTGCCTTGCCATGTGTCTGGCAAAGAGGTACGAAAGTGATCCAGGAGTAGATTACTGGACAGCGGTCAAAGTATATCCTTAAGATGATTAAGGAAGAATTTCTCGAGAAATAGAGGTAATAAAGAGTTCGTCGTAAGGGGTTACGTCGATGCAAGCTTTAAACACCAATCCGGAAGACTATGAGTCTCTGACTGGATACATAAAGTGGGGTAGTTTGTTTTTTGGAGTAGCTCCAAAGCAGAGTATGGTGACCGCATCTACATAAGACATAGAGATTTGCAAAGTACACACGGATCTGAATGTTACAGATCCGTTGACTAAAACCTCTCACACAAGCTAAACATGATCAGCTCAAGAACTGATTGGATGTTAATTACATGGAGATGTAAATTAGATTAATTGACTCTAGTGCAAGTGGGAGACTGTTGGAAATATGCCCTAGAGGCAATTAATAAAGTGTTTATTATTATCATATTTCCCCGTTCATGATAATGGTTTATTATTCATGCTAGAATTGTATTGACCGGAAACTAAATACATGTGTGGATAATAGACAAATACTATGTCCCTAGTATGCCTCTACTAGACTAGCTCGTTGATCAAAAGATGGTCAAGGTTTCCTGACCATGGACATGAGTTGTCATTTGATAACGGGATCACATCATTAGGAGAATGATGTGATGGACATGAGCCAACCGTTAGCATAGCGAATGATCGTTCAGTTTATTGCTATTGCTTTCACTATGTCAAATACACGTTCCTCTGACCATGAGATCATGCAACTCCCGGATACCGTAGGAATACTTTGGGTGTATCAAACGTCACAACGTTACTGGGTGATTATAAAGGTGCACTACAGGTATCTCCGAAAGTGTTTGTTGATTTGGCATGGATCGAGATTGGGATTTGTAACTCCGACTACCGGAGAGGTATCTCTAGGCCCTCTCGGTAATACAGCATCACAGAAGCCTTGCAAGCACCGTGACTAAAGAGTTAGTTGCAATATGATGTATTATGGAACGAGTAAAAGAGACTTGCCGGTAACGAGATTGAACTAGGTATTGGATACCGACGATCGAATCTCGGGCATGTAACATACCGCCAGACAAAGGGAACAACGTATGTTGACATATGAGGTTCACCGATAAAGATCTTCGTGGAATATGTAGGAACCAATATGAGCATCCAGGTTCCGCTGTTGGTTATTGACCGGAGAGTCGTCTCGGTCATGTCTACATCATTTCCGAACCCGTAGGATCTGCACACTTAAGGTTCGATGACGATTTAGTATTATATGAGTTATGTGATTGGTGGCCGAAGTTTGTTCGGAGTCCCGGATGAGATCACGGACATGACGAGGAGTCTCGAAATGGTCGAGAGGTAAAGATTCATATATTGAAAGGCTATATTCGGACGTCGGAAAGGTTCCGAGTGATTCGGGTATTTTTCGGAGTACCGGGGATTTACGGGAATTCACCGGGAGAAGTAATGGGCCTTATTGGGCCATACGGGAAAAGGAGAGGCAGGCCACGTGAGGAGGCACGCCCCCCCCCCCCTTGCCCAAACCGAATTGGACTAGGGGAGGGGGCGCAGCCCCCTCTTTCCTTTCCCTCTCCCTTCCCCCTTTCCTACTCCGTATGGGAGGTGGAATCCTACTAGGACTAAGGAGTCCTAGTAGGACTCCTCACACTTGGCGCACCCCTAGGGGGCCGGCCTCCTCCCTCTCATCCTTTATATATGGGGGCAAGGGGGCACCCCAAAGTACAACAATTGTCCCATAGCCGTGTGCGGTGCCCCGATCTCTGTTTTCCACCTCGGTCATATTTTCGGAGAGCTTAGGCGAAGCCCTGCCGGAATCACTTCACCATCACCGTCGCCACGCCGTCGTGCTAACGGAACTCATCTACTACCTCGACGTCTTGCTGGATCAAGAAGGCGAGGAACGTCACCGAGCTGCACGTGTGTAGAACTCGGAGGTGCCGTACGTTCGGTACTCGATCGGTGGAGCTCGAAGGATTGTTCGACTACATCAACCGCGTTGTGAGACGCTTCCGCTAACGGTCTACGAGGGTACATAGACACACTCTCCCCTCTCGTAGCGATGCATCTCCATGGATAGATCTTGCGTGAGCGTAGGAAATTTTTTGAAATTCATGCTCCGTTCCCCAACACCGCCGTGCTCTAAAAGATATAAGTGAAGCACTAGAGCAACTGCCTAGCTCAAAAGATATAAGTGAAGCACATAGAGTATTCTAACAAATCACGAAAAATGTGTGTCCCTCTCAAAAAGGTGTGTTCAGCAAAGATGATTGTGGCAAACTAAAAAGCAAACAAACTATAGCGCAAGACGCTCCAAGTAAAACACATATCATGTGATGAATAAAAATATAGCTCCAAGTGATATACCGATAGATTCTAGACAAAAGAGGGGATGCCATCCGGGGCATCCCCAAGCTTAGACGCTTGAGTATTCCTTGAATATTACCTTGGGTTGCCTTGGGCATCCCCAAGCTTAGGCTTTTGCCGCTCCTTATTCCTTTATCCATCGTAGTTGATACGTCTCCAATGTATCTATAATTTATGAAGTATTCATGCCATGTTTATAACAATTCTATATGGTTTTGGTATGATTTGATTAGAACTAACCCGGACTGACGCTGTTTTCTGTAGAACTACCGTGGTGTTGTTTTTGTGCAGAAATAAAAGTTCTCCCAATGAGCTGAAACTTTTTGACGATTTTTTTTGGAACAAAAGAGACACTAGAAGCTTCGTGGAAGGACTAGAAGAGCCATGAGGTGCCCACGAGGCACCGGGGCGCGCCAGGGGGTGGCGTGCCCATGTGCCTCGTGGGCCCATCTTAGCCCATCTTGACGTGATTCCAACGCTGAAAAATCCTATAAATAGAGAAACCCCCAGAAATAACCCTAGATTTTGGGCTACGCCGCCGCAAGCTTCTGTACCTTCGAAATACCATCTGGAGACCCGTTCTGGCACCCTGCCGGAGGGGGAAATCATCACCGGAGGCCATCTTCATCATCCCGGTGGCCTCCATGACGAGGAGGGAGTAGTTCACCCTCGGGGCTGAGGGTATGTACTAGTAGCTATGTGTTTAATCTCTCTCTCTCTCTCTCTCGTGTTCTTGATTTGGCACGATCTTGATGTATCGCGAGCTTTGTTAATATAGTTGGATCATATGGTGTTTCTTCCCTCTCTACCTTCTTGTGATGAATTGAATCTTTCCCTTTGAGGTTTCGTTATTGTCGGATTGAATATTTCAGATTTGAGAACACTTGATGTATGTCTTGCATGTGGATACTCGTGGTGACAATGGGGTATTCTATTGGTTTACTTGATGTATGTTTTGGTGATCAACTCGCGGATTCCCATGACCTTGGGGTGATCTAGGCATAGGGGTTGGTTGCACGTTTTCATTATCTTTTCTCTGACAAGAAACTTTGGGGTACTCTTTGAAGTTCTTTGTGTGGATTGAATATTATGATTATGAAGTTGTTTGATGCATATCGAATAATCAACTCACGGATACTTGTGGTGACATTGGAGTATCTAGGTGACATTAGAGTTGGTTGATGCGTATCATATGGTGTTATTTTAGTACGAACTCTAGAGCTATTTGTGACACTTATAGAAATGGCCCAATAGATCGATCGGAAAGGATAACTTTGAGGTGGTTTCATACCCTACAACAATTTCTATCTTATGTTCTCCGCTAATAGGAACTTTGGAGTGATTCTTTATCGCACGTTGAGGGATTGTTATATGATCCAATTATGTTAGCATTGTTGAGAGATTGCACTAGTGAAAGTATGAACCCTAGGCCTTGTTTTTAAGCATTGCAATACCGTTTGTGCTCACTTTTGTTACTTGCTACCTTGCTGTTTTTATATTTTCAGATTACAAAAACCTATATCTACTATCCATACTACACTTTTATCACCATCTCTTCGCCGAACTAGTGCACCTATACAATTTACCATTGTATTGGGTGTGTTGGGGACACAAGAGATTTCTTGCATTTGGTTGCAGGGTTGTTTGAGAGATACCATCTTCAACCTACGCCTCCCACGGATTGATAAACCTTAGGTCATCCACTTGAGGAAAAATTGCTACTGTCCTACAAAACTCTGCGCTTGGAGGCCCAACACGAGTCTACAAGAATAAGTTGTGTAGTAGACATCAAGCACTTTTCTGGCGCCGTTGCCGGGGAGGTGAGTGCTTGAAGGTATATCTTTAGATCTTGCAATCGAATCTTTTAGTTTCTTGTTTTATCACTAGTTTGGTTTATAAAAGAAAACTACAAAAAAATGGAATTGAGGTTGCCTCATATTATTCGCCTTTCTAATGTTTTTCTTGAAAATGATGGAGCGGAAAATTGTGCTCAATTGATAGAAGAAGAATTCAATAAAATGTTTGGCATAAAATCTTTGAATGATGAGCATGATTGCAATGTTGTTAGTATGAATACTATGAATATCCAAAATACTAATGATGATTGCACTAGTCATGACAAAAATGTTTCTTATAAGCATGTCAATTTTTGTGGAGTGCATAAAGTTTGTGAACACATGCCTTATAGGGATGATAGATTTTGTAAGAAGCATAAACATGATAGAACCAATTTTTTGCTCAAAGTGATAGATGAATTGCTACAAAATTATGTTCTCTTTATCTTATTACTTGTGAACTCTGCAATAAAGTTGGTCACCTTAATTTTCAATGCATACTTTTTCATGATCGAATCATGGCTAAATATTGTAATGACTTGACCGCCCTTGAACTATATAATGAGCTTTATCTATTTTTGGGGTGTGAAGAATTGACACATAAAAATAGTTAGTTTGAAGTATTCATTCTCACAGACAACATTGAAACTAATCTAGAGGAAATCTATATGTTTTGTGTGGTAAATTGCAATGAGAATGCTTATAATGCCAACTATAGAAAGATGGGAAAACCAATAGAATATAAAACGAACACTAATGAAAGGGTAAAGATTTCCACTTTCCCTCCTATTGTCTCTCATGATGAAATAGGTGACGAGGAGGAGCTTCCCATTCAACCAATCTCATCAATAAGAAGCTCGGAAAAATTGATTAAACCCACACATGATGTGGTGAAGAAGAAGAAAAGAAGAAAAAGTAGAGGTAAAAAGGTATCTCTCCCAAATAATGTTGCTCCTATTATTGTTGTGCCTCATGAGAATGAATCAAAAACAATTGTGGAATATGATACACTTGATGATGATATTGCTTCTTTGTCTTATGGTACAATGTCTGAAGGAATTGTTGAGGATGATTTTGTTATGCCTATTACTCATTATGATGATTATGATTGGGAAAATAATGATACTTCTTATAATCTTGAAAATATTTTTGGCACCAACTTAGAAAATTGTGATGATAATAATTGTTATACTATTGGTGCTATTCATACTATTAATGATGAGAGTGATTATGCTTATGATATGCCAAGCCACAAGCTTGGGGATGCTATGTTTGATGAAAATGACATGTTTGAGAATTTATTTTCTGCAATTAATGTTTGTCCCAAGCTTGGGGATGCTATGCTTAATGAAGATGATCGTTTTAGTCCCCCTACTTTGAATGATCAAATTTGTTATGATGATTTCATGCCTCCTATCTATGATGATTATTGTGATGATACTTATGTTATGAAAAATAGTGATGATTATTATTATAATACTTGTTATAATCTTTTTACTGAACATCACTCTTTTAATGAGGAAACAATTTAAAGTATTCGAGTTTCATACTATACTCCCACTATTATGAATGAGAAGAAAATTGCTTGTGTGGCGAGTAATAAAAATTCTATGCTTGTGGAACATGAAAAGAATGCTTTATATGATAGCTAAATTGATGTATCCATTCATGATGCTACTGAAAATTATTATGAGAAAGTAACATATGATTCATGATGCTCCCGTTATGTTTCAATTCTTCACTTTTTATGTGAGCATCATTAAAATCATCATGCCTAGCTAAAAGGCATTAAAGAAAAGCGCTTGTTGGGAGACAACCCAATACTTATACCTACTGTTTTTGTGTGTCCACATGATTAAGCTACTGTATTAATCATTTTTTATATGTTTTCTTTCAATAATGTGCCAAGTAAAGCCTTTGGGATAGTGTGGATGCTTGTTGATTTTATTCTGTGCAAAAACAGAAACTTTTGCGTTCAGTGATGGAATTTCTATTCTGTACTGGAGCATGAAAAATTCTGAAATTTTTACAAAGTATTGGTTTACAAATTCCTTACGTTTTCCTATTTTTTCAGAATTTTTGGAGGTACAGAAGTATGGTTTTTAAATCACTTACTATATGCTGTTCTGTTTTTGACAGATTCTGTTTTCGATTCATAGTTTGCTTGTTTTAGTGTTTCCATAGCTTATATTGAGTAATATAAATTGTGGAAATGATAGAATACATTAGGCATTATGTGAGAACAATTGTGAATCTTATCTTGACAGTACCTAAGTGGATGATTTATTTTTATCATACTAACCTATCTCACGAAGTTCCGTTAAGTTTTGTGTGATTGAAGTTTTCAAGTTTTGAGTGAGATATCGATATGAGGAGAATAAGGAGTAGCAAGACCCTAACCTTGGGGATGCCCAAGGCACCCCAAGGTAAAATTCAAGGAAGACTCAAGCGTCTAAGCTTGGGGATGCCCCGGAAGGCATCCCCTCTTTCGTCTTCAACACTATCGGTAACCTCACTTGGAGCTATATTTTTATTCGTCACATAATATGAGTTTTGCTTGGAGCATCATTTTCTTCTATTGAGATTTTTTGCTGATATCAATAATCATGTTTTGTATCTTTTAGTTCAATAAAATGCCAACTATAGCCTTTACCATGCTCAGTTTGCAAGTTCATGTGCTGCTGTTTGAAAACAGAAAGTTTTCTGTTATGTCCAGAATATTCCTGAATAGTCAGAACATGGTAAAAATCTGAACTTTATACACAGTAAGAATGCATGAGTTATCTGTCACGTGGTAAGTTTTGAGAATTTTTGGAGTTAGGGAAGTATGGATTCTTATTCACCCTTTACAGACTGTTCTGTTTTGGTAGATTGCTGTTATAGTTGCATTGTTTGCGTATGTTTGTGTGTTTAATGTTTCTATTTGAGGATAGGAGTATTAAATATGAAGAGGCATTTAGTATGCAATGTTTAATTATAATTTTTGTGATTTTCTACAGTAGAGAATGTTAAGGTTTTGAGGTTATTTATACTAACTTATCTCACGGGTTCTTGTTGAGTTTTGTGTGGATGAAGTTTTTTAAGATTTAGGGAAACCATGATATGAGAGGAATTAAGGAGACACAAAATCTCAAGCTTGGGGATGCCCAAGGCATCCCAAATTAATATTTCAAGAAGTCTCAAACATCTAAGCTTGGGGATGCCCCGGTAGGCATCCCACCTTTCTTCATCAACAATTGTCGGTCAGTTTTGGTTGAGCCTAAGTTTTTGCTTCTTCACATGATATGTGATATTCTTGGAATGTCATTTTATTTTGTTTTTCTTGCTGTTTGAATAAAATAATAAAATCTGAAATTTTTAAATGAGAGAGAGTCCTCACATAGCTACCTATTTACTTAACTACTCATTTGATCTTCACTTATATCTTTTTGGAGTAGTTTGTCATTTACTCTTGTGCTTCACTTATATCCTATGAGTAAATTGTGAAAGAATTGAATATCATAAAGTTAAAATTATATGTGCTTCATATGCTTGTATCATGCCTAGTAGTAGTTTCATATTGGGTTTAGAAAGTGAAATCTATTGAAGCTTGACAATCACAATATTGGTCATACAAGCAATTCATGAATGATTAGTATAAGGAAGAGAACTTTCACATATAAATATATTATCTTGGACATCTTTTATGATTGTGAATACCCATTAATTATTTTCACACTTGAGCAAATTAGTTGAAGTTGGACAAGGAAGACAACGTAATGAGTTATGTTTGGGTATATTTGCATAGAAGTTATATTGTTATGGATCCTCCAACATGTGGTGCTTGCTTAGGATCTTTTGCTAGCCAAAAATTCTTACTAAGTAGAGATACTACTTGTGCATCCAAAAACCCTTAAACCCAGTTTCTTGCCATGAGTGTCCACCATACCTACCTATTGTTGGAAATATGCCCTAGAGGCAATAATAAATTGGTTATTATTATATTTCCTTGTTCATGATAATCGTTTATTATCCATGCTATAATTGTATTGATTGGAAACTCAAATACATGTGTGGGTACATAGACAACACTGTGTCCCTAGTAAGCCTCTAGTTGACTAGCTCGTTGATCAAAGATGGTTAAGGTTTCCTAGCCATTGACATGAGATGTCATTTGATAACGGGATCACATCATTAGGAGAATGATGTGATGGACAAGACCCAAACTGTAAACGTAGCATTTGATCGTGTCAGTTTATTGCTATTGTTTTCTGCATGTCAAGTATCTGTTCCTTTGACCATGAGATCATGCAACTCACTGACACCGGAGGAATACCTTGTGTGTATCAAACGTCGCAACGTAACTGGGTGACTATAAAGGTGCTCTACAGGTATCTCCGAGGGTGTCTGTTGGGTTGGCATGGATCAAGACTGGGATTTGTTACTCCGTATGACGGAGAGGTATCTCAGGGCCCACTCGGTAATACAACATCACAATGAGCCTTGCAAGCAATGTGACTAAAGTGTTAGCCACGAGATCTTGTATTACGGAACGAGTAAAGAGACTTGCCGGTAACGAGATTGAACTAGGTATAGTGATACCAACGATCGAATCTTGGGCAAGTAACATACCGAAGAACAAAGGGAACAGCATACGGGATTAACTGAATCCTTGACATAGAGGTTCGACCGATAAAGATCTTCGTAGAATATGTAGGAGCCAATATGGGCATCCAGGTCCCGCTATTGGTTATTGGCCGTAGAGGTGTCTCGGTCATGTCTACATAGTTCTCGAACCCGCAGGGTCTACACACTTAACGTTTGGTGACGATTAGTATAATTGAGTTATTATGTTGGTGACCGAAAGTTGTTCGGAGTCCCGGATAAGATCCCGGACATGACGAGGATCTCCGGAATAGTCCGGAGGTAAAGATTGATATATGTGATAATAGTGTTTTGATCTCCGGAAGAGTTCCGAAGTTCACCGGAAGAGGTTCCGGATGTTTACCGTAGTGTTCGGGTGCAGCAACACTTTATATGAGCCAAAGGGATAAAGCCCACAAGGTATTGGAAAGTGCAAAAGTAGTTTTGCTGCCGCGTAAGCGGTACTACCGCTTGGTGAAGCGGTACTACCGCCCGAGCGGTACTACCGCTTGTGTGAAGCGGTACTACCGCCCAAGCGGTACTACCGCTTGTGTGAAGCGGTACTACCGCTTGTGCGCGGCTGTGCACGGTTCGGCAGGGATCCGAGTTGGACTCTTTCCCTGCGGGCCAAACCGACCTTGTGCGGGCAAAACCGACCCGGAGGAGGCTTTTACTCCAAGTTTAGACCCCAAGGCTCAACATATAAATAGAGGGGCAGGGCTAGCACACGGGACACATCAGGATTTCCCAAGCCGTGTGCCGGCAACCCTAGCCCTCTAGTTCCTCCGTCATAATCTCCGTAGTGCTTGGCGAAGCCCTGCAGAGATTGTTCCTCACCACCATCACCACGCCGTCGTGCTTCTGGAACTCAACCACTACTTCACCATCGCTCGCTGGATCGAGGAGGTGAAGGCGTCATCAAGCCGTACGTGTGTTGAACGCGGAGGTGCCGTCCGTTCGGCACTAGATCGGAAGGATCGTGATTGGATCGCGGGACGCTCGGCGATTTGGATCGCGAAGACGTTCGACTACATTAACCGCGTTTATTAACGCTTCCGCTTAGCGATCTACAAGGGTATGTAGATCCACTCTCCCTCTCGTAGATGCTCATCACCATGGATAGATCTTATGTGTGCGTAGGAAAATTTTTGTTTCCCATGCAACGTTCCCCAACAGTGGCATCTGAGCTAGGTCTATGCGTAGATGAGATCTCGAGTAGAACACAAACGAGTTGTGGGCGTGGGTGTATACATATTGCTTGCCGTTACTAGTTGATACTTGATTCCGCGGTATTGTGAGATGAAGCGGCCTGGACCGACATTACGCGTACGCTTACGCGAGACTGGTTTCACCGCTGCGTGCACTTGTTGCATAAAGGTGACTGGCGGGTGTCTGTCTCTCTCACTTTAGTTGAATCGGTTCAATGAAGAGGGTTCTTTTAGAAGATCAAAAAGCAATCACTACACCACGTTGTGGTTTTGCGTAGGTAAGAACGGTTCTTGCAAACCCGTAGCAGCCACGTAAAATTTGCAACAACAATTAGAGGACGTCTAACTTGTTTTTGCAGGGTATGTTGTGATGTGATATGGCCAATTACATGATGAGATATATGTGATGTATGAGATGATCATGTGATGTATAGAATATCACGACTTGCATGTCGATGAGTACGGCAACTGGCAGGAGCCATAGAGTTGTCTTTAATTATTGTATGACCTGCGTGTCAATCATTAAGCGCTATGTAATGCTTTACTTTATCGCTAAACGTTAGCTATAGTCGTGGAAGCAACAGTCGGCGCGACAACCTTATGGCGACACGTTGATGGAGATCAAGATGATGGAGATCATGGTGTCATGCCGGTGACGATGGAGATCATGCCGGTGCTTTGGAGATGGAGATCAAAAGCACAAGTTCATGGCCATATCATGTCACTTATGATTTGCATGTGATGTTAATCCTTTTATGCATCTTATTTTGCTTAGGACGACGGTAGCATTATAAGGTGATCCCTCACTTAAATTTCAAGATAAATTGTGTTCTCCCCAAGTGTGCACCGTTGCGAAAGTTCGTCGTTTCGAGACACGCCGTGATGATCGGGTGTGATAGACTCTACGTTCGCATACAACGGGTGCAAGCCATGTTGCACGTGCGGAACACTCGGGTTAAACTTGACGAGCCTAGCATGTACAGACATGGCCTCGGAACACAAGAGACCGAAAGGTCGAACATGAGTCATATAGTAGATATGATCAACATGAAGATGTTCACCATTGAAACCACCTCAACTCACGTGATGATCGGACTTGAGTTGGTGGATTTGGATCATGTTACACTCGAATGATCGGAGGGATGTCAATTTGAGTGGGAGTTTTTTAAGTAATATGATTAACTAAACTCATTATCTAAGAACAATAGTCTAAGTTGTCTTTGCAGTATTTATGTTGTAGATCATGGCTCGCGCAGTAGCACCCCTGAATTTTAATGCGTTCCTAGAGAAAGCTAAGTTGAAAGATGATGGAAGTAACTTTGTGGACTGGGCCCGTAATCTAAGGATTATCCTTACGGCTTCCCAGAAGGCTTATGTCCTTGATGCACCGCTTGGTGATCCACCCGCTCCAGTTGAGTCTCTAGACGTTGTGAACGCCTGGCAGGCTCGTTCTGATGATTACTCAATAGTTCAATGTGCAATGTTGTATGGCTTAGAACCGGGACTTCAAAGACGTTTTGAACGTCATGGAGCATATGAGATGTTCCAGGAGTTGAAGTTTATCTTTCAGAAGAATGCCCGGATCGAGAGATATGAGATCTCCGATAAGTTCTATGCTTGCAAGATGGAGGAGAACGGGTCTATCAGTGATCACGTGCTCAGAATGTCTGGGTACTCCACCCGTCTGGCTGAGTTAGGGATGCCCCTTCCGCCAGAGGCTATCACTGACAGAGTTCTTCAGTCATTGCCACCTAGCTACAAGAGCTTCGTGTTGAACTATAACATGCACGGGATGAACAAGTCAGTCGCCGAGCTGTTTGCGATGCTGAAAGCCGCTGAGTCTGAAATTCAGAAGGAGCATCAAGTGTTGATGGTCAATAAAACCACTAGTTTCAAGAAAAATGGCAAGGGTAAGAAGGGTAACTCCAAGCAGAGTGGCAAAGCAGTTGCTCCTCTCGTGAAGAAACCCAAGGCTGGACCCAAACCAGAAACTGTGTGTTTTCATTGCAAGGGAACTGGACACTGGAAGCGGAATTGCCCCAAGTATTTGGCTGACAAGAAGGCGGCCAACAACAAACAAGGTATATATGATATACATGTTATTGATGTGTACCTTACCAACTCTCGTTGTAGTGCCTGGGTATTTGATACCGGTGCGGTTGCTCATATTTGCAACTCAAAACAGGAACTGCGGAATAGACGGAGGCTGGCAAAAGACGAAGTGACGATGCGCGTGGGAAATGGTTCCAAGGTTGATGTGATCGCCGTCGGCACACTCGCTCTTCGATTACCGTCGGGATTAGTGATGAACCTAAATAAGTGTTATTTGGTGCCTGCGTTAAGCATGAACATTATATCTTGATCTTGTTTATTGCGAGACGGTTACTCATTTAAATCAGAGAATAATGGTTGTTCTATTTATATGAGTAATATCTTTTATGGTCATGCACCCGATGTGAGGGGTTTATTCTTATTGAATCTCGATAGTAATGATACACATGTTCATAACATTGATGCCAAAAGATGTAGAATTGATAATGATAATACCACTTTCTTGTGGCACTGCCGTTTAGGTCATATTGGCGTAAAACGCATGAGGAAGCTCCATGCTGATGGACTTTTGGAGTCACTTGATTTTGAATCACTTGACACATGTGAGCCATGCCTCATGGGCAAGATGACTAAAACGCCGTTCTCTGGAACAATGGAATGGGCAAGTGACTTATTGGAAATCATACATACTGATGTGTGCGGTCCGATGAGTATTGAGGCGCGCGGTGGTTATCGTTACTTTCTCACCTTCACTGATGACTTAAGTAGATATGGGTATATTTACTTAATGAAACACAAGTCTGAAACATTTGAAAAGTTCAAACAATTTCAGAGTGAAGTTGAGAATCATCGTAACAAGAAGATTAAATTCCTACGATCTGATCGAGGAGGAGAATATCTGAGTTATGAGTTTGGCAGTCACTTAAGACAATGTGGAATTGTTTCACAATTGACACCGCCTGGAACACCACAGCGTAATGGTGTGTCCGAACGTCGTAATCGAACCTTATTGGATATGGTGCGATCTATGATGTCTCTTGCCGATTTGCCACTATCGTTTTGGGGTTATGCATTAGAGACAGCTGCATTCACTTTAAATAGGGCACCATCGAAATCCGTTGAGACGACGCCATATGAACTTTGGTTTGGCAAGAAGCCAAAGCTGTCGTTTCTTAAAGTTTGGGGATGTGATGCTTATGTCAAAAAGCTTCAGCCTGAAAAGCTGGAACCCAAAGCGGAGAAATGCGTCTTCATAGGATACCCAAAAGAGACAGTTGGGTATACCTTCTACCTCAGATCCGAAGGCAAAGTGTTTGTCGCTAAAAACGGAACATTTCTTGAGAAAGAGTTTCTCTCGAAAGAATTGAGTGGGAGGAAGATAGAACTTGATGAGGTTGTTGAACCTTTACTTCAACCTGAGAGTAGCGCAGCGCAGAAAGTTGTTTCTGTGGAGCCTACATTAGCTGAAGAGGAAGTTAATGATGATGATCATGAAGCTTTGGATCAAGTTGCTATCGAACCTCGTAGGTCGACAAGGACGCGTGCTGCTCCTGAGTGGTACGGCAACCCTGTCTTAGAAGTCATGTTGTTAGACAACGATGAACCTACGAGCTATGGAGAAGCGATGATGAGCCCGGATTCCGAGAAGTGGTTAGAGGCCATGAAATCCGAGATGGGATCCATGTATGAAAACAAAGTATGGACTTTGGAAGTATTACCTGAAGGGCGTAAGGCCATTCAGAACAAATGGATCTTTAAGAGGAAGACGGACGCGGACGGTAATGTCACCGTCTATAAAGCTCGACTTGTGGCAAAGGGTTTTTCACAAGTTCAAGGAGTTGACTACGATGAGACCTTCTCACCCGTAGCGATGCTTAAGTCCGTCAGAATCATGTTAGCAATAGCTGCCTTTTTCGATTATGAAATTTGGCAGATGGATGTCAAAACAGCGTTCCTTAACGGTTTCCTTAAGGAAGAGTTGTATATGATGCAACCAGAAGGTTTTGTCGATCCAGAGAATGCTGACAAAGTTTGCAAACTCCAGCGATCCATTTATGGACTGGTGCAAGCATCTCGAAGTTGGAATCTTCGTTTTGATGAGGTGATCAAAGCGTTCGAGTTTATACAAGTTTACGGAGAAGCTTGTATTTACAAGAAAGTGAGTGGGAGCTCTATAGCGTTTCTAATATTATATGTGGATGACATATTGCTGATTGGAAACAATATAGAAATGCTGGAAAGCGTAAAGGAATATTTGAACAAGAGTTTTTCAATGAAGGACCTAGGAGAAGCTGCTTTCATATTAGGCATCAAGATCTATAGAGATAGATCAAGACGCTTAATAGGACTTTCACAAAGCACATACCTTGATAAGATTTTGAAGAAGTTCAAAATGGATCAGTCCAAGAAGGGGTTCTTGCCTGTTTTGCAAGGTGTGAAGTTGAGTAAGACTCAATGCCCAGTGACTGCAGAAGATAGAGAAAAGATGAGTGTCATCCCCTATGCTTCAGCCATAGGCTCTATCATGTATGCAATGCTGTGCACAAGACCCGATGTCAGCCTTGCCATAAGTATGGTCGGAAGGTTTCAAGGTGATCCAGGAATGGAACACTGGACGGCGGTCAAGAATATCCTGAAGTACCTGAAAAGGACTAAGGACATGTTTCTCGTTTATGGAGGTGATCAAGAGCTCGTCGTAAAGGGTTACGTCGATGCAAGCTTTGACACTGATCCGGATGACTCTAAGTCGCAAACCGGATACGTATTTATTCTTAATGGGGGTGCGGTTAGCTGGTGCAGTTCCAAGCAAAGCGTGGTAGCTGATTCTACATGCGAAGCGGAGTACATCGCAGCCTCGGAGGCGGCGAAGGAAGGTGTCTGGATGAAGGAGTTCATGACAGATCTTGGAGTAGTGCCTAGTGCACTTGACCCAATGACTCTGTTTTGTGATAATACTGGTGCCATTGCTCTAGCCAAGGAACCAAGATTTCACAAGAGGACCAGACACATAAAGCGACGTTTCAATTCCATCCGCGATTACATCAAGGAGGACGACATAAATATTTGCAAAGTACACACGGATCTAAATGTTGCAGATCCGATGACTAAACCTCTTCCAAGGGCTAAACATGAACAACACCAGAACTGCATGGGTGTTCGATTCATTACAATGTAAATCACATAGTGATGTGAACTAGATTATTGACTCTAGTGCAAGTGGGAGACTGTTGGAAATATGCCCTAGAGGCAATAATAAATTGGTTATTATTATATTTCCTTGTTCATGATAATCGTTTATTATCCATGCTATAATTGTATTGATTGGAAACTCAAATACATGTGTGGGTACATAGACAACACTGTGTCCCTAGTAAGCCTCTAGTTGACTAGCTCGTTGATCAAAGATGGTTAAGGTTTCCTAGCCATTGACATGAGATGTCATTTGATAACGGGATCACATCATTAGGAGAATGATGTGATGGACAAGACCCAAACTGTAAACGTAGCATTTGATCGTGTCAGTTTATTGCTATTGTTTTCTGCATGTCAAGTATCTGTTCCTTTGACCATGAGATCATGCAACTCACTGACACCGGAGGAATACCTTGTGTGTATCAAACGTCGCAACGTAACTGGGTGACTATAAAGGTGCTCTACAGGTATCTCCGAGGGTGTCTGTTGGGTTGGCATGGATCAAGACTGGGATTTGTTACTCCGTATGACGGAGAGGTATCTCAGGGCCCACTCGGTAATACAACATCACAATGAGCCTTGCAAGCAATGTGACTAAAGTGTTAGCCACGAGATCTTGTATTACGGAACGAGTAAAGAGACTTGCCGGTAACGAGATTGAACTAGGTATAGTGATACCAACGATCGAATCTTGGGCAAGTAACATACCGAAGAACAAAGGGAACAGCATACGGGATTAACTGAATCCTTGACATAGAGGTTCGACCGATAAAGATCTTCGTAGAATATGTAGGAGCCAATATGGGCATCCAGGTCCCGCTATTGGTTATTGGCCGTAGAGGTGTCTCGGTCATGTCTACATAGTTCTCGAACCCGCAGGGTCTACACACTTAACATTTGGTGACGATTAGTATAATTGAGTTATTATGTTGGTGACCGAAAGTTGTTCGGAGTCCCGGATAAGATCCCGGACATGACGAGGATCTCCGGAATAGTCCGGAGGTAAAGATTGATATATGTGATAATAGTGTTTTGATCTCCGGAAGAGTTCCGAAGTTCACCGGAAGAGGTTCCGGATGTTTACCGAAGTGTTCGGGTGCAGCAACACTTTATATGAGCCAAAGGGATAAAGCCCACAAGGTATTGGAAAGTGCAAAAGTAGTTTTGCTGCCGCGTAAGCGGTACTACCGCTTGGTGAAGCGGTACTACCGCCGGAGCGGTACTACCGCTTGTGTGAAGCGGTACTACCGCCCAAGCGGTACTACCGCTTGTGTGAAGCGGTACTACCGCTTGTGCGCGGCTGTGCACGGTTCGGCAGGGATCCGAGTTGGACTCTTTCCCTGCGGGCCAAACCGACCTTGTGCGGGCAAAACCGACCCGGAGGAGGCTTTTACTCCAAGTTTAGACCCCAAGGCTCAACATATAAATAGAGGGGCAGGGCTAGCACACGGGACACATCAGGATTTCCCAAGCCGTGTGCCGGCAACCCTAGCCCTCTAGTTCCTCCGTCATAATCTCCGTAGTGCTTGGCGAAGCCCTGCAGAGATTGTTCCTCACCACCATCACCACGCCGTCGTGCTGCTGGAACTCAACCACTACTTCACCATCGCTCGCTGGATCGAGGAGGTGAAGGCGTCATCAAGCCGTACGTGTGTTGAACGCGGAGGTGCCGTCCGTTAGGCACTAGATCGGAAGGATCGTGATTGGATCGCGGGACGCTCGGCGATTTGGATCGCGAAGACGTTCGACTACATCAACCGCGTTTATTAACGCTTCCGCTTAGCGATCTACAAGGGTATGTAGATCCACTCTCCCTCTCGTAGATGCTCATCACCATGGATAGATCTTATGTGTGCGTAGGAAAATTTTTGTTTCCCATGCAACGTTCCCCAACACCTATGGATTGAATAAGATCCTTCAAGTAAGTTGTCATCGGTGCAAAAAGCAATAAAAATTGGTCCTAAATATGTATGATCTTTTATTGCAAGGGAAAATAAGCGTTGTACGAACTTGTGATGGTAAAGAAATAAAAGCGACGGACTGCATAATAAAGGTTGCTATCACAAGGGGCAATATAACGTGACATTCCTTTGCATTAAGAGCTTGTGTATCCAAAAATAAAAAGCGCATGACAACCTCTGCTCCCCTCTGCGAAGGGCCTATCTTTTACTTTTATGCATTTACTTTTATGTAATTACTTTTATGCAAGAGTCAATAAGTATTCATTCGCATTTCAACCTCCATAATTCTGTAGTTGGCAAGCATCATGTGGTGGGCAAAGATCCAGGCACATATGGCCAGCCAAATATATTTGATCATGAATTATTATTGTTGACAATTATTTCTATGATAAATAAGTTGGGAGGCGAAACATTAAGCCCCTATCTTTCTCTGTGTTCGATGGATGCCATTTGTTCTAAAAATATGCTTTGAGTACTAGCAATCATAGAAGACTATATGATAATTGAGTATGTGGAGCTCTTACTTAGACTTTGTTGAAATTAAGTTGAATTGCAATTGTTTGGTGACTAAGAACATAAGTTGTTAAGTTTCAAGAGATTGCATTGTTTGAACCACAACATGTGAATTGATTGCTACTTTATCATGATGAGTGTTATGAGAAAAAGTTGATGTTATGATGCTAGGAAAAGTGATTGAAATTATCATTGATCAAACTTATGCACTATGCTAGCATTCACACTTCATAAACTATTTCTTTTATCATTTACCTACTCGAGGACGAGCAGGAATTAAGCTTGGGGATCTTGATACGTCTCCAACGTATCTATAATTTATGATGTATTCATGCCATGCTTATAACAATTATATATGGTTTTGGTATGATTTGATTAGAACTAACCCGGACTGACGCTGTTTTCAGCAGAACTACCGTGGTGTTGTTTTTGTGCAGAAATAAAAATTCTCCCAATGAGCTGAAACTTTTTGACGAATTTTTTTGGAACAAAAGAGACACTAGAAGCTTCGTGGAAGGACCAGAAGAGCCACGAGGTGCCCACGAGGCACCGGGACACGCCAGGGGGGGTGGCGTGCCCATGTGCCTCGTGGGCCCATCTTAGCCCATCTTGACGTGATTCCAACGCTAAAAAATCCTATAAATAGAGAAACCCCCAGAAATAACCCTAGATTTTGGACTACGCCGCCGCAAGCTTCTGTACCTTCGAAATACCATCTAGAGACCCGTTCCGGCACCCTGCTGGAGGGGGAAATCATCACCGGAGGACATCTTCATCATCCCGGCGGCCTCCATGACGAGGAGGGAGTAGTTCACCCTCAGGACTGAGGGTATGTACTAGTAGCTATGTGTTTAATCTCTCTCTCTCTCTCGTGTTCTTGATTTGGCACGATCTTCATGTATCGCGAGCTTTGTTAATATAGTAGTTCATATGGTGTTTCTTCCCTCTCTACCTTCTTGTGATGAATTGAATCTTTCCCTTTGAGGTTTCGTTATTGTCGGATTGAATATTTCAGATTTGAGAACACTTGATGTATGTCTTGCATGTGGATACCCGTGGTGACAATGGGGTATTCTATTGGTTTACTTGATGTATGTTTTGGTGATCAACTCGCAGATTCCCGTGACCTTGGGGTGATCTAGGCATAGGGGTTGGTTGCACGTTTTCAATATATTTTCTACGACAAGAAACTTTGGGGTACTCTTTTAAGTTCTTTGTGTGGATTGAATATTATGATTATGAAGTTGTTTGATGCATATCGAATAATCAACTCACGGATACTTGTGGTGAAATTGGAGTATCTAGGTGACATTAGAGTTGGTTGATGCGTATCATATGGTGTTATTTTAGTACGAACTCTAGAGCTATTTGTGACACTTATAGGAATGGCTCAATAGATAGATCGGAAAGGATAACTTTGAGGTGGTTTCGTACCCTACAACAATTTCTATCTTATGTTCTCCGCTAATAGGAACTTTGGAGTGATTCTTTATCGCACGTTGAGGGATTGTTATATGATCCAATTATGTTAGCATTGTTGAGAGATTGCACTAGTGAAAGTATGAACCCTAGGCCTTGTTTTTAAGCATTGCAATACCGTTTGTGCTCACTTTTGTTACTTGCTACCTTGCTGTTTTTATATTTTTAGATTACAAAAACCTATATCTACTATCCATACTACACTTCTATCACCATCTCTTCGCCGAACTAGTGCACCTATACAATTTACCATTGTATTGGGTGTGTTGGGGACACAAGAGATTTCTTGTATTTGGTTGCAGGGTTGTTTGAGAGATACCATCTTCAACCTACGCCTCCCACGGATTGATAAACCTTAGGTCATCCACTTGAGGAAAAATTGCTACTGTCCTACAAAACTCTGCGCTTGGAGGCCCAACACGAGTCTACAAGAATAAGTTGTGTAGTAGACATCAGTAGTCTCACCCAAAACTTGAAAACTTCAGCACACAAAACTCAACAGAAACCTCGTGAGATCCGTTAGTATAACAAATAAATCTTAAACTTTAGGTACTGTTGTAAATTGATTAACATTTAATATTGGCATAATGCTACTGTACTCCACCTTCCCCATGGCTCATACCCCCCGATACGATCCATAGATTCATCAAAATAAGCAAACTATGCAAGAAAAACAAAATCTGTCTAAAATAGAACAGTCTGTAAAGATCTATTTAAAAGCCATATTTTTGTAACTCCAAAAATTCTGACAGATTAGTAAAACGTGGGCAATTCATATTCCAATACTGTGTAAAAATTCCGAATTTTATCATGCTCCTGTACAGAATGAAAATTCCAGAACTAGGCGCAAAAGTTTCTGTTTCCAAACAGCATCAATTATACTATCATCCAAATCATCCCAAAGGCATTACTTGGCACAAACACTAATTAAAAGATAAAAATCACAATCATAACAGAGGCTACAATTGTGCAAACTCACAAAACAGAAATAAAATAATAACTATTGGGTTGCCTCCCAACAAGCTCTTTCTTTATAGCCATTAAGATGGGCTTGGGATTTTATTGATGCTCACATGAAAAACAAGAATTGAAGCACAAAGAGAGCATCATGTAGCGTGTGAAAAACACATTTAAGTCTAACATACTTTCTATTCATAGGTATTTTATAAGAAAACAAATTATCAAGACAAGAAATATCTAGCATATGCAAGGAAGAAGAATAAAACATTGACAATCTCAACACAACGAGAGGTAATTTAGTAACATAAAAATTTCTACAACCATATTTTCCTCTCTCGTAATAATTACATGTAGGATCATAATCAAATTCAACTATATAGCTGTCATATAAAATATTCTCTTCATGATCCACATGCATAAAAATTTTATAATCTTCCAAAATAGTGGGATTAACATCAACTAAAGTCATGACCTCTCCAAACCCACTTTTATCATAAAATTCATAAGATTGATAATTCTCCAAAGTAGTGGAAACGTTATTACCTAAAGTTGACACTCTTCCAAACCCACTTTCAATATTATTGCGAACATTATTATCCATAACATATTCATCATGAGGCTTAAATAAATTTTCAAGATTATAAGAAGCATCACCCCAGTCATGATCATTACAATAAGTAGTGGACATAACAAAATAATCATCCCCAAGCTTGTAGCTTTGCATATCATTATCACAATTGATATTAATAGAATTTATAATAGCATTATTGCAACCATGCTTTTCATTCAAGGATCTATCAAGTGTGGGTGCAATAGGAATGATTTCATTTTTAACATAAGGAACTATAGCAAGTTCATCTCCATAAGCATAATTAATATTGGCATCATGGCCACAAGCATAGCAAGCATCAAATTCATCAAAAAGGGATATTTCAAGCGGATCAACAGAATCACAATTATCTAAGGATTCATGCATATCATTATTCTCTTCCAAAGCAGCAGACATTCTCCCAATGAATTCACTAACATAGGTGTTGGAAGCATAGTTTTCATCACAATATTTAAGTATGGCCAAAATTTCAGATTTGTAGAGAGTAATATCATACTTTTCAATCAAAGAAGCAACTTCATGGGCACCCTTAAAAGCAACAAATTCTTCAATTTGTTCGATATCATAGTAGCTATAAACACCCTTGGCATAAGAAGATAAGATTTCATTATCATTAAACTCACATAGGTAGGGAAGGTGTTTTTAGGGTTCTCAGAGCAACAAGTAAAATCATGAATTTCACATAGATTCCAAGCATAGCATAGCAAACAATTTATTTGATTCCATAAGAGTCTCCCTTTTTAAGACAAACGGTGACGCACAAAATGAGCATGCTCATCTAATGATTTTCCCTCAACTAAACTAGTTGGGGTTTCAGCACAAGCACAAATGGATCGAAGATTATCCAAGTACAAAACTTTAAGTGGATCCATAGTGATCTTAAATTTTTGCTTTTGTTTTCTTTTTTGTGTGTTGACATGAAGGTAGTAAAAGCAAGCAAGCCAGCAAACAAGCAAATAAAAATGTTTTTGTGTTTTTGTAAAATTGTTTTAGAAGTGGGGGAGATGAAAACGAGAGGCAAATGCAAATAAAAGGCAAATGAAATAAGAGCAAATAGATGATAGTTTGTGCGAAGGTACTTGATAGGTTTTGGTGATGTCTCCCCGGCAACGGCGCTAGAAATTCTTCCTGCTACTTGTGAACTGCCTTGGGATTTTCCCGAAGAGGAGAGGATGATGCAGTACAGTAGAGATAAATATTTCCCTCAGTTAAGAACCAACTTTATCAATCCAGTAGGAGAACCACACAGAACCTCGTTAGCAGCACCTACACACACAAAAGCAAACACTTGCACCCAACGCAAATAAGAGGGTTGTCAATCCCCTTAGCGGTCACTTGCAAGGATTAATTCTGACAGTGATAGATAGAAAAGTAAATTGCAAAAGAAAATAAAAGTAAATAAATTGCAGCAAGGTATTTTTGGATTTTAATATATGATAAAGGTAGACCCGGGGGCCATAGTTTTCACTAGAGGCTTCTCTCTCGAACACATAGCATACGGTGGGTAAACAAATTACTGTTGGGCAATTGATAGAAAAGCGCATAGTTATGACGATATTCAAGGCAATGATCATGTATATAGGCATCACATCCGAGACAAGTAGACCGACTCCTGCCTGCATCTACTACTATTACTCCACCCATCGACCGCTATCCAGCATGCATCTAGGGTATTAAGTATAAAACAGAGTAACGCCTTAAGCAAGATGACATGATGTAGACAAAGTAAACTCAAGCAATATGATTAAACCCCATCTTTTTATCCTTAATGGCAACAATACAAATATGTGTCTTGTCCCTTTCTGTCACTAGGATATAGAACACCGCAAGATTGAACCCATCACAAAGCACCTCTCCCATTGCAAGATAAATCAATCTAGTTGGCCAAACCAAACGGATAGATCGGAGAGAAATACAAAGCTATAACAATCATGCATAAAAGAGTTCAGAGAAGACTCAAATATTTCTCATGAATAATCTGATCATAAACCCACAATTCATCGGATCCCAACAAACACACCGCAAAAGAAGATTACATCAAATAGAACTCCAAGAACATCGAGGAGAACATGGTATTGAAGATCAAAGAGAGAGAAGAAGCCATCTAGCTACTAGCTATGGACTTGTAGGTCCGTGGTAAACTACTCACACATCATCGGAAGGGCAGCAAGGTTGATGAAGAAGCCCTCCGTGATCGATTGCCTCTCCGGCTGAGTACCGAAAAAGGCCTCCAGATGGGATCGCGAAAGAACAGAGGCTTACGGCGGCGGAAAGGTTTTTTCTTCTGTCTTTTTGGTATATTGGGAATATTTGGGAATTTATAGCGCTAGAATTAGGTCAAGAGGTGCCACGAGGGGCCCACAAGCCTGGGGGGCGCGCCTACCCCCCTGGGCGCGCTCTCCGGGCTTGTCGCTCCCTCGTGACTCTTCTGGTCTTCTCTCAAAATTCTAGGGTCCCTTCTGGTCTAGAAAAAATTAATCCAAAGTTTTTTCTTCGTTTGGACTCCGTTTGATAATGATTTTCTGAAAAGGCAAAAATAGGCAAAAAAACAGCAACTGGCACTGGACACTAGGTTAATAGGTTAGTCCCAAAAAATGATATATAATTGCATATAAAACATCCAAGATTGATACTATAATAACATGAAAGAATCAAAAATTATAGATACGTTGGAGACGTATCAGGTGGCTGCCCCCAACGCCTCCCCACCTTTATATAGGCGTGGAGGGGGCTGGTGGCTTGCCCTCCAAGCCCCTAGGGTCGTTGGTCAAGGGGGAGGAAGGAAATCCCTCCTTTCCTTTCCCCACCGATCGCTATCCCCTTTTTAGGGATCTTGATGTTATCCCTTCGGGATATGATCATATTCCTTTTAAGGGGCGATCTTGGTGCACCTAGAGCAGGGGTGTGGGGCCTTTCCCCACTACCCCCGTTCATGTGGGTCCCCCCATGCAGGTGGGCCCCACTCCGGAACCTTCTAGAACCTTCCCGGTACAATACCGGAAAAAACCGAACTTTTTCCGGAACCCAAAATATGACTTCCCATATATAAATCTTTACCTCTGGACCATTCCGGAGCTCCTCGCGATGTCCGGGACTCCGAACAAACTTCGGACTTCACCATATTAATATCTCATTTCTACCCTAGCGCTACCTAACGTTAAGCGTGCGACCCTACGGGTTCAGGAACATGCAAACATGACCGAGACACCTCTCCGGTCAATAACCAATAGTGGGACCTGGATGCCCATATTGATTCCTACATATTCCACGAAGATCTTTATCGGTTGAACCCGATGTCGAGGATTCAGTTAATCCCGTATGCAATTCCCTTTGTCCGGCGATATGTTACTTGCCCGAGATTCGATCGTCGGTATCTCCATACCTAGTTCAATCTTGTTACCGGCAAGTCTCTTTACGCATTCCGTAATACAAGATCCCGTGACTAAACTCATTAGTCACATGAAGCTTCTTGTGATGTTGTATTACCGAGAGGGCCCAGAGACATCTCTCCGTCACACGAAGTGACAAATTCCAGTCTCGATCCATGCAACCCAACAGACACCTTCGGAGATACCTGTAGAGCACCTTTATGATCACCCAGTTACGAAGTGACGTTTGATAGCACACAATGTATTCCTCCGGTATCCAGGAGTGACATGATCTCATGGTCTAAGGAACTGATACTTGACATGAAGAAAGTTGTAGCAAATAACTAAACGATCTGATGCTAAGCTTACGGTTGGGTCTGTCTATCACATCATTCTTCTAATGATGTGATCCCGTTATCAAATGACAACTCATGTCTATGGTCAGGAAACCATAACCATCTTTGATCAATGAGCTAGTCTAGTAGAGGCTTACTAGGGACACGGTATAGTTTATGTATTCACACATGTATTTAAGTTTCCGGTCAATACAATTCTAGAATGAATAATAAACATTTATCATGAACGGGAAATATGATAATAACCATTTTATTATTGCCTCTAGGGCATATTTCCAACATGTATGGCATTTAAAATTTTAAAAAGTAGAGAAATGAGTCTAAAATTCAAGTGACGATGGGCACAGCAGTATAGCACCGATGCGGCCTCCTCCGGTGGGTGGCCTCTTGGAGGAATCAAGCGAGTATGAGAAATGGTAGGTGGAAGCCTGATGCATTGGGAGGCGGCGGTGGGAATCGGGGATCCCTGATCGAGAGATGAACAGGAGTCCGGTGACGATAAGTCAAGATTTCATCGTTTCGAGGAGACACATAGGACGTAGGAGGAGTGGCAATCAAGTGCCTGTGGGCCTATGAGCTATGGCCGGTTTAGGGGATACGGGATTTAATGTTGGGCCATAGGAGTTGAATGTTGACCCCACATATCGTAGGAGTTATTTCCATTTATTAATATTTTGTGGGTATCCATTGGGTTACCCATGGGCACAATTTCATACCCATGCCCTACCCATATATTTTGCGGGTATGAATACCCATTACTCATGGGTACAAAATCTCTCCAAGTCTTGCCCATGTCCACTATTTTCGGGTAGGGTACCCGCAGGTACCCATACCCATGGGCAAAACTGTCATCCCTATTTCGGAAATATTAACTGTCTACAAAGACACATGAGGCGTCGTGTCTTTACAAACGATTTTCTGAAAATAGTTGTTTGTGAAATTTCACGCGTCACACACAATTGCTTTCTAATAATTGTATGAACTGTATTACATACGGAATAACTTTTGCAGTTGTATGCGATGTGTTGTTGTCATCACACACAATTCCACAACTCCACCCGTTTGCCTGTTTTAGCCCACGATCACCCAAAAATGCCCATGTGCAATAGATTAGGTCATCGCATACGTTTCGTTCTGAAGAAATGTGTGAACACCGTCGCATACAGTTTTATTTTTTTGGTCGTGCGTGATGGACCTACGATCGCACACAATTATTTTTTCTGCAAAAGGTTCTATTTTTTAAGCGTCTCTGATGCCACTTTCACAAACAGTGTTTCGCTATCGGGTGTGATTCAGGGGGCTTAATAGCGGTCTGGTGTAGTAGTGTAAGTCTCGTCATGAGATCATGCTCGCTCAGGGAGAGGTTCCTGGATTCTTGGGCGGTTTCCAGGTGGAGAAACCATGGCGCATTGGCATAGCTAGCTGTTCCGCTGTGGCCATGGTGGAGCTGGAAGAGAAAAGGAGACTATTGTGTTATGAACTATATGGCGGTGGTCAAAGTCCAACATCATACATGTAAAAATTGTTGGGATGTCAAAATCAAAAGTTCACGCAGTTGACCTCAAGATGGGAAGACCGACGACGCATGTTGGCGTTGAACGTGAGGGCTCGTGGAATATCAGTTCCAGATAAGGAAAACACCAACCAACCGAAGTTGTCGCAACTTGTTTTGCAAGTCGCAAACGTAATTCAACGTTGGAACCGGGCCAAGCAAACGAAGTACGTCGCGTTGAACTAGAGCGCAATGGCACGTGTTCTACCAACACATGTCTCCCAAAGACTAATCGTCGTCTACTAGTAATACGCAGTAGTCCGGTCGTCCCATGCACAGATCTGCATTCACTTGATCTTTCTTATTAGATGAGCAAACACGTACGTACGATGATCGATCACAGTAAACAGAAGACTATAGAGATCGCATGGCCGGCCGGCCTTGTGTGCTCCGGTCGTCCCGTCCCGCCCAAGCGCGTGCTCCCAGCAAACGCAAGAGGTGCCGTCATGCAAAGGTGCAACCAAAAGACGGACGAATTCCACAAAGTGCACGATAGGATTAGGTGCATGGTCTTGCATGTCCCTGGCCATGCGTTGCACATGTAATTTCTAATTTGCAGCGGTCGTCCAGACATATTTTCCTTGCCTTTTTTGGTTTCCAACGGGAGTTTTGGGGCGCTATCTCGTTTCAAAAAGCCAGCCAGGGAGAGCTTCTACATGTGCTTTCGGTGCACGGCATGACCACCCTGCGTGCGATCTGCACCTTTATGACCTGTGTGTATGTACGAAGACGCTGCTTCAGATGGGAAGGAGAAAGCAGATAGTCAGCTCTTTCCGAAAGAAACACGCTCTGGATCGAGTGCAAACCCAGACAGATTGAGGCGACGAGCGGCCCATGCAGCCAGCCAGCCACCTAATTCGAGACCAGGTTGGTGCCGTGCCGCGTCTCTACGCTTGCTTTTCGTCGTCCAACTTTGCCCCCTTTTTTCCCACACGGATCTTCTCATTTCACAGGGATTAAAAGAAAAGACCACTTCCCCTGCTGCTGTGGACTGTAGAACCATCAAGGAAACAGCCCAGGGCGCAAAAATGTGCACTAAAATGGCAGAAAAGCATGCGGAGCAAAAAGGCCACCACCATCTTTTATATATAGCGGTGGAATGGAATGGTGATCACCACACCACTCGTATCCTACTCCTACACCCCCACCCACTTGATCGCCACAAGAGAGCAAAGCATCAATCAACCCCATTCCCCCTTGTGCTGGCCGCTCCGGCCTGATCTGTTCCCCAGCCATGGCGACGAGCGTGATAGGATCGCCGGTCTCTTTTCCACGGGAGCTGCTGTACGTGGTCGCGGGCGCGGCCGTCGCGTGGTGCGCGGTGCGGCCGCTGGAGTGGGTGTGGTGGAGGCCCCGGCGCCTGGACCGGGCGCTGCGGTCGCAGGGCCTCCGCGGCACGCCGTACCGCTCCGTGGCCGGCGACGCGCCGCTGGCGGAGAGGCTCAACGAGGAGGCGAGGTCCCGGTCCATGCCGCTCGGCTGCCACGACGTCGTGCACCGGGCCATGCCGCTGTTCCACCAGACCATGAAGGAGCACGGTACGTCTCCTACTTCTCTTGTCTTCTTCCTACTAGTCTGTCCCTTGACCTTGGTGTCGGCTGCATTGGTTTGGCTTCGAAATTTCTTTGGTCTCGTCACACGGTCGTCCGAGAACATGTTTCCAAGAGCGGATTCAGTTTTCATCATTTTTTTTGGTTGACTACCAGAATCATTTTTTCTTTGTATAAATACACCGCTATTGGCTATTTTTCTAATGCTAATTTTCTTTTGCGGGAAGGTTTTTTCTCATGCTATTTTGAAGTTCGATTCAACTTTATTGCAGTTTGGTAACAGATTAGAACAGCCAGATTTACAGGCACTCAAGGTATCTAGCTATAGGAGCATTTGTAAAAGAGAGTATCAACAAGAAAATCCCATGCTGCATGATTGCATCCAAGGCCATATTCCTATTGCGTACGCTAGCTAGTTGACAGCATCATTCCAAAGAGGAAAACACCAACTCAATAGTCCAGTAAGAAAGGTACCCACACTAATGTGATCATGACTAGACTCTAGATCCCACCCTTCTTATTTTAGTGGGTGCATCGGGCTTCATTTTTCTATCCATGAAATCTAATGATGTTCTATAGCAAACTAGACAAACCCTACCCCACTTAGGTAAATAGGCTAACTGGAAATGAAAATGTATACGTCTATGCATAACAACTGAAAAGAAAAGAAAAAACTGCTGATACAAGCTACCTCGTGATTGTCTAAAATCAAAAAAAAAAAATTTGAGAAACGTCTAAAATCATTTCATTTCAGGTAAAATGTCTATCACTTGGTTTGGACCGTCACCTAGAGTGACCATTACCAAGCCTGCACTGGTGCGAGAAGTTCTGTCCAACAAGCACGGCCACTTTGAGAAGCTCAAGTTGGGCCGACTTCAGAGGATGTTGCACAATGGCATTGGTAGCCACGAGGGCGAGAAATGGGCCAAACACAGGAGGATCATCAACCCTGCCTTCCATCTCGAGAAGCTCAAGGTGGTTTTTTTTTGAGAGAATTGCCTCTATACCATTACAACTTTGGCCAAACTCCAAAATACCACTGAAAACTTTGCACTCTCCAAAATACCACTATGTGCTAACTGAAGCTAACTGGGCATGGAAAAGACCATCCTAACCTTACCTCTTCACACCATGAGCTCCTCTGCTCATCTCTCTCTGAGCACAGATTTAGCTCAAATTCAGCAGCATGACATTACTATTACAGTAGTACGTAATCACTAATGCACCATTAGCTCCTCCTAGCTTTATCTCCTCCTAAATAAAATAATCAGTACAAATTTCAGCAGCATAACAGCAGTACAACAACAGCAAAACAGCTATAAGATAGCAGTACATAATCAATAATATTTTCAGCAACATAACAACACTTCAATAAGGCAATAACATCACTTTCAGCCATGGATGAAGGCCGAGCGCAGCAGTGAGGGTGAGAAGCAGAGGTCGAGCGCCGCCCTGCCCTGCTACATCAACGGGGAGGGCGCCGCCGCGTCCACCGGCTAGAGGCGCGCCGGCCTCGTCCGTGCTCTCATGGCGGACAGGACCTCGAGCCGTGGGAGTCGGGTGAGGGAAAAGGCCGGAGGAGATGCGAGGCGGGGCAGGAGTGCGGTGGCGCGGCGCAACGGCCGGAGGAGACGAGAGGCGGGGCTGAGTGCGGTGCGGCGGCGCCACGGGAGGCGGCTGGTGTGTAAGGAGAGGAGTGGCGGCTGAGTCCAGGGAGGGGAGAAGGAAGGGATAGGTTAGGGCTTGTGTAAGGGTAATTTTGGCAATTCAAAAAAAACTGACATGTGTGTCTAGTGTTGACTAACAGAAATTGGGTTGAAAATAGACGGTAGTGCTGTTTTGGAGTTACTCTGGAAGTTTTGAGTGCTATTTTGGAGAGTGCAAAGTTTTCAGTGGTATTTTGGAGTTTGGCCAAAGTTGTAATGGTATAGAGGCAATTCTCTCTTTTTTTTTTGTTCGGTCATTGACGTGGCAGACTGGCATTGGTTGGTCGTGTGACACAGCCCCCTAGCTAGTCCAGGAACTCACAAAGTCAGTGTTCAATTTTCAGCGCATGTTGCCAGCTTTCGCTGCATGTTGCACGGACCTGGTGGACAGATGGGAAGGCCTAGCCGCAGGTGATTCGGCATGCGAGGTAGATGTTTGGCCCGACATGCAGAACCTGACAGGGGATGTCATCTCTCGCGCTGCATTCGGCAGCAGCTACCTCGAGGGCAGAAGGATATTCCAGCTTCAGGGGGAGCAGATCGAGCTCGCCGTGCTCGCCATGAACAAGATACATGTCCCTGGTTATTTGTGAGTTCTCTGTCTGTGATTACTCTCCTTTCGCACGTACATCAATGGTGCAAATTTGAGTTTCTCCTACGGCACTGCGCTGCAGACTCCCTGTCCTGATACATTGTTGTATGTCCAGGTTCTTCCCAACAAAAGCCAACCGAAGGATGAGACAGATCGCTGCTGAGATCGAGAGGATCCTGAAGGGCATCATCGCGAAAAGAGAGAACGCCTTGAGGGCCGGCCAAGCCACAAGCGACGATCTTCTCGGGCTGCTGCTGGAGTCCAACATGGCACACGGCAGGGCGGGCGGCAATTCCAAGGCCGGCATCACGACCGACGACGTGATCGGAGAGTGCAAGCTATTCTACTTCGCCGGCATGGAGACCACGTCCGTGCTGCTCACATGGACGATGATCGTCCTCTGCATGCACCCGGAGTGGCAAGACCGTGCCAGGGAGGAGGTCCTGCATGTCTTCGGCGACGGCACGCCGGATTACGACGGGTTAAGTCGCCTGAGAATTGTGACCATGGTGCTGTACGAGGTGCTGCGGCTATACACGCCGCTGACGGCGCTCCAGCGCAAGACGTACAAGCCGACGGAGCTCGGCGGCGTCAGGTACCCGGCGGGCGTGGTGCTTATGCTGCCGTTGTTGAGCGTCCACCACGACAAGGAGGTTTGGGGCGCGGACGCCCATGAGTTCAGGCCGGAGAGGTTTTCCGAGGGGGTCTCCAAGGCGTCCGTGGACGCGCCGGCCTTCTTCCCGTTCGGCTGGGGGCCGCGGATCTGTATCGGCCAGAGCTTCGCGCTGCTCGAGGCTAAAATGGGGCTCGCCATGATCCTGCAGCGCTTCTCCTTCGACCTCTCGCCGTCCTACACACACGCCCCGTTCACCGTTGGCCTGCTGCAGCCTGAGCACGGCGCGCAGGTCAGGCTCAAGAGGCTTCACTGAGCTACATACTGCAAAATCAGTTGATCTGCATGTACAGCATAGTGGTGGATTCTAAGACTAACTAACGCACTCAAGAGTCGAGACTCAACAACATGTAAAAGGCCTGGTTGTGTATTGACTTTCCGAAAATCCTATTCCTACGTACAGATTCTGCAAAATCTATACAAAGTAATTCATTTTAGCTGTGTAACTACTCCCCTGATTTCAGCCGACCGTCGCCACATAGACTACTCCCTCCGTCCTATAATATAAGAGCGTTTTTGAAATTAGTGTAGTTTCAAAAACGCTCTTATATTATGGGAGGGAGGGAGTAGTAGGTAAAACTTTTCATAAAATTCGACGTACCAATAGCACTGCTCTTGACTTTCCATGGACAAAAATGCTAGACTTACGTAAGCTTACGAACTTTTCTTTATCGTTAATCATAACCCCCCCCCCCCCCCCCCCCCCCCCAATTTTCAGGGTGGGCCCGTGTCCCACTAATCTCCAATCAAAACCTGCCAACCGTGGATGTAGCAAAGCTCTTCCATGGAAGTCGGTTGTATCAGACGACTGAAGTTTCTCGAGCAACGGTCAAATTTTCATTTGGAGAAACACTATATATTTTACAATTTAGATGCATACACACACACTCCACCACCAAACGACATACTGTCGTGGAGTTTCAAGATGTGTCACGCTATCGACAGGAATTAATGGCACCTGCCATTGAAGTAATTCGCTTAAAAAATTCCGCTAAAACGAGACAAACAGAATGTCGGACCAAGGGTTTGATCTCTCGTTGCTGGGATACAACGACCCATCTTAGCTACCAACCACAGCTTGGTTCGTAATGATCAAAATTGTTATTGTCGTGGAAACAACAAAAGAATAGAGGGTATGCCGTTGTTAGTACTCAAGAAGAAAATTAGTGGGGCCTGTACGGAAGACCTTATAGCGAAAGTCACCATACGCTGACAAGGTAGACACGTCGACATTTTTTAAATAGGTCTAATGGCCTCATTGAACATGAATTGCTTTGTGTTAGAGAGACGACGAGAGAAGCGTTTGGCTCGAGGGACATCCGGAGGCGTAGCCACTTCCTAAGCTTCCCCTCTCTTGATGATCTGAGCTTTACAAGATTCCTGGAAGTATACTATATGTCAATATATATTTTTTCCTTACTTGACGCAAAATTGCAAACGTAAGAACATGACGTCAAACATATCAACATAATTTTGTGGTTTACTTTGATATGACTCACATCTTGCGTTTATTATGCTGATTTTTTCATCTTGAGTCAACATGAATGTAACTATTTGTATATCAAACATAAATTCCAAATTTAGAGACTTGGGAAAACTAACTTATGTTGCACCCTTCGGACTGAATATCATGTATGTATGTATGTATGTATTGAGTCATTAAACTTTACTACGTGCAATGTCGTACCTTCGAGATATTCTCACAAGGGACACACGATATCATAACACGAAGAAACTTAAACCCACTTCAGTTGTTGATATGTGGTTCCCCATGCTTCCTACATCTAGAAGTGCCCGGGGCGAGCCAATTAAAAGAAGTAATTTTATCAAAGTCTATTTCACCAATATGGTCATCACTGGTGACCCCTAATTTTTGTGCTAACAAGTGGTTAGCGCTTCCAGCTCATAGTTAGTATCTTTATATGCTTTTGGTGAATCTAAGATTTGAGTTAAAGAAACATGTACTATGTAGAAGGACACATCCAAATTAAATAGAGATAAATTCAATCTAAAGATACTAGATCAAATATCAAAGTTTCCCACTCCTTCCAATCTATTCCTCAAATTTTCCACCCCCTCGGTACTTCCAAGTATTCCTACACTTCCAAGTTTGTAGCAAAGTGAAACAGTAAAGTAAAAGTAGCAATTGTGATGAAGATTTCGGTAATGGAGAATGGACCCAGAGGGCCATAGTTTCACTAGTGGCAACTCTCTCGAAACAAGCAAGAGTGTAGTGAACAAATTACAGTTGGGCAGCGATGAAATTGCAATATTTATATTTATGATTATGATCATTCATGATATAATCTCATATATGCATTATGTCGGTGATAAGTAGACCGTTAATCCAACTGCATCCATGATAAATCTCAAACGTATCTATAATTTTTTATTATTTCATGTTATTATATTATCACTTTTATATAATTTTTATAAAAATTTATATTATTTTTCTGGACTAACCTACTAATTTAGTATCCAGTGCTAGTTCTTGTTTTCTGCCTGTTTTTGGTTTCTCAGAAAATCCATATCTAGGAAGCTCAAAACACGATGCCAAGTTTTGACGATTTTTTCTGGACCAAAAGAGACACTAGAAGCTTCGGGGAAGGAGTAGACTACCACCAGGGGCTCACACGGCCAGATGGCGCGCCCTGGCCCTAGGGCGCGCCACTCGGGAGTGTGGGGCCCACAGCAACCGCCTTTGCTTGATTCCATCGCCATAAATCCCTATTTATACTGAAACCATCCATCGTATTTTTAGAAGAATTATATCGCCGCCGCAAGCTCCTGTTTCGCGAAGATCCAATCTGGAGGCCTGTTCCAGAGCTCTGCTAGAGCGGGAAGCCATTGTCGGAGTCTTCTTCATCAACCTTGCTACCTCCATGATGATGTGTGAGTAGTTCCATCGGGACCTTAGGGTCCATAATAGTAGCTAGATGACTCTCTCTCTCTCTTTCTCTCTCTCTCTCTGGATCTTCAATACCATGTTCCCGTGAGGTCCTCACATAATCAGAAACAATTCGATGTAATCAGTGGTGTGTTTGTTGGGACATGATGAATTGTCACTTTATAATCAGATTGTTCATTGAAATCGATTGAATCTTTTGAGGTTTTATTTGCTAAATAATTAAATTGCTTTGCATTTTCTCCGATTTATCTATCTTCTTTGGCCAAGTTCGATGGGTTTTTCTTCAGAGGGAGTGGTGCTTTGTAGTGGGTTCAATCTTGCGGTGCTATAACCCAGTGACAATAAGGGCCAAGACACGTATTGTATTGTTGCCACTAAGGGTAAAACGATGGGGTTTTGTCATATCGATTGACTTCTCCTTGTCTACCTTATGTCATCTTTCTTATTGCGATACTCTGTTTCTTGCAAACTTAATACCTTGAGATGCACACTGGATAGCGGTTTTGGGGTGGAGTATTAGTACTAGATGTAGTAGTATTAACAGTCTACTTATCACTGACATAATGCCTATATGAGATTATACCATGAATGATCATAGTCATAAATATTTCAGTTTGGTCGATTGCCCAACTATAATTTGTTTACCATGTCGTTCACCTATTTTCGAGAAAGATGTCACTAGTGAACCTATGGCCCCCATGGTCTATTCCCCATTACTAAATTCTTCTACATAATTGCCATCTATTATTTGTCGTTTTTACCTTGCTACTATCTTTCTCTATCACTTGTGTTTTACTTGAAACTAGCAAGACAAGGGGCTTGACAACCCTCTTGTTGTGTTTGGGACAAGCTTGTTTGTGCAGTGTGTGTAGGTGTTGCTGACTTGTTTAGCTTGGAAGCTCCTACTGGATTGATAATCTTGGTTCTCTACCTAAGGGAAATATTTGTTGTTTGTTGATTCACCCTTCTCATGGGGGAATCCCAACAACTCATGCGGAAGTAAGCAATCTACTACTAATGCTCCACTCAAAGACTGTTATCTGGCATGCATCCCGAAGTATTAACTTTACAAGAAACAGAGCATTGCGAATAAGCATGATGACATAATGTAGACAGTAAAACATCAATTAATATGACGAGACGCAGTCGTTTTATCCTTAGTGGCAATAATACAATACGTGTCTTGGCCCTTATCGTCACTGGGTTAGAGCACTGCAAGATTGAACCCACTACAAAGCACCACTCTCTTTGAAGAAAAAACCCATTGAATTTGATCAAAGAAGATAGATAGATCTGAGAGCATGCAAAGTTATTTAATTATGTAGCAAAAAATTCTCAAAAGATTCAATTGTATTCAATGAACAATCTGATCATAAAGTGACAATTCATCATGTCCCAACAAACACATCCACAAATTACATCGAATTGATCCTGATCATGTGAGGCAGCTCACGGGAACATGGTATTGAAGATCCAAAAGAAAGAAAGAGCAATCTAGCTACTACTATGGACCCTAAGGTCCTAAGGGAACTACTCACACATGGTCATGGAGGCAGCAAGGTTGATGAAGAAGCCTCCGGCAATGGATTCCTGATGACCCACAAGTATAGGGGATCGCAACAGTCTTCGAGGGTAGTATGTCACCCAAATTTATTGATTCGACACAAGGGGGGCCAAAGAATATTTATAAGCCTTAGCAGTTGAGTTGTCAATTCAACCACACGTGAGAAGTTGTTTCTCTGCAGCAAAGTATTTAGTAGCACAGTAATATGATAGTTTTGATAGCAGCGGTAATAGTAGCAATAGTAGTAGTAACAGTAACAGTTTTATAGTGATTGGAACAGCAACAGTAGTAGTAACTAGCAAAGACAATATGAGAAAAGCATAGGCATGGAGTAGCGATGGATATTTGGATGACATTCATCATGTGACAGTCACAACCTAGAGCGGTACACAATAGCTCCAATTCGTCAATCAAATGTAGGCATGTATTCCGTGTATAGTCATACATGCTTATAATACGAACTTGTATAACATCTTTTGTCCTACCCTCCCGTGGCAGCGGGGTCCTAATGGAAACTAAGGGTAATTAAGGCGCTCCTTTTAATAGACAACAGGAACAAAGCATTAACACATAGTGAATACATGAACTCCTCAAATTACAGTCATCCCCAGAGAGTATCCCAATTATTGTCACCATGGGGTCTACGGATTAGAACAATAACGGGTGCATATAACTTGCAGATAGGATCAAGAACTCAAATATATTCATGAAAACATAATAGGTTCAGATCTGAAATCATGGCACTCGGGCCCTAGTGAGAAGCATTAAGCATGGCAAAGTCATAGCAACATCAATCTCAGAACATAGTGGATACTAGGGATCAAGCCCTAACAAATTGACTCGATTACATGACGAATCTCATCCATCTCCATCTACCTCCAGTATGCCTACGATGAAATTACTCACTCCCGGTGGTGAGAATCATGAGGTTGTTGATGAAGAAGGGTTGTTGATGACGGTGGCGATGATTTGCCCTCTATGGAGCCCAGAACGAACTCCAGATCAGGCCTCCAGATGAAGAACAGGAGGTGGCGGCAGCTCCGTATCGTAAAACGCGTGAAACTTTCTCTCCGATTTTTTTCTCGGGAACGCGATACTTATGGATTTGGAGGTAGGGCAAACGGAGCTCTGAGGGGCCCACAAGCTCAGGTGGCACGCCCCCCTAGGTAGGGCAAACGGAGCTCCGTGGGGCCCACCTGAGCTTGTGGCTCTATGGTGGCCCCCCTCCAGCAACTCTTTGCACCAGTATTTTTTATATATTCTAAAATAATTCTTCATAAAATTTCGTCCAATTCTGAGAACTTTTTATTTCTGCACAAAAAACAATACCAAGGTAGTTCTACTAAAAACATCGTCAGTCCTGGTTGATTTCATTCAAATCAAGCAAACTATAGACCAAAACAAGAGCAAAAGTGTTTGGAAAAGTCGATACGTTGGAGACGTATCAATTCCCCCTCATGTACAGTTCCGGAAAAAGCCTCTAGATTGGATCTCCTCGGAACATAAGCTTGCGGTGGCGAAAAAAATCGTCTAAAAATATGGGGAAGAATTTCGGTATTTATAGGAATTATGGTGGTGAAATGGATGAAAGGCGGTGGAGGTGGGCCCCACACGGCCTAGGGGCGCGCTCTAAGCCCTGGGCACGCTAGGTGGCCGCTGGGCCCATCTTGCCTCTTCTCGTTATCTCCCGAAGCTTCCTGGGTCCTTCGTGCCCTCAAAAAAAGGGTATTAAATCGGCAAGGTATTTTGAGTTTCGTTGATATTGATTTCCTGAAAACCGAAAACATGTAGAAAACATGAGCTCACACTGGGCACTAAATTAAGAGGTTAGTCCAGAAAAATAATATAAAATGCTATAAAAAGTATACAAAAGTGGTAATATATTAGCATGGAATAACATATGTTTGGTATTATCAATAACTTACGTACAAAAACAACGGTAATTTTTCCCGGGGAAAAATTTGTTGAAAATCATACCCCCGGTAACTTATGTGTAAATAGCATGATAATATACGCACAACAGAGCTGATAACTAACATACAACATCGCGGTAACTTTTCACCCAAAAAAACTGTTGAAAAACATACATCTGATAACTTCTCTGTAAATAGCATGTCAATATATGCACTGCAGACATGGTAAGTTACTTACAAATACTGGCAAAAATACTGAGATGCTCGTGGAGGTGCTTGGGAGTCTCATCCTTCTCCATGCAAAAATAATGCAATGCACCCTTGGCCATTTCATATTGTGTTTTTGGAGAGCGGTGGTACCGGTCTTGGTCATCACAATGTTGTACCATAGCTCTTTGTTGTTTGTGATGTGAATGTACAGTCTTCTCACATCATCTGAGAGACCTTTTTTTATGAGCATGATTGCGGATGATTTGAGGTGCTTGTCGTAGACTTCCGATGGTGTGAGGTCATTTGATTTACGGGGTAGTTGACGATCTTCACAATCTCCCACATCTCGTCAGAGGTCAACCTAAGATGATCCTACATCGCAACTCTCCAAAGAGAAAAGTTTGTCGTCTCATCGAGCATAGGGGGCATACCCGAGAAGTTATACTTAGGTTTCTCAATTATAGCTTTTGGATAAAGCAATGGGATACCGGTAGGGTTGGTACCCAACGGAGGTTGTTGGGTAGAAGAGGAATTTGATGCATTTGCCACCGAGGGCATACCTCCCGTGTTAAGGATAGGTATAGCACTAGAGACATATGCGGCCATCCTAGCTTGTACTGTAGACTCATTTAAAGCATCATTTTCAAGTTTTTGTTTTGCTAATGCATTGGTCAAATCCTCATGGGTGAATATCCTACCATCGTCATCCAATCACTACTGCAGGCGACCGCTAACACGACACATGAATCAGAGACCCCGCGACCAAACTGTGTGCGATGCATGCATCGCAAACGGTGTCGTAATAAAACCGTCGCCAATAAGACGAACTGTGTGCGATGGCGGGGACATCAAGCACGATTCGGATTAGAGACGCGTGTGCGATACGTGGCATACAGTTGATCCATGCGAAATGTTTGCGATAAACCAGAACAACAGAAACGGGCAGCCAGTTCGAGGTGTGTGCAATACACGGCATACAGTTCACTCGGATGAGCTGTTTGTGATTACCCAACACAACAGAAACGGGCAGCCAGTTCGAGGTGTGTGTGATACACGGCATACAGTTCACTCGGATGAACTGTTTGTGATTACCCAACACAACAGAAACGGGCAGCCAGTTCGAGGTGTGTGCGATACACGGCATACAGTTCACTCGGATGAGCTGTTTGTGATTACCAAACACAACAGTAATGGTCAGGCAGATCAAGGTGTGTGCGATATACGGCATGCGGTTCACTCGGATGAACTGTTTGCAATTAACCAACACAACAGAAATGGTTCAACTTAACAAGATGTGTGTGATACGCGGCAAATAGGCCAGTAATCAGAAATGTGTGGGAAGACCGATAACAACACAGACGATTCCTGCTAATAACCCATATGTGTTGTGGGCAAACGCTTGCTGGTAAACAATTGTCAGCGATTGATGAAATCATCACCGACGGGTTCCATAGTTTAATCCGTGTGCGGTGTGATTTGCTTAGTCTGCACAACAGAGCATGCGAAGGGACGCGAGCAGAGCGCGCCGCGGCCGCCTCAACGGCGAGCAACCACATACATAATTATTGCATATAGCATTTATGATTTCTAGGCATTCAACTAAAGAAATGGGACCTAAACATTCACCCAAGGACACATTTATGATTTCTAGGCATTTAATTAAAGAAATGGCAAGCCATTGGCCCTGTTTGAAAGAAAATATGAGTCACAGCAGAGTTGAAAAGGACAACAACATCTAACTCCAGCTTACAAATGGTACAAAAGCACGAGGATCGGTTCATCAGGTTTAGACGAAACCCAGATTGAACAGGGCAATAGCATCTAACTCAACCAAAGTTTTCGGCAGTCACAATCAAATGGATCGGTCTGATCCATAAAATCAAGATCGTGGGCCAGAAAATTTACTGGTACATGATCACAAGTTGTTGTAATTAGAAGCCGAGCACGTTCAGAAGCCCTTTTGTCCACCTGAAACTTCTTTTTGTGTTGTTCAACACGTCCATCCGTGAGAAACTTTTTGTTAAAAAACTTAATCCTCACGGACAATAGTACCCTCGCATTCAACGGGAAGAATGTGACAAAGCTAGTGTTTGCATGGTTGGATGCATATCCTTCCATTGTTATTGTCCTCAAGCGAATGTCATGAGAACTGAGAAATTCCCTGTGCTTCTTACGCCATCGATTGGTTATACCTTTTTGTCCATGTGTTATTGCCTAAATAGACATGAAGATTGAAAACAGTTAATGTCTAAAAAAAGAGTATGTCGAAAGAGCGACAGCTGAACGGTTAATTCTAGTACATTATATATGGGCTTTCAATGTGCATGAAATCATCACCTCTATATACAAATTCTCCAGGAATGGAAAGCATCGCAACAAGCCAATAATCTTGTTCAGATCTAAACACCACATACTGATATGTAAGGTCTTGACAGAATCCAGCACCATTGATAGGTTATCCACGGACAAACTCTTCATTGAGCATAGAACATAAAATTAGTACCAAAAGTGTACTCCAAGATGATATAAAACTTATGCGCACAAATGAAAAATGCAGCTTATGATTACAAAAGTGTTGATGATAATATACAGTACCTGAATAATTGTGGAGCCAAACACCATCTTGTAACCTTTAAACGGATCACGAATTACACCCAAGGTCTCCAGTTTAGGCGCAGAGACCACAGTTATTTGCGAAGGTGCATAACAATAATCAAGGAGCAACCTTTGAAGTGAAGGGGCATCTTCGATGATGAGCTCCTGTCCTTTAAAACAAATTCCAATGCTTACAAGGTGAGGCGACTTTATTTGGAGACAACGGATATGGATTTCTTCTCCAAAAACAAGCAGCAAGCGCTCCAGGGCAGGGCAGCTGGAGTGGATGATGATGTGCAGTGAGGCCTCGGACAGATCAACCACCACAAGCGCAAGTTTTTTTAGCAGTGGGAGTCAAAGCATTTGTACCAGATTGTTTGCTAGATGGCACCGGGCCAAGGTGGCGGTGTGGAGAGAGGAGGAAAACCATGAGATGGACATCGGTGGTGAGGGCACAGATGCAGCGGTTGGTGGTAAGCTATTTTCATAGTAATGGTAGAACTCAAGCTACTAGAGTTTTTCGAATTCACGGGATGTCAGCCAGTCGTCCACCGTACAGGGTATGTGCAGCAGGCAGCATGCCGGGGAGGCGTTGAACGGAGCCCTGGTGGGAGGAGATGATGGATCCGTGGAGTTCAAAATCATGAACGACGGATAGATGATGACAGTCAAGATTAAGAGGCGCGGCGTGCCATAGAGGACGCCACCGAGATGCGAGGACCTATGTGCAGCAGCCATCCTTGGTGGGGAAAAGGGAGATAATCTCCCCAAGGATGGCGTCCGGGAGATCGCTTATGCTATCCTCCCGATATTCTACGGATTCCTCAGATCCAGGGGGGCGTGGCCGCTTCTGCCCTCGTTGCCGGGTGCAGGATCTACAACCGGCGGCGGCGCTGGCCGGAGCCTCATCAGTGTACATACCAATCTGGGGGGAAAATTGGCACAAACATATATGTAGGACATTCAAAATCAATTCTCAAGATCTGGAACAAAAAATGGCACAAACATATATGTAGGACATTCAAAATCAATTCTCAAGATCTGGCTACGAATTATTAGCACGAACGCTAACCCTTGTCGGATTATTAGCAAAACTCATTTGTACAGAACAAACAATTAATCACTAACCCTAGACGGTTACCATTCAAACAATCAATACACTACACGGATCTAACGAATCTTACTCTGATTTCATGGACTGAGAGAACATAACCATAGGATTTCTATTCCAAAAAAATGAAGGGGGGAGGGATGGGGGGGCAGGAGTAACCAGAGAAAACACATGATATATTTGCCGCAAAAATGGGTATAGATGACTAACCGGTTTTCCGTCGGAGTCGGAGTCATTGCCGGAGTTGCTGTGGACCTCCGGCTCCGGCTGGTGAGGCACGACGGCGGCGACGACGTCAAGGTCGCGTTGCTGCCCGCGCGAGACCTCGTCGGCGGCGACGGCAACCTCTGTGCCCAGCTTGACGTGTTGCGCGGGTGCTTCACTAGCCCCAGCATCGCCACTCCCTCCGATGGTGCGCTTCGGCGGCATCCTCATACACTCCAGACGGCGGTGACCACTGTGGACGAGGGGTGCGGCCACCTATTATGACCAGCGGCTCGGGCGCGCCATTAATATGGAGCAGTGGGAGCGAGGCGGGCGGCGGTCAAAGGGCTGGCTCGCCTCCCGGTGAGCCTGCGCAGCGTACTGCTGGCATGCCTACCATCATTTCACACAGCTAATAGCACGCATCCCTGTGACACTGCGCAGTGAACACGCCTCCCGTCAATTCACACACCTGCCCGCAAGCCTCCCGGTCTGCCTGCGCGGCGGACTGCTCGCATGTGTCCCGTCAACTCACGCCTGATCGCACGACACGCGGGACGCGTGGCGGCACGTATATTGTTTTTCTTTTTTGATGATTAATTCTGTCGCTTTATTGCTTAACCGAAGTATGGCACGTACATTGTTGGTCTAACACCCACGGTTCGAATAAATAATCCGTTTGCGATATTGGTAGCCAATTATTAATAATCTCCCATTTGTAAGAAGATTATATCAAAACTTGTCTCAAATTTAACAAAAAAAATACAATATCACAGTCTATTGGTGTCCATATGACACCACGATAAGTTTCATGAATTTCAACTAAGTTTTGGATTTACTGGATTTTAAAAATCAAGATTCTCAATGTTTGAAATTTCACGGGGGAATAAACATGCACCCAGGGACACACCTATGATTTTCCAATCCATTTTGGTGCACTATCACGTGTGCATGTAGCTCAATTTTTATTTTTACACATTAAATCCCTAGGAAATCAATCAATGTATAAAAACGGCCGAGTGATCTCTGATTTTTTTTTCAAATTTTAACACGACACTCCTTTGGTCACATGTTCAGTGCAGAAAAAGTTTGACATGCCTCGAAGTGGCGGTGGTGGTGCGGTGTGTGGGTGGGGGGGGGGGTCCGGCAGTACACTACGAGTCGTGATCCTCCGTGTGGGATTGACCGTTTTGTGAGGCATGCCACATCAAAGTCGTGAATTGGTTATTTAAAACATTACACAACTCTTCCATATATATATACATACATTTTCGGGCCACATGCATGCATTATTGGTGGTCCTCGGACACTCCTCGTGCGGTTATCAGTGATGTGCCCATTCGTTAGCACGCGAAGGTTATCAGTTTTCACCGACAGCGAGAGGCATTTGACCAAAGGTGGATTCATCTTGGCCTGTGTATACGGTGTGGATCATGGTGAGATTCCAGATCAAAGTTCGAGCGCGTGCGTACACATGAGTCCCTCTCAACGGCTCAAAGTGAGGGGGACCACACGTCGTGAACCTCTGTGTGCGTTTCCGGTTTGCGAAGCATGTGCCACGTCAAAGTTGTGCATTGGGTATTCAAACATCACACAACACCTCTTTGGCCACATGCACGCGGTGGTTGTTCTAGGACACTCACTCACGTGTGACGCTCTATGTGGGCCCGCGAGGTCGTCATCCATCATATCACTCTGACCTACAGCGAGGGACGGGTTAATTAATTTGACCAACAAGGATGGTTCTTTTTTGGTTTGTGTTACGTACGGTAGGAGTATATATATAGTACGCGTCGAAGAGGCGAGGCAACATATATACTACGTGTCATGAACCTCGCTCCGTGTGGGGACTTTCTGGTTTCCGAGGCAGGTGACACATCAAAGTTGTGCATTGGTTATTCAAACATCACACAACACCTCTTTGGGCACATGCAGGTGGTGGTTGCCCTATATAGGACACTCACTCGCGTGTGACGCTTCCATCTGTGGGCCCGCGAGGTCGTCTCCAGCACTCTGACCCAACGAGAGAGGTTAATTAATTTGACCAACAAGGAGGATTCTTTTTGGTTTGTGTTACGGTAGGAGTATATAGTATGCGTCTAAGAAGGCCGGGGGAGGGGACGACCATCACATACTACGTGTCATGAACCTCGCTCCATGTGGGGACTTTCCGGTTTCCGAGGCAGGTGTGCATTGGGTACGTATTAAAACATCACACAAACACCGGCCTCTTTGGGCCACATGCAGACGATGGTTTGCCCTATAAGACACTCACTCACGTGCAAAACGCTTCCCTCTTCGTGGGCCCGCGAGGTCGTCATCCATCACTTTGACCCAACGAGAGAGGTTAATTTGACGACCAAGGAGGATTCTTTTCGGGTTATGTTACGGTAGGAGTATATAGTACACGTCGAAGAGGGGGGGACCAGCATATATATATATATATATATATATATATATATATATATATATATATATATATATATATATATATATATATATATATATATATATATATATATATATACACTACGCGTCACGAACCTCGCTCCGTGCGGGGACTTTACGGTTTTCGAGGCGGGTGCTGTTGGAAATATGCCCTAGAGGCAATAATAAATTGGTTATTATTATATTTCCTTGTTCATGATAATCGTTTATTATCCATGCTATAATTGTATTGATTGGAAACTCAAATACATGTGTGGGTACATAGACAACACTGTGTCCCTAGTAAGCCTCTAGTTGACTAGCTCATTGATCAAAAGATGGTGAAGGTTTCCTAGCCATGGACATGAGATGTCATTTGATAACGGGATCACATCATTAGGAGAATGATGTGATGGACAAGACCCAAACTATAAACGTAGCATATGATCGTGTCAGTTTATTGCTATTGTTTTCTGCATGTCAAGTATTTGTTCCTATGACCATGAGATCATACAACTCCCTGACATCGGAAGAGTACCTTGTGTGTATCAAACGTCGCAACGTAACTGGGTGACTATAAAGGTGCTCTACAGGTATCTCCGAGGATGTCTGTTGGGTTGGCATGGATCATGACTGGGATTTGTTACTCCGTGTGACGGAGAGGTATCTCAGGGCCCACTCGGTAATACAACATCACAATGAGCCTTGCAAGCAATGTGACTAAAGTGTTAGCCACGAGATCTTGTATTACGGAACGAGTAAAGAGACTTGCCGGTAACGAGATTGAACTAGGTATAGAGATACCGACGATCGAATCTCGGGCAAGTAACATACCGAAGAACAAAGGGAACAGCATACGGGATTAACTGAATCCTTGACATAGAGGTTCGACCGATAAAGATCTTCGTAGAATATGTAGGAGCCAATATGGGCATCCAGGTCCCGCTATTGGTTATTGATCATAGAGGTGTCTCGGTCATGTCTACATAGTTCTCGAACCCGCAGGGTCTACACACTTAACGTTTGGTGACGATTAGTATAGTTGAGTTATTTTGTTGGTGACCGAAGGTTGTTCGGAATCCCGGATAAGATCCCGTACATGACGAGGATCTCCGGAATAGTCCGGAGGTAAAGATTGATATATGTGATAATAGTGTTTTGATCTCCGGAAGGGTTCCGGAATTCACCGGAAGAGGTTCCGGATGTTTACCGAAGTGTTCGGGTGCAGCAACACTTTATATAGGCCAAAGGGGTAAAGCCCACGAGGTATTGGAAAGTGCAAAAGGAACTTTTGCTGCTGCCTTAAGTGGTACTACCGTTGGTAAGGCAGTACTACCGCATAAGCGGTACTACCGCTGTGAAGCGGTACTACCGCTCGTGAGCGGTACTACCGCTTGTGCGCGGTACTGCTGGAATCCGAGTTGGACTCTTTCCCTGCGGGCCAAACCGACCTTGTGCGGGCAAAACCGACCTGGAGGAGGCTTTTACTCCAAGTTTAGACCCCAAGGCTCAACATATAAATAGAGGGGAAGGGCTAGCACACGAAAAACATTAAGATTTCCCAAGCCGTGTGTCGGCAACCCTAACCCTCTAGTTCTCTCGTCATAATCTCCGTAGTGCTTGGCGAAGCCCTGCAGAGATTGTTCCTCACCACCATCACCACGCCGTCGTGCTGCCGGAACTCATCTACTACTTCATCATCGCTCGCTGGATCGAGGAGGTGAAGGCGTCATCAAGCCGTACGTGTGTTGAACGCATAGGTGCCGTCCGTTCGGCACTAGTTCGTGATCGGATCGAGGGACGACTTGCGATTTGGATCGCGGAGACGTTCGACTACATCAACCGCGTTTCTTAACGCTTCCGCTTAGCGATCTACAAGGGTATGTAGATTCACTCTCCCTCTCGTAGATGCTCATCACCATGGATAGATCTTGTGTGTGCGTAGGAAAATTTTTGTTTCCCATGCAACGTTCCCCAACAGTGGTATCAGAGCTAGGTCTATGCGTAGATGAGATCTCGAGTAGAACACAAACGAGTTGTGCGCGTGGGTGTATACATATTGCTTGCCGTTACTAGTTGATACTTGATTCGGCGGTATTGTGAGATGAAGCGGCCCGGACCAACATTACTCGTACGCTTACGAGAGACCGGTTCCTTCAACTGACATGTAACTTCATTGCATAAAGATGACTAGCGGGTGTCTGTCTCTCTCACTTTAGTTGAATCGATTTCAATGAAGAGGGTTCTTTTAGAAGATCAAAAAGCAATCACTACACCACGTTGTGGTTTTGCGTAGGTAAGAACGGTTCTTGCAAACCCGTAGCAGCCACGTAAAACTTGCAACAACAATTAGAGGACGTCTAACTTGTTTTTGCAGGGTATGTTGTGATGTGATATGGCCAATTACATGATGAGATATATGTGATGTATGAGATGATCATGTGTTGTATAGAATATCACGACTTGCATGTCGATGAGTACGGCAACTGGCAGGAGCCATAGAGTTGTCTTTAATTATTTTCGCCATTTTTGCTTTACTTTATCGCTATGAGTTAGCTATAGTCGTAGAAGCAACAGTCGGCGCGACAACCTCATGGCGACACGTTGATGGAGATCAAGATGATGGAGATCATGGTGTCATGCCGGTGGCGATGGAGATCATGTCGGTGCTTTGGAGATGGAGATCAAAAGCACAAGTTCATGGCCATATCATGTCACTTATGATTTGCATGTGATGTTAATCCTTTTATGCATCTTATTTTGCTTAGGACGACGGTAGCATTATAAGGTGATCCCTCACTTAAATTTCAAGATAAAATTGTGTTCTCCCCGAGTGTGCACCGTTGCGAAAGTTCGTCGTTTCGAGACACCACGTGATGATCGGGTGTGATAGACTCTACGTTCACATACAACGGATGCAAGCCAGTGTTGCACGTGCGGAACACTCGGGTTAAACTTGACGAGCCTAGCATGTATAGACATGGCCTCGGAACACAAGAGACCGAAAGGTCGAACATGAGTCATATAGTAGATATGATCAACATGAAGATGTTCACCATTGAAACCACCTCAACTCACGTGATGATCGGACTTGAGTTGGTGGATTTGGATCATGTTACACTCGAATGACCGGAGGGATGTCTATTTGAGTGGGAGTTTTAAGTAATATGATTAACTAAACTCATTATCTTGAACAATAGTCTAAGTTGTCTTTGTTATACTTATGTTGTAGATCATGGCTCGCGCAGTAGCACCCCTGAATTTTAATGCGTTCCTAGAGAAAGCTAAGTTGAAAGATGATGGAAGTAACTTTGTGGACTGGGCCCGTAATCTAAGGATTATCCTTACGGCTTCCCAGAAGGCTTATGTCCTTGATGCACCGCTTGGTGATCCACCCGCTCCAGTTGAGTCTCTAGACGTTGTGAACGTCTGGCAGGCTCGTTCTGAAGATTACTCAATAGTTCAATGTGCAATATTGTATGGCTTAGAACCGGGACTTCAAAGACGTTTTGAACGTCATGGAGCATATGAGATGTTCCAGGAGTTGAAGTTTATCTTTCAGAAGAATGCCCGGATCGAGAGATATGAGATCTCCGATAAGTTCTATGCTTGCAAGATGGAGGAGAACGGGTCTATCAGTGATCACGTACTCAGAATGTCTAGGTACTCCACCCGTCTGGCTGAATTGGGAATGCCCCTTCCGCTAGAGGCTATCACAGACAGAGTTCTTCAATCATTGCCACCTAGCTACAAGAGCTTCGTGTTGAACTATAACATGCACGGGATGAACAAGTCAGTCGCCGAGCTGTTTGCGATGCTGAAAGCCGCTGAGTCTGAAATTCAGAAGGAGCATCAAGTGTTGTGGACTGTAGAACCATCAAGGAAACAGCCCAGGGCGCAAAAATGTGCACTAAAATGGCAGAAAAGCATGCGGAGCAAAAAGGCCACCACCATCTTTTATATATAGCGGTGGAATGGAATGGTGATCACCACACCACTCGTATCCTACTCCTACACCCCCACCCACTTGATCGCCACAAGAGAGCAAAGCATCAATCAACCCCATTCCCCCTTGTGCTGGCCGCTCCGGCCTGATCTGTTCCCCAGCCATGGCGACGAGCGTGATAGGATCGCCGGTCTCTTTTCCACGGGAGCTGCTGTACGTGGTCGCGGGCGCGGCCGTCGCGTGGTGCGCGGTGCGGCCGCTGGAGTGGGTGTGGTGGAGGCCCCGGCGCCTGGACCGGGCGCTGCGGTCGCAGGGCCTCCGCGGCACGCCGTACCGCTCCGTGGCCGGCGACGCGCCGCTGGCGGAGAGGCTCAACGAGGAGGCGAGGTCCCGGTCCATGCCGCTCGGCTGCCACGACATCGTGCACCGGGCCATGCCGCTGTTCCACCAGACCATGAAGGAGCACGGTACGTCTCCTACTTCTCTTGTCTTCTTCCTACTAGTCTGTCCCTTGACCTTGGTGTCGGCTGCATTGGTTTGGCTTCGAAATTTCTTTGGTCTCGTCACACGGTCGTCCGAGAACATGTTTCCAAGAGCGGATTCAGTTTTCATCATTTTTTTTGGTTGACTACCAGAATCATTTTTTCTTTGTATAAATACACCGCTATTGGCTATTTTTCTAATGCTAATTTTCTTTTGCGGGAAGGTTTTTTCTCATGCTATTTTGAAGTTCGATTCAACTTTATTGCAGTTTGGTAACAGATTAGAACAGCCAGATTTACAGGCACTCAAGGTATCTAGCTATAGGAGCATTTGTAAAAGAGAGTATCAACAAGAAAATCCCATGCTGCATGATTGCATCCAAGGCCATATTCCTATTGCGTACGCTAGCTAGTTGACAGCATCATTCCAAAGAGGAAAACACCAACTCAATAGTCCAGTAAGAAAGGTACCCACACTAATGTGATCATGACTAGACTCTAGATCCCACCCTTCTTATTTTAGTGGGTGCATCGGGCTTCATTTTTCTATCCATGAAATCTAATGATGTTCTATAGCAAACTAGACAAACCCTACCCCACTTAGGTAAATAGGCTAACTGGAAATGAAAATGTATACGTCTATGCATAACAACTGAAAAGAAAAGAAAAAACTGCTGATACAAGCTACCTCGTGATTGTCTAAAATCAAAAAAAAAAATTTGAGAAACGTCTAAAATCATTTCATTTCAGGTAAAATGTCTATCACTTGGTTTGGACCGTCACCTAGAGTGACCATTACCAAGCCTGCACTGGTGCGAGAAGTTCTGTCCAACAAGCACGGCCACTTTGAGAAGCTCAAGTTGGGCCGACTTCAGAGGATGTTGCACAATGGCATTGGTAGCCACGAGGGCGAGAAATGGGCCAAACACAGGAGGATCATCAACCCTGCCTTCCATCTCGAGAAGCTCAAGGTGGTTTTTTTTTGAGAGAATTGCCTCTATACCATTACAACTTTGGCCAAACTCCAAAATACCACTGAAAACTTTGCACTCTCCAAAATACCACTATGTGCTAACTGAAGCTAACTGGGCATGGAAAAGACCATCCTAACCTTACCTCTTCACACCATGAGCTCCTCTGCTCATCTCTCTCTGAGCACAGATTTAGCTCAAATTCAGCAGCATGACATTACTATTACAGTAGTACGTAATCACTAATGCACCATTAGCTCCTCCTAGCTTTATCTCCTCCTAAATAAAATAATCAGTACAAATTTCAGCAGCATAACAGCAGTACAACAACAGCAAAACAGCTATAAGATAGCAGTACATAATCAATAATATTTTCAGCAACATAACAACACTTCAATAAGGCAATAACATCACTTTCAGCCATGGATGAAGGCCGAGCGCAGCAGTGAGGGTGAGAAGCAGAGGTCGAGCGCCGCCCTGCCCTGCTACATCAACGGGGAGGGCGCCGCCGCGTCCACCGGCTAGAGGCGCGCCGGCCTCGTCCGTGCTCTCATGGCGGACAGGACCTCGAGCCGTGGGAGTCGGGTGAGGGAAAAGGCCGGAGGAGATGCGAGGCGGGGCAGGAGTGCGGTGGCGCGGCGCAACGGCCGGAGGAGACGAGAGGCGGGGCTGAGTGCGGTGCGGCGGCGCCACGGGAGGCGGCTGGTGTGTAAGGAGAGGAGTGGCGGCTGAGTCCAGGGAGGGGAGAAGGAAGGGATAGGTTAGGGCTTGTGTAAGGGTAATTTTGGCAATTCAAAAAAAACTGACATGTGTGTCTAGTGTTGACTAACAGAAATTGGGTTGAAAATAGACGGTAGTGCTGTTTTGGAGTTACTCTGGAAGTTTTGAGTGCTATTTTGGAGAGTGCAAAGTTTTCAGTGGTATTTTGGAGTTTGGCCAAAGTTGTAATGGTATAGAGGCAATTCTCTCTTTTTTTTTTGTTCGGTCATTGACGTGGCAGACTGGCATTGGTTGGTCGTGTGACACAGCCCCCTAGCTAGTCCAGGAACTCACAAAGTCAGTGTTCAATTTTCAGCGCATGTTGCCAGCTTTCGCTGCATGTTGCACGGACCTGGTGGACAGATGGGAAGGCCTAGCCGCAGGTGATTCGGCATGCGAGGTAGATGTTTGGCCCGACATGCAGAACCTGACAGGGGATGTCATCTCTCGCGCTGCATTCGGCAGCAGCTACCTCGAGGGCAGAAGGATATTCCAGCTTCAGGGGGAGCAGATCGAGCTCGCCGTGCTCGCCATGAACAAGATACATGTCCCTGGTTATTTGTGAGTTCTCTGTCTGTGATTACTCTCCTTTCGCACGTACATCAATGGTGCAAATTTGAGTTTCTCCTACGGCACTGCGCTGCAGACTCCCTGTCCTGATACATTGTTGTATGTCCAGGTTCTTCCCAACAAAAGCCAACCGAAGGATGAGACAGATCGCTGCTGAGATCGAGAGGATCCTGAAGGGCATCATCGCGAAAAGAGAGAACGCCTTGAGGGCCGGCCAAGCCACAAGCGACGATCTTCTCGGGCTGCTGCTGGAGTCCAACATGGCACACGGCAGGGCGGGCGGCAATTCCAAGGCCGGCATCACGACCGACGACGTGATCGGAGAGTGCAAGCTATTCTACTTCGCCGGCATGGAGACCACGTCCGTGCTGCTCACATGGACGATGATCGTCCTCTGCATGCACCCGGAGTGGCAAGACCGTGCCAGGGAGGAGGTCCTGCATGTCTTCGGCGACGGCACGCCGGATTACGACGGGTTAAGTCGCCTGAGAATTGTGACCATGGTGCTGTACGAGGTGCTGCGGCTATACACGCCGCTGACGGCGCTCCAGCGCAAGACGTACAAGCCGACGGAGCTCGGCGGCGTCAGGTACCCGGCGGGCGTGGTGCTTATGCTGCCGTTGTTGAGCGTCCACCACGACAAGGAGGTTTGGGGCGCGGACGCCCATGAGTTCAGGCCGGAGAGGTTTTCCGAGGGGGTCTCCAAGGCGTCCGTGGACGCGCCGGCCTTCTTCCCGTTCGGCTGGGGGCCGCGGATCTGTATCGGCCAGAGCTTCGCGCTGCTCGAGGCTAAAATGGGGCTCGCCATGATCCTGCAGCGCTTCTCCTTCGACCTCTCGCCGTCCTACACACACGCCCCGTTCACCGTTGGCCTGCTGCAGCCTGAGCACGGCGCGCAGGTCAGGCTCAAGAGGCTTCACTGAGCTACATACTGCAAAATCAGTTGATCTGCATGTACAGCATAGTGGTGGATTCTAAGACTAACTAACGCACTCAAGAGTCGAGACTCAACAACATGTAAAAGGCCTGGTTGTGTATTGACTTTCCGAAAATCCTATTCCTACGTACAGATTCTGCAAAATCTATACAAAGTAATTCATTTTAGCTGTGTAACTACTCCCCTGATTTCAGCCGACCGTCGCCACATAGACTACTCCCTCCGTCCTATAATATAAGAGCGTTTTTGAAATTAGTGTAGTTTCAAAAACGCTCTTATATTATGGGAGGGAGGGAGTAGTAGGTAAAACTTTTCATAAAATTCGACGTACCAATAGCACTGCTCTTGACTTTCCATGGACAAAAATGCTAGACTTACGTAAGCTTACGAACTTTTCTTTATCGTTAATCATAACCCCCCCCCCCCCCCCCAATTTTCAGGGTGGGCCCGTGTCCCACTAATCTCCAATCAAAACCTGCCAACCGTGGATGTAGCAAAGCTCTTCCATGGAAGTCGGTTGTATCAGACGACTGAAGTTTCTCGAGCAACGGTCAAATTTTCATTTGGAGAAACACTATATATTTTACAATTTAGATGCATACACACACACTCCACCACCAAACGACATACTGTCGTGGAGTTTCAAGATGTGTCACGCTATCGACAGGAATTAATGTCACCTGCCATTGAAGTAATTCGCTTAAAAAATTCCGCTAAAACGAGACAAACAGAATGTCGGACCAAGGGTTTGATCTCTCGTTGCTGGGATACAACGACCCATCTTAGCTACCAACCACAGCTTGGTTCGTAATGATCAAAATTGTTATTGTCGTGGAAACAACAAAAGAATAGAGGGTATGCCGTTGTTAGTACTCAAGAAGAAAATTAGTGGGGCCTGTACGGAAGACCTTATAGCGAAAGTCACCATACGCTGACAAGGTAGACACGTCGACATTTTTTAAATAGGTCTAATGGCCTCATTGAACATGAATTGCTTTGTGTTAGAGAGACGACGAGAGAAGCGTTTGGCTCGAGGGACATCCGGAGGCGTAGCCACTTCCTAAGCTTCCCCTCTCTTGATGATCTGAGCTTTACAAGATTCCTGGAAGTATACTATATGTCAATATATATTTTTTCCTTACTTGACGCAAAATTGCAAACGTAAGAACATGACGTCAAACATATCAACATAATTTTGTGGTTTACTTTGATATGACTCACATCTTGCGTTTATTATGCTGATTTTTTCATCTTGAGTCAACATGAATGTAACTATTTGTATATCAAACATAAATTCCAAATTTAGAGACTTGGGAAAACTAACTTATGTTGCACCCTTCGGACTGAATATCATGTATGTATGTATGTATGTATTGAGTCATTAAACTTTACTACGTGCAATGTCGTACCTTCGAGATATTCTCACAAGGGACACACGATATCATAACACGAAGAAACTTAAACCCACTTCAGTTGTTGATATGTGGTTCCCCATGCTTCCTACATCTAGAAGTGCCCGGGGCGAGCCAATTAAAAGAAGTAATTTTATCAAAGTCTATTTCACCAATATGGTCATCACTGGTGACCCCTAATTTTTGTGCTAACAAGTGGTTAGCGCTTCCAGCTCATAGTTAGTATCTTTATATGCTTTTGGTGAATCTAAGATTTGAGTTAAAGAAACATGTACTATGTAGAAGGACACATCCAAATTAAATAGAGATAAATTCAATCTAAAGATACTAGATCAAATATCAAAGTTTCCCACTCCTTCCAATCTATTCCTCAAATTTTCCACCCCCTCGGTACTTCCAAGTATTCCTACACTTCCAAGTTTGTAGCAAAGTGAAACAGTAAAGTAAAAGTAGCAATTGTGATGAAGATTTCGGTAATGGAGAATGGACCCAGAGGGCCATAGTTTCACTAGTGGCAACTCTCTCGAAACAAGCAAGAGTGTAGTGAACAAATTACAGTTGGGCAGCGATGAAATTGCAATATTTATATTTATGATTATGATCATTCATGATATAATCTCATATATGCATTATGTCGGTGATAAGTAGACCGTTAATCCAACTGCATCCATGATAAATCTCAAACGTATCTATAATTTTTTATTATTTCATGTTATTATATTATCACTTTTATATAATTTTTATAAAAATTTATATTATTTTTCTGGACTAACCTACTAATTTAGTATCCAGTGCTAGTTCTTGTTTTCTGCCTGTTTTTGGTTTCTCAGAAAATCCATATCTAGGAAGCTCAAAACACGATGCCAAGTTTTGACGATTTTTTCTGGACCAAAAGAGACACTAGAAGCTTCGGGGAAGGAGTAGACTACCACCAGGGGCTCACACGGCCAGATGGCGCGCCCTGGCCCTAGGGCGCGCCACTCGGGAGTGTGGGGCCCACAGCAACCGCCTTTGCTTGATTCCATCGCCATAAATCCCTATTTATACTGAAACCATCCATCGTATTTTTAGAAGAATTATATCGCCGCCGCAAGCTCCTGTTTCGCGAAGATCCAATCTGGAGGCCTGTTCCAGAGCTCTGCTAGAGCGGGAAGCCATTGTCGGAGTCTTCTTCATCAACCTTGCTACCTCCATGATGATGTGTGAGTAGTTCCATCGGGACCTTAGGGTCCATAATAGTAGCTAGATGACTCTCTCTCTCTCTTTCTCTCTCTCTCTCTGGATCTTCAATACCATGTTCCCGTGAGGTCCTCACATAATCAGAAACAATTCGATGTAATCAGTGGTGTGTTTGTTGGGACATGATGAATTGTCACTTTATAATCAGATTGTTCATTGAAATCGATTGAATCTTTTGAGGTTTTATTTGCTAAATAATTAAATTGCTTTGCATTTTCTCCGATTTATCTATCTTCTTTGGCCAAGTTCGATGGGTTTTTCTTCAGAGGGAGTGGTGCTTTGTAGTGGGTTCAATCTTGCGGTGCTATAACCCAGTGACAATAAGGGCCAAGACACGTATTGTATTGTTGCCACTAAGGGTAAAACGATGGGGTTTTGTCATATCGATTGACTTCTCCTTGTCTACCTTATGTCATCTTTCTTATTGCGATACTCTGTTTCTTGCAAACTTAATACCTTGAGATGCACACTGGATAGCGGTTTTGGGGTGGAGTATTAGTACTAGATGTAGTAGTATTAACAGTCTACTTATCACTGACATAATGCCTATATGAGATTATACCATGAATGATCATAGTCATAAATATTTCAGTTTGGTCGATTGCCCAACTATAATTTGTTTACCATGTCGTTCACCTATTTTCGAGAAAGATGTCACTAGTGAACCTATGGCCCCCATGGTCTATTCCCCATTACTAAATTCTTCTACATAATTGCCATCTATTATTTGTCGTTTTTACCTTGCTACTATCTTTCTCTATCACTTGTGTTTTACTTGAAACTAGCAAGACAAGGGGCTTGACAACCCTCTTGTTGTGTTTGGGACAAGCTTGTTTGTGCAGTGTGTGTAGGTGTTGCTGACTTGTTTAGCTTGGAAGCTCCTACTGGATTGATAATCTTGGTTCTCTACCTAAGGGAAATATTTGTTGTTTGTTGATTCACCCTTCTCATGGGGGAATCCCAACAACTCATGCGGAAGTAAGCAATCTACTACTAATGCTCCACTCAAAGACTGTTATCTGGCATGCATCCCGAAGTATTAACTTTACAAGAAACAGAGCATTGCGAATAAGCATGATGACATAATGTAGACAGTAAAACATCAATTAATATGACGAGACGCAGTCGTTTTATCCTTAGTGGCAATAATACAATACGTGTCTTGGCCCTTATCGTCACTGGGTTAGAGCACTGCAAGATTGAACCCACTACAAAGCACCACTCTCTTTGAAGAAAAAACCCATTGAATTTGATCAAAGAAGATAGATAGATCTGAGAGCATGCAAAGTTATTTAATTATGTAGCAAAAAATTCTCAAAAGATTCAATTGTATTCAATGAACAATCTGATCATAAAGTGACAATTCATCATGTCCCAACAAACACATCCACAAATTACATCGAATTGATCCTGATCATGTGAGGCAGCTCACGGGAACATGGTATTGAAGATCCAAAAGAAAGAAAGAGCAATCTAGCTACTACTATGGACCCTAAGGTCCTAAGGGAACTACTCACACATGGTCATGGAGGCAGCAAGGTTGATGAAGAAGCCTCCGGCAATGGATTCCTGATGACCCACAAGTATAGGGGATCGCAACAGTCTTCGAGGGTAGTATGTCACCCAAATTTATTGATTCGACACAAGGGGGGCCAAAGAATATTTATAAGCCTTAGCAGTTGAGTTGTCAATTCAACCACACGTGAGAAGTTGTTTCTCTGCAGCAAAGTATTTAGTAGCACAGTAATATGATAGTTTTGATAGCAGCGGTAATAGTAGCAATAGTAGTAGTAACAGTAACAGTTTTATAGTGATTGGAACAGCAACAGTAGTAGTAACTAGCAAAGACAATATGAGAAAAGCATAGGCATGGAGTAGCGATGGATATTTGGATGACATTCATCATGTGACAGTCACAACCTAGAGCGGTACACAATAGCTCCAATTCGTCAATCAAATGTAGGCATGTATTCCGTGTATAGTCATACATGCTTATAATACGAACTTGTATAACATCTTTTGTCCTACCCTCCCGTGGCAGCGGGGTCCTAATGGAAACTAAGGGTAATTAAGGCGCTCCTTTTAATAGACAACAGGAACAAAGCATTAACACATAGTGAATACATGAACTCCTCAAATTACAGTCATCCCCAGAGAGTATCCCAATTATTGTCACCATGGGGTCTACGGATTAGAACAATAACGGGTGCATATAACTTGCAGATAGGATCAAGAACTCAAATATATTCATGAAAACATAATAGGTTCAGATCTGAAATCATGGCACTCGGGCCCTAGTGAGAAGCATTAAGCATGGCAAAGTCATAGCAACATCAATCTCAGAACATAGTGGATACTAGGGATCAAGCCCTAACAAATTGACTCGATTACATGACGAATCTCATCCATCTCCATCTACCTCCAGTATGCCTACGATGAAATTACTCACTCCCGGTGGTGAGAATCATGAGGTTGTTGATGAAGAAGGGTTGTTGATGACGGTGGCGATGATTTGCCCTCTATGGAGCCCAGAACGAACTCCAGATCAGGCCTCCAGATGAAGAACAGGAGGTGGCGGCAGCTCCGTATCGTAAAACGCGTGAAACTTTCTCTCCGATTTTTTTCTCGGGAACGCGATACTTATGGATTTGGAGGTAGGGCAAACGGAGCTCTGAGGGGCCCACAAGCTCAGGTGGCACGCCCCCCTAGGTAGGGCAAACGGAGCTCCGTGGGGCCCACCTGAGCTTGTGGCTCTATGGTGGCCCCCCTCCAGCAACTCTTTGCACCAGTATTTTTTATATATTCTAAAATAATTCTTCATAAAATTTCGTCCAATTCTGAGAACTTTTTATTTCTGCACAAAAAACAATACCAAGGTAGTTCTACTAAAAACATCGTCAGTCCTGGTTGATTTCATTCAAATCAAGCAAACTATAGACCAAAACAAGAGCAAAAGTGTTTGGAAAAGTCGATACGTTGGAGACGTATCAATTCCCCCTCATGTACAGTTCCGGAAAAAGCCTCTAGATTGGATCTCCTCGGAACATAAGCTTGCGGTGGCGAAAAAAATCGTCTAAAAATATGGGGAAGAATTTCGGTATTTATAGGAATTATGGTGGTGAAATGGATGAAAGGCGGTGGAGGTGGGCCCCACACGGCCTAGGGGCGCGCTCTAAGCCCTGGGCACGCTAGGTGGCCGCTGGGCCCATCTTGCCTCTTCTCGTTATCTCCCGAAGCTTCCTGGGTCCTTCGTGCCCTCAAAAAAAGGGTATTAAATCGGCAAGGTATTTTGAGTTTCGTTGATATTGATTTCCTGAAAACCGAAAACATGTAGAAAACATGAGCTCACACTGGGCACTAAATTAAGAGGTTAGTCCAGAAAAATAATATAAAATGCTATAAAAAGTATACAAAAGTGGTAATATATTAGCATGGAATAACATATGTTTGGTATTATCAATAACTTACGTACAAAAACAACGGTAATTTTTCCCGGGGAAAAATTTGTTGAAAATCATACCCCCGGTAACTTATGTGTAAATAGCATGATAATATACGCACAACAGAGCTGATAACTAACATACAACATCGCGGTAACTTTTCACCCAAAAAAACTGTTGAAAAACATACATCTGATAACTTCTCTGTAAATAGCATGTCAATATATGCACTGCAGACATGGTAAGTTACTTACAAATACTGGCAAAAATACTGAGATGCTCGTGGAGGTGCTTGGGAGTCTCATCCTTCTCCATGCAAAAATAATGCAATGCACCCTTGGCCATTTCATATTGTGTTTTTGGAGAGCGGTGGTACCGGTCTTGGTCATCACAATGTTGTACCATAGCTCTTTGTTGTTTGTGATGTGAATGTACAGTCTTCTCACATCATCTGAGAGACCTTTTTTTATGAGCATGATTGCGGATGATTTGAGGTGCTTGTCGTAGACTTCCGATGGTGTGAGGTCATTTGATTTACAGGGTAGTTGACGATCTTCACAATCTCCCACATCTCGTCAGAGGTCAACCTAAGATGATCCTACATCGCAACTCTCCAAAGAGAAAAGTTTGTCGTCTCATCGAGCATAGGGGGCATACCCGAGAAGTTATACTTAGGTTTCTCAATTATAGCTTTTGGATAAAGCAATGGGATACCGGTAGGGTTGGTACCCAACGGAGGTTGTTGGGTAGAAGAGGAATTTGATGCATTTGCCACCGAGGGCATACCTCCCGTGTTAAGGATAGGTATAGCACTAGAGACATATGCGGCCATCCTAGCTTGTACTGTAGACTCATTTAAAGCATCATTTTCAAGTTTTTGTTTTGCTAATGCATTGGTCAAATCCTCATGGGTGAATATCCTACCATCGTCATCCAATCACTACTGCAGGCGACCGCTAACACGACACATGAATCAGAGACCCCGCGACCAAACTGTGTGCGATGCATGCATCGCAAACGGTGTCGTAATAAAACCGTCGCCAATAAGACGAACTGTGTGCGATGGCGGGGACATCAAGCACGATTCGGATTAGAGACGCGTGTGCGATACGTGGCATACAGTTGATCCATGCGAAATGTTTGCGATAAACCAGAACAACAGAAACGGGCAGCCAGTTCGAGGTGTGTGCAATACACGGCATACAGTTCACTCGGATGAGCTGTTTGTGATTACCCAACACAACAGAAACGGGCAGCCAGTTCGAGGTGTGTGTGATACACGGCATACAGTTCACTCGGATGAACTGTTTGTGATTACCCAACACAACAGAAACGGGTAGCCAGTTCGAGGTGTGTGCGATACACGGCATACAGTTCACTCGGATGAGCTGTTTGTGATTACCCAACACAACAGTAATGGTCAGGCAGATCAAGGTGTGTGCGATATACGGCATGCGGTTCACTCGGATGAACTGTTTGCAATTACCCAACACAACAGAAATGGTTCAACTTAACAAGATGTGTGTGATACGCGGCAAATAGGCCAGTAATCAGAAATGTGTGGGAAGACCGATAACAACACAGACGATTCCTGCTAATAACCCATATGTGTTGTGGGCAAACGCTTGCTGGTAAACAATTGTCAGCGATTGATGAAATCATCACCGACGGGTTCCATAGTTTAATCCGTGTGCGGTGTGATTTGCTTAGTCTGCACAACAGAGCATGCGAAGGGACGCGAGCAGAGCGCGCCGCGGCCGCCTCAACGGCGAGCAACCACATACATAATTATTGCATATAGCATTTATGATTTCTAGGCATTCAACTAAAGAAATGGGACCTAAACATTCACCCAAGGACACATTTATGATTTCTAGGCATTTAATTAAAGAAATGGCAAGCCATTGGCCCTGTTTGAAAGAAAATATGAGTCACAGCAGAGTTGAAAAGGACAACAACATCTAACTCCAGCTTACAAATGGTACAAAAGCACGAGGATCGGTTCATCAGGTTTAGACGAAACCCAGATTGAACAGGGCAATAGCATCTAACTCAACCAAAGTTTTCGGCAGTCACAATCAAATGGATCGGTCTGATCCATAAAATCAAGATCGTGGGCCAGAAAATTTACTGGTACATGATCACAAGTTGTTGTAATTAGAAGCCGAGCACGTTCAGAAGCCCTTTTGTCCACCTGAAACTTCTTTTTGTGTTGTTCAACACGTCCATCCGTGAGAAACTTTTTGTTAAAAAACTTAATCCTCACGGACAATAGTACCCTCGCATTCAACGGGAAGAATGTGACAAAGCTAGTGTTTGCATGGTTGGATGCATATCCTTCCATTGTTATTGTCCTCAAGCGAATGTCATGAGAACTGAGAAATTCCCTGTGCTTCTTACGCCATCGATTGGTTATACCTTTTTGTCCATGTGTTATTGCCTAAATAGACATGAAGATTGAAAACAGTTAATGTCTAAAAAAAGAGTATGTCGAAAGAGCGACAGCTGAACGGTTAATTCTAGTACATTATATATGGGCTTTCAATGTGCATGAAATCATCACCTCTATATACAAATTCTCCAGGAATGGAAAGCATCGCAACAAGCCAATAATCTTGTTCAGATCTAAACACCACATACTGATATGTAAGGTCTTGACAGAATCCAGCACCATTGATAGGTTATCCACGGACAAACTCTTCATTGAGCATAGAACATAAAATTAGTACCAAAAGTGTACTCCAAGATGATATAAAACTTATGCGCACAAATGAAAAATGCAGCTTACGATTACAAAAGTGTTGATGATAATATACAGTACCTGAATAATTGTGGAGCCAAACACCATCTTGTAACCTTTAAACGGATCACGAATTACACCCAAGGTCTCCAGTTTAGGCGCAGAGACCACAGTTATTTGCGAAGGTGCATAACAATAATCAAGGAGCAACCTTTGAAGTGAAGGGGCATCTTCGATGATGAGCTCCTGTCCTTTAAAACAAATTCCAATGCTTACAAGGTGAGGCGACTTTATTTGGAGACAACGGATACGGATTTCTTCTCCAAAAACAAGCAGCAAGCGCTCCAGGGCAGGGCAGCTGGAGTGGATGATGATGTGCAGTGAGGCCTCGGACAGATCAACCACCACAAGCGCAAGTTTTTTTAGCAGTGGGAGTCAAAGCATTTGTACCAGATTGTTTGCTAGATGGCACCGGGCCAAGGTGGCGGTGTGGAGAGAGGAGGAAAACCATGAGATGGACATCGGTGGTGAGGGCACAGATGCAGCGGTTGGTGGTAAGCTATTTTCATAGTAATGGTAGAACTCAAGCTACTAGAGTTTTTCGAATTCACGGGATGTCAGCCAGTCGTCCACCGTACAGGGTATGTGCAGCAGGCAGCATGCCGGGGAGGCGTTGAACGGAGCCCTGGTGGGAGGAGATGATGGATCCGTGGAGTTCAAAATCATGAACGACGGATAGATGATGACAGTCAAGATTAAGAGGCGCGGCGTGCCATAGAGGACGCCACCGAGATGCGAGGACCTATGTGCAGCAGCCATCCTTGGTGGGGAAAAGGGAGATAATCTCCCCAAGGATGGCGTCCGGGAGATCGCTTATGCTATCCTCCCGATATTCTACGGATTCCTCAGATCCAGGGGGGCGTGGCCGCTTCTGCCCTCGTTGCCGGGTGCAGGATCTACAACCGGCGGCGGCGCTGGCCGGAGCCTCATCAGTGTACATACCAATCTGGTGTTGGAAATATGCCCTAGAGGCAATAATAAATTGGTTATTATTATATTTCCTTGTTCATGATAATCGTTTATTATCCATGCTATAATTGTATTGATTGGAAACTCAAATACATGTGTGGGTACATAGACAACACTGTGTCCCTAGTAAGCCTCTAGTTGACTAGCTTGTTGATCAAAGATGGTTAAGGTTTCCTAGCCATTGACATGAGATGTCATTTGATAACGGGATCACATCATTAGGAGAATGATGTGATGGACAAGACCCAAACTGTAAACGTAGCATTTGATCGTGTCAGTTTATTGCTATTGTTTTCTGCATGTCAAGTATCTGTTCCTTTGACCATGAGATCATGCAACTCACTGACACCGGAGGAATACCTTGTGTGTATCAAACGTCGCAACGTAACTGGGTGACTATAAAGGTGCTCTACAGGTATCTCCGAGGGTGTCTGTTGGGTAGGCATGGATCAAGACTGGGATTTGTTACTCCGTATGACGGAGAGGTATCTCAGGGCCCACTCGGTAATACAACATCACAATGAGCCTTGCAAGCAATGTGACTAAAGTGTTAGCCACGAGATCTTGTATTACGGAACGAGTAAAGAGACTTGCCGGTAACGAGATTGAACTAGGTATAGAGATACCGACGATCGAATCTCGGGCAAGTAACATACCGAAGAACAAAGGGAACAGCATACGGGATTAACTGAATCCTTGACATAGAGGTTCGACCGATAAAGATCTTCGTAGAATATGTAGGAGCCAATATGGGCATCCAGGTCCCGCTATTGGTTATTGGCCGTAGAGGTGTCTCGGTCATGTCTACATAGTTCTCGAACCCGCAGGGTCTACACACTTAACGTTTGGTGACGATTAGTATAATTGAGTTATTATGTTGGTGACCGAAAGTTGTTCGGAGTCCCGGATAAGATCCCGGACATGACGAGGATCTCCGGAATAGTCCGGAGGTAAAGATTGATATATGTGATAATAGTGTTTTGATCTCTGGAAGGGTTCCGAAGTTCACCGGAAGGGGTTCCGGATGTTTACCGAAGTGTTCGGGTGCAGCAACACTTTATATGAGCCAAAAGGATAAAACCCACAAGGTATTGGAAAGTGCAAAAGTAGTTTTGCTGCCGCGTAAGCAGTACTACCGCTTGGTGAAGCGGTACTACCGCCGGAGCGGTACTACCGCTTGTGTGAAGCGGTACTACCGCCGGAGCGGTACTACCGCTTGTGTGAAGCGGTACTACCGCCCAAGCGGTACTACCGCTTGTGTGAAGCGGTACTACCGCTTGTGCGCGGCTGTGCGCGGTTCGGCAGGGATCCGAGTTGGACTCTTTCCCTGCGGGCCAAACCGACCTTGTGCGGGCAAAACCGACCCGGAGGAGGCTTTTACTCCAAGTTTAGACCCCAAGGCTCAACATATAAATAGAGGGGCAGGGCTAGCACACGGGATACATCAGGATTTCCCAAGCCGTGTGCCGGCAACCCTAGCCCTCTAGTTCCTCCGTCATAATCTCCGTAGTGCTTGGCGAAGCCCTGCAGAGATTGTTCCTCACCACCATCACCACGCCGTCGTGCTGCTGGAACTCAACCACTACTTCATCATCGCTCGCTGGATCGAGGAGGTGAAGGCGTCATCAAGCCGTACGTGTGTTGAACGCGGAGGTGCCGTCCGTTCGGCACTAGATCGGAAGGATCGTGATTGGATCGCGGGACGCTCGGCGATTTGGATCGCGAAGACGTTCGACTACATCAACCGCGTTTATTAACGCTTCCGCTTAGCGATCTACAAGGGTATGTAGATCCACTCTCCCTCTCGTAGATGCTCATCACCATGGATAGATCTTGCGTGTGCGTAGGAAAATTTTTGTTTCCCATGCAACGTTCCCCAACAGTGGCATCTGAGCTAGGTCTATGCGTAGATGAGATCTCGAGTAGAACACAAACGAGTTGTGGGCGTGGGTGTATACATATTGCTTGCCGTTACTAGTTGATACTTGATTCCGCGGTATTGTGAGATGAAGCGGCCTGGACCGACATTACGCGTACGCTTACGCGAGACTGGTTTCACCGCTGCGTGCACTTGTTGCATAAAGGTGACTGGCGGGTGTCTGTCTCTCTCACTTTAGTTGAATCGGTTCAATGAAGAGGGTTCTTTTAGAAGATCAAAAAGCAATCACTACACCACGTTGTGGTTTTGCGTAGGTAAGAATCGTTCTTGCTAGATACCCGTAGCAGCCACGTAAAATTTGCAACAACAATTAGAGGACGTCTAACTTGTTTTTGCAGGGTATGTTGTGATGTGATATGGCCAATTACATGATGAGATATATGTGATGTATGAGATGATCATGTATTGTATAGAATATCACGACTTGCATGTCGATGAGTACGGCAACTGGCAGGAGCCATAGAGTTGTCTTTAATTATTGTATGACCTGCGTGTCAATCATTAAGCGCTATGTAATGCTTTACTTTATCGCTAAACGTTAGCTATAGTCGTGGAAGCAACAGTCGGCGCGACAACCTTATGGCGACACGTTGATGGAGATCAAGATGATGGAGATCATGGTGTCATGCCGGTGACGATGGAGATCATGCCGGTGCTTTGGAGATGGAGATCAAAAGCACAAGTTCATGGCCATATCATGTCACTTATGATTTGCATGTGATGTTAATCCTTTTATGCATCTTATTTTGCTTAGGACGACGGTAGCATTATAAGGTGATCCCTCACTTAAATTTCAAGATAAATTGTGTTCTCCCCAAGTGTGCACCGTTGCGAAAGTTCGTCGTTTCGAGACACGCCGTGATGATCGGGTGTGATAGACTCTACGTTCGCATACAACGGGTGTAAGCCATGTTACACGTGCGGAACACTCGGGTTAAACTTGACGAGCCTAGCATGTACAGACATGGCCTCGGAACACAAGAGACCGAAAGGTCGAACATGAGTCATATAGTAGATATGATCAACATGAAGATGTTCACCATTGAAACCACCTCAACTCACGTGATGATCGGACTTGAGTTGGTGGATTTGGATCATGTTACACTCGAATGATCGGAGGGATGTCAATTTGAGTGGGAGTTTTTTAAATATGATTAACTAAACTCATTATCTAAGAACAATAGTCTAAGTTGTCTTTGCTATATTTATGTTGTAGATCATAGCTCGCGCAGTAGCACCCCTGAATTTTAAATGCGTTCCTAGAGAAAGCTAAGTTGAAAGATGATGGAAGTAACTTTGTGGACTGGGCCCGTAATCTAAGGATTATCCTTACGGCTTCCCAGAAGGCTTATGTCCTTGATGCACCGCTTGGTGATCCACCCGCTCCAGTTGAGTCTCTAGACGTTGTGAACGCTTGGCAGGCTCGTTCTGATGATTACTCAATAGTTCAATGTGCAATGTTGTATGGCTTAGAACCGGGACTTCAAAGACGTTTTGAACGTCATGGAGCATATGAGATGTTCCAGGAGTTGAAGTTTATCTTTCAGAAGAATCCCCGGATCGAGAGATATGAGATCTCCGATAAGTTCTATGCTTGCAAGATGGAGGAGAACGGGTCTATCAGTGATCACGTGCTCAGAATGTCTGGGTACTCCACCCGTCTGGCTGAGTTAGGGATGCCCCTTCCGCCAGAGGCTATCACTGACAGAGTTCTTCAATCATTGCCACCTAGCTACAAGAGCTTCGTGTTGAACTATAACATGCACGGGATGAACAAGTCAGTCGCCGAGCTGTTTGCGATGCTGAAAGCCGCTGAGTCTGAAATTCAGAAGGAGCATCAAGTGTTGATGGTCAATAAAACCACTAGTTTCAAGAAAAATGGCAAGGGTAAGAAGGGTAACTCCAAGCAGAGTGGCAAAGCAGTTGCTCCTCTCGTGAAGAAACCCAAGGCTGGACCCAAACCAGAAACTGTGTGTTTTCATTGCAAGGGAACTGGACACTGGAAGCGGAATTGCCCCAAGTATTTGGCTGACAAGAAGGCGGCCAACAACAAACAAGGTATATATGATATACATGTTATTGATGTGTACCTTACCAACTCTCGTTGTAGTGCCTGGGTATTTGATACCGGTGCGGTTGCTCATATTTGCAACTCAAAACAGGAACTGCGGAATAGACGGAGGCTGGCAAAGGACGAAGTGACGATGCGCGTGGGAACTGGTTCCAAGGTTGATGTGATCGCCGTCGGCACGCTCGCTCTTCGATTACCGTCGGGATTAGTGATGAACCTAAATAAGTGTTATTTGGTGCCTGCGTTAAGCATGAACATTATATCTGGATCTTGTTTATTGCGAGACGGTTACTCATTTAAATCAGAGAATAATGGTTGTTCTATTTATATGAGTAATATCTTTTATGGTCATGCACCCGATGTGAGGGGTTTATTCTTATTTAATCTTGATAGTAATGATACACATGTTCATAACATTGATGCCAAAAGATGTAGAATTGATAATGATAATACCACTTTCTTGTGGCACTGCCGTTTAGGTCATATTGGCGTAAAACGCATGAAGAAGCTCCATGCTGATGGACTTTTGGAGTCACTTGATTTTGAATCACTTGACACATGTGAGCCATGCCTCATGGGCAAGATGACTAAAACGCCGTTCTCTGGAACAATGGAACGGGCAAGTAACTTATTGGAAATCATACATACTGATGTGTGCGGTCCGATGAGTATTGAGGCGCGCGGTGGTTATCGTTACTTTCTCACCTTCACTGATGACTTAAGTAGATATGGGTATATTTACTTAATGAAACACAAGTCTGAAACATTTGAAAAGTTCAAACAATTTCAGAGTGAAGTTGAGAATCATCGTAACAAGAAGATTAAATTCCTACGATCTGATCGAGGAGGAGAATATCTGAGTTATGAGTTTGGCAGTCACTTAAGACAGTGTGGAATTGTTTCACAATTGACACCGCCTGGAACACCACAGCGTAATGGTGTGTCCGAACGTCGTAATCGAACTTTATTGGATATGGTGCGATCTATGATGTCTCTTGCCGATTTGCCACTATCGTTTTGGGGTTATGCATTAGAGACAGCTGCATTCACTTTAAATAGGGCACCATCGAAATCCGTTGAGACGACGCCATATGAACTTTGGTTTGGCAAGAAGCCAAAGCTGTCGTTTCTTAAAGTTTGGGGATGTGATGCTTATGTCAAAAAGCTTCAGCCTGAAAAGCTGGAACCCAAAGCGGAGAAATGCGTCTTCATAGGATACCCAAAAGAGACAATTGGGTATACCTTCTACCTCAGATCCGAGGGCAAAGTGTTTGTCGCTAAAAACGGAACATTTCTTGAGAAAGAGTTTCTCTCGAAAGAATTGAGTGGGAGGAAGATAGAACTTGATGAGGTTGTTGAACCTTTACTTCAACCTGAGAGTAGCGCAGCGCAGAAAGTTGTTTCTGTGGAGCCTACATTAGCTGAAGAGGAAGTTAATGATGATGATCATGAAGCTTTGGATCAAGTTGCTATCGAACCTCGTAGGTCGACAAGGACGCGTACTGCTCCCGAGTGGTACGGCAACCCTGTCTTAGACATCATGTTGTTAGACAACGATGAACCTACGAGCTATGGAGAAGCGATGATGAGCCCGGATTCCGAGAAGTGGTTAGAGGCCATGAAATCCGAGATGGGATCCATGTATGAAAACAAAGTATGGACTTTGGAAGTATTACCTGAAGGGCGTAAGGCCATTCAGAACAAATGGATCTTTAAGAGGAAGACGGACGCGGACGGTAATGTCACCGTCTATAAAGCTCGACTTGTGGCAAAGGGTTTTTCACAAGTTCAAGGAGTTGACTACGATGAGACCTTCTCACCCGTAGCGATGCTTAAGTCCGTCAGAATCATGCAAGCATCTCGGAGTTGGAATCTTCGTTTTGATGAGGTGATCAAAGCGTTCGAGTTTATACAAGTTTACGGAGAAGCTTGTATTTACAAGAAAGTGAGTGGGAGCTCTATAGCGTTTCTAATATTATATGTGGATGACATATTGCTGATTGGAAACAATATAGAAATGCTGGAAAGCGTAAAGGAATATTTGAACAAGAGTTTTTCAATGAAGGACCTAGGAGAAGCTGCTTTCATATTAGGCATCAAGATCTATAGAGATAGATCAAGACGCTTAATAGGACTTTCACAAAGCACATACCTTGATAAGATTTTGAAGAAGTTCAAAATGGATCAGTCCAAGAAGGGGTTCTTGCCTGTATTGCAAGGTGTGAAGTTGAGTAAGACTCAATGCCCAGTGACTGCAGAAGATAGAGAAAAGATGAGTGTCATCCCCTATGCTTCAGCCATAGGCTCTATCATGTATGCAATGCTGTGCACAAGACCCGATGTCAGCCTTGCCATAAGTATGGCCGGAAGGTTTCAAAGTGATCCAGGAATGGAACACTGGACGGCGGTCAAGAATATCCTGAAGTACCTGAAAAGGACTAAGGACATGTTTCTCGTTTATGGAGGTGATCAAGAGCTCGTCGTAAAGGGTTACGTCGATGCAAGCTTTGACACTGATCCGGATGACTCTAAGTCGCAAACCGGATACGTATTTATTCTTAATGGGGGTGCGGTTAGCTGGTGCAGTTCCAAGCAAAGCGTGGTAGCAGATTCTACATGCGAAGCGGAGTACATCGTTGCCTCGGAGGCGGCGAAGGAAGGTGTCTGGATGAAGGAGTTCATGACAGATCTTGGAGTAGTGCCTAGTGCGCTTAACCCAATGACTCTGTTTTGTGATAACACTGGTGCCATTGCTCTAGCCAAGGAACCAAGATTTCACAAGAGGACCAGACACATAAAACGACGTTTCAATTCCATCCGCGATTACATCAAGGAGGACGACATAAATATTTGCAAAGTACACACGGATCTAAATGTTGCAGATCCGATGACTAAACCTCTTCCAAGGGCTAAACATGAACAACACCAGAACTGCATGGGTGTTCGATTCATTACAATGTAAATCACATAGTGATGTGAACTAGATTATTGACTCTAGTGCAAGTGGGAGACTGTTGGAAATATGCCCTAGAGGCAATAATAAATTGGTTATTATTATATTTCCTTGTTCATGATAATCGTTTATTATCCATGCTATAATTGTATTGATTGGAAACTCAAATACATGTGTGGGTACATAGACAACACTGTGTCCCTAGTAAGCCTCTAGTTGACTAGCTTGTTGATCAAAGATGGTTAAGGTTTCCTAGCCATTGACATGAGATGTCATTTGATAACGGGATCACATCATTAGGAGAATGATGTGATGGACAAGACCCAAACTGTAAACGTAGCATTTGATCGTGTCAGTTTATTGCTATTGTTTTCTGCATGTCAAGTATCTGTTCCTTTGACCATGAGATCATGCAACTCACTGACACCGGAGGAATACCTTGTGTGTATCAAACGTCGCAACGTAACTGGGTGACTATAAAGGTGCTCTACAGGTATCTCCGAGGGTGTCTGTTGGGTAGGCATGGATCAAGACTGGGATTTGTTACTCCGTATGACGGAGAGGTATCTCAGGGCCCACTCGGTAATACAACATCACAATGAGCCTTGCAAGCAATGTGACTAAAGTGTTAGCCACGAGATCTTGTATTACGGAACGAGTAAAGAGACTTGCCGGTAACGAGATTGAACTAGGTATAGAGATACCGACGATCGAATCTCGGGCAAGTAACATACCGAAGAACAAAGGGAACAGCATACGGGATTAACTGAATCCTTGACATAGAGGTTCGACCGATAAAGATCTTCGTAGAATATGTAGGAGCCAATATGGGCATCCAGGTCCCGCTATTGGTTATTGGCCGTAGAGGTGTCTCGGTCATGTCTACATAGTTCTCGAACCCGCAGGGTCTACACACTTAACGTTTGGTGACGATTAGTATAATTGAGTTATTATGTTGGTGACCGAAAGTTGTTCGGAGTCCCGGATAAGATCCCGGACATGACGAGGATCTCCGGAATAGTCCGGAGGTAAAGATTGATATATGTGATAATAGTGTTTTGATCTCTGGAAGGGTTCCGAAGTTCACCGGAAGGGGTTCCGGATGTTTACCGAAGTGTTCGGGTGCAGCAACACTTTATATGAGCCAAAAGGATAAAACCCACAAGGTATTGGAAAGTGCAAAAGTAGTTTTGCTGCCGCGTAAGCAGTACTACCGCTTGGTGAAGCGGTACTACCGCCGGAGCGGTACTACCGCTTGTGTGAAGCGGTACTACCGCCGGAGCGGTACTACCGCTTGTGTGAAGCGGTACTACCGCCCAAGCGGTACTACCGCTTGTGTGAAGCGGTACTACCGCTTGTGCGCGGCTGTGCGCGGTTCGGCAGGGATCCGAGTTGGACTCTTTCCCTGCGGGCCAAACCGACCTTGTGCGGGCAAAACCGACCCGGAGGAGGCTTTTACTCCAAGTTTAGACCCCAAGGCTCAACATATAAATAGAGGGGCAGGGCTAGCACACGGGATACATCAGGATTTCCCAAGCCGTGTGCCGGCAACCCTAGCCCTCTAGTTCCTCCGTCATAATCTCCGTAGTGCTTGGCGAAGCCCTGCAGAGATTGTTCCTCACCACCATCACCACGCCGTCGTGCTGCTGGAACTCAACCACTACTTCATCATCGCTCGCTGGATCGAGGAGGTGAAGGCGTCATCAAGCCGTACGTGTGTTGAACGCGGAGGTGCCGTCCGTTCGGCACTAGATCGGAAGGATCGTGATTGGATCGCGGGACGCTCGGCGATTTGGATCGCGAAGACGTTCGACTACATCAACCGCGTTTATTAACGCTTCCGCTTAGCGATCTACAAGGGTATGTAGATCCACTCTCCCTCTCGTAGATGCTCATCACCATGGATAGATCTTGCGTGTGCGTAGGAAAATTTTTGTTTCCCATGCAACGTTCCCCAACATCTGGGGGGGAAATTGGCACAAACATATATGTAGGACATTCAAAATCAATTCTCAAGATCTGGAACAAAAAATGGCACAAACATATATGTAGGACATTCAAAATCAATTCTCAAGATCTGGCTACGAATTATTAGCACGAACGCTAACCCTTGTCGGATTATTAGCAAAACTCATTTGTACAGAACAAACAATTAATCACTAACCCTAGACGGTTACCATTCAAACAATCAATACACTACACGGATCTAACGAATCTTACTCTGATTTCATGGACTGAGAGAACATAACCATAGGATTTCTATTCCAAAAAAATGAAGGGGGGAGGGATGGGGGGGCAGGAGTAACCAGAGAAAACACATGATATATTTGCCGCAAAAATGGGTATAGATGACTAACCGGTTTTCCGTCGGAGTCGGAGTCATTGCCGGAGTTGCTGTGGACCTCCGGCTCCGGCTGGTGAGGCACGACGGCGGCGACGACGTCAAGGTCGCGTTGCTGCCCGCGCGAGACCTCGTCGGCGGCGACGGCAACCTCTGTGCCCAGCTTGACGCGTTGCGCGGGTGCTTCACTAGCCCCAGCATCGCCACTCCCTCCGATGGTGCGCTTCGGCGACATCCTCATACACTCCAGACGGCGGTGACCACTGTGGACGAGGGGTGCGGCCACCTATTATGACCAGCGGCTCGGGCGCGCCATTAATATGGAGCAGTGGGAGCGAGGCGGGCGGCGGTCAAAGGGCTGGCTCGCCTCCCGGTGAGCCTGCGCAGCGTACTGCTGGCATGCCTACCATCATTTCACACAGCTAATAGCACGCATCCCTGTGACACTGCGCAGTGAACACGCCTCCCGTCAATTCACACACCTGCCCGCAAGCCTCCCGGTCTGCCTGCGCGGCGGACTGCTCGCATGTGTCCCGTCAACTCACGCCTGATCGCACGACACGCGGGACGCGTGGCGGCACGTATATTGTTTTTCTTTTTTGATGATTAATTCTGCCGCTTTATTGCTTAACCGAAGTATGGCACGTACATTGTTGGTCTAACACCCACGGTTCGAATAAATAATCCGTTTGCGATATTGGTAGCCAATTATTAATAATCTCCCATTTGTAAGAAGATTATATCAAAACTTGTCTCAAATTTAACAAAAAAAATACAATATCACAGTCTATTGGTGTCCATATGACACCACGATAAGTTTCATGAATTTCAACTAAGTTTTGGATTTACTGGATTTTAAAAATCAAGATTCTCAATGTTTGAAATTTCACGGGGGAATAAACATGCACCCAGGGACACACCTATGATTTTCCAATCCATTTTGGTGCACTATCACGTGTGCATGTAGCTCAATTTTTATTTTTACACATTAAATCCCTAGGAAATCAATCAATGTATAAAAACGGCCGAGTGATCTCTGATTTTTTTTTCAAATTTTAACACGACACTCCTTTGGTCACATGTTCAGTGCAGAAAAAGTTTGACATGCCTCGAAGTGGCGGTGGTGGTGCGGTGTGTGGGTGGGGGGGGGGGGGTCCGGCAGTACACTACGAGTCGTGATCCTCCCTGTGGGATTGACCGTTTTGTGAGGCATGCCACATCAAAGTCGTGAATTGGTTATTTAAAACATTACACAACTCTTCCATATATATATACATACATTTTCGGGCCACATGCATGCATTATTGGTGGTCCTCGGACACTCCTCGTGCGGTTATCAGTGATGTGCCCATTCGTTAGCACGCGAAGGTTATCAGTTTTCACCGACAGCGAGAGGCATTTGACCAAAGGTGGATTCATCTTGGCCTGTGTATACGGTGTGGATCATGGTGAGATTCCAGATCAAAGTTCGAGCGCGTGCGTACACATGAGTCCCTCTCAACGGCTCAAAGTGAGGGGGACCACACGTCGTGAACCTCTGTGTGCGTTTCCGGTTTGCGAAGCATGTGCCACGTCAAAGTTGTGCATTGGGTATTCAAACATCACACAACACCTCTTTGGCCACATGCACGCGGTGGTTGTTCTAGGACACTCACTCACGTGTGACGCTCTATGTGGGCCCGCGAGGTCGTCATCCATCATATCACTCTGACCTACAGCGAGGGACGGGTTAATTAATTTGACCAACAAGGATGGTTCTTTTTTGGTTTGTGTTACGTACGGTAGGAGTATATATATAGTACGCGTCGAAGAGGCGAGGCAACATATATACTACGTGTCATGAACCTCGCTCCGTGTGGGGACTTTCTGGTTTCCGAGGCAGGTGACACATCAAAGTTGTGCATTGGTTATTCAAACATCACACAACACCTCTTTGGGCACATGCAGGTGGTGGTTGCCCTATATAGGACACTCACTCGCGTGTGACGCTTCCATCTGTGGGCCCGCGAGGTCGTCTCCAGCACTCTGACCCAACGAGAGAGGTTAATTAATTTGACCAACAAGGAGGATTCTTTTTGGTTTGTGTTACGGTAGGAGTATATAGTATGCGTCGAAGAAGGCCGGGGGAGGGGACGACCATCACATACTACGTGTCATGAACCTCGCTCCATGTGGGGACTTTTCGGTTTCCGAGGCAGGTGTGCATTGGGTACGTATTAAAACATCACACAAACACCGGCCTCTTTGGGCCACATGCAGACGATGGTTTGCCCTATAAGACACTCACTCACGTGCAAAACGCTTCCCTCTTCGTGGGCCCGCGAGGTCGTCATCCATCACTTTGACCCAACGAGAGAGGTTAATTTGACGACCAAGGAGGATTCTTTTCGGGTTATGTTACGGTAGGAGTATATAGTACACGTCGAAGAGGGGGGGACCAGCATATATATATATATATATATATATATATACACTACGCGTCACGAACCTCGCTCCGTGCGGGGACTTTACGGTTTTCGAGGCGGGTGCTGTTGGAAATATGCCCTAGAGGCAATAATAAATTGGTTATTATTATATTTCCTTGTTCATGATAATCGTTTATTATCCATGCTATAATTGTATTGATTGGAAACTCAAATACATGTGTGGGTACATAGACAACACTGTGTCCCTAGTAAGCCTCTAGTTGACTAGCTCATTGATCAAAAGATGGTGAAGGTTTCCTAGCCATGGACATGAGATGTCATTTGATAACGGGATCACATCATTAGGAGAATGATGTGATGGACAAGACCCAAACTATAAACGTAGCATATGATCGTGTCAGTTTATTGCTATTGTTTTCTGCATGTCAAGTATTTGTTCCTATGACCATGAGATCATACAACTCCCTGACATCGGAAGAGTACCTTGTGTGTATCAAACGTCGCAACGTAACTGGGTGACTATAAAGGTGCTCTACAGGTATCTCCGAGGATGTCTGTTGGGTTGGCATGGATCATGACTGGGATTTGTTACTCCGTGTGACGGAGAGGTATCTCAGGGCCCACTCGGTAATACAACATCACAATGAGCCTTGCAAGCAATGTGACTAAAGTGTTAGCCACGAGATCTTGTATTACGGAACGAGTAAAGAGACTTGCCGGTAACGAGATTGAACTAGGTATAGAGATACCGACGATCGAATCTCGGGCAAGTAACATACCGAAGAACAAAGGGAACAGCATACGGGATTAACTGAATCCTTGACATAGAGGTTCGACCGATAAAGATCTTCGTAGAATATGTAGGAGCCAATATGGGCATCCAGGTCCCGCTATTGGTTATTGATCATAGAGGTGTCTCGGTCATGTCTACATAGTTCTCGAACCCGCAGGGTCTACACACTTAACGTTTGGTGACGATTAGTATAGTTGAGTTATTTTGTTGGTGACCGAAGGTTGTTCGGAATCCCGGATAAGATCCCGTACATGACGAGGATCTCCGGAATAGTCCGGAGGTAAAGATTGATATATGTGATAATAGTGTTTTGATCTCCGGAAGGGTTCCGGAATTCACCGGAAGAGGTTCCGGATGTTTACCGAAGTGTTCGGGTGCAGCAACACTTTATATAGGCCAAAGGGGTAAAGCCCACGAGGTATTGGAAAGTGCAAAAGGAACTTTTGCTGCTGCCTTAAGTGGTACTACCGTTGGTAAGGCAGTACTACCGCATAAGCGGTACTACCGCTGTGAAGCGGTACTACCGCTCGTGAGCGGTACTACCGCTTGTGCGCGGTACTGCTGGAATCCGAGTTGGACTCTTTCCCTGCGGGCCAAACCGACCTTGTGCGGGCAAAACCGACCTGGAGGAGGCTTTTACTCCAAGTTTAGACCCCAAGGCTCAACATATAAATAGAGGGGAAGGGCTAGCACACGAAAAACATTAAGATTTCCCAAGCCGTGTGTCGGCAACCCTAACCCTCTAGTTCTCTCGTCATAATCTCCGTAGTGCTTGGCGAAGCCCTGCAGAGATTGTTCCTCACCACCATCACCACGCCGTCGTGCTGCCGGAACTCATCTACTACTTCATCATCGCTCGCTGGATCGAGGAGGTGAAGGCGTCATCAAGCCGTACGTGTGTTGAACGCATAGGTGCCGTCCGTTCGGCACTAGTTCGTGATCGGATCGAGGGACGACTTGCGATTTGGATCGCGGAGACGTTCGACTACATCAACCGCGTTTCTTAACGCTTCCGCTTAGCGATCTACAAGGGTATGTAGATTCACTCTCCCTCTCGTAGATGCTCATCACCATGGATAGATCTTGTGTGTGCGTAGGAAAATTTTTGTTTCCCATGCAACGTTCCCCAACAGTGGTATCAGAGCTAGGTCTATGCGTAGATGAGATCTCGAGTAGAACACAAACGAGTTGTGCGCGTGGGTGTATACATATTGCTTGCCGTTACTAGTTGATACTTGATTCGGCGGTATTGTGAGATGAAGCGGCCCGGACCAACATTACTCGTACGCTTACGAGAGACCGGTTCCTTCAACTGACATGTAACTTCATTGCATAAAGATGGCTAGCGGGTGTTTGTCTCTCTCACTTTAGTTGAATCGATTTCAATGAAGAGGGTTCTTTTAGAAGATCAAAAAGCAATCACTACACCACGTTGTGGTTTTGCGTAGGTAAGAACGGTTCTTGCAAACCCGTAGCAGCCACGTAAAACTTGCAACAACAATTAGAGGACGTCTAACTTGTTTTTGCAGGGTATGTTGTGATGTGATATGGCCAATTACATGATGAGATATATGTGATGTATGAGATGATCATGTGTTGTATAGAATATCACGACTTGCATGTCGATGAGTACGGCAACTGGCAGGAGCCATAGAGTTGTCTTTAATTATTTTCGCCATTTTTGCTTTACTTTATCGCTATGAGTTAGCTATAGTCGTAGAAGCAACAGTCGGCGCGACAACCTCATGGCGACACGTTGATGGAGATCAAGATGATGGAGATCATGGTGTCATGCCGGTGGCGATGGAGATCATGTCGGTGCTTTGGAGATGGAGATCAAAAGCACAAGTTCATGGCCATATCATGTCACTTATGATTTGCATGTGATGTTAATCCTTTTATGCATCTTATTTTGCTTAGGACGACGGTAGCATTATAAGGTGATCCCTCACTTAAATTTCAAGATAAAATTGTGTTCTCCCCGAGTGTGCACCGTTGCGAAAGTTCGTCGTTTCGAGACACCACGTGATGATCGGGTGTGATAGACTCTACGTTCACATACAACGGATGCAAGCCAGTGTTGCACGTGCGGAACACTCGGGTTAAACTTGACGAGCCTAGCATGTATAGACATGGCCTCAGAACACAAGAGACCGAAAGGTCGAACATGAGTCATATAGTAGATATGATCAACATGAAGATGTTCACCATTGAAACCACCTCAACTCACGTGATGATCGGACTTGAGTTGGTGGATTTGGATCATGTTACACTCGAATGACCGGAGGGATGTCTATTTGAGTGGGAGTTTTAAGTAATATGATTAACTAAACTCATTATCTTGAACAATAGTCTAAGTTGTCTTTGCTATACTTATGTTGTAGATCATGGCTCGCGCAGTAGCACCCCTGAATTTTAATGCGTTCCTAGAGAAAGCTAAGTTGAAAGATGATGGAAGTAACTTTGTGGACTGGGCCCGTAATCTAAGGATTATCCTTACGGCTTCCCAGAAGGCTTATGTCCTTGATGCACCGCTTGGTGATCCACCCGCTCCAGTTGAGTCTCTAGACGTTGTGAACGCCTGGCAGGCTCGTTCTGAAGATTACTCAATAGTTCAATGTGCAATATTGTATGGCTTAGAACCGGGACTTCAAAGACGTTTTGAACGTCATGGAGCATATGAGATGTTCCAGGAGTTGAAGTTTATCTTTCAGAAGAATGCCCGGATCGAGAGATATGAGATCTCCGATAAGTTCTATGCTTGCAAGATGGAGGAGAACGGGTCTATCAGTGATCACGTACTCAGAATGTCTAGGTACTCCACCCGTCTGGCTGAATTGGGAATGCCCCTTCCGCTAGAGGCTATCACAGACAGAGTTCTTCAATCATTGCCACCTAGCTACAAGAGCTTCGTGTTGAACTATAACATGCACGGGATGAACAAGTCAGTCGCCGAGCTGTTTGCGATGCTGAAAGCCGCTGAGTCTGAAATTCAGAAGGAGCATCAAGTGTTGATGGTCAATAAAACCACTAGTTTCAAGAAAAATGGCAAGGGTAAGAAGGGTAACTCCAAGAAGAGTGGCAAAGCAGTTGCTCCTCTCGTGAAGAAACCCAAGGCTGGACCCAAACCAGAAACTGTGTGCTTTCATTGCAAGGGAACTGAACACTGGAAGCGGAACTGCCCCAAGTATTTGGCTGACAAGAAGGTAGCCAACAACAAACAAGGTATATATGATATACATGTTATTGATGTGTACCTTACCAACTCTCGTTGTAGTGCCTGGGTATTTGATACCGGTGCGGTTGCTCATATTTGCAACTCAAAACAGGAACTGCGGAATAGACGGAGGCTGGCAAAGGACGAAGTGACGATGCGCGTGGGAAATGGTTCCAAGGTTGATGTGATCGCCGTCGGCACGCTCGCTCTTCGATTACCATCGGGATTAGTGATAAACCTGAATAATTGTTATTTAGTGCCTGCGTTAAGCATGAACATTATATCTGGATCTTATTTATTGCGAGACGGTTACTCATTTAAATCAAAGAATAATGGTTGTTCTATTTATATGAGTAATATCTTTTATGGTCATGCACCCAATGTGAGGGGTTTATTCTTATTGAATCTCGATAGTAATGATACACATGTTCATAACATTGATGCCAAAAGATGTAGAATTGATAATGATAATACCACTTTCTTGTGGCACTGTCGTTTAGGTCATATTGGCGTAAAACGCATGAGGAAGCTCCATGCTGATGGACTTTTGGAGTCACTTGATTTTGAATCACTTGACACATGTGAGCTATGCCTCATGGGCAACATGACTAAAACGCCGTTCTCTGGAACAATGGAACGGGCAAGTGACTTATTGGAAATCATACATACTGATGTGTGCGGTCCGATGAGTATTGAGGCGCGCGGTGGTTATCGTTACTTTCTCACTTTCACTGATGACTTAAGTAGATATGGGTATATTTACTTAATGAAACACAAGTCTGAAACATTTGAAAAGTTCAAACAATTTCAGAGTGAAGTTGAGAATCATCGTAACAAGAAGATTAAATTCCTACGATCTGATCGAGGAGGAGAATATCTGAGTTATGAGTTTGGCAGTCACTTAAGACAATGTGGAATTGTTTCACAACTGACACCGCCTGGAACACCACAGCGTAATGGTGTGTCCGAACGTCGTAATCGAACCTTATTGGATATGGTGCGATCTATGATGTCTCTTGCCGAATTGCCACTATCGTTTTGGGGTTATGCATTAGAGACAGCTGCATTCACTTTAAATAGGGCACCATCGAAATCCGTTGAGACGACGCCATATGAACTTTGGTTTGGCAAGAAGCCAAAGCTGTCGTTTCTTAAAGTTTGGGGATGTGATGCTTATGTCAAAAAGCTTCAGCCTGAAAAGCTGGAACCCAAAGCGGAAAAATGCGTCTTCATAGGATACCCAAAAGAGACAGTTGGGTATACCTTCTACCTCAGATCCGAAGGCAAAGTGTTTGTCGCTAAAAACGGAACATTTCTTGAGAAAGAGTTTCTCTCGAAAGAATTGAGTGGGAGGAAGATAGAACTTGATGAGGTTGTTGAACCTTTACGTCAACCTGAAAGTAGCGCAGCGCAGAAAGAGGTTTCTGTAGAGCCTACATCAGCTGAAGAGGAAGTTAATGATGATGATCATGAAGCTTTGGATCAAGTTGCTATCGAACCTCGTAGGTCGACAAGGACGCGTACTGCTCCTGAGTGGTACGGCAACCCTGTCTTAGAGGTCATGTTGTTAGACAACGATGAACCTACGAGCTATGGAGAAGCGATGATGGGCCCGGATTCCGAGAAGTGGTTAGAGGCCATGAAATCCGAGATGGGATCCATGTATGAAAACAAAGTGTGGACTTTGGAAGTATTACCTGAAGGGCGTAAGGCCATTCAGAACAAATGGATCTTTAAGAGGAAGACGGACGCAGACGGTAATGTCACCGTCTATAAAGCTCGACTTGTGGCAAAGGGTTTTTCACAAGTTCAAGGAGTTGACTACGATGAGACCTTCTCACCCGTAGCGATGCTTAAGTCCGTCAGAATCATGTTAGCAATAGCTGCCTTTTTCGATTATGAAATTTGGCAGATGGATGTCAAAACAGCGTTCCTTAACGGTTTCCTTAAGGAAGAGTTGTATATGATGCAACCAGAAGGTTTTGTCGATCCAGAGAATGCTGACAAAGTTTGCAAACTCCAGCGATCCATTTATGGACTGGTGCAAGCATCTCGGAGTTGGAATCTTCGCTTTGATGAGGTGATCAAAGCGTTCGAGTTTATACAAGTTTACGGAGAAGCTTGTATTTACAAGAAAGTGAGTGGGAGCTCTATAGCGTTTCTAATATTATATGTGGATGACATATTACTGATTGGAAACAATATAGAAATGTTGGAAAGCGTGAAGGGATATTTGAACAAGAGTTTTTCAATGAAGGACCTAGGAGAAGCTGCTTTCATATTAGGCATCAATATCTATAGAGATAGATCGAGACGCTTAATAGGACTTTCACAAAGCACATACCTTGACAAAGTTTTGAAGAAGTTCAAAATGGATCAGTCCAAGAAGGGGTTCTTGCCTGTTTTGCAAGGTGTGAAGTTGAGTAAGACTCAATGCCCAGTGACTGCAGAAGATAGAGAAAAGATGAGTGTCATCCCCTATGCTTCAGCCATAGGCTCTATCATGTATGCAATGCTGTGCACAAGACCCGATGTCAGCCTTTCCATAAGTATGGTCGGAAGGTTTCAAAGTGATCCAGGAATGGAACACTGGACGGCGGTCAAGAATATCCTGAAGTACCTGAAAAGGACTAAGGACATGTTTCTCGTTTATGGAGGTGATCAAGAGCTCATCGTAAAGGGTTACGTCGATGCAAGCTTTGACACTGATCCGGATGACTCTAAGTCACAAACCGGATACGTATTTATTCTTAATGGGGGTGCGGTTAGCTGGTGCAGTTCCAAGCAAAGCGTGGTAGCTGATTCTACATGCGAAGCGGAGTACATCGCTGCCTCGGAGGTGGCGAAGGAAGGTGTCTGGATGAAGGAGTTCATGACAGATCTTGGAGTAGTGCCTAGTGCGCTTAACCCAATGACTCTGTTTTGTGATAATACTGGTGCCATTGCTCTAGCCAAGGAACCAAGATTTCACAAGAGGACCAGACACATAAAGCGACGTTTCAATTCCATCCGCGATTACATCAAGGAGGACGACATAAATATTTGCAAAGTACACATGGATCTGAATGTTGCAGATCCGATGACTAAACCTCTTCCAAGGGCTAAACATGAACAACACCAGAACTGCATGGGTGTTCGATTCATTACAATGTAAATCACATAGTGATGTGAACTAGATTATTGACTCTAGTGCAAGTGGGAGACTGTTGGAAATATGCCCTAGAGGCAATAATAAATTGGTTATTATTATATTTCCTTGTTCATGATAATCGTTTATTATCCATGCTATAATTGTATTGATTGGAAACTCAAATACATGTGTGGGTACATAGACAACACTGTGTCCCTAGTAAGCCTCTAGTTGACTAGCTCATTGATCAAAAGATGGTGAAGGTTTCCTAGCCATGGACATGAGATGTCATTTGATAACGGGATCACATCATTAGGAGAATGATGTGATGGACAAGACCCAAACTATAAACGTAGCATATGATCGTGTCAGTTTATTGCTATTGTTTTCTGCATGTCAAGTATCTGTTCCTATGACCATGAGATCATACAACTCCCTGACATCGGAAGAGTACCTTGTGTGTATCAAACGTCGCAACGTAACTGGGTGAATATAAAGGTGCTCTACAGGTATCTCCGAGGATGTCTGTTGGGTTGGCATGGATCATGATTGGGATTTGTTACTCCGTGTGACGGAGAGGTATCTCAGGGCCCACTCGGTAATACAACATCACAATGAGCCTTGCAAGCAATGTGACTAAAGTGTTAGCCACGAGATCTTGTATTACGGAACGAGTAAAGAGACTTGCCGGTAACGAGATTGAACTAGGTATAGAGATACCGACGATCGAATCTCGGGCAAGTAACATACCGAAGAACAAAGGGAACAGCATACGGGATTAACTGAATCCTTGACATAGATGTTCGACCGATAAAGATCTTCGTAGAATATGTAGGAGCCAATATGGGCATCCAGGTCCCGCTATTGGTTATTGATCATAGAGGTGTCTCGGTCATGTCTACATAGTTCTCGAACCCGCAGGGTCTACACACTTAACGTTTGGTGACGATTAGTATAGTTGAGTTATTTTGTTGGTGACCGAAGGTTGTTCAGAATCCCGGATAAGATCCCGGACATGACGAGGATCTCTGGAATAGTCCGGAGGTAAAGATTGATATATGTGATAATAGTGTTTTGATCTCCGGAAGGGTTCCGGAATTCACCGGAAGAGGTTCCGGATGTTTACCGAAGTGTTCGGGTGCAGCAACACTTTATATAGGCCAAAGGGCTAAAGCCCACGAGGTATTGGAAAGTGCAAAAGGAAGTTTTGCTGCTGCCTTAAGCGGTACTACCGTTGGTAAGGCAATACTACCGCGTAAGCGGTACTACCGCTGTGAAGCGGTACTACCGCACAAGCGGTACTACCGCTCGTGAGCGGTACTACCGCTTGTGCGCGGTACTGCTGGAATCCGAGTTGGACTCTTTCCCTGCGGGCCAAACCGACCTTGTGCGGGCAAAACCGACCTGGAGGAGGCTTTTACTCCAAGTTTAGACCCCAAGGCTCAACATATAAATAGAGGGGAAGGGCTAGCACACGAAAAACATTAAGATTTCCCAAGCCGTGTGTCGGCAACCCTAACCCTCTAGTTCTCTCGTCATAATCTCCGTAGTGCTTGGCGAAGCCCTGCAGAGATTGTTCCTCACCACCATCACCACGTCGTCGTGCTGCCGGAACTCATCTACTACTTCATCATCGCTCGCTGGATCGAGGAGGTGAAGGCATCATCAAGCCGTACGTGTGTTGAACGCGGAGGTGCCGTCCGTTCGGCACTAGTTCGTGATCGGATCGAGGGACGACTTGCGATTTGGATCGCGAAGACGTTCGACTACATCAACCGCGTTTCTTAACGCTTCCGCTTAGCGATCTACAAGGGTATGTAAATTCACTCTCCCTCTCGTAGATGCTCATCACCATGGATAGATCTTGTGTGTGCGTAGGAAATTTTTTGTTTCCCATGCAACGTTCCCCAACAGTTGCCACATCAAAGTTTGTGCATTAATTAGGTATTCAAACATCACAACCACACACACCTCCATACATATGTTTGGGCCACATGCAAGCGATGGCGGTGTCCTCTGGCACTCACTCACGCGGTTATCGGCGATGCTTCCATCTGTGGGCCCGCTTGGTCCATCACTTTGACCGACAGCGAGAGAGGTTAATTTGACTTAGGAGGGGATTAATTTTTGGTTTGTCTTACGATATAGGTCATGCTATGAAATTTCATAATGTACTTTGAGCGCATGTGTACGCATGAATCCCTTCCACCGGATCAAAGGGGGGGGGGCGAGCATATATACACGACGCGTCATGAACCTCGCTCTGTGTGGGGACTGTGCAATTTCCGACGCATGCGCCACTTCAATGGTGTGCATTGGGTATTCAAACATATGCATGCATCACGCACCTCCATACATATGTTTGGGACACATGCATGCAGTGGTTGTCTTCGGACACTCTCCCCTTGATTGGTTATCGGCGGCAAGCCTATATATTCGTGGGCCCGTGTGGACGTCCATCACTTCGACCGACAACAAGAGAGGTTATTACCAGGGTGGATTCTTCTTCTTTGGTTCGTGTTACCATATAGTCGTAGGTCGATCATGGTGAGATTCCAGACCTAAGTTTGAACGCATGCATGCGTACGCATGCATGAATCCCTCTCACCAGCTCGAAGTGGGGTGACATACGTACATATATATACACTATACGCGCCGTGAACCCTCGCTAGCTCCGTGTGGGGACTTTCCGGTTCCAAAGCACGGTGCCACATCAAAGTTGTGCATTGGGTATTCAAACACCACACAACACTCTTCCATACATAAGTTTGGGCCACATGCACGCAGTGGTTGTCTTCGGGCACTCCCGGCCCTCACATGGTTATCGTCGACAAGCTAGCCCATTTGTGGGGCCACATGGACGTCCATCACTTTGACCAACAACGAGAGAGGTTATACGATCAAGGTGGATTCTTCTTGGTCCGTGTTACAGTACGTCTTGGTGAGATGCCCTATCCCACCGACTCAAAGTGTGTGTATGTGTGGGGGGGCACTACTCCGCACTTCCTGAAACTCCGTGGGGTCGGGGATGTCCGGTTAATTTGCGAGGCACACATGTGCCACATCAAAATTGTGAATTGGGTATTTAAATATCACACCACACCCTTTTCATACATATATATATATATACCCGCATGTGGTTTTCATATGTGGTCTCACCCATCTCACGCCACAAGCACACATTTGTGGGCCCGCACACGGTCCACCTTGGACCGGAAGCGAAGGGGGGGTGACCATGATGGACTCCTATAGGTTTTGTGTTACGGTAGGGTGAGATGTCAGACCTAGCTATTTGGGGGCATGCGTTCATAGCTAGGATTCCCCTCCCGCCGACACGAAGTGGAGGGTTGGGGGGTGGCGGACTAGCAATAATGTGCGCTTTGTGAGACAGGTGCCACATCAAAGTTGTGCATTGGGTATTTGAACATCAAACCACCCTTTTCATACATATATTTGGTCCACATGCAAGTGTGTTCGTGTTCTGGCCCTTTCCCGCATTTTTTTTGCCAAATTTATAAACAGCTGACGAGACGGATGCGATTGGGGACGTAACAGACATGGTTCCCTCAGACTACCCGTGTGCCAACCCCGTGCGCCTGTCACTCACATCAGCACAGTAGATTGGGGTCCACGAGGCTTCCCTCCCAATCACAAAAATATCTACCCGCCTGGAGGGTTTTTCTGTTTGATAGCACACGATTACTATGTTTCGACCGTGTGCGATGTTCGTTGCTCCCGCTCTCGAAAATATCTACCCACCTGGAGGGTTTTTCTGTTTGATAGCACACGATTATTATGTTTCGACCGTGTGCGATGTCTATTACTCCCGCTCTGCTTCAATCCCTTGATCCAAATTTTCAGTAGCCCCGGCATTTTACTCCCGCCTGCATCCCTCGCAATCTCAAAAATATCTGCTCGCCTGGAGAGTTTTTATGTTTGATAGCACACGATTATTATGTTTGGACCGTGTGCGATGTTTGTTACTCCCGCTTTGCTTCAATCCCTTGATCCAGATTTTCAGTAGCCCCGTCATTTTACTACCGCCTACATCCCTCGCAATCTCAAAAATATCTGCTCGCCTGGAGGGTTTTTCTGTTTGATAGCACACGATTATTATGTTTGGACCGTGTGCGATGTTTGTTACTCCCGCTCTGCTTCAATCCCTTGATCCAAATTTTCAGTAGCCCCGGCATTTTACTCCCGCCTAGTAAAATTTTCAGTAGCCGCGGCATTTCCTCAAACACCACCTTGGCCCCCCTCCACACACACACCCCAAAACCTCCGTTCACACACACACACCACCCATCCCTTGCTCGAACCCTAGCTAGGTCGCCGCCGCCGCCGCCGCGCCGCCTCCATCGTCAACCTCTGCCGGTCTGCCCGTGCAGGTTACCCACCGATCTACATACCCTCGCCGCCCTGAGTTTCTTAGATGACGCCTGCGAAACGCCCCCTTTCCCACAGATCCCCATCCCCACCCCCCTCCCCCACTCCAGAGCGTTGCAGCCTAAGCCCAGCTACGCTTCCCGGGGAGCTCGAGGAGCGAATGGCCCAAAAGAGGTTTATCGCGGCCTCTTCGCCCGACGTCGGCGTGGTAGCCGCCGAGGAAGCTGACGACGATGACTGGCCGGAGGCTTTCAATCAGCGGGCTAGAGTATTCTGGTATGTCACGGACGCCGGCTACGACATCGAGGTCGTCGACAGCGACGGCTTGACGCGGGCTATGTCACAGGTTAAGTTGCCCACCCCCAACCCCTCGGGTTCAACCGTCGTCGATCTCATCGATGGCCCTGCCGCTGATCTCCTCTGGCTCATTGTCAACAATTTGCCATCCTTCATCGCCATGGAGCCCCTTTTGTCATTTCTGAAGGACACATTCTGTGACGCTGGCTTGGGATCCTCAGCTGCCAAGTCAGACCTCATCGACGGCGACCACGAGGAGGGCACCCTCTCCGGCTCTTCCAAGGGGAAAGAGCCCATCTGCGACATCAGGGAGGGCACCCTACAGCCGTGCTCTTCCAAGGTGAAGGAGCCCATCTGCGACAACATGGAGCGCACCCAGAGTCCGTGCTCTTCCAATGTGAAGGAGCCCATTTGTGACAAGTGAGGAAACCCATGATTTGTTTTGTTGTGCCTCTTCACAGGGGGAATCCCATGATTTGTTTTTGGTTGTTCGTAGTATGCCTTGTTTATTTCAGTTATTCACAAAGTGATGTTCTATATGTGCAAGTATGAACTTTGCAGTTCAATTTCATCAATACCAGTTTCAACAATACCAATATGAATGACTATATTTGCTTCCTGTTAAGCCTATTGTAGCGACCATATGCCTCTTTTAACGGTTTTTGGTTGTTCGGTTGTTTGTAGTTAGCATATGTCCAGTTTCTATTGCTATCTTTGGTTGTTTGTAGTATGCCTTGTTTATTTCAGTTATTCACAATGTGATGTTCTATATGTGCAAGTATGAACTGTGCAGTTAACACACCTTTCCACTTCTTGTTTTGCTTAACTAGCGTGCTTAAACCTGCACACTGAAGCTATCATTTGGAGATTATGTTGTCTACCATGGATATATTTGGTTGATGTTTAGCCTGTTGTGCTTAACATGCCTTTCGATGTACTTACACAGGACAATATTGGGAACGACTGCTGTTTTCCATCGAGGTTAGTTTCATCCCATGGCTTATATATACTCACTATTCAGGATATCGGTAGCTGGTACCATATAGGCCGGGGGCTGATAAGGGATTAATCGGTGAATCGTACATTTAACTGAATATATCTATAACCCATTTATCGGTAGGTTAACTAGGGTCATATCTAATATATCTGAGGCTACATAGCAACATGCATTGTACTGAATGTCTAAATATGCAATCCTAGGCTACATAACAACAAGGAAGAGTGTTACCTTAATGTTCTGATGATATCTAGATATACATAGAAGAGCAGCAGCAACAACAACAACAACACAGCAGCAGTTAACTGCAGTTAATCGGCTGATATTTATAACAATGTAATAAACTCCCTCCGCCCCATAATATAAGATGTTAATTCATCCAATATGTGAGTATATTGTATGTAATAAGATCTTATATAATGGGACGGAGGGAGTGTTGTACTACATCATTGTGCAATTGTTGTTTAGCTTCTAATATTAACTTGGTGCTTTTAGGTACATATGTCATTGGTAAAGATCCGCGCTTCGACCCTTTTTGCGTATGGGACAATGAGATATTCATGAACTAGCATCAAGTGAGGAAACTGATAAAGATTGTTAGTAAAATGGGTCAAAAGATGGCAATTGAACTATTTGTTTACACTTTATCCAAGACAACAGTGAACTGCAGGATGGTAAGTAAGAACTCTACAGCCTTCTTTTTACTGCCCATAATGAGTTGTGTTAGATGACAATGTCTGAATCCTTTTCCTTTGCAGTGGTTCCCAAAGCAGTTTACTCAAGATTACCTCTCAAACTACATGATTGGTGGGCATGCAAAGGTTAAAGTATTTCTACTAGAACACAATGACTATCTAGATGTCCTCATGAAGACAGTGAAGGATGGGCGGTCGACCATCACAAGGGGTTGGACTAGAGTCGTGCGTGCCTTCTGCATGGAGGAGGGCACAATATGGGCATTCCGCTTCACCTTGTTCAGCAACCAGAATGTCTTTCGCCGCTTTCTTTACCGCCTTTAATAGTACAAGTATACAACCCTGGTTCATCATTCTTTATTTGGTGCATATGTAATTCTTTTTTTTATGTAACTCTTGAACATATGTACCTGTGAATCGAATAATGCATTGGTTGTTGAACCTAATGCATATTAATAAAGTTATAGCCTACTTTCAAATTCAAATTCGGTACAATTTTAAATAGCAGCAATTAAATTAGGGTGAAATACGCTCTGGAGATCATTACGGCGCACACGGTCTGTAAAGCACAACGTGTGTGATATACATCATAATCCGACACGGTTCACAGAGAGGAAACATGTGCGACCATGCACACAGTTGCCGTTTGCAAAGCGTGTGTGATGTCAGACAATATCACAAACAGTGCGAGCGAACTAAATGTTTGTGATAGTCGCCTTATCGTACACGCTTTACAATCATGAACTGTTTCTGATGTCGTACGCATCGTAAATGTTTGCACCACAGAATAGCGTGTGCGATAGTTATCCTGTACGACACTAGTACGACAGTCCGACGTTTCGTAATCCTATCCGACACTCGTACGATGATTAACTAATCTTCTTAATTATATATCGCATACGGTTCGGGAGAAGTGAATGTGTGTGATAGTCTCCTTATCTTACACGTTTTACAATCGTGAACTGTTTGTGATGGGGCGCGCATCGTAAACGTTGCACCACAAAATACCGAGTGCGATGGTAATGCAAGCACACACGAGTAGCAAGGATGGAGCGTTTGGGATATTCGATAGATCACAAACAGTTGTGTGACGACGAGCGTCTGGGAAAGATGCGGGTATCGCATACGCTTAGTTCTGCGAAATGTATGCTTGCGTGCTCCCTATCGCCGACGGTTTCTGGGTCGTGTGGGAAGGACCCCCACTATCGCACACACAGGCAAGGTAACGGTTTAAAACTCCATCGCGGAAAGGGGGTAAAAACCATTTGTATAGCAGGTCGCTGCACCAGTGAATGGTGGGGTAACTTGTGCCCGAGGATCCACAACACCCAGAAGCTCTGGAGGAGCCACGACCCCGTCTTGAGCCATCTCGCTCTAGGGCGGTTAAACCACAAGAATAGAGCATGAGTCTCTGATGCCAATTGAAAGGATCGAGATGGACCTAGAGGGGGTGAATAGGTACAATTACAAATTAATTATTATTTAGCAATTTTAGGAAATAATACGAAATAGAAAGTGTGCCTAGCAATTGCAAAGGTGAATCTAGTGCTAGCAATATATTCAACAACAACTTAGTAGCAAGTTAAGCAAGCACACTATGATATAGGTAAAGATAAGGAGACAAGTAATCACAAGTAAGGAGTTGGGGTTAGGGATAATCGAAACTCCGGAGACAAGGATGTATCCCGATGTTCACTTCCTTGGAGGGAAGCTAGTCACCATTGGAGGCACCCTATTCTCCTTGAGACAACACCACAAAGGCGTTTCTCAACCACTAGTGGTAGACCTTGAGGTGGTCTCCAAACCTTCACAAACTGTCTAGGGGTAATCACAATGAATGATTCATCTTCGAAGAATATATACCGCCTAGGAGTCTCCAACCTCCAAGAGTAACAAGACAAACACCAAGGATTCAAGTCAAGCTCAAACACAGAAGTGATTCGTCAAAGTGTGGGGAAGGAGTGGATCTTGATTTTGATTGGTTTCCCTTTGAATCTCCAAGAACCAAAGGAAGAAGGATTGGGAGACTAGGAGGTGTATGTGTGGCGGCTGTGGACGATATTTGCTCAAAGGGTTACCATAGAACAAAGTGACTAGGGGTATATATATAGTGGTGGCTAAAATGAACCATTACAGTCCAAAAATGCACTACCGAACAGTCCGGTAGATCTATACCAAACAGTTTGATCGATGAACTATTCATAGCGTTGACTGAAAATAGTGCAGCATAGAGGAAAAGCAACAACCGAGCCAGAGCCACGGACAGTCTGGTTCAATGGACCGGGCATTCCGGCCTAACCAGAGAAGAAATGCTGCCAGCCGAGGAGGGACCGTACAGTCAGGTCAGAGGGCCAGATAGTCCACCAGTGCTCCATCGGACAGTCCGGTCGCATGACAAGACAGTCCGGTATGTCCGTAAGAAATCTGCATGAAGCATAGGCCGTCTCACCGGCGTTATTTTGTAGGATCATACCCGCAATCCCCGTGCCATCAGCTTCAAGGAACGCGCCGTCCACATTGAGCTTCGACCATCGGGGGGGCACTAGTGGAGAAACGGCCTTTAGTCCCGGTTGGGAAGGGCCTTTAGTCCCGGTTCACCAACCGGGACTAATAAATCGGGACTAAAGGCCCCCACCCTTTAGTCCCGGTTGGCCACAACCCGGGACTAAATCCCTGCCACATGGTCGGCAACGCGCGCCGGGGGCTGGGGACCTTTAGTCCCGGTTGGTGACACCAACCGGGACTAAATCCCTGCCACTTTAGTCCCGGTTGGTGACACCAACCGGGACTAAAGGTTTAGGGGTTTAGGGGTTTAGGGTTTATTGTTTATTTTTCCTTTTCATTTTGTGTTTTCCATTTAATTCTTTTTCATTTCAAACATATTTTACGCTACTACATATTGTACACGTTATGCATATATAATAGAATTTCTCGTAGAACCAATCATATATCATAGAATTTCTCGTACGACCATGCATACACACATATATATACAATTTGGTATATACAATTTCTCCTACAATTTGCAGATCATTACATGCAGGCATTAGGTGAAATGGTATTCTCTGTCGGGAGATATGACCTGCTCAACCAAATATCCCGCCATTTCCTCTTGAAGTGCTCGTATGCGGTCCTTTGGTAGGAGCTTATCCCGCATCTCCAACATCTTTAAAGAAGGAGATCAATATGAATATATTAGTTGTGTGTATATATATATTAGATCATGATAAAAAAAATTGTGAATAGTGTTTACGTACCCAAAGATATCTTTCATCGTTGGTCTTTTCGGTAATAGAGCGAATGTTCTTGAAAACGTAGTATGCACATACATTTGTCCCCTTTTCCTGCCTCATACACTTTACGAGAATAGAATTCAATCAGATAATAATCAAGCATGATAATGGTATTGAAACTAGAATTAAAGAGATGCGCGGACGTAGCTAGTACTACTTAATTACCTTGGACCGTCGCCATTTCAGTTGTGGTTCCCATTCACCGACAACCTCTTTGATGAACTTTTTCCAAACCCTGCCCGGCAAAGAAAATGAATAAAGGAGTTATTAATTACTTGATATCAGGAAATGAACTAAAGAGGCCGACATAGTGCGATAATGATTGAAATTACCTGTCGAGCATCAACTTCAGGCTCCTGTATTCTTCATGGTCTTTACCTAGTGAGTCCAGTACTTCAACAATTCCCTCGTCAACTCTAATGATTAGCAGGATCCAGTGGAATCTGCGCACACGTTTGTATAAGAGGGCATGCATAACTCATCAACTACACTTAACATCGAGTAAGCAAAAATAGAATTTGTAGTACAAGACAGTAACACTTACCTGAAGTTGTAAGGTAAAAGTATTTCTGGTCTGCTATTTAGTTCCTTCAAAAACATTAGCAAGCTATTCTCTGTGTCTTGTGGGTGGTTATTTAACACAACTTCATTAACGGTATTTGGGTCAATGAACCCAATGCCATAGACTCTATCTCTTTTCAATTCATAAATCTTCATTCTGCATATATAATACCACACAAAAGAATATAGTGAGGATAATTACAGGCAATGAACGAGCTGAGCTAGAGACTTAAATTACACAAAGAAATCACTTACAGACAATAGCAACTGATGAGAGATTTGTCGAGTGCGTCTTGATTGAATAACTGAAAAATTTCTGGAAATTCAATCCACACATCATTTCCATGGTAGTAATGCTCTGGCTTAACTTTCACCATGAGGCTCTCTCGCCCGGCCTTTACTTCTCTCAGGTACCAGTTATGCAATCTGCGCATTTGCGTTGGTAGAAGGTCCACCTCGTCAGGCCTGACCAGAGGGTTCCCGCGGACATATTTCCATGCTAGTTCCTTCGGATCCGTCGTGGGGAGTTCCTCGATGCCTAGGAGTTGTTCAACAGTGATACCCATATCTCTAGCCGCCATCTCTGTATCAGCGTCGGTTACCGCCTTATCGGTACTCACCTTGAACGGGGGGGGGTCGATTGCACTGCCTGTTCTCCGAGCTGGGGAACAGTTTTCCCGCTTTTATTACTACCTGTAAGGCTCGACTGCTGATTTTTTTGTTGATGATATGACTTGCTAATAGAGCGTTCATAGTCTGATCGCCTTTTCTCCACAGCCGGTTTAGCAAGATCCACAAAGTGTTGTACGACTTCCTCAGGTATTTTCTCCTTCGGCGGCGGGGGCGGTTTCGGTGCAAAATGGGCCTTCACTTTGGCAGCCACAACCCGTTTGTTTTCCTCCTCAGTCATCTCATAAGCTAACTTCTTTTTGGCAGGAGGCTCGGGTTTCTTCTTTGGTGCTCTCTTCCGCTTTGGAGTCGGCCCACGCGGCGGAGATCGATATCGCGTACTCGCGCTGGGCTCCGTCTCGAGGTGGGGTGGATTTGGCTGACGCGGCAGAGATCGATATGGTGGCGGACTCGCGCTACGCTCCGTCTCGAGGTGGGTTGGAGTCGGCTGACGCGGCGGACTTGGAGGAGGAGTCGGTGCCCTTGGCGTCGAGTTTGGAAAGACGATGCAATCCTTTCTCCATACAATGATACCACGTATGGCTTCTCCCAGTGTCTGCTCCCCTTGACCTCCAGGAAAGTCAAGCTCTAGTGAGTCATATGCCGACAGAGCTTCATCCACCCCGACACGAGCATAGCCAGGTGGAATCGGATTGCCGTGGAAGGTTGCTTCAGGGGGATTTGGTAAAGCATAGCCGTCCGCCACCTTCATGGATATGTTCTTCACTTTCATGTGTAGCTCACAACTTGTCGTCTCTTCGATATCATCCACGGGGTAGCGAGCCAGCAGTGCATCATCGGCCGGGACCCCCGTGGAACCCACGCTGCTTTTCGGCATAGATGGGACGGTGCTATCCAATGCTGGATCTGCTTGCTGCTGCCGCTGAGACGCCCTTTCCATGCTAAGTGTGTCGATCTGCTCCTGCTGCCGCATGAAAGCGCGTTCCAACTCCGCGTGCTTTGATTCCATCTGTTGAAGCCGGTCTGCATCCTGCTTCTTCTTGTCTTCCTCCTGCTTCTTCTTTCTCGCACGGCTTCTGTAACTGACGTTCCAGTCCGCAAACCCCTCAACCCATGGAACAACGCCTTTACCTCATGTTCATCCCGGGTGTTCAGGATTCCCGAGGGCGCGTGTAAGCTCGTCATTCTTTCTCTCGGGCTTGAACGCCCCCGTTCGAGCCGCTTCTATTGCAACAAGTAAAGCGTCCGAGGCTTCTTTAAGACTTGCCTTCACCATAATCTCCCCTGTCTTTGGGTCCAACTTTCCCCCATGCGCATAAAACCAAGTCCTGCACCTGTCGGGCCAACCCAATGTTTTTGGAGTGACCCCTGCAGCAATCATCTTTTCCTCAGATTCATCCCACTTAGGCCGACCAGTCTCGTAGCCACCTAGCCCCAGAACATGGTGAAACTGTTTCTTCTTAGCATTGATCTTGTTTATCCTCGACCGTTCCTTAGCTGCTTCCGATTCCTTGAACTCCACAAATAAGTCCCAATGATCTTTTGCCTTCTCCAGTGCTCCAGTGAATTCTGGAGTCTGCTTTCCTGCTTCAACGTAGCAGGCCCATAATATTTTCTTGTGGTTGCGGAATTGTGTGGCCATCTTCTGAAGAGCACTCTTCTTGACTTTCTCCCGTTCTGCATCTGTTAAATGCTCTGGTAGGGTGAAATGTGATATGAGCGTTTCCCAAAGCAGATCTTTTGCTCTTTCGTCGACAAAACTAACTCCTCGATCTCCCTTTGGCTTATTCCATTCTTGAACGGAGATCGAGATTTGGTCCCTGACAATAACTCCACACTGACGAGTAAATTTGTCCGCATTCTTTTTAGGAGCAAGCGGTTCGCCATTTGGTTTGATCTCATCGATGTTGTACTTTATGCCAGCCTGCAACTTTTTGGCCGGGCCTCGTACTGCCCTGCTTGTAGAAGATTTGCTCGATCCGGAGGGCTAAAAGAAGAAAGATTCGTTAATATATATATATATATATATATATATATATATATATATATATATATATATATATACAAATCAATTAATACATGTAATGATCACCAGAGGCCTTATATATACCTCGCCGGTCTTTGTTAATTGAAGATCATTTCCTTCGCCATCATTGTTTGTGTGGCCTTCGTCTGTTGGTTCTTCCTCAAATATTCCCTCACCGGACTCGTTCAGATATTGTGAGCCGTCTTCAGGTTCACCCTCTGGGTTTCGGATCATGTCGAACATGATATGCTCTTGATCATGGTCGTCTCTGCCGCTAGCGTCCATAGCTTAACTAATCCAGAAGAAAGGTAAAACAATTTAGTATTCAAATTAGAATGCATCTCGAATAATATCACTAATACATCTCGAATAATCCAGTTAATGCATCATCGAATATTATCGAATATAATCTCGAATACATCTCGAATATTATCACTAATACATCTCAAATAATCCAGTTAATGCATCATCGAATATTATCGAATATAATCTCGAATACATCTCGAGTATTATCACTAATACATCTCGAATATTATCATATAACATCACTAGCTAATACAGATCGAATACTATTGAATAATCCAGTTGACTCGCGGTTCCTGAGGCGCGGGCGGTGGACACCCAAAGAGAAGGAACCATCACAGGATCATAGCTCGGGTGAGATCCCTGAAGAACCTGCCAGGTATTGGAGAACCTGACGTCCAACGCAACCATGTAGCGACGGACGTGCTCGTCCTCCTCCCTGACACGGCGACGTACCACCTCCTCGGGGGCCGGCTGCCTCCGCACCGATAGTGGCCCACGCGACCGCCACCAAAGAAGCTCCGGGTCGACGATGGGAGCCCGGTTCCTCACCAAGCTGCGCGCCCCGAAAGGTAGCACCTCCCAGTGCCAGCCCGGCAGAGCCCAGTCCCGTACATGGCGCCTCTCAAGCAGGTTGTCGCCATCGAGTCGACGACGAGGATGCGGGCCGGGCATCGTCGACGCCAAAAATGTTTCTATGCAAATTTAACATTTTTTAAATGCTTGATTATGATTTTTGTAATTCTTGTTCACTTGATTTTGCAAATACATGACAAACTTTTGCAAATACAACATTAAGATATTAACATTTTCCAAATAAGATATTAACATGTTTTTGATCAATATTTTTAAGATACAACATTAAAATATTTTTAATACATGGTCAACTTTTTCCTATGCAAATTTTTTCTATACTATACATGCATACAACATTAAAAGTATAAAAAACTAAAAAACAGAAAGAAAAAAAACTAGCTAGTGAAAAAAACAATCTATGCAAATTCCACCGTTCATCTACATACATACATACATTGTATACATACATACATATACTAAGCATCTACAACATCTAGTGAAAAAAAACAATCTATGAAAAAAAAAGATGAACAAAATTAAGGAGGGAGGCTCACCGGCCGGGATCGTCGGGGCGGAGGGAGGCGGGGAGGACGCCGGAGACGGAGGAGCGGCGCCGGAGACGGAGAAGGATGCCGGAGACGGGGAGGAGTGGCACCGGCGCGGGCTCGGGCCGTGGCGGCTTGTGAAGGAGCGGTCGTCGATCGCGAGGCGGGCGCGCGCGGAGGAGCGGCGGCGGTGGGCAGCGTGGCGGCGCCGGCACGGGCTCGGGCGGCGCTTGGGAGCAGAGCGGCCGGACGGCGACGTCGAGGTCCGACAGCCTGGCGGCGTCGTGCGTGGTCTTCGGCGCCGTCGGGGGAAACTATAGATGAGTTTGGAAATTTTGCTAAGTGATGCGCTTATATACAGAGACCTTTAGTCCCGGTTGGATCCACCAACCGGGACTAAAGGCCCCCCTTTAGTCCCGGTGCGAGCCACCAACCGGGACTAAAGGTGAATTTCACCAGGCCGAGCGGCGGGAAGCCCAGACCTTTAGTCCCGGTTGGTGGCTCGCACCGGGACTAAAGGGGGGCCTTTAGTCCCGGTTGGTGGCTCCAACCGGGACTAAAGGGTTGGTCCTGGCGTGCTGGAAGTTTAGTCCCACCTCGCCAAGCGAGAGGCACTCGCACCTGTTTATAAGCCTCGCTGCGATATCCGTCTCGAGCTCCTCTCAAAAGCAGGCAGTGCGTGCCTAATGTTCCTCTCTGCCCTGTAGGGCCTACTTGCCCTGCGGGCCTGCATCCTGGCCCATATATAGTTGGGTTTCTAGTCGTATGCAGGCCGTGGTGGCCTAGTAGGCGGGCATTTTTCTTTTTTTTGCATATGTTTTTTTAGTCCCGGTTGGTGGCTCCAACCGGGACTAAAGGTCTTTTCCAGTTTTTTTTGTTTTTTGCTTTATTTTTTTCTTTTGTTTCTACTTACAGCCAAATATTTAGAGTTTTTGAGTGAATCTTTTTGGTTTAGGTCACAAAAATTATAAACTTTCTGTTAGTGCCAGTAGTTTTCAAATTTGAATAGTTTAAATTTGAATTCTTTGAAATTTGTGTGAATCACTAGTTTTTGAATAACTTTACTTTAAAAATAGATTTTTGAGTGATTCTTTTTCCTACTGTTTAATATTAGTGTGTTTTATCAGTATGTTCAATTTGGTAATTTTTAGGTTATTTTAAATAGGTGTTTTAATCAAAAACAGATTCTGTTTAGCTCTTTTAGTTTTATAGCTCAAAAAATCATTAAATGCATGAAAAATAGCGAATGAAGTCAGAAAGGGTTGGAAATTGATGATGTGGCTTTGAATGGTGCATGTTGAATGCACAAAAAGTCTGGAGTTAAAATAAGTTTAAAAATGAAATGCCTTTGTAACAGATGAGTTTCGTCCGAAACCCTGATACTTCAAAAGAGATTGTCCAGTTTGTACACGAAGTGCATCCAGTTTTTGCCGTAACCCTCTCAACTTTTTAGCACATGCTATGTGGGTGAAATGATGATACCATGCCAAGTTTCAACCTCTTCAGAGTTCATTTGTAGTGCTTTTCAATTTCAGGGTCATTTAGCTCAAAAAAATCAATAAATGCATGAAAAATAGCAAATGAAGTTAGAAAGGGTTGAAAATTGATGACGTGGCTTTGAATGGTGCATATTGAACGCACAAAAAGTCTGGAGTTAAAATAAGTTTATAAAAATAAAATGCCTTTGTAACAGATGAGTTTTCGTCCAAAACCCTGATACTTCGAAAGAGATTGTCCAGTTTGTACACGAAGTGCATCCAGTTTTTGTCGTAATCCTCTCAACTTTTTAGCACATGCTATGTGGGTGAAATGATGATACCATGCCAAGTTTCAACCTTTTCAAAGTTCATTTGTAGTGCTTTTCAATTTCAGGGTCATTTAGCTCAAAAAATCAATAAATGCATGAAAAATAGTGTTCCTTCGCGTTTCAAATGCCAAAACACATATATACCCTAACTATTACAAAGATTCCCTCCGGTTTGTCCGAAGTGAGACTTTCCAGATAAGTCCGGAAACTCACTAGAGAAGAAAGTGATGACGGTGAAGCCGGTCACATCCCAGAGTGGGATCTTGGGGTATAAAACTTTTTCTTCGCGTGTGTCCCTTTGCGCCGTAACCATGGACAATCTTCATCATTTAACAGGATGTTTGGGTCAGTCTTCACTATGAAGGGAGCAATTTCATGAAACTTTTCATAATCTTCTGACATGTCTGTCTTGTCCTCCACTCCCACGATGTTTCCTTTCCCTGAAAGAACTATGTGGCACTTTGGCTCATCGTATGATGTATTCGCTTCCTTATCTTTTCTTTTTCTCGGCTTGGTAGACATGTCCTTCACATAGAAAACCTGCGCCACATCATTGGCTAGGACGAATGGTTCGTCTGTGTACCCAAGATTGTTGAGATCCACTGTTGTCATTCCGTACCGCGGGTCTTCCTTTACTCCGCCTCCAGTCAGATTGACCAATTTGCACCGAAACAAAGGGACCTTCAAATCACGTCCATAGTCAAGTTCCCATATCTCCTCTATGTAACCATAATATGTGTCCTTTGACCTATTGGTGTTTGCTGCATCAAAGAGGACACCACTGTTTTGGTTGGTGCTCTTTTTATCTTGGGCGATCGTGTAAAATGTATTCCCATTTATCTCGTACCCTTTGAAAGTCGATATAGTCGAAGATGGTGACTTGGCCAGCAAGTACAGCTCATCTCCAACAGTGTCGTCATGCATGAGACGTGTTTGCAACCAACCGCCGAATGACGCCATGTGTGTACGTTTGATCCAGGGCTCAGACTGCTCCGGGTTCTTGGAGCGTACACTATCCAGGTGTTCCTCGATATACGGAGCCACCAAGCTGGAATTTTGTAGAACTGTGTAGTGTGCTTGTGCCCAAGAATGCCCGTCCATACATATTACTGAATCCTTTCCTAGCGTGCCTTTTCCACCCAGTCTGCCCTCATGCCGCGATTCGGGAACACTAATCGGCTTAAGGTCAGGAATAAAGTCAACACAAAACTCAATGACCTCCTCTGTTTCATGGCCCTTGGAGATGCTTCCTTCTGGCCTAGCACGGTTATGAACATATTTCTTTAAGACTCCCATGAACCTCTCAAAGGGGAACATATTGTGTAGAAATACAGGACCCAAAATGGCAATCTCGTCGACTAGGTGAATTAGGACGTGCGTTATCATATTGAAGAAGGATGGTGGGAACACCAACTCGAAACTGACAAGACATTGCACCAAATCATTCTGTAACCTTGGTAGGATTTCTGGATCGATTACCTTCTGAGAGATTGCATTGAGGAATGCACATAGCTTCACAATGGCTAATCGAACGGTGTCCGGTAGAAGCCCCCTCAATGCAACCGGAAGCAATTGCGTCATAATCACGTGGCAGTCATGAGACTTTAGGTTCTGGAACTTTTTCTCTGCCATATTTATTATTCCCTTTATATTCGGCGAGAAGCCAGACGGGACCTTCATACTGAGCAGGCATTCAAAGAAGATTTCCTTCTCTTCTTTGGTAAGAGCGTAGCTGGCAGGACCTTGATACTGCTTTGGATGCATGTCGTCTTTTCCGTGCATACGTTGCTGGTCCTCCCGTGCCTCCGGTGTATCTTTTGTCTTCCCATACACGCCCAAGAAGCCTAGCAGGTTCACGCAAAGATTCTTCGTCACGTGCATCACGTCGATTGTAGAGCGGACCTCTGGGTCTTTCCAATAGGGTAGGTCCCAAAATATAGATTTCTTCTTCCACATGGGTGCGTGTCCGTCAGCGTCATTCGGAACAGATTGTCCGCCAGGACCCTTTCCAAAGATTACTTTTAAATCCTTGACCATATCAAGTATATCATCACCAGTACGGTGGCGAGGCTTCTTCCGGTGATCTGCCTCACCTTTGAAATGCTTGCCTTTCTTTCTTAAGAGATGCTTGATCGGAAGAAATCGACGATGTCCCAGGTACACATTCTTCTTACATTTATCCAAATATATACTTTGGGTATCATATAAATAGTGCATGCATGCGTGGTATCCCTTGTTTATCTGTCCTAAAAGGTTACTAAGAGCAGGCCAATCATTGATGGTTACAAACAGCAACGCTCGTAGGTCAAATTCCTGCTGTTTGTGCTCATCCCACACACGTACACCTTTTATGTCCCACAGCTGTAAAAGTTCTTCAACTAATGGCCTTAGGTACACATCAATGTCGTTGCCGGGTTGCTTGGGGCCTTGGATGAGCACTGGCATCATAATGAACTTCCGCTTCATGCACAACCAAGGAGGAAGGTTATAGATACATAGAGTCACAGGCCAGGTGCTATGATTGCTGCTCTGCTCCGCAAAAGGATTAATGCCATCTACACTTATACCAAACCATAAGTTCCTTGCGTCACCTGCAAACTCCGACCACTTTCTCTCAATTTTTCTCCACTACGACCCGTCAGCGGGTACTCTCAACTTCCCATCTTTCTTACGGTCTTCTTTGTGCCATCGCAACAACTTGGCATGCTCTTTGTTTTGAAACAAACGTTTCAACCGTGGTATTATAGGAGCATACCACATCACCTTGGCAGGAATCCTCTTCCTGGGGCGCTCGCCCTCAACATCATCACCAGGGTCATCGCGGCTGATCTTATAGCGCAATGCACCGCATACCGGGCATGCATTCAAATTCTCGTACTCCTCACCGCGGTAGAGGATGCAGTCATTAGGGCATGCATGTATCTTCTGCACCTCTAATCCTATAGGGCAGACAGCCTTCTTTGTTTCGTACGTACTGTCGGGCAATTCGTTGTCCTTTGGAAGCTTCTTCTTCATTATTTTCAGCAACTTTTCAAATCCCTTGTCAGATACACCATTCTTTGCCTTCCATTGCAGCAATTCCAGTGTGGTACCCAGCTTTTTCTTGTCATCTTCGCAATTTGGGTACAACAATTTTTTTGTGATCCTCTAACATGCGCTGCAACTTCAACTTCTCCTTTTCACTTTCGCGGTTTCTCTTTGCATCAGCAATGGCCTGACCAAGATCATCAGCGGGCTCATCTGATGCCTCTTCTTCAGCTTCTTCTTCTTCATTCTCTTCCCCCATTGTAGTACCATCGTATTCAGGGAACTCAGGATAGTTGTCATCATCCTCTTCTTCTTCATTCTCTTCCATTAGAACCCCTCTTTCTCCGTGCTTGGTCCAACAGTTATAGCCGGACATGAAACCGGACGTAAACAGGTGGACGTGAATGACTTTTGAGCTAGAGTAATTCCTATCATTCTTACAGACACCACATGGACAACACATAAAACCATTCCGGTTGTTTGCCTCAGCCGCACGAAGAAAACTATGCACGCCATTAATGAACTGGGGAGAGCGTCGGTCATCGTACATCCATTGCCGACTCATCTTCATTACACAACACCGAAAAGACCAAATTAATACAAGTTCATACATAAAGTTCATGCACACTTATTCTCATAAAACAACATAAAACTATCTAGCTAAAGCATTTAAATGCAACAACAAATGCGATCAAAATCGCAACTAAGGTAATAATTGATCCAACAGCATAATGATACCAAGCCTCTTTATTAACGGCATATTTTCTAATCTTTCTAATCTTCAAGCGCATTGCATCCATCTTGATATTGTGATCATCGACGACATCGGCAACATACAACTCCAATTTCATCTTCTCTTCTTCAATTCTTTTCAATTTTTCTTTCAAATACTCGTTTTCTTTTTCAACTAAATTTAACTTCTCGACAAGAGGGTCGGTTGCAATTTCCGGTTCACATACCTCCTAGATAAAAATATCTATGTCAACTTGATGGGCATAATTGTCATAAACACGAAATGCAATAAATAGTTATAAAAGAGAATATACCACATCCCAATCATAAACCGGACGAGGGCCGACGGGGACGGATATCAAAGTCATGGCACTATGTATAACAAACAATCATATAAGTAAGAAAATTATACAAGTAACTATCTAAATCATACAAATAAGATTTTTTTTTATAAAAAAGATAAGAACAAGAGGCTCACCAAGGTGGTGCCGGCGACGGGACGGTGCGGGCGATCGACGGTGGTTAGGACGGGGACGGGAAGGCACTAAGTAAACCACACCTACACATATGCAAACTAAGAAGTTAATTTGAGCTCAAATTGCATATAAATCAAATAAACTCCCACATAATTACTCCCAAACTAAAACCCACAAATCACTATACTTATAGAGCATTGCACGAGCTAATCTAGCAATGAGAGATGAAAGGACAAAGTTTCTAACCTTTGTGAACACTTGGATAGATGGGGTGCCTTCAAATCTTGACAAATCTTTGGCAAAAATGGAGGATGAGCTCGAGCAAGGGGAAGAACAGAGGAGAGAAAGAGAAAAACAGAGAGAATGGGCTCGGGCTGGACGAAGGGTTTATATAGGGACGTCTTTAGTCCCGGTTGGTTATACAAACCGGGACTAAAGGTCCACCTCTAGTCCCGGTTTGTGATAAAAACCGGGACTAAAGGGGCTCGTGGGGGCCCCTGCCTGACACCAGCCTGTCACCACCCCTTTAGTCCCGGTTGGTTATACAAACCGGGACTAATGATGCCCGTGCCCCCGACCGCTCCTAGCCGTTGGAACCGGGACTAATGGTCACAGTAGTCCCGGGCCGTAATCAAACCGGGACTAAAGGGGCGGACGAAAGGTCTGTTTTCTACTAGTGAGGGGGGGGCTGGTCCAATGATGCGGGAATGGAGTGGTGACGTACAGGGTCTGCTTCGGGGTTTTGACGGATGTCAAGGAGAGTGTCTATGTAGCTTGACAGAAATCTCCGAGATGAATTTGTCGTTGGCGCTGGCTTCGAATGGATGATCTCATGGCGGACGTCCATGTGTGCCACATCGTCATGAGCACCGGGAGGCGTTCGTCCACATTACACTGACCGAGTCAGTCCGGCCTGGTGTTGGTGATGTCCGGCCCATGGCGTTCCATAAGTCCCGCGCACAAGGCATCTGCAGAAAACATGGAATGTATCCTCTGGGTCCAGTCCACAAAGCATCATAACGTTTGTTAGCAAGTCTTCATTTCAAAATCACGACGGAAGGAAGAGCCATGGAGAGACAATTCCGGTACCAACATACGCAAAGCTGCACAAGAAACATTTCACGTGAGCAAGTCGGGTCCTCACGTGAGCCGCTGCCATTTGCTCACACCCTGATCCGCGCAGACACGGCGGCGGCCGCACGAGCGAGGGGGGTCACAGGGTACCACATTTGCCGGGCCACGCGTCGTTTCAGCAGTGGTCGCAGCCAGGAAGGAGGAGCAAAGGATCAAGCGCCGTCCACGCGCGAACCCCACCAACTCTGCGATGTCCAAAACCTATATGCACCAAATCGACCTCACTTACCACTGGGCCGCTGCCCGTGTTCTGCGCGCTGACCCGCGACTGTCAGTGACGGAAAGAGGCAGCGGGTAGACATGGCCGGGTGGTTTGGTAAAGCAGGACTAATCGTTGTAAATTAAACGGGTGGACTCCGCTAGGCATGATGAGCTACCGATCCTTGCCGTCCACGTGTACCCATCGGCCCTGAGTCACGCGCCCACCACCACCATGTACGCGTGCACGTATCCATGACATATGGGCCCCCACCGTATCCAGGCTCACCTGTCAGTGAATACTGAAGGGAGTACGGCCGAACATGCTAACGGAGGAACGATCGTTGAGAGGAAAGGGCGCCGCAACTCACCCCGAAATCACGAGACTAACCCAAAATCATCCTCTCTGGGTCGCCTTTCGGTGGGGTCGGCGAACCATGCCCCACATGGCAGCCAGAGCGGAGGAAGAGATCGGTAGTTTGGCCTGCCGAACGCGGATCGGTCGTATAGATTATGTGGTGCGGGATTAGCGAGCGATCGAGCTGTCCCCTACCTGTGTTGCTCTCCCTCCCTCCCTCCCCCTCTCTCTCTCTCTCTCTCTCTTGCGCGCTTGCTTGCTTCCCTTCTCCGTGTGAGCACCAGGGGAGGAGCGCTGTGCTGAAGAAGGCTGCGCCAGCGAGAGCTTGGTGATTGGGTACGTATTTCCCCTGCTTGTCGAGCTCCAATCTTTAATTTCTCTCGTCTTTCCAATAGTATTCGTTAGTTCTCTGACTTCTATTTTCTGTGTGATTCCTGCGGATTTTGTTTACTAATTGAGTTTGGGTCGGGGAGGGGGGCTGGAGACAAAACTGAGGTACTCGTGGTATTTTGGTGCTAGTATTAGTTTGGTTCAGCTTGCTGTTGGCGGTTGGGCATATGGTGTGATTTGTGAATTCTTCTGGCCCGGAAGATGATTTTTTGAGTTCAAGCTTTGGTGTGATTTCACACCCTGTTGAGTGACATATCTCCTGCTCTGAATTTTCTGTCACGATAATATGGATCATGGCGGGAGCTTTGTACCGGGAAAGTGTGCATCACAAATATCTCCAAATGAAGGACTTCAGTTGGTGTTTGTTTGCTAGGTGGGATTGAATCTCTGGAGATATCAGTTTATCGGAGGCTGCTTGATTGGTGAATTCACTTGCTATATGACTACTACAGTATATTTTCTAAATAGTGTTATGCTAGAGAACTATAGGCACAGCTTCGATCCGTGGCGAATCTTGAAAGAAAATGAAGGGGGGGGGGCTCAAGGTTAACGGCGTGTAGAAAAACTCAAAAACTCCCTATTCTTTAGTCCAAATAAGGTCAAAATTTTGATACTAATACTAGTAATTTTTCTTTTCCAATATTTGGAGGGGGGCTTGAGCCTGTTGAAGCCCCCCTGCTAGATTCGCCGCTGGCTTCGATGATAAAAGATTCATCATAAGAATCTGTTTAAAAAAATGGACGCTCTTAATTTCTCGAAAACTACTAAATTGTTCTTTTTTTTTCCACTACACTAGCCTTTAGATTTTTTTACTGGCAATACTTTTCTCCACTAATGTATTGAGTGATATCAAATGTTTCAACAGTTGGCCTTTTCCTACCTACTGGACCTGCAGTACTTTCAACATGCTTTTTGCATATCACTGCATTAAGGATGAATAAAATGTTAAGCACCGACTGTTTAGGGACGCAGGAGTTTCATACATTCCACAAGACCACTGAAATACTGGAAGACTCGCAATCTCAAGAGATTGCATTCCACGAAACAGCGCTGGGGTCAACGCTAGTAGGCCATCAAAATGGTAAAGTCTGCATAATTTTAATTCCGATCTACTCCCTCCGTCCCAAAATAAGTGTCTTAACCTTAGCACAACTTTGTACTAAAGTTAGTACAAAGTTGAGACACTTATTTTGGGACGGAGGGAGTACTTGGTTACACTTGTTTCGATCTTTTTTCTCTCTAGCTGAATTCTGGATTTTCTGCTTGGAATACACCTGCACTGTGGCTGCATTAGAGAAGTAGTGACTCTTTCAGAACATAAACTTCCTTGAATAAAATAGAATCCTCAGGAATGTGTTATACTACTTTACTGTTATACTACATTGCTTTAAAAATAGTAAATGTGTTAAATTGCAAGTGACTGAACATCAGTCTGGATATCTGGATTAATGTAATATAGGTATATTAGATAATAAGAAATCGGAAGGTAGTTTTTGTTCCTTGTTGTACTTTTATACTGCATGAGTGTATCTAGCATTAACCTCTTTATACTCTGGCTGCTAAACAATAAACACTACTACTAAGTTCCAAGTCTATGTAACAAACCTTCTGTAGAAATGAAATACTGCAAGCGATAAGAGGTTGTTGCTTATGTTGTGTGCTGAGCTCAAAGATAAGAATGTTCATATATATGTCCGTCTCTCCCCAGCATCAAGTTGTCAAATTTACCTTCTGTTTTAGAAAGCCCAGATATTTCATTGCTCTATAATTAGGATATGCGTATGACGTTATTAATACCATTTATTAGTTGCATATTGATGTATGGTTCTCTCAAAGACAGCAGTGAGTTCATGAGTTGCAATTTAATTTATTTATTTATTGCAGTCCGCTCTACTGCCGAAGTGTTGCAATTTGATTTATTTTTTGTTTGCAGTCCACTCTACTGCCGCAGTATCAGCGGGAGACATTGGAATGGCTGAAGTCAGCTTGTTGCATGGTGAATCTGACACATCAGCTACCGGTTTACTGCCAGTGTCATTCTTGTCATGCAGTCCTAGATCTATGGTGATTAATCTTCCAGTTCGTTTAATAAAATTTAATTCCTGATTAAAAAAAACATACTTCTGTTTCTGGTCTCTGATAAGGAAATCACATATCATAACTTATCATTATTTGGTTGATTTCCTCTATTTCTCAGAAGCAACTACTTAGGTTCATATCTTCTTTTAGATAATGCGTAGACTCATATCTGGTATTGTGGTCCTATTGAAAAAGTATGCCGATCTAGGACCCACGCCAGTTGTAAGGATTATCAGCTAATTGCCACAGCGGTTGGTTTTACATATTGTAGCAACTTCACTCAAGAACTATATTTGGAATTTATGTGTTAGTTTTACTTTGGAATTAGATGAATCTTCATTGTTCTTTTTACCTTCATGTTAATAAGTAATATCTTATTTCTTTGCTTAATAGTCATTACTACATACACTTGTCACAAGTTAAATATACTAAATACTGTTGAGCTGATAAAAAAAATCAATATATTTTCTGCTTATGTTACATTGGGAAATCAAGAATGTGGCGGGCTAAAATTTTCAAAGCCAATTATATGTTTGGAATTATAAATTAAGGAACTATAAACCTGTAACATTGCTTGAAGTGATGAAACCATAACAGTTCAGTGATTGGGGCTGGAAATAACAAACCCATTCTCCTTAGCTGTGGTTGTTTTCTGCAATCCGCTTAGACACTAGGAGCTATCTCAGTTTAAGTTACTTAGACAATGATTATCAGCTACCTTTGTAAAATCTAACAGAACGATTCCATCTTTGCTTTATTTATCCATTTCATCTGCCTAGAAGCACTGCTACTTATGTCAAGTTATGAATTCTGCAGTATGGATTATTCAACTACTACTTAATATTTGTAGGTTCCAATATCAGTTCCGTCATCATCTGGCCTTGAAGCCATCCTAACACCTAATCCAATGTACAGTGATGTTCAGTTGAAAGAAGTGAACTACAATGCTACAGGTAATATGGCTTGACTTTCAACTCTTCCAATGTTTTAAATTGCTGACTTACTGTAGTATTTTAATTTTAGGTTTCATATCTTCAGTCTTTCCAGTGTTGTATTGGACTATATGTTGCTCAAGTACATACGCATTTAGCTGCTTGCCTTTATCATGTTATCCAGTTATTTATCTTACTATGTGGTATCTGAATGTGCTGATCTTCTCCTTATTCTATCATTGCAGCAATGGACGAAAGCACCGAGTTCCTTCAGCTGATTCTTAGTGGCAATGATGAAGGCTACAATACTACAAGCGAACTGCAAGTTTGGGATGTTCTGGACTTCTACTTCTCAGAAAGTTTTTCCGATGTACAATTTGATAGCATCATGGGTTTTACAAGTGACGTCAGTACTTCCTCTCATGATTATATGAATATTGTTGACTTGGTAGAGCGGCCTGTGGCACTCCTGTCTCTCAATGAGACAGAGGAACCAAATAATGCAACCAATAAGGCTCCAATTGATCACAGTACAATGGACCCTGATGACACATCCTTGTACCTTCAAATGAAACCACCAGACTCAGAAACCGAAAGTACTTCTGCCTCTCAGGATGTGTTAGGAATTGAGTATGTTGATGAAAAGTTTCATTCTACTGGTCTGCCTGATTTAATGGATGTTGACTCATCCAATCGTCTGCGAAAATCACCAGTGAGAACAAAGCATGTCACTCTTGTGCTTGATTTGGATGGTAAGCAGGCAATGTATTCACATCATTCAATTATACTTCTGAAGTTTTCTTTCTTCTAGTAATTGTGACTTAAGCATGCTGCCATCCTGTCTGCTCAGTGATTTATAAGGCAAGTTTATAGATATTTTAGGAAGCAAAGTTCATAAATCTTCAGACTACATCGGCTGGAATTAAACCGCATGAAAATTGAGGATCAACTATTAAATAATAACCTGTGGGGATTTGATTATGGTCTCCTACGATTAGGATTGTTTAAATCAATCCCTGCAAGCCCCATCAATATGTTGGATAAAATGGATCCAAATTTCTGTTTCCTTTGAAATCTTTGATCATCCAGTTCACTGTGAATGGTTTTCTTTTTCTTTGTGGTGTCATAAATTTTCAGTTTTTTATTTTAGGTCATGCATTAGCGCATTATCTTCAGCATTGCAAAATTCAGTTGTGATGTCAACATTCCTACTACGATTGCTATTTTTTTAAGATGGTTTAACCATTTTTCATATGCAGAGACTCTTGTCCATTCAACATTGGATCACTGTGACATATCTGATTTCAGCATTCAAGTTTTCTTCAATATGAAAGACCATACAGTCCATGTGAGACAAAGGCCCCACCTGAAGATGTTCCTTGAGAAGGTAGCTCAGATGTTTGAGCTTGTCATTTTCACAGCTAGTCAGAGAATCTATGCTGAGCAGATAATAGATAGGCTTGACCCTGATGGGAAATTGATCTCACAGCGAATTTATCGTGAGTCATGTATATTCTCTGATGGCAGCTATACAAAAGACCTGACAATTCTAGGAGTCCACTTGGCAAAAGTTGCTATAATTGACAATACGCCACAGGTAACATTCCTTCCAAAAATATGTTTTATCTCGACAGGCAGAAATGTCTCTCCTTTGAAAACGTTGGCTAAACTGTCCACTGTATAGAAGTGCGACCTCTCCGCGAATTAGCACGGGTAGCACCACAGCGGAGGTGGGCGGGTTCAGCACCTTGAACTCCAGCCATGATCTAGCGCCCAGTTCTCAGTGTTTCTCCTCTTTGTTTGTACTCCCTCCGTCCCGTCAAAAACGCTCTTATATTATGGGACGGAGGGAGTAGTTTTCAATCTAGTAGCTATAGTATCTAGGCATGTGATCTGCAGGTATCTAGTTGCTTCCTTTTGAATCAAAACTTTTAACAACTAGAGTCGCTCTTCATCTCCTGAACACTCTTATGGATGCATTGTACCTGAAAAACCTCTCTGTCTTTCAGGTTTTCCAGTTGCAAGTCGATAATGGTATCCCGATAAAGAGCTGGTTTGATGACCCGGCGGACCAGGAATTGGTCGAGTTACTCCCCTTCCTCGAGACCCTTGTTGATGCAGAGGACGTAAGGCCACTTGTCTCGAAGACTTTTCATGGCACAATCCAGCAGGATTAGACTTAAGATGCATCATTATCATGCACTGAGCCTGAGCGAGCCAGTGCCAGCGAACTCCATCTTGGGAAATTAGGTATAGGATCAGCATTCACCATTTATGTTATGTTGGCTGTTACAGATAGCAAGCATAAACTGCATGTCGCCATGGCTTGTATATGTAGTATTGTTCCTTTTTTTTAGAGAGAAGTATTGTTCGGTTTTCTGTGTCGCAGGTCTTTGTACATAAATTATAGTACTGAATAAAGTGATCTGAATCCAGTTTTGCTCAAGGGGACCTCTCAAGCAGCACAGAGTAGCTGACTATACCTGAAGCTTTCACCCACTCAAAAATTCTCTGTTGTGCGGTCAACCCTAAATCCCTGTCCTGGTTGTAAAACGCAGTCGTAAATTTCTTTAGAAGAAAAATAATTTTGGAATAGCGCCCAACACGCATGCTATGCCGTACGTGTGCGTGATGCGGCTAAAAGACGGTCCGGTCTTTCTGAAACAAGGGTTTGCGCAACATTGCACCTTAGGAAAATCAAATCAAGGTCCTTCATGTAGATGAAATTGCCGTTTTGTCCCAAGGGCGCGAACAGGAAATGATCATCTGAGTTTGACATGTTTAAAACCGGTGGCCAGTGGTTGCAATCATCACCTGAGGCAACAGTGTGCTTTATAATTTTATATATCTTTGTGAAGTTGCACATTGACGACAAACATCTCTATACAACAGAAAACGGGTTAGCATTCCTTCCTTTCCCTTCTGTCTCCTCGCCCTAGAAAAAGTAATCGGCGCCTAAATAGCTCAGATTACAAGCCACTGGACTGACTACCCACCCCCATCCAGTGTGCACACAGGCAGATACAACAAGCTGATGGCCCGAAACAGAACGAAGAGCTTCACACGCTTCCAGATCAGACAGCAAACATAAGCATCAAACCCTGGGCTGCCCTGCGCTGTAAACCTTGCGGCATCCCCACCCAAGCTTGATCCGCCACTTCGTTTCTCGCTGTTTCGTTCGCCACCAGCCGCGCTCCAGGAAGGCATGTCGGATGCTACTGGTTGGCCACTAATACATCTGCGACATGCCGTAGGGAACAACGCCGACCTTCCTGTGAGCACTTGCCGCCACTCCTGTTGTAGTTGGAGCCATGCCATTAAGGGATCTCGTGTATAGGTTTGACTCTGCTGATAGCCTATCAGAAGAACCCCTTTTCGGCCCTGCTGATTGATGGAAGGGAGGTGCTCTCATGTCCAGAGCAACATCTTGCACAGTTGAACTGTTTGCGCAAGCATAGGCCTGCTGGTGCAGCGTATACATTTCAGCCTGCGATGGCTCCGAGCAAGCTGACTTTGCCGGTGTCTGATAATAACCGTATATTTGCGGGATTTGCTGTTGGGGAGGATAACCTGAGTTCATTGCTGCCACTCTTCGTGGGTCATATGTATCCTTCATGCCACCATTTTCGTAAGGCAGAACTGGACCAACAACCCTTCCTGGTCTTGCTGTATAATTGACAAGCATCATATGATTAGATTAATACTGGTACCAGCCAAGCACGTATATTAAGCATGAACTAGAAAGCACCTGTTGGCACTCTTTGTGGAGCCTGTGAGGTTCTCTGGACATTGCCAGAATATTTTTCTGAATCTCGATGATTTTTATAAGACTCGTCAGGCGAAGGCTTATCCCTTGATGGGCCAATACGGGCTTGTTCATTGGAATGAATTGGAGCTGAATGAACAATAGTAGACCTGTAAAAACGTTAACAAAATGGTTCATGAATAAATTCGCAGGAACTAAAAATGTCCAGCCAGGTAGACTGCAAGAGAATCAGTACATCCTGCACACAAATCAGCTATCAGGACGTGAGACGTGAGAATCCGAATATGAATGTTTGTACCATACAGTGTTCGCCCCTCTCAATTCTACTGGCGAATTGGCAGTGGGCAATTTGAAGTGTGTATCAGCTCCTGGCATGTCAATTTGGCCGACCAGCCTAACAGTACATAGGAAAGTTGACTTCAATGTTTTACAATCCACATTCAGTTGCATGAAGCCAACTCCGACATGGCCAAAATTTTATGCTCGCTATTTGGTTAGGAACTGTTTCATTAACATCCAGTGGTCATTACGATTTCACTTTATTAACATATTTTGCCATATTTTTATCATTGTTTTAGCAATATGAATTTTAAGTTGTTATTTGGTTAACAATCTTTCAGTTATTTCAGCTTTTGTTTTTCTTTGAGTATTGTAAAGAAGAGGTGGGGGCGGTTTCTAACAAAAATCACCTAATTTCAGTTCTAGGAAAAAACGACTTTCGTTATACTGGTTTCTACATAGATAAATTCAACAAACAAGTTTTATGTTGTTAAGCTCAAATGCAGAAAAAAGAAGAAAAAAAATCACGTATTAACAAATCAAATATCAATTCCAAACCAGCACTGGTTTGTTGCCAGCTCGGTACTATGTTTAACTTTCAAGTACTGGAGGAGCACAGCAACATTCAGTCATCTTGACATCCTAGCTACAGAACTATAAACCGAGAGTCATCTTGACATCCTAGCTGGGCGTTCGGGTTAAACCAAAAATTTGGGTTTCTCTATTCGGTTTTTCATCAAATTCGGTTAGTGATAAAGGAAAACAAAAAAATTCACTAAAAACTATTAACAATGTTTAAACCAATTTGGCTATATATGCACAAGACGTGTTACATTGGTTGCTGCCGACCTGCCATCGCCCGTCGGGCCTCAAGAGTCTGGAGCCCTGCATTCCTGGAGCTGAGCAAAGGCCTGACCCGGCTCGCACCGACCCTGGAGACGAGTCGGCAGTGAAGGGAGGAACGGAGGAGGATTGGGTAGTGGAGGAGGGCAACGGCAGACGGTCAGCGTCGACGGCGGAACACTAGTGAGGCCGTGTGGGGCGTCGCAGTGTGCTGGGGAGTAGGGATCCCTCCTTCAGCCATTGCTCAGCTGCGGGATGCGAGCATGGCGGTGTAGTCCTAGGTCCTAGCGCTAGCGGCGTGATGGAGGTGGCAGCGTTCGGTTCGGCTGTTCGTGCGGGCGGGCGTGATGTGTGTGGCTGCGTGATTTTTCAGCCCAGCAGACCTTCGGCCACTTATTACTTGGCCTTAGGCCACGACTATTACTTGGCCTAAACCCTACACGGTGGTTTTCTTTGGATTTTCGGTTAACCGGGACTTAAAGCTGAATTTGACCGCAATAACTCGGTTAGTCAATTCTACAAACCGAATTTTCAGCTGCCAATTGAAAAACCCGAGAATTCAGTTTATTTTTTGCCCAGCTCTAGCTACAGACACTGAAGTCCAAAATGTTATTCATTGTGTCACGTCAACATAGGCTCATTTCACCTTCTTGTGAAAGCATATTAAGACAACACTGTCATCAGAGTAAAAGTGTGGCCAATGTCGGTGTTCCAAAGTTCCAAACTGAAGCCCAAAATGGCATTCACTGTGTCACATTAACATAGGCTCGTTTCCCCTTCTTGTAAAACCATATTAAGACAGCATTGTCATTAGATGAGGTGAAGTGTGACAAATGACGGTGTGCCTAAGTTCCAAACTGTGACCCTGACCAATCTATTAAGCTCTGATGTGCCTTTAAGCTATTTTGAACTCCTGCCGCTGATATAATAAAAGGTAGAGAAAGAAATATCATGGTACGATGAAAGGTTACCTAGGAAGAGAGGTGTGTTTTCTATCCATTGGAACTACAGGGCCATTCTCACTATGTTCTTCAAGATGAGCAAACTGCTTCCTAAATTGATCAACAGCACTGCATAAACACGGGTAGAGAAGTGTCCCAGTCAGTAGACTGTGCAAAGATACAATGAAAACAAAGGTCAAAGCACGTGCAAAAGCACAATATAATTCCAAAGATATTATTGTTCAAACCTTGGGTATAGGAAGGTTGTCCTTTCAGTGCCATTGGTGTAGTCTTTGAGCAATTGTGGATGGTATTCCAATATCTCACGAAATATAAGCTCCCTTATATCTTCTTTTGTCACTCGTCTACGCTCAAACTCGAACTCCATTTTTGTGATTGGTTGGCAGGATGGTTCTCTCTCAATCTTGGCAAGCCCTTTAAAGTACGGATGAGACAATGCCTGACAGAAATCACGAGTTTCCAAATAATGTCAATTTATGCACCTCAATAACTTGAAAGTACAAGACACTGTGCTGCCAACATAAGCAGGGCGGTAAAAACACTACCAATGTACCTCTTCAGCAGTTGGGCGATCCTTTGGATCGAATGCTAAAAGTCTTTGCAAAAGGTCTAAGGCCAAAGGATCTGCATTGGGAAATTTATGCGAAAATGAAATCGGCTCTTTCTTTCTCATGCTGCTCAGATACCTCCTTGCTTTCTCATTCCGGACCTGGAAAGGAAGAAACTATTAATGTCAATTCGATAACCGAGCAATAGACTACAGAAGGATTCCCAAATAAAACCAGTACTATACCCGAGAAATTGTATCCATGGATGGTGTGCCCAGAAGATCAGTCATCAAATCTAACTGATGTACAACATTTTTACCAGGAAACAAAGGTTTTCCTGTCAAGACCTCAGCAAAAATGCATCCGATGCTCCAGACATCAATGGCGGGTGTATACTGCGATTTTGTTAACAGAGATTTATGTTAAGGAAAAACATGCATGAGTAACAAGTTACTGTTTATCAGTATGGCATCATGATAATGTTCATTAAGAATTAATCAATATAACAATGCCCAAGATGCTTTTGCAAGTCTTAACACAAATATAACTCATGATGTTTAACAGCTCCTACCGAGAACGATACAAAGTCAAAAATTCTATGTAGCATAGATCAACATAAAAATGGAGCAACTTCATGTTTGAGCACTTAATGATCAACAATGTGATCAGGAAACAACAAAGATATGATTATGACGGTGGGGAAAGTCAAAGTGATGGTTTACAGATTAAATTAAGTTTTCACACAGAAGCAGAGCTTGATTCAATAGAAGGTGCTGTGCTCCCATAGAATGTTCTATAAGATCTGTAGGGAAAATGAGGTTTCATGCCACAGCATAAGTAAGGTTGGAACAAAACTAATGGACCAATCACTGAAAAAGAATGGTTTGTATTAATAGGTCGATTAATGGTAACAAAAGATGTATGGTATGGCAACGCAAAACCAATAGTCTTCCGTTATGTCAGGCTGTCAGCTCAGTGCTTCAACAAAAATTCAACCAAGAGAATGATATGATGGAGGGAAGCTTACCTTTGAAAAGAAGGAACCACAGAGCTCTGGAGCTCTATACCATCTTGTTGCAACATAATCCTGTAGTGCAATTGAACAGATAAAATCATGATGATTAGCTCACATCAAACAAGTCAGAAAAGAAAGGACGGCAGAATATAGGTATTCCTTGAACATACCGTCCAAAAGATTGTTGTGGGGGTATCGTTGAATGCAACTCGTGCCAATCCAAAATCACAAATTTTCAATTTGCAGTTGGAATTTGCCAATATATTCTTTGGCTTTAGGTCCCGGTGATAAACATTAGCTGCGGTTACATATGGTCACAGTATCAGCAATGGCTGCAGGCAGCAAAAAGAGCACGACTGGACATGTTATTTATAGAGATTTTGTTCATAGAAGGAACTGTGGAGATACTCCTTTTTGGTTGTTGAGAAGACGGGACCACGCAGTATACCATTTGAACCAGCAAATATGTAAGTTATCAGGAAATTGCGTAATATAAAATCTCTAAATCATGAGGAAACAACACGCACTCTATGAAAGAAAATCTATCCTGGTGTTCACCCCCTAATACCTACAAAGATTGAGATAATTAGCTGTTTCTGAGCATATTCGGAATTCAAGTGATGGGTGTATATTTATCACCTCTCTTCCCTACCCAACCAGTATGGCACTAGTTGGTACAGATTTTTTTGCTATGAACCAAGAACTTCAGCCAATCTAATATATGCCATATGGAAATTATTTGAATATGCTAGCGATATCGTACATACTGCACCAACCATAAGCGTTCGGGTTTATTTAGCTAGTATATCTAACTGGAAGGTGGTGACCTGATGCAAGTTCACTACAAAGCAAATATATATTGTATGGTCCTGCGACATATGATCTTCCAGAAAGATATGAACCAGTCTGTTACCTACCAGTGTGAATGTATTTCAGAGCCCGGAGTAATTGGTAAAGAAAGAACTGGTAATGCTCCTTTGTCAAGTCATCATTAGCCTTTATAACCTGGTGGAGATCAGACTCCATGAGCTCAAAAACGACGTAAATATCTTTGAAGTCTCTTCTCGATGGAGGTAGCATGATATGCTTTATCTCAACAATGTCAGGATGTCTTAAGAGCCTCAGAAGCTTGATCTCACGGAGAATCCGTGCAGCATCAGAAATGTGCTCAAAGATATCATGTATCTTTTTTATCGCCACTTTTTCTCCAGTGTGGACATCTATTGCGGAGCACACGACACCATAGCTGCCCTTTCCAACGATTTCCTGAATCTTGTATCGACTTGCATCGCCGTACTCCGTAAAAAACTCTGCCTCTGCGGAACTCTGGAAAAGAATTGCACATATCATGTCAAATACATTTCACAAATCTGTCACTGGAAGCTCGTCAGAAGCTCCCGACGACAAGAAGCTTCAGTGATCAATGGACCATCAGTTCTCGCAATCATATACGTATATACAAACAATTATTGTCACGCTGTCAAGCAAAGCAGAAATGGCACAGTAGGTGGTGGGTCGCAAAAATGATGGCAGATCTCCAGATACTTTCAATGGAGGACATGTAAAATAACTAATCATTGGGAAGCTACAACCAGTATTAAGGAATAGATGCCAAGTCCAACTGTTGTGCAGGTAGATCAAAGAAATTTTCTTGAGGAGCAAGATCTTGAAGCGTTGGTTGCGAAACTGAAATCGTGACACGCACCACTTGTGAGTCAAGTGCTCGTGCACAGATCGGGAGAAGAGAACCCCACAAGAAAAGCCAACAGCTTTGCCCACCGACAAGGAAAAGCAACGGCCACAATGTGTTTGCGCGGGCAGCGTCTCGAGGTCACAGGATGCGGTCAACTTTTGCATGTGAATCGCGAGCTGTTGTAGTAAAGGAGCGCCAAATTACACCTTTTTTCCCAAATATAGAAGGAAGACTGCAATGCGATGCGACGGGAGTGCGGAAAATGCATGGGACAAGAAGATGAAAGCGAGAACGGCCGACATGATCATATAGAGATTCATCAGATTATAGAGGGAAAAGATCGTGGACGGCTAACGAAAATACTGCCAAAAAAATACCTACCCTTGTGAGAATAAAAATAAATTCAAACATCCGAATTGACACGGCACTGAAATGAGAATAGTGATACGGCGGAACGTCAAATCTATCGGAGTGATGCCCAGCACAGAAACAAGAAACTGTGCCGAACAGAAAGGGAAAACGAAGGCTTGAAGGGACAGAGACCCAAAACAAGGCAAAGCATTCCCTCGAAATAATTAAAAAAAGCAAGGCAAAGGAAGCGCAGGGGCAGCTCAGCTCCGTAAATCAGCTGGACTAGGGCGGAATTCACGCACAGAAAAATGCTAGGGATCTCTGGGAAGGAGCCCACCTTCTTGCGCTGATCCTGCTGCATCTCGCCGCTCGCCGCTCGCCGGATCTCGCCCTGAATCACCTCAGCTACCCCGTACCGTACGGGCGGCAACAACAACACCAAGCCCACCTCCAGACCGACACGGTCAGACACACGGCATTTGCTGGCGCCGGGCCGGCGAGGCCGAAAGCGCACACGCCGCAGGGCGCCGGCGGGCGGATCGTGAGACGAGGCGACGAAGGGAGGGCGGGAAACTGGGGGGAGACCCTAACCCTAGCGACGGGGCGCTGGGGCAGAGCTAGGGCTCCCGGGCGCGCTCTCTCTCTCTGTCCTGTTCCTCCTCCTCTCCTGGTCTGCGCTCAAGCTCCGGGAGGGGAATAAGAGAGAGAGAGAGAGAGAGAGAGAGAGGGGACGACGGGTGGAGAGGAGGGCAGGCAGGCAGTGTGTTTGGCTTGTTTTTGTTGCCATGAACGGAAAGGAATCCAGCCAGCGGGGGTGCTTTGATTTCCGTGCGCGGACGAGATTGCCCCTCCCCTTCCCCGGTTGGCCGCCCGTCGTCGGTCGCGTGGAGGTTGGAAGCCATTTCTCGCTTCAGGTTTGCTCCTCCTTCGCCTCGTCTGACCCATTTTTATTTAATGCTGATGCACCCTGCTGCTTGTATACGGTGGTTACCGGTGGGCGGTCAGTGACAAGACGACGGGAAAATGTGGCTTTCCAAATGTCAAATCCCTTTTGGTATCTTCTCATTATCGATACTAGTAGTAGTAGTTTCGTGCTCGATTCCTTTTTATTTGGCCATTTGTTATGGTTCTAATCTATTTTTGGATTAGTATACTTTGTATTCTCGCTCAGGTGAGCCGGTGTTATTATCCGTTTGCGGTGTTTTAGGATTCGATATCATGACATTTATTGCCTACTATGTATATAATCCCTCCTATCTATACAAGAAAAGGGCATGGAATTTTTCTATGGTGGATAACCACAGAGCTCGTGATCGAATGTTTAGCGGTTAATTACTCTTCTCCAATTATTAAGGGGTTGTGGCCTTCAAAAAAAAATGAAAGGAGTACATACACACCGATAATTCAAAATAAGTAAAGTTCGTTCTAAGTTAGAGATAGTATCTCTGAAACACAAAGTTGAAAGTGACACTAGATTACTTTCACATTTCACTGAACACGAAGAAAATCACGATACATATATTCCCTTTGTTTCGGAATAAATGGGAGTTTAGACTTTTTATAGTCTCCGGCGAGCAACTTTGCAAATAATATCTATACGCATATTTTAGCAAATAATCATAAAATGGTGTGTTATAAATTTATAATTATAAACCTTACAAATTCTATGATAGAATTATATCTCCTCGTTTGCTTCCTTTCTTCTACCACGCCTTTCTTTCTCCCTTTTGATTTTGGTTCTTAGCTTGCGGCTCACTTTCGATCGATCGTTGGCCTCCATCTGGCTAAACAACGTGGTGGACAACCAACGTGCTGCCCTCCCTTTTTAAGGAACGCCAACCAACGTGCTGCCCTTGTTTCTGTGATTGCGTATCTTGGCTATGGCTATGGCTATGGCTAGACCCACCAGTACTTTTGCGTTTTTCATTCACGTATGCAATGCACGTATCTAACCTACGTATTAGCACGTATGCAATACGTAGATTAGTGGAGCTTAATTAGCACCCTCAAAAAAAAAAGTGGAGCTTAATTAGCTGGTGCCTGAGAATTAGGTAGCGGGCATTTGTTTTGGAATTGAGGTTTCAACTAATTAGTGTGCCCTTTAAGTTGCATCCTAAGAGATTCATGGTGTGATGTGATGCTTTTCCATAAGTAAAGAAAGAAAATGTTCCATTGTACGACTTTCAAATATATATGAGCGTTTCCTTGAAATTGATTAAGTTAATTCTGGTGTGTCTTATTTGTAAGCACCACCAGGAGCTTTCATTTTCGGCATCAACTAACACAACCACCAGACTACTATCAGAAGAAAAGAAAAAGAACAGGGGACCACTAGACTAGCTCTAGAAGCAAATGGAAAGTTAATTCTAGGGAATAGATTGCATAAGTGTTTGGTTGTGTCAATAAGTTAAACACCAGTCACATTTCTTTGAGCCATGGGATGAGAGGAGAGGCTTTGGCCCGCTTTGCTGTTTTTTTTTTTAAGTCAACTGATCAAACGATACAACGTGTTGAGGAAACCCTCTTACAATAATGGTCAAATAATAGCTAGACAAAACAAGAAAAGCAACGCCACCAATACACAACAAATGCACTAGAGGGCGCCGCGAGCTTGCCGCCAAGCAAGAGCACACGAGCAGCATGGATGCAAAATAAGGTGCATCCGAGGGAAACGAATGCAAACAAACTACGGCTCCTGGAAGAAACCACCAGACTCCATCACCGCGCAACCACTGAATTGCCACAGGAGAGGGCGGAGGGCCCTCTCGCTCCGTATCGAGGAGCGTCGATCCTACCAACGAGCAGATAGTACTAAGAGCCAAGACGATAGGGCCACGTGTATATGAGAGGAGCAAACAAGACTGCCAAACGACGGGGCGTGAGATGCATAGTGTCACACTCCATGCTAGCCCGACGACCCTACCGCACCGCGACCAAGAGAACATATACTCCCCCGGTGAACCCCGCCCCCGCCCCCCACCATCACCACGTTCGTCACCACATGCATGAGTTTTCACCAGGAGCACAGACATGGGGAGGGGGGATTGCCTTAGAGGCACCCCGGGAGGGACGCGACACCCGCGGACATCGTCCACGGAGCAAGGAGCATTCACTCGGTTCTCCCACACACCTCATCAATGATCCTAGCCACCGATCCCACTACGAGGGGTACCACGACAGGATCTAGGCCTCCAGATCTGGATTAGGGTTCAGCCACCGCCAACGGCAGCAACTTCACCAGGACCACACATCGCTAGCGGAGCAGATCTGGATTAGAGCCTCTCTCACCTAACACCAGAATTCTGAAGGCATCATATTTCCCGGAAGCATCTTTGTTTGAGGCGAAACTTGGCTCACACCCTCTCAGATCTGGAGATCTTGGCCAGGAGAGTGATTAGGAGAATTGGCGACGGGGAGTCGACAAACATCAAGACACACAATGGGATTCCTCGTGATAACATGATGCAACATGTTTCTTCACTGGTTCAACACCCACCACAGCGACTATCGAAGCTTATAGATGCCACCTCGGCTACTTGGTGGGAGGAGTTGGTCCAGTCGGTCTTCCTTCCATTTGATGCTAAAGCAATTTTACAAATCACGTTGTGCACAGAGAAGGTAGAAGATTTCTAGGTTTGGAGTACGAATCATAGAGGTTTATTCTAGGCACACTCGGCATACAATATGATTGTCAATATGAAGCTAAATAGGGCGAGTTGGCTAGAAGAAAGGTAAGGGCCATCGAAGTCGCAAATAGTAATGGATGGACATCCCTCTGGAAAATTAGGGTACCATCAAAACTTAAGGTGTTCCTTTGGAGGTTTGCACAGCATTCGTTGCCTAAGGGAGATATGGTCCATCACAGGAACATGTCGACGACATGCATTTGTCCCTTCTGCTGTATGGAAGATACTTGGAGGCACGCTTTGTTGAGATGTAACATGGCCATAAGCACTTGGGCTTTGTCCTCCTAGCTGACGCGTCAAGCCTGTTAACTCGAGGACGAGGGCACAAATCTAGTAAAAAAAACCATGCCCGTTAGCTCGGTGACGAGGGCACAAATCCAGCAGTGGATGGGTTGGGGGTCAGCGGGCCAACGAAGAAATTCGAAGACCTAGTACAGGATCAGTCAATTTTTTTTTGTCAAACCGGACTCAAAACAAGCACCCACACTTGTCAATGCATAATTGGCCAAAATATCCGCCTTAAACTGAAACCAAATTCCGTCGACTGATAACTAGGTGGTCCTATAATAATATTGCGGGGTCACCGTCTCTCGTCACACTGGGGCAAAACAATATTATATATATATATAACTCCTAGTGGGAAAACGATATTATTTATATATATATGCGTTCCTAGTGGAGTAAAAAAATACTGCCCTTTGTTCCTAAATATAAGGCGTTTAAAAACTATCAAAACATTTTTATTTAAAAGCAGAGGTAGTAGACGAACTGAGTCTATTTCAAATGGTTAGATTTCTTATGGTAAAACCAGACCACGATGATGTCCTAAACTTGGTATATAGATGCTCACATAGAACAAAAGAACAAGATGTAGTACTAGTACTAGTATTTTAAGCGCTGACCGTGATGGGTCGCTTGGTACACCTGATCGGCCGTTCGCTGGCCTCGTGGCCCGTGGGTGTCGGTGCTGCATAGTTGGCGCACACGAGTCGTCAGACGGACGTAGGTCAGCACGTGCACCGCGGGACGTGTCGCCAGCCCTATGGGCTACGCGCCAGTTGACCGTTCCTTGAGATAAAATCGTTCCGAGCTGGAAATGGAAGGTTCGTACGCACGCGTCCTTTCTGGAAGACCGTGAAGGTGTTGCGTTTTACTTCCTTCGTTTCTTTTTAGTCCGCATATAAAATTTGTTCAAAGTCAAACTATGCAAAGTTTGACCAATTTTATATCAAAAGATATCAACATTTACAATACTAAAGCTATATGCTATGAAAACTAATTTCAAGATGCATCTAAATATATTGATTTCATACTGTGAATATTGATACTTTCTCCTATAAAGTTAGTCAAAGTTTACGAAGTTTGACTTTGACCAAATTTTATATGCAAACTAAAAAGAAATGGAGAGAGTACATGACGGGCGGATCAAATCACTAACCACGATCAAATGTTTCCTTCTCCCGTCTCGTTGTCACCACCCACACCGCCAGTCCCATCCGTTAACTCTTCCAAGCTACAATAGCAAACACCTGACCTAGCTAGATGCCTTGCGCGCATTTTGGCCCCCGTCCCTTTGCGCTGCATGTGGACGTCCGGTCTCCGGTGTCTACTCGTTGTACCGGAGGTCCGGAGCACTCTATTGAAATCTTACAAAAGAATTACTTTTTTTTGCGGGTGAAAGAATTACTGTACTACTTAGGGCATCTCCAACGGCAACCCGCAAATTTCCTCCCGCACCCGTCCGCGGACAGAGGAGGACCAGTCTGCGGACACGGATGCGGGAGGCCGCCATCCAATTGTAGCCGCGTACATCCGGCCAACAATTAGAACTAACCGGACGAAATTCGTTCAAACCCGGCGGATTTCATTGAAGTTCGGACATAATTTACATAAAAGGTCGATATTTCGACCGTTTAACAAAAAAACTTAAAAAAACCTAAACCCTATACCAGACGACCACCTCGCACGCGTGGCCGGCCTGCCTTGCCGCACCGCCGTCTCCGTCGGTGCCGTCGTCGTGGTCCCTCCAGCGGCGGAACGATGCCGGAGGGCCGCGATAGCTTTGTCCGGCGGCTGCCTGCTGCTCGTGGAGGAGCCGCTCCGCCTCCTGCTGCGCTGTGCGGAGTGCCGCCGCAGCCACTGCCGATGTGGCCTTCGGAGCCCCGGCGGCGGCCTTGCCGCGACCGGCGTTGGCGGAGCAGTCGCTAAGCGACCACTCATCGCCGATCTTGGCGAGCTCGCCGTCAAGGCGGTGGCGGCGCCTGGCGGCCGTATCCGCGGTGGTCACGGAGCGGTCGAGCGCCCACGCGGTGGCGAGGTCAGGGTCGTTGCGGCCAGTCCGGCGCCACGTCGCTCTGGGCGAACGCGGAGCGGCGACCGGCATTGCGCCGGTCGTACTTCGCCTGCTGCCTCGCCGTGCGCTCCGCCTCGGAGACGACGGCCCTCGATCCCGAGGCACCGCCGTAACCGCCTCCTCCGAGGTAGCGGAGGAGGCGGCCCCGCGGCTTCCTGATCGCGGGCGGCAACTCCTCCTTGACGGCGAGGCGGTGGCGGCGCGGCGGCAACGATGGCACGTTCATGCGGTCGTACCGGCTGCGCGGCGGTGATGTCGGCTCCTCCTTGACCCGGCGTCCGATCTGGACGCCGTGGTGGTGCGGGGACGACGATGGCTCGTCCTTCACGCGGCGTTCGCGGTTGTGCTAAGGCGAGGCCGGCTCGTCCTTCACAGGCCGGAACGGGGACGCCGGCTCGCGCTTCACACGGTGGCGCGCGCGGGGACGGTGGCTTCTGCTTGACGAACGCCGGCGATGGCGGCGACGGGACCATGTAACGGAGCGACCGCTCCGTTATTATCTCGATCTGACGTACGAAATCTTCGTCCGTCAGAGCAGCTGATGCGGTGCCTGGTCCTCCTCGTCACCGGAGGAGATGACGATCTCCTCCTGGGCGGAGGAGCCGGCCGCCGTGGATGCCGACGAGCCCGGAAAGCGTGGGCGGCGGCTCCAAGAACAGCCGGAGGAGGAGCTTCCGCCTACTCCGCGTGTCGGCGCGGAGCACCAAGACTTCGGCATCGCCTCAGCTGGGGTCGGAGAGGAGGAGGGGCTCGGGCACGGAGATGGGGGAGGGGGGCGGTGATTGGGGAGGGGGAGTGCGGCTCTGTGCGTCGCCGGCGCACAGCTTAAATAGCCGCGGCCAGGCTCAGACGAAGGGGCGGGCAACCCGCTTCAATGAGGCGCAGCGGCCGGAGTTGGTTCCTCGGGACGCGGCGTCCACATTGAAGAGGCGACGTCTGAGAGGTCATGTCCGTCAGCGCCGCCCTCCGTCCGGTCAAATCGCGGCATCAATGTTGACCGCTGCATGCTCTGGGCCGGCATGAATGCGGCGCGGCAAGCGGCACGATGTGTGGGACGGAAAGTGCGGGAAGGGCGGGTGGGAGGTTTGGGTGGGCCAATGTGGTCAGAAGCGGGCTTGGGAGCGGTCCGGACTCCCGTAACCCCCACCCCCCGGTGTTTGGTTTCGGTTTACGGGAGAAAACACGTCCGGACTGTCCAGCGGACCGATACAGGCCCACGTTGAATGGCGCAAAACGTCCGGACAGCGCGGTCCGGACGGATGCGGGCGGTTTGAGGGCCGGTGTTGGAGATGCCTTTATACGAGCTCTAAGAAAAAAATATTACAATGTTGATTTTGATGATTTTCTTCCTGGTGCACTCTTTGGTCCGGTTAGGTGATTCGGTGCCTCCCTCTTGTCAAAATGGGATGAATCTTCTCATGCAGCTTTTTTATTATTCAGGGTAGTGGAATATCATTTACGTACGTCCATATTTATATATAATATAATATAATATTATATTATCTCTACTATATTAAAGGTGATTCCATAGTTGTTTCACTCGTTTTGTATGTAGCCATTAATGTTAAAAAATCATCACAGTTATTTTTTGTCCAATCTCTGCCTCGTCCACCATCACATGCAATTAATTAGTTAGACAATTAAGCATGTCAAATAGCCATGTATTAATTTATGGAAACTATCATCGATCGTTAGACGGGAGGATCACGTTAATTATAGAAAGTATCATTCTTTGGATCGGAGGATCATTTTAATTATGAAAAATAGTATCAAGCATTGGACGGGATCAAGTTTATTATGGAAAATATAATTGAGTGTTGCACGAAAGGATCCTATTATTATTAAAGGGTCAGGGTCGAACCATGATTTGGCTTCGTTCGGCACCATTTGAGGTCTTAGATATTGTCTTACGTGATTGTAATCCCTAATTATGAGTAATAAAAGAGTTATTTCGCAAAAAATAAAGGGGTTCGTCGCCTTCACCTTCCATCCACGTTCTCCATCCCTTTGGTTTCTGTTGGTTTTTTGGCAACCCCAACTGATGGCGCACAAAATAAAACCAACATAAATATATTAATTTGAAATAATCTAAATCAAATCGATACTTTTTCAAAACCCCATCCTGCATTAACTCAATCAAATCAAATCAATCTTACCAAAATCTCAACTAAATCAAAAAAATTCTTGCCAATTAAATGTTATCAAAACTAATGTAAGGTATATGTCTACAAGATTGATGTTGAACCAATAGAGTACACGACTGTTGCAACACACGGGCAATTTGCTAGTATAATATTAAATGGAAGATTGTTTCTCCTCGTTCATCATTAGAAATGCCCCTAGAGTTGATGAAAATTACCCACCATGCCACCTGTAAACACGGTCCCACGTACACTTGCTCCTTGAACAACACCCTCTCGAGCCACATCGTTGTATTGAGGCCTCGACCCACCAACACGTGTGTGACCTCTCCTCCTCACTTCGCTTTCTCCTTCCTGCCAATATGACAACGCCCAACCAGGCTCTTCCCGTAGCTGGCCTGCTCTCTCCCTCCTCCTGGCCAACATATGCAGATAACTTTTGCTTGGTCTACCACATAAGCAATGCCGACGAGCACTATCCGAAATTTGTGAGGTTCCTCAACGATGCAAGCGTCAGATTCGTTAGTGTTGCCATTGAAAATGAAGAGGGTCATAGGACGGCCAAGCCTGCATGCGGCCGACCATTTCGACCTGTAGAAAAAATTCAACGTGTCCTCCGTTCGACCTTCACTCCTAACCCTGGCAGGAGACATGATTCATCACTCGTACCATGAGCAGGAGAAACCTCAGTTTTCGTTTCTTCGAGCATGGGAGCGAAAGAAAATAGACGAATATCACATCAAGTAGACATCATTAGATGTGTATATTTGTTTCCATGTCTGTAAGCGGTGGATAGAGCGCCAGCGACGAGAGCCCAAGACATGCGAAGATTCATTGAGGAGAAGGAAGAGGGGCGAAGACGAAGACGGCGGCGACAATGAGTGAGGTGGCGACGTGTCATTTCCCATACCGCTTTTCTGCATTAGTTGAATCATTTAATATTTCTTAGGGTTCATCGTGTAATTAGTTGGTACAACTCATATGTTCAAGTTTGTCCTGCAATTCGTGTCGTACTACTTAAAGAACGTTTATTATGAATTATCTAAAAAATGATTGGAGAGCTGTATGGTGGTGGATTGAGGGAGTGCCCCACCGGGTGCTGCGTTTATAGGCTAGCGCGTGCCCCATTAAGGAGGCAATTGCAGAGGCGGCAGGTGGCCAACTGGAGTCGATCAAAGGGCGAGTCTCCCGACGGCGTGGGAGGTCGTGCAGCTTTAAAAGCTCATCGTTTCGCATGAGGAAGAAGGTGAAATTTCCCTCCTGCGCTGGATCATGGGGTACGAAACATTCATTGGATGTTTACGCTGACTAATCATACATATTTTCAAACGGCAAACATATTTTATTTTTGGACTCGTGGAATAGTAACTATCACGATAATAAATACCACAAACCATGATACACCATCATATGTTATTCCGAGGTGCGAAATATTAATTTCATAGCAACAAAGCCTAGTTTCTGTACACCATATGTTACCTCGCAGGAGATGAACGATGCTGATAGGCTGACCCGACCTCATCTGCGCATGTTCGGGATTTCTACAAAAATCGTGTTTCAAATATTTTGTTTAGAATTTCAAAAAATGTTCCCTATTAAAAATTGATCATAAATTTAAAAAATGTTCATAATTGAAAAAAAACTCATTTTCTTAATTTGTTCGTAAATTCAAAAAATATTCAGAATTTTTCAGAAAATGACCGCGTCTTCAAAAAATGTTTGTGTTTGAAAAAAGTTCAAAATCCAAAATTTGTTCACGGTTTTATTTTTTTTCCGGTTTTTTGAAAAATATTGGAATTTTTAGAAAAAGGTTCACTTTTTTTAAAAAAAAATCGTGTTTCTTAAATGCTTCCCATATTTTAAAAATGTTCACACTTTTAAAAAATATTTTCCCCATGTTTTTCAATAATGAATATGAAAGGAAAAAAATGAACACTACAGTAGTCAATTGGCTACAGTAGCGAGGTCGCTACAACATGCAATGGGCCGGCCTAGTACGGGCGCTCCTGTGCGGGAGGCCGACTATTCGCCACAAAACGCGGCACATAGGAGCTCCCCTCCAAGTCCTCCGGGTCCTTCTCTCCATTGGGCCCTTCGGTGCTTACTATTTTGTGTATATCGCTTGATAGCGATCTACCGCGTACCCCTGCTCCATTATCTCTTTGGGCCGGCCCATTCCAATTTTTGCCCCCCGGTTATGGGAATGAAAAAACTATTTTTTCTTCCAGTTTTTCTTTTTCTCTTCTTTTATGTTTTTTTAATTTTTATTTTATCAAACCCATGATTTTTTTTCAAATTCGTGAAATTTTTTCCAAATCCATAAAAGTTTTTCAAATTCATGAACTTTTATGAAAATTGCACACAATTTTAATGTTGAAAAACAATTAGTAAATTTATCATTTTTTAAATACGGGAAGAAATTTCAAATTATTGATTTTTTTAAAATTCGGGAATTGTTTTTAATTTTTAAACATTTTGAACATATTTGAAATTGATTAGCATTTTTTTGAATTTTTGGAGCTATTTTTGAAAGTCGCAAGCTTTTTGAAATTTTGATCATTTTATGAATTGGCGGTTATTTTTTGAAATTCGTTATTTTTACTTAAAATTCAAGAATAATCTATCAAATTAAGTACATTTTTTAAAATTTGTGAACATTTTCCCAATTCATGAAAAACTCGGAACATTTTTTGAAATTTAACATGTTTTTTCAAATTTGCAAGAATTTTTGTAATCTGTGGTCATTTTTGAAAATCATGAACAGTTTTTTTAAAAAATAAATCATTTTTAAAATCCGGGAATATTTTTTAAATCATGAACATATTTTCCAATTTGATTTTTTTTGAATCATGAATAGTTTTTTTTTTCAAAATTCATGTTTTTTTAAAATTTGGAAATCGAGAACATTTTTTAAAAGAATAAAACACAAAATAAAAAGGAAAAAAGAGGCGACACACCTTGCAATGGGCCAGCCATCCAGCCGAAATCATGCGTGGGTGCGTGTTTGCTGCGCCAGCACCACTGTGGCGAGACCAAATGAGAGAGAGAGAACTATTTTCCATTTCCAGGCAGACCCCATGGCGAGGATGGAGAAATTCAAAGTTTTTCTCTTCCATTCGGTTCATTAGCTTTAGGAAAAATAGAAGCTACGGAAATGCATGTAGTGCGGAGATTAGGAGCTCCCGTGCCTTAGGCAGGGATGAAGACCCAGGTATAAACCAACCTAGGGGGCTATGAATTTTTTGCATGGTAATACGTGTCTTATTCATATCATAAAGATTAAAGTACAAGTCACGTAAGGACCGACATGACGAAACTGAAAAGATAGCAGAACATCTCTGAGTTTGACACCAACGCCCGTCACCTGCCTCCGGCACCACCATCTAGCCACCGAAGAAAAGAATGACGGATCACCTCCTCACCCGAGCTCGACGCAGCTCCAACGCTGATATGCAGCTTTGCGGACCTCCAAGGTGGCTCACCAAAAGTGAAGCCCTTGCCGTTGAACGAATCAGACCGGGGCAACACCCCGGACACGCCATCGAACTCCAGATCTGGCACCACACCACGACTAAGACGCCGAAGGAGGAAACCATACCTGCCATCCATGGACCACGAACCCAGCACACGTTCCGTCTTCCAGATGTCGTCGGTGCAGACCACAATCTGCATCCGCTCCTGGACTACCTCCCAAGCTCCGCGCCGACGCTGGAGCAAACGCCGTCGCAACGGCGGAGCCCGAGGACACAGGTCCACCACGAAGATGCCGCCGCCGCCACGCCATCCTTGCTTGAGCAGACTGGTTTTCAAATCCATCCCCAACCATAGGACCGATGGCCTCGTCAGGGAAGGATCTGAAGCTTTATTCAGCGCCGTCATCGTCGCCGCTGAAGCCAAGACGATGAACAGCCTAAAGACCTAGACTACGAGGAAGTAAAAACGATCCACATGCGTGGATCCGGCGAACCCCCTCACCACCGACGACCGAGGTCGCCGACGGAGGGGGCTATGAATTGGGGGAGGCGTTTTGGCTCCCGGGAGCACATGCTCCCACATGAATGGTAACCCAAAAAAATTGTAAATATTTTCAAAAAATTCTTATTTTTTTATAGATGTTCATGTTAGTGTCGCAAGCATGCTTGAAAAATTTCATGCCAAACGGAGCAGCAGTATTTCGTCGGTGAAAAAACAAATTTGGGGTGACATTTGGGGGTAACATTTGGTGTTCAACTTGTTTTTTTTTTGCACAAGACAAAATGCTTAACCTTTTTGCCTAAAAATTTGTAGATAGCATTTGTATGTGACATGAACACATATAATTTTTTGTTGGATTTTTTTGACATTTCAAAAATACTTTTCGCGCGCAGGAGCACGTGCACCCGGGAGCCAAATTGGATTTCCCGCTATGAAGCGACCTACTCAGGCTTGCTTTTGGCATAATGATGCACCCTAGGACATAACACGATATCACTAGCGACGGGTTGCCCTTGAAAAGGTCACTCCCTATCATTTCAGGTGTTGATAAATGACGCACTGCTTGCGCGCCACTTGTTGCAACATGAGAGTTTTTTCGTAGATTAGTTTATTCAAAACGTTTTATCTCTTGAACCGTGCCTCCAAATATCGAACCGTTTTCACCGATGGATTTCTCGCATCAAGACCTTGGAAACTAAATCCTATGTTAATAGGTTCCGATGAACTTTTTTTTAAAAAAATTCCAGAAGCCAAAAAGCAAAAAACCCGGAAAAAACTATTTTTTTTCCAAAAACGAAAACTGACAAAAACGGCAAGAAAAAAAAGAACACCAAAGAAAAAGGGAAGAAAAAAAATCTGGAGTTCGAAAGCACGTTTGTAATTTTCATTCTAGGAAGCATTGGTTGTGCTTCTCGCGGAAGCACAGAAGCGTAACTGTGCTCTGTGTTTCCATTTCCCACTTCAAGTAGAAGAACAATTGCGCTTCTCGCGGAAGCAAATCTGTGCTTTTGACGAAAGCACAGGTTGTGCTTCTCGCGAAGCAAATCCATACTTTCACGAGAAACACAACCATGCTTATCATGGAAGCACATTTTTTTTAAAAAGCATAGATACTATGTTTAAAAAAAATCTAAAACCCGAAAACGCGTACAGAAAAAAAAAATCAAGTAACAAGACTTAACACCGTCACCTACAATTGCGAAACGAAGAAGAAACCAAAGCTGAGCCATATTTTCGAGACACCTGACCATAGTAGCTCACCACCATCAGCAGAGGTGAAACGGAACATATATGTGCACGTGATGATGCACTGCATGACACCATCGTAGAGGCCAACACCGCCGGCGCAGCAAAAGCTGCCCCGAAGGACGCACTCTCATTTGGCTGCCTTCTGAACCCCGTTGTCTGCCGCGGCGGTTCATTGAACCTGGCCCTTCCACACTCGCAAGGGCGCACTTTTTTAATCAAAAGGAAGATGTAACACCCCTATGCAATGAGCTACAGTGATCCTCATGATTATGCTTAATCACTATGGTTTGAAATGCTTGACCACATTGGAATCATATCTCATTTCAAATTCCAACTCAAATTGAAATTCAAATATGAAGTGGAATTAAAAGTTGTCCAAATCCAGGAACTAAATAGTTCATAATTTTGGAAATATTCCATAACTATTTATGTTCAGGAAAACAACATCACCTAAATTCCCTAGATGACTCTAACATCATGAAAACAGGGCCAACAGCACCATTTTGACTCTTTTAAATGCAATACAAAATCCAAATGAAATTATATTGCCCCCAAACTTTTTGGGGTAGTGAGGTATATTGCATACTAAATATTGAGACCAGCCACACATTTTACAAAAGTGAATTACCAGCTAAAGAAAATGTAAACAGAAAGCAATAAGTAAAATAGGGAAAAGAAAAAGGCAAAGGGCCTAACCTACTGTGCACTAGAGCCCATCCCCTACAGCCGCGGCCCAGCCCAGCTCGCCCTGTCATCTCCCTCCTCCTGCTCACCCTCTCTCCTCGCTGTCGACCACAGGGCGCGCGCACGCCCTGCCCCCCCTCGCGCGCGCTCGACAGCGCGCGGCTGCAGCTCCGCGGGCGCCTGCAAGACCTCCCCTCTCTCCCCGCGAACCCTAGCCACCCCCATTCTTCCCCTCTCGCCTCTCCCCCTCTCTGCCCACAGAACAGAGCGCCTCCATGGCCGCTTCACCGTGATTCACGCGGCCACCGCCGTCCCCGCGTCCCCGGAGCGTGTCCTAGAGCTCCGTGGAGCTCGTCCTCGTCGACCCCGTGCGCCCGTTCGACTGGAACTGCTCCACATCGAAGCCTATGACCCCGTCTTCTACCTCGGCTTCGACACACTCCGGCGACGATTCCGGCGCCAGCGAGCCTCCCCCGAGCCCATCAAGCGCACCTACAGGCTCACCGTGAGCATCTCTACCTTTCCCCTCATCTCTCTCTCGGTCGTCCTCTAGCTGCCATCCCCGACGTGGCCGAGCCCACCGCTGCGTGAGCTCGTCACCGGCAACCTTCCGGTGACCAAATGGTCACGCGCAGGAGTCCTTCGACCTCGTGCGCGTACGTAGAGCCCCCCTGGCCGTTTAGTTTATTCGCAAACACGCTGCCGCTGCTGACCCGCATCGACCCGAGCTTCGGTCGCCGCCTGTGAGCTCGCCGTCGTCGACTCCGGCCACCGCAGGCCCTCGCACCGTCACCATTCGACGCGGGCGAGTCTCTGCTTTCCAACGGTGCCCGCAGCGCGCCCAGCCGTGGCCTGTGTCGCGTTTCCGGCCAACTCCGGCGAAGTTCCGCAACGCAACGGCTCGCCGGAGCCGCTCCGGTCGCCGGCGCTGACGTGGGCGCCTCTAGGCCCCACCCCTGTGTCGCTGCCACTGGGCCCCACGGCCCCGTTGACCGAGTCAACCATGCTGACTGGGTTCACCCAGTCACTGACGTGTGGGACCCCCTGGGCCTAGTTGACTAGACAACGGTCACAGTTGACTGCTGACTGGGCAGTCAACTGGGACCCACCTGTCAGCCTAATAAGCACTTTGCTGGGTACACTTCTGTGTACCCGTAGCAATTTAGCTATTTAATTTTCGAATTTAAATTAATTCCAGAAAATCCAGAAAATATTTAAAACTTTGGAAAATCATATAAAATAAACCGTAACTCGGATGAAAATAATATATATATGAAAAACGATCAGAAAAATATAACGAATCCGAATATGCTATCCACATACCCGCCACACCCCTCTAACATAGTGAACCTGGACATTTTGCATCAGGATCATCTGACCGAAAAATACCTGGAGTCGGAAAAATATTCGCGAATATTTTCCCTCTTCTTTTAAAATGTTTAGTGATGCATTAGAGCATGTCACCCACACATCTTGCCGTGCCATTGCATCTGTGTTGCATTTGTGTGCTTTATATTTACTGTTTCTGCCCCCTCTTCTTTTCCGGTAGACCCCGAGACTGTCGCTACCCTCTGAGTACGACTACGTCGCCGACGATCCTTCTTCCTTCTCTGCAGAGCTTCCAGGCAAGCAAAACCCCCTTGATCATTCCTATATCGCCCATTCTTTCTCTCCCATGCTTGCATTAGATTTTGCTACTGTAATTGATTGCTCCTATTCTGATGCATAGCCTGATTTTGTAACCTGTTGTTGATACTTTACCTGTTGTCCTATATGCTTAGTATAGACTGGTTAGTGATCCATCAATGGCCCCACACACCCTTGTCCTTGTTGCCATGCTTTACCACCGGTGACTAGATCAGCGTGATCGATGTACAGAGACCGAACACAGCACCGCACACCCCCTTAGTTGTACGACTCTGCAGAGCTACTATTGAGTGCCGAGGGTGATACCTCCTACCTCACTCCAAATGATATCTCTGTAGCGTAGCTAGTCGGTTGTGGGTTACCGAGGGTGATTCCTCTTTCACCACCTCCGATGATGCCTCTGTCGTGCAGCCCCTCAAGTGTGAACCCATCGAGGGTGATTCCTCCAAGTTCACCTTGACGGTTACATCGAGTGGGAATCCATCGAGGGTGATTCCTCGGATTCCCCATGATGTTATGGACACACGGGTACTTTGACCTTCACCTCAGGCAGTTACTGAAGTTGGGTTGGCCAGGAGGGCACCCGCGAGAGATTATTGTGGCGGAACGACAGGGTAGGTGGAGACCACCTAGGAGAGAGGTGGGCCTGGTCCCTGGTCGTTGGACCGCGGGTTACCAAGTCGGTGCGACAGGGTGTCGGAGGTGAGCCTTGAGCCATGTTCGTGTCCGCGAGTTACTAATAACACGGTTAACAGATTTGGGTATTTGATCTGAGTTGGCCACTGGCCTATACGCACTACCACCACGTGGGATAATGGTTTAATGGGGCCCTCGGCGCCGTATGTATCAACCGAAAGCTCTGTCAGACGTCCGGTTCTGCATTGTGGCCGGGCCGGATCGCGCCATCCAGGCAGAGGTGGTGCTGGTATCCCCCTGCGCACGACCCGGAGTGCAAAGGGCGATGGGCCCAAGACCCCTGAGCACTTAGGATGTAGACCGTCGGGGACCTTTCTGCGGAGCCTAGGTAGGACTACGTCGTGTCGATCAGCCGAGGCCGGGCATTACCCGGAAAAGTGTGTCCGGCCAGAGTTAATCGAGCGTGTTGGGTAACAGTAGTGCACCCCTGCAGGGAAGTTATCTATTCGAATAGCCGTGTCCATGGTAACAGGACGCTCAGTGTTGTAACCCGATCTACTACAACTTGAACTGGATACATACTACTCTAAACTAATATGATGGCTCTGGGATCGCTTCCTCGCAGGGAGTCGAGGAAGGATCTCTGGGCGTTGCTAATATATACTTGTTACTTTTATATGCTAATCTGCACTCTTCTAATGCTGCAAGACGCTGCAAGATGCTAGCCTTCGATAGGCTAGGCATTCCCCTCTATTCTGGCATTTCTGCAGTATAGTCCACAGATACAGCCCCTTCATTTGGTACCGATACATAAATAGAATAGATCTGATGTAAGTCTTGCGAGTACTTTGGATGAGTACTCACGGTTGCTTTGCTACCTCTTTTTTCCCCATACCCGATTGCTGCGATCAGATGACGGAGTCCCGAAGACAGCTGATCCCGTTGATGACTACTGCTACCCCGACGGAGCCAACTACTACGTGGAGACCGACGACCAGGAGTAGTTTAGGAGGCTCCCAGGCAGGAGGCCTGCGCCTTTTCGATCTAGTTGTCGTTGTTTTGCTCAGCCTTCTTAAGGCGGTCTTGTCTAATTATGTCTGTACTCAGATACTGATGCTTTCACTGACTCTTGTGTATTCGAGCCCTCGAGGCTCCTGGCTTGTAATATAAAGCTTGTATTATTTTAATTTGTGTCTAGAGTTGTGTTGTGATATCTTTCCGTGAGTCCCTGGGTTTGATCGTGCGCATTTGCGTGTATGATTAGTGCACGGTCGGGTCGGGGGCGTCACAAGTTGGTATCAGAGCCGACTGCGTGTAGGTAGCCCCCTTTCCAACTCCTTGGCCGAAGTCGAGTCTAGTCTTCGAAAAACTGTTTTACTAACATGGCTGTGTGGCTTACGGGCCCACATCGCAAATGGTTGGGATTAGGATCTTTTATTCCTCTCCTTTACTCTAGGATTCTGATCTCTCTTCTTTTCGGGTTAAAAGATTTTACTGACTCTAACTCTAGGTTCTCGTGATCACATCCACCCGGAGATTTGAATTAACCCTTCTTTGAATTCTGGGCCAGGTTCTGCTTCACAGTGTTCACGGACCGCAGGATCCTTTTATCGAGAGCACCCTGCGTTGTCACTGGCAGATTCCTCGCTCCAGTGGCTTTCTCCGACGTTGATGTAGCCTTTGCTATGTCTCGTTGTTGTATCTCTCCACCGCGTGCCTGCGTGCCACCTAGTTGTCTAGCTGCGTGTGTTCCGAACACCTGCTGCCGTTTGTAACCGACTCTGTGCATGGATCTGTATGTCTTTAATGACTACTGATATGTATCTAATGCACTTCTTGTTCATTGCTCATGTTACATCATGAATGACCTCTTACACATGCAGTTGTTCTTGCTAAACTGCCCCTGTTATTTTAGCAGGATGGCTAACGATCCTCCACCTCCACCCTATATTGCCGCAATGATGCAGCAGTTTGAGCTGAATCGTTAGTTTATGACCGGGGTAATGGCCCAGTTTCCAAACCAGAATGCTCATCAACAGCCTGCCCCAATAACACTGTAAGAATTCGTGCGCCTCAACCCGTCCACCTTCCGCAACTCGACTGATCCAATGGATGCTGATGATTGGCTCCGTGACATCGCTTTTCAGATGGAGTCGACTAATGATGCCCCTACCAGTTACGTCACCTATGCGACGTATCACCTGAGGGGTTCAGCTGCTCAATAGTGGGAAAGCCACAGGCGTATGCTGCCTGCTGGGACAGCCACCACATGGATAGAATTTCAGACAGCCTTCCATGCATGACACATTCCTCAAGGTCTGATGTACCAGAAGAAGAAGGAATTCCGCAAACTCACACAGGGCAAGATGAATATTGATGAATATCAGAGGAAATTCCTTGATTTATCCCGCTATGCTGAGGATGACGTCTGCACTGACGCTCGCAAGCAGGAGAAATTCCGTGAAGGACTGCGTCCTGATATAAAGCTCGCACTTGTTATCCATGATTGCGCAGACTTTGCGACGCTTGTCAGCCAAGCTTTCCGAGCTGAAACTGGTCTAACCGAGTACCAGGAGTCGCTCAAGCGTACTCGAGATGTTGGCCCATCCTCGGGTCAGCCTGCTCAGAAACGTCAAGTCTGAATCCCGCACAATGTTTATCACTGACCTGCTCCAACACCAAGGCCGTCCTATGTCGCACCTCGTCTGCCTCCGCCGCCGAGACAGCTCAGAATTCAAGATGACAAACCAACTGTTATGGTTCCTTTGCCCAATGATGGCTTATGCCACAAGTGTAGGCAGCCAGGACACCTTGCTCTCAACTGTCGCCAGGATCAGCCTCAAAATGCACCGCGTTCAACTGTGGGTCGTAAGAAGAGCCGTCGAAGCTATCGTCCCAGAAACTATAATACCGGACCGTCTGCTGTTGTACTTGGCCATGCCAACCATGTCGATGCTGAAAAGGCTCAGAAGGAACCGACTGTCATGATGGGAACCCTCCCTGTTAACTCAGTACCAGCTTTTGTTCTTTTTGATTCAGGAGCGTCACATTCCTTCATATCTGAGGCGTTTGCACGTAAGCAAGACTTATCATTCGAAAACATGTACCCTCCACTGGTGGTTAGCTCTCCAGGATCCAGGTGGGATACCTCAATGATAGCCCACAACAACCACATTGCAATTGGAGGATTAGTGTTTACTGCTTCACTCATGGCCCTCAGGGTTTCTACCATAGATGTCATTCTCGGTATGGATTGGCTGAAAGCACATAATGCTCTCATCGACTGTGCCGCTAAGAAAGTCCAACTTACGCATCCTTCTAGCCAGACAATCCATTACTCAGCCCGAACAACTCAGAATGCCGAGAGCCAGATATATGCTCTGAATGCATTGAATGCTTCACCTCTTGAGGGAATAGAGAACGTTCCAGTCGTTCGGAATTTTGAAGATGTCTTTCCAGAAGAACTCCCAGGTGTACCACCTGCTAGGGCTGTCGAATTCGTTATCGACCTGAAACCAGACACCACTCCTAATGCCAAGCACCCATACAAGATGCCGCCGCATGAACTCCTTGAACTTAAGGAGGAAATTGACAAGTCACTTCGCAAGGGTTTCATTCGCCCCAGTTCTTCTGCTTGGGGAGCACCTTCTCTCTTTATTAAGAAGAAGGATGGAACAAATCGGTTGGTTCAAGATTATCGACCTATCAACCAAGCAACAATCTAGAACAAGTACCCGCTTCCTCGGATCAACGATCTGTATGATCAACTTGCTGGTTCCTTAGTATTCTCTAAACTTGATTTGAGGTTGGGATACCACCAGATCCGAGTTCGTGAAGAGGACATTCCGAAGACAGCTTTCGTTACTCGCTATGGTTCCTACGAGTACACTGTCATGTCCTTCGGCTTAACCAACGCTCCAGCAACCTTCTCTCGGTTAATGAACTACATCTTCATGGATTACCTTGACAAATTCGTCATGGTTTATCTGGATGATATCCTTGTATATTCGAAAAATGAAGAAGAACATGCCGAACATCTTCGGCTTGTACTGGAGAAGCTGCGTGAACATCAACTATATGCCAAGTATGCCAAGTGCGAGTTCTGGTTATTTGAAGTGACATATCTTGGCCACGTGATTTCCAAAGATGGCATTGCTGTTAATCCAGAACGAGTTCAGGCTATTCTTGAATGGACTCCCCCAAAGAATGTCAAGCAAGTCAGAAGTTTTCTCGGACTCGCCAGCTATTGCCGCCGTTTTGTCGAGAACTTCTCCAAGATTGCCAAGCCTCTGACTGATCTGCTTCACAAAGGCGTTAAGTTTGAGTGGACAGAAAAATGTCAGGAGAGTTTTCAGACACTCAAAGACAAGCTGACATCTGCCCTAGTGCTTGCTCCTCCAGATTCTTGCAAGGACTTCGTGATTTATTGTGACGCATCCCGTCAAGGATTAGGCTGTGTCCTAATGCAAGAGCGCAAGGTGATTGCTTATGGCTCTCGACAGTTGCGTCCTCATGAAGAGCACTATCCAACGCATGTTCTCGAACTTGCAGCAGTTATTTATGCATTGAAGTTATGGCAACATTACCTACTTGGTAATCGTTGCGAGATTTACACGGATCATCAAAGTCTGAAATACTTGTTCACTCAGCCATCTCTGAACCTCCGTCAGCAAAGATGGATGGAGGCCATTACGGACTATGATTTGGGTATTTCTTATACCCCTGGCAAGGCTAATGTAATGGCTGATGCTTTGAGCCGTAAATCCTACTGTTGTGAACTTGAGGTTCAGCTACAGCAACCACTTCTGTATGAAGAGCTTTGAAAGCTGAATCTCGAGATAGTTCCTCAAGGATATCTAAATACCTTGGTTGTTGAGCCAGATCTCGAGGGCAACATCAAGACAAGGCAGAAGTATGACTCTGAAGTCGAGAAGATTAAGAGCTATCTCTCCAAAGGTAATTCATCGTTCTTCACTATTGATGATGATGGTGCCTTGTTCTTCAAAGGCCGCCTAGTGGTCCCCAGAAAGAAAAATCTGGACTCGCGCTCGGATGTCATGAAAGAAGCACATGACACACCTTTGTCTATTCATCCGGGTATTACCAAGATGTACCAAGACATTCGTCAGTGGTACTGGTGGCCTGCTATGAAGCGGGACATTGCTCGTTATGTTGCTGAGTGTGACGTTTGCCGTCGCATCAAAGCCGAACATCAAAGACCTGCTGGAACTCTGCAACCACTTGCTATTCCCGAATGGAAATGGGACAAAGTTGAAATGGATTTCATAACTGGATTTCCCAGATCACAGAAGGGTCATGATGCTATTCTTGTCGTCATTGACCGATTCTCAAAGGTTGCTCACTTTCTGTCAGTTAGCAGACTTGTACGTTTCCAGAATTGTGTCACTCCACGGTGTTCCATTGGAGATCAGTTCAGACCGTGGCAGCCTCTTTACCTCAAGGTTCTGGGAAAGTTTCGAAGAAACTATGGGAACTCATCTGTCCTTTAGCACCGCTTTTCACCCCCAGTCCCAGGGTCAAGTTGAACGAGTCAACCAAGTGCTAGAAGATATGCTTCGCGCATGTGTCATCTCCTTTGGCAAGAAATGGGAGGAATCTCTCCCGTATGCTGAGTTCTCCTACAACAATAGCTATCAAGCTAGTCTGAAGATGGCACCATTTGAAGTTCTTTATGGACGTAAGTGCCGAACTCCTCTGAATTGGTCAGAAACTGGGGAACGGCCACTTTTCGGTCCGGACATTATCCAACACGCTGAAGAGCAAGTCCGTATCATTCGTGAACATCTAAAGACTGCTCAGTCTCGTCAGAAGAGCAATTATGACCATAAACACAAGGTAATGGTCTATCAACCTGGCGAACAAGCTTATCTTCGTGTCACCCCGATGAAGGGCACTCACCGCTTCGGAATCAAGGGCAAGTTAGCTCCTCGCTACATTGGCCCATTCCGTATTCTCGCAAGACGTGGAGAAGTGGCATACCAGTTGGAACTACCGTCGAACCTTTCTTAGGTTCATGATGTCTTCCACGTGTCGCAACTCCGTCGCTGTTTTAAGGATCCGCACCGTGCAGTTGATCATGAGATGCTTGAATTACAAGACGATCTATCGTATAAGGAGCATCCGATCTGTATTCTGGATCAAGCTGAATGTCGGACCCGTCAGAAGACAACCAAGTTCCTTAAAGTAGAGTGGTCGAATCATACTGAAGATGAAGCCACTTGGGAATGCGAGGATCGTCTTCGCGAAGAATACCCCGATCTTTTCCCTTCTACCTCTTAATTCTCGGGACGAGAATTTCTTTTAGAGGAGGAGAATTGTAACACCCCTATGTAATGAGCTACAGTGATCCTCATGATTATGCTTAATCACTATGGTTTGAAATGCTTGACCATATTGGAATCATATCTCATTTCAAATTCCAACTCAAATTGAAATTCAAATATGAAGTGGAATTAAAAGTTGTTCAAATCCATGAACTAAATAGTTCATAATTTTGGAAATATTCCATAACTATTTATGTTCAGGAAAACAACATCACCTAAATTCCCTAGATGACTCTAACATCATGAAAACAGGGCCAATAACACCATTTTGACTCTTTTAAATGCAATACAAAATCCAAATGAAATTATATTGCCCCAAACTTTTTGGGGCAGTGAGGTATATTGCATACTAAATATTGAGACCAGCCAAACATTTTACAAAAGTGAATTACCAACTAAAGAAAATGTAAACAGAAAGCAATAAGTAAAATAGGGAAAAGAAAAAGGCAAAGGGCCTAACCTACTGTGCACTAGAGCCCATCCCCTACAGCCGCGGCCCAGCCCAGCTCGCCCTGTCATCTCCCTCCTCCTGCTCACCCTCTCTCCTCGCTGTCGACCATAGGGCGCGCGCACGCCCTGGCCCCCCCTCGCGCGCTCTCGACAGCGCGCGGCTGCAGCTCCACGGGCGCCTGCAAGACCTCCCCTCTCTCCCCGCGAACCCTAGCCGCCCCCATTCTTCCCCTCTCGCGTCTCCCCCTCTCTGCCCGCAGCACAAAGCGCCTCCATGGCCGCTTCGCCATGATTCACGCGGCCACCGCCGTCCCCGCGTCCCCAGAGCGTGTCCTGGAGCTCCGTGGAGCTCGTCCTCGTCGACCCCGCGCGCCCGTTCGACCGGAACTGCTCCACATCGACGCCTACGACCCCGTCTTCTACCTCGGCTCCGACACACTCCGGCGACGATTCCGGCGCCAGCGAGCCTCCCCGAGCCCATTAAGCGCACCTACAGGCTCACCGTGAGCATCTCTACCTTTCCCCTCATCTCTCTCTCTCTCTCTCTCGGTCGTCCTCTAGCTGCCATCCCCGACGTGGCCGAGCCCACCGCCGCGTGAGCTCGTCGCCGGCAACTTTCCGGTGACCAAATGGTCACGCGCAGGAGTCCTTCGACCTCGTGCGCGTATGTAGAGGCCCCCTGGCCGTTTAGTTTATTCGCAAACGCGTTACCGCCGTTGACCCGCATCGACCCGAGCTCCGGCCGCCGCCTGTGAGCTCGCCGCCGTCAACTCTGGCCACCGCAGGCCCTCGCACCGCCATCATTCGACGCGGGCGAGTCTCTGCTTTCCAACGGTGCCAGCAGCGCGCCCAGGCGTGGCCTGTGCCGCGTTTCCGGCCAACTCCGGCGAAGTTCCGCCGCGCAACGGCTCGCCGGAGCCGCTCCGGTCGCCGGCGCTGTTGTGGGCGCCTCTGGGCCCTACCCCTGTGTCGCTGCCACTGGGCCCCATGGCCCCGTTGACCGAGTCAACCATGCTGACTGGGCTCACCCAGTCATTGACGTGTGGGACCCCCTGGGCCCAGGTGTGGGACCCACCTGTCAGCCTAATAAGCACTTTGCTGGGTACACTTCTGTGTACCTGTAGCAATTTAGCTATTTAATTTTCGAATTTAAATTAAATCCAAAAAATCTATAAAATATTTAAAACTTTGGAAAATCATATAAAATAAACCGTAACTCGGATGAAAATAATTTATATATGAAAAACGATCAGAAAAATATAACGAATCCGAATATGCTATCCACATACCCGCCACACCCCTCTTACATAGTGAACCTGGACATTTTGCATCAGGATCATCTGACCGAAAAATACCTGGAGTCGGAAAAATATTCCCGAATAATTTCCCTCTTCTTTTAAAATGTTTAGTGATGCATTAGAGCATGTCACCCACACATCTTGCCGTGCCATTGCATCTGTGTTGCATTTGTGTGCTTTATATTTACTGTTTCTTCCCCCCTCTTCTTCTCCGGTAGTCCCCGAGACTGTCGCTGCCCTCTGAGTACGACTACGTCGCCGACGATCCTTCTTCCTTCTCCGCAGAGCTTCCAGGCAAGCAAAACCCCCTTGATCATTCCTATATCGCCCATTCTTTCTCTCCCATGCTTGCATTAGATTTTGCTACTGTAACTGATTGCTCCTATTCTGATGCATAGCCTGATTTTGTAACCTGTTGTTGATACTTTATCTATTGTCCTATATGCTTAGTATAGACTGGTTAGTGATCCAAAATGGCCCCACACACCCTTGTCCTTGTTGCCATGCTTTACCACCGGTGACTCGATCAGCGTGATCGATGTACAGAGACCGAACACAGCACCGCACACCCCCTTAGTTGTACGACTTTGCAGAGCTACAATCGAGTGCCGAGGGTGATACCTCCTACCTCACTCCAGATGATATCTCTGTATCGTAGCTAGTCGGTTGTGGGTTACCGAGGGTGATTCCTCTTTCACCACCTCCGATGATGTCTCTGTCGTGCAGCCCCTCAAGTGTGAACCCATCGAGGGTGATTCCTCCAAGTTCACCTTGATGGTTACATCGAGTGGGAATCCATCGAGGGTGATTCCTCGGATTCCCCATGATGTTATGGACACACGGGTACTTTGACCTTCACCTCAGACAGTTACTGAAGTCGGGTTGGCCAGGAGGGCACCCGCGAGAGATTATTGTGGCCAAACGATAGAGCAGGTGGAGACCACCTAGGAGAGAGGTGGGCTTGGTCCCTGGTCGTTGGACCGCGGGTTACCAAGTCGGTACGACAGGGTGTCGGAGGTGAGCCTTGAGCCCTGTTCGTGTCCGCGAGTTACTAATAACACGCTTAACGGATTTGGGTATTTGATCTGAGTTGGCCACTGGCCTATACACACTACCACCACGCGGGATAATGGTTTAATGGGGCCCTTGGCGCCGTATGTATCAACCGAAAGCTCTGTCAGACGTCCAGTTCAGCATTGTGGCCGGGCCAGATCGCGCCATCCAGGCAGAGGTGGTGCTGGTATCCCCCTGCGCACAACGACCCAGAGTGCAAAGGGCGAAGTGCCCAAGACCCCTAAGCACTTAGGATGTAGATCGGCGGGGACCTCTCTGCGGAGCCTAGGTAGGACTACGTCGTGTCGATCAGCCGAGGCCGGGCATTACCCGGAAAAGTGTGTCCGACCAGAGTTAATCGAGCGTGTTGGGTAACAGTAGTGCACCCCTGTAGGGAAGTTATCTATTCGAATATCTGTGTCCATGGTAACAGGACGCTTAGTGTTGTATCCCGATCTACTACAACTTGAACTGGATACATACTACTCTAAACTAATATGATGGCTCTGGGATCGCTTCCTCGCAGGGAGTCGAGGAAGGATCTCTGGGCGTTGCTAATATATACTTGTTAGTTTTATATGCTAATCTGCACTCTTCTAATGCTGCAAGATGCTGCAAGATGCTAGTCTTCGATAGGCTAGGCATTCCCCTCTATTCTGGCATTTCTGCAGTATAGTCCACAGATACAACCCCTTCATTTGATACCGATACATAAATAGAATAGATCTGATGTAAGTCTTGCGAGTACTTTGGATGAGTACTCACGGTTGCTTTGCTACCTCTTTTTTTGTAACACCCTGGTTTTCACTCCTTGTTTTTTTTCCTTCGCGAGATTGGACTCCTGTTTTTTTTCGATGTTATTGGATTTTTCTCTCGCTCTTGGGTATATGAATATGGTCATTTAGCCTTACCTCTCCCATCCAATCAAAGATTCTCTCCAGACCAACCTTGCCACCCAAGATATACTCTCAGGATTTTGCCGCCAAAACCCTACCTTCCGAGTCACCGGAAGGGAAACCCTAATTCCTTCCGCTACAAATGAACCCCAATTTCCTTGGATCTGTTACCTCCCTAACTTTTTCCAGAGAATCTCCTATATATTTTAACCCTGGATATGTAAAAATATTGCCAAGTCATTTGCAATATTTTTCATTTAAAATTATTTCCTTTTTCTGTTGTTTAAAGGAATTAAATCCAGAAAAATATCTATCCATCTCCAAAGTTCATGAAAACTTGTGGAGATATTCTTTGTGATCATATTGAGCTCCCATAAAAATATTGGCCATAATTAAATAAGGGAAATTGCATTTACCTATTTAAAGCCAATATTGCATTTTGGGCACTTTCTAAAGGAGCTACTATTTTGGTAGCCAGGAAAAATCCCAAATAATTTGTGGAGCTTCTCATACCCATATCTTCACCATTTCCATCAAGAACCTAAGTTCCATAGTTCAAAGTTTGAGAGCATCATCCAGTTCTTATTTCTGGACTCATTTTGAGGTTGTGAAGCAACTATATTTTATATTGCTTCAAAATTCTTGAAATTAATCCAGGACCTCACATTCCCTATATGATGTGAGCATGGAAAAATTCATATCATTTTACCAAGCCAATTTCTCCCAAAAATTCCATCTAGTTTCTGTCCAGCAGGAAGCTCTGTGAAGGAAGTACTTTCATAGGGCATCCAAATGAGCTGCAATTTTGCTAGCACCTCCATACTTCCAAATCATCACCCCACACCAAAATTCAGCTCATTTCCTCAATCAATTTGAGCACAACTTCAAAGTTTAGCTTCTGGACCAGATTTTGCATTGTGAAGGAAGGCGCTTTCTCTCTCCAGCCTGGCGCCGAAACTGTTGTATAGTGAGTGTTCACCCGTTAAGGACTGAAATGGACACTATTTTGTCTGTTTCATAGCTTAACGAACGAACAGTCATATCTCCGCGACCGTAACTACGATTCAGGTGAATCCAAAGCCCACTTTCTCTGTTCGTCGAGCCCGTTCCGATGACATCACTTTCACCATGTTTACACTTTCTAAAAATGCCCATTTTACCCCTGCCCTATATCCAGCCCCTCCGAGAGGGAATCTTCTCCGACGAATTTTTCTGCGAGGTGACCGCACTTCTCTCCGGTGAATCCATCGACCCCCAGGCAAGCCGACCATCTGATATATGCCCTAAAGCATTGCTTCTGTGTTATTCTTGTGTGTTTAAATTAATGATCAAGTTTATGGTGAAAGTAAATGAGTAGGCGAAACCTGCTAGTTCAACTTGTTGTTTACTCCACTATTGTTTATCATGAATGCTATCGCACTAGTGACTCGTGGGTGACAACATGGAGATAGGTTGTTATGTTTTCATCGTGCATTATTGTTGTTAATTGCAACTAGCAAAGTGGCCCGCTCGATGCGCGGGCTAGAATGTCAGTGGTTTCTTTTCTTTCTTTCTTTTTTGCGGGAAAGAATGCCAGTGGTTTCGTGGGTCCTTGCAGGATGATGCTTCATTTTCCGCCTTCTATAGTCTTCTTGTATTTTTAGTAGCTCCCATCCATGAAAGTAGCCGATTCAGCTTTGATCCACATTGTGAGTGGATCACCGTGAAGGTCCCTTGGTTTTCGTTCTTGGTGGCCCTCACTTGCACACACTCAGCAGCCATGGGCTGGCCTAGTATGGCGACTTGTTTGGATCCTCGTAGTATCGTCGATCTCCCTGGCCAGCCAACGACGACTAAGGGACAGCAGCGCCTGAGTATAGAAGTTGTGCAAGGGACGACGCGAACTCATTGGAATCGGCTGTGCTTTTTCTGTTGGCATGTATGGAGGGGTTGAGCTAGCTTATATCATATGCGAGTTTCAGCTTCCTAGGGGCGTTGTCATCCCCAAGTACCTACCGGACGCGTCCTCGCAATTGCAAAGCGAGCCTGCCCGAAAAGTCATCTTCACCCTCTACTGCCGCAGCCTTGCGCGGGCAGACCTATATTGTATAACCTTTGTTACTACATCTTTCTTCTATTCATTCATTTAGTAATAAAAATATAAGCTTTATGAGCACACTGTTCACGACAAAAACATATATATATATATGTCTTTTTTTGTCTTTTGATAGGATGCATCTAGCTTTTCTTAACTCGAACCAAAACATATGTGCTTTTTTTAATTGCAAGAATGGAACATATCATATAGAAGACACGTTTTGAGGTAAAGATAGGTTTGAAAATATGTATGGTATATATTATGATTTTTAGCATATTCTTAAGTTATTGAAAAATACATTTTTATTTCACCTGAATTTGTTCATCCACAGGTGCGCCAACAATTATATTACAACTGTTAGAAATATCAAATCTGTCTTAATACATATAAGATGGTATGTGCACGCAAATAGTACTCATGAATTTATACCTAAATGATGTTTCAGTTATTCTTTACGACTATAAACTTCATGCATACATATGTTAGCTATCCACATTGAAGCAGTTAACAACGTATATCTTTAAGATAGTGCTTAAATTTTGTTAAGAAAATCGGTGAGAAAATATTGGGGTGTACTTTTTGCATGTGAAATTAGATGGGCAACACCTAATTTTCAAATAATACTAATCCTACGACAGTTATTTTTGGGACGGAGGGGGTACTATATAAATACTTGTTCTGACAAAATGTCACAAAGGCTAACCATGCTCTATATACAGATTATAGATATGCGTGGAAGCAAAAGTTATCTCTTAAAATTTAGTAAACAAAATAGTTGGACACCTGAAAGCCATAATATATTTTCATATAGAAGCATTTGCACTCATTCTAATCATGTGAATGACAACTATTATTTTTATAATAACATGGACATATTGTTGTCTAATATCCCCCTCCCCCCTCCCATTCAGTGGTGATGGGTTTAGATAGGAGTTCAAGCTCTGGTTACGATTAGACAAATAAACATTCACTGATGACGGCAAGGCTAAGAAACAATAGAAAACTGGTTATGGTTAGAGAACCTAAGTCTGATATGTTAAAATTGAATTTCAGATCTAGTGGCGAGTGTCTCTGATAAATCTTATAAATCTTTTACCACTGATCCGCTTCTTCTGAATAACCCCACGGTCAGAGTAGAGAAACACAAATCTTGATCTTGCACTTAAGAGTTTGATTTTAAAAACTTGAAATAATAAAAGGGATGATTGGTTACCGTGGTAGCTAATAAATCTTGGAAGATTGAGCTCGTAAGATTTTTTTTTTCATTATATTTTCAACTCCAACCATGATCTGACCCATAAAATATTTGGGAATAGTAATGGTTTAAATGAAGATAAAGGTATTGCAATACATACTGACATGCTAACTTAAGCTTGAGATTTACAGATTACATTCATATAATACGAACAAATACTATTGAGAGTGACTATATTATAAAACATATAGGCTTGATCGTTATTAAGTGATTTTCAAAAAATGCAACCTTTATTCAAGATGGCATTACTTCTGTTAGAGTTATGTATGAAGTAAAAAAAGTATCATATATCATATTGTATACAGAGTGAACAGCGTATCCAAAAAGTAGTTGCTTCAATCTTGATCATGTTGGTACTAACAATCTTGAAATCACATTTTGTTCTTCAATCTGACCATTTGTTCTTCATGAATCGCTTTAAAAAATCCAACATCGGTATATTGTTAAAGAACAACAGCATAACATGATTTGTCGCCACTATTTTATTTCCTTTATTATTACTTGCAATTGCAAGCAACATATGGTTAGTTAACTAAAAATTCAATTATGCAGATGATTTTCAGAAACTTCAATGTACAAATTATTTGTCAGAAAATACAAACAACGTTCTACATGATCGATTGTGCATAGGAAGGAGAGCAGAACATAATAGTTGAAACAAGTACAATGGACCAGATAATATCACAGTAATACACTTGTCATGAGGCTTTAAAAAAATGCAGGGATACATGGAAACACAAAAAATGTGGACAAATGAATATAGCTAGATACATTGTTCCATGAGATATTACAATATTCAATCATGTTACATTTATCTAAATGAGTGCTGCTGAAGGTCATATATGTATTAATTTGCTAGCTGCATCAAGGTTCCAAATAACTCACATGGTGCATCCACCTTCTTTTCGCAAATAAATCAAGAGCTCTTCCAAGACTGTTTAAACAGTAACATATATATATCAAATTAAAAAAATCTGTCACAGCTATATAATATATACGTATAAAACAGAGTATTACTTACTAATACGCCGAGGTCAAGAAAAAATTAGCATCATGTTAATAATGAAGTTACTACATCGCTAAGAATAGTCTTGTGAACAAATAAATATGAAGTTACATAAATCTCTCACTGATTTCCTACAAATAATGGTCACTGAAATTCATGGCTATGTCTGTGACACAAGAACCGGAAACTGTAACTTAAACCTAAGTGCTTTTGTTAAGCCGCTGGAGCTCCTCATGGTAGCAAACAACCTAGTATGAAGGCAAAATCCTGCTATGTTTCTTTTTAACTCAAATCATCCCATGTATACTTTTGCCCCCACAAGTAAAATTCTACAGCTCCTCTAGGCAGTAATGTCCCTAGGCAGCAACCGAAGTACATCCATCCTTTTGTAATTCATATCGAATGGGAAATCTTGTACATCATGTGTTAAAACAACATCAGGGAGAACACAAAATCTGTAAACACTAAGAAAATAAAGGTGACCGCAGAAACATGTTTGCATACTCACTTGGACCTCCACCTGATCTTGAATCCTGGAACCTGACTTGTGGAGGCAACACTACTGGGAATCTAACTAAGAAAAGTTTCGGGACCCCTCCTCTTTTTTTTGGTTATTACGAACTGTATACTTTCCTGCCATTAAAGACATAATCAATTTAATGTTCAGGTGCATAGCGCCAGAAACTATAGAATTTTATATAGGTATGTGAGTGAAATTAACTCAATATTATATGTACAAACATGGGTTTTATTTGCTAAACAATCATTGTTTTGGCACCTTGGCTGTCAGTAGGCTAGTGTCGAAAAGCTTATCAAACATGCATATCATCTGCTACAAAATTCTTGCACTGAAATCACGACCATAATGGCATAATTTTTTGTACGCTCTAGCATCATTGTAACACCAGCGGACACATACTTACCAAATGTTGAATCAATATAGTGATGCACTGAAACATGGTTTCAATCTTATGCCGCTCCATCTCCCACTGCTGCCTCCATCTGCACGTACTACACACATCACACAACTCCTTCGGCTGCAGCTGTACGTATGTTTTTACCTGTGCCACACAGTAGGCCTACTTCAGCTAGGACCTGATGCCGAGTTACATGTACATCTGTGGGCAAGTTAGGCTAATAGATCGTTCATAAAGATTCAAGAAATAAAATGTTGTTATTGTTGGTAGCAGATGTCGGTGGCAACTGTCGTCAATCAGGTTTGCTCCTGGAGTCCTAGTCCACATGTGGTTCAATTAGGAAACATAAGGACTATAAAATCTGCAAAGAAGCGCTGCTCATTTGGAAATTAGATAAGAAGAATAATTCGATTTTTTTTGCTAAGTGCACTGCACACAGATCCTATCCAGATTTCTTCATTGAACTACATTTACTGAACCAGTTATCAGCAAGCAAGAGAAGCGCTTCTCATGCGGAAATTAATTAGTATTTTAGATAATTTGAAGCTAGTAATGAGAGCAATTATATTAGTTCCTTGAATAATCTAGTAATGTAATGAAATTCTAAAGCTTGAGGTAACACCGACTTATATGTATCAAACAAAGATATTCAGCAAAATAATTAAGCTTGCATTGATTTCAAGGTGACCACTGAATATGTTACTTTAAAGAATGTTAAAGTCAAAATATACAAAAATAACCCTAAAGAACATGACTGCAACTGACAATTATATAGGTTTGTTACCTGAAAATGCAGCTTTCGAAGATATTTGTTTTGTAGTGAATGAACGCCGCTTCATGTACCCCTTCCCTGGAGCTCCACGTTAGAGATCCTCACGACTGATTGGCAGTATATATAGAAATGAAACAAATCACAGTCATATTTAGTAAGCGGCTAGTGAGAGTCGTACATCAGCAGTTCATACATAGTTATGTACAACCAATCTGAAATTTATCTTGAGTCTAAAGGATTTTCTAAGAAACCAAGTAACTCAATCAATATTGGCACATGATGTGTTGGAAACTGAGAGGGGATGGGCAAATCTTGATAGAAGCAATGGGGACAGTGAACATCAACCAATCTAAACCCTAGGATATGGGAGGGGTGCCATGCCTTAAGGGGATAAGTGGAAGAAGGGAGTCCACGGTGTACCAGGTCGTCTTCGTCGGACTCCGGTGATAGCCATCGTTGCCAGCGCTCGCGGCCTCAGTGACGTCGTGGCTGCCGCCGGTCGCCTCCTCTGTTTTACGTATGAAAGAACCGGAGGAGATGGGAAAGAAGCGTTATGAGGTTTAGAGGTTATATTAATGGCAATGGAGGGTAATACTTCTTAACTTCTCTGGGTTGTTTTGATTCCGCAAAAGTAAAATATAATCCGTTAATTGTTTTTTTAATGGGGAGATGTACGTGGAAACTGATTTGTGTTGATGGTACATTTTTTTTACATAGCGATATAACTTATTAAGGGCATTGGTGGGTAATTTTTTCTATCTTTTAATCCATTGGTTGTACTCGCATAATCAGTTTAAATTGATGGCTAGATGTTTCTAATTATTGTGGTATTTTCTAGCTAATTCTTCTTTTTTTGGTTAACCCGTTAAGTACTTTTTATATATAATAGATGATTAAGGATGTGACTTAATAATAACAACAACCTCCTCTGTCGGCTGGATCGAGTCATAGTGCCACCGAACCGAGCTCGTCAAGTGCAACCACACTTGCCTGGATGGGGAGGCCCTCGCTTGGTCTATTGTCTTGCCTCTCGTCGGTACCTCCAAAGAGGGGAGGTTATGTGTGCATGCTACCCTGGCCCGGTAGGCGGCGATAACCTTTGTGAGCCCAGGTTATTTGCGCGCGGTCCCCGTTTGGGACAGTTTAGTCTGGCCACGACGGTGGCATGTGTCAGGAGTGACACAGGGGCCACCCAGGACATGACTCGGAAGGGGTATGGTTGTCGGTGGGACCATAAGAGTGCCAGGCAATGGACAAGTTTTGTTGGAGCAGCACCGGTCCACCCGAATGGGAGCATGAGGCCAGGAGCTCCATAGTGTGGGTAAAGTGCGCAACCTCTACAGAGTGTAAATCTATTTGAATAGCCGCGTCCTCGGTCATGGGACACAGTTCGTATTAGGTCACACTATTTGGTCTGTGTCGAGTCTGGAGGAACAAACTACATAATGTTGTTACCAAGAATGAACTAGAGTGAGATAAGGCTTGTCAGACTTGCAGTACAGATGCATGGATATTAGATGACGCCAGAGGTATGAATGCTAGCCATGCGATGGCTATGAGATGAGCGGTCGGATGATCGCAAAGTTGGATCGGATTTGGACCATGAGAATATACGGAGTATGGATTATTTACTTGATATGCTTTACTTTGCTTTAGTAGTTATCATGCTGGATAATCCCGTTATGACATGATAATCAATATTGCTAGATAAGTATGCTGTACCATGATAATTAATGTTGCTCTAATAACAATTGCATGCTTGAATGCCATGGATTGCTTTGCTTGGTGTATATGTTAGTTTGGTTTGCTTGCGAGTACATTCAAAAGTACTCAGCGGCCTTCAATGTGGCCAGGTTCACCTAAGGATCCGACGTCCACTAGCGAGGAGCCGAAGTGTTCGCGGGCTAGAAGAGTAACCCAGTCAGATCCCTGTGGATTGGAGCCGCACCAAGACCATGCTGCCTTAGATAGAGCTTTTCCGCTGCCATCACCCTTGTAAATATCATGTAAGACTTATATATCCATTAATAGAAATGCCTGTGTTCATGATACTTGTTGTAAAAGCGCATGCCAGTGTGATTTTCCTGGGCTGGCGTGTGCGGCGACCGTCTGGCTACAGTGGTATTCAGGCGGGGCGCCACAACGGATGGTATCAGAGCAGCCAGGTTGACTGTAGGTTACTCTAGCCAGATTTCATTGCCTCTTGATCAGTAGAAAGCCCAGATGGATTTCAGCCATCTTTGCCAAACAGGCACGGCTACTATTGATCATAAGGCAACCCCATAGGTTTTTGGCTCCATCAGACTCCAACTCTCGTGGCCTTTGCCTCCGGTGGGGAACGTTCGCACCAGGCATTGACCCGTGAGCCCTTAACCCCTAGGTAAACCAGATATCCTCACCTTGCTTGCTAACCATGGCAATTCTCTCCTTAAATCTAGTTTCCTTTGGGAAACGCCTATAAATTCCATCTTTCCCCGACAACCCTAGGATCGTTGACTAAGCCACTTTGGCTATGGTCGTGCGTCGAGTTTGATGTTCCCTAAGGAAGTAGTAGGAGCCTGACCCCAATTGCTACCAGGAGCATTGTGTGGTTTTGCTTCTAAGTCCTTAGCGGTGCATCGAGTGCGCTATAATAGTTGTACTAGTGAATCTTCGGCCACATGTGTAAGGTCCGCAAAATTTGAGCTTTATTTGCTTTTTGGTTTTTCGCGGTTTTGCTTCTTTTGTCGGTTCCGTTCTTTTGCTCCGACTGGATCCATCCGCAAGAGCCACATAAGAAGACCAGAGCACAACTCAGATAATACTCAATAGTCCAACTCAGTCAGTTCAAGTCAACCACATGATATTCAAAGCAGCAACACCGGATCTGTCAACAATGAAGAATGGGTCAGAAGCAGACTCTGCGTGTAACGGACAAGGCCAGAATATACCTGAGAGAGTTTGCCACAGAATAGATTACAGCAAGAGCAAATTATTCGGTCCTCGACACAAGGATTATTTCAGTCAGCAGGGTGAACCTTGGGTCTTTTCCTAATGGACTCAAGAATCATTTATTATCCACAGAAGGCATGTTTCGAGAATGTGAAGGTGCCGAGAACAACAACAAAACTCTGGTATGTTGATACAAATTTCAAAGCATATTTTGGAATTTATCGATGCACATACAAAATTTTCTGGGCAAAGTGAACAAGGTTTGCGAGAAATATGGATAAGATCACGGCTGCCCGGAATTAATGAGAATTTCAAGTTCAGTTAAATCGAATGGAATTATCCGCCAACTGCTTACTATCGGCACACATCCGGATTAATTACCGACATGAAGTCTGCATCAGTTGTGCAACCTTTACAACAACAATGATCAGACCAGCAGAAGGACAAGTGGTGTGCATGACCAACAAGATATCTTCAGTCGAGGTATGGCCTATACCAAGTTTTGGCTCCACTATAGGTAAATTTTGGATACTTCAGAAGGAAGCCAGAATTGGCCATAGGTCCGACCGCATGTCACAGTGAAAGGCTTCTGGTATAAGAAACCCAACCTTCCTCCGTAAGCTATCGGGAGGAGCTTACGACGCAAGACCCCAATCTTCCTCGCTACGCCCCTAAGGGAAAAATCTTCTGGGGTATGGCACTCCAATATCCCTCAGTCCGCTACCGCGGAAAGCTTCCGATGTAAGGTACCCGACCTTCCCCAGTAAGCAACCTGAGGGGAAGCTTCCGAGGTATGACACCCAGCCTTCTTCGGCACACTACCCTGGCGAAAGCTTCTAGCGTAAGGAACTCAGCCTTCTATGACACACCATCGTGCCCACAACAATCTTGCCAGCAGCGCAAACTAGTCCAGACACACGTCCGCCTTAGAACTCAGTGGTTATGCAAGGATTTATCCTACCCCTGCATATGTTGTGAGCATGCAGTCCAGTGGATCAGTTCATGCGAGCCACTCGTACACGGGAATGACTATGTTCAGAGAGACATTGGCCCCATATTTCAAGGAAGGATATGGACACAGCAACCCCTATGAGATATGCAAGAGTAAGTTGTGAGTACAAGCCGACAAGTTATGGCATGACCAAGAAGCCGTGTCGGCAAGTCCTGACAGGCCCACTAGAGGAACTCTCAAGAACAAAAGTTTTGGATAAACAATCTCCGTGATGGTCAATAAAATGAAATTTCACAGACAAGGTGAGATTGCCAATCCTTGTCAGACTCTTGCATATACGGCCACAACAATGCACTACTTGCGGTTACAAGTGAGCTTGCCGCACTCATCCTGAATACGGGCCATCAACCAAGATAAGAGGCTATGCTCCGAGAGGTGCACCGAATGATAGCCATACTATGTTCAGCTCCGTGGTCATACCAAGGACTGCAAAAGATATACATGCCGGAGCTCCCTCAGTGATTGACAGAGTCTGACTGCCTGAACTCGCATGGAAACAAGACATTCACATGGAATAGCTAAAAGCACATACACGTCGGCATCTACGATTCGTAGATGCCACGGTGTCATTGGAGTAGGAGATTACTGTCTATGATTACTATGTGATCATGCCCGACATTTCAGTTGAGGATACGGTGGTAATAGTTCGGTCATGTTGTTCCTTGGATTGTGGATCACCTAAGGACAAAGTCAGAATGCATAAGATAGAAGGAAACATCAGTAGGGAACCCAGAGCCAGGATGAGCCTTCTGACAAGATGGAAAGAAAAGCCATCCCTAGTCACTCGAGGCCATACGAGCACATGAGCCTTGTATCCAGAAAGGATATCTTGCCCTTGGCAGTTAGTGTGCGAAGTGTCACAATAAAACCTGAAGCAGCTAGATCCAGGCCATGGAAGTCAAGCTGTATACCCGCTACCTCACCCAGCAACACCACAACCAGGACAAAAGGTACACCTGATAGGAAAGACAAGGATTCAATACAGCCGTTTGAGAGGGCAGCACCTGAGTTATCAGAAGAGGCAATTAGAAGGCCAGTGAACTGACGAAGACCCCAGACAGCTGATGGATCCAAGTCGCACACATGTATGTCCCCCTTAGCCGGGAGGTAAGCCCGAAAATCTCGAGGATGAGATTTTCTTAAGGGGGGTAGGTTTGTAACACCCTGGTTTTCACTCCTTGTTTTTTTCCTTCGCGAGATTGGACTCCCTTTTTTTCTGATGTTATTGGATTTTTCTCTCGCTCTTGGGTATATGAAGATGGTCATTTAGCCTTGCCTCTCCCATCCAAGCAAAGATTCTCTCCAGACCAACCTTGCCACCCAAGATATACTCTCAGGATTTTGCCGTCGAAACCCTACCTTCCGAGTCACCGGAAGGGAAACCCTAATTCCTTCCGTTACAAATGAACCCCAATTTCCTTGGATCTGTTACCTCCCTAACTTTTTCCAGAGACTCTCCTATATATTTTAACCCTGGATATGTAAAAATATTGCCAAGTCATTTGCAATATTTTTCATTTAAAATTAATTCCTTTTTCCGCTGTTTAAAGGAATTAAATCCAGAAAAATATCTATCCATCTCCAAAGTTCATGAAAACTTGTGGAGATATTCTTTGTGATCATATTGAGCTCCCATAAAAATATTGGCCATAATTAAATAAGGGAAATTGCATTTACCTATTTAAAGCCAATATTGCATTTTGGGCACTTTCTAAAGGAGCTACTATTTTGGTAGCCAGGAAAAATCCCAAATAATTTGTGGAGCTTCTCATACCCATATCTTCACCATTTCCATCAAGAACCTAAGTTTCATAGTTCAAAGTTTGAGAGCATCATCCAGTTCTTATTTCTGGACTCATTTTGAGGTTGTGAAGCAACTATATTTTATATTGCTTCAAAATTCTTGAAATTAATCCAGGACCTCACATTCCCTATATGATGCGAGCATGCAAAAATTGATATCATTTTGCCAAGCCAATTTCTCCCAAAAATTCCATCTAGTTTCTGTCCAGCAGGAAGCTCTGTGAAGGAAGTACTTTCATAGGGCATCCAAATGAGCTGAAATTTTGCCAGCACCTCCATACTTCCAAATCATCACCCCACACCAAAATCCAGCTCATTTCCTCAATCAATTTGAGCACAGCTTCAAAGTTTAGCTTCTGGACCAGATTTTGCATTGTGAAGGAAGTACATGCAAACAAGGTCCAAATTACTTCAAATTTTGCCAGCATCTACTCCTTCCTACCACATCTCAACATGACAAGACCTCAGCCTCAATCCCCTCTCCATTTTACCTCAGTAACCCCTCCAAAATTCTGACCAGAAACTGTTCTGGATTCTCTCGACCACTCTAGAGCTACTATGATCCATCCGATGACATAACCCATCCATATGATCAGTGGCCACCGCGTTTGACATGGCCTGACGTTCAGATGTGTGCCAGAGCAGGTGGTGCACGTGGTGACCGCGTGAACATCGAGCAGAGACTATGCTCTACGCGGTTGTCGCGTCAGCCAGCCAGCTCCGGCTTGTCCGGTATGTCCAGCGGTTTCGCGGCGTCCACGTACCCCCTCTCCAGCTCCTTCCCCCTCCGTTCTCTTCCTCACCGGATGGTGACAAGCGCGGCCGTATGAACCAGTACGCACACGTGTCACCGGCTGTCGTCCCTTCCCCGCTGTCCTCTTCCTCGCACCGCGTCGCAGCAGTGGCGGTCAGGTCGGCACCGCTACCGGCCGAGCCGTCCCCTCCTCACGCGGCCCAGCTCATCGTCGCGGCCACCGCACGGCCGTGCTTATCCCCTCGTCGGCTGGCTATATATAGCCAGCCCGAGCCTCCCCGAGCACGCTCACCACTCTCCTCTCCCTCCCCTGCATCCCTTAGTTTGCTCGGAGAAGCACCGGAGCCCCCCTGCTCCGCCTCCGACCGCCATGTCTGCCGTTCGGCCTCGGCCAAATTCTCCTCGCCCGAGCTCCGTTTCTCCCTCTCACCACCACTAACGACTCTCCCTGGACACGACGAGCCTCCCCACGTCTTCGCTTCCTCCCCGGAGTACCCATAGGCGCGGCCTCAAACGTGACCGACAGCCCCCGCCGCGGGTGTCCAAGCCGCCGCCACCACGGCCCTCCCCGGCACACGTGCTGCCTTTGGACGGGTGCGGTGCTCCGCCCCAAGGCCGTCGGTGCCCTCGCCTTGGCCGGAGGAGGCCGGAGTCGCCGGAGCCAGCGCCGCCAGCACCACGGCCGCGCCTACTCTGTTTCTCGGCGCGGGGAAGGAGAAGAGAAGCAAGGGAGGAGAGAGAGGGAGTGCGGGCCCCTCATGGCAGCCACACAAGCCGCGGGCCCCGCTGTTTAAGTGGAGGCGCCCTAGCCGGATGCGTTTTCAGTTAAGAGAAAGCGTACTTTACTACAGCTTACGGGCTAAATACGTTTTCACTTATCGAAAGCGTATTCGCAGAAAGGCGCTTTCTCTCTCCAGCCCGGCGCCGAAACTGTTGTATAGTGAGTGTTCACCCGTTAAGGACTGAAATGGACACTGTTTTGTCTGTTTCGCAGCTTAACGAACGAACAGTCATATCTCCGCGACCGTAACTCCGATTCAGGTGAATCCAAAGCCCACTTTCTCTGTTCGTCGAGCCTGTTCTGATGACATCACTTTCACCATGTTTACATTTTCTAAAAATGCCCATTTTACCCCTGCCCTATATCCAGCCCCTCCGAGAGGGAATCTTCTCCGGCGAATTTTTCTGCGAGGTGACCGCACTTCTCTCTGGTGAATCCATCGACCCCCAGGCAAGCCGACCATCTGATATATACCCTAAAGCATTGCTTCTGTGTTATTCTTGTGTGTTTAAATTAATGATCATGTTTATGGTGAAAGTAAATGAGTAGGCGAAACCTGCTAGTTCAACTTGTTGTTTACTCCACTATTGTTTATCATGAATGCTATCGCACTAGTGACTCGTGGGTGACAACATGGAGATAGGTTGTTATGTTTTCATCATGCATTATTGTTGTTAATTGCAATGATTAAGGATGTTTCTTAATAATAACAACAACCTCCTCCGCCGGCTGGATCGAGTCATAGTGCCACCGAACCGAGCTCGTCAAGTGCAACCACACTTGCCTGGATGGGGAGGCCCTAGCTTGGTCTATTGTCTTGCCTCTTGTCGGTACCTCCAAAGAGGGGAGGTTATGCGTGCGTGCTACCCTGGCCCGGTAGGCGGCGATAACCTTTGTGAGCCCAGGTTATTTGCGCGCGGTCCTCGTTTGGGACAATTTAGTCTGGCCACGACGGTGGCAGGTGTCATGAGTGACACAGGGGCCACCCAGGACATGACCCGGAAGGGGTATGGTTGTCGGTGGGACCATAAGAGTGCCAGGCAATGGACAAGTTTTGTTGGAGCAGCACCGGTTCACCCGAATGGGAGCATGAGGCCAGGAGCTCCATAGTGTGGGTAAAGTGCGCAACCTCTGCAGAGTGTAAATCTATTTGAATAGCCGCGTCTTCGGTCATGGGACACAGTTCGTATTAGGTCACTCTATTTGGTCTGTGTCGAGTCTGGAGGAACAAACTACATAATGTTGTTACCAAGAATGAACTAGAGTGAGATAAGGCTTGTCAGACTTGCAGTACAGATGCATGGATATTAGATGACGCCAGAGGTATGAATGCTAGCCATGAGATGGCTATGAGATGAGCGGTCGGATGATCGCAAAGTTGGATCGGATTTGGACCATGAGAATATCCGGAATATGGATTATTTACTTGATATGCTTTACTTTGCTTTAGTAGTTATCATGCTAGATAATCCCGTTATGACATGATAATCAATATTGCTAGATAAGTATGCTATACCATGATAATTAATGTTGCTCTAATAACAATTGCATGCTTGAATGCCATGGATTGCTTTGCTTGGTGTATATGTTGGTTTGGTTTGCTTGCGAGTACATTTAAAAGTACTCAGCGGCTTCAATGTGGCCAGGTTCACCTAAGGATTCGACGTCCACTAGCGAGGAGCCGAAGTGTTCGCGGGCTAGAAGAGTAACCCAGTCAGATCCCTGTGGATTGGAGCCGCACCAAGACCATGCTGCCTTAGATAGAGCTTTTCCGCTGCCATCACCCTTGTAAATATCATGTAAGACTTATATATCCATTAATAGAAATGCCTGTGTTCATGATACTTGTTGTAAAAGCGCATGCCAGTGTGATTTTCCTAGGCTGGCGTGTGCGGTGACCGTCTGGCTACAGTGGTATTCAGACGGGGCGCCACAACGGATGGTATCAGAGCAGCCAGGTTGACTGTAGGTTACTCTAGCCAGATTTCATTGCCTCTTGATCAGTAGAAAGCCCAGATGAATTTCAGACATCTTTGCCAAACAGGCACGGCTACTATTGATCATAAGGCAACCCCATAGGTTTTTGGCTCCATCAGACCCCAACTTTCGTGGCCTTTGCCTCCGGTGGGGAACGTTCGCACCAGGCATTGACCCGTGAGCCCTTAACCCCTAGGTAAACCAGATATCCTCACCTTGCTTGCTAACCATGGCAATTCTCTCCTTAAATCTAGTTTCCTTTGGGAAACGCCTATAAATTCCATTTTTACGTTTTTGTTTTGAGTTTTTTGTTTTTTCTTTTGAGTTTTTTGTTTTTTCATTTTTCATTTTTCAAACCTATGAACTTTATTTGAATCTCGTGAACTTTTTCCAAATCCACAAAAGTAATTTCAAAATCATGAACTTTTTTGAAAATTGCGCATACTTTAAGTATTCCAAAACAATTAGTAAATTCATCAACTTTTTTTTGAAATATTGGAACAATTTTGAAATTCTGATTTTTAATCCAATACCATTTTTTTAATACGCATACTTTTTTAAATCCAAGATCATTGTTGTAATTCATTAGCAATTATTGAATTTTCGGAGCAATTGGTGAAATTCACAACCTTTTTGGAATGAGCAATTATTTCTTGAAATTCGTGATTTTTCTTTAAAATTATTTATTTTTTCAAATGAGTTTTAAATTTTTGAACATTTTTATGAAATTAAGGGACATTTTTCTAATTCTTGAACGTTTTTTAAATTTCAGAAGCTTTTTAAAATTGTGAACATTTTTTGAAATTTAACACGGTTTTCAAATTCGCAAAAAATATAATTCGTGATCATTTTGTAAATTTGTGATGATTTTAATTTGAGAACATTTTTTTAAATTTAAAACATCATTTAAAATCCGGGAATATTTTCTAAATCATGAACATATTTCCATTTTTTAATCATGAGTACTTTTTGAAATTCATGATCTTTTTTTTTAAACTTGATTTTTTTTAAATCTTTAACATTTTTTTAAAGAAAAAACAAAAAAAACAGGGGCGCACACTCTGCAGTGAGCCAACCGTCCAGCCCATATCATGCGTGGGAGTCCGCGTTTGCTGCGCGAGCATCGTGTAGTGCGGAGATTAGGAGCTCCCGTGCCTTAGGCCGGATGACGACCCAGGTATAAACCGAGGAGGGCTTAGAGAGACCTACTCAAACTTGGTTTCGACATTATGAGGCACCCGAGGACATAACACGAAATCACTAGTTAAGGGTTACATCTTGCAAATATCACTACCTATCTTATCTGGTGTTGACAAATGGCGCACTGCATGCGCGCTCGTTGTCGCAACCTGGGAGTTTTCCTTTTTTTTTAAAATTCGTTTGTTCAAAACATTACCGTGTGTCCAAATACTGAACTGTTTTCACCGTTGGATTTCCCGCGTTGAGATCTTCAAAAGTAGATCCCATGTTAATAGAATTGGTTAAACTTTTTTTCATGAAAAAACCATAAACCAGCAAAAAAAAGCAAAAGAAGAAAACCAACAACCAACAACCAAAAAAACGAACACCAAAGAAAAGGGGAAAAAATCCGTAGCTCGAAAGCACGGTTATGGTTTTCACTTTTTTTGGGAAGCACGGGTAGCGCAAGTGCAACTGTGTTCTATGCTTCCATTTCCCTTGTCGAGTAGAAGCACAGTTCGCGGAAGTAAATTTGTGCTTTTGACGGAAGCACGTGTTGTGCTTCTCGCGAAGCAAATCTGTGCTTCACGAGAGACACAATCGTGCTTCTCGTGAAAACACATATTTTTTTTAGAAGCACAGTGGTACGCGTCCGACATATCTATAATTTTTTATTGTTTCATGCTATTATCGTACCACTTTTACATATTTTTGGCAACAATTTATATGATTTCTATTTGGACTAACCTATTGACCCAGTGCCAAAGGTCAGTTCCTGTTTTCTATTATTTTGGGGTTTTTAGGTGAAAATTCACGGAGTCAGAATGACCTGAACATGGATTTTTTATGCAATATATGTGAATTTATGGTGGAAGAATCAACACGGGGCGATGTTAGTGGACCCCACAAGCCCAGGCCGCGCGGCCAGGGGCCCACCCGCGCCATGCAGGCTTGTGGAGAGACCGTAGGTCGGTTGGACCTCTCTCCATCGGGGGCAGGGAAGCTAATTTTGGGGGGGAAAGTCGTCTTAAAATTCAGCCCGATCGGAATTGCGAATCTCCGGATATAGAAATGGTGCTCGGCCGCAGAAATAGTTCCAGAAAGTCATGAAAACAGAGAGAAACAGAGGGGAGATCCAATCTCGGAGGAGCTCCCGCCCTCCTGGAGCCATGGAGGCCAAGGACCAGAGGGGGAACCCTTCTCCCATCTAGGGGGAAGGCCAAGTAAGAAGAAGAAGAAGGAGGGGGGCCTCTCTCCCCCTCTCTACCGGTGGCGCTGGAGTGCCGCCGGGGGAATCATCGTGACGGCGATCATCTCCATCAACTTCGCCGCCATCATCTACATCTTTCTCCCTCTCTGTGCAGCGGTGTACTCTCTCTCACCTGATGTAATCTCTACTTAAACATGGTGCTTGATGCTATATATTATTATACAATGGTGTGTTGCACCTTTATTATGTTTGAGTAGTTTCTTTTGTCCTATGGGCTAATTGTGGTATGATATGGTTGATATGAGTTTTATGTTATTATGGTGTTGTCCTATGGTGCCCGCGCGTCTGGCGCAAACGTGTGGGATTTCTGTTGTAGGATGTTGCAATATGTTAATGATTTGCTTATAGTGGGTTACGGGAGCAATAGAAAGCTAAACCCGAGTTCATGAGTTGTTGCATATGGGATTAAAGGGGACTTTTAACTTAATGCTATGGTTGAGTTTTAACTTAATGAATCTTTAGTAGTTGCGGATGCTTGCTAGAGTTCCAATCATAAAAACATATGATCCAAGTACGGAGAGTATGTTAGCTTAGGCCTCTTCCTAAAAAGTATGATGAGTATCACTATTGTTTCATATCCAATTGCCTAGGGACAATCCTTTTCTTTATTGTTCTTTTACATGTCAGCAACTAATCTTTATTTTCATGTTCTTTATTATCTTGCAAAGCTACTTTTTTATTCCCGCAAAGTACTTCTAGTTTATTTCCGCAAAGTAGTATTATTTCTTGTTCTAGGTAAAGCAAACGTTAAGTGTGCGTAGAGTTGTATCGGTGGTCGATAGAACTTGAGGGAATATTATTTCTACCTTTAGCTTCCTGTTGGGTTCGACACTCTTACTTATCAAAAATGCTACAACTGATCCCCTACACTTGCGGGTTATCACACAGATACAATTTTTTTCTTCAAAACCTATAAAAAACAAGGTAAAAACAAAAGGCCAAAAAACCCTAAAAAATCATATAAAACCAGAAAACACGTAAAAAAAAACCATCTAAGAGCATCTACAGCTGGACTTAGCAAATCCGCCCCCTAAACGTCTGCGGACGCGTCCGGTCATTGTCCGAGTGTGTCCGTTTTGAGCCCTTATTTGTCGGTCCATGCAGCCATACTCCTTGTTTTCTCCCTTATATGTCATGTCACTTGCATGTGATTGGTGGAGATGAAGAGAGGGAAAGAAAAGAAAGAATAAAGAAAGAGAAAATTTGGTCCGCGGCGAGCCACGTCCTACATGGCGGACTGACCGGGCGCGTCCGTGAGCCCTCATATCCGGGCGCGGCTACGTCTCGCTTCTAGCGAGACAACCTGTCTGCTCACCTGAAGCGACGACGTAATGGGCCGGCCCAGTGGCGTTGTTCGCTCGATTGTTGTTCGTTCGTTCACTCGATTTTGTTTTTTATTTTTCTTATTTTTAAACAGAGTAACGCTTTAAGCATGATGACATAATATAGACAAAGTAAGATCAAATAATATGTTCGAACCCCGTTGTTTTACCCTTAGTAACAACAATACAAATACGTGCCTTGCAACTACTCCTGTCACAGAGTAAGGACACCGCAAGATTGAACATACTACCAAGCACCTCTCCCACTGAAGATAAATCAATCTAATTGGCCAAAAGAGATAGATAGATCGGAAAGAAATACAAGGCTATAAAATCACACATAAATAGATCTCAGAAAAGATTCAAATACTATTAATGAATAATCTGATCATAAACCCACAATTCATCGGATCCCAACAAACACACCGCGAGAATTACATCGAATAGATCTCCGAAGTGATCATTGTATTGAAGATCAGAGAGAGAGAGAGAGAGAGAAAACCATATAGCTACTACTATGGACCCATAGGTCCTCTGTGAACTACTCACACATCATCATGGAGGCAGCAAGGTCGATGAAGATTGCCTCCCCAATGGTTTCCCCCTCCGGCAGAGTATCAGAAAGGCCTCCAGATGGGATTGTGGAAGAACAGAGGCTTGCGGCGGCGATAAAATTGTTTCGGGTCTCACTTTGGTTTTTTTTGGAATATTAGGGAATTTATAGGCCAGAGATTATGTCAAATGGAGCCACATGGGCCCCACAAGTGCTGATGGCGCACCTCCGCTCGGGGCGCGCCATGTGAGCTTCTCGCTCCCTCGTGCATCTTCTGGTCTCTCCCTGAAGCTTCAAGGGTCTCTTCTAGTCCAAAAAAAATCACCATAAAGTTTGAATGTGTTTGGACTTCGTTTGGTATGGTTTTTCTGCGAAACAAAGAAATAGGCAAGATAAAACAGGAACTGGCACTGGGCACTAAGTTAATAGGTTAGTCCACCAAAATAATATAAAATGGCATACAAAGCATACAAGATTGGTAATATAATAGCATGAAACAATAAAAAATTATAGATGCGTTGCAGACGTATCAGCATCCCCAAGATTAATTCCTACTCGTGCTCGAGTAGGTAAAGGATAAAAACAGAATTTTTGATGTGAAATGCTACCTGATGACCCACAAGTATAGGGGATCAATCGTAGTACTTTCGATAAGTAAGAGTGTTAAACCCAACAAGGAGCAGAAGAAAATGATAAGCGCTTTTCAGCAAGGTATTTTCTGCAAGCACTGAAAGTACCGGTAACTGATAGTTTTGTAACAAGATAAATCGTAACGAGTAACAAGTAGCAATAGTGCAGCAAGGTGGTCCAATCCTTTTTATATCAAAGGACAAGCCGGAACGGACTCTTATATAAAGCAAAGCGTTCTCGAGGACACATGGGAATTATCGTCTAGTCACTTTCATCATGTTTATTTGATTCGTGTTCGCTACTTTGATAATTTGATATGTGGGTGGACCGGTGCTAGGGTGTTGTTCTTACTTGAACAAGCAACCCTCTTATGATTACCCCCTCTCGCAAGAATCCGCAACTACGAAAGAAGAATTAAGATAAATCTAACCATAGCATGAAACATATGGATCCAAAACAGCCCCTTACGGAATAACGCATAAACTAGGGTTTAAGCTTCTGTCACTCTGGCAACCCATCATCTACTTATTACTCCACAATGCCTTCCCTTAGGCCCAAGTATGGTGAAGTGTCATGTAGTCGACGTTCACATTGTAGGAGATATGCCCTAGAGGCAATAATAAATGTTATTGTTTATCTCCCTGTTCATAATTATGTTTATGTTCCATGCTATAACCGCTATGGTTCTCAAGTCTACAATAACCACGAGGCTCGGAGGAAGACTCATATGCACGTGTGGAATAATAAACGGTAAAATATATTCCTAGTCTGGCCTCTAAGACTAGCTCAAGTGTTGCATGATGGTTCTGTTTTCCTGATCATAGGCATGACTATGCCGGCAACTTTGAGGGCACAATGTTAGGAGAACACTTGTGTTAAATCGACCCGAATAGATGTTATGCCATGAGATACATTCGTCACAAGTTAATGGTTAATAACACAGAGAAAGTTTACGTTTGCATAATTCCTTAGACCATGAGAGTGTCGAGTTTCTTCATGCTTGTTCATGAACTTTGGGGTTTGTTAAACGTCATCCGTAAATGGGTGGCTATTACGGCGGCTTACGGGTTCATGGAAAAGTGTGTCAAGGGACTTGATAGCTCAAGATTGGGATTTGCTCCTCCGACGATGGAGAGATATCTCTGGGCCCTCTCGGTGTTACGATATCCACCTTCGTCTGGCCAGACACATTGTGATTTGATCACAGGGATGCCGGAACACGGGAACGAGAAAAGAGAACAAAACCGGTAACGAGGTAACTGGCATAGTGGAAAAGTTGTTGATTCACGGGGATGCCGATAAGTCTCACCTCGGGTGTTTGTAACATATCAAGAAGCAACAGGAATAGCACACGGCAACTGGAGGTTCACTCGAATATTTATTCGTGTGGGTATAGGGGTCAATATGGGTGTCCACGGCTCCGATGTTGATCATTGATCGGAAAGTGTTCCGGTCATGTCTATACTTCACCGAACCTATAGGGTCACACGCTTAAGGGTCATCTATCTACTGAATACTAGACAGGGAGTCTAAGAGAAAGTCACCGGAAAAGTTTCGGAGACAACGGAAAAGTTCCGGACAGGACACCGGAATGGTTTCGGTAAAACTGAAAAGTTGTTTCAGGGTATACCATTAAGTCAAATTGGTTTTGGCACATGCCTAGAAAATCTTGGAGGGTGCCAGAATTGTTCTGGGAACTTCTAGGATTTTTCGGAGAAAAAACCCGGAAATGTTCCGGAGCTGCCGGAACCGTTTTGTTTGCTTTTCGCAGATGAAAATCACTAATCTGGAATTGTTTCGGAACGCGTCCAAAATCATTTTAGTGGGTACTGGAATTGTTCTAAGACCCACAAATTTTTTTTCGGATTTAACGGTCACGGAAAAATGTTTCCGTGAATAGTGAAAGTGCTTTTTGGGTTACTATTTTGGATAGCCACCTTTTTTGGACCTGAGTCAAAGTTCTAGAAGGAAGTGGTTTGCAAGGGAAGGAACCCCATTTGGGGGGGCCCCCAAGGGGTGGCCGGCCAAGGGTGGTGCTCCTCCTTGGAGCTCCACATGGCCTCCCATTATGCCCATAATACCCATCATATGTGACCTAATGCATGGGTGTTTTGGTATTTTTTGGAGGCACCTTTCCCCTTGGCTTTCCTATAAATAGAGGTGGAGAGGAGCTCTCCACACTCATCCCTTGCTCTCATACACATGCCATGACATTTCTGGCTTCTCTCTCCCTCCCAGCGAAATAGTTTCGTAGAGCCGAAAGGCTGTCTGGGTTCTGGTGGGAACTAGTTCTGGACGGCGAAGCCCTGCCGGATAGATGACACCGTATGTGTGCAACTCCGTAGAGAGATCGTAGTTTCGGTATTAGTTCGAGAGTGCCTCCCGAAGGGCTGTCCGAGTGACCGTCCGAGTTTCGAGGGTCCTCCCGAAGGGCTATCCGAGTGACCGTCCGAGTTTCAAAGGTCCTCCCGGAGGGCTGTCCGCGACACCGTCCAAGGGACTGTCCGACCGCCTCCCGGAGGGCTGTCCAACGGGCAGACAAGGGAGAACATTCTCGCGGTTGGGAGGTTGTAAATCCTAGCTGCGGGGATCTGCACCGCCGATCGTCATCGACTCTACTTCCGCTGCGCTACGAGTCGGTAACGAAAAGATCAAACCTTGTATGCAGTCTCCATAGTGGTCCTGGGCTGGTGCGTAGGTCGGAATTTTTTGTTTTCTGCTGCGTTACCCTACAGTGGCATAAAGAGCCGTGCTATGCGTAGATGCAGGTTACGATCTAGAATACATAGAGATGTATGGGTGTTGCACAATATAATTTGTAGTAGATGAGTTCTATTACTGAAAATTATTTGTGCGGGTAGCAGATGAAATCTGTTACCCGATGTTCTTGTTGCTTCCCTGGAATTTGCATATTTCTGATCTTGATAGCAACATGGTGGAATTTCAAAGTTCTGGCAATCCGCGATCCTGATTGATCAACGAAGTGCTAACAGTTCGTTGAATTCCACCATAGTTAGAGAGAAAGATGAAATTTCGCAGACAAAAGGGCAATGCAGATATGATCTGCACGGGGGTCATGCGTATGACGAAGTTCAGTATGGGGCTCGAGATTTTATTATCTCGTGTTTCATACACCCCACAAAGTTAATCTAGCGACTTGAATAATCATACTTGATGATGAACGTTGGTAGCTTCGGTTTGTTTCGAAACCTTAGAAGCCACGTAAAATGAAATTTTGTATGAACCGATTAGAGGTGTCTAACTTGGTTTTGTAGGATGTGCATGTGATGTGGTATAGCAATGCTCATATTAATTTGATTATGTATGAGATGACTATATAATGTAAATTAACATGACCTGCGTGTCATGATTCGGCATGATGGCCGGAGCCATATGATTGTCACTTTAATGACCTGCGTGTCAACCTTAAGTAATGCACTTATTTTATTAGCTATAGAGATAGTAATATTATCTGGTGCATCGACAAGGTGGTGGCAATCTTCGCAAAGGTGAACACCGACGCGAATGCCGAAGATGAAGAAATGAAAGACTTCTCCGTCAGAAAGGGCTATACCATATCATGCTATTATGAATTGCCTGAGATGTTTATCCCTTATGATGCGCCCTTTTTTGTTGCGCTGTAGTCGCTTTTTATTAGGGTGATCTCTCACAAAAATATCAAGTAGTTAGTGTTCTCCCAAGTGTAGCATCGTCACGGCACCTATCTCTTCGGGGCATCACATGATCTCCATGGGTGCGAACGATTAGAGAAGTGTGAGGCGGGTGAGTTGAGACCTCACAGCGAGATCACTTGGTTGTCTTGACGTTCAGGCAGGACAGTCCTGAGCTCGGAACACACACATCGAAAGATGAACAAGAATCACATAGAGATGTGATCGGCAAGTTTGCCTACCGATTGAAGTTAGCGCCATTTGAGTTCATTTCGAACCGTGGTGTTGAATGGAAATGCGGGTCTTGAATCACTCACAGTCAATTATGAGAGATATTGATTTGAGTGGGAGCGCACTGTAGAATTAACTTGTTTAATTCTTAGTGCAATTAATTATGAACTTTGTCTAAAGTGTAAATTGCATAAAAGTTGTAGAATAATGGCTCACGTTTCCACCTTCCCTGTTAAAATTGAATAAGCTGTTAAATATCTGGTTGAAACTTTACGGTTGGTAACGTAATGTGAGGATTGTCCTCAAAAGTGCCAAGAAGGATTTTGTCCTATCGCATGCTTTTGGTATTCTCCCGCTAATGCTATGGATAATGTGACTCGTCCTTCGATCCAAAAGCTAGAATTCCATTACGGTCAAGTGCAATATGTTTGCTTCCATGAGACCCGAACTTCAAAAGTTTGGGATAGCTATGTGATATTCATGGAACTGAAAATCATTTTCAGACACAAACAAAGGCTAAAAGATATGTGATATCTAAAGCAATGTTTGTTTTCCAAACTATTAGTAAAAGTGTTTACTATGCATTTGACTAGTAACAGAGGGATCCAGAAGAACGCCTGTCATATGATGAAAGGTGAATAAAACAACAACTTAAAGAGAAAGGAAATGTCCAAAGGGTGTTAGTGTGACTTACACACCTAGGAAGTCCGGGGCTAACGCCACTCTTAAGTTGAGTGCTTCTTCTGAGAGTAGGAGAAATACTGAGAGTTAAACTGTTAGAAGTATAAAGGCAAAAGAGAGAAGACTGGAATGTCCAGCTCATGTATGAAAGTCATACAAGTTATTGATGTATAGAAGGCTGGTCAAAGAAATAGTTCTTGGGAATTGTGATTAAATTGTTAGTCACTAATTCTTGGGTATTGTGAGTTGATCACAAAGATACCCGCTCGATTGCATTCTGCTGCGACTCGATGCAAGAACTACTACGGCCTAAAAGACTTGCCGGAGTGAGGTTTAGATATGCGCTGAGAACATAGTAAAAGTTGCTATACTCGGTACATTACCTATGTATTTATTTTCATAATTCATTTTAGAGTTTTTATACACTCTAGCCCATTGCATAAAGTATCTTGCAAGAAGGTTGTTCATAAGAGAACTTTTGATGTTCGGTGTTATGAATAACATAAGGGCCATGCTTCCATCATGGATGGGATGTATGTTATGAATATTGATAATAATATATTACCTCCGTATGTACTTTCATAATTCATTTTAGAGTTTTACACACTCTAGCCCATTGCATAATGTTTGTTGCAAAAGGGTTGTTCATAAAAGAACAATTGTTGTTTAGTGTTATGAATAACATAAGGGCCATACTTCCATCGTGGATGGGATGTATGTTATGAATATTGATGGTAATATGATACATCCATAACACTGACGCTAAATGTCACAAGACTAAGAGAATACCACACATGTGTGGCACTGCATTTGGTCACATTGGAGAAACCCGCATGGAGAAATTCCATAATGATGGATTTTGAAGTCGTTTGATTGTGAATCATCTGACACTTGCAACTTTCCTCCGAAAAGTGAAGTGACTAAAATACCGTTCACAGGCCATAAGGAATGAGCAACGAACTTATTGGTGATCATACATTTTGATGTATGTAGTCCGATAAATGTTGTTGCTAGCAGTGGATTTATCTATCTTCAGAAATGACTCAAGTAGATATATGGATATTTACTTGATGAGACGTAAGTCTGGATCTTTTGAAATCATTCATAAGGTTTTCAAAAATGAAGTAGAAATTATTGTAACAAGAAAAATATGTTTCTGCAAACTAGATTGCCGAAAGGGATATTTGAGTTACAAGTTTAGCGAATGTGTGATGAGTTGTGAAAAGAGTTTCATAACTTACACCTCACGGAGCACCACTGTGAGTGGAATATCCGTGAAGATGTAATCAAACCATTCATGACATGGTAAGATAAAATATGACATAAATCAATTTGCCATTATCCCTTTTAAAAGTAATGCTTTAGAGACTGCGGCTTTTACACTGAAAAGAGCACCATCAGGTCTGTTGAAATGACGCCATGGTATGGTACGCCCAACCATGCTTTGTCTTTTCTTAACATTTGGAATGTGGGGCTTGTGTAAAATATTTACAAACCTATTCCAAATCAGACAAGTACTACTTTGTAGGTTATCCCAAGTAATTGGGAATTCCTCCACCACTATACCGAGGCAAAAAGGTTTGCCACCAAGAACGGTATGCTTTTGAAGAGAATGGTTCTTGCAAAAAGGTGAGTGGGAGAACAGTGCAACTCAACGAGATAACAGTATCTTCGTCATCAGATCAAAGGAAAGAAACCTTGGAAGTAATTCCAGAGTTTCCTACTGCGACTGATATGGAAGCCTCTACATGAGATGTATGGACTTCGGTCAAACTTGCAACTGAACCACGTAGGCAAAACTCATGCAAACCTCTCAGGTGCGCAAGCGAGATATTGTTGTTAGACAACAATATACCTACAATACACAAGGAAGCGTTGATGGGCCCTGACTCCGGAATTGGCTAAATGCCAATATAATCCGAGATAGTTTCCATAAATGATTCAAGATTATATCTTGATAAACCCTTCGGAAGACTTAGAGTCTAACGAACATTAATGGAACTATAAACTGATGTGGATAAAATGTTTTATCCATAAAGCTCGACTTGTTGCAATAACAAGTTCAAGGAGTTGACTACGATGAGGTTGTCTCACCATAGCGATGCTTAAAGTCAGATCGGGTTAAACTAGCAATCAATACATATTTCAATCTTGAGATATGATACATGGATGCCAAAAGGATTTCCATGTGATGGAAATGCAACCTAGGACTTGCATGTGGTACAGTCCAAGGTATTTTGTCAATAAAGAGGATGCTAGTAAGTATGCAAACTTCAGAGTTCCAGCAATGGACAGAAGAGAGCAAAATGGAGTTGGAATCTTCGTTTTTGATGAAATAGTCAAAAGAGTTTGATTTCATCAATGGGTAATGAAGATGCTTGTGGTTACAAGAAAGTAAGTGGGAGCATAATAATATTTCTTAAAACCTTGTGTGCTTGACACATTGTTGATTGGAAATAATATAAATTTCTTGACACGAATTAGGACTTCATTGAAAATAGTTTTCGATGAAGTGATTGGGCTAGATAGCCTTGACATTAGGCATATTTATCTACGAGATAGAATTGCCTAATAGGCTAAAGCCAAAAATACATATTGACAAGATGCTAAAATAGTTTAGCATTAAAACGCCAAGGAGTGATACTTGCCAAAGTCACATGGAAAGGGTTTTTGCAAGACTCGGTGTCCCAAAACACTGATGAGCAAAATACATGATGGAGATTCCACACACTTTCGTGTTTGGATTAATCATGTATTCCATGGTATGTAAAACAACCAGATATGTCCAGTACTCCCAAGGAGTTGCGAGTATAGATACCAAAGTGATCAAAGTACTGATCATGGGACAACAGTGAAAAATGTCATTGAGTACTGGAGTAGCACTGATGACATGTTTTCTCGCAAGCAGAGATTATGAAGTGCTCGTTGTAAGTAATTGCATCGATACAGTCTTCATCAATACTCCATGTGATTTTCAATTTAAGTTAAGGGTTTTGTGTAATACACGATATGGTGGCACGGTGTTTGGAAATCGTTCCAAACAGGTTACTGTGGCGAATTCTATAACTAAGGCTAAGTATGTTGCCGCTTTCAAAGTGACATAGAAGATGTTGAATCATACAGTTCGTTCATGAACTTAGTATGGTTCCAAGATGGCTTTGGTCAATGGAACACTATTGAAGATAGTTGCTCCATAGCTCAATCTGAGGAATCAAGGTTTGACCAGTGATTCACATATATACGAAGCCAAGTCCACACAAAATATGAATTTTGTGAAAGCGTGAAAACACGAGGATATGCAGAGATACACACGGAGCTGAAGTTGTCAGATCCGTTGGACATCAGACTATACCACAAGCGAAGCATGTTTTACACCGGTATGCCATAGGTGTAAAGTGCATCAGCATTGACTAGACTATTGACTCTAGTGCAAGTGGGAGTCTGTAGGAGATATGCCCTAGAGGCAATAATAAATGTTATTTTTTATCTCCCTGTTCATAATTATGTTTATGTTCCATGCTATAACTGCTATGGTTATCGAGTCTACAATAACCACGAGGCTGGGAGGAAGACTCATATGCATGTGTGGAATAATAAACGGTAAAATGTATTCCTAGTCTGGCCTCTAAGACTAGATCAAGTGTTGCATGATGGTTCTGTTTTCCTGATCATAGGCATGACTATGCCGGCAACTTTGAGGACACAATGTTAGGAGAACACTTGTGTTGAATCGACCCGAATTGATGTTATGCCATGAGATACATTCGTCACAAGTTAATGGCTAATAACACAGAGAAAATTTACGTTTGCATAATTCCTTAGACCATGAGAGTGTCGAGTTTCTTCATGCTTGCTTCATGAACTTTGGGGTTTGTTAAACGTCATCCGTAAATGGGTGGCTATTACGGCGGCTTACGGGTTCATGGAAAAGTGTGTCCAGGGACTTAATAGCTCAAGATTAGGATTTGCTCCTCCGACGATGGAGAGATATCTCTGGGCCCTCTCGCTGTTACGGTATCCACCTTCGTCTGGCCAGACACATTGTGATTTGATCACAGGGATGCCGGAACACGGGAACGAGAAAAGAGAACAAAACCGGTAACGAGGTAACTGGCATAGTGGACAAGTTGTTGATTCACGGGGATGCCGATAAGTCTCACCTCGGGTGTTTGTAACATATCGCGAAGCAACAGGAATAGCACACGACAACTGGAGGTTCACTCGAATATTTATTCGTGTGGGTATAGGGGTCAATATGGGTGTCCATGGCTCTGATGTTGATCATTGATCGGAAAGTGTTCCGGTCATGTCTATACTTCACCGAACCTATAGGGTCACACGCTTAAGGGTCATCTATCTACTGAATAATAGACAGGGAGTCTAAGAGAAAGTCACCGGAAAAGTTTCGGAGACAACGGAAAAGTTCTGGAGAGAACACCGGAATGGTTTCGGTAAAACTGAAAAGTTGTTTCAGGGTATACCATTAAGTCAAATTTGTTTCGGCACATGCCTAGAAATTCTTGGAGGGTGCCAGAATTGTTCTCGGAACTTCTAGGATTTTTCGGAGAAAAAACCCGGAAATGTTTCGGAGCTGCCGGAACCGCTTTGTTTGCTTTTCGCAGATGAAAATCACTAATGCGGAATTGTTTCGGAACGCGTCCAAAATCAGTTTAGTGGGTACTGGAATTGTTCTAAGACCCACAGAAATATTTTCGGATTTAACGGTCGCGGAAAAATGTTTCTGTGAATAGTGAAAGTGCGTTTTGGGTTACTATTTTGGATAGCCACCTTTTTGGACCTGAGTCAAAGTTCTAGAAGGAAGTGGTTTGCAAGGGAAGGAACCCCATTTGGGGGGGGGCCAAGGGGTGGCCGGCCAAGGGTGGTGCTCCTCCTTGGAGCACCACATGGCCTCCCATTATGCCCATAATACCCATCAAATGTGACCTAATGCATGGGTGTTTTGGTATTTTTTGGAGGCACCCTTGCCCTTGGCTTTCCTATAAATAGAGGTGGAGAGGAGCTCTCCACACTCATCCCTTGCTCTCATACACATGCCATGACATTTCTGGCTTCTCTCTCCCTCCCAGCGAAATAGTTTCGTAGAGCCGAAAGGCTGTCTGGGTTCCGGTGGGAACTAGTTCTGGACGACAAAGCCCTGCCGGATAGATGACACCGTATGTGTGCAACTATGTAGAGAGATCGTAGTTTCGGTCTTAGTTCGAGAGTGCCTCCTGAAGGGCTGTCCGAGTGACCGTCCGAGTTTCTAGGGTCCTCCCGAAGGGCTGTCCGAGTGACCGTCCGAGTTTCGAAGGTCCTCCCGGAGGGCTGTCCGCGACACCGTCCGAGGGACTGTCCGACCGCCTCCAGGAGGGCTGTCCAACGGGCAGACAAGGGAGAACATCCTCGCGGTTGGGAGGTTGTAAATCCTAGCTGCGGGGATCTGCTTCCACTGCGCTACGAGTTGGTAACGAAAAGATCAAACCTTGTATGCAGTCTCCATAGTGGTCCTGGGCTGGTGCATAGGTCGGAAATTTTTTGTTTTCTGCTGCATTACCCTACACACATGACACCACTAAAGGAAGCAACAACATACATATCATCAAAATATCGAACGAATACCAAATTCACACGATTACTTATAACAAGACTTCTCCCATGTCCTCAAGAACAAATGTAACTACTCACAAATCATGTTCATATTCAAGATCAGAGGGGTATTGAATATCATTAAGGATCTGAACATATAATATTCCACCAAATAAACCAACTAGCATCAACTACAAGATGTAATCAACACTACTAGCAACCCATAGGTACCAATCTGAGTTTTTGAGACAAAGATTGAATACAAGAGATGAACTGGGGTTTGAGATGAGATGGCGCTGGTGAAGATGTTGATGAAGATTGGTCCTCCCACTGTCGGTGTACTAAAGTTTGGGTCTTTTAGTACCCCATACTTGTGCACGGACGGTTGCAGCCATACCAGCGGCAAGGCCTGCCGGAGGACAGCTGGAAACAAGTACAAGATATCAAGAAGGCGTTCAAGCCAATGATCAGAAGACCGAAGGCTAGGTTCCCGGCAAGATCTTGCCGGGAAGGCTCACGAAGACCCGGCAAGGTCCCGCCGCCCTGCCACCGCTCTAGCGCAGCGAACAACCTATCGTTTAGGGCTTGTCCTCCTGGATGCGTGTCATGGCATTAGCGGCGAATGGGGTTAAGCGATGCTGATGGGGCAGGCTCTTTTTCCGTCCCCAAGAAAGTTAGGGACACGTAAGTGGAGCATTTAATGCGTTTTGTCCTAAGTCGTCAGTGATAAGCATGTAAACACTGTAGCAACTTTACACCTCTTGCACTTGCTGTTCGCCACTGTTGGTGACCCCTTGACATATAAAAGGATGCCCAAGGCGAAGCTACAGGAGGAAGGAGCTTTCTGGCCCAGCTGCATGCGTAGCCGCCCTTCTTGCGTACTGTTCACCAAGAAGCGCTCAGTGTATCTGAGCTTAAACACCCACAATAAACCAAAGCAGGAGTAGGGTTTTACGCTACTCAGCGGCCCGAACCTGGGTAAAACATCCCCGCGTTGATCGTTGGATCCGCTCTTTGTGTACACCTTCTCCCCAGCCGAACCGTAAAAGGGATCCACACGGTCCCATAGGTGTCGTACGCCGACACCCACAATGAGAGGATCGTTGGTGATGTCGATGGCTTCGATTTCCCCTCCCGGAGGGAAGTATCCCCGGCGGAATCGCTCCGCCGGAGGGCAAAAGTGCTCCTGCCCTAGTTCCGCCTCGAGACAGCGGCGCTTCGTCCCGAAAGTTCTCCTCCTAATTTTTTAGGCCAAATGGCTTCATATAGCAAAAGGAGGGGGCCATAGGCCAGCTGTGGGCCCCACAAGGCAACAGGGCACCCCCAGGGGGGCGCGCCCTGTTGCCTTGTGGGCAACTGGTGGGTCCCCTCTGCTCTTTCTTTTCTCCAATATTTTTTATATATTCAATAAAAAATCCTCGTGAAATTTCAGGTCATTTGGAGCTCTGTAGAATAGGTATCTCTGTTGTAGCTATTTCAGGTCTAGAATTCCAGCTGCCGGTATTCTCCCTCTTCGTATAAAACTTGCAAATTAAGAGAGAAAAGGCATAAGAATTGCATCATAAAGTGAAATAATGATCAAATACATTATAAATAACAGTAGGAAATCATGATTGAAAGATCGTGGGTGTCGCCTAGAGGGGGGGGGGGTGAATAGGCACTTTAAAATAATTACGGTTTAGGCTTGAACAAATGCGGAATAAAACTAGCGTTTAATTAGTCAAGCACAAAACCTAAATTGACTAGGCTCACCTATGTGCACCAACAACTTATGCTAAGCAAGATAAACAACTAAGTGATAGCAAGATATATAACATGAAACACTATGGCTATCACAAAGTAAAGTGCATAAGCAAAGGGATCGGGTAAGAGATAACCGAGGCACGCGGAGACGGCGATGTATCCCGAAGTTCACACCCTTGCGGATGCTAATCTCCGTTTGGAGCGGTGTGGAGGCACAATGCTCCCCAAGAAGCCACTAGGGCCGCCGTAATCTTCTCACGCCCTCGCACAATGCAAGATGCCGTGATTCCACTAAGGGACCCTTGAGGGCGGTCACCGAACCCATACAAATGGCAACCCTTGGGGGCGGTCACCGAACCCGTACACTTTGGCAACCCTTGGGGACGGTCATCGGTACCCGTCAAATTGCTCGGGGCAATCTCCACAACCTAATTGGAGACCCCGACGCTTGTCCGGAGCTTTACACCACAATGATTGAGCTCCGACAACACCAACCGTCTAGGGCACCAAGGCACCCAAGAGGAACAAGCTCTAGGGTGCCCAAACACCCAAGAGTAACAAGCTTCTCAACTTCACTTCCGCGTATCACTGCGGAGAACTCAAACCAATTCACCAAACGCAATGGCAAGGGCACACAGAGTGCCCAAGTCCTTCTCTCCGAAATCCCACCAAAGCAACTAATGCTAGGGAGGAAAATGAGAGGAAGAAGAAGAAGAGAACATGAAGAACTCCAAGATCTAGATCCAAGGGGTTCCCCTCACATAGAGGAGAAAGTGATTGGTGGAAATGTGGATCTATATCTTCTCTCTCTTTTCCCTCAAGAACTAGCAAGAATCATTGGAGGGATTGAGAGATAGCAAGCTCGAAGAAGGTCAACTATGGGGGAAGAACACGAGCTCAAAAAGGATGGGGACCATTGGGGAAGAAGACCCCCTTAAATAGGCCCCCCCAAATCCAACCGTTATGCCCACAAGTCATGCACAAGCAGTACTACCGCTTGGGGGAACGGTACTACCGCTTAGCACGGTCAAAACAGCCCAACGAGACAGAAAAACATGAACGGTAGTTCTGCCAGAGAGGTAGTACCGCTCGGGGGAGAGGTAGTACCGCTTGAGAGGTAGTACCGCTCAGGGGAGCAGTACTACCGCTTAGAGAGGTACTACCGCTCTACTACCGCTCAAGCGGATTGGGTAACAGAAGCATAAAATAAGCGGAAGTGGAAGCGGTATTGGTCAGCGGAAGTACTGCCTAAGCGGTACTACCACTCGGGGGAGAGGTACTACCGCTTGAGGGGTACTACCGCTCTACTACCGCTCAAGCAAAACAGAAGGAGCAAGAAAACCAGAACTGCCATAACTTCTGCAAATGAGCTCCGAATTGAGCAAACTCAAGCTTGTTGGATAGATGACGACGAGTACTATCCAAACAGAGAGTGGTTATAGTGAGAAGAGGCAGTAGAAAAATGCCAATGATATAGAGATGTGAAACCTCTATGAAAGAAGAACCGGCAAAAACTCCAACATCGAAAACATCATAGAAGATGCATATAAACTCCGTTTTCGATGAACTCGAGCTTGTCATGAGGATGACCATAAGCTCTAAAACTCACAAAGAGAAACACCAAATAAGAACCAAGAAATATGATGCAAGGATGCAATGGTTTGAGCTCTCTACGAACGATACGATCAAGCTACTAACTTGAGAGCCCCCCTTGATAGTACGGCAATCGATCCTATAACCCGGTCTCCCAACTACCACCATGAGACCGGTAAAATAGAAAACCTATCAAGGGAAAACCTTTGCCTTGCACATAGTCCACTTGAGCTAGATGATGACGATCTTGACTTCCTCAAGTTGGACCACCTTTCTTGATTGCGTTGGCTCGATGAAGACTGGTAGATTGCTCCCCCATACTCCACTATGGGTGAGCCACTCTTCGTGATGCTCCACTTGAACTTGCACACCGCAAACTTGATGATGATCACCACTTGATGTCATCCTCCATGGGTTGAATGAGATCTTCCTCTTGACGCAAGCCCATGGAAACATACCTAACCCCACATAGAACTCTTACGTAGACAATGGGTTAGTACACAAAGCGTAATGGACAATGCTTACCATACCATGGGATCACTTGATCCCTCTCGGTACATCTTCTACGCTTTGTGTGTTTATCAACTTGATTCACTCGTTGTACTTATTCTTGATCAACCTTGTATCTTTTCAACTCTCTTCATTAGGATGATGTCTTGAAGGTAAACATGAATGTTCACACAATCTTCTTCTTCAAGACATGTTTGCAATAGGCTCAACTCTCACATGACCAATCTTTGGATCAATCCTTGAATAGCACCTTGGTCAACACATATTCTTCTTCTAATAACCTTGAGACCAACAAATGGTCTTCAAGCAATGCCTATGGACAAACCCTTCAAATATAACTCAGGGCAACCATTAGTCCATAGAGATTGTCATCAATTACCAAAACCAAACATGGGGGCAGCACATGGTCTTTCAATGATGCAAATTGGACGTATCAACTCCCCCAAGCTTAGACCTCGCTTGTCCTCAAGCAAAAGCCGAAATCGATAATCATGTCCACATGTTTAGAGAGAGAGGTGTCGATAAAACAAAATACGGACAAGAGAGCATCATGATCAATTCTATAGCAGCAATATATTATCATAATACTTCTCATGAACAAGTAATAATTCATTACAACATCGAAGTATAAAGCATAAAATTTCTTGAAAACTAACAAACTATGTTCTTAGTCAATGAAGCAATCACAATTCATCATATTTTCAGGAAGAGTCTATGTAAGAGCTTTTGTTTTAGCAAGTCCACATACTCAACTATCATTTAGTCTTTTATGATTGCTGACACTCACGGCATATTTATGGGGCGAAAGCTTCAATCAGACACATAGGAAGATGGGGGTTTATAGTTTCACCTCCCAACCCATTCACCTCAAGGGTAAAGCCAACAATAATAACTCATGATTACTTACAACCAACTGGATATATATGCCTAGATCTTTCCCCACCACATGATGCTTGCAAAGAGAAAAATAAAAACGGAATAGAGAGGAACACTATTGACTCTTGCATAAAAGTAAATACAGAGAAGTAAAAGATAGGCCCTTCGCAGAGGGAAGCAGAGGTTGTGATGCGCTTTTTATTTTTGGATGTGCAAACTCTTGATGCAAAGGAACATCACTTTATATTGCCCCTTGTGATAGCAACCTTTATTATGCAGTCTGTCGCTTTTATTTTTTCACCATCATAAGTTCGTACAAAGCTTATTTTCCCTTACAATAAAAGATCATACATGTTTATGAGCAATTTTTATTGCTTTGTGCACCGATGACACCTTACTTGAAGGATCTTATTCAATCCATAGGTAGATATAGTGGACTCTCATGACATGAAACTGTGTTCAAGGGTTTTGGATGCACAAGTAGTATCTCTACTTAGTGCGGATTTTTGGCTGGCAAAAGGTAGTGAGCAAGCACCACATGTTAGAGGATCTACAACATTATAACTTCTATGTGAATATAAACCAACATAACTCATTACATTGTCTTCCTTGTCCAACGTCAACTCTTTGACATAGAATATTTAATGGGGGCTCACAATCATAAAATATGTCCAAGATAGTATATTTATATATGAATCCTCTCTTCCTTTATTACTTTTTCATGAATTGCATCAATGACCAATGCTATGTTTGTTAACTTTCAATAAATTTTATCAACTATACTTTTCTTTATGTAAAGTCATTACTCCCCAAGGGATTAGCATATGATCTTTTCATTCATTTTTTATTGCTAAGATTGAAACATAAAAGTAAAGAAGCAAAACTCAAACTACTCTTTATTATATAACTCTCACACATGATTACATAGATAGATAGATCACGAAACAAGCGCTCGAAACTAGATCATACTAAAACTTTATTCTTCTAGATCACGAAATAACTAAGGATCGAACTAAGATAGATAATGATGATAAAAAGGTGATGATGATACGATACCGGGGCACCTCACCAAGCTTGGAACAAGCCAAGGGTGGTGCCCATACCCGTGTACTCAAGTGTCTTTCTTCGGTGATGGTGGTGATGAAGTGGTAGGCTTGTCCTTCATAACACTGATTAGGATGTCCCTTAGGCTATGAATTTCGCGGAGTACATGCTAGATCATCTCTGCATTCTTTTGGACTTCAGCCATGATATGCTTATTCTCTGCCCCCAAGCTTTCTTTCCTGCATCACTTTCACTTGGACGAGAGATGTCCCAATTGGATGGTATGTGCATGCAGGGAGTATTGTCAACCCCATAATTGTGAACCAAATTATGAAAATTATTCCGATGTAACCTGTGCAAGGGTCTCCTAGGAGCAAGCCCTTCTTGTACCTCTTGACTTCCATGGCTTGTGGTGTTCCTCATGGCTGGATGGGGGTTTGGAGTTGTGGAGATGCCGGCAAGTGTACCCCTCTCGGAGGCCGGAGGGTGGACTTCCAGCGAATCCCCATCATCTTCTTCCATGGTGACCTCCTCCTCCTCCTCTCTCTTGAGTTCCATCCGCAACAACCAAGCATCGTCTCCCACATTGTTTGAGGAAGAGGAAGACATGATGCCTGGTCCCGAAAATCTGACAGAAAACAGCTCAAAACAAGAACAAAGGAGAAACTTGCGATACGGTGGCTAATACATACAGGAGTATATATAAAGAATTTTTATCTTGCAAAACAAGCATACGGGAGGAAAACGGAGCCGGGAAGGCACACGAGGGGCCCACAAGGCAACCCGGCGCGCCCCGGGGGGGTCACGCCCCGTTGCCTTGTGACCTTCTCATGGGTCCCCTCGGCTGTTTCTTATTTTTGTATTTTTTCTAATATTCCAAAACAGACAGAAATATTTTTATGGAATTTTTGGAGTCGGTTTACTTACCGTATCACATACCTACCCTTTTTCAGGGTTCTGGAGCGTTCCGGAAGGACTCTTTTATGTGTTCCTCCGGCGTCATTGTTTGAATAATATTAGTTTCAACATTAATGGGTGTACCTGAGATGTAGTACTTAATTCTTTGCCCATTGACCACCTTCGGATTGGTGCCTTCTGCCTTATTAATTTTGATAGCTCCAGAGCGATAAACTTCTTCGATGATATAAGGTCCTTCGCATTTAGAGAGAAGTTTCCCTGCAAAGAATCTGAAACGAGAGTTGTACAATAGAACATGCTCACCAACTTTAAATTCCCGTTTTTGAATTCTTTTGTCATGCCATCTTTTAACTTTTTCTTTAAACAACTTAGCATTTTCATAGGCTTGGGTTCTCCATTCATCTAGAGAGCTAATGTCAAACAAACTCTTTTCACCGGCAAGTTTGAAATCATAATTAAGTTCTTTAATTGCCCAATATGCCTTATGTTCTAGTTCAAGCGGTGAATGACATGCTTTTCCATAGACCATTTTATATGGAGACATACCCATAGGATTTTTATAAGCAGTTCTATAAGCCCATAATGCATCATCAAGTTTCTTAGACCAATTCTTACTGGATCTATTAACGGTCTTTTGCAAATTTAACTTTATTTCTCTATTACTCAATTCAACTTGACCACTAGACTGAGGATGATAAGGTGATGCAATTCTATGGTTAACATCATATTTAGCAAGAAGTTTACGGAAAGCACCATGAATAAAATGTGAACCACCATCGGTCATCAAGTATCTAGGGACTACAAACCTCGGGAATATAAATTCTTTAAGCATTTTAATAGAGGTGTTGTGATCGGCACTACTAGTTGGAATAGCTTCTACCCACTTAGTAACATAATCAACAACAACCAGAATATGAGTATATCCATTAGAGGAAGGAAAAGGTCCCATATAATCAAAGCCCCAAACATCAAATGGTTCAATAACAAGTGAATAATTTATAGGCATTTCCTGACGTCTACCAATATTACCAATTCTTTGACATTCATCACAAGAAAGGACAAACTTACATGCATCTTTGAAAAGAGTAGGCCAATAAAAACCAGACTGTAATATGTTATGTGCAGTTCTGTCACCCGCATGGTGTCCTCCGTATGCCTCGGAGTGACACTTCTGTAGGATTTGTTCATATTCATGCTCAGGTACACAACGTCTAATAATACCATCTACCCCTTCTTTATATAAATGTGGGTCATCCCAAAAGTAATGTCTTAAATCAAAGAAGAACTTTTTCTTTTGTTGGTATGTGAAGCTAGGTGGGATATATTTAGCAACAATGTAATAAGCATGGTTTGCATACCAAGGACTATTGCGAGAAGCATTTACCATAGCTAATTGCTCATCAGGAAAATTACCATTAATAGGAAGTGGGTCATCAAGAACATTTTCCATCCTAGACAAATTATCAGCAACTAGATTTTCAGCTCCCATTCTATCAACAATATGCAAATCAATTTCTTGTAGTAAAAGAACCCACCTAATAAGTCTAGGCTTAGCATCTTTCTTTTCCATAAGATATTTAATGGCAGCATGATCAGTGTGAATAGCTACTTTAGAATCAACAATATAAGATCTGAAGTTATAACATGCAAACACAACTGCTAAAATTTCTTTCTCAGTAGTAGCATAATTTCTTTGAGCACTGTCTAGAGTTTTACTAGCATAATGAATAACATTTAATTTCTTATCAACTCTTTGCCCAAGAACAGCACCAACAACATAATCACTAGCATCACACATAATTTCAAAGGGTAGGTTCCAATCAGGTGGTTGAACAATAGGTGCAGATATTAAGGCTTTCTTAAGTATTTCAAAGGCTTCTACGCAATCATCATCAAAAACAAATGGAACATTTTTTTGCAAGAGATTAGTAAGAGGCCTAGAAATTTTAGAGAAGTCTTTTATGAACCTTCTATAAAAACCAGCATGACCTAGGAAACTTCTTATACCTTTGATATCTTTAGGACATGGCATTTTCTCAATTGCATCTACTTTAGCCTTGTCTACTTCAATACCTCTTTCAGAAATTTTATGCCCAAGGACTATACCTTCGTTCACCATAAAGTGGCACTTCTCCCAATTCAAGACAAGATTAATTCTTCACATCTCTGCAAAACTCGATCAAGGTTGCTTAAGCAATCATCAAAAGAAGTTCCATAAACAGAAAAATCATCCATGAATACCTCAACAATCTTTTCACAAAAGTCAGAGAATATAGCAGCCATACATCTTTGAAAGGTAGCATGTGCATTGCATAAACCAAAAGGCATACGTCTATAAGCATAAGTTCCAAAAGGACAAGTAAAAGTGGTTTTCTCTTGATCTTCTTTTGATACAGGTATTTGAGAGAAACCAGAATATCCATCTAGGAAGCAAAAGTGTGTATGTTTAGATAATCTTTCTAACATTTGATCAATAAAAGGCAAGGGGTAATGATCTTTCCTAGTAGCCTTATTTAATTTCCTGAAATCAATTACCATCCTATAACCAGTTACAATTCTTTGTGGGATAAGTTCATTTTTATCATTAGGAACAACGATAATGCCTCCTTTCTTAGGGACACAATGAACAGGACTTACCCATCTACTATCAGCTATAGGATATATTATACCTGCTTCCAGAAGCTTTAATATTTCAGTTCTTACCACATCCTTTATTTTAGGATTTAGACGTCATTGATGATCAACAACTGGTTTAGCATCTGGCTCCATATTAATCTTGTGCTGACATAGAGTGGGACTAATGCCCTTAAGATCATCAAGAGTATATCCAATAGCTACACGGTGCTTCCTCAGAGTTTTGAGTAATCTCTTTTCTTCATGCTCTGAAAGGTTAGCACTAATAATAATAGGATATATTTTCTTTTCATCTAAGTAAGCATATTTAAGTGTATCAGGTAATTTCTTTAGTTCAAACACAAGATCACTCTTAGGTGGAAGAGGATCTCCCAAAGTTTCAACAGGCAAATTATGTTTAAGAATAGGTGCTTGTTCAAAGAATATATCATCTATTTCATTTCTTTCATTCATATGCAGATCATTTTCATGGTCTAACAAATATTGTTCTAAAGGATCAGTAGGAGGCACATCAATAGAAGCAAGACCAATAATTTCATCTTTATTAGGTAATTCTTTATCATGAGGTTGTCTATGAAACTTAGAGAAATTGAACTCATGAGATACATCACCAAAATTAACACTGACCGTTTCTTTATTGCAATCAATCTTAGCATTAACCGTATTCAAGAAAGGTCAACCAAATATAATGGGACAAAAATCATCTTGTGGTGATCCAAGAACTAAGAAATCAATAGGGTATTTGATCTTACCACACAAGACTTCAACATCTCTAACAATCCCAAGTCTTGTAATAGTATCCATGTTTGCAAGTTTAATAGTAACATCAATATCTTCAACCTCAATAGGTGCAATATCATTCATGACTTCTTTATAAAGAGAAAATGGAATAGCACTTACACTAGCACCAATATCACATAAGCCATGATAGCAATGATCTCCAATTTTAACAGAAACAACAGGCATGCCAATAACAGGTTTATTTTTATCTCGTGGATCTGGCTTAGCAATTCAAGTTGCTTCATCACAGAAATATATGACATGTCCATCAATGTTATCAACCAAAAGATCTTTAACCATTGCAATATTAGGTTCTACTTTGATTTGCTCAGAGGGTTTAATTGATTTAATATTACTCTTATTGACCACAGTTGAAACTTTAGCATGTTCCTTAATATAAGCAGTAGGCACAACTGGATAAATATTATAAATAATTATTTCCTCTTTAGCTATAGGTTCTTCCTTTACTTTGATAGGTGGATGAAACTTGAACCATTTCTCCTTAGAGAGATCAACATGAGCAGCAAATGATTCACAAAAAGTGGCTACTATCTCAGAGTCAAGTCCATATTTAGTACTAAACTTATGAAAAGCATTTGTTTCCATAAAAGATTTAACACAATCAAACTCAAGATTTATACCTGACTCTTTACCTTTGTCGATTTCTCAATCTTCGGAGTTGCGTTTAATTATTTCCAGAAGATCCCATTTGAATTCAATAGTTCTCTATATAAAATAACCAGTAGAAGAAGTATCGAGCATGGATTGATCATTACGAGAAAGCCGAGCATAAAAGTTTTGTATAATTATTTCTCTTGAGAGCTCATGATTGGGGCATGTGTGCATCATATACTTAAGCCTCCCCCAAGCTTGAGTGATACTTTCTCCTTCACGAGGCCAAAAATTATATATATAATTCCGATCACGATGAACCAAATGCATAGGATAAAATTTCTGGTGAAATTCCAGCTTCAACCGGTTCCAATCCCATGTTCCAGTATCATCCAATAGCCTATACCATGTCAATGCCTTTCCGTCCAAAGATAAAGGGAATACATTCTTCTTAACTCCATCCTCAGATAAACCTGCAAGCTTAAACAATCCACAAATTTCATCCACATAGATCAAGTGCATATCAGGATGTATTGTTCCATCTCCTGCATAAGGATTAGCTAGCGGTTTCTCTAACATACCCGAAGGAATTTCATAATAAATATTTTCAGTAGGTTCAGTAGGTTGAGGGGCAACTCTTAATGCTTCCGGTCGAGGTGAAGATACCCCGAACAAACCCCTCAAAGGATTACTTTCCATAGTGACAAGTGACAGTAAATTTCGGCATGTAATAAAAGTGTTTCCTTACCAAATTCCACTTACCAAAGGCGCTTCACTCCCCGGCAACAGCGCCAGAAAAGAGTCTTGATGACCCACAAGTATAGGGGATTGTAACACCCTTGTGTAATGAGCTACAGTGATCATTAATGATTATGCTAAGTCACCTTGATTTGCAATGCTTGATCAGAGTGGATTCATATCTCATTTCAAATTCCACCCCTGAAATCAATTCAAATTTCAAGTGAAATTTGAAGTTGCACAAACTTGGTTGCAAAATAGTCCATCATTTAGCAAATATTCCATAACAATTATTTGTTAAGGAAAACAACATCACTTAATTGCTTAATTGGGCTCTAGCAATTAAAACAGTGCCAAATCAGCATATTTAACTGCTTTTCCATTTATGACAAATTCATACAACTTCAAATCCTTCCCAAACTTTTGGTGGCAGTGCCAAATAATGCAATGTAATTATGTGGCCAAGTCCCATATTTTACAAAATTCTTTTGGCAGCTCAAAGAAATGCAAACAGCTTCTGTAAAAAGAAAACAGAAAAGAATTAGAGAAAGAAAAGGAGAGAGGCCACTTTGCACTGGGCCTTAGTGCACAGTGCCTGGCCCAACCGGCCTAGCCTGCCTTCCCCCCGTCCTCCTCCTCCCTCCTCCACGCGTCAATGGCGACCGGACCAGGGCGCCGTTGCCGCCGAGCCACCTCGCCACTCCGCGTCGCTACAGGCGTCGGGAGGGGATAAGAACGCCAGCGTCGACGCCTCGGGACAGTCCCCCGTCCTCATCCCCCTCTCCCTCTCCTCCACCGCTCAGTTCCGAGCTCGCCCGATGCAGCTGTCGCAGTTCGCCGTCGATCCCGCGGCCATCGGCTGGCTCTCGCTTCGTCGTCATGCCCTAGAGCTCCGCCGACGTCCGCTACGCCTTCCGGTGCCACCAGCTGGAGCCGGGAGCCACCGCATCGCCCGCTCTGCCTTCGTCTTTTTCCTCTACCCCGCCAGCGTTCGTCGTTGATTCCGGCCGCCTCTGCTGCTCCCGTCACTCACCGGGCCTTCGTGCGCCTCCACGGTGAGCTCGCGGTCCTTTCCCCTCTCTTAGCGCCGCTCTCTGTCGCTCGTAGCCATAGCTGACGCCGCGCCCGAGCTCGCCGCCGTTGCCTTGCTTCGCCGCCGCGGCCACAATCGTCGCAGCCTTTGCCCGAGCACGGCAACGTGCTCATGGTGCTTCCAGGAGCCCCACGAGCACAACCGCACGTTTTGCCATGCTCCGTAGCCACGGGCATGACCTCGCCCGATTCCGGCCGCCGCCCTCGCTGGTCGCCGCCGTCGCTGTAGGCCATCTCCGGCGACGCCACCACCGTAGGTCGACGCGGCTTCGTCTCCATGTTCGAACGCGCCGTCGCACGGGCCAAATGGCCTCCCGTAGACGAAACCCGATGCCGGCCCGAGCTCCTCCGTCGCGTCTCGAGGTCGCCGGCGTTTAAACGCCGGTGGTCCGACGTGGCTGGCCCTGGGGCCCACCCTGGGTCTTGCTACTTGTGAGCTGCGTTGGGATTTCCCCGAAGAGGAGGGGATGATGCAGTACAGTAGAGATAAGTATTTCCCTCAGTTATGAAACCAAGGTTATGAATCCAGTAGGAGAATCACGCAACACCTCGTTAACAGCACCTGCACACAAAACGACAAATCCTCGCACCCAACGCGAACAAGGGGTTGTCAATCCCTTGGCGGTTAATTGCAAGATTAAATTGTATGGTGATAGATAGATAGAACGAACAAAAATACAAAATAAAATAAATAAAGTAAAATTGCAACAAGGTATTTTTTAGATTTTTAATATATGATAAAAGTAGACCCGGGGGCCATAGTTTTCACTAGAGGCTTCTCTCTTGAAAATAGCATACGGTGGGTAAATAAATTACTGTTGGGCAATTGATAGAAAAACAAATAATCATGACGATATCCAAGGCAATGATCATGTATATATGCATCACGTCCGAGACAAGTAGACCAAAACGATTCTGCATCTACTACTATTACTCCACACATCGACCGCTATCCAGCATGCATCTAGAGTATTAAGTTCATAAAGAATGGAGTAACGCCTTAAGCAAGATGGCATGATGTAGACAAAGTAAACTCACGCATGAATAAACCCCATCTTTTTACCCTTAATAGCAACGATACATATGTGTCATGTCCCTTTCTGTCACTGGGATTGAGCACCGCAAGATCGAACCCATTACAAAGCACATCTCCCATTGCAAGATAAATCAATCTAGTTGGCCAAACCAAATAAATAGATCGGAGAGAAATACGAAGCTATAATAATCATGCATAAAAGAGTTCAGAGAAAACTCAAATAATATTCATGGATAATCTGATCATAAACTCACAATTCATCGGATCCCAACAAACACACCACAAAAAAATATTACATCGGATAGAACTCCAAGAACATCAAGGAGAACATTGTATTGAAGATCAAAAAGAGAGAAGAAGCCATCTAGCTACTAACTATGGACCCAAAGGTCTGTGGTAAACTACCCATGCATCATCGGAAGGCAGCAAGGTTGATGGAGAGCCCCTCCATATCGAATCCCCCTCCGGCGGAGTGCCGGAAAAGGCCTCCAGATGGGATCTCTCGAGAACAGGAACTTGCGGCAGCGAAAAAAGTATTTCGTGGACTCCTCTGTTAGTTTCCCAATTTTAGAGAATTTATAGTGGTGGAATTAGGTTAAACGGGGCAGAGGTGGGCCCACGAGGCACCAGGGCGCGCCACCCCCCTGGGGCGCGCCCTGGTGGCTCGTGGCCACCTCCTCTGTCTTCTGTCCCTCTCCTGAAGCTTCTAGTGTCTCTTATGTCCAGAAAAAAATCTCCAAAAAGTTTCGTGGCATTTGGACTTCATTTGGTACTGATATTCTGGAAAACCAAAAACAGGCAAAAAACAGCAACTAGCACTGGGCACTAAGTTAATAGGTTAGTCCCAAAAAATGATATATAATTGCTGTAAATGTATATAAAAACATCCAAGATTGATAATATAACAGCATGGAACAATAAAAAATTATAGATACGTTGGAGACGTATCAAGCATCCCCAAGCTTAATTCCTGCTCGTCCTCGAGTAGGTAAATGATAAAAACAGAATTTTTGATGTGGAATGCTACCTATCATATTCATCATATACTCTTTTCTTTTATAGCATGGACATTTCGACTTGAATGATTCAAAGCAATAGTCTATAGTTTGACATGAAGACATAAATACTCAAGCATACTAACAAGCAACCATGCCTTTCAAAATATCAACGCTAAAGAAAGTTATCCCTAGCCCATTATGCTCAATCATTGATCCATTCATGAAAAACACTCAATATTAGCTACACACAATGCACAAGTATGACAATAGTGCTCTCTAGTTGGTGCTTTGTAAGAGAAGATGGAGACTCAAAATAAAAATAAAAATTGCATAAAAGTAAATAGATAGGACCTTCGCAGAGGGAAGCATAGATTTGTAGAGGTGCCAGAGCTCAAAGCTTAAATTAGAGAGATAAAATTATTTTGAGAGGCATGCTTTTCCTGTCAACGAAAACGACCGAGAATTCCCAATATCTTCCATGCTAGACACATTATAGGCGGTTCCCAAACAAAAAAATAAAGTTTATTTCCTTTCCACCATTCTTTCACAATCCATGGCTAGCCATATCCACGGGTGCCCTCCATACCAACACTTTCCAAGGAATTTATTATTATCATCATAAATTATTATTTTCATTTCGTTTCGGGAATGGGCATCCCTATTACCTGCCACTCTCTCGTGCAATGACAAGTGAATAAACACTCATCGTGAAAATAACCCACCTAGCATGGAAAATATTGGCCACCCCCTGCCGCTTCATGAGCGGTACGGGCACACAAAACGGAAAATTATTTTGAAAATTAGAGTTGGCACATGCAAATTTACTTGGAACGGCATGGAAATACCGCATATAGGTAGGTATGGTGGACTCATTTGGCACAACTTGGGTTTTAAGGAGTTGGATGCACAAGCAGTATTCCCGCTTAGTACAAATGAAGGCTAGCAAATAGATTGAGAAGCGACCAACCAAAAAGCAAAAACGGTCATAAACATGCATTGAACATAACTAACACCGCAAAATGCACCATAAGTAGGATATAATTTCGTTGCATAACTATTGACTTTACGTGCATGCATAGGGAATCACAAACCTTAACACCAATATTCTTACTAAATCACAATTACTCACTAACATGACTCACATATTATCATCTCCATATCGCAAAACTATTGCAAGGAATCAAACTTATCATATCCAATGATCTATATGAAAGTTTTTATTATATCCCTCTTGAATAGTCATCACTTTGGGACCAAATTCATATCTTGTGCAAATTACCATTACTATTATCAACTCTCAAAAAGATATAAGTGAAGCATGAGAGTGCGAATATTTCTTCAAAATTTAATATTTATCAACTCACAAAATAATATAAGTGAAGCATGAGAGTTCAAATATTTCTTCAAAATATAGCCACCGCCGTGCTCAAAAAGATTTAAGTGAAGTACTAGAGCAACTGCCTAGCTCAAAAGATTTAAGTGAAGCACATAGAGTATTCTAATAAATCAAGATAAACGTGTGGCTATCTCAAATAGGTGTGTACAGCAAAGATGATTGTGACAAACTAAAAAGCAATCAAAGCAAAGACTCATATAATACACGACGCTCCAAGTAAAACACATATCATGTGACGAATAAAAATATAGCTCCAAGTAAAATTACCGATGGTTGGTAGAAGAAAGAGGCCCAAGCTTAGACGCTTGAGTCTTCCTTTAATATTACCTTGGGGTGCCTTGGGCATCCCCAAGCTTAGGCTCTTGCCACTCCTTATCCCTTCATCCATCGTGATCTCACCCAAAACTTGAAAACTTCAATCACACAAAACTCAACAAAACCTTCGTGAGATCCGTTAGTATAACAAACAAATCACTATGTTAAGTACTGTTGCAAACCCATTCATATTTTATTTTTGCATTATACCTACTGTATTCTAACTTCTCCATGGCTTATACCCCCCGATACAATCCATAGTTTCATCAAAACAAGCAAGCAATGCATCAAAAACAGAATCTGTCAAAAACAGAACAGTCTGTAGAGATCTATTTAAAATCCATACTTCTTTAACTCCAAAAATTCTGAAAAATTAGGAAAACGTGGGTAATTTATATTCAAATACTGTGTAAAAATTTCATATTTTTATGATGCTCCAGTATAGAATTAAAATTCCAGCACTGGACACAAAACTTTCTGTTTTCCAAACAGCATCAATTATACTATCTTCCAAATCATCCCAAAGGATTTACTTGGCACAAACACTAATTAAAAAATAAAAACACAATCATAACAGTAGCATAATTGTGTAAACACACAATAACAGAAACAAAAAGCAAAAATTTATTTTATTCATTGGGTTGCCTCCCAACAAGCGCTATTGTTTTATGCCCCTAGCTAGGCATAATGCATAGTTTCAAGTGTTGTCATCCTTCAAGTTAATTCCATAAGTGGCCCTCATAATGGATTCATATGGTGCTTTAATTCTTTTCCTAGGGAAGTGTTCCATCCCTTTATTTAGTGGAAATTGAAATTTTATATTCGCTTCTTTCATGTCAATAACGGCACCTATGGTTCGCAAGAACGGTCTACCAAGTATTATGGGGCAAGACGGATTGCAATCAATGTCAAGTACAATAAAATCAACGGGCACATAATTTCTATTTGCAAGAAAAAGCACATCATTTATTCTTCCCAATGTCTTTTTAATAGTGGAATCCACAAGATGCAAATTAAGAGAACATTCATTTATATTGGTAAAACCTAGCACATCACATAGAGATTTCGGAATTGTGGAAACGCTAGCACCCAAATCACATAAAGCATTGCACTCATATTTTTTAATTTTAACTTTAATGGTGGGTTCCCACTCATCATATAATTTTCTAGGAATTGAAATTTCTAGTTCTAGCTTTTCTTCTAACGCTTTCATAATTGCTTCTACGATGTGTTTAGTAAAAGCCTTATTTTGTTCATAAGCGTTGGGTGAATTTAGCATGGATTGTAACAAAGAAATACATTCAATCAAAGAGCAACTATCATAATTAAAGTCTTTGTAATCCAAGAGAGTGGGCACATCGCTAGTTAAAGTTTTTACCTCTCCAAACCCACTTTTATTAATTTTTTAATCAAGATTTTCACCCTCCGAATTATGGGAACGCCTTCTAGCTAAAGTTGACTCTTCTTCAGTCCCCTTTTCATCAAGTTTTATATTGATAAACAAAGAATCAATAGATGAAACACCAATCATTTTAATATCCTCATCATTACTACGATAAAAACCGGGAGGAATCGCTTTTTCTAAAAATTCTCGTTTAGCTTTTAGCATAGCAGTTCTTTTCTTACTCTCATCCATGGAGACATATAAAGCTTTGATTGATTCATTAATATCAATTTTGGGTGGCAAAATTTTAGTCTTAAGATTTTCCACATCATGAATAATTCTATCAATGCTCCTAGACATATCATCAAGTTTACTCATTTTTTCTTCTATCGTAGTGTTGAAAACTTTTTTAGCATTAATAAATTCTTTAATATTACTTTCAAGATCAGAGGGCATCCTATTATTATTATAAGAAGAATTACCATAGGAATTGCCATAATTATTAGAGGAATTTCCAGGAAACGGCCTAGGATTAAAATTACCTCTATAAGCATTACTATTAAAGTAGTTCCGCGAGACAAAATTCACATCTACGGGATCAATATTTTGCTCAATCAAGGTAGATAAAGGCACATCATTAGGATCAATAGGAGTATTTTTTCTAGCAACCAATTTCATAAGCACATCAACTTTATCACTCAAAGTACTAATTTCTTCAACAGAATTCACTTTTTTACTAGTAGGAACTCTTTCAGTTTGCCATTGTGAATAATTTGCCATAATATTATCAAGCAATTTAGTAGCTTCTCCCAACGTAATTTCCATAAAAGTACCACCCGCGGCGGAATCTAAAAGATTTCTAGAAACAAAGATTAATCCCGCATAAAATTTTTGTATGATCATCCACAAATTTAAACCATGAGTAGGGCAATTTCTTATCATTAATTTCATCCTTTCCCAAGATTGGGCAACATGTTCATGATCAAGTTGCTTGAAATTCATAATTTGATTTCTAAGGGAAATAATTTTTGCGGGAGGAAAATACTTGGTAATAAAAGCATCTTTACACCTATCCCAAGAATCGATACTATTTCGTGGTAAAGATGAAAACCAAATTTTTGCACGATCCCGTAATGAGAACGGGAATAATTTTAATTTCACAATATCATTATCCACATCTTTTTTATTTTTCATATCACACAATTCTATGAAAGTGTTAAGATGGGATGCAGCATCTTCATTAGGACTACCAGAAAATTGTTCTTTCATAACAAGATTTAGCAAAGCGGCATTAATATCATAAGTCTCCGCACTAGCGGCGGGAGGAGAAATCGGTGTACTAATAAAATCATTATTATTAGTATTGGAAAAATCACATAATTTTTTATTTTCTTGAGACATCGTGACTACGCAATCAAGATAACAATCAAGCAAAGAAGCAAACAAGAAAAAGGCGAACGGAAAATATTTTTGTATTTTTTTAAAAACTTTTTAGAAGTGGGGGAGATGAAAACGAGAGGCAAAGACAAATAAAATAAATGCAAGGAGATGAAATTTTTATGCGTAGGTACTTGATAGATGTTGATGATGTCTCCCCGGCAACGGCGCCAGAAATTCTTCCTGCTACTTGTGAGCTGCGTTGGGATTTCCCCGAAGAGGAGGGGATGATGCAGTACAGTAGAGATAAGTATTTCCCTCAGTTATGAAACCAAGGTTATCAATCCAGTAGGAGAATCACGCAACACCTCGTTAACAGCACCTGCACACAAAACAACAAATCCTCGCACCCAACGCGAACAAGGGGTTGTCAATACCTTGGCGGTTAATTGCAAGATTAAATTGTATGGTGATAGATAGATAAATCGAACAAAAATACAAAATAAAATACATAAAGTAAAATTGCAGCAAGGTATTTTTTGGATTTTTAATATATGATAAAAGTAGACCCGGGGGCCATAGTTTTCACTAGAGGCTTCTCTCTTGAAAATAGCATACGGTGGGTAAACAAATTACTGTTGGGCAATTGATAGAAAAGCAAATAATCATGACGATATCTAAGACAATGATCATGTATATAGGCATCACGTCCGAGACAAGTATACCGAAATGATTTTGCATCTACTACTATTACTCCACACATCGACCGCTATCCAGCATGCATCTAGAGTATTAAGTTCATAAAGAACGGAGTAACGCCTTAAGCAAGATGACATGATGTAGACAAAGTAAACTCACGCATGAACAAACCCCATCTTTTTACCCTTAATAGCAATGATACATACGTGTCATGTCCCTTTCTGTCACTGGGATTGAGCACCGCAAGATCGAACCCATTACAAAGCACCTCTCCCATTGCAAGATAAATCAATCTAGTTGGCCAAACCAAATCAATAGATCAGAGAGAAATACGAAGCTATAGTAATCATGCATAAAAGAGTTCAGAGAAAACTCAAATAATATTCATGGATAATCTGATCATAAACTCACAATTCATCGGATCCCAACAAACACACCGCAAAAAGTGATACATCGGATAGAACTCCAAGAACATCAAGGAGAACATTGTATTGAAGATCAAAAAGAGAGAAGAAGCCATCTAGCTACTAACTATGGACCCGAAGGTCTGTGGTAAACTACTCACGCATCATCGGAAGGGCAGCAAGGTTGATGGAGAGCCCCTCCGTGATCGAACCCCCCTCCGGCGGAGTGCCAGAAAAGGCTTCCAGATGGGATCTCTCGAGAACAGGAACTTGCGGCGACGGAAAAAGTATTTCATGGACTCCTCTGTTGGTTTCCCGATTTTAGAGAATTTATAGTGGTGGAATTAGGTCAAACGGGGCAAAGGTGGGCCCATGAGGCACCAGGGTGCGCCACCCCCCCGGGGCGTGCCCTGGTGGCTCGTGGCCACCTCCTCTGTCTTTTGGCCCTCTCCCGAAGCTTCTAGTGTCTCTTATGTCCAGAAAAAAATCTCCAAAAAGTTTCGTGGAATTTGGACTTCGTTTGGTACTGATATTCTGGAAAACCAAAAACAGGCAAAAAACAACAAGTGGCACTGGGCACTAAGTTAATAGGTTAGTCCCAAAAAAAGGATATATAATTGCTTGTAAATGTATATAAAACATACAAGATTGATACTATAATAGCATGTAACAATAAAAAATTATAGATACGTTGGAGACGTATCAGGTCTCTGCCAGTAGGTCCCATGGTCCCGTTGACCGCGTTGACCCAGTCAACGTGCTAACTGGGCAGCCCCAGCCGCTGACATGTGGACCCCACACACTAATTAAACTGTTTTTATAAATAAACTTAATCTGTTAATTAAAATGACACCGACAAGTGGGTCCCACTAACTAATTAACTTAATTAGTTAAATTAAACCTCTGTTAAACTGCTCTGTCTATGACATATGGGCACCCTGGTCAGTTTGACCAGGTCAACAGTCAACTCAGTTGACTGCTGACTCGGCTGCTGACTCAGCAGCTAGCCTGCCAGTCAGCCTCTGCTGACTGGGCCGTTGACCCAGTCAACATGGCCCACCAGTCAGCCCCTGTGTGTGCTGACTGGGTACAACTCTGGGTGCGCTTAGCATTTACTGTTTTGGATAATTCGAATTAATATTTAATCCAGGAATTTCAGAAATTGTTTAAAACTTTGAAAATTCATATAAATTCAACCGTAACTCGGATGAAAATAATTTATATATGAAAAATGTTCAGAAAAATGAGACGAATCCGTTGGTGCCCTCCATGTAGCTGTCACATGCCTCTAACACTGCAAACATGGAACCTTCCCCTCCGGATCGCCTGTCCGATAATTGCCTAAAGCCGGGAAAATATTCCCAGATATTTTCCCGCACCGTCTGTAACATGTAGCACTGCGTTAGGTCACCCCCAGCACAGCATATTTCCATGTCATGCATTGTGCTGCATTTGTTTGCTTTTATATTTATTGTTTCTTCCCCTTCTTCTCTCCGGTAGACTCCGAGACTGACGCTGCTCCCGAGTACGACTACGCCCCTGACGTCCAACCCTTCTCAGCAGAGCTTCCAGGCAAGCAAAACCCCCTTGATCATTCCTATATCACCAATTCTTTCTCTCCCGTGCTTGCATTAGATTTTTCTACTGTATTTGACAGCTCCTATTCTGATGCATAGCCTGATTTTGTAACCTGCTGCTGATACCTTACCTGTTATCCTATATGCTTAGTATAGGTTGGTTAATGATCCATCAGTGGCCCCGCACCCTTGTCCGTGTCACCTTGCTTCCAGATGTTTCGATCTATGAGATCGAGGTGCAGAGACCGACACATCACCGCACACCCCTTTAGTTGTATGACTCTACAGAGCTACTATCGAGTGCCGAGGGTGATGCCTCTTATCTCACTCTTGATGATATCTCTGTAGCGTAGCTAATCGGTTGTGGGTTACCGAGGGTGATTCTTCTTTCACCACCTCCGATGATGCCTCTGTCGTGCAGCCCCTCAAGTGTGAACCCATCGAGGGTGTTTCCTCCAAGTTCACCTTGACGGATACATCAAGTGGGAATCCATCGAGGGCGATTCCTCGGATTTCCCCCTTGATGTTACGGACACACTGTTACCTTTACCTGTTCCCCCGTTTACTGTTACTACGGGACTGAAGGGACAGGCAATACCACCCCGGTAGAGGTGGACCCGAGTTCCCGACAGTCTCTTGATAAGTCAGGTTGACCAGGAGGGTACTCGCGAGATAATGACGTGGCACGACCGGGCAGGCAGACCGCCCTAGAGAGGGATGGGCCTGACCCTTGCCGTAAGTCCGCGAGATGGGGCGACTATAGGAGATATGCCCTAGAGGAAGTAATAACAGTTACTTTGTATCTCCGAGTTTGTAATGAATGTTTATGTTCCATGCTATAACTGCAATGATTATCGAGTCTACAATAACCACGAGGCTCGGAGGGAAACTCATGTGCACGTGTTGTATAATAAACGGAAAATGTATTCCTAGTCATGCCTCTATGACTGGCTCAAGTATTGCATGATGATCCTGTTTTCCTGATCATGGGCATGGCTATGTCGGCAATTTTGGGGGCACAAGGTTAGTAGAACACTTGTGTTGAATCGACCCGATTGATGTTATGCTATGAGATACATTCGTCATGAGTTAATGGTTAATAACACAGAGATAGTTAATGTTTTGCATAATTCCTTAGACCATGAGAGTGTCGAGTTTCTACATGCTTGCTTCATGAACTTTGGGGTTTGTTAAACATCATCCGTAAATGGGTGGCTATTACGGCGGCTTACGGGTTCATGGAAAAGTATGTCAAGTAACTTGATAGCTCAAGATTGGGATTTGCTCCTCCGACGATGGAGAGATATTCTCGGGCCCTCTCGGTGTTACGGTATCCATCATCGTCTGGCCAGACACATTGTGATTTGATCACTGGGATGCCGGAACACGGAAACGAGTAAAGAGAACAATACCGGTAACGAGGTAACTTGCATAGTGGACAAGTTGTTGATCCACGGGGATGCAATAAATATCACCTCGGGTATTTGTAATATATCGTGAAGCAACAGGAATAGCACACAGCAACTGGAGGTTCACTCGAATATTCATTCGTGTGGGTATAGGGGTCAATATGGGTGTCCACGGCTCCGATGTTGATCATTGATCGGAAAGAGTTTCGGGTCATGTCTATACTTCACCGAACCTATAGGGTCACACGCTTAAGGGTCATCTATCTGCTGAATACTAGACGGGGAGTCTGAGAGAAAATCACCGAAAAAGTTTCGGACAAAACGGAAACGTTCCGGAGAGAACACCGGAATAGTTTCAGTGAAACTGAAAAGTTGTTTCAGGGTATTCCATTAAGTCAAATTGGTTCTGGCACACGCCTGGAAATTCTTGGAGGATGCCAGAAGTGTTCTGGAAACTTCTGGGAATTTTTTGGGACAAAAACCAGAAATGTTCCGGAGCAGCTGGAACCGCTTTGGTTGCTTTTCGCTGAAGAAACATTGTTCCGAAATTGTTTCGGAATGCGTTCAAAATTATTTTGGTGGGTACTGGAATTATTCTAGGCACACAGAAATAATTTGGGATTTAACGGACGCAGAAATTCACAGACGAAAGGGCAATGCAGATATGATCTGCACGGGGGTCATGCATATGACGAAGTTTTGTATGGGGCTCGAGATTTTATTATCTCGTGTTTCATACACCCTGGAATGTTAATCTAGCGACTTGAATAATCATACTTGATGATAATACGTTGGTAGCTACAGTTTAAGTCAAAACCTTAGAAGCCACGTAAAATAAAATTTTGCATAAACCGATTAGAGGCATCTAACTTGGTTTTGCAGGATGTGCATGTGATGTGGCATAGCAAAGCTCATATTAATTCGATTATGTATGAGATGACTATGTGATGTAAATTCATTAACATGACCTGCGTGTCATGATTCGGCATGATGGCTGGAGCCATATGATTGTCACTTTAATGACCTGCGTGTCAACCTTAAGTAATGCACTTATTTTATTAGCTATAGAGATAGCAATATTATTTGGTGCATCGACAAGGTGGTGGCAATCTTCGCGAAGGTGAACTCCGACGCAAATGTCAAAGACGAAGAAATACTTCACTTCTCCGTCGGAAAGGGCTATACCATATCATGCTATTATGAATTGCCTGAGATGTTTATCCCTTATGATGCACCCTTCTTGATTGCGCGGTAGTCGCTTTTTATTAGGGTGATCTCTCACTTAAAAATATCAAGTAGTTAGTGTTCTTCCAAGTGTAGCACCGTCACGGCACCTATCTTTTCGGGGTACCACATGGATACATGGGTACGAACGATTAGTGAAGTGTGAGGCGGGTGAGTTGAGACCTCGCAGCGAGATCACTTGGTTGTCTTGACGTTCCGGAGGATCGTCCTGAGCTCGGAACACGCCCATCGAAAGATGAACAAGAGTCACATAGAGATGTGATTGGCAAGTTGGCCTACCAATTGAAATTCTCGTCACTTGAGATGGATACATCCTTGGCGTTGAATTACAATTTGGATCTTGAATAACTCATAATCAATTTTGAGAGATATTGATTTGAGTGGGAGTGCACTTTAGAATAAAATTGTTTATTCACTAGTGCCAAAATCATTATAAACAAAGTCTAAGTGAAACTTGTGTTTTCCGTTGTAGATCAAATGGCTCGCAACACCGTGTTCAACTTAGGCCCGATGTTAGAGAAAGAGAAGTTAGCTACGACTGGAAACAACTATGCGGACTAGGTCCGTAACCTGAGGATTGTCCTCAGGAGCGCTAAGAAAATGTATGTGCTTGAAAATGCTCTTCCAGCTAAACCGGCGGCCACTGCCCCGGAAGATGGACAAAATGTCTGGGCCACTAAGGATGATGATCATAACTTAGTGCAGTGCCTCATGCTAGCTTGCATGAGTGCAGGGCTTCAAAAGCGTTTTGAATTCCATAAACCCCGTGATATGATCCGGGATTTGGACGCCCTGTACAAGGAAATCGCAAGGTCTGAACGATTTGATATCATGAAGACCTTGATGGAATGCAAGATGGCTGAGGGCAGTTCAGTTGGCGAACACGTAGTCAACATGATTGGCTATGCTGAAAGGCTTAAAACCCTTGAATTTGCACTTCCACCTGACCATATGATGGACATGATGCTTTCTTCACTCCCCCCGTCTTACGACGGTTTTATCATGAACTACAACATGAGTGGGATGGAGAAAACACCGGAAGAGGTGCTCGCCATGCTGAAATCTGCGGAAGGAGGACTGCGGAAAAATCGCAAGCAAGTGTTGCTTGTGAATAAAACCACCAGTTTCAAAAAGAAAGGCAAGCCAAAGAAGGGCAAGGGCGCCGGTAAGACCGGCTCCCATAGCAACTCTAAGGGCGGAGCCAAGAATGAAACTGAGTGCTTCTACTGCAAGGGCACAGGACACTAGAAGAGAAACTACAAGAAGTATCTGGAAGATAAGAAGTTCGGGAAAACCGGAAAAGGTATAATTGTTATACAAGTTAATGTCATTGACGTTTTGCTTGCTAGCGAAAATTCTAAGTCTTGGGTATTTGATACCGGATCGGTTGCTCACATTTGCAACTCGATACAGGGACTTCAGAAGGTGCGCAAGCTAGCAAAGAATGAAGTCGTGATACGCGTTGGGAACGGCGCTGGGATCGGCGCTCAAGCCGTCGGCATTATGCCTCTACGTCTCCCTTCGGGATTTATCTTAGAACTGAATAACTGTTATTTTGTTCCACTGTTGTGTAGAAACATTATCTCCGGATAATGTTTAGTACACGATGGGTATTCGTACAAGTCTGAGAACAATGGTTGTTCACTTTATTGTAAGGATATGTTTTATGGATTTGCACCCATTGTTGGGGGCCTTTTCATTCTAAATCTTGAATGTGGAAATGATGTCTTTAACGTGAATGCTAAACGCCTTAAGAAGGCTGACACCACCACCACTTTCATGTGGCACTGTCGTCTTGGCCACATCGGAAAGAAACGCATGCAAAGACTCCATAAAGATGGAGTTTTACCGTCTTTTGATTTTGAATCATTTGACACATGTGAAGCTTGCTTGATGGGAAAAATGACCAAGACGCCGTTCACGGGTCATCCTGAACGGGCGGGTGAATTATTGGAAATAATACATAGTGATGTATGTGGTCCAATGAACACAGCCGCACGGGGTGGGTATTTCTACTTCGTGACTTTTACTGATGATTTAAGTCGGTATGGCTATATCTACTTAATGAAGCATAAGTCGGAAACCTTTGAAAAGTTCAAAGAATTTCAGAATGAGGTAGAAAATCATCATGACAAAAAGATTAAGTTTCTGCGGTCTGATCGCGGGGGCGAATACCTTAGGCATGAGTTTGGTCAACATCTGAGTGATCGTGGAATCGTTTCACAGCTTACGCCTCCCGGAACTCCACAGCGAAACGGAGTATCGGAATGACGTAACCGAACCTTGTTAGACATGGTAAGGTCAATGATGTCTCTTACAGATCTGCTGATATCTTTTTGGGGTCTCGCACTACTCACTGCCGCTTATACATTAAACAGAGCACCGTCTAAGTCTGTTAAGACGACACCACATGAGATGTGGCATGGGAAGATTCCTAGTGTGTCGCATCTTAAAATTTGGGGTTGTGAGGCATACGTAAAGCGTTTACAGCCAAGCAAACTCGATCCCAGATCAGACAAATGTTACTTTGTAGGTTATCCCAATAACACCATTGGGTATTCCTTCTACAACCAGTCCGAGGGCAAAGTGTTTGTCGCAAAAGTTGGACACTTTCTCAAGAAAGAATTTTTCGCTAAAGAACCAAGTGGGAGGACAGTACAACTTAATGAGATTAGTGAATCTTCGGTGACAGTTGATATGGCTAAGGAACCGGAAGAAATTCCGCTAATTATCCCTACGACCGAGCCGGAAGTTGTCGCATGTGATGCGGAAACTTCAGACAATGTTGTAACTGAATCGCGCAGATCAGGTAGGGCTATCCAGCCACCTGAATGGTTTCATAACGAAATCTTCATTCTTGAAGACGATGAACCTGCGCACTACAAGGAAGCGATGGTGGGGCCCAGCTCAAAGGAATGGCACAAGGCCATGAAATCCGAAATGGAATCCATGTACGAAAACCAAGTTTGGAACTTGGAAGAACTTCCAGAAGGCGTAAAGCCCATTGGTTGTAAATGGATTTTCAAAAGAAAGACGGACGCGGATGGTAACATTACTATCCACAAAGCTAGACTTGTCGCGAAAGGGTTCACGCAAGTTCCAGGAGTGGACTACGACGAGACTTTCTCGCCCGTAGCTATGCTTAGGTCTGTTCGGATATTACTAGCAATTGCTGCTTATTTCGATTATGAAATATGGCAGATGGACATCAAAACGGCTTTCTAAATGGAAACCTCAAAGAGGATGTATACATGATACAGCCAGAAGGTTTTGTCGTTCATAAGGATGCTGGAAAGGTATGCAAACTTCAGAAAGCCATTTATGGTCTGAAGCAAGCATCAAGGAGCTGGAACATTCGTTTTGATGAAGTGGTCAAACAGAATGACGAAGAATCTTGTGTTTACAAGAAGTTTAGTGGGAGCGCAAAAGCATTTCTAATCTTGTATGTGGATGACATATTATTGATTGGAAATGACGTGAATTTTCTTAACGAAATAAAAGACTCATTGAAAAAGAGTTTTTCAATGAAAGACTTAGGCGAAGCGGCTTATGTATTGGGCATCAGGATCTATAGAGATAGATCAAGACGCCTAATAGCGCTTAGTCAAAGCACGTACATTGATAAGGTGTTGAAAAGGTTCAACATGGAGAACTCCAAGAAAGGCCTTCTCCCCATGTCACCTGGCACACTGCTTTGCAAGAATCAGACTTAGACGGTGCTCTGTCGTGCAGCCCCTCAAGTGTGAACCCATCGAGGGTGTTTCCTCCAAGTTCACCTTGACGGATACATCGAGTGGGAATCCATCGAGGGCGATTCCTCGGATTTCCCCCTTGATGTTACGGACACACTGTTACCTTTACCTGTTCCCCCGTTTACTGTTACTACGGGACTGAAGGGACACGCGGTACCACCCCGGTAGAGGTGGACCTGAGTTCCCGACAGTCTCTTGATAAGTCAGGTTGACCAGGAGGGTACTCGCGAGATAATGACGTGGCACGGCCGGGCAGGCAGACCGCCCTAGAGAGGGATGGGCCTGACCCTTGTCGTAAGTCCGCGAGATGGGGCGACTATAGGAGATATGCCCTAGAGGCAGTAATAACAGTTACTTTGTATCTTCGAGTTTGTAATGAATGTTTATGTTCCATGCTATAACTGCAATGATTCTCGAGTCTACAATAACCACGAGGCTCGGAGGGAAACTCATGTGCACGTGTGGTATAATAAACGGAAAATGTATTCCTAGTCATGCCTCTATGACTGGCTCAAGTATTGCATGATGATCCTGTTTTCCTGATCATGGGCATGGCTATGCCGGCAATTTTGAGGGCACAAGGTTAGTAGAACACTTGTGTTGAATCGACCCGATTGATGTTATGCTATGAGATACATTCGTCATGAGTTAATGGTTAATAACACATAGATAGTTAATGTTTGCATAATTCCTTAGACCATGAGAGTGTCGAGTTTCTTCATGCTTGCTTCATGAACTTTGGGGTTTGTTAAACGTCATCCGTAAATGGGTGGCTATTACGGCGGCTTACGGGTTCATGGAAAAGTATGTCAAGTAACTTGATAGCTCAAGATTGGGATTTGCTCCTCCGACGATGGAGAGATATTCTCGGGCCCTCTCGGTGTTACGGTATCCATCATCGTCTGGCCAGACACATTGTGATTTGATCACTGGGATGCCGGAACACGGAAACGAGTAAAGAGAACAATACCGGTAACGAGGTAACTTGCATAGTGGACAAGTTGTTGATCCACGGGGATGCAATAAATCTCACCTCGGGTATTTGTAATATATCGTGAAGCAACAGGAATAGCACACGGCAACTGGAGGTTCACTCGAATATTCATTCGGGTGGGTATAGGAGTCAATATGGGTGTCCACGGCTCCGATGTTGATCATTGATCGGAAAGAGTTCCGGGTCATGTCTATACTTAACTGAACCTATAGGGTCACACGCTTAAGGGTCATCTATCTGCTGAATACTAGACGGGGAGTCTGAGAGAAAATCACCGAAAAAGTTTCGGACGAAACGGAAACGTTCCGGAGAGAACACCGGAATAGTTTCGGTGAAACTGAAAAGTTGTTTCAGGGTATTCCATTAAGTCAAATTGGTTCTGGCACACGCCTGGAGATTCTTGGAGGATGCCAGAAGTGTTCTGGAAACTTCTGGGAAATTTTCAGGACAAAAACCGGAAATGTTCCGGAGCAGCCGGAACCGCTTTGGTTGCTTTTCGCTGAAGAAACATTGTTCCGAAATTGTTTTGGAATGCGTTCAAAATTATTTTGGTGGGTACTGGAATTATTCTAGGCACACAGAAATAATTTCGGATTTAACAGACGCAGAAAAATGTCTTTGTGAATAGTGAAAGTGTTTTTTGGATATTTTTTTGGAAAGCACCTTTTGGGATATTTCCCAAAAGGTTTCTAGAAGGACTTGGGAGCCAAGGCACCCCCATGTGGGGGGGGCCCTCAATGTGGCCGGCCAAGCATGGTGGAGCTCCTTGGAGCTCCACATGGCACTCCTTTTAGCTTTATTCTTTTGTGAAAAGGCATAAAGTGGGGGTACTTTGGTATTTTTTGTATGCCATTTTTACCCCTTGGCTATCCTATCAATAGAGGTGAGGGGGCTGCCCCAAAACTCATCCTTGCTCTCACATACACATGCCAAGCTCGTCTGGCTCTCTCTCTCCCTCCCAGCGAAATAGTTTCGTAGAGCCGAAAGGCTGTCTGGGTTCCGGCAGGAACTAGCTCTGCACGGCGAAGCCCTGCCGGATAGCTGACACCGTATGTGTGCAACCCCGTAGAGAGATTGTAGTTTCGATCTTTTGCCCGAGGGGCTGTTCGAGTGTCCTCCCGAAGGGCTTTCCGAGTTTCCGTTCGGTTTTCGGGTGTCCTCCCGAAGGGCTGTCCGAGTTACCGTTCGGGTTTCGAGGGTCCTCCCGAAGGGCTGTCCGCGACATCGTCCGAGGGACTGTCCGACCGCCTCCTGAAGGGCTGTTCGGAGAGGGAGTACATCCTTGTGGTTGGGAGGTTGTAAATCCTAGCTGCAGGGATCTGCACTGACGATCTACACCGACTCTTCTTCCGCTGCGCTTCGAGTCGGTACGGATCAGATCAAACCCTGTATGCAGTCTCCATAGTGATCCTGGGCGTGCTCGCTGTACCGATTTTTTTTGTTTTCTGTCGCGTTCCCCTACAGCGACAGGATCACTGATCGTCCCCGCGAGCTCCCAACACACTAACGGGTTTGGATATGTGATCTGAGTAGGCCTCTGGCCTTTTCGCACTAACCACCACGCGGGAATAAGTATGGGCACTCGGCGTCGTACGATTCTTCCGAAAGCTCTTCAGACATCAACAGTTGAGCGGCACGCGCCCGGGTGGACTGCGACAGCCTACGTGTGTATACAGGGGCTAGGTCTGGTCCCGGCCGCGTACGCAACGCACATGAGTGCAAAGGGCGATGGGCCCAAGACCCCTGAGCGCTTAGGATGTAGACCGGCATGCCGACCTCTCTATTGAGCCTAGTTAGGACTACGGCGTGTCGATCAGCCGAGGCCTGGCATGACCCGGAAAAGTGTGTCCGGCCAGAGTTAATCGAGCATGTTGGGTAAGTTGGTGCACCCCTGCAGGCCCGAAGAGGAAGGGTGATGTAGTATAGTAGCAAATTGTATTTCCCTCAGTTAAGAACCAAGGTTTATCGAACCAATAGGAGACGCCACACAAACAAGATAAGCGGTACCTGCACACACACACACACACAAAGCAAATGCTTGCACCCAACGAAGGCAAGAGGGTTGTCAGTCCTCTTGTTCTCTCCAATTGCAAGGATTAAATCTGATAGTGGTAGATATATAAAATAAAAAATAAAATAAAAGGAAATAAAAACAGCGAGCAACTTTTACGGTTTTAGTAAATATGGAGAATGGACCCGGGGGCATAGGTTCACTAGAGGCATCTCTCTCATGAGCATAACAACGGTGGGTAAACAAATTACTGTTGGGCAATTGACAGAATAGCGCATAGTTATGAACTTATGATGATTCTTCATGGCATGATCAATATATAGGCATTATGTCTGTGACAAGTAGACCGTATAATCCAATTGCATCTACTACTATTACTCCACCCCAAGACCGCTATCCAGCATGCATCTCAAAGTATTAAGTTCATGACAAACAGAATAACGCTTTAAGCAAGATGACATAATGTAGACAAAGTAAGACCAATCAATATGTTAGAACCCCGTCGTTTTATCCTTAGTAGCAGCAATACAATACGTGCCTTACAACTCCTCCTGTCACAGAGTAAGGACACCGCAAGATTGAACCTACTACCAAGCACCTCTCCCACTGAAGATAAATCAATCTAATTGGCCAAAGAAGATGGATAGATCAGAGAGAAATACAAGGCTTTGAAATCACACATAAATAGATCTCAGAAAAGATTCAAAGACTTTCAATGAGTAATCTGATCGTAAACCCACAATTCATCGGATCCCAACAAACACACCGTGAGAATTACATCGAATAGATATCCGAAGAGATCATTGTATTGAAGATCGAAAAGAGAGAGAGAAAGCCATCTAGCTACTACTATGAACCCGTAGGTCATGTGGGAACTACCCACACATCATCATGGAGGCAGCAAGGTCGATGAAGATTGCCTCCCCAATGGGTTCCCCATCCGGCAGAGTACCGGAAAAGGCCTCCAGATGGCATCGCAGAAGAACAAAGGCTTGCGGCGGCGATAAAATTGTTTTGGGTCTCGCTTTGGGGTTTTTGGAATATTAGGGAATTTATAGGCCATAGATTAGGTCAATGAAGCCACATGCCCCCCACAAGTGCTGATGGCGCGCCTCCCCCCTGGGGCGTGCTGTGTGAGCTTGTCGCTCACTCGTGCATCTTCTGGTCTCTCCCTGAAGCTTCTAGGGTCTCTTCTGGTCCAAAAAAAATCACCGTAAAGTTTCATCGTGTTTGGACTTCGTTTGGTATGGTTTTTCTGCGAAACAAAGAAATAGGCAGAAACAGGAACTGACACTGGGCACTAAGTTAATAGGTTAGTCCACAAAAATAATATAAAATGGCATATAAATCATACAAGATTGGTAATATAATAGCATGAAACAATCAAAAATTATAGATACGTTGGAGACATATCATCCCCTCACTGACCGGGCGCGTCCGCGAACGTTTGAGGAGGATTTGAGAAGGCCGGGTGTAGATGCTTCAACATGACATAATACCATCACCTACAATCATGAAAGGAAGGAGAAACCAAAGCTGAGCCATATTTCCATGACACCTGACTACAGTTGCTCACCACCATTGGCAGAGGTGAAACATAATATATATGTGCGCGCGGTGACACACTGCATGACACCATCGTGGAGGCCGCCGCCGCCGGTGCAGCAAAAGGTCCCCGAGGGGCGCACTCTCACTTGGCTACCTCCTGAACCCCGTAGTCTGCCACGACAGTTCATTGAACCTGGCCGAAATCACTGTTCTAACCTTGTCAGTGTTTGTTGGCACAAAATGAACTCCCCCGAAAACTATTTCACAAAATGACCCTTTTCACCAACGCCATAAGCCATGGCGTTTCCAGGCTACATGGAAATGCCAGCCCCTTTGGTGTTGCTGGCCTGGCACACCATCAAACCTCGCCTGCCTACGTGGCGGGCAGAAACACCAAAGTGCCCTACGTTTGTAGAAACCCCAGGGGTCTTGGTGTTTCTGCCCTGATATTTATTTGTCCGCGGGTCTGCGGTGGGCCTCTCACCCACCACTCACTCCTCACCCTCTTCCTCCTCATTGGGCAGCCTGAGCTCAAGCCCTTTCCCCCATTGCCTCCTCCACTCAATCCCCCTTCAAATCCTTCCAAATCACCTGCATTGGTCCGTGGATCCGGTGTCTTTTCTGTTCCTTGAGGTAATCTCCTTCATCTCCCAAGTTTTTATTGGTTGCATTTGTGTATTTGGATGGATTTGTTCATGTGGATCCTAACCCTAGTTTTGGATTTTTTTTCCCTAATATGATGTTTGTGGTATTTTCCCTAGTTACTGTGGCCCAATAGTGTTGATTTGTGATGTGGATGAACAAGGCTTAGGGTTTGAATTTGGCTAAATGTTAGGATTTAGGGTTAGGGTTAGACTTAATGTGGATGAAAAAAATTGTTCTAACTTGTTTTGTATGCAATGTGTTAGATTTGTCATTGCTCCTTTGTAGTACTTACGTTGCCATTGTTTTTCAGATGGAGAGGATTGTGAATGTTCATTATGTTGACAAGGCGGCATTTATGAATGTTAAGATTCTTGACAAGGATGCGACAGTGTTGACATTTCTTGAAAGTCCTAGTTATGATGAGGTTGTGGAAGAAACACAGATTAGATTAAAATGGATGGATCCAAGTGACCAAGTTGAACTAGTAGGAAGATATGATGTTGGGACAGGAAACATGTGTCGAATGAAGACGATGCCTATCAAGTCCAATTTGCAATGGGGTGCATATAAGGAGGCGGTTGCATCCTCGGAAGTCAAATCACTCGAAGTGTTTGCCACTAAGGTGGTCAAAGCTCCTCACTTTCATGTTGACTTGAACCAAACCTTAGTAGACGATATGAGCCCGATTAGTATTGTGCTGCCAATTGTTGAGCACAGAGTTGAAGTGCAAGCCGCCAATGCAATGAGCCTACCTCCTGTTAGCCAAGCAAATGAAGTTGCTACTAAACATGACAATGAAGAAGTTGATTATGTCAATGTGGATCCCCAATATGAGTTTGAGGGTGGTGCATCGATGAATGAGGATGGTCATGAGTCCGAGCAAGAGGATGAGAGGCACCACAACGAACTTGGTGACCTAGAGGCTCAAGTCAGGCATAAGGACATGGACCCTGACATCATCTATCAGCGTGCATGTGTGGATGACTTGGATGATCATGGCCCGATGAATGATTTTGACGAGGATGGATTCACGGAGAAAGAAGCAGAGTGGTACTCCAAAATCACCGGTCAGGATCACTAGGTGTCATGGTTTCGTGATGTTAGCCTTTCCCATAAGGCTATAGTTGATGGTGAATGAGTAAGACAATTGAGGCTACACTGTTCCCAAGTAGTACATCCGACGAGTCCACTATGTCTTACCTAAGGAAATGTTTGATGTTCGAGCACATGCTAGAATTCAAGATGTGGTTGTGTGAGTATGTTGTTAAGCACCATAGGCCTTTCATAGTTGTTCACTACGGCTGCAAGAAGTGATACACCATGAAATGTGAGGCAGAAAGATGCTCATGGAAATTTCATGGAAGACTCACAAAAGATGAATGGTGAAAGATAACTAATTGCAAAGCCACTCACCAATGCAAACCATCAGCTAACCTCGGAATTCATCGGTTATATATACCAAAAACATGTAGCCAAGGATCAAACCATTAAGGTGAAGTTGATGATGAGTTGGGTAGAAGATAAGTTTGGATATAAGGTCAAGTACGGGAAGACATGTAAGGCCAAGAAAGTCACTCTTAGAATGTTGTATGGTGGATGGGAAGAGGCATACAACATGCTCCCCAGGTTGTTGGGAGCGATGTCATATAGAAACCTGGGAATGTATCACTATGTCCAAGATATTGATGGAGTGTTCCGTCATGCCTTTTGGACGTTTGGCCCATGCATTGCGGCAAACATGAGGAATGTGCCTATTTCCAATGGAGTAACCGTGAGGTTGCACGAATTCAATTTGCAAACTCATTGGTTAACATGGACATCTAGATTCCACGCTTTTCTAGACCAGTCACAGTGGTCTGAGTATCATGGCCCCAACATTAGGCCGGATCCGGAGTTGATGGTACAACCCAAGGGTAGAAGGAAAACAAAGTGATACCAGAATGATATGGATGAACTCACTAGCACAAGAGAGTTTGGTAACAGGCATTTCATGGAGCCACATGATAGGACCCAATGCGGTGATTGCAATGACCCGCCACACAATACAAGGACTTGCAAAACAAAGAAAACTTCAAAAGGGAACAATCCAGATGGAGGTTCAAGTGGTGGTGGTAGAGGAGGTTCCAGTCGTGGTGATGGTGGGAGTGGTGCTAGTGGCAGAGGTTCCAGTGGTGGTCTTGGTGGTGGTAGGGGAGGTTCCGGTCGTGGTGATGGTTGGATTGATGCTAGTGGTGGAGGATCCGGTGGTGGTAGGGGTGACGATAGAGATGCCGGTGGTGGTAGTGGTGGCGGAGGTTCCGGTAGTGGTCTTGGTGGTGGTAGGGGTACCAGTAGAGATGCCGGTGGTGGTAGTGGTAGTGGTCATGGTAGAGGCTAAGTTAGCGGTGGTAGTGCTCGTGGCAGAGGTAGAGGTTCGGGTAGTCGTGGTAGAGGAGGTTTCATGGGTAAAGCAAGTTTCATGGGTGGTGGTCGTGGAAGGGGTAACCATACTTCTATGTTTGGTTACTTAGATAATCCAGATGGATGATTCTATATGGTAAATATTTGCTATGTCTTTTATGCATGCATGTTATGTTGTAATGATTATTGTCTTGTGCTACCACTTGGCTTCATTCGTTGTTTTATGCAGACATGGCTTCATCCAGTTCAGTGACGAGGCCCCCGTGCGCGGACAAGGAGGACATGCCAAACAAGCGAGAGTGGGCTAGCTTGTACAATTACCCAGCCAAAGAGGATGTGAAGACCCCAACATGTCGGTGTGAAGATGAGTGTGTTTTGAGTCACTCCAAGAACCGAAAGAAGCATTGGACAGAAGGCCAAAGGTTTTTCGTGTGTTCCAACTACAAGTATGATCGGAAGCATCCAAATAAAGTCGGTCATGATCGCTCACCGGTATGTTAAATACAATGCCAACATCTCCTCTCAATTTAGATTACGTACTACTAACACATGTACGAAAATTTTGTAGTCACCTCCTCCTCTTTGCGGGTACTACTCGTGGATAGATGACCAAGTGCCAAAAGATGTCAAAGATGATCAAGATATGGGGCGCTTCAAGAAGCAGTTCCAGTTAGAACAAAGTCGTCGTCTAAATGAGAAGGCGGAGGCAAAAGCGAAGGAGATTGAGGAGCAATGGAAGCGGCAGATGGACAGGGAGCGCAAAGAAGCGCAGGCTGATTGAGAGGCGGATAGGGCAAGAAAGCTCACAAAGGCTCGCATTGCACGAGCGGAAGATGAAGCACGCGACAAGAAGGGAAAAGGGACGATGTTCTCTTAGTGATCTTGCCATTTTAGCCTAGTCTTCTGAGACTTATCGTGAACTTGTATGTCTAAGACTATTTGATGCTTAAGACTATGTATTTGTGTGATCTTGTCATTTTAGCCTACTCTTCCGAGACTTATCGTGAACTTGTATGTCTGAGACTATGTATTGTGTGATTGCGATTTCATATTTGTGAGCTAGATACATCCTATCGGTGTTTATTTGTGATGAAGGAGATAATGGCAAAGTTTCTATGTAAGTTTGTGATATATTTGTTGTCAAAGTTTCTGTGCTGGAAGGAATAGAGAAAATGGCCAAAATTCTGTGTAGGGCACAAACGCCAGGGCTTCCGGCATTTCAGGCCTTCATAGAAACGCTTGGCGTTTCTGCTTGCCAAAAATTGTTCTGTTGCTTCTTCTCAAGCATTTTTAAGTAGAGGTGAAACGCCATAGGCGTCGGCGTTTCTGGCCTTGATGGAAACACTTGGCATTTCTGAAGGATAAAAACTGTTCTGTTGCTTTCGCATAAGCGTGTAAGTGTTGGGTTGAACTGATGGCATTTCTGGCATTGATAGAAACGCTTGGCGTTTCGAAACGACAAAAAGTCTTCTGTTGCTGTTGCAAACGCGTGTCGATGTACAACAAAAACGCCAGGGCCTTTGGCATTTCTGCCTTGCACAGAAACTTAACCAATTTCCCTTCCCCTGTTCTTGATCCCAACACATACAACTAGCATTTGATAACAAAATGACAACAATTATATCCAACATACAGTAAACACATAACTCAATTTCAACAAAATTTGACAAGTGCATCTAATTGACAACAAACCCAATTTCATATCCATGAACAACAAAACTTGAAGAGTGAAGCAAGTTGTCAACAAACTCAATTTCAACAAAGTTCACAACATACTAAGATGGACCATAGTTCAAGTGACAAAGTGCGCAACATCAAACTTCACATGTACAGAACATAATCCTAAGATTTTAACAACTTCACAACTTCATTCCATGATCCTAAGAATTAAACAAGTTTACAACTTCATAAGTGCACGACAAAGTTCACTTCCTTCCTCTTTTGGTTTGCATCTTCCCTTTGTTGGGGTAGCCCTCTAGAGTGTTCTGCCATTTTGGACATCCGGCTATTCTAGTGCTAGCTCGACGTTGTGCTTGTGATGGTTGAGATGGTTACGGGACATCTTCCATTTGTGAAGTGCCAAACTCCATGAAGTTGGGTCCCTTCTTTCTTCCTCCTCCTCTTGCTCGTCTTCTTCTTGCTCCTCTTCCTCTTGCTCCTCTAAGCGATACACATTCCGTGCACGGCTGGAAGAAGGACGGGCTCCACTGACATAACTCCGTGCTCGGCCGGAAGAAGCGCGGGCTCGGCATGAAGAAGAACGTGCTCGGCTCAAAGAAGGCATATCCACCCTTAAAGGAGCAGGTGCTCGGACGTCGGTGGATGGAGCACCATGGCAAGAAAGCAAAGCAGCGAGTGTGCGGCACCAAGTCAGCACCTTCTGCATGAGCAACGAGAGTGACATGTTAATATGCATCTCAAGTATGAGAGAGGAAAACGTGCATAGCTACAAACCTGAAGTGTAGTCCTAACAAGTTCGTCCGCTTCCGAACCAGGGGCACGTGAGAGCGCTATGTTACCCTCGTTAATACATCTCCGTAGATCTGTGCCTTCAAAGAACATATGTATACGTTTGGGTTTCAATAGTGAGACGTACCACTCGGTCATGCATAGGGGCATATTCAAGGTGTCCTCTAATGGTCTCCCTAATCGAATTGTTGAATGCCCTGTCAGCAGCATCACTTGGCATTAAGTCCAAGCAATCGGCCCGAGTCCAAGCACCCTTGTGGACAAGAGTACAAGACGGTACTCTCCTTGAAGCCACTCCAAATGCCTCAAGTACGCCGGCTCGTGGTTGTCGGGTTCGTTGTCCTTGTCAACTCTAGCTCTTCTCTAGGTATTCCACATGTCCACCCACATGTAGTGGTGCTCCTCTCAATTAGAGACATTCTTTTTGTTTCGCCAACTAGTTTTACAAATCATGAGAAGAATAAATCAGTAACATTTTGTGTATTTACCATGATTTCACATGTGCTACTAACTTTTCTCACCTATGAAGCTTCACAATTGTCTCCACATGGTCCGGCGGGGTTTGCTGCCTTAATTCAAATTGCTTCGCCACGCGATGTGGGAGATGCCACTCAACCGCATAAAAACATATCACGGGGCACCACACATGCCAGAGGTGCCGGTCACGCAGGCACATAGAGTTCAAAGGAAACTGCCTCATGACCGTGTACGACATCCAGTTGACCTACATCACAACATGTCACTTATGCAGAGAATAGTTTGAGCAATGAGGGCAATTATTCATGAAGAATTACCTGATTGTAAGTCAACATGTCAAGCTCGCTGATGTACGACTTGTATAGCCCCATCGAGGCCACAGTGGACACTTCGACATTAGCCCATGTGTGCATGATAGTGGGATAACGCTCTTCATCCCCGTCAAAAGTCCACTCCCAAGGTTGATGTGGATGAAGGGTTATTGACTGGCCAACAAGGATAGACTCCCACATCCAAATCTGCAGGGCCCACACAAAACCACCAACACAGAAGGTCGGCTTCTTCCTCATACATGCCTCGTCCAGCTGCACATTCAAAAACAAGTTAAATCTTCACACACTATCATTTAGTTCATACCATGAAAATGGATCCTACTAAGCATTACCTGACGGTACAAGAAGGCAAGTTCTGCTAACCCCCAACTCCACTTAATGTCCCAGTCACGTAGCGCGTCCAGGTACATCCATGAGGTGGTGTCCCCTGTGCCATCTGAAAACACCACATAGGTCAAGAGGTTCCACGAATATGCCCTGGCGTACTTCTCCACAAGTGCCGGACTTTCATTCTTCGGGCACTCATAAAAATATTCTCGTATCCACGTGTACAGCACACCAGATGGCCTAGGATTCTTTTGCGTTTCATGAGTCCATTCATCAGGTTCCGCACCAACCAATGCTGACACCTGTTGTCGCCACCCCTGAGAGTTCACCATCCCACTAAGAGCCCTTCCCTCGATAGGAAGGGCGGTGATCATCGCAAAAATCCTCAAAGTGATAGTCATCTCGCCAAGGGGCAGGTGGAAAGAGTGTGTCTCCGGCCTCCAACGGTCAATAAGGGCGGTAATGACCGTGGAGTTCATCTATGGCGGTGTGCCTTTAAAGTTGAGCACAAACGGGAGAAGATCCATTCTTCTATAACAGGGCTTGTAGCGAGGGTCATAGCGCAGAGCTTCACTGGGATTGTGGCTCCTCAAACGAAGTAGTGGAGGAACCTAAAAAAAGCAATCGAACAACTTGTTACTTCTTTCAACATATAAACTGTTGGGGAACGTTGCATGGAAAACAAAAAAAATTCTACGCACACGCAAGATCTATCCATGGAGATGCATAGCTACGAGAGGGGGAGTGTGTCTACGTACCCTCGTAGACCGTAAGCGGAAGCGTTAGAACAACGCGGTTGATGTCGTCGAACAACTTCACGATCCAACCGACCGAGTACCGAACGTACGGCACCTCCGCGTTCAGCACACGTTCAGCTCGGTGACGTCCTCGACTTCTTGATCCAGCAAGATGGCGAGGTAGTGGATGAGTTCCGGCAGCACGACGGCGTGGTGACGGTGATGGTGATGCTATCTCCGCAGGGCTTCGCCCAAGCACTGCGAAAATATGACCGAGGGACGGAACTGTGGAGGGGGGCGCCGCACACGGCTAAGACAATGTTGTGTCTCCTTTGGAGCGCCCCCCTCTCCTCTATTTATATATGTGTAGGGGCTTGGAGTAGAAGGAATAGTGCCACGTGAACAGTAACCGTGAATAGTACACACGTGGACTTGGACTCCAAAGTCCAATCCTATTCCTACTAGGACTGTCCCTTTTTCCTTCCCTAGCTGCGTGGGCTTTTGAGGACTTGGTGCGCCTGGCCCAATAAGGCCAGGGCACCTCCCCTTAGCCCATGCCAGCCATTGGGACATGGTGGACCCACTTGTGGACTTCCGGACCCCTCCGGAATCCTCCGAAACCTTCTGGAAGCTTCCCGGTACAATACCGAAAAAAACTGCACCTTTTTCCGGAACCCAAAATATGACTTCCCATATATAAATATTTACCTTTCGACCATTCCGAGACTCCTCGTGACGTTCGGGATCTCATCCGGGACTCCGAACAATATTCGGTTATCAATTCACATAACACATATAACACTATATCGTCAACGAACGTTAAGCGTGCGGACCCTACGGATTCGGGAATGATGTAGACATGACTGAGATGCCTCTCCGGTCAATAACCAATAGCGGAACCTGGATGCTCATATTGGTTCCTACATATTCCACGAAGATCTTATCGGTCGAACCGTAATGACAACATACGTAATTCCCTTTGTCCGTCGGTATGTTACTTGCCCGAGATTCGATCGTCGGTATCTCCATACCTAGTTCAATCTCGTTACCGACAAGTCTCTTTACTCATTCCGTAATACATCATCCCATAACTAACTCCTTAGTCACTTTGCTTGCAAGCTTCTTATGATGTGCATTACCGAGAGGGCCCAGAGATACCTCTCCGAAACACGGAGTGACAAATCCCAGTCTCGATCCATGCCAACTCAACGGACACCTTCGGAGATACCTGTAGAGCATCTTTATGATCACCCAGTTACGTTGTGACGTTTGATAGCACACAAGGTATTCCTCCGGTATCCGGGAGTTGCATGATCTCATGGTCTGAGGAACATGTATTTGACATTCAAGAAAGCAGTAGCAATAAATAGAATGATCATATGCTAAGCTAACGGATGGGTCTTGTCCATCACATCATTCTCCTAATGATGTGATCCCGTTATCAAATGACAACTCATGTCTATGGTTAGGAAACCTTAACCATCTTTGATCAACGAGCTAGTCTAGTAGAGGCTCACTAGGGACACGGTATTTGTTTATGTATTCACACATGTATTTAAGTTTCCAGTCAATACAATTCTAGCATGAATAATAAACCTTTATCATGAACAAGGAAATATAAAATAATAACAACTTTATTATTGCCTCTAGGGCATATTTCCATCAGTCTCCCACTTGCACTAGAGTCAATAATCTAGATTACATAGTAATGAATCTAACACCCATGGAGTCTTGGTGCTGATCATGTTTTGCTCGTGGAAGAGGCTTAGTCAACGGGTCTGCCACATTCAGATCCGTGTGTACTTTGCAAATTTCTATGTCTCCATCCTTGACATATTCACGAATGGAGTTGAAGCGTCTCTTGATGTGTTTGGTCTTCTTGTGAAACCTGGGCTCCTTGGCTATGGCAATTGCTCTAGTGTTGTCACAAAAGATTGTCATTGGACCCGATGCACTAGGTATTACACCTAGATCGGATATGAACTCCTTCATCCAGACTCCTTCATGTGCTGCTTTCGAAGCAGCTATGTATTCCGCTTCACACGTAGATCCCGCCACGACGCTCTGCTTGGAACTGCACCAACTGACGGCTCCACCATTTAATATAAATACGTATCCGGTTTGTGACTTAGAGTCATCCGGATCAGTGTCGAAGCTTGCATCGACGTAACCCTTTACGACGAGCTCTTCGTCACCTCCATAAACGAGAAACATGTCCTTGGTCCTTTTCAGGTACTTCAGGATATTCTTGACCGCTGTCCAGTGATCCACTCCTGGATTACTCTGGTACCTTCTTGCCAAACTTATGGCAAGGCACACATCAGGTCTGGTACACAGCATGGCATACATAATAGAACCTATGGCTGAGGCATAGGGAATGACTTTCATTTTCTCTATATCTTCTGCCGTGGTCGGGCATTGAGTCTGACTCAACTTCACACCTTGCAAGACAGGCAAGAACTCCTTCTTTGACTGATCCATTTTGAACTCCTTCAAAATCTTGTCAAGGTATGTACTGATTGAAAGTCTTATCAAGCGTCTTTATCTACCTCTATAGATCTTGATGCCCAATATATAAGCAGCTTCACCGAGGTCTTTCATTCAAGTATCCTTTTATGCCATCCAGAAATTCTATATCATTTCCAATCAACAATATGTCATCCACATATAATATTAGAAATGCTACAGAGCTCCCACTCACTTTCTTGTAAATACAGGCTTCACCGTAAGTCTGTACAAAACCATATGCTTTGATCACCTCATCAAAGCGTATATTCCAACTCCGAGATGCTTGCACCAGTCCATAGATGGATCGCTGGAGCTTGCACACTTTGTTAGCACCCTTAGGATCGACAAAACCTTCTGGTTGCATCATATAAAACTCTTCTTTGAGAAAACCATTAAGGAATGCAGTTTTGACATCCATTTGCCAGATTTCATAATCATAAAATGCGGCAATTGCTAACATGATTCGGACAGACTTAAGCATCGCTACGGGTGAGAAAGTCTCATCGTAATCAACCCCTTGAACTTGTCAAAAACCTTTCGCGACAAGTCGAGCTTTGTAGACAGTGATATTACCATCAGCATCCATCTTCCTCTTAAAAATCCATTTATTCTCAATGGCTTGCCGATCATCGGGCAAGTCCACCAAAGTCCACACTTTGTTCTCATACATGGATCCTATCTCAGATTTCATGGCCTCAAGCCATTTGTCGGAATCCGGGCTTATCATAGCTTCTTCATAGTTTGTAGGTTCGCCGTTGTCTAACAACATAACTTCCAGAACAGGATTACCGTACCACTCTGGTGCGGAACGTACTCTGGTCGACCTACGAAGTTCAGTAGTAACTTGATCTGAAGTTTCATGATCTTTATCATTATCTTCCTCTCTTATTGGTGTAGGCATCACGGGAACGGTTTTCTCTGATGAGCTACTTTCCAATTCGAGAGAAGGTACAATTACCTCATCAAGTTCTACTTTCCTCCCACTCACTTCTTTCGAGAGAAACTCCTTCTCTAGAAAGGACCCATTCTTGGTAACAAAGACCTTCCCTTCGGATCTATGGTAGAAGGTGTACCCAATTGTTTCTTTAGGGTATCCTATGAAGACGCACTTCTCCGCTTTGGGTTCGAGCTTATCAGGTTGAAGCTTTTTCACATAAGCATCGCATCCCCAAACTTTAAGAAACGACAGCTTAGGTTTCTTGCCAAACCATAGTTCATACGGTGTCGTCTCAACGGATTTAGACGATGCCCTATTTAACGTGAATGCATCTGTCTCTAATGCATAACCCCAAAACGATAGTGGCAAATCGGTAAGAGACATCATAGAACGCACCATATCCAATAAAGTACGGTTACGACGTTCGGACACACCATTACGCTGTGGTGTTCCAGGTGGCGTGAGTTGTGAAACAATTCCAAATTTTCTTAAATGAAGGCCAAAATCGTAACTCAAATATTCGCCTCCGCGATCAGATCGTAGAAACTTTATTTTCTTGTTACGATGATTCTCTACTTCACTCTGAAATTCTTTGAACTTTTCAAATGTTTCAGACTTGTGTTTCATCAAGTAGATATACCCATATCTACTCAAATCATCTGTGAAGGTTAGAAAATAACGATACCCGCTGCGTGCTTCAACATTCATCGGACCGCATACATCGGTATGTATTATTTCCAACAAATCAGTAGCTCGCTCCATTGTTCCGGAGAACGGAGTTTTAGTCATCTTGCCCATGAAGCATGGTTCGCAAGTATCAAATGATTCATAATCAAGAGATTCCAAAAGTCCATCCGCATGGAGTTTCTTCATGCGCTTTACACCAATATGACCTAAACGGCAGTGCCACAAGTATGTTGCACTATCATTATCAACTTTGCATCTTTTGGCATCAATATTATGAATATGTGTATCACTACGATCGAGATTCAACAAGAATAGACCATTCACAAAAGATGCGTGACCATAAAAGATGTTACTCATATAAATAGAACAACCATTATTCTCTGACTTAAATGAATAACCGTCTCGCAATAAACAAGATCCAGATATAAATGTTCATGCTCAACGCTGGCACCAAATAACAATTATTGAGGTCTAAAACTAACCCCGAAGGTAGATGTAGAGGTAGCGTGCCGACGGCGATCACATCAACCTTGTAACCATTCTCGACGCGCATCGTCACCTCGTCCTTAGCCAATCTTCGCTTATTCCGTAGCTCCTGTTTCGAGTTACAAATATGAGCAACCGAACCAGTATTAAATACCCAGGCGCTACTGCGAGCATTAGTGAGGAACACATCAATAACATGTATATCAAATATACCTTTGCTCACTTTGCCATCCTTCTTATCCGCCAAATACTTGGGGCAATTCCGCTTCCAGTGACCAGTCCCTTTGCAGTAGAAGCACTCTGTTTCAGGCCTGGGTCCAGCTTTGGGTTTCTTCGTGGGAGCGGCAACTTGCTTGCCGTTCTTCTTGAAGTTCCCCTTCTTTCCCTTGCCCTTTTTCTTGAAACTAGTGGTTTTGTTAACCATCAACACTTGATGCTCCTTCTTGATTTCTACCTCCGCTGATTTCAACATCGCGAAGAGCTCGGGAATTGTCTTCTCCATCCCTTGCATATTATAGTTCATCACGAAGCCTTTATAGCTTGGTGGCAGTGACTGAAGAACTCTGTCAATAACACTCTCAACCGGAAGATCAATTCCCAGCTGAGTCAAGTGGTTGTGGTACCCAGACATTCTGAGTATGTGTTCACTGACAGAACTGTTCTCCTCCATCTTACAGCTAAAGAACTTGTTGGAGACTTCATATCTCTCAACCCGGGCATTAGCTTGAAATATCAATTTCAGCTCTTGGAACATCTCATATGCTCCGTGGCGTTCAAAACGCTTTTGCAGTCCCGGTTCTAAGCCGTAGAGCATGGCACACTGAACTATCGAGTAGTCATCAGATCGAGCCTGCCAGGCGTTCACAACGTCTGCAGCAGCTCCTGCAGCAGGTCCATCACCTAGCGGTGCATCAAGGACATAATTCTTCTGTGCAGCAATGAGGATAATCCTCAAGTTACGGACCCAGTCCGTGTAGTTGCTACCATCATCTTTCAACTTAGCTTTCTCTAGGAACGCATTAAAATTCAACGGAACAGTAGCACGGGCCATTAATCTACAACATAGATATGCAAAGAAACCATCAAGACTAAGTTCATGATAAATTAAGTTCGATTAATCAAATTACTAATGAACTCCCACTTAAATTAACATCCCTCAAGTTAACTAAGTGATACATGATCCAAATCAACTAGCCCATGTCCGATCATCACGTGAGATGGGATAGTCATCAATGGTGAACATCTCCATGTTGATCATATCTACTATATGACTCATGTTCGACCTTTCGGTCTCCAGTGTTCCGAGACCATGTCTGTACATGCTAGGCTCGTCAAGTTTAACCCAAGTATTCTGCTTTTGTAAAACTGGCTTACACCCGTTGTATGTGAACGCAGAATCTATCACACCCGATCATCACGAGGTGCTTCGAAATGACGAACTTTAGCAACGGTGCATACTCAGGGAGAACACTTTTATCTTGAAATTTAGTGAAGGGATCATCTTATAATGCTACCGTCGTTTCTAAGCAAAATAAGATGCATAAAGGATAAACATCACATGCAATCAAAATATGTGACATGATATGGCCATCATCTTGTGCTTTTGATCTCCATCTCCAAAGCATCGTCATGATCTCCATCGTCACCGGCTCGACACCTTGATCTCCATCGTTGCGTCGTGGTCGTCTCGCCAACTATTGCTTCTACAACTATTGCTAACGCGTAGCGATAAAGTAAAGCAATTACATGGCGCTTGCATTTCATACAATAAAGAGACAACCATAAGGCTCCTGCCGGTTGCCGATAAATTACAAAACATGATCATCTCATACAATAACGTATATCACATCATGTCTTGACCATATCACATCACAGCATACCCTGCAAAAACAAGTTAGACGTCCTCTACTTTGTTGTTGCAAGTTTTACGTGGCTGCTACGGGCTTCTAGCAAGAACCGTTCTTACCTACGGCAAAAAACCACAACGGTGATTTATCAAGTTTGCTGTTTTAACCTTCAACAAGGACCGACCGCAGTCAAATTCGATTCAACTAAAGTAGGAGAAACAGACACCCGCCAGCCACCTTTATGCAAAACAAGTTGCATGTCTGTCGGTGGAACCGGTCTCATGTACGTGGACATGTAAGGTTGGTCCGGGCCGCTTCATCTTACAATACCGCCGAATCAAAATAAGACGTTGGTGGTAAGCAGTATGACGATCACCGCCCACAACTCTTTGTGTTCTACTCGTGCATATCATCTACGCATAGACCTGGCTCATGATGCCATTGTTGGGGAACGTTGCATGGAAAACAAAAAAATTTCTACGCACACACAAGATCTATCCATGGAGATGCATAGCTACGAGAGGGGAAGTGTGTCTACGTACCCTCGTAGACCGTAAGCGGAAGCGTTAGAACAACGCGGTTGATGTCGTCGAACAACTTCACGATCCAACCGACCGAGTACCGAACGTACGGCACCTCCGCGTTCAGCTCGGTGACGTCCTCGACTTCTTGATCCAGCAAGATGGCGAGGTAGTGGATGAGTTCCAGCAGCACGACGGCGTGGTGACGGTGATGGTGATGCTATCTCCGCAGGGCTTCGCCCAAGCACTGCGAAAATATGACCGAGGGACGGAACTGTGGAGGGGGGCGCCGCACACGGCTAAGACAATGTTGTGTCTCCTTTGGGGCGCCCCCCTCTCCTCTATTTATATATGTGTAGGGGCTTGGAGTAGAAGGAATAATGCCACGTGAACAGTAACCGTGAATAGTACACACGTGGACTTGGACTCCAAAGTCCAATCCTATTCCTATTAGGACTCTCCCTTTTTCCTTCCCTAGCTGCGTGGGCTTTTGAGGACTTGGTGCGCCTGGCCCAATAAGGCCAGGGCGCCTCCTCTTAGCCCATGCCAGCCCTTGGGACGTGGTGGACCCACTTGTGGACTTCCGGACCCCTCCGGAATCCTCCGGAACCTTCTGGAAGCTTCCCGGTACAATACCGAAAAAAACTGCACCTTTTTCCGGAACCCAAAATATGACTTCCCATATAGAAATCTTTACCTCTCGACCATTCCGAGACTCCTCGTGACGTTCGGGATCTCATCCGGGACTCCGAACAATATTCGGTTATCAATTCACATAACTCATATAACACTATATCGTCAACGAACGTTAAGCGTGCGGACCCTACGGGTTCGGGAATGATGTAGACATGACTGAGACGCCTCTCCGGTCAATAACCAATAGCGGAACCTGGATGCTCATATTGGTTCCTACATATTCCACGAAGATCTTATCGGTCGAACCGCAATGACAACATACGTAATTCCCTTTGTCCGTCGGTATGTTACTTGCCCGAGATTCGATCGTCGGTATCTCCATACCTAGTTCAATCTCGTTACCGGCAAGTCTCTTTACTCGTTCCGTAATACATCATCCCGTAACTAACTCCTTAGTCACTTTGCTTGCAAGCTTCTTATGATGTGCATTACCGAGAGGGCCCAGAGATACCTCTCCGAAACACGGAGTGACAAATCCCAGTCTCGATCCATGCCAACTCAACGGACACCTTCGGAGATACCTGTAGAGCATCTTTATGATCACCCAGTTACGTTGTGGCGTTTGATAGCACACAAGGTATTCCTCCGGTATCCGGGAGTTGCATGATCTCATGGTCTGAGGAACATGTATTTGACATTCAAGAAAGCAGTAGCAATAAACAGAACGATCATATGCTAAGCTAACGGATGGGTCTTGTCCATCACATCATTCTCCTAATGATGTGATCCCGTTATCAAATGACAACTCATGTCTATGGTTAGGAAACCTTAACCATCTTTGATCAACGAGCTAGTCTAGTAGAGGCTCACTAGGGACACGGTATTTGTTTATGTATTCACACATGTATTTAAGTTTCCGGTCAATACAATTCTAGCATGAATAATAAACCTTTATCATGAACAAGGAAATATAAAATAATAACAACTTTATTATTGCCTCTAGGGCATATTTCCATCATAAACAACATAAGAACCCACTATTAGAGATAGTTACCTCCCCTCTTTCCACGAGCACTACACAGTGCTTCGCTTCGTAATAATCATCAAGGCCAATATATTTATCCGGCTCAAACATTCTACATAATACATTATAAACTAGTTAGTAACAATGCTGGAAACTTTGAACAAATTCTTAAATCCTCTCTCAAGCCAATTGCATTTTACACAATGCTTAAAACTGTTCACCACATTCACATAAATATGTACATACATACACAAAATAAAAACGCAACCATGTATAACCATATAGAGTGCTAAACATTTGACAAAATCCTAGTGAAGCATATTTACAACCATTTATACAACCACAAATACAAAATCCTCTCTAAATTCACAAGTATATTTGACAAAATAAAACACAACCATATACAATGATAAATATGTAATGCCTAAATAAGAACAATCTATTAAGAAACAAATAATCTTATGCTTTGTTTGGATGTTGATATTTAGGGTCATGGAATTGAATTGGCCCCAGTATCAAATCTTCTTGACTTTGATATTGACATTGAACATGAATTCTGTTGTTTCGATGTGCACAGAATTGCCACTTCGAATTCGGCTGAGAGGGTCAATTCTAACTTGATGCCCATCATATGTTGCCTATCCCTCGCAAAGTTGTGTAACACACAACAAGCATTAATGATTTGAATCTGCAAGAATGTCTTCTTTAAGTAAGATTTTTTCACTTTGTTAGGCCTCTTATTGAAAACCCAATCGACACATGTTACCTGGTCCTTTATGTCAAAGAAACTTTGAGTGCGGAGAATACCCCACTTCTTCTTCCACAACCCAAAAGTTCTCTCTACTACATTTCTAGCACGAGAGTGGCGCAAGTTATATAGCTCTTTGGCATTTTGGGGTTGTTGTTGACTTGATGCCCACTCTTTCAAGTGATACCGAGTGGATCTGAATGGAGCTAGAAATCCAGGTCCATTAGTGTAACCAGCATCAGCCAAGTAATATCTTCCTATTGTTAAACAAGTCAGTTAGGTTGGTTGTAGCATATGAAATTTAAGAGAACAAAATGCCAAGAGAAAAAGCCATACCATGAGGTACAACAAATGCATCTTGGCGATTAGTTCTCATGGAGTCGCGTAGGACTCTAGAGTCTGAAGCAGAACCCTCCCAGCCAGGTAAGACATACAGAAATTTCATGTTCCCGTCCACCACACCAAGCATGTTAGTAGCTTTCTATTCCTGTACCTCCCTTGGGCAGCCACAGGAACGGAAACATCTATATGACAGCCATCTAATGCTCCTAGTGCATCACCAAACCACTTCCATTTGTAGTCATCGGGAGGTTGAACATTAGCATCTGGAAGCTTAATGAACTCCCCATGCATAGATAGAATGGCTCTTAACACAGCGGAAAAAGTGAGTACTTATAGTTCCCAAAGACCGTTGTATGTGCCTCGAAGCAACCTCATTTTCAGACCGTGACCCACTACTAGCAAGAACATGGCAACCTTTTCTTCCACATCCACATATACACTATCACGAAGACCACACCTCTCACGCAACATGGTGCACAAATCATGAAAAAATTCTTTTTATTAAACGTAGCTGATCATAGCATGCCACTTTTGAGCCATCATACATATCTTTCAACAAGTACTTCCTAAGTGTGTGTTTGTGCTCATCATCGCTAAAACTACCTAATCCAGAAGGTGCTCTCTGTGAAATAAGGTATGCCATTCCGAGAAGCACCGATTCAAAGTAAAATTCTATCAAGATTATCCTTTTCCTCTTTCTCCTTTTGTTCTCTTCAGTTATGTAAGAAATCATGTCTACTTGATCTAACATTATGGAACTACACAATAATTATATAATTAGACATCAATCATTCTACAGAATATGAATTACATATTCAAGCAAGCATCAAAAGGAAAAAAAGGAAATTTTTACAACTATCAGACCATCACACGCTAACCAGAGCAATGATGTGTTCTTCAATTACCTTTGATCTGTCTGCTGCTGCTGGGGATCCATCCTCCAATCCACTAACCTTCAGACCAATCAACTGACATGTTGTTCATTAAAAGGGAAAATAAATCAGCATACAAACACATATTGTTGGGGATTAGAAGGTCTTGGAGATTTAGGGTTTCTGTGTAGGGTTAGGGATGGGGATGGAGGAAGAACCGGCCATGAGGATGAAGGAAGAAGCGGCCATGGGGGGAGGGGCTGCCGTGACAACCTGCATGGGAGGGAGCAGGGGGCGCGATACTGGCTCGGGTAGAAGGCGGCAAGTGGCGGCGAGCACGCGGGGAGGTGGGCGTTCGGGTGAAAGGGAAAGAGGAACAGGGACGTGGTCACACGTGGGGGAGGAAGGGATCCGCCGGAAAGAAAAGAGAAGAAAGAGACGGCGGAGGGGGTTTGACCTGCGCCGCCGGGAGCTCCGCGTCGCGACTGTGTTCGCCTCCTCTCCGGCTCGAGCGCGCCTATTCCTTTTTCTGGAGCGCGGTCGAAGCGGTAAGTCGCGGGCTCGTTCCTGAATATCAAGCGAAAATCGAGCTCGCCCCCTCCGAATTCGGGAATACAGACGCGGGCTTTCAGATCGGGCCATCGAATATTTCAAGCCAATTCGGTGGACTGATTCCTTGTCCATCTGAACAGCGGAATTCGGGCTATCCAATGCCAATATCAATATCTAGGCCTGAATATTAACATCCAAACGGAGTGTTAGGATTCAACCTGATACAAAAAAAGTTTGTATTAGGATTCAACTACATTACCACCACCACAAATGCTTTTCAACAAAGCTTATCCCAAACAATCTATTAAGAACACATAATCTTAGGATTCAACCTAATACAAAAAAATTGGTATCTAAAACTAATACTACACAATAGCATAGTCTACAACACAACAAGTATATCTTCTCCACGAAATCTAGCCCAACCAATTTTCAAACAAATTACAAAAAACTAATCTTAGGGTTCCACCTTGTTCCAAAATATGCATATAAAATAACTAGAGTTGACTAGAAAAAATCGGAGGGATAGGGAGAGAATACCTCAAGCAACTCGGGGATGATCCGATCTACGAGTTTTCATGGCCAAAATCAAAAATTTAAGAGGGATTTGGTGGAGAAGGAGAGAGGGCCGACACCCTGTTCGCGTCCTGGCGGCTGGGGAAGAAGACCCCGTGCGGCTGCGAGTGGGCTGGGTCCCACCCGCGGCTTCGTGGCCAGTTATTAATCCAGCGCAGAAATACCAACGGTCCTGGCATGTCTGGACTGCCACGTCGGCACGCAACGCCAACGAGGCCTGACTGTGGGCCAGGCCAGAAGCGCCAACTCCTTTGGCGTTTCCATGTGACTCAGCAACGCCATGACTTCTGACATTGTTTAAAAGGATCAGATTGTGAAATAGTTTCCGAATGAGTTTAACTTGTGCAAACATATTCTGACAAAGTTAGAATAGCGATTTCGGCCCATATTTCCAAGACACATGACCACGGTCGCTCACCACCATCAACAGAGGTGAAACAGAATATATGCGCGCGCGGGTGACACACTGCATGACACCATCGTGGAGGCCGCCGCCGCCGGCGCAGCAGAAGGTCTCCGAGGGGCGCACTCTCACTTTGGCTACCTCCTGAACCCCGTTGTCTGCCGCGGCGGTTCATTGAACCTGGCCCTTCCACACTCGCAAGGCCGCACTTTTTTAATCAAAAGGAAGGGCCGCCTCCTCCCTCCTCTGGACTCCGATCCCCTCTGCCCTCCCTCCACCCCTTCGCCCATCCAAAACCACACCACCACAACGAACCGCCCGGCTCCGGCTCTCCTGCTCCGGTCCTCACCTCACGCCCGTATAAAATACCACCCCTTGCCTAAGCCTCCCTTTCCAAATCCACGGTCCACCCCTCTTGCGACGCCATGGCTCTCGCCCTTCGAGCGCCCCGCTTTCAGCCGCTTCCCGCCTCCATTCCGGCGACCTCCACCGCTTTCGCCAGCACCGCGAGGCCTTGCTCTTCTCCTGCTGCCGCCACCGCCATCTGCGCCGCCGCGTCGCCGTTCACCGAGGCCACGTCCTCCTCGAGATACCGCCGCGAAGCCTGGTCCTACACTGCCCAAGACTCCTCCTCTTCCTCGTCCGCCGCCGCGGCGGCGGCGGCGGCGGCCTCGGGCCGCCGGGACGACGACATCGCTCTGCAGCTCCCGGAGCTGCGGAGGCTTCTGGAGGCGCTCAGGGCGTCGAGAGGGAAAGGGCTGGAAGGGAAGGGCGGCGGCGGTGGGCCCGGGAGGGTGGCGCTGGTGGGGACCGGGCCCGGGGACCCGGACCTCCTGACGCTCAAGGCGGTTCGGGCCATCGAGGCAGCGGGCCTGGTGCTGTACGATCGCCTCGTGTCCAACGAGGTGCTCGATTTGGTCGCGGATGGCGCCAGGCTACTCTACGTCGGCAAGACGGCTGGATACCACAGTCGCACTCAGGTCAGTGACAGGATCATTCATTCGGTGTTCGTAGTATTTGAAATTAGGTGCTTTGAGCTTTATATGTAGTTTGAAATGCCAATGATATGTCTGCACTTTCTAAGTCTCTCGGCTTGCTCATGCAATGCAGGAAGAAATTCATGAGTTGCTCCTGAGCTTTGCGGAGGCTGGTGCCAATGTGGTGCGGTTGAAAGGCGGCGATCCTCTGGTAATGCGCACTTCATATTTTCAATAGTACTACTCAATAGTTATCTGGTACCGGACGATTCTTGTAGTAGTCCCAGTTGGTAGAAGAGATGCCAATTCTGTATGGCTTTTCACATGATGTCCTTGATCCTAGAAAAAGGACAGATGGAGAGAAAGAGCTGAGTCCTAATTTAGGCTTTGTTGCATGTGCATCAGTGTTAAACAGCAAACTCTGTACTGACTTGAGTTTGTCCAGCACTATAAACACTTCTCTGTGCAATAGCCACTGTTCTGTAGAAATACTTCTCCATGCAATATCTGTAATGTTCTATGCTCATAATTAAAATCCCTCAGAGGTGGTAGAGAACAAAATATGTCAAACTGCGGCATTTTAGTATAAATTGCTAACAAGAAAAAGATCATCCTACCAATAGCCTCTATTAAAAATCCCAACATTGGGATGCTTGTTCCAATCTTTTTTTTATTGTCAAACATAGATATCCTCATACTCCAGCAGAGAACTCACGTTAGTGATAATACTGATATGTATGGTTACCTTGAAGGAAGTATGTTAATCGTGTTCTTTTCAGGTCTTTGGAAGGGGTGGAGAAGAGATGGATTTTCTACAGCAACAGGGAATTAAAGTTGAAGTTATTCCAGGTATAGTAAGCCTGTGATGGCGGCTTTGATAATTTTCACTATTTTCCATGAAACAGGTAATAATTGCTTGCACCCAAACATCTACAGGAATTACCTCTGCTTCAGGAATTGCAGCTGAACTTGGTATTCCGCTAACCCATCGGGGCGTCGCTACCAGGTAAAGTCAGCATTGCGCCTGCTTCTATCATTCTTGTGATGTGGCTGACTGATCTAGTTGTTGCCCTTTATCCAAATATGCTTTCTTTGAAATGGCTTCTGTGTAATCTTCACTATCTGCATCTATCTACTTCTCAAATGCAACTTGAAATTTCTCTCTGATATATTGGAGTTGAGGTTCGATGCTGTCCTAGCTTAATACTCCCAAGTGCATGCCATTTGCTCAACGTAATTTGATTATAAAAGCAGTATAGTGGAAATACTTTGTAGTATGGTGGAAATACTTTGCACCAGTACTCCATTTGCCTATCTCTGTGTTGTCAAGTCCTGTAGCTGAATAAAAGCAAGAAAACAGTTTCTTTTTAACGAGGCAAAAGACTTGTCACTTTCATATATATGAAGAAAGTGAGAATTGCCCGGTTAATTACAGAAAACCAGGTTAAAACCGATACAACCACCCACGCCAGAATATGACAGTCTTGAGGGCACGGCCAGCCAATCTGGCACACAGCAGATACACCACACACTGTCGACGAGGAGGAGGAGGGAAGCACCGCTTAGGCATCTGTTGTGTCATTGTCATCACTCCTCCGCGAGCAAGCGACTCTTGACTTTGCCATCGAGGACCATTGAGAATGCCCTCAGCACAATAGTCACGTGAAGCCACACTAAGAACAGCCAAACAGTCAGCCACACATGCTGGCCACAAAGCAGCTGGGAATCACGGAGCGAAATGCAAGTTTTGCGCCAAGGAGGAACACCATAACCAGACCGCCCATCACATGTCATTGTCACCACCCGTATGACACCAACACAGCTTTGTCTTTATATCAACAAACAAACCACGGTGAGACCATGGATACACAAAAGAGTTAACTACCAAAGCCTAGCGCAACCCCGACATTGCTCATCCCCTTCATCATTGGTGCGCAAGCCCCGAGACCAACCACTGCCAACTTCCACCGGTCCCTCCGGCTGGACCACAACTCCAAAAATGATGCCCCCGAGGAGGAAGATGACGTATAAGCGTCATCATCATCCAACCACACGGATCTAGGGTTTCCCCTGGAGCTATCTCTGGAGGGGAAAGAGAGCATCACCTCGATGAAGCCTTCAAGAAGGAAACAATACTTGTAAGCGTCATTGTCGTGGGCTCCAGCCATCGGCCAGAGACAAGGCCTTTGCCTGACTCAGGGCAACTCCAACGCGGATCACCAAACCGCTCGCAAATGTCCGGACCGGACAAAAAGGACAGACAGACCCAGTGCGTAAAAGCTCCCACACAAGGTGGGGTTTGGGGAGGGATTATAGGAACCTAGTCTTTACCCCTGCGAAGTGCAATGCAGAGAGGCTGGTTTGAATCCAGGACCTCTTGGCACAAGTGGGGAGGACTTCACCACTGCGCCAGGCCCGGACAGTCCGGATATTTTTTGACATCCAACGGCGGTCACCAAAATTGTTCAGACTGGTCCGGACGTCCGAAATCCCACTAACCGGAACCAAACTGGGGGGGGGGGGGGGGGGGGGCTCTCCTGCCGCATCCGCTCGCTCCTCGCGCAGCATTCATGCCTGTTCAGGGTGGACGTGATCGGACGGGACGACTTCCTACCGCACTCAAGCCGGCTGACCGGCCGTCCGCCTGCCCGGCATTGACACCGGCGCGGCGAACGAGAAGCCAACTCCGGGCGCCCGCATTCAAGCCGCTGTCTCTGGTATCTCCAGCCCATCACAGAAAAGATAGATATCATGGTAATACTTTTTTCCTGGGTGAAAGGAATGCCCTGCCATGCCTGAAAACTTTGGTTAAGCACTTAAGCTGAACATAAGATGATTATAGATATCATGGTAAATGAACAGACTGGCCAAATTAATTGTTGGCGTTGCATTATGCAATGAGAAAGTGTTTATGAAATCTGAGCTGTGCATTTTTGACATATGATCTTTTTCTGCAGTGTCAGATTTTTAACTGGGCACTCTAGAAATGGTGGGACGGATCCTCTACATGTGGCAGAGAATGCAGCCGACCCCGACACAACCTTGGTTGTGTATATGGGTTTGTCAACATTACCATCACTTGCTCCCAAGTTAATGAAGCACGGTCTTCCACCAGATACTCCTGCTGTTGCAGTAGAGCGTGGGACTACCCCCCAACAGCGAATGGTACCGACTCATAGAGCCTTACCATCTAAATTGTGTTCCAGCTTTAGCTTTTAGATGCTGAATATTTCTTTTGCTGTAGGTATTTGCAATGTTAAAGGATCTTGTGAATGAGGTCCACTCGGCGGATCTGGTTTCTCCAACTCTGATAATTATCGGCAAAGTGGTGGCCTTGTCACCCCTTTGGGTTGAGTCATCTGAACATGATGCACTTAATAATGAGAACTCGTCACAACCGAGTCCAACAGTTTCTCCTGTATAAAGTACAAGGCCACAAGGGATGTTGATGATTGTCATGCTTTTGGAACTTTTCCAAATTGAGATCTAAGGCTATATGATCTGGTTTAGGTTAGGACATGCAAACATAGGACGTAGTGAATCTGGACAAGAGAGCAAACAGAGGAAGCATATACGTATTTGGCATATTGCAGTTGCAGAAGACGTACATAAAACCACATAGAACAAGGGTTCAGTTTAACCGGTGGCGACAGTCCGTGATCTGGCTTAATCTACTCAACTGCAACATATCTTCAGCTTAGTTTAGTTTGGTCTTGGACCATATGTATATCTCGAATCAAAGGTAGGATCTGTTTTTTGTCTCCCTCTGTCGCATTACTTTGTTTAGGGGCTACTCTTGAAACATGTTGGGCATTGTATGCCAGTATTCTGTGAGGCTTATTTGTTCGGTTTAATAACGAATTTTGAACCAGTTCCACACATGATCAGTCGAGCCGAGTCTCCCTATTCATGGACTGGCCTCTGAAGGTTTCGGTTGGAAGGGAAATGCAGACTCATAGACTAGTCTTGCGACCCTTAATCATTAGTTTTGCTATATGTTGAAACTAACATTATTGCGCTGTCCTTTCCAATAACTTCTCCTGTTATCTTACTCTTATCATTAAACCCCCACTAAACCAAGTAAATTCTCTGGCTTGTGATGATTTGTGCTAGCCTAATGGACGAGACATTGTATGCACTATGCATAATTCTTTTTTTTTAAACAAAACATCCAAACTTTATATATTTGAATTTTGAAATAATAATTACATCATTTATGAGTAAGGGTACAATTTCATCTAAAGGCTCCTCAAGCCAATCATAAGTTTGAGAAAATCTAGCCAACCGAGCTCATGAGCAACCACCATTACAATGCTCGAACCTAGAAATAGGAAATTCACAAGCAAAATGATAATAATCATCAAATACTGCTGCTGCCACTTCCGCCGATTGTACTCCATTCTTTATGGTTTCAATGACCCCCAAATTATCAGAATTTATAACCAAACGATTGCATCCCACCCTTTGCACAAGGTAAAGACTAAATCTTAGAGACATAGCTTCAGCCGTCACGACATTCACACACCAATCTATCTTCCCATTTCCTCTAGCAATGAATTTGCCTTTGTCATCCCTCAGTACCGCCCCAATAATGCCCCTAAGCAGATCTTGATCAAAAGATGCATCAACATTAAGTTTGACAAAAAAAACCTAGGGGCCGAATCCAGCCCCTTCTTTTCAAGATAGCCTTCGGAGAGGAAGCGATAACAAAATTAGCTGTAAGCGCATGGATCCCCATAGAAACCTGATAGGCACCCTGAAATATCTCATGTATCAGTTTACGCCTTTTCCACCATAAATACCAGGCGGTAATGGCAATCATCTCACATGCATTCAGAGAATCCAACATGGACAAGTCCTGATCTGGCAAAAGAAGTAGGAACTCCAGAACCTCCTCTCCAGCATGAGCAACTTTGCAAGCTCTATTAATAATTTCGTCCATCCCGACCTTCTCCAAACCTCTCTTGCTTTCTTACAAAGAAATAACATGTGTTGTGCATCTTCCGGACCAGAAGAACAAGCAGGGCATTGGGGCGAGACTTTCATATGTCTGTTGGCAAGCGTAACACGACACGGGAGTGTGCCATGCAACGTATGCCAAATAATCTTTTTTACCTTTGCTGGTCACGAAAGCTTCCAAATCTTACACAAAATATGATTAACAGTGGTTTGTCCCAAACCATTAGTATGTCGCAATTTCTTTTCATGTTGATGATCCCATTCCACGAAGTAGGCTAACGAACTGAAAACAATCCGTTTTTCGTATAACACGAAGCGTCAAAATCTTGCATGTCATGTTGAGGGAGAGGAATAGCAAGGACTCGTTGTGCATCAATAGGCCACAAAGTCTAACTAGATCTTCATCCCAGTTGTTAGAAACCAGATCAATAAAATCTGCCACCCGAGATAACAGATGACCCCCTTTAGGAGTGATTACCTTTCTATTTGCACAATTTCAAATGCATGCATCCTCCCAAATATCAATATTCTAACCATTTCCAACTCGCCATATATTCCCATGATCAGAGAATTCACACCTTCCATAGTGCTTTGCCAAGTAAACGACGGACCCTTTTTCAACTTTGTGTTCAGTGAATCGCCATCAGGAAAGTACTTGACTCTCAAAATAGTAGCACATAAAAAGTCGGGGTTCTCAAGAAGGCACCAAGCCTGTTTTCGTCAGCATCGCTAGATTTAAATAGTGAATATCCTGAAAGCCCATCCTCATTGATTCTTTGGGACACACATTTTCTACCAACCCATCCAATGCACCCTCCTCTAGTTATCCTCGTCTCCCCACCAAAAATGCGACATCATGATACGTCTCCGACCTATCTATTTTTTTATTGCTTCATGCTATTATATTATCATTCTTGGATACTTTATATGCAAATTTATATCATTTTTAGGGACTAACCTATTAACTCAGTGCCTAGTGCCAGCTGCTGTTTTCTGCTTGTTTTTGGTCTTACAGAAAATCCATACCAAACGGAGTCCAAACGCTACGAAACTTTTAGACGATTTTTTTCTGGACAAAAGAGACCCTAGAAGCTTCGGAGGAAGGCCAGAAGACCTACGAGGAGACAGCAAGGCAACAGGGCGCGCCCTGGGGGGTAGGTGCACCCTGATGCCTTGTGGGCCCCACATGGCTCCTTCTGATCTAATTCCACTTCTATAAATTCTCAAATATTCCAAAACCCCCAGAGAGCCAGACGATACATTTTTTCCGCCGCTGCAAGCCTTTGTTCTTCCGCGATCCCATCTAGAGGCCTTTTCCGGTACTCTGCCGGAGGGGGAATCGATCACGGAGGGCTTCGACATCAACCTTGCTTCCCTTCCGATGATGTGTGAGTAGTTCACCATAGACCTACGGGTCCATAGCTAGTAGCTAGATGGCTTTCTCTCTCTCTTTGATCTTCAATACAAAGTTCTCCATGATCTCCATGGAGTTCTATCCGATGTAATCTTCTTTTGCGGTGTGTTTGTTGGGATCCAATGAATTGTGGGTTTATGATTAGATTATTCATTGAAAGTAATTGAGTCTTTTCTGAACTTTATTATGCATGATTATTATAGCTTTGTATTTCTCTCAGATCTATCCATTTGGTTTGGCCAACTAGATTGATTTATCTTCAGTGGGAGATGTGCTTTGTAATGGGTTCAATCTTGCGGTGTCCTCACCTCGTGACAGAAGGGGTAGCGAGGCACGTATTTGTATTGTTGCCATTAAGGGTAAAACGACGGGGTTTATTCATATTGCTGGAGTTTATTCTATCTACATCATGTCATCATACTTCATGCATTACTCTGTTTGTTATGAACTTAATACGTAGAGAGTCAAGCATAGAAGCGCTCTCAAAGTGGAGTAATAGTAGTAGATGCAGGTAAAAGTCGGTCTACTTTTCATGGACGTGATGCCTATATACATGATCACTGCCATGAATAACATCATAACTATGCACTTTTCTATCAATTGCCCAACAGTTATTTGTCTACCCACCGTATGCTTTGTTTCAAGAGAGAGGCCTCTAGTGAAAACTATGGCCTCGGGGTCTACTTTAATTATATTACTAAAACCTAAATTACCTTGCTGCAATTATTTTACTTTTATTTACTTTTCAATTATTATATATATCACTATCAGATTTAATCCTTGCAAGTAACGAGTTCAACGGGATTGACAACCCTCTTGCCCGGGTTGGGTGCAAGTATTTGCTCTCTTGTGTGTAGGTACTGGTTACTAGGAATTTGCGTGGTTCTCCTATTGGTTCGATAACCTTGGTTCTCACTGAGGGAAATACTATCCGCTACTATATTGCTTCACCCTTCCTCTTCGGGGAAAATCCCAACGCAGCTCACAAGTAGCAGAAAGAATTTCTGGCGCCGTTGCCGGGGAGACATCATCAAATACCTACAGGTTCCTTCACACAAATTATCATTTACTTGTTCTACTTTTTATTTGCCTTTATTTGTTTTATTAGTCTCGTTAAAAAAATAAAAAAACACAAAACATATTTTATTTTGCTTGTTTGCTTGCTTTGCCACTATGTCTCAAGAAAACACTAAGTTGTGTGACTTCTCAAATACTAATAATAATGATTTTACTAGTACTCCAATTGCTCCTCCCACCACTAGTGCGGAGTCATATGATATTAATGCTGCATTGCTAAATCTTATTATGAAAGAACAATTTGCTGGAAACCCTAATGAAGATGCTGCATCCCATCTTAATACCTTCGTGGAATTATGTGATATACAAAAGAAAAAATATGTGGATAATGATATTGTTTAGTTGAAATTATTTCCTTTCTCAATAAGAGATCGTGCTAAAACTTGGTTTTCATCCTTACCTCGCAATAGTATTGATTCATGGATAAATGTAAGGATGCTTTTATTGCCAAGTATTTTCCTCCCGCTAAGATTATTTCTCTTAGAAATCAAATAATGAACTTTAAGCAACTTGAGCAAGAACATGTTGCACAATCTTGGGAGAGAATGAAATTAATGATTAAAAATTGTCCCACTCATGCATTAAGCTTGTGGATGATAATACAAAAAATTTATGCGGGACTAAACTTTGTGTCGAGAAATCTTCTAGACTCTGCTGCAGGTGGTACCTTTATGGGAATTACATTAGGAGAGGCAACAAAGCTTGATAATATGATGACAAATTATTCTCAATGGCACACCGAACGAGCTCCAACTGGTAAGAAGGTAAACTCTGTTGAAGAAGTTTCTACTTGAGTGATAAGATGGATGCTCTTATGAATATGCTTACTAGTAAGAATGCTCATGTTGATCCTAATGATGTGCCACTATCTATCTTGATTGAGCAAAATAATGAAGCTATTGATGTGAATTTTGTCGCTAGAAATAATTTCAACAACAATGCTTATAGAGGGAATTTCAATCCTAGACCGTATCCTGGTAATCCCTCTAATAATTATGGTAATTCCTATGGTAATTCATATAGTAATAATAATATGATACTGCTACTTGTAGACTGCGTTGGTATTTGCCCGAAGAGGAGAGGATGATGCAGTATAGTAGAGATAAGTATTTCCCTCAGTTAAGAACCAAGGTTATCAATCCAGTAGGAGAATCAAGCAAAATCCCGTTAAACGCACCTGCACACACAAAAGCAAACACTTGCACCCAACGCAAATAAGAGGGTTGTCAATCCTCTTAGCGGTTATTTACAAGGATTAATTCTGATAGTGATAGATAGATAAACTAAAATACTAAATAAAATAAAAGTAAATAAATTGCAGCAAGGTATTTTTGGTTTTTAATATATGATAAAAGTAGACCCGGGGGCCATAGTTTTCACTAGAGACTTCTCTCTCGAACACATAGCATACGGTGGGTAAACAAATTACTGTTGGGCAATTGATAGAAAAGCAAATAATTATGACGGATTCATGGCAATGATCATGTATATAGGCATCACGTCCGAGACAAGTAGACCGACTCTTGCCTGCATCTACTACTATTACTCCACCCATCGACCGCTATCCAGCATGCATTTAGGGCATTAAGTATGAAACAGAGTAACGCCTTAAGCAAGATGACCTGATGTAGACAAAGTAAACTCAAGCAATATGATTAAACCCCATCTTTTTATCCTTAATGTCAACAATACAAATACGTGTCATGTCCCTTTCTGTCACTGGGATTGAGCACCGCAAGATTGAACCCATCACAAAGCACCTCTCCCATTGCAAGATAAACCAATCTAGTTGGCCAAACCAAATCGATAGATCGGAGAGAAATTCAAAGCTATAATAATCATGCATAAAAGAGTTCAGAGAAGACTCAAATATTTCTCATGAATAATCTGATCATAAACTCACAATTCATCGGATCCCAACAAACACACCGCAAAAGAAGATTACATCGGATAGAACTCCAAGAACATCGAGGAGAACTTGGTATTGAAGATCAAAGAGAGAGAAGAAGCCATCTAGCTACTAGCTATGGACCCGTAGGTATGTGGTAAACTACTCACACATCATCGAAAGGGCAGCAAGGTTGATGTAGAAGCCCTCCGTGATCGATTCCCCCTCCGGCAGAGTACCAGAAAAGGCCTCCAGATGGGATCGCGGAAGAACAGAGGCTTGCGGCGGCGTAAAAGTTATTCGGGGTGGCTCTCTGTTGGTTTCCCAATATTTGAGAATTTATAGAAGTGGAATTAGGTCAAACGGAGCCACGAGGGCCCCACAAGGCATCAGGGCGCGCCCCCTGGGGCCGCGCCCTGTTGCCTTGCGGAGGCTTCGTGAACCTTCTGGCCTCCTCTCCAAGTCTCCAGGGTCTCTTTTGTCCAGAAAAAAATCTCCAAAAAGTTTCGTGGCATTTGGACTTTGTTTGGTACTCATTTCCTGAAAAACCAAAAACGAGCAGAAAACAGCAACTGGCACTGGGCACTAGGTTAATAGATTAGTCCCAGAAAATGATATATAATTGCATATAAAAACATCCAAGATTGATACTATAATAGCATGGAACAATAAAAAATTATAGATACATTGGAGACGTATTAGATACCTACTAAACTTGAGAACAACATTAAAGAATTTATTTGTTCTCAAAAGATTTTCAATGCCATGGTAGAAGAAAAACTACATAAAGTTGACGATATGGCTAGAAACATGGATAGAATTGCACATGATGTGGAAACTCTTAAAATTAAAATTATGCCACCTAAAATTGATGCTACTGAAACCTTAAAGTCTATTCAAGTCACCATGAATGAAAGTAGAGAAAGAATCACAAGGATTAGAGCTAAGCGTGAATTCCTAGAAAAAGCGATCCACCTGGTTTTTATCATAATCATGGTGAGGATATTAAAATGATTGGTGTGACACCTATTGAAACTTTGTTTAGTAATATAAAACTTAATGAAAAAGGGACTGGAGATGAGTCAACTTTAGCTAGAAGGCGTCCCAATTGTTCGGAGGGTGATGATCTTAATGATAAAAATAATAAAAGTGGGTTTGAAGAGGTCAAGACTTTAAATAGTGATGTGCCCACTACTTTGGATTACAAGGACTTTAATTATGATAATTGTTCTATGATTGAATGTATTTCCTTGTTGCAATCCATGATGAATTCACCTAATGCTTACGAACGAAATAAAGCTTTTACTAAACATATCGTAGAAGCAATGATTAAAGCACATGAAGAAAAACTAGAATTGGAAGTATCTATACCAAGAAAATAGCATGATGAATGGGAACCTACTATTAAAGTAAAGATTAAATATTATGAATGTAATGCTTTGTGTGATCTAGGTGCTAGCGTCTCTACTATACCAAAATCTTTATGTGACGTGCTAGGTCTCACCGATATGGATTAATGTCCCCTTAACTTGCATTTAGCGGATTCAACTATTAAGAAACCATTGGGTAGAATTAATGATGTTCTTATAATTGCAAATAGAATTATTTGCCCGTGGATTTTATTGTGCTCGATATTGAATGCAATCCGTCTTGTCCTATAATACTTGGTAGGCCTTTCCAATGAACCATAGGTGCTATTATTGATATGAAAGAAGGAAATATAAGGTTCCAATTTCCATTAAAGAAAGGGATGGAACACTTCCCAAGGAAGAGAATTAAACCACCATATGAATCTATTATGAGGGCCACCTATGGAATTAATTTGAAGGATGACAATACTTGAAACAATGCATTATGCCTAGCTAGGGGCATAAAACAATAGCGCTTGTTGGGAGGCAATCTAATATTTATCTTTAGCGCAATTTTTATTTTTCTTGAGTCACATGATTATTGCTACTGTAATGATTGTGTTTTTATCTTTTAATTAGTGTTTTTGCCAAGTAATTCCTTTGGGAAATGATAGTATAATTGATGCTGTTTGAAAACAGAAAGTTTTGCGCCCATTATTTGATTTTTCATTTATTAATGGGACGTCAGAAAAATTTGAAATTTTTACAAAGTATTAGGGTACAAATTATTTACGTTGTCCCAATTTTTCAAAAAAATTAGAGTTGCAGAATTATGGATAAATATTCTATCATTGCGTACTGTTCTGTTTAAGATAGATTCTGTTTTTATTGCATAGTGTGCTTGTTTTAATGAAAGTATGGATTATATCGGGGGGGGGGGGGGGTATAAGTCATGGAGAAGTTATAATACAGTAGGTATTATGCAAGAACAATTATAAATGAGTTTATAAAAGTACCTAAAGTGGATGATTTGATTTATTATACTAACTGATCTCACGAAGTTTCTGTTGAGTTTTGTGTGCTGAAGTTTTCAAGTTTTGGGTGAGATCACGATGGATGAAGGAATAAGGAGTGGCAAGACCCTAATCTTGGGGATGCCCAAGGCACCCCAAGGTAACATTCAAGGAAGACCCAAGCGTCTAAGCTTGGGGATGCCCCGGATGGCATCCCCTCTTTCGTCTATAATTCATCGGTATGTTACTTAGAGCTATGTTTTTATTCATCACATGATATGAGTTTTACTTGGAGCGTCTTGTGCCATAGTTTTGTTTGCTTTTTAGTTTGCCACAATCATTGTTTTTTGGACACACATTTTGAGAGAGACACATTCCTCCTAATTTGTTAGAATACTCTGTGAGCTTCACTTATATCTTTTGAGCTATGCAGTTGCTCTTGTGCTTCACTTATGCTTGTTAGAGCACGGCGGTGGTTATATATTTTATAGAAATTATTGCACTCTCATGCTTCACTTAAATATTTTTGAGAGTCCTAAATATGAAGTGGTAATATTCACGAGTTATAAGACTAGTCTGAAAATGATAGGTATAAAAAAGTGGTATAATAAAAACTTTCATGTAGATCACTAAATATGAGGCGTATGGTTTAATTATATTGATGTAGTAATATGAAAGGGTATTAGTTCATGACCATTGGTTAGTAGAAATATCGATATTAAAGCTTGTTATGCACTACTCATTTAAGTGTCCGTCATGGCATGGTGGGGAAGTTTGAGCATTTTTATATCTGATTGAAATCCTTGAGTGCTGTCATAATCGGGGTGCGGGATGGTTAAATCCTACCAACCTCCTCCCTAGGGGCATGCGAGTAGTACTTTGCTTCGAGGGCTAATAAAACTTTCACAATAAGTATATGAGTTCTTTATGACTAATGTGAGTTCATGGACAATTACGCACTCCCACCTTTCCGCAATTTGCTAGCCTCTTCGGTACCGTGCATTGCCCTTTCTCACCTCGAGAGTCGGTGCAAACTTCGCCGGTGCATCCAAATCCCATGATATGATACGCTCTATCACACATAAGCCTCCTTATATCTTCCTCAAAACAGCCACCATACCTACCTATCATGGCATTTCCATAGCCATTCCAAGATATATTGCCATGCAATTTCCACCGTTCCGTCTAATGACATATGTGTTCATCGTCATATTGCTTTGCATGATCATATAGAGCTGACATGATATTTGTGTAGGAGATATGCCCTAGAGGCAATAATAAATTTTATTATTTATCTCCATGTTCATAATTATGTTTATATTCCGTGCTATAACTGCTATGGTTCTCGAGTATACAATAACCACGAGGCTCGGAGGGAAACTCATATGCACGCGTGGAATAATAAATGATAAATTGTATTCCTAGTCATGCCTCTAAGACTAGCTCAAGTGTTGCATGATGATCCCGTTTTCCTGATCATGGGCATGACTATGCCAGCAAACTTTGAGGGCACAATGTTAGAAGAACATATGTGTTGAATTGACCCGAAATGATGTTATGCTATGAGATACATTCGTCACAAGTTAATGGTTAATAACACAGAGAAAGTTAAAATTTGCATGATTCCTTAGACCATGGGAGTATCGAGTTTCTTCATGCTTGCTTCATGAACTTTGGGGTTTGTTAAACGTCATCCGTAAATGGGTGGCTATTACGACGGCTTACGGGTTCATGGAAAAGTATGACAAGGGACTTGATAGCTCAAGATTGGGATTTTCTCCTCCGACGATGGAGAGATATTCTTTGGGCCCTCTCGGTGTTACGGTATCCATCATCGTCTGGCCAGACACATTGTGATTTGATCACAGGGATGCCGGAACACGGGAACGAGAAAAGAGAACAAAACTGGTAATGAGGTAACTGACATAGTGGACAAAGTTGTTGATCCACGGGGATGCCGACAAATCTCACCTCGGGTGTTTGTAACATATCGCGAAGCAACATGAATAGCACACGACAACTGGAGGTTCACTCAAATATTTATTCGTGTGGGTATAGGGGTTCAATATGGGTGTCCACGGTTCCGATGTTGATCATTGATCGGAAAGTGTTCCGGTCATGTCTATACTTCACCGAACCTATAGGGTCACACGCTTAAGGGTCATCTATCTGCTGAATACTAGACAGGGAGTCTGAGAGAAAGTCACCGGAAAAGTTTCGGAGACAACGGAAAAGTTCCGGGAAAGAACACGGGAAAAGTTTCCGTAAAACCGAAAAGTTGTTTCGGAGTAAACCATTAAGCCAAATAGGTTTCAGCACGCGCCTGGAACTTTTTGGAGGTGCCAGAAATGTTCTGGGAACTTCTGGAATTTTTTCGGAGAAAAAACCGGAAATGTTCCGGAGCAGCCGGAATTGCTTTGGTTGGTTTTTGCTGAAGAAAATCATTGATCCGGAAATGTTTTGAAACGCGTTCAGAATTGTTTTAGTGGGTGCTGGAAATGTTCTGGACCTACAAAAATATTTTCGGATTTAACGGAAGCGAAAAATTGTCTTCATGAATAGTGAAAACACATTCTTGTTTGCTTTTCGCTGATGAAAATCATTGATCCGGAAATGTTTCGGAACGTGTCCAGAATTTTTTTAGTGGGTACTGGAAATGTTCTAGACCTACAGAAATATTTTCGGATTTAACGGTCGCGGAAAAATATTTTCATGAATAGTGGAAACACTATTTGGTAGCTTCTTTGGGAAGCCAGCTTTGAGGGCATTTTGGTATTTCCACGTGTCCTCTACCCCTTGGGCTTGGCCTATAAATAGGGGTGGAGGGGGCTGCCCAAACTCACTCTTTCTCTCATACATTATGCCATGCAATGATCTGGCTTCTTCTCTCCCTCACACGAAATAGTTTCGTAGAGCCAAAAGGCTGTCTGGGTTCCGGTGGGAACTAGTTCTGGACGGCGAAGCCCTGCCGGATAGCTGACACCGTATTTGTGCAACCCCGTAGAGAGGTCGTAGGTTCGATCTTTTTGCCCGAGGGGCTGTTCGAGAGTGCCTCCCGAAGGGCTGTCCGTGACACCGTCCGGGGGACTGTCCGACCGCCTCCCGAAGGGCTGTCCGAGGGACTGTCCGAGGAGCAGACGAGGGAGTACATCCTCGCGGTTGGGAGGTTGTAAATCCTAGCTGCGGGGATCTGCACCGACGATCTACATCGACTCTACTTCCGCTGCGCCACGAGTCGGTAACGATCAGATCAAATCTTGTATGCATCTCCATAGTGATCCTGGGCGTGCTCGCAGTACCGAATTTTTTTGTTTTCTGTCGCGTTCCCCTACAGTGGCATCATGAGCCGTGCTATGCGTAGATGCAGGTTATGATCTAGAATACATAGAGATGTATGGGTGTTGCATAATATAATTTTGTAGTAGATGAGATCTATTGCTAAAAATTATTTATGCGGGTAGCAGATGAAATCTATTACCCGATGTTCCTGTTGCTTCCCTAGAATTTGCGTATTTCTAATCTTGATAACGGCATGGTGGAGTTTCAAAGTTCTGGCAATCCGCGATCCTGATTGATCAACGAAGTGCTAACAGTTCATTGAATTCCACCATAGTTAAAAGAAAGATGAAATTTCGCAGACAAAAGGGCAATGCAAATATGATCTACACGGGGGTCATGCGTATGACGAAGTTCAGTATGGGGCTCGAGATTTTATTATCCCGTGTTTCATACCCCCCGCAAAGTTAATCTAGCGACGTGAATAATCATACTTGATGATAAACGTTGGTAACTGCGGTTAAGTCAAAACCTTAGAAGCCACGTAAAATAAAATTTTGCATAAACCGATTAGAGGCGTCTAACTTGGTTTTGCAGGATGATATGAGATGTGCATGAGATGTGGTATGGTCTTCATCATATTTAATTTGATTATGTATGAGATGACTATATAATGTAAATTAACATGACCTGCGTGTCATGATTTGGCATGATGGCTGGAGCCATATGATTGTCACTTTAATGACCTGCGTGTCAACCTTATGTAATGCACTTATTTTATTAGCTATAAAGATAGCAATATTATCTAGTGCATCGACAAGGTGGTGGCAATCTTCGCGAAGGTGAACACCGACGCGAATGCCGAAGACGAAGAAACTAAAGACTTCTCCGTCAGAAAGGGCTATACCATATCATGCTATTATGAATTGCTTGAGATGTTTATCCCTTATGATGCACCCTTTTTGATTGCGCAATAGTCGCTTTTTATTAGGGTGATCTCTCACTTAGAATATCAAGTAGTTAGTGTTCTCCCAAGTGTAGCATCGTCACGTGAAAGAACATGTGCTGCCCCCATGTTTGGTTTTGGTAATTGATGACAATCTCTATGGACTAATGGTTGCCTTGAGTTATATTTGAAGGGTTTGTCCATAGGCATTGCTTGAAGACCATTTGTTGGTTTCAAGGTTATTAGAAGAAGAATGTGTGTTGACCAAGGTGCTATTCAAGGATTTATCCAAAGATTGGTCATGTGAGTGTTGAGCCTATTGCAAGCATGTCTTGAAGAAGAAGTTTGTGTGAACATTCATGTTTACCTTCAAGACATCATCCTAATGAAGAGAGTTGGAAAGATTCAAGGTTGATCAAGACTAAATATGAAGAGTGATTCAAGTTGATCAACACACAAAGCGTAGAAGATGTACCGAGTGGGATCAAGTGATCTCACGGTATGGTAAGCATTGTCCATTACGCTTTGTGTACTAACCCATGTTCTATGCGAGAGTTCTATGTGGGGTTAGGTATTTTTCCATGGGTATGCGTCAAGAGGAAGATCTCATTCAACCCATGGAGGATGATATCAAGTGGTGATCGTCATCAAGTTTGCGGTGTGCAAGTTCAAGTGGAGCATCACGAAGAGATCACTTGCTTGAAGCTTGCCATCCATTGTGGTGACAATGGACTTGTGAAGATGTGCCGAAGAGTGGCTCACCCATAGTGGAGTATGAGGGAGCAATCAACTAGTCTTGATCGAGCCGGCGCAATCAAGAAAGGTGGTCCAACTTGAGGAGGTCAAGATCGTCATCATCTAGATCAAGTGGACTTTGCGCAAGGCAAAGGTTTGCCCTTGATAGGTTTTCTATTTTACCGGTCTCATAGTGGTAGTTGGGAGACCGGGTTGTAGGATCGATAGCCGTACTATCAAGGGGGGCTCTCGGATGAGTAGCTTGATCGTATCATTCGTAGAGAGCTCAAACCATTGCATCCTTGCATCATCTTTCTTGGTTCGTGTTTGGTGTTTCTCTTTGTGAGTCTTTGAGCTTTTGGTCATCTTCATGACAAGCTCGAGTTCATCGAAAACGGAGTTCATATATGCATCTTCTATGATGTTTTCGATGTTGGAGTTTATGCCGGTTCTTCATTCATAGAGGTTTCTCTTCTCTATATCTTAGGCATTTCTCCCCTGCCACTTCTTATGCTGTTGGATAGTTTTTGTCGTCATCTATCCAACAAGCTTGAGTTTGCTCAATTCGGAGCTCATTTGCAGAAGTTATGGCAGTTCTGGTTTTATTTGTATCCTCTGTTTTCTGTGGATTTCAGTGGCATGTCTTCTATCCAACAAGCTTGAGTTTGCTCAATTCGGAGCTCATTTGTAGAAGTTGTGGCAGTTCTGGTTTTCCTGTATCTGTCTGTTCTGCTTGGGTACTTTTGCAGCACCCAAGCGGTAGTACCGCTCGGTACCACGGTAGTACCGCTCGGTACCACGGTAGTACCGCTTATGCGGTAGTACCGCTGTGGTCTACCGCAACGAGTACCGCTTGTGGGTATTTCGTCTGGTATCGTTTTCTGTTAAACGGTAGTAGTGCGGCAGTAGTGCGGTTGTACCGCTCAGGGCGGTAGTACCGCTCGGCTGGGCGGTAGTACCGCTTGGTGCGGTACTTCCGCCCTCCACTACCGCTGCTACTACCGCTTGTTTTTTCGCAGAGTGTGCAAGCTTCTGTTGCTCTTTTCGCTTTAGCGGTAGTACCGCTTGGTTGGAACGGTAGTACCGCTAAGTGCGGCACTACCGCTCCAGTTCCGTGTTCTCGCCTGCTGTTTTTTGAATTACTACCGCCCGAGCGGTAGTACCGCTCTGCGGAGCGGTAGTACCGCTCTGTGTGGGCTGAGACAGGTAACGGTTCGATTTGGGGGCTCCTTTAAAAGGGGGTCTTCTTCCCCCTTGCCCCCAACGGTTCTTTTATCCCCTTGCAGCTCTCTCTCCTCCATTGTTGACCTTCTAGAGCTTTGCTATCTCTCCATCCCTCCAATAATTCTTGCTCCTTCTTGAGGGAATAGAGAGAGGAGATCTAGATCCATCTTTCCACCAATCACTTTCTCCTCTATGTGAGGGAAACCTTGTGGATCTAGATCTTGGAGTTCTTGGTGTTCTCCTTGTTCTTCCTCTCACTTTCCTCCATAGCTTTTGTTGCTTTGGTGGGATTTGAGAGAGAGGGACTTGAGCACTTCGTGTGTTCTTGCCATTGCATTAGTTGCATCGGTTTGAGTTCTCCACGGTGATACGTGGAAGTTAGTAGTTGAGAAGCTTATTACTCTTGGGTGTTTGGGCACCCTAGAGCTTGTTCCTCTTGGGTGCCTTGGCGCCCTAGACGGCTTGGTGGTGCCTCGGAGCTCTATCATTGTGGTGTAAAGCTCCGGGCAAGCGTCGGGGTCTCCAATTAGGTTGTGGAGATCGCCCCAAGCAATTTGACGGGTACTGGTGACCGCCCCCAAGGGTTGCCACCGCGGAAGCCATAGTCCTTTGTGGTGAAGCTTCGTGGTGTTGTTGGGAGCCTCCAATTAAGTTGTGGAGTTTGCCCCAACCTTGTTTGTACGGGTTCCGTGACCGCCCTCAAGGGTCCCTTAGTGGAATCATGGCATCTTGCATTGTGCGAGGGCGTGAGGAGATTACGGTGGCCCTAGTGGCTTCTTGGGGAGCATTGTGCCTCCACACCGCTCCAAACGGAGATTAGCATCCGCAAGGGTGTGAACTTCGGGATACATCGTCGTCTCCGCGTGCCTCGGTTATCTCTTACCCGAGCCCTTTACTTATGCACTTTACTTTGTGATAGCCATATTATTTCTAGTTATATATCTTGCTATCACTTAGTTGTTTATCTTGCTTAGCATAAGTTGTTGGTGCACATAGGTGAGCCTAGTCGATTTAGGTTTTGTGCTTGACAAATTAAACGCTAGTTTTATTCCGCATTTGTTCAAGCCTAAACCGTAATTATTTTAAAGCGCCTATTCACCCCCCCTCTAGGCGACATCCACGATCTTTCATCACGGCACCTATCTCTTTGGGGCATCACATGATCTCCATGGGTACGAATGATTAGAGAAGTATGAGGCAGGTGAGTTGAGATCTCGCAGCAAGATCACTTGGTTGACTTGACGTTCAGGCAGGACAGTCCTGAGCTCGGAACACATGCATCGAAAGATGAACAAGAATCACATAGAGATGTGATCGGCAAGTTTGCCTACCGATTGAAGTTCACGCCATTTGTGTTCATCTCGAACCGTGGCTTTGAATGGAAATGCGGGTCTTGAATCACTCATAATCAATTTTGAGAGATATTGATTTGAGTGGGAGCGCACTTTAGAATAAAATTGTTTATTCACTAGTGCAAATTAATTATGAACATTGTCTAAGTGAAATTTGCATAATAGTTATAGAATAATGGCTCGCGTTTCCACCTTCCCTATTAAAATTGAATAGCTGTTAAATATCTGGTTAAACTTTACGATTGGTAACGTAATGTGAGGATTGTCCTCAAGAGTGTCGAGAAGGACTTTGTCCTATCGCATGCTTTTGGTATTCTCTCGCTAATGCTATGGATAATGTGACTCTCGTCCTTCAATCAAAAAGCTAGAATTCTGTTACGGTCAAAGTGCAATATGTTTGCTTCCATAAGACCCGAACTTCAAAGGTTTGGGATAGTTATGTAATATTCATGGAACTGAAAATTATTTTCAGATACAAACAAAGGCTAAAAGATATGAAATATCCAAAGCAATGTTTGTTTGCAAACTATTAGTAAAAGTGTTTACTATGCATTAGACTAATACAAGAGGGATCCAGAAGAACGCCTGTCATGAAATGAAGGTGAATAAAACAACAACTTAAAGAGAAAGGAAGTGTCCGAAGGGTGTTAGTGAAACTTACACGCCTAGGAAGTCCGAGGCTGACGCCACTCTCAAAGTTGGGTGCTTCTTCTGAGAGTAGGAGAAATATTGGAAGTAAAACTGTTAGAAGTATAAAGGCAAAAAGAGAGAAGACTGGAATATCCAGCTCATGTATGAAAGTCATACAAGCTATTGATGTATAGAAGGATGGTCAAAGAAATAGTTCTTGGGAATTATGATTAAACATGTTAATCACTGATTCTTGGGTATTGTGAGTTGATCACAGAGATACCCGCTCGATTGCATTCTGTTGCGACTCGATGCAAGAACTACTATGGCCTAAAAGACTTGCCGGGAATGAGGTTTAGATATGTGCTGGGAACATAGTAAATGTTACTATACCTTCCATCGGTGTATTACCTATGTATTTATTTTCATAATTCATTTTTGGAGTTTCATACACTCTAGCCCATTGCATAAGGTATCTTGCAAGAAGGTTGTTCATAAGAGAACTTTTGATGTTCGGTGTTATGAATAACATAAGGGCCATACTTTCATTATGAATGAGATGTATGTTATGAATATTGATAATAATACATTACCTCTGTATTTACTTTAATAATTCATTTTAGAGTTTTATACACTCTAGTCCATTTGCATAATGTTTGTTGCAAGAGTGTTGTTCAGTATTATGAATAACATAAGGCCCATACTTCCATCATGGATGGGATGTATGTTATGAATATTGATGGTAATATGATACATCCATAACACTGACGCTAAATGTCGCAAGACTAAAAGAATACCACACATGTGTGGCACTGCATTTGGTCACATTGGAGAAACCCGCATGGGGAAATTCCATAATGATGGATTTTGAAGTCGTTTGATTATGAATCATCTGACACTTGCAACTTTCCTCCGAAAAGTGAAGTGACTGAAATACTGTTCATAGGCCATAAGGAACGAGCAAAGAACTTATTGGTGATCATACATCATGATGTGTGTAGTCCGATAAATGTTGTTGCTGGCAGTGGATTTGTTACTAAACAACTAACTTTTATTATCTTGCAAATTACTCATAGTTTTATTCTCGCAAAGTACTTCTAGTTTTATTCTTGCAAACCTATCCTATCACCTACAAAATAGTTTCATACTTGTTCTAGGTAAAGCGAACGTTAAGTGCGCGTAGAGTTGTATCGGTGGTCGATAGAACTTGAAGGGAATATTAATTCTACCTTTAGCTCCTCATTGGGTTCGACACTCTTATTTATCTAAAAAGCTACAATTGATCCCCTATACTTGTGGGTTATCAAGACCTTTTTCTGGCGCCGTTGCCGGGGAGCAATAGCGTGGGGTTGATATTCTCGTGTGTGCTTGTTTGCTTTATCACTAAGTAGTTTTTATTTTGTGCTCTTGTTTTCTATCTTTATTTATGGGTAGGAAACGTAAAATACCAAAAAAATTAGTTGTACCTGCTAAACCAATGGTTGAAGAACCACCCAAAATCTATCATACTGCTGAAGCTTTCTACTTGGATCATCTTCGATCCCTTTGTCCTCGTGCTGAAAACCCAACTAGCTTAGTTGAGGGAAAATCATTAAATGAGCATGCTTATTTTGTGCGACACCGCTTGTCTCAAAAAGGGAAACTCTTATGACATCATATTAATACTATGCATTGCTATGTTTGGAATTTATGCGAAATACCTGATTTTACTTGTTGTTCTGAAGACCCTAAGAAACACCTTCCCTACCAATGTGAGTTTAGTGATAATGGAATCGTATCTTCTTATGCTAAAGGTGTTTATAGTTACTATGATATTGAACAAATTGAAGAATTTTTTGCTTTTCAGGGTGCTTATGAAATTGCTTCTTTGATTGAAAAGTATGATGCTACCCTTTACAAATCTGAAAATTCCGCAATAATTAAATATTGCTATGAAAACTATGCTTCTAATGCTTATGTTAAAAAATATATTGAGGACACCTCCATTGTCCAAGAAGAGACTAATATTTTGCAGGAATCTATGGAAGAAGAAATTGATGACACTGTGAGCTCATTAGATGAAAAAAATTGAGGAGGAGAGCGAAGAACAAAAGTAGGAAGAGCGGATTGATCACTCGTGCCCACCTTCTGATGAGAGTAACTCTTTATCTCATACATTGTTTAATTTCCCTTCGTGTTTACCGAAGGATGAATGCTATGATAATTGCTATGATCCCTTGGATTCGTTTGAAATATCCCTTTTTGATGAGATTGATGCTTGCTATGCTTGTGGCCATGATGCCAATATGAATTATGCTTATGGAGATGAACTTGCTATAGTTCCTTATGTTAAACATGAAATTGTTGCTATTGCACCCACACATGATAGTCCTATTATCTTTTTGAATTCTCCAAACTACACTATATCGGAGAAGTTTGTGCTTATTAAGGATTATATTGATGGGTTGCGTTTTACTACTACACATGATGATTTTTATGGATATAATATGCATGTGCTTGCTGCTCCTACTTGCAATTATTATGAGAGAGGAACTACAACTCCACCTCTCTATGTTTCCAATACGATAAAATTGCAAGAAACTGTTTATACTATGCATTGGCCTTTACTTGATGTGCATGAATTGTTCTTTTATGACATGCCGATGCATAGGAAGAGAGTTAGACTTCGTTGTTACATTATATATATTACTTTGTGCTCACTACTAAAATACAAATCATTGCTAATTAAAATTGGCTCTGATATACCTTGGGATCCGGGTGGATCAATTACTTGAGCACTTTATGCCTAGCTTAATGGCTTTAAAGAAAGCGCTGCCAGGGAGACAACCCGAAAGTTTTAGAGAGTTATTTATTTCTGTTGAGTGCTTTTATAAAGTTTAAAAACAAAAAAATATAGAGGGGAACCTAAAACTTTTCAAAAAGGAAAGTGAAAGTAAGAAAGACGAGCACCGTTGAAGTGGGGGAGCTCCTTGAACTTTGTTCATGCCCATGGAAACTTTGCAAATCTTGAATTACAGAAACTTTTCAACAAAAATAATTATCCCCTTGTACAAATCCATTGTAATATAAAAATAATGTGCCAAGATTTACCGTTAGGATGTTTAAATTGCTTGTTTGGTGTGTGCGGTGCAAAAACAGAAACTTTTTCTGTAGTGCGTGAATTTACATTTTTTACTGGGACATGCAAAAATTCTGAAATTTTTACACAGTACTTTTATGGAAATTTTTTATGTTTTCCTAATTTTTCAGAATTTTTGGAGTTATAGAAGTATGGTCAATGTTCAGATTACTATAGACTGTTCTGTTTTTGACAGATTCTGTTTTTGATGCATTGTTTTGCTTGTTTTGATGAAACTATGGATTGTATCGGAAGGTATAAGCCATGGAGAAGTTAGAATACAGTAGGTATAATGCAAAAATAAAATATGAATGGGTTTGCAACAGTACTTAAAGTAGTGATTTGCTTTATTATACTAACGGATCTCACGAAGGTTTTGTTAAGTTTTGTGTGGATGAAGTGTTCAAAGATCGAGGAGGTATTGATATGAGAAGAATGAGGAGAGGCAAGAGCTCAAGCTTGGGGTTGCCCAAGGCACCCCAAGTAAATATTCAAGGAGACTCAAGCGTCTAAGCTTGGGGATGCCCCGGAAGGCATCCCATCTTTATTCGACAAGTATCGGTATGTTTCGGTTTTTGTTTTGTTCACATGATATGCGTAAATTCTTGGAGTGTCATGTGCCTTTTATTCTTTTAGTGATGCACCATGCTGGTATGAGATAGTCCTTGGTTGATTTATAGAATGCTTCATGCACTTCACTTATATCTTTTGAGTATGGCTTTATAGAATGCTTCATGTGCTTCACTTATATCATTTGAAGTTTGGATGCCTGTTTCTCTTCATAAAGAAAACCGTTATTTGCAGAATGCTCTTTTGCTTCACTTATATTTATTAGAGTGTGGTCTTTTATAGAAAGAATTAAACTCTCTTGCTTCACTTATATCTATTTAGAGAGTCAACATGAATTGGTCATTCACATGGTTAGTCGTAAAATCCTACATAAAACTTGTAGATCACTGAATATGATATGTTTGATTCCTTGCAATAGTTTTGCGATATGAAGATGTTGATATGTGGGTTGTGCTAGTGAGTAATTGTGGTTTAGTAAGAATATTGGTGTTAAGGTTTGTGATTCCCTATGCATGCACGTAAAGTCAATAGTTATGCAACGAAGTTATACCCTACTTATGGTGCATTATTCAGTGTTAGTCATGTTCAATGCATGTTTATGACCGTTTTAGTTTTTTGGTTGGTTGCTTCTCAATCTATTTGCTAGCCTTCATTTGTACTAAGCGGGAATACTGCTTGTGCATCCAAACTCCTTAAACCCAAGTTGTGCCAAATGAGTCCACCATATCTACCTATATGCGGTATTTCCATGCCGTTCCAAGTAAATTTGCATGTGCCAACTCTAATTTTCAAAATAATTTCCATTTTGTGTGCCCGTACCGCTCATGAAGCGGCAGGGGTGGCCAATATTTTCCATGCTAGGTGTGTTATTATCACGATGAGTGTTTATTCACTTGTCATTGCACGAGAGAGTGGCAGGTAATAGGGATGCCCAGTCCCACAATGAATCAAAAATTAATAACAACAAAATTCCTTGGAAAGTGTTGGTATGGAGGGCACCCGTGGATACGGCTAGCCATGGATTGTGAAAGAATGGTGGAAAGGAAATGAACTTTATTTTCTGTTTGGGAACCGCCTATGATGTGTCTAGCATGGAAAATATTGGGAATTCTCGGTCGTTTTCGTTGACAGGAAAAGCATGCCTCTCAAAATAATTTTATCCCTCTAATTTAAGCTTTGAGCTCTGGCACCTCTGCAAATCTATGCTTCCCTCTGCGAAGGGCCTATCTATTTACTTTTACGCAATTTTTATTTTTATTTTGAGTCTCCATGTTCTCTTACAAAGCATCAACTAGAGAGCACTATTGTCATACTTGTGCATTGGGTGTAGCTAATATTGAGTGTGTTTCATGAATGGATCAATGACTGAGCATAATGGGCTAGGGATAACTTTCTTTAGCGTTGATATTTTGAAAGACATGGTTGTTTGTTAGTATGCTTGAGTATTGATGTCTTTATATCAAATTATAGACTATTGCTTTGAATCACTCGTGTCTTAATATTCATGCCATGATTAAATTATATGATCAGGATTATGCTAGGTGGCATTCCACATAAAAAATTATCTTTTTTATCATTTACCTACTCGAGGAAGAGCAGGAATTAAGCTTGGGGATAATGATACGTCTCCATCATATCTATAATTTTTGATTGTTTCATGCCAATATTCTACAATTTTCACATATTTTTGGCAACATTTTATATTATTTTTGGGACTAACATATTGATCCAGTGCCCAGTGCCAGTTCCTGTTTGTTGCATGTTTTTTGTTTCACAGAATATCCATATCAAACGAAGTCCAAATGCAATAAATTTTTATGGAGAATTATTTTGGAATATATGTGATTTTTGGGAGGTGGAATCAACGCAAGGCGGTGCTCGTGGGCCCCACGAGGCACCAGGGCGCGCCAGGGGGGCCGGCGCGCCGTGGTGCCTCGTGAGGCCCTCGTCGGTCGGTTGGTGCTCTTCTTCGGGCGCAAGGAATCTAATATCCGAAAAAAAATCATGTTAAAATTTCAGCACAATCGGAGTTACGGATCTCCAAAAATTTAAGAAACGGTGAAAGGCCAGAAAACAGGAACACGAAACAGAAGAGAACAGAGAGAGATATCCAATCTAGGAGGGGCTCCCGCCCCTCCGCCGCCATGGAATCCATGGAACAAAGGGGAACTCTCCTCCCATCTAGGGGGGGAGGCCAAGGAAGAATAAGAAGGAGGGGGGCTCTCTCCCCCTCTCTCCCGGTGGTGCCGGAACGCCGCCGGGGGAACCATCGTGACGACGATCTACACCAACAACTTCGCCGCCGTCACCACCAACTCTCTCCCCCTCTATGCAACGGTGTAACCTCTATTTTCCCGCTGTAATTCTCTACTTAAACATGGTGCTTAATGCTACATATTATTATCCAATGATTTGTGGCCATCCTATGATGTTTGAGTAGATTCGTTTTGTCCTATGGGTTGATTGATGATCGTGATTGGTTTGAGTTGTATGTTTTATTTTGGTGCTGTCCTATGGTGCCCTCCGTGTCATGCAAGCGTGAGGGGTTCCCGCTGTAGGGTTTGCAATATGTTCATAGTTCTCTTATGGTGGGCGGCTAGAGTGACAGAAACTTACACCCGAGTAAGGGGGTTGTTGCGTATGGGAGTAAAGAGGACTTGATACTTAATGATATGGTTGGGTTTTACCTTAATGATCTTTGGTAGTTGCGGATGCTTGCTAGAGTTCCAATCATAAGTGCATATGATCCAAGTACAGAAAGTATGTTAGCTCATGCCTCTCCCTCATATAAAATTGCAACAATGATTACTAGTCTAGTTATCGATTGCCTAGGGACAAATCATTCTCTTGTATTACAAAAACTTTCTACTAAACAACTAACTTTTATTATCTTGCAACTTACTCGTAGTTTTATTCTCGCAAAGTACTTCTAGTTTTATTCTTGCAAACCTATCCTATCACCTACAAAATAGTTTCATACTTGTTCTAGGTAAAGCGAACGTTAAGTGCGCGTAGAGTTGTATCAGTGGTCGATAGAACTTGAAGGGAATATTAATTCTACCTTTAGCTCCTCGTTGGGTTCGACACTCTTATTTATCGAAAAAGCTACAATTGATCACCGATACTCGTGGGTTATCAACCGGTAACGAGGTAACTGACATAGTGGACAAAGTTGTTGATCCACGGGGATGCCGAAAAATCTCACCTCGGGTGTTTGTAACATATCGCGAAGCAACAAGAATAGCACACGGCAATTGGAGGTTCACTCGAATATTTATTCGTGTGGGTATAGGGGTCAATATGGGTGTCCACGGCTCCGATGTTGATCATTGATCGGAAAGTGTTCCGGTCATGTCTATATTTCACCGAACCTATAGGGTCACACGCTTAAGCGCCATCTATCTGCTGAATACTAGACAGGGAGTCTGAGAGAAAGTCACCGGAAAAGTTTCGGAGACAACAGAAAAGTTTCGGGAGAGAACACGGGAAAAGTTTCCGTAAAACCGAAAAGTTGTTTCAGAGTAAACCATTAAGCCAAATAGGTTTCGGCATGCGCCTGGAACTTTTTGGAGGTGCCAGAAATGTTCTGGGAACTTCTGGAATTTTTTCGAAGAAAAAACCGAAAATGTTCCGGAGCAGCCGGAATTGCTTTGGTTGGTTTTCGCTGAAGAAAATCATTGATCCGGAAATGTTTCGGAACGCGTTCAGAATTGTTTTAGTGGGTGCTGGAAATGTTCTGGACCTACAGAAATATTTTCGGATTTAACGGACGCGAAAAATTGTCTTCATGAATAGTGAAAACGCATTCTTGTTTGCTTTTCGCTGATGAAAATCATTGATCCGGAAATGTTTCGGAACGCGTCCAGAATTGTTTTAGTGGGTACTGGAAATGTTCTGGACCTACAGAAATATTTTCGGATTTAACGGTCGCGGAAAAATATTTTCATGAATAGTGGAAACACTATTTGGTAGCTTCTTTGGGAAGCCACCTTTGAGGGAATTTTGGTATTTCCACGTGTCCTCTACCCCTTGGGCATGGCCTATAAATAGGGGTGGAGGGGCTGCCCAAACTCACTCTTTCTCTCATACATTATGCCATGCAATGATCTGGCTTCTTCTCTCCCTCACACGAAATAGTTTCGTAGAGCCGAAAGGCTGTCTGGGTTCCGGTGGGAACTAGTTCTGGACGGCGAAGCCCTGCCGGATAGCTAACACCGTATGTGTGCAACCCCGTAGAGAGGTCGTAGGTTCGATCTTTTGCCCGAGGGGCTGTTCGAGAGTGCCTCCCGAAGGGCTGTCCGAGTGACCGTCCGAGTTTCTGTGAGAGCCTCCCGAAGGGCTGTCCGTGACACCGTCCGGGGGACTGTCCGACCGCCTCCCGAAGGGCTGTTCGAGGGACTGTCCGAGGAGCAGACGAGGGAGTACATCCTCGCGGTTGGGAGGTTGTAACTGCTAGCTGCGGGGATCTGCACCGACGATCTACATCGACTCTACTTCCGCTGCGCCACGAGTCGGTAACGATCAGATCAAACCTTGTATGCATCTCCATAGTGATCCTGGGAGTGCTCGCAGTACCGATTTTTTTTGTTTTCTGTCGCGTTCCCCTACAATTTGTGGCATAGCCACCGTTCATCATTGTTATACATGTTACGCTAGATCATTTTACATCCTGGTACACTGCCAGAGGCATTCATACAGAGTCATCTTGTATCATTATCGAGTTGTAAATAAATGAAAGTGTGATGATCATCATTATTAGAGCATTGTCCCAGTGAGGAAAAGAATGATGGAGACTGATGAGTCCTCCAAAATGTGGGGATGAGGTCCATGAGATTGTTCTAAAAAAAGAGAAAAAAATGAGAGAAAAGAGCGAAGGGGCAATGCTACTATCCTTTTACCACACTTGCTTCAAAGTAGCACCATGTTCTTCATATAGAGAGTCTCCTGAGAAATCACTTTCATATACTAGTGGGAATTTTTCATTATAGAACTTGGATTGTATATTCCGATGAGGGGCTTCCTCAAAATGCCTGAGGTCTTCATGAGCAAGCGTGTTGGATGCACACCCACTTAGTTTCCATTGAGCTTTCATACACTTATAGCTCTTAGTGCATCCGTTGCATGGCAATCCCTACTCCTCGCATTGATATCGATTGATGGGCCTCTCCATTGCCTATTGATCCGCCGAGTTGATGCGAGCCTTTCTTTCTTTTTGACTTCTCCTATATATCTCTACCACCGCATTCTATTCCACCTATAGTGCTAATGTCCATGTCTCACGCTATTGAGTGGAGTTGAAAATGCTGAAGCGCGTGAAAAAAGTATGATACAATTGCTTGGTTTGACACCGGGGTGCTCATGATTTATATTTATGCGGCGAAGGCGAAGTCAGGCCATGCTTACATAATTCAATGAGTACGGATAACATTCGTTGAGCATCGTATATTTTGAAAACTTAATGATTATGTTCTTGTATTCATGGATGTTATTATGTTGATATTAATTACTTCATCGTTTCTCAATATTTATACCCTAAGAGAGATTACATGATAAACATGCTAGCTAGCATTCAACATCAAAAATTCGGTTTTTATCATTTACCTACTCGAGGACGAGCAGGAATTAAGCTTGGGGTTGTTGATACGTCTCCGACGTATCTATAATTTTTGATTGTTTCATGCTATTATATTATCATTCTTGGATACTTTATATGCAATTTTATATTATTTTTGAGGACTAACCTATTAACTCAGTGCCTAGTGCCAGCTGCTGTTTTATGCTTGTTTTTGTTCTTACATAAAATCCATACTAAACGGAGTCCAAACGCTACGAAACTTTTTGACGATTTCTTTCTGGACAGAAGGGACCCTAGAAGCTTCGGGGGCAGGCCAGAAGACCTACGAGGAGACGGCAAGGCAACAGGGGGTGCCCTGGGGGGGGGGGGTAGGCGCGCTCTGATGCCTTGTGGGCCCCACGTGGCTCCGTCTGACCTAATTCCACTTCTATAAATTCGCAAATATTCCAAAACCCCTAGAGAGCCAGACGATACAATTTTTCCACCGCCGCAAGCTTCTGTTCTTCCGCGATCCCATCTGGAGGCCTTTTCTGGTACTCTGCCGGAGGGGGGTCGATCATGGAGGGCTTCAACATCAACCTTGCTGCCCTTCCGATGATGTGTGAGAAGTTCAGCACAGACCTACGGGTCCATAGCTAGTAGATAGATGGCTTTCTCTCTCTCTTGGATCTTCAATACAAAGTTCTCCATGATCTTCATGGATTTCTATCCGATGTAATCTTCTTTTGCGGTGCATTTGTTGGGATCCGATGAATTGTGTGTTTATGAACAGATTATTCATTGAAAGTAATTGAGTCTTTTCTGAACTTTATTATGCATGATTATTATAGCTTTGTATTTCTCTCTGATCTATCCGTTTGGTTTGGCCAACTAGATTGGTTTATCTTCAGTGGGAGAGGTGCTTTGTAATGGGTTCAATCGTGCGGCGTCCTCACCTCGTGACAGAAGGGGTAGCGAGGCACGTATTTGTATTGTTGCCATTAAGGGTAAATTGACGGGGTTTATTCATATTGCTTGAGTTTATTCTGTCAACATCATGTCATCATACTTCATGCATTACTCTGTTTGTTATGAACTTAATACGTAGAGAGGCAAGCGTAGAAGCGCTCTCGAAGTGGAGTAATAGTAGTAGATGTAGGAAGGAGTCGGTCTACTTGTCACGGACGTGATGCCTATATACATGATCATTGCCATGAATAACATCATAACTACGCGCTTTTCTATCAATTGCCCAACAGTTATTTGTCTACCCACCGTATGCTTTGTTTCAAGAGAGAAGCCTCTACGGAAAACTATGGCCACGGGGTCTACTTTAATTATATTACTAAAACCTATATTAACTTGCTGCAATTATTTTACTTTTCAATTATTATATCTATCACTATCAGATTTAATCCTTGCAAGTAATGAGTTTAAGGGGGTTGACAACCCTCTTGCCCGCGTTGGCTGCAAGTATTTGCTCTCTTGTGTGTAGGTACTGGTTACTAGGAATTTGCGTGGTTCTCCTATTGGTTCGATAACCTTGGTTCTCACTGAGGGAGATACTATCCGCTACTATATTGCTTCACCCTTCCTCTTCAGGGAAAATCCCAACGCAGCTCACAAGTAGAACATCACATCGATAATTCCTTTTAATCGTTTTAGGAATTTTATAGACGGATATTGCATAGCTTGGAATGGCTTGAACAACAGACTTGAGGAGAACTTCCTTCCCTCCAACCGATAATAATTTTTCCTTCCAACCATTGATTTTCATGATAATTTGATCAATCATGTACCGAAAACAATCAGTTTTATCCAACCCCACATTGGCAGGCAAACCTAAATATCTATCATCTAGGGCCTCAGTCATGATATTCAGAGTGACACACGATTATTCTCTTATCTCAACACTCGTATTAGGATTGAAAAAGATGTTGGACTTATCACTCACCAATTGCCCTGACGCAGCACAATACGAATCCAAAATTGACTTCAATGTCTCAACATTGTGCATATTAGCCTTCATGAGAATCAACGAGTTGTCCGCAAAGAGAAGATTGGTGATAGGGGGTATTTCTGCAGACCTTCACTCCGAAGATATTTCCATTCTCCCCCGCATGCATCAAGAGAGCAGTCAAACCCTCCATACATAACAAAATTAGATAAGGAGATAAAGGATCTCCCTAGCGTAACCCTCTTGTAGGCTTGAAACTCTCATTTTCTTCTGCATTAAACCGTACCCGATAATCAACAGTGGATACAGATTGCATAATAAATTTTACCCGGTTCTCATGGAATCCGAGTTTAAACATAATCTCCTCCAAAAACGGCCACTCAACTGCATATCAAGTTTGATAGAACACAAACCCTCTTTTCCTTCTCTCTTGTTCTTTATTGTATGGAAACACTATGCAGAACTCTTTTTTAGGGAAGGTACACACTACACAGTCTGATTCTTTTGATAGCAAATGGTATACACACTGATACGTCGTTCTCTATGGGATGGGTCAGTTCCTCGCTTTTGTGCTGAATTACTTCATGGGCCAGCACCCAACCTGCTCTGCCCCTTCCTTTCCAATTCAGGAGCTCCTCTTGTTCAACGCCCACTGCGCCAATACCCAAACCCTATTTGGCACCTTAAGCGCAAGATAGGCCATTTGACAACAGGCGCACACCCCTCCAACTTGGGCTCCACCCACCCGCCCAACAATTTTTTTCCTCTTTCACTAGTGTAAAATTTGAACGTTCGACCGGTTTTTTCTGGATGATTTTATATTTCAGTGTTTTTTTCACAACATGAGTTTTGCTCTGTTTTCTTTTTGTCCTTTTCCTTTTTTTTCTTCATTTTTTCTTTTTAAATGCGTGAACTTTTTTAAATTTCGTCAACTTTTCTCAAATTCACAAACTTTTTTCCAAATTTTGTGAACTTTTTCAAAATTATGAACTTCTTTCAAGTTTTGTGAAATCTTTTTCGAATTTGTGAACTATTTTTAGATTACAACCTTTTTCAAAAACCGCAAACTTTTTTTCATATCCATGAAGTTTTTTTTCGAATCTGCGATGTTTTTTAAAATTTATGATTTTCTTTTATTCTTTGTGAATTTTTTAAAATTATGAACTTTTTAAAAAACTCGTGAACTTTGTTTTCTTGTCCTTTTTTTCGAATTCATGAATTTTTTTCAAATGCATGAACTTTTCCAAATCCGTGAAAATATTCTAAATCCTCAAGAAAAAACAAGTCCATGAACTTTTTCAAATTCATATTATTTTTCAAAATTTTGAAATTTTCATATACATGAACTTTTTCCGAGTCCATGATTTTTGTAATTTTTTGATTTGATTTTAAATTTTACGAATTTTTTCAAACCATTTTTTCAGAAGTCAACGATAAACCGAACCACCTTTTTTGAGACAAATCAGCCGGACCACCTGTAAACCGGGCAACCGTTCCACATGACAATCCATCGAAGGCCCACCTATGAAACTAGGCGTAGCTGGGCCGGCTCACCAAGCGTGCGCAGGCGCAAATTGGCCTAACTAGCACTTAAAGCGCTGGTTAGGAAGGTCAATATCCTATTCGGTGCATAGGCCTGTAGTTAGCCACCACGCGCATATCCCCCCAAGGAAGGCCAATCCTATTCGACGCATAGGCCTGTGGTTCGCTATCACGCGCGTATCCCCCCACCCCCCCCAGTATATACACCATGGTCAGCCCGACTAGCCTTTTAAGGTTTTGGGAAACCTTCCCATACCGTTTTATTTTTGTGTTTTCTTCGTTTTTTTTGCTTTATTTCATTTCCTCTTTTTCTTTTGTTCATGTTCTTTTCTTTTCTTTTTGATTTTTCTTATAATATTTTAAAAATACTTCTTGTTATTATTTCATTTTAGGAATACTTTTCTGAAATTGTGAACATTTTTCAAATTTGCAACCATTTTTGATAAATTCGCAAACATGCTTTCTGAAATTGTGAACATAATTTGAAACTCATGAACATTGTTTTAAATCGGCATTTTTTTTTGAATCAAAGAACATTTTTTGAAATTTCGGAACGATTTTTGAAATTCAATAATGTTTTATGTTCAATGAATATTTATGAAATGCATGAATATATTTCAAATTTATGAGCATTTTCTGAATCAGCGAGCATTTTTTGAATCGATGAACTTTTTTGTAATTCAAAATGGTTTTTTATTTTTATGAATATTTTTGAATTCGTGAACATTTTATGGTTTCTTGATTTTTTTTGAGATTCACAATTTTTTTAGATATTGAATTAGTTGAAAAGGAGAAAAAATAAAAACAGAAAAGTGAAAGGAAATGAAAAAACAGGGGCATCCAGTCCCGTGCATGGGTCGACCCAAAATGACACCGGGGGGGGGGGGGGGTGCGCGCTTCCTTGTTTCCTGGCACATATGTCGCCAAATAGAAGGGCGCTTCCTATTTGGCGCTTCAGGCGCCCATTATAGGTCATTTTGCAAATGGGTGCCGGAAGCACACACCCTGTTGCGAGGTGGGCCGGCCCATGTATCTTTTTTTTTTTCTGTTTAAACGCTCAAAAAAGGTGCATCGTCGGAGTTCGAACTCACGATCACTTACTTAGGCGCCAACGACAGTAACCACTAAGCCATCGAGCGACTAGTGCTTTCTACCTTTTTTTTTATTTCTCTCTTTAGTCGTGGGAAACCGGTTTTTCCCGGTTCGTTGGTCATTTTCAGGGTGGTTTTATTCGGGTTTTCTATTTTTTTCTTTGTTTTTTAAATGTGCGATTTTTTTGAAATTCGTGTTTTTCTAAAATCGATGATATTTTTTTTTCAGTTTTTGCATCTAAAGAAATTGATGAACTTTTTTCAAATTCGATGAACTTTTTTTAAAATTTGATGAACTTTTTTTCAAATTGGATGACCTTTTTTCAAATTCGATGAAATTTCTCAAATTTGATGAACTTTTTTCCAAAATTGATGAACTTTTTTGAATCACCATGAAATTTATTCAAATCCGATAAACTTTTTTTTCAAATTCGTGAACTTTTTTCAAGATTTCATGCACATTTTCGAATTCACGATTTTTTTTTCTTTTTTTTCTTTTTCTGTTCTTTTCCTTAGTCAACAGTTGACTGGTCAATGGTTGACCGGTCAACCGCGCCAATTAGCAGCAGGTGAACGATCAACACCAAAACGACGTGACCAGCCAGCGAACATGCCCCCGTTTTGGGCCGGGCCGAAGAGTGCTGCTGCGTGGTCGCCAAAGGCGCTGACTAGGAGCTACCAAATAGAAGGTCCAGGTTAGAAACTCTGGAGAAACCTATTTGACGTGCTTTGCGTCAAGTAGTCGAGACTTAACACAGGGGTGCCCATGACTGGGCCGGGCCTTTTTTGTTTCTATTTTTCTTTTTATTTTGCATGTTCATTTTTCTTTTCTCATAAAATGTTAATTTTTTTAAAAAATGTTTGCATTTTCAAAATTGGTTCAAAATTTCAAAAAATATTAATGTTTTAAATTTTTATTTAGAAATTTTGAAAATGTTAATTTGAAAAAAGCACAGAAAATTTCAAAAATGTTCACAAATAAAAAAAATGTTCATGAACTTCAAAAATGTAGTTGTTTCCAAAATTTGATCAGAAATTCATAAAATGTTCTTGTTTTCATAATATGTTCACTAATTTGAAAAAGTATTCACGTTTTCAATTTTTCACGAGTTTCAAAAAATGTTCCCATTTAAAAAATATGTTCAAATATTAAAAAAAAATGTGTTTTAAAAAATTGCTCTCATTTTCAAACTTTGTTCAAAATTTTAAAAATTGTTCACAGATTCAAAATATTCAGCATTTTCGAAAAATGTTGAGTTTAATTTTGTTTCACTGAAATGTGTTTGCATTTCTAAACATATTCACTTTGTGAAAAAATGTTCGTGTTCAAAATTTTAAAAAGTTTCGGATCTGCCGCTGCTGTTAGTTCTTATAATCTACGCTGGCACAGTAACGTGAGATATTGTGATCGAATCCTAGCGAGCGCGTGACTTTTCAGTGTTACAGTGCCAAAACTGCTATACAGTGGCCTGCTCGCAGCCGCCTCTAATGGGTCGGCCCAGTCGCGCTCGACCTGTCCGTCACAACTCTGTTTGACACAAAATACGCCAAATAGGAGGTTCCCGCACCAAGATGCCCCTATAGCGCTTCGCTAGATCGCTCGTGGGCCGCGACCTAGCATGCGCTCGCTACGCCGCCTGCCCGCTCTCTCCCCAGCTCTCTTCTTTGTTTTTTGCTCACTTTTGCTGCTACTGCTCTTTTGGCTCAGTACCAGTTGTTTTTTATTTTCAAAAAATTGATGAAATAAAAAATGTTCAAGAATTTGTAAAAAATATTACTCCCTGCCATCCATATTGCTTATCGTAGTTGCGACAAGTATTGGAGGGAGTATTGAATATGAAAAATGTTTGAGAATTTAATTTTTATGTATTTTTTAAAATAATAAATTTTATAAATATTCATGAATTTGAAAAAGGGTTCATGATTTTTTTGGAAATGTCATAAATTGAAATTTTAAAACGTTGAAGTATTTTTAAGTTATTCTCAAATTAAAAATATACCCGTGAATTAGAAGAAGAAAAAAGAGAGAAGATGAACAAAAAATGAAGAAAAGAAATGAAACCAAAAAAAAAACCCATAAAACCCCCCGTCAAAAGCGTCCAGAAGCTTCGCAAACACGTATGAAGGGCATTTCATGGGCCGACCCACTTAGGCATCTACACTAGCTAACTAACAAGGGACCTCCTAATCAGCGCTTCAGGCGGGAATCCTATTTGGCACTTCAGGCACCGGTTTATAGTGTTTTTGCAAACCAGCGCCTGAAGCAGCTACACACGCGTGGTAGTTGGGCTCGGCCCATCTTCATTTTTTTTCTTCTGGTTTTTAGAATGCAAAAACAAGTCGCGATAGCGTGGTTCAAACCGGCGACCTTACTAGTACATACGCGCTGCACTAACCACATGACCACCTCAACTTTTGTGTTTACATAGAGCTTTTTCTTTCTTTTCTTCATTCGTTTTTCCTTTTACTTTACTTTTCTTTTTTCTTGCAACGGTTTTTGATGGTTTTTTTTCTTGGAACGGTTCTGTTCCATTTTTTCCTTCTTTTTTTTTCTTTTCCTATTCATTTTCTCTCTTTTTTCCTTTTTCTTTTTGCTAAATGCGTGATTTTTTTTTCAAATTTGTCAACATTTTTAGAAAATCTATGAACTTTTTTAAAAATTGATGAATTTTTTTAGATTTTTTGAACTTTTCCCAAAATTGATAAACCTTTTTTTTCCATTATTATGAAATTCTTAATTTGTGAACTATTTTTGAAAATTGATAAGCTCTTTTTCGAAATCAATGATTTTTTTTTTCAAAATTGATGAACTTTTTCCAAATCTGTGAGCTTTTTTCAAATCGATGAACTTTTTTTGATTTTTTGAACTTTTTCCCTAATTTGTGAAAAAAAAAATCGAAGTCGGTGAAATTTTTCCAAAATCGACGAACTTTTTTTTCAAAATTGATGAACTTTTTCCAAATTTGTGAACTTTTTCCAAATTGATGAACTTTTCTCATTTTTTTTGCGAAATTGATCAAATTTTCTCGAATTTGTGAACTTTTTTCAAAATTGATGAACCTTTTTCCATAATCGATGAACTTTTTTTACAAATGCATGAACATTTTCTATGAAATCTGTAATTCTTTTTTGAATCCTCATAAGCGATTTAGGCTCCAGTTCGGGATCCTAGCGCTCACGTAGGCCCTGTCGTGGGCCGGCCCAACAAGCGCTGTTGGTGGCTCCTCTCCTCGTTCGTTCAGGCACGCCCCACTCTATGCGGTTTAGGGTTTTTTTTTCATTTTTTTACAGTGCGGTTCAGTCGCCAGTTTCATATTTCTAATACTTATGAAAAATTTGTGGAATCAAAAAAGGTTTATAGATTTCATAGAAAAAGTTCATCGATTATGGTAAAAGGTTCATCAATTTTGAAAAAAGTTCACAAATTCGAGAAAAGTTCGTCAATTCCGAAAAGTTCATAAAATTCAGAAAAGTTCATCGATTTGAAAAAAGTTCACAAATTTGAAAAAAGTTCATCAATTTTGACAAAAAAGTTCATCAATTTAGAGAAACAGTTCACAAATTAGGATAAAGTTCAAAATATTGAAAAAAGTTCATCGATTTAAAAAAATTCACAAATTTGGAAAAAGTTCATCAATTTTGAAAAAAAGTTCATTGATTTCATTTTTTTTTTCAATTTAGAAAACAGTTCACAAATTAGGAAAGAAGTTCACAAAAATGAAAAAAAGTTCATCAACTTTGGAAAAAGTTCAATTTTTTTCAAAAAAAGTGCTGCAATTTTCAAAAAGGTTCACGAATTTGAAAAAAGTTCATAGATTTTTTAAAAATGTTCACAAATTTGAATAAAAGTTCACGCATTTAGCAAAAAGAAAAAGGAAAAATGAAAAGGAAAAGGAAAAAATGGAACAGAACCGTTCCAAGATTTTTTTAAAAAGAACCCATCAAAAACCGTTGCAAGAAAAAAGAAAGAAAAGTAAAAAAGAAAAACGAAAGAAGAAAAGAAAGAAAAAGCCCTATGTAAACACAACAGTTGAGGTGGTCGGGTGGTTAGTGCAGCGCGTATGTAGTAGTGAGGTCATCGGTTCGAACCACGCTATCGCGACTTTTTTTTGCGTTCTAAAATACAGAAAAAATGAAGATGGGCCGAGCCGAACTACCTCACGTGTGTAGCTGCTTCACGCGCTGGTTTGCAGAAACACTATAAACGGCGCGTGAAGCGCCAAATAGGATTCCCCAACAAACAAGGGATGTATGTTTGGGAGAGGTCCTATACAGGTCTTTTAGCGCGGTTTTTGATCTGGCGCTCACGCACCCTAGCTCTTGGGCCGGTCATCTACTGTTCATGCGTGCAGTTGTGAACTATTTTTTCCTTGTTTTTTTCTAGTTGACTAGTTAACCGGTGGACCGGTGACCAGTTAATCGTTGACCATCAAAATAAAAAATTCTTAAATTTGAAAAAAGTTCATGAAAAATGTTTTGATTTTTTTTACCAAATTTGGAAAAAGTTCACTAAAAATGAAGAAACAAAATCCGTAAAAATAAAAAACAAAGAAAAAAATTGGTCCAGAAAAAAATTGGACGAGAAGTCACGTGGTGCTAAGATAGGCCTACCCATTCTCCGGGCGAACATTCGGGCGTGGGCCCACTTTAGTTCTTCTTTTTGTTTCTTATATATATCACAATGCCTAGTTCGCCCATTTTTTCCACCTGTTAGATTTTTTTTAGATTTTTAAGTCCGGTTTTCAGGTAATTTTGTTTCTTTTTTTCTTTCTCCTTCTATTATGTATTTCATTTTTCTTTTTGTCTATCCAATTGTTTTGGGTTTTCCTTTTCCATTTTATTCTTTTTTCATATTTTTATCCTATCTTCTTGATTTATGTTTATGTTTTTCACTTCTATAATACGGACGCATCACCCTCTGTCGATATTTCATCTAAATTGGCTAATGAATAAACTACTAGATTGGAGAGCAATATACATCTATATACCTTGCAAAACATCATGTATAATGTGATTATAAAGTAATATTACATCACATAGCAAAAGTAGCACCATAGTCGATTACATCGAATGGATCACAATCATGTAGTAAGGTTCATGTGATCATTGTATTGAGGTGTGGGACAAATGATACTACACGTTACTACTACGAACCCATAGTTCAGGGGTGGATTACTTGCACCTCATCGTGGGAGCAACATATCACGATTATTGAAGAGAGAGGCGACGATTATCCCATCCAACAGTGTTCCAGAAAAAGGTTGTAGATGAGTTCCTGTTCAGATAGCGAACTTGCGGCCTCGAAGAAATTACAACATTAATAGGACGGTGTTCAAGGGTAAAAGCATTGGTGGATGAAGAGCTGTGCTTGGGGCCCTTTGTGGGTGGACACCCCAGACAAGCTAAGGAGGGGGCTAACCCACCTGGCCGTGTGGGGGCCCACATGCACCCCTATCCCATCTTTGGCAGGTGTCTTGTCTGCCATGTTTCTCAAAACGATGTATTTTTAGGGACTTCTATAAGTGCATTAAGTGCCCCCTAGAGGGTTTTGGATGATTAATGATAAAACAGTTAGAGTAATGTGTTTATGAGTATACACAGTGTAGGGAACGCAGCAGAAAACAAAAAATTTCCGACCTACGCACCAGCCCAGGACCACTATGGAGACTGCATACAAGTTTTGATCTTTTCGTTACCGACTCGTAGCACAGCGGAAGTAGAGTCGATGACGATCGGCGGTGCAGATCCCCGCAGCTAGGATTTTACAACCTCCCAACCACGAGAATGTACTCCCTCGTCTGCCCCTCGGACAGCACTCCGGGAGGCGGTCGGACAGTCCCTCGGACGATGTCACGGACAGCCCTCCGGGAGGACCTTCGAAATCGGACGGTCACTCGGACAGCCCTTCGGGAGGACCCTCGAAACTCGGACGGTCACTCGGACAGCCCTTCGGGAAGCACTCTCGAACTAAGACCGAAACTATGATCTCTCTATGGAGTTGCACACATACGGTGTCATCTATCCGGCAGGGCTTCGCCGTCCAGAACTAGTTCCCACCGGAACCCAGACAGTCTTTCGGCTCTACGAAACTCTTTTCGTGGGAGGGAGAGAGAGAGAGCCAGACAAAGCATGGCATGTGTATGAGAGCAAGGGATGAGTGTGGAGAGCTCCTCTCCACCTCTATTTATAGGAAAGCCAAGGGGTAGGGGTGCCTCCAAAAATACCAAAATACCCATGCATTAGGTCACAAATGGTGGGCATTTAGGGCATAATGGGAGGCCATGTGGAGCTCCAAGGAGCACCACCACCCTTCGCCGACCACTTCATGCCCCCCCCCAAAAGGGGTTCCTTCCCTTGCAAGCCTCTTCCTTCTAGAAACTTTGACTAAAGTCCCAAAAGGTGGCTATCCAAAATAGTAACCATAAAGTGATTTTCACTATTCGCGAATTTTTTTTTCCGCGACCGTTAAATCTGAAAATATTTCTGTGGATCTTAGAATAATTTCAGTACCCACACAAATGATTTTGGGCGCGTTCCGAAACAATTTCGGATTAGTGATTTTCATCTGCGAAAAGCAACCAAACCGGTTGCGGCAGCTCCGGAACATTTCCGGTTTTTATCCCGGAAAAATCCCAGAAGTTTCCAGAATAATTCTGGCACTCTCCAAGAATTTCCAGGCGTGTGCCAAAACCAATTTGACTTAATGGTATACCCCGAAACAACTTTTAAGTTTTACCGATACTATTCCGGTGTTCTCTCCGGAACATTTCCGTTGTCTCCGAAACTTTTCCGGTGACTTTCTCTCAGACTCCCTGTCTAGTATTCAGTAGATAGAACACCCTTAAGCGTGTGACCCTATAGGTTCGATGAACTATAGACATGACCCGGAACACTTTCCGATCAATGATCAACATCGGAGCCGTGGACACCCATATTAAGCCCTATACCCACACGAATGAATATTCGAGTGAACCTCCAGTTGCCGTGTGCTATTCCTGTTGCTTCGCGATATGTTACAAATACCCGAGGTGAGAATCATTGGCATCCCCGTGGATCAACACTTGTCCACAATGCCAGTTTCCTCGTTACCGGTTTTGTTCTCTTTTCTCGTTTCCGTGTTCCGCCATCCCTGTGATCAAATCACATTGTGTCTGGCCAGACGATGGTGGATACCGAAACACTGAGAGGGCCCAGAGATATCTCTCCATCGTCGGAGGAGCAAATCCCAATCTTGAGCTATCAAGTCCCTTGTCATACTTTCCCATGCACCCGTAAGCCGCCTTAATAGCCACCCAGTTACTAATGACGTTTAACAAACCCCAAAGTTCATGAAGCAAGAATGAAGAAACTCGATACTCTCATGGTCTAAGGAATTATGCAAACATTAACTTTCTCTGTGTTATTAACCATTAACTTGTGATGAATGTATCTCATAGCATAACATCAATCGGGTCGATTCAACACAAGTGTTCTCCTAACATTGTGCCCTCAAAGTTGCCAGCGTAGGCATGCCCATGATCAGGAAAACAGAACCATCATGCAACACTTGAGATAGTCTTAGAGGCCAGACTAGGAATACATTTTACCGTTTATTATTCCACACGTGCATATGAGTCTTCCTCCGAGCCTCGTGGTTATTGTAGACTCGAGAACCATAGCAGTTATAGCATGGAACATAAACATAATTATGAACATGGAGATAAACAATAACATTTATTATTGCCTCTAGGGCATATCTCCTACAGACTCCCACTTGCACTAGAGTCAATAATCTAGTCAATGCTGATGCAGTTTACACCTATGGCATACCGGTGTAAAACATGCTTCGCTTGTGGTATAGTCTGATGTCCAACGGATCTGACAACTTCAGTTCCGTGTGTATCTTTGCATATCCTCGCATTTTCACGCTTTCACAAAATTCATATTTTGTGTGGACTTGGCTTCGTATATATGTGAATCACTGGTCAAACCTTGATTCCTCAGACTGAGCTATGGAGCAACTATCTTCAATAATGTTCCATTGACCAAAGCCATCTTGGTACCATACTAAGTTCATGAACAAACTGTACGATTCAACATCTTCTATGTCGCTTTGAAAGCGGCAACATACTTAGCCTTTGTTATAGAATTCGCCACAGTAACCTGTTTGGAACGATTTCGAAACACCGTGCCACCATATCGTGTATTACAGAAAACCCTTAACTTAAATCAAAAATTGCATGGAGCATTGATGAAGACTGTATTGATGTAATTACTTACAACGAGCACTTCATAATCTCTGCTTGCGAGAAAACATGTCATCAGTGCTACTTTAGTACTCAATGACATTTTTCACTGTTGTCTCATGCTCAGTACTTTGATCACTTTGGTATCTATACTCGCAACTGCTTGGGAGTATCGGAAATATCTGGTTGTTTTACATACCATGGAATACATGATTAATCCAAACACAAGAGTGTGTGGAATCTCCATCATGTATTTTGCTCATCAGTGTTTTGGGACACCGAGTCTTGCAAAAACTCTTTCCATGTGACTTTGGCAAGAATCACTCCTTGGCGTTTTAATGCTAAACTGTTTTAGCATCTTGTCAATATGTATTTTTGCTTAGCCTATTAGGCAATTCTATCTCATAGATAAATATGCCTAATATCAAGGCTATTTAGACCAAGCACTTCGTCGAAAAACTATTCTCAATGAAGTCCTAATTCGTGTCAAGAAATTTATATTATTTCCAATCAACAATGTGTCAAGTACACAAAGTTTTAGAAATATTATTCTGCTCCCACTTACTTTCTTGTAACCACAAGCATCTTCGTTATCCATTGATGAAATCAAACTCTTTTGACCATTTCATCAAAATGAAGATTCCAACTCCATTTTGCTCTCTTCTGTCCATTGCTGGAACTCTGAAGTTTGCATACTTACTAGCATCCTCTGGATCGACAAAACACTTCGTACTGTATCACATACAAGTCCTAGTTTGTTTTTCCATTTCATTTAAATCCTTTTGGCATCCATGTATCATATCTCAAGATTGAAATATGTATTAATTGCTAGTTTAACCCGATCTGACTTTAAGCATCGCTACGGTGAGACAATCTCATCGTAGTCAACTCCTTGAATTTGTTATTGCAACAAGTCAAGCTTTATGGATAAAACATTTTATCCACATCAGTTTATAGTTCCATTAATGTTCGTTAGACTCTAAGTCTTCCAAAGGGTTTATCAAGATATAATCTTGAATCATTTATGGAAACTATCTCGGATTATATTGGCATTTAGCCAATTCCGGAGTCAGGGCCCATCAACGCTTCCTTGTGTATCGTAGGTACACTGTTGTCTAACAACAATATCTCGCTTGCGCACCTGAGAGGTTTGCACGAGTTTTGCCTACGTGGTTCAGTTGCAAGTTCGACCGAAGTCCATACATCTCATGTAGTGGCTTCCGTATCAGTCGCAGTGGGAAACTCTGGAATTACTTCCAAGGTTTCTTTCCTTTGATCTGATGACGAAGATACTATTATCTCGTCGAGTTGCACTGTCCTCCCACTCACCTTTTTGCAAGAACCATTTTCTTCAAAAGCATACCGTTCTTTGTGGCAAACATTTTTGCCTCGGTACAGTGAGGGAGTAATACCCAATAAATTAGGATAACCTACAAAGTAGCACTTGTCTGATTTGGAATAGGTTTGTAAATATTTTACACAAGCCCCATATTCCAAATGTTAAGAAAAGACATAACATGGTTGGGTGTACCATACCATGGAGTCATTTCAACAGATCTGATGGTGCTCTTTTCAGTGTAAAAGCCGCAGTCTCTAAAGCATTACTTTTAAAAGGGATAATGGCAAATTGATTTATGTCATCTTTGATCTTACCATGTCATAAATGGTTTGATTACATCTTCACGGATATTCCACTCACAGTGGTGCTCCGTGAGGTGTAAGTTATGAAACTCTTTTCACAACTCATTAGACATTCGCTAAACTTGTAACTCAAATATTCTTTTCCGCAATCAAATTGCAGAAACATAATTTTCTTGTTACAATAATTTCTACTTCATATTGAAAACCTTATGAATGATTTCAAAAGATCCAGACTTACGTCTCATCAAGTAAATATCCATATATCTACTTGAGTCATTTCTGAAGATAGATAAATCCACTTCTAGCAACAACATTTATCGGACTACATACATCAAAATGTATGATCACCAATAAGTTCGTTGCTCGTTCCTTATGGCCTGTGAACGGTATTTCAGTCACTTCACTTTTCGGAGGAAAGCTGCAAGTGTCAGATGATTCATAACCAAACGACTTCAAAATCCACCATTATGGAATTTCTCCATGCGGGTTTCTCCAATGTGACCAAATGCAGTGCCACACATGTGTGGTATTCTTTTAGTCTTGCGACATTTCAGTATTTCTCCTACTCTCAGAAGAAGCACTCAAATTTAAGAGTGGTGTTAGCCCCGGACTTCCTAGGTGTGTAAGTCACACTAACACCCTTTGGACATTTCCTTTCTCTTTAAGTTGTTGTTTTATTCACCTTCATCATATGATATGCGTTCTTCTGGATCCCTCTCTCATCAGTCAAATGCCCAGTAAACACTTTACTAATACTTTGCAAAACAAACATTGCTTTGGATATCACATATCTTTTAGCCTTTGTTTGTGTCTGAAAATGATTTTCAGTTCCATGAATATCACATAGCTATCCCAAAACTTTTGAAGTTTGGGTCTCATGGAAGCAAACATATTGCACTTGACCATAACGGAATTCTAGCTTTTGGATCGAAGGACGAGAGTCACATTATCCATAGCATTAGCGGGAGAATACCAAAAGCATGCGATAGGACAAAGTCCTTCTCGGCACTTTTGAGGACAATCCTCACATTACGTTACCAACCGTAAAGTTTTAACCAGATATTTAACAGCTTATTCAATTTTAACAGGGAAGGTGGAAACGCGAGCCATTCTTCTATAACTATTATGCAATTTTCACTTAGACAAAGTTCATAATTAATTGCACTGAGAATTAAACAAGTTAATTCTACAGTGCGCTCCCACTCAAATCAATATCTCTCATAATTGATTGTGAGTGATACAAGAACCATATTGAAATTCAACGCCAAGGATGTATCCATCTCAAGTGACGAGAATTGCAATCGGTAGGCTAACTTGCCAATCACATCTCTATGTGACTCTTTTTCATCTTTCGATGGGCATGTTCCGAGCTCAGGACGATCCTCCGGAATGTCAAGACAACCAAGTGATCTCGCTGCGAGGTCTCAACTCACCCGCCTCACACTTTTCTAATCGTTCGTACCCATGTATCCATGTGATACCCCGAAGGGATAGGTGCCGTGACGGTGCTACACTTGGGAGAACACTAACTACTTGATATTTTTGTGAGAGATCACCCTAATAAAAGCGACTACCGCACAATCAAGAAGGGTGCACCATAAGGGATAAACATCTCAGGCAATTCATAATAGCATGATATGCTATATCCCTTTTTGACGGAGAAGTCTTTAATTTCTTCGTCTTCGGCATTCGCGTCGGTGTTCACCTTCGCGAAGTTTTGCCACCACCTTGTCGATGCACCAGATAATATTGCTATCTCTATAGCTAATAAAATAAGTGCATTACTTAAGGTTGACACGCAGGTCATTAAAGTGACAATCATATGGCTCCAACCATCATGCCGAATCATGACACGCAGGTCATGTTAAGTTTACATCATATAGTCATCTCATACATAATCAAATTAATATGAGCACTGCTATACCACATCACGTGCACATCCTGCAAAAGCAAGTTAGACGCCTCTAATCGGTTCATACAAAATTTCATTTTACGTGGCTTCTAAGGTTTCGAAACAAACCGAAGCTACCAACGTCCATCATCAAGTATGATTATTCAAGTCGCTAGATTAACTTAACGGGGTGTATGAAACATGAGATAATAAAATCTCGAGCCCCATACTGAACTTTGTCATACGCAAGACCCCCGTGCAGATCATATCTGCATTGCCCTTTCGTCTGCAAAATTTCATCTTTCTTTTTAACTATGGTGGAATTCAAAGAACTGTTAGCACTTCGTTGATCAATCAGGATCGCGGATTGCCAGAACTTTGAAACTCCACCATGCTGTTATCAAGATCAGAAATATGCAAATTCCAGGGAAGCAACAAGAACATCGGGTAACAGATTTCATCTGCTACCCGCACAAATAATTATCAGCAGTAGAACTCATCTACTACAAATTATATTGTGCAACACCCATACATCTCTATGTATTCTAGACCGTAACCTGCATCTACGCATATCATGGCTCATGATGCCACTGTAGGGAACACAGCAGAAAACAAAAAAATTCTGACCTACGCACCAGCCCAGGACCACTATGGAGACTGCATACAAGGTTTGATCTTTTCGTTACCGACTCATAGCACAGCGGAAGTAGAGTCGATGACGATCGGCAGTGCAGATCCCCGCAGCTAGGATTTTACAACCTCCCAACCACGAGGATGTACTCCCTTGTCTGCCCCTCGGACAGCCCTCCGGGAGGCGGTCGGACAGTCCCTCGGACGGTGTCACGGACAGCCTTCCGGGAGGACCTTCGAAACTCGGACGGTCACTTGGACAGCCCTTCGGGAGGACCCTCGAAACTCGGACGGTGACTCGGACAGCCCTTCGGGAGGCACTCTCGAACTAAGACCGAAACTACGATCTCTCTACGGAGTTGCACACATACGGTGTCATCTATCTGGCAGGGCTTCGCCGTCCAGAACTAGTTCCCACCGGAACCTAGACAGCCTTTCGGCTCTACGAAACTCTTTTCGTGGGAGGGAGAGAGAGAGAGAGAGAGCCAGACAAAGCATGGCATGTGTATGAGAGCAAGGGATGAGTGTGGAGAGCTCCTCCCCACCTCTATTTATAGGAAAGCCATGGGGTAGGGGTGCCTCCAAAAATACCAAAATACCCATGCATTAGGTCACAAATGGTGGGCATTTAGGGCATAATGGGAGGCCATGTGGAGCTCCAAGGAGCACCACCACCCTTGGCCGGCCACTTCATGGGGGCCCCCCCAAAAGGGGTTCCTTCCCTTGCAAGCCTCTTCCTTCTAGAAACTTTGACTAACGTCCCAAAAGATGGCTATCCAAAATAGTAACCATAAAGTGATTTTCACTATTCACGGAAACAATTTTCCGCGACCGTTAAATCCGAAAATATTTCTGTGGGTCTTAGAATAATTTCAGTACCCACACAAATGATTTTGGATGCGTTCCGAAACAATTTCGAATTAGTGATTTTCATCTGCGAAAAGCAACCAAACCGGTTCCGGTAGCTCCGGAACATTTCCGGTTTTTATCACGGAAAAATCCTAGAAGTTTCCAGAATAATTTTGGCACTCTCCAAGATTTTCCAGGCGTGTGCCAAAACCAATTTGACTTAATGGTATACCCCGAAACAACTTTTAAGTTTTACTGATACTATTCCGGTGTTCTCTCCGGAACATTTCCGTTGTCTCCGAAACTTTTCCGGTGACTTTCTCTCAGACTCCCTGTCTAGTATTCAGCAGATAGATGACCCTTAAGCGTGTGACCCTATAGGTTCGGTGAAGCATAGACATGACCCGGAACAGTTTCCGATCAATGATCAACATTGGAGCTGTGGACACTCATATTGACCCCTATACCCACACGAATGAATATTCGAGTGAACCTCTAGTTACCGTGTGCTATTCCTATTGCTTTGCGATATGTTACAAATACCCGAGGTGAGAATCATCGGCATCCCCGTGGATCAACACTTGTCCACAATGCCAGTTTCCTCGTTACCGGTTTTGTTCTCTTTTCTCGTTTCCGTGTTCCGGCATCCCTATGATCAAATCACATTGTGTCTGGCCAGACGATGGTGGATACCGAAACACCGAGAGGGCCCAGAGATATCTCTCCATCGTCGGAGGAGCAAATCCCAATCTTGATCTATCAAGTCCCTTGTCATACTTTCCCATGAACCCGTAAGCAGCCGTAATAGCCACCCAGTTACGGATGACGTTTAACAAACCCCAAAGTTCATGAAGCAAGCATGAAGAAACTCGATACTCTCATGGTCTAAGGAATTATGCAAACATTAACTTTCTCTGTGTTATTAACCATTAACTTGTGACAAATGTATCTCATAGCATAACATCAATCGGGTCGATTCAACACAAGTGTTCTCCTAACATTGTGCCCTCAAAGTTGCCAGCAGAGGCATGCCCATGATCAGGAAAACAGAACCATCATGCAACACTTGAGCTAGTCTTAGAGGCCAGACTAGGAATACATTTTATCGTTTATTATTCCACACGTGCATATGAGTCTTCCTCCGAGCCTCGTGGTTATTGTAGACTCGAGAACCATAGCAGTTATAGCATGGAACATAAACATAATTATGAACATGGAGATAAACAATAACATTTATTATTGCCTCTAGGGCATATCTCCTACACACAGGTGAAAGTCCTTGATGATTTAATTTAACATGAGAGTTATGACCCCTAAAATCTATGGTGACAATGAAATTCTTGGGAATGTCTGTTCAAGGAACAATCAGCTCGTTGCCAGGAATATGAAGCATAGCAAAGCCATTAGTTGTCTAGTTTCATTTTCTTTTATTTGAGCCATAGGGCAAAGCGTACTATTAAGGGGGGTCTAAGCAAAAGTTGACATTTAGGTCTTCAGTGTGCGCTCAATCCAAACTTATTTCTTCGACTGAAGACTTGGTTCTAAGCGGATAATTTTTCTTAAGTATCCGAGATGTGATACGTATCCAACGTATCTATAATTTTTGATTGTTCCATGCTATTATAGTATCAATCTTGGATGTTTTATATGCAATTATATGCCATTATATATCATTTTTTGGGACTAACCTATTAACCTAGTGCCCAGTGCCAGTTGTTGTTTTTTGCCTGTTTTTGCCTTTTCAGAAAATCATTATCAAAAAGAGTCCAAACGGAGAAAAAACTTTGGATTAATTTTTTCTGGACCAGAAGGGACCCTCGAAGCTTCGGGAGAAGACTAGAAGAGCCACGAGGGAGCGACAAGCTCGGAGGCGCGCCCTGGGGGGGTAGGGCGCGCCCCCCAGGCTTGTGGCCCCCTCGTGGCACCTCTTGACCTATTTCCAGCGCTATAAATTCCCAAATATTCCCAATATACTAGAGAGACAGAAGAGAAAACCTTTCGCCGTCGCAAGCCTCTGTTCTTCCACGATCCCATCTGGAGACCTTTTCCGGTACTCTGCCGGAGGGGGAATTGATCACGGAGAGCTTCTTCATCAACCTTGCCGCCCTTCCGATGATGTGTGAGTAGTTTACCACAGACCTACGGGTCCATAGCTAGTAGCTAGATGGCTTCTTCTCTCTCTTTGATCTTCAATACCATGTTCTCCTCGATGTTCTTGGAGTTCTATCCAATGTAATCTTCTTTTGTGGTGTGTTTGTTGGGATCCGATGAATTGTGAGTTTATGATCAGATTATTCATGAGAAATATTTGAGTCTTCTCTGAACTCTTTTATGCATGATTGTTATAGCTTTGTATTTCTCTCCGATCTATCGATTTGGTTTGGCCTACTAGATTGATTTATCTTGCAATGGGAGAGGTGCTTTGTGATGGGTTCAATCTTGCGGTGCTCAATCCCAGTGACAGAAAGGGACAGGACACGTATTTGTATTGTAGCCATTAAGGATAAAAACATGGGGTTTAATCATATTGCTCGAGTTTACTTTGTCTACATCATGTCATCTTGCTTAAGGCGTTACTTGCTACTTGTAGCTTGCGTTGGTATTTCCCCGAAGAGGAAGGGATGATGCAGCACAGTAAAGATAAGTATTTCCCTCAGTTATGAAATCAAGGTTATCGAACCAGTAGGAGAATCATGCAACACCTCGTTAGCTGCACCTGCACACAAACAACAAATCCTTGCACCCAACGCAAACGAGAGGTTGTCAATCTCTCGACGGTCAATTGCAAGATTAAATTGTATGTGATAGATAAATAAGTTGAAATAAAAATACAAAATAAAAAAAATAAAAGAAAATGGCAGCAATATTTTTAGGGTTTTAGTAATATGATTTAGATAGACCCGGGGGCCATAGGTTTCACTAGAGGCTTCTCTCAAGAAAATAGCATACAGTGGGTAGACAAATTACTGTTGGGCAATTGATAGAAAAGCAAATAATCATGAAGATATCCAAGGCATTGATCATGTATATAGGCATCACATCCAATACAAGTAGACCGACTCCTGCCTGCATCTAGTACTATTACTCCACACATCGACCGCTATCCAGCATGCATCTAGTGTATTAAGTCCATAAAGAACGGAGTAACGCCTTAAGAACGATGACATGATGTAGACAAGATAAACTCACGTATGAATAAACCCCATCTTTTTACCCTTAATAGCAACGATACATACGTGTCATGTCCCTTTCTGTCACTGGGATTGAGCACCGCAAGATCGAACCCATTACAAAGCACCTCTTCCCATGGCAAGATAAATCAATCTAGTTGGCCAAACCAAATCAATAGATCGGAGAAGAAATACGAGGCTATAATAATCATGCATAAAAGAGTGCAGCAAAGACTCAAATAATTTCATGGATAATCTGATCATAAACTCACAATTCATCGGATCCCAACAAACACACCGCAAAAAGTGATTACATCGGATAGAACTCCAAGAACATCGAGGAGAACATTGTATTGAAGATCAAAAAGAGAGAAGAAGCCATCTAGCTACTGCCTATGGACCCAAAGGTCTGTGGTAAACTACTCACGCATCATCGGAAGGGCAGCAAGGTTGATGTAGAACCCCTCCGGGAACGATTCCCCCTCCAGCAGATTGCCGGAGAAGGACCCCAGATGGGATCTCTCTGGAACAGAAATTTGCGGCGGCGGAAAAAGTATTTCGTGGACTCTCCTTAGGGTTTTTGATTTTCCTGAATTTATAGTGCTGGAATTAGGTCAAACGGAGCAAAGGGGGGCCCACGAGGTACCAGGGCGCGCCTGCCCCCTCCCCCCAGGCACGCCCTGGTGGCTCGTGGCCACCTCCTGGGTCTTCTGGCCCTCTCCCGAAGCTTCTAGTGTTTATCTTGTCCAATAAAAAATCTCCAAAAAGTTTCGTGGCATTTGGACTTCGTTTGGTATTGATTTTCTGTAAAACAAAAACAGGGCAGAAAACAACAACTGGCACTGGGCACTAAGTTAATAGGTTAGTCTCCAAAAATGATATATAATTGCTGTAAATGATTATAAAAATATCCAAGATTGATAATATAACAGCATGGAACAATCAAAAATTATAGATACGTTGGAGACATATCATTACTCTGTTTCATACTTCATACCCTAGATGCATGCTGGATAGCGGTCGATGGGTGGAGTAATAGTAGTAGATGCAGGCAAGAGTCGGTCTACTTGTCTCGGACGTGATGCCTATATACATGATCATTGCCATGAATCCATCATAATTATTTGCTTTTCTATCAATTGCCCAACAGTAATTTGTTTACCCACCGTATGATATGTGTTCGAGAGAGAAGCCTCTAGTGAAAACTATGGTCCCCGGGTCTACTTTTATCATATATTAAAATCCAAAAATATCTTGCTGCAATTTATTTACTTTTATTTTATTTAGTATTTTACTTTATCTATCTATCACTATCAGAATTAATCCTTGCAAATAACCGCTAAGAGGATTGACAACCCTCTTATTTGCGTTGGGTGCAAGTGTTTGCTTTTGTGTGTGTAGGTGCTGCTAACGAGGTTCTGTGTGGTTCTCCTACTGGATTGATAACCTTGGTTCTTAACTGAGGGAAATACTTATCTCTACTATACTGCATCATCCTCTCCTCTTCGGGGAAATACCAACACAGTCTACAAGTGGAAGGAATAATTTCTAGCGCCGTTGTCGGGGAGACATCACCAAAACTTATCAAGTACCTTCGCACAAACTATCATCCACTTGCATTTTTTTCATTTGCCTTTTTACTTGCATGTTCCTCTCATTTTCATCTCCCCCACTTCTAAAACAATTTTACAAAAAACACAAAAATATTTTATTTGCTAGTTTGCTTGTTTGCTAAATTTGTGTGACTCAATGAAAATAAAAATATAGACATATGGATCTTCATCCACTTGCTAATCTTTTTAAACGATCCAATTATGATGAACCAATTGCTAGTGAGTTGAGTGCACTTGATTATCTTTATGAAGTATTGCTTGAAAATCGTGAATCTGAAAATTGTGATGAAGTGCTAAAAGAAGTTTATAAAGTGATTCATGATAGCTCTTTGAATGAAAATCATGATTGCAATGATGCTATTATAAATTATATTAATGTCAACTATGCTAATGATATGCAAAACTACAAGGTTGGGGATGATAATTTTGTTATGTCCACTACTTATTGCAATGATCATGATTGGGGTGATAATGCTTCTTATGATCTTGAAAATTTATTTAAGCCTCATGATGAATATGTCATTGAAAATAATGTTCACAATAATATTGAAAGTGGGTTTGGAAGAGTGTCAACTTTAGGTAAAAAGAATCCCACATATTCGGAGAGTGATCAATCTTATGAAATTTTTGATAAAAGTGGGTTTGGAGAGGTCATGACTTTAGTTGATGTTAATCCCACTATCTTGGAAGATTATAAAACTTTTATGCATGTGGATCATGTAGAGAATATGTTATGTGATAGTTATATTGTTGAATTTGATTATGATCCTACATGTAATTATTATGAGAGAGGAAAATATGGTTATAGAAATCTTCATGTCACTAAATTACCTCTCTTTGTGTTGAAATTATTAATGCTTCATTCTTTCTATTTGCATATGCTAGATATTGGTTGTCTTGATAATTTGTTTTCCTATAAAATGCCTATTCATAGGAAGTATGTTAGACTTAAATGTGTTTTTCATATGCTTCATGATGCTCTCCTTGTGTTCCAATTATTATCTTTCATGAGAGCATCATTGAAATCTCAAGTCTATCTTAATGGCTATAAAGAAAGAGCTTGTTGGGAGACAACCCAATAATCCTTTGTTTTGTGAGTTTACATAATTATAGCCTATGTTATGATTATGTTTTTATCTTTTAATTAGTGTTCATGCCAAGTAATGCCTTTGGGATGATTTGGAAGATAGTATAATTGATGCTGTTTGAAAACAGAAACTTTTGCGTCCAGTGCTGGAATTTTGATTTTTTGCTGGAGCATCAGAACCTTCTGAATTTTTTTACACAGTATTGATATATGAATTTCCCACGTTTTCCTAATTTTTCATAATTTTTGGAGTTACAGAAGTATGACGTTAATTCAGATCTTTACAGACTGTTCTGTTTTAGACAAATTCTGTTTTTGTTGCATAGTTTGCTTATTTTGATGAATCTATGGATCGTATCGGGGGGTCTGAATCATGGAGAAGTTGTAGTACAGTAGCATTATGCCAATATTAAATATGAATCAATTTACAACAGTACCTAAAGTTTAAGATTTATTTATTATACTAACGGAACTCACGAGGTTTCTATTGAGTTTTGTGTGCTAAAGTTTTCAAGTTTTGGGTGAGACTACGATGGATAAAGGAATAAGGAGTGGCACGAGCCTAAGCTTGGGGATGCCCAAGGCACCCCAAGGTAATATTCAAGGAAGACTCAAGCGTCTAAGCTTGGGGATGCCCCGGATGGCATCCTCTCTTTCGTCTACAATCTATCGGTAACTCACTTGAAGCTATATTTTTATTCATCACATGATATGTGTTTTACTTGGAGCATCTTGTGCTATAGTTTGTTTGCTTTTTAGTTTGTCACAATCATATTTGCTGAACACACCTTATTGAGAGGGACACACATTATTCGTGATTTGTTAGAATACTCTATCTGCTTCACTTATATCTTTTGAGCTAGGCAGTTGCTCTAGTGCTTCACTTATATCTTTTAGAGCACGGCGGTGGTTATATTTTAAAGAAATAGTTGCACTCTCATGCTTCACTTATATCTTTTTGAGAGTTTAATAAATAGCATTGGTAATATGAATGGGTTATGAATTTGGTCCTAATATGATAGGTATTCAAGAGGGATATAATAAAAACTTTCATGTAGATCACTGAATATGATAAGTTTGATTCCTTGCAATAGTTTTGTGATATAAAGATGGTAATATGTGGGAGGTTCTAGTAGATAATTGTGGTTTAGTAAGAATATTGGTGTTAAGGTTTGTGATTCCCGAAGCATGCATGTATGATCTGTCGTTATGCTAAGAAGTTGGAGCATGATTAATTCTTGATTGTCTACCTTATGACTGATGGTCGGGGACGAGCGATGGTCTTTTCCTATCAATCTATCCCCCTATGGGTATGCGTAGTAGTACTTTGCTTCAAGGGCTAATAAACTTTCGCAATAAGTATGTGAGTTCTTTATGACTAATGTGAGTCCATGGATTATACGCACTCTCACCTTTCCGCAATTTGCTAGCCTCTTCGGTACCGTGCATTGCCCTTTCTCACATTGAGAGTTGGTGCAAACTTCGCCGGTGCATCCAAACCTCGTGATATGATACGCTCTATCACACATAAGCCTCCGTATATCTTCCTCAAAACAGCCACCATACCTACCTATTATGGCATTTCCATAGCCATTCCGAGATATATTGCCATGCAACTTCCACCGTTCTTTTTTATATGACAGACATCACCATTGTCATATTGCTTTGCATGATCATATAGCTGACATAGTATTTGTGGCTCAGCCACCGTTCATCATTTTTCATACATGTTACGCTAGTATCATTGCACATCCTGGTACACCGCCAGAGGCATTCATATAGAGTCATATTTTGTTCTAGTTTCGAGTTGTAATTTTCTTTTGAGTTGTAAGTAAATAGAAGTATGATGATCATCATTATTAGAGCATTGTCCCAGTGAGGAAATTAAAAAAAGGCCAAAAAGAGCCCACGAAAAAAAAGAAAAAAAAGAAAAAAAAGAAAAGAAAAAAAATGAGAGTAAAAGAGAGAAGGGGCAGTGTTACTATCCTTTTCCATACTTGTGCTTCAAAGTAGCACCATGTTTTTCATATAGAGAGTCACCTATTTTGTCACTTTCATATACTAGTGGGAATTTTTCATTATAGAACTTGGCTTGTATATTCTAATGATGGGCTTCCTCAAATGTCCGGGGTCTTCATGAGCAAGCAAGTTGGATGCACACCCACTTAGTTTTCATGTTGAGCTTTCATACACTTATATCTCTTAGTGCATCCGTTGCATGGCAATACCTACTCCTTGCATTGACATCAATTGATGGGCATCTCCATAGCCCGTTGATTAGCCTCGTCGATGTGAGACTATCTTCTTATTTTTGACTTCCCCTTATTAATCTCTACCACCACATTCTATTCCACCCATAGTGCTATATCCATGGCTTGCGCTCATGTATTGCGTGGGGGTTGAAGAAGCTGAAGCGCATTAAAAAGTATGAACCAATTGCTCGGCTTGTCATCGGGGTAGTGCATGATAAATACTTTGTGTTAAGAAGATGGAGCATGACAGGATTATATGATTTTGTAGGGATAACTTTCTTTAGCATTTTTATTTTGAAAGGCATGATTGTTTATTAGTATGACTGAGTATTGATGTCTTTATGTCAAACTATAGACTATTGCTTTGAATCATTCAGATCTTATTATTCATACTGTAAGAGAGATTACATGATGAAACATGTTAGGTAGCATTCCACATCAAAAATTCTGTTTTTATCATTTACCTACTCGAGGACGAGCAGGAATTAAGCTTGGGGATGCTTGATACGTCTCCAACGTATCTATAATTTTTGATTGTTCCATGCTATTATAGTATCAATCTTGGATGTTTTATATGCAATTATATGCCATTATATATCATTTTTTGGGACTAACCTATTAACCTAGTGCCCAGTGCCAGTTGTTGTTTTTTGCCTGTTTTTGCCTTTTCAGAAAATCATTATCAAAAAGAGTCCAAACGGAGAAAAAACTTTGGATTAATTTTTTCTGGACCAGAAGGGACCCTCGAAGCTTTGGGAGAAGACTAGAAGAGGCACGAGGGAACGAGAAGCTCGGGAGGCGCGCCCTGGGGGTAGGGTGCGCCCCCCAGGCTTGTGGGCCCCTCGTGGCACCTCTTGACCTAATTCCAGCGCTATAAATTCCCAAATATTCCCAATATACCAGAGAGACAGAAGAGAAAACCTTTTGCCGCCGCAAGCCTCTGTTCTTCCGCGATCCCATCTGGAGGCCTTTTCCGGTACTCTGCCGGAGGGGGAATCAACACGGAGGGCTTCTTCATCAACCTTGCTGCCCTTCCGATGATGTGTGAGTAGTTTACCACAGATCTACGGTCCATAGCTAGTAGCTAGATGGCTTCTTCTCTCTCTTTGATCTTCAATACCATGTTCTCCTCGATGTTCTTGGAGTTCTATCCGATGTAATCTTCTTTTGCGGTGTGTTTGTTGGGATCCGATGAATTGTGAGTTTATGATCAAATTATTCATGAGAAATATTTGAGTCTTCTCTGAACTCTTTTATGCATGATTGTTATAGCTTTGTATTTCTCTCCGATCTATCGATTTGGTTTTGCCTACTAGATTGATTTATCTTGCAATGGGAGAGGTGCTTTGTGATGGGTTCAATCTTGCGGTGTTCAATCCCAGTGACAGAAAGGGACATGACATGTATTTGTATTGTTGCCATTAAGGATAAAAAGATGGTGTTTAATCATATTGCTCGAGTTTACTTCGTCTACATCATGTCATCTTGCTTAAGGCGTTACTCTGTTTTATACTTAATACCCTAGATGCATGCTGGATAGCGGTCGATGGGTGGAGTAATAGTAGTAGATGCAGGCAAGAGTCGGTCTACTTGTCTCGGACGTGATGCCTATATATATGATCATTTCCATGAATCCGTCATAATTATTTGCTTTTCTATCAATTTCCCAACAGTAATTTGTTTACCCACCGTATGATATGTGTTCGAGAGAGAAGCCTCTAGTGAAAACTATGGCCCCCGGGTCTACTTTTATCATATATTAAAATCCAAAAAAACCTTGCTGCAATTTATTTACTTTTATTTTATTTAGTATTTTACTTTATCTATCTATCACTATCAGAATTAATCCTTGCAAATAACCGCTAAGAGGATTGACAACCCTCTTATTTGCGTTGGGTGCAAGTGTTTGCTTTTGTGTGTGTAGGTGCTGCTAACGAGGTTCTGTGTGGTTCTCCTACTAGATTGATAACCTTGGTTCTTAACTGAGGGAAATACTTATCTCTACTATACTGCATCATCCTGTCCTCTTCGGGGAAATACCAACGCAGTCTAGAAGTAGCAAGATGATATTCTTCGGGATAGCAAAGAGAAAGTCCTCGCTAGTTGAGTCGACTGACTTGTTCTGAAAATCAAGTCATTGGTTGTATTTGAAATCTCACCGTTTAGCCACGTATCATGTGTACGTTGGTTGGCCAGTGCCTCCAACAATCATATCAGTCCTCGGGATTGCTCCTGGATATAAATAGCCACCCCACTTAAAGCTTAGATGGTTGGCTACTTCGTGAGAGAGTTGACAAAAGTTTGTCTGAGCAATCCACCCCCCAAAAGAGATTGAGAAAATCCTAGTGAGGAAAAAACCCGAGAGCCTAAAATCTGCTAAGTGATTAAGCATCAATGAAGAACTATTTGAAGTTTAACTTAACCTATTACTCTTGTGGACTTTGCATCCACTAGACAGTTAAGTGTCCGTTCAAGAGAATCCAAGAGTAATTGCGGACAACCAAAGAACATGTTTGTGAAGGTCCTCGAGATCACCTTGAAGATCTACCACGAGTGATTGAGCGAAGTCTCTTAGTCTTTATCTCAACAATAAAAGGGTGAAGACTTAGACTTCTCAGCTTAATCTCGACCCCTCCACCAGACGTAGAGTTATGCCTTGGACCAAGAGTGCGGCGCGTCATGGATCTGCACCGCCCTTGCGTGCCACTATCTCCTCAAAGATGCCTTCCTCCACCAGGGCAATATCCATCGAGATCAGGCATCTTGGCCGAATCCTCGTACGGTGACAAGAGGGAAGGAGACAATGGGGGTAGCGGTGGCAAGGGACGAAAGCCATGGCGGATGGACGGTGCCATGAGGGAGTGGAGGGAGAAGTGAGAGGCAAAAGAGGAAAGGAGAGGCACGGATCAGAGAGCTTGGTGCCTCGCCTTTTATAGGCGGGAAAACATGGGCCATGGCCTCGCGGTTAAAGGTCGAGTTCACCTTTCATTGCTCATGCTACTAGGCTGCGGGATAGCGTCTCATCATTCTACCCTAGAACCGATGCAACATCTTGATCCGTGAGAGAGTTGACGCAAGGATGGCCCTGTCAAATGATCGGCCCTCCCACATGCCAGGGGATACTACCAGCAATACAAGGGAAGGGGTCCCCCGGATCAGATGAGTCAGATCATCCCCTTGTCCCTGTGACTCGCATCAAACAGATATGGAAGGGAGGCATTGCGAGTCTGGTGATCGGAGAGCCCTTGAACGCTGGTGCCCACGGGCACCTTTAATGCATGCACCTCTACGCCGGGAGCGAAGGCTGCTCAGTAGGCTCTTCCTTTTGTATTCGTGGCAAATAGGAGGTGGAAGTGGACTGGTTGGACCCCCATGGGCTTCTCGGTTGGCCAACATATTTTGATTGATCGGCTTACGCGACCACAGTGGCCCGTACCCCATAGCACAATGACGATGAGGGCGACATGACCCCTTGCGTTGCCTCACACCATCAGACTTGCCATGAGTTGGACGAGACAGTTGTGCCTGAGCCTGTTTGACTTAGGCCTTGGCCAAGGACGACATGGCCTAGTATAAAGTAGGTAATTTTATTCAACTCATGCCATTCTCACCACATAATGACATCAAAGATACGGGTAGCTCTAGAAAAGACTTAGAAGCCCTCAAAATTAGGGATGTTGGCTGATGTGGACGATCACGTCGTTGGCAAGGTTGAGAAATGTCAGGAAAGAGATCATTGTTATAACCCCCCCTGCTTGCTACAGTCTGTCTCCAAGGGAGTTTGATAAAATATTCACCTACATCGTCAATGTCTGAGTTAGTTCTGGACACCCGTTGTCACGTGACAAAAAAACCTTATCCGGGATGAAGTCAGATGACTGCACATGATGATTACACATATACTACTAGTTGCAATTAGAGGAATGATGGATCAACACGCCAGGAAGAAAATTCCTGACCTCTGTAACTTTTTTGACGTCATCTCTCATAAATCGTTCAGTTTTGAGCATTGCAACAGACTACAGGATGAGATCATTGTCATACTATGTGAGCTTGAAATGTACTTCCCGCCCTCATTCTTCGAAATCATGGTACATCTACTGGTCCATGTTGTTGGGGAAATCGTAGACCTAGGCCCAGTGTTCCTCCACAACATGTCCCCCTACAAAAGGTGAACTGGGATATTCAAGTGATACGCTCATAACAGGTCCCATCCGGACGGAAGCACCGTCCAGGTATTTATAACTATGGGGGTAATCTCCCTTCGCAATGACTACCTGGAAATCGACAAACCTATAGGCATGCCCCAAAAGAAGCACATTGGCAGGCTGAAAGGCGTAGGTCGCAAGAAAAGGAGAAAGGATTTGCATGCGAGCATGACCAAGAGCCCTACTTCACTAGAGAGCACCCAATAGTGTTACAACAAATTAAGGTGGTCATCCCATATGTGAGGAAGCACATAGCAAACTTGAAAAGACATTACAGGCTACACGAGATAAACAAGTCTAACGATCAACTCATAAAAGAGCACAACAGAGATTTTGCGGCTTGGTTCAAGGCATACATGCAAGCTAATCCATTGACAGACGATGATGACAAAGCAACAACGTTGTTCTCCTTGGTGACAGGCCCCTCGATGAATGTCACGGCAAACCAATCATATGACATCAATGAATACACATTCTATACTGAGGCCAGAGACAAGCTGAAAGGTTTGTTTGTACTAGAACTCAGGGGTGATGCAAGAGGCCTTCACCAGTGAAGTAAAGAACATGCACTATGATAGGATCGAAGAGACTTGGGAACTTAAGTACGCGGATGTAGGGACATTCCCCATGTTTCGTGACAGATGGGCGAAACAGATACAACTTGAAGACGACTATTCACTACCATGTTTATACCACCACGAAATGAGTTAGTGAATGTGCAAGAAATCAGCTACTTAAATGAGCCATGGGTAATGGCCATCATTGTGTCCCAATGCTTCTACATAACCGAATTGATTAGGCCAAGCCTTGTGGTCTACCGTAGAGGTGAGAAGAATATCGTCAGAATGGGCAAAGTCGCTCATGAGGAGGACTTTGACCAATTCGACGACCCGACGAAAGAAGATAAGAACAAGAAATATGTCCATAGAATAAAAAGATCAACATTGCCCGATGATGACATTGCACCATGGTTAATACGAGGCTACAAGAAAACAATTGTTCATACTAGGAAGAGGATCAAGAAAACTGTTTTGAGGACCATCAATGAGTGACATGTATTCATGAAGCTTATTTTGTATTTCAGACTAAATTAATGATCAAATATTGAGTGATCGATCGTCGTGCTTGTGTACTCGGTGAATGCATATTAGTTATAACAAAATAGCCCAAAAAGGTCCGAAATAATTACATGGAAGTTATAACTATGTGAAATATACATACAAAAAGTTTCAAGGACAAATGATGAAACAAAATAAGAGTTCGCCTTCTAAACTCAAACATTCCCTCCGAAACTCCAAGACTTACCCAAACAGTACTGAGTTTCTAAGTGAAGCACAACACAATTAGTTTGTAACCCTCCAAAAAAATTATCGCAGCATACAAAGGTCATAAAATGACACCATGCCAAGTTTCATCGTTTTCAGACTACATTTACACCTTGTTTCGGATAATATACAATATACCCACATTAAGTAGCTAAAAAATCATTTAATACTTTAAATATAGTTAATTAGCTAAAAAACTTCCAAAACTTATACATGAAACCTGAAAAAGTCTACATTCAACGTGATAAATATATTACACAATAACTATAAACACAAAATGATAAACCTTCACAAATTCTAAAAAACCAAAAACAAAACAATAGTGCCCTACACTAAAAAATACCCGCCACTGATTTGTAATAGATGTGGTAGGCAACACAGAGCACCCGCCATTGCTCAGTAACATGTGTGGCGGGCACCCTTCTCGCCCTCCACAGCTAAACTTTTTTCAATCCGCCGCCGCGGGAACTTAGCAAAAAAATTTGAGCTTTGGCTGGCCTCGCGTGAATTAGAGCTCTATCCACACTCTTTCTGCTGCCACCCACGCTCCACCGTTGGCAACCTTCCACCGGCGCCACGTCCCTCCACCTCTGTGCCCTCCATCTCCACACCGCGCCATCTGATCCACCGCCGTAGCCTCTCCACCAACGAGGCACACCTCCACCGGCGCCGCAGCCTCTCCACCGGTGACGCGCCCCTCACTATCGCGCCCCTCCACCGGCGTCGGGCCTCTACACCGGCGACGCGCTCTTCCACCGAGGACACACCCATCCACCGCTCACTACTGCAGGCGACCGCTAACGCGACACATGAATCAGAGACCCCGCGACCAAACTGTGTGCGATGCATGAATCCAAACGGTGTCGTAATAAAACCGTCGCCAATAACACGAATTGTGTGTGATGGCGGAGACATCAAGCACGATTCAGATTAGACACGCGTGTGCGATACGTGGCATACAGTTGATCCATATGAACTGTTTGCGATAAGCCAGAACAACAAACACGGTCAGCCAAATCTAGGTGTGTGCGATACACGACATACAGTTCACTCGGATGAACTATTTGCGATTACCCAACACAACAGAAACGGTCAGACAGATCATGGTGTGTGCGATAGACGGCATACAGTTCACTCGGATGAATTGTTTGCGTTGAGCCAAAACAACAGAAACGGTTCAACTTAACAAGATGTGTGTGATACGCGGCAAACAGGTCAGTAATTAGAAAAGTGTGGGAAGACCAATAACAACACAGACAATTCCTGCTAATAAGCCATGTGTGTTGTGGGCAAACGCTTGCTGGTATACAATTGTCAGCGATTGATGAAATCATCACCGACGGTTTCCCTAGTTTAGTCTGTCTGCAATGTAATTTGCTCGGTCTACAGAAGAACAACATATATAACCAAATTAAACATCCAATTACATAGATCACAATACAAAACATTCGCACACACCTCAATAAACAATTACATGCATTCTAAACTAGGAGAAACGATCATCTACTTCTTGTGACGCTGCCGCCACTGCTCTATTTGTGGCTCGATCCCTCGTCGTCCACAGGAAGGAGGCACTTCCTCATGTCAACGATCCGCCTGTACATCTCGTAGCTTGTGTACGCGTCCTTGGCCACGTACTTGACACATTCTTCATCCCGTCTCCGCACCCAGGCCTCGGACCAGGCATCCTTGTTCTTGTTGCACTCATCCTTCATGCCTCTGTAGTAGGGGTCGATGATGGCCACGGCTAGGTCAACCAGGGAGTCCTTCGCCTTCTTCCTGCCCCAGACCCTGTACTGGCCTTGGATGTCGACAAGCTTCTGGCAGGCCAAGCCCGTAGTCTCGAGCACCTTTAGATCGTTCATGGTGTCCACCATAGCGAACCTGTAGTCGGGGCTATTGATAAACCCGGAGAAACGCTCGCAAGGCCTTGTGGCCAGGAAGTAGTGGTAGACGAGGACATGATGGCGCACGCACAACTGGGCGACGACAACCTTCTGATCATACCTGGCACGACCGCCGGTGAACTCAAGGTCGAAGCCGACCACTTGGTACTCGTCCTCAGCAAGCAACTGCTCCATAGTGTGGATGGAGCTCTCCACCGAGACCGGCTCATTGGTGTACACCACCGAGAGGTCCTTCCCCCTCACGTGGGTGTCCACTACGTGAGGCGTGGTGAACTGCCGCCCGTCGTTGTCGTCAGCCGCCGAGAGCGCCATTGGAGCCGCTGGATATCCTCTCTGTATGTGTCGTCGTGGGTGTCCTTATTGTGTCATGGGGTGTGAGAGATGAAGGTAAATGGCCGCGGGAATAAATGAGGGCCGGGAGGCCGGGATTCTCGGCACGTCCGCTGGGCAGTTTTTGCCACACGTAACTGCGTTGTGGCACCGCATCCGGCGCAACCGCATGCATATAGCACCCTGAACGTACGTGATCGTGTGCCTGCCCGAAATGCTTGTAGCGCGTGCGGGGGGACGCGAGCAGAGTGTGTGCGGCAGGACGCGAGCAGAGCGCGCCTCGGCCACCTCAACCGCGAGCAACCACACACATAGAGCAGTTGAACACGCAGGGAATGACCGTCTACAAGCCGGCTGGCAGTTGCGAGCCGGCGGCGTGATGTGAAACTACGTCGCGTTCCACATCACACAGTGGGCGAACAATTGTTCATGACGCTGCGTAGAGAGAGGCCGTGTGCTAGGTAATTAACTCGCAAACGTTTTTTTATTAACCGTTTGTGTACGTGTCATTTTGTCCTCCTCTCGCACGTCTTGTCAACGCGCTACCGCAGAAGACTTTGAGCGAAAGCTTGAGTACCGCACATGTGTTCTTTTGGCCAAACGTTAGCTCGAAGAGGTGCCAATGAATCATTGGTGAGCCCGTTCCCGCGCACAACCGTGCAAGCTTCCCGCCCGACTCGGCGAAATCCCCCAAAACCCTAGTGCTTACCGGCCTGCTATATAAACAGTCGCGTCCGGCGAGTCGGCATCGCATTTTCCCCTCCCTCCCCATAGCTTATGTCATCTGCTTCTCCCGCCATCACCAATGGCACTGGTCCGTCGTCGTTGCTCAGCCACTCCGCCATCATCTGAGGATAGCTCCAGCTGGGAGGCTACACCGCGGCGGTGGCGCAGTCCCCGACGACGTGTACTGCCCGTGGCATCCCTATTGGGTGTGTGGACAACACCCGCCACACGCTCCGCCGCCGCTGCCCGATGGCAGCTGTTGCCGGCCGCCGTTGCCGCCACCCCACCATCGGCCGCTAGGGCCATCGCCCGCTCCGCCACCGCAGCCCAAAGGCGGGTGGTGGCTGATACGTCTCCAACGTATCTATAATTTATGAAGTATTCATGCCATTTTTATAACAATTTTATATGGTTTTGGTATGATTTGATTAGAACTAACCCGGACTGACGCTGTTTTCAGCAGAACTACCGTGGTGTTAATTTTTGTGCAAAAATAAAAGTTCTTGGAATCGGACGAAACTTTTTGACGATTTTTTTGGACCAAAAGAGACCCCCGAAGCTTCGTGGAAGGACTAGAAGCCTCCCGAGGTGCTCACAAGGCATCACGGCGCGGCCTGGGAGGGCCATGTGCTGTTGCCTTGTGGGGCCCTCATAGCTCCTTTTCGTGTGATTCCAACGCGGGAAAATCCTATAAATAGAGAAACCACCAGAAAAAAAACCTAGAACTTTGACGCCACCGCCGCAAGCCTCTGTACCGAAGAAAAACCATCTGGAGCCCTGTTCCGACACCCTGCCAGAGGGGGGAATCATCACCGAAGGCCATCTTCATCACCCCGGCGGTCTCCATGACGAGGAGGGAGTAGTTCACCCTCGGGGCTGAGGGTATGTACTAGTAGCTATGTGTTTGATCTCTCTCTCTCTCTCTCTCTCTCTCTCTCTCTCTCTCTCTCTCGTGTTCTTGATTTGGCACGATCTTGATGTATCGCGAGCTTTGTTAATATAGTTGGATCATATGGTGTTTCTTCCCTCTCTATCTTCTTGTGATGAATTGAGTCTTTCCCTTTGAGGTTTCGTTATTGTTGGATTGAATATTTCAGATTTGAGAACACTTGATGTATGTCTTGCATGTGGATACCCGTGGTGAAAATGGGGTATTCTATTGAGTCACTTGATGTATGTTTTGGTAATCAACTTTCGGATTCCCGAGGTGACATTGGGGTAATCTAGGCATATGGGTTGGTACACATTTTCATCTTCTTTTCTCCGAAAGAAACTTTGGGGTACTCTTTGAAGTTCTTTGTGTGGATTGAATATTATGAATCTGAAGTTGTTTGATGCATATCAAATAATCAACTCACGGATAGTTGTGGTGACATTGGAGTATCTAGGTGACATTAGAGTTGGTTGATGCGTATCATATGGTGTTATTTTAGTACCAACTCTAGGGCTGTTTGTGACACTTATAGGGATGGCTCAATAGATTGATCGGAAAGGATAACTTTGAGGTGGTTTCGTACCCTACAACAATTTCATCTTATGTTCTCCGCTAATAGGAACTTTGGAGTGATTCTTTATCGCACGTTGAGGGATTGTTATATGATTCAACTATGTTAGCACTGTTGAGAGATTGCACTAGTGAAAGTATGAACCCTAGGCCTTGTTTTCAAGCATTAAAATACCGTTTGTGCTCACTTTTGTTACTTGCTACCTTGCTGTTTTTTTATTTTCAGATTATAAAAACCTATATCTACTATCCATATGTAACACCCCTGTGTAATGAGCTACAGTGATCCTTAATGATTTTGCTAAGCCACCCTGTTTTGCAATGCTTGATCAATATGGATTCATATCTCATTCCAAATTCCACCACCGAATTCAATTCAAATTGCAAGTGAAATTTGAAGTTGCACAAAAGTTGCTGAAAAATAGTTCATCATTTAGCAAATATTCCATAACAATTATTTGTTGAGGAAAACAACATCACTTATTTGCTAAAATGGATTATAGCAATTAAATCAGTGCCATTTCAGCATTTTAGAATGCCAGTTCATTTATGAAAAATTCAAATGGATTCATCTTGCCTCCAAAATTTTTGTAGCAGTGCCAAATATTGCAATGTAAATATGTGGCCAAGTCTCATATTTTACAAAATTCAATTGGCAGCTCAAATAAAGTGCAACAGTATCTGTAAAAAAGAAAACAGAGAAAAGAAATAAAGAAAAGGAAAGGGCCACTGTTGACTGGGCCACAGTGCACAGGAACAGGCCCAGCCGGCCCAGCCCACCGCGTCGTCTCCCTCCTCTCTCTCCTCCCCGTGTCAGCCACGCGCGCCCGCGCCCGACGCCGGATGCCGTCGCCACCGTACCATCACACCGCGTCGCGCCGCTACAGCGCCCTGGGGGGATAAGAACGCCACCGCACGCCTCAGGGATGCCTCCCCAGTCCATATCCCCTTCCCCTTCGCTCTCTTCCTCGTCTCCCTCGAAGCCGAGCGCCATCGTCCCCATGGCCGTGCGGTAGCCGCGGCCACCATGTGGCACCCCGGCTCAGAGGACCGGTTTACCTTGTGTTCCCAACCCAGAGATCATGCCTTCTGGAAACTGATACGTCTCCAATGTATCTATAATTTATGAAGTATGCATGCCATATTTAGAACAATTCTATATGGTTTTCGTATGATTTGATTAGAACTAACCCGGACTGACGCTGTTTTCAGCAGAACTACCGTGGTGTTGTTTTTTGTGCAGAAATAAAAGTTCTCCAAATGCAACGAAGCTTTTTGACAATTTTTTTTGGACCAAAAGAGACCCTCGAAGCTTCGTGCAAGGACCAGAAGCCTCACGAGGTGCTCACAAGCCACCATGGCATGCCAGGGGGGTGGCGTGCCATGGTGCCTCGTGGGCCCATCTTAGCCCATCTTGACGTGATTCCAACGCTGAAAAATCCTATAAATAGAGAAACCCCCAGAAATAACCCTAGATTTTGGACTCCGCCGCTGCAAGTCTCTGTACCTTCGAAATACCATCTACAACCCTTTTCCGGCACCCTGCCGGAGGGGGGAAATCATCACGGGATGCCATCTTCATCATCCCGGCGGTCTCCATGACGAGGAGGGAGTAGTTCACCCTCGGGGCTGAGGGTATGTACTAGTAGCTATGTGTTTGATCAATCTCTCTCGTGTTCTTGATTTGGCACGATCTTGATGTACCGCGAGCTTTTTTAATATAGTTGGATCATATGGTGTTTCTCCCTCTCTATCTTGTTGTGATGAATTGAGTTTTTACCTTTGAGGTTTCACTATAGTCGGATTGAATACTTTTATGGATTTGAGAACACTTGATGTATGTCTTGCATATGAATACCCGTGGTGACAATGGGGTATTATATTGATTCACTTGATGTATGTTTTGGCACTCAACTCGCGGATTCCCGAGGTGACATTGGGGTATTCTATGTATAGGGGTTGATGCACGTTTTCGTCCTACTTTCTCCGGTAGAAATCTTGGGGCACTCTTTGAAGTTCTTTGTGTGGATTGAATATTATGATCTGAAGTTGTTTGATGCATATCGAATAATCAACTCACGGATACTTGTGGTGACATTGGAGTATCTAGGTGACATTAGAGTTGGTTGATGCGTATCATATGGTGTTATTTTAGTACGAACTCTAGGGTTGTTCATGACACTTATAGGGATGGCTCAATAGATTGATCGGAAAGGATAACTTTGAGGTGGTTTCGTACCCTACAACAATTTATATCTTATGTTCTCCGCTAATAAGAACTTTGAAGTGATTCTTTGTCGCACGTTGAGGGATTGTTATATGATCCAATTATGTTAGCACTGTTGAGAGATTGCACTAGTGAAAGTATGAACCCTAGGCCTTGTTTCTAAGCATTGCAATACCTTTTGTGCTTCGTTTTATCACTTGCTACCTTGCTGTTTTTTTATTTTCAGATTACAAAAACCTATATCTACTATCCATACTACACTTGTATCACCATCTCTTCGCCGAACTAGTGCACCTATACAATTTGCCATTGTATTGGGTGTGTTGGGGACACAAGAGATTTCTTGTATTTGATTGCAGGGTTGTTTGAGAGAGACCATCTTCATCCTACGCCTCCCATGGATTGATTAACCTTAGGTCATCCACTTGAGGGAAATTTGCTACTGTCCTACAAAACTCTGCGCTTGGAGGCCCAACACGAGTCTACAAGAATAAAGTTGCGTAGTAGACATCATGCTCTTTTCTAGCGCCCTTGCCGGGGAGGTGAGTGCTTGAAGGTATATCTTTAGATCTTGCAATTCAATCTTTTAGTTTCTTGTTTTATCACTAGTTTGGTTTATAGAAGAAAACTACAAAAAATGGAATTGAGGTTGCCTCAAATGCTTTGTCTTTATAATGTCTTTCCTGAAAATAAGGATTTCGATAATTGTGCTCAATTGTTAGTGAAGAATTTAATAAAATGTTTAACGTGAGTCCTTTGAATGATGAGCGTGATTGCAATGATATTAGTATGAACTCTTTGAATACCCATGATGCTAATGATATGCAAAGCTACAAGCTTGGGGATGCTATGTTTGATGAAGATGATATTTTTAGTCCCCCCAAGTTTTGATGAGAAAATTTATTATGATGAAAGCATGCCTCCTATTTATGATGATTATATTGATAAAAGTGGATTTGGAGAGGTCACAACTTTATTTAATGATGATTCCACTATTTTGGAAGAGGTTTCAATTGATTATGAAAACAAAGTTGCTATCTATGATGATTATTGTGATGACATGTATGCTATAAAGAATAATGATAAATATTAAACTTGTCATCATGATTTTAATTTTCAATTGGATTATGCCAATCAAGTATCTCATGATAGTTATTTTGTTGAGTTTGCTCCCACTATTATGAATGAGAAGAAGTTTGCTTATGTGGAGAGTAGTAAAAATTCTATGCTTGTGGATCATGAAAGGAATGCTTTGTGTGATGGATATATTGTTGAATTTCTTCATGATGCTACTGAAAATTATTTTGAGAGAGGAATATACGCTTCTACATATCTCAATAATATCAAGTTTCCTCTCTATGTGTTGAAAGTTTTGAAGTTATACTTGTTTTGCCTTCCTATGCTAGTTGATTCTTGCTCACATAAATTATTTGCTCACAAAATCCCTATGCATAGGAAGTGGGTTAGGATTAAATTTTCTTGTCATATGATTCATGATGCTCTCTTTGTGTTTCAATTCTTTACTTTTATGCGAGCATCATTGAAATCATCATGCCTAGCTAAAAGGCATTAAAGAAAAGCGCTTGTTCGGAGACAACCCAATATTTGTACCTACTGTTTTTATGTGTCCACATGATTAAGCTACTGTAATAATCATGTTTTATATGTTTTCTTTCAATAATGTTCCAAGTAAAGCCTTTGGGATAGTGTGGATGCTTGTTGATTTGATTCTGTGCAAAAACAGAAACTTTTGCGTCCAGTGCTGGAATTTTTATTATGTACTGGAGCGTGAGAAAATTCTGAAATTTTTACACAGTATTGGAATACAAATTGTTTACGTTTTCATAATTTTCCAGAATTTTTCGAGGTACAGAAGTATGGTTTTTAAATCTCTCACTACACGCTGTTCTGTTTTTGACAGATTCTGTTTTCGGTGCATAGTTTGCTTGTTTTAGTGTTTCCATAGCTTATATTGAGTAATATAAATTGTGGAAATAATATACTACTGTAGTAATTATGTGAGAACAATTATGAATCTTGTCTTGATAGTACCTAAGTGGATGATTTATTTTTATCATACTAACCTATCTCACAAGTTCCGTTAAGTTTTGTGTGATTGAAGTTTTCAAGTTTTGGGTGAGATATCGATATGAGAAGCATAAGGAGTGGCAAGACCCTAAGCTTGGGGATGCCCAAGGCACCCCAAGGTAATACTCAAGGAATACTCAAGCGTCTAAGCTTGGGGATGCCCCGGAAGGCATCCCCTCTTTCGTTTTCAAAATTATCGGTAACCTCACTCGGAGCTATATTTTTATTCGTCACATGATATGTGTTTTGCTCGGGCATCATTTTATTTTGTTAAGATTTTATTTTTGTTACCAATAATCATGTTTTGTATCTTTTAGTTCAATAAAATGCCAATTATAGCCTTTACCATGCTCAGTTTGCAAGTTCATGTGTTACTGTTTGAAAACAGAAAGTTTTCTGTTATGTCCAGAATATTCCTGAATATTAAGAACATGATAAAAATCTGAAATTTTTACACAGTAAGCATGCATGAGTTATTTGTCACGTGGTAATTTTTCAGAATTTTTGAAGTTAGGGAAGTATGAATTCTTATTCACCCTTTACAGACTGTTCTGTTTTTGCAGATTTCGGTTATAGTTGCATTGTTTGCATATGTTGCTTGTTTAATGTTTCTATTTCTGGATAGGAGTATTAAATATGCAGAGGCATTTAGTATGCAATGTTTAATTATATTTTTAGTGATTTGCTACAGTAGAGAATGTTAAGGTTTTGAGTTGATTTATACTAACTTATCTCACGAGTTCTTGTTGAGTTTTGTGTGGATGAAGTTTTTAAAGATTTAGGAGAAGCCATGATATGAGAGGAATTAAGGAGACACGAGAGCTCAAGCTTGGGGATGCCCAAGGCACCCCAAGATAACATTCCAAGAAGTCTCAAGCAACTAAGCTTGGGGATGCCTCGGTTGGCATCCCACCTTTCTTCATCAACACCTATCGGTTAGCCTAAGTTTTTACTTCTTCACATGATATGCGCTATTCTTGGAGTGTCCTTTTATTTTCATTTTGTTTGCTGTTTTAATAAAATTATCAAGATCTGAAATCTTTATTTGGAGAGGGTCTTCACATAGCTACTTAATTGTTTGACTACTCATTGATCTTCACTTATATCTTTTGGAGTAGTTTGTCATACACTCTCATGCTTCACTTATATTATTTTGAGAGTTGACAATAGTAATGGCAATATGCTTAAGATATGAATTTGGTCCTAATGTGATGGATATTTAAGAAGGATATAATAAAAACTTTTATGTAGACCACTAAATATGATAAGTTTGATTCCTTGCAATAGTTTTGCGATATGAAGGTGATAATATGTGAGTCATGTTAGTGAGTAATTGTGATTTAGTAAGAATATTGGTGTTAAGGTTTATGATTCCCTATGCATGCACGTAAAGTCAATAGTTATGCAACGAAGTTATATCCTACTTATGGTGCATTATTCAGTGTTAGTTATGTTCAATGCATGTTTATGTCCGTTTTCGTTTTTTGGTTGGTCGCTTCTCAATCTATTTGCTGGCCTTCACTTGTACTAAGCGGGAATGCTGCTTGTGCATCCAATTCCTTAAACCCAAAGTTGTGCCATATGAGTCCACCATACCTACCTATATGTGGTATTTCCATGCTGTTCCAAGTAAATTTGCATGTGCCAACTCTAATTATTCAAAATAATTTTCCTTTTTGTGTGCCCGTACCGCTCATGAAGCGGCATGGGGTGGCCAATATTTTCCATGCTAGGTGTGTTATTCTCACGATGAGTGTTTATTGAGTTGTCATTGCACGAGAGAGTGGCAGGTATTAGGGATGCCCAGTCCCGAAATGCAAAGAAAAATTTAATATGATGATAAGAATAAATTCCTTGGAAAGTGTTGGTATGGAGGGCACCTGTGGATACGGCTAGCCATGGATTGTGAAACTATGGTGGAAAGGAAATAAACTTTATTTTCTGTTTGGGAACCGCCTATAATGTGTATAGCATGGAAGATATTGGGAATTCCCGGTCGTTTTCATTGACAGGAAAAGCATGCCTCTCAAAATAATTTTATCTCTCTATTTTAAACCTTGAGCTCTGGCACCTCTGCAAATCACTGCTTCCCTCTGCGAAGGGCCTATCTACTTTACTTTTATGCAATTTTTATTTTTATTTTGAGTATCCATCTTCTCTTATAAAGCACCAATTGGAGAGCACTATTGTCATACTTGTGCATTGGATGTAGCTAATATTGAGTGTGTTTCATGAACGGATCAATGATTGAGCATAATGGGCTAGGGATAACTTTCTTTAGTATTGATATTTTGAAAGACATGGTTGCTTGTTAGTATCCTTGAGTATTTATGTCTTCATGTCAAATTATAGACTATTGCTTTGAATCATTCAAGTCCAAGTGTCCATGCAACAAAAGAAAAGATTATATGATGATTATGATAGGTAGCATTCCACATCAAAATTTTTGTTTTTAATTGCTACTTGATCATGATGACTTTTATGAGAAAAAGTTGTTGTTATGATGCTAGGAAAAGTGATTGAAATTATCATTGATCAAACTTATGCACTATGCTAGCATTCACACTTCATAAATTATTTCTTTTATCATTTACCTACTCGAGGACGAGCAGAAATTACGCTTGGGGATGCTGATGCGTCTCCAACGTATCTATAATTTATGAAGTATTCATGCCATATTTATAACAATTCTATATGGTTTTGGTATGATTTGATTAGAACTAATCCGGACTAATGATGTTTTCAGCAGAACTACCATGGTGTTGTTTTTTGTGCAGAAATGAAAGTTCTCCAAATGCAGCGAAACTTTTTGGCGATTTTTTTTGGACCAAAAGAGACCCCTGAAGCTTTGTGGAAGGACCAGAAGCCTCACGAGGTGCTCACAAGCCACCACGGCACGCCAGGGGGTGGCGGCATGCCCTGGTGTCTCGTGGGCCCATCTTGACGTGATTCCAACGCTGAAAAATCCTATAAATAGAGAAACCCCCAGAAATAACCCTAGATTTTGGACTCCGCTGCCGCAAGCCTCTGTACCTTTGAAATACCATCTACAGCCCTTTTCCGGCACCCTGCCGAAGGGGGGAAATCAACACCGGAGGCCATCTTCATCATCCCGGCGGTCTCCATGACGAGGAGGGAGTAGTTCACCCTCGGGGCTGAGGGTATGTACTAGTAGCTATGGGTTTGATCTCTCTCTCTCTCTCTCTCGTGTTCTTGATTTGGCATGATCTTGATGTACCGCGAGCTTTGTTAATATAGTTGGATCATATGGTGTTTCTCCCTCTCTATCTTGTTGTGATGAATTGAGTTTTTACCTTTGAGGTTTCACTATTATCGGATTGAATACTTTTATGGATTCGAGAACACTTGATGTATGTCTTGCATATGAATACCCGTGGTGACAATGGGGTATTATATTGATTCACTTGATGTATGTTTTGGCACTCATCTCGCGGATTCCCGAGGTGGAATTGGGGAAATCTATGCATAGGGGTTGATGCACGTTTTCGTCCTACTTTCTCCGGTAGAAATCTTGGGGCACTCTTTGAAGTTCTTTGTGTGGATTAAATATTATGATCTGAAGTTGTTTGATGCATATCGAATAATCAACTCACGGATACTTGTGGTGACATTGGAGTATCTAGGTGACATTAGAGTTGGTTGATGCGTATCATATGGTGTTATTTTAGTACGAACTCTAGGGCTGTTCGTGACACTTATAGGGATGGCTCAATATATTGATCGGAAAGGATAACTTTGAGGTGGTTTCGTACCCTACAACAATTTCTATCTTATGTTCTCCGCTAATAGGAACTTTGGAGTGATTCTCTGTCGCACGTTGAGGGATTGTTATATGATCCAATTATGTTAGCACTATTGAGTGATTGCACTAGTGAAAGTATGAACCCTAGGCCTTTTTCTAAGCATTGCAATACCGTTTGTGCTTCGTTTTATCACTTCCTACCTTGCTATTTTTTATTTTCAAATTACAAAAACCTATATCTACTATCCATACTACACTTGTATCACCATCTCTTCACCGAACTAGTGCACCTATACAATTTGCCATTGCATTGGGTGTGTTGGGGACACAAGAGATTTCTTGTATTTGATTGCATGATTGTTTGAGAGAGACCATCTTCATCCGACGCCTCCCACGGATTGATTAACCTTAGGTCATCCACTTGAGGGAAATTTGCTACTGTCCTACAAAACTCTGCGCTTGGAGGCCCAACACGAGTCTACAAGAATAATGTTGCGTAGTAGACATCAGAAACACACAACAACTTGGAACAGAACATAACTGATCTTTATTGATATAATACCGGTACAAGCTTGGATATTACATAAGGTGGTGAGGCCAGGATCACTGCTCGTGCTATGACAGTATCTACATTATTTATGAAATATATCTAGGGCCTCCATACTAGCAGAAATACTACGGCGTAGCGGAACATCGGGTGGGACACTCCATCCCATAGGGACACTGCTGGGACACGACCTAGTTAGCGTAGCACGAACCTTCGGGATCTCCATCCTCGGCTTCTCCTGCATCTGGCATGATACGCCAGGTGAGTACTTGGAATGTACTCGCAAGCTCACAGCAACCAAAATAGTGCAGCAAACAACAGCATGGCAATGACTAGATTAAATGTTCAGAAAATACTCATGCATTGGAATGCTCAACTTACTGTTACTGGTTATCAACTTACTCTCCACCGGGTTCATATCAAGACTCCGGAACACGGGTGATCCACAGATCACATCTGAGTTTAAGACGAGTTCTTCCATGATTATTACGGTTGACCACACAGTGTGACCTAGTGCGGACTGTGTCCAATACCGTGGACGCGGCTATTCGAATAGGTTTTTACACTCTGCAGAGGTTGCGCACTTTTCCCACACCATGGACATTCGTCCAACGAAACTTGGCTAACCCGTGACTCCTCTACTGTACCACCGACATTCACTCCCCCTTCGGGTCATGCCCTGGGTGGCCCCTGTGTCACTCCTGACACCTGCCACCGTCATGGCCAAACTAAACTTTCCCAAACGGGGACGCCGGCAAATAACTCAACTTGGGCTCACAAGGTTATCGTCGTCTACCTGATCAGGGCAGCAAGCATGCATAACCTTCCCTCTTTGGTGGTATCGGTAAAAGAGCACACGGTCAGACCAAGTCAAGGCCGTCCCATTCCGGCAGATGTGGCTGCACGGGTAAGTCTGGGTCGGTGGCACTTGATCAACCATCAAAGTTATATTTAACACAGAAAGTTGCTGGTCATATTAATTATGTTGGACAAATGAACTAGCATGGCAGGGTTATTGCAATATATCAAACAATATGAAATATGGCATATTTAAATTGAGTTTAATGCAAAATAATATACTATGAAGCCAATACTATTGCAACGCCTTATGCAATGGATGATGTGGCTTGCCTTGCTCAAGTGGGTTGTCAACAAACTCCTGGTCTTCAAATCCAAAGCAATTTCCTTCTGAAAGTATTTTTAGATAGCAAAAGAAAATGTCACATAGAGCCTTTTTGTTGACCAAAAATTCTATGCACATGGGAAAAATACCAAATTTGGCCAGAAAATAAAGGGGCTCAATACCAAACTCTTGCAAAAAGAATTAATTGATTTGGACCTTTGGTTTAAAAGTAATGGCTGGTCAAAGTTCCTGGTCAAACTGGATTAAATAAACAGAAAACAGAAAATCGGAAAAATCCTCCAGCGGCCACGTCGAAGGCGTATTCTCAGAATGCGCCTTCACTTATACTGCTTCGGGTGTGCGGGCGGAGTCACAGACAGTTGGGGTCGGGCATGGTTTAAACAGAGAGAGGGAGAGAGGAACAGAGGCGGGCGGCTCACCGACGGCGATCACCGGCGATAGAGACGGCGGCGAGCTCGGGGAACGGCGGGGATGGATCGAGCGGACGACGGCGACTCTCCCCGTACCCGCAGCTTCTCCGGAGATGGCCTAACGGCGTCGCCCCCTTCCTCTCCGGCGGCGGCTGCTTTCGGGTGTCGTCGGAGACGGCGACTCCGGCAGCGTTTCGGTTGGGGAAGAGGTCTGGGAGGACCAGGACTTGGAGAGCTCAACGGTGGGCTCAGGCGAAGCTGGGAGTGGTCGGAGCTGGTGGGTGGCTACTGCGGCCGTGCGGCGCTGCCGTGGTTTGATCCGAGGCCAGAGTCCTCCCCGGCCTTACCCCGGTGCTCTGGTGGTCGATAGGAGGTGGATGGAGTGGGGTGAGGAGCGAAGACGAGTCAGGCATCGCTATTTATAGGCGAGCGGGGTCGACAGTGGCCGAATGCCGCCATGGATTTGCTGGCGAGGAGAGGACGGCGAGCTGGCCGTCGCGAGGTGGGGCTGAAGTGATGGAGGAGGTCAGGGAAGTTATTGCGCGAGACTACGGCTCGGGGGAAAGAAGACAGCCAGCGCGGCTGCCGTACTGCCACTGTGCCGCCCGTGGCGCACGGTGGCCGTATCCGGCGAGCTCGCTGTCGGCGAGGGAGAAGGCTCTGGAGCGGCTACGTGGACGGCGGAGAGGTCGTCGGCGCGAGCGAACAACGTACGGCGACGCGGTCGTCAGCCTCCGACGAGACCCGAGCCTGGAGGCGCCCAGAGCGCATGTTTGGCAACGCCAGCCACATGGTCACCGCGTGCCTTGGTGCACACGACGCGAGCTGGCCTGCCAGACCGTGTCTGGTATGTCGACCCTGGGTCTGGTAGTCTCCCCATGCCACTGAATCGACCAGGTACACTCGGAGCTGAAGGGTAGCATCAGCAACAGTTTCTGAGCAGAAACTTGGGAGGGATCCAGAAGAGAGATGAGTTGGAGATGGAGCCAAAGGATTTGCCCGGAGTGTTCTAGGTAGGAAAGACTACATGCTGGGAAAATTTGAGCAACTTTTGCAAAGTTTTGAACATGGTTCCTATGAAAACCACATTCTGGTCCAGAAACTTGCTGAAGAAGATGTACACACATGGATGCTCTGCGGAGGCTGAAATTTGGTATTTGGAGGAGGTTATTTTGTAGTGAGAATATGCCATAAAAAATTCAGACCAAATGGATACCTCTGGCTGGTACTTCCTTCACAAGGGTTTGAAATGACCAGAAGCTTGTCAGAATATTATTGCTGAAAAATTGAACTGGGCTAGGTGAGACTTTTGGATATTGTGGAAATACATAACCCCTAGTATCTCAGAGAATTATTTGGGAATTTTCTGAGTTATGGAAATATAGGTTGCTTCACAAAGGACCAATTCTGTCCAGAAGGTAAAAGGAATATTCTGGACAAAATTTTGTACTGGGCAATGAAATATTCTTGGAGATTGTGGAAGTAGATGATCTCAAGAAGATGGGGTATTAATTTGGGATTTTTTTGATCAACAGAACTATAGGTTGCTTCACAACCCATAGTAAGAATGAGTATTATCAGGGAAGAAAATGAATTATTTTGAGAAATAAAAATTAGGGTTTGGGTCCAGAGGGGATGAAACCAAATATTGGCAAGGTGTTGAGGGTGTTGGATCACTTAGAGGAAGATTCAAGGAACCCTCAAGTCCAAAATCAATGAATTGTTTTTGAAATCCATCGAAAAAGCAAATAAAACCAGCAAAATATTTGAAAAGAAAAAGTGGTCAAAACCAGGGTGTCACAAACCTACCCCCCTTAGGATGAATCTTGTCCTCGAGATTCGGTTACTCAGGGAACAAATACGGATGTGCTGATCTGAAAAAATCCTCTCTTTCCCAGGTAGCCTCTTCTTCAGTATGGTGATCCCACAGTACCTTGTAAAACGTGACCACCTTACTCCTAGTAGTTCTTTCCATCTTATCCAAGATTTTGACAGGTTTCTCTTCATACATCAAATCCTTGGTCAGCTCTAGTTCACTCATATCTGCCTGTTTGAACGGAGGTGCAATGCACTTTCTTAGCTGTGATATGTGAAAAACATCGTGAACCTTGGACAATTCTGGTGGTAGCTCCAACTGATATGCCACTCTGCCTCTTCTAGCAATCACTGGAAAGGGACCAATATATCTGGGTGCGAGCTTTCCTCGGGTATGAAACCTCTTTACCCCTTTCATGGGAGTTACCCGGAAGTAAGCATACTCTCCGGGCTCAAAAGTTACTTCCCGGTGTTTGGGGTCATAGTAACTCTTTTGGCGGGACTTAGCTGCTCGAAGACGCTCTTGAATTTCCTTAACTTGTTTCTCATCCTCGAGCATCAAGTCTGTGCCAAAGATACGGCTGTCTCCTGTCTGTGACCAGTTCAAAGGAGTGCAGCATTTACGTCCATACAGTGCTTCAAACGGTGACATCTTGAGACTCGATTGATAGCTGTTGTTGTAGGAAAATTCTGCATAAGGTAGACTATCCTCCCATTTGGGTCCATAGGTGAGGGCACAAGACCGAAGCATATCTTCCAATATCTGGTTCACTCGTTCGGTCTGCCCGTCTGTCTGTGGATGATATGTCGTGCTATGCTTCAACACGGTTCCCAGGGCTTGGTGCAAACGTAGCCAGAATGCTGAAGTAAACAAGGATCCTCTATCTGATGTGATGGACTTGGGTACTCCATGAAGGCTGACAATCCGGGACATGTAGAGCTGCGCGAGCTGGTCAGCCCTGAAGGTGGTCTTTACTGGGATGAAGTGAGCCACTTTAGTAAGTACATCCACGATAACCCAGATGGCATCATGGCCTCTCGTTGACTTGGGTAATCCAACAATGAAGTCCATGCATATGTCATCCCATTTCCACTTGGGAACTTGTAAGGGCTGTAATAGTCCAGTTGGTTTCTGGTGCTCAGCCTTGACCTTATATCATACACCACAACACGCAACGTAGTAGGCGATGTCTTTTCGCATTCTTGGCCACCGAAAGGTTTCTCTTAAGTCCTGGTACATTTTTGTTCCTCTCGGGTGAATGGAATATGCGGATTCATGTGCCTCTCGCAATATTTGCTGTCTCAGGTTTTCTTGATCAGGTACACATATTCCGTTGTCAAACCATAATGTTCCCTGATCGTCAACACGGAAGGACTTGATTTTTCCTTGCTGCATGTTCTCCTTGATCTCTTGTATGCCCTTGTCTGTTTTCTGAGCTTCCTTAATTTCTTCCACAAGTGTTGGAGTGATTTTCATCGTATCCGGGCTAATTGGACCGCAAAGTACCAAGTTGAGCTTGGCAAACTCTTCTTGTAACCTTGGATGGATACTTTCAGTTATTGCATTCACGATGCCTGGTTTCCTACTGAGGGCATCTGCGACCACATTGGCTTTTCCCGGATGATAATTAATCCCGAGATCATAATCCTTGACTAGTTCAAGCCATCTTCTCTGCCTGAGGTTGAGATCGGGTTGTGTGAAGATATACTTGAGACTCATATGGTCCATGTATATTTCACATCGCTGCCCAATGAGATAATGCCTCCAAATTTTTAAGGCATGAACCACGGCTGCCAATTCTAAATCATGGGTGGGGTAATTCTCTTCATGGGGTCGTAGCTGCCTGGATTCATATGCTACAACCCTTCCTTCTTGCATTAGCACGCAGCCGATTCCACGTCTGGAAGCATCACAATATATGTCAAAACTCTTGTGGATATCCGAAAGAATTAAGACAGGGGCTGTGGTTAGCCTCGTCTTTAGCTCCATAAAGCTGCTATCACATTCCTCCGTCCTAGCAAATTTGTGATTCTTTTTCAACAATTCTGTCAGTGGCTTGGCTATTTTTTAGAAGCCTTCAATGAAACTACAGTAGTAGCCAGCCAATCCCAGGAAGCTACGGACTTCGGTTACTATAGCTGGTGTCTTCCAATTTAACACAACAGTCACCTTGCTGGGGTTGACGGCCACACCTTGTTCTGACAGAATATGCCCCAGAAATCCCACCTCACTTAGCCAAAATTCACACTTGCTAAACTTGGCATACAAGCGGTGGTCCCTTAGTCTTTCCAGGACAACACGAAGGTGTTGTTTGTGCTCCTCTTCATTTTTGGAGTATATGAGGATATCATCGATGAACACTACCACAAACTTATCCAGGAAGTCCATGAAGACCTTGTTCATCATGCTCATGAAGTAAGCTGGAGCATTTGTCAGCCCAAACGACATGACTGTAAATTCGTACAGACCATATTGGGTGGTGAAGGCTGTCTTGGGGATATCCTCTTTTCTAAATTTTAGCTGGTGATATCCTGTTTGGAGGTCAATCTTGGAGAATACCTGGGCCCCGTTCAACTGGTCGAACAAATCATCAATGCGGGGAAGTGGGTACTTATTTTTGATAGTGACCTCATTCAATTGGCGATAGTCCACGCACATTCGTAGACTACCATCCTTTTTCTTAACAAACAGCACCGGTGATCCCCACGGCGAGATGCTTGGGCGTATATACCCTTTCTGTAGCAATTCATCCAACTGTTTCTTTAATTCCACCAGCTCTGGGGACGGCATGCGGTAGTACTTCTTGTATATTGGAGCAGTTCCTGGAATAACATCAATGGCAAATTCCAATTCCCGATCGGGTGGCATGGCTGGTAGTTCCTCAGGGAACACATCAGGAAATTCACTGACTATCGGAATCAAATTCATATCTATAGCAGTGGTCTTGAATGCCATTCCCTTCTTTGACATCATTCTGCTAGCGACAAACTGAACTGTTTGGCCTGCCGGATTAACCAATGTCACTGTCCTGGTGGCGCAGTTGATGCAGACCTGATGCGGTGTCAACCAGTCCATCCCCAGTATTATGTCCAGTCCAGGGGATTCAATAGCAATAAGGGTAGCTGAAAACTTAACTCCATGTATCAAGATTTCCAGGTCCTTATATATGACATTTGTTCTGAGCATGGAGCCAGGGGATTGTACCACCATGATTTTGTCCAAAAGAGAAGGAGGAAACTTGTGTATGGTGGCAAAACTCCGTGAAATAAATGAATGGGAAGCTCCGGAATCAAATAAAATTATTGCGGGTATGTCGTTAATAGAAAACATACCAAGGACCACATCTAGTGCTTCGCGGGCTTCCTCAGCGGAGATATGATGGACTTGGCCATAACGGAAGTTCTGGTTGGGGCGGCGTCCAATATTGTTGACTTGTGGCTTGAAGTCGGACTGTGGCTTCCCGGCCCTTGTGGGGCATTGCTTGGAATAATGCCCGCCTTGTCCACAAGTGAAGCAAGTGTTGTTGCGTCGGCAGTCTTCCAGCACTGGCTGCTTGCCATAGGTCTTGTCCTGGATACCTGGCTTGTTGTTATTATTGCCACCATTCCAGGCAGGCTTGTACTCAGACTGAACCGGTTGCCAGATACGTGGCTTCTGCACAAACTGCCCGCGGTTGTCCTTCTTGGGTTCAAACTTACGCTTGCGGTCATCATATCCAGACTTATGCTCCCGTTCAGCTATGAAAGCTGTGTTTACCAGGGTCTGAAAGTCCGGAAAATCCAGCATGCAGAGCTGACAATGGAGGGCATGGTTGAGTCCCCCCAGAAATCGATCTATCTTCCTTTCTTCGGTGGACACGTCGTGGGCGGAGTACCGTGCCAGATTATTGAACTTGTTCAGATACTCACTGACTGACATGTTTCCTTGAGTAAGAGCAAGGAATTCCCTTTGCTTCATCTTCATTATTCCAGTGGGAATATGATACCTTCGAAACACTTCCTTGAATTTCTCCCAGGAAATGTCTTCCCCAGGAGGCCACGCCATTTTTGCATTATCCCACCAGATAGTTGCCGGTCCTTCCAGGTAGTGAGTAACAAAAGGAACCTTGTCTGACTCATCACAGCGAGCTATTTCCAGCTTCTTTTCCATGGTCCTCAGCCAGTCATCAGCTTCAATTGGATCAACAGCTTGGCCAAAACTGGGTGGCTTGGTACACTGGAAATCAGACAACTTGGAGTGCGTCCCGTTGTTCTGATTTTGTCCTACCATAGTCTGCATACTCTTCAGAAATTCCATAAGATCCTAGTTTCTCTTCTCCTCAAACATCCTCATAATCTGATCGGTGGTCGGTGGTTGTGGTGGTGGAGGTGACAAATCTTTTGGCGGTTGTCCTGCCTGTTTGGCGGATCGACAGACCGGATTTCCATCACCGCCTTAATTGCTACACCTCTTCATCCTATATCCATTCCCATTGCAAAACACCAAATTTATGAGCAACATCCATAGGGAAAATACGACAATGTGACACCAAGGAAACAAAATCAGGGAAAAATAAATCAAAGGAAAGCGGAATGAGCAACATAATTATACAAGGCAACCCAACATGATACATGGCAAACTAGTAGGGGGATATCATGGCTGGTACTGCTCATACGGCAGTTGACATATGCAAAGATGCTACGATGCATACACATGCTGAACATTCACTCTAGTAGCGCGGTTGGCACGGACACTGGCAGACTGAAGACTCCTCATCGTCTGATCCTGTCTCGGAATCGGAACTGATGATGTGAATCACGTCCTCCAGATCGAAGGAAACACGACAACGCTGACGGGAGGGTTCTCCCTCCGAGGAAGAAGAAGCACGACGCCTCAGCATCAGAGCAGCTGGAGTGGCTAGCAGCGAGGCCCACTTAGCTGGGGTCTCACGTCGGATACCAGACGAAGTGCCTGGCTGTCCGAACGAGCTGGAAGGAGTCTCAGGCATACGTGGAGGTGGAAGAGGCAGTGTATACATAGGTGAGAACGCAGGAGGGGGAGGAGACTGTGCGGCAGTAGCAGCTGCAAGTGCCTCTTGGGCACGGGACAACTCCTCAGCCAAGGAGATGATCATACGATAACTGGCGTTCAGATAACGAGATAAAACACCAGTCGCACGATCACTCGCCGGATCAACAGGCGCAAAGAGGACTCACCCTGTCGTAGGCGACAGGGTGGGGTAGTGAAAGAAACTTGGGTGTGTCTGCATCTCGACCTCGTGGAAGCGCAAGTTAGTAAGAGCCTCCATCGCAGCAAACTGAATCACCAGATCAGGAGTAGAAGTAGTTCCGCCCTTGGAAGAGCGGGAGTAGCTACCGATCTCTGAACTCGCAGTAAGGAAAGCCTCAGCGTGGTACTCATACACCAAATCTGCAAGCTGCTCTCGGAACACCTGATACACTGGGTCTTCGCCATTGGGATAAAGTCGAAGCCAGACAGTGCGAAGTAGTGCCGGAAATGTGAATGGTGCCGGCTCATGGTTGTAGTGGTACGGAACCGGTGCCATCTACACTCATCGGACCAGCGGTTAGTAAAACAAATGAATCGAGATGCATGCTATGCAACAAGCAAATGCAGCAAGCCAAACACACACCAAAACTCTATGCTAAACGAGATTCTAGTGCGGGGTTAACTAGGGTGTCCTAGAGTCAGCACGGCTCTGATACCAAGCGTTGTGGCACCGCGGCTCAGAGGACCGGTTTACCTTGTGTTCCCAACCCAGAGATCATGTCTTCTGGAAACACACAACAACTTGGAACAGAACAAAACTGAACTTTATTGATATAATACCGTTACAAGCTTGGATATTACATAAGGTGGTGAGGCCAGGAGCACTGCTCGTGCTATGACAGCATCTACATTATTTATGAAACAGATCTAGGGCCTCCATACTAGAGGAAATACTACGGCGTAGCGGAACATCGGGTGGGACACTCCATCCCATAGGGACACTGCTGGGACAAGATCTAGTTAGCGTAGCACGAACCTTCGGGATCTCCATCCTCGGCTTCTCCTGCGTCTGGCATGATACGCCAGGTGAGTACTTGGAATGTACTCGCAAGCTCACAGCAACCAAAACAGTGCAGCAAACAATAGCATGGCAATGACTAGATTAAATGTTCAGAAAATACTCATGCATTGGAATGCTCAACTTACTGTTACCGGTTATCAACTTACTCTCCACCGGGTTCATATCATGACTCTGGAACACTGGTGATCCACAGGTCACATCTGAGTTTAAGACGAGTTCTTCCATCTTCATTACGGTTGACCACACAGTGTGACCTAGTGCGGATTGTGTCCAATACCGTGGACGCGGCTATTCGAATAGGTTTTTACACTCTGCAGAGGTTGCGCACTTTTCCCACACCATGGACATTCATCCAACGAAATTTGTCTAACCCGTGACTCCTCTACTGTACCACCGACATTCACTCCCCCTTCGGGTCATGCCCTGGGTGGCCCCTGTGTCACTCCTGACACCTGCCACCGTCATGGCCAAACTAAACTGTCCCAAACGGGGACGCCGGCAAATAACTCAACTTGGGCTCACAAGGTTATCGTCGTCTACCTGATCAGGGCAGCACGCACACATAACCTTCCCTCTTTGGTGGTACCGGTAAAAGAGCACGCGGTCAGACCAAGTCAAGGCCGTCCCATTCCGGCAGATGTGGCTGCACGGGTAAGTCCGGGTCGGTGGCACTTGATCAACCATCAAAGTTATATTTAACACGTAAAGTTGCTGGTCATATTAATTATGTTGGACAAATGAACTAGCATGGCATGGTTATTGCAATATATCAAACAATATGAAATATGGCATATTTAAATTGAGTTCAATGCAAAATAATCTACTATGAAGCCAGTACTATTGCAATGCCTTATGCAATGGATGATGTGGCTTGCCTTGCTCAAGTGGGTTGTCAACAAACTCCTGGTCTTCAAATCCAAAGCAATTTCCTTCTGAAAGTATTTTTAGATAGCAAAAGAAAATGTCACATAGAGCCTTTTTGTTGACCAAAAATTATGTGCACATGGGGAAAATACGAAATTTGGCCAGAAAATAAAGGGGCTCAATACAAAACTGTTGCAAAAAGAATTAATTGATTTGGACTTGTGGTTGTAAAGTAATGGCTGGTCAAAGTTCCTGGTCAAACTGGATTAAATAAACAGAAAACAGAAAATCAGAAAATCCACCAGCGGCCACGTCGAAGGCGTATTCTCAGAATGCGCCTTCACTTATACCGCTTCGGGCACGCGGGCGGAGTCACTGGCAGGTGGTGTCGGGCAGGGTTTAAACAGAGAGAGGGAGAGAGGAACAGAGGTGGGCGGCTCACCGACGGCGATCACCGGCGATAGAGACGGTGGCGAGCTCGGGGAACAGCGGGGATGGATCGAGGGGACGATGGTGACTCTCCCCGTACCCGTAGCTTCTCCTGAGATGGCCTAACGGCGTCGCCCCCTTCCTGTCCGGCGGCGCCTGCTTTCGGGTGTCATCGGAGACGGCGACTCCGGCAGCGTTTCGGTTGGGGAAGAGGTCAGGGAGGACCAGGAGGACTTGGAGAGCTCAACGGTGGGCTCAGGCGAAGCTGGGAGTGGTCGGAGCTGGTGGGTGGCTACTACGGCCGTGCGGCGCTGCCGCGGTTTGATCCGAGGCCAGAGGCCTCCCTGGCCTTGCCCCGGTGCTCTGGTGGTCGATAGGAGGTGGATGGAGTGGGGTGAGGAGCGAAGACGAGCCGGGCATCGCTATTTATAGGCGAGCGGGGTCGACAATGGCCGAATGCCGCCATGGATTTGCTGGCGAGGAAAGGACGGCAAGCTGGCTATCACGAGCTAGGGATGAAGTGATGGAGGAGGTCAGGGAAGTTATTGCGCGAGACGACGGCTCGGGGGAAAGAAGACAACCAGCGCGGTTGTCGTACTACCACTGTGCCGCCCGTGGCGCACGTTGGCCGTATCCGGCGAGCTCGCTGCCAGCGAGGGAGAAGGCTCTGGAGCGGCCACATGGACGGTGGAGAGGTCGTCAGCGCGAGCGGACAACGTACGGCGACGCGGTCGTCGGCCTCCGACAAGACCCGAGCCTGGTGGCGCCCAGAGCGCGTGTTTGGCAGCGCCAGCCGCCTGGTCAACGCGTGCCTTGGTGCACACGACGCGAGCTGGCCTGCCAGACCGTGTCTGGTACGTCGACCCTGGGTCTGGTAATTTCCCCGTGCCACTGAATCGACCAGGTACACTCGGAGTTGAAGGGTAGCATCAGCAACAGTTTCTAAGAAGAAACTTGGGAGGGATCCAAAAGAGAGATGAGTTGGAGATGGAGCCAAAGGATTTGCCTGGAGTGTTCTAGGTAGGAAAGACTACATGCTGGGAAAATTTGAGCAACTTTTGCAAAGTTGTGAACATGGTTCCTATGTAAACCACATTCTGGTCCAGAAACTTGCTGAAGAAGATGCACTCACATGGATGCTCTGCTGAGGCTGAAATTTGGTATTGGGAGGTTATTTGGTAGTGAGAATATGCCATAAAAATTTCAGACCAAATGGATACCTCTGGCTGGTACTTCCTTCACAAGGGTTTGAAATGACCAGAAGCTTGTCAGAATATTATTGCTGAAAAATTGAACTGGGCTAGGTGAGACTTTTGGATATTGTGGAAATACATAACCCCTAGTATCTGAGAGAATTATTTGGGAATTTTCTGAGTTATGGAAATATAGCCTGCTTCACAAAGGACCAATTCTGTCCACAAGGTACAAGGAATATTCTGGACAAATTTTTGTACCGGGCAATGAAATATTCTTGGAGATTGTGGAAGTATATGATCTCAAGAAGATAGGGTATTAATTTGAGATTTTTGTGATCAACAGAACTATAGGTTGCTTCACAACCCATAGTAAGAATGAGTATTATCAGGGAAGAAAATGAATTATTCTGAGAAATAAAAATTAGGGTTTGGGTCCAGAGGGGATGAAACCAAATATTGGCAAGGAGTTGAGGGTGTTGGATCACTTAGAGGAAGATTCAAGGAACCCTCAAGTCCAAAATCAATGAATTGTTTTTGAAATCCATCCAAAAAGCAAATAAAACCAGCAAAATATTTGAAAAGAAAAAGTGGTCAAAACCAGAGTGTCACACACCGTGCTCCCCGCGCCTTGCCATCGTGCCCACAAGCTCCGCCTATGTCGACTTCGCCATCTGCACCCACCAGCTCGGGCTCGGAGCCCCTGCATCGCGAGATCGCCGCCGTCTTCTTCCTCTACGGTCGCCGGCGATCTTCTTCGACTCCGGTGCCTCTGCCGCTCCTAAGCCCTCGCCGAGCCTTTCTTGAGCTCCACGGTGAGCTGGCTCCCATTTCCCCTCCACCTCCCCCTTCTTTCTGCGCCATAGCTCGCCTCGCCGCCATAGCCGTACCCGCCGCCGCGGTTGAGCTCGCCACCGTGGTCTCTGTCGCCGTAGCCCGTGTCCAAGCACCGCAACGAGCTCCTGGTGCTCCCAGGAGCCCAACGCATGCACGCGCGTGCTTCCCCGTGCTCCCTAGCATCGAGCTCGAGCTCGACCGAACGCGCCGCCGCCTGCCGTCACCGCAATGCTTGTCTCCGGCTACCCCCGATGCCGCTGCGGCCACAGATCGATGCGGCGTCATCCGCTCGTTCGAACGCGCTATCGCGCGCGCCAAATGACTCGCCGTAGCGAAATGCCGACGCCGGCCCGTGCCCTCCGCCGCGTTTTGGCGTCGCCGGCGGCGAGACGCCGGCCGCCGCCGACGTGGCTGGCCTGGGGCCCACCCCTGGGTCACTGCCAGTGGGTCCCAGGGGCCCGGTTGACCGCGTTGACCGGTCAACCGGGCTGACTAGGCAGCCGTGTGCCATGGACATGTGGGCACCCACACGCTAATTAAACTAATTTCTAATTAAACTTAATCCGTTAATTAGCTAAGTCGCTGACAGATGGGGCTCACCTGCTAATTAACCCTTTTTAGTTATTTTAACCACTGATTAAGCCACTGTGTATGACATGTGGGCCCAGCCCACTGTTCCAGTGGATAAGGCTGTCCCAGTCAGCCTGCTGACTGGGCAGCTGGCCCACCAGTCAGCCTCTGCTGACTGGGCAGTTGACCCAGTCAATTGGGCCCACTGGTCAGCCTCTCTGCTCGCCAGCTGGGTACAGTTCTGGGTACACTTAGCAATTTACTGTTCTGGATAATTCGAATTTAATAATTAAATTAATTCCAGAAAATGTTTAAAACTCTGAAAATTCATAGAAATTCAACCGTAGGTCAGATGAAAAAGTTTTCTATATGAAAGTTGATCAGAAAAATAAGACGAATCCGAATATGTCATCCACATACCTGTCACATGCCCACAACACTGCAAACATGGAACCTTCCCCTCCGGTTCATCTGTTTGACAGACGCCTAAAACCGGGAAAATATTCCTAGATATTTTCCCGCTCCGTCAATAACACTTAGCATTGCGTTTGATCACCCCCAGCACAGCATATTGCCATGCCGTGCATCTGTGTTGCTTTTGTTTGCTTTTTATTTATTGTTTCTTCCCCCTCTTCTCTCTGATAGCCCCGAGACCGATGCTACTGCCGAGTACGACTATGCCCCTGACGACTAGACCTTTTCAGCAGAGCTTCTAGGCAAGCAAACCCCCTTAATCATTCCTATATCGCCTATTCCTTCTCTCCCATGCTTGCATTACAATTTGCTACTGTATTTGATTGCTCCTATTCTGATGCATAGCCTGATTTTGTAACCTGCTGTTGATACTTTAACTGTTGTCCTAAATGCTTAGTATAGAATGGTTAGTGATCCATCAATGGCCCCGCACCCTTGTCCGTGTTGCCATGCTATGCTTCCAGATGTTTCGATCAACGCCATCGATGTGCAGAGACCGACACAGCACCGCACACCCCCTTAGTTGTACGACTCTGCAGAGCTACTATCGACTGCCGAGGGTGATACCTCATATCTTACTCTTGATGATATCTTTGTAGTGTAGCTAGTCGGTTGTGGGTTACCGAGGGTGATTCCTCTTTCACCACCTCCGATAATGCCTCTGTCGTACAGCCCCTCAAGTGTGAACCCATCGAGGGTGATTCCTCCAAGTTCACCTTGACGAATACATCGAGTGGGAATCCATCGAGGGTGATTCCTCTGATTTCCCCCTTGATGTAATGGACACATGGATACCATGTATTTATCTCAGTCCCTTATTTAAGGCAGGTTGACCCTGAGGGGTACCCACGAGAGATGAGAAGTCGGGATGACCGTGAGGGTACCCGCGAGATAATTATGCGGCACGGCCGGGCAGGCAGATCGCCTCAGGAGAGGGATTGGGCCTAGCCCTTGCCGTAAGTCCGCGAGACGGGGCGAGGGACCACAGATCGTGGAGCACTGATCGTCATCGCGAGCTCCCAACACACTAATGGGTTAGGATATGTGATCTGAGTAGGCCTCTGGCCTTTTCTCACTAACCACCACGCGGGAATAGTATGGGCACTCGGCGTCGTATGTTTCAGCCGAAGTTCTTCAGACGTCAGCAACTGAGTGGCGCATGCCCGGGTGGACCGCGACAGCCTGCGTGTGTATACACGGGCTAGGTCTGGTCCCGTCCGCGTTCGCAATGCGCAGGAGTGCAAAGGGCGATGGGCCCAAGACCCCTGAGCGCTTAGGGTGTAGACCGGCGTGCTGGCCTCTCTGCTGAGCCTAGGTAGGGCTACGGGGTGTCGATCAGCCGAGGCCGGGCATGACCAGGAAAAGTGTGTTCGGCCAGAGTTAATCGAGCGTGTTGGGTAAGTTGGTGCACCCCTGCAGGGAAGTATATCTATTCGAATAGCCGTGTCCACGGTAACGGACGCTCAGAGAGTATCCCGATCTACTATAACTAGAACTGGATACTTGAGAACTTAATAATATGTTAGCTCCGGGATTGCTTTCTCGCAGGGAGTCGAGGAAGGATCTCTGGGCATTGCTACTATTACTTACTACTTTATGTTATGATGCTAATCTGCACTCTTCAAATGCTGCAAGACGCTGCAAGTTGCTAGTCTTCGATAGGCTAGGCCTTCTCTCTATTCTGGCATTTCTGCAGTCTAGTCCACAGATACAGCCCCTTCATTTGATACCGATGCATACTTAGCATATATTTGATGTAAGTCTTGCGAGTACTTTGGATGAGTACTCACGGTTGCTTGGCTACCTCTTTTTCCCCATACCCGATTGCTGCGACCAGATGGCGGAGCTCCGGAGACAGCTGACCCCGTCGACGACTACTACTACCCCTCTGACGGAGCCTACTACTACGTGGAGACCGACGACCAGGAGTAGATAGGAGGCTCCCAGGCAGGAGGCATGCGCCTTTTCGATCCAGTGTCGTTGTTTTGCTCAGCCTTCTTAAAGCAAACTTGTTTGCTTCTTATGTCTGTACTCAGATGATGTTGTTTCCGCTAACGCTTGTACTCGAGCTTATGTATTCGAGTCATCGAGGCCCCTGGCTTGTAATATAAAGCTTGTATGACATTTAATTTGTGTCTAGAGTTGTGTGAAAGTGCAACTAATCCCCGGGTGGTTTTGGTAATTCATAACAACATATATCTCATTGAACTAATGTCCATTCAAGTTAAATATTCCAGGATGTTCAATGATTGGCATGGTAAGGACTAGAGATGTGGACCCCTCAAAATGCTAAGGACATGGATTGGCAAAAGATCAAGACTCTACATTTTTGTTAAGTGATCCAAGATCACATTGAGTCCATAGGAAAGCCAATACTATTAAAAGGGGATGAGGTGTTGCTTAATGGTCTTTTTTGCTCAAGTGCTTAGTGACATTGCTCCAAAAACCCTCAACCACTTTCTCCATCCAAATATGTCCAAATCCTACATTCCAACTCGGCCCCACCGAAATTTCCTATCTGGAGCCACCGAGTTCTTTTGGACTTAGCCACTGCCAAACCCTAACAAATCGGATCCACCGATATGGATCTCGGTCCCACCGAGATGGCCTTGCCAACTCTCTGTTACTTGTTGCTATTATTTCGGTCCCACCGAGAATTGCAATCGGTACCACCGAGATGGCTTGCCAACTCTTTGTTGCCCTATTGCTTCACTTCGGTCCCACCGAGATGATGCAATCGGTGCCACCGAGACGAGGTTTGCCGTAACCATTGCATATCGGTCCATCTGAGTTGTTCCAGTCGGTCCCACCGAGATTCCTAATGTTCATATCTTTTACACAGGTCGGTGCCACCGAGATTTCTGATCGGTGCCACCGAGTTGGGTCAAAAGTGTGTAACGGTTGGATTTTGTGTGGAGGCTATATATACCCCTCCACCCCTTCTTCCTTAGGGGAGAGAGCCATCAGAACGTGCCTACACTTCCACCATACATTTTCTGAGAGAGAACCACCTACTCATGTGTTGAGATCAAGAGATTCCATTCCTACCATTTGAACCTTGATTTCTAGGCTTCCCAAGTTGCTTTCCACTCAAATCCTTCTTCCACCATAGCCAAATCTGTGAGAGAGAGTTGAGTGTTGTGGAGACTATCATTTGAAGCACAAGAGCAAGGAGTTCATCATCAACACACCGTCTATTAACTTTTGGAGAGTGGTGTCTCCTAGATTGGTTAGGTGTCGCTTGGGAGCCTCCGACATGATGTGGAGTTGAACCAAGGAGTTTGTAAGGGCAAGGAGATCGCCTACTTCATGAAGATCTACCCGAGTGAGGCTAGTCCTTCGTGGACGTAAGCCATGGTGGAATAGACAAGGTTGCTTCTTCGTGGACCCTTCGTGGGTGGAGCCCTCCGTGGACTCGCGCAGCCGTTACCCTTCATGGGTTGAAGTCTCCATCAACGTGGACGTACAATAGCACCACCTATCGGAACCACGCCAAAAATCATCGTGTCTTCATTGCGTTTGAAATCTCCGATCCCTTCCTTTACTTACATGTGCAATTGCTTACTTCCCGCTGCCACACTCTTAGAATTGCATGTGTAGGGTGATGCTTGACTTGTCATACTTGCTAAAATCTGCCCACAACTAAAATTGGGAAAAGGATAGTTTTTATTTGGTCAAGTAGTCTAATCACCCCCCTCTAGACATACTTTCGATCCTACATGTGGTATCAGAGCTTTGGTCTCCGTAAGCCTTGATTTCCATTGCTTTGGTGATCATAGCCTTGGTCTCACAACCTAGGAGAGTATGGCGTCTAGTGAGGGTAATTTTCACCGTAGAGGTCCATATTTTGATGGTACAAACTTTTCTAGTTGGAAACATAAGATGAAAATGCATATTCTTGGTCATAACCCCGCCGTTTGGGCTGTTGTTCGTGTTGGCTTGCAAGGTGAATTCTTTGAGGATGGCAAGGAACTGGATCGTGAAGCAACCGCGGAAGAATTGAAGATGTTGCAATACAATGCTCAAGCTTGTGACATTCTCTTCAACGGTTTGTGTCCCGAGGAATTCAATAAGATCAGCCGCCTCGAGAATGCAAAGGAAATTTGGGATACTTTGGTTGATATGCATGAGGGTACCGAGTCCGTCAAGGAATCCAAGTTGGATGTGCTTCAAAGTCAACTTGACAAGTTCAAGATGAAGGATGGTGAAGGAGTCGCTGAAATGTACTCTAGGCTTGCTCTCATCACAAATGAGATTGCCGGCTTAGGAAGTGAAGAGATGACCAACAAGTTTATCATCAAGAAGATCCTTAGAGCTTTGGATGGAAAATATGATACCGTTTGCACATTGATCCAAATGATGCCCAATTACAAAGATCTCAAGCCCACGGAAGTCATTGGAAGGACTGTTGCTCATGAAATGTCACTCAAGGACAAAGAGGAGCTACACAACAAATCAAGTGGTGCTTACAAAGCCTCAACCGATGCTCCAACAACTTCAAGTGACAAGCTAGTATCCAATGAAGAGATAAGCCTAATGGTGAAATGATTCAACAAGTTTTACAAGAACAAAGGAAAAGAAAGAAGCTCTAGTTCAAGACACTATGAGAGAAGATCATCAAGTCGTGACCGAAATTGTTACAATTGTAGAAAACCCAGACACTACTCCAATGAGTGTACGGCTCCCTACAAGAAAAGAGACGAATCACCAAGAGGAAAATATAGAAGAGATGAATCACCTCATAAGGAGAGAAGGAGTAGAGATGATTGTTATGAACGAAGACCCTCTCGAAGAAGCAAGGATTCGGAAAGGAAGGACAAGTCATCCAAGATCTACACAAGAAGAAGACATCAAGCTCATGTTGGTGAATGGATTTCCGGCTCCGACTCCGACAACCACTCCGAGAGAAGCTATCACTCCAACTCCGACTATAGTCAAGATGAAGGTGTTGCCGAACTTGCTCTTGTGTCATCGAACTCCTATGATCTCTTTGACTCACCAAATGAAGGAATTGGAAGATGCTTCATGGCAAAAGGCCCCAAGGTATCACACCCCGAATACCTTGACTTCAATAGTGATGAAGATGATTTGCTTGGTGATGATGATTTACTTGTTGATAAGGCTAGTGATGTGAGCTATAATGAAAATGCTAGTAATCATGATAGTAAAGAGGAAACGAATGACAATGCTATGAAGGATATTGAGCGTCTAACTAAAGAACTAAATGCTCTTAAGTTAGCTCATGAAACAACTCAAGAGGATCATAGATAACTTCTAAGAACTCATGAGAAGCTACGCTTCAAGAAGCTAAATTCAGAGCAAGAGCATGAGTTTCTTAAAGCTATTAATGATGATCTTCAAAAGAAGAGTTCTTCATATCTTGCCAAACGTTTACTCTTGTCTACCTTTATGCCACAAGTTAAACCTAAGCAAACTAGTAACAAGGGTAAAAAGGGTTCTACTTCTAGTAGTAACAATAACAATGCTATATTTAATGTTGTTGCTTCTAGTTCTATTGATTCCACTAATGATTCTCTTAGCCAAGTTACACTTGAGCAAGAAAACAATCTATTGAAAGGAATTATAGAAAAAGGTGTCTACAAGAGCCTTGCCGGGAGTAAGCAATTTGAGAAAATTGTACGCAAGCAAGGAAGGCACCGGAAGAATCAAGGTGTTGGTTTTGAACGAAAGTTCAATGCCAATGGAGTTGAGTGGGAAGAAGATCAATACCCCAAGACGAAGTTTGTTCCTCAATAAGAGAAGTATGATCCTACTTCTTTCAAGGGAACACAAGCTCAAGAAGATCTTCCACCACAAGACCACAAGCTAAAAGGCAAGGAAAAGCTTCAAGAGGAGATTGACTCATTTGAAGAAGCACCTCAAGCCTTGGTCAAGTGGGTTCCCAAGACTTCATCAAGTTCTACTTCATCAAGTGCTACTACAACTCCAAGGATTCCCATCAAGTTGATGTGGGTCCAAAAGAAGAAGAACTAGAGAGTTCTTGAGGGTGACTCCGCCAACATACTTCACTCATATTCATTTTGGCAAGAACTTGTGCAATCAACTTCCACATCTTGCACTAGTTCATGGAGTCACAAACCCTCTTGTTGGTAAGGCAAGGGACAAGGTATTCAATGCATTCATGGACATCATCATATGTGTATTTCACTCTATGTCTATGGATATCCTTGTATGTTCCTTGTGTGGGACTAACCCATGTAGGTATTGAAAGTGCAAAACTCCAAATGATTGCTCCGAACTCTTGATGGTCTACATCAACATTGATCATCCACATCTTCACTATCTACATGAAGTCATCATCGACAAAACCCAAGGTTAGTTCATCCCTCTTTGGGGGGATATCACATCTAGGGGGAGCTTTGCTCTAAAAATTGAGCCAAATATGTCCAAATCCTACATTCCAACTCGGCCCCACCGAAATTTCCTATCCGGAGCCACCGAGTTCTTTTGGACTTAGCCACTGCCAAACCCTAAAACATTGGATCCACCGATATGGATCTCGGTCCCACCGAGATGGCCTTGCCAACTCTCTGTTACTTGTTGCAATTATTTCGGTCCCACCGAGAATTGCAATCGGTACCACCGAGATGGCTTGCCAACTCTCTGTTGCCTTATTGCTTCATTTCGGTCCCACCGAGATAATGCAATCGGTGCCACCGAGACGAGGTTTGTCGTAACCATTGCACATCGGTCCATCCGAGTTGTTCCAGTCGGTCCCACCGAGATTCCTAACGTTCATATCTTTTACACAGGTCGGTGCCACCGAGATTTCTGATCGGTGCCACCGAGTTGGGTCAAAAGTGTGTAACGGTTGGATTTTGTGTGGAGGCTATATATACCCCTCCACCCCTTCTTCCTCAGGGGAGAGAGCCATCAGAACGCGCCTACACTTCCACCATACATTTTCTGAGAGAGAACCACCTACTCATGTGTTGAGATCAAGAGATTCCATTCCTACCATTTGAACCTTGATTTCTAGCCTTCCCAAGTTGCTTTCTACTCAAATCCTTCTTCCACCATAGCCAAATCTGTGAGAGAGAGTTGAGTGTTGGGGAGACTATCATTTGAAGCACAAGAGCAAGGAGTTCATCATCAACACACCGTCTATTACCTTTTGGAGAGTGGTGTCTCCTAGATTGGTTAGGTGTCACTTGGGAGCCTCCGACATGATGTGGAGTTGAATCAAGGAGTTTGTAAAGGCAAGGAGACCGCCTACTTCGTGAAGATCTACCCGAGTGAGGCTAGTCCTTCGTGGACGTAAGCCATGGTGGAATAGAAAAGGTTGCTTCTTCGTGGACCCTTCGTGGGTGGAGCCCTCCGTGGACTCGCGCAGCCGTTACCCTTCGTGGGTTGAAGTCTCCATCAACGTGGACGTACAATAGCACCACCTATCGGAACCATGCCAAAAATCATCGTGTCTTCATTGCGTTTGAAATCTCCGATCCCTTCCTTTACTTACATGTGCAATTGCTTACTTCCGCTACCACACTCTTAGAATTGCATGTGTAGGGTGATGCTTGACTTGTCATACTTGCTAAAATCTGCCCACAACTAAAATTGGGAAAATGATAGTTTTTATTTGGTCAAGTAGTCTAATCACCCCCCTCTAGACATACTTTCGATCCTACATTGTGTTGTGATATCTTCCCGTGAGTCTCTGATCTTGATCGTGTGCATTTGCGTGTATGATTAGTGCACGATTGAGTCGGGGCGTCACAAGTTGGTATCAGAGCCGACTGCCTGTAGGAATCCCCTTTCCAACTCCTTGGCCGAAGTTGAGTCTAGTCTTTGAAAAACTGTTTTACTAACATGGCTGTGTGGCTTACGGACCCACGTCGCCAATGGATGGGATTAGGATCTTTTATTCCTCTTCCTTACTCTGGGTCTCTGATCTCTCTTCTTTTCGGGTTAAAGATTTTACTAACTCTAACATTAGGTTCTCGTGATCACATCAACCCGGAGAGCTGGATTATTTGCAATCATCCCTTCCAATGTTATCATATGCTTCTCACACTGTCGTTTGACATCTTGCACTCCCTTGTTTCAGATGCGTCCCGCAAGACAGCTCGTACGCCAGACTATGGCTATTGATGCGACTGGATTCCCTGCTATTTTGGTCGACCTCTTGACCAGGCTGGGATATCGCTGGTACCCCAAGTACATTGTTTACGAGGGCTACCGCGAGTTCAACCAAGAGCACTACCACACTGTGGTTCGTATCTTTGATCGGCAGGATAACTCCATCACTGAGATGCACACCTTTCATGGTGTTGGAGTGACTGTTCACATGGCAGTCCATGATGCCGCCTATACTGCTATTGCCCGTCTCCGTGGAGAGCACAGCCACTTGCAGGAGACTGCTTTGATATATATCCCGTATGCCCCTGCTGGGGATGAGAGTGGATACTACCCTGCTGTCTGTACCCCTTACGTGCGACGTCGTTATGACCCGCAGGTTTTGGTACAGTACACTGAGGCTCTGGATCGCACTGCCCAAGCTCTTGCTGTCGAGTTGTACACCACTCGTGCTTGTCTTTACGACGCTCTGACACAGTTGCTGCCAGCAGTCAGTGCAGGGATTCATCCTCAGTACATCCTTTACCCGCGCAGGACAGAGATGCTGCCAGGTCTTGAGTGGCCTACTGTTGGAGGTCATACCCCTCCACATGGTCCTCTTCTTCCAGTTCAGGACCAGGTTCTGCACCAGAGTGTTCACGGAGCGCAGGATCCTCGTGTCGAGGGCACCCTGCGTCGTCACTTGCAGTTGCCTGGCTTCAGTGGTTTTCTCCGACGTTGATGTAGCTATCTCTATGTCCCGTTGTTGTATCCCTCCACCGCGTGCCTGCGTGCCGCCTAGTGTGTCTAGCTTTTCCTTTCCGAACTTGTACCGCTGGCTTGTAACCGAATCTATGTATGGATCTGTATGTCATGTTTGACTATGATGTTGTATCTATTGCACTTCCTTTGTTGTGCGTGTTACTTCATGAATGATTCCATACACCTGTAATTGCTCGTTGCTAAACTACCCCCTGTTGATTTTAGCAGGATGGTTAGACCCGCAGGTCGTGGCCGTGCTGCCAACAATCCACCACCGCTCGACTATATGGCCAGTGTGATGCAACAGTTTGAGCTAAACCGTCAATTCATGCAAGGGCTTATGGATCAGTTTCCTCGTCCTAATGCTAACCAGCAGCCAGCCCCAATAACCTTGCAAGACTTTGTGCGCCTCAACCCTACTGTCTTCCGCAACTCAGTTCAGCCGCTTGACGTTGATGGCTGGCTCCGCGACATCACTTATGAGATGGAGTCTGCTAATGTTGCCCCGGCCAGCTATGTCACTTTTGCGTCCTACTTTTTGAAGGGTCCCGCGGCTCAATGGTGGGACAGCCACAGGCGTACCCTAGCTGTTGGAACTATCATCACTTGCGTGGAGTTCCAAGCTGCTTTCCGTGCCCGCTACATTCCCCAGGGAGTCATGGACCGGAAGAAACATGAGTTCCGCAACCTCACTCAGGGCAGCAAGTCTGTGGAAGTCTACCAGCGGGAGTTTCTTGAATTATCCCGCTATGCTGAAGAAGACATCGCTACTGATGCTCGCAGACAGGAGAAGATTCGTGAAGGGCTCAATCCTGATATCAAGTTAGCACTCCTTGTCCAAGATTTCGCTGATTTCGCCACCTTGGTGAACAAGGCAATTCAGGTTGAGACTGGTCTGAAGGATCACAAGGACGCGCTCAAGCACACCCGTGATGCGGGCTCATCTTCAGGCTCGTCTTCGCATAAGCGCCGAATTTGGATTACTCACAGCATGTACCGTCCAACTGCTCCTGCACCAAGGCCGTCCTATGTTGCACCTCGCCTGCCTCCTCCACCACCGAGGCAGCCGAGACCTCAAGCTGCACCACTTCCAGCTCCTGCTCCCCGTCCCAATGACGGGTTGTGTTTCACATGTGGTCATCTAGGTCATCGTGCTAAAGACTGCCGTCAGAATCAGAATCAGTTGGCACTTCCGTCTGCTGGCCGTGGCAATGGCCGTGGTAACAATCAGCCTCGCAACATCAATGCCAGACCTTCTTATGGTCGTGGTCAGGCTTATCATGTTAATATGATTGAAACTCAAGACCAACCAGATACTGTGATGGGTACTCCTCTTGTTAATTCAGTACCAGCTTCTGTTTTATTTGATTCAGGAGCATCGCATTCTTTCATATCCAAAGATTTTGCATACATGCATGGCATTAATTATGAAAAGTTGCACCATCCGTTAGTGGTAAACACTCCCGCGGGCCAATGCCAAGCCTCCATGTTCTGCCCCAATGTTACCATTGAAATTGAAGGGTTCGAGTTCCATGCCTTTCCCATTATTTTAAAGTCTTCCAAAGTTGACCTCATTCTGGGTATGGATTGGTTGAAGGCTCATACCGCCTTATTCAATTGTGCCACTAAGGTCGTCCAACTTCTGCACCCCTCGGCTGAGATAGTAAACTACCATGCTCATCTCGTTCAAAATGCCGAGGCTCAGATTTATGCCCTGAATGCGTTGAACGCTTCTCCTCTTGAGGGGATCGAAAACATTCCAGTCGTTCATGACTTCCAAGATGTTTTCCCAGAAGAACTTCCAGGAGTACCCCCTATTAGAGATGTCGAGTTTGTTATCGACTTGAAACCAGGCACTACTCCTATTGCGAAGCATCCTTAGAAGATGCTGCCGCATGCACTCCTTGAACTTAAGGAGGAAATCGACAAGTCACTTCGTAAAGGTTTCATTGGTCCTAGTTCCTCTGCTTGGGGTGCCCCTTCTCTCTTTGTTAAGAAGAAAGATGGTACGAATCGGTTGGTCCAAGATTACCGACCTATCAACCAAGCAACCATTCAAAACAAGTATTCGCTTCCCAGAATCAACGACCTGTATGATCAACTTGTTGGATCCTCGGTATTCTCTAAACTCGACTTAAGGTTGGGTTATCACCAGATCCGCATACGTGAAGAGGGTATTCCGAAGACCCCTTTCGTTACTCGCTATAGTTCATACGAGAACACCGTCATGTCCTTCGGCTTAACCAATGCTCTAGCAACGTTCTCCCGCCTGATGAATTATATCTTCATGGATTACCTCAACAAGTTCGTCGTGGTTTATCTGGATGATATCCTGGTATATTCTAAGAATAAGGAAGAACATTCTGAACATCTTCGTCTTGTTCTGGAAAAGCTTATAAAACATCAGCTATATGCCAAATATTCCAAGTGTGAATTCTGGTTATCTGAAGTGACCTATCTTGGTCATGTGATTTCCAAGGATGGTATTGCTGTCAACCCAGAGCGAGTTCAGGCTATTCTTGACTGGACTCCCCCGAAGAATGTCAGGCAAGTGAGGAGTTTTCTCGGACTCGCCAGCAATTGCCGCCGTTTTGTCAAGAATTTCTCCAAGATTTCCAAGCCCTTGACTAATCTGCTTCACAAGGGCGTTAAGTTTGAATGGACAGACAAATGTCAGGAAAGTTTCCAAACACTTAAGGCCAAGCTGACATCTGCACTAGTGCTTGCTCCTCCGGATTCTCGCAAGGAATTCGTCATGTATTGCGACGCATCTCGTCAAGGATTAGGCTGTGTCCTAATGCAAGAGAGCAGAGTGATTGCTTATGCCTCACGACAACTGCGTCCTGATGAAGAGAACTACCCAGTTCATGATCTCGAACTTGCTGCGGTTATTTATGCACTGAAGCTATGGCGACATTACCTCCTCGGTAATTGTTGTGAGATCTACACTGATCATCAAAGTCTGAAGTATTTGTTTACTCAGCCGGATCTGAATCTCCATCAACAGAGATGGATGGAAGCAATTACAGACTATGACTACGGTATCTCTTATACCCCTGGTAAGGCTAATGTAATGGCCGATGCTTTGACCCGCAAGTCTTATTGCAACAATCTCATGGTTTAGCGAGCTCAACCCCTTCTTCATGAAGAACTTCGCAAGTTGAACCTCCATATCATTCCACAGGGTTCTCTTAATACCCGTGTATTGGAACCAACTCTCGAGAAGGCTATTAAGTCTACGCAAGCAAAAGATGCTGAAGTTGATCAGATGAAAAGGGATCTTGCCTTTCAAAAGGCCAGAGATTTCTTGCTTGCTGAAGATGGAACCTTGTACTTCAGAGATCGCCTTGTGGTACCTCGGTTCGAACTTATGACAGATAAGGTTATGAAGGAGGCACATGATACACCACTGTCTATTCATCCGGGTAGCACCAAGATGTATCAAGACCTTCGTCAAAGGTACTGGTGGTCCAATATGAAACAAGATATTGCTCGTTATGTTGCTGAATGTGACGTTTGCCGTCACGTCAAAGCAGAACATCAAAAGCCTACTGGACTTCTGCAACCGCTTCCTATCACTGTATGGAAATGGGATAAGGTTCAGATGGACCTCATTACTGGTCTTCCCAAGTCGGAGAAGGGTCACGATGCTATTCTTGTCGTCATCGGCCAATTCTCCAAAGTCACACATTTTCTGCCAGTCAAGGAGACGATCACGGCTTATCAGTTAGCAGATTTGTATATCTCCAGAATTGTGACACTGCACGGTATTCCGAAGGAGATCAGTTCAGACCGTGGCAGCCTCTTCACCTCAAAGTTCTGGGCAAGTTTCCAAGAAGCTATGGGAACTCATATAACCTGGAGCTCAACTTATCACCCCCATTCCCAAGGCCAAGTTGAACGAGTTAACCAAGTGCTTGAAGATATGCTACGCACTTGTGTCATCTCATTTGGCAAGAAATAGGAAGAATCTCTCCCGTATGCCGAATTCTCGTACAACAATAGCTATCAAGCTAGCTTGAAGATGGCCCCCTTCGAGGTACTATATGGACGTAAGTGTCGAACCCCTCTGAATTGGTCAGAAACTGGGGAACGACCGCTCATTGGTCCGGATATTATCCAACAAGCTGAAGAGCAAGTCCATATTGTCCGGGAAAATCTCAAGGCGGCCCAATCCCGCCAGAAGAGCAATTATGATCGAAAACACTGGGGATCGATCTATCAACCTGGTGAGCAAGCTGAAGAGCAAGTCCATAAATTGGAGTTGCCGCCGCAGTTCTCTCACATCCACGATGTCTTCCATGTGTCACAACTTCGTCGTTGCTTCAAGGATCCGCACCGTGCAGTGGATCATGAGTTGCTCGAATTGCAAGATGATCTATATTATAAGGAGCATCTGATGTGCATTCTTGATCAAGCTGAACGTCGGACCCGTCAGAAGACAACCAAGTTCCTTAAGGTGCAGTGGTCGAATCACACTGAAAGTGAAGCCACTTGGGAACGTGAGGATCGCCTTCATGAAGAATACCCCAATTTTTCCCTTCTACCTCCTGAATTCACGGGACGAGAATTTCTTTTAGAGGAGGAGAATTGTAACACCCCTGTGTAATGAGCTACAGCGATCCTTAATGATTATGCTAAGCCACCCTATTTTGCAATGCTTGATCAATATGGATTCATATCTCATTTCAAATTCCACCACTGAATTCAATTCTAATTGCAAGTGAAATTTGAAGTTGCACAAAAGTTGCTGAAAAATAGTTCATCATTTAGTAAATATTCCATAACAATTATTTGTTGAGGAAAACAACATCACTTATTTGCTAAAATGGATTATAGCAATTAAATCAGTGCCATTTCAGCATTTTAGACTGCCAGTTCATTTATGAAAAATTCAAATGGATTCATCTTGCCTCCAAACTTAATGTAGCAGTGCCAAATATTGCAATGTAATATGTGGCCAAGTCTCATATTTTACAAAATTCACTTGGCAGCTCAAATAAAGTGCAACAGTATCTGTAAAAAAAGAAAACAGAGAAAAGAAATAAAGAAAAGGAAAGGGCCACTGTTGACTGGGCCACAGTGCACAGGAACCGGCCCAGCCCACCGCGTCGTCTCCCTCCTCTCTCTCCTCCCCGTGTCAGTCGCGCACGCCCGCGCCCGACACCGGACGCCGTCGCCACCGCACCAGCACGCCGCGCCGCCCCGCTGCAGCGCCCTGGGGGGATAAGAACGCCATCGCACGCCTCGGGGACGCCTCCCCAGTCCTTATCCCCCTTCCCCTTCGCTCTCTCCCTCGTCTCCCTCGAAGCCGAGCGCCATCGTCGCCATGGCCGTGCGGTAGCCGCAGCCACCGTGCTCCCCGCGCCTTGCCCTCATGCCCACGAGCTCCGCCTACGTCGACTACGCCGTCTGCACCCACCAGCTCGGGCTCGGAGCCCCTGCCTCACGAGATCGCCGTCGTCTTCTTCCTCTACGGTCACCGGCGATCTTCTTCGACTCCGGCGCCTCTGCTGCTCCTAAGCCCTCGCCGAACCTTTCTTGAGCTCCACGGTGAGCTGGCGCCCATTTCCCCTCCGTCTCCCCTTCTTTCCGCGCCGGAGCTCGCCTCGCTGCCATAGCCGTACCTGCCGCCGCGGTTGAGCTCGCCACCGTGGTCTCTGTCACCGCAGCCCGCGTCCGAGCACCGCAACGAGCTCCTGGTGCTCCCAGGAGCCCAACGCACGCACGCACGCGCCTTCCCGTGCTCCCTCGCGTCGAGCTCGAGCTCGACCGAACCCGCCGCCGCCTGCCGTCGCCGCAGCGCTCGTCTCCGGCCACCCCCGATGCCGCTGCGGCCATAGATCGACGCGACGTCGTCCGCTCGTTCGAACGCACAATCGCGTGCGCCAAATGGCTCGCCGTAGCGAAATCCCGTCGCCGACCCATGCCCTCCGCCGCGTTTTGGCGTCGCCGGCGGCGAGACGCCGGCCGCCGCCGACGTGGCTGGCCTGGGGCCCACCCCTGGGTCACTGCCAGTGGGTCCCAGGGGTCCGGTTGACCGCGTTGACCGGTCAACCATGCTGACTGGGCAGCCCTGTGCCACTGACATGTGGGCCCCCACACGCTAATTAAACTAATTTCTAATTAAACTTAATCCGTTAAATAGCTAAGTTACTGACAGAAGGGGCCCACCTGCTAATTAACCCTTTTTAGTTATTTTAACCACTGATTAACCCACTGTGTATGACATGTGGGCCCAGTCCACTGTTCCAGTGGATAAGGCTGTCCCAGTCAGCCTGCTGACTGGGCAGCTAGCCCACCAGTCCGCCTCTGCTGACTGGGCAGTTGACCCAGTCAACTGGGCCCACTGGTCAGCCTCTCTGCTGGCCAGCTGGGTACAGTTCTGGGTACACTTAGCAATTTACTGTTCTGGATAATTCGAATTTAATAATTAAATTAATTCTAGAAATTCTAGAAAATATTTAAAACTTTGAAAATACGTAGAAATTCAACCGTAGCTCAGATGAAAAAGTTCTCAACATGAAAGTTGATCAGAAAAATAAGACGAATCCGAATATGCCATCCACATACCTGTCACATACCCACAACACTGCAAACATGGAACCTTCCCCTCCGGTTCATCTATCTGACAGACGCCTAAAACCGGGAAAATCTTCCCAGATATTTTCTCGCTCCGTCAATAACACTTAGCACTGCGTTTGATCACCCCCAGCACAACATATTGCCATGTTGTGCATCTGTGTTGCTTTTGTTTGCTATTTATTTATTGTTTCTTCCCCTCTTCTCTCCGGTACACCCCGAGACCGACACTACTGCCGAGTACGACTACGCCCCTGACAACCAGACCTTTTCAGCAGAGCTTCCAGGCAAGCAAACCCCCTTGATCATTCCTATATCACCTATTCCTTCTCTCCCATGCTTGCATTAGAATTTGCTACTGTATTTGATTGCTATTATTCTGATGCATAGCCTGATTTTGTAACCTGCTGTTGATACTTTACCTGTTGTCCTAAATGCTTAGTATAGAATGGTTAGTGATCCATCAGTGGCCCCGCACCCTTGTCCGTGTTGCCATGCTATGCTTCCGAATGTTTTGATCAACGCAATCGATGTGCAGTGACCGACACAGCACCGCACACCCCCTTAGTTGTACGACTCTGCAGAGCTACTATCGAGTGCCGAGGGTGATACCTCCTACCTCACTCTTGATCATATCTCTGTAGCGTAGCTAGTCGGTTGTGGGTTACCGAGGGTGATTCCTCTTTCACCACCTCCGATGATGCCTCTGTCGTACAGCCCCTCAAGTGTGAACCCATCGAGGGTGATTCCTCCAAGTTCACCTTGACGGATACATCGAGTGGGAATCCATTGAAGGTGATTCCTCAGATTTCCCCCTTGATGTTTTGGACACACAGATACCATGTATTTACCTCAGTCCCTTATTTAAGGTGGGTCGACCCCGAGGGGTACCCACGAGAGATGAGAAGTCAGGATGACCGTGAGGGTACCCGCGAGATAATTACGCGGCAGAGCCGGGACGGCAGATCCCCTCAGGAGAGGGAGGAGAGGGATTGGGCCTGGCCCTTGCCATAAGTTCGCGAGACGAGGCGACGGGACCACAAATCGTGGAGCACTGATCGTCACCGCGAGCTCCCAACACACTAATGGGTTAGGATATGTGATCTGAGTAGGCCTCTGGCCTTTTTGCACTAACCACCACGCGGGAATAGTATGGGCACTCGGCGTCGTATGTTTCAGCCGAAGTTCTTCAGACGTCAGCAACTGAGCGGCGCGCGCCCGTGTGGACCGCGACAGCCTGCGTGTGTATACAGGGGCTAGGTCTGGTCCCGGCCGCGTTCGCAACGCGCAGGAGTGCAAAGAGCGATGGGCCCAAGACCCTTGAGCGCTTAGGGTGTAGACCGGCGTGCTGGCCTCTCTGCTGAGCCTAGGTAGGGCTACGGCGTGTCAATCAGCCAAGGCCGGGCATGACCAGGAAAAGTGTGTTCGGCCAGAGTTAATCGAGCGTGTTGGGTAAGTTGGTGCACCCCTGCAGGGAAGTATATCTATTCGAATAGCCGTGTCCACGGTAACGGACGCTCAGAGAGTATCCCAATCTACAACAACTAGAACTGGATACTTGAGAACTTAATAATATGTTAACTTCGGGATTGCTTTCTCGCAGGGAGTCGAGGAAGGATCTCTGGGCATTGCTACTATTACTTACTACTTTATGTTATGATGCTAATATGCACTCTTCTAATGCTGCAAGACGCTGCAAGTTGCTAGTCTTCGATAGGCTAGGCCTTCTCTCTATTCTGGCATTTAAGCAGTCTAGTCCACAGATACAGCCCCTTCATTTGATACCGATGCATACTTAGCATAGATCTGATGTAAGTCTTGCGAGTACTTTGGATGAGTACTCACGGTTGCTTGGCTACCTCTTTTTCCCCATACCCGATTGCTACGACCAGATGGCGGAGCCCCGAAGACAGCTGACCCCGTCGACGACTACTACTACCCCTCCGACAGAGCCTACTACTACGTGGAGACCAACGACCAGGAGTAGATAGGAGGCTCCCAGGTAGGAGGCCTGCGCCTTTTCGATCCAGTGTCGCTGTTTTGCTCAGCCTTCTTAAAGCAAACTTGTTTGCTTCTTATGTCTGTACTCAGATGATGTTGTTTCCGCTAACGCTTGTACTCGAGCTTATGTATTCGAGCCCTCGAGGCCCCTGGCTTGTAATATAAAGCTTGTATGACTTTTAATTTGTGTCTAGAGTTGTGTTGTGATATCTATAGGAGATATGCCCTAGAGGCACTAATAACAGTTATTTTGTATCTCCAAATGTTTGTAATGAATGTTTATGTCCCATGCTATAACTGGAATGATTCTCGAGTCTGCAATATCCACGAGGCTCGGAGGGAAACTCATGTGCACGTGTGGTATAATAAACGGTAAAATGTATTCCTAGTCATGCCTCTAAGACTAGCTCAAGTATTGCATGATGATCCTATTTTCCTAATCATGGGCATGACTATGCCGGCAATTTTGTGGGCACAATGTTAGTAGAACACTTGTGTTAAATCAACCCGAATTGATGTTATGCTATGAGATACATTCGTCACAAGTTAATGGTTAAAAACACAAAGATAATTAATGTTTGCATAATTCCTTAGACCATGAGAGTATCAAGTTCCTTCATACTTGCTTTGTGAACTTTGGGGTTTGTTAAACGTCATCCGTAACTGGGTGGCTATTACGGCGGCTTACGGGTTCACGGAAAAGTATGACAAGAAACGAGATAGCTCGAGATTGGGATTTGCTCCTCCGACGATGGAGAGATATTCTCGGGCCCTCTCGGTGTTACGGTATCCATCATCGTTTGGCCAGACACATTGTGATTTGATCACAGGGATGACGGAACACGGAAACGAGAAAAGAGAACAAAACCGGTAACGAGGTAACTGGCATAGTGTACAAGTGTTGATCCATGGGGATGCCGATAAATCTCACCTCGGGTGTTTGTAACATATCGCGAAGCAAGAGGAATAGCACATGGCAACTGGAGGTTCACTCGAATATTTATTCGTGTGGGTATAGGGATCAATATGGGTGTCCACGGTTCCGCTATTGATCATTGATCGGAAAGTGTTCCGGTCATGTCTATACTTCACCGAACCTATAGGGTCACATGCTTAAGGGTCATCTATCTGCTGAATACTAGACAGGGAGTCTGAGAGAACGTCACCGGAAAAGTTTCGGAGACAACGGAAACGTTCCGGAGAGAACACCGGAATAGTTTTGGTAAAACTAAAAAGTTGTTTCAGAGTATACCATTAAGTCAAATTGGTTTCAGCACACGCCTGGAAATTCTTGGAGGGTGCCAGAATTATTCTGGAAACTTCTGGGATTTTTCCGGGATAAAAACCGGAAATGTTCCGGAGCTGTCGGAACCGGTTTGGTTGCTTTTCGCAGATGAAAATCACTAATCCGGAATTGTTTCGGAACGCGTCCAAAATCATTTTTGTGGGTACTAGAATTATTCTAAGACCCACAGAAATATTTTTGGATTTAACGGTCACGGAAAAATGTTTCCGTGAATAGTGAAAATCACTTTATGGCTACTATTTTGGAGAGCCACCTTTTAGGACTTTAGTCAAAGTTCTAGAAGGAAGAGGCTTGCAAGGGAAGGAACCCCTTTTGGGGGGGCCCCCATGGGGTGGCCTGCCAAGGGTGGTGCTCCTCCTTGGAGCTCCACATGGCCTCCCATTATGCCCTTAATGCCCATCATATGTGACCTAATGCATGGGTGTTTTGGTAATTTTTGGAGGCACCCTTCCCCTTGGTTTTCCTATAAATAGAGATGGAGAGGAGCTCTTCACACTCATCCCTTGCTCTCATACACATGCCATGCCATATCTGGCTTTCTCTCTCCCTCCCACGAAATAGTTTTGTAGAGCCGAAAGGCTGTCTGGGTTCCGGCAGGAACTAGTTCTAGACGGCGAAGCCCTGCCGGATAGCTGACACCGTATGTGTGCAACCCCGTAGAGAGGTCGTAGGTTCAATATTTTGCCCAAGGGGCTGTTTGAGGGTCTTCCCGAAGGGCTGTCCGAGTTATCGTTCGAGCTTCGAGGGTCCTCCCGAAGGGCTGTCCGTGACATCGACCGAGGGACTGTCCGACCGCCTCCCGAAGGGCTGTCCGACGAGGGAGTACATCCTCGTGGTTGGGAGGTTGTAAATCCTAGCTGCGGGGATATGCACCGACGATCTACATCAACTCCACTTCCGCTGAGCTACGAGTCGGTAATGATTAGATCAAACCCTGTATGAAGTCTCCATAGTGATCTTGGGCGTGCTCGCTGTACCGAAATTTTCTGTTTTCTATCGCGTTCCCCTACAATATCTTCCCATGAGTCTCTGATCTTGATCGTGTGCATTTGCGTGTATGATTAGTGCACGATTGAGTCGGGGCGTCACACCATACTACACTTGTATCACCATCTCTTCGCCGAACTAGTGCACCTATACAATTTGCCATTGTATTGGGTGTGTTGGGGACACAAGAGATTTCTTGTATTTGATTGCAGGGTTGTTTGAGAGAGACCATCTTCATCCTACGCCTCCCACGGATTGATAAACCTCAGGTCATCCACTTGAGGGAAATTTGCTACTGTCCTACAAAACTCTGCACTTGGAGGCCCAACAACGTCTACAAGAATAAAAGTTGTGTAGTAGACATCAAGCTCTTTTCTGGCGCCATAGCCGGGGAGGTGAGTGCTTGAAGGTATATCTTTTGATCTTGCAATTGAATCTTTTAGTTTCTTGTTTTAATTTGCTCACTACATGATGTTCTGTTTTTGACAGATTCTGTTTTCAATGCATAGTTTGCTTGTTTTAGTGTTTCCATAGCTTATATTGAGTAATATAAATTGAGAAAATGATAGACTACAGTAGGAATTATGTGAGAACAATTATGAATCTTGTCTTGACAGTACCTAAGTGAATGATTTATTTTCATACTAACCTATCTCACAAGTTCCGTTAAGTTTTGTGTGATTGAAGTTTTCAAGTTTTGGGTGAGATATCGATATGAGGAGAATAATGAGCAGCAAGACCCTAAGCTTGGGGATGCCCAAGGTATCCCAAGGTAATACTCAAGGAAGACTCAAGCGTCTAAGCTTGGGGATGCCCCGGAAGGCATCCCCTCTTTTGTCTTCAACACTATCGGTAACCTCACTTGGAGCTATATTTTTATTCGTCACATAATATGAGTTTTTCTTGGAGCATCATTTTCTTCTGTTGATATTTGCTTGGTGTTATAAATAATCATGTTTTGTATCTTTTAGTTCAACAAAATGACAATTGTAGCCTTTACCATGCTCAGTTTGCAAGTTTATGTGTTGCTGTTTGAAAACAGAAGTTTTCTGTTATGTCCAGAATATTCCTGAATAGTCAGAACATGATAAAAATCTAAAAAAATTACACAGTAAGATGCATGACTTCTCTGTCACGTGGTAATTTTTCAGAATTTTTTGAGTTAGGGAAGTATGAATTTTAAATCCCCCTTTGCAGACTATTCTGTTTTGGCAGATTTCGGTTATGGTTGCATTGTTTGCATATGTTTGCTTGTTTAATGATTCTATTTGAGGATAGGAGTATTAAATATGCAGAGGCATTTAGTATGCAATGCTTAATTATAATTTTAGTGATTTGCTACAGTAGAGAATGTTAAAGTTTTGAGTTGATTTATACTAACTTATCTCACGAGTTCTTGTTGAGTTTTGTGTGGATGAAGTTTTTAAGATTTAGGAGAAGCCACGATATAAGAGGAATTAAGGAGACACAAGAGATCAAGGTTGGGGATGCCCAAGGCACCCCAAGATAACATTCCAAGAAGTCTTCACATAGGTACTTAATTGTTTGACTACTCATTGTTCTTCACTTATATCTTTTGGAGTAGTTTGTCATTTACTCTCGTGCTTCACTTACATCCTAAGAGTAAATTGTTGAATGAATTGAATATCATAAAGTTGAAATTATATGTTCTTCATATGCTTGTTCCATGGGGAGTAGTGACTTCACACGTAAGAAGTATAAGTGGTAAAATTTATTGAAAGTTAGCAGACACAGCATTGGTCACTTGAACAATTCATGAAATAATATTGAAGGAAGAGAGATTTCACATATAAATATACTATCTTGGACATCTTCTATGATTGTGAGCCCCCATTAATTATTTTCAAACTTGATCAAATAGTTGATGTTGGACAAGGAAGACAACGTAATGGGTTATGTTTGTTTATATTCATAGAGATGTTATATTGTCATGGAACCTCTAACATGTGGTGCTTGCCCCCTATCTTTCGCTAGCCAAAATTCTGTACTAAGTAGAGATACTACTTGTGCATCCAAAAACCCTTAAACCCAGTTTCATGCCATGAGAGTCCACCATATCTACCTATGGATTGAATAAGATCCTTCAAGTAAGTTGTCATTGGTGCAAAGCAATAAAAATTGCTCCTAAATATGTATGAACTTTTATTGTAAGGGAAAATAAGCTTTGTACGATCTTGTGATGGTGAAGAATAAAAGTGACAGACTGCATAATAAAGGTTGCTATCACAAGGGGCAATATAAAGTGACGTTCATTTGCATTAAGAGTTTGCACATCCAAAAATAAAAAGGGCATGACAACCTCTGCTTCCCTCTGCGAAGGGCCTATCTTTTACTTTATGTATTTACTTTTATGCAAGAGTCAATAGTGTTCTTCTCTATTTCGTTTTTATTTTTCTCTCTTGGCAAGCATCATGTGGTGGGGAAAGATCCAGGCACATATATCCCGTTGAATATAGGTGATCATGAGTTATTATTCTTGGCATTATCCCTGAGATAAATAAGTTGGGAGGCAATACATTAAGCCCCTATCTTCCTATGTGTTTGACTGAAAGGATTTGTTCTAAAAATATGCTATGAGTGTCAGCAATCATGGAAGACTATATGATAGTTGAGTATGTGGAATTTGCTAAATCAAAGCTCTTACATAGACCCTTCCTGAAAATAAGATGAATTGCAATTGTTTGATGACTGAGAACATAGTTTGTTAGTTTTTCAAGAAAGTTTATGATCTATACTTTAACATGTGAATAGCTTGCTTCTCGATCATGAGAAGTTTTATGAGATGAGCTACTATTTATGATATATAATGATGCTAGAAAAAGTGACTGAAATTATCATTGATCAAACTTGTGCACTATGCTAGCATTCACACTTCATAAATTATTTCTTTTATCATTTACCTACTCGAGGACGAGCAGGAACTAAGCTTGGGGATGCTGATACGTCTCCAACGTATCTATAATTTATGAAGTATTCATGCCATGTTTATAACAATTTTATATTGTTTTGGTATGATTTGATTAGAACTAACCCGGACTGACGTTGTTTTCAGCAGAACTACCGTGGTGTTGTTTTTTGTGCAGAAATAAAAGTTCTCGGAATTGGACGAAACTTTTTGACGATTTTTTTGGGACCAAAAGAGACCCCCGAAGCTTCGTGGAAGGACCAGAAGCCTCACGAGGTGCTCACAAGGCATCACGGCGCGGCTTGGGGGGCCGTGTGTTGTTGCCTTGTGGGGCCCTCGTAGCTCCTTTTCGCGTGATTCCAACGCTGAAAAATCCTATAAATAGAGAAACCCCCAGAAAAAAAACCTAGAACTTCACCACCGCCACCGCAAACCTCTGTATCGAAGAAATACCATCTGGAGCCCTGTTCCGGCACCCTGCCGGAAGGGGGAATCATCACCGGAGGCCATCTTCATCATCCTGGCGGTCTCCATGACGAGGAGGGAGTAGTTCACCCTCAGGGCTGAGGGTATGTACTAGTAGCTATGTCTTTGATCTCTCTCTCTCTCTCTCTCTCTCTCGTGTTCTTGATTTGGCACGATCTTGATGTATCGCGAGCTTTGTTAATATAGTTGGATCATATGGTGTTTCTTCCCTCTCTATCTTCCTGTGATGAATTGAGTCTTTCCCTTTGAGGTTTCGTTATTGTCGGATTGAATATTTCAGATTTGAGAACACTTGATGTATGTCTTGCATGTGGATACCCATGGTGACATTGGGGTATTCTATTGAGTCACTTGATGTATGTTTTGGTAATCAACTTGCGGATTCCCGAGGTGACATTGGGGTAATCTAGGCATATGGGTTGGTACACGTTTTCATCTTCTTTTCTCCGATAGAAACTTTGGGGTACTCTTTGAAATTCTTTGTGTGGATTGAATATTATGAATCTGAAGTTGTTTGATGCATATCGAATAATCAACTCACGGATACTTGTGGTGACATTGGAGTATCTAGGTGACATTAGAGTTGGTTGATGCGTATCATATGGTGTTATTTTATTACCAACTCTAGGGCTGTTTGTGACACTTATAGGGATGGCTCAATAGATTGATCGAAAAGGATAACTTTGAGGTGATTTCATACCCTACAACAATTTCATCTTATGTTCTCCGCTAATAGGAACTTTGGAGTGATTCTTTATCGCACGTTGAGGGATTGTTATATGATTCAACTATGTTAGCACTGTTGAGAGATTGCACTAGTGAAAGTATGAACCCTAGGCCTTGTTTTCAAGCATTGCAATACCGTTTGTGCTCACCTTTGTTACTTGCTACCTTCTGTTTTTTATTTTCAGATTATAAAAACCTATATCTACTATCCATACTACACTTGTATCATCATCTCTTCGCCGAACTAGTGCACCTATACAATTTGCCATTGTATTGGGTGTGTTGGGGACACAAGAGATTTCTTGTATTTGATTGCAGGGTTGTTTGAGAGAGACCATCTTCATCCTACGCCTCCCATGGATTGATAAACCTTAGGTCATCCACTTGAGGGAAATTTGCTACTGCCCTACAAAACTCTGCACTTGGAGGCCCAACAAACGTCTACAAGAATAAAACTTGCGTAGTAGACATCAGTGGCCGTCTTGGCCACCACCCCACCGTTGGCCGCCATGGCCATCACCCGCTCCGCCACCGCGGCGTGAAGGCGGGAGGTGGCCGCCACCCCATCGTCGACCGCCGGGGTCATCACCCGCTCCGCCACCGCGGCCCGAAGGCGGGATGTGCAGGCCCGCACGAGCATCAACGACCTTGCTGCGCGCTACATCGAGTTCCTGCGGGAGGAACTGGTCGAGCACACAAAGCGTCTTACCGCCGCCGTGGCCACAGCAGAAGCCACCGCCGTGGCGCGAAATGCGGAGATATACGAGGAGTCCCGCCGCTTCGAGAGGGACCGTCTTGAGCGACAGAGGGCGTTCGAGTTGGGCGTCGCTAAAGGTGCAGCAGTTGCAGGCGCCGGATTCCACTTCTCCAGCTCGTCGGTAGGCTCCTCCTCCTCGGCCTCTTACTGAGCGTGCTCGGTAGAGGAGAGGCTGCTGGAAGTAGTACAAAGCCCCTCCGTAGTAGTAGTATTTAGGGGCTATTTTGTTCAGTTCATCTGACTACAGATATGGTTGAACTATACTACATACTTAAATTTAGCTAGTATATATAGTTGAACTAGCTATTTCAGTACGTGGTTGGCAACAAATCGGCTCAACTGTCGAGTTGAACTGTTTGTATAAAGAACGACTGCTTAATCTATGAATGAAATCTATGCTTACTGAATTTAATTTGCAAAAATTACAGTACTAGTGATTTTTAGCTGCAAAATTTGACAAATGGCAGTGTTTTTTTTCCTGAGGATCACAAATGGCAGTGTTACAAGGTTGACAAATGGCAATCTTACTAGATTGACAAATGCCAATTTTTCCAATTTGACAAATGGAAAATACACCAAATATGACAGATGCAAATCTTACCACATTGTTTGTACATCATTGCACACGGGTCATCATGCAAAATCGTTTGCGATGAAGAGATGCACAAAAACTGCGCGCCACATTTTCCATTGGCTTCGCTGCGAAGGAACCCAGCTCTCGCTTTGCATACGGGTGTTCATTCTGAAACGTTTGCGATGAAGAGATGCACAAAACCTGCGCGCCACATTTTTCCCTTGGCTTAGCTGTGAAGGAACCAAGCTCTCGCTTTGCATACGGGTGTTCAGTGTGAAACGTTTGCGATGAGTGTTTTATTCAGAGAAAAACATTGATGCTTTTTATTACTTTGATAAGTCTGTACATTCAGAGAAAAAACGCTAAGTTGATCAAAACCATATATTTCATTCACTGACACTGTGATTTTACATTCATACGATCGAGTTACAATATTAAACTAAAAAACTAATTGCGGCAGCGGCGGCGTGTTGCGCCGGCGTTGTCGTCCTCCAGGACGCCGTTGTTCAAGTCTTCAAGCCATCCTCGAATGTTCTGGACTTGCAAATCCAAGAGCCATTCGTCGCACGATCGACGGGCGGGGGGCGGGGGGACGGCGACTCGCGGCGTTATGAGGTAGCGGTCAACAGCGGCGTCCCATGACGCTGAGGGGGGGCGGCGGGTGCAGGCGCGCGCACGGGCTCGGGCGCTTTGGGTGCAGGCAATCGCACGGGGACCGGCGCCACGGTGGGTGCTGGGGCGGGCACGAGCACAGGCGGGGGCGCTGGCGCTGACACGTACACGAGCTCGCGCGGGTCCGCGGGGACCTCGCTGATGGCCGCAGCTTCCAGTGCTGCGATGGTGGTCGGCGACCAGCCCGTCAATGCCACAGGGATGGTCGCTGGCGCGGGCACGAGGATGGGAGCTGGGACGGGCGCGGGGGCAGCATCCTTCGCGGCCAGCTCGTTCAGGGCCATGTCCCTGAGGTCCCATTCCTCCTTATTTTCTATCTCCTCCGGCTCGGAGTCGACTTCACCAAAACAGAAGACTAGTGGCAGATGATCCTTGTGCGCCATGGCATAGGTGGAGCTCTAGAAAATAGGATTCGGGCGAGAGGGGAATGGGAGGCGAAGAGAGACCAGTAAGGCTGCCTATTAAACAGCGGCTCGGCGCCATTAATGGAGAGGTTGAGAGCGAGGCGGGCGGCGATGGAGGTCAAAGGGCTCGCTTCCCGGTGAGCCTGCGCAGCGTACTGCTCGCACACGTCCCGGTCAGCATGCGTAGCGTACTGGTCGCACGCCTCCCGGTGAGCCTGCGCGACGGAGGACTGGTCGCACGCCTCCCGGTCAGCCTGCACAGCGCAAGACTGGTCGCACGCCTCCCGGTCAGTCTGCGCCGCAGACTTTGCTCGCAAGCCTCCCGTCTACTCAAACAGCTGCCCGCACGGCACCTCCTTGCCAATAAAAAAGTGGGACGCGTGGTGGCACGTAAATGGTCAGTAGAACGCCCACGATTTAAATAATACTGTACAACTGTTTGTGATGATAACGTGACAGCTATTTGTTCCAAAATGGCTATGTTGGCTGTGGCTGTTAGTGTGTGTGCCCTCTGTCATTGGGACAATTTTTTTACCATAGCATGTTGGTGCCATTTCATGACACCATGCCAAGTCTCATGAATTTCAGACGAGTTTTGGATTTACAGGAATTTAAAAACCAAGTTTCTCAATGTTTGCGGCCGAGCCACGAAGCCTGGGTGTTTGAAATTCGTTCCCATTTCTTGCATGGGACCTAAACATGCACCCAAGGACACACATATGATTTTTCAACCCATTTTGGTGCACCGGAGCATGTGCATGTAGTTCAAATTTGAATTATGCACATAAAATGTTCAGAAAACTCGGTTAATGTATAAAATGTCCAAACGAACCCCGAATAATTCCAAAATTTAACACGACACTCCAATTGGTCTATGTTGCCTCTACAAAAAAATCAAGGCAAGAGGAGGCAACGAATGTCGCTTCGTCCACAAAGGTGACACGTTCCCTACCGGAACCACGAGGCTTTCTTGTGAGAAGCTTATACCAAAATCTGCCCCAAATGGGACAAAAATTTTACCACGGCATGTTGGTGCCACTTCATGATAGCATGCCAAGTTTCATGAATTTTAGACGAGTTTTGGATTTACTAGAATTTCAAAACCAAGTATCTCAACATTTGCGGTGGAGCCACGATGCCGACGTGTTTGAAATTCATTCCCATTTCTTGCATGGGACCTAAGCATGCACCCAAGGACACACATATGATTTTTCAACCCATTTTGGTGCACCGGAGCATGTGCCTGTAGTTCAAATTTAAATTATGCGTATAAAATGCCTAGAAAACTCAGTTAATGTATAAAAATGTCCAAACGAACCCCGGATAATTCCAAAATTTAACACGACACTCCTATTGGTCGATGTTGCATCTAGAAAGAAAATCAAGGCGGGAAGAGGCAACGATTGTCGTTTCGTCCACAAAGGTGACACATGTTCCCTGTCGGAATCATGAGGCTTCTTGTGAGAAGCTATGGTTTGTGAGAAGCTTATACCAAAACCTGCCCCAAATGGGACAAAAAATTTACCACACCATGTTGGTGCCATTCCATGATAGCATGCCAAGTTTCATGAATTTCAGACGAGTTTTGCATTTACTAGAATTTCAAAACCAAGTATCTCAATGTTTGCGGTGGAGCCACGATGCCGAGGTGTTTGAAATTCATCCCCATTTCTTGCATGGGACCTAAGCATGCACCCAAGGACACACATATGATTTTTCAACCCATTTTGGTGCATCGGAGCATGTGCCTGTAGGTCAATTTTGAATTATGCACATATAATGCCTAGAAAACTCAGTTAATGTATAAAAATGTCCAGACGAACCCCGAATAATTCCAAATTTTAACACGACACTCCTATTGGTCCATGTTGCCTCTAGAAAAAAAATTGATGGCAAGAAGAGGCAACGATTGTCGTTTCGTCCACAAAGGTGACATGTTCCCTACCGAAACCATGAGGCTTCATGTGGGAAGCTCTCGTTTGTGAGAAGCTTGTACCAAAACCTGCCCCAAATGGGATAAATTTTTTACCACAACATGTTGGTGCCATTCCATGATAGCATGCCAAGTTTCATGAATTTCGGATGAGTTTTGGATTTACTAGAATTTCAAAACCAAGTATCTCAACGTTTGCGATGGAGCCACGATGCCGAGGTGTTTGAAATTCATTCTCATTTCTTGCATGGGACCTAAGCATTCACCAAAGGACATAGATATGATTTTTCAACCCATTTTGGTGCACCGGAGAATGTGCCTATAGTTCAAATTTGAATTATGCACATAAAATGCCTAGAAAACTCAGTTAATGTATAAAAATGTCCAAACGAACCCCGAATAATTCCAAATTTTAACACGACACTCCTATAGTTGTATGTTCACTGCAGATAAATGTTCTAGCAATTCAAACACCGTCCTTTGCCGCTGTTACCCCATTTCGTATTTCAAATCAAGACGAAAAATCAAGTACATCACACACAGTTTATTATCACCAACCGTGTGAGATGCAGCACAAAATATCTTCGAGCACCGTCATATATGGCTTACGCGAGAAGGTTCGTCGGCTATAGTCCACACCCGGCGCGTCAAGCAAACTAACTCCCCAAATATCATTTCCCTATTCAATCGTCGTCGGTCAAAGATGGGGACGTGGACCCGGGTCATGAGGGCAACTTCGGCGGCCCAGTCCGGCGAGAGCGCGGCCGCAACCGCCATGAACGTGCTCACAACCTGCGTGAGCGCGACCACAATCTGTGATCGGGTGGCTGCGGCAGCCAAAACGGCCGCTACTGCAGCTTAGATGGCGGCAGCAACATCTGTGACGGGGATAGCAAATGGCGAGAGCGGGACAGCAGCTGTCCGTTCCACGGCGGCCGCGTTAGCCCTGATGGAGGACGCCCGTGCCCATGTCGAGGCCACCCACGCCCAGCTCCTTGCGGTCACCGCACAAATCTCATGAATCTTCTCCGACAATGGTGGGCAACCAACGGCCGAAGAGGTGGCAATCGCCGAGAGCGTTCGACCAGCCGTCCGTTCGTTCACGGCATACCTTGCCGCGATGGAGCCCGTCCAAGCCCAGACCGCGGCCGCCCACGCACAACTCATGGCGGCCTTTTCCAAAGAGATGGCAGACGCAGATGACGAGATGCTTGCCGAGTATGGTGCGATGGATGCCATGGAGCCCCTTCCCCAAGAGATCGTCGGGCACGAGCTCCGGGCGGAGTAGTAGTGTTTGTTTTGAGCGCCGGTCTTTTGTTAGAGTAATGTTTAGGTCAGCTAAGCTCTGTTTAATTGCTGAACTTGCTCAATTAAGAAGTGTGGGTGTGTTGTAGGCTCTTTTGTGTACCCAAATTATGCAATGACGTGGATGATCACTTTAACCACGGAAATTCGAACCAAAATTTGCATGTTCAAACTCATCACACACGGAGTAAGCCATATGAATCATTTGTGATGTTCAGATATCGTACACAGTGCTGAATAAGGGACCGTGTCTGATGACACTTTGCGCGCCAAATTTTCGCTGCACGGAGCGAAAATTTTGGGCATCCACGGAAATATCTACTTCCCATGCCCCCCCTCCTCCTTACCAAACGCCACATTTCCCCTGTTTTTGCCTTCCATTTCAAGTTCAAACCTTCACTGCTTGCTTGCAACGCCACCGCCTTGCCGGCGATGCTCCTTCCTGCTGCTCGGCCTCGTCGATCTAGTCAGGTAATCCACACCCGACCCCCATCCTCCACCTCCTTCTACATCCCACATGCCCAGACCGCCGGCGCGACACCTTCCACCCAAATCAATGACCCATCCTCCAAATAAGCGCCGCCCTAAGCCATGGTGCACGCAGTATAGCCAGGAGCTCAAGAAGCATTTGGCAGCGGAGAAGCAAATCGCGGCCGCACGCGCGGATGAGGTCGCGATGGCTGCCATGCATGCCGACCCCCAAATCTTGGAGGAGCACCTCGCCGTCAAGGCCACCGTCGACGCCTCGTGCGCGGACGCTGCCACGCTGTTGGCTGCTTTAAACGACAGTTCGTGGCATTTTCTCGAGGCCACCGTCGGTGCCTTCGACGAAGACTACGAGGTGTTTTCTCAGCGTGCCCGTGCTTACCTCAACTCCAGAGCCAGTAGGTTAGTGCCCGGAGCAGCTCAGGCGACTCACCACCACAAGGAGGGCACCCACGATGTGGAGGCCTCACCCTCTTCCAAGTCTAAGGAGCCCATCGTCATCGATATCTCCAACGATGAGGAGTAGCTTGTCTTTTTAGCTCACTACAAGGACCAATGTTCAGCTAGCTAGCTACGCCCGTTAAGCATGTTCGGTTTACCTGTTGCATGTGCTGCTCCTGCCTTTCCTTTACAAATTCTAGTGAATTGTCCTATGTATTGTTACTATGCAATCTGATCCTCTAGTATATATGTTCTATATATTGTTCAATGTGGTGCTCAGTTAACTGTTTGGTTAATTTGTTGTCATGTTCAGTTAACTGTTTGGTTCAATTCCGCAATGTGATGCGCAATTCTTATGGGTGCAATTTTGTATTCTCTTGCATGTGAGAAATAAATCGAATTTGGTTGTACAAAATACATGAGAAACAAATACAATTGCTATATTTCCTAGTTGTTAAGCATACTAGGTTTGGTTAACTGTCTGATCTTCTAGTATGTTCTAGTGTGCAATGTATTGCTTAGTTAACTGTTTGGTTCATTTGTTGTGGTGCTTAGTTAACTGTTTGGTTTAATTCTGCAATGCGATGTTCAATTGTCGTGGGTACAATTTTGTACTGTTATGCATGTGAGAAATAAATCGAATGTGGCTGTACTAAATACATGAGAAACATATACAATTGCTATATTTCCTAGTTCTTAAGCATGCTTGGTTTGGATAAATGGCTTTCCATGTGGCTCGAATTAATCTGCTGAATCTGCAATGTGTTTATTTTTCATCAACATATTTTACTGATAGTATGACAATCCTCACTTAACCTGATCAATAACTACCTTATATGTGTTGCAGGGAATCAATGGGAGACACTGAGGTTTACCATCGAGGTTTGCACATGCATGGTCCTCTGTCTAATAGCACATTATTGTGCAATTGCAGGAACCATTCTAGTATTTAGGTTTTTAACAATTTGGTCCTGCACATGTAGGTCCTGCTGTCAGAGGTTTTGACCCACTGTTCGACCCATTTTGCATATGGGGAAATGAGATGTCCATGAATATCAGTCAAGTCAAGAAACTCGAAAAGATTGTTAGGATAAAGAAGCTAGCAACGAAAAACAACAAGATCTTTGCTTGCACAATGAAGAAGACATCAGTGAACTACAGGATGGTACTAACTCTTATACTCCCTCCGGTCCTGTTTAGTCTGCATATAAGTTTTGCCCAAAGTCAAAGTATCTCTACTTTGACCAAAGTTATAGAAAAATGTAGCAACATTCAAACTTGCAAATCATTATTTTTAGATGCATTATGAAATACAATTTTATAGTATACATATTTGGTATCGTGGATGTTGATATTTTTTAAAATAAATTTGGTGAAACTTTACAAAGTTTGACTTGATACAAATCTAATACGCGGAGTAAAAAGGACCGGAGGGAGTACCTTTTTTTTTATTCCTTTGCGCCATTTCAAAATTCAGAGAAGATATTTATGCATATCTTTGTTTTCAGGCCCTTCCAAAGCAGTTCACAGATGATTACCTCTCAAACCACCTGTATGGTCAAGAGGCGAGGAAGGTGTTCATACAACACCCATGGTACAATATTGAAGTCTTCCTCAAGAGGACGAAGGATGGGTGGTCACTCATTCACAGGCACTGGCCTAAAGTTGAAAGGATCTTCAACATCATTGAAGGCTCAATATTCGCCTTCCGCTTCAGCAGTTTTTCAGATGAGATTCATCTGTCTATCTACCGTCTATGATGCTAATTTCCAAAGGTTTTAGATATTGCATGTAAAACTTGGTGTTGTTGTGTAATGGGGTAGCTAGCCTATATGGTGTAAGTGAGTGCTGAAGCTATATGATGTTGTACTCTGATGTATTTCAATTATGAAATCCTGGTTCTATAATACGAAAATGAAATATATTGTGTGTTTAATATGAAATGTAAATTTGATTACTAAATGGATTAATAATAATAGGCCAATTAGCCTGCTTATTCGGTTTTTCTAGTGCAAATAGTTTTTGAGACAACACCGTGGGCGATGATCTCAGACAACCCACACAGTTTCTAGGAAGTAAACGTGTTGGATCAATGAACAACCACACACGACTTCCTCTAGACAATTGTTTGCGTTAGGCCACCTTGCACAAATGTTTTCCACATAAAAAGTGTGTGTGATGGACAGCCTATGCCACGCAGTTTCTTCTAGACACCGTGCAGGATGAATTCAATAACACAAACGATAAAATTATTAGTATCGTCTGCAATGGCAACGCTATCACAGACGATGTGATGCAGAAAACTGTGTGGGGTGTACATACGAACGGAAACGTTTGTCTAGGATTCACTGTGTGGGATGTATATATGAACGGAAACGTTTGTCTTGGATTCACTCTGTGGGATGTACATACGAATGGAAACAATTGGGCTAGTATAATTGTCTGCGATGGCTCGCCCGATCGCACACGAGCTCTTTTTACCCCGCGTGTGTGACCGGAGGCCCTATCGCGGACGGTTTCCTCAGGAAATGCAAATGAGTGCCAGCATTTTGACGAAATGTTTATTCACTTTCATTTCATCAAATTTCTGACACTCAATATGTACCATTTTTAGCAAAGGTCATGCCAATTTTAAGTGAATTTTATTGTTTGTTTAATGAATTAAATGGTCATGGTGATGGCGATGGTGCATTTGGTTGATCACATGGGATCGATGAATTTGATCGCGCTAAGTTGCATTCTTTTTCACGGAATACAAATGAGTGATAAAGTTTTCACGAAATGTTGATTCATTTCTATTTCGTCAACTTTCTGGCACTCAATATGTCCCATTTTTAGCAAAGGTCATGATGATATTTTATGAATATTATTGTTGGTCATGCTGATATTTTATGAATTTTATTGCTGGTTTAATCAATTAAATGGTCCATTAGTTATACAATCATTAACTTTTTAGTTAAAAGATGGCGAGAGACCTCGGAGCGGACAAGGTCTAATGACGAGTGGGTGCTACTCCCATAGGAGTTGGATTTCCCTGAAGAGGAAGGATGATGTAGTACAAAAGCAAAAGTATTTTCCTCGGTTAAGAAGCAAGGTTTAATCGAACTAGTAGGAGTCAACAAGTTAACAAGATAAGCAACACCTACACACAAACAAAATAAATATTTGCACCCAACTTGGAAAGGGGGTTGTCAATCCCCTCGTCTTTCTGTTACAAGGTTAAAAGCAAATAGTGGATAGATAATGGTATAGTGAAGCGACAAATAATGAAAGGAATAAAAGAGCAATTTTGTAGAAGCAAGTATTAATGGAGAATAGACCCCGGGGCCATATGTTCACCAGTGGCATCTCTCTCAAAAGCAGGTAATGGCATGGTAGACAAATTACCATTGGTCAATTGGTAGAAAAGCAGTATTCATAAATATGCTCATTCATGGCATAATCTTGTATATGCATTACGTCCGTGATAAGTAGACTATTATCCAACTGCATCTACTACTATTACTCCACCCCAAAACCGCTATCCAGCATGCATATCAAGGTATTAAGTTTATAAAAACAAAGCAACGCAATAAGCGAGATGACATAATGTAGACAGAAAGAAATCTAGCAATAAGATTAAATCCCATCGTTTTATCCATAGTAGCAACAATAGAAATACGTGTCTTGTCCCCATTCTGTCATTGTAGGATTGAACCTACTACTATGCACCACTCCCTCTGAAGAATTACCCATCTATGTTGGCCAGAGAAGACAAATAACTCAGAAAGCATACACAACTACTCAATTATACAACAAAGAAACTTCAAAAGATTCAATAATACTCAATGAACAACCTGATCACAAATCCACAATTCATCGGATCCCAACAAACACACCATAAGAAGTACATCGGATTGATCTCGGAGGAGAACATGGTATTGAAGATCCAAAAGAGAGAGATAAAATCCATCTAGCTACTACAATGGACCCGTAGGTCCTAAAGGAACTACTCACACACATCATCATGGAGGCAACAAGGTTGATGAAGAGGGACCCTCCAATGGTTTCCTCCTCCGGCCGAACTCCGGAACAGGGCTCCAGATGGGATCTCTTCGGAACAGAGGCTTGCGGTGGCGATAAAATTCTGTTGGAGGAACGACCAATGGTTTCGGCATTTGTAGGGAATATAGGTGGTGGAATTAGGTCAAAACTCTACACCTGCCCCCCACAAGCCAAGGTGGCGCGACCACAAACTGGCTGCACCACCTGCCCTTATGGCTGTCTGGTGGGTCCTCTCGACTCTTCTTGAAGCTTCCAGTGTTCCTTCTGGTCCATAAAAAATCGTCAAAAATTGACATCATGCTTGGAACTTCCTAAATATTGATTTTCCGCGAAACCAAAAACAAGCAGAAAAACAGGAACACTAGGCACTAAATTAATACGTAAGTCCAGAAAAATAATATGAAATTGTTTAAATGATAATAAAAGCATATATAAATGATAATATACAAGCATGAAACAATAAAAAATTATAGATAAGTTTGAGACTTATCAGCATCCCCAAGCTTAATTCCTGCTCTTCTTCGAGTAGGTAAATAATAAATAAAGATAATTTTTTATTTTGAATGCTACCTAGCATATTCTTGATCAAATGATGTAACAATTGTGGTGTGAACTTAGGACAAAAGTGATTCAACGCAATAATCTATCATTGACAATAAGCAAGTACTCCCTCCATTTACTTATACAAGGCCACTATGAAAAATACATTTTGCATCTATACAAGGCCACCAACATGTAACACCCCTGTGTAATGAGCTACAGTGATCCTCATGATTTTGCTTAATCTCTTTGGTATGCAATGCTTGATCACCTTTGGATTCATATCTCATTTCAAATTTCACCACTGAAATCAATTCAAATTGCAAGTGAAATTTGATGTTGCACAAAAGTTGCTGCAAAATAGTTCATCATTTAGCAAATATTCCATAACAATTATTTGTTCAGGAAAACAACATCACCTATTTGCTTAAATGGGCTATAGCAAATAAAACAGTACCAAATCAGCATTTTTAAATGCCTTTTCATTTATGCAAAATGCAAATCAATTCAAACTTTTCCCAAACTTTTTGTGACTGTGCTAAATATTGCAAAGTATTTATGTGGAAAGTTTCGCATTTTACAAAAATCATTTGCTATCAAGAGAAAATGCAAAACAGAAAAGAATAAAGAAAACATAGAAAGAAATAAAGAAAAAGGGAAAAGGCCACTGTGCACTGGGCCATAGTGCACAGTGCCTGGCCAGCCGGCCCAGCCCGCTTCCCCATCGTCTCCCTCCTCTCTCCTCCCCGTGTCAGCCCGCGCGCGCGCGCCCGACGCCGAGCGCGGTCGCCGCCGAACCACCTCGCCTCGTCGCACCGCTACAGCGCCGAGGAGGGGATAAGAACGCCACCGCCGCTCCTCGGGACGCGGCCAGGTCCTTATCCCCCCACCCCTAGCGCTGTTGCTTCCTCTCCCGCCATGGCCGCCTCTGCCGTCGCCGTCGCGAACTCGCCTGTGTAGCCACCGACGTCGCCTCACCTCACCGCTGTGTCCACAAGGCTCGCCGTCGACCGCTACGCCCTCTGGTGCCGTCCGTTGGAGCTCGAAGCCACTGCATCGCCGTCACGCCCTCTTCTTCCTCCTCGGATCGCCGGAGCTCTACCGCTCCGATTCGCCGCCGTCTGCAGCTACTAAACCCCCGCCAGCCATCGTGTGCCACTCGGTGACCTCCTGCACCTCTCCCTTCTCCGCTTGGGCTCAATCTCGAGCTGCAGCCGCTGCCGCCATTCTTGCCAAAACTCTCCGCCGTTGCCTCGCCCCGCCGTCACGGCCACAGCCGTCGCAGCCCTCGCCTGAGCCCAGCAACGTGCTCCTTGTGCTTCCAGGAGCCCAGCAAGCACACACGCGCGCCTCCCCGTACTCCCTAGCGTCGAACCCGAGCTCGACCGAACTCCGGCGTCCGCCGCGCTCGTCGCTGCCGTCGCTGTAGGGCTTCTCCGGCGACGCCACCGCCACCACTCGACGCGACGTCGAGTGCCCGTTCGAACGCGGCCGGCCACGCCCGTTTTGGTGGCCTATAGGCGAATCCCGACGTCGGCCCGAGCCCGCCGCCACGTTTTTGGTCGCCGGCGCCGCTGACTTGGTCAACTTGCTGACTGTGCAAGCTCCAGTCACTGACAGGCGGGCCCCACGCGCTAATTAACTTTTTTTCTAAATAAACTTAATCTGCTAATTAATTGTGTCACTGACAGATGGGGCCCACCTGCTAATTAACCCCTTTTAGTTAAATTAAACACTGTTTAACTCCCTGTGTATGACATGTGGGGCCCTGGCACTGTTTAAATGGATAGGACCGGCCCAGTCAGCTGCTGAGTCAGAAGCTGGGCCCACCAGTCAACCCCTGCTGACTGGGCAATTGACCAAGTCAACTGGCCCCACCTGTCAGCCTCACAGCCCTCTGTTGTGTACACTATTCTGTGTGCACCTAGCAATTTTCCATTTAACTTCGAATTTAGATTAATTCCAGAAATTGTTTAATACTTTGAAAAATCATATAAAATAATCCGTAACTCGGATGAAAATAATTTATATATGAAAAATGATCAGAAAAATAAGACGAATCCGAATATGCCATCCACATACCTGTCACATGCCTCCAACACTGCAAACATGGAACCTTCCCTCCGAATCGTCTGTCCGATAATTGCCTAAAGCCGGGAAAATATTCCCAGATATTTTCCCGCTCCGTCTGTAACGTATAGCACTGCGTTAGGTCACCCCTAGCACAGCATATTGCCATGTCATGCATTGTGATGCATTTGTTTGCCTTATATTTATTGTTTCTTCCCCCCTCTTCTCTCCGGTAGACTCCAAGACGGACGCTGCTCCCGAGTACGACTACGCCCCTGACGTCCAGCCCCTTTCAGTAGAGCTTCCAGGCAAGCAAAACCCCCTTGATCATTCCTATATCGCCCATTCTTTCTCTCTCATGCTTGCATTAGATTTTGCTACCGATGTTCGATAGCTCCTATTCTGATGCATAGCCTGATTTTGTAACCTGCTGTTGATACTTTACCTGTTGTCCTATATGCTTAGTATAAGTTGGTTAGAGATCCATCAGTGGCCCCGCACCCTTGTCCGTGTTGCCATGCTTTGTTTCCGGATGTTTCGATCAACATGATCGATGTGCAGAGACCGACACAGCACCGCACACCCCCTTAGTTGTACGACTCTGCAGGGCTACTATCGAGTGCCGAGGGTGATACCTCCTACCTCACTCCTGATGATATCTCTGTAGCGTAGCTAGTCGGTTGTGGGTTATCGAGGGTGATTCCTCTTTCACCACCTCCGATGATGCCTCTGTCGTGCAGCCCCTCAAGTGTGAACCCATTCCTCCAAGTTCACCTTGACGGTTACATCGAGTAGGAATCCAACGAGGGTGATTCCTCGGATTCCCCCTTGATGTTATGGACACACGGATACCCCTGCCTTTACCTCAGTCCCTTGTTGAAGTCGGGTTGACCCCGAGGGGTACCCGCGAGAGATGTGAAGTCGGGTTGACCGTGAGGGTACCCGTGAGATAATTAAGCGGCATGGCCGGGTAGGCAGACCGCCCCAGGAGAGGGATGGGCCTGACCCTTGCCGTAAGTCCGCGAGACGGGGCGACAGGAGCACTGATCGTGACCGCGAGCTCCCAATGCACTAACGGTTTGGATATATGATCTGAGTAGGCCTCTGGCCTTTTCGCACTAACCACCACGCGGGATAAGTTATATGCCCTCGGTGTCGTACGATTCTTCCGAAAGATCTGTCAGACGTCTAGTGCAGCATTCCGGCACGGCTGGGCCGGCGCCATCCAGGACAGAGGTGGTGCTTGGACTCGCCCTGCTCCCACCGACCCGGAGCGCTTAGGACGATTGGCCCATGACCCCTTTGCGCTTAGGATGTAGACCGGCGGGGACCTCTCTGCGGAGCCTCGGTAGGACTACGGCGTGTCGATCAGCTGAGGCCGGGCATGACCCGGAAAAGTGTGTCTGGCCAGAGTTAATCAAGGGTGTTGGGTAAGTTGGTGCACCCCTGCAGGGAAGTTATCTATTCGAATAGCCGTGTCCACGGTAACAGGACGCTCGGAGTTGTATCCCGATCAACTACAACTTGAACTAGATACTTGTGATACTTAATTAATATTATGGCTCCGGGATCGCTTTCTCGCAGGGAGTCGAGGAAGGATCTCTGGGCGTTGCTAATATATACTTATTACTTTATTATGTGCTAATCTGCACTCTTCTAATGCTGCAAGATGCTAGTCTTCGATAGGCTACGCTTCCTCTCTATTCTGGTATTTCTGCAGTATAGTCCACAGATACAACCCCTTCCCTTTGATACCGATGCATACTTAGGATAGATCTGATGTAAGTCTTGCGAGTACTTTGGATGAGTACTCACGGTTGCTTTGCTACCCTTTTTCCCCCCTACCCGATTGCTGCGATCAGATGACGGAGCCCAGGAGCCGGAGATCCTCAACGAAGCCTACTACTACGTGGAGATCGACGACTAGGAGTAGTTTAGGAGGCTCCCAGGCAGGAGGCCTGCGCCTTTTCGATCTAGATGTCGTTGTTTTGCTCAGCCTTCTTAAGGCAAACTTGTCTAATTATGTCTGTACTCAGATACTGATGCTTCCGCTGACTCTTGTGTATTCTAGCTTATGTATTCGAGCCCTCGAGGCCCCTGGATTGTAATATAAAGCTTGTATTATTATTTTATTTTGTGTCTAGAGTTGTGTTGTGATATCTTCCCATGAGTCCCTGGGCTTGATCGTGCGCATTTGCGTGTATGATTAGTTCATGATTGGGTCAGGGCGTCACAAGTTGGTATCAGAGCCGACTGCCTGTACGAAGCCCCTTTCCAACTCCTTGGCCAAAGTTGAGTCTAGTCTTTGAAAAACTATTTTACTAACATGGCTGTGTGGCTTACGGGCCCACGTCGCCAACGGATGGGTTAGGATCTTTTATTCCTCTTCTTTACTCTGGGACTCTGATCTCTCTTCTATTCGGGTTAAAGAATTTACTAACTCTAACTCTAGGTTCTCGTGATCACATGAACCCGGAGATCAAAATTATCTACAGTTATTCCTTTGAACGACGTGGACCTCTTCTACTAGCTGAGGTCCAGGTTCTGCATCAGAATGTTCATGGACCGCAGGATCCTTTTATCGAGGGCACCCTGCGACGTCACCTGCTGATGCCAGGCTTCTTGAGTTTTCTCCGACGTGATGTAGCCTTTGCTATGTCCCATTGTTGTATCCCTCCATCGCGTGCCAGCGTGCCGCCTAGTATGTCTAGCTGTGAGTATTCCGAACTCCTACTTTCAGCTTGTGCTAGACCCCATGTATGGATCTATATGTCAGAAATGACTACTGTACTTTACCTAATGCACCTTCTGTCATCGTTCGTGTTGCATCGTGGATGACTCCTTACACTTGCAATTGCTCTTACTAAACTAACCCCTGTTATTTTAAGCAGGATGGTTAGGTCCAATGGCCGTGGTCGTGGCCGTGGTGCCATTGCTCCACCACCGCCAGATTACAGGGTCGCTATGATGCAGCAGTTTGAGCTGAACCGTCAGTTTATGACCAGGATAATGGCCCAGCTTCCAAACCAGAATGCTCATCAACAGCCTGCCCCAATAACACTACAAGAATCCGTGTCCCTCAACCCGTCCATTTTCCACAACTCCGCCAATCCTATGGATGCTGATGATTGGCTTCGTGATATCCTGTTTGAGATGGAGTCAGCTAATGTTGCCCCGGCCAGTTACGTCACCTTTGCGGCATTTCACTTGAAGGGTCCAGCTGCTCAATGGTGGGAAAGCCACAGGGGTATGCTGCCTGCTGGAACTGTAACCACTTGGCAGGAATTTCAGTCAGCCTTCCGTGCACGGCACATTCCTCAAGGTCTGATGGACCAGAAGAAGAAGGAGTTCCTCAAACTCACATAGGGCAAAATGACTGTGGATGAATATCAGAGGAAATTCCTTGATTTATCCCGCTATGCTGAGGATGACGTCTGCACTGACGCTCGCAAGCAGGAGAAATTCCGTGAAGGACTGCGTCCTGATATAAAGCTTGCACTTATTGTCCATGATTGCGCAGACTTTGTGACGCATGTCAGCCAAGCTTTCCAAGCTGAAACTGGTCTGACAGAGTACCAGGAGTCGCTCAAGCGTACTCGAGATGTTAGCCCATCCTCGGGTCAACCTTCTCAGAAACGCCAAGTCTGGATCCCGCACAATGTTTATCACCGACCTGCGCCAACATCAAGGACGTCTTATGTTGCACATCGTCTGCCTCCGCCGCCGAGACAGCTAACAATTCAGGGTGGACAGCCCAATGCTATGGCTCCTCCCCATAATGATGGTTTATGCCGCAAGTGTGGACAGCCAGGGCACCTTGCTCTCAACTGTCGCCAGGGTCAGCCGCAGAATGCATCCCGTCCTCCTGTTGGACATAAGAAGGGCCGTCGAAACCATCATAGCACCAGTTTTAGTGCCAGGCCGCCTGCTATGAGTTGTGGTCAAGTCACCCATGTCAAGATTGAAGAAGCTCGTGAGGCCCCAAAAATCGCGATGGGTACCCTTCTCATTAATTCAGTGCCAGCTTCTGTTCTCTTTGATTCAGGAGCATCGCATGCCTTTGTGTCCCAACAATTTGCTCAGTTGCAGGGGTTAGGTATGGAAAGATTGCCCACTCCTTTATCGGTTCAATCTCTGGGATCCAAGTGGCAAACCACAAAGGTAAGCCCTCACAACCAAATCGAAATTGGAGGTCTACTTTTTCCGGCTTCTCTCATTGTGCTCGGACCTTCCAACATAGACATCTTTCTTGGTATGGAATGGTTGACAGCCTATAATGCTTTGATCGACTGTGCCATCAAGACAGTCCAGCTCACACACCCTTCTGGCCAGGTGATCAACTACTCAGCCCAGATAATCCAGAATGCCGAGAGCCAGATATATGCTCTGAATGCATTGAATGCTTCACCTCTTGAGGGAATAGAGAACATTCCAGTTGTTCGTGAATTCCAAGATGTCTTTCCAGAAGAACTTTCAGGAATACCCGCTGCTAGAGCTATCGAATTTGTTATAGACTTGAAACCAAGCACCACTCCTATTGCCAAGCGCCCATACAAGATGCCGCTGCATGAACTCCTTGAACTCAAGGAGGAAATCGACAAGTCACTTCGTAAGGGTTTCATTCGCCCTAGTTCTTCTGCTTGGGGAGCACCTTCTCTCTTTGTTAAGAAGAAGGATGGAACTAATCGGTTGGTTCATGATTATCGACCTATCAACCAAGTAACAATTCAGAACAAATATCCGCTTCCCCGGATCAATGATCTGTATGATCAACTTGCTGGTTCCTCCGTATTCTCTAAACTCGATTTGAGATTGGGATACCACCAGATCCGAGTTCGTGAAGAGGATATTCCGAAGACCGCTTTCGTTACTCGATATGGCTCATATGGTTTAACCAATGCTCCAGCAACGTTTTCTCAATTGATGAATTATACCTTCATGGATTACCTCGACAAATTCATCATGGTTTATCTGGATGATATTTTGGTGTATTCCAAGAATAAAGAAGAACATGCTGAACATCATTGTCTAGTACTGGAAAAGCTTCGAGAGCATCAGCTGTATGCCAAATATTCCAAGTGTGAATTCTGGTTATCTGAAGTGACCTATCTTGGTCATGTGATTTCCAAGGATGGTATTGCTGTCAACCCAGAACGAGTTTAGGCTATTCTTGACTGCACTCCCCCGAAGAATGTCAAGCAAGTGAGAAGTTTTCTCGGCCTCGCCAGCTATTGCCGCCGTTTTGTCGAGAACTTTTCCAAGATTGCCAAGCCCTTGACCAATCTGCTTCACAAAGGCGTTAAGTTTGAGTGGACAGACAAATGTCAGGAAAGTTTTCAAACACTCAAGGACAAGCTGACCTCTGCCCCAGTGCTTGCTCCTCCGGATTCTCACAAGGAATTCGTCATTTATTGCGACGCCTCTCGTCAAGGATTAGGCTGTGTCCTAATGCAAGAGCGCAAAGTGATTGCTTATGCCTCACAACAGTTGCGTTCTCATGAAAAGAACTACCCAGTTCATGATCTCGAACTTGCTGCAGTTATTTATGCATTGAAGTTGTGGCGGCATTACCTTCTTGGTAATCGTTGCGAGATCTACACTGACCATTAGAGCCTGAAGTATCTGTTTACTCAGCCGGATCTAAATCTCCGTCAATAACGATGGATGGAGACAATTACAGACTGACTGTGGTATTACATATACCCCTGGTAAGGCTAATCTCATGGCCGATGCTTTGAGCCGCAAGTCTTATTGCAACAACCTCATGGTTTAGCAAGCTCAACCCCTTCTTCATGAAGAACTTCGCAAGTTGAACCTCCACATTGTTCCATAGGGTTTTCTCAATACCCTTGTTTTGGAACCTACTCTCGAGAAAGCTATTAAGTCTGCGCAAGCAAAAGACGCTGAAGTTGATCAGATGAAAAGGGATCTTGCTTTTGAGAAAGCCAGAGATTTCTCGCTTGCTGAAGATGGAACCTTGTACTTCAGAGATCGCCTTGTGGTACCCCGGTTCGAACTTATGACAGACAAAGTTATGATGGAGGCACATGATACACCACTGTCTATTCATCCGGGTAGTACCAAGATGTATCACGACATCCGTCAAAAGTACTGATGGTCTAAAATGAAGCAAGACATTGCTCGCTATGTTGCTGAATGTGACATTTGCCGTCGCGTCAAGGCAGAACATCAGAAGCTGCTGGACTTCTGCAACCGCTTCCTATTCCTGAATGGAAATGGGATAAGGTTCAGATGGACCTCATTACTGGCCTTCCCAAGTCGTAGAAGGGTCACGATGCTATTCTTGTCGTCGTTGATCAATTCTCCAAAGTTGCACACTTTCTGCCAGTCAAGGAGACGATCACTGCTAGTCAGTTAGCAGATTTGTATATCTCCAGAATTGTGACACTCCACGGTATTCCGAAGGAGATCGGTTCAGACCGTGGCAGCCTCTTCACCTCAAAGTTCTGGAAAAGTTTCCAAGAAGCTATGGGAACTCATATAACCTGGAGCACAGCTTATCACCCCCAGTCCCAAGGTCAAGTTGAACGAGTTAGCCAAGTGCTTGAAGATATGCTATGTGCATGTGTCATCTCATTTGGCAAGAAGTGGGAAGAATCTCTCCTGTATGCTGAATTTTCATACAACAACAGCTATCAAGCTAGCTTGAAGATGGCACCCTTCGAGGTATTATATGGACGTAAGTGCCGAACCCCTCTGAATTGGTCAGAAACTGGGGAACGGCCGCTCATTGGTTCAGATATTATCCAACAAGCTGAAGAGCAAGTCCATATTGTTCGGGAAAATCTCAAGGCGGCCCAGTCCCGTCAGAAGAGCAACTATGACCGTAAACACTGGGGATCGATCTATCAACCCGGTGAACAAGCTTATCTGCGTGTCACTCCTTTGAAGGGCACTCATCGTTTTGGAATCAAGGGCAAGTTAGCTCCTCGCTACATTGGTCCCTTACGCATTCTCGCCAGACGTGGATATGTGGCTTGCAAATTGGAATTGCCACCGCAGTTTTCTCATATCCACGATGTCTTCCATGTGTCGCAACTTCGCCGTTGCTTCAAGGATCCGCACCGTGCAGTGGATCATGAAATGCTCGAATTGCAAGATGATCTATCTTATAAAGAGCATCCGATCCGCATTCTTGATCAAGCTGAACGTCGAACCCGTCAGAAGGCAACCAAGTTCCTTAAAGTGCAGTGGTCGAATCATACGGAAGATGAAGCCACTTGGGAACGTGAGGATCGTCTTCGTGAAGAATACCACGATCTTTTCCCTTCTACCTCCTGAATTCTCGGGACGAGAATTTCTTTTAGAGGAGGAGAATTGTAACACCCCTGTGTAATGAGCTACAGTGATCCTCACGATTTTGCTTAATCACTTTGGTTTGCAATGCTTGATCACCTTTGGATTCATATCTCATTTCAAATTTCACCACTGAAATCAATTCAAATTGCAAGTGAAATTTGAAGTTGCACAAAAGTTGCTGCAAATAGTTCATCATTTAGCAAATATTCCATAACAATTATTTGTTCAGGAAAACAACATCACCTATTTGCTTAAATGGGCTATAGCAAATAAAACAGTGCCAAATCAGCATTTTAAATGCCTTTTCATTTATGCAAAATTCAAATCAATTCAAACTTTTCCCAAATATTTGTGACAGTGCCAAATATTGCAAAGTATTTATGTGGCAAGTTTCACATTTTACAAAAATCATTTGCTATCAAGAGAAAATGCAAAATAGAAAAGAATAAAGAAAACATAGAAAGAAATAAAGAAAAAGGGAAAAGGCCACTGTGCACTGGGCCTTAGTGCACAGTGCCTGGCCAGCCGGCCCAACCCTCTTCCCCATCGTCTCCCTCCTCTCTCCTCCCGGTGTCAGCCCCCGCGCGCGCGCCCGACGCCGAGCTCCGTCGCCGCCGAACCACCTCGCCTCCTCGCGCCGCTATAGCGCCGAGGAGGGGATAAGAACGCCACCGCTGCTCCTCGGGACACGGCCAGGTCCTTATCCCCCCACCCATAGCGCTGCTGCTTCCTCTCCCGCCATGGCCGCCTCTACCGTCGCCGTCGCGAGCTCGCCTGCGTAGCCACCGACATCGCCACGCCTCACCACTGTGTCCACAAGGCTCGCCGTCGACCGCTACGCCCTCTGGTGCCGTCCGTTGGAGCTCGGAGCCACTGCATCGCCATCACTCCATCTTCTTCCTCCTCGGATCACCGGGGCTCTACCGCTCTGATTCGCCACCGTCTGCAGCTACTAAACCCCCGCCGGCCACCGTGTGCCTCTCGGTGAGCTCCTGCACCTCTCCCTTCTCCGCTTGGGCTCGATCTCGAGTTGTAGCCGCTGCCGCCATTCTTGCCGAAACTCGCCACCGTTGCCTCGCCTAGCCGTCGCGGCCACAGCCCTCGCAGCCCTCGCCCGATCCCAGCAACGTGCTCCTGGTGCTTCCAGGAGCCCAGCAAGCACACGTGCGTGCCTCCCTGTGCTGCCTAGCGTCGAACCCGAGCTCGACCGAACTCCGGCGTCCGTCGCACTTATCGCCGCCGTCGCTGTAGGGCTTCTTTGGTGACGCCACCGCCACCACTCGACGTGCCGTCGAGTGCCCGTTCGAACGCGACCGGCCACACCCGTTTTGGTGTCCTGTAGGCGAATCCCGACGTCGGCCCGAGCCCGCCGCCGCGTTTTTGGTCGCCGACGCCGCTGACCTGGCACCGCACGGGGCCCACCCCTGGGTCACTGCCAGTGGGTCCCGTGGGCCCCGTTGACCATGTTGACTTGGTCAACGTGCTGACTGTGCAAGCTCCAGTCACTGACAGGCGGGCCCCACGCGCTAATTAACTGTTTTTCTAAATAAACTTAATCTGTTAATTAATTGTGTCACTGACAAATGGGGCCCACCTGCTAATTAACCCCTTTTAGTTAAATTAAACATTGTTTAACTCCCTGTGTATGAAATGTCGGGTCCTGGCACTATTTAAAAGGATAGGGCCGGCCCAGTCAGCTGCTGAGTCAGCAGCTGGGCCCACCAGTCAGCCTTTGCTGACTGGGCAGTTGACCCAGTCAACTGGCCTCACCTGTCAGCCTCCCAGCCCTCTGCTGTGTCCACTGTTCTGTGTGCACCTATCAATTTTCCATTTAATTTCGAATTTAGATTAATTCCAGAAATTCCAAAAATTGTTTAAAACTTTGAAAAATCATATAAAATAATCCGTAACTCGGATGAAAATAATTTATATATGAAAAATGATCAGAGAAATAAGACGAATCCGAATATGCCATCCACATACCTGTCACATGCCTCCAATACTGCAAACATGGAACCTTCCCCTCCGGATCGTCTGTCCGATAATTGCCTAAAGCCGGGAAAATATTCCCAGATATTTTCCCGCTCCGTCTGTAACGTATAGCACTGCGTTAGGTCACCCCTAGCACAGCATATTGCCATGTCATGCATTGTGATGCATTTGTTTGCTTTATATTTATTGTTTCTTCCCCCCTCTTCTCTCTGGTAGACTCCGAGACAGACGCTGCTCCCGAGTACGACTATGCCCCTGACGTCCAGCCCCTTTTAGCAAAGCTTGCAGGCAAGCAAAACCCCCTTGATCATTCCTATATCGCCCATTCTTTCTCTCTCGTGCTTGCATTAGATTTTGCTACCGATGTTCGATAGCTCTTATTCTGATGCATAGCATGATTTTGTAACCTGCTGTTGATACTTTACCTGTTGTCCTATATGCTTAGTATAGGTTGGTTAGAGATCCATCAGTGGCCCCGCACCCTTGTCCGTGTTGCCATGCTTTGTTTCCGGATGTTTCGATCAACGTGATCGATGTGCAGAGACCGACACAGCACCGCACACCCCCTTAGTTGTACGACTCTGCAGAACTACTATCGAGTGCCGAGGGTGATACCTCCTACCTCACTCCTGATGATATCTCTATAGCGTAGCTAGTCGGTTGTGGGTTATCGAGGGTGATTCCTCTTTCACCACCTCCGACGATGCCTCTGTCGTGCAGCCCCTCAAGTGTGAACCCATTCCTCCAAGTTCACCTTGACGGTTACATCGAGTAGGAATACAACAAGGGTGATTCCTCGGATTCCCCCTTGATGTTATGGACACACGGATACCCCTACCTTTACCTCAGTCCCTTGTTGAAGTCGGGTCGACCCCGAGGGGTACCCGCGAGAGATGTGAAGTCGGGTTGATCGTGAGGGTACCCGCGAGATAATTACGCGGCACGGCCGGGCAGGCAGACCGCCCCAGGAGAGGGATGGGCCTGACCCTTGCCATAAGTCCGCGAGACGGGGTGACAGGAGCACTGATTGTGGTAAAGGGTGAAGAGAGAAAGGTGTGCAAGTTGTTAAAATCTTTGTATGGTCTGAAACAGGCACATAAGCAATGGCATGAGAAGTTTGAAAGAACTCTGATTTATGCAGGATTTGTCATTAATGAGGCTGATAGGTGTGTTTACTATCGCCATGGTGGGGGCAATAGTGTTATATTATGTTTGTATGTGGATGACATACTGATCTTTGGCACAAACATTGATGCGATCAATGAGGTCAAGTCTTTTCTATCAGAGTTTTGACATGAAAGATCTGGGAGAAGCCGATGTGATTCTAAACATCAAACTAATTAAGGATGAGAGTGGGATTACTTTAACGCAATCTCACTATGTTGAGAAGGTCTTGAGCCGGTTCGGCTTTTTGGATAGCAAGTCTTCTCCAATACCTTATGATCCCAGCGTGACACTCAGAAAGAAGAAGGAAGAAATGAGAGATCAATTAAGATACTCTCAAATTGTCGGTTCACGCATGTACTTAGCTAGCGCAACAAGGCCAGATATCTCTTTCGCTATGAGCAAACTGAGTAGGTTCATGTCCAACCTGGGTGATGATCATTGGCATGCACTAGAAAGGGTCTTGGGCTATCTGAGAGGTACTATGAGTTACAAAATTCACTATATGGGGCATCCTGCTGTGCTAGAAGGATATAGTGATTCGAACTGGATCTCCGATGTTGATGTACTCTATGCCACAAGTGGGTATGTATTTACTTATGGAGGTGGTGCAGTGTCATGTAGATCTTGCAAACAGACCATTTTGACGAGGTCAACTATGGAAGCAGAACTAACTGCTTTAGACACAGCCACTGTTGAGGCAGAATGGCTGCGTGAGCTCTTGATGGACTTGCCTGTGGTTGAAAAACATGTACCGTCTATTCTTATGAATTATGACAACCAAACGGTTATCGCTAAAGTTAACAATTCTAAGGATAGTCTGAAGTCATTAAGACATGCGAAGAGACGTTTGATGTCTGTCAGGAAGTTGAGAAACTCCGGAGTAATAACTATTACATATATTCAAATAGACAAAAACCTAGTTGATCCCGTTACAAAGGGACTATCACGAAATGTGATAGATATTGCATCGAGGGAGATGGGTATGAGACCCATAGATGTTACACCATAGTAGTAACCCAACCTTTATGATCGGAGATCCCGTGAATTAGGACCTAGGAAGAACAAGCTATTGGTTAACTGAGGAGAGTAATATGTGACCTTCTCTAGGTGAAGATGCAAAACTCTCAGAGTTGTAAGGCTCAGAGCTGTAATGCAAGTTGGCAACATGCCTTAATGTAGTTCTATTGGCTATGATTAGCAAAGATGCTGTCCTACAGAGTAGTCTTGAAAGAATGCACCTATATGAGGTCTGATTGTAAACGTCGCAGTCTATGAGACTTGGGTGATCTCTAGTAAGCTCACGAAGAGACCAGGGAGTACGACATATATGTCCAAACCTCAGGGTAGCCTACTGGCAGATAGGTACTAGTTAAGACTTTGAGTGAAACCCGTTCACACAAAACTTGCAATTCAAGGCATAGTCCATTGTCAAGTTGTGGATGGGTGTAACTTAAAGTTCTAGGCAGAAGTTCAACTTAACAGTCTCTGCTGAAACACTGGTATATTAAACAAGTGGTGATAAAAGGCAAATTTCTAAATGGGTATTTGAGATCTGGTGGGGGATTGTTAGAAATAAATGGGCCTGGCCCATTAACAAATTCTGAAATCTCAAATGAGCCCATGAGAAAAAAATGGCAATTCGTGGTGTGGTGCTAAAGTTTAGTCCCGTACCGCTAGTTGAGGAAGTGTTGGACCTCTTTGTATAGTGGGTTCTCTCCACCACTCTAAGTGGTGTGTTGAGGAGAGAAATAGGAGACCCCACGCGCGCGCTCGCCTCGCCTCGCCTCTCCTGGCCGGGCTCGGGCCGGGGCCGGGGTGGCGCGTGCACGCGACATGCGCGTGAATGGTCCGCCGAAATCCGGTCCGTTGCCTTGCAAGGGCACAACTTCCTTTTGTCGTTTTAATTTTTGATGTCTTGGCAGGCAAGTTAATTATTTCTTATCCGGTAAGTATACGTCTTAGAATCCAAATCGGTTTGAGATCGTGATCTCGGCACGATACCGCCTCTTGTCCTATTATATATATTGCTATCGGCCACGGCCAAAGACACACCGAAAACCCCTAGGGTTTTGCCTCACCTCGCAACTTGCGCCGCCACCGTAGTCTACTCCATCCCGACACCAATGTGCATCGGCGTGCGGGGGAGCAGGCCTCCGGAACCGTTCGTCCTTGCTATCCTGCACCAGGAGATGACATATTAGGTTTTTGGGAAGCGCTCTGCGCGACTGCTCAAGTCCGTCAACACGGGTCGTCTTCCGTCCAAGTCGCGCAGTGCTAGTCATCGTCGTCTCCATCGCCGTCAACAACAGATCATCACCAACATCGTCATCAAAACCGTCGCTCCTGCAGCAGCTAACAAACAGTACATCCATCATGATCTGTTCATGTCTCTATCTGTAGTTGCTATTTCACGTGCGATGCTGCTATCCATGTTTTCCTGTTCATCTAGTATGTTAGATTGTTGCATGCTATTCTCTATTTTAGTCATGATTATTTTTGCGAGATTAGTCATGAATTATTTACTGGAATTAATCATGAATTTGCCTAATATTCCAACATCGAAGTCCTACGTGGCAGCAGTCTGGACTCCTACAAAGCTTCTCGTCCGATTTGCGAAAATTTGGACAAACGAACACGTGATGCAGATGCCTTAAAAGATAAGGATTTTTTTGAGGATAAGATAAGGAAAAGCTAGAGGGAGATGGACCCTGATCCTCTCTCCCCCTCTCCACCCCAGGCCCCTCCCCCCTTCGCGCCTCTCCGGCCACCGCTTCGACCTCCCAGCTGCCCTCCGCCACCGTTGAGGCCCCTCCTTCTTGTCCCTCTCCTCTCGCTCCTCTGCTCTCCTCCCAACAGGTCGTTCTCATCTGCTCCTCGCGCTCGTTGGGCTTGCGTTTCTGGGCTCTGTTGGATGACGATGATTTGGACGCCGAGGCGCCTGGTGACGCGTCGCCGCCCCCTTCCATGGCCCCCGTGGGTCGCCCTGCTGTCCGGAGCCGCCGGTTTGCCCTGGAGGGCCGCGGCTCAGCCTGGCGGCCTCTCTCGACGGCGGATCTGGCCGACGGCTGGTCGCGGGTGTCGGGGTGTCACCGCAAATCTGGTAAGCTTCTCCCTCGGCTTCGTCTTGCTCCATCCCCTCCTCGGCTCCCCTCCCCTTGCCCTCCCCCGCTTCTTCTGGTCAACCTTCCCTGAATCTCTATGCCGTGGGTCCTCCGACGCTGGGATTGTCGCCGTCGGTGCTGCTGTCGGTCGCCGTACCACTACCGGCGGCGGATCCGGATCGGGGTCCGGCTCTGGGTGGTACCCTAGCTGGGGCCAAGCCGTGTCGGCTTCTTGGGCCTCAGGGTCCTGGTCTTGGGCCGTCTGGGCCTGCGGTGTCTCCCGTTCATGTTCCTTCTGGGCATGTGGCTGGTGGGCCCCTACTCGTGGTTTCTGATGCTAATTTCCCTCCTCTGGCTCCCCCGTGCTTCGACCTGGTAGTTGGCCCGCCCCGGCCCTCTCTCCCGCCCCCCTCCGTGGCCCAGCCCTCGTGGCTATTTATGGCTCCCCAAAGGCTCTCGCAATCCATTTCTAGGGATTTCGGCTTCTGCCACTGACATTCGCAAATCCAGATCCAAAGTTCGCACTCTCCTCTCCCTTCGGCCTCCTCCTCCTCTCTCTCTCTCTCCTTCGCCTCCGTGGTGGCCATGGATAAATCCCGTGGCTCCTCCTCCAATGCCAACTCCAACGGCAAGCATCCTAGGGAGGGCTCGGCTGATCGGGTCTCTGGGGAGGCCTACCAGGCGGCGCTGCGGGCCAAGCTGGAGGCGGAGCGTGCGGCCCGCGGCTTGGCTACGGCGGAGCGGGATGCCTGGGGCCCGGCGGCAAACCGGAGGTTGGTGGGCCCTCAGGATGTCAAGCCGGCTTCACATGCTCCTTCTCCGTCCCTTCCGCAGGCTCCTTCTGTTGCTGATCCGTGGGAGTCAGCTGCGGCGGGCTCGGGGTCGGCCAAGTCTGATCTACCGCATCCTCCTCCTCCCCCGGCCCGGCCTCCTGCTCAGGCGACGGGTGGTTACGGTGGTCGTCCCTCGCAACGGTTCAGCGGCAACAGTGATACGTCTCCAACGTATCTATAATTTATGAAGTGTTCATGCCATGTTTACAACAATTTTATATGGTTTTGGTATGATTTGAGTGGAACTAACCCGGACTGACGTTGTTTTCAGCAGAACTACCGTGGTGTTATTCTTTGTGTAGAAATAAAAGTTTTCGGAATGGGCTGAAAATTTACGGTGATTTTTTATGGACCAAAAGAGACCCCCGAAGCTTGGAGGAAGGACTAGAAGCCTCACGAGGAAGCGACAAGCCTGGGGGGCGCACCCTCCCCCCCTGGACGCATGGAGCAGGCTTGTCGCTCCCACGTGGGCCCCCTTGACGTGAATCCAACGCCAAAAATTCCTATAAATATAGAAAACCCCAGAAAGAAACCTAGAACTTCCACGCCGCCGCCGCAAGCCTCTGTACCGAAGCGATCTCATCCGGAGGCCTGTTCCGGCACTCTGTCGGAGGGGGAAATCATCGCCGGAGGCCATCTTCATCATCTCGGCGGTCTCCATGACGAGGAGGGAGTAGTTCACCCTCGGGGTTGAGGGTATGTACCAGTAGCTATGTGTTTGATCTTTCTCTCCCATGTTCTTGATTTGGCACGATCTTGATGTACCGCGAGCTTTGTTAATATAGTTGGATCATATGGTGTTTCTTCCCTCTCTATCTGCTTGTGATGAATTGAGTCTTTTCCCTTTGAGGTTTCATTATTGTTGGATTGAATATTTCAGATTTGAGAACACTTGATGTATGTCTTGCATGTGGATACACGTGGTGACAATGGGGTATTCTATTGAGTCACTTGATGTATGTTTTGGTAATCAGCTCGTGGATTCCCGTGACCTTAGGGTGATCTGGGCATAGGGGTTGGTTGCACGTTTTCATTATCTTTTCTCTGATAAGAAACTTTGGGGTGCTCTATCAAGTTCTTTGTGTGGATTGAATATTATGAATCTGAAGTTGTTTGATGCATATCGAATAATCAACTCACGGATACTTGTGGTGACATTGGAGTATCTAGGTGACATTAGAGTTGGTTGATGCATATCATATGGTGTTATTTTAGTACGAACTCTAGGGCTGTTTGTGACACTTATAGGGATGGCTCAATAGATTGATCGGAAAGGATAACTTTGAGGTGGTTTCGTACCCTACAAAAATTTCTATCTTATGTTCTCCGCTAATAGGAACTTTGGAGTGATTCTTTATCGCACGTTGAGGGATTGTTATATGATCCAATTATGTTAGCATTGTTGAGAGATTGCACTAGTGAAAGTATGAACCCTAGGCCTTGTTTTCAAGCATTGCAATACCGTTTGTGCTCCGTTTTATCACTTGCTACCTTGCTATTTTTATATTTTCAGATTACAAAAACCTATATCTACTATCCATACTACACTTGTATCACCATCTCTTCGCCGAACTAGTGCACCTATACAATTTACCATTGTATCGGGTGTGTTGGGGACACAAGAGATTTCTTGTATTTGATTGCAGGGTTGTTTGAGAGAGACCATCTTCATGCTACGCCACCCACGGATTGATAAACCTTAGGTCATCCACTTGAGGGAAATTTGCTACTGTCCTACAAAACTCTGCACTTGGAGGCCCAACAACGTCTACAAGAATAAAAGTTGCGTAGTAGACATGAAACAGCAACAACAACTACGCCAACAAAGCTCGCAAATTTAAGCCCTCTGACTTCGCCTCGTCCTCTGCTACCGCGGGTGGCGACGGGATCCTTCCTTCCCCCCACCTCTCCCTTTCTTTGGCATGTCCAATGCTAGCTCGGGCAATCCCAATCTGACGTGTTTTGCATGTCACCGCCCTAGTCACTTCCAATCCCACTGTGAGAACCCCCCGTTCTGCCTGATCTGTCGTGCTGATGGTCATTTGACGGTGGAGTGCACCAACCATAATAAACCACCCTCTTTCAAGCACTACAACACGGGTCTGCCTGGCTGTGGCTTCTTCGATCTGGATGGGGTGCTGGAACCTGCGGCCGCTGTGCCTGCCATAACCAATGCTGTCGTTATCTCTATTCTGTCTGATGTGGTCTCCCTTCAAACGTTCTCTGATGAATTAAGTGCGTGGGGGCAGGCTGGCTGGGATTGGCAAATCAAACAGCTGTCGGATGCAAGCTTTGGTGTGATCTTTCCCTCGAGTGATAGTTTGAAGATGATGGCTACATGCACTAGTTTTACCCTCCCATGGAATAACACTTTGGTCTCTGTCAAGGAAGCGGACGGTGGATGTCGTTCCTTAGGCACGTTGACTAATGCTTGGGTTCTCTTGGATGATGTACCCCCGGTGATGCGATCTGGGCCGGCGCTCATGGCCTTTGGTGACCTTATTGCCAAACCTATTGAGGTGGATGAATCTTCTCTTGGTCGTCTGGGCCCGGTCCGCATGAAAGTTTGGTGAAGTGCTCCTGATCACGTTCGTGGTTTTGTGGAGTTCTTCCCTGCATTGGTTGCATACTGCATCAGGGTGAGCATTAAAGGTGCTGCCAGTTCTCAAGCTCCTCCACCTCCTCCGCCTAAGCAGCCTCCCCCTCCCTCCTCTGGTGATGACGACGACAGCCACTTCGAGGAGGATTCTGGCCCTCCTTTCACCAGAGAAGAGTGGGATGCCTTCAGCCCCAACATGCAGCAGCTCTTCAAGTCCAGAGCCCCTCGCGATGCTCCGCATGAGGGAGGCAAGAAAGTTCAGGCTGATCCTTGCAATGCGGCCCCTGCTACTGATGATGTGCCCCGTACGCCTTTCTCGGCTGTCTATTGTAACCTTCCTGTTAGGCCTACTTCGCCTTCACTCTCTGGCATTGAGGATGTCAACCCCCCAAGGGACACGGTGGTCTCGAGCCCGGTTGGCAAGAAGAAGTCTGCAGTTCGTAAAGTGCCCGCGCGTTCACGTACCCCCTCTAGCTCCAAACAGTCTGTGGCGAGGCTTTACCGCAAGCTTGATGCTGAGATGGGTCCGGCTGCCGACAATGAGTTGGTTGGTGCGGGGAAGTCGCCCTCTTTGACTAAAACTGTCACTACAGGAATCAGCTGCTTCGCCGTCTGCCATAGCGGACGGCAAAGCCTTTGCCGTCTGCCAGCAGACGGCCAACAGTCCGGCCGAACAGCTGCCGGCAAAGGCCACTTTGCCGTCTGCTGGCAGACGGCAAAGAAGCAAAGGTATTTGCCGTCTGCTGGCAGACGGCAAAGCAACTGGATGGCAGACAAAAGGTGTCAGCCTCGTTAGGGGGCTAACGACGCTCTTTTCCGTCTGCTGGCAGACGGCAAAGAAGCAAAGGTCTTTGCCGTCTGCTGGCAGACGGCAAAGAGGCCAAATAGGCCAGCCCAGGTTGCACAGGCTGCTGCCACGTGGCCTCTTTGCCGTTTGCTAGCAGACGGCAAAGTGGCCATATAGCCCTTGTTTTTCTTGCTTTTTCTTAAATTCAAGCAATTTCACAGCAATATATATGATATATATATATATTTCAGAATACTTTCATCCAACATGCACATCCCTGCCATATGGATATGATCATCCAACAAATGTATACCAAATCATCACATATGTCCAAATTTCAACATATTACAAAGTTTCATCCATACATATACATAGTTTCATCAATATTACAAAGTTGCATCCATAGGTATCAAGTTTCACAAAGTCAAAACAAAAAATAAAGACAAGCACTCCATCAACGCAAGGGTCGGGTGATCTGTAGCAAATCTGCAAAATGAGAAAGAAGAAAGTTAGAAGAAGAAGACTTGAAGAAGAAGAAGAAGAATAAGAAGAAGACTAGAAGAAGAAGAAGAAGAAGACTAGAAGAAGAAGAAGAAGAAGAAGAAGAAGAAGAAGAATTTTTCTTCTCTTTCTTTTTCTCCTCTTCTTTTCTTCTTCTTATTGCTTACTAGTGTCATTTTAGAGCTAACCTAGGTAAATAGGCCATTTTAGACCTAAATATGCTAAGTATGTCATAAATGGACTAAAAAAAGCTAAGTATAAGTCATTTTAGAGCTAACCTAGGTAATTATGCCATTTCTGAGCTAATTAAGCATATTAAGTCATTTTGGAGCTAAATAGGTCATTTCTTAAGCATATTATGTCATTTTTGAGCTAGCTAAGCATATTAAGTCATTTTGGAGGAATAAATGCTAAGTATAGGTCATTTTAGAGCTATCGTAGGTTAAATAGGTCATGTTTGAGCTAATTAAGGTTGTTATGTCATTTTTGAGCTAGCTAAGTATATAAATTCATTTTTGGAGGAATAAATGCTAACTATAGGTCATTTTGGTGCTATCCTAGGTTAAATAGGTCATTTTGGAGCTAATTAAGTTTGTTATGTCTTTTTTGAGCTAGCTAAGCATATAAAATCATTTTTGCAAGAAAAAAGCTAATTATAGGTCCTTTTTAGCTATCCTAGGTTAAATAGGTCATTTTTGAGCTAGTTAAGGTTGTTATGTCATTTTTGAGCTAGCTAAGCATATAAATTCATTTTTGAAGGAATAAATGCTAAGTATAGGTCATTTTGGTGCTATCCTAGGTTAAATAGGTCATTTTGGAGCTAATTAATGTTGTTATGTCTTTTTTGAGCTAGCTAAGCATATAAAATCATTTTTGGAGTAATAAATGCTAAGTATATGTCATTTTAGAGCTATCCTAGGTTAAATAGGTAATTTTTGAGCTAATTAAGGATGTTATGTCATTTTTGAGCTAGCTAAGCATATAAATTCATTTTTGGAGGAACAAATGCTAAGTATAGGTCATTTTAGAGCTTTCCTAGGTTAAATAGGTCATTTCTTAAGCTAAGCTAAGTATAGGTCATTTGAGAGCTATCCATGGTAAAATTGGTCATTTTGGAGCTAAGTAAGGTTATAATGTCATTTTCGAGGAAACTAAGCTAAGTATACGGCATTTTGGAGATAAATAGGTCATTTCTTAAGCTAAGTATGCATTTGTTAAGCTAAACACTTGGGAAAACTTACCGTCATCACGGAGGTGTAGGTGTAGCTCTAGGACCGGTCGTGCCAGTGGCAGACGGAGAAGCATCGGTCGATGCTTGTCGGGAGTTATGCTGCACCAAAGATCATTTCCAATGTATCGTTAGCATGATGCAACTCAAATGTGAAGACTAGTAACTAATGACCATTCAAATGAAACTCACCGTGCCCGCTGGAGCAATGACTGGCATCGGCGGAGGGGTCGTGCCATTGTTCTGGCACATGGTCTGCACATTTGGTTTTCTCGAGTCGGTCATATTAATTAGTAATGAAAGGAACATTACGTGCATGATTTGGCTAATATGCAGAAGAAACTTACCACGATGAGCTCGTATAGGGCCCGTTGACCCAACTCGTTCCGGTTCCTCTCCTCCTCCATTAGCCTAGCCGTCCTCTCCTCCGCCTGCCAGTCCCTCTCCTCTAGAAGCGCCTGGGTCTTCGCTCTCTCTTCCTCAATATAAGCCTGGGTCTTCGCTCTCTCTGCCTCAATAGCAGCCTGCAACACCACTCGTTAGCATTGTAATCATCGACGGCCGCACACGCAATGTAATGGAGGAAAGGTATCTGAGTCCGTATAACTAACCTTGAATTCGAGCTCCATTGGCCGTGCACGAGGCCTTATCTCAGGATCGGAGCTGGTCTGGCGCTTCTTGATCTGCGGGAGAGTGCTAGGACAACGTATTAGTCCATCCCCAATGGCTAACGAGCCATGGTGCCTCCCGCCACCAGATATCATCACCAGCTCTGGATCAAGAGGTTGCTGGCTCGGGTTAAAGTCCGGCCCTTTCCTCGCCTTCCCCTCGTCTCTGTACCTCACAAGCTTGTGGTGGGAGGCGCGGTTGCTGAATTTCTCTGGATCATCGAGGTCAGACTCAGAGAATGCCTTGGCCTTCTTGTACGAGGCTGTATTGGACATGGCATAGAGGTCGAACAGCTCTGGCACTGGAGCCTTGTTGTGTCGCGCCTAAAAGAGAGGAACAGAGTATTAGTTAAGGGCTCAAGCTAGCATGAAGAATGAATTTGCATGAATCATGAAGCAAACCACATACCCACTTTTCCACGTACTGATGTAGGTTGACGCTGCCTAGATGGTGTGGGACACCTTTCATTTTGCCATGCTTGTCCTTTGCAGTGTCGTGGGTGGAGCGCCATTGGGGAGAGCACCACTCATCCACCAATGCCTCCCAACAGTCCATCCTATCCGCACACCATCTCGGAGGCACCTAAGTTAAGCAAGAGAAATTTGAGCGCTACGCCTACGAATCAAATCAAGGAAACTAAGTACAAGGCCTTAAGAATAGGTAATTACCTTCATGTACTTCTCCTTACTCAGATACTTGTCGCGGCACTTCTCTTTTTTCCTCCTAATACCAGCCGAGGCGAAGTAGTCTCGAACAGCCTGCGTCCGAGCCTCGTGCCGAAAGTTTTTAAGTAGGCGCCTGCACTCGTTGTCGATAACCCGAGCCGTGGCCTCCTCCTGTCCCTCAGCACACCTATAGAAGGTCTGCAATCAAACAAGAAAACACGGATTAGTACAATCACTAGGGTTGCCAATCAAAGAAGAAAACACAACGTAGACGACAAAGGAGAAATTACCCAAAACATTTGGATCACAATGTCGGCCACCGTGTGGCACTCGACATCGCCGATCCTATGCCCCGGCGGGGCCGGGGCAGCCAAGTAGTGCTCCCAGGTCATTCCTAGCTCTGGAACCCGGCCCTCACCGGGCAACGTGACCCACCCCGGGAAGCTCTGGCGACAAATCACACCAAGGACAGTGTTGGGCCTGCGGACACAAGGCTCGTGTGTCCAAGACCTGCAGTATGACAAGGCCAACGCATTAGATATTCGAAGAAACGTGAAGGCAAAAGGTTAAAAAAGAGTAAATGCACTTACTTCTCCCCCTCCGGCGCAATCAACCACCTCTGGTCGGGGGTCGCCGGGGTGGGCGGGAGCTTTGTACCACCACGCTGGTAGACTTTGTGCCCCTCAACCCACTCACCCTCGCTATAGCTATCAGAACTATAGCCACCCTCAGCACGGCCACTCGACGAGTCCACACATGGGTTCGGCTGCGACTCAGCGTGATCCCTGCTGAGCTCCGAAGTCTCGTGGGACGGAGTCTCGTGGGACGAAGGCTCGGCGGCCCGACGCTCGTCGGCCCCAGGCTCGTCGGCCGTAGGCGCGTCTGCCGTAGTCTCGTCGCCCCGAGGCTCGTGGACCGGAGTCCGAGACGGGTCCACCTCAGGCGGCTCCATCTCAGACGGAGCACTCCTGTGGTCGGGTGAATCAGCTGGGGGTGGCGGCGAGGAAGGCGTAGTAGCAGCCTTCCTACCTCTCCCGCCGCCACGTCCACCTCTACCAGCCATCTTCCCCCCCCCCCCCGACCTCTCCCGGCCGAAGAAGAAGCGACCGCCGGTGGTGTCTGCATACTGAGATCCAGCGCTCTCCGGAGGCTCTGGGGTGGAATGGAACTACCCCTCCCACCATGTGCCGAGGTAGGAGCCTCGGAGCGCTCTCGACCTGCGCCCACCATCTGTCAACACCTGCAATGACAAAGAGTAAACGAAATTAGTACAACATAAAAAGAATGAATACCTGACATGAATAATATGTATATAATTTAAGTGTATCATCATCATGAACATAATAAAAAATTGAATACCTAACATGAACTAATTGTCGTGGTGTCGTGGTGTCGGGGTGTCGGGGTGTCGGGGTGTCGTGGTGTCGTGGTGTCGGGGTGTCGTGTCGGGGTGTCGGGGTGTCGTGTCGGGGTGTCGGGGTGTCGTGTCGGGGTGTCGGGGTGTCGTGTCGGGGTCGGGGTGTCGGGGTGTCGGGGTTGGGGTGTCGTGTCGGGTGTCGGGGTGTCGGGGGTGTCTGGGTCGGGGTCAGGGTGTCGGGGTGTCGGGGTCGGGGTGTCGTGTCGGGTGTCGGGGTGTCGGGGGTGTCGTGTCTGGGTGTCGGGGTAATCAACACAAACACTAGTACCAGTAATTAAGCTAAGTAATACTAACATCTAATTACTAACTACATTATCTAATACTAACATTCTTCTTCTTCTCTCCTCCTCATCGCCGGGATACGATCTACTACGACCCCGAGACAAGGTCTACGTAGAGTGGCTCCTCCATCTTCACCGGAAGGAGCGGCGCGTCATCGTCCACCTCCATCTTCACCGGCAGGAGGGCCGGGCGGGAGCGGTGGGTTGCGGCGGCGACGGTTCGGGCTGCTCCTCCTCCTTCTCTCCTTCATCTTCTTCTACTTCTTCTTCTTTCCTTTTTCTTCTTCTCTTCTTCTTTCCTTTTTCTTCTCCTAAATCTTACTCCTATTACCTAAATAATACAAACAGAGAACAAATCTAAAACTAAATCTAATTCAACCTACTCCTCCTCCTCCTCCTCTTCTCCTCCTTCTCCTTCTCTTCCTATTCTTTATCTTCTTATTCTGTTTTTCTTTTTCCTTTAATTATATTTGCATCTACATATTTTTCTTCTCTTTCTTTTCATTTTCTTTCTTTCTGATACTTCCTTTTCTTTTATTTCCTATCTTTCTTCTACTTCTTCTTCTTTCCTTTTTCTTCTTCTCTTCTTCTTTCCTTTTTCTTCTCCTAAATCTTACTCCTATTACCTAAACTAGTAAACGTGCACGTGCACCGCACGTCTTGTGAAGAAGACATGATTTGCTCTCTCCTAACCTCTCTCTCTCTAAGGCTATAAGACATGGTTTTCTCTCTCCTAAACTCTCTCTCTAAGGCTATAAGACATGGTTTGCTCTCTCCTAACCTCTCCCTCTAAGGGGATAAGGGCGGAGACAGTTTGCCCCCTCCCTTTGTCATCAAGATAGTGGGTCCTTGCCTCCTTGACGCCACCCCAAAATAATATACCGTGCTCTCCTCCCACCTTCGTCGTGTTGTAGTGAACCCAAAAATTATTGATAACTCACCGTTCATGTCATATTTCTCTCTTATGGGGGAAACTACAATCTATTAATCATCATTAAGAGTTTACAATGTCACTTACAACCAGCTAACTAACAAGAACAGGGTATTCATGTAACCAAGTTTACGAACACCTAAATTTCTTACCAACGCCGTTAGTTCATGTACAAATTTATTGCTCTCTCCCTCACACACACACAACTCCATTCAAAATAAAATCAGATAACCGAGTATTAATCATCATTAAGACATGGTTCACACTCAGAAACTGATCCAGGAAATTGTTAAGGATCCCCTGTTACACCCTAATTTCTCTCTGAAGGAAGGGCTCTTGAGACTTAAAGGCGGAATTTGGCTCGGCAGAGATAAACAACTGCAGCAACAAGTTCTCAGTGCCGGGCATCGGTCTGCTATTCAAGGGCATTCAGGAGCGCCAGCCACGTATCAACGTCTGAAAGCTGTTTGTGCTTGGCCACGGATGAAGATTGATGTTCCTGATTATGTGCAATCATGCTCCATTTCTCAACAAGCAAAAGCTGAACGTGTCAGCCAGCGTTTGGAGACCTCTCTGACTCATCCTGTGTTCCACGGCTCACAACTCCGCAAAGCACTTAATTAAGCCAGGTGTGTCTGCTTCCTCAACTTTGCCTACGAATACTAATCAGTTTGCTATTCCAGTGCAAGCTCTGGACACACGAGTGAAGAACAAAGCAAACAGGGTCGTCGACCAAGTCCTGGTGCGTTGGTCTGAGGAGCAGCATGACCCGACAGGGGAGGACCGCGGGGAATTGCACGCGCGGTTCCCGTCTGCTGCGGCTTGGGGACAAGCCGAATCGCAAGGAGGAGGGGGTGTTAGCATCCCTACCACTACTGGACCGGGAGCCCAGGAAGAGCCCACGTCATATCACAAGACGGCCCAAGTCCACACCGACGGCAGTATAAGTGCGGGTGATCCCAGGAACTAGGTATCGGGGATTCGATCAGAACTGGTGGCGGCGGCTTTCTCTCCCACCTGGCTCTCAACCCTACCCCCAATTCTTGCTTCTTCAGTTTCCAGCACACTTGTGCGTGTATCTGGTTGTAAGCTGAACCTGTAGGCTGTAGCTACTCTATTTCCCCTCAAATCCGAACCTGTAGCTACTCTGAATCCTTTCTATGCAATACATCTCTGAGTGAACTGGAGGAGTAGCTAACATAATTCAACCTAAAAATTAAATCTAACTAATACAAAAAAAAGAACAGGGGAGGAGGGGGGCTTACCTTCCGGTGGCTGCGGGTTGGGGGAGGTGGCTGCGGGGAGGAGGATGGCTGCGGGTGGGGGGATCTGGCGCCGGCGACGGTGCGGCTCCGGCGGCGGGGCGGGGCGACGCGGCGCGGCTCCGGCGATGGGGCGGGGCAGCGTGGCCGCCACAGCCTGGGTCCGCTGGGCGGGGCGGCCGGCGACGGGGCGGGCTCCGGGGGGCAGGGGGCGGTGCGCGGCGGCGGAGGGGCGGCGGCGCGGGGCGGCGGAGGGGGAGGGGCGGGGGAGCGTCGGGCGGCGGCGGCGGGGGACGAAAATTAAAAGGGGAAAGGGCGCGGGAGAGAGAGAAGAGAGAGAGGGAGAGAGAGAAGGTGGGGAGGTAACGGCCGTTAGGGGGTTATTTTCTTTGCCGTCTGCCAGCGGACGGCAAAGATTCTTTGCCGTCCGCTAGCAGACGGCAAAGAGGTGGGGTGGGCCGTTGCAGTTAACTGGCCTCCACGGGGCCCCACCCCACCTCTTTGCCGTCTGCTAGCGGACGATAAAGAATCTTTGTCGTCCGCTGGCAGACGGCAAAGAGATGGCTGATGGCAAACAGTGTGTTTGCCATCAGCCAGCTCTTTGCCGTCTGCTTTCCCAAAGCAGATGGCAAACAACCTGTTTGCCATCTGCCAGCAGACGGCAAAGACCTGGCAGATGGCAAAGACCCTGATTCCAGTAGTGTGTGCCTCTCATATCTCCGGTGTCCACGACATGGAAGAGTCGTCGTCCGCGCATCAACGGTGAGCCTATCTCGGCGTGGGCGGAGCGCCGTGCGGCTGCCTTGGCTACTGGTCCCCAAGGTACTTCATCACCCATATCCCCTGTTCGTACTATTTTACAGAATTTTCCTGACGATCATCTTCTGGGAGTGGCTTCCGATTCGGGCTTTGTTTTAGATTCTACTTTGGGTTCCCCGTCTTCCTTTCTTACTCTGGTCCGGGCCAATGAAATTGCGCAGGCCGCTTTGGCCAAGGCTCGTGATGCGGCCAAGGGTGTTGTTTCTCAGACCCAATCTACGGCCCCTCAAATCTCCCCTTCCCCCGTGCCTGAAGGTAGTAGCCAGACCCAGGCAGTTGACCCTCAGAGTTCCATTCCCCCCTCGGCAGATGGTAGTGGCCATCTGCCAGCTCATACTGGTACGAGGCGCCGGGGTAAAAAAGCCAAACCCTGCATAGCTCCATGCAGGTCAAGTTTACGCATCAAAAACCTTTCTTTCCGATGAAAGTTTTCTTTTGGAATATGCGGGGTTACGGGGCTTGTGGGCGCCGAAACCAACTTCGTGATTTCGTTAGGGATTTGCATATTGATATCACCTGCCTTCAAGAAACCTTGAAAACCTCTTTCTCTACCAACGAGCTTTCTTCTATTGCTGGCCCTGACCGCTTCGCGTGGAGATGGGCTCCTGCGTCTGGCCATTCTGGGGGTATTCTGGCTGGTGCCAGCCTTGACTTGTTTGACGTGGTGGCGTTCGAGCACGGCATTTTCTTTGCTAGCCTAGTTCTTTATCACAAGACTCTTAATAAGTTGTGGGAAATTATTGTAGTGTATGGCCCCGCAAATCACTCCTTATCTTCTCTCTTTTTAGATGAGCTTTCTAATAAATTAGAGTCTATCTCGCTTCCGCTGATTGTTGGGGGAGATTTCAATTCGATTCGTTCTCCTGCTGATAAAAATATCGACAACTTTGACTGGAATAGGGCTTCGCGTTTAATGATTTTGTCAACTCGTTCGCTCTGCGCGAGTTTCATAGGTCGGGTGCTCGTTTTATGTGGAATAACAAGCAAGCGAGCCCGGTCCGGTCGGTGCTGGATCATGTTCTTTCGTGTTGTCCTTGGGATGCTATCTTCCCGTGTGCTTCTCTTTTGGTTCTTCCCCATGTTGGCTCCGATCATACTCCTTTGGTTCTGGACTCTGGTGACCACGTGGTTAGCACTGTCAAACGCTTTCAGTTCGACTCCTCCTGGCTACTGGTGGAGGATTTTGTCCCGATGCTATCTACTAAGATCACTCAGCTGCTCGTGTCGAACCTCCGATCTTTTGGCTCTGTTGATGACTGGAATCACTTCTCGAAACTTCTTCGGCAATTTTTACGTGGATGGGGTTGGAATAGAGCGGCCGAGGCCCGCCGTGAGAAAGCTGGTCTGTTGTGGCAGATCGAGACTATTGATACTATGGCTGATTCTGCGGGCCTTGACTTGGCTGGTTGGGAGCATCGCTTTACGTTAGAAGCAGCTCTTGTTGCTCTTCATCGACAAGAAGAGGTGTACTGGCAACAAAGGGGCCGGATTAATTGGATCTTAAAAGGAGACGCCCTTACTGCTTATTTTTTTGCGATTGCTAATGGTCACAGACGGAGGTGTACCATTTTTAGCCTCGTTATAGATGGTGCTGTTATTTCAAACCAGAATGCGATTTTGAGTCATGTCCATGACTTTTTCCATGACTTGCTCTCTGCCCGGCCCCAATCTGGCATCGACCTCTCTCCCTCTCCGTGGGATAGCTCCCAAAAGGTATCCGCCGATGATAACACGATATTGATGTTCCCCCTCTCCGAGGAGGAAATTGATGCCGTTGTGTTCTCATCCAACTCCAACTCGGCTCCTGGCCCGAACGGGTTCTCGATTTCGTTCTTTAAGATGTTCTGGCCTGTGCTTAAGGTCTTGGTATGCGCAATCATTCAAGGTTTCTGCTTGGGCACGGTGGATATTTCTAGATTGAATTATGCTGTTCTTTCCCTCATCCCCAAAGTGAAAGGTGCGGATTCGATTCGCCAGTTCAGACCCATTGCTCTTATCAACAATCTCGCCAAAGCTTTCGCGACCAAACTTGCCCCAGTGGCTAACAAGGTTATTAGTGAATCCCAATCTGCGTTCATCAAAGGTCGTTTCATCCTCGATGGTATACTCAGTCTCCATGAGATCTTGCATGACATTAACTCGAGAGGCAATAAGGCCATGGTGCTGAAGTTGGACTTTGAAAAAGCGTATGATTCGATTAATTGGGATTTCTTGCGCTCGGTTCTGTTAGCTAAAGGTTTTGATGGTGCGTATGTGCATAGGCTTATGCAATTCGTGTGTGGTGGGCACACAGCGGTGAACGTGAACGGGGTAGTGGGCCCCTACTTTCGTAATGGTCAAGGCTTGCGTCAAGGTGACCCAATTTCCCCTCTGCTCTTTAACTTTGCGGCGGACGCCCTCTCCTGCATTCTTAGCAGGGCAGCGGCGGCTAGACATGTCACCCCTGTGATTTCTAATCTGATTCCGGAAGGCGTGTCCCACCTGCAATATGTTGATGATACCATTATCCTGGTGGAGCACAGTGAGCAATGTCTTGCGAACCTCAAGTTCAGTCTTTTATGTTTTGAAGCCATGTCGGGGCTGAAAATTAATTTCTTGGAAAGTGAGGTTATTCTCCTTAATGGTACCCCTGCCGAGGCAACTCATGTGGCCCAATGTCTCAACTGTTCTCTGGGCACTTTCCCTCTTAAATATTTTGGCCTCCCCGTTTCTACAGAGCGTCTACTTGCTAAGAACTTTGCTCCGACGGTTCTCAAGGTTGGTAACAGGGTTATGTCGTGGCGTGGTCGGTACAACTCCAGTGCGGGCAAACTTTGTCTTATCAACTCTTGCCTCTCTTCCCTCCCTATGTATCTAATGGGATTCTATCGGTTATCCAAAGGTACTCATGAGGGCTTCGATAAACACCGCAACGCTTTCTTTTGGAATTTGGCTGAGAACAAGCGCAAATACCGTCTGGTCAAGTGGAAATTGATGTGTAAACCGAAGGGGATGGGAGGTCTCGGTATTATGAACACTGCGGTCATGAACAATTGCCTCATTATCAAATGGTGGTGGCGGATTTTCAAAACTCCGGAGGGCACGTTGTGGCGTGACATCCTCAAGGCAAAATACTTCCCTTCTGGTAATGTGATGTTTGCTCCGGCGTCTGGAGGTTCTTAGTATTGGCGCGATTTGGTTAGGACAAGAGACACCTTTCGATCTCATGTCAAATTTGTGGTTGGCAATGGTGTCAATGTTCGGTTCTGGACGGATTGGTGGTGTGGTGACAAGCCTCTTTGTCTTGCGTTCCCGGCTATTTTCTCTTATGTTTCTCGGCCTGAGATTTCCATCTCGGATCTTGCGCTTGGTGGCTGGGATTTGCAACTTCGTCGCGCTCTCTCTCCTGAAGAGTTGACTCAGTGGCAGCACCTTGCTGAGCTGTTTCCTGTGCTCTCGGAGGAGGCTGACCAAGTTTCCTGGCCTCATTCGGCCTCTGGCCGGTTTTCTGTCAAGTCTCTGTACTCTAGATTGATTGTAGGATCCCCGAGCTCGAAATTTAAAGACGTCTGGCGATGTAAAATCCCTCTGAAGATCAAAATTTTCATGTGGCAAGCGATCTGCGGTAAGCTCCCCGCGGCGGACCAAATCCTCAAACGTAACGGACCTGGAACTGTGTTCTATAAGCTTTGCGGAGCTAGAGAGGATACCAACCATGTGCTTTTCAACTGTCATCTTGCTAAATTGTTTTGGTGCGGTGTGCGAGATTGGATGGGAGTGACCTGGGCCCTCCTCCTTCTCTGACCTCCGATCCTTCTCTAGGCTGCTCTCTGGCCAAACCAGACGACTGTTCTGGTTCGGCTTTTCGGCCATGTCTTGGGTCCTGTGGACTACCAGGAATAAGTTTACTATCGAAAATATCTTTCCGGCCAAACCCGCTGACTGCATGTTCAAATTGATCTTTTTTCCACATCAGTGGAAATCATTGATTAAGGAGCGGGACCTCGGAGCAACTGAAGACTTGATCGCTAGGGTGCACTTAACGGCGTCTTCCTTGCTTCGATCCACCACCTCCTCTGCCGGCTGAGTTGGCCTTTTTGGTAGTGCTGCCCTCAGGGCGTAGGTAGTCGGCCTGCGTGCTGTTACTGGCTGTTATGTCGTGTAACCGTACTTATTACTGCCTTTTTTTTAACACCGTACTTATTACTGTCTTGGTCTTTGGTCGTTTGTCGTGCGCTGGTGTTTGTTACTGAACCTTGCCTGTTGGTTTTATTTATAAAGTCGGGCGTCACCCTTTTCTTTTAAAAGAAAAGCTAGAGATGCTCTAATAAGTAGATATATGCATTATGCGATGTAGAGCCATGCACATGATGCACGAGGTCTTTCCCGACGACTCCAGTTGCGAACTTGCATCGCTGTCCGCCGGACGCACACGCATGCGCGTGCCGCGTGCAGCGGCTGCAGGTGCAGCTCGCTCGCACTATTTCTGCACTAGCCCGCTGCAACGGCGACACTCAATGGAGTACGAGCGGAACCAATGCCGAATCAACGGCGCTGGCGCTGTCCGGAACTTGCCAGCGTCTCCCTGTAGCATCGGCCAGCCGTTCCCCCCGCGCGCTCTCTCTCCCCCGGAAACGTGGCCACTTTCTTGGCCTCGCGCGGTTGGAGTCAACAGTGTTCTCTGAACTGATGGGATGTGCGATGTTCATGTGCATGAGCCTGAATCTGAATGTTTAATCACCGACATGTCAACAGCAGAGAGTTAACTCCGACGTCCGATCCTACAGTAGCTATGATCCAACCAATGTGTGACTCACCGCTAGTGCCAGGCTTACGATCCAACCAGAATGTGTCGTGGCTTGCGTGTCTCGTAAAGCCGACGTGAGTGTTAACCAGATCGTCTCTTGATTGGCGTGCAGTTCTGCTCTGGATAGGGGTGGCATTCAAGCCGCGCACTGTTCACCTTTGAAAACGTGGTTAGCTACCACGCAAAACCACTTGGCCTAGCTGCCTGCGTGCGTTATTTGTTTTATTATACTCCTATATACTTTTTTAGGGGTATTTGTTTTATATACATTGATTGAGTGTACACGATCGACTAGATGATGATGAGTGGCCGGTAGTTCGTTCATTCATTTCCGTGCCGGTTAATCAGTGCCTAGTCGCTAGCAGTGCTGTCAAAGACAGCGACAATCTGACAGACGCGTCAAATATCTCTACAGTGTTTAGATACGGCCTGGGCCTAGCCCAGCTACTTCGAGTGCTGCAATACACGGCAAAATGGACACATTTGACCTGGAGACGAAAGTATTTCACAAACCGTACTGTTGGTGAAAATATTTCACCCAGCTGATCCTTTTGTGTAGCGTCCGACAATTAGGCGCCACACTACACTGTGCAGCGCCTGATTGACAGGCGCTACATATCCGGTTTTGCAGCGCCTAGATGAAAGACGTTGCACAATGACTTAGCGTTTCTGCGACTGGTCAGTCCCAGTTTGCTCTCTGTACTGGCTGGAGCTTGCTAAATTAATTAATGCAGCGTTTAACACCCAGGTCGTTACACATTATAGTGCAACGCTCTGTGTCAGGAGCTGCACAATGAAACATACTGGCTGCCGGATTTACAGGGCCGGACGGCAGGTTCGCGAGGACCAAGACGCGATGGGATTAATTACTCTGGGCTACCTTTAATCCTTTGAACCCCACGCTCTCTGTGTATTCTCTCTCCCATGAGCTCCCTTGCATGCAACCAATCAGGCAACATCCATGCAGTGTATGGGTTTTTTCTCACGGAGCAAGCACGGGGACCAGCTATGATTGCTTTGCATACAACCAATGGAACGGCAGCATGCCTGGAGCAACCCATTGCACGGCCTTAAATAAAGCGGATGCTGTGAAGCTCCTCTCGGGTCTTATACCCGGACGGAGATAGTACGTCTCATTGTGCAACGCCTGACGCGGAGGCGCTACACTGCACTGTGTAACGTTTGGATGTTAGGCGTTGTACTAATTAATTTAGCAAGCCCCAGCCAGTACACAGAGCAAACTGAAGCTGATCAGTCGCAGAAACACTAAGTCATTGTGCAACGCCTTTCGTCTAGACGCTGCAAAACCAGATGTGTAGCGCCTGTCAGTCAGGCGCTGCACAGTGTAGTGTGACGCCTAGCTGTCGGACGCTACACAAAAGGGTCAGTTGGGTGAAATATTTTCATCAACAGTTCAGTTTGTGAAATACTTTCGTCTCGAGGTCATATTTGTCGATTTTGCCGCAATACACACAACATTTTTCATCCTATCTTGATACGATGCGTTGATCAAACCAACCATCCATGCGTAGAACGAAGTACAGCACACCCACTGCATTGACTGTCGTGCCAAAATCGGACACAAAGTACCGGAGGTTGCTGTTGAAGATGGTATAGAGGGGGTACCCCCATCCCGACTAATGACTATCTTTTCAGCCGTTCCGTGTGATGATGAAATTGTGCCAGCATACGCCCAGACTTCGTCTAGGGCCTCTAGGCTACCAAGATAACGAGCCGATCCTCCATGCACGATTGATCATTAGATGGATGTGCTGCACTTTGTTCTATGATTTGATGTCTGGATGTGAAGCATCCTGCAAAAATCTTGCATGAAGTGTCGTGTACATAGTAGGGTTCTGAAGATAATCCAGTCGATGTTACCGGAACGAGTTTCTTGCGACGACTACTGCTTCGATCCGAGAACACCAAAAATAAACAAGGAAACTGCATATACACGTTCAACAACACAAGAAACAAAATCTAATGCATAGAGCGAATAATCGTTGCAGATGACGGAAGAGCAAGATAAATAAATAAATCTAATGCTACGACATATAGCGCGACGCCCTAGTTAGAGATAGCTGTGGTGCCAGGGCGTCGTGCTATCTAGCATGGCGCCCCAGCCCAGGGCGTCGTGCTATTTAGTATAGTACGGCGCCCCAAGCGCGGTCTTCATGAAAACGGGTCATTTTGTGAAGAAAAAATAGATACGGTTCATTTTGTGCTGAAGTTTCAGAAAAAAAAAAGAGTCAAACATGTCCATTTGCACAATCTCAGCTAGGTTGGGGTCACCAGTCATGCATATCAGAACATGGCGTGCCAAAAATATTAGAGTCGAGTTTGTTTAAAGTTACAAAAAATGATGATAATCTCTGGCGTCTATATCATGAATGCACGCACATTCCAGTAGTTACACAAAGTGATAAAAAAACTCTAGGTACAGCATGCTGATAATAAGAATATGCGGCTCATTTAAATATTTCTGTTACTGCACTATCATCATCTATTGGCATGTTGGCATCTTCTATCTGTGATCTCGATATGTCAATCTTGACGTATCCTTGAAAAAAAACTGCACTGTCATCTAAACAGCTTGTAACATATCCTGTGCAATGTCCTATCTGTTCCACCTAAAATTCCATAGGTACCCGAGCCTCCTCACGCCGAAAGGAGCATCACAAATACAGACATCTTGTAGTTCGAAAGATAACCTGGAAATTTTTGGAGGTTTCATAACGTTAAAACACAATTATTTTGGTAATTCGAGATCGTCATGGATCTGCACCTTAAGCTTGGAAAGAAACCTGACCAATCAGTTCCCAAACATATTTTGGTATGCTAACTGGAGATTTTTTTTAAAAAAAAGAAGGATTACCCCCGGCTTCTGCATCTGGGCGATGCATTCAACCATTTTATTAATTATTCACAAAGACCTTATAAAGTAGTACATCAGGTAGTTTGAAGCCACCATCTTAGCAACATCTGTCGCTACTCCTATCCACCTGATGAAGGGGTGCCGATAGTCCGAGCCTAATACCAAACAGACATCGCACAAATGCCTAGCATCTAAAGCCAGAGGCCCCAACCAAGCCACATACTGGGTTTGGGGCACAAACTGGTTCGACGCACTCTCATGTGTCGTCGCTGCCATCTTCCACCAATCCATCTTCAGAGCAGAAACTAACGCACCGACCTTACCAGGCCTCTCTGCCATCGACGCCACCATGACGCCAGACAACATCCTCCTCCTGCGCGAGTCCATCTCCGCGCATCGGACGCCGAGTCTCCACAGCGCCACGCCACCGAGATCTGCCGCCATCAATGTGAAGGATGAAGCACCGCTCCACCAAAGAAGCCGTTCTCTGGTCCCTCGAGCCCGTGTTTACCTCCAAGAATGACACCCCCAAGGGGGAAACGACACCAGAGCGCCACCGTCATCCAATCTACTGATCTAGGGTTTCCCCCAGAGGTAGCAGAGAGTGGCCTTGAACTTCTCCATGGCGATGCCTTCAAGAAGGGAACGACGCAGATAGCGCCGCCACCGCCGGCCTTGGCAGTAGCCGAAAGCAAGTTTTCACCCAGATCTGTTCAAAGAACCTCCATTTCTCGTGCACGGGCCGCCGCCATCATTGCCAGTGACAGGACGATCCAGGCCGCCGCTGCCAGATCACAGGAAGGAGAAGCCCCCACCGAGACCCTGCCCACAACCGGATCTTCTCCAGGAGCCACCAGAGGATGCCGCCGAAGCAACCAGAGGAGGCCGCCGGGCGCCTCACCGCCGGCCGACCAAGGGAGATGCAAATTAAAAGCTATTTTTTGGGTGCCTGGTTTTATTTTGTTAGGTTCATTTGCTATGTCCAGATGGTCGAGATGTAAAGGCAAGAAGTGCTTAAATTAAGAACGTTAAGTTGTATCACTGGTATAATTTTAGGAGGGCCACTTAGTATAAATTGTCAAGGTGCACGCCACATGAAGGGGGTAGATTTTTTGTTTAGTCAATCGATCATGAAAAACCAAATGCCATGGATGACACCAAATTATGTGTGCATGGGTGTGCTCTACTAGTCGAGCCAAGGAAGCGGGTCATGTTGCAGGCTTAATTTCTTACCTTGTTGATGGTGTGGTTCAATATTTAGCATGCCGATGACACCGTTATCTTCATGGAACATGACAGGAAAATACAAAAAATATGGAACTTATTCTCTGTTTATTCGAGCAGTTATGTGGTCTCACCATCAACTTCAAAAAGAGCGAGCTCTTTTGCTTTGGAAAGGACAAAGGAGAAGAGAATGAGTACAAACAACTGTTTGGTTATGAGTCTGGCTCTTTCCTTATTAGGTACCTTGGTATTCCAATGCATTTCCGTAAACTTGTTAATAAGGAATGGAAAGGTACTGAGGATCGCTTTGAGAAAAAGCTCGGTTGTTGGATTGGTAAGCTTGTGTCTTATCAGACAAGCTCAGTCTAATCCTATGTTCACATTATCTTTCTTTGAAATAGCTAAAGGGGTAAGAACAGTATTTGATTACTACAGATCCAGGTTTTTCAAGCAGTCTGGTGAAGATAAACGTAAATGTCGCCTCACGAGGTAGGATGTGATCTGTCGCCCTAAAGACCATGGAGGTTTTGGTGTGGACGACCTTGAGATTATAAATAAGTGTCTGTTGAGCAAATGGTATACAAGATACTTACCGAGGAGGGGGTTTGGCAAGAATTGCTTAGGAATAAGTACCTGCATTCTAATACCATCTCGAAGGTTGAGGCCAAACCAACGGACTAGTCTTTATTAAAAGGTCTCATGGGGGGTTAAAAATGACATTTTTCCGTAAAGGGACGTTTGTGGTAGGCAATGGCCTAACTACTTGGTTCTGGAAAGATACGGGAACACGCCACTAGCCTTGCAATACCCACACCTCTATCATATTGTGCAGCGGAATGATATCTCTGTTGCCTCTGTGATGGGCCAGCTACCGTTGTATGTTGCCTTCTGAAGACCACTGATTGGGACAAATGGACCGAGTGGTTAAAGCTTGTTGAAAGGTTGATGATGGTTAACCTTTCATGAGAATAGACACGTTTCCATTTGAAGTTGACTACTTCTTGTTCCTTCAGGGTAAAATCCATGTATTCAGACCTCATCAATGATGGACAACTTTTCAACCACAAATAGATTTGGAAAATGAAAGTTAGTTGAAAATAAAAATCTTATCGTGGTGCCAGGGCCGGTCCTGAGACTTTGGGGGGCCGGGGCTAAACTAAAGCTCGGGGCCCTTAAAAAATTTCTTCTACCATCTGTCGATCCACAATCATTTATCCATTGTCCTGTTGGTTATGCGACGGTGAACTTATATGTTGCGCTGCGCAAGCAAGCAAGACAACAAAGCTGCAGTGGTAGCGGTCTCAAGGAGATTCAGACAATGGAAGCATTGGCTTGTCGGGAAGCGCTTTTGATGGCAATGGATTTTCTCGTTCGTAAAGCGAAAATCGCTAGAGCTCTATCTAGGTCATCAATCCCCTCCATGATGGTCCATAGTGCCATTATTGGGAGACCTTGGAGGAGATTACGGCAACAAACAAGGCGTTTGAAGATATCCTTTTTCTTTATGAGAGAAGACCTTCTAATAAAGATGCACACATGCTAGCGCGTTGAGAGATGAAGTTGGTCGTCGTGTGTGATTGACAGTTTCGCCTAGTGTCCTTTGTATCACACACTATTACTTAAACAAAGCGGACATGATTCTAAAAAAAAATATGTTTGTCTCATCCAACTTTTTGAAATAAGATGATATAAAACCAGAAGTATGTATATGCAAGTCAATTTTAGTAACTGTCCCATGATTATAATTTTGCCATCCGTGATCGAGTGATCACCAACTCTTGCCACTGTTTCCCTAGCATGAATTTATGAGATAAATAAATAGAATCACGTATCATACCAAGGGAGAGAGAGAGAGAGAGAGAGAGAGAGACCAAACGAATACCTAACTGTCCCATGCATACACACCTGAAGATGATTAGATGTTTCTTAAGATGTAGATCGTGAGGCCCTTGACTCCCATAATCCTAATGATAATATTTGCCTGTTCGGAGCTGCCTCTGCCGTGTCAAATTATCATGAGGCCCTTGACTCCCATGAAGTAACTAAAAACGCAACAAATTATCAACATCTAGACTGAAACAAGCATGCATGGATCAATCTCCGCAATGTCTGGATTCCAACCTGCTCGACAGAACGGACGAATCTGTCGTAGAGCTCAGCAGTCCACCGAAGGCAGGGCATCGGGTCGATGGTGAGGACGACCTAAACGAGGTGTGGAGTCGCCCGCTTGCGATTCACGATCGGGGCAAAAAAGAATCTGCCGAAATCATGGCGTACCAGATCGGGAAGAAAACGTGACGACGGGCCATGGGCTACGTGCGTCCGAGTCCTTTTCTTGTTTGGCCGGGCTATGCGCTAGCTGTGTACGTGGGAGGGGGCCCCATGGATTCGGGGGCCCGGGGCGGCCGCCCCTGCTGCCCCCCCTCAGGGCCGGCCCTGCGTGGTGCTTAGATCGCAAGGTCATCCTGAGAAGAGATAATCTGAAAAGAAGAATTGGCAAGGATGCATTAAGTGTTTCTTTTGTGCTAATGAGGAGTCGAATCAGCATCTATTTCTTCACTGCCCTCCTACCAAACTATATGGAGATCTGTCCATATGGCCTTTGATCTACCTCCACCAACGAGTAGTACGAATATGTTTGAAAGCTTGTTAGTCGTGGTACATCCCAAGTTGAATTCTCATATCTGTATGGGAATTTGTGCTTTACTTTGTTCCTTTCGGAACACTTGAAATGATTGTATTTTTAATAGAATGAAAATAATATTTTTTTTACAGGTTGTCTTCAAGGCCATCAGCTGGATCCATACGCAAGGAGGACGATCGGGTGCCCATGGTCTTTTGGGTGCAACTGATGAGAGATGGTCTCTCGGAATTTGTTCAACCGATTTAGTTGGCGGCCTATCAGTAAGATTTCTGATGCATAAGGCTCATCTCCATGTGTTTTCTTACTTGCCTTGGGGCAGCCATGTGTGGCTTTTTATTAATTTTATTATGTTCGGATGATGAACTTTAAAATAATTAATAAAAGACTATGTGGATTCACTCGAGGCTGATGTCATTTCCCCTCTTTTCTAAAAAGTAATGGATGTGCTCTATTTAAGATTCGTCGTGGTGAAGTCAGAGTGGCAACGCCAATACGTGCCTTTGGTTTGGCGTCCATGGTGAAATCGGAGTCGCTTTCTTGGTGAGAAGTGACGCGACGAAAGTTTACTGGCCATTTAGACATATTTTCTTTAATTGTGTGTCTATCTTTGTGGTACAAAATTAGTGCCTCCTCCGATCTAAAATAAGTGTCGCAGTTTTGACCTAAGGTTTGATCGTGGGGAGTAGCTTACAATATGGTGCCATCATCTATCTTTTTCCTTCTTTTGTGTGACAATTGCAACTCCTGCACGCATTCAACTCACACTCCCATGTCCGGCAAGAAGATATGGAAAATAAGTTCAGTTCTAGAGCAGTTTCACCTAGTGCCGAGATACCAAACATTCACTTCAAGTTCGACAAGAGAATTGAATTTATTTGAAAATTATTTGAATTCTAGTGTACTACTGAAATTTCTGAATTGTTTTGACGATTTTTTTGTTAATATTTCGAAGTCTTCTGAAACTATGCGGTAAATTTCATCGATGGACATCTTACTAAAAGTGAACACCAAGGCACAAACACATCGATCGGTGTCGTGGGAAACGAACACCTATGGGATCAAGGAGATCCCTTACGGTTCGGCAAGGGGAGAGGGTTGCACAAAGAGCAGAACTGACGAACAGCACGCGGGGGATTTATCCAGGTTCGGGCCGCAAGGATGCGTAAAACCCTACTCCTGCTTTGATTGTATTATTGTGGATGTTCTTGGCCAAGTTCTGGGAGCTACAGTAGCAGCTACGCATGCAAAATGGGCTTTCGAAGTGCCATCCTCCCCCCCTGTACGTCTCGGGCCTCCTTTTATATTAGTCAAAGGGGCTACCACAGTGGCGTACAAGATAAGGCATGAGGTGGAAAGTAACTACAGTGTTACCACAGTATTATCATACCTAACCCTGACGGCTTAGGACAAACTCATTAAATGCACCGTGAGGTGTCCGTCGAGGTGTCCCTTAGCGTCTCGGGCTTGGAAAAGCTTTACAGGGGATGGGCAAAAGCAGCCATCCCATCAGCACCGCTTAAGCATCGCGTGGCCAGCATTACGCCACGTCACCATGAGGACAAGCCCTAAACGACAAGGCTGGCCGCTGCACTGGAGCGATAGCGCTGCACTGTGTAGAGCCTTGCCGGGGCTGAATCCTTGCCGGGGTTGAATCCTTGCCGGGCCCGGGGCTTGCCGGGACCGAATCCTTGCCGGGCCCGGGGCTTGCCGGGACCGGGTCTTGTCTGGCGCGAGGCCTTGCCGGCAAGGGTCTTGCCGGGCCTCCGCAACCTTTTGGTCTTCTGTTTTCTGGTCTGATCGTTGACTTCAATGTCTCCTTGTCGTCTTAGTCTCGTGATTACTCCTAGCTATTCCCCGGCAAGGCTTGCCGCGGAACGGCTACAACTGCCCGTGCACAAGTAAGGGGTACTAAAAAGACCCATACTTTAGTACACCGACAGGAGCCCCCGGGCCTAGGCCATACACGGGTGCCAGGCCTGTTGGGCTAGGCCCAAAACAGTGCACGGGCACGCGTGGCAGGGAATAACTGCTCGTAATCATTATCTCTTTTACCACGCCCCCCCCCACTACGCGCATTAATCGCGCGACGTGAGAGACGTGGGCGGAAACTCCGCTGTAAAAGCGGGCGGTAAAGAGCCCGCCTCGCGCCTTCCCCATAAAAAGGGAATCGCAGAGGGCACTGCTCATTTACCCCCTCCGCCTTTCCAATCTCAATCTCAGAGCCGTCGCCATCGTCTTCTTCCTCGCGCCCAAAGCAGAGCCTTTCTCCCTCCACCCGCCTCCACCGCGCTCTCGACGTCTTTAGCGCCCACTTCCATAGCCACCATGCCGCCCAAGCTGAGCAAGGGCAAGGCGGCGGAAGCGGCCGTCGCGGCGGAGAGCAAGCTGGTGAAGATGCGGAAGGAACGCGCCGTCTTCCCCTCGACGCTTGATGCGGAGACCTTGAAGAAGAGGTACCAGTTCGCATGGGCGACTGAGACCACGGCGCATCCAGCCACCAAAGTGAGTGTAGCTTCTCGCAAGGCAAAGCCAGGAGACTATCCCTTCTTTGCCGATTACTTCTGGTGCGGCCTCTGTCCCCCGTACTCGGATTTCTTCGTAGATATCATGCTCACCTACGGCTTCCAGCTGTTAGATTTCACGCCGAATGCCGTGACTTGTATGTCCGTCTTCGCGCACCTTTGCGAGAATTTTGTTGGGGTCATCCCGAGCACTGCACTTTTCCAGCACTACTTGTACCCCCGCATCCAAAGGGGCGACGCCCTCTCCGGCAGCATCGCTTGGATCCCGAGGACGGCAACCAAGGAGACATACCCAGAGGGGCTCTACCGCGATAGATGGGATGAGTGGCGCGGCAAGTGGTGCTGGGTCCGGGAAAAGGAGCCCCAACCGTTCTGCGAGGTGCGGAAGCAGAAGGTGGCCCGCGGCAAGGATTGGGGCGCCGCGGACCCTGACGATAGCAAACTCACCATCGCCACCACCAGGATACTGCGCCTCAGGGCTGCCGGGCTGAAGGTGGAGATGATTGCTTCAGATTTCCTTCGCCGGCGCATCGCTCCACTGCAGAACAAGGGGCGCCCTGCCTGGGAGTACATGAACGCTGCCGACGTCATGAGGGTGCGGCCTGGGCTGGATAATGATCTGACAGCCATGGGGCACGCAGCCCTCTGCCAACAGCTCTTCAATTCTGGATCAGTGGGAGACTTGCCGGCGGGCGTCGTCCCACTATGCAACAACTCATCACTGACCTCCATCATCGCCATGATGCCGGCGTTTAATGCCCATAGCATCGACGAGAGGTGGATCGAGCCGTCCGTGGAGCAGGCGCTGGCGTTCTTCGACAACTTGACGGAGAAGGCCATCCGCGCGGAGAACCTTGTCCGCGCCACCACGGAGGAGGAGCTCGCCTACATCGCCAACAGGGCGGAAGAGGCGAACCTTGCCGAAGAAGCCGGCAGCGCTGAGTCCAGCGAAGGCGAGGACTTGCTGCTGGAAGATCTTGCCGGGCGAGACGAGGCTGCCGGGGAGCCAAGCGGAGCCGCTGCCGGGAGCTCTTCTGCCGGAGGCGCCGCCGAAGAGGAAGAAGAGGAGGAGGAAGAGCCCCCAGCTCTTCAACACAGAAAGAGGCGCGTCCTCCGGAAGAACGCCACTGGCGCTCCAGCCTGCCAACCCCCCTCAAGCAGCGAGGCTTCCGGGAAAGGGGCGGCTGGCGAGGCCGCGCCACAACCTGCCGCTGCCAAGCGGCCCAGGGCCAATCCTCCTCCTCCTTCGTCAGGAACTGCGGCGAGGGTCGGCTTCGACCTCTCCGCCATCAGCTCCGAGGAAGAAGAAGAAGAAGAGTAAGAGTCCCGCCACAGCCTTGATTCTCGTCCTTCTAGTTTTGCTTGATTAACTTGCTCTGTTTTTGCCTCCTCAGGGATGCGGAGACTCTGGCACAGAGGGTGGCGAAGAGGGCCAAGACCTCAAAAACCGTCGAGCCGCCGGCAAGCACCTCGGGCGCGCCGGAAACAGTTCTCGTCAGCTCGGAGTCAAGCCCAGAACGCAACCCTCGATGCAGTCCTCGACGCAGCCCCCGGCGCAGCCCCCAGCGTGAGTCTTCTACTCACTACCCACTGGCGCGTGCCGGGGTGTGCATCTTCTCTGCTGACATCTCCGGGCGTGCAGGAGCGGAGCAACAGCGAGAAGCGACAGCAGGAGCTGCCTCTGCAATGCCACCTCCGTCGACCACACCGCCCAGGGGTGAGTCTTCGGGCAAGCTCCACCGTGACGATGAGGAGGGGCCGGCAAGCGCAAGCTTCGGCAACCCCTTCCTTGACGCAGGTAAAGTTACTTGCCCCAAAGAATTCTTGTCGCTTTGGTTTTTCTTCTTTTTGTCTTCTTGGACTTCCTTCCCAGCTTCATCTTAATCAAGTTCTTGGCTTTCAATCTTCTTCTGACAGAGCTCATGGATACTGACGCCGTCATTGAAGAGACCGCCAAGGATGCCGCCACTGAAGCCGGCAAGGTTGCTGCCGAAGAGGCCGCCAAGCATGCCGCCGCCGAGGCTGCCAAAGCTGCTGCCGCCGAGGCTGCTGCTGCTGAGGCCGCCAAGGCCGCTGCCGCTGAGGCCGCCAAGGCCGCTGCCGCCGAGGCCGCCAAGGCCGCCGAGGGGGCCGGTGAGGAGACCCGCGGCAATACTGACGGCGCTTCCGCGGCAGGAGCGCCAGGCGCTTCTACTGCCGCGGGGCCCTCGACTGCCGAAGACCAATCCTCGTCGTTCCAGGCCCCTCCCTCAAGCCAATATATCAGGGCCGGCAAGAACGTTGTCAGCATGCCGGGGTCGGCAAACATTGAAGAGCTGGTTGAAGGGGAACATCTTGACGGGGAAATCACCGTCGCTGCCGTCAGTGAGCCCAAGGAGGAGCAACTACTTCAAGCCATGAATGACAATTTTCAGAAGCTCCAGACGCTCTATCGCGCCCGGAAGGAGAAACTGGACTCCCGGGCAGCGCTCGTCGAGGCCGCGGAAGGAGACTTCCAACAACGCGTCACGGAGACACAGGCTTGGTATGGCGAGGCCCTCCAAGAGCTGAATATTTATCGGGAGCAGCTGGCGGAAGAGCGGAACGTCCTCCTGCTGAAGCAATCAGACATCGAGAAAGCGCAGGAGGAGGCCGCCCAGCAAGCCGCCGCGGCAGAAGCCCTCTTGACGCAGCGCCGCATCAGCCTTGACGCCCAAGAACAGGAGCTTGCCGCCCGCGAGGCGGCGCTTGCCGCCAAGCTTCGCAACAAGGATGAAGAGCTCGAAAGTCTTGTCGCGCGGCGGTTCCAGGAGCTTGAGCAGAAACACTTGAAGGCGCTCAGAGCTCTAACTGAAGACCACGCCGGCAAGCTCAAAGAGGCCCTTGACGCTGCCGGAGCTGCGGAGACCTCCAAGAACTTGCTGGAGGAGAAGACGAAGCAGCTGGAGGTCGCTCTCGAGGACCACGGCAAGAAGGTCTCAACACTCGAGGCCGAGAGAGACAAGGCTCTCCACAGCCCGATGGAGACGCAGGCCGCCGCATCCGAGAAGATTCAGCAGCTCTCCTCCGCCAAGGACTCCATTGAAGATCTGAAGCTGAAGCTATCCACGCTGGAGGAGTCTCTTGAGGCCGCCCGAGTTCGCGAGAGGACTCTTATCAAAGACCTCCATGACGATCAGGAGCTGCTCCAGAACGCCGCCACCACCCACAACGAGTACACTTCAAGCGTGAAGCTCTGGACTGCCAGGCTGGCGGACGTCGCCGAGAAGCTTGGCGCAGAGCTGGAGACCATGGACTTGCCGGGCTTCGAATACTCAGTCGACGACAACATATCCTCAAGCGCCAGGCTAACCATGTTCTTCGACAAGCTCGTCGACGCCCTCAAGCTATTCCAGGCGAATCAGACAAGCAAGCTGGCCGACGAATCCCGGAAGCTCTGCCAGCTCGTCCTCCGCAAGGTGTTGATGAAGGTGGCGTACAGGAACCCTAGCGTCGACCTCTCCAAAGCCTTGAAGAGCTTGCCGAAGGACGCGGACGTCAAGGCTCTCGAGGGGCTTGTCGCGCCCATCGTCGATCGGGTGAGCCAGGTGAAGAGGGTCGAGGGCGATCGCCGGGATTAACTGTAGCCTCCTATCTCTTCCTCATCTTGCCGCCAGCATTCCATGTAAAAGACAATTCGTCTTATGTCAGAAACGCGGCAAGCACTAGATGTAATATAACTTGCTCTCTTTGAATTATGGCCTGCTATTCCCTTTGTTCAATTTCTCTCTATATGGTGTGTACCCTACGCTTTGCTGGGAACTTGCCGGAGCATAACCCCGTCGCGAGCGCTGGATTCGGGTCGTCAGCAGCTTGCGGGTAGTGCTGCTCACGGCAAGAAATCTTGACGCTTTCAGCGCGGCCACCTAGACTGTTGAGCGGACTCGAAACAGAGTAGGGGCGCAGCCGATCACGACAAGATTCCATCGCGTGCAGGTTTTCCATATAAAGCCGAAATCGTTCAAGGGAATACAGCCTTACAAAAATCAAAATCTGCTTAAGGGGTTTAGCAACTTAGCTCTGCTTTTTGTCGCTATTCCTTTTCTTCCGGCAAGGCGCCAACCTTGAACGTCGTCTGGCCTCCATACCACCATTCTCCTACCCCCCCGGCAAAGTTGCGCGCGAGGGAATCTTCTATCTCTTGAGAAAAAGAAAGAAGAGAAAATAAAGGTATGGAACCCTGACGGTTCGTTAGCTCTTACCGGGATCAAGTGCAATACATATCTCAGATAATACATGCATATAGAATGACATGAAATCAACAAGAGATGTAAAGCACACAGATCTCATTAAAATATGCACAGGGATGTGCCTGCTCTGTACAAAGGATTACATGCCAGCGGCAACACTTGTACAGAATGGCGTTGCCGGGATCTTGCCGGAGCGTTACGCTGCCGCGAGCGCTGGATTCGGGTCGTCAGCAGCCTGCTGGCCGTATCGCTATCACAGCAAGAAACCCGAACAACTGCGCCTTACGGGTAGAACTTGCGAAGGTGCTTGATGTTCCAGGAGTTGCTCACTGGCAAGCCCTCTTCGGTCTCCAGGCGGACAGCGCCAGGCCTGGTGACTCGCACTACCCGGTAAGGGCCTTCCCACTTCGGCGTCAACTTGTTGGAATTCTTGGCTGACTGAACGCGCCGAAGAACAAGGTCGCCTTCCTCAAGACTCCGGGCGTGAACCTTGCGGCTATGGTAGCGACGCAAAGCTTGCTGGTAGCGAGCGGCTCGCACAGCAGCCCGAAGACGGTTCTCCTCAAGGAGCAGCGCGTCATCTTGCCGCAACTGCTCTTGCTCAAGCTCATCATAAGCGAGCACTCGAGGTGACCCGTATATGAGTTCCGTGGGGAGAACTGCCTCCGCTCCATAGACCAGAGCGAAGGGCGTCTGACCGGTGGCTCGATTTGGCGTCGTCCTGATCGACCAAAGAACCGCCGGCAACTCATCAATCCAGCGTCTTCCATGCTTGTGCAGCTTGTCGAAAGTTCTGGTCCGGAGACCACGCAGCACCTCAGCGTTTGCCCTCTCCGCTTGGCCATTGCTTCTCGGGTGAGCAACAGAGGCAAAACAAATCTTGCCGCCAAGGTCTTGGACGTACTGCATGAAGGTGCGGCTTGTGAACTGTGTACCGTTGTCAGTGATGATCCTGTTCGGCACACCAAAACGGCACACAATCCCCTTGAAGAACTTGACTGCTGACTGTGCTGTCACCCTCCTCACTGCTTCCACTTCTGGCCACTTCGTGAACTTGTCGATAGCAACGTACAAGTACTCGAAGCCCCCGGCAGCGCGGGGGAAGGGACCCAGTATGTCGAGCCCCCAGACCGAGAAGGGCCAGGAGAGAGGGATCGTTTGGAGAGCTTGAGCTGGCTGATGAAGTTGCTTCGAATGAAACTGGCACGCTTCACACTTGGTTACTAGTGCCGTTGCATCCTGGAGGGCAGTAGGCCAGAAGAATCCTTGCCGGAATGCCTTGCCGACCAGGGCTCTTGAGCCTATGTGGGATCCACATACGCCCCCATGAATCTCTGCCAACAGCTCTAGTCCGTCCTCCCGAGGGATGCACTTCAATTTCACACCGTTGGGTCTCTTTCTGTACAGGACGTCGTCGACGAACTGGTACATACTTGACTGACGGGCTACTTTCTCAGCTTCTTCCTGCTCCTCAGGGAGTTCTCCTGTCTGAAGGAAATGGACTATTTGTTGTGCCCATGCCGGAGCCTGTGGCTCGACGACAAGGACTAAAGGCGACTCGTCAGCTGCGGGAGCATTTGCTTCTACGGCAATAACCTGAGGCTCTTGGCAGAGCAGCTGCTCACCGGCAACTGGTATTTCTTCGGCAGTAGGGGCGCTTGCTTCCGCGGCAAGAACCTGAGGTTCTGCGCGAAGCCGCTGCTCACCGACAACCGTGTCGTTCCCGGCAAGATCCTTGCCAGGGGCTTCGGGAAGCCCTGCCGGGAAGTACTCGCCGGTACTTAACTTTCTTCTCTTATCAGGCCTTGTCGATGGCGACACGGATGGTTGAGTCAAGCGGAGCACAAAAGTCCCTGGTTCCACAGGTAGCTTGAGTGCGGCACGCTTCGACAGGTCGTCGGCAATGCTGTTCTCTGATCGAGGAACATGCTCCGTCTGAAGACCGTCAAAGCGCTCCTCCAGCTTCCTCACTTCATCGACGTATGCTTCCATCAGCGGGCTCTGATAATCTTTGTTGACCTGCCTCACGACGAGCTGGGAGTCACCCCTGACGATGAGCTTCCTGATCCCAAGGTCTGCCGCGATCCTGAGACCGGCAAGCAGTCCTTCATACTCTGCCGTGTTGTTGGTCGATCTCTCCCGGGGAAAATGCATCTGGATGACGTACTTGAGGTGCTCTCCGGTGGGTGCGACAAGCGGCACGCCGGCACCGGCGCCTTGCAGCGAAAAGGCTCCATCAAAGTACATGATCCATTCGCGATCTGTTTCCTTGCCGGGAATCGCTGATTCTTGAACTTCGTCGTCTGGCGTTGGGGTCCATTCTGCAATGAATTCTGCCAAGGCCCTGCTCTGGATAGTTGAAGAACTTTCAAACTTGAGACCAAAGCATGACAACTCCAACGCCCACTCCACGATCCTGCCGGTTGCTTCTGGGTTCCGGAGAATCCGTTGTAGCGGAAAGCGAGTGACGACGGTGATCTCATGTGCTTGGAAGTAATGGCGCAGCTTCCTCGAGGCCATGAGAAGGCCGAAGAGCAACTTCTGCACACCAGAATACCTCGACCTTGCCCCCTGCAACAGGGAGCTGACGAAATAGACTGGGCGCTGCACCATCTTCTTCTTCTGCACTGCCTGACTTGACTGCGCGGGTCTTTCCTTGTCAGCACCAGACTTTGCCGGGGCTGGCCCCGACAAGTCGCTTGGCGGGCCTGCCGTTGCCGCTGCATCCTCCTCTGCTTTTCTCTCTACCACCAGCGCAGCACTAACCACTTGATTCGTTGCCGCCAGATATAGCAGCAACGGCTCTTGTGGTCTAGGCGCGACTAGTACTGGCGAAGAGGAGAGGTACTTCTTCAAATCCTGCAGCGCTGCCTCCGCTTCTGGAATCCATTTCATTGGACCTGCCTTCTTCAAAATTTTGAAAAACGGCAGGGCGCGCTCAGCAGACTTTGAGATGAACCTACTCAAAGCAGCGACGCAGCCGGCAAGGCGGCGCACATCCTTAACTCGTCTTGGCGCTTCGATCTGCTCAATTGCCTTGATCTTGTCGGGATTGGCTTCAATTCCACGCTGAGATACAAAGAACCCGAGAAGCTTGCCGGATGGGACGCCAAACACGCACTTCTCGGGATTGAGCTTCAGGTTGATCCTGCGCAGATTTGCAAATGTCTCCTCCAGATCTTGAATGAGCGTTGCCTTGTCCTTGGTTTTGACCACTATGTCATCCATGTAAGCTTCCATATTTCTATGCAGCTGGGCCCCGAAACCAATCTGGACAGCTCTAGCGAAGGTCGAACCAACACTTTTCAACCCGAAAGGCATACGCAAGAAGCAATATGTGCCACACGGGGTGATAAATGCGGTCTTCTCTTCGTCTTCTTTCGCCATGAAGATCTGGTGATAGCCTGAGTATGCGTCAAGAAATGACAGCAAATCGCAGCCGGCAGTGGAATCCACAATCTGGTCGATGCGCGGCAAGGGAAAGGGATCTTTTGGACAGGCTTTATTGATATCTGTAAAGTCAATACATAGCCTCCATTTACCATTCGCCTTGCGCACAACAACTGGGTTGGCCAACCATGTAGGATGGAGGACTCCTCTAACCAGGCCTGCCGCCTCAAGCTTCCTAATCTCTTCCGCAATAAACTCTTGCCGCTCCAAGGCTTGCTTCCGCACCTTCTGCTTGACGGGCCGCGCGTGGGGACAGACAGCTAGGTGGTGCTCAATTACCTCCCTGGGAACACCGGGGATGTCAGATGGTTGCCATGCAAACACATCGACATTCGCCCGCAGGAAGGCAACGAGCGCGCTTTCCTATTTGTCATCAAGGGTGGAGCTTATGGTGAAGGTTCCCCCCGTCCCGTCCTCCTTGGCGGGCACCTTCTTGGTCTCAGGCGGAGCAGCCTTGGATTTCTTGATCTGGCCGGCAGAGCTCTCTGGGGCACCCTCGACGGCAGCGCAGCACTCTGGAGAGGCGCGCTTGCCGGAGTTTGTACCAGAGGTCTTGCCGGGCTGCTTCTTCTTGCCGGGATCTTGAGCGGCAGGAGCATGCGCCTTGGCGGCGGACGCTGCAACTGCTTCCCGGTAGAGCTTGTCGGTGCAAATGAGCGCGTCTTTCTTGTCGGAGTGGACAGTGATGACGCTCATTGGACCGGGCATCTTCAAGACGTTGTAGGCGTAGTGCGAGGCCGCCATGAACTTAGCCAGCGCTGGGCGGCCAAGGATTCCATTGTATGGCAACGGAATCCTGGCGACGTCGAAGACGACCTTCTCCGTCCTGAAGTTCAGCTCGCTGCCGAAAGTTACCGGCAGCGTGATCTTGCCTTTCGGCTGGTTCCTTCCCGGATTGACCCCTTGGAAAGAACCTGTCTCCTCGAGATCTTCGTCGGGAATTTGCAGCCTCTTGATCACATCGGGCGAGATCAGGTTCAGGCCGGCCCCACTGTCAACTAACATTTTCGTCACCTGGAGGTTGCGAATCGTTGGTGAAACCAACAACGGCAAGCACCCGACCGTAGTTGTGCGATCAGGGTGATCCTCGGCGTCAAAAATGATAGGCGTGAGGGACCACTTCAGTGGCTTCCGGGCATCGAGGGATGGCTCTGCTGCATTAATCTCACGCGCCCACTGCTTGAGCTGGCGGTGAGAGGAATGCAACGAAGCGCCCCCGTCGACGCACATGGCCTCTGTAGCCTTCTGGAACTCGTGTTCGCTGGACTCGTCGCCCTCTGCATCATCATCATCATTTCCTTGTTCTTTGGCGCGGCCCCGGGCAGGCTTCTCTTGCTGCTGCCTGGGCTTGCCGCGACGATCTCCTCGACCGCGCTTCCTGCCAGACCCTCCGGCACCATCTTGGGCTCTTTCCTTGTCGCGCCTTTCGTACTCGATGCGCTGCTTCTCGGCAAGCTCCTCAACTTGCCGGCAGTCTTGGAGATCATGGCCCTTGGTACGGTGGATCTTGCAGTACTGCTTGCCGGATCCTTCTGGCTTGTCGGCAGCCGCCAAGGCCTGATACGCCGCACACCCGGCAACCTCCTTGCCGGGGTCGTCGGTCTTGGACTTCTTGGCGGTGCCGGTGTTGCCCGAACCTTCAACGGCAAGCACGGCCTTGCCCTTGCGCTTCTTGTTCTTCCGCCGCCCCTTTCTTGCCGGGGCAGGAGCGTCTTCGCTATCGGAGTCGACTCCAGCGCCAGTGTTCTCGCCGGGGAGTCTCCTTCCTTCTTCTGCCCTTTTACATTTGTCGGCCAAGGCGTAGAGCTCGGTGACATCTCTGACTTTGTTCATCGCCAACTCCTCCCGCATCTTATGATTGCGCACATTCTGGTGAAAGGCGCTGATGACGGCGGCGGGATGAACGTCAGGAATGTTGTGCTGGATGCGGCTGAACCTCTGGATATACTTGCGCAAAGTTTCGCCCTCCTTCTGGGGAATGATGTGCAGATCACTCTCCTGGCCAGGAGCTTGATGGCCGCCGGTGAAGGCGCCAACAAATTGATGGCACAGGTCGACCCAAGAAGAGATGGAATTCTCGGGCAGGTGCATCAACCACGATCTCACGTTGGGCTTCAGTACCAACGGAAAGTAGTTGGCCAGCACCTTATCGTCACGAGCCCCGGCAGCCTGCACCGCGATGGTGTAGATGCTCAAGAACTCGGACGGATGAGTCTTGCCGTCGTACTTCTCCGGTACTTCCGGCTTGAAGGAGCGGGAGCTAGGCCACTGGACTTGCCGCAGCTCACGAGTAAACGCTGGGCAACCCACCTCGTAAGGTAGGCAGCCAGGGTACCCTGGCGCGGGCTCGTCAACAGAGGTCCCAGCGTGCTTGTCGGACTGGCGATGCGCTTCCCTTCGGCGCTCGATGGTGGTTCGAGCGTCCTCCTTCTTCCGTTCCCGAAGAACGTGACATTGATCACGGCGAACCCGCGGATCAGACGATGCCGTGGAATCATCCTCACGGGCGCCGGTCCGCCGAGTTAACGACCGCTCTTGATGCAGCGGAGGGGAACGCAACGTAGTCGTTCCAGCTCCGGTCTTCTCTCCATCGCCACGCACCAGCCTAGACGATTGCAGCCGCGAGGGTTCAACCTGCCGCGGTACGTCGTTGTTGGCTAGGCCGATGAGGCTCTGGATAGCGGCTCGCCATTCGTCTAGCTTCTCCGCGGCGGGAGGGAAGTCTAGGAGTAGCTGAGCTCGCGCCAACGCCTCTGCTGGCGTAGGCGGCGGCGACAGGTGCGAAGAGCGTGAGGTGCTCAAACTCCTAACATGGTTAGAAGGAGCACCATCACGACTCTGCACCCGCGCGCGGCTTCCACCAGCTGGCTGGCGCGGATCTTGGCCCTGCGCACCCTGAGAGTGATGCGCAGGGGTCTTCCCATGCGGACGCCCAGAACCACCAACGTCTTGAGGCCGCACGTCACGCGCATCCTGAGAAGGTCGCGGTGCATGTGCCGGCGTATTCGTCCTGGAAGGCGCCGCTCCATCCTTGGAAGTCGCTGCACCACCCGCAGGTTGCGCAGCTCCATCCTTGGACCTGTTGCTCGTCCGGCTCGGATCGCCGGAACGCCGTGGAAGCTCGGAGCCTCCACCTCCTCCACCCGCGTCTACTCCGTCGCCTGCGCGCGCAGCATCAGGCACGATGGATGCGGATGGACCAACCGCCGTGAAACCCTTCTTCTTGGGAGCCATGGTGGTGAAGATGATCAAAGATCTGACGCGCTGATCACTAGATCAGGTTCGCACAACCTCGATCCCCCTACCTGGCGCGCCAAAGATGTCGCGGGAAACGAACACCTATGGGATCAAGGAGATCCCTTACGGTTCGGCAAGGGGAGAGGGTTGCACAAAGAGCAGAACTGACGAACAGCACGCGGGGGATTTACCCAGGTTCGGGCCGCAAGGATGCGTAAAACCCTACTCCTGCTTTGATTGTATTATTGTGGATGTTCTTGGCCAAGTTCTGGGAGCTACAGTAGCAGCTACGCATGCAGAATGGGCTTTCGAAGTGCCATCCTCCCCCCCTGTACGTCTCGGGCCTCCTTTTATATTAGTCAAAGGGGCTACCACAGTGGCGTACAAGATAAGGCATGAGGTGGAAAGTAACTACAGTGTTACCACAATATTATCATACCTAACCCTGACGGCTTAGGACAAACTCATTAAATGCACCGTGAGGTGTCCGTCGAGGTGTCCCTTAGCGTCTCGGGCTTGGAAAAGCTTTACAGGGGATGGGCAAAAGCAGCCATCCCATCAGCACCGCTTAAGCATCGCGTGGCCAGCATTACGCCACGTCACCATGAGGACAAGCCCTAAACGACAAGGCTGGCCGCTGCACTGGAGCGATAGCGCTGCACTGTGCAGAGCCTTGCCGGGGCTGAATCCTTGCCGGGACTGAATCCTTGCCGGGCCCGGGGCTTGCCGGGACCGAATCCTTGCCGGGCCCGGGGCTTGCCGGGACCGGGTCTTGTCTGGCGCGAGGCCTTGCCGGCAAGGGTCTTGCCGGGCCTCCGCAACCTTTTGGTCTTCTGTTTTCTGGTCTGATCGTTGACTTCAATGTCTCCTTGTCGTCTTAGTCTCGTGATTACTCCTAGCTATTCCCCGGCAAGGCTTGCCGCGGAACGGCTACAACTGCCCGTGCACAAGTAAGGGGTACTAAAAAGACCCATACTTTAGTACACCGACAATCGGGTGCGAAAAAGGTGGTCGTTGTGTAAAAGTATATGCATCAATCGTTATACATATTTCTCAGTTCCAGAGTGTGATAATGTTGCACCGTCCATCATAGAGAGGTACCTTTCTTAACCTTTAGTTCCGGAGTCCCGACGCCTAGCTATTTAAATGTCAGGAGAGAGAATCACTGTACGTCTGGTGACTTGTACCAGCCTCTAATGTTGTTTTTTTAGCCCGAAACCGTAGAACAAAGGTTCTATGGTAATTTTCATTAGTATATCACAATATTTACAGAGAGAGAAGAAAGAAAAAAATAAAAACAGCAAACGACCTATCCAATTTTCGAAAAGGGGCGCTTTATTACTTAAAAGGTTTAAGTATTAGACCCGGCCTCTGCATAACTAAGATGCACACAGTCAAACAAAATTCTCTCGCACAAACAAAAAATAAAAAGACGAAATACAAAGAAACATGTAGAGTCCGTATAACATCGAACCAATCAAAGTTAGTGGAGTGATCTACAGATTGGAATCAATCCAATCTTTTAAATACCAGTCTCTAATGTGCATCAAGCTACTGGGCCACTCCCACTCTATGTACGTATTGTACCATAAGCTCATAAATTAGTTGAGTGAGAATGAAGCAATGCAACCATTGGATGTGAGGTAGCTAATTCTGTGACCTATACGTGGTAGTGGGACAAAGGTAGTGCACAGTAGTTCTGTTGCACGGAAGATCAAGCCATCACGGTTCTGTTGCAATGTCTTCTTTTTTTGGCAACTCAAACTTTTATTAACTTTCAAGGACAAGTCATTAAAAGCAATGTGTTATGCACATTTAGGGAGCTGATCACAGCTTTTACACGACAAGCATCAGGGTCATGCCTAATACCTAGACAGCCGAACAGGCATGATTTTACAGCTCTGACGTTGTAAGCATCATTTGCCTGTTCATGGGCGTTCTTGTTGTGCTTTCTTTTATTTCTGTCAACGCCTACTGTGAAATGGACGTACTATGTACATTTTGGTCTTATCATCCAGCATCAGGGACGTACTATGCGTATCCTAAATTATTTGTGACTTGATCGACCCCCTCGCGTAACTCACCCCTCGCGTCGCCTCCCCTCAGGCGACGCCAGGGGCCCCCAAACCCTAGCCGCTAGCCTCCCTCGATCTTTCCCCTTCCGCCGGCTAGGGCCACGGTGGCGGCAGGCCCGGCGCCATAGGCTCCTGGGCGGGTGGTCGCGGCGGGCTCTTCCGTGAGGTGGACGGGGAGCTTCATGCGGGGAGTACGGGGGCGGAAGTTAGGGCGGCGCCCCTACTGCGCGGTGGCGATCGGAGCACCATGGCCGGCGGAGTGGTTGACCTGAAGATGGGTGGTGGCGGTGGTGGCGCTCCATTCAGCGAGGGTGACTGCTCTCCGTGTAGATGGGTGGCAACGGTGGCTGCGGATCCGGAGTCCTGCCCAGATCCGTCACGGTGTGGCCTCGGTCGGCTAGTGGCGCAAGGAGGGACCGGTGAGGGGCGGCTGGAGGCTCCCTGCCGGCATGCTGACGGCGGCTTTCGTCTTCGCAGCGAGGCTCCGTTCGGTTCCAGTCAGTTGCGAGATCGGGGGGACGCGACTTCCGGTGAAAATCGCGCCGACTACGGTCATGGCGGACGATGGCGGCGTCTGTGACGTCGTTCCCTTCTGGAGGCATCGTTGTTGCAGGTCGCGGCACCATGCTTGGGATGCTCTGGGGGAAACCCTTGATCTGGGTCTTCCCGGATCGGACTATGACGACATCTTCGATGTTGTTCTCCCTCCTGGGGGCATCGTTTTGGAGCAGGTGCTGACTGGAAGGGCCCAGTAGTGGAGCGGGGTTTCATCTTCCGCATCGACGACGGCGGATCTCGGCGTCATGGCGCAGTGGAGTCTCGGCGTCCGATGCGGGTTGACGGACTCACGCAGGAGGACGGCGCTGTCTGGTGTCGTGGTGGCGTCGACAGCAGACCTGGCAAGGTCGATGCGTCAGTTCATGTTCTGAAGATGGATCAATGGAAGACGACGGCGGCCACCTCTGAGAGTGCGCCGGACCGGTGTGTGCCCCAGACCCGGCAGTGTGGCTTGGTTGGGGCCTCCGGCTTCAGATGTTAGGCTTTGGTGCGATGTCTGTTTGGTATTCGGCTCGGATTTTCGTCACCCCTTCATCAACTGGATATGAGTAGTGACAGATGTTGCCGACATGGTGGTTTCAGACTGACCGATGTATTACTTTGTAAGGTCTTTGTAAATAATGAATAAAGTTGTTTGATGCATCGCCCAAATGCAGAGGCCGGAAGTCATCCTCCTTTTCTAAAAAAAAAAATCCAGTGCCCTAGGAACTTCAATAGATCTATGTGAACACCCCGATCTATATGATCATGAGTCTGCTGTGTATTCGCTTTACTAGTCTAATGAAGTTGTTGTGCACACAGTTCACGAGATGAAATATCACCACCATCTATAGCTACTAATATATATATATATCTACCAATAAAAGACGTGCGTTTATCTGATTTTTTGGTCCGTCCATCGCTGAAACAAAAAAAAAACGTTTCGTATGTCCTTTTTTTTTGCATGGTAATACGTGTCTCATTCATATCATAAAGAACAAAATATAAGTCACGTAAGGACCGACATGACAAAACTGAAAAGATAGCAGAACATCTCTGAGCTTGACACCAACGCTTGTCACCTGCCTCCGGCACCACCACAGCAGCCACCGAAGAAACGAATGACGGATCACCTCCTCACCCGAGCTCGACGCGGCTTCATCGCTGATATGTAGTTTTGCGGACCTCCAAGGTGGCTCACCAAAAGTGAAGCCCTTGCCGTTGAACGAATCAGACCGGGGCAACACCCGGGACACGCCATCGAACTCCAGATCTGGCACCCCGCCACGACTAAGACGCCGAAGGAGTAAACCATACCTGTCATCCACGAACCACGAACCCAGCACACGTTCCGTCTTTCAGATGTCGTCGATGCAGACCACAATCTGCATCCGCTCATGGATTACCTCCCAAGCTCCGCGCCGACGCTGGAGCAAACGCTGTCGCAACGGCGGAGCCCGAGGACACAAGTCCACCACTAGGATGCCGCCGCCTCCACGTCATCCTTGCTTGAACAGACTGGTTTCCAAATCCATCCCCAACCATAGGACCGATGGCCTCGTCAGGGAAGGATTCAAAGAATCTTTATTCAGCGCCGACATCGTCGCCGTCAAAGTCAAGACGATGAACAGTCTAAAAACCTAGACTAGGAGGGAGTAAAAACGATCCACGAGCATGGATCCGGCGACCCCCTCACCACCGACGACCAAGGTCGCCGGCGGAGGGGAGCCGCCGGAGGACGGCGCTGGAAGATTGGCCTCTCCTAGCGGCGGCTAGGGTTCCAGCCGCGAGGGACGAGAGGAAAACTAATCTTTCTGTTGTGCTGAACGTTCCGTATGTCTCCGGTCGGTCGGTCGCGTTCAAAACGATTTTTTTCCCGTCCGTCACGTTTTTATAAACTGTCGATGTGGTACAAAACCTATACTTGTTTGTGTTGCTGCTTCTTGGCCGCATCGATTTGCTGATAGGCCTGCTCCTGGGTTTGCTAGCATCAACAGAAAATAGATGCGTTCGGTGGATCAAACTCAAGACTTCCTCCATCCGTAGGCCTGTAGCCAATTAAGCTACCTATTGCTTGTGCTATATAGGAGGGGGTTCGTTTAAAAAATAAATAGTCTCATCTCGTCTTTTTACATCAAATATCGCCAGTTTATATACACCCATGAGTTAATAGATAATCAACCTGCCTTGATAATTAACTCCAAAAATTATGCATCTGGATGAACATGACAATAAGAAAGAAGAGACCAATAAAGGGTGTGTGTTGCAGTGACGGCTGGTTGTAATTAGTGTCATTTATAAAAATGGGTGCTGGTTGACTAATAAAACGGGGCTCGTATGATGTGTTGCAATATATATGACTGGTTGGTTGGCTCAGGCTCGTGTGATGACCTTGCATGGTTGTTGGTTGGTTATCGTCGTCGAGTATCCTAAACTTAGGATTAGCTGCGAATAGGCAACGCGCAGTAAATGAGACCCCGCTCACAAGATATACAAGATGTGTGTGGTGCATGGCCACTGACCCTCACATTTCTTTTTTCAAAAATCTGAATATTTTATAACTATTATAGTATTATATTGTCAGTGGTTTGATTTTCTAAGGAGGTCAGTGGTTTGATTTGAAGGCATTATTTTATCATCTGGTTGTAATGCACGGGCCCTTTTGCTAGTATCAATAAAAGAGCGAATTTTATTTTTTACCCCCTAATTTAACAATTATGACAACAGTTTCCCCATTTCATAAGAATTCCTCCTTACCCAATTTGGTGAAACTTGTGCAGTTTTTACCCTTTTTAAAATTGTATTCCATTATATCATTTGGAACCCAGTCATCGGTCCTATGTGGCTGGCCACATGTGAGGCATATTTTTATTTTGGCATATTTAATACTCGATGACCTTTTTTAATTTACGGAACTTCCTTAAAGGGACGGGTACCCCTGCATATTTCATAGGAAAAATTCGGTTCGTGCCATTAACCATTTCAACTATTTGATGGTTGTCACCGAAACTTCATGAATTGTGACTGACCCATTATCGAATGCGGATAAATTAGCTGCACGCCCCTCCGCGCCGTCTTCTCGAGTTATCGTCACGTTGCCGTCTACTTCAACCAGTTTGCTCCTGTGAGACCTGCCACTTCGCCACATCTACCGAGGAGACTCGTTGACCTTTTGGGACCCACCACATTGCGAAGTTATCAGCATTGGAGAGGAGACTAATTTGAGACTTTGATACCCACCTGTTGGGATGGGGGGTGGTGTAAAAATACAAGAGTGATCCCTGTCAAAAAACACGTGTAGTCTATTCCATTCCATCGAGTACATCATCGCCATCCAGTCCATTGCGGTGCGTGACCGCCGCCACTCTGCCTTCCCCACCTCACCAGCTTTCCTCGCTCTCCCGGGGCATTCTCTAGTAATGGAACCAACCGAGCAAGAGAGGACTTTACAGGTTCGCAGAGTGACGCTCCTGATTCCGATGGGGAATCACTCCAACAAGAGATGAGTGTCACCTTTGCAAGGCTTGCAGTGTGGTTCACGTCAATGATGACCGAGGAACATGTTTGTTGGCTCCCAAGGAGGTCTACGCATAAGGAGCGCATTTGCAGGGTGGATTTATCTGGAGGCAACTTCTAGAGGATAAGAGGTAAATCTAAGTAGCAATGCACATGAAACAAAACATGGCATAGGGAGCAGAATTACAAAGTACTCAGAATTTTCTTCACAACAATCATAGAGAAAGAAGACGGGGAGAAGTTCTTCGAACGCATGCAAGTTACAGAAGTAAATGAGATCATAGAAGTAGAACCCGTAAGCTTGACGAAGACAGAGATTTGTTCGACTAGTTCGACTTGCTCACTATTGGGAAAAGTCTTTTAGATGGGGTCACGTTAATGGCGGGCTTAGTCTCGACCGGATACTATAGGCAGGTGAAAAAAAGACGCGTGACACTGACATTTACTGACTAGTGGCGGGCGCGTACATTTGCCCGCCACTCATCCTCTAGTCCCAGGTTAGCCATACGCCACACTACTAGTGGCGGTTATCACTGTCAGGTCTGCCAATGTTAGTTATAAAAACAGTGGTGGACCGTGATGCGGGCCCGCCGCTAATGACATGTGTAGGTATTTTGTTTAATTTCGTGCTTTTCCGATTTTAGTGTGCCATTTTTTATGACCTAGGAATTATATGAAAAATGGTTTGAACTTTGTAGGTTTCATAATTGGCTATATTTTAGACATTTCTCTAATAAATTTATAATTATTTTGATATAATTCAAATTTGAATCGCAACTATACATTTAAAATCAATTATGAAATATTGGAAGAAAGATTATAAATAAGGTATACTTCAAATTTGTATTTAATTGGATATAATTCAAATTTGAATTGTAGACTTCATTTGCATCTTTTGTTTAATCTAAAAAGATACTTAAAAATATAATTAATGCTTCAAAACTAAGAAACCAACCCAAAAAATGGCAATAGTTTCACATGACTATACTTATGAAGTAACTTCAACCACACAAAAGAATGGGAACAAAATCGTCCGTGATCTGGAGCACTAATAAATTACTACAAATGCATTAAATGCCCTAAAATATCGTATTAATTCAGAATAATCCCAAATTTCATCATGGAACAAGTGATGGTGTATATTAAACATGAAAGACTTTAAAGGGGAAATGATGAAAAAAAAACTGAGTTCTCCTTTAGACCTGACGGTTCCTCTTGAAATCCTGATACTTCCCGTGAGTCGGTTCAGTTTGTAAATGAAGCGCGTCAAGTTTTTTTCGTAACGCTCTCATATTTTACCACACCCTCTAGGGGTCATGAAAGTGCAGGTTTACTCCCAGAGGGGGGGGGGGGTGAATGGAAGATTATTAGAAATTCGTCAAACTCAGAAGATTTTGACGAAAATCAGAGTGACGAAATAGAAACAGAGGCAAAACTAGATCGACACAGATACAAGTAGCATGCATATAAAATACATACGAGTGAAGAACATGAGATCATACAAGCAGACATGCATGAGGAAGATGAACTGAAGAAATGAAATACAACATGATAAAAGTCTTCAGTTCAAATTCTTCAGAAAAGTAAAGCACAAGTTCTTCAGCAGCAGAATTGCGTAAAGGTAAAGGGGTGAGGAATTTGAAACCAGTTGGGCTCGGTGAAGACACAACAATTTGGTAGACCAGTTCCAGTTGCTGTATCAACTATACGCCTGGTTGATGCAGCTGAGTCTTACCTCGGAGGGCACTTAGTCCTCACCGTATTCCTCTTGAGCTAAGGTCACTTAGACCTCGCCCAATCACTCGTGGTAAGTCTTCAAGGTAGACTTCCAAAACCTTCACAGACTTGTTCACCGGCACACCACAATTACCCTTGGGTGCTCAGAACATGACGCCTAACCGTCTGGAAGAATGACAGTCTTCAAAGGTAACAAGCGTCGGATCACACAAATCAACTTCTTCAGTGATGCTCAATCACTTTGGCTCTGGTTGGGTTTTTCCTCACTTAGGTTCTCACAAAGTCGTCAGAGGAAGGGTTGCTCTCAAATGACAAGTGTCAATCTCTCTCTAGAGCAGCCAACCAACTAGTGGTTGTGGGGGGCGGCTATTTATAGCCAGGGGGCAACCCGACATGAGTTGTCATAAATGCCCTTCTCAGACATGACCGTTGTCAGGATAAGAATCCACTCGACAGTTGGCACGCGGCGCAGCAACGGTCGGAAATTAAGCTCTCAATTTCGTCGGGGCACTCAGTTTCCTCACAATAGGCAGATCGCACTGGCGAAATGCTAACTCCTTAGGCTGACCAAATTCGTCAGAGACCAGATGAACTTCGTCACTATCACTGGCAAATTCGTCAGTTGTTCCGGAGATTTCCAAAGGCTTCACTCGAAGCGGCTAATGTTTGTATAGGTTTGAGCATCGCTTTGAAGTATGATAACTGTTTCACCTAGACCCCCTTTAACAGTACGGTTTTTCCTATGACTCAAATAAGAAGAAAAGAAACTATGAAAACAAAGTCTTGAAGCTTCAAAGTCTTCAGATCAATTTGTTCACAGGCCACACCAAATTCTTCACTTGAAGAAATACATTTTTAGGGGTCACCTTCCGTGGTTAAACCAAGTCTTCAGGGACTATTTTCTCCTGTGTATACTCACAAACACATTAGTCCCTTAACCTATTTGTCTTCAATACTCCAAAACCACTAAGGGGGCACTTGATGCACTTACAATCTCCCCATTTTTGGTAATTGATGACAAATCAGTTAAATTTTCAACGGGAGTAAATAATTAAAGTGTATGTACAGAGTGTGAAGACATTGGTTACATGATATAGAGGAACTCCCCCCTGAAGATGTGCATATGAAGAATTTGCTTTGGATTGCAAATGCACATGGCAGGTTGAAATTTTGGAGATCTCCCCCTATATCTTGGAATCCAATCATGCATCATCATAATATATTGAAGAATTTGAATGCATGATGAGAAACTTTTTGGTGTCTGACAAATTGCAGCATGCATGCACATATAATATTGAGGATCAGAGCATAACCACACATGCAGATAAACGTCACAGAAAAGTGTTAGACAACCAACAGTAATTGAGTTACAACTCATCAAAGGAGTAAATCGAATGAAAGACCAAGAGTTGCAACTTAGCAAAAAAACAGCCCAAAGAATATGACCCGCTTGAAGACTAACTCTCAAATTTCTCCGCCTTTGTCATCAAATGACCAAAAGGAGACGAAACTGAGGACTAATGCTCCCACAAAAGATCATCTCGAAGAACGAGGAGGAGCGCCAGCATTGTTGTCAGGGTCACGCGTTGAAGAGGGGCCTGCAGCAGTGTCTTCAACATCTTCATTTTCGTCAGTGGCTCGTGAAGAAGACACAAAGCTTGGGACCATTGGAGGAACTTGAACTTTCTTGAACTTCTTCTTGGGTGGGTTGGCCCGATCGAAGTTCATTTGAAATTCCATTGCTTCAAGTTCGTCAGGTGTCTTCAGATGAGAAAGATTGGCCCAACTTCTGTCAAAGATTTCATGCAGATACTAATGTTTTTTGCAGACTGAATTTTGCGTCACTGTCATATTGCCAAGTATTGCATGTAGTTGACGCTTAACCCAGTTGTGATCCCTGTCCACCTTCTGATGAAGACTGATGAGAAGCTCACGATCAGTCATGATCCGTGGAGCTTCACCTTGATGTTTTTGCTGAGTGGCATTTGCGTTAGTGTCATGGCTGGATGAATCATATCATGTGGATTGTGAGACAGGCTGACGAAATTGCCCATCAAGGGGGCGAACTCCTTCATCAATGACAACCTTGCCTTTTCCAAAACCTGAAGCAATAGTGCTTTCAAGAATTTTCACTTCTGGCATAAAGCTGAGATGATTTTGACCGTCAACTTTGTAGTTGATTGAAGTCCTTGTTCTGATGAATTTCATTATCCAGGGTCCATAAGGCTTCAATTCAAACGGTGATTGTGAGACCATGGCCAGAGTCCTCATGAAGAAATCATGGATATTGATAGGAATACCATGGATGATATTGAAAAGCAAGTTCTTCATGATTCCCACAACTTCTTTAGTCTCAGAATTGTGGCCCTTGATTGGACTGAGGGTTTTAGCCAAGATCTGATACACGGTATGAGGCACAAAAAGTAGATCCTTCACAAGGAAGGTAGTCCTTGGCGCTTCTCCTTCAGCCAAAGGTGTCATCAGTACGCTCATCAGATGATTGGGCACCTCAGGTTCTTCATATATTTTTCTTGCTTTGTTAGAGGGCAACTCAAGAGGAAGGGCTCGAAGCAATTCCTTAGCGGGAGCCTTATAATGTGTGTTCTCACTCATCCAATCGAGTGCCCATGAGTGAATGTCATCAATCTCACCTGACAGATGCAGAGTGGCATAGAATTGAAGGATTAGCTCTTCGTTCCACTCACATACATCGGTGATGAAATTGAGCAAACCAGCTTCATGAAGAACAGCCAAGACGGGCGTGAAGCATGGCAGCGACTCCATATCTACGTGAGGAATGTGACGACGTGGAAAGATCTTATTCGTGTCAAAGAGAAGCGAAGAATAGTAGTTCATCTGAGTGTTTGTCCAAAATCTTTGACGTCTGATTTTTGCAGAGTCATAGGATGACTCGCCTACGAAGAAATTCTTCTCTTCAAAGAAGGCAGCATTGTCAAATTTCGGCCTTCTGACGCTTTTGCCAACCTTGGGCATTGAGGGCACAGGCTGAAGATTGATCTTCTTTGGCCTCACATCAAAGATAGGCCTTGGAGAGCCTGTTGAATCATTGGGATCAGTGATGGACAAAGACTTAGCTACTTCCTCAGCTGTTGCAAGTGGTACTGTTTCAGAATCTACTGAGTGAGCTGGTTCTTCTTGTTGAGGGGGTGGTGGTGCAACTTCTTCATTAGTTACTTGTTGCACAATTTCTTCAGCTAATGCAGCTGGAATTTCTTCAGTAATGGTCTGAAGGGAAGGTTGACGTCCTTCAGAACCAGTATGAATTTCCTCTGTGATAGCTGGCGACTGAGGTACTTGAGTTAGAGGTGTGGTGAGGGGTGAGTTCGGATGAGCAACATCCCAGAAATCATCATGCATAACAGGTGTTGTGGACCCAACATCCACGTCCTCATCAATTTCATCATTGCTTCTGTAAGAAGCAGCAGTTTCTTCAGTCACACGGACTGGAGGCGATGATACCTGATGAAGTGAAGCATCTGCTTGAACTTCAATTTCTTCATTCACCCGCTCTGTGGAAGCAGCAGAGTGGGTAGTTTCTTCTTCATCAAGTGGTGGGATGACATAATCCACACCATATGGAACAATCTGGAATTCTTCAAAGTTTCGGGTCGGGGGTGCCAAAGAAATTGGGATAGCATCAATTGGTTCAGTTGAAGACATTGGAGCCGTCTTCAACTTCTTCACAGTCTCTGTGGTAGGGGGTGCTGATGCTTTTCTCTTTTCAGCTGCCTTGGTCTTCTCCACTTCTGATGCAGAAGGAAAAGTGATAAGCTTGAAGGATGAAGTCGGTTCTGGCGCTGCAGCTGAGGAACTTGGTGGTACAATTTCTTCAGACGCGACTGTTTCAGTCGCTCTGACATTCTCTTCAGGTGCAGGTGATGCAGCTACACTGGCAGTTTCTTCAGGAACAACCGATGCAGTTGCCCTGGCAAGGTCTTGTGGAGGAGGTGAAGGCACAGTCTCCCTGGCCTGAGGGGTTTGTTAAGGAGCTGAAGAACTGGATGGTGGTGCTTGCCCACACCTTGCAGCCTCCCTTCTATTGTGGTCATCAACCACTTTGTTGGAAGCGTTGATGAACCTGTTTTTCACGCCACAACAGTGCTCTGCCTGGCGATCATATTCATCAGATAAGCGTTGAATCTCAGATTGCATCACAACAAGCTGCTGAGGGGATATGGTGAGCATGCTGTCCTTGAGTTCTTTCTATTTCTTCTTCATCTCTTTCCTCACAAACTTGGCCTTATCAATCTTATGCATCTCATTGAGGACGAACGCAGATAGAACATGACTTGGTCCAGGAGGCAGATCTAAATCATCAAGAGGTGTATCAGGCTTCTGGCACCAAATGTTAATGAAGTCTAGAATCCTTTTGGGATTCAGAAATGTTGGGACAGTAGTGTTCTTGGCACGAGCAGCTTCTTCCATCCTTCTCTGAATATATTCAGCAAGCTCATCTTCATCAGCCATGTCATTTTTGTCAGCCTGAGGCAATACAGCCTTGCTTTTGGGGCTGGGCCTTGTTCCGCGGCCTGTAGTTGCCTTTTTCTTCAGCATTGGCGTGTTTGAAGATATATGCCCTGATGCTGAGGCACTTGATGCAGCAATTGTGGCTGTTTGAAAGCCTTCAGTGCGTTGGCATGAAGCTAGCATGACTGGCGTTGAAGCTCTTGCAGCAGCCATTGAAGAACTTGTGGCTGGCAGAGGCACTCATGAAGTTGGTGCAAAGGGTGCCCTGGGCACCGAACCCTTTGAAGATGATGGCTTTGGCTCTGAGGGCTTTGCAGAAGATTTTGAAGTTGAAGATTTTGGCCGTGAGGGCACTTAAGTTGTTGGTTTTGGCTTTTGAGCCGGCTTCTTCTTCATGGCTTTCTTGGGCATACTGCCACTTGAGCCTGCACCAACATCTGCTAATGCCTTTGAAGCCCTGTTGAATTCTTCAACAGCCTTCTGAGCTTGTTTCTGCAATTTTGCCTGACGCCTGGCCCACTCTTTGGGGAATTCTTCACCCCTTCTGATGCTTGTGGGGTCAGCCGTTTGACCAGGAGCCAACTGTGGTCTTTTACAAGGAGGTTTGATAGCAAAATCCTTCATGTACTTGGGAGTGATGTAATTGTAACTCCTCCATTCATAGGTCCAGTACCTCTTGATCTTTTGCATGCGCGTCTTGCGCTGCTTATCAGTTTCTTTCCCATGAATCCTTTCATTAGGGGTACAGTATCCTACATATAATTCATCAAGAATCTCGAATGCAGTATGTTCTTCTTTCCTTTTGCCTCCCTTCTGAGGCCTTTTGTCATCTGCCATTTTCTTCAACTGAGGGTTTTGAGCTTTCGAAGTTTCTGAAGAAGTTTGAAGATTTTCCTCAAGCAATGCTGCAAATGAATTAAGTTGATGAGAACCAAGAGATTCGTCTGCAGACATTTGTACCTGTGAACAGAGTATAGTTGCGAGGAAATTGGGAAGAGTCACATGCGTTCTCCGAATTTTTTCAAAAAACAGAACCAGTTGAAGAAATTGACCCTTATCGTCTTGACGAAATTCACAAAGTGTCTTGACTTAGGTTCCAGAGTTGTACAGATTGTGAAATTTGCACAATTGAGAAATCTAGCAGTTAAGCATGACTTAGATGAATTTAACCAAGACTGGCTAGAAGGAAGTGCTGAAGAATTGGAAAGTAGTGGTAAAAACAACACTTGAAGAATTTGGAGCTGTAAAAAGATCAAACTTGGGCGGTAAAAATAAATTTTAATTACCCCAAGGACGAACTCAATGAACTGGATGACGAGTTGAAGGAAGTCGTCAGCTCAGATCTTCCATGCCCTAACTTGGCGATGAAAGACAGCTACGACGGCGGCGGAGGTGAAGAAATCCGCGACCGGCGCGAGTACGGCGACGGAGAAGTTGAGGCAGTGAAGCTCTTCCTCTCCGGCGACGATGAAATCCAGCGGCGGCGCTAGGGTTCGGGAGTGAGAGCGACATGGGTGCGAGGAGTGAAATGAATTAGGTTTGATGTGGTCAAGCCCTTATATAGGCACGGTGAAAAACGAGCGGTCCAAACATTTTGGACGGATAGGCCCCTGGCGATTCACATTTCTGCGACACGCGTCACCCATGCAGTTTGAGTGCGCTTATCCACGCGTTGGAGGCGCGGGATTAAGTTACTGTGGCAACCGCCAGAAAATTGGATAGAATTTTTTTAAATATGTTCGCAATTTCTTCAGCTGATAAGGATACAGTGAAGATTTTGAACGTTGTCAATTAGAACGCACATGAAGAGATTGTGAATAGAGTGGTTTGAGTTTAGCATAGAGGGAAGCGGGTCCGATCACATTCACATAGATGGGAAAACAACTTGAAGAAATAGCAATATGTGAATGCTGTTGAGGACATGAAAAACTCAGATAAATAGGAAAGATTAGCTCAAACAATGAAGAACAACCACAAATGACGAATTTGAAAAGTTGGACGAAATTGCAGATGACGAAAAACTCAAGTCTAAAAAACGTCATCAAGAGGGTGGTGGCGTTACCCACCGTATAAGAACTATGATGATTTCAGACACCGCGTACAATTGTCGTAGGGTTCTGAGAATCAAGTTCTTCATTAATTTCTTCACACTTGGAGGGTTAGTCTTCATTGATTGAAGAAAAATGTCACTTCGTGTGTTGTGCATCAAAGTCATCAAGAATGCATAAGCGTTAGGATATGTGTCCTTTTCAAAGGACATTCGAAGATTCTAGGATATTTAGCTCACACCACAACATGCAAAACCTTCTCTCATCCAAGGGCTTAGTGAAGATATCTGCAAGCTGGTCTTCAGTCTTCACGTGGTTGATGACGATGTCTCCCTTCAGCACATGATCACGAAGAAAATGGTGATGAAATGTGCTTCGTCCTTGAGTGTTGCACTGGGTTGTGGGCGATCTTGATGGCACTCTCATTGTTGCAGTAGAGTGGCACTTTCTTCACGTTGACGCCATAGTCCTTGAGGGTTTGCTTCATCCATAGAAGCTGTGAGCAGCAGGCGCCAGCAGCAATGTACTCAGCCTCGGCTGTAGAAAGTGAGACGCTGTTCTGCTTCTTCGAGGACCAACAAACAAGAGATCGTCCGAGGAAATGGCATGTGCCTGATGTTGACTTGCGATCCACACGATCTCCAGCATAATCAGAATCAGAAAATCCAGCAAGATCAAATGATGAGCCCTTGGGATACCATAATCCAAGTGTTGGTGTGTGAGCTAAATATCGAAGAATACGTTTCACAGCCTGATGGTGTGATTCCTTCGGTGACGCTTGAAAGCGGGCACACATGCAAACGCTGAGCATAATATCTGACCTAGATGCACATAGGTAAAGAAGTGAACCAATGATGGAGCGATATACCTTCTGATCGAAATCTTTACCATTTTCGTCAGTGCTGAGTTGACCATTTGTTGGCATTGGTATCTTGAGGCCTTTGCAATCTTGCATGCCGAATTTCTTCAGGCAATCCTTGAGGTATTTCTCCTGAGATATGAAGATGCCATTGGGTTGTTGACGAATTTGAAGTCCGAGGAAGAATTTCAACTCCCCCATCATAGACATCTGATATTCTTCACGCATCATATATGCAAATTCGTCACTGTATTTCTTGTTAGTGTAACCAAAGATAATATCATCAACATATATTTGGCATATGAATAGTTCACCATCATAAGATTTAGTGAAAAGAGTAGGGTCAAGTGAACCGGGTTTGAAACCCTTTTTCTTCAGGAACTCCTTCAGTGTATCATACCAAGCCCTCGGGGCTTGCTTGAGGCCATAGAGAGCCTTGTTGAGTCTGAAGACTTTGTCTGGATGATTTGGGTCCTCAAAACCTGGTGGTTGAGCAACATATACTTCTTCCTCAAGCTTACCATTGAGGAATGCACTTTTCACATCCATTTGATATAAGAGGATATCATGATGGTTAGCATATGCAAGCAGTATACGAATGGCTTCAAGGCTAGCAACAGGTGCAAATGTTTCATCAAAATCAATACCCTCAACCTATGTGTAGCCTTGAGCTACAAGACAGGCCTTATTCCTCACCACTTGGCCATTTTCGTCTTGTTTGTTGCGATAGATCCATTTGGTGCCGATGACATTGTGCTTGCGTGGATCGGGACGCTTGACAAGCTCCCACACATTGTTGAGCTCAAATTGATGCAATTCCTCTTGCATTGCCTGAATCCATTCCGGCTCGAGAAATGCTTCATCAACTTGGTGGGCTCTGAAATAGAGACAAATGCATAATGCCCACAAAAGTTAGCCAAATGTGAAGCTCTTGAGCGAGTGAGGGGACCAGGTGCATTGATGTTGTCGAGGATCTTTTCAATCTGCACTTCATTCGCCACTCATGGATGTGCTGGACGAGGGCCTTGCTGTTGTTGTTGTCGTGCAGAATCCTCAGCATCATTTTCATCAGGATCAATAGATTCTTCATGACGAGGGATTACTACTTCTTCATCAGCTATTTCTTCACTGGGCACAATTTCACCAGTGCCCATAAGCTTGATTGATTCCTCAGGAGGCATTTCATCTAGCACAGGAGGCAGGTGCTCTCTTTGCGAGCCGTTAGTTTCATCGAACCGCACATCTCCAGTTTCAACAACCTTGTTGTGGTAGGTGTTGAAGACTCTGTAGGTGTGCGAGTCCTTTCCGTAACCAAGCATAAAACCTTCATGTGCTTTGGGTGCAAATTTAGAACTGTGATGAGGATCTCTAATCCAGCATTTAGCATCGAAGACTTTGAAATAACTCACATTGGGTTTCTTGTCAGTGAGGAGCTCATATGAGGTCTTCTTGAGGAATTTGTGAAGATATACCCGATTGATGATATGACATGCAGTGTCAATTGCTTTAGGCCAGAATCGACGAGGGGTCTTGTATTCATCAAGCATTGTGCGAGCCATCTCGATGAGTGTCATATTCTTGCGCTCCACGACTCCATTCTGCTGAGGCGTGTAGGGAGCAGAGAGCTCATGAGTGATACCAAGTTCGTCAAGATAGTCATCAAGCCCTGTGTTCTTGAACTCGGTGCTGTTGTCGCTCCTGATGTGCTTGATCTTGAGACCATAATTCGTCATGGCCTGATTGGAGAATCATCTGAAGACATCATGTACTTCAGTCTTGAAGGAAATTATGTGCACCGAGGTGTAACGTGAGTAGTCATCGACTATGATGAATCCGTAGAGAGATGCTGCATTGGTTAGTGTGACATAATGTTGTTGGGGAACGCAGCAGAAAACGAAAAATTTCCGACCTACGCACCAGCCCAAGACCACTATGGAGACTGCATACAAGGTTTGATCTTTTCGTTACCGACTCGTAGCGCAGCGGAAGTAGAGTCGATGATGATAGTTGGTGCAGATCCCCGCAGCTAGGATTTACAACCTCCCAACCGCGAGGATGCTCTCCCTTGTCTGCTCGTCGGACAGCCCTCCAGGAGGCGGTCGGACAGTCCCTCGGACGGTGTCACGGACAGCCCTTCGAGAGGACCCTCAAAACTCGGACGGTCACTCGGACAGTCCTTTGGGAGGCACTCTCGAACAGCCCGTCGGGCAAAAAGATCGAACCTACGACCTCTCTACGGGGTTGCACACATACGGTGTCATCTATCCGGTAGGGCTTCGCCGTCCAAAACTAGTTCCCACCGGAACCCAGACAACTTTTCGGCTCTACGAAACTCTTTTCGTGGGAGGGAGAGAAGAAGCCAGATCATGCATGGCACTTATATGTGAGAAATGAGTGAGTGTGGAGAGCACCTCTCCACCTCTATTTATAGGAAAACCAATGGGGTAGGAATGGTACACAAAAATACCAAAATACCCACACTTTATGTCACACATAAAGGGCATAAAAGGAAGGCAAGTGGAGTAGCTCCACATGGCTGCCATCCCTTGGTGGGACCCCCCCAAAAGGAGTTCCTTAGTCCCTAAGTCTTTCCTTCTAGAAGCTTGACAAAAGCCCTAAAAGGTGGCTTTCCAAAAAGTAACCCAAAAAGCACTTTCACTATTCACAAAAACATTTTTCCGCGACCGTTAAATCCGAAAATATTTCTGTAGGTCTTAGAACATTTTCAGTACCCACTAAAATAATTTTGGACGCGTTCCGAAACAATTTCGGATTAGTGATTTTCATCTGCGAAAAGCAAACAAAGTGGTTCCGGCAGCTCCGGAACATTTCCGGGTTTTTTCTCCGAAAAATCCCAGAAGTTCCCAGAACAATTCTGGCACCCTCCAAGAATTTTCAGGCGTGTGCCGAAACCAATTTGACTTAATGGTATACCCTGAAACAACTTTTCAGTTTTACCGAAACTATTCCGGTATTCTCTCTCCGGAACTTTTCCGCTGTCTCCGAAACTTTTCCGGTGACTTTCTCTCAGACTCCCTGTCTAGTATTCAGCAGATAGATGACCCTTAAGCATGTGACCCTATAGGTTCGGTGAAGTATAGACATGACCGGAACTCTTTCCGATCAATGATCAACATCGGAGCCGTGGACACCCATATTGATCCCTATACCCACACGAATAAATATTCGAGTGAACCTCCAGTTGCCGTGTGCTATTCCTGTTGCTTCGCGATATGTTACAAATACCCGAGGTGAGATTTATTGGCATCCCCGTGGATCAACACTTGTCCACAATGCCAGTTACCTCGTTACCGGTTTTGTTCTCTTTTCTTGTTCCCGTGTTCCGGCATCCCTGTGATCAAATCAAATTGTGTCTGGCCAGACGATGGTGGATACCGTAACACCGAGAGGGCCCAGAGATATCTCTCCATCGTCGGAGGAGCAAATCCCAATCTTGAGCTATCAAGTCCCTTGACACACTTTTCCATGAACCCGTAAGCCGCCGTAATAACCACCCATTTACGGATGACGTTTAACAAACCCCAAAGTTCATGAAGCAAGCATGAAGAAACTCGACACTCTCATGGTCTAAGGAATTATGCAAAACATTAACTTTCTCTGTGTTATTAACCATTAACTTGTGATGAATGTATCTCATAGCATAACATCAATTCGGGTCGATTCAACACAAATGTTCTTCTAACATTGTGCCCTCAAAGTTGCCGGCACAGTCATGCCCATGATCAGGAAAACAGAACCATCATGCAACACTTGAGCTAGTGTTAGAGGCCAGACTAGGAATACATTTTACCGTTTATTATTCCACACGTGCATATGAGCCTTCCTCTGAGCCTCGTGGTTATTGTAGACTCGAGAACCATAGCAGTTATAGCATGGAACATAAACATAATTATGAACATGGAGCTAAACAATAACATTTATTATTGCCTCTAGGGCATATTTCCTACAGACTCCCACTTGCACTAGAGTCAATAATCTAGTCAATGCTGATGCACTTTACACCTATGGCATACCGGTGTAAAACATGCTTCGCTTGTGGTATAGTCTGATGTCCAACGGATCTGACAACTTCAGTTCCGTGTGTATCTCTGCATATCCTCGCGTTTTCACGCTTTCACAAAATTCATATTTTGTGTGGACTTGGCTTCGTATATATGTGAATCACTGGTCAAACCTTGATTCCTGAGACTGAGCTATGGAGCAACTATCTTCAATAGTGTTCCATTGACCAAAGCCATCTTGGAACCATACTAAGTTCATGAACGAACTGTACATTTCAACATCTTCTATGTCGCTTTGAAAGCGGCAACATACTTAGCCTTTGTTATAGAATTCGCCACAGTAACCTATTTGGAACAATTTCCAACTACCGTGCCACCATATTGTGTATCACACAAAACCCTTAACTTAAATCGAAAATCGCATGGAGAATTGATGAAGACTGTATCGATGTAATTACTTACAATGAGCACTTCATAATCTCTGCTTGCGAGAAAACATGTCATTAGTGCTACTTTAGTACTCAATGACATTTTTCACTGTTGTCCAATGATCAGTACTTTGATCACTTTGGTATCTATACTCGCAACAGCTTGGGAGTATCGGACATATCTGGTTGTTTTACATACCATGGAATACATGATTAATCCAAACACAAGAGTGTGTGGAATCTCCATCATGTATTTTGCTCATCAGTGTTTTTGGGACACCGAGTCTTGCAAAAACCCTTTCCATGTGACTTCGGCAAGAATCATTCCTTGGCATTTTAATGCTAAACTATTTTAGCATCTTGTCAATATGTATCTTTGGCTTAGCCTATTAGGCAATTCTATCTCGTAGATAAATATGCCTAATATCAAGGCTATTTAGCCCAAGCACTTCATCGAAAAACTATTTTCAATGAAGTCCTAATTCGTTTCAAGAAATTTATATTATTTCCAATCAACAATGTATCAAGCACACAAAGTTTTTAGAAATATTATTTACGCTCCCACTTACTTTCTTGTAACCACAAGCATCTTCGTTATCCATTGATGAAATCAAACTCTTTTGACTATTTCATCAAAACGAAGATTCCAACTCCATTTTGCTCTCTTCTGTCCATTGCGGGAACTCTGAAGTTTGCATACTCACTAGCATCCTCTGGATTGACAAAATACTTCGGACTATATCACATGCAAGTCCTAGGTTGCATTTCCATCACATGGAAATCCTTTTGCCATCCATGTATCATATCTCAATATTGAAATATGTATTAATTGCTAGTTTAACCCGATCTGACTTTAAGCATCGCTACGGTGAGACAATCTCATCGTAGTCAACTCCTTGAATTTGTTATTGCAACAAGTCGAGATTTATGGATAAAACATTTTATCCACATCAGTTTATAGTTCCATTAATGTTCGTTAGACTCTAAGTCTTCCGAAAGGTGTGTCAAGATTTTAATCTCGAATCATTTATGGAAACTATCTCGGATTGTATTGGCATATAGCCAATTCCGGAGTCAGGGCCCATCAACGCTTCCTTGTGTATCATAGGTATACTGTAGTCTAACAACAATATCTCGCTTGCGCACCTGAGAGGTTTGCACGAGTTTTGCCTACGTGGTTCAGTTGCAAGTTCGACCGAAGTCCATACATCTCATGTAGAGGCTTCCGTATCAGTCGCAGTAGGAAACTCTGAAATTACTTCCAAGGTTTCTTTCCTTTGATATGATGACGAAGATATTGTTATCTTGTCGCGTCGGACTGTCCTCCCACTCACCTTTTTGCAAGAACCATTTTCTTCAAAAGCATACCGTTCTTTGTGGCAAAACCTTTTGCCTCGGTACAGTGGTGGGGAAATACCCAATAACTTGGGATAACCTACAAAGTAGCACTTGTATGATTTGGAATAGGTTTGTAAATATTTTACACAAGCCCCATATTCCAAATGTCAAGAAAAGACAAAACATGGTTGGGCGTACCATACCATGGCGTCATTTCAACAGATCTGATGGCGCTCTATTCAGTGTAAAAGCCGCAGTCTCTAAAGCATTACTTTAGAAGGGATAATGGCAAATTGATTTATGTCATCTTTGATCTTACCATGTCATAAATGGTTTGAATACATCTTCACAGACATTCCACTCATAGTGGTATTCCGGGAGGTGTAAGTTATGAAACTTTTTTCACAACTCATTAGACATTCGCTAAACTTGTAACTCAAATTTCTTTGTGCAATCCAATTGCAGAAACATAATTTTCTTGTTACAATAATTTCTTCTTCATTTTGAAAACCTTTTGAATGATTTCAAAAGATCCAGACTTACGTCTCATCAAGTAAATATGCATATATCTACTTGAGTCATTTCAGAAGATAGACAAATCCACTGCCAGCAACAACATTTATCGGACTACACACATCATGATGTATGATCACCGATAAGTTCTTTGCTTGTTCCTTATGGCCTATGAACGGTATTTCAGTCACTTCACTTTTTGGAGGAAAGTTGCAAGTGTCAGATGATTCATAATCAAACGACTTCAAAATCCATCATTATGGAATTTCTCCATGCGGGTTTCTCCAATGTGACCAAATGCAGTGCCACACATGTGTGGTATTCTTTTAGTCTTGCAACATTTAGTGTCAGTGCTATGGATGTATCATATTACCATCAATATTCATAACATACATCCCATCCATGATGGAAGTATGGCCCTTATGTTATTCATAATACTAAACAACAATTGTTCTTTTATGAACAACACTTTTTGCAACAAACATTATGCAAAAGGGCTAGAGTGTATAAAACTCTAAAATGAATTATGAAAGTAAATACAGAGGTAATGTATTATTATCAATATTCATAACATACATCTCATTCATAATGAAAGTATGGCCCTTAAGTTATTCATAACATCGAACATCAAAAGTTCTCTTGTGAACAACCTTCTTGCAGGATACCTTATGCAATGGGCTAGAGTGTGTAAAACTCTAAAATGAATTATGAAAATAAATACAGATAGTAATACACCGATGGAAGGTATAGTAACATTTACTATATTCCCAGCGCGTATCTGAACCTCACTCCGGTAAGTCTTTTATGCCGTAGTAGTTCTTGCATCGAGTCGCAACAGAATGCAATCGAGCGGGTATCTCTGTGATCAACTCACAATACCCAAGAATCAGTGATTAACATGTTTAATCATAATTCCCAAGAACTATTTCTTTTGACCAGCCTTCCATACATCAATAACTTGTATGACTTTCATACATGAGCTGGACATTCCAGTCTTCTTTCCTTTTTGCCTTTATACTTCTAACAGTTTAACTTTCAGTATTTCTCCTACTCTCAGAAGAAGCATCCAATTTAAATAGTGGCGCCCTAGAGTAGTTGTTAATACGAATAACAGAAACTCTGTTATAGCCATTTCTGTACATTCAATGTACTCTACGGATAGAGGAATACATAAAGTTGAACATAATAAAATGAGAAATTGAAAGATTTCGTTGAAATTGTTCGTTTGGAAATTTCCCGAAAAGCTAATTATAGGTTCTTCTCTCCATCGTCGTTAGCCCCGGACTTCCTAGGTGTGTAAGTCATACTAACACCCTTTGAACATTTCCTTTCTCTTTAAGTTGTTGTTTTATTCACCTTCATCATATGATAGGCGTTCTTCTGGATCCCTCTCGTATTAGTCAAATGCATAGTAAACACTTTTACTAATATTTCGCAAAACAAACATTGCTTTGGATATCACATATCTTTTAGCCTTTGTTTGTGTCTGAAAATGATTTTCAGTTCCATGAATATCACATAGCTATCCCGAACTTTTGAAGTTCGGGTCTCATGGAAGCAAACATATTGCACTTGACCATAACGGAATTCTAGCTTTTGGATCGAAGAACGAGAGTCACATCATCCATAGCATTAGCGGGAGGATACCGAAAGCATGCGATAGGACAAAGTCCTTCTCGGCACTTTTGAGGACAATCCTCACATTACGTTACCAACCGTAAAGTTTTAACCAGATATTTAACAGCTATTCAATTTTAATAGGGAAGGTGGAAACGTGAGCCATTATTCTACAACCATTATGCAAATTTCACTTAGACAAAGTTCATAATTAATTGCACTGAGAATTAAACAAGTTAATTCTACAATGCACTCCCACTCAAATCAATATCTCTCATAATTGATTGTGAGTGATACAAGACCCATATTGAAATTCAACGCCAAGGATGTATCCATCTCAAGTGACGAGAATTGCAATCGGTAGGCCAACTTGCCAATCACATCTCTATGTGACTCTTGTTCATCTTTCGATGGACGTGTTCCGAGCTCCGGACGATCCTCCGGAACGTCAAGATAACCAAGTGATCTCGCTGCGAGGTCTCAACTCACCCGCCTCACACTTCTCTAATAGTTCGTACCCATGTATCCATGTGATACCCCGAAGAGATAGGTGCCGTGACGGTGCTACACTAGGAAGAACACTAACTACTTGATATTTTTGTGAGAGATCACCCTAATAAAAGCGACTACTGTGCAATCAAAAAGGGTGCATCATAAGGGATAAACATCTCAGGCAATTCATAATAGCATGATATGGTATAACCCTTTCTGACGGAGAAGTCTTTATTTCTTCGTCTTCGGCATTTGCGTCGGTGTTCACCTTCGCGAAGATTGCCACCACCTTGTCAATGCACCAGATAATATTGCTATCTCTATAGCTAATAAAATAAGTGCATTACTTAAGGTTGACACGCAGGTCATTAAAGTGACAATCATATGGCTCCAACCATCATGCCGAATCATGACACACAGGTCATGTTAATTTACATTATATAGTCATATCATACATAATCAAATTATTACGAGCACTGCTATACCACATCACATGCACATCTCATGTCATCCTGCAAAACCAAGTTAGATGCCTCTAATCGGTTTATGCAAAATTTCATTTTATGTGGCTTCTAAGGTTTAGAAACAAACCGAAGCTACCAACGTCCATCATCAAGTATGATTATTCAAGTCGCTAGATTAACTTTGCGGGGTGTATCAAACATGAGATAATAAAATCTCGAGCCCCATACTGAACTTCGTCATACGCATGACCCCCGTGCTGATCATATATGCATTGCCCTTTTGTCTGCGAAATTTCATCTTTCTCTCTAACTATGGTGGAATTCAAAGAACTGTTAGCACTTCGTTGATCAATCAGGATCGCGGATTGCCAGAACTTTGAAACTCCACCATTCTGTTATCAAGATCAGAAGTATGCAAATTCCAGGGAAGCAACAAGAACATCGGGTAACAGATTTCATCTACTACCCGCACAAATAATTATCAGCAGTAGAACTCATCTACTACAAATTATATTGTGCAACACCCATACATCTCTATGTATTCTAGATCGTAACCTGCATCTACGCATAGCACGGCTCATGATGCCACTGTCGGGGAACGCAGCAGAAAACAAAAAATTTCTGACCTACGCACCAGCCCAGGACCACTATGAAGACTGCATACAAGGTTTGATCTTTTCGTTACTGACTCATAGCGTAGCGGAAGTAGAGTCGATGATGATCGTTGGTGCAGAACCCTGCAGCTAGGATTTACAACCTCCCAACCGCGAGGATGCTCTCCCTTGTCTGCTCGTCGGACAGCCCTCCGGGAGGCGGTCGGACAGTCCCTCGGACGGTGTCACGGATAGCCCTTCGGGAGGACCCTCAAAACTCGTACGGTCACTCGGACAGCCCTTCGGGAGGCACTCTCAAACAGCCCTCGGGCAAAAAGATTGAATCTACGACCTCTCTACGGGGTTGCACACATACGTTGTCATCTATCCGGTAGGGCTTCGCCGTCCAGAACTAGTTCCCACCGGAACCCAGACAGCCTTTCGGCTCTACGAAACTCTTTTCGTGGGAGGGAGAGAAGAAGCCAGATCATGCATGGCACTTGTATGTGAGAAATGAGTGAGTGTGGAGAGCACCTCTCCACCTCTATTTATAGGAAAACCAAGGGGTAGGAATGGTACACAAAAATACCAAAATACCAACACTTTATGTCACACATAAAGGGCATAAAGGGCATAAAAGGAAGGCAAGTGGAGTAGCTCCACATGGCTGCCATCCCTTGGTGGGACACCCCCAAAAGGGGTTCCTTAGTCCCTAAGTCTTTCCTTCTAGAAGCTTGACAAAAGCCCTAAAAGGTGGCTTTCCAAAAAGTAACCCAAAAAGCACTTTCACTATTCACGGAAACATTTTTCCGCCACCGTTAAATCCGAAAATATTTCTGTAGGTCTTAGAATGTTTTCAGTACCCACTAAAATCATTTTGGACGCGTTCCGAAACAATTCCGGATTAGTGATTTTCATCTGCGAAAAGCAAACAAAGCGGTACCGGCAGCTCCGGAACATTTCCGGGTTTTTTCTCCGAAAAATCCCAGAAGTTCCCAGAACAATTCTGGCACCCTCCAAGAATTTGCAGGCGTGTGCCGAAACCAATTTGACTTAATGGTATACCCTAAAACAACTTTTCAGTTTTACCGAAACTATTCCGGTGTTCTCTCTCCGGAACTTTTCCGCTGTCTCCGAAACTTTTCCGGTGACTTTCTCTCAGACTCCCTGTCTAGTATTCAGCAGATAGATGACCCTTAAGCGTGTGACCCTATAGGTTCGGTGAAGTATAGACATGACCGGAACTCTTTCCGATCAATGATCAACATCGGAGCCGTGGACACCCATATTGATCCCTATACCCACACGAATAAATATTCGAGTGAACCTCCAGTTGCCGTGTGCTATTCATGTTGCTTCGCGATATGTTACAAATACCCGAGGTGAGATTTATTGGCATCCCCTTGGATCAACACTTGTCCACAATGCCAGTTACCTCATTACCGGTTTTGTTCTCTTTTCTCGTTCCCGTGTTCCGGCATCCCTGGGATCAAATCACATTGTGTCTGGCCAAACGATGGTGGATACCGTAACACCGAGAGGGCCCAGAGATATCTCTCCATCGTCGGAGGAGCATATCCCAATCTTGAGCTATCAAGTCCCTTGACACACTTTTCCATGAACCTGTAAGCCACCGTAATAGCCACCCATTTACAGATGACGTTTAACAAACCCCAAAGTTCATGAAGCAAGCATGAAGAAACTCGACACTCTCATGGTCTAAGGAATTATGCAAACATTTACTTTCTCTGTGTTATTAACCATTAAATTGTGATGAATGTATCTCATAGCATAACATCAATTCGGGTCAATTCAACACAAATGTTCTTCTAAGATTGTGCCCTCAAAGTTGCCACCACAGTCATGCCCATGATCAGGAAAACAGAACCATCATGGAACACTTGAGCTAGTCTTAGAGGCCAGACTAGGAATAAATTTTACCATTTATTATTCCACACGTGCATTTGAGTCTTCCTCCGAGCCTCGTGGTTATTGTAGACTCGAGAACCATAGCAGTTATAGCATGGAACATGAACATAATTATGAACATGGAGATAAACAATAACATTTATTATTGCCTCTAGGGCATATCTCCTACAAATGTGTAGGACCAAACAAATCCATATGAAGTAATTCAAAGGGACGAGTAGTGGTCATGATTGTCTTAGCCGTATGCTTGGATCTGGTCATCTTTCTAGACTCACAAGCACCACACAGATGGTCTTTCACGAATTTGACGCCTTCGACGCCAATGATGTGCTTCTTCTTGATGAGTGTGCTCAAATTCCTCATGCCAGCGTGTCCAAGACGTCGATGCCACAGCCAGCACTCTGAAGCTTTTGCGAGTAGACATGTGGCAGGCTGAGGACCTAGAGAGAAATCTACAATATACAAATATCCTTTCCTAAAGCCTTCGAAGACTTTGGATTTGTCAGATTCCATCAGCACAATATATCTATATTTGCCAAAGATGACAATCGTATCAAGATCACAAAGCATTGAGACAGACATGAGGTTGTATCCAAGGGACTCGACAAGCATCACCTTTTCTATGTGTCGATCCTTCGAGATAGCAACCTTACCTAGACCCAATACCTTGCTTTTTCCTTTGTCGACGTATGTGATATGCTTCAGATGAGATGGAGTAAGGGGAGCATCAGTGAGGAGATTCCTATCACCAGTCATGTGGTTCGTGCAGCCACTATCCAAGACCCATTCAGTGGCTGAGGGTGTGTCATCCTGTAGAAGCATTAGTCTGACTTACAAATTCATATACTTCAAAGTGAAGAATATGATGATGATCAATTTCGTCAGACAATTTCAACAAGGAATAACATCTAGCAGCATAAGGGATGTGTGAAATGAGTATTCATTTCAACATGGTTAGCCTGCATCCCAATGGGCACTTTGTCAAGTCTTCGGCAAATTCATCAGACATCTTAGTTGTCTGAAGATCTGACCCTGCAGAAGAGATTAGTTCTTCTTCTTAACCACCCACATCTGAAAGGGTGGCTGAGAAGCAATGTAACGAAGTGCATTAACGGGGAACTTAGGCATTGAAGAATATGCATTTCTCTTCACAGGTGGGTTATAGTTATTGAATGAATAAGCAGAGAAATTGTTCGAGGTTTTGTGAACATAGTGGTTCGAAGAATAGTGCTCATATTCATGAACTCGCTGTTTGTTTCCCTGTGAAACAGAGGCATTAGCACGACCATAAGTAGGTCTGCGTCCATTTGACAACTTTGATCCCTGTGAAGAATTTGCCCTGGGAAGTTTCTTCTTTGTCATTCACCTAAAGATTTTCCAGAAGGATTTTAGGAACCCAGACTTTCTTCACAGGTGGACCGTTCCTACAGTTAGTTCCAACAAATCTGGCAAAGACTTCACCATTCTGGTTCTTGAACAGTTTATAGTTGGAGTCAAATGACTCATCTGAAGAATATGAAGTATCACAAGTATAGCCAGGTAAGGTAGATGGGTCTATTGGTGGTCCCTTTGCAGCAACCCATGTGGTTTTGGGATACTGCTCAGGCTTCCAATATGAACCATCAGCATTAAGCTTTCTCTCAAAAGCAATACCCGCTTTCCTAGGGTTCCTGTGAAGAATTTGCTTTTTGAGCACGTCACACAGGGTTTGATGCCCTTTGAGGCTTTTGTACATGCCAGTGACATACAATTCCTTCAGCCCTGCATTTTCATCAGTATCACAGGTGGCTTCCTCAGATGAGGGGTTAGTGGCCACCGTAGCAGTTGAAGCAATTGAAAGTACTGAAGCATTTGAACATTCAGCTGAAGAATTTGCATTATCACGTTCAAGGCATTTTAGGCATGGTGCAACAAATTCTTCCTAGGCGGTACTGATCTATTGAGCGAGGAGTGAATCATTCTCCTTTTGAAGATCATCATGAGATGCTCTCAGCTTCTCGAGATCTTGCTTCCTTTGAAGAAATTCATAGGACAGTTTCTCATGTTCGGCTGAGAGGGACACATGACGACTTTCAAGTTCGTCATACTTTGACTGAAGACGTTTGATTTTTTCAGTCAAGATCTGTGAGCGTTCCATTTCGTCATTCAACAAATCATCGCTTTTGTCTAACAAGTTTTGAATCCTTTCTATGGCATTTTGTTGCCGAGTGGCAATGTTAGCAATCTTGGAATAGCTGGGGGTCATGTTTTCATCAGATTCACCTTCACTAGAGGAAGATAAAGGTCTTTGTAGTACCTTGGTGCCTCTTGCCATGAGGCAGACGGCTGACGAAGTTGAGGCAGGATCTGGATCCCGAGATTCGAGGGAATTCCTAAATTCCACAAGCCAGGGATCGTCACGTCTATACGCCCCTTCATAGACGTCAGAGATCCTGTCCCAGATGAGCTTCGCATTGCCCAAATGATAGATGCGAGTGAACTCATCTTTGGTCAGACGAGAGCAGATGAAGTATTTGGCTCGAGCATCCAGCTGAGTGTACTTGCGAATGTCATCAGCATTCGCCATCTTGCAGAGGTTGGTCAGTCCTAGTTCTGTGACCGTCCATAGCTCACTGTCCATGGCCAAGAGACGCTTTCGCATCATGACCTTCCAGTATGGATAGTTCGTGCCGTCGAAGATGGGGCACGCAGCGGATACCTTGATCATACCTGCGGTTGACATAACTAAAACTCTAGGTCGTCAAACAAAAATCACACAGAACAAGGGAGTACCTTGCTCTGATACCAATTGAAAGCACAGATTTACTCCCGGAGGGGGGGTGAATGAGAAATTTTTAGAAATTCATCAAACTCAGAAGATTTTGATGAAAATCAGAGTGACAAAATAGAAACAAGGCGAAACTAGATCAACACAGATACAAGTAGCATGCATATAAAATACATACGAGTGAAGAACATGAGATCATACAAGCAGACATGCATGAGGAAGATGAACTGAAGAAATGAAGTACAACATGATGAAAGTCTTCAGTTCAAATTCTTCAGAAAAGTAAAGCACAAGTTCTTCAGCAGCGGAATTGCGTAAAGGTAAAGGGGTGAGGAATTTGAAACCAGTTGGGCTCGGTGAAGACACAGCAATTTGGTAGACCAGTTCCAGTTGCTGTATCAATTGTACGTCTGGTTGAGGCGGCTGAGTCTTACCTCGGAGGACACTTAGTCCTCACCGTATTCCTCTTGAGCTAAGGTCACTTAGACCTCGCGCAATCACTCGTGGTAAGTCTTCAAGGTAGACTTCCAATTCATAGACTTGTTCACCGGCACACCACAATTACTCTTGGGTGCTCAGAACATGATGCCTAACCGTCTGGAAGAATGACAGTCTTCAAAGGTAACAAGCGTCAGATCACACATATCAACTTCTTCAGTGATGCTCAATCACTTTGGCTCTGGTTAGGTTTTTCCTCACTTAGGTTCTCACAAAGTCGTCAGAGGAAGGGTTGCTCTCAAATGACAAGTGTCAATCTCTCTCTAGAACACCCAACCAACTAGTGGTTGTGGGGGGCGGCTATTTATAGCCAGGGGCAACCCGACATGAATTGTCATAAATGCCCTTCTCAGACATGACCGTTGTCAGGATAAGAATCCACTCGACAGCTAGCACACGGCGCAGCAATGGTCAGAAATTAAGCTCTCAATTTCGTCGGGGCACTCAGTTTCCACACGATAGGCAGATCGCACTGGCGAAATCCTAACTCCTCAGCCAGACCAAATTCGTCAGAGACCAGATGAACTTCGTCACTGTCACTGGCAAATTTGTCAGCTGTTCTGGAGATTTCCAAAGGCTTCACTCGAAGCGGCTTATGTTTGTATAGGTTTGAGCATCGCTTTGAAGTATAATAAATGTTTTAGCTAGATCCCCTTTAATAGTAATGTTTTTCCTTTGACTCAAATAAGAAGAAAAGAAACTATGAAAACAAAGTCTTCAAGATTCAAAGTCTTCACATCAATTTCTTCACAGGCCGCACTAAATTCTTCACTTGAAGAAATACATTTTTAGGGGTCACCTTCCGTGGTTAAACCAAGTCTTCAGGGACTATTTTCTCCTGTGTATACTCACAAACACATTAGTCCCTTAACCTATTTGTCTTCAATACTCCAAAACCACTAAGGGGGCACTTGATGCACTTACAGGTCATATAATGACCCCATGCCAAATTTAATCCTTTGCAGACTTCATTTCCAGCTTCTATTTAATCTAAAAGCATTTAGCTCATTTAATAGCTAGAAATTCATTTAATTCTTTAAAAAATAAAAAACCAACACAAAAAATGGCAAAAATTTGACATGACTTTAATTATAATGTAACTTCAGCCCCACAAAAAATGGGAATAAAAATCTACCCCGAGAACAATCAAATACTAGTATGCCATAAAAATTGAAAAAAAAACCAACACAGCTTGAGAAAAAACCCTCCATAGGTGGGATTAAACACCCGCGGGGCCCTTTATAGTGCTGGCCACAACTAACATATTAGCTGTGGCAGGCTCTGTGAGGCGCCCGTCAGTGGTTGAGCCAATCTCGCGGTACCGCTTTGGCGTCGCGAGATACTTAGTTGTTTCCTCCACCCCCAAAATCTCAAATCGATTTCTTATTCACCCCCAAATATGCCCAAAACACTAGAGCCGCCATTGCTACCCGTGCGCCGCGCTCGCCAATGCCTCCCACGCGCAACGCTCATAGTTGAGGCCAGTGCGCTGTGCACGTCGTTGCTGCAGCTCATTACTGCCGCCATGGCTGTGCGCCTTCCGCTGTCGCACCCAGGTTTGTTTCACCCCCATGCTATCAAGGTAGATTCCTCCTATCGGTAGTTAGATTCGATTTGCTTCATCTCCTACAGTTAATTTGGTTACCTGCGCAACCCCTTCGATTTGCTTAGGAATAAGGTGAATTTGGTTACCCGTGTGGCCGTCTTTGATTTATCAAATCTGGTTAGTTTGTTGTTTGGTTCATTTAGTAAAGTATGTAGTTGTTAATACATAGATATAGTTCAGATAAATGATTGGGTTAATTAGTTCCCAACATAATTCACTGGCTAGTATATTCTACATTGCTTACTCACATTCTCTTTTCTAGATATGCTAGCTTGGCAAGGGTTTTATATGGATAGAATTCCTTAATTGGCCCTTTTGAATAAATAGCATAGGTAGTCAAAATTCTTTTATGTTTAACCTTTACATCGCGACTAGTACATAACACCGTTCGCTACAATCACCCAATACCTTTATTCCATTTCCACTTTGCTTCGGATTGCATTTAACTTGCAGGGCTTGCTATTTGAAACCTTCGAGAGACAAAGACTGACTCCTGTGCTCCCTGTGGGATCGATACTTTTACTTCAGAAAAACTACAACTAAACCTTGTGCACTTGCAGGCCATCAGAAACCTATATACTGTAAATGGATTCTCAAAAGAAAGACAGACGCGGATGGTAATATTACTATCCATAAAGCTAGACTTGTCGTGGAGGGGTTTTGGCAATTTCAAGGAGTCGACTACGGCTAGACCATCTCGCCATAGAAATGCTTAAGTATGTGCGGATTATGTTGGCAATTGCTGCTTATTTCGATTATGAGATATGGCAGATGGATGTCAAAATGGCTTTCCTAAATGAAATCTTGAAGAGGATGTATACATGATACGACCTAAAGGTTTTGTCGACCCTAAGGATGCCAGAAAGGTGTGCAAGCTTGAAAGGGCTATCATGGTCTGAAGCAAGCATTGAGGAGCAGGAATATACACTTTGATGTCGTGGTCAAAGGGCTTGGATTCATCAGGAATGGTGAAGAATCTTGTTTCTACAAGAAGATTAGTGGGAGTTCAAAAGCATTTCTAATCTTGTATCTGGATGACATATTATTGATTGAAAGTGACGCAAAATTTCTTAGTACAATGAAAGAGTCGTTGAAGAAGAGTTTTTTGATGAAAGACTTAGGAGAAGTGGCGTACATATTGGGCATTAAAATCTATACAGATTGATCAATAAGCCTAATAGCGTTTAGCGAGAGCATGTACATTGAGAAGGTTTTAGAAAGGTTTAAAATGGAGGACGCTAAGAAGGGCTTACTCCCAATGTCACCTGGCACAACACTTAGCAAGAGACAGTGTCCCAGACAACTATTAAGCAAGTCCAAATGAATGATGTTCCATATGCCTCCGCAATTTGTTCCATCATGTATGCCATGCTATGTACAAGACTAGATGTTTCCTATGCGCTAAGTGTTAGTAGCAGGTACTAGAGTGATCCAGGATTGGCTTACTGGGCAGTAGTTAAAAAATATTCTTAAGTATCTCAGAAGGACCAAGGATATGCTCCTTGTCTATGGAGGTGACGAAGTGCTCATTGTAAATGGTTACACTTATGCATGCTTCATGATAGACCCAGATGACTTTAAATCTCAATCAGGCTACGTTTCACACTCATTGGTGGTGAGTGTGCTGGAAGAGTTTCGAGCAGAACACTGTGACGGATTCTATAACAGCGGTGGGATATATTGCAGCTTTATAAGCTTCGAAGGAGGCGGTTTGGATCAAGAAGTTCCTTAAAGAACTAGGTGTGGTTCCAAGTGCACTGAATCCAATTGAGATATTTTGTGTTAATAGTGGTGTGGTGGCTCACGCAAAGGAGCCAAGATCCCACCAGAAAGCCAGACATATAGATCGCAAGTATCACATTATCCGAGATCATGTCGAGAAGGGTTATGTGAAAGTACTCAAGATTCACACAAATCTAAACTAGTCAGAGCTGATGACAAAGCCTCTACAACGAGCAAAGCATGAACGACATTGGATTTCCATTGGTGTAAAAGAAGGTATGTAAACTAGATTATTGACTCTAGTGCAAGTAGGAGACTGTTGGAAATATGCCCTAGAGGCAATAATGAAGTTTTATTATTTATTTCCAAGTTTATAATTAATGTTTATGTTCTATGCTATAACTGTAATGGTTCTCGAGTCTACAATAACCACGAGCCTCAGAGGAAAACTCATATGCACGTGACGGTAACCATCATCATCTAGCCAGACACAACGTGACTTGCTCACGAGGATGCCGGAACACAGGAACGAGAAAAGAGAACAAAAGCGGCAACGAGGAAACTGGCATAATCAAGTTATTGAATCATGGGGATGCTGATATATATCACCTCGGGTTTTGTAAGGTATCGCAAAGCAAAAGGAATAGCGCACGGTAGCTAAAGGTTCCCTCGATAATCATTCGTGTAGATATAGGGGTTAAGGATGTCCATGGTTCCGCTATTGATCATTGAACGGAATGAGTTCTGGTCATGTCTAACATCTACCAAACCTACAGGGCCACATTCTTAAGGTTCTTTGATCTGTTGAGTACTAGATGGTTAGGAGCTTGAGAGAAAGTCACCGGAAAAGTTTTGGAGACAATCAAAATAGATTTGAGAGAAGCGAAAGTGTTTCAGAGAAACCGGAAGCGTTGCGGATAAAACCAGAAGATTAAAAAAGTTTCGGAGGAGAATAAATAAAGTAGGTGGGCTTTGGGAATTTTTCCGGGCCCCCTAGGTGGGATAGTCACCCTGGGCCAGCCCCATAGGCTAGGCCTATCGAGGGGCTGGCCGAAAGGGCCTTAGAGGGGGCACCACCCCTTAGACTTGGCGGCCAAGCTAGGGCTTGGTGCGGCTAGGGTTTAGGGGTGGGCCCGACCCCTTGGTGCGCCACTGATACGTCTCCAACGTATCTATAATTTATGAAGTATTCATGCCATGTTTATAACAAATTTATATGGTTTTGGTATGATTTGATTAGAACTAACCCGGACTGACGCTGTTTTCAGCAGAACTACCGTGGTGTTGTTTTTTGTGCAGAAATAAAAGTTCTCGGAATGGGCCTAAAATTTACGGTGATTTTTTATGGACCAAAAGAGACCCATGGAGAACCGGAGATGGCCACAGAGTGGTCGAGGGCACCACAAGCCTGGGGGGGTGCCCCCCCTAGGGCGTGCCCCCCGAGCTTGTGGGACCCTCGGGTACCCCCCTGACGTGAATCCAACGCTAAATATTCCTATAAATAGTGAAAACCCCAGAACGAAACCTAGAACTCCCACGCTGTGACGCCCCCGACTCAATCGTGCACTAATCAAACACGCAAATGCGCACGATCAAGATCAGAGACTCACGGGAAGATATCACAACACAACTCTAGACACAAATTAAAATAATACAAGCTTTATAATACAAGCCAGAGGGCTCGAATACATAAGCTCGAATACACAAGAGTCAGCGGAAGCATCAGTATCTGAGTACAGACATAATTAGACAAAGGTTGCCTTAAGAAGGCTGAGCAAAACAACGACATCTAGATTGAAGAGGCGCAGGCCTCCTGCCTGGAAGCCTCCGAAACTACTCCTGGTCGGCGGTCTCCATGTAGTAGTAGGCTCCGTCGTGGTAGTGGTAGTCGTCGACGGGGTCAACTGGCTCCGGGGCTCCGTCATCTGATCGCAGCAATCGGGTATGGGAAAAAGGGTAGCAAAGCAACCGTGAGTACTCATCCAAAGTACTCACAAGACTTACATCAGATCTATGCTAAGTATGCATCGGTATCAAAGGGAAGGGGCTGTATCTGTGGACTACACTGCAGAAATGCCAGAATAGAGGGGAAGGCCTAGCCTATCAAAGACTAGCATCTTGCAGCATTAGAAGAGTGCAGATTAGCATATTATAAAGTAATAATTAAGTAGTAGCAACGCCCAGAGATCCATCCTCGACTCCCTGCGAGAAAGCGACCCCGGAGCCAACATATTATTAAGCACCACAAGTATCCAGTTCTAGTTGTAGTAGATCGGGATACTCTCTGAGCGTCCGTTACCGTGGACACGGCTATTCGAATAGATATACTTCCCTGCAGGGGTGCACCAACTTACCCAACACGCTTGATTAACTCTGGCCGGGCACACTTTTTCGGGTCATGCCCGGCCTCGGCTGATCGACACGCCGTAGTCCTACCTAGGCTCAACAGAGAGGTCAGCACGCCGGTCTACATCCTAAGCGCTCAGGGGTCTTCGGCTCATCGCCCTTTGCACTCCTGCGCGTTGCGCGACCGGCCGGGGACCAGACCCACCCCCTTATACAAGCGCAGGTGGTTACCGTCCACCCCAACAATCAACCCGCATCTCTGAACTATGAAATCCGGAGAGCATTCGAGAGAATCGTACGACGCCGAGTGCCCATAACTTATCCCGCGTGGTGGTTAGCGCGAAAAGGCCAGAGGCCTACTCAGATCACATATCCAAACCCATTAGTGTGTTGGGAGCTCGCGGTGACGATCAGTGATCCTGTCGCCCCGTCTCGCAGACTTACGGCAAGGGTCTGGCCCATCCCTCTCTAGGGCGGTCTGCCTGCCCGACCGTGCCGCGTAATTATCTCGCGGGTACCCTCACGGTCATCCCGACTTCAGTAACTCTCGCGGGTACCCCTCGGGGTCGACCCGACTTCAACAAGGGACTGAGGTAAAGTCAAAGTATCCGTGTGTCCGTAACATCAAGGAGGAAATCCGAGGAATCACCCTCGATGGATTCCCACTCGATGTATCCGTCAAGGTGAACTTGGAGGAATCACCCTCGATGGGTTCACACTTGAGGGGCTGCACGACAGAGGCATCATCGGAGGTGGTGAAAGAGAAATCACCCTCGGTAACCCACAACCGATTGGCTACGCTACAGAGATATCATCAGGAGTAAGGCAGGAGGTATCACCCTCGACACTCGATAGTAGCTCTGCAGAGTCGTACAACTAAGGGGGTGTGCGGTGCTGTGTCGGTCTCTGCACATCGATCACATTGATCGAAACATCCGGAAGCAAAGCAAGGCAACACGGACAAGGGTGCGGGGCCACAGATGGATCACTAACCGACCTATACTAAGCATTTAGGATAGCAGGTAAGGTATCAACAGCAGTTACAAAAGCAGGCTATGCATCAGAATAGGAGCTTTCGAACAACAGTAGAAAAATCTAATGCAAGCACGAGAGAGAAAGAATGGGCGATATAGGAAATATCAAGGGGGTTTTGCTTGCCTGGAAGCTCTGCTGAATGGGGCTGGACGTCAGGGGCGTAGTCGTACTCGGGAGCAACATCTGTCTCGGAGTCTAACAGAGAGAAGAGGGGGAAGAAACAATAAATATAAAGCAAACAAATGCATCACAAGGCATGACTTGGCAATATGTTGTGCTGGGGGTGACCTAATGCGGTGCTACACGTTACAGACGGTGCGGGAAAATATCTGGGAATATTTTCCCAGCTCGGGGCAGTTATCGGACAGGCGATCCAGAGGGGAAGGTTTAAGTTTGCACTGTTGGAGGTATGTGACGGGTATGTGGATGGCATATTCGGATTCGTTATATTTTTCTGATCATTTTTCATATATAAATTATTTTCATCCGAGTTACGGATTATTTTATATGATTTTTCAAAGTTTTAAACAATTTCTAGAATTTCTGGAATTAATCCAAATTCGAAATTAAATGGGAAATTGCTAAGTGCACACAGAACAGTGTACACAGCAGAGGGCTGTGAGGCTGACAGGTGGGGCCAGTTGACTGGGTCAACTGCCCAGTCAGCAGAGGCTGACTGGTGGGCCCAGCTGCTGACTCAGCACCTGACTGGGTCGGTCTTATCCACTTGAACAGTGGCAGGGCCCCACATGTCAGTGACTGAGCTAATTAACAGAGGTTAATTTTAACTAATTAAGTTAATTAGCTAGTGGGACCCACATGTCAGTGACATATTAATTAACAGATTAGTTTTAATTAGCAAAATAGTTAATTAGCACGGTGGGGCCTACATGTCAATGACTGGGGCTAGCCCAGTCAGCATGTTGACTAAGTCAACGTGGTCAACGGGGCCCCAGGGACCCACTGGCAGTGACCCAGGGGTGGGCCCCAGGCAGTGCCACGTCAGCGGCGCCAGAGTTTTGCCACCGGCGACAAAAAACGCGGCGGCGGACTTGGGCCGGCGTCAGAATTCGCCTACAGGCCACCAAAATGGGCGTGGCTGGTCGCGTTCGAACGGCTACTCTACGGCGCGTCGAATGGTGGCGGTGGCGTCGCCGAAAAGGCCCTACAGCGATGGCGGTGACGAGCGTGGCAGATGGCCGGAAGTGGAGCTCGACGGAGTCGAGGCTACGGGCACGTACGCGACGCACCGAAGGGCTAGGCAGCTCCCACGCAATGCTAGGAGCGAGCACCGTGGTGTGCTCGCCCGAGCCGGAGCAGCTCTGCAGCGACGGCAACGAGCACGGTGGCAGCGGCGAGCTACGGCAACGACGGAGAGGCGAGCTACGGGGACGGAAACGAGGCGAGAGGAGAGGGGTTTCGCATGGCTGCTCATCGAGAAGGCACAAGGAGACCCGACGGTGGCTTAGGAGCAGCAGGGCGGCCGGATTTGCTAACGAATGCCGGCGGATCCCGAGGTAGACAACGACTCGATCCCGGCAACGCAGGGGCGATGAGCTCGAGGCCGATGGCGTAGTCGACGTAGCGGAGCATGGCGCAGCTCCAGGAAACGACGGCTAGGCACGGGGACGACTCTGGCCACGGCTACGCCGGAGCCATGGCAACGGCGGCGCTCGGTGCGGTGGAGATGAGAGGGAGAGAGCGATGGAGAGAGGGGGAGAAGTGGATAGGGACGACAACGAGGCCGAGGGGCTCCCTCTTATCCCCTCGGAGGCGCTGTAGCGTCGCCGTGTCGTCGCCTGGACGGCGAGCGCGCGTGTAGCCACGGGCACGCCGATACGGGGGCGAGGAGGACGACGACCGTGCGGGTGGCCAGACTGGGCCAGCTGGGCCTGTCACTGTGCACTAAGGCCCAGTGCACAGTGGCCTTTCTCCTTTTTCTTTTTCCTTTTTGTGTTTTTCCCTTTTTGTTGCTGTTTTGCATTTTCTTTTCACATTAAGTGACTTTTGCAAAATGTGCGACTGGTCAAAACAAATACTAGGAAATATTTAGCACTGCCACAAAAAGTTTGAGAGCATTATAATTTCATTTGAATTTTGAATTAAAGAGAAAGGGATTAAATGAGTTTGTTTTGGGTACTGTTTTAGCTTCTAGATTCCAAATGAGCAAACAAGTTGTGTGGTTTTCTTCCACATTAATTACATATGGAATATTTTCTAAAACATGAACTATTTCTCAGACATGTTTGTGAAACCTTAAATTTTCACTTGCAATTTGAATTTGATTTCTGAGATGAAATTTGAAATGAGATATGATCCAAGGGTGATCAAGCATTGCAAACCAAAGTGATTAAGCATAATCATGAGGATCACTGTAGCTCATTACATAGGGGTGTTACACACGCCGCCGCCGCAAGCCTCTGTACCGAAGCGATCTCATCCGGAGCCCTGTTCTGGCACTCTGCCGGAGGGGAAAATTATTGCCGGAGGCCATCTTCATCATCCCGGCGGTCTTCATCACGAGGAGGGAGTAGTTCACCCTATGAGCTGAGGGTATGTACCATTAGTATGTGTTTGATCTCTCTCTCTCTCTCTCTCTCTCTCTCTCTCTCTCGAGTTCTTGATTTGGCACGATCTTGATGTACCGCGAGTTTTGATAATATAGTTGGATCATATGATGTTTCTTCCCTCTCTATCTTGTTGTGATGAATTGAGTCTTTCCCTTTGAGGTTTCCTTATTGTCGGATTGAATACTTTGGATTTGAGAACACTTGATGTATGTCTTGCATGTGGATACCCGTGGTGACAATAGGGTATTCTATTGAGTCACTTGATGGATGTTTTGGTAATCAACTTGCGGATTCCCGTGACCTTGGGGTAATCTAGGCATATCGGTTGGTACACGTTTTCATCTCCTTTTCTCCGATAGAAACTTTGGGTTACTCTTTGAAGTTCTTTGTGTGGATTGAATATTATGAATCTGAAGTTGTTTGATGCATATCGAGTAATCAACTCACGGATACTTGTGGTGACATTGGAGTATCTAGGTGACATTAGAGTTGGTTGATGCGTATCATAGGGTGTTATTTTAGTACTAGGGCTGTTTGTGACACTTATAGGGATGGCTCAATAGATTGATCGGAAAGGATAACTTTGAGGTGGTTTCATTCCCTACAACAATTTCTTCTTATGTTCTCCGCTAGATAAGAACTTTGAGGTGATTCTTTGTCGCACGTTGAGGGATTGTTATGTGATTCAATTATGTTAGCACTGTTGAGAGATTGCACTAGTGAAAGTATGAACCCTAGGCCTTGTTTCTAAGCATTGCAATACCGTTTGTGCTCACTTTTATCACTTGCTACCTTGCTGTTTTTATTTATTCAGATTATAAAAACCTATATCTACTATCCATACTACACTTGTATCACCATCTCTTCGCCGAACTAGTGCACCTATACAATTTACCACCGTATTGGGTGTGTTGGGGACACAAGAGATTTCTTGTATTTGATTGCAGGGTTGTTTGAGAGAGACCATCTTCATCCTACACCTCCCATCGATTGATAAACCTTAGGTCATCCACTTGAGGGAAATTTGCTACTGTCCTACAAAACTCTGCATTTGGAGGCCCAACAACGTCTACAAGAATAAAAGTTGCATAGTAGACATCAAGCTCTTTTCTGGCGCCGCTGCCGGGGAGGTGAGTGCTTGAAGGTATATCTTTAGATCTTGCAATTGAATCTTTTAGTTTCTTGTTTTATCACTAGTTTAGTATATAAAAGAAAACTAAAAAAATGGAATTGAGGTTGCCTCAAATGCTTTATCTTTATAATGTCTTTCTTGAAAATGAAGGATCGAAAAATTGTGCCAAAGTGTTGGAAGAAGAATTCAATAAAATGTTTGGCATAAAATCCTTGAATGATAAGCATGATTGCCATGTTGTTAGTATGCTTTCTATGAATATCCATGATGCGAATGATATGCAAAGCGATAAGCTTGGGGACGCTATGTTTGATGAAAATGATCTTTTTAGTCCCCCTAGTTTTGATGAGCAAATTTATTATGATGATTGCATGCCTCCTATTTATGATGATTACAATGGTGAAAGTGGGTTTGGAAGAGTGTCAACTTTATGTAATAATGATCCCACTATTTTGGAGGGTGTTGAATCTTATTGGAATAATGATAAAAGTGGATTTGGAGAGGTCATGACTTTATTTAATGATGATTCCACTATTTTGGAAGGGGTTTCAATTGATTAAAGTTGCTATCTATCATGATTATTGTGATGATACTTATGTTATAAAAAGTAATGATAATTATTATTATAAAACTTGTCATAATTATGAATACCCTTTTACTGAACATTACTCTTTTAATGTGGAAACAATTTATAGTATTCAAGTTTCATATGATACTCCCACTATTATGAATGAGAATAAATTTGCTTATGTGGAGAGTAATAAAAATTATATGCATGTGGATCATGAAAAGAATGCTTTATGTGATAGTTATATTGTTGAATTCATTCATGATGCTATTGAAAATTATTATGAGAGAGGAACATATGCTTATAGATATCTCAATAATATCAAGTTTCCTCTCTTTATGTTGAAAGTTTCGAAGTCATGCTTTGTTTGCCTTCCTATGCTAGTTGATTTTTGCTCCCATAAATTGTTTACTCACAAAATCCCTCTGCATAGGAAGTGGGTTAGGCTTAAATTTTCTTGTCATATGATTCATGATGCTCTCTTTATGTTTCAATTCTTTATTCTTATGCGAGCATCATTGAAATCATCATGCCTAGCTAAAAGGCATTAAAGAAAAGCGCTTGTTGGGAGACAACCCAATATTTATACCTACTGTTTTTGTGTGTCCACATAACTAAGCTACTGTAGTAATCATGATTTATATGATTTGTTTCAATAATGTGCCAAGTAAAGCCTTTGGGATAGTGTGGATGCTTGTTGATTTGATTATGTGCAAAAACAGAAACTTTTGCGTCCAGTGCTGGCATTTCTATTCTGCACTGGAGCGTGAGAAAATTATGAAATTTTTACACAGTATTGGGTAACAAATTTTTTGAGTTGTCCTAATTTTTTGAGGTACAAAAGTGTGCCTTTTAATTCGGTCACTACATGTTGTACTGTTTTTGACAGATTCTGTTTTTATTGCATAGTTTGCTTGTTTTAGTGTTTCCATAGCTTATATTGAGTAATATAAATTGTGGAAATGATAGAATACAGTAGGAATTATGTGAGAACAATTATGAATCTTGTATTGACAGTACCTAAGTGAATGATTTATTTTCATACTAACCTATCTCACGGAGTTCCGTTAAGTTTTTTGTGATTGAAGTTTTCAAGTTTTGGGTGAGATATCGATATGAGGAGAATAAGGAGAGGCAAGACCCTAAGCTTGGGGATGCCCATGGCACCCTAAGGTAATACTCAAGGAATACTCAAGCGTCTAAGCTTGGGGATGCCCCGGAAGGCATCCCCTCTTTCGTCTTCAACATTATCGGTAACCTCACTTGGAGCTATATTTTTATTCGTCACATAATATGAGTTTTGCTTGGAGCGTCATTTTATTTTGTTGAGATTAGCTTGATGTTATCAATAATCATGTTTGCACCTTTTTAGCTCAATAAAATGCCAATTATAGCCTTTATCATGCTCAGTTTGCAAGTTTATGTGTTGCTGTTTGAAAATAGAAAGTTTTCTGTTATGTCCTGAATTTATGTGAAATGTCAGAACATGATAAAAATCTGAAATTTTTACACAGTAAGCATGCATGAGTTATCTGTAACATGGTAATTTTTTAGAATTTTTTGAGTTAGGGAAGTATGAATTTTTATTCCCCCTTTACAAACTGTTCTGTTTAGACAGATTTCGGTTATAGTTGCATTGTTTGCATATGTTTGCTTGCTCAATGTTTCTATTTGTGGATAGGAGTATCAAATATGCAGAGGCATTTAGTATGCAATGTTTAATTATAATTTTAGTGATTTGTTACAGTAGAGAATGTTAAGGTTTTGAGTTGATTTATACTAACTTATCTCACGAGTTCTTGTTGAGTTTTGTGTGGATGAAGTTTTTAAGATTTAGGAGAAGCCATGATATGACAGGAATTAAGGAGACACAAGAGCTCAAGCGGGAATGCCCAAGGCACCCCAAGATAACATTCCAAGAAGTCTCAAGCAACTAAGCTTGGGGATGCCCCGGCGGGCATCCCACCTTTCTTCATCAACACCTATCGGTTAGCCTAAGTTTTTATTTGTTCACATGATATGTGCTATTCTTGGAGTGTCCTTTTATTTTCATTTTGCTTGTTGTTTTAATAAAATACTTGGATCTGAAATCTTTATTTGGAGAGAGTCTTCACATAGCTACTTATTTACTTAACTACTCATTGTTCTTCACTTAAATCTTTTGGAGTAGTTTGTCATTTACTCTCGTGCTTCACTTATATCCTAAGAGTGAATTGTTAAATGAATTGAATATCATAAATATGAAATTATATATGTTTCATATGCTTGTCCCATGGGGAGTAATGACTTCACATATAAGAAGTATAAGTGGTAAAATTTATTGAAAGTTAGCAAACACAGCATTGGTCACTTGAACAATTCATGAAAGAATTTTGAAGGAAGAGAAATTTCACATATAAATATACTATCTTGGACATCTTCTATGATTGTGAGCCCCCATTAATTATTTTCAAGCTTGATCAAGTAGTTGACGTTGGACAAGGAAGACAACGTAATGGGTTATGTTTGTTTATATTCACATAGAAGTTATATTGTCATGGATCCTCTAACATGTGGTGCTTGCTCATAATCTTTTGCTAGCCAAAATTTCGTACAAAGTAGAAATACTACTTGTGCATCCAAAAACCCTTAAACCCAGTTTCTTGTCATGAGAGTCCACTATATCTACCTATGGATTGAATAAGACCCTTCAAGTAAGTTGTCATCGGTGCAAAAGCAATAAATATTGCTCCTAAATATGTATGATTTTTTATTGTAAGAGAAAATAAGCTTTGTACGAACTTGTGATGGTGAAGAAATAAAAGCGACGGACTGCATAATAAAGGTTGCTATCACAAGGGGCAATATAAAGTGATGTTCCTTTGCATTAAGAGCTTGCACATCCAAAAATCAAAAAGCGCACGACAACCTCTGCTTCCCTCTGCGAAGGGCCTATCTTTTACTTTATGTATTTACTTTTATGCATTCCATTTTTATTTTCTCTCTTGGCAAGCATCATGTGGTGGGGAAAGATCCAGGCACATATATCCAGTTGAATATAGGTGATCATGAGTTATTATTGTTCACATTATCCCTGAGATAAATAAGTTGGGAGGCAAAACATTAAGCCCCTATGGTTTGACTGGAACGGTTTGTTCTAAAAATATGCTTTGAGTGTCAGCAATCATGGAAGACTATATGATAGTTGAGTATGTGGAATTTGCTAAATCAAAGCTCTTTCATAGACCCTTCCTGAAAATAAGAAGAATTGCAATTGTTTGATGACTGAGAACATAGTTTGTTAGTTTTCAAGAAAGTTTATGATCTATACTTTAACATGTGAATAGCTTGCTACTTGATCATGAGAAGTTTTATGAGATGAGCTACTATTTATGATATATAATGATGCTGGAAAAAGTGATTGGAATTATCATTTATCAAACTTATGCACTATGCTAGCATTCGCACTTCATAAATGATTTCTTTTATCATTTACCTACTCGAGGATGAGCAGGAATTAAGCTTGGGGATGCTGATACGTCTCCAATATATCTATAATTTATGAAGTATTTATGCCATGTTTATAACAATTTTATATGGTTTTGGTATGATTTGATTAGAACTAACCCGGACTGACGCTGTTTTCAGCAGAACTACCGTGGTGTTGTTTTTTGTGCAGAAATAAAAGTTCTCCGAATGGGCCCAAAATTTACGGTGATTTTTTATGGACCAAAAGAGACCCACAGAGCACCAGAGATGGACCAGGGAGTGGCAGAGGGCGCCACAAGCCTGGGGGGCGCCCCCCTAGGGCGCGCCCCCCGAGCTTGTGGGACCCTCGGGCACCCCCCTGACGTGAATCCTACACCAAATATTCCTATAAATAGTGAAAACACCAAAACGAAACCTAGAACTCCCACGCCGCCGCCGCAAGCCTCTGTACCAAAGCGACCTCATCCGGAGCCCTGTTCCGGCACTCTGCCGGAGGGGGAAATCATCGTCGGAGGCCATCTTCATCATCCCGGCGGTCTCCATGACGAGGAGGGAATAGTTCACCCTCGGGGCTGAGCGTATATACCAGTAGCTATGTGTTTGATCTCTCTCTCTCTCTCTCTCTCTCTCTCTCTCTCTCTCTCTCTCGTGTTCTTGATTTGGCACGATCTTGATATACCGCGAGCTTTGTTAATATAGTTGGATCATATGGTGTTTCTTCCCTCTCTATCTTGTTGTGATGAATTGAGTCTTTCCCTTTGAGGTTTCATTATTGTCGGATTGAATACTTTGGATTTGAGAACACTTGATGTATGTCTTGCATGTGGATACCCGTGGTGACAATGGGGTATTCTATTGAGTCACTTGATGTATGTTTTGGTAATCAACTTGCGGATTCCCGTGACCTTGGGGTAATCTAGGCATATGGGTTGGTACATGTTTTCATCTCCTTTTCTCCGATAGAAACTTTGGGTTACTCTTTGAAGTTCTTTGTGTGGATTGAATATTGTGAATCTGAAGTTGTTTGATGCATATCGAGTAATCAACTCACGGATACTTGTGGTGACATTGGAGTATCTAGGTGACATTAGAGTTGGTTGATGTGTATCATATGGTATTATTTTAGTACGAATTCTAGGGTTGTTTGTGACACTTATAGGGATGGTTCAATAGATTGATCGAAAAGGATAAGTTTGAGGTGGTTTCGTACCCTACAGCAATTTCTTCTTATGTTCTCCGCTAGATAAGAACTTTGGTCTGATTCTTTGTCGCATGTTGAGGGATTGTTATATGATTCAATTATGTTAGCACTGTTGAGAGATTGCACTAGTGAAAGTATGAACCCTAGGCCTTGTTTCTAAGCATTGCAATACCGTTTGTGCTCATTTTTATCACTTGCTACCTTGCTGTTTTTATTTATTCAGATTATAAAAACCTATATCTACTATCCATACTACACTTGTATCACCATCTCTTCGCCGAACTAGTGCACCTATACAATTTACCATTGTATTGGGTGTGTTGGGGACACAAGAGATTTCTTGTATTTCATTGCAGGGTTGTTTGAGAGAGACCATCTTCATCCTAAGCATTGCAATACCGTTTGTGCTCACTTTTATCACTTGCTACCTTGCTGTTTTTATTTATTCAGATTATAAAAACCTATATCTACTATCCATACTACACTTGTATCACCATCTCTTCGCCGAACTAGTGCACCTATACAATTTACCATTGTATTGGGTGTGTTGGGGACACAAGAGATTTCTTGTATTTCATTGCAGGGTTGTTTGAGAGAGACCATCTTCATCCTATGCCTCCCACGGATTGATAAACCTTAGGTCATCCACTTGAGGGAAATTTGCTATTGTCCTACAAAACTCTGCACTTGGAGGCCCAACAATGTCTACAAGAATAAAAGTTGCGTAGTAGACATCAGCCACCCCTTGGGGAGGGAGCCCCTCCTCTAAGGAAGCTGCCCCTCCCTGCACCTATATATAGTGGAAGGGGTTTCCCCTCTTTTATACACTACATCTTCACAAGGGCTGCCCCCTCTGTCTCTCGTTCTCCATGAAATAGTTTGTCCCGCCACAAGGCTGCTCCTCTCCCTTCTAGTTCTTCGGCGACGCCTAGTCATGGACGACATAGCATTGTCGGATTGCTAATGTCGTACATGTGCAACCCGGTAGAGAGATCGTGCTTTGGATCATCGTTCGAAGGACACATTCTCGCGGTTAGGGGGTTGTAAATCCTAGCTGCGGGAATCTGCATAAAAGGTTCTTCACCAACTCTTCTTCCGCTGCTACTCCGAGCAATCAGATCTAACCCCTATGCATCTTCATAGTGATCCTGAGAACATGATCAATAGGACAATTTTTTTTTGTTTTCTACTATGTTTTCCAACATATTCAAATCTGAAGCAATCCTGAGGTGTAAAAGTATCAATAGGGGCATTGGCCACCTACTATATGCGTGACATGTGGCGTACCGGTTGAAACGTATCAGGCAGCGCTACGACGCCATTCCACTTCCTGAAGGCATCATTTATGGACCGTGCGGGTGGCTGTCGAGTTGGGATGTGCTAGGGGCTGCTGACAGCGGCTTTGTTTTTGAGTGCCAACAGTGTGGCAGTGTCGACTTATCTTGCTGTGTCTATTTGGTTTGCCTTTTTTTCTTGAAGTGTGTGTCTTCTGCGTGGCTGTGCCATGGCGATGGCGGGTTTGATGTGGGGCTCCAAATGTGGATTGTTCGTTGATGGCCTCCCTCCTCTGATAACATGGTTGCCATGCGTTCATTCAGGTACCCGGGGATCCACTATGTGTGCCGATGATGCGTCGTCCTTTCAATCTGGGACGAGAAGGTTGTGGTTCATCATTTGGGAGTGGACCAGGGCTTACTCCTTTCACTTTGGTGTCTCCCACAAGATCGGTGATGCATGTTTGGTGATGGCTGCTTAGGCGGACGAAGGCCTTGACAGGTCAAGCTTTATCGAAAAAACAAGTTTTTGGTTATATCTTCATAGTTTGTGTTGTTTGTTTGTGCAACTTTTTCTTGCACCACCACCTCAGTTCGTTTCATATTAGTTTCTTTGGATTTTCTGTTGCTTGTAAGTGGATGATCATAGTATTCATGACTGGTTGATGGCTTTGTTGATTCAAAGCCGGATTCGTCTCAAGCCTTCTCTTTAAGAAATGAAGTGCACTCCAAAGATCCCCCTCCCTCACAACCTTCTAATACGGAGGCTAGTGCGCTCATTTTGAAGCGGCCTCCGAAAATGATGCCGATCGGCTTTTTCTATCAAAATTATCACACAAATGGTTATTATGACAATCGACCACATATGACGACTCTGCTAGAGTTGCTCTAATACTCCTCCATAGAATGGTTCTTCATAAGTTAAGGATTTTCTTTATTTGAGGATCTCAAATTGCAACTTACTGTTCAATAACCCAAAATTCCAGGTCGATAGAGATCGAAATCCCTTGGTTTTCTCCCACCCACTTAGGACATTTCTAACCGATCCCCAATAAGTCCATAAGGGAGTAAAAATTCGATTATACTCCCTTACGTCGCACCTAGCCGATCCCCTAACCGGCATAGTGGAGTAAATTTTTTACTCCACCTCCCAATATCCCCCCCAAATCTCCCTAAATATACTCACTCCCACCATGGCCAAGTAAAACCGGTGCCTCTCTTTCTCCCACCTCCTGCGCCGCCCTGTCTCCCGCCGTCGCAGCCACCACGCCCCGCCGCCATCGATGACCGTCTGTCCGGCCGGAATGGATAGCCCGGACCCTTCCCTCACCCCGCCGGACACCGCCGTCGGCTTTTCGCCGCTGGAAATCACCCACGCGCCGCCACCCGCGCCGAAGAAGAGTTTTTTTTAAAGGAGGATGACCCTCGGCCTCTGCATCTGGGCGATGCATGCAGCCATTTTATCAATTATTCACAAAGACCTTACAAAGTAATACATCAGTAAGTCTGAAGCCACCATCCTGGAAACATCTGTCGCTACTCCTATCCACTTGATGTGGGGTGCCGATGGTCCGAGCCGAATACTAAACAGACCTCACACCAAAGCCTAACATCTAAAGCCGGAGGACCCAACCAAGCAGTATTGCCGGGTCTTGGGCACACACCGGTCCGGCGCACTCTCCGAGGCCGCCACCGCCGTCTTCCACCGATCCATCTTCAGAGTAGGTACTGACGCATCGGCCTTGCCAGGCCTGCCGTGGACGTCACCACGGCGCTAGACAACCCCACCTCCCTACGCGCGTCCATCATCATACATCCGTCGCCGAGACCCTGCTGCGCCACGCCACCAAGACTCCACATCGTCGATGCGTGACATGAAACGCCGCTCCACCGCTAAAACCGTCCACTGATCCCTCGAGCAATTGCACACCTCCAAGAATGACGCCCCCAAGCAGGGAACGACACAAGAGTGCCTCCATCATCCGGTCAACTGATCAAGGGTCTCCCCCGGAGGTAGCGGTAGGAGTTAGGAGCTTCACCTCGATGATGCCTTCATGAAGGAAACGACGCCAAGGGTATCACCATCACCGGCTCCGGCCACCGGCCGAAGACCATGTTTTCACCCGCATCTGTCCCAAGAACATCCAACCTATAGCTTGTGCATCTGCAAGACCACCTTCAAAGCCCCGGAGCTGGCCGCCCAGATCCGGCCACCATCCACAGTTGCACTGCCACCGCGGTGTACCCTGACGCTCCGGCCACTGCCAAAGGATGAATCCCAAGCACGCTCTTCACCGTCTCTGTACCGAACGGGATCCGGGGTCGAATCCGCCGGACCGCCGAAGCAGCTCCGCCTTGGACATGGGTACGTCCACGCTATGCAGTCGAGGACGATCTGGGCCTTACCGGCCGCCACCGCCTGGGGCCGCCGCCCCGGCATCCGCCGCCGCGCAGCGAGGCGACCAACCCGCATGCACCCTACCCAATCTTCCAGCCAGGTCCTCCACGACATCCTCTCCGCGGTGCCGCCACCGGACCGCCACCCGACGACCACGCCGCCGCCCAAGGCCTCCACCCGGAGCCAGCCGTCGCGCCGCCGAGATCTAGATCGCGGGCGCGCCACCTCCACCGAAGAAGAGTTTGGGGTTAAAAAAAACCACCGGGTTCAAGCTCCTCCTCCAACCGCTCAAATGGCCTCCGGGGTGGCCACCGCCTCTCCGGCAATGGCCCTCCGCCCTCCTGCCGCTCCGGCCGGAGCCAAACGAGCTCAAAAGCCGACGGCGGCGGTGGCGGCGCTCGCCGAGGCGGTCGCGGAGAAGAAGATGAAGAAGGCCACAACGGCGCCTCGTCCTAGGCCGGCGCCTCGTGCAGCTACTCCGGCGCCCACTACGACTACTTCTCCAGCGCGGGCGGTGGCCGCAGCCGACAACAAGCATCGTGGCCGCCAAGTGCTCGATGAAATGCCTACAAGGTAAAGAAAAACCTCATGTCTTGTTTTGGTATCCAATAGTGATTGTTGGTGGCCGGTAGTGATTGTTGGTGGTGTTTTCTTTGTTGTCTTAGTGCAGAGATGAACACGGCCAGATTCCTCGCGTCTTTGGAGTCCTCGGCCGCCGTTGGAGTTGATGAGCTCAACAACGATTTGTTTTGGCATCATTCAGAGGCAGCCCAAGACATGGAGAAAGAGGTGACCGGGGAAGAGGAGGAAGCTGAAGAGGTGGTGGCCGAGGAGGAGGAGGCCGAGGAAGAGGAGGTTGTGGAGGTGACTGAAGCAAGCACGAAGGTGCCAAGTTGTCGCATCCAAAACTACAACCGAAAGGAGGATATTGCTCTTTGCGATGCTTGGTGCGCGATCTCCGTGGATGCAACGATCGGAACGGATCAAATCAAGACCATGTTTTGGGAGAGAATTACCGACCACTACAACAACTCCGTGGACGTGCGATCAAACCGTACGCAAGGTTCTCTTGGGCATCGTTGGAGCACCGTTCATGACCAATGCAAACGATGGTCCGGTTGCATCAACCAAGTGAATCATGCACCACCGAGCGGTGTGCAAGTAGCGGAGTATGGCCCCTACATCCAAGAACTATTCAAGCATAGGAACACCAAGTACGGCCACAAGCCCTTCACGTTGCATCATTGCTACAAAGAGCTATGCAAGAACGAGAAGTGGATCCAAAGAATCGCGGAGACCACTCCAAAGTGATCAAGGTTGAGCATATCCGTTGAGGAGGACGACGAGGTTGACGAAGATGCCAACAATAGACCGGAATAAAACAAGATTGCAAAAGAAAGAAAGAAGAGAAATGCTTTCGGTGGCACTTACAAACAAGAACTTGTGGCAATAGTCGAGACCAAGAAGGTGTTGGCAGCCGAACGCAAAGAAGAGAAGATGGCATGGTGGAGTGAGCTCAAGGTGTTGGAGGATGAGAAATGGAAGGCCAAGTTGGCGGCCGAAGAGAGAAAGTTGAAGGCGGAGGAGCGTAGGCTTGCACTTGAGGAGGAGAGGATTTGTAATGCCAAGAAGGTCGAAAAACGTGCTATCATGTTCATGAATCCAAACACAATGGATGAAACCGCAAGAAAGTATTGGGAGCTCACTCGTGGAGACATCTTGGTAGCCTCTCTTCGGAATGTCTTCATGTTGGCCGAGGGGGTGGTGGCGGTGATGGTGGTGATGGTGGTGGCCGAGGTGGTGGTGGTGTTGATGGTGGTGGCCGAGGGGGTGGCGGCGATGATGGTGGTGATGGTGGTGGCCGAGGGGGTGGTGGTGTTGATGGTGGTGGCCGAGAGGATGGTGGAGTTGATTTCTTCGCCGACGACCTCGTTTTAGTGATGGTGGCCGAGGGGGTGGTGGTGCATGCCATTGGTTGGCTGGATCCACAACATATACATGCTATGTTTGTGGTGATTTTGGATCAAAAATTGTGTTTGAAGTGATGTCTTTTGGGTGAACTTTGCATGTTTTAATTTGAAAAACACGATGATGCAACTTTATGTTATGTCGGTTATGCTATGCATGCTTTAAGTTGAATGTTTTTAAGGCATGTATTGTGTTTGTTTGAAGTTCATGCGGTTAGGACACAAAATCTATAGAATTTTGATTTTACTCCACTAACTATAGAGGATCGGTTAGGTACGGCCACCGTTAGTGGAGTAAAAATTTACTCCATTAACTTTACTTCGCCGGATACTCTCTTAAATTTTAGGGGATCGGTTAGAAATGCCCTTATTTCCCTTCCAGTCGACCAAAAAGTCCCGGTTCCCAATCAATCTCTATATAAACACCTTTGAACGACTGGCACCGCACCAGGCTATTGTTGGCAGTTGGCTGGTGAAGTTTGCACAAGCACCATTCTGCGTACGGGAACTGGAAGTAGGAGATGGTCTTCCATAACATCTTCCCCAAGATAGGCGCCCACTGGCTCGTCAACTTCTACCGCTCGGCCAGGAAACTGCGCAGCTTGCAGTGCTACCGTAACTCCAACACCAAGCCATCTATCGTTGCCGCCTCCGGGTGCACCATCCCGGCCGCTGCCGAAAGGACGGTGCTGTGTGACTTCCACGGCGGGCTCCTGAGGTCCACAGCTCTCTTCCCCTACTTCATGCTCGTGGCCTTCGAGGGCGGTAGCGTTCTCCGAGCGCTACTCCTCCTCGGCTCCTTTCCTCTCGTATGGATACTCGGCGAGCACACCGACGCCAGCCTCAGGGTCATGGCGTTCGTCACCTTCGTCGGACTCAGGCCACGGGATGCTGACCTCGTGGCCCGCGCCATCCTGCCCAAGTTCTACATGGAGAAGCTCAACGCGGAGGTGTACGATCGCTTGTGGCTGCCGGCGAAGAGGAAGGTGGCGGTGACGAGCACGCCGAGGGTGATGGCGGAGTGGTTCCTCAAAGAGTACATGGCCGCGGACATAGTTGTCGGGAATGAACTTCAGATGGTTAAGGTTGGTCGCAGCTGTTACTTCACCGGGTTGCTGGGCAGGTCAGGGCCATTGCCGAGCAGCATGACGGAGAAGGCCCTGAGGTCGGAGATCTTAGGAGTGGACGGCGGCATGGCCGACGTTGCCGTTGTCGGGAGCTCCAACCCACTCGATCACCACTTCACCGCCTACTGCAAGGTTCGCACGTTCGTGCTTAACAGTCTACTAAAGTTCTATTGTTAATTCTTTGTTTAGAGTGCTGTTTGCCTGATTGTATAGTACGTATATCACCCTATCAAGTTAGGACTTCTTTAAAGAAAGGACACCAATAACCACCGAATGTTCGGTCCGGAAACATCCCAGACCGAACGTTTAGTTCGGTACGACAGCTCCACCCCTACGAACGTTTCCGTTCCATCGGCACTACCCCCCAGCGCGAACACCTACCACGCTGGGCTAGGAGCGGTCAAAGCCCAACAAACGTCATTTCCTAGATAAAGAAAAAACTTGTTCCTCTCAAAAAAAAAAACTTGTTTTGCTGTGATTAATAAAGCCCACTTTTTGCTAGTTTTTCCTGTGACTAGTAAAGCCCAGTTTTGGCCATGCTATGAGGAAAAATGCCAGGGTCTAAAAATAAATTTGACATGATAGTGAATGAAAAAGAGAGATAGCATGGATTGTTGAGAAAACTTGCCATCTGTGTTAAATCAAATTTGCCATGGCGATAAAAAGCCAAAATTTGCCATGTTGAACTAAATTTGCCATCTGTGTTAAATCAAACTATAAAAGTAAAAAAAAATGCCATGGCAATTAAAAGAAAATTTTGCTACAGAGTGATGTATATACTAGAAACTATCAGATGCTTCTTGATAATTGTCTTCCTAAACCAAAACTGCCATATAAAAGCACAAGAAATAGCTTTATTATGCCATACATAGCTAATGGTTCCATGGCATCTGCGCCATGAAAATCCATTTCCTCGGGTATTCTGACCCCGTGGGAAGAGTTTTGCCCAGCTTCACATTCCAGTGTGAAGTCTATGTTTTCTAGATTTTCAGCTTGACGAAGTGTCTTCTTGTCATCTTGAATACTCTTTCCTTGAAGAAGAACACCAACCCGGAGGCCGCTTTCAAATTATACTAGTAACAACGTCCATTACAGTTCTGTCTAGAGGAAGTGAAGAATATTACTTGGGAACACTCATAAGAAGGTACTCCCTCTGTAAACAAATATAAGAGTGTTTAGATCACTACTTTAGTAATCTAAACGCTCTTATATTTCTTTACGGAGGGAGTAATATTTATCTACTGGGGGAATCATTGGCGTGCAAGAAATTCTAGATAGAAAATGCATGTGTCCAAAAAACATTAAAATTGTCATAAGAGGACAAATTTCAGTGTGTGATGAGTTTGTTTTGTTGCTTATAAATTTAGAAATCTAACCAGAACCCCTCGAAACAGCAATTATAGGAAGTAACTTATGCATTACTTAATTATGCACAGATCGATGTAGAACAGAGTACAAAAGAGTTCAAAGAATAGCTGTTGCAGGTTTAACCAATCACAAATTGTAAATGCAATAGCACCGACCTGTTGGGGAACGTTGCATGGAAAACAAAAAAAATTCTACGCACACGCAAGATCTATCCATGGAGATGCATATCTACGAGAGGGGGAGTGTGTCTACGTACCCTCGTAGACCGTAAGCGGAAGCGTTAGAACAATGCGGTTGATGTCGTCGAACAACTTCACGATCCAACCGACCGAGTACCGAACGTACGGCACCTCCGCGTTCAGCACACGTTCAACTCGGTGACGTCCTCGACTTCTTGATCCAGCAAGACGGCGAGGTAGTGGATGAGTTCCGGCAGCACGACGGCGTGGTGACGGTGATGGTAATGCTATCTCCGCAGGGCTTCGCCCAAGCACTGCGAAAATATGACCGAAGGACGGAACTGTGGAGGGGGGCGCCGCACACGGCTAAGACAATGTTGTGTCTCCTTTGGGGCGCCCCCTCTCCTCTATTTATATATGTGTAGGGGCTTGGAGTAGAAGGAATAGTGCCATGTGAACAGTAACCGTGAATAGTACACACGTGGACTTGGACTCCAAAGTCCAATCCTATTCCTACTAGGACTCTCCCTTTTTCCTTCCCTAGCTGCGTGGTCTTTTGAGGACTTGGTGCGCCTGGCCCAATAAGGCCAGTGTGCCTCCCCTTAGCCCATGCCAGCCCTTGGGACGTGGTGGACCCACTTGTGGACTTTCGGACCCCTCCGGAATTCTCCGGAACCTTCTGGAAGCTTCCCGGTACAATACCGAAAAAAAACTGCACCTTTTTCCGGAACCCAAAATATGACTTCCCATATATAAATCTTTACCTCTCGACCATTCCGAGACTCCTCGTGACGTCCGGGATCTCATCCGGGACTCTGAACAATATTCGGTTACCAATTCACATAACTCATATAACACTATATCGTCAACGAACGTTAAACGTGCGGACCCTATGGGTTCGGGAATGATGTAGACATGACTGAGACGCCTCTCCGGTCAATAACCAATAGCGAAACCTGAATGCTCATATTGGTTCCTACATATTCCACGAAGATCTTATCGGTCGAACCGCAATGACAACATACGTAATTCCCTTTGTCCGTCGGTATGTTACTTGCCCGAGATTCGATCGTCGGTATCTCCATACCTAGTTCAATCTCGTTACCGGTAAGTCTATTTACTCGTCCCGTAATACATCATCCCGTAACTAACTCCTTAGTCACTTTGCTTGCAAGCTTCTTATGATGTGCATTACCGAGAGGGCCCAGAGATACCTCTCCGAAACACGGAGTGACAAATCCCAGTCTCGATCCATGCCAACTCAACGGACACCTTCGGAGATACCTGTAGAGCATCTTTATGATCACCCAGTTACGTTGTGACGTTTGATAGCACACAAGGTATTCCTCTGGTATCCGGGAGTTGCATGATCTCATGGTCTGAGGAACATGTATTTGACATTCAAGAAAGCAGTAGCAATAAACAGAACGATCATATGCTAAGCTAACGGATGGGTCTTGTCCATCACATCATTCTCCTAATGATGTGATCCCGTTATCAAATGACAACTCATGTCTATGGTTAGGAAACCTTAACCATCTTTGATCAACGAGCTAGTCTAGTAGAGGCTCACTAGGGACACGGTATTTGTTTATGTATTCACACATGTATTTCAGTTTCCGGTCAATACAATTCTAGCATGAATAATAAACCTTTATCATGAACAAGGAAATATAAAATAATAACAACTTTATTATTGCCTCTAGGGCATATTTCCATCAGTCTCCCACTTTCACTAGAGTCAATAATCTAGATTACATAGTAATGAATCTAACACCCATGGAGTCTTGGTGCTGATCATGTTTTGCTCGTGGAAGAGGCTTAGTCAACGGGTCTGCCACATTCAGATCCGTGTGTACTTTGCAAATTTCTATGTCTCCATCCTTGACATATTCACGAATGGAGTTGAAGCGTCTCTTGATGTGTTTGGTCTTCTTGTGAAACCTGGGCTCCTTGGCTATGGCAATTGCTCCAGTGTTGTCACAAAAGATTGTCATTGGACCCGATGCACTAGGTATTATACCTAGATCGGATATGAACTCCTTCATCCAGACTCCTTCATGTGCTTCTTCCGAAGCAGCTATGTATTCCGCTTCACATGTAGATCCCGCCACGACGCTCTGCTTGGAACTGCACCAACTGACAGCTCCACCATTTAATATAAATACGTATCCGGTTTGTGACTTAGAGTCATCCGGATCAGTGTCGAAGCTTGCATCGACGTAACCCTTTACGACGAGCTCTTCGTCACCTCCATAAACGAGAAACATGTCCTTGGTCCTTTTCAGGTACTTCAGGATATTCTTGACCGCTGTCCAGTGATCCACTCTTGGATTACTCTGGTACCTCCCTACCAAACTTATGGCAAGGCACACATCAGGTCTGGTACACAGCATGGCATACATAATAGAACCTATGGCTGAGGCATAGGGAATGACTTTCATTTTCTCTATATCTTCTGCCGTGGTCGGGCATTGAGTCTGACTCAACTTCACACCTTGCAAGACAGGCAAGAACCCTTTCTTTGACTGATCCATTTTGAACTTCTTCAAAACTTTGTCAAGGTATGTGCTTTGTGAAAGTCCTATCAAGCGTCTTGATCTATCCCTATAGATCTTGATGCCCAATATATAAGCAGCTTCACCGAGGTCTTTCATTGAAAAATTCTTATTCAAGTATCCCTTTATGCCATCCAGAAATTCTATATCATTTCCAATCAACAATATGTCATCCACATATAATATTAGAAATGCTACAGAGCTCCCACTCACTTTCTTGTAAATACAGGCTTCACCGTAAGTCTGTACAAAACCATATGCTTTGATCACCTCATCAAAGCGTATATTCCAACTCCAAGATGCTTGCACCAGTCCATAGATGGATCGCTGGAGCTTGCACACTTTGTTAGCACCCTTAGGATCGACAAAACCTTCTGGTTGCATCATATACAACTCTTCTTTGAGAAAACCATTAAGGAATGCAGTTTTGACATCAATTTGCCAGATTTCATAATCATAAAATGCGGCAATTGCTAACATGATTCGGACAGACTTAAGCATCGCTACGGGTGACAAAGTCTCATCGTAGTCAACCCCTTGAACTTGTCGAAAACCTTTCGCGACAAGTCGAGCTTTGTAGACAGTGATATTACCATCAGCATCCGTCTTCCTCTTAAAAATCCATTTATTCTCAATGGCTTGCCGATCATCGGGCAAGTCCACCAAAGTCCATACTTTGTTCTCATACATGGATCCTATCTCGGATTTCATGGCCTCAAGCCATTTGTCGGAATCCGGGCTTATCATAGCTTCTTCATAGTTCGTAGGTTCGCCGTTGTCTAACAACATAACTTCCAGAACAGGATTACCGTACCACTCTGGTGCGGAACATACTCTGGTCGACCTACGAAGTTCAGTAGTAACTTGATCTGAAGTTTCATGATCTTTATCATTATCTTCCTCTCTTATTGGTGTAGGCATCACGGGAACGGTTTTCTCTGATGAGCTACTTTCCAATTCGAGAGAAGGTACAATTACCTCATCAAGTTCTACTTTCCTCCCACTCACTTCTTTCGAGAGAAACTCCTTCTCTAGAAAGGACCCATTCTTGGCAACAAAGACCTTGCCTTCGGATCTGTGGTAGAAGGTGTACCCAATTGTTTCTTTAGGGTATCCTATGAAGACGCACTTCTCCGCTTTGGGTTCGAGCTTATCAGGTTGAAGCTTTTTCACATAAGCATCGCATCCCCAAACTTTAAGAAACGACAGCTTAGGTTTCTTGCCAAACCATAGTTCATATGGTGTCGTCTCAACGGATTTAGACGGTGCCCTATTTAACGTGAATGCAGCTGTCTCTAATGCATAACCCCAAAACGATAGTGGAAAATCGGTAAGAGACATCATAGAACGCACCATATCCAATAAAGTACGGTTACGATGTTTCGACACACCATTACGCTGTGGTGTTCCAGGTGGCGTGAGTTGTGAAACAATTCCACATTTTCTCAAATGAAGGCCAAACTCGTAACTCAAATATTCGCCTCCGCGATCAGATCGTAGAAACTTTATTTTCTTGTTACGATGATTCTCTACTTCACTCTGAAATTCTTTGAACTTTTCAAATGTTTCAGACTTGTGTTTCATCAAGTAGATATACCCATATCTACTCAAATCATCTGTGAAGGTTAGAAAATAACGATACCCGCCGCGTGCTTCAACATTCATCGGACCGCATACATCGGTATGTATTATTTCCAATAAATCAGTAGCTCGCTCCATTGTTCCGGAGAACGGAGTTTTAGTCATCTTGCCCATGAGGCATGGTTCGCAAGTATCAAATGATTTATAATCAAGAGATTCCAAAAGTCCATCCGCATGGAGTTTCTTCATGCGCTTTACACCAATATGACCTAAACAGCAGTGCCACAAGTATGTTGCACTATCATTATCAACTTTGCATCTTTTGGCATCAATATTATGAATATGTGTATCACTACGATCGAGATTCAACAAGAATAGACCATTCACAAAAGGTGTGTGACCATAAAAGATGTTACTCATATAAATAGAACAACCATTATTCTCTGACTTAAATGAATAACCATCTCGCAATAAACAAGATCCAGATATAATGTTCATGCTCAACGCTGGCACCAAATAACAATTATTGAGGTCTAAAACTAATCCCGAAGGTAGATGTAGAGGTAGCGTGCCGACGGCGATCACATCAACCTTGGAACCATTCCCGACGCGCATCGTCACCTCGTCCTTAGCCAATCTTCGCTTATTCCGTAGCTCCTGTTTCGAGTTACAAATATGAGCAACCGAACCAGTATCAAATACCCAGGCGCTACTGCGAGCATTAGTGAGGAACACATCAATAACGTGTATATCAAATATACCTTTGCTCACTTTGCCATCTTTCTTATCCGCCAAATACTTGGGGCAGTTCCGCTTCCAGTGACCAGTCCCTTTGCAGTAGAAGCACTCTGTTTTAGGCCTGGGTCCAGCTTTGGGTTTCTTCGTGGGAGCGGCAACTTGCTTGCCGTTCTTCTTGAAGTTCCCCTTCTTTCCCTTGCCCTTTTTCTTGAAACTAGTGGTTTTGTTAACCATCAACACTTGATGCTCCTTCTTGATTTCTACCTCCGCTGATTTCAGCATCGCGAAGAGCTCGGGAATTGTCTTCTCCATCCCTTGCATATTATAGTTCATCACGAAGCCTTTATAGCTTGGTGGCAGTGACTGAAGAACTAGGTCAATAACACTCTCAACCGGAAGATCAATTTCCAGCTGAGTCAAGTGGTTGTGGTACCCAGACAGTCTGAGTATGTGTTCACTGACAGAACTGTTCTCCTCCATCTTACAGCTAAAGAACTTGTTGGAGACTTCATATCTCTCAACCCGGGCATTAGCTTGAAATATCAATTTCAGCTCTTGGAACATCTCATATGCTCCGTGGCGTTCAAAACGCTTTTGCAGTCCCGGTTCTAAGCCGTAGAGCATGGCACACTGAACTATCGAGTAGTCATCAGATCGAGCCTGCCAGGCGTTCACAACGTCTGCAGCAGCTCCTGCAGCAGGTCCATCACCTAGCGGTGCATCAAGGACATAATTCTTCTGTGCAGCAATGAGGATAATCCTCAAGTTATGGACCCAGTCCGTGTAGTTGCTACCATCATCTTTCAACTTAGCTTTCTCTAGGAACGCATTAAAATTCAACGGAACAGTAGCACGAGCCATTAATCTACAACATAGATATGCAAAGAAACCATCAAGACTAAGTTCATCGTAAATTAAGTTCAATTAATCAAATTACTAATGAACTTCCACTTAAATTAACATCCCTCAAGTTAACTAAGTGATACATGATCCAAATCAACTAGCCCATGTCCGATCATCACGTGAGATGGGATAGTCATCAATGGTGAACATCTCCATGTTGATCATATCTACTATATGACTCATGTTCGACCTTTCGGTCTCTAGTGTTCCGAGACCATGTCTGTACATGCTAGGCTCGTCAAGTTTAACCCAAGTATTCTGCTTGTGTAAAACTGGCTTACACCCGTTGTATGTGAACGTAGAATCAATCACACCCGATCATCACGAGGTGCTTCGAAACGACGAACTTTAGCAACGGTGCATACTCGGGGAGAACACTTTTATCTTGAAATTTAGTGAAGGGATCATCTTATAATGCTACCGTCGTTCTAAGCAAAATAAGATGCATAAAGGATAAACATCACATGCAATCAAAATATGTGACATGATATGGCCATCATCTTGTGCTTTTGATCTCCATCTCCAAAGCATCGTCATGATCTCCATCGTCACCGGCTCGACACCTTGATCTCCATCGTTGCGTCGTGGTCGTCTCGCCAACTATTGCTTCTACAACTATTGCTAACGCATAGCGATAAAGTAAAGCAATTACATGGCGCTTGCATTTCATACAATAAAGAGACAACCATAAGGCTCCTGCCGGTTGCCGATAAATTACAAAACATGATCATCTCATACAATAACGTATATCACATCATGTCTTGAGCATACCCTGCAAAAACAAGTTAGACGTCCTCTACTTTGTTGTTGCAAGTTTTACGTGGCTGCTACGGGCTTCTAGCAAGAACCGTTCTTACCTACGGCACAAAACCACAACGGTAATTTATCAAGTTTGCTGTTTTAACCTTCAACAAGGACCGACCGCAGTCAAATTCGATTCAACTAAAGTAGGAGAAACAGACACCCGCCAGCCACCTTTATGCAAAACAAGTTGCATGTCTGTCGGTGGAACCGGTCTCATGTACGTGGACATGTAAGGTTGGTCCGGGCGGCTTCATCTTACAATACCGCTGAATCAAAATAAGACGTTGGTGGTAAGCAGTATGACGATCACCGCCCACAACTCTTTGTGTTCTACTCGTGCATATCATCTACGCATAGACCTGGCTCATGATGCCACTGTTGGGGAACGTTGCATGGAAAACAAAAAAAAATTCTACGCACACGCAAGATCTATCCATGGAGATGCATAGCTACGAGAGGGGGAGTGTGTCTACGTACCCTCGTAGACCGTAAGCGAAAGCGTTAGAACAACGCGGTTGATGTCGTCGAACAACTTCACGATCCAACCGACCGAGTACCGAACGTACGGCACCTCCGCGTTCAGCACACGTTCAGCTCGGTGACGTCCTCGACTTCTTGATCCAGCAAGACGGAGAGGTAGTGGATGAGTTCCGGCTGCACGACGGCGTGGTGACGGTGATGGTAATGCTATCTCCGCAGGGCTTCGCCCAAACACTGCGAAAATATGACCGAGGGACGGAACTGTGGAGGGGGGCGCCGCACACGGCTAAGACAATGTTGTGTTTCCTTTTGGGCGTCCCCTCTCCTCTATTTATATATGTGTAGGGGCTTGGAGTAGAAGGAATAGTGCCACATGAACAGTAACCGTGAATAGTACACACTTGGACTTGGACTCCAAAGTCCAATCCTATTCCTACTAGGACTCTCCCTTTTTCCTTCCCTAGATGCGTGGGCTTTTGAGGACTTGGTGCGCCTGGCCCAATAAGGCCAGGGCGCCTCCCCTTAGCCATGCCAGCCCTTGGGACGTGGTGGACCCACTTGTGGACTTCCGGACCCCTCCGGAATCCTCCGGAACCTTCTGAAAGCTTCCCGGTACAATACCGAAAAAAACTACACCTTTTTCCGGAACCCAAAATATGACTTCCCATATATAAATATTTACCTCTCGACCATTCCGAGACTCCTCGTGACGTCCGGGATCTCATCCGGGACTCCGAACAATATTCGGTTACCAATTCACATAACTCATATAACACTATATCGTCAACGAACGTTAAGCGTGCGGACCCTACGGGTTCGGGAATGATATAGACATGAGTGAGACGCCTCTCCGGTCAATAATCAATAGCGGAACCTGGATGCTCATATTGGTTCCTACATATTCCACGAAGATCTTATCGGTCGAACCGCAATGACAACATACATAATTCCCTTTGTCCGTCGGTATGTTAATTGCCCGAGATTCGATCGTCGGTATCTACATACCTAGTTCAATCTCGTTACCGGCAAGTCTCTTTACTCGTTCCGTAATACATCATCCCGTAACTAACTCCTTAGTCACTTTGCTTGCAAGCTTCTTATGATGTGCATTACCGAGAGGGCCTAGAGATACCTCTCCGAAACACGAAGTGACAAATCCCAGTCTCTATCCATGCCAACTCAACGGACACCTTCGGAGATACCTGTAGAGCATCTTTATGATCACCCTGTTACGTTGTGACGTTTGATAGCACACAAGGTATTCCTCCGGTATCCGGGAGTTGCATGATCTCATGGTCTGAGGAACATGTATTTGACATTCAAGAAAGCAGTAGCAATAAACAGAACGATCATATGCTAAGCTAACGGATGGGTCTTGTCCATCACACCATTCTCCTAATGATGTGATCCCGTTATCAAATGACAACTCATGTCTATGGTTAGAAAACCTTAACCATCTTTGATCAACGAGCTAGTCTAGTAGAGACTCACTAGGGACACGGTATTTGTTTATGTATTCAGACATGTATTTAAGTTTCCGGTCAATACAATTCTAGCATGAATAATAAATCTTTATCATGAACAAGGAAATATAAAATAATAACAACTTTATTATTGCCTCTAGGGCATATTTCCATCACGACCAAATTGACTTCTAGAAACCGGTATAGCCTTTACCTTCAATGAACAAACTGTTGCATTTTCAGGGATCTCAATGAACAGTTCCAGGATGGTGAATGACTTGATTCTTAGCTTAACTGAAAAATAAGAAAATACATATATGATAAGCTCTCATGTTGACGAAGTGAGTAACAAATCTATATATGCAAAATATACCATTGTATCATCATACCAGGTAAACATGTGAATTGGTGACACAACATACCTTCAGTTAGAAACCCCTTAGCAGAAGATGGTCTAAAATGACATCACACTGCTTTTGTCTCTTGAACATTGCTCTTTGTACTCTTTGGCATGCCGTGTGTGAAAAAATACAAAAAGTTGAAAAAACAAAAAAAGTGAACAAAGAAAAACGCCATAACTAAAATCATATTAAAATTTGCATATATTTGACATGGCAAAAAAAGTAAAATCTGCCATGTTAATAAAGGTCAAATAAATAGTAAATCTTGCCATGGCAATAGAAGTTAAAAATTGCCTTGTGAATTTAGGTAAATTTGCCATGTTAATAAAGGTAAATTAGCCATGACAAATAAAAAGTAAAACTTGCCATGGCAATAAAAGTTAAATATTGCCATGGGGATCTAGGTAAATTTGCCATGTTAATAAGGGTCAATTTGCCATCGGCAAATAGAAAGTAAAACTTGCCATGGCAATAAAAGTTAAATATTGCCATGGGGATTTAGGTAAATTTGCCATGTTAATAAGGGTCAATTTGCCATCGGCAAATAAATAGTAAATCTTGCCATCGCAATAAAAGTTAAATATTGCCATGGGGATTTAGGTAAATTTGCCATGCTAATGAAGGTATATTAGCCATGGCAAATAAATAGTAAAACTTGCCATGGCAATAAAAGTTCAATATTGCCATGGGGATTTAGGTAAATTTGCCATGTTAATAAAATTCAAATAAATAGTAAAACTTGCCATGGCAAATAAAAGTTAAATATTGCCATGGGGATTTAGGTAAAATTTTCATGTTAATAAAAGGTAAATTTGCCATGGCAAATAAATAGTAAAACTTTCCATGGCAATAAATGTTAAAAAAATTGCCATGGGGATTTAGGTAAATTCGCCATGTTAATAAAGGTGAAATAATTAGTAAAACTTGCCATGGCAATATTTACCATTTTGTGTTGTTTTTGACAATTTAAAGAATTACAGCGACAATTTTAAAAATCAAAAGTTGCCATGGCAAGAAAGCAATGAATTTGCCATGATCCGCTATGAATCATCGATGGCAGAATCAGAAATAACCGTGATCTTTTCACGTGGTTCTACATCAAAAAATGAGAGGGCAGCTCGAATACATGCGAACTGCCATACAAAAACTCCCTAAGCTAATTTATAGAACACGGTGCCTTGACATGGCAAATGATCTCTGAAAAAATGAATGGCAATTGCCATGGTCTATGAAAAAACCATAGCAAATTCATATCAAAAAATTGCCATGGCAACTATTTACTGAAACGAAAGATGGTAGCTACAGAAGATTGTAAAGTTGCCATCTCAATTGATGATAATTTGCCATGGCAAAATGATGTCTAGTCATAGTGATTTGCCATGGTATATGAAACTGTCAAAAATTCATGAGAAATGTAGAAACAAATGGGTATGAATTATAGATCATTTGTCATGGCAACTTTTAGATATCTCTAATACATGGCGAAAATATAAAACATAGTGGATTGAGATGGCAAAAATGATCTGTAAAGAATGAATAGCAATTTGCCATAGCAACTATTTACTAAACAAAGCTATGTTGTATGAAATCATAGCAATTCTGCCATGGCATCATGGCAACTATTTACTAAACAAAGTTATAGATGAATCCTGGCAACTATTTACTAACAATTTGCCATGGTATATCAAAAATCATAGAAAATTCATAGCAATTCTGCCATGGCAACTATTTAGTAAACAAAAGCTACCAAGGACCAGCAGCAAAAAACGACACTAATAAAATGGAGGCAGAAGTAGACCACAGGTGAAATGGACCCTAATATGTACCTGTCGTCAGATTTTTAGCCATGTCTCCCTGGCAACTGTTGAGAACTGATAACCCATCAACAAAATTTAATAATAAAATGGTTATTACCTAAAACAGTGGCAAAATTGCCATGAACAAAAAATCTAGATAACACAATTACACCTAAAAATTACCGTGTGGGTCAGTCCATTCATTTTACACACAAAAATTGCCATGTGGTATAAATTAGGTAAAGACATACATAGGGCACACAGATTTGACAAGTCCATCAGAGATGGAACCAATCAAATGTACAAAAATGAATGAAACAGAGGTGAAGGTGTAGGATGTGGACACATAGACCTCGAGGACGAGCTCGTTGTAGATGAGCAGCATGACGAGGGCGCCACCGGGCACCAGGCCTCCAGCTGCGCGGTCATTTCTCGCCATGGAACTCCACAGCGCGGTCGTCGGCGTCAGCCGCGTCGTCTACCAGCAGGTCGCGAGCCGCGGCGGTGGAGCAGCCCAAGTCCGGCATCGGGTCGGCGGGCAGCATGCCCCATCCCGGACCGCGGCGCTCACGTAGCCGCGTCAGCACCCGGGGCAGTAGCAGGGGTGCACCCCCCGTCGTCTATCGCATCGCCCCCCATACGCAGCTCCCGTGATTCGACCTCGACGGCGCCAGATCGACGGCGCGCCTCTCCGCGTAGCGCAGGTCCTCGACGGCGCCATGGCCTGCTTGTACTGGAGCTCATCATCGCGGGAGCTGCGGAGCTCCCGTCACGCGGTCACCGTCGACCGTACTCCTTCCCGCGAGGCCGCCGCGGGACCTGCGGGGCTCCTCGCCGCGCGGCAACCGCCGATGCGGTGATCCTCGGGAGGAGTCGCGCGCCTGCCGCGGGGCCTGCCGCACTCCTCCGTGCGAGGCCGTCACGGGAGCTGCGGAGCTCGTCGTGTGTCGCCGTCGATGCGCGGCAACCGCCGATGCGGTGGTCCTCAGGCGGAGCCGCGTGCCTGCCGCGGGACCTGCCGCGCTCCTCTGTGCGAGCCGTCGCGGGAGCTACGGAGCTCGTCGTGTATCACCGTGGATGCGGGCAAAGGCCTCCGCCGCGGATGTGCCTGAGATTGGGGAGCGGTGGCTTCTAGTGAGTGGGAGAGGAGACGCGAGAGGATTAGCTGCGGTCGCCGTTCGGCATGACGACGCGTCCTACCGAACGAAAAGAAAATCTGACGTGGCTCACTATACGTGTGAAGATTCGTGCGCCAAGAATCAATGGTATCCAACGCGTTCGGGCAAAAACGTCCAAAAACTGACGTTCGGCACTTATAGATACCGTTAAAGAAATGAGTAGTACGTTCTCGGCCGATTGCAATATTATTTGGACGAAAATGACCTTCCAGTGCCGTGTTCAAAAAAAAAAAAAAAAAAAATGACCTTACAGTGCCACTTGTCCATGTGCGGTCACGGCCTCACGGGTCACTGCAAAACTTTTTTTTTGAACTGGAAGAGGGATCCGGAAGGATCCCAAGATTTTATTCATAAACAGTGAACGGAGCACATATTACAGCCAGACACACAAAATACTGGACATTACACGCAAGTCCCTGGACTTTGCAGAAAGGACCCCAAAGTAGGATGAAGAAACACGATCGGGTCCTCAACTTCTGCTCGGGATTCACCTCGCCGTCGCCGGGGACGGAACCACTTGGGACGACGAGGCTGGCATAGCAAGCAGTCGTGGCCACCGACCGGTCGTTGAACTGCCTCCCTTTTGGCATCTTGGCCGGGAGGAAAAGGGTTGGCCGCCCTTCGGCCTGAAGATGCAGCAGCAAGGCGGTGATGGCCGGCTGCCTTCTGCGGGTGCAGGCGCCGTAGCTCCACCGCGTTGACCACCGCTGATGAGCTCGACCTCGATCCGAGAGTCCCAGTCCGCCGCTTCCTCCTCGCTGGAGATCCACCACCATGGTGGTTTCAACAGCAAAGACAAAGCCGCTGGTTCCCCTGCAGATCAGGGATATGCCGAACTCCGAGCTTATTCGAGGAGTCACTGGCGGCATACACAGCAGCGACTGACCACCAGCCACCACCAGAATCACCACCACCGAGCGCCACCAGCCGTTGCTCGACCACGGTAGTGACGACCTCCTCATAGGCATACCGCCGTTCACCGGCATAAAGCCAAACTCTCATAAGGAAACAACATATCTAGGATTACTATCTACAGCGGAGCACCAAGCACCTCTCCCATCTCCTTCCCGACCGGCATCGCCGGCGGCAAAGGTCCGGGATCGGGCCGGGCTCAAGTCGTCGTGTTGGTCGCCTCTCTCGAACAGTGGATAAGAAAGGAAGAGAAAAGAGTTTTTCGGTCACTGCAAAACTGGGCAGTATGTGATCAAAGGATTGTGGCGGAGCCAGACAAAAATTGAAGGGTGTCGTGTCATCAATTTTGAGTGTCATCTTGTGGACGTGAACGAAGGAGCACACGGCGACGCACTCCTCTGGAATCAAAGCCACTCATGGTTAGTGTGGGGATCGGTGCAGGTTTTTGTTTAATTGATAGCGAGATCGCAATACTGCGTGCTTGCGTATATGCCAACAGTAAAAAGCTGGCCATACTCATTTAATTGGAGATAGTGTGTCTGACAAAACATATCATAGATTTCAACGAAGCATTAAATGACAAAAACTTTGGGTACACGTCCATTTAATAACAATAACAAGTATGAAGCACTGTAAAAAAGATGGCAATTTCGTTTGTGTGTGTGACAGCATACATTAGTTTTGATTGCGCGATTAATTGCACCTTTCTCTGAATTTTTATTATTAAATTCTCAGATTTTTTACAAGAGAATAATTCGTGAGATTTTCAAAAAAATCCTGAGATTATTATGAATTTTTTATGGAACTATTACCACGACGTTCTCAGTTTTTCACTTAAGATAAAAAAACTTGAAATGTGTTGAAAAATCTCTCGGATTTATTTACAAATTTTCCTAGAAATTAGTATTTGGGTTTGTGCTTATATAATGGTTGTGCGTTTTGGACGACATTAATGCGTGCGTTTTGGACGACAAGGGTTTGAACAAAGATCTAGATCATGGGACCCACGCATAGGGATGCAGCTCCTGTCAACTGTTCCGCCGTTGGGCAAGAAAGTCACTGCACGTACAAGAATCGGAGAGCCGAAGTAATTGTCTACGGGTTTGAATATATTACCTCACCGCTAAAAAATTGAAATATTACACTGACTCCGTACATGTATTGGCAATGTACTGTGTGGTAAAACAACAATGCCAGAGAAACCACTCATCACTCATAAATGGAGCAATGAATCAGCTGGCAAGTCGGTTGTAACAGTGGCCAATATACATTGAAAGCAGACGGATATACGTAGCGATAAATGAACGCAATACAGAGGGGCTAATATAGTGGGTGTGGATCCTGAGACAACTTGATGGGTATGATTGCAGTGGGTTGCGTCGCCGAGTGCTCCTATGCAATTTCGGTCATCTTGTTCCTTATATGAACGGAAAAGCAATTTGGCTCCCGGGTCCAGATAGTCCCGGAATCTGAACCACCGGTTCCCCTTGTGATTCGGATCAGGCAGTGTATTGCGGGATGTATTCGAGTTGTCCACCGAATATGCTACAGTGCGATGGCCCACCACTGACGCCATTTAATAGTCCCGCGTCCGTCTCCTTGCCGTTGGTACAGACGGAGGAACGTCCTCCTTGTGCCGTGTTGTTGTCGCATGTGCATTAAACAATCCACACAACAGAACCAGCATGCAAGTCAGGCCTGGCACCCACTTGAAAATTCAATACAGCTACAGTCAGTTGTAGTTTTAGTCCTGCACCAGCCCACAGCATGATTTGATTTGCTACTCTAAAGTCTAAACTGATACAAACTATCAATTGAAAAAACGCAAGGACGCGGTTTTAGTGAACATGGTTCCACGCGCAACCCTTGTGAATAGTAAATTAGAAAATAATACTAGAAAAAATAAAAAAATCTGAATATTTTTTATAACATACTTAGTCAATCGATATACCCGCGTATGAAGTTTCACAAAGAAATTACATCCTTATTATTCTGGGCAAAAGATGACAAAATTGAAGCAATATTAAAAACACTATTTAATGAATAATAAGGTCCCAATTGTATTTTCTTCGCTAAGAATACCACGGGTGTCAATACTTCATGAAAATTCAAATGTAAGTAGAATGGTCGACCAAGTTTGTTACCCCTAAAGTTTAGTTTTTTTTCTTCAATTTTCCTAGTATATTTTTTGAATTTACTATTCACGTGGGTGCGCGTGGAACCATGTTCACCTTTGTATTTTCGCACCCACACACCACTATAGTTCTCTTGTGCCCCTGCCCTCTGCAAATGCTACAAAATCAAGTTCTCTTGCTCATCTCTTCATATGGTGCTCTGTCCCTGCTGTTTGGAGCAGACAGCCCCAGGAGAGGGTTATCTTCATGAAATATTTCACCATTTCCATTTGCTTCCATCGGAACATCCGCCACTGCTGCAGCTCCATTGCTCGTCGACGGTCTGTCTTCAAGTGACATCACATCTCAGTGGCTCTCGAAATTCTGCAAGTGTAAAGTGCAGCAATACCATCCTTCAGGATTTGCATCCCCTTCTCATACGCCTTCACACATGCATCACCAAGCCTGACCAACTCCATAGCATGAACCTACAGTGCGTAGTGCACTAGTGCCTATGTCTTATACTCATGTTGCCAGTTTGGTCTCGTTGGTAAACCTGCAGGTGTGGAGGCAGGACATCCTGTCCACCTCTTCAAAATCAGCTGTTCCAGAATCTCTGTGAAATCAAGGACATCGATCACCTGCATCCAACATGCAATTCCATTAGTTCAAATCCAAAGATCAGACTCCACTGTGGTTTATGTCTCATCTATCTCGCTGATGCCATACCTTCAGCATGTGGCAGCCACATCAAATTCTTGATTCGGCAACCAGCATCCGGCTGTACCTTGAAGACAAAATCGGGATCTTTAGCTGCTATGTCTGAAGACAAACACATTTCCTGCATACACTTAGTCTTCTCTGCATTTAACCCAATCCATGCTCCCATGAGTAGAGATTGTAAAAATGAAAAATCATAGACCTCTCCGAGCGAATCGAATGTCAGTCCCAGAGCAGGCTCTACCACATCCTGCCCGGACAAGGTGTCCTGTTCGGCGGGTGCTTACCGACAATGCATCATGCCGCTCACCAGCCAGCAAATGGCATATCAACAAATAACAAATAACGTACTAGCATAAACAGCCCATGCGGCTAACTAGCCCTACACTTTTCTCATGATGCAAGTACAATCACAACCCATGCGGCTAACTAGCCCTACACTTTTCTCATGATGCAAGTACAATCACAACCACTGAGCAAAAAGAGATTGTTTTCCCAAGAAAACAACATGCAATTATTCCAGGAAAAAAAAACTATAGCATGTACAGTTCAATTCAATTCAATTCCATATCTGCTAACTACATCCTCAAACATGGGAAATTCAGTTGTTTTCTACATACATGACCTAGATCATCTCTGTGTGCTAATCGTTTCTCCTACGGACTTCAATGTAAATGGTGATTTTTTGTTTACCTTTTCGTCCATGCTGAAGTTGTGGATCCATCTTCCCCAGACTGGGCAGAGGCTGCATCGCCACTATCACTACCTTCCATGGTGGGAGCTAGTTGGTCTGCACAGCTTGGCCCTTCAACAACATGCTGCTCCATCACATCGGCATTGTCGCCCTCGCTCTCGGTGCAAGTAGCCGCGGGATTGGCTTCCAACGCCACACTCTCTTGCTCTCCTCCCGGGGGCGTCATCCCTAATCTGCCCACTGCCGCTTCCAGCGAAGCTCCGAAGCCCAAGATCTACCATTGCCGCGCGCCCATCACCGGATCCACTCAAGGAGGCCGCGTCGGGTCCCTCCCTTGCCGCAAGGCAATGGAATCGCGCCACCATGCTGGATACATCATCGGCACAGATTGGAAACCTTGAGCAGCGAGTACAATCTTAGAACTCGGAAAATGAAAAGGAAAAAAATACAGCACCAGCAAGCAACTAGGCAGAAAGCCTCGTAGAGTTTACCTGTTCACAACGTCAATGTGGAAATCCATGGCCATCCCTTCCGCCACGGATGCGCCGCCATCCTTTTTACAGGGGGTGTTCGGTTGTTCCTCAGTTCATCCCCCACCCCCACCTCCCACCCTGCCCACGCCCACCGAAAAACTCCATTAACGACGCCGCGCTAGCCGCCTTGTCCGGGAAGATGGGCAACCTGCACCAGTTTCATCGAACCCCTAAGCTTTCTTTGTCGTCGGATGGCGATGCAAAACAAATTTTGCTCTACAAGGGAACTATTTACCTGTCGACGGGAGAGACGGGGAAGTCCATCGCCATGGTGCGACTGCGCTGCTCGGAGAAACATGCCGCCGGAGAGACGGGGAAATCCATCGCCATGGCGCGGCTGCGCTGCTCGGAGAAACCTGCCGCCGGAGAGCCGGGGAAATCCATCGCTATGGTTGCGCCGTCGCAAATCCGAGACCACACGGGGCCACGCTGAACTGCGAGCAAGCAAGCACCGTGCGAGCACACCGCCGATGCCACGCTCCGCCGCCGCCGCCCACACAAGGCTCTGTTTTCCCACTGGATCCCCTTCCTCTCGAACAGTGCATAGAATAGGTGGATGGGGAGGCTGGACTGACTTGCGGGTCCAGCTGACGGGCGGTACGGCCCAGTTGCACACGGCGCGTTCGGGGCCAAGACGGCTGGTTGCTACCCCCGTTAACGGCGGTTGCACATGCTCCGCCTGACACACATACGTACATGTGTATTCTTTCTTATTCTGTCCCCGTATATTAACCTCAATAATGCATGGCACGAATCCCAGAGCTTACCTGGACGGCCCTGATAGCGAGAGCACCTGGACCCGGGAGCCAAAACGCAATATGAACTGCCTGTTTCTGTTCTTTTAAAGGGGAAATAGTAGGTAGGTGACTTTCTTTTTTCCTGAAACAGTAGTTTTTTTTTTGCATGGTCGTGTCTCATTTATAGAATAAATATCAAGTTACAAGGCATGTAAACACAGACCTTACAGGACTGAAAAGATAGGATAATCTTACGCAAAATACCAGCGTCTGTCCTTCTCCTTCGACACCACTGAAGCGGCCACCAAAGAGAAAGAAGACAGGTCACCTCTTCACCCAAGCTCGACGCGGCTCCATCGCTAATCTGTAGCTTTACAGACCTCCAAAGTAGTTTGCCAGAAGCAAAATCATTGCCGTTGAAAGAATCAGACCGGGGCTACATGTCCCCGGACACGCCATCGAACTCCAGATCTGACACCCCCGCATGACAACGACGTCGGAGGAGGAAACCAGAATTGTCAGCCTCCAACCACAAACCCAGCACAAGATGCACCATCTTCCAGCTGTTACTTGCGTAGACAACCGTCTGCGCGTACTCGTGGACAACAAAACGTCCCTGCTCCACCATGACGTCGGAGACAACTCCGCAGCAACGGGGACAAAGCAGAAGGAGAGACACAACTGATGGAGTCGCCGCCGCCGCCTCGCCGACACCATCCATGAACTCTAACGCCGCTGATCTGAAGGGTCGGCAAGCACACGATGCCATCAACTCCGAGACGCCGCCATGAAGGGCACCGCCGGTGTGGGAGTGGAGCTGAGGCAGATTTATTCGTCCGGGCGCCGTTCCCACCACCCCAACTGCGCACCACGACCGACAAGTCCAAACCCTAACTACAGATCGGAGGAACGGGTCCCCCTCCCTCCTGCCACCGAAGCAGCAGCCGGAGGGAGAGGGGGCTAGCGCCCTGGCCAGTTGAGATCGGTGGAAGAAGATCGCCTCCCTAGTCGCCTGGCTCGTGGCGGCGGCTAGGTTAAGGAAAGCGTGTAGACGTGTAGTCAAATTCCAATTGTTGTTCGTTCACCAGCGTGGTAAACAGTAGGTTGTTGATTGGTCTACGGCAATACTATGAGAAAGTATCCCTGCAAACTGTAAAAAAGTACAATTACAAGGAGAACCAACAGAGACTAAATATGACGTTACATAAAAAAATGTGCTACCAGCCTTCCAATTTTAATTGTTTGATGCATCACTATCACTAAAGCCGTAGAGCGGAGTCTTTGGACCCACCCCCATCTGATACCCAAATCTTTGAAACCGCCCCCATCTGATCCCAAAATCTCGACGTTCAAATTTGGTACATTGCTCGTTGTTGTTTTGAACAGCGGCCTTACTAAAACGGTAGACTATTTCCAAAACGAATCTTGTATTTTATCAAACTCAATCCGCAGTCTAGCATATCAAACTGTCATCTACGGAACTTAGATATCGGTGAAACTTAGATAAGTTGCAAAGATGACAACCTCCAACATGCACATATCTCATTGTAGTTGGAGTGCAACTAAGATCTTGGCTATATCTAACCCCGTTTCCCAAATTGCATTTCTTATGATTGTCATGGTATTTTACGTTACACATTAGTTGTAACAACTTTGAATAGCAAAATGAACTTGCAAGTGTACTTGTAGGTTCTATAAAGAAGTGAGCATGAATTGTGACCTATATGTCGAACAATGTATGGCAATAAGCCCCAAAAAAATACATTTTTTCCGAAGAGGAGGATAAAACCCACCGCCTCTGCAACATGTTAATGCACATAGCGAGAAAACCATACATACCTTACAACTCAACGCTGGCTTCAATTTTTTTAGAAGCCTAGTAGTTAAGACTTGACTCTTCTAAAAATATATATTTGGTTGGGATAGCCCAAAAAAGCCAGCAAAAGAACTCGCCCTAAAAGGGCAACTAGGATAAAACATTAAGCTAAAGATCTTCATCCTGGTTATATTTTATTCAACTTACAATTGACTTTTCATGATTCAATTCGAATATTTTGTAACTACCCGAGTTCAAATTCATCATAAACACATAGGGCATGAGAAGGCTGGGAGGTGGTTCAGTTTTACTGTCCTAAATTGGAGAGTTACTGAAAGGCTCCATTCAATAATTTTACATTGTACCCCTTAGGCCCAAAAAAGATGAGGTTCCAAACAATAACATGGCTGTCTGAACATAATGCTTACCATTAGTTTGTAGTCCCTGTACCCCATAATATAGTGCGCTTTGATTTTCACGAAAGTCAAGCTTCACAAATTTGGACAGAGTTTATAGAGGAAATTGTCTATATCTGCAATATCAAATATATACCATATGAAAATACATTTCATGATGAATCTAATAGTACTGATTTGATATTCTTGATGTTGATAAATTTTTCTATAATTTTTGTCAAAATTTATGAAGTTTGATTTTAAAAATTCTAATACGCACCATATTTTGGGATGAAAGAAGTATTCGGTATAGCTATAAAACCTTTGTTCAAAAAAAAATACTGTATTATCTTATAGAAACATTTTGGGTGACAAATTTATAAATAATACTTTCACGCATTGAATCAAAATATCATAGAATTTATTGGGTGGTCATCATTTAAGTTTGACCAAATATTTGTTCAAAGCACCATTTTTTTGGACGGGAGGGAATGTATTACTAGTGGGTGTTTGGTTGGGCGAAAGTTCTGTCAGAGAGACTACCATGCATGTTCATATCCCACGGAAAAAGGCGGACTCATCAGGTGGTGTGAGTCATTGTGTTTTTTTTATCGAAAATGAAAGAGCTACGACGTCAACTGCAGAAAATACAATGTTACACCATGTAAGAAATCATTTCCGTCAAGGTGTTTGGAAATTATTCTCAAATAGGTTCGGAAGTTGTGAAGCCACAAAGAATTTGTAGTGAAGCATCACAATTTGCATACATCTTTTCTAGCGCAAGTTTAAATACCTTTTCGTGTGCTCTTCAGATTAAAACATTTCATCATGGTGCTCATGTTTAACTTCCAAACCGTGTTTTGTCTCGATTTCCGCAGGAACTTTACATTGTGAGCACGGAGAGCGCCAAGACAGCTCGGCTGCCGCGCGAGAGGTACCCAAAGCCGCTCATCTTCCACGACGGCCGTCTCGCCTTCCTCCCCACCGGCTATGCCATGCTCCCCTTCTTCCTCTTCCTGCCGCTCGGATTCATCCTCTCCGTCATCCGCATCTTCATCGGCATAGCCCTACCCTACAATATCGGCTTTGCAGCTGGAGCGCTCTTCGGAGTACGCTTCCGCACCTCTGGCCGCCTTGCTTCGGAAGCCAAGACCAAAAGCAGGGGAGTTCTATTCGTGTGCAATCACCGAACGCTAGTTGATCCGATCATGCTCAGCACGGCGCTGCAGAAGGCAGTGCCAGCCGTGACATATAGTCTCAGCCGGGTCTCGGAGATCTTCGCGCCCATTAACACTGTGCGGCTCACGCGAGAGCGAGACCGTGATGCCAAGACCATGTCGCGGATGCTGGAGCAAGGTGACCTAGCAGTGTGCCCCGAGGGGACGACCTGCCGTGAGCCTTACCTATTGCGGTTCAGCCCGCTTTTCGCGGAGCTGGTGGATTACATGGAGCCTGTAGCGCTGGACGCACAGGTGACGTCCTTGTACGGCACGACGGCGAACGGCCACAAGTGGCTCGACCCCATAGCGTTCTTCGCTAACCCGGCCCCCGCTTACCGAGTGGAGTTTCTAGACCCCGTGCCATCCCATCAGACACGTGCTGGCGGGAGAACAGGTGCCGAGGTGGCAAACTGGGTCCAGCAGCGCCTAGGCGAGGCACTGGGCTTCGAATGCACCGAGCTTCGTCGCCGTGACAAGTACATGATGCTCGCCGGTAACGACGGCGTGGTCTCAAAGTAGACGGCATGCTTAGCTCTAAGCTAAGTGGGTTTTACGTGCATTAAGTCTGCAAAAATTAGTTTGTAATCTGCGATGAATTGGTGGCTCATCCATTTATCAATTTGCTCATGTGTAATGAAAAGAAAACGTCGTGGCTTCCCTGAAGCTCGACGTCCCAGTTTGGGCCGGCCCTGGGTCGCTTCGCTGTTTCTTCTCTTTTCTTTTTCCTTTTTCCTTTTTCTGTTTATGTTTCTATTTCTTTTCTTTTCCGTTTTTTCTTTTTTTCTTTATTTTTTGTGTATTATGGAAAGTTCATTGTGTGTTAAAAAAATGTTCACGGTATATTACAAAAAGGTCACCATGCATTACAAAAAAGTTCATCGTATATTAGAAACTGTTCAATGAATAATACAAATGTTCACTGTGTCTTTGAAATTTGTTGAGAGTATATTACGCAAATGTTCAATGTGTACTAAAAAATTGTTCAACGTATATTATAAAATTTTCAACGCATATTGTTCAACATATATATCATATTTTTTTTGAAAAAAATCATCGTATATTAAAAAAAGTTCATCATAAAATACAAAAGTTCAACGTGTATTATTAAAATATTCATCGTATGTCCAGAAAATGTTCAGTGTGTATTTTGAAATAATGTTCATTGTATATTAAAAAATTATAGTATAGAAACTACAGAAAGAAAAGGCGCAAAAGAAAAAACAGGAGAAGAACCAGACCAGGAAGAAAAAAAAAATGAAGAAAAACAGGACGCTACAGTAAACTAACTGCTACAGTAACAGCCTTCTACAACCCAGTACAGTAAAGCTTGTTGGGCCGTCCAATGCGCTTTCCCCTATGCGTTGCCTCCGCTGTTTGACACCAGCCGGCGTTGAACAGAGCTCCGGTCTTTTTTATGCGGTAGGCCCCACTAGTGAGGGCTGGGACGCAACAGGCCCGTCGCCGCCGCCGGCCTCCACTGCATCGCCTCAATGCCCGACCCCCCAATCTTGCAGCCCTCCGCTGGATCAATGCCGCCCACTACCACTAGATCGGCGCCGCCGCGCTGATGCTCTCTCTCTCCTCGAGGCGCCACCTGTTGGGATCTACGGTAGGGTGCGTCGACTTCAAATTAAAATTTCCTACCCGCAGAACATCCAGGAACATGCTACCAGAGATGGATCACAGATCGTTACCACTAGACGCGCAGTACCGTGCAGCGGAAATAGAGTTGGGGCAGCGCGTCTCCGGAGTCGTCTCCTCCTCGTCGATCTCCCACGTAGCCGATCGGATCCCACGAACAGGTTCGCCGGAGCGGCGCAAGTGCACCGCCTCTAACGGTGTCCGCGCGTGCAGGAGGAACGCTGTGCGGCGGACTGCTAGGTCCGGTCACACAACCGGCGGTGAGTGGAGGTGGCTAGTTGCAACACATGCAAAACCCTAATGACGGTGCCGAAGCGATCAACCGAATGAGTGTGTCGCACCTCCACTATATATAGGCATCCATGGCGGGCTCAACACTTGGGCCCCGCATGGACCCTAAAGCCCAAAGTTTACTTGGTCACGATCCAAGTCCAGCTCGGACCACATCCGACCAGTGTCCTCGGATCCGACCTCGTAGGTTCCTTCCCTTAAGCGCGCGACCCCTTAGGTTCAAGTCGGCTTGGTCGCAGGTCGGATCACCTCTGACCTGCTCGGTTGGTAGCGGCCTCTAGCAAGGCGTGCCAACCACCAAGTAGACAATGAAGCCGGTTAGGCAAACCTGTACATCACACTTCTGTTCCCTTTGCCACACGATAAATGTTGTCGGGCTTAAGGCGAGTCTGTCATCCTTGTGCTAGCCCGACCTCTTTCTCGTTCTAGTGATCACGACCACAAACCGGATTATCTCATAATCCTTATCGCATGGCCATGCTTATCTTGGTCGGATCACACGAGGGGCCCAGAGTATATCTCTCCTCATCGGAGGGGCAAATCCCATCTTGCTCGACCATGTCTCGTAGCATGGGTCTGGACAAGCCCGAAACCTACCTTTATAACTACCCAGTTACGAAGTAGCGTTTGGTCGGCCCAAAGCAAGTCTGTCACCATCCCGACTATATGCGCCAGCTTAGGTATTAGGACATAGAACGTATGTTGTACTAGAGACTCATAGATGACATATCGTTGCGTCTCATAGTCGGGTATGTCCGACTCAGACCTTATCTGGACTCTAATCCGACTATGTCGAATCCGCCAGATCTTTCCGAGTCCATATTATCCGGCTAGCATCCAATGGCCCATGGCTAGTGAGACCGAGCCATCCACCGTGTCATATGCTAGTCTAGTCAGTTGCGCGTCCACACAGCCCTTTCGACTAGGGACCTTTTAGGACAGTCATCATACAATGCATAGTCCCACAAACAAGTCACATACTTGCTGATACACATCATTGATAATGTCCAAGGACTATCTTTACTCATAAACACATAGGAAATATCATCAAACAGGATTGCCTCTAGGGCATATCTCCAACACCACCATCCCCAAATCACCGTGGAACTCGTACTGATGGAGGTGGCCGCCTTCATGACCCTGGCAGGCTCGCATGCCGTTGCTGAAGCCCCACATCTCCGAGATCACCAGGCTCGCTAGCCATCCTAGCTGACTCGACATGGCCCCCGAGCCTAGCAACACCTCCCCAGCCGCCGCTGGACCCAAGTGCACGGGTGGGCGAGGACGAGTCGAGGACAGCGCGTATGGCTGAGGTATTCCAGGGACGGCTCCACCTGCAGGGCGTAGAGTAACTGCTACCGATGAGGGTCAAATTCACGGTTTTGACACTTTTTAAAACTTCAGCCAGATCTGACCCCGCTTTCAAAAAAAATCATGATCTGTCCGTTTTCCTACCGCCGGGTCTATGACGGTAGTGTATAACAGCCTACCGCCGGGGGCCTAGGCGGTAGAGTTGATTGATGTCTACTACACAACCTATTCTTGTAGACTCATGTTGGGCCTCCAAGCGCAGAGTTTTGTAGGACAGTAGCAATTTTCCCTCAAGTGGATGACCTAAGGTTTATCAATTTGTGGGAGGCGTAGGATGAAGATGGTCTCTCTCAAACAACCCTGCAATCAAATACAAGAAATCTCTTGTGTCCCCAACACACCCAATACAATGGCAATTTGTATAGGTGCACTAGTTCGGCGAAGAGATGGTGATACAAGTGTAGTATGAATAGTAGATATAGGATTTTGTAATCTGAAAATAAAAAACAGCAAGGTAGCAAGTGATAAAATGCAGCACAAACGCTATTGCAATGCTTGAAAATAAGGCCTAGGGTTCATACTTTCACTAGTGCAATCTCTCAACAATGCTAACATAATTGAATCATATAACAATCCCTCAACGTGCGACAAAGAATCACTCCAAAGTTCTTATCTAGCGGAGAACATAAGATGAAATTGTTGTAGGGTACGAAACCACCTCAAAGTTATCTTTTCCGATCAATCTATTGAGCCATCCCTATTAGTGTCACAAACAGCCCCAGAGTTCGTACTAAAATAACACCATATGATACGCATCAACCAACTCTAATGTCACCTAGATACTCCAATGTCACCACACGTATCCGTGAGTTGATTATATGATATGCATCAAACAACTTCAGATTCATAATATTCAATCCAACACAAAGAACTTCAAAGAGTGCCCCAAGATTTATACCGAAGAAAGTAGGACGAAAACGTGCATCAACCCCTATGCATAGATTACCCCAATGTCACCTCGGGAATCCGCGAGTTGAGTGCCAAAACATATATCAAGTGAATCAATATAATACCCCATTGTCAACACGGGTATTCATATGCAAGACATACATCAAGTGTTATCAAATCCATAAAAATATTGAATTCGATAATAGTGAAACCTCAAAGGTAAAAAGTCAATTCATCACAACAAGATAGAGAGGGAGAAACACCATATGATCCAACTATATTAACAAAGCTCGCGGTACATCAAGATCATGCCAAATCAAGAACACGAGAGAGAGCGATCAAACACATAGCTACTAGTACATACCCTCAGCCCCGAGGGTGAACTACTCCCTCCCCGTCATGGAGACCGCCGGGATGATGAAGATGGCCTCCGGTGATGATTTCCCCCATCCGACAGGGTGCCAGAAAAGGGATGTAGATGAGATCGTGGAGGTACAGAGGCTTGCGGCGGCGGAGTCGAAGTTCTAGGGTTGTTTCTGGGGTTTCTCTATTTATAAGAATTTTTGGCGTTGGAATCACGCGAAGAGGGGCCACAAGGGGCCCACGACGCACCAGGGCGCGCCCAGGGGGTGGGCGCGCCCAGGTGGCTTGTGGGGCTCCTGTTGGTCTTCTGCTGCTCCCCCGAAGCTTCCTGGGTCTGTTTCCTTCCAGAAAAATCGTCAAAAAGTTTCGCTGCATTTGGACTTCATTTGATATGGATTTTCTGAAAAACCTAAAATAAGCAGAAAACAGCAACTGGCACTGGGCACTAGATCAGTATGTTAGTCCATAAAAATCATATAAAGCCATATAAAAGTGCACCAAAATCATACAAAACTATAATAAACATGGCATGAATACTTCATAAATTATAGATACGTTGGAGACGTATCAGCATCCCCAAGCTTAATTCCTGCTCGTCCTCGAGTAGATAAATGATAAAAGAAATAATTTATGAAGTGTGATGCATAAGTTTGATCAATAATAATTGCAATCACTTTTTCTAGCATCAATATATATCATAAACAGTAGCTCATCTCATAAAACTTCTCATGATCAAGTAGCAAGCTATTCACATGTTTAAAGTATAGACCATAAACTTTCTTGAAAACCAACAAACTATGTTCTCAGTCATCAAACAATTACAATTCATCTTATTTTCAGGAAGGGTCTATGTATGAGCTTTGTTTTAGCAAATTCCACATACTCAACTATCATTTAGTCTTCCATGATTGCTGACACTCAAAGCATATTTTTAGAACAAACCGTTTCAGTCAAACACATAGGAAGATAGGGCTTAATGTTTCGCCCCCCAACTTATTTATCTCAGGGATAATGTCAACAATAATAACTCATGATCACCTATATTCAACTGGATATATGTGCCTCGATCTTTCCCTACCACATGATGCTTGCCAACTAGAGAATAAATAGAGCGGAATAGGGATGAGCATTACTGACTCTTGCATAAAAGTAAATACAGAAAAGTAAAAGATAGGCCCTTCGCAGAGGGAAGCAGAGGTTGTCATGCACTTTTTATTTTTGGACGTGCAAGCTCTTAATGGAAAAGAACGCCACTTTATACTGCCTCTTGTGATAGCAACCTTTATTATGCAGTCTGTCACTTTTATTTCTTCACCATCACAAGTACGTACAAAGCTTATTTTACCTTCCAATAAAAGATCATACATATTTAGGAGCAATTTTTATTGCTTTTTGCACCGATGACAACTTACTTGAAGGATCTTATTCTATCCATAGGTAGATATGGTGGACTCTCATGGCAAGAAACTGGGTTTAAGGGTTTTTGGATGCACAAGTAGTATTTCTACTTAGTACGAAGTTTTGGCTAGCAAAAGATCCTAAGCAAGCACCACATGTTACAGGATCCATGGCAATATAACTTCTATGTGAATATAAACAAACATAACTCATTACGTTGTCTTCCTTGTCCAACATCAACTACTTGATCAAGCTTGAAAATAATTAATGGGGGCTCACAATCATAGAAGATGTCCAAGATAGTATATTTATATGTGAAATCTCTCTTCCCTCAAAATTCTTTCATGAATTGTTCAAGTGACCAATGCTGTGTTTGCTAATTTTCAATAAATTTTACCACTTATACTTCTTATTTGTGAAGTCACTACTCCCCATGGGACAAGCATATGAAGCACATCTAATTTCAACTTTATGATATTCAATTCATTCAACAATTTACTCTTGGGATATAAGTGAAGCACAAGAATAAATGACAAACTACTCCAAAAGATATAAGTGAAGATCAATGAGTAGTCAAACAATTAAGTAGCTATGTGAAGACTCTCTCCAAATAAAGATTTCAGATCTAATGATTTTATTCAAACAGCAAGCAAAATGAAAATAAAAGGACACACCAAGAATAGCACAACTCAAGTGAAGAAGCAAAAACTTAGACTCAACCGAAACTAACCGATAATTGTTGATGAAGAAAGGTGGGATGCCTACCGGGGCATCCCCAAGCTTAGTTGCTTGAGACTTCTTGGAATGTTATCTTGGGGTGCCTTGGGCATCCCCAAGCTTGAGCTCTTGTGTCTCCTTAATTCCTCTCATACAATGGCCTCTCCTAAATCTTAAAAACTTCATCCACACAAAACTCAACAAGAACTCATGAGATAAGTTAGTATAAATCAACTCAAAACCTTAACATTCTCTACGGTAGAAAATCACAAAAAATATAATTAAACATTGCATACTAAATGCCTTTGCATATTTAATACTCCTATCCACAAATAGAAACATTAAACAAGCAACATATGCAAACAATGCAACTATAACCGAAATCTGCCAAAACAGAACAATTTGTAAAGGGGGATTTAAAATTCATACTGCCCTAACACCAAAAATTCTGAAACATTACCACGTGATAGAGGACTCATGCGTTCATACTGTGTAAAAATTTCAGATTTTTATCATGTTCTGACTATTCAGGAATATTTTGAACATAACAGAAAACTTTCTGTTTTCAAACAGCAACATATAGACTTGCAAAATAAGCATGGTAAAGGCTATTCTTGACACTTTTATTGAAATAAAAGTTACAAAACATTATTCTAAATAACAGCAAGAAAATATCAGCAAAAGAAAATGACACTCCAAGCAAAACACATATCATGTGAAGTATAAAAATATAGCTCCAAGTGAGGTTACCGATAATGTTGGAGACGAAAGAGGGGATGTCTTCCGTGGTATCCCCAAGCTTAGACACTTGAGTCTTCCTTGAATATTACCTTGGGGTGCCTTGGGCATCCCCAAGCTTTGGGCCTTGCCACTCCTTATTCTCCACATATCGATATCTCACCCAAAACTTGAAAACTTCAATCACACAAAACTTAACGGAACTTGTGAGATAGGTTAGTATGATAAAAATAAATCATCCACTTAGGTGCTGTCAAGACAAGATTAATAATTGTTCTCACATAATTCCCACTGTATTCTATCATTTCTACAATTTATATTACTCAATATAAGCTATGGAAACACTAAAACAAGCAAACTATGCACTAAAAACAGAATCTGTCAAAAACAGAACAGCATGTAGTGAGCGATTTAAAAACCATACTTATGTACCTCCAAAAATTCTGAAAAATTAGTACAACGCAAAAAATTTGTAACCCAATACTCTGTAAAAATCTCAGAATTTTCTCACGCTCCAGTACAGAATAGAAATTCTAGCACTGGACGCAAAAGTTTCTGTTTTTGCACAGAATCAAATCAACAAGCATCCACACTATCCCAAAGGCTTTACTTGGCACATTATTGAAAGAAAACATATGAAACATGATTAATACAGTAGATTAATCATGTGAACACAAGAAAAACTGTAGGTATAAATATTGGGTTGTCTCCCAACAAGCGCTTTTCTTTAATGCCTTTTTAGCTAGGCATGCTGATTTCAATGATGCTCGCATAAAAAGTGAAGAATTGAAACATAATGGGAGCATCATGAAGCATATGACAAGCACATTTAAGTCTAACCCACTTCCTATGCATAGGAATTTTGTGAGCAAACAATTTATGGGAGCAAGAATCAACTAGCATAGGAAGGCAAAACAAGCATAACTTCAAAACTTTCAACACATAGAGAGGAAACTTGATATTATTGCAACACCTACAAGCATATGGTCCTCTCTCATAATAATTTTCAGTAGCATCATGAATGAATTCAACAATATAACTATCACATAAAGCATTCTTTTCATTATCCACAAGCATATAAATTTTATTACTCTCCACATAAGCAAATTTATTCTCATTCATAATAGTGGGAGCAAACTCAACAAATTAACTATCATGAGATACTTGATTGGCATAATACAAATGAAAATTAAAATCATGATGAAAAGTTTCATAGTTATCATTATTCTTTATAGCATACATGTCATCACAATAATCATCATAGATAGCAACTTTGTTGTCATAATCAATTGAAACCTCTTCCAAAATAGTGGAATCATCATTAAATAAAGCCATGACCTCTCCAGATCCACTTTCATAATTATTACAATAAGATTCAACACCCTCCAAAATAGTGAGATCATTAGTACCTAGAGTTGACACTCTTCCAAACCCACATTCATTAATATAATCATCATAAATAGGAGGCATGCTATCATCATAATAAATTTGCCCATCATAACTTGGGGGACTACAAATATCATCTTCATTAAACATAACATCCCCAAGCTTATGGCTTTGCATATCATTAGCATCATGGATATTCATAGAAAGCAAACTAACAACATTGCAATCATGCTCATCATTCAAGGATTTTATGCCAAACATTTTATTGAATTCTTCTTCTAACAATTGAGCACAATTTTCCGATCCATCATTTTCAAGAAAGACATTGTAAAGATGAATAATATAAGGCAACCTCAATTCCATTTTTTTTGTACTTTTGTTTTTATAAAACCAAACTAGTGATAAACAAGAAACTGAAAGATTCAATTGCAAGATCTAAAGATATACCTTCAAGGACTCATCTCCCCGGCAACGGCGCCAGAAAAGAGCTTGATGTCTACTACACAACCTGTTCTTGTAGACTCGTGTTGGGCCTCCAAGCGCAGAGTTTTGTAGGAGAGTAGTAATTTTCCCTCAAGTGGATGACCTAAGGTTTATCAATCCGTGGGAGGCGTAGGATGAAGATGGTCTCTCTTAAACAACCCTGCAATCAAATACAAGAAATCTCTTGTGTCCCCAACACACCCAATACAATGGCAATTTGTATAGGCGCACTAGTTCGGCGAAGAGATGGTGATACAAGTGTAGTATGGATAGTAGATATAGTTTTTATAATCTGAAAATAAAAAAACAGCAAGGTAGCAAGGGATAAAATGGAGCACAAACGCTATTGCAATGCTTGAAAACAAGGCCTAGGGTTCATAATTTCACTAGTGCAATCTCTCAACAATGCTAACATAATTGAATCATATAACAATCCCTCAACGTGCGATAAAGAATCAGTCCAAAGTTCTTATCTAGCGGAGAACATAAGATGAAATTGTTGTAGGGTACGAAACCACCTCAAAGTTATCTTTTCCGATCAATCTATTGAGCCATCCCTATAAGTGTCACAAACAGCCACAGAGTTCGTACTAAAATAATACCATATGATACACATCAACCAACTCTAATGTCACCTAGATACTCCAATGTCACCACAAGTATCCGTGAGTTGATTATACGATATACATCAAACAACTTCAGATTCATAATATTTAATCCAACACAAAGAACTTCAAAGAGTGCCCCAAGATTTCTACCGGAGAAAGTAGGACGAAAACATGCATCAACCCCTATGCATAGATTACCCCAATGTCACCTCGGGAATCCGCGAGTTGAGTGCCAAAACATACATCAAGTGAATCAATATAATACCCCATTGTCACCACGGGTATTCATATGCAAGACATACATCAAGTGTTCTCAAATCCATAAAAATATTCAATCCGATAATAGTGAAACCTCAAAGGTAAAAACTCAATTCATCACAACAAGATAGAGAGGGAGAAACACCATATGATCCAACTATATTAACAAAGCTCGCGGCACATCAAGATCGTGCCAAATCAAGAACACGAGAGAGAGAGATCAAACACATAGCTACCAGTACATACCCTCAGCCCCAAGGGTGAACTACTCCCTCCTCGTCATGGAGACCGCCGGGATGATGAAGATGGCCTCCGGTGATGATTTCCCCCTCCGGCAGGGTGCCGAAAAAGGGCTGTAGATGAGATCATGGAGGTACAGAGGCTTGCGGCGGCGGAGTCGAAGTTCTAGGGTTGTTTCTGGGGGTTTCTCTATTTATAAGAATTTTTGGCGTTGGAATCACACGAAGAGGGGCCACAGGGGGCCCACGAGGCACCAGGGCACGCCCAGGGGGGTGGGCGCGCCCAGGTGGCTTGTGGGGCCCCTGTGGGTCTTCTGCTGCTCCCCCGAAGCTTCCTGGGTCTGTTTCCTTCCAGAAAAAATCGTCAAAAAGTTTCGCTGCATTTGGACTTCATTTGATATGGATTTTCTGGAAAACCAAAAACAAGCAGAAAATAGCAACTCGCACTGGGCACTAGATCAATATGTTAGTCCATAAAAATCATATAAAAGCCATATAAAAGTGCACCGAAATCATACAAAACTATAATAAACATGGCATGAATACTTCATAAATTATAGATACGTTGGAGACGTATCATTGATGGCACAGATTGACGGTCGTTGGGGTGTTGCTAACGTGGATAAGTACCCACTACTGCAAGCGAGCGCTAATGCGGCACATGAATCAGAGACCCCGCGACCAAACTGTGTGCGATGCATGAATTGCAAACGGTGTCATAAAAAAACGTCGCCAATAAGACGAACTGTTTGCAATGCCGGAGACATAAAAAATGATTCAGATTAGAGACGCGTGTGCGATACGTGGCAGACAGTTGATCCATACGAACTGTTGGTGATAAGCCAGAACAACAAACACGGTCAACTAGTTCATGGTGTGTGCGATACACGGCATACAGTTCACTTGGATGAACTGTTTGTGATTACCCAACACAACAGAAACGGGCAGCCAGTTCGAGGTGTGTGCGATACACGGCATACATTTCACTCGGATGAACTGTTTGTGATTACGCAACACAACAGAAACGGTTAGGCAGATCAAGGTGTGTGCGATAGACGGCATGCGGTTCACTCGGATGAACTGTTTGCGATTACCCAACACAGCAGAAACGGTTCGACTTCACAAGATGTGTGTGATACGCAGCAAACAGGTCAGTAATTCGAAATGTGTGGGAAGACGGATAACAACAAGGACGATTCCTGCTAATAACCCGTGTGTGTTCTAGGCAAATGCTTGCTGGTAAACAATTGTCAGCGATTGATGAAATCATCACCGACGGGTTCTGTAGTTTAGTCCGTCTGCGATGTGATTTGCTCTGTCTGCACAACATCTATGCTCTGTCTACAGAACAACAACATATACACTTATAAGGACATGATTGCATACCCAAATTTAACATCCAATGACGTTATATCACAGATACCAGAAAAATTGCAAGGTTCAAATTCCAGCATTACAAGGCCCAAATTCAAATATTACAAGGTTCGAACTATTCTTACAAATCAGATTCATCTTCTTTAGAATTTGAGCCATAAACGATTTGTGTGAATGGATCAGTCACCGAGAAGTCATATATCGGTTTGATAGTGTGACTTCCCAATAATCTGTCATTTGTAGTTCCAAACTGAAATTCAGCTTCTGCAGAGACTTTTCCATTCAGTTGTAGACGCATGCACTGATCAGCAAACCATTCACTTCTGTGCACTAAATATAGTGCAAACCTCATTACCTTGAGCACACTTGCTCTCTGAACAAAGAACCTGGCGAATTTAATCTCTGGTGTGGTGCCTCGGTAGTGGTTCAAAGTAATTTCTGTGAGATGAAGATCAAGGCATTCAATGGGATTGTTATATTGCACCACATTTCCCACTTTCGGTCCTGCTTCTATCTGCAAACAAAGACAACATATTAGTGCCTAGCTGTAGTTTTGAAAACTTTGGGCCTCTTTGATTTGCAGGATTTCTAAAATACACGAATAGAGTGACATGACATCTTCAATCGTTCATGATTAACATCTCAAAAAATATATGTATTGAAATCCTCCAAATTTCCTTTAGAAATCATACTACATTTGTCATTGTAATCATGGGTAAAAGTAACAACAAATTTAACTCCGTTGTGATTAACAATTAACAGGAAAGGAGCATCACCTCGATGTATATCTTCTCCGTGCACGGAAAGCATCTAAGGAATCTAACAACTTCATCCAGATCGGGGCCAACAGATTGTAGTGACAAGATCTTCACTGTGCGCAGAGACGGGGTCAAGCTTGTGAGAATCATTTTCTGGATGACAGCCGAACATAGATCAACAAAACTTAGATAAAATGTGATGTCCAACAAGAAGAATGGGAAGAATAAGACTATTGTACCTGAGCGGGTAATGATCCAGCAACAAGTCCGGAGAATTCAGCACACGAATAGCCCAACACTGTCAATTTTGGTGCGTCATTGACCCTGATTCTTGTTGGACCTTCTTTATCAAATACAATCAATCTCTCAAGGAAAGGCGCATTCTCAATGACCATTTTGTGAAACACCTGAAATGATAGCCTGTTGCGGCACCAGTAATGCACATAAATTGTACGGACATTCGTCGAGGCGATGCGGAGGCTACTGAACCCATCCATCACCTGAAGACGAAGGTACTCGAGTGCTGTACAGCCGCCGAGCAGGCGCTCCAAATCCTCCCTCGAGTTGTGGACGCCCATGAGCTCGAGGTGCTTCAGTTTAGGGAGATGAAGATCGGGCGCGGCATCAATCTGGGGGAAAAGGCACTGCCTGAACGTAGCGCAGCGCAGCGTGGGTGTGAGGTGAAGAGCGGACGGCGGCAGCGAACGCGGATGTCCAGCATGAAAGCTGAGCTCCTCGAGCCGATCTAGGGCGGGGGATAGGAACCACTCGTGAAACTTGCGTTCGGCCTTGCAGTTGGAACGGAACTTGCCGATGACAAGGCATTTGACCGTCCCAGGGTGCGTGGCGAGGATGTGGGACAATGCATCCAAGCGTTTGCGCTCCCCTCTACAGAGCTCGTCGTCCTCGATGAGGTCCAGGGGGGTGGAGAGCCAGAGGGGGCGCCACCGCCGGGAGAGGACAGTGGTCCGCACGCCAGATTTGATGGGGGAGGGATATGATGGTTACCAACATCTCGTCGAGGAGGCTGCTGATGAAGTCCACGCTCGTCGGAGGCTCTTGCGGTTCTGGCTCAACCCGCCCCCGCTTGTTGGTCGGCTCGTCCTCCATAGCAGCAGGCGGCGATCCTTGGCGGTGGCGCTTATAGATAAGAACGGAGGAGTAGGAGGAGCACTGGAAACTGTTCTACGTACCTTCCCGAGGCGGCCGAAACCAATGCCATCAATAAATTTTGCTCGCTGGCAGGTCAAAGGGCTCGCTTCCCGATGCGCCTATGCGGCGAACTGCTCACACGCGTCCCGTCGAGCCTGCACGGCGGACAGCTCGCACGCGTCCCGTCGAATCAAACACCTTCCCGCGGTAGTAAATGGTTAGTGGAACACCCACGGTTGGAAGAATACAACCGTTTGCGATAATAACGTGGCAGCTATTTGTTCCAAAATGCCTAGAAAAGTCAAATAATGTAAAAGGAAGGCAAAACGAACGCTGAATAATTTCATATTTTAGCACGACACTCCTATAGTTGCATGTTGCTTCTGTAAAATAAATCAAGGTAGGAAGAGTCAGCGTATGTCGTTTCGGACACAGAGGTGACACGTTCCCTCTCGTAACCATGAGGCTTCTCGAGAGAAGCTACGGTTTGTAAGAAGCTTATACCAAAAGTTGTCCCAAATCGGCCAATTTTTTTACCACAGCATGTTGGTGCCATGTCATGACACCATGCCAAGTTTCATGATTTTCAGGCGAGTTTTGGATTTACATGAATTTTAAAACCAAGTTTCTCAATGTTTCCGGACGAGCCTCGATGCCCAGATGTTTGAAATTCATTCCCATTTCTTGCATGGGACCTAAACATTCACCCAAGGACACATATATGATTTTTCAACCCATTTTGGTGCACCGGAGCATGTGCCTGTAGTTCAAATTTGAATTATGCACACTAAATGCCTAGAAACTCAATTAATGTATAAAAAGGCCAAACGAACCCGGAATAATTCCAAATTTTAGCACGACACTCCTGTAGTTGCATGTTCACTGCAAATCAATGTTCTAGCAATTCCAACACCAACCTTTCCTGCCGTAACCCATTTTGTCTTTCAAATCAAAATGAAAAAATCAAGTACACCACAAACAGTTTATTAGCAAGAATCGTGTGCGATGCAGTATAAAATATCTAGGGGCACCCTCATGTATGGCTTACGCCGGAAGTTTCGTCGTCTACAGTCCACCGCCAGCGCGGCAACCACACTTGGGCGCCAGTTTTTCGCTGCACCGAGCAAAAATTTGGCAACCATGGAAATATCTAGCTCCCCGCCTCCCCCCCCCACATTTCCACCATTTCCTCCTTCATTTCCAAGTTCAAACCTTCACTGCTTGCTTGCAGCGCCGCCTGCTCGCCGGCGACGCTCCTTCCTGCTGCGCGGCCTCATCGATATAGTCAGGTAATCCATACCCCACCCCCATCCTCCTCTTCCTCCTCCTTCTCCATCCTACATGCCCCAACCGCCGGCGCGACACCTTCCACCCAAATCACTGCCCCATCCTCCAAATAAGCGCCGCCCATAGCCATTTTGCACGCAGTATAGCCAGGAGCTCAAGGAGCATCTGGCAGTGGAGAAGCAAATTGCGGCCGCACGCACAGATGAGGTCGCGATGGCTGCCATGCGTGCCGACCGCCAGATCTTGCAGGAGCACCTCGCCGTCGACGCCTCGCGCGCGGCCGCCGCCACGCGGTTAGCTGCTTTAAACAACAGTTCATGGTGTTTTCTCGAGGCCACCGCGGGTGCCTTCTAGTGAATTGTCCTCTGTAATGTTAATATGCAATATGATCTACTGAAATGTGATGTTCAGTTAACAGTTTTTTTCAATAATTGCTATATTTCCCAGTAGTTCTTAAGCATGCTTGGTTTGGTTAACTGTCTGACTTTGAGTATATGTTCTATTCTGCAATACCGTGCTCAGTTAACTGTTTGGTTCATTTGTTGTGCTGTCCAATTAACTGTTTGGTTCAATTCTGCAATGTGATGTTCATTTGTTGTGAGTACAATTTTGTATTGTTATGCATGTGAGAAATACATCGAATTTGGCTGTACAAAATACGTAGTACATGAGAAACATATACATTTTCCATATTTCCTAGTTCTTAAGCATGCTTGGTTTGGTTAACTAGTTTTTCCATGCGGCTCGAATTAATCTGCTGGATCTGCAATTTGTTTATTTTTCATTAACATATTCTACTGATAGTATGCCAACTCTCACTTAACCTGATCAATAACTGCCTTATATGTGTTGCAGGGAAACAATGGGAGGCACTGAGGTTTACCATCGAGGTTCGCACATGCATGGTCCTTTGTCTAATAGCACATTATTGTGCAATTGCAGGAACCATTCTAATATTTAGGTTTTTAACAATTTGGTCTTGCACATGTAGGTCCTGCTGTCTGAGGTTTAGACCCACTGTTCGACCCATTTTGCATATGGGGAAATGAGATGTCCATGAATATCAGTCAAGTCAAGAAACTCGGAAAGATTGTTAGGATAAAGAAACTAGCAATGAATAACGGCAAGATCTTTGTTTGCACAATGAAGAAGACATCAGTCAACTATAGGGTGGTACTAACTCTTTTACCTTGTTTTTTTTTCCTTTGCGCCATTTCAAAATTTAGAACAAATATTTATGCATATCTTTGTTTCCAGTCCTTTCCAAAGCACTTCACTGATGATTACCTCTCAGACCACTTGCATGGTCAAGAGGCGAGGAAGGTATTCATTCAACACCCACGGTACAATATTGAAGTCTTCCTCAAGAGGACGAAGGTTGGGTGGGCAATTATCCACAGCCACTGGCCTAAAGTTGCAAGGACATTCAACATCACTGAAGGCTCAATACTCGCCTTCTGCTTCAGCAGTTCTCTAGATGAGATTCATCTATCTATTTACCGTGTATGATGCTACTTTCGAAAGGTTTTAGATGTTGCATGTGAAACTTGACGCTGTTGTGTAATGCCGTAGGTAGCTACATGCCTATATGGTGTAACTGAGTGCTGAAGCTATCTGATGTAATTCAATTATGAAATCCTGGCTACCGTAATACAGATATGAAATATATGGTGTGTTTGATATGAAATGTCAATTTGATTACTAAATGGATTATCAATAATTGGCCAATTAGCCTGCTTATTGGGTTTTTCTATTGCAGACGGTTTCTCAGACAACACCGTGGGCGATGAACTCAAACAACCCACATAGTTTCTAGAAAGTAGGCGTGTTGAATCAATGAACAATCACACACGACTTCCGCCTGACAAATGTTTGCGTTAGGCCACCTTACACAAACGTTTCCACATAAAAATTGTGTGTGATGTACATACGAACGAAAACGTTTGTCTGGGATTCACCGTGTGGGATGTACATACGAACGGAAATGATTGGGCCTGTATAATTGTCTGCGATGGCTCGCCCGATCGCACACGAGCTCTTTTTGCCCCGCGTGTGTGACCGGAGCCTCCATCACCGACGGTTTCTGGGTCGTGTGGGTTGGACCCCCCTATCGCACACACAGGCAAGGCGACGGTTTAAAACCCCGTCGCGGAAAGGGGGTAAAAACCGTTTGTAGGACGTCTCTGCACCAGTGACCCTACCGTCGGAGCCCCCGCGGTAGGAAGTTATACCCTACTACCAAAGACCCCGGCGGTAGGTTGTACTCTCCAAAACCCTCCATCGCGTACTGTTGCTTGAAATAAAAAAAATGTTAGTAGGGTGTATTAACCTACCGTTAGGGACCTTGGCGGTAGGGTATAAACCCCCTCAACAAAATACCAGGAAAGCGTACTGTAGCTTCAAAGAAATTTTATCTGACGGTAGCGGTAGGGTGTGCAATCCTACTGCCGGGGACCTTGGCAGTAGAGTCTTGTACCCTTGCAACCAGGGCAGTCTTTCTCTGCTTTCAAACACATGATATATAGATCATTTTCTGTAATTTAAAAACAAGATATAGATCATCACATTCATTTAGTTTCATATCCAACACAATAATATATAACATCACATAGTTCCAACAAACATAGCAAATGATTTTACATGACTAACACAGCAAATAGTCCAACGTTTGAAAGATAGAAAAATAGTTCAACATAGCCATCACAAGTTTTGAAACTCAAACAAAGCTTGACATGTCTAAATACTAGAGGGAAGCAACACTGGTGCAGCGACCTGCTATACAAACGGTTTTTACCCCCTTTCTATGACGGAGTTTTAAACCGTCGCCTTGCCTGTGTGTGCGATAGAGGGGGTCTTCCCACATGACCCAGAAACCGTCGACGATAGAGAGCACGCAAGCATACTTTTCACAGAACTAAGCGTATGCGATGCCCGCATCTTTCCCAAACGCTCCGTCCTTGCTACTTGTTTGTGCTCGCATTACCATTGCACTCGGTATTCTGTGCTGCAACGTTTGCGATGCTCACGCCATCACAAACAGTTCACAATTGTACACCGTATGCGAAGCTTGAATATCCCACACATTTGTATGTACATAAACGTTTGAGATGTATAAAATGTCCCAAACGATTCATCCGTATTACCCGTGTCGGAAGAAGGCCTATCGCACGTGTTCTTCTATGAGCAAACGTTTATGATACACACGACATCATAAACTAGTTCATAATTGCCTAGCGTGTGTGATAAGGTGACTTTCACAAACATTTATTAAGAAGGAACTGTGTGCGTTATTGTTGTTAATCTCACATGTTTTTTCTTGTCTGATCGTGTGTGCAGTAGAGTTTCATCGCACACGTACTGATCTGAGAAACGTGTCTGATCTTGATGTTTATCACAGATGTTTTGCTTTCGCAAACCGTGTGCAGTGTAATGGCATGCAGATCATAATTTATCCCTAATTTAATCCCTTCATTTAAAATTCACAGGCAATCACTTATTTCATATCAAACCATGTTTATTACAAATACAAGTTCAAGGATGAATGAATAATTCGATGCACAGGTACATATGCTGAAGAACTAGAGAAGCAGCAAGGAAAGAATGATGAACCATAGTTGTACTAAAGATTGTAAAGAGAGAGGTGGAAGACATTCTGGTTGCTGGAGAAGGTGAAGTGGAATGCCCATGGTGTGCCCTCCTCCATGCCTAAGGCGCGCACGACTCTAGGCCAACCCCTTGTGATGGCCGCCCGCCCATCCTTCACTGTCTTCATTAGGACTTCTCGATGCTCATTGTAGTCTCGATGAAATACTTTAACCTTCATTGGATGTCCACCAATCATGTACTTTGCGAGGTAATCTTGAGTAAACTGCTTTGGGAACCACTGCAAACGAAAAAGATTCAGACATTGTTGTCTAACAACTCATTATGGGCAGTAAAAAGAGAAGGCTACAGAGTTCGTAGTTACCATCCTACAGCTCACTGTTATGTTGGATAGAGCGTAGACAAATAATTTAATTGCCATCGTTCGTATCTTTTTGCTAATAATTCTTATCAGTTTCCTCACTTGATGCTGGTTCATGAATATCTCATTGCCCCATACGCAAAAAGGGTCGAGGCATGGATCTTTACCTAGGACATATGTACCTACAAGCAACAAGTCAATATTAGAAGCTAAAAAGTGTTCAGCCGTGGATTTGTATGCACTACATTATGGAACAGAGGCAGCATAAGCCGAGGGATGAAACTAACCTCAGTGGAAAATGCTGGCCACTCCCATTGTTGTCCTGCGTAAGTACATGGAAAGGCGTGATGAGTACTACAGGCTTAACATCAACCAAATATAGCCATGGTAAACAACAACATCTCAAAATGACAGCTTGAATGTGTTGGTTTCAGCATGATGTTAAAGCGGTTAAAAAATGGAAGGGAATGTTAAGTACAACAGGCTTAACAGGGACCAAAGATTGTAATTCAAACTGGTACTATTGAAAATGAATAGAACATAGCTCATGCTTAAACATCACACTGCATAAATGTGTAAAACTGAAATAAAGGGCATGTGTTAACTTCACCAGGCATAACAGGAACCAAATATAGCCGTTCAAACTGGTATTGATGAAATCGAACTGCACAGTTCATACTTGCACATAATGAACATCACATTGTGAATAACTGAAATAAACAAGGCATATATGCTCACTATAATATCCTAATATAGCCATTGAAAACTGGACAGAGGCTCACTGCAACCAACCTAACAAGCAAATATAGATAAACAAGGCACCTGCTTGAAAACTGGACAAAGGATCACTGTAACCAACCTAGCTAACAAGCAAATACAGATAAACAAGGCATCTGCTTGAAAACTGGACAAAGGCTCACTGCAACCAACCTAACAAGCAAATATAGATAAACAAGGCATCTGCTTGAAAACTGGACAAATGTTCACTACAACCAACCTAACAACCAAATACAGATAAATAGGGCATCTGCTTGAAAACTGGGCAAATGCTCACTGCTACCAACCTAACAACCAAATACAGATAAACAAGGCATCTACTCACTATAAACAACCAAATATAGCCATTAGTGAAACTGAAGTGGACAATTCATACTTAAACATCAGATAGCCCTATTGAACATTACATTTTTGCATAACTGAAATAATTAAACACGGCATAGTTAAAACATCGCATGGCAAAAGCTACTACAACAATGGGTACGAGTTGGCTAGCTAGAAAAAGTAAGATTTGCTTATAGGATATTGCCTCACTTGTCATGGACGGGATCCTTCCACTTGGAAGAGCACAGACCCAGGGTGAGATCCCTGATGTCGCAGATGGGCTGTCTCACCTTGGAAGAGCCGTAGTGGGTGCCCTTCGCGTGGTCATGGTCAATGAGATCTGACTTGGTAGCTGAGGGTCCCAAGCCACCGCCATAGAACGTGTCCTCCAGAAATGACATAATGGGTTCGATGGCGTACAAGGATCACAAATCCTTGACCGCGAGGTGGAGGAGATCAGCGGCAGGGCCTTCGAAGAGATCGACGGCGGTTGAACCAGAGGCGTTGGGGATGGACCACTTAACCTGTGACATGGCCCGCGTGAAGCCTTCGCTGTCGATGAGCTTGATGTCGTAGCCGGCTGTCCTGAGATTCAGTAATACGTGAGCCCGCTGACGTGAAGCCTTCGCCATGGTGACGTAGTCAATGTCCTCGCTGGCTTCCACGGCGAGGTGTTCCTCCGGGGTCGACAGGTCGGCACGAACGGCGGCCACCCCGACATCGTCCGGCGGAGAGGCCATGATAGACCTCCTTTTGGCCGTACGCTCCTCGGGCTCCCCGGGATATGTGGTCGGGCTTAGGCTGTGACTCTCTAGAGTAGGTGATGGGGATCTGGGGGGAGGGACACCGCAGGCCTCATCTAAAAACTCAGGGCGGCGAGGGTCTGGGAATCAGTGGGTAACCTGAGCTTATCTAAGCTAGGAGGCAGGGGCAGACCGACAGGGGTTGGTGGCGGCGGCGGCGAGCTAGGGTTCGAGCGGGGGGTGTAGACTATGGAGGGGGGATGGGGTTAGGGCGGGTGGTGTTTGAGGATATGCCGCGGCTACTGAAAATTTTAGTAATGGTTGGTGGAGATGGTGGTGGACGAGGGAGGGCGACGGTTCAAATGCCTCGGCTACTGGAATTTTACTATGAGGCCGGTGGTGGAGGAGTGAGGGCGACGGTTGAAATACCGCGGCAACTAAAATTTGGGTAAAGAAAATGAAGCGGGGCAGGAGCAACTAGATCGCACACGGTCCAAACATAATAATTGTGTATGATAATAAGGAAAAGCCACGGAACCACCAATTTTTGCATCGCTCAAGGCGGGTAGCGTTTTTTGAGATTTCTAGCTAGCTGGTTTATCGCACACGGTTCGTCCTAATTTTCGGACACATACGTGGAATTCATCCTAAATATCCTGTACACATTACCCCTTCACCCTTGCTAGCGCTTGCGAAGTCGTGGCGATTTTACAGGGCACGAGCTTCGCACACGGTTAAGCCAATGCACCCGTGTCCGTTGCGCGTACGTTCGCACGCAGTTTTTCATCCAAGGCGTCTGCTATTTTATATAGCACCATTTGGCAACAAAAAAACGCAAGAGAGGGTAAGAACACAACCACAACAACATGTGGCCCAAATATATATGTATGAAAAGGGTGGTGTGTGATGTTCAAATTCCCAATGCACAACTTTGACGTGTGGGCCCACGGGTGGGCGCGTCGTCGAAGATAGGGTGAGAGGGGCCAGAAGACAACAACCACCTGGAAGTGGCCAAATATATGTAGGAATAAAGGGTGTGATGTTTAAATACACAATGCACAACTTTGATGTGGCACCTCCCTCGCAAACCGGAAAGCCCCCTTGGATATCTATAATGACAGGTTAAGGTCGTAGCTAGGTGCCTGCCCCACCCCCACTTCGTGTCGGCAGGACGCATGCACATACTCAAACTTTGGTCGGACATGCATGCATGTCACCATGACCTACCATAAGACGGACCAAGTGAATCTATCTTGGCCAAACAACCACTGTTGTTGTCGGTCAAAAAGGGATATAATAGACCGCTCGGGCCCATAGATTGGACCATCACCGTAAACCACACGAGGGGCCGCAAAACCAGCACCACCTGCATGGGGCCCAAATTGATGTACGTTGGAGGGGTGATGTGTTTTAAATACCCAATAATGTACAATTTTGATGTGGCGCCTACCTCACGAAATGGACAACCCCCATGAAAGGTAGGTAGTAATTAAGGACGACGTCGGCGTACGTAGGGTGTCGATCCAACCCACCATTTCGAGCGCATGGGAGGGAATCCTGAGAACGCATGAGCTCGAACTTTGCTCGGACATGTCACCATGACCCGCGGTAACACGAACCAGGAGGAATCCATTCATGGCCAAACCCCCTCGTTGTCGGCCAAAGGGATGATATATATAGACCAGGCCCACAGATAGGCGTGTCGTTGAAAACCGCACATGGGAGACGGGGTCGATCAGAAGACCCTATACCCTGCATGCGGCCCAAATATATGTATATATGGGTGGTGTGTGATGTGATCAAATCCCCAATGCAAAACTTCGATGGGGCACCAGCTGCATTACAAACCGAACACCGTACCCCGAGGAAGCCACGTTACGTATGATGTTGGTTGCCCAACTTCGAGCCGGCGGGAGGGAATCGAACAAATGTTCCCCAACTAAATTTGGTCTGACATGTCGTGACCTATACTAAGAGGAACCCATCATGGTCAAACCCTTCTCATACGTTGTGGGTCAAAGAATAGAACGTGCGGGCCCACAGATCTCGAACGTTGTGGGTCAAAGGATAGAACGTGGCGGGCCCACAGATCAATCTTGATCATTCTCCGATTTTTCAAAACAACAAATAACAAAAAACATCATTCTCCAAAATAGAACGTGGCAGGCCCACAGATCAATCTCAATCATTCTCCGATTTTTTAAAACAACAAATAACAAAAAACATCATTCTCCAAATTAGAACATGGCGGGCCCATAGATTAATCTCGATCATTCTCTGATTTTTCAAAACAACAAATAACAAAAAACATCATTCTCCAAATTTTCAAAACAAGGATCTCAAGGTTTATTTAATCGACATGACAGGTCACTACAGACACATTTAGATGCTAAATGTGTGTAATGACCATATCATGGCGCTTAAATGAAGCTTGAGATATAGCAACTTCCCACCCGGTCACCCATCCTTAGACTGCTCCAGCCCCAAGCTCGCTTAACTTGTGTGTTCTATTCGACTAGGCTAGCGGATGGGAAGCTGGCCCTTGCTGATAAGAGTTGCCTCCTCGCGTTTAAGGCGTTTACCGATGGTCACCATGTGGGACCTACTCCTTACTATCACACACGTTTGTGCTTTTAGTAACTGTGTGCAATCTTTACATACCGGACCACTTCCATTCAAACTTACATTAGTTTTTTACTACTTAAAATTAGCCGGAAGAAGCAAAAGCTTTGCCTTTTCATTAATTAAGAACAAGAGAGTTACCCAGTTAATTGCAGAAAACCGGGCGAAAACCGATACAAACAGGGCCTAAACCTACGGGAACTCTTGGCTGAGCATGAATTGGTACAGGCCTTTGTCCATGCGTCTGATACGCTCGCGGAACTGTTGTATCACAATATCGATCTCCGCCCAAGATATTTCAACGGGGACGGTCGATTCCAAGCCGTGACGAGTATTTTGCTCTGCTTCGTCGTTGGCGGCACCTAGGGGCCGAGGAGGTCGAAGAGCCAATCGACCAGCCCGTTGGCGTCGTGGTGGCGGATTCTGGCAGTGCGAACTTCGTCCGGCGCAATTATGGCGCTGACGGCGGCTGCCCATTCCTGGCGGGGAAACGGGATGCTTACCAGCCCTAGAAACGGCCTCTCGAGTGGTTGAGTCAACAGGATGCTGACACGGCTCTGCTCAGATAGTGTGGCGCACCGCACCTGATGCACGGCGGCGTTCTCTTGCTCTTGCGCGGCAGCGCTTTGCCACTCTTGCTCTGCTCTGCTCCATGGGCGGCGACGAACACATGTGTAGACATTGGCCCGCTCAAGCACTGGGGCGCGAAGATACCGCTCACACTCGGCGGAGCGCTGCCACTCTTGCTCGGCGACGCACGGCCGTTCTAGCTCTCCAGCCTGCTCTGGCTCATTCTCCTCGTCGAGGAGGTTGATGACGGCGGCGACGCTTCGCCGGATTGGAATGCTTGGAATGGTATACTGCGGTATGGCCGGTGTGTCGCCGCCTAGCCTCCTATGCCCACTGACACTGGCAGCGGGAAACCAATGGGGGGAGTGGCAGGAAACCGATTGGGGGGAGTGGCGGGAAACCGATTGGGGGAGTGGCGGGAAACGGTAGCGTGTTTGGATATATAACACCATTAATATGGAAAACTTGTGAAAGAAGGAAGCGCGAGCTAGCACGACGCGTGCGCACAGTGCTTACCCACGGGTGCCAGACGGTTGAACAGAACTGCTTTAAATTATTCAGGGTTCGTTTGGCATTTTTTATACATTATAATAGAGTTTTCTAGGCATTTAATGTGCAAAATTCAAATTTAAACTACAAATACATGCTCCAGTGCACCAAAATGGGTTGAAAACTCATATATGTGTCCTTGGGTGCATGTTTAGGTCCCATGCATGGAATGGGGATTGATACGTCTCCAACGTATCTATAATTTATGAAGTATTCATGCCATGTTTATTATAGTTTTGTATGACTTTGGTGCACTTTTATATGAATTTTATATGATTTTTATGGACTAACATATTGACCTAGTGCCCAGTGCCAGTCGCAGTTTTCTGCTTATTTTTGGTTTTCCAGAAATCCATATCAGATGAAGTCCAAATGCAGCGAAACTTTTTGACGATTTTTTCTAGAAGGAAACAGACCCAGGAAGCTTCGGAGGAGCAGCAGAAGAGCCACAGGGGCCCCACGAGCCACCTGGGCGCGCCTGCCTCCCCAGGCATGCCCTGGTGCCTCGTGGGCCCCCTGTGGCTCCTCTTTGCGAGATTCTAATGCTGAAAAATCATATATATTCAGAAACCCCTGAAAGTTAACCCAGATGAGTTTTTACGCCGCCGCAAGCCTCTGTACCTCCACGATCTCATCTACAGCCCTTTTTCGGCACCCTGCCGGAGGGGGGAATCATCCCCGGAGGCCATCTTCATCATCCCGGAGGTCTCCATGACGAGGAGGGAGTAGTTCACCCTAAGGGCTGAGGGTATGTACTAGTAGCTATGTGTTTGATCTCTCTCTCTCGTGTTCTTGATTTGGCATGATCTTGATGTACCGCGAGCTTTGTTAATATAGTTTCATCATATGGTGTTTCTCCCTCTCTATCTTGTTGTGATGAATTGAGTTTTTACCTTTGAGGTTTCACTATTATCGGATTGAATACTTTTATGGATTTGAGAACACTTGATGTATGTCTTGCATATGAATACCCGTGGTGACAATGGGGTATTATATGGATTCACTTGATGTATCTTTTGGCACTCAACTCGCGGATTCCCGAGGTGACATTGGGGTAATCTATGCATAGGGGTTGATGCACGTTTTCGTCCTACTTTCTTCGGTATAAATCTTGGGGCACTCTTTGAAGTTCTTTGTGTTGGATTGAATATTATGAATCTGAAGTTGTTTGATGCATATCATATAATCAACTCACGGATACGTGTGGTGACATTGGAGTATCTAGGTGACATTAGAGTTGGTTGATGCGTATCATATGGTGTTATTTTAGTACGAACTCTGGGGCTGTTTGTGACACTAATAGGGATGGCTCAATAGATTGATCGGAAAAGATAACTTTGAGGTGGTTTCGTACCCTACAACAATTTCATCTTATGTTCTCCGCTAGATAAGAACTTTGGAGTGATTCTTTGTCGCACGTTGAGGGATTGTTATATGATCCAATTATGTTAGCATTGTGGAGAGATTGCACTAGTGAAAGTATGAACCCTAGGCCTTGTTTTTAAGCATTGCAATACCGTTTGTGCTCCGTTTTATCGCTTTCTACCTTGCTGTTTTCATATGTTCAGATTACAAAAACCTATATCTACTATCCATACTACACTTGTATCACCATCTCTTCGCCGAACTAGTGCACCTATACAATTTACCATTGTATTGGGTGTGTTGGGGACACAAGAGATTTCTTGTATTTGGTTGCAGGATTGTTTGAGAGAGACCATCTTCATCCTACGCCTCCCACGGATTGATAAACCTTAGGTTATCCACTTGAGGGAAAATTGCTACTGTCCTACAATACTCTGCGCTTGGAGGCCCAACACGAGTCTACAAGAATAAGTTGTGTAGTAGACATCAAGCTCTTTTCTGGAGCCATTGCTGGGGAGGTGAGTGCTTGAAGGTATATCTTTAGATCTTGCAATTGAATCTTTTAGTTTATTGTTTTATCACTAGTTTGTTTATAAAAGAAAACTACAAAAAAAATGGAATTGAGGTTGCCTATATTATTCGCCTTTATAATGTTTTTCTTGAAAATGATGGAGCGGAAAATTGTGCTCAATTGATAGAAGAAGAATTCAATAAAATGTTTGGCATAAAATCTTTGAATGATGAGCATGATTGCAATGTTGTTAGTATGAATTCTATGAATATGCAAAATACTAAAGATGATTGCACTAGTCACGACAAAAATGTTTCTCATAAGCATGTCAATTTTTGTGGAGTGCACAAAGTTTGTGAAGACATGCCTTATAGGGATGATAGATCTTGTAAGAAGCATAAACATGATAGAACCAATTTTTTGCTCAAAATGATAGATGAATTTTCTACAAAATTATGTTCTCTTTATCCTATTACTTGTGAACTTTGCAATAAAGTTGGTCACCTTAATTTCCAATGCATACTCTTTCATGATCGAATCATGGCTAAATATTGTAATGACTTGACCGCCCTTCAACTATATAATGAGCTTTATCTATTTTTGGGGTGTGAAGAATTGACACATAAAAATAGTTGGTTTGAAGTATTCATTCTCACAGACAACATTGAAACTAATCTAAAGGAAATCTATATGTTTTGTATGGTAAATTGCAATGAGAATGCTTATATTGAAAACTATAGAAAGATGGGAAAACCAATAGAATATAAGAGGAATACTAATGAAAGGGTAAAGATTTCCACTTTCCCTCCTATTGTCTCTCATGATGAAATAGGTGACGAGGAGGAGCTTCCTATTCAACCAATCTCATCAATAAGAAGCTCAGAAAAATTGATTAAACCCACACATGATGTGGTGAAGAAGAAGAAAAGAAGAAAGAGTAGAGGTAGAAAGGTATCCCTCCCAAATAATGTTGCTCCTATTATTGTTGTGCCTCATGAGAGTGAATCAAAAATAATTATGGAAGATGATATACTTGATGATGATATTGCTTCTTTGTCTTATGGTACAATGTCCGAAGGAACTATTGAGGATGATTTTATTATGCCTATTACTCACTATGATGATTACTATTGGGAAAATAATGATACTTCTTATAATCTTGAAAATCTCTTTGGCTCCAACTTAGAAAATTGTGATGATAATAATTGTTATACTATTGGTGCTATTCATACTATTGATGATAATAGTGATTATGCTAATGATATGCCAAGCCACAAGCTTGGGGATGCTATGTTTGATGAGAATGACATGTTTGAGAATTTATTTGCTACAATTAATGTTTGTCCCAAGCTTGGGGATGCTATGCTTAATGAAGATGATCTTTTTAGTCCCCCTACTTTTAATGATCAAATTTGTTATGATGATTGCATGCCTCCTATTTATGATGATTGCAATATTTATGAAAGTGGGTTTGGAAGAGTGTCAACTCTAGATAATAATTATCCCACTATTTTGGAGGGTGTTAAATCTTATTTTAATAATGATAAAAGTGGATTTGGAGAGGTCATAACTTTATTTAATGTTGAATCCACTACTTTGGAAGAGGTTTCAATTGATTATGATGAGAACAAAATTGCTACTTATGATGATTATTGTGATGATACTTATGTTATGAAAAAGAGTGATGATTATTATTATAATACTTGTCATAATTATGAATACCCTTTTACTGAACATTACTCTTTTAATGTGGAAACAATTCTAAGTATTCAAGTATCATATGATACTCCCACTATTATGAATGAGAACAAATTTGCTTATGTGGAGAGTAATAAAAATTCTATGCTCGTAGATCATGAAAATAATGCTTTATGTGATAGCTATATTGTTGAATTCATTCATGATGCTACTGAAAAATATTATGAGAGAGGATCATATGCTTGTAGGTGTTGCAATAATATCAAGTTTCCTCTCTATGTGTTGAAAGTTTTGAAGTCATGCTTGTTTTGCCTTCCTATGCTAGTTGATTCTTGCTCCCATAAACTATTTGCTCACAAAATACCTATGCATAGGAAGTGGGTTAGGCTAAAATGTGCTAGTCATATGCTTCATGATGCTCTCTTTGTGTTTCAATTCTTTACTTTTATGCGAGCATCATTGAAATCATCATGCCTAGCTAAAAGGCATTAAAGAAAAGTGCTTGTTGGGAGACAACCCAATATTTATACCTACTGTTTTTGTGTGCTCAAATGATTAAGCTACTTTATTAATCATGTTTTATATGTTTTGTTTCAATAATGTGCCAAGTAAAGCCTTTGGGATAGTGTGGATGATAGTTGACTTGATTCTGTGCAAAAACAGAAACTTTTGCGTCTAGTGCTGGAATTTATATTCTGTACTGGAGCATGAGAAAATTCTTAAATTTTTACATAGTATTGTGTAACAAATTGTTTACGTTTTCCTCATTTTTCAGGAATTTTGGAGGTACAGAAGTATGGTTTTTAAATCGCTCACTACATGCTGTTCTGTTTTTGACAGATTCTGTTTTCAATGCATAGTTTGCTTGTTTTAGTGTTTCCATAGCTTATATTGAGCAATATAAATTGTGGAAATGATATAATACAGTAGGCCTTATGTTATAACAATTATTAATCTTGTCTTGACAGTACCTAAGTGGATGATTTATTTTTATCATACTAACCTATCTCACGAAGTTCCTTTAAGTTTTGTGTGATTGAAGTTTTCAAGTTTTGGGTGAGATATCGATATAAGGAGAATAAGGAGTGGCAAGACCCTAAGCTTGGGGATGCCCAAGGCACCCCAAGGTAATACTCAAGGAATACTCAAGCGTCCAAGCTTGGGGATGCCCCGGAAGGCATCCCCTCTTTCGTCTTCAACATTATCGGTAACCTTACTTGGAGCTTTATTTTTATTCATCACATAATATGTGTTTTGCTTGGAGCGTCATTTTATTTTGTTAAGATTTGCTTTCTGTTATCAATAATCATGTTTTGTATCTTTTAGTTCAAAAAAAATGCCAATTATAGCCTTTACCATGCTCAGTTTGCAAGTTCATGTTTTACTGTTTGAAAACAGAAAGTTTTCTGTCATGTCCAGAATGTTCCTGAATAGTCAGAACATGATAGAAATCTGAAATTTTTACATAGTAATCATGAATGAGTTCTCTGTCACGTGGTAATTTTTCAGAATTTTTGGAGTTAGGGAAGTATGGATTTTTATTCCCCTTTTACAGATTGTTCTGTTTTGGCAGATTTCGGTTATAGTTGCATTGTTTGCATATGTTGCTTGTTTAATGTTTCTATTTTTGGATAGGAGTATTAAATATGAAGAGGAATTTAGTATGAAATGTTTAATTATAATTTTTGTGATTTGCTGCAGTAGAGAATGTTAAGGTTTTGAGTTGATTTATACCAACTTATCTCACGAGTTCTTGTTGAGTTTTGTGTGGATGAAGTTTTTAAGATTTAGGAGAAGCCATGATATGAGAGGAATTAAGGAGACACAAAAGCTCAATCTTGGGGATGCCCAAGGCACCCCAAGATAACATTCTAAGAAGTATCAAGCAACTAAGCTTGGGGATGCCCCATTAGGCATCCCACCTTTCTTCGTCAACACCTATCGGTTAGCCTAAGTTTTTACTTGTTCACATGATATGTGCTATTATTGGAGTGTCCTTTTATTTTCATTTTGTTTGCTGTTTGAATAAAATTATCAAGATCTGAAATCTTTATTGAGGGAGAGTCTTCACATAGCTACTTAATTGTTTGCCTACTCATTGATCTTCACTTATATCTTTTTGGAGTAGTTTGTCATTTACTCTTGTTCTTCACTTATATCCTATGAGTAAATTGTTGAATGAATTGAATATCATAAAGTTGAAATTATATGTGCTTCATATGCTTGTATCATGTCTAGAAGTAGTTTCACATTTGGGTTAGAAAGTGAAATCTATTGAAGCTTGACAATCACAATATTGGTCATACAAGCAATTCATGAATGATTAGTATAAGGAAGAGAACTTTCACATATAAATATATTATCTTGGACATCTTTTATGATTGTGAATACCCATTAATTATTTTCAAACTTGAGCAAATTAGTTGAAGTTGGACAAGGAAGACAACGTAATGAGTTATGTTTGGGTATATTTGCATAGAAGTTATATTGTTATGGATCCTCCAACATGTGGTGCTTGCTTAGGATCTTTTGCTAGCCAAAAATTCGTACTAAGTAGAGATACTACTTGTGCATCCAAAAACCATTAAACCTAGTTTCTTCCCATGAGTGTCCACCATATCTACCTATGGATTGAATAAGATCCTTCAAGTAAGTTGTCATCGGTGCAAAAAGCAATAAAAATTGTTCCTAAAATATGTATGATCTTTTATTGCAAGGGAAAATAAGCGTTGTACAAACTTGTGATGGTAAAGAAATAAAAGCGACGGACTGCATAATAAAGGTTGCTATCACAAGGGGAAATATAACGTGACGTTCCTTTGCATTAAGGGCTTGCACATCCAAAAATAAAAAGCGCATGGCAACCTCTTCTTCCCTCTACGAAGGGCCTATCTTTTACTTTATGTATTTACTTTTATGCAAGAGTCAATAAGTATTCATTCTCATTTCAACCTCAATTATTCTCTAGTTGGCAAGCATCATGTGGTGGGGAAAGATCCAGGCATATATGGCCAGTCAAATATATTTGATCATGAATTATTATTGTTGACAATTATCTCTATGATAAATGTGTTGGGAGGCGAAACATTAAGCCCCTATCTTTCTCTGTGTTCGATGGATGCCATTTGTTCTAAAAATATGCTTTGAGTACTAGCAATCATAGAAGACTATATGATAATTGAGTATGTGGACCTCTTACTTAGACTTTGTTGAAATTAAGTTGAATTGCAATTGTTTGGTGACTAAGAACATAGGTTGTTAAGTTTCAAGAGATTGCATTGTTTGAACCATAACATGTGAATTGATTGCTACTTTATCATGATGAGTTTTATGAGAAAGAGTTGCTGTTATGACGCTAGAAAAAGTGATTGAAATTATCATTGATTAAACTTATGCACTATGCTAGCATTCACACTTCATAAATTATTTCTTTTATCATTTACCTACTCGAGGACGAGCAGGAATTAAGCTTGGGGATGCTGATACGTCTCCAACGTATCTATAATTTATGAAGTTTTCATGCCATGTTTATTATAGTTTTGTATGATTTTGGTGCACTTTTATATGGATTTTAAATGATTTTTATGGACTAACATATTGACCTAGTGCCCAGTGCCAGTAGCTGTTTTCTGCATGTTTTTGGTTTTCCAGAAAATCCATATCAATTGAAGTCCAAATGCAGCGAAACTTTTTGACAATTTTTTCTGGAAGGAAACAGACCCATGAATCTTCGGAGGAGCAGCAGAAGAGCAACAGGGGCCCCACGAGCCACCTGGGCGCGCCTCCCCCCCTTCCAAGCGCGCCCTGGTGTCTCATGGGCCCCCTGTGGCACCTCTTTGCGTGATTCCAATGCTGAAAAATCATATATATTCAGAAACTCCCGAAAGTTAACCCAGATGAGTTTTTACGCCGCCGCAAGCCTCTGTGCCTCCACGATCTCATCTACAGCCCTTTTCCAACACCCTTCCCGAGGGTGGGGGGGAATCATCACCGGAGGCCATCATCCCGACGGTCTCCATGACGAGGAGGGAGTAGTTCACCCTCGGGGCTGAGGGTATGTACTAGTAGCTATGTGTTTGATCTCTCTCTCTCTCTCTCTCTCTCGTGTTCTTGATTTGGCATGATCTTGATGTACCGCGAGCTTTGTTAATATAGTTGGATCATATGGTGTTTCTCCCTCTCTATCTTGTTGTGTTGAATTGAGTTTTTACCTTTGAGGTTTCACTATTATCGGATTGAATACTTTTATGGATTTGAGAACACTTGATGTATGTCTTGCATATGAATACCCGTGGTGACAATGGGGTATTATATGGATTCACTTGATGTATGTTTTGGCACTCAACTCGCGAATTCCCGAGGTGACATTGGGGTAATCTATGCATAGGGGTTGATGTACATTTTCGTCCTACTTTCTTCGGTAGAAATCTTGGGGCACTCTTTGAAGTTCTTTGTGTTGGATTGAATATTATGAATCTGAAGTTGTTTGATGCATATCGAATAATCAACTCACGGATACTTGTGGTGACATTGGAGTATCTAGGTGACATTAGAGTTGGTTGATGCGTATCATATGGTGTTATTTCAGTACGAACTCTAGCGCTGTTCGTGACACTTATAGGGATAGCTCAATAGATCGATCGGAAAGAATAACTTTGAGGTGGTTTCATACCCTACAACAATTTCTATCTTATGTTCTCCGCTAGATAAGAACTTTGGAATGATTCTTTGTCGCACGTTGAGGGATTGTTATATGATCCAATTATGTTAGCATTGTTGAGAGATTGCACTAGTGAAAGTATGAACCCTAGGCCTTGTTTTTAAGCATTGCAATACCGTTTGTGCTCCATTTTATCGCTTGCTACCTTGCTGTTTTTATATTTTCAGATTACAAAAACCTATATCTACTATCCATACTACACTTTATCACCATCTCTTCGCCGAACTAGTGCACCTATACAATTTACCATTGTATTGGGTGTGTTGGGGACACAAGAGATTTCTTGTATTTGGTTGCAGGATTGTTTGAGAGATACCATCTTCATCCTACGCCTCCCACGGATTGATAAACCTTAGGCAATCCATTTGGGGGAAAATTGCTACTGTCCTACAAAACTCTCCGCTTGGAGGCCCAACACGAGTCTACAAGAATAAGTTGTGTAGTAGACATCAGGGATCAATTACAAACATCTCGGCGTCCTGGCTCGGCCTCAAACATTGAGAATCTTGGTTTTTAAATCCCCATAAATCCAAAACTCACCTGAAATTCATGAAACTTTACATGGTGTCATGACATGGGACATATATGCCATGGTAAAAAAACTGACCAATTTGGGGCAAGTTTTGGTACAAGCCTCCTACAAACCGGAGCTTCTCACAAGAAGCCTCCGATAGGGAACGTGTCACCCTTATGGGCGAAACGACAATCGCTGCCTCTTCTCGCCTTGTATTTTTTTTCTACGGGCAACATAGACCACTAGGAGATTTGTGCTGAAATATGGAATTATTCAGGGTTCGTTTTGCCGTTTTTATACATTAATTGAGTTTTCTAGGCATTTAATGTCCATAATTCAAATTTGAACTACAAGCACATGATCTAGTGCACCAAAATGGCTTCAAAAACCATACATGTGTCCTTGGGTGCATGTTTGGATCCCATGCAAGAAATGGGGATGAATTACAAATATCTCGGTGTACTGGCTCGGCCTCAAACATTGAGAATATCGGTTTTTAAATCCTCGTAAATCCAAAACTCACCCAAAATTCATGAAACTTGGCATCGTGTCATGACATGGCACATATATGCCATGGTAAAAATTTGTCCAATTTGGGGCAAGTTTTGGTACACGCCTCTTGTTGGGGAACGTTGCATGGGAAACAAAAAATTTCCAACGCACACACAAGATCTATCCATGGTGATGAGCATCTACGAGAGGGAGAGTGAATCTACATACCCTTGTAGATCGCTAAGCGGAAGCGTTTAAGAAACGCGGTTGATGTAGTCGAACGTCTCCGCGATCCAAATCGCAAGTCGTCCCTCGATCCGATCACGAACTAGCGCCGAACGGACGGCACCTCCGCGTTCAACACACGTATGGCTTGAAGACGCCTTCACCTCCTCGATCCAGCGAGCGATGGTGAAGTAGTGGTTGAGTTCCAGCAGCACGACGGCGTGGTGATGGTGGTGAGGAACAATCTCTGCAGGGCTTCGCCAAGCGCTACGGAGATTATGACGGAGGAACTAGAGGGTTAGGGTTGCCGCACACGGCTTGGGGAAATATTGATGTATCCCGTGTGCTAGCCCTGCCCCTCTATTTATATGTTGAGCCTTGGGGTCTAAACTTGGAGTAAAAGCCTCCTCCAGGTCGGTTTTGCCCGCACAAGGTCGGTTTGGCCCGCAGGGAAAGAGTCCAACTCGGATCCCTGCAGTACCGCGCACAAGCGGTAGTACCGCTTCACACAAGCGGTAGTACCGCTTGGGCGGTAGTACCGCTTCACACAAGCGGTAGTACCGCTCGGGCGGTAGTACCGCTTCACCAAGCGGTAGTACCGCTTACGCGGCAGCAAAACTACTTTTGCACTTTCCAATACCTCGTGGGCTTTTATCCCTTGGCCCATATAAAGTGTTCTTGCACCCGAACACTTCGGTAAACATCCAGAACTACTTCCGGTGAATTCCGGAACCTTTCCGGAGATCAAAACACTATTATCACATATATCAATCTTTACCTCCGGACTATTCCGGAGATCCTCGTCATGTCCGGGATCTTATCCGGGACTCCGAACAACTTTCGGTCACCAACATAATAACTCAATTATACTAATCGTCACCAAACGTTAAGTGTGTAGACCCTGCGGGTTCGAGAACTATGTAGACATGACCGAGACACCTCTACGGCCAATAACCAATAGCGGGACCTGGATGCCCATATTGGCTCCTACATATTCTACGAAGATCTTTTATCGGTCGAACCTCTATGTCAAGGATTCAGTTAATCCCGTATGCTGTTCCCTTTGTTCTTCGGTATGTTACTTGCCCGAGATTCGATCGTCGGTATCTCTATACCTAGTTCAATCTCGTTACCGGCAAGTCTCTTTACTCGTTCCGTAATACAAGATCTCGTGGCTAACACTTTAGTCACATTGCTTGCAAGGCTCATTGTGATGTTGTATTACCGAGTGGGCCCTGAGATACCTCTCCGTCATACGGAGTAACAAATCCCAGTCTTGATCCATGCCAACCCAACAGACACCCTCGGAGATACCTGTAGAGCACCTTTATAGTCACCCAGTTACGTTGCGACGTTTGATACACACAAGGTACTCTTCCGATGTCAGGGAGTTGCATGATCTCATGGTCATAGGAACAGATACTTGACATGCAGAAAACAATAGCAATAAACTGACACGATCATATGCTACGTTCGTAGTTTGGGTCTTGTCCATCACATCATTCTCCTAATGATGTGATTCCGTTATCAAATGACATCTCATGTCAATGGCTAGGAAACCTTAACCATCTTTGACCAACGAGCTAGTCAACTAGAGGCTTACTAGGGACACAGTGTTGTCTATGTACCCACACATGTATTTGAGTTTCCAATCAATACAATTATAGCATGGATAATAAACGATTATCATGAACAAGGAAATATAATAATAACTAATTTATTATTGCCTCTAGGGCATATTTCCAACAGTCTCCCACTTGCACTAGAGTCAATAATCTAGTTCACATCACTATGTGATTTACATTGTAATGAATCGAACACCCATGCAGTTCTGGTGTTGTTCATGTTTAGCCCTTGGAACAGGTTTAGTCATCGGATCTGCAACATTCAGATCCGTGTGTACTTTGCAAATATTTATGTCGTCCTCCTTGATGTAATCGCGGATGGAATTGAAGCGTCGCTTTATGTGTCTGGTCCTCTTGTGAAATCTTGGTTCCTTGGCTAGAGCAATGGCACCAGTGTTATCACAAAACAGAGTCATTGGGTTAAGCGCACTAGGCACTACTCCAATATCTGTCATGAACTCCTTCATCCAGACACCTTCCTTCACCGCCTCCGAGGCTGCGATGTACTCCGCTTCGCATGTAGAATCAGCTACCACGCTTTGCTTGGAACTGCACCAGCTAACCGTACCCCCATTAAGAATAAATACGTATCCGGTTTGAGACTTAGAGTCATCCGGATCAGTGTCAAAGCTTGCATCGACGTAACCCTTTACGACGAGCTCTTGATCACCTCCATAAACGAGAAACATGTCCTTAGTCCTTTTCAGGTACTTCAGGATATTCTTGACCGCCGTCCAGTGTTCCATTCCTGGATCACTTTGAAACCTTCCGACCATACTTATGGCAAGGCTGACATCGGGTCTTGTGCACAGCATTGCATACATAATAGAGCCTATGGCTGAAGCATAGGGGATGACACTCATCTTTTCTCTATCTTCTGCAGTCACTGGGCATTGAGTCTTACTCAACTTCACACCTTGCAAAACAGGCAAGAACCCCTTCTTGGACTGATCCATTTTGAACTTCTTCAAAACTTTGTCAAGGTATGTGCTTTGTGAAAGTCCTATTAAGCGTCTCGATCTATCTCTATAGATCTTGATGCCTAATATGAAAGCAGCTTCTCCTAGGTCCTTCATTGAAAAACTCTTGTTCAAATATTCCTTCACGCTTTCCAGCATTTCTATATTGTTTCCAATCAGTAATATGTCATCCACATATAATATTAGAAACGCTATAGAGCTCCCACTCACTTTCTTGTAAATACAAGCTTCTCCGTAAACTTGTATAAACTCGAACGCTTTGATCACCTCATCAAAACGAAGATTCCAACTCCGAGATGCTTGCACCAGTCCATAAATGGATCGCTGGAGTTTGCAAACTTTGTCAGCATTCTCTGGATCAACAAAACCTTCTGGTTGCATCATATACAACTCTTCCTTAAGTGAAACCGTTAAAGAACGCTGTTTTGACATCCATCTGCCAAATTTCATAATCGAAAAAGGCAGCTATTGCTAACATGATTCTGACGGACTTAAGCATCGCTACGGGTGAGAAGGTCTCATCGTAGTCAACTCCTTGAACTTGTGAAAAACCCTTTGCCACAAGTCGAGCTTTATAGACGGTGACATTACCGTCCGCGTCCGTCTTCCTCTTAAAGATCCATTTGTTCTGAATGGCCTTACGCCCTTCAGGTAATACTTCCAAAGTCCATACTTTGTTTTCATACATGGATCCCATCTCGGATTTCATGGCCTCTAACCACTTCTTGGAATCCGGGCCCATCATCGCTTCTCCATAGCTCGTAGGTTCATCGTTGTCTAACAACATGACCTCTAAGACAGGGTTGCCGTACCACTCAGGAGCAGTACGCGTCCTTGTCGACCTACGAGGTTCGATAGCAACTTGATCCAAAGCTTCATGATCATCATCATTAACTTCCTCTTCAGCTAATGTAGGCTCCACAGAAACAACTTTCTGCGTTGCGCTACTCTCAGGTTGAAGTAAAGGTTCAACAACCTCATCAAGTTCTATCTTCCTCCCACTCAATTCTTTCGAGAGAAACTCTTTCTCAAGAAATGTTCCGTTTTTAGCGACAAACACTTTGCCTTCCGATCTGAGGTAGAAGGTATACCCAACTGTCTCTTTTGGGTATCCTATGAAGACGCATTTCTCCGCTTTGGGTTCCAGCTTTTCAGGCTGAAGCTTTTTGACATAAGCATCACATCCCCAAACTTTAAGAAACGACAGTTTTGGCTTCTTGCCAAACCAAAGTTCATATGGCGTCGTCTCAACGGATTTCGATGGTGCCCTATTTAAAGTGAATGCAGCTGTCTCTAATGCATAACCCCAAAACGATAGTGGCAAATCGGCAAGAGACATCATAGATCGCACCATATCCAATAAGGTTCGATTACGACGTTCGGACACACCATTACGCTGTGGTGTTCCAGGCGGTGTCAATTGTGAAACAATTCCACACTGTCTTAAGTGACTGCCAAACTCATAACTCAGATATTCTCCTCCTCGATCAGATCGTAGGAATTTAATCTTCTTGTTACGATGATTCTCAACTTCACTCTGAAATTGTTTGAACTTTTCAAATGTTTCAGACTTATGTTTCATTAAGTAAATATACCCATATCTACTTAAGTCATCAGTGAAGGTGAGAAAGTAACGATAACCACCGCGCGCCTCAATACTCATCGGACCACACACATCAGTATGTATGATTTCCACTAAGTCACTTGCCCGTTCCATTGTTCCAGAGAACGGCGTTTTAGTCATCTTGCCCATGAGGCATGGCTCACATGTGTCAAGTGATTCAAAATCAAGTGACTCCAAAAGTCCATCAGCATGGAGCTTCCTCATGCGTTTTACACCAATATGACCTAAACGGCAGTGCCACAAGAAAGTGGTATTATCATTATCAATTCTACATCTTTTGGCATCAATGTTATGAACATGTGTATCATTACTATCGAGATTCAATAAGAATAAACCCCTCACATCGGGTGCATGACCATAAAAGATATTACTCATATAAATAGAACAACCATTATTCTCTGATTTAAATGAGTAACCGTCTCGCAATAAACAAGATCCAGATATAATGTTCATGCTTAACGCAGGCACCAAATAACACTTATTTAGGTTCATCACTAATCCCGACGGTAATCGAAGAGCGAGCGTGCCGACGGCGATCACATCAACCTTGGAACCATTTCCCACGCGCATCGTCACTTCGTCCTTTGCCAGCCTCCGTCTATTCCGCAGTTCCTATTTTGAGTTGCAAATATGAGCAACCGCACCGGTATCAAATACCCAGGCACTACAACGAGGGTTGGTAAGGTACACATCAATAACATGTATATTATATATACCTTGTTTGTTGTTGGCCGCCTTCTTGTCAGCCAAATACTTGGGGCAGTTCCGCTTCCAGTGTCCAGTTCCCTTGCAATGAAAACACACAGTTTCTGGTTTGGGTCCAGCCTTGGGTTTCTTTACGAGAGGAGCAACTGTTTTGCCACTCTTCTTGGAGTTACCCTTCTTACCCTTGCCATTCTTCTTGAAACTAGTGGTTTTATTGACCATCAACACTTGATGCTCCTTCTGAATTTCAGACTCAGCGGCTTTCAGCATCGCAAACAGCTCGGCGACTGACTTGTTCATCCCGTGCATGTTATAGTTCAACACGAAGCTCTAGTAGCTAGGTGGCAATGATTGAAGAAATCTGTCAGTGATAGCCTCTGGCGGAAGGGGCATCCCCAATTCAGCCAGACGGGTGGAGTACCCAGACATTCTGAGCACATGATCACTGATAGACCCGTTCTCCTCCATCTTGCAAGCATAGAACTTATCGGAGATCTCATATCTCTCGATCCGGGCATTCTTCTGAAAGATAAACTTCAACTCCTGGAACATCTCATAAGCTCCATGACGTTCAAAACGTCTTTGAAGTCCCGGTTCTAAGCCATACAACATTGCACATTGAACTATTGAGTAATCATCAGAACGAGCCTGCCAGGCGTTCACAACGTCTTGAGACTCAACTGGAGCGGGTGGATCACCAAGCGGTGCATCAAGGACATAAGCTTTCTGGGAAGCCGTAAGGATAATCCTTAGATTACGGGCCCAGTCCACAAAGTTACTTCCATCATCTTTCAACTTAGCTTTCTCTAGGAACGCATTAAAATTCAGGGGTGCTACTGCGCGAGCCATGATCTACAACATAAATATAGCAAAGACAACTTAGACTATTGTTCTAGATAATGAGTTTAGTTAATCATATTACTTAAAAACTCCCACTCAAATTGACATCCCTCCGGTCATTCGAGTGTAACATGATCCAAATCCACCAACTCAAGTCCGATCATCACGTGAGTTGAGGTGGTTTCAATGGTGAACATCTTCATGTTGATCATATCTACTATATGACTCATGTTCGACCTTTCGGTCTCTCGTGTTCCGAGGCCATGTCTGTACATGCTAGGCTCGTCAAGTTTAACCCAAGTGTTCCGCGTGTGCAACATGGCTTGCACTCGTTGTATGTGAACGTGGAGTCTATCACACCCGATCATCACGGCGTGTCTCGAAACGACAAACTTTCGCAACGGTGCACACTCGGGGAGAACACAATTTATCTTGAAATTTAAGTGAGGGATCACCTTATAATGCTACCGTCATCCTAAGCAAAATAAGATGCATAAAAGGATTAACATCACATGCAAATCATAAGTGACATGATATGGCCATGAACTTGTGCTTTTGATCTCCATCTCCAAAGCACCGGCATGATCTCCATCGTCACCGGCATGACACCATGATCTCCATCATCTTGATCTCCATCAACGTGTCGCCATAAGGTGGTCACGCCGACTGTTGCTTCCACGACTATTGCTAACGTTTAGCGATAAAGTAAAGCATTACATAGCGCTTAATGATTGACACGCAGGTCATACAATAATTAAAGACAACTCTATGGCTCCTGCCAGTTGCCGTACTCATCGACATGCAAGTCGTGATATTCTATACAACACATGATCATCTCATACATCACATATATCTCATCATGTAATTGGCCATATCACATCACAAGATACCCTGCAAAAACAAGTTAGACGTCCTCTAATTGTTGTTGCAAATTTTACGTGGCTGCTACGGGTTTGCAAGAACCGTTCTTACCTACGCAAAACCACAACGTGGTGTAGTGATTGCTTTTTGATCTTCTAAAAGAACCCTCTTCATTGAAATCGATTCAACTAAAGTGAGAGAGACAGACACCTGCTAGCCATCTTTATGCAACGAAGTTACATGTCAGTTGAAGGAACCTGTCTCGCGTAAGTGTACGCGTAATGTCGGTCCGGGCCGCTTCATCTCACAGTACCGCCGAATCAAATATCAAATAGTAACGGCAAGCAATATGTATACACCCACGCCAACAACTCGTTTGTGTTCTACTCGAGATCTCATCTACGCATAGACCTGGCTCATGATGCCACTGTTGGGGAACATTGCATGGGAAACAAAATTTTTCCTACGCACACACAAGATCTATCCATGGTGATGAGCATCTACGAGAGGGAGAGTGAATCTACATACCCTTGTAGATCGCTAAGCGGAAGCGTTTAAGAAACGCGGTTGATGTAGTCGAACGTCTCCGCGATCCAAATCGCAAGTCGTCCCTCGATCCGATCACGAACTAGCGCCGAACGGACGGCACCTCCGCGTTCAACACACGTATGGCTTGAAGACGCCTTCACCTCCTCGATCCAGCGAGCGATGGTGAAGTAGTGGTTGAGTTCCAGCAGCACGACGGCGTGGTGATGGTGGTGAGGAACAATCTCTGCAGGGCTTCGCCAAGCGCTACGGAGATTATGACGGAGGAACTAGAGGGTTAGGGTTGCCACACACGGCTTGGGGAAATATTGATGTATCCCGTGTGCTAGCCCTGCCCCTCTATTTATATGTTGAGCCTTGGGGTCTAAACTTGGAGTAAAAGCCTCCTCCAGGTCGGTTTTGCCCGCACAAGGTCGGTTTGGCCCGCAGGGAAAGAGTCCAACTCGGATCCCTGCAGTACCGCGCACAAGCGGTAGTACCGCTTCACACAAGCGGTAGTACCGCTTCACACAAGCGGTAGTACCGCTCGGGCGGTAGTACCGCTTCACCAAGCGGTAGTACCGCTTACGCGGCAGCAAAACTACTTTTGCACTTTCCAATACCTCGTGGGCTTTTATCCCTTGGCCCATATAAAGTGTTCTTGCACCCGAACACTTCGGTAAACATCCAGAACTACTTCCGGTGAATTCCGGAACCTTTCCGGAGATCAAAACACTATTATCACATATATCAATCTTTACCTCCGGACTATTCCGGAGATCCTCGTCATGTCCGGGATCTTATCCGGGACTCCGAACAACTTTCGGTCACCAACATAATAACTCAATTATACTAATCGTCACCAAACGTTAAGTGTGTAGACCCTGCGGGTTCGAGAACTATGTAGACATGACCGAGACACCTCTACGGCCAATAACCAATAGCGGGACCTGGATGCCCATATTGGCTCCTACATATTCTACGAAGATCTTTTATCGGTCGAACCTCTATGTCAAGGATTCAGTTAATCCCGTATGCTGTTCCCTTTGTTCTTCGGTATGTTACTTGCCCGAGATTCGATCGTCGGTATCTCTATACCTAGTTCAATCTCGTTACCGGCAAGTCTCTTTACTCGTTCCGTAATACAAGATCTCGTGGCTAACACTTTAGTCACATTGCTTGCAAGGCTCATTGTGATGTTGTATTACCGAGTGGGCCCTGAGATACCTCTCCGTCATACGGAGTAACAAATCCCAGTCTTGATCCATGCCAACCCAACAGACACCCTCGGAGATACCTGTAGAGCACCTTTATAGTCACCCAGTTACGTTGCGACGTTTGATACACACAAGGTACTCTTCCGATGTCAGGGAGTTGCATGATCTCATGGTCATAGGAACAGATACTTGACATGCAGAAAACAATAGCAATAAACTGACACGATCATATGCTACGTTCGTAGTTTGGGTCTTGTCCATCACATCATTCTCCTAATGATGTGATCCCGTTATCAAATGACATCTCATGTCAATGGCTAGGAAACCTTAACCATCTTTGACCAACGAGCTAGTCAACTAGAGGCTTACTAGGGACACAGTGTTGTCTATGTACCCACACATGTATTTGAGTTTCCAATCAATACAATTATAGCATGGATAATAAACGATTATCATGAACAAGGAAATATAATAATAACTAATTTATTATTGCCTCTAGGGCATATTTCCAACACCTCTTACAAACCAGAGCTTCTAGCAAGAAGCCTCGTGGTTCCGATAGGGAATGTGTCACCCCTGTGGGCGAAATGACAATCACTGCCTCTTCTCGCCTTGTATTTTTCTTCTACAGGCAACATAGGCCAACAGGAGATTCATGCTAAAATATTGGATTATTCAGGGTTTGTCTGGCCCTTTTATACATATATTAATTGAGTTTTCTAGGCACATAATTCAAATTTGAACTACAAGCACATGCTCCAGCGCACCAAAATGGCTTCAAAAACCATACATGTGTCCTTGGGTGTATGTTTAGGTCCCATGCAAGAAATGGGGATGAATTACAAACATCTTGGCGTAATGGCTCGGCCTCAAACATTGAGAATCTCGGTTTTTAAATCCCCGTAAATCAAAAACTCACCCGAAAATTCATGAAACTTGGCATCGTGTCATTATATGGCACATATATGCCGTGGTAAAAAAATTGTCCAATTTGAGACAAGGCGCACACATTAATAGCCAACGTAGGCATTTTGGAACAAATAGATGACACGTTAATATCGCAAACGGTTGTATTATTTGAACCGTGGGCGTTCCACTAACCATTTACGTGCGGCCACGCATCCCTCTTTTTATTGGAGAGTACTACCTGGGTCCTAGTTTATTGGTCCTCTTTGTATTTTGTGCAAAAATTTGACCATACTAGGTGGCGTGCGTGCAACTGTTTGATTAGACGGGTCGAGTGCGAGAAGTCCGCCGCGCGGCTCGATGGGACGCATGCGAGCAGTCTGCCGCGCAGGCTCGACGGGACCCGTGCGAGTTGTCTGCCACGCAGGCTCACCAGGAAGCGAGCTCTTTGACCTCCACCCGCCGCCTCGCTCCCAACTTCTCCATTAATGGCGGCCGAGCAGGCTAACCGAGAAGCGAGCTCTTTGACCTCCACCCGGCGCCTCGCTCCCAACTTCTCCATTAATGGCGGCCGAGCCACTGTTTAACATGCGGTTAATGCACCTGGACGGAAGGTGTTAGCTTGTGATCCCATGGCCCCTCTCAACGCTAGCTAGCATTGTTTTGTTCGTGCCTCGCTGAGAACGTGACTTTTAGCCTGTTTTTGACTCGTATACATGTACCTATGAGGTTATGAACAAAATAATACGACGACAAATTGATAATGGCAACGGATAATAATTGTCTAACATATCTCGGATAATTTAAAATGCCACATGCGGCAACGCCCGAAAGACACAGGGAAAAAAAGAAAAAAAGGAAGAAGGAAGTCACTAGTCTCTACTTCTTGATGGATCGCTGGGCGAGGAGTTCTTCCAGCTCCTTCTTCACATCCTCATGACTTTGCTTGACAGTAGCCACGGATTCCTCCACCTGCACCTCGCGCTCGATGCAGAGCTTATTCAAGTCATCCCCAAGTTCATGGACGACGGCTGTCAGCGTCATCCGCGAGGCAACGCTCTTCTCATACAGCTCCCTCCAGCCGGCGGCCTCCTCCTTCTGCTTGTCGAGCTCCTTGTGGAGCTTCGCATTGTCACCCATGAGTTTCACGACGAGGCCGGTCGCCTTATCAACCGAGGCATCGCTAATCTCGAGCAGCTTCTCCAAGCCGGTGACCAGCTCCTGCTGGTTAATTAGGCCAGCGAGAATGTCGTCGTTGCTGGCTAAGGACTTCAGCCCCGCCAGCTCATCTAGTTTGCCGACGCGGCGAGTGCGCTTGTGAGAGCCCTCGCCTGCCCATCAGAGCTTGTTCGAGTGCCCCGCGGCATGGCAGGACATCTCTGCTGCGGCTGCCGCGTTGCGACGGGACCTCTCTAGTGCTTCCGCGGCCTTGGTCTTTGCTCCCTGGTTATATGTCGAACTAGAACTCCTCCTACCAGCCATGGCAGACGCAAGGAATGACTTAAGAGGAAATACCTATTTTTTGGTGATGAGGAGAGGAATGTGCTGTAATTTTCGAGTGGGTACAAGCTTTTATAGCCCAGTGCTAAGTGGGAACACATTTAGGTTTGATCGGTGTGAACAGATTTGCAATAACTCATTGCGTGGTAATTTGATCGGTGTGAACACGTTTAGGTTTAATCGGTGTGTCAGCGTGTCCGATGGATGGGCCGTCTCGCCTCCCACGCGTGCCAGACGGTTGACCAGAACTGCTATACGCAGGTGGTTGCTCGCCGTTTAGGCGGACGCGGCGCACCATGCTCGCATCCCTTCGCGCGCTCTACTCGACGTTGAGGTGGCCGCGGCGCGCTCTGCTCGCCTCCCTCCGCACGCACTCTTTCAGTGGTTGGGGCCGGCGCACGATCATGTTTTGGGCACCATATGCATTCGACTACGTCCGCGCGCGTCGCCACGATGCAGTTACGCGCTGCAACAACTGCCATCCGCGCGCGCCGATACTCCAGGACGTTCGGCCTCCCCATTTATTCCCACGGCCATTATAACCTTAGTCTCTTCAACCTTTCGATCGTGCCCCACAACACAACAAGCACACCCACAACGACACATAGAGAGAGGATATCCAGCGGCACTCCAATGGAGTTCGGCAAGCATCATGTGGACACCCACGTGAGGGGGAAGGACCTCTCGATGGTGTACACCATTGACCCGGCCGTGGTGGAGGACTCCATCATCACCATGGAGCAGTTGCTTGCTAAGGACGACATGTACAAAGTGGTCGGTTTTGACCTCGAGTACACCGCCGGTCTGTTGGAAATATGCCCTAGAGGCAATAATAAATTGGTTATTATTATATTTCCTTGTTCATGATAATCGTTTATTATCCATTATATAATTGTATTGATTGGAAACTCAAATACATGTGTGGGTACATAGACAACACTGTGTCCCTAGTAAGCCTCTAGTTAACTAGCTCGTTGATCAAAAGATGGTGAAGGTTTCCTAGCCATGGACATGAGATGTCATTAGATAACGGGATCACATCATTAGGAGAATGATGTGATGGACAAGACCCAAACTACGAACATAGCATATGATCGTGTCAGTTTATTGCTATTGTTTTCTGCATGTCAAGTATCTGTTCCTATGACCATGAGATCATGCAACTCACTGACACCGGAGGAATACCTTGTGTGTATCAAACGTCACAACGTAACTGGGTGACTATAAAGGTACTCTACAGGTATCTCCGAGGGTGTCTGTTGGGTTGGCATGGATCAAGACTGAGATTTGTTACTCCGTGTGACGGAGAGGTATCTCAGGGCCCACTCGGTAATACAACATCACAATGAGCCTTGCAAGCAAAGTGACTAAAGAGTTAGCCACAGGATCTTGTATTACGGAACGAGTAAAGAGACTTGCCGGTAACGAGATTGAACTAGGTATAGAGATACCGACGATCGAATCTCGGGCAAGTAACATACCGAAGAACAAAGGGAACAGTATACGGGATTAACTGAATCCTTGACATAGAGGTTCAACTGATGAAGATCTTCATAGAATATGTAGGAACTAATATGGGCATCCAGGTCCCGCTATTGGTTATTGGCCGTAGAGGTGTCTCGGTCATGTCTACATAGTTCTCGAACCCGCAGGGTCTACACACTTAATGTTTGGTGACGATTAGTATAGTTGAGTTATTGTGTTGGTGACCGAAGGTTGTTCGGAGTCCCGGATGAGATCCCGGACATGACGAGGATCTCCGGAATAGTCCGGAGGTAAAGTTTGATATATGTGATAATAGTGTTTTGATCTCCGGAAGGGTTCCGGAATTCACCGGAAGGGGTTCCGGATGTTTACCGAAGTGTTCGGGTGCAGCAACACTTTATATGGGCCAAAGGGGTAAAGCCCACGAGGTATTGGAAAGTGCAAAAGGAAGTTTTGCTGCTGCCTTAAGCGGTACTACCGCTTGTAAGGCAGTACTACCGCGTAAGCGGTACTACCGCTTGTGTGAAGCGGTACTACCGCTCAAGCGGTACTACCGCTTGTACGCGGTACTGCTGGAATCCGAGTGGGACTCTTTCCGTGCGGGCCAAACCGACCTTGTGCGGGCAAAACCGACCTTGTGGAGGCTTTCTCTCCAAGTTTAGACCCCAGGGCTCAACATATAAATAGAGGGGCAGGGCTAGCACACGGGAGACATCAAGATTTCCCAAGCCGTGTGCCGGCATCCCTAACCCTCTAGTTCCTCCCGTCACAATCTCCGTAGTGCTTGGCGAAGCCCTGCAGAGATTGTTCCTCACCACCATCACCACGCCGTCGTGCTGCCGGAACTCATCCACTACTTCACCATCGCTCGCTGGATCGAGGAGGTGAAGGCGTCATCAAGCCGTACGTGTGTTGAACGCGGAGGTGCCGTCCGTTCGGCGCTAGATCGTGTTTGGATCGAGGGACGACTTGCGATTTGGATCATGAAGACGTTCGACTACATCAACCGCGTTTCTTAACGCTTCCGCTTAGCGATCTACAAGGGTATGTAGATTCACTCTCCCTCTCGTAGATGCTCATCACCATGGATAGATCTTGCGTGTGCGTAGGAAAATTTTTGTTTCCCATGCGACGTTCCCCATCAGTGGCATCTGAGCTAGGTCTATGCGTAGATGAGATCTCGAGTAGAACACAAAAGGGTTTTCTGGCCGTTGATATTCAGATTGCTTCCTCCCTTGGTCTTTTCTTGTTTCGGCGGTATTGTGGGATGAAGCGGCTCGGACCAACATTACTCGTACGCTTACGAGAGACCGGTTCCTTCAACTGACATGTAACTTTGTTGCATAAAGATGGCTAGTGGGTGTCTGTTTCTCCCACTTTAGTCGGATCGGATTTGACAAAGGCGGTCCTTGAGAAGGTTGAAAAGCAATTTTTATATCACCGTTGTGGTTTTTGCGTAGGTAAGAATCGTTCTTGCTAGCACTACTAGAAAAAAGGCTATTAGTGGCGCACCTGTTTTTGCTATTAATGGCGCACTATAGGTGCGCCACTATTAACACGCCATTAGTAACAAATAGTAATGGCGCACCTCTGGTGCGCCATTAGTAATCCAAATACTAGTGGCGCACCACCTGGTGCGCCATTACTAACACTTCAGGTGCGCCATTACTAGCAAAACAACCACGGTGGTGTTAAAACTAGTAATGGCGCACCACAACCACGGTGCGTCATTACTAGTTTTAACTAGTAATGGCGCACCACAACACGGTGCGCCACTAGTAACAAAAAAAAAATTTCAAAATTTTTTTTTTTGAAAAATAATTTTTTTTTCAAAAAAAAAAATTGTTAGTAGTGGCGCACCGTGGGTGTGGTGCGCCACTACTAACAAAAAAAAAATTCGAATTTTTTTTTTCAATTTTTTTTTAATTTTTTTGCTTAATCTCACAGGAAAAATAATTTAAAAACAAAAAATGAAATAGAATCATAATTATTATTATAGTAAGAATATTACAATGTCTTTACAAGTATCCAATAAAAGAAAAATTGCAATGTCTTGTGATCTGGGGCTGGATTCCCCCAAGCCGCCGCCGCTCTCTTCCTCCTCCTCTCCCCCAAGCTAGGAGAACAGACGCTTGGCGCCTGCTCCTTCTCCCCAAGTTAGTCCTTCTCGGCTGCTCCCATCAATCGCCACTACCGAATCAGTCACCATAGTCGCCTCGGGCTCATCACGTACCTAGTCGCCGCTGTGCAGAACGATCACACAAGACAATTTGCTGGTTTCATCGGGTTGGTTTATCAGCGCACGCACATACCTTGAGGGCAAACCACTCAGATTTAAACTCATTTATTTCACATGCAAATATAGATGCAACTAAATGCTGATTCTAGGATAATGAAACTGGCAATCACTGGGCATCATCAGAGACATACAAAAACTCAGAAACCACATTTCCCTATTATTTAGATATGAACCTACTATTTTTGAAAACAAAAGAACTATATTGGCAGGCACGCAAGTGGTAGATATATCATACTAACCTTTTCTTTTCGGCTTGCACTTCTGCCACAAACCGTAGCAGAGGACCCTGCAACAGGCAGATTCAATAAATACTGGCACTTCTAGAATGTCCTTCAGGTTCAGTTGCAAAGCTCAAACCTGAAAGCATCAAAATATCAGATAACCTCAGTGTACATTTTTCGTCGTGGGGGAAACAAGCCAACAAATGGGCGACATAACCGAGAGTACTGCTAGCTTTTTAATTAGAATACTGTACTGCTAGCCAGCAAAGCTTCAGGATTTTAGGTTAAGGTTCAACTGGAAACACCACAAGATGAGATAAAACCCACGCCTTTCCTAGAACACCGGAAGCAAATAAATAAGCACCAAGTGCATACATGTGCCTTACTAACAATGCTACAAATTTATGACTGTCTACCCCCATGAAATTTGTGGTTGTTTCTCCGTCTACGCACTTTGTTACAACAACATTTTCTTCCAAGATGACCACACTGCTAAATTAGAATAAGTAAACTTTCCATATATAAGCGACTGCATATAACTCTTTGTCCGATGAATGAGAACAGTAGCAAACTCAATGGCACATTCTTTGTTCTTCCTAATTAAACCTTCTTAATGACAAAATTCCAGACCATCTAAGCTGCGCTTTGTCTGAGCATTTGCTCCTAATACCAGAGCATGGCCAGGGTTATTAGACTGTGAGCTACTAAAGACATGCGGATCCGTTCAATAGTCTAACTGAGCATGAAAATCTTAACTGAGCACAAATTCACAGATAGAAGTTACATTAACATAATGGCATTCATGTGCACTGAACAAATTGTAAAAAGTTGTAGCAATACCAGTATGGCAAAAAAAACCTTCCTGATCAATTACATTCATAGATAGAACTAACTCAGTATAATTTCAAAAGCAACTCTTAACATTCTTGTCAACAACCAAAATCAGAGAACTACAACAACACAGTTCATGTAATTAACAAATTTTCAAGCAGCTAGTTCAGATGGAACAAGTTCATATTGTTGCATCATTATAGGAAACTTCCTGCTTGCTGGAACTCCTATGTTAGTTGCTTCCTGATGAATACCAAAATGAACATTCACATTTCCATCATCTTCAGCAACAATAGCCTGTATATGCAATAGTTTAAGAGTTCAAATGGTAAGTACTTCTGCATTCATTTTGACACTTTTGGCAATGAATAATTGATTTAACCCCTACCAAACAAAAAAGAATTATGAATGATTCTTCTGTGAACTCCTACTTCTGGATTGAAGAGACTACAAGTTCCACAACAAACAGACCGAACGATATGCATGTATCCCGGCAAGAAGGACGAGGTGGAGACTGGGGCGGGCCGTAGAGAAGCCCCAGTTGTCGGCGTGGCCATCAGTGGACTTAAAGCAGGTGGTGGAGAGGGAGCACGGATGCGCGTACCGGAGGCTGCAGTGGAGGTTGACAACCAGCGGCAGCCAGCCACAACACCGCGATCTTGGACACGAAGGACGCTGCGGAGGGTGGACCATCTTCTAGATCACATGGAAGAAAGCATCCCAGCGCCGCTGTTTGCAGGTCATAGGCAGGTCTGCGTGCGCAAAGTACCAAACAAACGTAGTAATCATTGAATCAATGAACTGAGGCCCCTCCTAAAATAAATAACTAATCGAATGGCAAATAGATAATTTGTGAAAACTAATTCTACTTGAGTTTAGGTTATAAATATCCAAAAGACAGAAGTGACATGCTATAACGAAAACTTGTGGAAAACAAAAAGTTCTCTTCAATTTTAGGAGCAACATACATGGCAGCTGTAGAATGATTATCTCTTTGGATTTTTTTATTCTGCTCTAAACCAAAGATATGGATTCCATTTACACCAATTCAGTGATGAAATATTCCCGTGAGGTAAGTTCCCTAGAGAAAAAGAGACCAAGGCAGCAACCTGTGGCATGATTAGCACCTCAAAATAAAAACTGGAGCAGCCGACTTAGTAAAACCATAAAGAGGAAAAAGGGGGAAAAGGAATCAGGGGAAGAAGCAAAGCAATGGGGAGGAGGATGGCGGCTAGGGTTTTCTAGCTCCAGCTCTTCCTTGGACTTGCTCGTCGACAACACCATGGAACGGTGGTCTCCACCACCTGCAGCCTCTCGAAGCTGAGGGAGCCCTCGATCTGGAGCCTGCCAGACCCCATCGACGCCTTGAGGAACATGGCCTCCTCCTTCGCCACCGAGACGAGGCCCTCGGCGACGATGGTGCTGGCTTCGTCAATCGGGAGGAGGTTCCCCACTGAAGGTAGTAAGCCACACACAGGCACAGGCACAGGCATAAACACAAACAGATGGTGAGCATGCGTACAGCGAAAGCAAACTCGAACGCGTGGAAGCGGCGAGGAAGAAGGAGCGCGGCGCGTACTTGGCGTGGGCACGGCCAGGACCGGGGTGAGGACGTGGATGAGCTTGAAGAAGGCGGGAGGGGCGCCGTCCCTGGTGAAGTTGCCGAGCGCCCACCGGAGGACGCGGGCGCTGGATTTGGGCCCGCCGAGCGCCAGCCCGACCACGGTGGGGGTGGGCGCCGCGCCCGCCGCTCCGGAGTCCCGCCGCCGCGACGCGCGCGGCGCCGACGACTAGGCCGAGCAGAGCTCTGGTCGGGGAAGAGCGAGAGAGAGGAGCACGGCGCCGCCGACTAGGGTAAGGCATGGCGGGCTCCTGCACGGAGAGAGAGAGGGAGGTGAGAGGAGGAGAGGAAGGAGAAGGGGCGCGGGGAGAGCCGGCGCGGGGGGTCGGCGCGGCGGCTCGGCTGCTGGCGGCGGTGGGCTGTGTGTGTGTGTGTGTGTGTGTGTGTGTGTGTGTGTGTGTGTGGGCCGGGGGGGTGGGGGTGGCTGCGACATGAAGTGCATATCAATGGCGCACTTCGTGTAGGTGCGCCATTGTTACCTGAAATAGCAATGGCACATCTATACGTAGTGCGCCATTGTTACCTGAAATAGCAATGGCACATCTATACGTAGTGCGCCATTGATATGTCTAGGGGATGGGTCAAACCTTGGTCAAACTTAGTAGTGGCGCACTGTGGGTGTGGTGCGCCATTACTAGTTTTAACTAGTAATGGCGCACCACACCACGGTGCGCCACTGGTAAGTCTGGGGAGGGGGGTGTGCCCAGGAGAAACTTAGCAGTGGCGCACCACACACCAGGTGCGCCATTAGTAATATAAACATTAATGGCGCACCAATATCTGGTGCGCCACTGATATATAGCAGTGGCGCACCACATACATGGTGCGCCATTAATGTCCATATTAGCTATAGCCGTTTTTCTAGTAGTGTAGATACCCGTAGCAGCCACGTAAAAGTTGCAACAACAATTAGAGGACGTCTAACTTGTTTTTGCAGGGTATGTTGTGATGTGATATGGCCAATTACATGATGAGATATATGTGATGTACGAGATGATCATGTATTGTATAGAATATCAAGACTTGCATGTCGATGAGTACGGCAACTGGCAGGAGCCATAGAGTTGTCTTTAATTATTTTCGCCGTTTTGCTTTACTTTATCGCTATGAGCTAGCAATAGTCGTGGAAGCAACAGTTGGCGCGACAACCTCATGGCGACACGTTGATGGAGATCAAGATGATGGAGATCATGGTGTCATGCCGGTGACGATGGAGATCTTGCCGGTGCTTTGGAGATGGAGATCAAAAGCACAAGTTCATGGCCATATCATGTCACTTATGATTTGCATGTGATGTTAATCCTTTTATGCAATCTTATTTTGCTTAGGACGACGGTAGCATTATAAGGTGACCCCTCACTTAAATTTCAAGATAAAATTGTGTTCTCCCCGAGTGTGCACCGTTGCGAAAGTTCGTCGTTTCGAGACACCACGTGATGATCGGGTGTGATAGACTCTACGTTCGCATACAACGGGTGCAAGCCAGTGTTGCACGTGCGGAACACTCGGGTTAAACTTGAGGAGCCTAGCATGTACAGACATGGCCTCGGAAAACAAGAGACCGAAAGGTCAAACATGAGTCATATAGTAGATATGATCAACATGAAGATGTTCACCATTGAAACCACCTCAACTCACGTGATGATCAGACTTGAGTTGGTGGATTTGGATCATGTGACACTCGAATGACCGGAGGGATGTCAATTTGAGTGGGAGTTTTTTTAAGTAATATGATTAACTAAACTCATTATCTTGAACAATAGTCTAAGTTGTCTTTGCTATATTTATGTTGTAGATCATGACTCGCGCAGTAGCACCCCTGAATTTTAATGCGTTCCTAGAGAAAGCTAAGTTGAAAGATGATGGAAGTAACTTTGTGGACTGGGCCCGTAATCTAAGGATTATGCTTACGGCTTCCCAGAAGGCTTATGTCCTTGATGCACCGCTTGGTGATCCACCCGCTCCAGTTGAGTCTCTAGACGTTGTGAACGCCTGGCAGGCTCGCTCTGATGATTACTTAATAGTTCAATGTGCAATTTTGTAAGGCTTAGAACCGGGACTTCAAAGACGTTTTGAACGTCATGGAGCATATGAGATGTTCCAGGAGTTGAGGTTTATCTTTCAGAAGAATGCCCAGATCGAGAGGTATGAGACCTCCGATAAGTTCTATGCTTGCAAGATGGAGGAGAACGGGTCTGTTAGTGATCACATACTCAGAATGTCTGGGTACTCCACCCGTTTGGCTGAATTGGGGATGCCCCTTCCGCCAGAGGCTATCACTGACAGAGTTCTTCAATCATTGCCACCTAGCTACAAGAGCTTCGTGTTGAACTATAATATGCACGGGATGAACAAGTCAGTCGCCGAGCTGTTTGCGATGCTGAAAGTCGCTGAGTCTGAAATTCAGAAAGAGCATCAAGTGTTGATGGTCAATAAAACCACTAGTTTCAAGAAAATTGGCAAGGGTAAGAAGGGTAACTCCAAGAAGAGTGGCATAGCAGTTGCTCCTCCCGTGAAGAAACCCAAGGCTGGACCCAAACCAGAAACAATGTGCTTTCATTGCAAGGGAACTGGACACTGGAAGCGGAACTGCCCCAAGTATTTGGCTGACAAGAAGGCGGCTAACAACAAACAAGGTATATATGATATACATGTTATTGATGTGTACCTTACCAACTCTCGTTGTAGTGCCTGGGTATTTGATACCGGTGCGGTTGCTCACATTTGCAACTCTAAATAGGAACTGCGGAATAGACGGAGGCTGGCAAAGGATGAAGTGACGATGCGTGTGGGAAATGGTTCCAAGGTTGATGTGATCGCCGTCGGCACGCTCGCTCTTCAATTACCATCGGGATTAGTGATGAACCTGAATAATTGTTATTTAGTGCCTGCGTTAAGCATGAACATTATATCTGGATCTTGTTTATTGCGAGACGGTTACTCATTTAAATCAGACAATAATGGTTGTTCTATTTATATGAGAAATATCTTTTATGGTCATGCACCCGAAGTAAGGAGTTTATTCTTATTGAATCTCGATAGTAATGATACACATGTTCATAACATTGATGCCAAAAGATGTAGAATTGATAATGATAATACCACTTTCTTGTGGCACTGCCGTTTAGGTCATATTGGCGTAAAACGCATGAGGAAGCTCCATGCTGATGGACTTTTGGAGTCACTTGATTTTGAATCACTTAACACATGCGAGCCATGCCTCATGGGCAAGATGACTAAAACGCCGTTCTCTGGAACAATGGAACGGGCAAGTGACTTGTTGGAAATCATACATACTGATGTGTGCGGTCCGATGAGTATTGAGGCGCGCGGTGGTTATCGTTACTTTCTCACCTTCACTGATGACTTATGTAGATATGGGTATATTTACTTAATGAAACACAAGTCTGAAACGTTTGAAAAGTTCAAACAATTTCAGAGTGAAGTTGAGAATCATCGTAACAAGAAGATTAAATTCCTACGATCTGATCGAGGAGGAGAATATCTGAGTTATGAGTTTGACAGTCACTTAAGACAATGTGGAATTGTTTCACAACTGACACCGCCTGGAACACCACAGCGTAATGGTGTGTCCGAACGTCGTAATCGAACCTTATTGGATATGGTGCGATCTATGATGTCTCTTGCCGATTTGCCACTATCGTTTTGGGGTTATGCATTAGAGACAACTGCATTCACTTTAAATAGGGCACCATCGAAATCCGTTGAGACGACGCCATATGAACTTTGGTTTGGCAAGAAGCCAAAGCTGTCGTTTCTTAAAGTTTGGGGATGTGATGCTTATGTCAAAAAGCTTCAGTCTGAAAAGCTGGAACCCAAAGCGGAGAAATGCGTCTTCATAGGATACCCAAAAGAGACAGTTGGGTATACCTTCTACCTCAGATCCGAAGGCAAAGTGTTTGTCGCTAAAAACGGAACATTTCTTGAGAAAGAGTTTTTCTCGAAAGAATTGAGTGGGAGGAAGATAGAACTTGATGAGGTTGTTGAGCCTTTACTTCAACCTGAGAGTAGCGCAGCGCAGAAAGATGTTTCTGTAGAGCCTACATCAGCTGAAGAGGAAGTTGATGATGATCATAAAGCTTCGGATCAAGTTGCTATCGAACCTCGTAGGTCGACAAGGACGCGTACTGCTCCTGAGTGGTACGGCAACCCTGTCTTAGAGGTCATGTTGTTGGACAACGATGAACCTACGAGCTATGGAGAAGCGATGATGGGCCCGGATTCCGAGAAGTGGTTAGAGGCCATGAAATCCGAGATGGGATCCATGTATGAAAACAAAGTGTGGACTTTGGAAGTATTACCTGAAGGGCGTAAGGCCATTCAGAATAAATGGATCTTTAAGAGGAAGACGGACGCGGACGGTAATGTCACCGTCTATAAAGCTCGACTTGTGGCAAAGGGTTTTTCACAAGTTCAAGGAGTTGACTACGATGAGACCTTCTCACCCGTAGCGATGCTTAAGTCCGTCAGAATCATGTTAGCAATAGCTGCCTTTTTCGATTATGAAATTTGGCAGATGGATGTCAAAACAGCGTTCCTTAACGGTTTCCTTAAGGAAGAGTTGTATATGATGCAACCAGAAGGTTTTGTCGATCCAGAGAATGCTGACAAAGTTTGCAAACTCTAGCGATCCATTTATGGACTGGTGCAAGCATCTCGGAGTTGGAATCTTCGCTTTGATGAGGTGATCAAAGCGTTCGAGTTTATACAAGTTTACGGAGAAGCTTGTATTTACAAGAAAGTGAGTGGGAGCTCTATAGCGTTTCTAATATTATATGTGGATGACATATTACTGATTGGAAACAATATAGAAATGTTGGAAAGCATGAAGGAATATTTGAACAAGAGTTTTTCAATGAAGGACCTAGGAGAAGCTGCTTTCATATTAGGCATCAAGATCTATAGAGATAGATCAAGACGTTTAATAGGACTTTCACAAAGCACATACCTTGATAAGATTTTGAAGAAGTTCAAAATGGATCAGTCCAAGAAGGGGTTCTTGCCTGTTTTGCAAGGTGTGAAGTTGAGTAAGACTCAATGCCCAGTGACTGCAGAAGATAGAGAAAAGATGAGTGTCATCCCCTATGCTTTAGCCATAGTCTCTATCATGTATGCAATGCTGTGCATAAGACCCGATGTCAGCCTTGCCATAAGTATGGTCGGAAGGTTTCAAAGTGATCCAGGAATGGAACACTGGACGGCGGTCAAGAATATCCTGAAGTACCTGAAAAGGACTAAGGACATGTTTCTCGTTTATGGAGGTGATCAAGAGCTCATCGTAAAGGGTTACGTCGATGCAAGCTTTGACACTGATCCGGATGACTCTAAGTCGCAAACCGGATACGTATTTATTCTTAATGGGGGTGCGGTTAGCTGGTGCAGTTCCAAGCAAAGCGTGGTAGCTGATTCTACATGCGAAGCGGAGTACATCGCTGCCTCGGAGGCGGCGAAGGAAGGTGTCTGGATGAAGGAGTTCATGACAGATCTTGGAGTAGTGCCTAGTGCGCTTAACCCAATGACTCTGTTTTGTGATAATACTTGTGCCATTGCTCTAGCCAAGGAACCAAGATTTCACAAGAGGACCAGACACATAAGCGACGTTTCAATTCCATCCGCGATTACATCAAGGATGACGACATAAATATTTGCAAAGTACACACGGATCTGAATGTTGCAGATCCGATGACTAAACCTCTTCCAAGGGCTAAACATGAACAACACCAGAACTGCATGGGTGTTCGATTCATTACAATGTAAATCACATAGTGATGTGAACTAGATTATTGACTCTAGTGCAAGTGGGAGACTGTTGGAAATATGCCCTAGAGGCAATAATAAATTGGTTATTATTATATTTCCTTGTTCATGATAATCGTTTATTATCCATTCTATAATTGTATTGATTGGAAACTCAAATACATGTGTGGGTACATAGACAACACTGTGTCCCTAGTAAGCCTCTAGTTAACTAGCTCGTTGATCAAAAGATGGTGAAGGTTTCCTAGCCATGGACATGAGATGTCATTTGATAACGGGATCACATCATTAGGAGAATGATGTGATGGACAAGACCCAAACTACGAACATAGCATATGATCGTGTCAGTTTATTGCTATTGTTTTCTGCATGTCAAGTATCTGTTCCTATGACCATGAGATCATGCAACTCACTGACACCGGAGGAATACCTTGTGTGTATCAAACGTCACAACGTAACTGAGTGACTATAAAGGTACTCTACAGGTATCTCCGAGGGTGTCTGTTGGGTTGGCAAGGATCAAGATTGGGATTTGTTACTCCGTGTGACGGAGAGGTATCTCAGGGCCCACTCGGTAATACAACATCACAATGAGCCTTGCAAGCAAAGTGACTAAAGAGTTAGCCACAGGATCTTGTATTACGGAACGAGTAAAGAGACTTGCCGGTAACGAGATTGAACTAGGTATAGAGATACCGACGATCGAATCTCGGGCAAGTAACATACCGAAGAACAAAGGGAACAGTATACGGGATTAACTGAATCCTTGACATAGAGGTTCAACCGATGAAGATCTTCGTAGAATATGTAGGAACCAATATGGGCATCCAGGTCCCGCTATTGGTTATTGGCCGTAGAGGTGTCTCGGTCATGTCTACATAGTTCTAGAACCCGCAGGGTCTACACACTTAACGTTTGGTGACGATTAGTATAGTTGAGTTATTGTGTTGGTGACCGAAGGTTGTTCGGAGTCCCGGATGAGATCCCGGACATGACGAGGATCTCCGGAATAGTCCGGAGGTAAAGTTTGATATATGTGATAATAGTGTTTTGATCTCCGGAAGGGTTCCGGAATTCACCGGAAGGGGTTCCGGATGTTTACCGAAGTGTTCGGGTGCAGCAACACTTTATATGGGCCAAAGTGGTAAAGCCCACGAGGTATTGGAAAGTGCAAAAGGAAGTTTTGCTGCTGCCTTAAGCGGTACTACCGCTTGTAAGGCAGTACTACCGCGTAAGCGGTACTACCGCTTGTGTGAAGCGGTACTACCGCTTGTACGCGGTACTGCTGGAATCCGAGTGGGACTCTTTCCGTGCGGGCCAAACCGACCTTGTGCGGGCAAAACCGACCTTGTGGAGGCTTTCTCTCCAAGTTTAGACCCCAGGGCCCAACATATAAATAGAGGGGCAGGGCTAGCACACGGGAGACATCAAGATTTCCCAAGCCGTGTGCCGGCAACCCTAACCCTCTAGTTCCTCCCGTCACAATCTCCATAGTGCTTGGCGAAGCCCTGCAGAGATTGTTCCTCACCACCATCACCACGCCGTCGTGCTGCCGGAACTCATCCACTACTTCACCATTGCTCACTGGATCGAGGAGGTGAAGGCGTCATCAAGCCGTACGTGTGTTGAACGCGGAGGTGCCGTCCGTTCGGCGCTAGATCGTGTTTGGATCGAGGGACGACTTGCGATTTGGATCGCGAAGACGTTCGACTACATCAATCGCGTTTCTTAACGCTTCCGCTTAGCGATCTACAAGGGTATGTAGATTCACTCTCCCTCTCGTAGATGCTCATCACCATGGATAGATCTTGCGTGTGCGTAGGAAATTTTTTGTTTCCCATGCGACGTTCCCCATCACGGTCATCCCGGGGTTGATCAGGTGGTTGCCGTCGCCCAGTTGTGTGTGGGCCATCACGTCCTTGTCTACCACTACTGCCTGGCCACAAGGCCTTGCGAGCGTTTTGCCATGTTTGTCAAGAGCTCCGACTACAAGTTCGCTACGGTGGACACCATTAACGATGTAAAAGCGATCAAGATTTCGGGCTTGGACTGCCCGAAGGTTGTCGACATCCGTGGCCACTACAGGGTCTGGGGCAGCACGAAGAAGGAATCCCTGGTTGAAGTCGCCGCGGCCATCATCGACCCCTACTACGAAAACATTAAGGAAGGTTCCAAGAGAAATCCTGGATCCTGGCACGGTGCGTGGGTGCGGAGACTGGATGAACCTCACCTCAAGTTTGTAGCCAAGAACATGTACACATGCTACGAGATGCACAGGCGGATCGTCGACATGAGGGAGTGCCTCCTTCCTATAGATGACGAGGGATCGAGCCACCAGCAGAGCAGCAGCGGCAAGCGTCACAAGAAGAAGTAGATGATGATTAGATATGATCGTTTATCCTAGTTTATTATGCATGCAATTGTTTACTTTGGTGTGTGCAAATGTTATGTGTGTAGTCAGTTATGTAATTGGATGTTTAATTTGGTTATGCAATCATGTCCTTATAAGTATATATGTTGGTTTTCTGTAGACAGAGAGCGTAGATGTTGTGCAAACTGAGCAAATGACATCGCACATGGATTAAACTACGGAACCCGTCGGTGATGATTTCATCAATCGCTGACAATTGTTTATTAGCAAGCGTTTGCCCACAACACACACGGGTTATTAGCAGGAATCGTCTGTGTTGTTATCAGTCTTCCCACACATTTCTGATTACTGACCTGTTTGCCGCGTATCACTCACATCTTGTTAAGTTGAACCGTTTCTGTTGTGTTGGGTAATCACAAACAGTTCATCCGAGTGAACCGCATGCCGTATATCGCACACACCTTGATCTGCCTGACCGTTTCTGTTGTGTTGGGTAATCACAAACAGTTCATCCGAGTGAACTGTATGCCGTATATAGCACACACCTTGATCTGCCTGACCGTTTCTGTTGTGTTGGGTAATCACAAACAGTTCATCCGAGTGAACTGTATGCCGTGTATCGCACACACCTCGAACTGGTTACCCATTTCTGTTGTGTTGGGTAATCACAAATAGTTTATCCGAGTGAACTGTATGCCGTGTATCGCGCACACCTTGAACTGGCTGCCCGTTTCCGTTGTTCTGAGTCATCGCAAACAGTCTGTATGGATCAACTGTATGCCACGTATCGCACACGCGTCTCTATTCTGAATCATTTTTTATGTCTCCGGCATCGCACACAATTCGTCTTATTGGCGACGGTTTTATTACGACACCGTTTGCGATGCATGCATCGCACACAGTTTGGTCGCGGGGTCTCTGATTCATGTGTCACGTTAGCGGTCGCTTGCAGTAGTGCAAGTGACTATATCACTTATTCTTCCTACCCCTCTTGGTGGCACGCTCCTTGTTTCTCTTTAAGCTCGGTCTTTAAGAAACAGTGATGGACTCTTCCATTCTTGCGTGGTTGAGTCCGCCTTTTTTCCTGGGTTGGCTAAGTGAGTGGAGGTCCATCATCCCCATCGTAGTCCTCCTGCTCACCCTCATCGTAGCCCTCCTCGTCACCCTCTTCCCCATCTCCCCCGGCTTGCTCCTCATCTTCCTCGGCCTCCTCAACATGGCGAGACGACAAGGCGACATGGCTAGAGGAAGCTGCGCCGGCATGGCTCGAGGAAGCGACGATATGTGTTGACGGGCCAGGAGCATGCCACTACAAGAAACCTGCTTATCTGTGACAGATATAAACCATCACAGCAGAGCAAAGAACCGTCAGGCATGGCCATCGGTGACGGATGATGAATCTGTCATGTATCGCGCGTCATAATTTGCCAACTGTACACTCCATGACAGAATAGCGTAACCGTCACAGATTCATGACGGTATGTGACCATCACTAATCAGGCCTCTGGCCCCATTCGGCCCGCCCCAGGCCCGGGTTTCGGTGACGGATAGATCCGTCACGGATCTGCATGCCGTGATGTATTATGTGGCATCCACGTGGATCTGATGTGACATCATCTGGGCCTGTTTAGCCTTTGGGCCGATATAATTTTGGCCCACTTAATTTTGTCGAGCCAGGCCGAATAGCTGGAAAAAAAATTAAGGCATACAGGACTGTTTGGCCCATTAAATTTGGTCGGGCCCATATTTTTGAAAACTTCTACCTGTTAGCCTGTTTCTGCTAGTCCATTATGCTGACTGTTGGGACGTTTATATTGTACCTAATCCAGCCCATTAGTGCTAAATAACCAATTTTGGTCCATCACAATGATTTTTTTTCTTTTGGTATAACAACAATGTCAAATAGACAGAAAAGATGCACATCATCACAAAACAGAAATTAAAGTCTAGCATTACAATAAGATAAGTACTGATCTAGCATTACACATCCAACATAAATAAACTTCCATGTACAAATCCACTAACCATCGAGCATAACACATCCAACACAACTTCCATCTACCAGCAAAATACATCTTAGTTTGCATCCAGCAACATCATAAGAAGTTTGCACTCTAAAAATAACATTTAGCAAAAGGCAGGTTCCAGCACATTCACAGCTTCCAGCAGAATTTTGTTTGGACAAACAACTTACTATTGAGCTGATCTTGGATGAATCTGACTTAGTAAGAAGTCTAATTTAGCTTCCATCTCAGCTTGCTTTTTCCTGTTCTCCTCTTCTTGCTTGGTCCTTGCTTCTTCTTGCCTGATCCTTGCTTCTTCTTGCCTGATCCTTGCTTCTTCTGATTCCTTTAACCGATTGGTCAAGGTTCCAACAAGGGCCTGAAGCTCATCACTTCCCCTCTTCTCCGCTGCCAGTTCTGCTTCACGGTCGCTACGACTGGATCTCTCATGCACGTGCTGGACCCCCGCATGCTTAAGAAACATTGGCTTCTTAGTGTGCTTAGTAAGAACTTCAGCGACAGCCTTGGTTGCAGAGTTGGATTGTTGACCATCTTCTGTAGGTTGAGAGGCATTCTTTTCCATTTCATCCTAGCCATGCAAGCAACAAACACGGTGAGCAAAACAGGAGACAAATAGGTTATTTGCCTATATGTATGACACATTTCTCTGTACAAATATAGACATGTAGTTATACTCTAGTCACTACATGTATGCTGCAAGTATTGTAGGCGAAGGACATCAAGTATCTTAGCACAAGGACAGAAAATAGCAAGTACTTTACACAAGGACAAAATGTGGCAAGTATTATAGCAGAAGGACAGAACGCAGCTAGTATTTTAGCACAAGGACAGAAGATAGCAAGTATTTTTTGTAATTATTTATTATCCTACTACTGGATCTATAGCAAAAGGTTAACATTTTGATGGTTGGTAATCTTTGAAAGCTGACTTACAATTGCAGCTTGCACATCATCGGTGTAGCCTTTCTTTTTGCTACTGTAGTGGCACTCCTTGAATAAATCCAGTGCAGTGGGTTCTTTCTCCTTGTATTTGTCTCCCTGAAAACAACAGATATGCAACAAGATAACATTTGTGAAGAAACAACATGTATAGTACCAATATTGAACTCATGTATTGGCTGTAGGCAAGGGAGCATCATGTACAATTATATTCATTACTGCTAGCGAACTAAGAAACTATCATACCTAATAATGTATAATGATCAGAAATTAATGTAGACAAGAACAATAGCAGGAGCAGCAGAGGTCAGATATATTTCGGGCCCAAAACACTGAACCTTAACATGCTAGCATCAAAAATTTAATATAGAGAAGAACAATAACTGCAATGGTAAGGTTTACATGAACTTAATTATGGTCAATAACATTTCTCAAGACCACGCAGAAAAATCTCATGAAAACCGTTGCCAGTTACTGTCACATAAACAGGTTGCACATCCACAAACACATGTTTGACTTACCAGGTTATCACAGTGAACAGGGTAGCTACGCGAACTAGTAGTTTGGTGAAACTTGACTTGAGCACAGTTATTTTTGTTAATTCCACATATCTCCTACATCAAGATACCGAATACATGTAAGAGACAGTAAGGACTGTAGGTGATGTAAGAGACAGTAAGGACTGTAGAGACCGAATATATTTCTGGAATTTAGCTGTCGTAGTACCTGATGAAACAACACAACAGCATGGTTTTTTTAATGAGAGGGTTTGTGTCTATATGCATATGTTTTTGTTTTCATCGGTAATTAATTGGCATGGGACTTTGTAAGATGAGCTATAGTGTACAGAAGGTTATTTTCAAGTACTTCCAGATCTGGAGCTTTATGGCAGTGTATTACATCAGAGTAGACATTTCGATCATATCCTGAGTTGTCATAATCAACACATGGATAACAAAGCTAATTGACAAGCACACAATGAAGTGAATAAGTCATAAATTTCAAGAGCACCCTTCTGAATTGATCTTTGTACTTTCTGCAGGTAAACCTATCATGCTATAGGTGTGTATACCTTCTGCAGGTAAAGCTGTCATGCTACAGGTGTGTATACTTTTGATACATATATGCATGCATGTTAGGCATTTTTTATTGCATGAGAATGGATCTAGAACTTGTTTAAAAAAAATGCATCTGGAACTTTGCTCTATCAGCTAGGCAGTTGGCTATTCGGTTGTTTAATCCATCCATAGTTACATTTGTTTTAACCCATTTTTTTGCTTTACATATATATTGAATTTAATTATTTCCTAAATTTAATTCTGGTAACTTGCAGGACCTCTGACACATGAGTAATGAGTCAGAACCATCCAATTTTGATGCTACTAGCTAATACAAGATGTAGTGGAGTGTTGCGTTCAATACTGAAGTACAAGAAACAATACTAAGTTGCTGATATACATGCTTATTGTTTCTATTTTTTTTCCTTCTCTGAATCAAGCAAGAAAGGGTGGTTGGCAACGCTAAGATAACATTTGTCTCCAATAAGAAACGTACCATCTTTTTGGGATCCTTCCAGCTTTCCACAAGCTCATTCCACTGGTCATCGGTCATCGAGCAGACCGGAGAAGTTTTCGTCACCAAATTGAGTGGGAAAGGATCAAAATACTTCTACTTGAGCCTGTATTGTTGTTGGCGAATCGCACCTTTCAGCATTTGCGTACAAGCCTTCCTAACTGGCACAGCTTGTACGTCCATCTCAAACTTGTTCTAGTCAGATGAAAGAACATGTGTAAGAATTAGGATTGCACATAATTAAAATAGCAAAAAATTGATAGTTTACTAGCCATTTGAGGGAGAAAGGGTTGGACCATGTACTTACACCGACTTTGCCTACAAAGTTCTGGAAGATCCCTTCTCGGACATTTCCGTCTGGGTCCTTGTAATCCTTCCAGCGTTTAAACATAGGCACATGGCCTCTGACTGTGACATTGCATTCGGTTGCAAACTTCGCAGCAAGAAGAGGTGCCTCCGGCCTTAACCTCCCTTCTGGAATGACGAGCGGCGGTTTGCCCCCCCCCCCCCGACGTCGACTGATCCATTCCAGGCCTTTTCCAATATTGACCCCCCTTTCCCTTGTATCCTCATAGGATCGTGGCCCTAGAAAGAAGGTAAATCAAGAATGGATACATATAGCAACGAAAATTACAAAGTAGACAAGTGCACTGATAAATGGAGAACATCTTTTCAAAATCAGTAACTAGAACAACATGAATTAAGCTCATAGCTTCAGTCTAATTTTAGAGAACTGTTTTAAGCTCCACCAATTATTAGTTTAGTTTAACAAAAAGCACCACTGTTATAGCTCAAATAACATGCTAGAAAGATTTTGGGTTTTATAACATGCCTTCAGTCCCATTGTCAGGTTCAGTTTGTGTTTGCTGACAAGGTTCGGCACTAGCACCAACTTCAAAGTCCATCTGGTTGCCATCATCATGACGGGCAATGAGATCAGATCCATTGGTCATCGAGTAGTCTACATCAGAATGGGCATGGTCGCCATCTATTAAAAAAGGCATCCAGTGAGAGTATGCTCATCATGCAATCAAAGTTAATGAACTGGGCTAACAATCCATAAGACAGAACATGAGTATGATAGTACAACTTGCCTTGAACAGCAAAAACAGTTGGTTTATGGATTACAATTGGTGTTTGATGTTTAGGATCTGACACCCCTTCGCTTTGGGGACTTGCATCAGCATCTAGTAATAGTCTTTTGTTCGACCTTGTAACTCATGCATTCGTTGGAAGGTCCACATGAATTCTTTTAGGAGGCCGGGGCTTGATTCCACCAGGGGCCATGGCAGCAGATATTTTCATTCATCATCATTCTGCCAGAGGCTTGATTCATGCACATCAACCGAGCTAGCGCATCCAAGTATGCTTGCTAGCCTTCGACAATGCTTCATGAACTTCTGCAAGAAAAAAGAGAGAAAAACATGATCATTCATTCATCATCATTCTAAATATATGCATCCAGATATATGCATCCACACATTCATCATTCTAAATATATGCATCCACACATTCATCATTCTAAAACATTCATTCATCATAATTCATTTATCCATCAACATATATATGCATATGAATCCATTCTAAATATATCAATACCAAATATGCATATGCATATGTATATCCATTCTAAATATATCAATATCAAACATATCAAATACTACAAGATGAACTAGGGTTCACCTATATCCATTCATTCATCCACACATCCAACATATACCCATATAACCATCCATTCATCCACACATCCATATATCCATCCTTTCATCCACACATCCAATTCAACATATCCATTCTAAATAAATTTAGGTACAAAAAAATCAAACTAAAAGATGAACTGGGGTTCACCTAGTGCCAAAAAATGCATCAAAGATAAAGCTATTTGACTAAAACAAATTGGAGGGATCAAAAGAGCTTACTTCTCTCATCGTGGAGGCATCTCGATCCGTAAAAAAGATGAAGAAACGGAGGAGATCAGGGGGGAGTGGAGGGGAGGAGAGAGCTACCGCTCTCCTCTGCTCTTCGGGCGGTAGGAGGATGATGGGGGCTGGCTTGGTGGGTGGGCCCCGCCAGCAGGCCCCTGTGGCCTTTTACCTATTCAAATCCTGCCGCCGGGGTCCTTGGCGGTATGGTATAACTTCCTACCATCGAGGGATATGGCGGTAGGTGTGACGGTTGAGAAAACGGGACCATCAGACCTGCTGACATGGATAAGCATCCTACCGCCTAGGCCCCCGGTGGTAGGCTATTATACCCTACCGCCATAGACCCTGGTGGTAGGAAAAGGGTCAGATCACGAAACTTTCAAAAGCAAGGTCAGATCTGGCTGAAGTTTACAAAAAGGGTCAAAATAGTGAATTTGGCCACCGATGACTTGCTACTCGAGCATTTCCGCAAGCGAGAAAAATTCTGCATCATGTCAAGATAGCAATAGATGACTGGGTAGGTTGTTGGCTTGGTTCTCAGTGGCGGAGCGTGAACCAAATCCAAGCTGGGGCCAAAAGTACTAGGGAGATTAGAGAAGCAATAAGCAATCCTAGCCTTGCAATATTTCGCTGGGAAGGGGGTGGGACCCTCCTTGGTCCCGCCGACGCTCCACCAGTGTTGGTGCTATTGCCCTTTTAAGCAAAAAAAAGTGGCAAGTGGGAATACACGATAGTCGTGCATATTTCTCTTTCAACAAAATGAGCCATTTGGCAATGCTTTCTTACCATCTTTGGTGAATGTAGTTTTCTTTATTTTTTCGCGGGATTGGTGAATGTATTTTTCATCATTGATTGATTATTATGGATGCATACCACCTATAGTACAAACTGGCCGAAGCAATCTTGTGTTTGTAATTTGCATGCATATTTTATATGTTTCTTCAATACTAAATATTTTATACAGATGATGTCGAATGGATGATATAACTAGGGTTTATTTTTCTGCTTTTTCTATATGGGTCTTCGATAGCAATGACACTGACAGAGAATAAACGGCGCGGCAAGGCGCGCATTCACTTCTAGTCCATATTAAAGCTCCAAAGACCTTTTTATAAGACCTTTTACAATTCAACAGACCAGTACAGGTGATACGTCTCCAACGTATCTATAATTTTTGATTGTTTCATGCTATTATATTATCAATCTTGGATGCTTTATACGCAATTATATGCTATTTTATATCATTTTTTGGGACTAACCAATTAACCAGTGCCCAGTGCCAGTTCCTGTTTTTTGCTTGTTTTTGGCTTTTCAGAAAATCAATATTAAACGAAGTCCAAACGGAAAAAAATCTTTAGATTAATTTTGTCTAGACCAGAAGGGACCCTAGAAGCTTTGGGAGGAGACCAGACGAGATACGAGAGAGCCACAAGCTCGAGGGGCACGCCCCTGAGCTTGTGGGCCCACGCAGCTCCGGTTGACCTAATTCCAAGCCTATAAATTCACATATATTCCCAAACCAACAGAGAGCCAGACGATATAACTTTTCCGCCGACGCAAGCTTCTGTTCTTCCGCGATCCCATCTGGAGGCCTTTTCCGGTACTCTGCCGGAGGGGGAATTGATCACGGAGGGCTTCTACATCAAGCTTGCTGCCCTTCCGATGATATGGGAGTAGTTCACCATAGACCTATGGGTCCATATCTAGTAGCTAGATGGCTTCTTCTCTCTCTTTGATCGTCAATACAATGTTCTCCTCGATCCTCTTGGAGTTCTATTCGATGTAATCTTCTTTTGCGGTGTGTTTGTTGGTATCCGATGAATTGTGGGTTTGTGATCAGATTATTCATTGAAAGTAATTGAGTCTTTGCTGAACTTTATTATGCATGATTGTTATAGCTTTGTATTTCTCTCCGATCTATCAGTTTGGTTTGGCCAACTAGATTGATTTATCTTGAGCGGGAGAGGTGCTTTGTACTAGGTTCAATCTTGCGGTCTCTCCACCCAGTGATAGAAGGGGACGGGGTACGTATTGTATTGTTGCTACTAAGGATAAAACGATGGGGTTTATTCATATTGATTGAGTTTACTTTGTCTACATCATGTCATCTTGCTTAAAGCGTTACTCTGTTTGTCATGAACTTAATACCATAGATGCATGCTGGATAGCGGTCGATTGGTGGAGTAATAGTAGTAGATGCAGGCTGGAGTCGGTCTACTTGTCACGGACGTGATGCCTATATACATGATCATTGCCATGAATACGTCATAACTATGCACTTTTCTATCAATTGCCAAACAGTAATTTGTTTACCCACCGTATGCTATGTGTTCGAGAGAGAAGCCTCTAGTGAAAACTATGGCCCCGGGGTCTGCTTGTGACGCCCCCAACTTAATCGTGCACTAATCATACATGCAAATGCACACGATCAAGCCTAAGGACTCACGGGAAGATATCACAACACAACTCTAAACACGAATAAAAGTCATACAAGCTTTATATTACAAGCCAGGGGCCTTGAGGGGTCGAATACATAAGCTCGCGTACAAGTGTTAGCGGAAGCTCCAATAATATCTGAGTACAGACATAAAGGAAACAAGTCTGCCTTAAGAAGGCTGAGCAAAACAATGACACTAGATCGATAAGGCGAATGCCTCCTGCCTAGGAGCCTCCGAATCTACTCCTGGTCGTCGGTCTCCACGTAGTAGTAGTCTCCACCGGTAGGGTAGTAGTAGTCGTCGGTGGGAGCAGCTGGCTCCTGGGCTCCGACATTTGATCGCAACAATCGGGTATGGGGAAAAGGGGAAGCAAAGCAACCGTGAGTACTCATCCAAAGTACTCGCAAGACATACATCAGAACTATTCTATTTATGCATCAGTATCAAAGAAAGGGGCTGTATCTGTGGACTAGACTGCAGAAATGCCAGAGTAGGGGGAAGGCCTAGCCTATCAAAGACTAGCAACTTGCAGCATCTTGCAGCATTAGAAGAGTGTAGATTAGTACATAGTAAAGTAGTAAGCAAGTAGTAACAACGCCCAGAGATCCTTCCTCGACCCCTGCGAGAAAGCGATCCCAGAGCTAACATATTATTAAGCATCACAAGTATCCAGTTCTAGTTGTAGTAGATCGGGATACTTTCCGAGCGTCCTGTTACCATGGACACGGCTATTCGAATAGATAACTTCCCTGCAGGGGTGCACCAACTTACCCAACACGCTCGATTAACTCAGGCCGGACACACTTTTATCGGGTCATGCCCGGCCTCGGCTGATCGACACACCGTAGTCCTACCTAGGCTCAACACAGAGAGGCCAGCACACCGGTCTAACTCCTAAATGTGAAGGTGTCATGGGCCAATCGTCCTTTGCACCCCTGCGCATTGCGAACGCGGCCGGGAGCAGACCTAGCCCCGTTAATACAAGCGCAGGCTTTCCCAGTCCAACCCGGCGCACGCCACTCAATTGCTGACGTCTGAGAGCTTCCGGAAGAATCGTACGACGCCGAGTGCCCATACTTATTCCCGCATGGTGGTTAGTGCGAAAAGGCCAGAGGCCTACTCAGATCACATATGCTAACCCATTAGTGTGCTGGGAGCTCGCGGTGACAATCAGTGATCCACGATCTGTGGTCCCGTCGCCCCGTCTCGCGAACTTACGGCAAGGGCCAAGAATGTCTGGCCGTGCTGCGTAATTATCTTGCGGGTACCCTCACGGTCAACCCGACTTCACATTTCTCGCGGGTACCCCTCAGGGCCGACCCGCCTCCAACAAAGGTCTGAGGTAAAAGTCATGGTAACCGTGTGTCCATAACATCAAGGGGAACCCAAGGAATCACCCTCGATGGATTCCTACTCGATGTAATCCGTCAAGGAGAACCAGGAGGAATCACCCTCGATGGTCCACACTTGAGGGGTTGCACGACAGAGTGATCATCGGGAAGGGGGGGAGCGAGGAATAACCCTCTGCAATCACCACCGATGTGATATACTACAGAGGTATCATCAGGAGTGTAGTACGAGGTATCACCCTCGGCACTCGATAGTAGCCCTGTAGAGTCGTACAACTAAGGGGGTGTGCAGTGATGTGTCGGTCTCTGCACATCGATCACAATGATCGAGGCACTGGTAAAAAGCGGGGCAACATGGACAAGGGTGAGGGGTCACTGATGGATCACTAACCAACCTATTCTAAGCAGTTTAGGATGACAGGTAAAGTAACAACAGCAGGTTACAAAAATAGGCTATGCATCAGAATAGGAGCAATCAATTACAGTAGCAAATTCTAATGCAAGCATGGGAGAGAAAGAATAGGCGATATTGGAATGATCAAGGGGGGTTTGCTTGCCTGGAAGCTCTGCTGAAAGGGGCTGGATGTCAGGAACGTAGTCGTACTCGGCAACAGCGTCGGTCTCGGGGTCTACCGGACAGAAGAGGGGGAAGAAACAATAAATAAAAGCAAACAATGCAACACAGATGCATGGCATGGCAATATGAAGTGCTGGGGGTGACCTAACGCAATGCTACACGTTGCAGGCGGAGCGGGAAAATATCTAGGGATATTTTCCTGGCTTTGGGCATCTGTCAGACAGATGAACCGGAGGGGAAGGTTCCATGTTTGTAGTGTTGTGGGCATGGGACAGATGCATGGAGGGCATATTCGGATTCGTCTCATTTTTCTGATCAACTTTAATGTAGAAAACTTTTTCATCCGAGCTACGGATTATTTTCTATGATTTTTCAATGTTTTAATCATTTTCTGAAATTGTTTTAATTAATAAATTCGACAGAAAAGGAAATATGAGGTCAGCATGATGTCAGGGTGACGTCAGCAGTCAACTCCAGCTGGTCCAGGTCAAACCTGACCACTGGGACCCACATGTCATACACAATGAGCTAATTAGAGATTATTTAAACTAATTAAAGATTAATTAGAGGGTGGGCCCCATCTGCCCCATCTGTCAGTGGCTAATTAGTAATTAGATTAATTTTAAATGCAAATTAGTTTAAATAGCAGTGGGGCCCGCCTGTTAGTGACTACGGTTGCCAGTCAGCACGTTGACTCGTTAACCCAGTCAACTGGGGCCCCTGGAGCCCACTAGTCAGCGACCCAGGGAGGACCCCAGCCGTGCCACGTCGGCGGCCGGCGCCAGAGCAACTCCGGCGAGCCCGAAACGCGGCGATGCGCCCTGACGAGCGTCGGGATTTCGTTTTAGGGGGCCAAAATGAGCGCCGCAGCCTACGTTCGAACGAGGAGAGCAGGTCGCGTCCAACGGCGGCAGTCTCGCGACCTGGGACGGCCAGAGTCGACCGGAGCATAAACGGTGGACGGCGGCGGCTACGGGTGCTCTGCGGGGACGGCTGCACAACGCGTTTGCGAGCAAAACAGGGGGACAGGGGCGATCTACGTGCGCGCGCGAGCTCAAAGTGCACTGACGCGTGACCATTTGGTCACCGAAAGCTTGCCAGCAATGAGCTCCCGCGGCGATGGGCTCGGCCACGTTGGGGACGGCGGCTATGGGCACGACGAAGGCGGGGAGGCAGCGGTTGTGGCGGATCGACGGCGAACGACGGTGACCGTGGATGAAGACAACAGCTCGATCTAGCGATGCAGAGGCGGAGAGCACGAACCGACCCACAAGGGAGACATAGTCGACGACGACGAAGGCGCTGGACTTCCTCGGGCGGCACGGGGTGGCTTCGGAGCACGACAGCAGCAGTGACGCGGTGGCGAAGGCGTCGGGCTTGTGCGGGAGAGAGTGCAGTGGCAAGAGGTAGGGGGATAAAGGGAGCTAGGGTTACCGGGGGAGGGCAGAGGGGTCGAGGGGGGGTTCCTTATCCACCTCTGGGACGGCGGGATGGTCGACACGCACGCATCCGCGGCGCGGACGGACAACGCGTGCGCCATGGCCTCCCCTCTGGCGGGAGGTTGAGGAAAGGCCGGCCAGCCTGGGCCAGGCCGCAGTGTAGCCCAGTTAGGCCCAGTGGCATAGTAGCGCTAGGCTTATTCTTTTATTCTTTTCCATTTTGTATTTTCTGCCATTGTTTTGCATTAAGTTGGGCCACCAAACGATTTTTGCTTTGAATGAAACTTTGCACATATTTCTAACACAATATCTTAGGGAGGCACAAAAAGTTTGGGGTCTATTTGAATTCATTTGATCTTTGGTTTGAATTTAAATGTGATGGATAGGTGCTGCTGGGTCATTTCCAAAATAGCTAGGGGCATTTTTGGAGTTTCAAATAATGTTGGGTTCAACATGACTTTTGCTCAGTAGATTATTAGCAATAATATGAATTTTTTTACTTTAGTGTTAGGTGAGATAGTTTCTGAGCTTGCATTTAAAATTTGAATTTGAGTGATGGATCAATTATTTAATTGCATTTTAATTATGACAAATATGATGACATGGCATATTAGGGGAAGATCACTGTATCCTAACTATTTGGGGGTGTTACACTACTTTAAGCATATTAAAAAAACTAAAAATACCTTAATGCACTTTATTTACTTTTCTTTTGTTTTGCAATTTATATATTTGCCTATACAAGATTTAATCCTTGCAATTAACGAGTGCAAGGGGATTGACAGCCCTCTTGCCCGTGTTGGGTGCATGTATTTGCTTTTGTGTGTGCAGGTGCTGTTCATGAGGGTTTGCGTGATTCTCCTATTGGTTCGATAAACCTTGGTTCTCACTGAGGGAAATACTTATCTCTACTGTACTGCTTCACCCTTCCTCTTTCGGGGAAAATCCGAACGCAGCTCACAAGTAGCAGAAAGAATTTCTGGCGCCCTTACCGGGGAGACATCATCAAATCCTATCAAGTACCTTCACTCAAACTATCATCTACTAGCTCTACTTTTTATTTGCCTCTCCTTTTCATCTCCCCCACTTCTCTAAAAACCGAAAAACACAAAAATATTTCTGTTTGCTTGCTAGCTTGCTTCGTCACCTTGTCTATCTCTAATATTCCTCTACTATCTACTGATTTTGAGGTTCTTTACTTCAAACAGAAACAAGGAGAAAATTTAAAAGATGCTTGGTTTAGAATAATGGAATCTTATCGTATCTGTACCATAAAAGGTGATATAAAAATCTTGCTCGGGAACTTTTATGTGGGGCTTACTATGCCTAATAGACAACTTTTGGATTTTGCCACTAAAGGAAATTTTAGTGAAAGTGATGCTAATACTGCTTATGAAATAATAGAGGGGATAGTAGGAACTCTACCCCCTCAGAAGGGATTTAATTATACTCAAGAAGGGATTCAAATCTTAGAAAAACTAGGGGATATGCAGAAGAATTTGGTTGAGTTATAAAAGTCTAATGAGCCACACAAAACCCTTAGCTCGAATCTCAATCGCATGAATTCCCTTCTTACTGTTTTCAATAAAAGGCTTGACACTTTAGATAATAAGATTGCTTCTTCTTCGGAGATTTGTGGGAAGCATAAGGAGCCTCCTGGTTTTTAGAAAAGTCCATCTAGGGTGATTAAAACTAAGGATGATAATACTTGAAACTATGCATTATGCCTAGCTAGGGGCATAAAACTATAGCGCTTGTTCGGAGGCAAGCCAATATTTATCTTTATTTTTATTTTTATTTTTCTGGAGTCACAAAATTTTTTCTACTGTAATGATTGATTTTTATCTTTTAATTAGTGCTTGTGCCAAGTAATGCCTTTGGGATGATTTGGATGATAGTATAATTGATGCTGTTTGAAAACAGAAAGTTTTGCGCCCAGTTCTAGAATTTATATTCTTTACTGGAACGTCAGAAAAATCTGAAATTTTTACACAGTATTGGGATAAAAATAGTTTACGTTGTCCCAAGTTTTAAGAATTTTTGGAGTTAGAGAAGTATGGATAAATATTCTGTCATTATGTACTGTTCTGTTTTAGACAGATTCTGTTTTTTGTTGCATAGTGTGCTTGTTTTAATGAAACTATGGATTATATCGGGGGGTATAAGTCATGGAAGAGTTAGAATACAGTAGGTATTATGCAAGAACAATTATGAATGAGTTTATAACAGTACCTAAAGTGGATGATTGATTTATTATACTAACGGATCTCACAAAGTTTCTGTTGAGTTTTGTGTGCTGAAGTTTTCAAGTTTTTGGTGAGATTACGATGGATGAAGGAATAAGGAGCGGCAAGACCCTAAGCTTGGGGATGCCCAAGGCACCCCAAGGTAATATTCAAGGAAGACCCAAGCATCTAAGCTTGGTGATGCCCCAGATGGCATCCCCTCTTTCGTCTACAATCTGTCGGTAACTTACTTGGAGCTACATTTTTATTCATCACATGATATGAGTTTTACTTGGAGCGTCTTGTCCCATAGTTTTCTTTTCTTTGTTTGCTTTTAGTTTCCCACAATCATTGTTTTCTGGACTCACCTTTTGAGAGGGACACACATTTATTGTGATTTGTTAGAATACTCTATGTGCTTCACTTATATCTTTTGAGCTAGGCAGTTGCTCTAGTGCTTCACTTATATCTTTTAGAGCACGGCGGTGTTATATTTTGTAGAAATAATTGCACTCTCATGCTTCACTTAAATCTTTTTGAGATTCTAACAAATAGTAATGGCAATTAGCACGTGTTATAAGACTAGTCCAGAAAGGATAGGTATTCAAGGGGGATATAATAAAAACCTTCATGTAGATCACTAAATATTAAACGTATGGTTTAATGATATTGATGTCGTAATACGAAAGGATATTGGTTCATGATCATTGGTAGTACAAATATCGGTATTAAATCTTTTTATTAACTTCTCATCTAAGTGTTGGTCATGGCATGGTGGGGAGGTTTGAGCATTTTTATGTCTGAAATGAAATCCTTGAGTGCTGTTATAATCGGGGGTGCACGATGGTTAACTCCAACCAACCTCCTCCCTAGGGGCATGCGAGTAGTACTTTGCTTCGAGGGCTAATAGGCATTAGGATAAGTATGTGAGTTCTTTATGACTAATGTGAGTCCATGGATTATACGCACTCTCACCTTTCCGCAATTTGCTAGCCTCTTCAGTACCGTGCATTGCCCTTTCTCACCTCGAGAGTCGGTGCAAACTTCGCCGGAGCATCCAAACCCCGTGATATGATATGCTCTATCACACATAAGCCTCCTTATATCTTCCTCAAAACAGCCACCATACCTACCTATTATGGCATTTCCATAGCCATTCTGAGATATATTGCCATGCAACTTCCACCGTTCCATCACATGACTTGTGTGTTCATCATCATATTGCTTTGCATGATCATATAGAGATGACATGATATTTGTGGCTCAGCCACCGTTCATCATTATCATACATGTTACGCTAGATCATTGCACATCCTGGTACACTGCCAGAGGCATTCATATAGTCATATTGTTTTAGTTTTATCGAGTTGTAAGTAAATAAAAGTGTGATGATCATCATTATTAGAGCATTGTCGGAGTGAGGAAAGGATGATGGAGACCATGATTCCCCCACAAGTCGGGATGAGACTCCGGACGAAAAATAAAAAATAAATAAATAAAGAGGCCAAAAAGACCCCAACAAAAAAAGAAAAATAAGAGATAAAGAGAGAAGGGGCAATGTTACTATCCTTTTTCCACACTTGTGCTTCAGAGTAGCACCATGCTCTTCATCTAGAGAGTCTCTTATGTTGTCACTTTCATATACTAGTGGATTTTTTTTGTTATAGAACTTGGCTTGAATATTCCGATGACAGGCTTCCTCAAATGCCCGAGGTCTTCATGAGCAAACAAGTTGGATGCACACCCACTTAGTTTCAGTTGAGCTTTCATACACTTATAGCTCTTAGTGCATCCGTTGTATGGCAATCCCTACTCCTCGCATTGATATCGATTGATGGACATCTCCATAGTCCGTTGATCTGCCGAGTTGATGTGAGACTTTATTCCTTTTTTGACTTCCCTTATTGATCTCTACCACCGCATTCTATTCCACCAATAGTGCTATATCCATGGCTCACGCTCATGTATTGCATGAAGTTGAAAATGCTGAAGTGCGTAAGAAGTACGATCCAATTGCCTAGTTTAACACCGGGGTGCTCATGATTTATATTAATGCGGTAAAGGCGGAGTCATGCCATGCTAACTTGATAAAATGAGTGGGGATAACATTCGTTAAGGATGGTATATTTTGAAAGTTTAATGATTATGCTTCTTATATTCATGGATATTATTATGTTAATAGTGTTACTTCATCGTTTCTCAATATTTATACCGTAAAGTGATTACATGATACACATGTTAGGTAGCATTCAACATAAAAAAAATTCTGTTTTTATCATTTACCTACTCGAGGACGAGCAGGAATTAAGCTTGGGGATGCTGATATGTCTCCAACGTATCTATAATTTTTTATTGTTTTATGCTATTATATTATCAATCTTGGATGCTTTATATGCAATTATATGCTATTTTATATTATTTTTTGGGACTAACCTATTAACCCAGTGCCAGTTCCTGTTTTTTACTTGTTTTTGGCTTTTCAGAAAATTAATATTAAACGAAGTCCAAACGGAAAAAAAATCTTCAGATTAATTTTTTCAGGACCAGAAGGGACTCTAGAAGCTTCGGGAGGAGACCAGATGAGATACGAGAGAGCCACAAGCTCGAGGGGCGCGCCCTAGGGGGGTAGGCGCGCCCCCTGAGCTTGTGGGCCCCACGCAGTTCCGTTTGACCTAATTCCAAGCCTATAAATTCACATATATTCCCAAACCAACATAGAGCCAGATGATATAACTTTTCCGCCGCCGCAAGCTTCTGTTCTTCCGCGATTCCATCTGGAGGCCTTTTTTGGTACTCTGCCAAAGGGGTAATCGATCACAGAGGGCTTCTACATCAACATTGCTGCCCTTTTGATGATGTGTGAGTAGTTCACCGTAGACCTACGGGTCCATAGCTAGTAGCTAGATGGCTTCTTATCTCTCTCTGATCTTCAATACAATGTCCTCCTCGATCCTCTTGATGTTCTATTCGATGTTATCTTCTTTTGCGGTGTGTTTGTTGGGATCCGATGAATTGTGGGTTTATGATCAGATTATTCATTGAAAGTAATTGAGTCTTTTCTGAACTTTATTATGCATGATTTTTATAGCTTTGTATTTCTCTCCGATCTATCCGTTGGGTTTGGCCAACTAGATTGATTTATCTTCAGCGGGAGAGGTGCTTTGTAGTAGGTTCAATCTTGCGGAGTCTCCACCCAGTGATAGAAGGGGACAGGGTACGTATTGTATTATTGCTACTAAGGATAAAATGATGGGGTTTATTCATATTGATTGAGTTTACTTTGTCTACATCATGTCATCTTGCTTAAAGCGTTACTCTGTTTGTCATGAACTTAATACCATAGATGCATGCTGGATAGCGGTCGATTGGTGGAGTAATAGTAGTAGATGCAGGCAGGAGTCGGTCTACTTGTCACGGACGTGATGCCTATATACATGATCATTGCCATGAATACGTCATAACTATGCGCTTTTTTATCAATTGCCCAACAGTAATTTGTTTACCCACCGTATGTTATGTGTTCGAGAGAGAAGCCTCTAGTGAAAACTATGGCCCCCGGGTCTACTTTAAGCATATTAAAAAAACCTAAAAATACCTTGCTGCACTTTATTTACTTTTCTTTTGTTTTGCAATTTATATATTTGCCTATACAAGATTTAATCCTTGCAAGTAACGAGTTCAAGGGGATTGAGAACCCTCTTGCTCGCGTTGGGTTCAAGTATTTGCTTTTGTGTGTGCAGGTGCTGTTCACGAGGGTTTGCGTGATTCTTCTATTGGTTCGATAAACCTTGGTTCTCACCGAGGGAAATACTTATCTCTATTGTACTGCTTCACCCTTCCTCTTCGGGGGAAATCCCAACGCAGCTCACAAGTAGCAACAGGCCAACCATTTCATCAATTTGAATGTACTCCCTGTCTCTTGCAGTAGTGACAGCAAACATAATCGTCACCCGCGCGGCTGTCGCTGGCCACATCGTCCTAGCCCCTTACCCATGGGCTCTCCTTTGTCCAAGTGGAGCTGTCCCTAGTCCCTACCAGCCATGAGCTAGCATTTTTTCTTTCAAAAAAAATAACATGAGTGTTGCTTGTGATTCCATTGACAGAAGAAGAAGAAGGTACAGAGACACGAGGGAAAACCTGACGGAAACCATTACAACCGGACATATGCCTACTCAATGTTAGTTTTATAATTTTTATAAAAGTGATACGAATCGTCTAACAAAGATTACGCATATGGTGGTTAAGCTGACTCAAACTGCTTTCATGCCAAGACGTCACATACTAGAGGGTGTTGTGGGCCACCCCGTGGTTAGGGTCGGTGACATCCGGAAGCTTCCCGATGCAAAATAAATTCTGGAATTTTTTCGAGATTTTAGGAGCTCCATAAAATTGATTTTCCTGGAAGTTCAAAAACATGAAAAAAAACAGCAGCTCACATTGGGCAATAAGTAAGTAGTCTAGTCCAGAAAAATGTTAAAAATCGATGCCAAAACTATGCCAAAATGGTATAAACATGGCATGAAACAATCAAAAGTATTTTTATACATACGTTTCAGATGTATCAAGGCTGTACTTATCAATGGTAGTCACTAGCTTTGGCTTACAGCCTGGATTCACAAATTTCCCAGATCTGGACACTCGTCCAACGCAATCCAACACAGCCAACGAAGGAGTAACTTGGCGAGGAGCGGTCTACTCGGGGACATGTGCTCCTCTCTGGATGGATCAAGGCTGTTAGGGCTCTGCTTCCTCCGTAGTTGGTTCCAATGCCATCTCCGAAATTGTAGACTCAAGGACTTCATCACCTTGATCTCGCTGTGAAATCAAGCCCCGAGAGCGGCGAATCAAAGGAAAATATTTATCCTCTTTGGCATCATGCTCCCATAAGTCGACACTTTTGAAGCGTCCATGGCTTTCTTGAATCTCTTTCTTGCGAGCTCCAATATTCTTGGCCTCGGACTCTTTCTCCTCTGGAAACATCTCAGCGACTAGTCCGGTAAAATATACAAAAAGGTCCACAATCAGAAGAACTAGGAATAAATCGGTCGAAACAATATATGGAGAGAAATCGCAAGAAGACTTGAGTACTCACCAGAGGCGGAGGATGATCCGCACCATATGGAGTTACATGTGTCTTTATACCCAGATCATCATCCTCCACAGTCGGACCTTTCAACTTGAGAATAAGTTTCTAAATATCAAGCTCTCGTGAAGATAATCTGGTGTCGTCAGAAGTGTCGGTATACTTTCACATCGGATGATCCCTTGAGCGAAGTGTCAATATGTGTCGGGACACCCAAGTCATGAACAGATCAATCCCAGTTAGTCCTTCTTCCTGTAATTCTTGGATTCGGTGAGCCAACCAGTCAACATCAAGTTTCTCCTAAGCAGATGGTATGGCATTCCTACTGACCATCATAGAAGGAGGTTCGTCTACAAATTGAGGAAGGCTTTCATGTTCATTTAGTGTATGCTCATCCTGGATATAGCACCACACCCCCTCCCATCCGGGAATGTATTTTGGGAGCTTCAGGTCAAAATACCTAGAGGGGGTCGTAGACTTGATGCTGACGCCTCCGCAAGTCCTTAGGCGCCCGTCCTTCTTCACTAGTCGAGGCCACACAAAAAAAAAGATGCTTCCAAAGTCCCATGAGGGGAGCCAATCCCAAGAAGCATTCACACAAGGTAACGAAACAGGCGAGATCGATGTAACATGATGTTGGGACAGAGGTCATGGAGTTACATATGGTAAAAATGAAGAAGCCCTTGCACAAAATCGTCGAGGGGGAGGTCAGACCTCGCACAATGTGAGCCAGCATGAGTCCCCGTTCGTGCACGTGTGGCGCAGGTTCTGCCTCGCCCATCAATGGCCTCCACTGGTTCAAGCCATGCGGTGGGATTAGCCTGGCACCCTCGTATCGCTTCAACAGCTCTTCATCAACCATGGACGCCAGCCAATCCCCCTGTTGCCATCCACTCAAAAGAGGGATGGTGGCAGAGGATCCTACGGCGATGGTGGCGGCTGAGCTCCTCCTCGTTGCCTTTGAAATGGTCGTGAGGTGGGGAAGTGGTGAGAGGAAATTTGGTGTCGCGCTCGCTCGAGGCGTTCGCAAGAGCGCAAAAAGGGTGAGAGAAAGGAGAAGCAGCAAAAATGGGGTAAAACTGCCCCTCTCCCACAGTGTGCCTTAACATAAGCGAGCGGAGGCGAACCGCTTGGCCTGGAAACCTCACTAGTAAAGGGATTCAAAACCCACTCTTGGCAAATCATCACCACATGACACCAAATCACGTCATCACAGCTCATAGGAGTAACTTCCCAAACCATGCGTGGTAATTGGGGCGACATCATTACTACGTGGTTTTCCCTACATGCCACATCCAGTCGACTACTACGACTACAGTCCATCCTGTGCATGTTTTGCATGGGACCCAAGGTGATCACACCTTGGGATAGTGGCACATGGCGTAACCCACTCGATGATTCGCACTTAATGTGCGCAGCCGATGGGACAATACTGATGGGGAACGTCGCATGGGAAACAAAAATTTTCCTACGCACACGCAAGATCTATCCATGGTGATGAGCATCTACGAGAGGGAGAGTGAATCTACATACCCTTGTAGATCGCTAAGCGGAAGCGTTAAGAAACGCGGTTGATGTAGTCGAACATCTTCGCGATCCAAATCGCAAGTCGTCCTTCGATCCAAATACGATCTAGCGCCGAACGGACGGCACCTCCGCGTTCAACACACGTACGGCTTGATGACGCCTTCACCTCCTCGATCCAGCGAGCGATGGTGAAGTAGTGGATGAGTTCCGGCAGCACGACGGCGTGGTGATGGTGGTGAGGAACAATCTCTGCAGGGCTTCGCCAAGCACTACGGAGATTGTGACGGGAGGAACTAGAGGGTTAGGGTTGCCGGCACACGGCTTGGGAAATCTTGATGTCTCCCGTGTGCTAGCCCTGCCCCTCTATTTATATGTTGAGCCCTGGGGTCTAAACTTCGAGAGAAAGCCTCCACAAGGTCGAATTTGCCCGCACAAGGTCGGTTTGGCCCGCACGGAAAGAGTCCCACTCGGATTCTAGCAGTACCGCGTACAAGCGGTAGTACCGCTTCACACAAGCGGTAGTACCGCTTACGCGGTAGTACTGCCTTACAAGCGGTAGTACCGCTTAAGGCAGCAGCAAAACTTCCTTTTGCACTTTCCAATACCTCGTGGGCTTTACCCCTTTGGCCCATATAAAGTGTTGCTGCACCCGAACACTTCGGTAAACATCCGGAACCCCTTCCGGTGAATTCCGGAACCCTTCCGGAGATCAAAACACTATTATCACATATATCAAACTTTACCTCCGGACTATTCCGGAGATCCTCGTCATGTCCGGGATCTCATCCGGGACTCCGAACAACCTTCGGTCACCAACACAATAACTCAACTATACTAATCGTCACCAAACGTTAAGTGTGTAGACCCTGCGGGTTCGAGAACTATGTAGACATGACCGAGACACCTCTACGGCCAATAACCAATAGCGGGACCTGGATGCCCATATTGGTTCCTACATATTCTACGAAGATCTTCATCGGTTGAACCTCTATGTCAAGGATTCAGTTAATCCCGTATACTGTTCCCTTTGTTCTTCGGTATGTTACTTGCCCGAGATTCGATCGTCGGTATCTCTATACCTAGTTCAATCTCGTTACCGGCAAGTCTCTTTACTCGTTCCGTAATACAAGATCCTGTGGCTAACTCTTTAGTCACTTTGCTTGCAAGGCTCATTGTGATGTTGTATTACCGAGTGGGCCCTGAGATACCTCTCCGTCACACGGAGTAACAAATCCCAGTCTTGATCCATGCCAACCCAACAGACACCCTCGGAGATACCTGTAGAGTACCTTTATAGTCACCCAGTTACGTTGTGACGTTTGATACACACAAGGTATTCCTCCGGTGTCAGTGAGTTGCATGATCTCATGGTCATAGGAACAGATACTTGACATGCAGAAAACAATAGCAATAAACTGACACGATCATATGCTATGTTCGTAGTTTGGGTCTTGTCCATCACATCATTCTCCTAATGATGTGATCCCGTTATCAAACGACATCTCATGTCCATGGCTAGGAAACCTTCACCATCTTTTGATCAACGGGCTAGTTAACTAGAGGCTTACTGGGGACACAGTGTTGTCTATGTACCCACACATGTATTTGAGTTTCCAATCAATACAATTATAGAATGGATAATAAACGATTATCATGAACAAGGAAATATAATAATAACCAATTTATTATTGCCTCTAGGGCATATTTCCAACAGTCTCCCACTTGCACTAGAGTCAATAATCTAGTTCACATCACTATGTGATTTACATTGTAATGAATCGAACACCCATGCAGTTCTGGTGTTGTTCATGTTTAGCCCTTGGAAGAGGTTTAGTCATCGGATCTGCAACATTCAGATCCGTGTGTACTTTGCAAATATTTATGTCGTCCTCCTTGATGTAATCGCGGATTGAATTGAAACGTCGCTTATGTGTCTGGTCCTCTTGTGAAATCTTGGTTCCTTGGCTAGAGCAATGGCACCAGTATTATCACAAAACAGAGTCATTGGGTTAAGCGCACTAGGCACTACTCCAAGATCTGTCATGAACTCCTTCATCCAGACACCTTCCTTCGCCGCCTCCGAGGCAGCGATGTACTCCGCTTCGCATGTAGAATCAGCTACCACGCTTTGCTTGGAACTGCACCAGCTAACCGCACCCCCATTAAGAATAAATACGTATCCGGTTTGCGACTTAGAGTCATCCGGATCAGTGTCAAAGCTTGCATCGACGTAACCCTTTACGACGAGCTCTTGATCACCTCCATAAACGAGAAACATGTCATTAGTCCTTTTCAGGTACTTCAGGATATTCTTGACCGCCGTCCAGTGTTCCATTCCTGGATCACTTTGAAACCTTCCGACCATACTTATGGCAAGGCTGACATCGGGTCTTGTGCACAGCATTGCATACATGATAGAGCCTATGGCTGAAGCATAGGGGATGACACTCATCTTTTCTCTATCTTCTGCAGTCACTGGGCATTGAGTCTTACTCAACTTCACACCTTGCAAAACAGGCAAGAACCCCTTCTTGGACTGATCCATTTTGAACTTCTTCAAAATCTTATCAAGGTATGTGCTTTGTGAAAGTCCTATTAAACGTATTGATCTATCTCTATAGATCTTGATGCCTAATATGAAAGCAGCTTCTCCTAGGTCCTTCATTGAAAAACTCTTGTTCAAATATTCCTTCATGCTTTCCAACATTTCTATATTGTTTCCAATCAGTAATATGTCATCCACACATAATATTAGAAACGCTATAGAGCTCCCACTCACTTTCTTGTAAATACAAGCTTCTCCGTAAACTTGTATAAACTCGAACGCTTTGATCACCTCATCAAAGCGAAGATTCCAACTCCGAGATGCTTGCACCAGTCCATAAATGGATCGCTGGAGTTTGCAAACTTTGTCAGCATTCTCTGGATCGACAAAACCTTCTGGTTGCATCATATACAACTCTTCCTTAAGGAAACCGTTAAGGAACGCTGTTTTGACATCCATCTGCCAAATTTCATAATCGAAAAAGGCAGCTATTGCTAACATGATTCTGACGGACTTAAGCATCGCTACGGGTGAGAAGGTCTCATCGTAGTCAACTCCTTGAACTTGTGAAAAACCCTTTGCCACAAGTCGAGCTTTATAGACGGTGACATTACCGTCCGCGTCCGTCTTCCTCTTAAAGATCCATTTATTCTGAATGGCCTTACGCCCTTCAGGTAATACTTCCAAAGTCCACACTTTGTTTTCATACATGGATCCCATCTCGGATTTCATGGCCTCTAACCACTTCTCGGAATCCGGGCCCATCATCGCTTCTCCATAGCTCGTAGGTTCATCGTTGTCTAACAACATGACCTCTAAGACAGGGTTGCCGTACCACTCAGGAGCAGTACGCGTCCTTGTCGACCTACGAGGTTCGATAGCAACTTGATCCGAAGCTTTATGATCATCATCAACTTCCTCTTCAGCTGATGTAGGCTCTATAGAAACATCTTTCTGCGCTGCGCTACTCTCAGGTTGAAGTAAAGGTTCAACAACCTCATCAAGTTCTATCTTCCTCCCACTCAATTCTTTCGAGAAAAACTCTTTCTCAAGAAATGTTCCGTTTTTAGCGACAAACACTTTGCCTTCGGATCTGAGGTAGAAGGTATACCCAACTGTCTCTTTTGGGTATCCTATGAAGACGCATTTCTCCGCTTTGGGTTCCAGCTTTTCTGGCTGAAGCTTTTTGACATAAGCATCACATCCCCAAACTTTAAGAAACGACAGCTTTGGCTTCTTGCCAAACCAAAGTTCATATGGCGTCGTCTCAACGGATTTCGATGGTGCCCTATTTAAAGTGAATGCAGCTGTCTCTAATGCATAACCCCAAAACGATAGTGGCAAATCGGCAAGAGACATCATAGATCGCACCATATCCAATAAGGTTCGATTACGACGTTCGGACACACCATTACGCTGTGGTGTTCCAGGCGGTGTCAGTTGTGAAACAATTCCACATTGTCTTAAGTGACTGCCAAACTCATAACTCAGATATTCTCCTCCTCGATCAGATCGTAGGAATTTAATCTTCTTGTTACGATGATTCTCAACTTCACTCTGAAATTGTTTGAACTTTTCAAACGTTTCAGACTTGTGTTTCATTAAGTAAATATACCCATATCTACTTAAGTCATCAGTGAAGGTGAGAAAGTAACGATAACCACCGCGCGCCTCAATACTCATCGGACCGCACACATCAGTATGTATGATTTCCAACAAGTCACTTGCCCGTTCCATTGTTCCAGAGAACGGCGTTTTAGTCATCTTGCCCATGAGGCATGGCTCGCATGTGTTAAGTGATTCAAAATCAATTGACTCCAAAAGTCCATCAGCATGGAGCTTCCTCATGCGTTTTACGCCAATATGACCTAAACGGCAGTGCCACAAGAAAGTGGTATTATCATTATCAATTCTACATCTTTTGGCATCAATGTTATGAACATGTGTATCATTACTATCGAGATTCAATAAGAATAAACCCCTTACTTCGGGTGCATGACCATAAAAGATATTACTCATATAAATAGAACAACCATTATTCTCTGATTTAAATGAGTAACCGTCTCGCAATAAACAAGATCCAGATATAATGTTCATGCTTAACGCAAGCACTAAATAACAATTATTCAGGTTCATCACTAATCCCGATGGTAATTGAAGAGCGAGCGTGCCGACGGCGATCACATCAACCTTGGAACCATTTCCCACGCGCATCGTCACTTCATCCTTTGCCAGCCTCCGTCTATTCCGCAGTTCCTGTTTAGAGTTGCAAATGTGAGCAACCGCACCGGTATCAAATACCCAGGCACTACAACGAGAGTTGGTAAGGTACACATCAATAACATGTATATCATATATACCTTGTTTGTTGTTGGCCGCCTTCTTGTCAGCCAAATACTTGGGGCAGCTCCGCTTCCAGTGTCCAGTTCCCTTGCAATGAAAGCACACAGGTTCTGGTTTGGGTACAGCCTTGGGTTTCTTCACGGGAGGAGCAACTGCTTTGCCACTCTTCTTGGAGTTACCCTTCTTACCCTTGCCAATTTTCTTGAAACTAGTGGTTTTATTGACCATCAATACTTGATGCTCCTTCTGAATTTCAGACTCAGCGACTTTCAGCATCGCAAACAGCTCGGCGACTGACTTGTTCATCCCGTGCATATTATAGTTCAACACGAAGCTCTTGTAGCTAGGTGGCAATGATTGAAGAACTCTGTCAGTGATAGCCTCTGGCGGAAGGGGCATCCCCAATTCAGCCAAACGGATGGAGTACCCAGACATTCTGAGTATGTGATCACTAACAGACCCATTCTCCTCCATCTTGCAAGCATAGAACTTATCGGAGGTCTCATACCTCTCGATCCGGGCATTCTTCTGAAAGATAAACCTCAACTCCTGGAACATCTCATATGCTCCATGACGTTCAAAACGTCTTTGAAGTCCCGGTTCTAAGCCATACAATATTGCACATTGAACTATTGAGTAATCATCAGAGCGAGCCTGCCAGGCGTTCACAACGTCTAGAGACTCAACTGGAGCGGGTGGATCACCAAGCGGTGCATCAAGGACATAAGCCTTCTGGGAAGCCGTAAGGATAATCCTTAGATTACGGGCCCAGTCCACAAAGTTACTTCCATCATCTTTCAACTTAGCTTTCTCTAGGAACGCATTAAAATTCAGGGGTGCTACTGCGCGAGTCATGATCTACAACATAAATATAGCAAAGACAACTTAGACTATTGTTCAAGATAATGAGTTTAGTTAATCATATTACTTAAAAAAACTCCCACTCAAATTGACATCCCTCCGGTCATTCGAGTGTCACATGATCCAAATCCACCAACTCAAGTCCGATCATCACGTGAGTTGAGGTGGTTTCAATGGTGAACATCTTCATGTTGATCATATCTACTATATGACTCATGTTCGACCTTTCGGTCTCTTGTTTTCCGAGGCCATGCCTGTACATGCTAGGCTCCTCAAGTTTAACCCGAGTGTTCCGCACGTGCAACACTGGCTTGCACCCGTTGTATGCGAACGTAGAGTCTATCACACCCGATCATCACGTGGTGTCTCGAAACGACGAACTTTCGCAACGGTGCACACTCGGGGAGAACACAATTTTATCTTGAAATTTAAGTGAGGGGTCACCTTATAATGCTACCGTCGTCCTAAGAAAAATAAGATGCATAAAAGGATTAACATCACATGCAAATCATAAGTGACATGATATGGCCATGAACTTGTGCTTTTGATCTCCATCTCCAAAGCACTGGCATGATCTCCATCGTCACCGGCATGACACCATGATCTCCATCATCTTGATCTCCATCAACGTGTTGCCATGAGGTTGTCGCGCCAACTGTTGCTTCCACGACTATTGCTAACTCATAGCGATAAAGTAAAGCAAAACGGCGAAAATAATTAAAGACAACTCTATGGCTCCTGCCAGTTGCCGTACTCATCGACATGCAAGTCGTGATATTCTATACAATACATAATCATCTCATACATCACATATATCTCATCATGTAATTGGCCATATCACATCACAACATACCCTGCAAAAACAAGTTAGACGTCCTCTAATTGTTGTTGCAAGTTTTACGTGGCTGCTACGGGTATCTAGCAAGAACGATTCTTACCTACGCAAAAACCACAACGGTGATATAAAAATTGCTTTTCAACCTTCTCAAGGACCGCCTTTGTCAAATCCGATCCGACTAAAGTGGGAGAAACAGACACCCGCTAGCCATCTTTATGCAACAAAGTTACATGTCAGTTGAAGGAACCGGTCTCTCGTAAGCGTACGAGTAATGTTGGTCCGAGCCGCTTCATCCCACAATACCGCCGAAACAAGAAAAGACCAAGGGAGGAACCAATCTGAATATCAACGCCCACAAAACCCTATTGTGTTCTACTCGAGATCTCATCTACGCATAGACCTAGCTCAGATGCCACTGATGGGGAACGTCGCATGGGAAACAAAAAATTTCCTACGCACACGCAAGATCTATCCATGGTGATGAGCATCTACGAGAGGGAGAGTGAATCTACATACCCTTGTAGATCGCTAAGCGGAAGCGTTAAGAAACGCGGTTGATGTAGTCGAACATCTTCGCGATCCAAATCGCAAGTCGTCCCTCGATCCAAACACGATCTAGCGCCGAACGGACGGCACCTCCGCGTTCAACACACGTACGGCTTGATGACGCCTTCACCTCCTCGATCCAGCGAGCGATGGTGAAGTAGTGGATGAGTTCCGGCAGCACGACGGCGTGGTGATGGTGGTGAGGAACAATCTCTGCAGGGCTTCGCCAAGCACTACGGAGATTGTGACGGGAGGAACTAGAGGGTTAGGGTTGCCGGCACACGGCTTGGGAAATCTTGATGTCTCCCGTGTGCTAGCCCTGCCCCTCTATTTATATGTTGAGCCCTGGAGTCTAAACTTGGAGAGAAAGCCTCCACAAGGTCGGTTTTGCCCGCACAAGGTCGGTTTGGCCCGCACGGAAAGAGTCCCACTCGGATTCTAGCAGTACCGCGTACAAGCGGTAGTACCGCTTCACACAAGCGGTAGTACCGCTTACGCGGTAGTACTGCCTTACAAGCGGTAGTACTGCTTAAGGCAGCAGCAAAACTTCCTTTTGCACTTTCCAATACCTCGTGGGCTTTACCCCTTTGGCCCATATAAAGTGTTGCTGCACCCGAACACTTCGGTAAACATCCGGAACCCCTTCCGGTGAATTCCGGAACCCTTCCGGAGATCAAAACACTATTATCACATATATCAAACTTTACCTCCGGACTATTCCGGAGATCCTCGTCATGTCCGGGATCTCATCCGGGACTCCGAACAACCTTCGGTCACCAACACAATAACTCAACTATACTAATCGTCACCAAACGTTAAGTGTGTAGACCCTGCGGGTTCGAGAACTATGTAGACATTACCGAGACACCTCTACGGCCAATAACCAATAGCGGGACCTGGATGCCCATATTGGTTCCTACATATTCTACGAAGATCTTCATCGGTTGAACCTCTATGTCAAGGATTCAGTTAATCCCGTATACTGTTCCCTTTCTTCTTCGGTATGTTACTTGCCCGAGATTCGATCGTCGGTATCTCTATACCTAGTTCAATCTCGTTACCAGCAAGTCTCTTTACTCGTTCCGTAATACAAGATCCTGTGGCTAACTCTTTAGTCACTTTGCTTGCAAGGCTCATTGTGATGTTGTATTACCGAGTGGGCCCTGAGATACCTCTCCGTCACACGGAGTAACAAATCCCAGTCTTGATCCATGCCAACCCAACAGACACCCTCGGAGATACCTGTAGAGTACCTTTATAGTCACCCAGTTACGTTGTGACGTTTGATGCACACAAGGTATTCCTCCGGTGTCAGTGAGTTGCATGATCTCATGGTCATAGGAACAGATACTTGACATGCAGAAAACAATAGCAATAAACTGACACGATCATATGCTATGTTCGTAGTTTGGGTCTTGTCCATCACATCATTCTCCTAATGATGTGATCCCGTTATCAAATGACATCTCATGTCCATGGCTAGGAAACCTTCACCATCTTTTGATCAACGAGCTAGTTAACTAGAGGCTTACTAGGGACACAGTGTTGTCTATGTACCCACACATGTATTTGAGTTTCCAATCAATACAATTATAGAATGGATAATAAACGATTATCATGAACAAGGAAATATAATAATAACCAATTTATTATTGCCTCTAGGGCATATTTCCAACAGTCTCCCACTTGCACTAGAGTCAATAATCTAGTTCACATCACTATGTGATTTACATTGTAATGAATCGAACACCCATGCAGTTCTGGTGTTGTTCATGTTTAGCCCTTGGAAGAGGTTTAGTCATCGGATCTGCAACATTCAGATCCGTGTGTACTTTGCAAATATTTATGTCGTCCTCCTTGATGTAATCGCGGATGGAATTGAAACGTCGCTTATGTGTCTGGTCCTCTTGTGAAATCTTGGTTCCTTGGCTAGAGCAATGGCACCAGTATTATCACAAAACAGAGTCATTGGGTTAAGCGCACTAGGCACTACTCCAAGATCTGTCATGAACTCCTTCATCCAGACACCTTCCTTCGCCGCCTCCGAGGCAGCGATGTACTCCGCTTCGCATGTAGAATCAGCTACCACGCTTTGCTTGGAACTGCACCAGCTAACCGCACCCCCATTAAGAATAAATACGTATCCGGTTTGCGACTTAGAGTCATCCGGATCAGTGTCAAAGCTTGCATCGACGTAACCCTTTACGACGAGCTCTTGATCACCTCCATAAACGAGAAACATGTCCTTAGTCCTTTTCAGGTACTTCAGGATATTCTTGACCGCCGTCCAGTGTTCCATTCCTGGATCACTTTGAAACCTTCCGACCATACTTATGGCAAGGCTGACATCGGGTCTTGTGCACAGCATTGCATACATGATAGAGCCTATGGCTGAAGCATAGGGGATGACACTCATCTTTTCTCTATCTTCTGCAGTCACTGGGCATTGAGTCTTACTCAACTTCACACCTTGCAAAACAGGCAAGAACCCCTTCTTGGACTGATCCATTTTGAACTTCTTCAAAATCTTATCAAGGTATGTGCTTTGTGAAAGTCCTATTAAACGTCTTGATCTATCTCTATAGATCTTGATGCCTAATATGAAAGCAGCTTCTCCTAGGTCCTTCATTGAAAAACTCTTGTTCAAATATTCCTTCATGCTTTCCAACATTTCTATATTGTTTCCAATCAGTAATATGTCATCCACACATAATATTAGAAACGCTATAGAGCTCCCACTCACTTTCTTGTAAATACAAGCTTCTCCGTAAACTTGTATAAACTCGAACGCTTTGATCACCTCATCAAAGCGAAGATTCCAACTCCGAGATGCTTGCACCAGTCCATAAATGGATCGCTGGAGTTTGCAAACTTTGTCAGCATTCTCTGGATCGACAAAACCTTCTGGTTGCATCATATACAACTCTTCCTTAAGGAAACCGTTAAGGAACGCTGTTTTGACATCCATCTGCCAAATTTCATAATCGAAAAAGGCAGCTATTGCTAACATGATTCTGACGGACTTAAGCATCGCTACGGGTGAGAAGGTCTCATCGTAGTCAACTCCTTGAACTTGTGAAAAACCCTTTGCCACAAGTCGAGCTTTATAGACGGTGACATTACCGTCCGCGTCCGTCTTCCTCTTAAAGATCCATTTATTCTGAATGGCCTTACGCCCTTCAGGTAATACTTCCAAAGTCCACACTTTGTTTTCATACATGGATCCCATCTCGGATTTCATGGCCTCTAACCACTTCTCGGAATCCGGGCCCATCATCGCTTCTCCATAGCTCGTAGGTTCATCGTTGTCTAACAACATGACCTCTAAGACAGGGTTGCCGTACCACTCAGGAGCAGTACGCGTCCTTGTCGACCTACGAGGTTCGATAGCAACTTGATCCGAAGCTTTATGATCATCATCAACTTCCTCTTCAGCTGATGTAGGCTCTATAGAAACATCTTTCTGCGCTGCGCTACTCTCAGGTTGAAGTAAAGGTTCAACAACCTCATCAAGTTCTATCTTCCTCCCACTCAATTCTTTCGAGAAAAACTCTTTCTCAAGAAATGTTCCGTTTTTAGCGACAAACACTTTGCCTTCGGATCTGAGGTAGAAGGTATACCCAACTGTCTCTTTTGGGTATCCTATGAAGACGCATTTCTCCGCTTTGGGTTCCAGCTTTTCTGGCTGAAGCTTTTTGACATAAGCATCACATCCCCAAACTTTAAGAAACGACAGCTTTGGCTTCTTGCCAAACCAAAGTTCATATGGCGTCGTCTCAACGGATTTCGATGGTGCCCTATTTAAAGTGAATGCAGCTGTCTCTAATGCATAACCCCAAAACGATAGTGGCAAATCGGCAAGAGACATCATAGATCGCACCATATCCAATAAGGTTCGATTACGACGTTCGGACACACCATTACGCTGTGGTGTTCCAGGCGGTGTCAGTTGTGAAACAATTCCACATTGTCTTAAGTGACTGCCAAACTCATAACTCAGATATTCTCCTCCTCGATCAGATCGTAGGAATTTAATCTTCTTGTTACGATGATTCTCAACTTCACTCTGAAATTGTTTGAACTTTTCAAACGTTTCAGACTTGTGTTTCATTAAGTAAATATACCCATATCTACTTAAGTCATCAGTGAAGGTGAGAAAGTAACGATAACCACCGCGCGCCTCAATACTCATCGGACCGCACACATCAGTATGTATGATTTCCAACAAGTCACTTGCCCGTTCCATTGTTCCAGAGAACGGCGTTTTAGTCATCTTGCCCATGAGGCATGGCTCGCATGTGTTAAGTGATTCAAAATCAATTGACTCCAAAAGTCCATCAGCATGGAGCTTCCTCATGCGTTTTACGCCAATATGACCTAAACGGCAGTGCCACAAGAAAGTGGTATTATCATTATCAATTCTACATCTTTTGGCATCAATGTTATGAACATGTGTATCATTACTATCGAGATTCAATAAGAATAAACCCCTTACTTCGGGTGCATGACCATAAAAGATATTACTCATATAAATAGAACAACCATTATTCTCTGATTTAAATGAGTAACCGTCTCGCAATAAACAAGATCCAGATATAATGTTCATGCTTAACGCAAGCACTAAATAACAATTATTCAGGTTCATCACTAATCCCGATGGTAATTGAAGAGCGAGCGTGCCGACGGCAATCACATCAACCTTGGAACCATTTCCCACGCGCATCGTCACTTCATCCTTTGCCAGCCTCCGTCTATTCCGCAGTTCCTGTTTAGAGTTGCAAATGTGAGCAACCGCACCGGTATCAAATACCCAGGCACTACAACGAGAGTTGGTAAGGTACACATCAATAACATGTATATCATATATACCTTGTTTGTTGTTGGCCGCCTTCTTGTCAGCCAAATACTTGGGGCAGCTCCGCTTCCAGTGTCCAGTTCCCTTGCAATGAAAGCACACAGGTTCTGGTTTGGGTACAGCCTTGGGTTTCTTCACGGGAGGAGCAACTGCTTTGCCACTCTTCTTGGAGTTACCCTTCTTACCCTTGCCAATTTTCTTGAAACTAGTGGTTTTATTGACCATCAATACTTGATGCTCCTTCTGAATTTCAGACTCAGCGACTTTCAGCATCGCAAACAGCTCGGCGACTGACTTGTTCATCCCGTGCATATTATAGTTCAACACGAAGCTCTTGTAGCTAGGTGGCAATGATTGAAGAACTCTGTCAGTGATAGCCTCTGGCGGAAGGGGCATCCCCAATTCAGCCAAACGGATGGAGTACCCAGACATTCTGAGTATGTGATCACTAACAGACCCATTCTCCTCCATCTTGCAAGCATAGAACTTATCGGAGGTCTCATACCTCTCGATCCGGGCATTCTTCTGAAAGATAAACCTCAACTCCTGGAACATCTCATATGCTCCATGACGTTCAAAACGTCTTTGAAGTCCCGGTTCTAAGCCATACAATATTGCACATTGAACTATTGAGTAATCATCAGAGCGAGCCTGCCAGGCGTTCACAACGTCTAGAGACTCAACTGGAGCGGGTGGATCACCAAGCGGTGCATCAAGGACATAAGCCTTCTGGGAAGCCGTAAGGATAATCCTTAGATTACGGGCCCAGTCCACAAAGTTACTTCCATCATCTTTCAACTTAGCTTTCTCTAGGAACGCATTAAAATTCAGGGGTGCTACTGCGCGAGTCATGATCTACAACATAAATATAGCAAAGACAACTTAGACTATTGTTCAAGATAATGAGTTTAGTTAATCATATTACTTAAAAAAACTCCCACTCAAATTGACATCCCTCCGGTCATTCGAGTGTCACATGATCCAAATCCACCAACTCAAGTCCGATCATCACGTGAGTTGAGGTGGTTTCAATGGTGAACATCTTCATGTTGATCATATCTACTATATGACTCATGTTCGACCTTTCGGTCTCTTGTTTTCCGAGGCCATGCCTGTACATGCTAGGCTCCTCAAGTTTAACCCGAGTGTTCCGCACGTGCAACACTGGCTTGCACCCGTTGTATGCGAACGTAGAGTCTATCACACCCGATCATCACGTGGTGTCTCGAAACGACGAACTTTCGCAACGGTGCACACTCGGGGAGAACACAATTTTATCTTGAAATTTAAGTGAGGGGTCACCTTATAATGCTACCGTCGTCCTAAGCAAAATAAGATGCATAAAAGGATTAACATCACATGCAAATCATAAGTGACATGATATGGCCATGAACTTGTGCTTTTGATCTCCATCTCCAAAGCACCGGCATGATCTCCATCGTCACCGGCATGACACCATGATCTCCATCATCTTGATCTCCATCAACGTGTCGCCATGAGGTTGTCGCGCCGACTGTTGCTTCCACGACTATTGCTAACTCATAGCGATAAAGTAAAGCAAAACGGCGAAAATAATTAAAGACAACTCTATGGCTCCTGCCAGTTGCCGTACTCATCGACATGCAAGTCGTGATATTCTATACAATACATAATCATCTCATACATCACATATATCTCATCATGTAATTGGCCATATCACATCACAACATACCCTGCAAAAACAAGTTAGACGTCCTCTAATTGTTGTTGCAAGTTTTACGTGGCTGCTACGGGTATCTAGCAAGAACGATTCTTACCTACGCAAAAACCACAACGGTGATATAAAAATTGCTTTTCAACCTTCTCAAGGACCGCCTTTGTCAAATCCGATCCGACTAAAGTGGGAGAAACAGACACCCGCTAGCCATCTTTATGCAACGAAGTTACATGTCAGTTGAAGGAACCGGTCTCTCGTAAGCGTACGAGTAATGTTGGTCCGAGCCGCTTCATCCCACAATACCGCCGAAACAAGAAAAGACCAAGGGAGGAACCAATCTGAATATCAACGCCCACAAAACCCTATTGTGTTCTACTCGAGATCTCATCTACGCATAGACCTAGCTCAGATGCCACTGATGGGGAACGTCGCATGGGAAACAAAAAATTTCCTACGCACACGCAAGATCTATCCATGGTGATGAGCATCTACGAGAGGGAGAGTGAATCTACATACCCTTGTAGATCGCTAAGCGGAAGCGTTAAGAAACGCGGTTGATGTAGTCGAACATCTTCGCGATCCAAATCGCAAGTCGTCCCTCGATCCAAACACGATCTAGCGCCGAACGGACGGCACCTCCGCGTTCAACACACGTACGGCTTGATGACGCCTTCACCTCCTCGATCCAGCGAGCGATGGTGAAGTAGTGGATGAGTTCCGGCAGCACGACGGCGTGGTGATGGTGGTGAGGAACAATCTCTGCAGGGCTTCGCCAAGCACTACGGAGATTGTGACGGGAGGAACTAGAGGGTTAGGGTTGCCGGCACACGGCTTGGGAAATCTTGATGTCTCCCGTGTGCTAGCCCTGCCCCTCTATTTATATGTTGAGCCCTGGGGTCTAAACTTGGAAAGAAAGCCTCCACAAGGTCGGTTTTGCCCGCACAAGGTCGGTTTGGCCCGCACGGAAAGAGTCCCACTCGGATTCCAGCAGTACCGCGTACAAGCGGTAGTACCGCTCACGAGCGGTAGTACCGCTTCACACAAGCGTTAGTACCGCTTACGCGGTAGTACTGCCTTACAAGCGGTAGTACCGCTTAAGGCAGCAGCAAAACTTCCTTTTGCACTTTCCAATACCTCGTGGGCTTTACCCCTTTGGCCCATATAAAGTGTTGCTGCACCCGAACACTTCGGTAAACATCCGGAACCCCTTCCGCTGAATTCCGGAACCCTTCCGGAGATCAAAACACTATTATCACATATATCAAACTTTACCTCCGGACTATTCCGGAGATCCTCGTCATGTCCGGGATCTCATCCGGGACTCCGAACAACCTTCGGTCACCAACACAATAACTCAACTATACTAATCGTCACCAAACGTTAAGTGTGTAGACCCTGCGGGTTCGAGAACTATGTAGACATGACCGAGACACCTCTACGGCCAATAACCAATAGCGGGACCTGGATGCCCATTTTGGTTCCTACATATTCTACGAAGATCTTCATCGGTTGAACCTCTATGTCAAGGATTCAGTTAATCCCGTATACTGTTCCCTTTGTTCTTCGGTATGTTACTTGCCCGAGATTCGATCGTCGGTATCTCTATACCTAGTTCAATCTCGTTACCGGCAAGTCTCTTTACTCGTTCCGTAATACAAGATCCTATGGCTAACTCTTTAGTCACTTTGCTTGCAAGGCTCATTGTGATGTTGTATTACCGAGTGGGCCCTGAGATACCTCTCCGTCACACGGAGTAACAAATCCCAGTCTTGATCCATGGCAACCCAACAGACACCCTCGGAGATACCTGTAGAGTACCTTTATAGTCACCCAGTTACGTTGTGATGTTTGATACACACAAGGTATTCCTCCGGTGTCAGTGAGTTGCATGATCTCATGGTCATAGGAACAGATACTTGACATGCAGAAAACAATAGCAATAAACTGACACGATCATATGCTTTGTTCGTAGTTTGGGTCTTGTCCATCACATCATTCTCCTAATGATGTGATCCCGTTATCAAATGACATCTCATGTCCATGGCTAGGAAACCTTCACCATCTTTTGATCAACGAGCTAGTTAACTAGAGGCTTACTAGGGACACAGTGTTGTCTATGTACCCACACATGTATTTGAGTTTCCAATCAATACAATTATAGCATGGATAATAAACGATTATCATGAACAAGGAAATATAATAATAACCAATTTATTATTGCCTCTAGGGCATATTTCCAACAATTACGGTCAAAGATTCCGTTTGACGATTCTCACCCTTCGTGTTGCCTATGGTTCGATTTTGACTAAAGCTTGACCATATTAGGCGGTACGTCATGCAGTGGGTGAACCAAGAGAGGGGTACCAAGTACCTCTTCAAGTAGTTCCAGATTCACACCCGGTGCTCTACCCAACTCATTCACACTCGGACATTCATTTTCGTTGAGAAAAAGGAGTCAATGACTACCTCTCATGAGTCATGGCTCGCTCGATGACGCCAAGCATTATACAGACTCGGCAACCCCTGTGGCACTATTTGGTTCCCTAACCAAATGCCCAAGTCCGATAGCTGAGTTCTGAAGATGACGATCGACGCACCTCTTCAAGTTCACAAACTGGCAATGACCCACTGGGATAAGACCAGGTGTTCTTCGACATCACTCAGAATCCATGATTTGCTCTCCGACGACCTACAAGCCAAGTTCCCCACTAAGAACGCAGGGTATCACTGAGTCTTCTACTTCAAATTGCTTTTAGCTGACCTTTTCAATACGCTTCGAATCCATCAAGCCCTCGACTCAGTCGGCCCGATGACTATCACAGTCGGTTTTCCACGAAAACTTTCCTCATCCAAGGAGTCGGTGTCATCCCAGAGACCTTGAAGGACTCGGGGGCTACTGGCGGCGGGGGATCCCCCGGGTAGGCCCATGATCAAGATTTGGCCCAACGGGCTCAAACGGCCCAAGTCTTTGCCGGGAGAATCATTCGGCTGGCCCGATAATCGATCAACTCAGTTGACATAACAACCAAACCCCAATCGACAGAGAACCACGACGTCCATCCGACTGACCCAGACATGGTCAATCAATACACCTATTGTATGTGGAGAATCTAGGTACGAGATTTCGCATAGTGTAGGTTTGATAGACTGTCAAAAATCTCAAACCATGAATATTGCAGCAAAAATCCCGCGACATTGATGACATGGACAATTTTACCTATCAGCTACAACGACAAAGAGTTTTTCGATAAAGGGCGCTTTTATTAACTCAAAATGTAGCATCAAGTGGATACAAAGCCTGATGAGTAACACCCGGCCTCTGCATAACGAAGATGCTCACAGCCAAACACCAAAAGTCGGACAAAAAAAGAAAATAAACGGGAATCTGACATATCGGCAACAATAGAGTCATATAGGACTGACACTCTGCCTATGTCGAAGGAGGTGGTGGACCGATCCGGAGATTATGCTGCCACCCATGTTGGGTAAAAACATCCTTGGCTACCCGCTCCAACCGCGTACGCACCGCCTTGAACAGCGGTTGGTACTCCGTTCGTTGTAGCATAGACCACATACAAAGCAAGTGCATACAACGGAAAATAACCTGCAAAGGAGAAGAGTTTATGTTATTGAAAACCAAATTATTTCTACATTGCCAAAGCAACCACAATAAGGCATAAGCTCCCACCCTTAATAACATTTTGAACCTATTTGTAATACCGTCCAACCAATGACCAAAAATGTTGGCAACACTTGTGGGCGGATATAAATTGGACGTTATTTGGATGATTGACCATGTAGAACGTGTTGGGGAACGTTGCATGGGAAACAAAAAATTTCCTACGCACACATAAGATCTATCCATGGTGATGAGCATCTACGAGAGGGAGAGTGAATCTACATACCCTTGTAGATCGCTAAGCGGAAGCGTTAATAAACGCGGTTGATGTAGTCGAACGTCTTCGCGATCCAAATCGCCGAGCGTCCCGCGATCCAATCACGATCCTTCCGATCTAGTGCCGAACGGACGGCACCTCCGCGTTCAACACACGTACGGCTTGATGACGCCTTCACCTCCTCGATCCAGCGAGCGATGATGAAGTAGTGGTTGAGTTCCAGCAGCACGACGGCGTGGTGATGGTGGTAAGGAACAATCTCTGCAGGGCTTCGCCAAGCGCTACGGAGATTATGACGGAGGAACTAGAGGGCTAGGGTTGCCGGCACACGGCTTGGGAAATCCTGATGTGTCCCGTGTGCTAGCCCTGCCCCTCTATTTATATGTTGAGCCTTGGGGTCTAAACTTGGAGTAAAAGCCTCCTCCGGGTCGGTTTTGCCCGCACAAGGTCGGTTTGGCCCGCAGGAAAAGAGTCCAATTCGGACCCTGCCGAATCGTGCACAGCCGCTCACAAGCGGTAGTACCGCTTCACACAAGCGGTAGTACCGCTCGGGCGGTAGTACCGCTTCACACAAGCGGTAGTACCGCTCGGGCGGTAGTACCGCTTCACCAAGCGGTAGTACCGCTTACGCGGCAGCAAAACTACTTTTGCACTTTCCAATACCTTGTGGGCTTTATCCCTTTGGCTCATATAAAGTGTTGCTGCACCCGAACACTTCGGTAAACATCCGGAACCCCTTCCGGTGAACTCCGGAACCCTTCCAGAGATCAAAACACTATTATCACATATATCAATCTTTACCTCCGGACTATTCCGGAGATCCTCGCCATGTCCGGGATCTTATCCGGGACTCCGAACAACTTTCGGTCACCAACATAATAACTCAATTATACTAATCGTCACCAAACGTTAAGTGTGTAGACCCTGCGGGTTCGAGAACTATGTAGACATGACCGAGACACCTCTACGGCCAATAACCAATAGCGGGACCTGGATGCCCATATTGGCTCCTACATATTCTACGAAGATCTTTATCGGTCGAACCTCTATGTCAAGGATTCAGTTAATCCCGTATGCTGTTCCCTTTGTTCTTCGGTATGTTACTTGCCCGAGATTCGATCGTCGGTATCACTATACCTAGTTCAATCTCGTTACCGGCAAGTCTCTTTACTCGTTCCGTAATACAAGATCTCGTGGCTAACACTTTAGTCACATTGCTTGCAAGGCTCATTGTGATGTTGTATTACCGAGTGGGCCCTGAGATACCTCTCCGTCATACGGAGTAACAAATCCCAGTCTTGATCCATGCCAACCCAACAGACACCCTCGGAGATACCTGTAGAGCACCTTTATAGTCACCCAGTTACGTTGCGACGTTTGATACACACAAGGTATTCCTCCGGTGTTAGTGAGTTGCATGATCTCATGGTCAAAGGAACAGATACTTGACATGCAGAAAACAATAGCAATAAACTGACACGATCAAATGCTACGTTTACAGTTTGGGTCTTGTCCATCACATCATTCTCCTAATGATGTGATCCCGTTATCAAATGACATCTCATGTCCATGGCTAGGAAACCTTAACCATCTTTGATCAACAAGCTAGTCAACTAGAGGCTTACTAGGGACACAGTGTTGTCTATGTACCCACACATGTATTTGAGTTTCCAATCAATACAATTATAGCATGGATAATAAACGATTATCATGAACAAGGAAATATAATAATAACCAATTTATTATTGCCTCTAGGGCATATTTCCAACAGTCTCCCACTTGCACTAGAGTCAATAATCTAGTTCACATCACTATGTGATTTACATTGTAATGAATCGAACACCCATGCAGTTCTGGTGTTGTTCATGTTTAGCCCTTGGAAGAGGTTTAGTCATCGGATCTGCAACATTTAGATCCGTGTGTACTTTGCAAATATTTATGTCGTCCTCCTTGATGTAATCGCGGATGGAATTGAAACGTCGTTTTATGTGTCTGGTCCTCTTGTGAAATCTTGGTTCCTTGGCTAGAGCAATGGCACCAGTATTATCACAAAACAGAGTCATTGGGTTAAGTGCACTAGGCACTACTCCAAGATCTGTCATGAACTCCTTCATCCAGACACTTTCCTTCGCCGCCTCCGAGGCAGCGATGTAATCCGCTTCGCATGTAGAATCAGCTACCACGCTTTGCTTGGAACTGTACCAGCTAACCGCACCCCCATTAAGAATAAATACGTATCCGGTTTGCGACTTAGAGTCATCCGGATCAGTGTCAAAGCTTGCATCGACGTAACCCTTTACGACGAGCTCTTGATCACCTCCATAAACGAGAAACATGTCCTTAGTCCTTTTCAGGTACTTCAGGATATTCTTGACCGCCGTCCAGTGTTCCATTCCTGGATCACTTTGAAACCTTCCGACCATACTTATGGCAAGGCTGACATCGGGTCTTGTGCACAGCATTGCATACATGATAGAGCCTATGGCCGAAGCATAGGGGATGACACTCATCTTTTCTCTATCTTCTGCAGTCACTGGGCATTGAGTCTTACTCAACTTCACACCTTGCAAAACAGGCAAGAACCCCTTCTTGGACTGATCCATTTTGAACTTCTTCAAAATCTTATCAAGGTATGTGCTTTGTGAAAGTCCTATTAAACGTCTTGATCTATCTCTATAGATCTTGATGCCTAATATGAAAGCAGCTTCTCCTAGGTCCTTCATTGAAAAACTCTTGTTCAAATATTCCTTTACGCTTTCCAGCATTTCTATATTGTTTCCAATCAGCAATATGTCATCCACATATAATATTAGAAACGCTATAGAGCTCCCACTCACTTTCTTGTAAATACAAGCTTCTCCGTAAACTTGTATAAACTCGAACGCTTTGATCACCTCATCAAAACGAAGATTCCAACTCCGAGATGCTTGCATGATTCTGACGGACTTAAGCATCGCTACGGGTGAGAAGGTCTCATCGTAGTCAACTCCTTGAACTTGTGAAAAACCCTTTGCCACAAGTCGAGCTTTATAGACGGTGACATTACCGTCCGCGTCCGTCTTCCTCTTAAAGATCCATTTGTTCTGAATGGCCTTACGCCCTTCAGGTAATACTTCCAAAGTCCATACTTTGTTTTCATACATGGATCCCATCTCGGATTTCATGGCCTCTAACCACTTCTTGGAATCCGGGCTCATCATCGCTTCTCCATAGCTCGTAGGTTCATCGTTGTCTAACAACATGATGTCTAAGACAGGGTTGCCGTACCACTCGGGAGCAGTACGCGTCCTTGTCGACCTACGAGGTTCGATAGCAACTTGATCCAAAGCTTCATGATCATCATCATTAACTTCCTCTCCAGCTAATGTAGGCTCCACAGAAACAACTTTCTGCGCTGCGCTACTCTCAGGTTGAAGTAAAGGTTCAACAACCTCATCAAGTTCTATCTTCCTCCCACTCAATTCTTTCGAGAGAAACTCTTTCTCAAGAAATGTTCCGTTTTTAGCGACAAACACTTTGCCTTCGGATCTGAGGTAGAAGGTATACCCAACTGTCTCTTTTGGGTATCCTATGAAGACGCATTTCTCCGCTTTGGGTTCCAGCTTTTCAGGCTGAAGCTTTTTGACATAAGCATCACATCCCCAAACTTTAAGAAACGACAGCTTTGGCTTCTTGCCAAACCAAAGTTCATATGGCGTCGTCTCAACGGATTTCGATGGTGCCCTATTTAAAGTGAATGCAGCTGTCTCTAATGCATAACCCCAAAACGATAGTGGCAAATCGGCAAGAGACATCATAGATCGCACCATATCCAATAAAGTTCGATTACGACGTTCGGACACACCATTACGCTGTGGTGTTCCAGGCGGTGTTAATTGTGAAACAATTCCACACTGTCTTAAGTGACTGCCAAACTCATAACTCAGATATTCTCCTCCTCGATCAGATCGTAGGAATTTAATCTTCTTGTTACGATGATTCTCAACTTCACTCTGAAATTGTTTGAACTTTTCAAATGTTTCAGACTTGTGTTTCATTAAGTAAATATACCCATATCTACTTAAGTCATCAGTGAAGGTGAGAAAGTAACGATAACCACCGCGCGCCTCAATACTCATCGGACCGCACACATCAGTATGTATGATTTCCAATAAGTCACTTGCCCGTTCCATTGTTCCAGAGAACGGCGTTTTAGTCATCTTGCCCATGAGGCATGGCTCACATGTGTCAAGTGATTCAAAATCAAGTGACTCCAAAAGTCCATCAGCATGGAGCTTCCTCATGCGTTTTACGCCAATATGACCTAAACGGCAGTGCCACAAGAAAGTGGTATTATCATTATCAATTCTACATCTTTTGGCATCAATGTTATGAACATGTGTATCATTACTATCGAGATTCAATAAGAATAAACCCCTCACATCGGGTGCATGACCATAAAAGATATTACTCATATAAATAGAACAACCATTATTCTCTGATTTAAATGAGTAACCGTCTCGCAATAAACAAGATCCAGATATAATGTTCATGCTTAACGCAGGCACCAAATAACACTTATTTAGGTTCATCACTAATCCCGACGGTAATCGAAGAGCGAGCGTGCCGACGGCGATCACATCAACCTTGGAACCATTTCCCACGCGCATCGTCACTTCGTCCTTTGCCAGCCTCCGTCTATTCCGCAGTTCCTGTTTTGAGTTGCAAATATGAGCAACCGCACCGGTATCAAATACCCAGGCACTACAACGAGAGTTGGTAAGGTACACATCAATAACATGTATATCATATATACCTTGTTTGTTGTTGGCCGCCTTCTTGTCAGCCAAATACTTGGGGCAATTCCGCTTCCAGTGTCCAGTTCCCTTGCAATGAAAACACACAGTTTCTGGTTTGGGTCCAGCCTTGGGTTTCTTCACGAGAGGAGCAACTGCTTTGCCACTCTGCTTGGAGTTACCCTTCTTACCCTTGCCATTTTTCTTGAAACTAGTGGTTTTATTGACCATCAACACTTGATGCTCCTTCTGAATTTCAGACTCAGCGGCTTTCAGCATCGCAAACAGCTCGGCGACTGACTTGTTCATCCCGTGCATGTTATAGTTCAACACGAAGCTCTTGTAGCTAGGTGGCAATGATTGAAGAACTCTGTCAGTGATAGCCTCTGGCGGAAGGGGCATCCCTAACTCAGCCAGGCGGGTGGAGTACCCAGACATTCTGAGCACGTGATCACTGATAGACCCGTTCTCCTCCATCTTGCAAGCATAGAACTTATCGGAGATCTCATATCTCTCGATCCGGGGATTCTTCTGAAAGATAAACTTCAACTCCTGGAACATCTCATATGCTCCATGACGTTCAAAACGTCTTTGAAGTCCCGGTTCTAAGCCATACAACATTGCACATTGAACTATTGAGTAATCATCAGAACGAGCCTGCCAGGCGTTCACAACGTCTAGAGACTCAACTGGAGCGGGTGGATCACCAAGCGGTGCATCAAGGACATAAGCCTTCTGGGAAGCCGTAAGGATAATCCTTAGATTACGGGCCCAGTCCACAAAGTTACTTCCATCATCTTTCAACTTAGCTTTCTCTAGGAACGCATTAAAATTCAGGGGTGCTACTGCGCGAGCCATGATCTACAACATAAATATAGCAAAGACAACTTAGACTATTGTTCTTAGATAATGAGTTTTAGTTAATCATATTTAAAAAACTCCCACTCAAATTGACATCCCTCCGATCATTCGAGTGTAACATGATCCAAATCCACCAACTCAAGTCCGATCATCACGTGAGTTGAGGTGGTTTCAATGGTGAACATCTTCATGTTGATCATATCTACTATATGACTCATGTTCGACCTTTCGGTCTCTTGTGTTCCGAGGCCATGTCTGTACATGCTAGGCTCGTCAAGTTTAACCCGAGTGTTCCGCACGTGTAACATGGCTTACACCCGTTGTATGCGAACGTAGAGTCTATCACACCTGATCATCACGGCGTGTCTCGAAACGACGAACTTTCGCAACGGTGCACACTTGGGGAGAACACAATTTATCTTGAAATTTAAGTGAGGGATCACCTTATAATGCTACCGTCGTCCTAAGCAAAATAAGATGCATAAAAGGATTAACATCACATGCAAATCATAAGTGACATGATATGGCCATGAACTTGTGCTTTTGATCTCCATCTCCAAAGCACCGGCATGATCTCCATCGTCACCGGCATGACACCATGATCTCCATCATCTTGATCTCCATCAACGTGTCGCCATAAGGTTGTCGCGCCGACTGTTGCTTCCACGACTATAGCTAACGTTTAGCGATAAAGTAAAGCATTACATAGCGCTTAATGATTGACACGCAGGTCATACAATAATTAAAGACAACTCTATGGCTCCTGCCAGTTGCCGTACTCATCGACATGCAAGTCGTGATATTCTATACAACACATGATCATCTCATACATCACATATATCTCATCATGTAATTGGCCATATCACATCACAACATACCCTGCAAAAACAAGTTAGACGTCCTCTAATTGTTGTTGCAAATTTTACGTGGCTGCTACGGGTTTGCAAGAACCGTTCTTACCTACGCAAAACCACAACGTGGTGTAGTGATTGCTTTTTGATCTTCTAAAAGAACCCTCTTCATTGAACCGATTCAACTAAAGTGAGAGAGACAGACACCCGCCAGTCACCTTTATGCAACAAGTGCACGCAGCGGTGAAACCAGTCTCGCGTAAGCGTACGCGTAATGTCGGTCCGGGCCGCTTCATCTCACAATACCGCGGAATCAAGTATCAACTAGTAACGGCAAGCAATATGTATACACCCACGCCCACAACTCGTTTGTGTTCTACTCGAGATCTCATCTACGCATAGACCTAGCTCATGATGCCACTGTTGGGGAACGTTGCATGGGAAACAAAAATTTTCCTACGCACACATAAGATCTATCCATGGTGATGAGCATCTACGAGAGGGAGAGTGAATCTACATACCCTTGTAGATCGCTAAGCGGAAGCGTTAATAAACGCGGTTGATGTAGTCGAACGTCTTCGCGATCCAAATCGCCGAGCGTCCCGCGATCCAATCACGATCCTTCCGATCTAGTGCCGAACGGACGGCACCTCCGCGTTCAACACACGTACGGCTTGATGACGCCTTCACCTCCTCGATCCAGCGAGCGATGATGAAGTAGTGGTTGAGTTCCAGCAGCACGACGGCGTGGTGATGGTGGTAAGGAACAATCTCTGCAGGGCTTCGCCAAGCGCTACGGAGATTATGACGGAGGAACTAGAGGGCTAGGGTTGCCGGCACACGGCTTGGGAAATCCTGATGTGTCCCGTGTGCTAGCCCTGCCCCTCTATTTATATGTTGAGCCTTGGGGTCTAAACTTGGAGTAAAAGCCTCCTCCGGGTCGGTTTTGCCCGCACAAGGTCGGTTTGGCCCGCAGGAAAAGAGTCCAATTCGGACCCTGCCGAATCGTGCACAGCCGCTCACAAGCGGTAGTACCGCTTCACACAAGCGGTAGTACCGCTTGGGCGGTAGTACCGCTTCACACAAGCGGTAGTACCGCTCGGGCGGTAGTACCGCTTCACCAAGCGGTAGTACCGCTTACGCGGCAGCAAAACTACTTTTGCACTTTCCAATACCTTGTGGGCTTTATCCCTTTGGCTCATATAAAGTGTTGCTGCACCCGAACACTTCGGTAAACATCCGGAACCCCTTCCGGTGAACTCCGGAACCCTTCCAGAGATCAAAACACTATTATCACATATATCAATCTTTACCTCCGGACTATTCCGGAGATCCTCGCCATGTCCGGGATCTTATCCGGGACTCCGAACAACTTTCGGTCACCAACATAATAACTCAATTATACTAATCGTCACCAAACGTTAAGTGTGTAGACCCTGCGGGTTCGAGAACTATGTAGACATGACCGAGACACCTCTACGGCCAATAACCAATAGCGGGACCTGGATGCCCATATTGGCTCCTACATATTCTACGAAGATCTTTATCGGTCGAACCTCTATGTCAAGGATTCAGTTAATCCCGTATGCTGTTCCCTTTGTTCTTCGGTATGTTACTTGCCCGAGATTCGATCGTCGGTATCACTATACCTAGTTCAATCTCGTTACCGGCAAGTCTCTTTACTCATTCCGTAATACAAGATCTCGTGGCTAACACTTTAGTCACATTGCTTGCAAGGCTCATTGTGATGTTGTATTACCGAGTGGGCCCTGAGATACCTCTCCGTCATACGGAGTAACAAATCCCAGTCTTGATCCATGCCAACCCAACAGACACCCTCGGAGATACCTGTAGAGCACCTTTATAGTCACCCAGTTACGTTGCGACGTTTGATACACACAAGGTATTCCTCCGGTGTTAGTGAGTTGCATGATCTCATGGTCAAAGGAACAGATACTTGACATGCAGAAAACAATAGCAATAAACTGACACGATCAAATGCTACGTTTACAGTTTGGGTCTTGTCCATCACATCATTCTCCTAATGATGTGATCCCGTTATCAAATGACATCTCATGTCCATGGCTAGGAAACCTTAACCATCTTTGATCAACAAGCTAGTCAACTAGAGGCTTACTAGGGACACAGTGTTGTCTATGTACCCACACATGTATTTGAGTTTCCAATCAATACAATTATAGCATGGATAATAAACGATTATCATGAACAAGGAAATATAATAATAACCAATTTATTATTGCCTCTAGGGCATATTTCCAACAGAACGTGCAAGCTTGCACCAGAAAAAAGAGGTGTTTGATTGTCTCGTCGTGAGTACAAAGCTACACTTCTTACTTCCTTGCCAATTGCGCCGGGCGAGGTTGTCTTTGGTTAGCACAACTCCCCTCCGAAGATACCACATGAAGATTTTAACTTTTAGTGGAATCTTTGACTTCCAAATTTTCTTTTATTATCCACTGGGACCTCTGAATGCGTGAGAGCATGGTACATAGAGTCGACTATGAAGGACCTAGATGTACTGAGGTTCCAGCGGAACACATCCCGTCCTTGTGTCAGGTTAATCGAATCCAATCTGGACAAAAGATTTTGCCATGACATAAGACGGGGGCCGATCAAATCCCGCCTGAAAGAAATATCCAGCGGGGATGAACTGAGACCTGTGCAAGAGTATCATTCTTAGTGCGAGCAATGCGGTACAAAGCAGGATATTGTTCTCGGAGGCTGGCATTGTCTAGCCAGTTGTCCTCCCAGAAACGAATCTCCGACCCGTCATTTATCGCAAAGAATCCAAAACGGAAAAGATGCTTCTTTACCGCCATTAGACCAACCCAAAAGTGCGAGTCACAAGGTTCTCAATAGGCCCGAGACGCAGTCTTTTGGCCTAGATACTTATTGCGCAGGAGGGTTTGCCAAACACCATCCTCAGTGACCTGTAGGTCATGAATGCCAAGGCCACCTTGGTCTTTTCGCCTACAAATCACGCTCCATTTGACCAGCTTGTACTTTTTCTTTTCACTATCTCCTTGCCAAAAGAATCTGGATCTAAAATAATCCAGCCTTTGCATGACCCTTTTGGGATTTGGAAAAAAGAAAGCATATAGAGAACCATATTTGTGAGGACAGAATTGATCAAGACTAGCCGTCCTCCAACAGAGAGCAACTTGCCTTTCAAACTGCTCAACCGTTTCTCTAAGCGCTCCTCTACATGTTTTCACTCCGCATTTGTGAGACGCCGATAATGAATCGAAATTCCCAAATATTTAATTGGGAATTGACCTTGCGCACAACCAAACATGTCAGCGTAATTGGTTGCCGCCTCACTGACTTCTCCAACGCAGTACAACGACAAAGAGTTACATGAACCTTTGAATGATATACTCCTATGCACTTTTTCGCCATAGTTATTGTTTACCCTGGCGGACGTTTGTCGGATTTGGTCCTTTAAATGACGTTCCTATAGGCCAGTCTCCTAATTTCTCCCACCTACCACCTTAATTCTCTTCCACAGCTTGATCCCGTTCCTTCCTCCCATCCCCATATATCCGTAATCCGTTACCGATCGATCTCCTGTAAACCCGCACTAACGCAGTGCGACTGCCAAGAGCCCACAACTGGCACCACCCACCTTCGTCGTCTCTCCTATCCCAAGCACTTCGCCATTTGTACCAGCAAGACACCATAGAAAGGCAAGTTGGTGAAGCTTGCACAGATACAGTTGTCCGTACGGACATAGGAAGTAGGAGATGGTCTTCCACGCCATTCTCCCCAAGATAGCCGTCCACTGGCTCATCAACTTGTACCGCGCGGCCAGGAAGCTCCGCAGCAATGCCTTCCAGTACTGCCGTAACTCTACCACCAGCACCAAGCCATCCCCCGAAGCCATCTCCAGCTCCGAGCGCACCATGCCGTCCGCTGCTGATAGGACGGTGGTGTGCGACTTCCATGGCGGGCTCCTGAGGTCCACCGGCATCTTCCCCTACTTCATGCTCGTCGCCTTCGAGGGCGGCAGCCTGCTCCGGGCGGTGGTGCTGCTCTGCTTCTTTCCCCTCGTATGGATACTCGGCGAGCGCTCGGACGCCGGCGTCCGGGTGATGACGTTCGTCACCTTCGTCGGGCTCAGGCCACGGGACACGGACATCGTGGCCCGCGCCATCCTGCCAAAGTTCTACATGGAGAGGCTCCACGCGCAGGTGTACGACCACCTGTGGCTGCCGGCGAGGAGGAAGGTGGCGTTGACGAGCGCGCCGAGGGTAATGGCGGAGTGGTTCCTCACAGAGTACATGGCCGCGGACGTGGTTGTCGGGTGCGAACTTCAGATGGTTGAGGTAGGGCGCGTGTGGTATTTCACCGGGCTGCTGGTCGGGTCAGGACCAGGCCCGGGCTTGGGGCAGAAGGCGCTGAGGGAGGCGTTCGAAGCGGACGGCAACATGGCCGACGTTGCCGTCGTCGGGAGCTCCGACCCACTCGACCACCTCTTCGCCCCATACTGCAAGGTGCATGCGTTCGCGCTTTTTCTCTTTACTATAGTAAATTAGTACGTACGATTGTCTTAAGTTCATCACTGCCTGCGTAGTCCCAACGTTCCGAAGTGGTGACTTCTTCTTTTCCAATGCTCGGAGTATGACGTTTTGCATTGTCTTGCGTGCTTAAATTCATCATGGTGCCCTCAGTTTTGTTCTTTTATTTTTATGAAAAATGTTAGAACGTCTTATATTTATAAACGGAGTGATTAGTACTCCCTCTGTCCCAGAATATAAAAGTGTTTTTGACACAGTAGTACTTATCCACGCATAGGGCACAATTACTCGTCCAAACTTTTTTTTTTTGCGGGAACTTACTCTGTTGCCAGCCGAGAGATCACATCCTCCTTTTCAAAAGAATATGTACATGTAAATGACATCCGAGAAAATGAATCAGAAAGTGGATTTGCCCCTATGAAGTTAAGGGAGTGGTCATTTTGGCCGTTATAATTATTATGCCAGCACCTGAAACATCATGTACAGATGAGCGGAGAGGAGTATTGCTTAGCCTTTTGCACCAACGGATTTCTCGACGCCTCAAAGGAATAATGGAGAGAGAGACTCTTCTGAGGGCAAGGAGATAAGTCAGTATGTACCTTTTTTCATCACTTTCAGCTATCGCGTTTCCAACCGTCTGCATTAATATTTAGAGAAAAACGACGTGACCGTACTGTGCGGACAGAACTCACGGTCTTGTACGTGGCAGCATGATAGGTGTGGGGCCGGGAAGAAAAATAGGGGAAGGCATGGACGATACTTCTACTACTGAATATAAGCTACACCAGTTGGGGCGACACTAGGCAACTCAAATTTACTCTTAGGTTTTAGCTACAACCTTTTTTGTACTCTGGAGAGTGGGTCTATATATAGTTGCACGTTGCAGAATGGATAAACCTGTTCTTCTACTGGACAGAGATAGATAGACTTGGCGAGACTCTGGGAGTGTCCGATCTCAGATCCAATCTGTGGTGTGGTCAGTACATGGCAACCTTTAGTATGTTTGGTGACAGTTAAAACCTTATGCTTCCTTCCAAAGGCACCTCCGGCAAGTGCCTATGCAGCGGCAGACATGGGCACGACAGGACGAGGCATTAAGTTGGAAATTGTATTGAAGCTTGCATTGCATCTGTATTGAAGTGGCAGCATGGTAGGGAGTTACACAGGAGTGAGGAGAATGGATTTTGGGCGGTCCTAGCACAACATGCTCCCTTTAGTGAAGAAATTTTGAAAACTAGGTTGAAAGCTTTGAAAAAAAAAAATTGGTATGTAGATATGAGGGTGAATCATGTGCCACTAATTTATTGTGAAATAGTCATTTATTCGCAAGGTATGCAAAAAAATGGGTGGTCAGCTAGAATAGCCCTGTTTCTGGTAAAAGTAGAAAGCATAGAACCCCGTCTTAAATCAGCCGGTGAATCTAAAATCAAAGTGAGGAGCGCCTCATTGACAAAGTTGGTAAGAAGAAAAAGTTATATTATCTGTTTTTTAGTTGGTGATGGCAATGCAATCAATTGAGCTTTTGTCGACCCAGGCCAGACTTGATTTTCATGTTTTGCTTTAATGAGGGTCAGGATCCACTGAGATGATTTACCAAGCAAGGCCAAAGAAAGATAACGGAGAGTTGCCGAAATGAGCATATATTGCGTTTATAAAGAAACTTGAGTAATGCAAACAAAATTATGCCATTTACATATGAGATTAGTTTTGTTAATTTTGGATGGGTGGAAAACATATTTTATGGAAAGGGAGCAACCGAGCCCGAGCTCCAGTGAGCACTTATAAAAAAGTCCATGACATACATGTCAAAATATTCTAAAAGCATTTTTCATGTACTCCCTCCGTTTCTTTTTAGTCTGCATATAAAATTTGTCAGAAGTCGAACTTCGTAAAATTTCACCAACTATATAAGAAAAAATATCAGCATTCACAATATGAAATCAATATCATTCGATGCATCATGAAAGTAATTTTCATACTTTATAACTTTTCTATTGTAAATGCTGATATTGTCTAAGATAAATTTGGTCAAACTTTACGTAGTTTTGACTTCAAGGAAATTTTATATGCAGAGTAAAAAGAAACGGAGGGAGTACATATAGATGTATTCGACGTATTCGTATAATTTTATTAGGAAATACATTACCATGTGAGCTACACAAAAAGGAAGAACTCGCGGATTCATAATGGTAAGGAGTGTGTGTATTATTTGCTATATTAAAATCCAAGTCTTTGTTTTTGTACATATGTATAATAACATATATTATATTATCTTTGATTGATAAATTGAACCTCGCTATACATACATATAAAAAATGGAATTATTATTATTATTATTATCATCATCATCATCATCATCATCCAACTATTTAGAAAATCCGTGTAATAGGAGGTTGAGACCCAGAAGGTATTTTATATTCGACATCTCCCACACCGTGGACGTGGATGACCGGGCTTCCATTTGTTGCCACATCAAACTCTCAATTTGCCTGGCTTGATTTTCCTGTAGACTTGAGATCATCGCGGAACTGTGTTTTTAGCTCCGAGTTTTCACATTTATTTTCTCACCTGATGCATTGGAAAGTATCAAGTGCTCGCAACACTCCCATGCTCCAATATTTAAAAATCATATTAAATGTTTGAAAAAAATAAGAAAACGTGATTTTTTTTTCTACAAATAAACTTGCATTACTCAACCGTCAAGATTACAATTAGCGAGGCAATGGTCCTCAACGTCCTCGGGACCAGAACATAACCAAACTGCAGTACGACCACTAGGTCTAGCGTAGTTTGCTAGTAAATGACTAATGGAGTTTTGGTTACACATGACATGAGTAATACAAGTTTGACGGACCCTCATGAGCTCTTTGATTTCCTCTGCCAATGTCCTGTAGATCGACAAGTCTCGATCCTTCTGCTGTATCATATGAACAAGCTCTAAACAATCAACCTCCACCTTAATTGGAACATTGCACCATTGGAAAGCTAAGGCAACACCTTCACGCACAGCAACAAGTTCAGCTTCCAAAGCATCCGAGCAAGTAAGAAGATTTTTGCATCAAGAAAAAAATGATCTTGCCAAGATGGTCTCGCAAAATCATTCAGGTTCCCGCCGTACCATCGAGTGAAGGAGTCGTCCGTATTGAGCTTGTACCAGCCCAATTCAGGAGGAGACCAAGCAAGCGTTTGCACTGCTAATGGTGTTGGGAGCCCTCAAAAAAAATGCTAATGGTGTGGGGGAGGCAGGCGGCTAGCAGGGGCAGGGATGGCGGCGAGTGGGGCGGCAGCGACGAGGGTAGGCGACTGGTAGCGAGAAGGGGCGGTGGCTGGAGGATGAGCCGTTCGTGGCTCGGGAGAGGAGACGACGCCACGAGGGGAGAGATGGGGTTCACATGGGGTCAGCTGTTCCTGACGCGTTTGTGGGTGTTGGTGGGAACCGATGGGTTGGGCTTCGCGGTCAGACTCGTGCATGTTGGTTTGTGAATGGCCTTCAGGGTGTTCTCGTTTCAGCATAGCCAAGGAGAGCCCATACAACAACTTGCAGCGTGGCAACATTTTAGTACACCAAATTGAAAATTCAAATCGAATGATCTTTAAACTTGTCCACTATGGTAATTTTCATCCAAAAACCTCCATCACTTGCAAATTCGACCACGCTGGACAGCCACGTCGGCAAATCACACACGCGGGTGAATATTTGGCTTAGGACCTCCCATATGTTAGACTTAGCAGTACAACGCCTCTCCTCTGTTTTGTTCTTTTGTGCTCCATCGACTTCCTTGTCGGGCTATAATGCAGTGTTTGTCGGATTGCCCCAAATGTGGCCCCTCTATCTGCCATTTTTTGGAAAAGCTAGATGCGGGAGTCGCTCTTGTGGGGAGAGAAAAACTGTGGGAGGTTGTTTTGTTTCCCCTCTATCTGCCCCTTTTGCATTGTTTTTTCTCTCCAAAATAAACGGACGCGTGGTGGTTCATGGTGTGTTTTGTCTTGTAGTTGTGGCAAAAATGCTAAACTCACGGGCATTTTACTTGCTTTTACGGGGCTTTCCTTAATTCTCGACAGCTCCCCCCTGAGTTTCAGGTGGGTGGGCCCATTCCTCTCCCTTAATCTAATGACAACTCGCCAAGTAATGATCACCCCGTTACACCCCCGTAAAACCCCGTTAATGTAGCATTGCCGTAGTTGTGGCCCGGTCTTGCACTTTATCATACCATCCAATCACGAATGTGCAATATATGTGTACATTGCGTTTGGTTTGGCGGGCCAGCATCGTAGAAATGCCTAAATTATCATCTAATAAAATAGAAGGTACGTTGTCGCGGGAATTGGTTAGAATTATTTCAATGTATTTAATTATATGAAACATTTATATTTATGTTACTAATATAAGAACTGAAACCAAAATACATATAACTTATTGTATTTCATCTCTCCTATACTTAAAGAAAATGTAAAGTTCTGTCGTCCACTAATCTCTCATCCAACTCTCTCTCTCTCTCTCTCTCTCTCTCTCTCTCTCTCTCTCTCTCTCTCTCTCTCTCTTCCCCTTATTGATTTTTTTCATTCGCATAAAAAAACTCTACTTTTTCCGATCGGTTTTCCTAGAAAACCTCTTAAATTGGCCCACCTCTTATTTACTTATCAAATATATTTTTCCTTTAGTAAGAAAATAAATGCTTACGAAACATGTGTTTACATAATAAAAACATTTTTTATACAATCAAATTAATATGGTCATGTAAATCACTGGCTAACCCTTACCCTTTTTTTCCTATTGCAACACACACGCAATTATGTAGTTATTGTATTGTACTTATTAGAACATTCTTGAATATAAGTAGCATGTATGGTGCATATTAATGTAGTTCTCTCTTCATGCAAGGTGACATGTTAAGTTGGTATAGTTGCTTGTTGAGAGGATTAAAGGTACTCCCTCTGTAAACTAATATAAGACCTTTTAGGTCACTACTCCCAAGGAGTAGTATGGATGAAATATTTAGGTATAAAGTATTCTAAAAAAACCTTTCAAGCTTTTTCTAAACAAAGCATCGAATAAAAATGGCTAACATGAGGGACTAGGAGAAACATGCACACCTATATCCTTGCCATTTTAGTGACTTTGGAAAACGTACTAGATGAGTGTCGTCACTGAGACTAATCATTGATCAAATTTAAATCACACTAGAGGATAACACGCGCTTTGTAGTGCAATTATTCAGTTTTGGAATTAATCATTTTTCTCTCAAAGGTTATTATGGAAATTCATACTCCCTCCATTCCTTCATGTAAGGTGTATTATTTTCAACACGGTGATCAAAGCATGTAAAGATAGACAATTTAGGACAAAATTACCCTTGTCTAATTTGTTGATTATCGGCAAGTAAATCATTTAGTCTAGAAAAGGAAGAGATGCACGCAATCGGGAGAGAGATAGTTTCCTTTTTTTTCTCTACAAGGAGAGATACATGCAATCAGGGAGAGACTTTCCTTTTACTGGAGGGCCAAGAACGAAATTATGAGAATTAAAACAAATGCACATTACATTGTGGAATTTTATCAAAAAACAAATACACCTTATATAAAGGAACGGAGGGAGTATTTATGAATAGTACCTATGTAAACAAATGTAAGACGTTAGACGGAGTAATATTTATACCTAAGATCCATTCCCACTATTTTATTTATCTTGACATACAACCTATCCACATCATCAAGTAGGTCCACCATCTAAAAATGCCACTCTTCATGCACATGCTCCCACTAATACGTCATGCGCATGTAGCCTACCAAAAATAATTATTAACTATTTTTCATGCACTCTTAAGCAATCACGCCATTCCAGGTTTCTTCTGCTATCTGTGTATGCCTTGGCGTTATCCGATCCACTTCAAATGTCCAGCACGATTCCACGTCCAACCATTTGGTTATACTTCACATATTGTTAATGCGACTATCTGATTTCGAAAGCCCAAACGACCGTATTTTCTCATTCCCATCCTCTTGTGATTCCTGTTCATATCTCTTTTGCTTCCAATAGGCCACATAATTGTGTTATATGCCTTCGTTCCCTTGAACTCCAATGTTCCAAGAAATCTTTTAATCCCAACTTGATTTCATTGCGTACAGAGAGGTAGCTCATCAAGTTTTTTTTCTTCTTTTTTAAGGATCCACTCTTCCCAGGCAACCTTTTAATCCCAATTTGGTCCATTGAATGCACCTAGGTAGCTAATCAGACTTTTTATGACAAAACTAAACTTCACCTAATGGGGAAGCACGCATGGTTGCACACTAGACATGACAAAGAAAATGAACTAGAGATATATGGGTATAGTTTGGTGAATGGCTGCAGTATACATACATGGTTGATCTGGTGAGAGGCGTGATTTACTCAATAGTGGGCCTCATGATTTATGAGCGACCTTATTTTTTATAGAAAATCAAATTATGAGTGAACTCACGTTTTATTCTTCCATGCGAGCTATGTTTATTTACGAATGCACATATGTAATTGCTATCATTGTTTTAGGTTTAGCCAAGGGTTGAGACGTCTCCGCTGTCTCTATGCAACGTTGTTTTTGTTTCATATCGCCTCCCTAATATATTGCCAAGGTAGTAAATTAACATAACAAAAATCACACTCATTTTTGGCTTTTCATCAAATTTTGTTTAGATGCTTACTCTAACCAATAGTATTTCTTTCAAACAAAATTATTTATCATCAACTTGTACTTTTTTTTGCGGGGTAAAGGGAGTTTTTATTGCATGGTAGTAGTGTTACAATCAAGAGGCCACAAATCCTCGATACAAGGTGGAACCAAGTTCACCCACACAGCCGTGGTGAACTCGGAGCGGCTATAATTGGCCAACCGATCTGCAACTCTATTTTGACTACGGTGTATCTTCTGTGGTAAAAACTCCCTATTACACATCAAATCTCTAATTTCTAGAACTAAATGTCCATACGCCGAGCGAGCCAAAGCATTGCTTGATAGAACTGAAAGTGCCTCCGAAGAATCCGACTGGACCACCACCGGGAGTGGTGTATGTTCGATAGCCAAGGCCATCCCTTGCATAAGTGCATGCAACTCCGCCTCCAATGCATCGTTGCAATGAAATAACACTCTATAAGCTGCCAAGATAATTTGACCCGCACTGTCTCTGAGTACCATGCCGGCCGCCGCTGTCCCATCCGATGCCTTGAAGGAACCGTCCACAGACAGGGCAGCCTTATCGGGCCCAGGCGCAGGCCAAGGGGTATTGGAGGAGCGTGTTCGCACCACCGGCTCCACTACATCAGCCGATACTGGCATTTTACCTTTCATTATCTCTTCCGTAGAATACCGTCCAGCAAGCTTGATGGATTTGTAGTAGCTATCTAAGTAATCCACCGTGACATCAACAGGTGGTACTTCTTTCCCATGTGTTATATCCGATCGAAGCTGCCATACTCGCCAGATTAACATAATTATCATATCACGCACATCCTCCGAACACCTACTCAGTAAATGTAGCAGCCATTCCTTTCCGTTGTCCAGCAAAAACTCATCCGGTGGAAGGGGCCAGCGAGTTCTCATTCGAACCCAGATTTGCTTGGCTTGATCACATGACACCAGCGCATGGAAGGTTCCTTCTTCCTCGACGCCGCACACCGGGCATGTCGCTCGCTTCGACAGATGTCTATACAATTTGCACTTCGCCGTAGGAAGAACTCCAGTAGCCACTTTCCATGCCGAAATTTTCATCTTCTGGGGAACCGAAGACTTCCATATAACATTCCATATAGACCTTGCACCACTGGGCTCTGAACTAGAGGCACCCCCGGCGAAGGCAATGTTATGCTCACATGTGGCAAGCTTGTAAGCACTCTTGACCGTAAACTGACCGGTCTTCTCGGGAAACCATGATATGAAGTCAGTTCGTTGCCTTGGGGATGTACGAATTTTCAGAATATGCTCAATGTCCATAGGCCAAAAAAACTCCCGCAGCCGGTCTACCCTCCACGCGCCGTGCACGTCCAAGAAATCTGAAACCCGGTTCAGACAGCAATTGCGTTTCGGGGTGATTGGCCGGAAAGAGGACGCCCTTGGGATCCAGGGGTTCCTCCAGGTACGTATTAGTGTACCATCCCCCACTCTCCAAATGATACCCTTCTTCAGCAGTTCGAGGCCATGTAAAATTCCTTTCCAGACTGCCGATCCATTACTTGAAAACACTGTGTCCAATAGATTACCGGAGGGGTAATATTTTGCTTTCAACAACCTTGCACATAAGCTCTGTTGTGTATCCAACAGCCGCCATGCTTGCTTCGCGAGGATGGATTGGTTAAACGCCCTCATATCGCGGAATCCCATGCCTCCCATAGTCTTTGGAAGCCTCATTTTGTCCCAGCTCATCCAGGCCATTTTATTCTTTCCTTTCTCAACCCCCCCACCAGTACTGACGCATCATGCGGGTTAATTCATCACATACTGAAACAGGGAGCTTAAAGACACTCATAACATATGCAGGTATAGCCTGAGCCACTGACTTAATCAAAATCTCCTTGTTCCCTGATGAAGAATATTGCTCACTCCAATCAATCAATCGTTTCCGTAACCTTTCCTGGACAGTTTCAAATTTACCTTTATGCATCCTACCTTCCGGCACTGGAAGGCCTAGGTATTTCGGTTCAAACACCTCTTGAGTTATCTCCAACGCACTCTTTATACCTGAAGCAACCGTAGGCAAGCAATGGTCTGAAAAAAGGATGGAACACTTGGATGGATTAATTAACTGGCCCGTAGCCGCTTCATAAGTGTTCAACAAACCCTTCACAATGACCGCCTGCTGTTCTGAAGCTTGGAAAAACAAGAGTGAATCATCCGCAAATAAGAGATGAGAGATTTCCGGAGCACCTCTACAAATTCTTACCCCTTCCAGACCTTCTTCCTCCATGGATTTTTTAATCAAAGCCGACAAAGCATCAGCTACAAACAGAAAGAGAAAGGGGGACAATGGGTCACCTTGACGTAAGCCCCTAGATGGGGTGAAAGGCTCAAGTAACTTCCCATTAAACTTCACCGAGTACTTCACACTAGATACGCATGCCATTACCCGGGAGATCCAATGCTGAGAGAAACCCCACTTCAGAAGAGCCCTCTCTAGAAACACCCAGTCAACACGGTCATAAGCCTTGGATAAATCTAGCTTGTAAGCACAAAACGCTGGTGAGTTCTCCTTTAAAGACTGTATATGGTGAATACATTCAAACGCAATAATAGAGTTATCCGAGATGAGCCTTCCTGGAATGAAGGCGCTTTGATTTTCAGAAATAAGCTCATGAAGTAATGGGTGTAACCTGTTCACCATGCATTTGGATACAATTTTGTATATCACGTTATAAAGACTGATGGGCCGGAAATCCTTCAGCTCCTTCGGGTGAGGAACCTTAGGAATTAACACAATGGTTGTTTCATTAACTCCATCAGGCATAACTCCTGTCATAAAAAACTCCTGGACTGCAGCTATTATCTCTGTTTTAAAACTCCCCAGTTCCGCTAGTAGAACCGGGCAGGAAACCCATCAGTACCTGGCGCCTTCAAAGGGCCAATCTGGAACAATGCGTCAGAAATTTCCTTCTCCGAATAAGGTTGGCACAATTGTTCGTTCATCTCCTCAGTAACCTTGGTAGGTATACAATCCAGCACCACATGTGGAGCTAGAGTAGGATCCTTGGTGTACACCTCCTTGAAGTATGATGTGGTCATCCTTTCCATATCACTTGGTGTATGGCACCAAGACCCATCCACCTTTCTGAGCCGTTGGATATAATTTCTACGATCTCTCCAAACTGCTCGGCGATGTAAATATGTCGTGTTGCGTTTCCCCTCTTTTAGCCACGTACTACGCGAACGCTGAAGCCACATCATCTCCTCTCTGTACAGAAGCTCGTCTAGCTGATTCATCTTGCTGCGTATGTGTGCACGATCGGCCCCGGCGAGCTGTAACTCAGCTAGCTGCCCCCGTAGTGTTTCTATTTCCTTCAGAACATTACCAAAGTTCTCTTTACTCCATGCTTTTAGATTTTTCATGAGTTCTTTCAAAGCTACAGTCACTGAACCTAATTCACCATTAGGTTTATTTTTAGCTCAAGAACTTGCCACAACCTCCGGAAGCGCTGGATGGCGCTCCCACATGATCTCGTATCGGGGCAAGGATCCCTGCTTTTTATGAAGCTGAACACCCCCGAGCTGCACCAAAAGTGGGCAATGATCAGAATACGGCGACGCCAAGTGGATTACTCTGGTCGCCGGGAACAACTTGCGCCATCCTTCATCCGCACATGCCCGATCAAGTCGGACTTGTACGTTCCGATCTCCCGCCTGACCATTATTGTATGTATAAGGGATTCCAGCAAACCCCAAGTCTTCCAGCTCACATAGCAAGAGGCAGTCCCTAAAGGCTTCCATTTGTGATTCCGAGCGTGTGGTGCTGGATAGATGCTCGTGCTGCCACATCGCCTCGTTATAATCTCCACACACAAACCACGGAACCTGTGAGATAGCACGGAGTCGAGTCATGTGATCCCACATAATATGTCTATTCTCTACCCGCGGTTCACCATATATAAATGTGCCTCTACATGAATTTCCTGCTCCCACATCTTCTATATGAACATCGATGTACCGGTTACAAGCATCCAGCACATTCACTGTTAAAGACTCGTCCCAAAACAGAGCCAAGCCGCCACTTCTTCCATCACTACTGACGCCACAGAAACCTTTCAGACCTAATCTCCATTTGATTTTCTCAATTTTATCTGACGCTTGTGTAGTCTCGCACAAGAAGACTAGCTTGGGGTTATTGGCTTTTGAGAGGGCCACAACCTCACGAACTGTCCGGCGGTCCCCCCCCCCCCCCCCCCCCGCCCCCCGCGGCAGTTCCAAGACAAGATATTCATTGCGTCCGGCGGTCCTCCTCGCGGGAGGCCGCCGATATCTCATTTGTATTACCACTTTTCACAATCTTTGCCCTTTTGCTGCTGGTACTGCTAGAGGGCGAATCCCCCTCCTTCTGATCAGCACCACTGCCATCTGTGATGGCCAACAGACCGAGAGTATGGTTAGGACCAGCAGACTTAGCTACCTCGGCAGCATCCATGTTGAGCCGCTTTCTCGGGTCCTTATCCACCTCCATCCGTCCCCCAGAACTTTTAACTGGACTTGAGGCCGTGTCAGCTAGCTCTGTATCATCTCCATCACGATCCTTCTCTGTGCCTCCTTCTTTGGTCTGCTGTATGTCTTGCTTTCCTCTAGTTCTCGCATCGCTGTTTGTCCGAGGAGGAGCATCAACACGAGCTTTATTTGGCCCCTCAGCATACAGCCAGTCCCCAAACTTCATCTTTTTTTCATCATGGATACCCAAGCCACACTCCTTGAACTCATGCCCTATCAGCCCACAAACTTTACAGAACCTTGCTAACTTTTCATACCTGACCAGATAGACTTGGCGTTCCTTGCCGCGAACAATGCTAACATACTTCGTGAGTGGCCGGTCGACATCATGCTTAACCCGCACCCTCACATAATCACCGTGAGTATTACCATTCAGACGCATATCCAGGATCTCGCCTGCATCCTTCAGAAGTTTTACAACCAGCTTCTCCTTACAATAAGCTTCAGGTAGCTTGTGAATCTGGAGCCATATAGGCATATGAACAAAACTGATTTCCTCCGCTTTACTGAATCCATCATACGGGCACAAAAGAACAGCCCAGTTGCGGAACAACCATGGTCCCTGCATCAACATGCGTTCCCAATCCCCTAGACAATATGCCTGAACAACGAACAGGTTAGGGCCGACAGGGCGGAACCTCACACTTTGCGCCGGATTCCAGGCTGCTCTCATGTCTTTGTAAAACGCAGATTGGCTGAAGGTTTTCCGTGTATGAACCCTCGCCAGTGCAAGCCATCGAACACTCTCGTTGATCTCTGGATCATCTTCATCCACCACGACGTCGTCAAATTCTTCATCATTGAGATCGAGTTGATAAAAAAACTCTCCCAGATCGGCCTTAGCGGCCGCCGCGCCGCCCCCGCTCGTGGCGGAGTGAGCATCGGAGGGGTTCGCCATCAAGAAGGGAACAGGAGGGCCGGCCAGGACGATCGGCGGCCTGCCAGAACCTCGGGGCCGGTCACAGATCGATAACACTCGAGGGCGATCGCAATCGCCCAGGAGGAAGAGAAAACCCTAGCCTCGTGCGTAGGGGAAAAAACTTCCGTCTTTTGTTCCACTCTTCTTTTAGTGGTACGACTTCATGAAATATTATGTAATACTATGGTTCATAAACTCTTTCTCATGTTTGTAAACATCGAGTTATTTGTTAATAGTTCCCACAACAACCTGCTGGGTAAATGGACGATACCCAATAAATCTAGCGTGTAAACGGACGGGACACTGCTAGTGCTAGTTACTGATAGAAGACTTAATAGACAACTGCCGTCATAATTGATTTTTTTAATCTTTTTCTGTTCATTTTCTCCCGAAGACCATTTTCTCCCACAGTTACGGAGTCTTGATCGGTGGCCTGGTTTAACGCGCGCAGGAGCTTTACGTGGTCAGCTGGGAGAGTGGCAAGACCGCCCGTCTGCCGCGCGAGAGGTACCCGAAGCCGCTCATCTTCCACGACGGACGTCTCGCCTTTCTGCCCACCGCCCCCGCCATGCTCGCCTTCTTCCTGTTTTTGCCGCTCGGGTTCATACTCTCCGTCATCCGCATCTCCATCGGCATCGTCCTGCCCTACAATATCAGCTTTGCAGCCAGCGCGTTCACTGGAGTCTGCTTCCGCACCTCCGGCCGCCGCGTCCCGGAGGCCGGCGGCAAGCGCAGGGGCGTCCTGTTCGTGTGCACGCACCGGACGCTGGTCGACCCGATCATGCTAACCGCGGCGCTGCAGAAGGCCGTGCCAGCCGTGACGTACAGCCTCAGCCGGCTCTCCGAGATCATCGCGCCCATCAAGACAGTGCGGCTGACGCGCGACCGCAACCACGACGCCGCGATGATGTCGCGGCTGCTGGAGCAGGGAGACCTCGCGGTCTGCCCCGAGGGCACCACCTGCCGCGAGCCCTACCTGTTGCGATTCAGCCCGCTGTTCGCCGAGCTGGCCGACGACATGGAGCCCGTGGCGCTGGATGCGCAGGTGACGTCGCTGTATGGCACGACGGCGAGCGGCCACAAGTGGCTCGACCCTGTGGCGTTCTTCGCCAACCCGGTGCCTGCGTACCGGGTGGAGTTCCTGGGCGCCGTGCCACGGGATCGGACGCGCGCAGGGGGGAGGACCAGCGCCGAGGTAGCCAACTGGGTCCAGCGGCGGCTCGGCGAGGCGCTTGGGTTCGAATGCACCGGGCTTAGTCGCCGTGACAAGTACATCATGCTCGCCGGGAATGACGGCGTGGTCCGCAAGTAGAGGACTCGCGCAGCAGCTCAGCGTGTTCTACAGATACACGCGTGATCTATTGAGTTTTCTCTTGCTCGTGTGTTGAGAAAAAGGGGTTTGCTGTCACTCTGTCAGAGTCCATAAATAAAGAGGTAATATCATCGGTGGTGTTTAAATTTGTCACCGATGTTCACTTTAATGCCTGAACTTGACAACTACAACGAACTGGTTATAAAACTTGGCACAAGAATGCAAATACGGTGACCAATATCCCATAGCCGGATCTTCCTCATATGCAGCCATGTGCACCCCCCCTAGAGCGATTTGACCTGAGTCACCAGATCTCCCTCGTATGCATCTTTGAATAGCTCGATCGAGCATGACTGAATTACTGACTGAAGCTCTATAGCCACCATGCTTTCAAACATTTTGTTGTCTGAATCTTTTTCAGTGCCGCATATAAAATACGCTGAGGTGGCATCGTATTTTTTTTAGGGTGCGGCTAGGTCTCAGTCGACTGACTGAGATTTAACCAAGTCAAGTGACATAACATGCAAAAGAGAAAAAGAAAAAAACTGAAAAGAAAATTTTGCACGGATCTTAATGTAGAATCTCACGGATATAGCATCGACTGAGACTTCTAAGTCTCAGTCGACTGAGACTTAGCAAGACTGTTTTTTTTTTAGCATGCACATGTGTTATGCCAGCATGATGTGGGACCCGTTGAACAGAAAGATGTGCATACCATATGTCTCTATGACCAGTGGGTTCCATCTGTCATCACAGAGTGAATATGACTGCAAAAAAAGGAGATTACTGCGAATCGAACCAGCATCCTATTAATAAACCAGTATTTCTGATTATAAAATTGTTTGTATAATTTAGAATAATACGAATATTTTCTAAATTACAGTTCATAAATACTATTTTAATTACACAAACATTTGAATAATTACATGCACATTTTTATGTTTCATAAGTATATTGTTTAAGATTTTTTAAATAAATTTAAAATACTCATAAATATGCAAAATTTAAAATGTTTTTTATAAATATTCACTCCCGACTATATTTTAATTATATAAAATTATGGATGTATGATATGATTGGAAGTTATACACAAGTTAATATTAATAAAAAATGCTATTAATAATTTTGTATAATTTAAATATAAGCCAGGAGTGTATAATTCTTTTCGCATTTACTAAAAATATTATTTTTATAATCTTTTTTGCATTTACTAAACAATTTAAATTTTTAATTTACCAAACGCTTTAAATATAATCCACATGTAAATAACTGAATATTTTTCTAAATTACAATTTCTTAATAAGTTATTTTATTTGTATGTATAATATTTATAAAGAATGAATATTCGAAAAATATTTTATTACCTTGATTATAATGTACAAACTTCTTTCAAATTTCTAAAAAAACTAACATGCACAAAATGGGCTGCACTGGCTGCAGCCCATTAAAACCCACGAACGTGTCTCCTAACCTTTTTTTTTTTACATCAAACGTGTCTCCTAACCTAATAATAAGGATCGTTATCCTTATGATCAATGAGAAAAGCAATTTCTCTGTGGCTAGCATTGCCTGCTCGCTAATGCGAGGTCACCCGAGTTCGAGTCCCCGCGACACCTTTGTTTTAGCTCACAATTTTCCCATTGTGCTGACAGGTGGGACCCATGGGTCATATATATATACTAGCACAAATGCCCGTGCGTTGCAACGGAAGAAAAGAGCAGACTTCGCATGAAGAGACATCGGCAATGAACCAGCAAAAACGCAACAAAGGCCCTGGTGAGTCGATGGAGGTGTGGGCAAAGAGGAGGGAGTCGTTGACGGTGAGTCATACGAACTCACTGGGGAGACGACGAATGACATGCCGCACAAAGTGGCGTGGGCGAGGTCGGCTTGAGGGCTTTGACGTTGACGGATGCGTTGGCTAGTGGCGTGAACAGGCTCCCTCTTCTTGTGCTTCATGGCATGCTCTAATCCACCGTAGTGTGTTCCATGACTTCCATCATCCAAGTGATAGAGCTCGTAGCCATCGAAGCCCTAATCATCCATGATTACCGCCGCCGCTGCAGACCTAACCTTCGCGATGTTCCTGATGGACGCAAGTATTTTTCTTCTTCTTAAATGAAGTACTCATCAATCCAACTCCATATAGGTTAGAAGTATCTAAAGAAACGTATAGGTTAGAAGCATGTGGTCAAGTAATTTAGGTAAACTAAAACTTAGACCGGTCTGAATCTTATGGTATATAGTCCAAACTTACTTAACATCTCATCTCTTGTTTAAAATCCACTTGATCAGACTGGTGACTCACCCGTCACCTAACGCTTATGTTTTTGACATTTTCTAGGTCTAACTCATCCAAATTAATTCGTTCCTTTATACCTTTTATTAATTTTTTGTACTCAGCCACCTACTCTCGTTGTGCAGGAACGCGTGAGATTTTTCGTTACTTTCTGGTCTTAATTTAATTTTTGAGAAGCTAGATTTTTTTGTGTATGGAGAGATACATTACGGAATTATTGAAAAGAAAATAAAAAATTATATGCATAATATGATTAACCGTATGGGAGCATGCTAAACAAATACACCTAAAGGAAAAAAAATGGTAAGGACACTATCATTAGGAGAATTAAATTTTTTACGAGAAATCGTAAGATGCATGGAGTAAATCTGTATAGTACTTGTGTACTGCATTGCTGCTTGTTGACCGGATGCAACTTATTCTAGCGCTCGAGGCTTCCAAGCCGCCAGCATCCCATCTACGTCAGCTTTGACATCTGCAGCTACCTTTACTCCTTGACACGTTGTCTAATTCTCAGGCCAGATCGTGTTCATTTTCTTTCCGGCTGTGCATCGCAGTAGTCAGTACTAAACCCTGACACGTTTTATTTTCTTGGTTATGAGCAGCGATCAAGCTTGTCCTTAAATTATGCCGGGTGCATTCATGTCTCAGCATGCATGCATATCTCCGTTTGATAGCCCACCACATATATTAGCCTCTATTTGCTTCCCTTTAACTGATGCAGTTAATATTAGCCTCTCTTTCCTTCCTAGCTTCTCTTTCCTTATTCGGGAGACGACTTCTTTACACCCAGAAAAGTGAAGGACGTATATAAATTAGATGGATTGGATGTAAGGAGGCGATGTGGAACTATTTATTAGGCGAATTGCCCTTCACCATACCACGCGACATGATTTAGCTCAGCTGGCCGTTGCATTATTTACTACACAGGAGGTTCTGTGTTCGATTCTGGATACCAGCACTTAATTTTATTAGGCCACCGCAGCACACGCACTTTTTTTTGCTGGGCCTGATTTATTGGGCCACCGCAGCACACGCACGAAGTTTTAGTTTTGAGACGGACGAACAATCAGACATGCACATTACTTTAGTACCACCTCGGACACACGTACGATTTTAGCGGCTTGACGACGGACGAAATTACGGTGATAAGAAGCAATAGCCCCTTTATTAATAGCCTAAAATGGCCTAATATATATATATATAAACCAAAATATTGTGAAGTTTAAGTACCATCGATGTATTTACCTCATAAATAAACGACTGTACTGAAATCTGATCAAAGTACGACGTCTTGTCGTTAACAAAGGTACACTGCTGGAATGTCTGCGGTCTGCGCGACTTGGTTCACGACTAAGCAGTTTTTTCGAAACGGCAGAATTACTACATTCGTTAATAAGAAGAAAAAAAGCTTAATTAATTAGGGAAACTAAGCAAAAATAAAATTAAATGAAAATCAACACAATAGCTGAGCGGCACGCATAAGATACACCACGCACACCACTCCAAAGAGTACCTCACCGAGACAGCACGCATGACATTGTATGTATCCAAGAGACGACGCTCCTTCGATGATGCACTTATCGGTGATATGATTGGACGGACGTCACTAAATGTCGGACCGTGTCAGTCAACTCCAACACGGTTCACCAAAACGGACGACATCAAATGTCGGTGGACACGTCTCCGGCATCAAATGTCCGCGGTCATGTCTCGAATGTGTATGGGTATAGTGGACGAGGCATCGCTCATCCAACCATAGTCGTCAAACCTGGACAGTGGATTATGACTGACAGTGGGCGAGGCGAACATAGAGGGGGGGAAAAGGTGAGCGGGACATGGGTTGTGGGGCAATGTGGTCCAACTAACAGTGTGCCAGGCGGATGTCCGGACTCCACCAAACCTTCCCTATTTTATGCCGGTTTGAGGAAATTCGGATTGTCCGAACCGCTTGGCCCACTGTTCGCGGACATTTGGTGACTACCGTTGGATGACTAAAAGTGTCTGGGCCGTCCGGTCCGCACATTTGCGGTCGATTAGGTGATTCGCGTTGGAATTACCCTTACGCCACAAACTACATCGTCCTCCCGCCAGACTGCATTAGGAATGTCATGATTATGGTCGTGTCTGGCCGCTTCATCCTATCGAGTTTTCATCACAATGCAAGCACAATCTCCGTAGTTGTCACCATGCTCAACGAGAGCACCCCTTGGACGATTACGTGCGCTTATGGCACAGAGGGCGACCACATGAAGCTCGCCTTCCTAGAGGAGCTAAAGTCCCTTAAGACCTTGGGTCGAAGTGAGTGCCTCCTTCTCAGAGATTTCAACCTCATAGCTAAGGCATCAAAGAAGAAGAATGTGAATATAAACAACCTCATAGATCCCATGAGAAAGTCGTGCGCTGCTCGTGCCCAACCACGTAGACTGTGCAGACGCGGAAGAGCGGAAAGATAACCAAGAAAGACTTCTAGACATGCGTGTCAAGGCGATGAGAATTTCCTAGATCCCACGAGAAGGACCATCCATAGAGATCCATGAACCACGTTTGCCACACCATCGAGGGAGGAGCATGGACACTGGGCAGTAGCTTCATGAGCAAACAGGTGTTCTACAGATGCATGCCACGTACGGCCAGGCCACCCCGCGCCCTAGGCTTGCAAACCTCCGTCCGAGCAATCTTGCACTAGGCACTAGGCACCGTCACATCATTGGCCCAAAATAAGGACCTGCATCTTTTCTCAAAGGTGACGTGGGCGCCCTCAGCAAGGTGGAGCGAGCTTAAGGCATATGTTGGCAGGGAGGTAAGCATGGCGTCCACCAGCGTCCATTTGCCCACCGACGAGAGCAACATACCGCACCACCCAACGAGCCATTAGCCCACTCTAGCAATGAGCAGATAAAGATCCATGATCCGCAGCTTGACGGGAGATAGCAGCAACCCCAAGTACTGCTGCGGGAAGTTGGTCACTCGACGTCCAAACATAGCAGCCATCTGTGCAGCACACTCCGGTGCAACATTCAGTTGAACGAACGTGCATTTGTCGAAGTTGAGGTTGATGCCAGTGTTCTATGTGAAGGAGTCGAGCACCACCTTTAGCTTGGCCACTTGTGTCACATCCATACGGAGCAAGATCAGAGTGTCGTCTGCATATTGCAGCCCCGGGCATGACAACAACGGGTCAAGAGGATGCTGGAGGCCACCATCTGCGCCAATGGCGAGGACAAGGTACCAAAGCATGTCGGCCACCAAGATGAAGGGGTAGGGAGACATTGGATCCCCTTGACGTGAACCTTTTCGACAGGCGACCCACTTCCCCGGCATGTCGTTGAGGACGACGGCAGACCGGCTCCAAGAGTTGAGGTCGTGAACTCACCGCCGCCACCAGGGCAGGAACCCTTTGGCATCAAGAACACGATCCAGGGCATCTAAGGAGACAGACTCGAATGCCTTTTTGATATCAATTTTGAGCACAACCGTCGACGCCCCTCGCTTGTGATAGCACTGGATAAGCTCCGCCACAAGAATGAAGTTCTTAGAGATGCATCTCCCACGAACAAAACTGGTTTTCTTCGGATGCGCCAGGAAGGGGATGAGCTGTTAGTTGCGTGAAATAATAGACCGTGACAACAACTTTGGTGGGTAATTCTGCAATGAGGTCGGTTGGAAGTTCGACGACCCTATAGGGGCGGCCACCTTTGGGAGCAGCACAACATATGATCTGTTCATGCCGGAGAAGTCAACGATGTGCCCATAGAAGCTGTCAGCGAGGGCAACAATGTTAGGCACAAGTGCACCCCAAACGTGTTTGAAGAAGGCGAGGATGAACCCATCTGGTCCCGACGCCGTCCCACCATGCATCCAGCACACTGCCACCTTGAGCTCTTGTGGGGAGAACGACTCCACAAGCGACACCTCCTGGAACGAGTCCAAGTGGGCGCGATGTCATTAGACACAGTCGTCTCCGTGCCCAGCAAAGCATGGCATGGAGGATGGCAGCTTTGTCCCGATAAGAGCGATGTTCAACCCCATCACGCGCCAGACAGGCGATCAGATTGCCACTAAACCTCGCAGAAGCACACACACGTGGAAGAACTTCGTGTTTTCATCCCCCATCTTGCAAAAGCAGATTTTGCTTTGATGTCTCTAGAACACGACCGAGCGTTTCTCGTGGAGGGCCAGAGGGATCGGTGAGGCTGCGGTGCTATTCCAGGTTATCGAGGAAGAGGATCGTGGCATTACAGTTTTTTACGATGACGACAGGATGTTTGAGATGCCTAGCCCAGGTCTTGAGAGCATATCGGATCCTCTTCAGGGGCAACACGAGGTGTTTGGCCAGATACACTCCAGATGGCACAGCTGCAGCGGCAGCCGCGACGGTATTGGCGAAACCAGGATATCCAATCCAGTGTTTGCTAAAGTAGAAGATGGTCGAACGAGGGATCACCATGGTTGCCTGAGCACAATGGGGATATGGTATGATACGCGCGACGCAACCGACGTGACGGATGAGTCCGAGAAGGCGATGCACCAGCCATTGTTAACAAGTAATTGATCGAGCTTGATGAGTGTTGGGGAGCGCTGCCGATTGGTCCAGGTGAAGCGTCGGTCGAGGAGGGGCGGTTCGACGAAAGCAGCATTGTCGAGGCAGTCGTTGAAGAACGGGCGCAAAAATTTGCGTTCGACCACTCCTCCGGGAGACAGAAGAAATTAACATCATGATACGTCTCCAACATATCTATAATTTTTTATTGTTCCATGCTGTTATATTATCAATCTTGGATGTTTTCATATGCATTTACAGCAATTATATATCATTTTTTGGGACTAACCTATTAACTTAGTGCCCAGTGCCAGTTGCTGTTTTCTGCCTGTTTTATGTTTTACAGAATATCAATACCAAACGAAGTCCAAATGTCACGAAACTTTTTGGAGATTTTTTTCTGGACAATACCAACACTAGAAGCTTCAGGAGAAGACCAGACGCCAGAGGAGGTGGCCACGAGCCACCAGGGCGCGCCTGGGGGGGGCAGGTGCGCCCTAGTGCCTCGTGGGCCCATCTCAGCTCCGTTTGACCTAATTCCACCACTATAAATTCCCAAAAAATCAGAAACCCTCAGGGGAGTCCACGAAATACTTTTTCCGCCGCCGCAAGCTTCTGTTCTCGAGAGATCCCATCTGGAGGCCTTCTTCGGTACTCTGCCGGAGGGGGAATCGATCACGGAGGGGCCCTACATCAACCTTGCTGCCCTTCCGATGATGCATGAGTAGTTTACCACAGACCTTCGGGTCCATAGTTAGTAGCTAGATGGCTTCTTCTCTCTTTTTGATCTTCAATACAATGTTCTCCTCGATGTTCTTGGAGTTCTATCCGATGTAATCACTTTTTGCGGTGTGTTTGTTGGGATCCGATGAATTGTGAGTTTATGATCAGATTATCCATGAATATTATTTGAGTCTTCTCTGATCTCTTTTATGCATGATTATTATAGCTTCATATTTCTTCTCCGATCTATTGATTTGGTTTGGCCAACTAGATTGATTTATCTTGCCATGGGAAGAGGTGCTTTGTAATGGGTTCGATCTTGCGGTGCTCAATCCCAGTGACAGAAAGGGACATGACACGTATGTATCGTTGCTATTAAGGGTAAAAAGATGGGGTTTATTCATACATGAGTTTATCTTGTCTACATCATGTCATAGTTCTCAAGGCGTTACTCCGTTCTTCATGGACTTAATACACTAAATGCATGCTGGATAGCGGTCGATGTGTGGAGTAATAGTAGTAGATGCAGGCAGGAGTCGGTCTACTTTTCTTGGACATGATGCCTATATACATGATCATTGCCTTGGATGTCGTCATGATTATTTGCTTTTTTATCAATTGCCCAACAGTAATTTGTCTACCCACCGTATGCTATTTTCTTGAGAGAAGCCTCTAGTGAAAACTATGGCCCCCGGGTCTATCTAAATCATATACTAAAACCCTAAAAATACTTGCTGCACTTTTTCTTTATTTATTTTATTTTTGTATTTTTGTTTCAATATATCTATCTATCACATACAATTTAATCTTGCAACTTACCGCCGAGGGATTGACAACCCCTTATTTGCGTTGGGTGCAAGGATTTGTTGTTTTGTGTGCAGGTGCTGCTAACGAGGTGTTGCGTGATTCTCCTACTGGATTGATAACCTTGGTTTCATAACTGAGGGAAATACTTATCTCTACTGTACTGCATCTCCCTTCCTCTTCAGGGAATTACCAACGCAGCTCATAAGTAGCAGGAAGAATTTCTGGCGACGTTGCCGGGGAGACATCATCAACATCTATCAAGTACCTACGCATAAAAATTTCATCTCCTTGCATTTAATTTATTTGCCTCTCGTTTTCATCTCCCCCACTTCTAAAAAGTTTTTACAAAAATACAAAAATATTTTTCGTTTGCCTTTTTCTTGTTTGCTATCTTTGCTTGTGTTGCCATGGGCCTTCTATTTGCTTGCATCTTCACTTGCTAAAAATCTATTGATATGGATCCTCATCCACTTGCTAATATTTTAAAAAGACCCAATTATGTTGAACCACTAGCTAGTGAGTTGAGTGCACTTGATTTCCTCTATGAAATTTTGCTTGAAATCATGAATCTGAAAATTATGATGAAGTGCTGAAAGAAGAAATTTATAAAGTGATTCATGATAGCTCCTTCAATGAAAAGCATGGTTGCAATGATGTTATTATAAATTCTATTAGTTTCAATTGTGCTAATGATATGCAAAACCACAAGCTTGGGGATGATAATTTTGTCATGTCCACTACTTATTGCAATGATCATGATTGGGGTGATGATTATGGTGCTTCTTGTGATATTGAAAATTATTCGAGCTTCATGATGAATCTGTTATTGATAATGATGTTCGCAATACTATTAAAAGTTTTATGATCTTCCAAGGTAGTTTGATAAAAGTTGATGTTAATCCCACTACCCTGGAAGATTACAAAACGTTTATGCATGCGGATCATGAAGATAATATTTTACATGATAGCTATATTTTTGAATTTGATTATGATCCTACATGTAATTATTATGAGAGAGGAGAATATGGTTGTAGAAACTTTTATGTTACTCAATTACCTTTCTTGATAATGAAATTATTAGTGTTTCATTCTTCCTATTTGCATATGCTAGATGTTGTTTGTCTTGATAAATTGTTTACTTATAAAATGCCTATGCATAGGAAGTATATTATACTTAAATGTGTATTTCACATGCTTCATGATGCTCTCTTTGTGTTTCAATTATTATCTTTCATGTGAGCATCAATAAAATCTGAAACTTATCTTAATGGCTATAAAGAAAGAGCTTGTTGGGAGGCAACCCAATGAATAAAATATTTTTTTATTATTTGTTTCTGTTATTGTGTGTTTTCACTTTTATGCTACTGTTATGATTGTGTTTTTATGTTTTTAATTAGTGTTTGTGCCAAGTAAAGCCTTTAGGATGATTTGGAAGATAGTATAATTGATGTTGTTTGGAAAACAGAAAGTTTTGTGTCCAGTGCTGGAATTTTGGTTCTGTACTGGAGCGTCAGAAAAATCTGAAATTTGTACACAGTATTGGTATATGAATTTCCCACGTTGTCCTAATTTTTCAGAATTTGTGGAGTTACAGAAGTATGGCTTTTAAATAGATTGCTACAGACTGTTCTGTTTTTGACAGATTCTGTTTTTGATGCACTACTTGCTTTTTTTGATGAAACTATGGATTGTATCGGGGGGTATAAGCCATGGAGAAGTTAGAATACAGTAGGTATAATGTAAAAATAAAATATGAATGGGTTTGCAACAGTACTTAAAGTAGTGATTTATTTTGGTATACTAACGGATCTCACGAAGGTTTTTTTGAGTTTTGTGTGATTGAAGTTTTCAAGTTTTGGGTGAGATCACGATGGATGAAGGAATAAGGAGTGTCAAGAGCCTAAGTTTGGGGATGCCCGAGGCACCCCAAGGTAATATTCAAGGAAGACTCAAGCGTCTAAGCTTGGGGATGCCCCGGAAGGCATCCCCTCTTTCTTCTACCAACCATCGGTAATTTTATTTGGAGCTATATTTTTATTCGTCACATGATATGTGTTTTGCTTGGAGCGTCGTGTATTATATGAGTCTTTGCTTTGTTTGCTTTTTAGTTTATCACAATTATCCTTGTTGGACACACCAATTTGAGAGAGCCACACGTTCATCATGATTTGTTAGAATACTCTATGTGCTTCACTTAAATTTTTTGAGCTAGGCAGTTGCTCTAGTGCTTCACTTAAATCTTTTTGAGCACGGCGGTGGCTAAATTTTGAAGAAATAAACTCTCATGCTTGACTTATATTATTTTTAGAGTTGATAAGATTAAAATTTTGAAGAAATAAACTCTCATGATTCACTTATATTATTTTGAGAGTTGATAAGATTGAAATTTTGAAGAAATATTTGCACTCTCATGCTTCACTTATATCTTTTTGAGAGTTGATGAAAGTAACGGTAATTTGTACAAGATATGAATTTGGTCCCAAAGTGATGAATATTCAAGAGGGATATAATAAAAACTTTCATATAGATCATTGGATATGATAAGTGTGATTCCTTGCAATAGTTTTGCAATATGGAAATGATAATATGTGAGTCATGTTAGTGAGTAATTGTGATTTAGTAAGAATATTAGTGTTAAGGTTTGTGATTCCCTATGCATGCACATTAAGTCAATAGTTATGCAAAGAAATTATATCCTACTTATGGTGCATTATTCGGTGTTAGTTATGTTCAATGCATGTTTATGACCGTTTTTGCTTTTCGGTTGGTTGCTTCTCAATCTATTTGCTAGCCTTCATTTGTACTAAGCGGAAATACTGCTTGTGCATCCAAACTCCTTAAACCCAAGTTGTGCCAAATGAGTCCACTATATCTACCTATATGCGGTATTTCAATGCCGTTCCAAGTAAATTTGCGTGTGCCAACTCTAATTTTCAAAATAATTTTCTGTTTTGTGTGCCCGTACCGCTCATGAAGCGGCAGGGGGTGGCCAATATTTTCCATGCTAGGTGTGTTATTCTCACGATGAGTGTTTATTCACTTGTCATTGCACGAGAGAGTGGCTGGTAATAGGGATGCCCAGTCCCGCAATGAAATCAAAATTAATAACAACAAAATTCCTTGGAAAGTGTTGGTATGGAGGGCACCCGTGGATACGGCTAGCCATGGATTGTGAAAGAATGGTGGAAAGGAAATAAACTTTACTTTCTGTTTGGGAACCGCCTATGATGTGTCTAGCATGGAAGATATTGGGAATTCTCGGTCGTTTTTGTTGACAGGAAAAGCATGCCTCTCAAAATATTTTTATCTCTCTAATTTAAGCTTTGAGCTCTGGCACATTAGCAAATCTCTGCTTCCCTCTGCGAAGGGCCTATCTATTTACTTTATGCAATTTTTATTTTTATTTTGAGTCTCCATCTTCTCTTATAAAGAACCAACTAGAGATCACTATTGTCATACTTGTGCATTGTGTGTAGCTAATATTTGAGTGTGTTTCATGAATGGATCAATGATTGAGCATAATGGGCTAGGGATAACTTTCTTTAGCGTTGATATTTTGAAAGACATGATTGCTTGTTACCATGCTTGAGTATTTGTATCTTCATGTCAAACTACAGACTATTGCTTTGAATCATTCAAGTCTAATGTCCATGCTACAAAAGAAAAGAATATATGATGAATATGATAGGCAGCATTCCACATCAAAAATTCTGTTTTTATCATTTACCTACTCGAGGACGAGCAGGAATTAAGCTTGGGGATGCTGATACGTCTCCAATGTATCTATAATTTTTGATTGTTCCATGCTGTTATTTTATCAATCTTGGATGTTTTTATATGCATTTACAGCAATTATATATCATTTTTTGGGACTAACCTATTAACTTAGTGCCCAGTGCCAGTTGTTGTTTTCTGCCTGTTTTTTGTTTTACAGAATATCAATACCAAACGAAGTCCAAATGTCACGAAACTTTTTGGAGATTTTTTTCTGGACAATACCAACACTAGAAGCTTTGGGAGAAGACCAGACGCCAGAGGAGGTGGCCACGAGCCACCAGGGCGCGCCTGGGGGGGGCAGGCGCGCCCTGGTGCCTCGTGGGCCCACCTCAGCTCCGTTTAACCTAATTCCACCACTATAAATTCCCAAAAAATCAGAACCCTCAGGGGAGTCCACGAAATACTTTTTCCGCCGCCGCAAGCTTCTGTTCTCGAGAGATCCCATCTGGAGGCCTTCTCCGGTACTCTGCCGGAGGGGGAATCGATCACGGAGGGGCTCTACATCAACCTTGCTGCCCTTCCGATGATGCGTGAGTAGTTTACCACAGACCTTCGGGTCCTGTCGTGGTTTTGTCACGGCAGATGTCCTCGTGAAAGGACATAGTGGTGAGGCCATCGCAACTAGGTGGAAGCTTGAACGGGGTTGGTCGGAATCAAGAGACGCGAGTTTTTACCCAGGTTCGGCCCCTCACGATGGAGGTAAATCCTACATCCTGCTTGTTTGATATTGATGATGATGATGATCTCGATTACAAGGGCGGTGTTTTGCTACCTCTATCTCAAGAGCTATCAAAACATCTATCTCGAGACCTATCAAAACATCTGTCTCGAGACTTGTCTGTCTCTCTTCACCCCTCCCTCTTGGGGTGCCTTGCCCCTCCTTATATAAGTTGAAGGGGCCGGCTTACATGTAGAGTCCTAGTAGGATTACAACTAGTCTCTTTTCTACTACAAATCGGATCCTAGTCCGGGTCTTGCTTCCCTTGTCGGGGAACTTTCCTCTTCTTGGACCATCTCTGCAAGTCAGCACATTGGGCTCCTGTCAAGCCGGCCTCCTGCCGGGTCTCGTCACTGGGCCCTTGGTCTCTCCTTGTTGTCTCGCCATAACCCGGAATATGAGATGACCCATAGAGCCTCCTGACTCTTGGCCGGGTCAAACTATGGCCGGGTCACAACCGTGGAGAATATCCCCAACATTAGCCCCCAGGTTAGCTTGAATTTATTCATGCTAAGCTCCTGAAAACAAGAATAATTAATATGTTTAAGAGGGAACGGCTTGCTCAAAAGGCCGCCTTTATTCAATGAACCAGCTTCTAGAAAATACGGGTTTCTTCATATCAACGAGCCGGCTTCACAATCGACCTGCTGGTGCGTGTCTTCAGGAAAATATTGGGAATAATAACCCATCCGTTATTGAGCCGGTTTTCAAATGCTTCAGCTTGTGGATGCCATCTTCCTGAGACACGGAGTGCTTGCCGGGTCGTTTGACATAGTAAATGTCGAATTACAGATGAAATAATTGCCGGCTTGTGGATATAGAACCTGTTGAGTTACGAGCGTCGAATTTGCCGGGTCATGGAGGTTAATGCCGCCGGGTGATGGAATTGGACTCCTGGAAATTTCGGGCCTCTTTGTCATCGACAAGCCCGCTTCACAATCAACTTGCTCACGCTGGTTCCTTGCAGAAAAATATTGGGAAATAAAACACCCATCTTCCATTGAGTCGGCCTCCAATGCTTTGGCTAGATGAAAAAAATTGGGAATAAGAAAACCATATGACATTGAACCGGCTTTCCGGGCCTTTCTATGAATAGCTTAGAGGAGATAAACTTTGCAAATTTCTCCACCAAGAATATGAGACCCGGTTCGCTCAAAACTGAGAACTTGAAGGTGTTCCTCCCTTATATACATATTACCTGTAGCCCCCAAGTCTTAAGGGTATAAACGTAGTGATAGCTTAAGACTTTCTTAAATATGAATGTTGCAATTTTGGAGAAAATCCAGGTTGTTCATCTGAGTCACCAGTCATAAACTGAATGTTTTTGTATTTCACATGTGTAGCCCCCAAGGGCCGGCTTATCAACATGTGATGGGTTGGGTCTGCAATTTGGACCATATGATCTGTCGAAACAACTGAACGGTGTAGCCCCCAAGTGCCGGGTTGTCTTGCCTGCAGCAACCTGGGACTTTGAACTTAGTCTTGAATGTTGTAGATATATAGCTGGAAATAGTGTAGCCCCCAAGTGCCAGCTCATCTTTATATGATGGGCTGGGTCGTTGTATGATCCCTTAACTTGAAAATGACAGTACATTAGCCCCCAAGTACCATGTTGAGTGTTCACAGCTACATGGGACTTGATGTTTTGTAGATCAAAATTGACTGATGTAGCCCCCAAGTGCCGGGCCGTGTGCATGCGGCGACTCGGGACTTCAGAAACTTGAATAATGTAGCCCCCAAGTGCCGGGTTGTGTGCCTGCGGCGACTCGGGACTTACTTTTTCTTCTGAGATTGAGAGACAGTCTGGATGATGTTGTTGAGTGCTTTGCATATCAATGCTGAACTTGTTGCTAAATCCATCAAGAGTGCTGCTTTGCATAACACTTCATATTTCATTGCCTTTGATAAAGCCGATTGCCATGATCCTTGCCATGATATCCTTTTATGAATTTTGTTCTCCTTTGTAGCATCGGAATAATCCAAATTTGTGAATTGCCACTGGTAATTTATTACACCATGCTCCTTACTGTAAGCCGGCGTTTTGGATTTAGAAAGAATAGCCATCTCTCTGAGCCGGCTTTGAAAACCTCAATCATTTAATATTGGTTATGAGAAACCATGATGAAGACCCAGCTCTCAATTGTAAGCCGGTTTTGTAGATGTAGTAAATATGTGCCTGCAATTGTTTCAAAATCGGCTTTGATAGCCAGGTTATTTAAAACTGGTTCTGATAAAACATATAAGACCCGGCCATTTTGGCTATCAAAGATTTGTTTGTTCCTGCAGAGTTACAATGTAACCTAGTTTGAAAACCGGCTCCTGCGACATAAACAAATATAGACATGTATATATGATGCATTGTATGATGATGCAATGTATGATAATGGAATGTATGATGGTGTATGTGTATGATAATAGAGTATAAAAATGCCAGCTTTCGAGGCACGACATAAGACCGGCTTTCGAGGCTCGAGTCTTGGTTTCGCTTCCTGTGGAAGCAGGCTTTTTGGCCTCTTTTGGTTTGTCCTAGATCTCTGAAAGCCGGCTCTCACGTGACCAACTGGCGTTTTAACTCTGATGAATTCAGGGTCACCTTTGTGATTGACTCATCAGGCGTACGCCGGGTCACCTTTCCGGAGTAGCATCTTGCTAACAGGCAGGTTTAACCAAGTATATTGTGGCTTGTTGGTTTATCCTCGCTTTTTGAAAGCCAGCTCTCACACAACCAATCGAGCGTTTTAACTCCGATGAATTCAGGGTCACCTTTGTGATTGACTCATCAGGCGTACGCCGGGTCGTTTTTTAGGGAGTAGCATCTTGCTAACTGATACGTCTCCAACGTATCTATAATTTTTGATTGTTCCATGCTGTTATAATATCAATCTTGGATGTTTTTATAATCATTTACAGCAATTTTATATTATTTTTGGAGACTAACCTATTAACCTAGTGCCTAGTGCCAGTTGCTGTTTTCTGCCCTATTTTTGTTTCACAGAAAATCAATATCAAACGAAGTCCAAATACAGTGAAACTTTTTAGAGATTTTTTCTTGGGAAAGAAGAATACCAGAAGCTTCAAGGGGAGGCCAGAAGACCTTGGTGGGCCCCACGAGCCACCAGGGCACGCCTGGGGAGGGGGGGCAGGCGCGCCCTGATGCCTCGTGGGCCCCACCAAGCTCCGTTTGACCTAATTCCAGCACTATAAATTCCAGGAAAATCAGAAACCCTCGGGAGAGTCCACGAAATACTTTTTACGCCGCCACAAGCCTCTATTCCAGAGAGATCCCATCTGGGGTCCTTCTCCGGTAATCTGCCGGAGGGGGAATCGATCACGGAGGGGCTCTACATCAACCTTGCTGCTTCTCCGATGATACGTGAGTAGTTTACCACAGACCTTCGGGTCCATAGGCAGTAGCTAGATGGCTTCTTCTCTCTTTTTGATGTTCAATACAATGTTCTCCTTGATGTTCTTGGAGATCTATCCGATGTAATCTTTATTTGCGGTGTGTTTGTTGGGATCCGATGAATTGTGAGTTTATGATCAGATTATCCATGAATATTATTTGAGTCTTCTCTGTTCTCTTTTATGCATGATTATTATAGCCTCGTATTTCTTCTCCGATCTATTGATTTGGTTTTGCCAACTAAGTTGATTTATCTTGCCATGGGAAGAGGTGCTTTGTAGTGGGTTCGATCTTGCGGTGCTCAATCCCAGTGACAGAAAGGGACATGACACGTATGTATCGTTGCTACTAAGGGTAAAAAGATGGGATCCATTCATTGGGTTTATTAATTCGTGAGTTTGTCTTGTCTACATCATGTCATCGTTCTTAAGGCATTACTCCGTTCTTATGGACTTAATTCACTAGATGCATGCTGGATAGCCCATCGATGTGTGGAGTAATAGTAGTATATGCAGGCAGGAGTCGGTCTACTAATCTTGGACGTGATGCCTATATACATGATCATTGCCTTGGATATCGTCATGATTATTTGCTTTTCTATCAATTGCCCAACAGTAATTTGTCTATCCACCGTATGCTATTTTATCGAGAGAAGCCTCTAGTGAAATCTATGGCCCCAGGGTCTACCAAAATCATATTACTAAAACCCTAAAAATATTGCTGCCATTTTCTTTTATTTATTTTATTTAGTATTTTTGCTGCAATCTATCAATCTATCAAATACAATTTAATCTTGCAATCTTACCGCCAAGGGATTGACAACCCCTTGTTTGCGTTGGGTGCAAGGATTTGTTGTTTGTGTGCAGGTACTGCTTACTAGGTGTTGTGTGATTCTCCTACTGGTTCGATAACCTTGGTTTCATAATTGAGGGAAATACTTATCTCTACTGTGCTGCATCATCCCTTCCTCTTCGGGGAAATACCAACGCAAGCTACAAGTGGCAGGAAGAATTTCTAGCGCCGTTGCCGGGGAGAAGTCACGTCAACACAAGTCTCCCATCAACTTGCCAATTTCTGGCGCCGTTGCCGGGGAGACATCATCAACATTTATCAAGTACCTTTGCACAAACACTCATCTCCTGGCATTTACTTTATTTGCCATTTGCCTCTCGTTTTCATCTCCCCCACTTCTAAAATGTTTTTACAAAAATACAAAAATATTTTCCTTTGCCTTTTTGCTTCTTTTTTCTAGTTTGCTTGTTTGCTATTTTATTTGCGTAGCCACGATGTCTCAAGAAAATACCAAACTGTGTGATTTTTCCAATACTAATAATAATGATTTTATTAGTACTCCGATTGCTCCTCCCACCGCTAGTGCGGAGACTTGTGATATTAATGCCGCTTTGCTAAATCTTGTTATGAAAGATCAATTTTTCGGTAGTCCTAATGAAGATGCCGCATCCCATCTTAATACTTTCGTAGAATTGAGTGACATGCAAAAGAAAAAAGATGTGGACAATGATATTGTGAAATTGAAATTATTCCCGTTCTCATTGCGGGATCGTGCTAAAATTTGGTTCTCATCTTTACCACGAATTAGTATCGATTCTTGGGATAGGTGTAAAGATGCTTTTATTACTAAGTATTTTCCTCCCGCAAAAATTATTTCTCTAAGAAATCAAATTATGAATTTTAAGCAACTTGATCATGAACATGTTGCCCAATCTTGGGAGAGGATGAAATTAATGATAAGAAATTGCCCTACACATGGTTTAAATTTATGGATGATCATACAAAAAATTTATGCGGGATTGAATTTTGTCTCTAGAAATCTTTTAGATTCCGCCGCGGGTGGTACGTTTATGGAAATTACTTTGGGTGAAGCTACTAAATTGCTTGATAATATTATGGCAAATTATTCACAATGGCATACTGAAAGAACTCTTACTAGTAAAAAGGTGAACTCCGTTGAAGAAATTAATACTTTGAGTGATAAAGTTGATGCTCTTATGAAATTGGTTGCTAGTAAAAATGCTCCTATTGATCCTAATGATGTGCCTTTGTCCACTTTGATTGAACAAAATAATGATCCCTTAGATGTGAATTTTGTCTCACGAAACAATTTTAATAGTAATGCTTATAGAGGTAATTTCAACGCTAGACCGTTTCCTGGAAATTCCTCTAATAATTATGGCAATCCTTATGGTAATTCCTACAATAATAATAGGATACCTTCTGATATTGAAAGTAATATTAAAGAATTTATTAATGCTCAAAAAGTTTTTAACACTATGATAGAAGAAAAATTGAGTAAAATTGATGATATGTCTAGGAGCATCGATAGAATTATTCATGATGTGGAAAATCTTAAGACTAAAATTTTGCCACCTAAAATTGATATTAGTGAATCAATCAAAGCTTTATATGTCTCCATGGATGAAAGTAAGAAACGAACCGCCAAGCTAAGAGCTAAACGAGAATTTTTAGAAAGAGCGATTCCTCCCGGTTTCTATCGTAATAATGATGAGGATATTAAAATGATTGGTGTTTCATCTATTAACTCTTTATTTAGCAATATTAAGCTTGATGAAAAAGGGACTGAAGAAGAGTCAACTTTAGATAAAGAGCGTCCCTATAATTCGGAGGGTGAAAATCTTGATAAGAAAATTACTAAAAGTGGGTTTGGAGAGGTAAAAACTTTAAATAGTGATGTGCCCACTGTTTTGGATTACAAAGATTTTAATTATGATAATTGCTCTTTGATTGAATGTATTTCTTTGTTGCAATCCATGGTAAATTCACCCAACGCTTATGAGCAAAACAAAGCTTTTACTAAACATATAGTAGAAGCCATGATGAAAGCGTTAGAAGAGAAGATTGAACTAGAAAATTCAATTTCTAGAAAATTATATGATGAATGGGAACCCACCATTAAAGTTAAGATTAAAAATTATTAGTGCAATGCTTTATGTGATTTGGGTGCTAGCGTTTCCACAATTCCAAAATCTCTATGTGATGTGCTAGGTTTTACCAATATAGATGAATGCTCTCTTAATTTGCATCTTGCGGATTCTACTATTAAAAAGCCCTTGGGAAGAATTAATTATGTGCTTATTCTTGCAAATAGAAATTATGTGCCCGTTGATTTTATTGTTCTTGATATTGAATGCAATTCTTCTTGCCCTATAATACTTGGTAGACCGTTTCTACGAACTATTGGTGCCATTATTGATATGAAAGAAGGGAATATAAAATTTCAGTTTCCATTAAAGAAGGGTATGGAACACTTCCCTAGAAAGAAAATTAAAGAACCATATGAATCAATTATGAGGGCCACTTATGGAATCAACTCCAAAGATGACAATACTTGAAATTATGCATTATGCCTAGCTAGGGGCATAAAACAATAGCGCTTGTTTGGAGGCAACCCAATGAATAAAATAAATTTTTCTTATAAGTTTCTGTTATGGTGTGTTTTTACTGTCATTCTACTGGTATGATAGTATTTTAATGTTTGTAATTAGTGTTTGTGCCAAGTAAAGCCTTTGGGATGATTTGGAAGATAGTATAATTGATGCTGTTTGGAAAACAGAAAGTTTTGCGTCCAGTGACCGAATTTTGTTTCTGTACTGGAGCGTCATAAAAATATGAAATATTTACACAGTATTTGTATATGAATTGTCAACGTTATCCTAATTTTTCAGAATTTTTGGAGTTACATAAGTATGGCTTTTAAATAGATTGCTACAGACTGTTCTGTTTTTGACAGATTCTGTTTTTGATGCACTACTTGCTTGTTTTGATGAATCTATGGATTGTATCGGGGGGTATAAGCCATGGTGAAGTTAGAGTACAGTATGTATAATGCAAAAATAAAATATGAATGGGTTTGCAACAGTACTTATAGTAGTGATTTGTTTTGTTATACTAACGGATCTCACGAAGGTTTTGTTGAGTTTTGTGTGATTGAAGTTTTCAAGTTTTGGGTGAGATCACGATGGATGAAGGAATACGGAGTAGCAAAAGCCTAAGCTTGGGGATGCCCAAGGCACCCCAAGGTAATATTCAAGGAAGACTCAAGCGTCTAAGCTTGGGGATGCCCCGAAAGGATCCCCTCTTTATTCTACCGACCATCGGTAATTTTACTTGGAGCTATATTTTTATTCGTCACATGATATGTGTTTTGCTTGGAGCGTCTTGTATGATATGAGTCTTTGCTTTGTTTGCTTTTTAGTTTGTCACAATCATCTTTGCTGCACACACCTATTTTGAGAGAGCCACACGTTATCATCATAATTTGTAGAATACTCTATGTGCTTCACTTAAAATTTTTGAGCTAGGCAGTTGCTCTAGTGCTTCACTTAAATCCTTTTGAGCACGGTGGTGGCTGAAATTTTGTAGAAATAAACTCTCATGCTTCACTTATATTATTTTGAGAGTTGATTGAAATTTTGAAGAAATGAATTCTCGTGCTTCACTTATATTATTTTGAGAATTGTTAAGATTGAAATTTTGAAGAAATATTTGCACTCTCATGCTTCACTTAAATCTTTTTTCAAGAGATGATGATAGTAACGGTAATTTGCACATGTTATGCAATTGGTCCCAAAGTGATGAATATTCAAGAGGGATATAGATAAAAACTTTCATATAGATCATTGGATATGACAAGTGCGATTCCTTCCAATAGTTTTGCGATATGGAAATGATGATATGTAATGCCATGTTAGTGAGTAATTGTGTTTAAGTAAGAATATTAGTGTTAAGGTTTGTGATTCCCTATGCAAGCACGTTAAGTCAATAGTTATGCAATGAAGTTATATCCTACTATGGTGCATTATTCGGTGTTAGTTATGTTCAATGCATGTTTATGACCGTTTTCGTTTCTTGGTTGGTTGCTTCTCAATCTTTTGCTAGCCTTCATTTGTACTAAGCGGAAATACTGCTTGTGCATCCAAAATCCTTAAAACTAGTTTTGCCTTATGAGTCCACTATATCTACCTATATGCGGTATTCCAATGCCGTTCCAAGTAAATTTGCGTGTGCCAACTCTAAATTTCAAAATAATTTTTTCTGTTTTGTGTGCCCGTACCGCTCATGAAGCGGAAGGGGGTAGCCAATATCTTCCATGCTAGGTGTGTTATTCTCAAGATGAGTGTTTATACACTTGTCATTGCACGAGAGTGTGGTGGTAATAGGGATGCCCGTCCCGAATTGTTAAATTGCTAAAATGCCAAAATTGCAGTAATGCAAAAATAATGAAAACAAAAGCAAATCTCCCTCGGAAAGAAATAAAAAATCTTAATGAAGGGGAGTACTCTCGCGGAAAGAAAAAATCTTAATGAAGGAGAGTATAATTTATTTTCTGTTTGGGAACCGCCTATGATGTATGTAGCATGGAAGATATTGGAAATTCTCATTCGTTTTCGTTGACAGGAAAAGCATGCCTCCCAAAATATTTTTTATCTCTTTAATTTTAGCTTTGAGCTCTGGCACATTTGACAAATCTCTGCTTCCCTCTGCGAAGGGCCTATCTATTTACTTTTATGCAATTTTTATTTTTCTTGAGTCTCCATCTTCTCTTACAAAAGCACCAACTAGAGAACACTATTGTCATACTTGTGCATTGGTTGTAGCTAATATTTGAGTGTGTTTCATAAATGGATCAATGATTGAGCATAATGGGCTAGGGGTAACTTTCTTTAGCGTTGATATTTTGAAAGACATGGTTGCTTGTTAGTATGCTTGAGTATCTATGTTTTCATGTCAAATTATAGACTATTGCTTTGAATCATATAAGTCCAATGTCCATGCTACAAAAATAAAAAGAATATGTGATAAATATGTTAGGTAGCATTCCACATCAAAAATTCTGTTTTTATCATTTACCTACTCGAGGACGAGCAGGAATTAAGCTTGGGGATGCTGATACGTCTCCAACGTATCTATAATTTTTTATTGTTCCATGCTGTTATAATATCAATCTTGGATGTTTTTATAATCATTTACAGCAATTTTATATTATTTTTGGAGACTAACCTATTAACCTAGTGCCCAGTGCCAGTTGCTGTTTTCTGCCCTGTTTTTGTTTCATAGAAAATCAATATCAAACGAAGTCCAAATACAGTGAAACTTTTTGGAGATTTTTTCTTGGGCAAGAAGAATACCAGAAGCTTCGAGGGGAGGCCAGAAGACCTTGGTGGGCCCCACGAGCCACTAGGGCACGCCTGGGGGGGCAGGCGTGCCCTGATGCCTCGTGGGCCCCACCAAGCTCTGTTTGACCTAATTCCAGCACTATAAATTCCAGGAAAATCAAAAACCCTCGGGAGAGTCCACGAAATACTTTTTACGCCGCCGCAAGCCTCTATTCCAGAGAGATCCCATCTGGGGTCCTTCTCCGGTAATCTGCCGGAGGGGGAATCGATCACGGAGGAGCTCTACATCAACATTGCTGCTTCTCCGATGATACGTGAGTAGTTTACCACAGACCTTCGGGTCCATAGGCAGTAGCTAGATGGATTCTTCTCTCTTTTTGATGTTCAATACAATGTTCTCCTTGATGTTCTTGGAGATCTATCCGATGTAATCTTTCTTTGCGGTGTGTTTGTTGGGATCCGATGAATTGTGAGTTTATGATCAGATTATCCATGAATATTATTTGAGTCTTCTCTGATCTCTTTTATGCATGATTATTATAGCCTCGTATTTCTTCTCCGATCTATTGATTTGGTTTGGCCAACTAAGTTGATTTATCTTGCCATGGGAAGAGGTGCTTTGTAGTGGGTTCGATCTTGCGGTGCTCAATCCCAGTGATAGAAAGGGGCATGACACGTATGTATGTGATCATGGCAACTAGTCTTCTTTGGTAACTTTTCTTTTCGCCAATATGGCAGGGTACCCATGTTTGAACTGCGCATCGTGGCAGCTAGTTCTCTTGGGCAACCTTTACTTTTTCGCCAATAAGGCAGGGTACCCATGTTTGAACTGCGCATCATGGCAGCTAGTCCTCTTTGGCAACCTTTACCTTTTCGCAAATAAAGTAGCAATCCCCGGGACCGGGTTGTCTTCCCTTCAACGACCCGAGTTTCTTGTATTTGTTAAAACTGGCCAAATCCGCCGAGTCATATCGGTGTAGCCCCCGAGTCTTAAGTCGACTCGAGGAGCCGGCTTGAGATTCTTTGTACTTGGCTATGGCATAAACCGGTGTATAGTTGACAGCTGAAAACTGGAATTTATCGAAGCCGGAGGTGATGTGGCGAGTTTGATGATTTTGCAGGGACGTTTTTGCCCAAAGTGATTTCGTACGTCACTTGGTCTGGCTCTCCTGGCTCCTCCAGGGCCATTTTTTTTTGCTTTGAATTGCCTTCTCAATCGGTAGCCGGCTCACCTGTTTCTTCGATGTGCTGAAGCAGATCGGACCGTGAGGATGGCAGGCCAATGCGCCTATCCATTGGGCAAAACGGCGCAGGTGAAGGCTGATAATAGACATATATTTCTTTTTTGCTTCAGCTTGTCGGAGTAGATCGGGCTGGATGGGCGGCGGCCTGCGCGCGTCCATTAGGCTCGTACGGGCGGGCATGGCCTCAGCGTGTTGATGTAGACCAGACCGCGGGGGTGGCGGCTTGCGCGTCCGTTGTGCAGCTCAGGTGAGCGGGCGCGGCCCTGGTGTGTTGATGTAGACCGGACCGCGGGGGTAGCGGCTTGCGCGCGTCCCTTGGGCAGCTCATGCGGACGGGCGCGGCTCTGGTGTGTTAATGTAGACCGGACCGCGGCATTGGAAACCGGTGCGGACGTTTGAGTCGGCCGCGGCGTTGTAAGCCAGCGCGGACGCGCGAGTCGGCCACGGCGTTGTAAGCCGGCGCGGACGGGCGAGTCGACCACAGGGGTGGTGGCCTGCGCGAGTCGACCGCGGCGTTGTAGGCCGGCCCGGACGCGTGAGTCAGCCGCGGCATCGGAAGCCGGTGCGGACGCGCGAGTCGTCCGCAGGGTTGGTGGCCTGCGCGAGTCGGCCGCGGCGTTGTAGTTGAGAAGATGTACGTGTAGACTGATCTGATGGATTATTGCTCCATGAGTTGTTGCAGATGACCGATGAATTTTCCGGCTCTCCCAAGGTTGTCCCATGCCAGGTTATCCTGCGCGATTTTTCCCTGGCTCTTCTTCATTCGGTCAATCACGAGCTTCTCGATCCCTCAAGAGCTCCCTCCAAGAACGTAAAACCAACGTGTGCTGGCCCCACGGTGGGCACCAACTGTCGTGGTTTTGTCACGGCAGATGTCCTCGTGAAAGGACTTAGTCGTGAGGCCATCGCAACTAGGTGGAAGCTTGAACGGGGTTGGTCGGAATCAAGAGACACGACTTTTTACCCAGGTTCGGCCCCTCACGGTGGAGGTAAAGCCTACATCCTGCTTGTTTGATATTGATGATGATGATGATCTCGATTACAAGGGTGGTGTTTCGCTACCTCTATCTCGAGAGCTATCAAAACATCTGTCTTGAGACCTATCAAAACATCTGTCTCGAGACTTGTCTGTCTCTCTTCACCCCTCCCTCTTGGGGTGCCTTGCCCCTCCTTATATAAGTTGAAGGGGGCGGCTTACATGTAGAGTCCTAGTAGGATTACAGCTAGTCTCTTTTCTACTACAAATCGGATCCTAGTCCGGGTCTTGCTTTCCTTGTCAGGGAACTTTCCTCTTCTTGGACCATCTCTGCGAGTCGGCACATTGGGCTCCTGTCAAGCCGGCCTCCTGCCGGGTCTCGTCACTGGGCCCTTGGTCTCTTCTTGTTGTCTCGCCATAACCCGGAATATGAGATGACCCATAGAGCCTCCTGACTCTTGGCCGGGTGTGACGCCCCTGCTCGACCGTGCACTAATCATACACACAAACGTGCACGCTCGAGATCAGAGACTCACGGGAAGATATCACAACACAACTCTAAACTCAATTAAACATAAATCTTCATATTACAAACCAGGGGGTCACGAGGACCCAAATACATAAGTCATACAAACAAATAATATCTGGGTACAGACATAGTTAGTCAAGTTTGCCTTAAGAAGGCTAGCACAAACAGCGACACTAATCGAAAAGGCGAAGTCCTCCTGCCTAGGGCCTCCGAACTACTCCTGGTCGTCGGGGATCTCCACGTCGTAGTAGGCTCCTCCGAGGATCTCCTGATCCTGGGCTCCGTCGTCTGATCGCAGCAATCGGGTATGGGGAAAAGAGATAGCAAAGCAACCGTGAGTACTCATCCAAAGTACTCGCAAGACTGACATCAGAACTATACTAAGTATGCATCGGTATCAAAGGAATGGGGCTATATATTTGGACTAAACTGCAGAAATGCCAGAACAGAGGGGGAAAAGCCTAGCCTAACGAAGACTAGCATCTTGAAGCAATTCTTGCAGCATCAGAAGAGAGTAGAGCAAGATAATATATAATCAATCATATTTTAGTAATGCCCTGGGATCCTTCCTCGACTACCCAGCGAGAAAGTGATCCCGAGAGCAGTAGTAGCAGTTTAATATTGTAACAGTATCCGTTTGTAGCTGTAGCAGATCAGGATACAACTCCGAGCGTCCTGTTACCGTGGACACGGCTATTCGAATAGATAACTTCCCTGTAGGGGTGCACTACTGTTACCCAACACGCTCGATCACATCTGGCCGGACACACTTGCTGGGTAATGCCCGGCCTCGGACACGACGCAGTCCTACCTAGGCTCAGCAGAGAGGTCAGCACGCCGGTCTAAATCCTAAGTGCGAAGGGGTCTTGGGCCCATCGCCCTCTGCACTCCTGCACGTTGCGTGGGTGGTCGGGGCCCAGGCACGACACTGTATACACAAGTGACGTAACCAGCCCACCCTGACAATCAGCCTGCATCTCTGAGCTGTGACATCTGAAGAGCTTTCGGCTGATACATACGACGTAGAGGGTCCCATAACCATTATCCCACATGGTGGTAGTGCGTATATGGCCAGCGGCCAACTCAGATCAAATACCCAAATCCGTTAGGCGTGTTTAGTAACTCGCAGAGACGAACAGGTTCCCTGTCGCTCCGACTTGGTAACACACGGACCACGACCAAGGACCAGGCCCACCTCTCTCCTAGGTGGTCTTCGCCTGCCCTGTCCTTCCGCCATAATATCACTCGCGGGTGCTCTTGGAGCCGACCCGTCTTTAATATTATTCACTCGCGGGCACTCTTGGAGCCGGCCCGACTTTAACAGTTTAAAGTATTGCAATATGTAAACATTTCCGTGATCATCACCCAGAGTGATCACGGCCCGATAATAAGCATGGCATACAGATGGAGCAACAGCATAGCTAACTAAGCATCATAGGACAACATGTAGGTATCAACAGTAGGCGACGAAATCAGGCTATGTATCAGAATAGGAGCTATCGGAGCAATAATAGAAGCAATTCTAATGCAAGCATAAGAGGGAAAGAATGGGCGATATCTGATGATCAAGGGGGTTTTTCTTGCCTGGAAGCTCTGCTGAAGGGGTCTGGTCGTTGACGACGTAGTCGTACTCTGCAGTGTCGTCGGCAGTCTCGGGGTCTATCGGGAGAGAGAAGGAGGGGGGAAGAAACAATAAATACACGGCAAACAATGCAACAAGGATGTATGACATGCCAACATGCAGTGCTAGGGGTGTTCTAATGCAGCACTACGCAAGTTAGTCGGAGCGGGAAATTATCCGGGAGTGTTCTCCCAGCTCCGGGTGATTATCGGTACACTGAACCGGAGGGAACGGTTCCATGTTCAGTATGTTAGAGGGGTGTGGCAGGTATGTGGGTAGGATATTCGGATTCGTCATATTTTTCTGATCATTTTTCATATATAAATTATTTTCATCCAAGTTACGGTTTTTTTATATGATTTTTCAAAGTTTTAATCATTTTCTGGATTTTCTGGAATTTCTTTAATTATTAAATCCGAATTATCCAAAACAGTAGCAGCTGACGTCGGCATGACGTCTAAATGACGTCACTGGTCAAACCCAGCTGACCAGGGTCAAACCTGACCAGTGGGTCCCACCTGTCATAGACTGACTTAATTAAACAGAGGTTAATTTAACTAACTAACATAATTAGGGGTGTGGGACCGGCTTGTCAGTGTCACAAACTAATCCAGTGTTTAGTTAGATTAATTTAATCGCTACAGTGTACGGGACCCACATGTCATAGAGATGATTTTAAGTGAAGGGTTATTTAGCTGTGGGCCCCTTTGTCGGTGAGTGTTTAGGGTTAGGCAATTAGATTAGCTCCTAATCTAATCCGACTGGGGCCCACATGGCTTAGAGCCAGCCGGCCGATTTAAACGCCCGCGCGCGCGTGCGTGCTCGCCGGCGATAGCCGGAGCGCGGCGACGTCGCCCGTTCGGCTGCATCCGGCAGTGGCTGGTGGCGCGAGACGACGCATTGGAGAGCCCACGACGCGGCGCGTCGGATGGGGGCAGAAGCATAAGCCGGGGGGCAGCGTACCAACGGCGGCGAAGGCGTGCAGCGGCGGCCGGAGTACATGCTCGCGCGGCACGGCAGCTAGCGCACGGGAACGGCCTGGGAAAAGGGGGAAAACGGCCAGGGGCTCACAGTGAGGGCAGAGACGAGCTCGGGGAGGACTAGGGGAGCAGATCGACGGCGATGTTAGCGGCGGCATCCGACGAGGAAGGGAGCTCGATTCGCTCGATGCCGTGCAGCCCTCGACGAACGAAAACTCGGGGAAGACGTAGCAGACGACGGGGGTCCTCCCGGATGAGCACCGGTGGCTTAAGGGCGACGGTGGCCGCGAGTTTTACCGAGGCACGTGCATGGCGACGCTCGGGTAGTCGCGGGAGAGAGAGAGAGAGGGATGCGAGGGGGAAGAAAGGAGGGGTCCTAGGGTTTCGGGGGAGAGGAAGACGCTCGGGGGTGCCCTTATCCACTCCCGGGACCGCGGGATGCTCGACAGCGAGCTCATCTGCGCGTGGACGGCCATGGCAAGCTCGGCCTCACCTGCTCGGGCGCGAGGAGGAGGAAAGGCCGGCCGGTTTTGGGCCAGGCCAGCCTGTAGCTAACCTGGGCCAAGTGCACAGTGCGCGTTTGTTCTTTTCTTTTACTCATTTCTCTGTTTTTCTTTTAGCTCTCGGTTTTGCATTAATTCTTGTGCCAAATGACTTTTGTAAAATATGGAGTTGTGTCCAACAAATACACTGCAATATATAGCACTACCACAAAAAATTTGGAGATATTTTGAACTCAACGGAATTTTGTTTAATTGAAAATGGATTAAACGCTACTGTTTTGATACTGTTTTAGTTGCTAGGGTCAATTTGGGAATTTTAATAATGTTGATTTTATTTTTATAATTGCTTTGGGATTATTTGCAATAATATGAACTATTTTGTTTAATTATTTGAAGAAGTTTTTGTTTGACTTACATTTTAAATTTGATTTGAAGTTGGATTATTTCTTTAATTTCATTTTAATTATAATAATCATGATGACATGGCATTGATCATGTGGGATTACTGTAGCTAACCAGTGGGGGTGTTACACCGGGTCAAACTATGGCCGGGTCACAACCGTGGGGAATATCCCCAACAGGTCCATAGTTAGTAGCTAGATGGCTTCTTCTCTCTTTTGATCTTCAATACAATGTTCTCCTCGATGTTCTTGGAGTTCTATCCGATGTAATCACTTTTTGCGGTGTGTTTGTTGGGATCCGATGAATTGTGAGTTTATGATCAGATTATCCATGAATATTATTTGAGTCTTCTCTGATCTCTTTTATGCATGATTATTATAGCTTCGTATTTCTTCTCCGATATATTGATTTGGTTTGGCCAACTAGATTGATTTATCTTGCCATGGGAAGAGGTGCTTTGTAATGGGTTCGATCTTGCGGTGCTCAATCCCAGTGACAGAAAGGGACATGACACGTATGTATCGTTGCTATTAAGGGTAAAAAGATGGGGTTTATTCATACGTGAGTTTATCTTGTCTACATCATGTCATAGTTCTTAAGGCGTTACTCTATTCTTCATGGACTTAATACACTAGATGCATGCTGGATAGCGGTCGATGTGTGGAGTAATAGTAGTAGATGCAGACAGGAGTCGGTCTACTTGTCTTGGACGTGATGCATATATACATGATCATTGCCTTGGATATCGTCATGATTATTTGCTTTTCTATCAATTGCCCAACAATAATTTGTCTACCCACCGTATGCTATTTTCTTGAGAGAAGCCTCTAGTGAAAACTATGGCCCCCGGGTCTATCTAAATCATATACTAAAACCCTAAAAATACTTGCTGCACTTTTTCTTTATTTATTTTATTTTTGTATTTTTGTTTCAATCTATCTATCTATCTATCACATACAATTTAATCTTGCAACTTACCGCCGAGGGATTGACAACCCCTTATTTGCGTTGGGTGCAAGGATTTGTTATTTTGTGTGCAGGTGCTGCTAACGAGGTGTTGCGTGATTCTCCTACTGGATTTATAACCTTGGTTTCATAACTGAGGGAAATACTTATCTCTACTGTACTGCATCTCCCTTCCTCTTCAGGGAATTACCAACGCAGCTCACAAGTAGCACATCACCTGCAAGGTCCCATGGCCCAGCGACGATGCCACCCACAGAGGCGAGGCTTGCGAGGAACTCGCCTCGCTCCAGCCCATCGCATGGGCCGTAAACGTTGTTGACGGAGAAACGAAGCACATGTGCTTGGCAGAAAAACCCCGTCATGAGCAAGCCATGACTCTGAGCTGAGGATACCAGGCCCAAGGCCTGATCATCCCAGGTAGTGAGGAGCCCACCAAATTCCCTAGGGCCGGGCTGGAAGACGACGTTGCGGGTCATACTCCCAGGCAGAATCTCGTGAGCCTTGAAAATGGGTATGACTTGCAGCTTCGACCCCTGAATGCAAATTACTGAGGAAACAATGTCAGTAAGAACAACCTTAACAGGTACACATTTGTCCGGGTCACCTAATCCATGAACATTCCAGGAAACAAAGGTAAAGTTTTTGGTAGGGCGGCTAGAGAGATATTATGATTCAAATTGGATATCTTATATTAGTGAGTTTATGGCCACAAGTGGATATGTGTTTACACTGGGTGGTGTGGCACTGTTTCACGTTAGTCTTGCAAATAGACCATCTTAACGAGGTCAACAATTGAAGCGTCACAACATGAGACACAACCACTGTAAAGGCATAGACGCATAGTAGCTTCGTCAGTTTTTGATGGACTTGCCAGTGGTTGAAAAGTCAATACCAATTATTCTTATGAATTGTAATAACTAGACTGATTGTAAGGTAAACAGGTCCACGGATAAGATGCAATCATCAAGTGACCGAAGTTGTCACAAAAATGAGAACTCCAAAGTTATAGCATTGAATTACATCTAGACATGTAAGAATCTGGCGGTTCTCTTCATAGACGATTTATCACCAAATGTGATAAACAAAACAATGCATCGAGATGGGCAAAGCTTGAAAACAACACTGTCAAAACGGTGCAAGCATGCGGTGTCGGCGCTGCTAACTTTGTGTACCGCCTTAATCTTATCCACCTTTTTATGGTGTGAAGGAGTGGATTGGCTAACAACCCAAAGGAAACAAGCTAGAGCACAACTAGCAAGCTTTGCCCATGCGGCCATGCCACACATACCATTGGAAAAGGGCTATGCTTCGGTAGACCCCCCCCCAACAAAACGTAGAAGGGCAGAATGGTCATACGCAGGAAACGTATACCCACCTCGTATTGTACACTACAGGCCGACGTACGTATACCCGCGCGCATGAAAAAAAACAAAAAAGATCTGCCGCCGCCGTGTGTGTACGGGAAAAAAGAGGAGGTGGCACGATCCTCGCGCCCGCCCGGCGATCACGGTCGTTCCGTCCCATTTTTTCAAGTGGCCGATCGCCGCCGGTGGCCGGTGGTGTGGAAGAACGCCGTCGGCTTGTTGGATCGCCGTCACAACGCCGTCCGACGCCGCATCTCACCGTCCTCGTCCGACGCCGCGGACGTGAAGGGCCCGACGTCCGCCGCCGCCTCCGCCGTGAGTGACCGGTGTCATCCCCCCGCGGAGGACCCGGCCAAAAATCCCGCGGCTTCCTCGTCTTGCACGTCGCCGCCGGCTAGAATCAAGCCGGAGACCCCTGCGTGAAGGCCCGTCGTCCTACGCCGGCGACGTCCACACCGCGGCCCAAGGTTTGGCATTTAAACCTAGCATGATGTAGAGATTTAGGGTTTAGTTCATGTAGTGATTTAGGGTTTAGTTCATCTACGCCGGCGACGTCGTGCCGCAGCGCCGCCTCCACGGACGACCGCATGATGTAGAGAACTAGTGTTGCATCTGGGCATGATCCACTGTACAAAATTTAACACACGATAAATTATCAATGTTGTGAAGTTTTGCGAGTTAGGTGTGTTCACATGGATGAACAAACCGCATTCACGAGGGATGATGACAGCAGCGACAACGATTCGTGCTCTTCATATGATATCTTACCTCCGGAGGATTTTGATAATAATGAACATGGCGCGAATAGTGAAAACGTAAGTGGCATATATTTTGTTTTCATTTTTCAATTTGCAAAGTATGGCAAGGCTAACTATTTCTCTATGTTTACAAATTTGCAGGAAGATGTGGATGTTGACAATGCGCAAAATAGTTTCCAGGAATCATTCGCAGATAACTTGAGCCAGGTTCGTTCATACATGTTGTACATCGTGCAATAGCATGTTGTATTTCTCTATGTTTATAAATGATAGTAATTGACAAAGTTTCATATGTAATTTTGTAGGAGGAGTCATATGGTCCTAGCGGTGATCACGATGAGGCAGAGATGGACATTGAGGAGGCTCGAAGGCAGCAGCAGATGCTGGAGACACATTGGAAGATCATGGCCATGACATTTTGGTCGCAAGGGGATGCATACATATTCTACAACAATCACGCCAAAGAGCACGGGTTTAGCATCAGGAAACAGAAGGTCAAACGAGGTGCTTCAGGAATGATACGGTACCGGCGGTTTCTTTGCTCCAGGGCAGGGAGAAGGCAGAGCAAATTCATTACCATGGAGGGACGCAAGCGCAGGGTTAGACCCGAGACTCGTTGCGATTGCGGTGCACACATGGTGGTGAAGCTGGACAGAGAACGTGGCGTTTGGTTCGTCGCGTCATTCATGGATGATCACAACCACGCGATGGCTCGCCCCGACGAGGTTTGTTTTTTGTGGTCACACAAACGGATTGGAGATGGCACGAGGGCAGAGATACTGGCTATGCAAGGGGCTGGAATCAGGAAGCATATAATAATGGACAACTTCATCAGCAGATACGGTTCGTACGATAAGTGCGGACTTATCAGGCGGAACATTTACAATCTGTGTTGCAGAGAGAAAATGAAGATCATTGCAAAGGGTGATGCTGAGACGGCAGTTGGCATTATGAGGAGCAGAAAGGAGAAGGACCCTGAGTTTTTTTTTTGAGTATGTGCTTGATAATGAAGGGCGACTGAAGAGTATGTTCTCGTGCGATGCACAGTCGCGGAGGGACTATCAGGACTATGGAGATGTGGTCGTGTTTGACAGCACATATAAGATGAACAGATATGGTATGCCGTTCATCCCCTTTGTCCGAGTTAACAACCACCGTTGCACTACAGTGTTTGGTTGTGCCATTGTTTCTGACGAGACCGAAGGGACATACGTGTGGCTGCTGCAGACATTTATGAGGGCAAACTGTCAGGTGAAGCCAAAGTCAATAATCACAGACGGTGACGCTGCAATGATCCGGGCGATTCGGACTGTCCTTTCAGATGTGTTCCATCGTCTTTGCTCGTGGCATATCGAGAAAATATGCAAAGGCACCTGCATTACAAGTCACTGGATGAGTTCAGATCGCTCCTGTACTATGCCACCTCTCAAGCCAACTTTGAGCAGAGATGGACCGCTTTCGTCGATAAATGGAAGACGGATAAAACTGAAGAGTGGCTAAACAGGATGTACAGGAAGAGGAGACTTTGGGCAGCTTCATATCTTTCCGATGGTTTTTTCCTTGGTATGCGAAGTAACCAGAGGAGCAAAAGCCTTAACTCCTGCCTTCACCTCCACCTCGACTATGGTATGACCATAGTTGATTTGGTAGTGCATTATGAGCAAGTACCGACCACGACACGTTTATTTAGTTGTGAAACATGCAAAATCATGTCGCGTTACAATAAAGAAATGTCTTAATATCAAAATTGTACCAAGTACCGACCACGGCACTTTTATTTAGTTGCGAAATATGCAAAATCATGTCGCATTACAAAAAAGAAATGTCCTAATAGCCAACACCCCATCCTCCTATTCATTTCTTCTCCATGATTTTGAGAATCTTCTCTTTCACATTTTCCATCGTGTTGCATTCTGAAAAAAGTATTTCAGCTAGAATGCGTCCCCTCGAAGAATTAATCTCAGCCTAGTCAAAGTCAAATATCCACTCTTCTCCGTCCCAGTATTGAGCGCATTTCACCACGAAAAGACCACAAGAGACTCTGCAAAAAACCGCAGGTCAAGTAATGATGGATCAGAGAACTTCATACAAATTCAACTTTGAACATACCCGTCCTGTTGTAACGGCATATCGTACTCCCTTATTGGCCAGGAAGAGACATCAGGATATTCCATTTGTAAAACGGAGTTTACCTCCTTCGTATCTTTAGCTATTTCTGCCCTCTGAAATAGAAATGTGAAATCCATATTAAGTACGTAACAAATGACTATATTCTATTTTATGTAAACTTGTAAGCTTACCAGCGTAGTAATCTTTGAAAGAACTCTCTTGCTGATTTTACCAGTAGAATTTAAAACTTGAAGCTCTTCTTTCTTCTTGTGCATCACAACGGTTATCCAATGATTATCTTCCACATGAAAAGGAAAGTATGCCTACAACAAAGTTTTGTTATGTACGTGTGCATGCAGATAGTTACGTACTACGATGGGTCATACTAAAATGAAGTACCTTATCTTTGACATAATACTCTTCAGTTACTCTAGACACCATTTTTGTTTGGTTTGTGAAATGCTCCAGGAAATGCTTCTTAGAGTTCTTAACCTTTCCATCAGCACGAAGAAGAAGCCTTCATCACCTGTACCGGGTGTATTGTGATGCACGCCTTTGTCATCTGCAAACTTCATGCCCTTTCCAGTGGTAAAGGATGTCCCCACCCTGTCCTCCGTACCTTCTTTTACAGGAGTTGATTTCACTTCTGTCCAATATTTTGGATCATACTTCTTCATCCACTCTTCACTTTCCTCCACAAACTGAACATCATCACGGAACCCCCTGTTTGGCTTGAAGACAAGACCTTACAGGCACCACTTCTCAACAGAACAATATATTTCTCCGTACTCGTCCATCACTACGAATACAAGCAAAAAAAAACTATTAGCTACTGTACATGTCTACATGCTATACATGATGATTGCACCGTGCGTTCGAAAAACAAAACATTACCTTCAACCAATTCGCCCTAGGTGGCCGACGGCGTGCGTGATGGGGATCGGGGGACGTTCGCGGGATAGGGGGGGACGGCGCGATGGGGAACGGCGGACGGCGGCGTCCGTGATGTCGGCAGGCCGGCCTGCTTCCTGAAGGCGGCGGCGTGATGGGAGTAGGGTTGCGGCGTGCGTGATGGGGGCAGGGTGGGGGCGTCGGCGTGATGGCGCAGAGGGGGGCGTCCGCGAGATGGGGGCAGTGGCGGCGTGCGTGATGGGCGCATATGGCGGCGTGCGTGAAGGTTGGGAGAGTGGCATGCGTGACGTGGGGAGATGGCAGCATGCGTGATGGGGCAGGGTGGTGGGCGTGGATGGCGGCGGGTGCGGGCGGAGATGGCGGCGGGGTGTGTCGAACGTAGGGTTTGACCCACGTAGATGCAGGTTTTTAGGGTAGTCCTTTTTTTTAGAGGTGTCATGCATGCACGTACAAGTTGTGCACGTCGTCCCCGCCTACTCGTCAATTATCCGGCCGAATGAACCCTAACTTTTTCCACGTACTCCAGGCACCATGGCAAGCATGCCTAACAATTTTCGGTATTTTTCGACGTCCGATGCATTTTCTAGGGTTTTCCCGGTGGAAAAACCATAAAACACTGCCCGGACGTGACGCAACGTGCGTTCGGTGTCCGGATTCGTTCATATCTTGCGTGGGGGGCTACATTGGGCATGCGCACACGCTCGCAAAAATTGGTTTCGTTTCGTGCATGCGATCACGTACCCCTAGTGCAACCAGCACCGTTCGGGTGTGCCGTTAGGGCTAATCTGAAAGACATTTTTTTCCACGTCAACCGAATGAACCCTAACTTTTTCCACGTACTCCAGGCACCATGGCAAGCATGCCTGACAATTTTCGGTATTTTTCGACGTCCGATGCATTTTCTAGGGTTTTCCCGGTGGAAAAACCATAAAACACTGCCCGGACGTGACGCAACGTGCGTTCGGTGTCCGGATTACTTCATATCTTGCGTGGGGGCCTACATTGGGCATGTGCACACGCTCGCAAAAATTGGTTTCGTTTCGTGCATGCGATTACGTACCCCTAGTGCAACCAGCACCGTTCGGGTGTGCCGTTAGGGCTAATCTAAAAGACGTTTTTTTCCATGTCAACCGAATGAACCCTAACTTTTTCCACGTACTCCAGGCACCATGGCAAGCATGCCTGACAATTTTCGGTATTTTTCGACGTCCGATGCATTTTCTAGGGTTTTCCCGGTGGAAAAACCATAAAACACTGCCCGGACGTGACGCAACGTCCGTTCGGTGTCCGGATTCCTTCATATCTTGCGTGGGGGCCTACATTGGGCATGCGCACACGCTCACAAAAATTGCTTTCATTTCGTGCATGCGATCACGTACCCCTAGTGCAACCAGCACCGTTCGGGTGTGCCGGTAGGGCTACTCTGAAAGACGTTTTTTTGCCACGTCAACCGAATGAACCCTAACTTTTTCCACGTACTCCAGGCACCATGGCAAGCATGCCTGACAATTTTTGGTATTTTTCGACGTCCGATGCATTTTCTAGGGTTTTCCCGGTGGAAAAACCATAAAACACTGCCCGGACGTGACGCAACGTGCGTTCGGTGTCCGGATTCGTTCATATCTTGCATGGGGGCCTACATTGGGCATGCGCACATGCTCGCAAAAATTGGTTTCGTTTCGTGCATGCGATCACGTACCCCTAGTGCAACCAGCACCGTTCGGGTGTGCCGTTATGGCTAATCTGAAAGACGTTTTTTTTCCACGTCAACCGAATGAACCCTAACTTTTTCCACGTACTCCAGGCACCATGGCAAGCATGCCTGACAATTTTCGGTATTTTTCGACGTCCGATGCATTTTCTAGGGTTTTCCCGGTGGAAAAACCCTAAAACATTGCTCGGACGTGACGCAACGTGCGTTCGGTATCCGGATTTGTTCATATCTTGCGTGGGGGCCTACATTGGGCATGCGCACACGCTCGCAAAAATTTGTTTCGTTTCCTGCATGCGATCACGTACCCCTAGTGCAACCAGCACCGTTCGCGTGTGCCGTTAGGGCTAATCTGAAAGACGGTTTTTTTCCACGTCAACCGAATGAACCCTAACTTTTTCCACGTACTCCAGGCACCATGGCAAGCATGCCTGACAATTTTCGGTATTTTTCGACGTCCGATGCATTTTCTAGGGTTTTCCCGGTGGAAAAACCATAAAACACTGCCCGGACATGACGCAACGTCCGTTCGGTGTCCGGATTCCTTCATATCTTGCGTGGGGGCCTAAATTGGGCATGCACACACGCTCGCAAAAATTGGTTTCGTTTCGTGCATGCGATCACGTACCCCTAGTGCAACCAGCACCGTTCGGGTATGCCGGTAGGGCTACTCTGAAAGACGTTTTTTTGCCACGTCAACCGAATGAACCCTAACTTTTTCCACGTACTCCAGGCACCATGGCAAGCATGCCTGACAATTTTTGGTATTTTTCGACGTCCGATGCATTTTCTAGGGTTTTCCCGGTGGAAAAACCATAAAACACTGCCCGGACGTGACGCAACGTGCGTTCGGTGTCCGGATTCGTTCATATCTTGCGTGGGGGGCTACATTGGGCATGCGCACACGCTCGCAAAAATTGGTTTCATTTCGTGCATGCGATCACGTACCCCTAGTGCAACCAGCACCGTTCGGGTGTGCCGTTAGGGCTAATCTGAAAGACATTTTTTTCCACGTCAACCGAATGAACCCTAACTTTTTCCACGTACTCCAGGCACCATGGCAAGCATGCCTGACAATTTTCGGTATTTTTCGACGTCCGATGCATTTTCTAGCGTTTTCCCGGTGGAAAAACCATAAAACACTGCCCGGACGTGACGCAACGTCCGTTTGGTGTCCGGATTCCTTCATATCTTGTGTGGGGGCCTACATTGGGCATGCGCACACGCTCGCAAAAATTGGTTTCGTTTCCTGCATGCGATCACGTACCCCTAGTGCAACCAGCACCGTTCGCGTGTGCCGTTAGGGCTAATCTGAAAGACGGTTTTTTTCCACGTCAACCAAATGAACCCTAACTTTTTCCACGTACTCCAGGCACCATGGCAAGCATGCCTGACAATTTTCGGTATTTTTCGACGTCCGATGCATTTTCTAGGGTTTTCTCGGTGGAAAAATCATAAAACACTGCCCGGACGTGACGCAACGTGCGTTCGGTGTCCGGATTCGTTCATATCTTGTGTGGGGGCCTACATTGGGCATGCGCACACGCTCGCAAAAATTGGTTTCGTTTCGTGCATGCGATCACGTACCCCTAGTGCAACCAGCACCGTTCGGGTGTGCCGGTAGGGCTACTCTGAAAGACATTTTTTTTTCAACTCCACCAAATGGCCCCAAACTCTTTTGACACATTGCCATCACCATGGACGGCGTGCATGCAAAATTCGTCGATTTCCGACGCTCGGTGCATTTCCTATGATTTTCCCGGTCAAAAAACCCTAAAACACAGCACGGACGTGACGCGACGTTCGTTCGGTGTCTAATTTTGCTCAACTCTTGCGTGGGGGCCTACATGGGGCGTGCCCACATGCCTGCAAATTTTGGTGTCATTGCATGCATGCAATCACATAGACCATGTGCAACCAGCACCGTTCGGGTGTGCCGGAGGGGAAGTCCGAATTTAAACTAGTTTTCAACGCATTAAACATCCGCTACTGCATTCTTTTATACATATTTTTTAAAAATGCAACCGACAACATAGGATATCTTACATAGTTTTCTTAACGAAATTTTACAGTCGAAATTAAAAAGAACGAAAAAAACTCAAACTACTCATCGTCGCTTACAAGATCCACAACTATGCCTTCGCCGCCGTTTCCTCCGTCGTCTTCGCCACCGTCCGACTCGGAGCTACCGAAGTGCACAAAAAATTCGGCCGAGGTCGCACACTGCTGCGCCAGACTCTCGGTCGACTCCCTCACCGCCTGCCAGTACCCCGGCTCGTCGGCCGGGTCCCTCGGGTCAACCACCTCCGCCGGCGGAATCCAACTCGTCTCGGATGTCGACTTCCGGATCGTGCGAATCAAACCCGGTGATTCCAACGGGTCGCCCTCCTCCTGCATCGCGGCCAGTTCCGGCGGCACCTGAAATTGGGGTGCGGCGGCGGGCTCAGCCGGGGCGGCTGCACGAGCGCGTCGACCGGCACGCGGCTGCACGGGCGGGGCGGCCGGGGGCGCGAGGGGCGCGTTTGGAGCATCTGCGCGCATGCCGCGGGACTTGTAGAAGGTGACGACGGTGTCAAAGTCGCGGCCTTCCCAAAAACTCCGGCGGCCTTCGGGGTTCCACGGACCGGGTTGCGCATCGCCCGGAGTCGCATAGCCGTCGGTGGTGATGTGCCACCCGTGCGCTAGGCGGCACGACGGCGGCACGGGGATGCCGTGGCGGTAGATGTCCACCATCTGCGGCCCGGTGAGGCTTGACGGCCACAGGCTGGCCGGTGCGGCGCCCCCTCCACCGCGTTTGCCTCCGGCGCCGCCTACACCGCGGCTGCCTCCGGCGCCGCCCCCACCGTGGCTGCCTCTGGCGCCGTCTCCTGCTCGGCGGGTGCCGAACCAGCGCCTCCCAAAGCAGCCACTTCCACGGGCCATCGCGCCGGAGACGATTGGAAAGAGAGCACGAGCAGGGAGATAAGAGTGCGCAGTGGCGAGGTCGAAGAAGATGGTGTCCGGCTGTCCGCCGCGCGCGGGGGATTTATAGTAGATGCGGTGGGCTTGGGTCCGGCTGGCCGCGGGTGCACGCGTCGGGCGAGGCTGGCCGCAGGTGCACGCGTCGGGCGAGGTGGAAGCGGGGCGCGGCGGGCGAGGTGGAAGCGGGGCGCATCGGGCGAGGTGGAAGCGGGGCGCGGCGGGCGAGGTGGAGCGGCGGGCGAGGTGGAAGCGGGGCGCGTCGGGCGAGGGCCTGCGGGGCGCGGCGGGCGAGGTGGAAGCGGGGCGCGGCGGGCGAGGTAGAGCGGCGACGGGATGGGGCCGGGGTAGGCGGGGCAGCAGGCGCGGGATGGGGGCGGGGTAGGCGGGCCAGCGGGTGCGGGCGCATGCATGCACGCCGCAGTTGGCGGCACGTCCAGATGGGGGCGGGGTAGGCGGGCCAGCGGGCGCGGGCGCATGCATGCACGCCGCAATTGGCGGCACGTCCAGCATCAGCCAAAAAACCACCCCGTATTCGTATACGTACAGTGCGTGGGCGGCCCGGCGGGTGGGCAGATTTTTTTTAACACCATTTCAAAATATGCCCATCATGCCCCTGATTATGAAAGGGTATCGGACAATCTGAGCCATCCTTGTATTTGGGGGGTCTACCGAAGCGGAAGTGATTGGAAAATTGTCGGCAAAAGTAAGCCGAAGTTAATACCAGAACAAAAGGTCAGGCTGGCCGGGTTATTGCAAATCAAAGGATGGTGTCCTACGTTATGCATTCCCCTTGCTTTCTCAACTACAATCACCATTTTCATCATTAAGGTGTATTATTTTTATACTACATAGATATAGATAACTGCAACCAATTAATATAAGTAGGCCAATTAGCCAAAGACCCATCTTTAAAAAAGGACAATTTTTAAGCCAAATATATACCAGCAATTTCCTGACTATTCTTTGGGAAATTCTTTGGGAAATCCGGTTAATACTATATTGGAACCTCGTACGAAACCGGGAGATATAAAACCGCAAAGCCAAGTATTCGCCGCAATCCCGATGCGCGCACTCGAGGAATGCGTCCGACATGAGGAATTCTTTCACCTCCAAAGTACTCCTCGTCCAGCTTTTGCTTGCCCTCCCTCCCTCCCGGTAGATCTCCTGATGGATCGATCGGCAGAAGCCTTTCGCTTTCCCACGCGTTTCTTTCCCATATTTTATGTCCTCCCGCTTGCGTGCCCCTGCAAAGCTCCCAGACCCAGCCTCCACTCCCAAGTTTCCTCTTATTCCCTCCCTCCCTCTCTGCCCCTCCCCTGTTGGGGAAGAAACCTATGATTCCGCCGGATTGCGTCAGGTATATATGCACTGCCCGCAGGGACAGCAAGGTCCTACTTTACACTTCCCTCCTCGTCAGGTACCCATCCATCGACCCCTGGCTTGTTCGGGAGCAGAGAGCGGGCTCTTGATCTTGAGGGAGGAAGCCGGACATGGCTCGTTTTCTTAGGCCGTCCAACTGCATTGGCTACCTTCTCGTCCTCCTTGCCTTCTCCTGCGGTGAGTTATCTGCTCTTGTTTTTTGTGCGACGAAAGGCTCTGCTGGTATTTGAACGAACCCTAATCTGGATGCTGCATGAAGAATTGTGCATCCACGGAAAGAAAGTGACTTGACATGTGTCAGTAACATTTCGCAAATCTTTTCACCTCACACGTTTCTTCTTCTTTTGATCCCTGCAGGAGCACAACAGCGGAGAGTAGAAGCATCCAACCGACTCACACAACACCCAAGGATCCTGACCACCGTCTCCGTGATGAAACCCTCGTACCCCACGATCACCACGCCCACTTCCGCATCCTACGCCATGCCGGCGTCCTCCAGGTTCCCGTCGCTGGCGGACGCCAACGGCGGCGGTGACGTCGGCGGAGGTGGCATTGGTGGTGGCGGTGCTGCTGGTGGTGCCACCGGCGGTGGCGGTGCTACGGGCGGGGGAACTGGCGGTGGCGTGGGCGGCGGTGCTGCTGGCGGTGCCACCGGCGGTGGCGGTACTGCTGGCGGGGGCGTGGACGGCGGCGGCGCTGCTGGTGGTGGCGGTGGCGGTGGCGGTGGGGGTGGCGGGACATGGTGCGTGGCGAGCCAGAGCGCGAGCACGTCCGCTCTGCAGGTGGCGCTGGACTATGCGTGCGGCTACAGCGGCGTAGACTGCTCGGCGATCCAGACAGGCGGGAGCTGCTTCAACCCGGATACCATCCACGACCATGCGTCCTACGCCTTCAACAGCTACTACCAGAAGAACCCTCTCCCCACCAGCTGCGACTTTGGCGGCACGGCCACCATCACCACCACTGATCCCAGTAAGCTCTACGTCTCCAAGACACGCACGCATTTCTTCCCAAACTTTCTCATCTTTGAACCGCAGCCGGTTTTGGCAAAATCTTTGGACCTGAAATTCCAGCCCTTGTATTTCCTTCTCACGCGAATTTATTTCGACCTTGCAGGTTCAGGGTCGTGCCAGTATCCAGCGTCAAGGTAAAGTTCGTATACTAAATAACCAACCAAAACAAAAACTGAAATCGAATATCTGTAACCGAGGCCTGAATTTTCTCTTGTGATGTGAAATGGCAGCGGCGGCGCTCAAGGGAACATGATGCCACCGCCATCACCGGCCACTCTGACGCCGACCACACCGATGACTCCGATGCCGATGACACCATTCACCCCGACGCCAATGACGCCGGACACCCCTAGCACCGGGACGCCTATGTACGGATCAAACTCACCTCCAGACTTCGGGTCGATGTCGCCTCCTGGCTCTGGATCAAATTCACCTCCGGACTACAGCGACGTCGGCGCCGCCCCAGCGACGGCGATGGGCAGGGCAACGCTGGCACTCGTCTCCATCCTTGCCGCGACGCTATCCATGAGCCTCGCGACATGAGATACATGCATTTCAAGATGGCAATCCGATGCAGCAGTCAAAGAAGCGCGCGCCGTTGGATGCTGGGATGGGATGCGCACACAAAGTTGCACCGCAGAACAGCCTATCCATGCCGCGAAACCTTGCAAAGCAGAGGTGCCCATTTGTTTAGTAGTATCTTCACAACTCCGAGGCAGGCATGCATGCTGACGCAGCTGCTTCTAGCGTCGCCCCTGCTCTAGGGGGGGGCAGCAGATGTTTATATGTCCGATTATACTGTTGTATTTAGAAATTCATGAGCAATTTCCTTTCCTTATTTAGGCGGTTCGATGTACCTGCGCTGTGATATATGGCCCGCTGACAGGGATCAGAACCCAGCCGTGTTTCACTTTGAGAAATCTTGAGAAGGGTGTAACACACAAAGTGAACCAAACGTCCAAACCACGACGCAAAATAATTAGACAACAGCCATCAGAAATGCAGAATCCAATAAACAGTTTTTTTTTAACACAGGACAATCGGAGTAGCTCATGTGCACGAGCATACAATACACTCACCCCTATGAAAGCACGCACGCACACCAAGCACTTTCGAGAGACTGAGACGGCATAGCATCTTGAGATTTTACGAAGTCACCACAGACCCCTCGTAGTCGACGGGAACGTCTGAGCAAACATTGCTGGAAGGCTGAAATAAATCTAGGAATAATGTGAGCCTCAATATCAAGTTTAGAACTTGAACTCTGGCGAGCTGGCGATACCACTGTCATTCTAACCATTCAACTACAAGTTGATTCGCGAATCCAATAAACAGTTGAAATTGTGTCGAAAGAGCATGCTGTGTGATTCCACAATTTACATTTCATTTCAGAACACCTATCTTCATTTCCAGCCAAACAAAAATATACGTAGAACCTATAGGTCGCTGATCGCTCGATCGATCGCTGGGTGGAAAAATCGTTTTTTTTTTCTTTAGGGGTTGTGGAAAAATCGCTGTGAGAAGAAAATGGGAAAAGTGCCCGCCAGAGACAAAAAGGCCTACTGGTGCTCTTTGATGTTGGGCAGTGAAGCACCATATTTGGGCCCTGAACTCTGCTGGCCTTAGCACACTAAAAAAAAAAGAAGCTAATCGCTCGCTGCCAAGAACGCCTACGGCAAAGGTGCGCGCGTTCTCTAGTCAAAGGATTGATCAAGCTGGGCATCTCCAACCCGTAAATTTGCTCCGGCATCCCTCCGCGGACAGAGGGACCAGACCGCTGACACGGATATAACCGGACGAAATTCATGCAAACACGGTGGATTTTCATATAAACCGGACAAAATTCATTACATTTCGAACATTTTTCATATAAACCGGATGAAATTCATTACATTTTTCATATAAACCGGACTAAACCCTAGTCTAAACCTAATCTAAATGATCGCCGGCGCCCGTTCCCCATGTCCGGCCATGAGCCCCGAGAACTGAAGCTCCGACTCTTGCCTTCGTCTTCTCCAGTTCCGGCTAGGCGCTCTCCAGCTTTCCTCCGGAGCCCCGGGAAGTGAAGTTGTCCGCCTCCACATCGCCGCAAAGCGGCTAATCGGCTTCAGCCCACCAAGTTTGGCTTCAATGGAAAGGGAGGAGCGGTGGCCTTCTTGGGACCCGAGCGGCGGCGACCTACCATGCACTACTCTTCCTCGCTGCCGGCGGCGCCCGCGGACGTGCCGACTTCGTGGTCGTGGCGGTGGGGCGCGGCCGGGGCAGAGCTGGCGATGTCCTCCTCGTCGTCGCTCTTGCCCCACACCTCATCCGCCGCCTCGCCGAACTCACTGTAGGCGGCCTCCAATTCCGGTTGATGGAGGCGATACTGCCAGCGGTCGCAGCGGATGTCGCGGGCGGAGTGGTAGGAGTCGACCAGCGCCTCCTGCTCCGCCACGTCCATGTACGGCATGATGGTCGTGCCGGCGGCGAGTTGCTCCTCCGCTCGCCGGTGCTCCTCGAGGTTGTAGGCCTGGTCGGCATGCACCTGTCGGAACTTGGCCTCCTGCTCCTGCCGCGGCATGTCCATGCAGTGCGCACGGGCCTCGCCGATGGTGAGGCCGGCATGCACCGGCGAGGAGGGTGGTGCCGGCTCGTCCTCCACTGGGGCGTGTCGGCCTCCGTCTGCCGGCTGGCAGGCCATCGGCAGCAATGGCGGCCATCTCCTTCTTATGCTTCGAGAAGAGGGTGTCCCAGAGGGCTTTGGAGTGCGACGAGGCCATGGAGGGCGTGGTGTGGAGAGGAGAAAAGAATCGAAGGAGGATGACTGCAGCTATGGCTGGGGCTGGAGTTTGTATAGCGGGAGGATGACAATGGGCCATGGTGGTGTGGTTAATGGTGGGCGGCAGACGGACGGATGGGTGGCGCCGGAGTAGGTTCCTCGGCAACTCAATATCATTAATGTAGGGCGACGGACCGACGGGGTGTCATTTGAACGCGGAGCAGTCGCCTGCACCGGGAAGTGGCGCGAGCGGCGCTCCCTTGGCCGGCACGCCGCTTCAATGCCGGCAGCAGTGAGAGGTCGCGTCCGCTCTGGCCAGGCATGAATGCGGCACAGACGCTATGGAGCGGCTAACTGTTTCGGGCGGGAAGTGCGCGCGGGCGAGGGAGGGGTTAATGGTGGGTCAGGGCAATGAGAAGCGGACGTGGCAGCGGTCCGGACGCCCACAAAGCCCCCCTAGTTTATCCCCGGTTTGCGGGAAAAAGTGTGTCCGGACCATCGAGCAGACCGATACAGGTCTGCGTTTGATGGCAAAACACGTCCGGACCGCACGGTCCGGACGGTTGCGGGTTGTCGGCGTTGGAGATGCTCTTATAGCATCTCTAGCCAATCCTCTATAATTTAGCCCCTTATAAACGGTCTCTCAAACTTTAACTCCTCATGTATAACATTTAAATAAAAACAGTTCCTAACCTAACCCTAAAATTAACTCCTTAAAGATTTTTCTTTGTCAATTTTCCGAGTTTTGGTTTACATGCCACATTTCAACTACATATTTGCACACATAATAAATCCAAAACTGAATAATGAAGGTTCATGAATATTACAAATTTAAAGTTCATAAGTTAAATTATTTAAATTGAAACACATGAAAGGGTCCAAATGAAGTAAAGAAGTACAACAATCAAATGCTGCTATGGAGTGCCCACCGATGTTCAACAAGATCATCTTGGAGATGGGTATGAACTTCTCGGATTTTGATACGTCGATGAGCTGCGAGAAATTTATGTATCTGTTTGCATCGTGTTCTGATGTCTACTACACAACTTGTTCTTGTAGACTTGTGTTGGGCCTCCAAGCGCAGAGGTTTGTAGGACAGTAGCAATTTTCCCTCAAGTGGATGATCTAAGGTTTATCAATCCGTGGAAGGCGTAGGTTGAAGATGGTATCTCTCAAACAATCCTGCAACCAAATACAAGAAATCTCTTGTGTCCCCAACACACCAAATACAATGGTAATTATATAGGTGCACTAGTTCGGCGAAGAGATGGTGATAAAAGTGTAGTATGGATAGTAGAAATATATTTTTATAATCTGAATAAATAAAAACAGCAAGGTAGCAAATGATAAAAGTGAGTACAAACGGTATTGCAATGCTTAAAAACAAGGCCTAGGGTTCATACTTTCGCTAGTACAATCTCTCAACAATACTAATATAATTGGATCATATAACCATCCCTCAACGTGCGATAAAGAATCACTCCCAAGTTCCTATTAGCGGAGAACATAAGATAGAAATTGTTTGTAGGGTACGAAATCACCTCAAAGTTATCCTTTCTGATCGATCTATTGAGCCATTCCTATAAGTGTCACAAACAGCCCTAGAGTTCATACTAAAATAACACCATATGATACACATCAACCAACTCTAATGTCACCTAAATACTCCAATGTCACCACAAGTATCCGTGTGTTGATTTTACGATATGCATCAAACAACCTCATAATCATAATATTCAATCCACACAAAGAACTCCAAGGAGCACCCCAAAGTTTCTATCGGAGAAAAGATAATGAAAACGTGCATCAACCCCTATGCATAGATTACCCCAATGTCACCGCGGGAATCCGCGAGTTGAATGCCAAAACATATATCAAGTGAATCTATATAATACCCCATTGTCACCACGGGTATTCATATGCAAGACATACATCAAGTGTTCTCATATCTGAAATATTCAATACGACAATAACGAAACCTCAAAGGGAAAAGATTCGATTCATCACAACAAGGATAGAGAGGGAAGAAACACCATATGATCCAACTATATTAACAAAGCTCGCGATACATAAAGATCGTGCCAAATCAAGAACACGTGAGAGAGAGAGATCAAACACATAGCTACTAGTACATACCCCCAGCCCCGAGGGTGAACTACTCCCTCCTCGTCATGGAGAACACCGGGATGATGAAGATGGCCTCTGGTGATGCCTTCCCCCCCTCCAGTAGGGTGCCGGAAAAGGGCTGTAGATGAGATCGTGGAGGTACAGAGGCTTGCAGCGGCGTAAAAACTCATCTAGGTTAACTTTCGGGGGTTTCTGAATATATATGATTTTTTGGCGTTGGAATCACGCGAAGAGGGGCCACAGGGGGCCCACGAGGCACTAGGGCACGCCTGGGGGGGTGGCGCGCCCTGGTGGCTCGTGGGGCCACTGTGGGTCTTCTGGCCTCCTCCCGAAGCTTCTAGTGTCTCTTATGTACCAGAAAAAATCGTCAAAAAGTTTCGCTACATTTGGACTTCATTTGATTTGGATTTTCTGTAAAACCAAAAACAAGCAGAAAACAACAACTGGCACTGGGCACTAGATCAATATGTTAGTCCATAAAAATCATATAAAAGTCATATAAAAGTGCACCAAAATCATACAAAACTATAATAAACATGGCATGAATACTTCATAAATTATAGATACGTTGGAGACGTATTAGTATCCCCAAGCTTAATTCCTACTCGTCCTCGAGTAGGTAAATGATAAAAGAAATAATTTATGAAGTGTGAATGCTAGCATAGTGCATAAGTTTGATCAATGATAATTTCAATCACTTTTTCTAGCATCAATATATATCGTAATCAGTAGCTCATCTCATAAAACTTCTCATGATCAAGTAGCAAGCTATTCACATGTTTAAAGTATAGGCCATAAACTTTCTTGAAAACTAACAAACTATGTTCTCAGTCATCAAACAATTGCAATTCATCTTATTTTCAGGAAGGGTCTATGTAAGAGCTTTGATCTAGCAAATTCCACATACTCAACCATCATTTAGTCTTCCATGATTGCTGACACTCAAAGCATATTTTTAGAAAAAACCGTTTCAGTCAAACACATAGGAAGATAGGGGCTTAATGTTTTGCCTCCCAACTTATTTATCTCAGGGATAATGTCAACAATAATAACTCATGATCACCTATATTCAACTGGATATATGTGCCTGGATCTTTCCCTACCACATAATGCTTGACAACTAAAGAATAAATAGAGCGGAATAGGGATGAACATTAATGACTCTTGCATAAAAGTAAATACAAAAAATTAAATACAGAAAAGTAAAAGTTAGGCCCTTCGCAGAGGGAAGCAGAGGTTGTCATGCGCTTTTTGTTGTTGGATTCACAAGCTCTTAATGCAAAGGAACGTCACGTTATATTGCCCCTTGTGATAGCAACCTTTATTATGCAGTCCGTCGCTTTTATTTCTTTACCATCACAAGTTCGTACAACGCTTATTTTCCTTTGCAATAAAAGATCATACATATTTTAGGAGCAATTTTTATTGCTTTTTGCACCGATGACAACTTACTTGAAGGATCTTATTCAATCCATAGGTAGATATAGTGGACTCTCATGGCAAGAAACTGGGCTTAAGGATTTTTGGATGCACAAGTAGTATCTCTACTTAGTACGAATTTTTGGCTAGCAAAAGATCCTAAGCAAGCACCACATGTTAGAGGATCCATGACAATATAACTTCTATGTGAATATAAACAAACATAACTCATTACGTTGTCTTTCTTGTCCAACGTCAACTACTTGATCAAGCTTGAAAATAATTAATGGGGGCTCACAATCATAGAAGATGTCCAAGATAGTATATTTATATGTGAAATTTCTCTTCCTTCAAAATTCTTTCATGAATTGTTCAAGTGATCAATGCTATGTTTGTTAACTTTCAATAAATTTTACCACTTATACTTCTTGTATGTGAAGTCACTACTCCCCATGGGACAACCATATAAAGCATATAAAATTTCAACTTTATGATATTCAATTCTTTCACAATTTACTCATAGGATATAACTGAAGCACAAGAGTAAATGACAAACTATTCCTAAAAGATATAAGTGAAGATCAAATGAGTAGTTAAGTAAATAGGTAGCTATGTGAGGACTCTCTCTCATTTAAAAATTTCAGATCTTGATAATTTTATTAAAACAGCAAACAAAATGAAAATAAAAGGACACTCCAAGAATAGCACATATCATGTGAAGAAGCAAAAATTTAGGCTAAGCGATAGGTGTTGATGAAGAAAGGTGGGATGCCGACCGGGGCATCCCCAAGCTTAATTGCTTGAGACTTCTTGGAATGTTATCTTGGGGTGCCTTGGGCATCCCCAAGCTTGAGCTCTTGTGTCTCCTTAATTCCTCTCATATCACGGTTTCCCTAAATCTTAAAAACTTCATCCACACAAAACTCAACAAGAACTCGTGAGATAAGTTAGTATAAATCAACTCACAACCTTAACATTCTCTACTGTAGCAAATCACTAAAATTATAATTAAACATTGCATACTAAATGCCTCTGCATATTTAATACTCCTATACACAAATAGAAACATTAAACACGCAAACATATGCAAACAATGCAACTATAACAGCAATCTGCCAAAACAGAACAGTCTGTAAAGGGTGAATAAGAATCCATACTTCCCTAACTCCAAAAATTCTGAAAAATTACCATGTGACAGAGAACTCATGCATGATTACTGTGTAAAAATTTCAGATTTTTATCATGTTCTGACTATTCAGGAATATTCTGGACATAACAGAAAACTTTCTGTTTTCAAACAGCAACACATCAACTTGCAAACTGAGCATGGTAAAGGCTATAATTGGCATTTTATTGAACTAAAAGATACAAAACATGATTATTGATAACACAAAGCAAATATAAACAGAATAAAATGACGCTCCAAGCAAAACTCATATTATGTGACGAATAAAAATATAGCTCCAAGTAAGGTTACCGATAATGTTGAAGACGAAAGAGGGGATGCCCCGGGGGATGCCTTCCGGGGCATCCCCAAGCTTAGTTGCTTGGGTCTTCCTTGAATATTACCTTGGGGTGCCTTGGGCATCCCCAAGCTTAGGGTCTTGCCACTCCTTATTCTCCTCATATCGATATCTCACCCAAAACTTGAAAACTTCAATCACACAAAACTTATCTGAACTTCGTGAGATAGGTTAGTATGATAAAAATAAATCATCCACTTAGGTACTGTCAAGACAAGATTCATAATTGTTCTCACATAATTCCTACTGTATTCTATCATTTCCACAATTTATATTACTCAATATAAGCTATGGAAACACTAAAACAAGCAAACTATGCATCGAAAACAGAATCTGTCAAAAACAGAACAGCATGTAGTGAGCGATTTAAAAACCATACTTCTGTACCTCCAAAAATTCTGAAAAATTAGGACAACGTAAAACAAATTGTAACCCAATACTGTGTAAAAATTTCAGAATTTTATCACGCTCCAGTACAGAATAGAAATTCCAGCATTGGACACAAAAGTTTCTGTTTTTGCACAGAATCAAATCAACAAGCATCTGCACTATCCCAAAGGCTTTACTTGCCACTTTATTGAAAGAAAACATATAAAACATGATTACTACAGTAGTTTAATCATGTGAACACACAAAAACAGTAGGTATAAATATTGGGTTGTCTCCCAACAAGCGCTTTTCTTTAATGCTTGTTTAGCTAGGCATGATGATTCCAATGATGCTCACATAAAGGTAAAGAATTGAAACACAATGGGGGCATCATGAAACATATGGCAAGCACATTTAAGCCTAACCCACTTTCTATGCTTAGTGATTTTGTCAGCAAATAGTTTATGGGAGCCAGAATCAACTAGCATAGGAAGGCAAAACAAGCATAACTTCAGGATTCTCAACACATAGAGAGGAAACTTGATATTATTGAGATATGTAGAAGCATATGATCCTCTCTCATAATAATTTTCAGTAGCATCATGAATAAATTCAACAATATAGGTATCACATAAAGCATTCTTTTCATGATCCACAAGCATAGAAATTTTATTACTCTCCACATAAGCAATTTTCTTCTCATTCATAATAGTGGGAGCAAACTCAATGAAATAACTATCATGTGATACTTGATTGGCATAATCCAATTGAAAATTAAAATAATGATGACAAGTTTCATAGTTATCATTATTCTTTATAGCATACATGTCATCACAATAATCATCATAGATAACAACTTTGTTGTCATAATCAATTGAAACCTCTTTCAAAATAGTGGAATCATCATTAAATAAAGTTGTGACCTCTCCAAATCCACTTTCATCATTATAATCATCATAAATAGGAGGCATGCTATAATCATAATAAATTTTCTCATCAAAACTTGGGGGACTAAAAATATCATCTTCATCAAACATAACATCCCCAAGCTTATGGCTATGCATATCATTAACGTCATGGATATTCAAAGAATTCATACTAACAACATTGCAATCATGCTCATCATTCAAAGATTTTATGCCAAACATTTTATTGAATTCTTCTTCTATCAATTGAGCATAATTTTCTGATCCATCATTTTCACGAAAGACATGATAAAGACGAAGAATATGAGGCAACCTCAATTCCATTTTTTTGTAATTTTCTTTTTATAAAACCAAACTAGTGATAAAACAAGAAACTAAAAGATTCGATTGCAAGATCTAAATATATACCTTCAAGCACTCACCTCCCCGGCAACGGCGCCAGAAAAGAGCTTGATGTCTACTACACAACTTGTTCTTGTAGACTCGTGTTAGGCCTCCAAGCGCAGAGGTTTGTAGGACAGTAGCAATTTTCCCTCAACTGGATGACCTAAGGTTTATCAATCTGTGGGAGGCGTAGGTTGAAGATGGTATCTCTCAAACAATCCTGCAACCAAATACAAGAAATCTCTTGTGTCCCCAGCACACCCAATACAATGGTAAATTGTATAGGTGCACTAGTTCGGCGAAGAGATGGTGATAAAAGTGTAGTATGGATAGTAGAAATATATTTTTATAATCCGAATAAATAAAAATAGCAAGGTAGCAAACGATAAAAGTGAGCACAAACGGTATTGCAATGCTTAAAAACAAGGCCTAGGGTTCATACTTTCGCTAGTGCAATCTCTCAACAATGCTAATATAATTGGATCATATAACCATCCCTCAACGTGCGATAAAGAATCACTCCCAAGTTCCTATTAGCAGAGAACATAAGATAGAAATTGTTTGTAGGGTACGAAACCACCTTAAAGTTATCCTTTCCGATCGATCTATTGAGCCATTCCTATAAGTGTCACAAACAGCCCTAGAGTTCGTACTAAAATAACACCATATGATACACACCAACCAACTCTAATGTCACCTAGATACTCCAATGTCACCACAAGTATCCGTGAGTCGATTATACGATATGCATCAAACAACTTCATAATCATAATATTCAATCCACACAAAGAACTCCAAGGAGCACCCCAAAGTTTCTATCGGAGAAGAGATAATGAAAACGTGCATCAACCCCTATGCATAGATTACCCCAATGTCACCGCGGGAATCCGCGAGTTGAATGCCAAAACATATATCAAGTGAATCAATATAATACCCCATTGTCACCACGGGTATTCATATGCAAGACATACATCAAGTGTTCTCACATCTGAAATATTCAATCCGACAATAACAAAACCTCAAAGGGAAAAGATTCGATTCATCACAACAAGGGTAGAGAGGGAAGAAACACCATATGATCCAACTATATTAACAAAGCTCGCGATACATCAAGATCGTGCCAAATCAAGAACACGAGAGAGAGAGATCAAACACATAGTTACTAGTACATACCCTCAGCTCCGAGGGTGAACTACTCCCTCCTCGTCATGGAGATCGCCGAGGTGATGAAGATGGCCTCCGGTGATGCCTTCCCCCCCTTCGGCAGGGTGCCGGAAAAAGGTTGTAGATGAGATCGTGGAGGTACAGAGGCTTGTGGCGGCGTAAAAACACATCTAGGTTAACTTTCGGGGGTTTTTGAATATATATGATTTTTTGGCATTGGAATCACGCGAAGAGGGGCCACAGGAGGCCCACGAGGCACCAGGGCGCGCCTGGGGGGGTGGCGCGCCCTGGTGGCTCGTGGGGCCACTGTGGGTCTTCTGGCCTCCTCCCAAAGCTTCTAGTGTCTCTTATGTACCAGAAAAAATCGTTAAAAAGTTTCGCTGCATTTGGACTTAATTTGATATGGATTTTCTGTAAAACCAAAAACAAGCAGAAAACAACTGGCACTGGGCACTAGGTCAATATGTTAGTCCATAAAAATCATATAAAAGTCATATAAAAGTGCACCAAAATCATACAAAACTATAATAAACATGGCATGAATACTTCATAAATTATAGATACGTTGGAGACGTATCATGTTCCGGCTCAACAAGATCCACATTAGAGAGGTACCTCTTGGGGAACGTTGCATGGGAAACAAAAATTTTCCTACGCACACACAAGATCTATCCATGGTGATGAGCATCTACGAGAGGGAGAGTGAATCTACATACCCTTGTAGATCGCTAAGCGGGAAGCGTTAAGAAACGCGGTTGATGTAGTCAAACGTCTTCATGATCCAAATCACCGAGCGTCCCACGATCCGTCCCGATCAAGTACCGAACGGACGGCACCTCCGCGTTCAGCACACGTACAGCTTGATGACGATCTCCGCCTTCTTGATCCAGCAAGAGAGAGCGAAAAGATAGACGAGTTCTCCGCCAGCACAACGGCGTAGTGGGGGTGGTGGTGGAGCTGTTCCGACAGGGCTTCGCCTAAGCACCGACAAAAACAGATTTGAGGAAAACCGTATAGACAGGGGGAGAGAGGGCTGCACCGTGGCTTAGGGTGTTTGGCCCTCTCTCCCCTCTAGTATATATAGGAGGGAGGGGGAGGGGGCTGGCGCCCTAGGGTTTCCCCCCTAGGTGCGGCCGAACCAAGGAGGAGGAGGTGGACTCCTCCACTTCTTCCTAGTCCAAATAGGACACCTTCCATATTTGGTTCCCCTTCCCTTTTCTTGGGTTTTATGCCTTTTCCACTTATTCCAGCCGCATGGGCCTTATAGGGCTGCCTTGCCCAGCCCACTAAGGGCTGGTGTAACCCCCTTTAGGCCCATGTGGCCTCCCGGCGTGGGTGGCCCCTCCCGATGGCCCTCCGGCACTCCCGGTACACTACCGGAAATACCCGAAACTTTTCCGGTGGCCAAAACGGGACTTCCTATATATCAATCTTTACCTCCGGACCATTCCGGAGCTCCTCGTGATGTCCGTGATCTCATCTGGGACTCCGAACAACCTTCGGTCACCAACATGCATAACTCAAATCTACCGAAACGTCACCGAACCTTAAGTGTGCAGACCCTGCGGGTTCGAGAACTATGTAGACATGACCGAGACACCTCTACGGCCAATAACCAATAGCGGGACCTGGATGCCCATATTGGTTCCTACATATTCTACGAAGATCTATATCGGTCGAACCTCTATGTCAAGGATTCAATTAATCCCGTATGCTGTTCCCTTTGTTCTTCGGTATGTTATTTGCCCGAGATTCGATCGTCGGTATCTCTATACCTAGTTCAATCTCGTTACTGGCAAGTCTCTTTACTCGTTCCGTAATACAAGATCTCGTGGCTAACACTTTAGTCACATTGCTTGCAAGGCTCATTGTGATGTTGTATTACCGAGTGGGCCCTGAGATACCTCTCCGTCACACGGAGTAACAAATCCCAGTCTTGATCCATGCCAACCCAACAGACACCCTCGGAAATACCTGTAGAGCATCTTTATAGTCACCCAGTTACGTTGCGACGTTTGATACACACAAGGTATTCCTCCGGTGTCAGTGAGTTGCATGATCTCATGGTCATAGGAACAGATACTAGACATGCAGCAAACAATAGCAATAAACTGACACGATCAAATGCTACGTTTATAGTTTGGGTCTTGTCCATCACATCATTCTCCTAATGATGTGATCCCGTTATCAAATGACATCTCATGTCCATGGCTAGGAAACCTTCACCATCTTTTGATCAACGAGCTAGTTAACTAGAGGCATACTAGGGACACAGTGTTGTCTATGTATACACACATGTACTTGAGTTTCCAATCAATACAATTATAGCATGGATAATAAACAATTATCATGAACAAGGAAATATAATAATAACCAATTTATTATTGCCTCTAGGGCATATTTCCAACAGTCTCCCACTTGCACTAGAGTCAATAATCTAGCTCACATCACTATGTGATTTACATTGTAATGAATCGAACACCCATGCAGTTCTGGTGTTGTTCATGTTTAGCCCTTGGAAGAGGTTTAGTCATCGGATCTGCAACATTTAGATTTGTGTGTACTTTGCAAATATTTATGTCGTCCTCCTTGATGTAATCGCGGATGGAATTGAAACGTCGCTTTATGTGTCTGGTCCTCTTGTGAAATCTTGGTTCCTTGGCCACAGCAATGGCACCAGTATTATCACAAAACAGAGTCATTGGGTTAAGCGCACTAGGCACTACTCCAAGATCTGTCATGAACTCCTTCATCCAGACACCTTCCTTCGCCGTCTCCGAGGCAGCGATGTACTCCGCTTCGCATGTAGAATCAGCTACCACGCTTTGCTTGGAACTGCACCAGCTAACCGCACCCCCATTAAGAATAAATACGTATCCGGTTTGTGACTTAGAGTCATCCGGATCAGTGTCAAAGCTTGCATCGACGTAACCCTTTACGATGAGCTCTTGATCACCTCCATAAACGAGAAACATGTCCTTAGTCCTTTTGAGGTACTTTAGGATATTCTTGACCGCCGTCCAGTGTTCCATTCCTGGATCACTTTGAAACCTTCCGACCATACTTATGGCAAGGTTGACATCGGGTCTTGTGCACAGCATTGCATACATGATAGAGCCTATGGCTGAAGCATAGGGGACGACACTCATCTTTTCTCTATCTTCTGCAGTTACTGGGCATTGAGTCTTACTCAACTTCACACCTTGCAAAACAGGCAAGAACCCCTTCTTGGACTGATCCATTTTGAACTTTTTCAAAATCTTATCAAGGTTTGTGCTTTGTGAAAGTCCTATCAAGCGTCTTGATCTATCTCTATAGATCTTGATGCCTAATATGAAAGCAGCTTCTCCTAGGTCCTTCATTGAAAAAATCTTGTTCAAATATTCCTTCACGCCTTCCAACATTTCTATATTGTTTCCAATCAGCAATATGTCATCTACATATAATATTAGAAACGCTATAGAGCTCCCACTCACTTTCTTGTAAATACAAGCTTCTCCGTAAACTTGTATAAACTCGAACGCTTTGATCACCTCATCAAAGCGAAGATTCCAACTCCGAGATGCTTGCACCAGTCCATAAATGGATCGCTGGAGTTTGCAAACTTTGTCAGCATTCTCTGGATCGACAAAACCTTCTGGTTGCATCATATACAACTCTTCCTTAAGGAAACCGTTAAGGAACGCTGTTTTGACATCCATCTGCCAAATTTCATAATCGAAAAAGGCAGCTATTGCTAACATGATTCTGACGGACTTAAGCATCGCTACGGGTGAGAAGGTCTCATCGTAGTCAACTCCTTGAACTTGTGAAAAACCCTTTGCCACAAGTCGAGCTTTATAGACGGTGACATTACCGTCCACGTCCGTCTTCCTCTTAAAGATCCATTTGTTCTGAATGGCCTTACGCCCTTCAGGTAATACTTCCAAAGTCCATACTTTGTTTTCATACATGGATCCCATCTCGGATTTCATGGCCTCTAACCACTTCTCGGAATCCGGGCCCATCATTGCTTCTCCATAGCTCGTAGGTTCATCGTTGTCTAACAACATGACTTCTAAGACAGGGTTGCCGTACCACTCAGGAGCAGTACGCGTCCTTGTCGACCTACGAGGTTCGATAGCAACTTGATTCGAAGGTTCATGATCATCATCATTAACTTCCTCTTCAACTGATGCAGGCTCTACAGAAAAATCTTTCTGTACTGTGCTACTCTCAGGTTGAAGTAAAGGTTCAACAACCTCATCAAGTTCTATCTTCCTCCCACTCAATTCTTTCGAGAGAAACTCTTTCTTAAGAAATGTTCCGTTTTTAGCGACAAACACTTTGCCTTCGGATCTGAGGTAGAAGGTATATCCAACAGTCTCTTTTGGATATCCTATGAAGACGCATTTCTCCGCTTTGGGTTCCAGCTTTTCAGGCTGAAGCTTTTTGACATAAGCATCACATCCCCAAACTTTAAGAAACGACAGCTTTGGCTTCTTACCAAACCAAAGTTCATATGGCGTCGTCTCAACGGATTTCGATGGTGCCCTATTTAAAGTGAATGCAGCTGTCTCTAATGCATAACCCCAAAACGATAGTGGCAAATCGGAAAGAGACATCATAGATCGCACCATATCCAATAAGGTTCGATTACGACGTTCGGACACACCATTACGCTATGGTGTTCCAGGCGGTGTCAGTTGTGAAACAATTCCACATTGTCTTAAGTGACTGCCAAACTCATAACTCAGATATTCTCCTCCTCGATCAGATCGTAGGAATTTAATCTTCTTGTTACGATGATTCTCAACTTCACTCTGAAATTGTTTGAACTTTTCAAACGTTTCAGACTTGTGTTTCATTAAGTAAATATACCCATATATACTTAAGTCATCAGTGAAGGTGAGAAAGTAACGATAACCACCGCGCGCTTCAATGCTCATCGGACCGCACACATCAGTATGTATGATTTCCAACAAGTCACTAGCCCGTTCCATTGTTCCAGAGAACGGCGTTTTAGTCATCTTGCTCATGAGGCATGGCTCACATGTGTCAAGTGATTCAAAATCAAGTGATTCCAAAAGTCCATCAGCATGGAGGTTCCTCATGCATTTTACGCCAATATGACCTAAACGGCAGTGCCACAAGAAAGTGGTTTTATCATTATCAATTCTACATCTTTTGGCATCAATGTTATAAATATGTGTATCATTACTATCGAGATTTAATAAGAATAAACCCCTCACATCGGGTGCATGACCATAAAAGATATTACTCATATAAATAGAACAACCATTATTCTCTGATTTAAACGAGTAACCGTCTCGCAATAAACAAGATCCAGATATAATGTTCATGCTTAACGCAGGCACCAAATAACATTTATTCAGGTTCATCACTAATCCCGATGGTAATCGAAGAGCGAGCGTGCCGACGGCGATCACATCAACCTTGGAACCATTTCCCACGCGCATCGTCACTTCGTCCTTTGCCAGCCTCCGTCTATTCCGCAGTTCCTATTTAGAGTTGCAAATGTGAGCAACCGCACCGGTATCAAATACCCAGGCACTACAACGAGAGTTGGTAAGGTACACATCAATAACATGTATGTCATATATACCTTGTTTGTTGTTGGCCGCCTTCTTGTCAGCCAAATACTTGGGGCAGTTCCGCTTCCAGTGTCCAGTTCCCTTGCAATGAAAACACACAGTTTCTGGTTTGGGTCCAGCCTTGGGTTTCTTCACGGGAGGAGCAACTGCTTTGCCACTCTTCTTGGAGTTACCCTTCTTACCCTTGCCATTTTTCTTGAAACTAGTGGTTTTATTGACCATCAACACTTGATGCTCCTTCTGAATTTCAGACTCAGCGACTTTCAGCATCGCAAACAGCTCGGCGACTGACTTGTTCATCCCGTGCATGTTATAGTTCAACACGAAGCTCTTGTAGCTAGGTGGCAATGATTGAAGAACTCTGTCAGTGATAGCCTCTGGCGGAAGGGGCATCCCCAATTCAGCCAGATGGGTGGAGTACCTAGACATTCTGAGTATGTGATCACTAACAGACCCGTTCTCTTCCATCTTGCAAGCGTAGAACTTATCGGAGGTCTCATACCTCTCGATCCGGGCATTCTTCTGAAAGATAAACTTCAACTCCTGGAACATCTCATATGCTCCATGACGTTCAAAACGTCTTTGAAGTCCCGGTTCTAAGCCATACAACATTGCACATTGAACTATTGAGTAATCATCAGAACGAGCCTGCCAGGCGTTCACAACGTCTAGAGACTCAACTGGAGCGGGTGGATCACCAAGCGGTGCATTAAGGACATAAGCCTTCTGGGAAGCCGTAAGGATAATCCTTAGATTACGGGCCCAGTCCACAAAGTTACTTCCATCATCTTTCAACTTAGCTTTCTCTAGGAACACATTAAAATTCAGGGGTGCTACTGCGCGAGCCATGATCTACAACATAAATATAGCAAAGACAACTTAGACTATTGTTCAAGATAATGAGTTTAGTTAATCATATTACTTAAAAAAACTCCCACTCAAATTGACATCCCTCCGGTCATTCGAGTGTCACATGATCCAAATCCACCAACTCAAGTCCGATCATCACGTGAGTTGAGGTGGTTTCAATGGTGAACATCTTCATGTTGATCATATCTACTATATGACTCATGTTCGACCTTTCGGTCTCTTGTGTTCCGAGGCCATGTCTGTACATGCTAGGCTCGTCAAGTTTAACCCGAGTGTTCCGCATGTGCAACATGGCTTACACCCATTGTATGTGAACGTAGAGTCTATCACACTCGATCATCACGGCGTGTCTCGAAACGACAAACTTTCGCAACGGTGCACACTCGGGGAGAACACAATTTATCTTGAAATTTAAGTGAGGGATCACCTTATAATGCTACCGTCGTCCTAAGCAAAATAAGATGCATAAAAGGATTAACATCACATGCAAATCATAAGTGACATGATATGGCCATGAACTCGTGCTTTTGATCTCCATCTCCAAAGCACCGGCATGATCTCCATCGTCACCGGCATGCATGATCTCCATCATCTTGATCTCCATCAATGTGTCGCCATGAGGTTGTCGCGCCGACTGTTGCTTCCACGACTATTGCTAACGTTTAGCGATAAAGTAAAGCATTACATAGCGCTTAATGATTGACACGCAGGTCATACAATAATTAAAGACAACTCTATGGCTCCTGCCAGTTGCCGTACTCATCGACATGCAAGTCGTGATATTCTATACAACACATGATCATCTCATACATCACATATATCTCATCATGTAATTGGCCATATCACATCACAACATACCCTGCAAAAACAAGTTAGACGTCCTCTAATTGTTGTTGCATGTTTTACGTGGCTGCTACGGGTATCTAGCAAGAACGATTCTTACCTACGCAAAAACCACAACGGTGATATAAAAGTTGCTATTTCACCTTCTACAAGGACCGCCTCTGTTGAATCCGATTCAACTAAAGTGGGAGAGACAGACACCCGCCAGCCATCTTATGCAACAAAGTTACATGCCAGTCGATGGAACCGGTCTCTCGTACGTGGACGAGTAAGGTTGGTCTGAGCCGCTTCATCCCACAATACCGCTGAATCAAGAAAAGACTAAGGAGGGAAGCAATCTGAATATCAAAGCCCACAAACTCCTTTGTGTTCTACACGAGATCTCATCTACGCATAGACCTAGCTCAGATGCCACACCTAGCTCAGATGCCACTGTTGGGGAACGTTGCATGGGAAACAAAAATTTTCCTACGCACACACAAGATCTATCCATGGTGATGAGCATCTACGAGAGGGAGAGTGAATCTACATACCCTTGTAGATCGCTAAGCGGGAAGCGTTAAGAAACGCGGTTGATGTAGTCGAACGTCTTCGTGATCCAAATCACCGAGCGTCCCGCGATCCAATCACGATCCGTCCCGATCAAGTACCGAACGGACGGCACCTCCGCGTTCAGCACACGTACAGCTTGATGACGATCTCTGCCTTCTTGATCCAGCAAGAGAGAGCGAAGAGATAGACGAGTTCTCCGCAGCACAACGGTGTAGTGGGGGTGGTGGTGGAGCTGTTCCGACAGGGCTTCGCCTAAGCACCGACAAAAACAGATTTGAGGAAAACCGTATAGACAGGGGGAGAGAGGGCTGCACCGTGGCTTAGGGTGTTTGGCCCTCTCTCCCCTCTAGTATATATAGGAGGGAGGGGGAGGGGGCTGGCGCCCTAGGGTTTCCCCCCTAGGTGCGGCCGAACCAAGGAGGAGGAGGTGGACTCCTCCACTTCTTCCTAGTCCAAATAGGACACCTTCCATATTTGGTTCCCCTTCCCTTTTCTTGGGTTTTATGCCTTTTCCACTTATTCCAGCCGCATGGGCCTTATAGGGCTGCCTTGCCCAGCCCACTAAGGGCTGGTGCAACCCCCTTTAGGCCCATGTGGCCTCCCGGCGTGGGTGGCCCCTCCCGATGGCCCTCCGGCACTCCCGGTACACTACCGGAAATACCCGAAACTTTTCCGGTGGCCAAAACGGGACTTCCTATATATCAATCTTTACCTCCGGACCATTCCGGAGCTCCTCGTGATGTCCATGATCTCATCCGGAACTCCGAACAACCTTCGGTCACCAACATGCATAACTCAAATCTACCGAAACGTCACCGAACCTTAAGTGTGCAGACCCTGCGGGTTCGAGAACTATGTAGACATGACCGAGACACCTCTACGGCCAATAACCAATAGCGGGACCTGGATGCCCATATTGGTTCCTACATATTCTACAAAGATCTATATCGGTCGAACCTCTATGTCAAGGATTCAATTAATCCCGTATGATGTTCCCTTTGTTCTTCGGTATGTTACTTGCCCGAGATTCGATCGTCGGTATCTCTATACCTAGTTCAATCTCGTTACTGGCAAGTCTCTTTACTCGTTCCGTAATACAAGATCTCGTGGCTAACACTTTAGTCACATTGCTTGCAAGGCTCATTGTGATGTTGTATTACCGAGTGGGCCCTGAGATACCTCTCCGTCACACGAAGTAACAAATCCCAGTCTTGATCCATGCCAACCCAACAGACACCCTCGGAAATACCTGTAGAGAATCTTTATAGTCACCCAGTTACGTTGCGACGTTTGATACACACAAGGTATTCCTCCGGTGTCAGTGAGTTGCATGATCTCATGGTCATAGGAACAGATACTAGACATGCAACAAACAATAGCAATAAACTGACACGATCAAATGCTACGTTTATAGTTTGGGTCTTGTCCATCACATCATTCTCCTAATGATGTGATCCCGTTATCAAATGACATCTCATGTCCATGGCTAGGAAACCTTCACCATCTTTTGATCAACGAGCTAGTTAACTAGAGGCATACTAGGGACACAGTGTTGTCTATGTATCCACACATGTACTTGCGTTTCCAATCAATACAATTATAGCATGGATAATAAACAATTATCATGAACAAGGAAATATAATAATAACCAATTTATTATTGCCTCTAGGGCATATTTCCAACAGTACCATCACGTCCGGGAGAAGCATTTTGTTTCATCCCTTTGTGTCCCCGCAAAATTTCTTCTTTGTTTGGCATTGTTCGACAATCTGTCATGTTCTCAAAGTTACTGCGTAGAGGAGGAAGAATTTCCAAACTGGGATTGCTAGAAGTAAATAAGTTGCAGAAATAATTAATAAAACATGATGCAATATCATAAGGATTTTGAAACATGTTATTGATATGGTCTATGGCCACACTAATCCTATTTTTCTTCTCTTATTATGAACCGAGTTATGAAAATAATCGGTGTTCCTGTCTCTTTTGGTAGCCCAATGCCTTTTAGCCCTTTGCCTGTAAAATTTTGTTAGTTTTGCCATAGTCTTGTCATACTGTTCCATTAGGCTAGCTTCCCAATTGCGATCCTACAAACAGACAAGAGCATATTGTATCATCTCTAGTCCTTTATGAATGGTATCCAATTATTGATTTAGATGCCTCGTTCTGCTACTCCATTTCTGTAGGAAACCTACAAGCAAAGTAACTCTAACATTGTACGACTTGTCATTAGTAGCAAACAATTATTCTTGGCAGCATCATGATAATCATCCTCAAACAACACTAGTTTTCAAATTTCAAAGTTCTTTTGGTTTTAGTGTCGTCAATTTGGATATAGTGAGAATTGGAGCATGATCACTGTACTATATTGAAAGATCATAAACATCGGTATTAGGAATTTCATTGCACCACTCAGCATTTGCAAAACAACAATCTAAACACTCATAAGTAGGCCTAGAGGTAAAGCGCTTATTACACCACGTAAAGGCAGGACCATTATCACCCATATCTATTCAACCATATTGTTTAATATGATTAGAAAAGGTAGTCATACAATGATGGTTCAAAACAACATTATTATTATTCTCCATGAGATTGAGTATATCATTAAAATCTCTCATATAGTACACAGGTTTCCCTTGAGAAGAGGACACAAAATTTTCGATCAACTTCCATATATCCTTAGCCTCACGATGATGTGGATCGCCATAGACATAACTAACGAGATGCTAAAGTTGGTACCAATAGTGACAACACACGCTAACACTACATTCTCACTAGAGAAAGTTGATATCTAACTTGATGTCATCCGCCCACATGACCCAAAGGCCTCCTGCACGGCCTTGCGCGGGAACAACAAAACTATCACAAATACGAAAACGATTGACCAGGCCATGAGAATTAATTTTAGACGATTTCTGAGATATAGGTAACCTTAGCTTTCGTAGATGACATCAAATTGGCAAGATACTGTATTTTATTATTCCCTAGGGTCCTACTCCTACCCGACCATCTGCAATTCCAACAATTTAGATTCATGGCGTCATTTGCTACTTGCCTAGTGCATGTGCCATCTATGCGGCAATTTCTATGTTGTATAGTCTGCACATCAGGTTTAACACCAATATCAAAAGGAAAATTACCATCATCCCTTGTAGTATTGGAGGGGGGAGGACTACATCTAGATTGCCGCTAGGGTTGTCCCAAAGGTGAGTTCTTCTTCCTGGATGATGCGACCGAGTAGATCGGGTCCTGCTTCGATTCTCGTGTGACCCATCATCACCTTGGATTGGACTAATGGATTGAATTAAACAGATAGGAGGAATCAATAGTAACGGTGGTGGTAGGTGGATAGAGGGGATCTGGGCGAGATGGTTGTTAGCTGATGCAAGAGAGGAACCATAGGGAGGCATGACTAATGGGAAACTGTAAGAAGTGGAGAGGAGGAACATATCAGAAACTAGATTTAGGGGAAGAAATCAAGGGCATGATGCTCAAGTCCCACTAGGTTTTTCATCTGGCTTACCTCCCAAAACCGTTTTTGGACGGGTGACCGGCTGGCCTTCCATGGCCTACAATACGAGCCTCTTTGTGTCCTCTGCTCACAAGAATAGGAAACACTGGAGCACCTTCTCGTTCGATGCATCTTCTCCAAGGATCACTTAGCACGAAATATTATCTTGGAGTCGCCTAACCGTCACCTCACCTGATGGCATGCTCACCTTCTTTCAGTGGTGGGCTGCGGACATGGAACTATCCCCTCCAAGTCTTCAGAAGGGTCTTGCATCCCCCGCGATCCTCACTGCCTGGGAACTCTGGAAACACTGCAAGGCCATAATCTTTGATGGAGCATGACCATCCACTGATAGGCTTGTTGCCGTCATCATCATCGAGGCGCCCAGCTGGGTTGCTGCTGACTCCAAAGGAATAGATAGACTTCTGCATGTAACGTGAACATACCTCCCTTGGATCTAAGCACACCCTTCTCAGTGCTCACCTTGCATCCTTGATGAAGCCTACTTGTGTACGTTGCCTGAGGATTGCACCCAGTATTTCCTACCCTTCTATCAATGTAAAGCTACGCATCTAGCGTATTTACAAAAAAATCCCACCAGGGAGGCAACCCCGGGGAGCGCCGGAGATGAAGGGTCCAGAATAGCAACTCTACACAACACACTATTGGATAGAGTGGGTGATTGAAATCATATTAGTGTAGCATAAAATGTTGGAAAAACTATATTGCTACCGATGCGATGAAGCGGGACACTTTGCGGCGGGATGCACTGCGGGGTTGCGTGACATTTGCTTGAAGCTGAAGCATTCTTCGAGTGATTTCCCGCTTCTCTTGGCCTCCAAACCCGTGGTGACGGTCTACGGAGTGTGTGATAGTAAGCTGATGTTCTTCGAGACTCCATGTTTGAACTCTTGTCGACCTCGTCTTGAGAGCTCTAGGACCGGCCTAGTGCACGTCACAGGCGGATCCATGATGGAGGAGCAAGTAGTGCAACAGCTAAGGAGGTTGGTCTATGCCACTTTTCAGTGGTCTCTAGTGCGTATTGACAACCAAGCGTACAAGGTGGATTTTCTGAGGAAGGAGGATCTGGTCCGCCTTCTGGTGTTCGGTATGTACAGAGTTCCAGACGGTCCATGTTTTCTTGAGTTTGATGAGTGAAATAAAAAAGGAGTCTAAGGGGATACCTTTGCGCCAGATTTGGGTCAGGTTTCACGGGGCTCCTTCTAAACCCCTTAATGATTTTTTGGAGACATGGAGCATTGCCTCGTTGATCGGTAAGACCGAGAAGGTGGGCATGTCTTTCACTCGTAGTCGTGGAATTGCGAGGTTACTCGTTGAGGTGACTAGTATTGATGCTGTACCGGAGTATGCGCCATGATACGTCTCCAACATATACATAATTTTTGATTGTTTCATCCTATTATATTATCAATCTTGGATACTTTATATGCTTTATATGCAATTTTATATCATTTTTGGGAACTAACCTATTAACTCAGTGCCCAGTGCCAGTTGCTGTTTTTTTTTAGGAAATCAGTACCAAACAAAGTTCAAACGGAATAAAATTTTACGAAGATTTTTCTGGACCAGAAGGGACCCTAGAAGGTTCGGGAGGAGGCCAGAAGCCCTACGGGAGAGCCACGAACTCACCTGGCGCGTCCCTATGGGGGGGCGCCACCTGAGCTCGTGGGTCTCACGCAACTCCGTTTGACCTAATTCCACTTCTATAAATTCTCATAAATCCGAAAACCAAGAGAGAGCCACCCAAAATAACTTTTCCGCCGCCGCAAGCTTCTGTTCTTCCGCGATCCCATCTGGAGGCCTTTTCCGGTGATCTGCCGGAGGGGGAATCGATCACGGAGGGCTTCTACATCAACCTTTCTGCCCTTCTGATGATGTGTGAGTAGTTTACCACAGACCTACGGGTCCATAGCTAGTAGCTAGATGGCTTCTTCTCTCTCTTTGATCTTCAATACAAAGTTCTCCATGATCTCCATGGAGTCCTATCCGATGTAATCTTCTTTTGCGGTGTGTTTGTTGGGATCCGATGAATTGTGGGTTTATGATCAGATTATTCATTGAAAGTAATTGAGTCTTTTTTGAAATTTATTATGCATGATTGTTGTAGCTTTGTATTTCACTCCGATCTATCTGTTTGGTTTGGCTAACTAGATTGATTTATCTTCAATGGGAGAGGTGCTTTGTGATGGGTTCAATCTTGCAGTGTCCTCACCCAGTGACAGAAGGGGTAGCGAGGCACGTATTTGTATTGTTGCCATTAAGGGTAAAACGACGGGGTTTATTCATATTGCTTGAGTTTATTCTGTCTACATCATGTCACCTTGTTTAAAGCGTTACTCTGTTTGTTATGAACTTAATACCATAGATGCATACTGGATAGCGGTCGATTGGTGGAGTACTAGTAGTATATGCAGGCAGGAGTCGGTCTACTTGTCACAGACGTGATGCCTACATACATGATCATTGTCATGAATAACATCATAACTATGCGCTTTTCTATCAATTGCCCAACAGTAATTTGTTTACCCACCGTATGCTATGTTTCGAGAGAGAAGCCTCTAGTGAAAACTATGGCCCCCGGGTCTACTTTTATTATATTAGAAAACCCTAAATTACTTTGCTGCAATTATTGTACTTTTTATTTACTTTTCAATTTATATATCTATCTCTATCAGATTTAATCCTTGCAAGTAACGAGTTCAAGGGGATTAACAACCCTCTTGCCCGCGTTGGGTGCAAGTATTTGCTCTCTTGTGTGTAGGTACTGCTTGACTAGGATTTGCTTGGTTCTCCTATTGGTTCGATAACCTTGGTTCTCATTGAGGGCAATACTATCCGCTACTATATTGCTTCACCCTTCCTCTTCGGGGAAAATCCCAACGCAGCTCACAAGTAGCACGCCATGGTTCTATAGTGGTATGACATATGATCTCCGGATAGAGATTGAGGGATATCCGTTTGTCGATGAGGGTGCTAGAGATAAAGATGATGAGATGACTGAGGGAGGTAATAGGTAGCAGGACGATGTCATGGACCACGACAAGCATGGGGACGGGCATAATTCGACCGAGCAGCCTACTCAGACTTCGGATTCCCCTGTGAGTAGGGGGACTGCACCTACTTCGAAGCCCATGGCTAGGCTTCGGTTTGGTTCCTTTGGGGCGGCATCGGCACCTAGCCGCCTCTTGGGGGACCGGACAGAGACTACGGATCCAGCGGAGCAGGAGCTGCCTCCGCTTTTCCCACTGAGGTCGCCGGTGTCTGTGATGACAGAGGTGTCGGCACCGGTTGTTCCCTCCATGATGGTCTTGCGTGGGAGTCTGAGGCAGGTGGCCTCCACTCCGCCCCCTACTCCACCCTTGTTGCTCCTGGTTACTTCTTCACCGGTGGTCCTGGGAGGGAGCCCGAGGCAGGTGGCCTCTACTCGATCCCCTACTACGACGCCGGCTGTGCGGTCCTCGGTGCGGACTGTGCTGTCAGGCCATGGTGGACTCCCTACTGGTAGGGGGTCCCCTGTGGGGCCGGTCAAGATTCCGGCAGGAGGCCGATCCATGACTGGGCATTCTGTGGAGGACGTGGTGGCGTTTGGAGGGATACCAGACCCGATGTCTGGCGACAGGCGGGTGGGTCAACGGATTCAGGACCAGCCAGACGCGGACGACTTGCAGATGGGGCGTGCCATGCGGGTAGCCAAACTTCGAGATATCGAAGCCACTACAGGTATGTCCATGAATACTACTTTTTCAGTGCTGCATTTTTCCGAGGACGACATAATGAGCAATGCTTATAAGATTGGGGTTTCTCTGGGGGCGAATAGTCGGGAGGTGGCTAGGTCTATTAATGATTTGCTTGGTCTTGAGGCACACAGAGCGATGGAGATGCTTAAAAATATTGCAGTTGTTAAACCAATGAAGGAGAGTGAAATTAACGCACTGGGAGTTCGGGCATTAGAATGCCTATGTGAGGACCTAGTGCCCTCTAGTGTTCTAGATGGAGAAGCTTTGGTAGCAGAGGATCATGCGGCTCCTTTACAACCATATGAGGGCTTAGGCAACGACCTCAGTCATGAAGACTCTGAGGAAGTGCTAGACAAGCCCAAACGCAAATGGCCGGGGAAGGTATACCCACTCTCCGCGGTTCATCGAAGTGCGAGAATCAAATTCAAAAGAAAATTTCATGATGAAAAATGAGAGGCATATTCTAGAATAGCAGAGGTCTTGCAGACTTGGCTAAACGTAGGTTTCTGTCGGAATCTTCTAGGGAACATAAGCTAGATTTTATTGCGTTACTCGAGACGGGTCGAGATAATTTTACTTCACAGTTTCTTGGTACGATTTCTGGCGGGTTAGACTTTGACTGGCATTGTCTCCCACCACGGGGAAGATCTGGCGGGATCTTACTTGGGGTTAATTGTGGAACCCTAGAAGTCGTGAATGTTTTCTTGGGTGACCATACTATCAAATTTCATGTGCGGTCGAAAATTGATGGTTTTAGGTGGGCTCTGGTCGCTGTATATGGCGCGTCACAGCCAGAGTTCAAGCCTGACTTCCTGGCAGATTTGGTGAGGATTTGCAGGGATGAGAGGTTACCCATTTTGGTCAGTGGAGATTTTAACATTATTAGGCGGAGAGAGGAAAAAATAATGACAATTTCGATGGGGGGTGGTCGTTTATGTTTAATGCCATCATTGAGAGTCTAGACTTGCGAGAGATTGACCTCACAGGCAACAATACACTTGGGCTAACAATTTGGAGAATCCAACGTATGAGAAATTGGATCGAGTTCTAGCCAGTGTTGAATGGGAACAAATTTTCCTTTAGTAATGGTGCGAGCGTTGCAAAGGGCAATTTACGATCACACTTCCCTCCTTGTCGATTCGGGTGATGTGACCCACATCAGCAACAAGAATATCTTCTATTTCGAAATATCGTGGTTCGAAAGGGAGGGGTTCTTAGATTTGATAGCTACGGAATGGGCTAAAGAGAATAGAGGAGGATCGAACATTGAAAGATGGCAATTTAAAAATAGACACTTGAGACAGTTCCTACGGGGCTGGGCAAAAAATGAGAGTGGCAAAAAGGCTTCTTAATCTCATTAACAATCTAGATTTAAAACCCGAGGTCAATATGCTTGATATGTCTGACAGTATAACAAAGTGAGAGGCCGAGGAGAAGTTGGTGAAGCTTCTTGGAGGAGAAGAGATAAAATGGGCTCTCAGAGCTAAAGTTTGAAAGGTGATTCAAGGGGATAATAATACCCATTTTTTCCATATGATTGCGAATGGAAAACACGGAAAAAAGAAAGTTATCCAACTAGAACAAGATGAGGGTACAATTTGTTGGGCATGAGAACCTAAAATTGTATATCTCAATTTTTTTATAAAAAAGCTCTTTGGGGCACCGGTGGAGAACTTTGTTTCGCTACACGAGGATAGGGTGGGAGATATTCCTCAACTGGGGGCCGACGAGAATGATGTGTTGTCTGCACCTTTCTCAAAAAAGGAGGTGTATGAGGCAATAATACGAATGAAGAATAATAAGGCACCCGGCCCAGATGGCTTTCCAGCAGAATTTTATAAGAAGTGTTGCGACATCATTAAAGGGGACCTTATGCCTATGTTCCATGATCTGTTTAATGGCCAACTTCAATTATTTAAACTAAACTTTAGGGCAATTACTTTGTTGCCAAAGAAGGAGGAGGCGGTGCGCATTGAGCAATTCAGACTGACATGTCTGCTTAATGTGAGCTTTAAGATTTTTACCAAGGTTGGGACTAATCACCTCACTCAAATTGCACATACTGTGGTACAGCCGACTCAAACGGCGTTCATGTCTGGACGACATATTCTAGAGGGAGTGGTTGTTTTACATGAAACCTTACATGAAATTCACTCGAAGAAACTTGATGGAGTTGTCTTGAAAGTGGATTTCGAGAAGGCTTACGATAAAGTTAAGTGGTCATTCTTGCAATAGGTATTGCGTATGAAGGGTTTTGATGCGGCCTGGAGGAAGCAGGTCGAGTCTTTTGTACAAGCAGGCAGCATAGGGATCAAGGTTAATGATGACATAGGTCGTTATTTCCAAACGCAAAAGGGACTGAGACAGGGGATCCAATGTCTCATATCATGTTTAATGTAGTTAAAGATATTTTGGCGGTTCTCATTGGTAGAGCAAAAGAGGACGGTCAAGTGGGTGGGATCATTGCTCATCTCGTGGATGGGGGGGGGTGTCCATACTATAGTACGTAGATGATACAATTATTTTCATGGAACATGATATGGCAAAATCTAGAAATATGGAACCGTTTCTATGTCTTTTTGAACAACTGTCTGGTTTGAAGATAAATTTCAACAAGAGTGAACCGTTCTGCTTTGGGCGCGCCAAGGAAGAGCAGAAAAATTATAGGCAGTTGTTCAGTTGTGAGCTGGGATCCCTACCATTTAGTTATCTGGGAATACCAATTCACCACCGGAAATTAACCAACAAAGAATGGAAGTGTATTGAAGATCGATTTGAGAAGAAACTAAGTTGCTGGAAGGGCAAGCTTATGTCTTATGGGGGTCGACTAATTCTAATAAATCCAGTGCTTACAAGTATGCCGATGTTCCTATTATCCTTCTTTGAAGTACCCGTAGGGGTACAGAAAAGGCTGGATTTTTATCGATCATGACTTTCTTGGCAAAGCGATGAGAACAAAACAAATTACAAATTAGCCAAATGAGATATAATTTGTAGACCGAAAGACCAAGAAGGTTTAGGTATCAAAAACCTTGAAGTAAAGAATAGGCGCCTGCTTAGTAAATGGTTATATAGGTCATCTGTTAAGGGGATGGTGTGTGCATGCAGTTATTGCGCAACAAATATCTACAATCCAAAACTCTCGCACAAGTCACGACACAACTGGATGATTCTCCTTTTTGGAAGGGGCTGATGAGGACGAAGGTAGCCTTCTTCAATAGCACTAAATTCATAGTTGGAAATGGAAGTACTACTAGATTCTGGGAAGATACCTAGCCTGGGGAGACGCCGTGGGCCTTGCAGTATCCTTCATTGTATAATATTGTACAACATAAAGATGCCTTTGTTAGTACAATACTAGGTTCCGTCCCATTAAATATTCAGTTCAGGCGGGGCACTGGTGGGAGAACGATGGGATAGATGGCTACATCTTGTGCGTAGGTTGATGAAGGTTAACCTTTCTGATGCGTCGGATACCTTACACTGGAAACTTTCGGTGTTAGGAGTATTCTCGGTTAAATCTATGTATGTAGATTTGATAAACACCGGTCCCAAAGTCGCTGCATATTTGGAAAATTAAGGTGCCTTAAAAATTAAGGTCCTTATGTGGTTTGGGCACAAGGGAGTGATCCCACTAGCCAAGTTATTGTAGTGTACAATACATGTGTCATTTAATGTATGTTCTCTTAATAGCATCTCTAGTTTATTTGGGACATGTTTAAATGGGATAGAGCCTAAGACAACGGCGCATATTTGAGTCGGAGAATGTGCATTACTTTGGGCTATATGGAATTGCCGAAATGACGTCACATTTAACAGACAAACATCACGAATTTTTGCAGGTCATCTTCCGGGCGTCTGGATGGATTCGTACATGGTCGTCACTCAGCCATGCGGATCACACGGAGTTTATGGCCTCTGGGTGCAACCGTTGAGAGACGGTAGCACGGAATGCCGTTTTGGATGTCGGACCAACAATAAGATATGTGTCTAGTCATCTTATCCTACTTTTGCTGGCTGTGGCAATTTTTTTCCTTTTTATTACGACTTGTTTGTGACTCTATGCCGAACTTCGTACTTTATGGCTACTTTGTTTAATAAAATGGCTATGTGCAGGGGTTATCCTCCTTTTAAAAAAAAACAACTAATACTAGCACGGTAGTAGCACTTTCGTGAGCCGTGGTTGCGTGGCTAGATCATGGCAGCAACAGCCAAGCCAACCCACTCCCGTCCCATGCTGTAGCAGGAGCCAACCCAAAAGCGGCGCCTCCTGGAGTGTTTGGACCAGACGAGGACCCCTGCCGCTGCCGGGGCCGTGAGGCGAGGCGGGCCGCACCAATGATTTGGGATGAGCCGCTGTTCCGTCCCGTGAGGCCCGGCAACGGAATCCCGCAACGTGCCCGCCCTGGCTGGAGCCAGTGAGGACGACTCGTGATTCGTCGGCTTCCCTCGCTCGCTCGCTCGCCTGGATTTTCTCTCCACTTTCCGGTGGCAGCTCGTGCCTGCGATGTTTACGTGGTGAGGTGATGTTGCGGCTACCAGCTTGCGGGTGGAAGGTATTACTCCTACTTTACTGCACACTCGGTCAGTCGGTCTCCGGTGGTGCCTGCGCGGCTGTGACATGCAAATCTGGCGCGCACCCTGCCCGCCTTTCCAGTTCTCACCACATTATTACCCAGGCAGCGATGGTCCTGCAGGCCCGGTACGCAGGGAGGGGTGCTGATCCTCTGCGTCACCCGTCGGACCGTCGTGTAACGCGCCTGTGACGCTCTTTCTTGAGTTTCATTTCCTTTTTGCCAATTTACAGGGGGACAGGGGTTGTCTATCTCACTCCAATTCACATGTTTCCTGGAAACGACTCCGTCACTCGTGGCTCTTCTACGCCAAAGAAGAGCAGAATATAGGTAAGTTTTTTTCGATAAAGGACTTTTCATTGAATAGATATATCGAGGTGATACAATCGTATCGAAAGAAAGCCCGGCCTATGCATAACTAGATGCACACAGCCAAAAAGTCTAGAGTACCCTAGAAAAATAAAATCATTCGATACAATGCCAAGCAATAAATCGTGTCCAGCCTAAGGAGCGGTAGATCCTATCCGTAAATCACACCGCCATCCATGGGGGTAGAAAACCTCCCTGGCCGTACGCTCCAGCCGTGTAGACGCCATCATAAAAAGGTCCCTGTCCTCCGGCTTCTGCAGAATGGACCATGTACGGAGCCATCGTGTACAAATATGAATAACCTGCATAGGAGATGAGACACATTTATTGTTAAAAACCACATCATTCCTAGTAAGCCACATTGCCCAGCATAAGGCCGCCGCTCCCACAAGAATATGTGCAGAAAATTGTTTATCTATACCCCGCAACCAGTTGCCGAACATATTCCTTGCACTACGTGGTGGGTATAAATTCGAAGCTACTTGGACGATGGCCCAAACTGCCCGAGCAGACTTGCACTCGAAAAATAAGTGTTTGATGGACTCGTCATGTTGGCAAAAGACACATGTCGTGGAACCATGCCAGTTTCGTCGTGCCAGATTATCCCTAGTTAGGATGACTCCTTTGTTTAGAAACCAAAGGAAAATCTTCACTCTTAGGGGAATTTTTAGCTTCCACAATTTTCTGTTATCTACTGGAACATCACAATGAACCATTGCATCATACATGGATTTGACCGAAAATTTGCCATTCTGATGCAAGTTCCATCGGAAAGTGTCCGGCTCATCTGACAGTTGAATGTCCTCCAGGCGAATAAGTAGTTCATTCCATGCTGCCAGACGAGTGCCAAAAAGGTCCCTACGAAAAGAAATATCGGGGTTTTCTTGTCCTAAGACTTGCTTGATCGTGACAAATTTATGTCTGACAATCCGGTACAAGCTCGGATATTGCACCATTAATGAGTTGTTCCCTAGCCAAGTATCTTCCCAGAAACGAACCTGGGAACCATCCCTAACCGAGAAGGTCCCGAACTGGAAGAAGAATTCTTTGGCCTTCATGACACCACTCCAAAAATGTGAATCCCCAGGTTTCCAATGAACTTGAGAAATGGCATTGGATCCCACATACTTGTTGCGAATGATTTCCTGCCATACTCCATTCTCAGTGAGTAGTTTATAAACCCACTTGCTGAGAAGAGCGATGTTTTTAATCTCAAGGTCTTGGATTCCCAGGCCCCCTTGACTTTTAGGTCTGCATAATACGCTCCACCTAGCCAGTCGATATTTCTTGGTTTCGTTATCACACTGCCAAAAAAATCTGGATCTAAAGTAGTCTAGACGCTGTAGAACCCCTTTCGGCAGGTGGAAGAATGACAACATATATAAAACCATGTTGCTTAGGACAGAATTGATCAAGATCAATCGGCCCCCGTAAGACAAGAGTTTGGCCTTCCAACTGGCTAATCGTTTCTCAAGTCTCTCTTCCACATACTTCCACTCCGCGATAGCTAAACGCCGATAGTGTATGGGAATACCCAGATACCGAATCGGAAACTGCCCAAGCTGGCATCCAAAAATCTCAGCATACTCAGGTGCTGATTCTGCAGCGTCGCCAAAGCAAAAAAGTTCGCTCTTATGAAAGTTAATTTTGAGACCAGAAAGTTCCTCAAAAGCACATAAGAGCAGCTTGAGATTTCTTGCCTTATCTAGATCATGATCCATGAATAGAATCGTGTCATCCGCATATTGTAGAATAGATAGACCACCTTCTACCAAGTGTGGAATGACCCCACTAATTTGACCATCCAGCTTAGCCCGCTCAACAAGGGTAGCTAGCATGTCGGCCACAATGTTAAACATAATAGGAGAAGCGGGGTCACCTTGACGAAGCCCCTTCCTTGTCTGAAAATAGTTGCCAACGTCATCGTTAACTTTTATGGCCACACTACCTCCAGAGACAAAGCTCTCTACCCAACGACACCATTTATGTGAAAACCCCTTCATGCGCAAGGTTTGCAACAGGAAGGGCCACTTAACTTTATCGTAGGCTTTCTCAAAATCAATTTTAAGAATGACACCGTTCAACTTTTTCCGGTGCAGTTCATGTACAGTTTCGTGCAAGACGACCACACCATCTAATATGTTGCGGCCCTGCATAAAAGCTGTTTGAGTGGGTTTTACGACATGGTCAGCTACTCCGTTCAACCGATTAGTCGCTACCTTCGTAAAAATTTTAAAACTTACATTCAGAAGGCAAATCGGTCTATATTGTTGAATTCGACAAGCCTCCTTAATCTTAGGCAGAAGGATAATTTCCCCAAAGTTTAGACGAGAAATATCAAGGTCCTCGGAATGTAGTTGGTTAAACAACTGGACCAAGTCTGCCTTAATCACGTCCCAAAAGTATTGATAGAACTCTGCGGGAAAGCCATCGGGTCCCGGTGCCTTGTTGTGTTCCATCTGAAACACCGCAGTTCGAATTTCCTCCTCGGAGAACGGAGAGGTCAGGAATTCATTTTCCGCTTCCGTTACTTGAGTAATGTCATGAATAACGGATTCATCCAGCTGAAAATTAGTTTCAGCTGAAGGCCCAAAAAGCTCTTTGTAGAACTTAGTGATAAAATTTCTAAGTTGTACATCCCCCTCTATTCGTCCTTCCTCCTGGTCAAGGGCGAATATACGCTTCTTTCTATGTCTGCCATTGGCTAGCATTTGAAAGTATTTCGTATTATCATCACCTTGCACCAGCGAATCCGCCTTACTGCGTTGGTACCATTTAATCACTTCCTCACGTAGTAGGCGGGCAATTTGCTCGTTAAATTGCTTTTTTGCTCAACCTCAACAGCAGACAGAGGCCTCACCTCCGCTATTTTATCAAGGGAATCAATTAAGGTAGATAAACGCAGTTTTTCTTTCTTGTAAATGCCAGCAGTATGCTTGGCCCATCCACGAAGGAATCGACGCAAGGCGCGGATTCGATTATTCCATCGTTGAATGGGTGTGTTACCACGAGGCTGGCGTGCCCAGACCTTCTTAACCAGCACATCAAATCCCTCTCTAGTCAGCCATCCCAGTTCAAATTTGAACTGGTGACTGTTAGAACTTGGGATTGGTTGTCCAAAATCGGTTAGCAACGGAGCGTGATCCGATAAGGCCTCAATTCTTTCTAGTGCCCGAACGGAGGCTAGGGGATATTTATACTCCCAGTCGGTCGTAGCGAGCACCCGGTCCAGTTTTTCAAAGGTTGGTACCGATCGGTTATTGGCCTAGGTATACTGACGACCAGACATCGTGATCTCCCTCAGATCCAGGCTGTCAATAACAGCATTGAAGAGGAAAGGCCACCTAGTGTCAAACCGATCATTGTTTTTTTCCTGCTGATATCGAAGGATATTAAAATCCCCCCCGATTAACATGGGATGGGGATTGTCTCGACAGGTATTAACCAGTTCTTTTAGAAACGCAGGCTTAAACTCCTCCTGAGCGGCGCCATATACAGCCACCAGGCTCCAGATGAAGTTGTCGGACTTATTTCGAAGGTGGAATTTGATATGATACTCCCCCTTTGACGTGGACAATAGTTGTAAGTACGTAGAGTTAATACCTAGCAATATTCCCCCGGACCTCCCGGTCGGCGGTAAGACGTGCCATTCATAATCAAGACCACATGAAAAGTGGTCGAGATCACGTGTTGGAAAATCACGTTTACCCGACTCAGTGATAGCCACAAAGTCCAACGTATGATCCTTTACACAATCGGCAATGTGTTTGTGTTTAGCCAAGTCTCCAAGACCTCTGCTATTCCAGAACATGCCTCTCATGATGAACCAACTTTATGTTTAGAGACCTTTGCCTTCTTAGAAGAGCGCCCTCTTTTCTTTGCTGAGTTAGACTTGTTCTTACGCACCGACGCGACAAGCTCAAAGAGCGTAGTGTCGCGTACAGTATCGTCAAGGTCTACTTCAGTCGTGTCTTTAACTAAATGAGAGAGAAGCTTGCCTTCATGATTGGCATCAGCGTCCTCATCCTCTTCATCTGACACGAGAGGGTCAACAAAGCTCGATAACTTCGGAGCGACCGTAAGCCGGTCGAACTCCACTTGTTTGAGAGCCTTGACCGAAAAATCTATCTCTTTCTCATTACGTCCTAGTGACACCCCAAGTCTAGTGATATTTGAATATACTTTGGAATTATCAAAAGACATAAAAGATTTGCGAGAGGGGGTACCTTCGAAGTCGAGGTTGCGTGCAGCAGTCCTACGCATGGCCTTCACCATAGAGTCCTCGTCGGTGGCTGCTGATCCGTCAGTCCCGACATAATGACGCCCGCTGCGCCTCAGCGGCGAAGGAGTAACATCGGCCTCGGAGCCCATCTCATCAACTCCGAGAGGCGTAGAAGACTGCTGCAGTGATGGAGAAGAGGATAGCGGGAGCTGCTCCTCAGCCTCCTCAAGTCCAGAAGCCGGCGCCCCCCCTGTTGGCGGAGGAGAGGATGAAAGCGCGCGTAACTCCACCATGGCAGACTCTTGGCCAGCTCGAACGGCCGGGGAGAAGATCACACCACGTCGGTTCGGAGAGACCGGAGTGGGCGGTGGTGTCGGGGATGGAGCTGTCCCCTCCGGTGAGTGGCGCCCATGTCTCCCCACGTGGGGGTTAGGCGGTGGCGAGCAGCGAGGAGATGACGGTGGCGTCGAGGGCCGGGGCGCCGACGTCGTAGGAGGAGCCACCTTGGACGAAGAAGCCAGCGCCGACGGAGAAGACACCTTTAAAGGTGATGTAGAGGCCGTGACGGGTAAGCCTCGATGAGGGTTCGGAGGTGTGACGGCTATGGCCATCTGCATGGGTACCACACCACCCGAGGAAGAAGGGTCTGAAGAGTTGTTGAAAGATGCAGTGGGTTTTGACCTCTTGCTTGGATCATTGGTCCTCACTGTATCGTCCCTGTCATGGCCCTTGTCGCCCCCTGGGTCATCACCGTGCTCCCAGACTCGAGGCACAAAGTCACTATCAACGCGGAAGTCTGATTCTTCAAGACTATACCGGAACTCATACCCTTTCCTTTGAACCACCACATCAGAAGTAAGAGAATCAATTGTGCTCCTTTTGAAAGCATCAAGGTTCAATACCGCTACCTGGATACGAACAATTCCTCTCCGGCGCAAACAGAGAAGATCAACGTCAAGAGTAGAACCAATCACTGAGCCGACTGCCCAAAGCCCCAAGACGTGTCGGAGAGCGTGAGGCACCCCATGCACATGAACCCAGATAGGAATTAGTTCCATCCGTCCCATAATATAAGGGCGTTTTTTGAGGAAGTATATTGTAGAGCATAGCATCCACCAAGAGTTCCTAGGCAAAGACTGGCGCAGAGGATCCGGGGGGATTTGATGAGCAGCGAGCGACAGCTGTGCGTGGCCCGGCATGCCCCAAGAATTTGCAGACCCGGAGGGCGGGGCGGGGGAAGCAAAAGATAGTGGCCAAGGCTGGCTGTCCCGAGCCAGCCAGCCTGAATCCATGAACCCTGTTTCTGCGCCATGCTAATACATGCAGTTATTATATTCTGTCAGTTGACCTTATCCTGCAGACCAGCACGTTGCCCCCTCCCTTCTTCCACCTCCTCTCGCTCTCCTGCCATTTTCACTAATCTACCACGCCATTTCTTTAATTGCCTCCCTCACCCGTTTCTGCTTCTCGTCCTCCTGCCTCATCCAGCCTTTAATGCCACACCTGCAACATCCACCACCTTCCTCCCCCCTTTTACTCACCTCTCTCTCTCTCTCTCTCTTGGGTTCCCCCTTCGCCATTGGCGCCACAGCTTGGATTCTTCTGAAGCTTTGCTGCGCACGGTTCGTTCTTGCTTGCATTTTCCGGTCTCAACTTTCTAGCCTCATCAAGTGTTCGTTACGGGTCGTCTTAATTTCGCTTCCTTCTTGCTTCTTTCCCACTTTGATTGTTTCTTTGTTTGTTTGCTCAGGTTCTTTGCTTGACGAATGAGTGGATGGAGCTTCTGCTGCACAAAGAGGTAAGCTTGAATTTTCTTTTCAAATGGTCCTACTGCCATACTGAGATCAAACATCTTCCTTCCCATTCTTGCCTCTCCATTGTAGTATTCGCACCGCTCCTTAGATCGATGCATCTTGCAGACAAGAAAAAAAAAACGCGTGCGTGTCTGTCGGAGCAATTATTGTAGGTACGGAGCAGAAATCGTCCATCCAACGAGATTTTTTTTTCTCTCTCTTGCGAGGACAGAGATGCTTGTTTGTAACACAAGATGCGTTGATTGTCTCGATGCAGCAGCAACCTAACCGTGTCTAACTGCGTCACTACTGCCCTTCTCCAGGGAGAAGAATTCATCCACAGTTGCTGATGCCTAGCAGTGGTCTACTCTGATGCGTTACAGCTCCAAATTTTAGCAACACTGCCGCCATGGTTTCCACCGGTTTGAGTTCAGAGATGACGAGGAAGGTTCTTGGCGTCACATTGTGGGTCTGGATCGCAATCGGTGTAGTCGCTCTTCTAGTGGCCATCCTGCTGATGATATGTATCTGGGCGGCGTCCCGTCGCAAGACAAAGAGAACCATGGAGAACTTGAGCCAGACACAGATCCCCATCTACTCCAAGGAGATCTCGGTAGACAGGGTCGGCGGTGGGCGCAGCCTTGCGCAAACGATGCATGAACGTGAGCAGCCTAGCTTCCCAACGCAGGACAAGCACGCCGCGCATCGGGAGCCGGGGAAGACAGTGGGGCATATGGCACTGAGCAAGTCCTCGGATCATGATAACTTGAGCCAGGGGAGCTCAGTGTGCAATGTGGACCGTGTTGGCAGCGTGCATTCTGGTGAAGATGCCAGCTCGGGGCACGGCAGGAAACCGTATTCTCCTGCGGCGTTCGTGTCCGCGTCGCCCCTGGTTGGCCTTCCTGAGTTCTCTCATCTCGGCTGGGGTCACTGGTTCACTCTGCGCGACCTTGAATTTGCCACCAGCCGCTTCTCAAAGGAGAATGTGCTTGGAGAGGGTGGTTACGGGGTTGTGTATCGTGGCCGTCTGGTGAATGGAACTGAGGTTGCCATAAAGAAGATTTTTAACAACATGTAAGCTCACTTTCGGTGTTTTGCTACTTCTCTTATCTTTATACTTATTCCAATAATTGTGCTGTTGTGCGTCTTCCTGGGGTTTACAGGGGGCAGGCTGAGAAGGAATTCAGAGTGGAGGTTGAGGCTATTGGCCATGTACGGCATAAGAATCTTGTCCGTCTGCTGGGATACTGTGTTGAGGGAGTGAATAGGTATGTGAATTGCCAGGCATCAATCACCTGCTCAATTATTTCTTTCAGCCGCATGCATACGCAGTTCCGTACAACAGGCAAAAATTAGGTCTGTTGTTAAGAAAAAGCTTGTTCTCAAGTTAGTGTAAGGACTGGATCTGGACTATCTAAAATGAGCCTTGGTAAAATGATGAGGGAACTGTGACTTCAACTCTTTTTGTTATGGTGTGGTGGTTTACTATATTAACTTATATTTCCAGAAGCTAGCAACCAAATATTGCTACGTCATTAATATGTATTTGTAGATCTTGTGTTTCTGCAAAAGATATACTTATCAATATGGCTACCCCGTCGGCCTGCTGCTCCTGGTGTACAATTTAGCAAAATGCAATGCAATTTACAACATGGAAAAGTAGAGATGGTGGGATCAAGTGGGTTGAGTATGAATTTGATTTACCTAGAGAAATGTTCCACTTGATGCCATTTGTGGAAGAATGTGCATAGATCATTTGACGACTAGTGATTTCAGCAAAAACTAGTGAACTATTGTATAGCACTGGAGCATCATGAGTTATTTGTGTTGGCCTTGTATATGCTGCTGCTCAGGGACCATATGCACCATACTTCTGTATACTTCCCTTTAGTGACAGTTGATTGCCTTTTGTGTAATCTGTGATCATTTGCTTCTGAGACAAAAATTGGCACCACTTGCGTCATTGTGGGGTTTTATCTTTAGAATGCACCCAGCATCAATATAATGGTGATTTCTTTTAATAGGATGTTGGTTTATGAGTTTGTGAACAATGGTAACTTAGAGCAGTGGCTTCATGGAGCTATGCGCCAGCATGGTGTTTTTACCTGGGATAATCGCATGAAGGTTGTTATAGGCACTGCAAAAGCGTAAGTTTCACCAGTTCATATGTCTGTAAGATACATATCCTGCCTGTTGTCTAAATTCATTTGATTGCAGACTTGCGTACCTTCATGAAGCTATAGAACCAAAAGTTGTACACCGTGATATAAAGTCAAGCAACATCTTGATTGATGATGAATTCAACGGCAAAGTCTCTGACTTTGGATTGGCCAAGATGTTAGGGTCAGATAAAAGCCACATTACCACCAGAGTGATGGGAACATTTGGGTATTGTCTTCACCCTTATTTATCCTATATTCATGGTCTTTTGCATCATTATTTTACAATGCATAGAGGGATTTAATACTTGACTCTTTTTTTTTTTTTTGCTCTAGATACGTTGCACCCGAGTATGCTAATACTGGGATGTTGAATGAAAAGAGCGATGTTTATAGTTTTGGCGTTCTCTTGTTGGAAACTGTGACAGGAAGAGACCCTGTTGACTATAGCCGCTCTTCCAATGAGGTAAATGATTAGACTTTGTTCATTGCGATTTCATGCTTTTGTTCTATACCTTTCTAGATGTTACACCATATAATTTGGAGAAATTCCAGATCACCCTGAACTTTGGTGCCCTGGGCTCTTAAACCGCCAAACTCTAAAACTGGGTATTCTACATCCTAAACTTCAAATACTAGCATTCATCCTCCAGCCCACCCACTGGCTGTATTCTTGGACATCATACAGTGGTCAGGCTGCCGCTGCATGAGATCACTGGAGCAGCACAGACCACCGAGTTTCTTCCTCTTCATGGATGCCGGGAAGTAAGGAGAGGGACAGCAGTATGCGTGGTGCCAACAAAGGCAGACACTGTGCTAGAGTGGCTCCGGAAGCAGCACAGGTCTGGTTGCACAACAGGAGGCCATGGACAGGTTGCCCCACCCTTCCGCTAGCGCCAAGACGGCCTAGCGTGGAGTTCAAGCTGGTGCGCTATCGGTAGATCCGTCTTCAAGATGGTGACTGAAACACCGCTTCACATCCGGGGTGAAAACTTTTGTTCAGATGTTTAGTGGTCGGACTCAGCAATGACGTACTTGTGTCATTTTCTTGTTGAAGGTGTTGTCTTCTTGTTGATGTGCTGACCTTCACTGGTTGGTCTTGGCATCCTGGATGAAAATCCTTGTCCTGCCCATCCCCGGACGGACGTGGCGACGACGGCGCAAGGGCGTTTATCTCTTCTTGAAGATGTTGCTGCGGAAGAAGTCTGACTTAGTCGTTGGTGTTAATTTCACATATCGTAATGGTGAAGCCGTAGTTGTCCATGTTTTGTACTCTTCTCATTGATGTATTTGGTCTTGTTACCTTGCATCAACTTTAATAAAAATGGCGGTGTGCATCACAATGATGCAGAGGGCAGAGTTTTCAACCTCCTTTTTGAAAAAAAATGGACAGGTTGCATGCGGTGGCAGGTATGGCAGTCAATGCTCGTCACCAGAAGATATATGTTGATGGTGGCCTGGTAGGTTACCAGGACAATAGGCCATGGCCGACCTAGGAGACAGCCAGATGATTCGGGTACTACGGAGAGGGGAAAGTAGATAGCCATTTGTGCAATTGTGCTTAATAACATATACATCATTTTGTGTGAAGAAACCACTCCACCCATGTCATCAGCCATGGTGACAAAACTACCACCAACTCGAGTAGAGGGTTAAACGACATGTTAGTTAAGGTTTATGGGTAAAGTGCTGGGTTTTGATGTTTATAGGGGTTTAGGTAGCCTGAGCATGGAAGCTCAGGGGATAAGTTGAATTATTGAACATCTTCCTTCCTTCTTTTATTTATTTATTTAACATGGTACCAAGATTATTTAGACCTAAAGTGCTAATTTTATGGTAAAAATGGCAATTAAACTATATGATAGTCTAGTACTGTGTCCATGGACATCTTCCTTCCTTCCTTTATTTGACATGGTACCAAGATTATTTAGACCTACGGTGCTAATGTTTCAGTAAAAATGGGAATTAAACTACCATATGATAGTCTAGTACTATGTCCATGGAAACCCTTGTATCAGTTTTTACTTCTGAAAATTATGCTTTCTTGATTCACTTGCTCCAGTAAGTATTTTGTATATAAAGAGAAGTATACTATGTTTTTGTTGAGATGATAATGAACCCTCTCATTTAGGTCAATCTTGTTGAGTGGCTCAAAATGATGATAGCCAACCGGAGAGCAGAAGAAGTGGTTGATCCAATTTTAGAGGTTAGGCCAACTATTAGAGCTCTTAAGCGAGCTCTGTTAATCGCACTAAGGTGTGTTGATCCTGACTCTGAAAAGAGACCTAAGATGGGGCAGGTTGCTAGGATGCTTGAGTCTGAAGAAGTTCCATTCCGGGAGGTAATGATAAATCCTACTCTAATAATGTATGCTATAACACAAATTTTGCCTAACATCTCTCTTCCTAAAAGGACCGGAGAAACCGGAGGAGTCGCACAGGAAGCATGGACATCGAATCTATTACAGAGGGATCAAATTCGGCTGAATTTGCAAGCAAGGTAGAAAGGACTGGCAGCTCAAGATCAGACCGGTCTCAGTCCTGAGTAGTCCTGACGTTTATGAGTGTGAAAGCACTCATGCTCGTTGATCAGTCCGAGAAACGATGTTCATCACCAAGGTGATTACTGCCCCGAATCCCTGTAGGAAAAATTAGTGGGTTAATGAAGGCACGCCCAGATTTTACTAGCTAAAGTTTAGGCCGAGCTGTTGGGTCGAGCAGAAGCATTCTTGGAGGAAGAATTCCCTGGTATTTTGTTCAATTGTTTTGTGCTGTATAGGTGTGTGCTGGTGCCTGGGATGATCATGCTTGCGAACCGGGATGTTCCTTCAGTTTGTGAGAGTGGACGATTCTTTATGTTCTTTTCTGTTTTTGGCTCTTGCGTTGTTACACCGTGAGTTTTTTGCGTGCTTCTGTTGAAAAATGCCATCGTTTGTTGGGCAAATTACATGAGGTGGCTTCATCAGCTGAAACAGCGAGAACTTACATGATTCATTTGGGTGGACACTTTGATTTGACTGACTTGTGCCTAAAGTAAACAACCACCCTGCCACGAAAACAAATTTTACAATGACAGGAAGAGAGAAACAGAACAAACCTTGTCTGTCCTCTACGAGCAGGAGAGGAAGCTCCTTCTCCACCCCGCCATCGCCACTGTCTGCGGCCAATCGCCTCAATAGTGCGGCAGCCGGCCGTTAGGCATAACAGCGCCGCACGCAGCCCAGGTCTGCGGGAGCGCCCACCTCCTCTGGGTGGTTGTGCTATCGTCGTCCACTCCGTCTCCGGCGCCGCCGCAGTTGCCAGGTGGTTGTGCTATCGTCGTCCACTCCGTCTCCGGCGCCGCCGCAGTTGCCAGAGAATCGCCTCCGAATAGGAAGAGGTCGGAGAAGGAGGCACCAAACTTTTTTGGAAAATCTTCTATTCTTAAATAGTTGCAACACACTACCTATTTTTCCTCCTCATGTAACCATGTCACATCATCAAGTCATGCATGTGGTCATAAGTATTTATTTTTCCTCTTCATGGTACCATGCCACATCATCAAGTCATGAATGTGCTCATAAGTTACAATTTGTGCACTAATCTACCCACTGTTTCACTAATTTTTGTGTGGAGTATATACATTGGGCGCTTAGAGCAAATATATGTAGTATCCTTTTGTCAAATGCTTCATATGATTTATTGTTTTTAAAATATAAACCGATAGCAATCCTAAATTTGTTTCTGCAATAGTTTTAGTTTTTAGCACCTATTATGCATCGTTTATCATGTTTCCCGCAGCAACGCGTGGGGCATCGTCTAGTATAAGGAACGAACGTTCCATACAATTTGTTTCTGACGAGACGCGTAGAGAGCCTTGCGATCGAGTGCACGAATCTGTGAGCGGGCAACACAGCCGTACTGTCGTGATTTCAACCGTTCGCTCAGTGCAGCTGTGGCACGACGCAATCTGAACCGTCCATTTAAAACTACGACAATGATCAAACCAGACTTGGCAGATGATTGTATCTTAGGCGGTTTTCTTTAAGCCGAGGCAAAAGATTTGCCTCACTTTATTAGAGAGAGAGAGTTCATAGTACAAATCGGCGGCTCGACAATATAGCCCGTCAGGGAAGAAAAAAACAACACCAACAACCCAAAGAATTATTCTCGCGGCATGATGATACTTTGATGCCTAGTGTCGAGGCAACGAACCTGACAATGAGTACTAGGGGTACGAACAAAGGGTGGAGCCTAGCTACGGCGCAAGTGTATCACTCGGATTTAGCGAGTTCGGGCCCCTCTCGGAGAGGTAACAACCCTACGTCTCGTGCCCGGGGGCTTGTGTTTTCTCTTGGAGTATATGATTACAATGGGTGATGAACCCCTGCCATGGAGCTGAGGGAAGGCTTATATAGAGTGCGCCTCGGCCCTTCAATGCCACGTCACAAGGGAGTTGAATGAGCATAACTACAACAGTTACTGGTAACGGTAGCTATAATTACACTTAATGACCAACGTTAAGCTACTCGACCGTTATGGCTCCCACGTCGCCTGTATGCCTTCTCTCGTCCGAGTGACTCTGGTCCGGCCGACTGGTGGAAGACGTTCGAGTTCCGTTGATGCATCCGAGTGGATAATCAAGATTGCGCATCCGAATGTGCCCATGGTCCGGTGACCCTCCATTGATGGTGTGGGACCCTAGGTGGGCCCGAGATGTCAGGTCTATGACCCTACCCTTAGTAGGTGACCCCATCATTAGCCCCCGAGTCAGTTGAGGTTTCATGCGACGAGTAGGATGAACTCTTGTTTCGGCCCGAGTGCTTCAGAGGCACTCTAGGTCCGTCGTCAAGTGTTAACCTATCGTTGCCTGAATGAGACCACAGCAGATTCCGGACTAAAAGGATTTCCGACTGATCGGATCATGGTGACTGCTGGTAAAATTTGGTGGCATTCGTGTGTCTCTCGGGAGAGATACACTAGAGGTCCGATTGAGGACATGCCATGTAACTCGAGTAACGACACCGGCACGTGGACTGATTCTCCGGAGAGATGCCACTCATTATCCTGAGGGAACGCCAGTGCGGGCCATCTCCGAGTCCAAATTTATGTGACCCACGCCTTGGAGGCTAGAAGAAGGGCCAAGTCAACCCGCGGAGGGGCATCGAGCTCATCCCGTAGCAATCCTGAAGGTGACTTCAGTCGGGCGTTTTACGTGTCCGAGTGCGCGGTGACCCATGGAGGGTGGTCGGTCGGACCGACGAGTGTCCTTCAGGAAAGGAACAGAGAGGAATCAATCGGATTGATTCGCGGCTGAAATTCCGGGATTCGAAATCGAGCGCCGGCCCGCCGACGGGCCGCATCCAGGGAGACTGGATTCCGTCGCGGGTGACGGAGGAGCGATTGTCGGAGCTGGAGGCCGAGGGGCTGATCCCGGCGGGCGGCTGGAGGTTGCCTGAAGCAGATGAGCTAGAGCCCACGCCGCGTGGAGATGAGCGCGTCCTCCTCATCACCCACGTCGAACGAGGTTTCTCGATGCCTCCGCACCCCTTCTTTCGCGCATTTTTGGACTTCTTCGGGGCGCAAGTCCATCACCTCCCGCCGAATGCGGTAGTCTATTTGTTTGCGTTTATCTCGTTGTGTGAGAGCTTCATCGGCTGCTACCCCCGATGGGGGTTGTTCAAGCATATCTTCACCTGTCGGTCGATGACTGTGAAGGACTCGCCGGATGGGGCGAAGACCAACGTGACCCAGCGGTGCGGCGGACTGGGCATTCAGCTTAGGGGGCACAACGCTTTCCCCAAGATGAGTTTCCCCGACTCCGTCAAGGGCTAGCAGGACAGCTGGTTTTACTGCAGAGACGTTCCGAGTGAGGGGCTTCCGATTGGCCTTCCGCCGTACTCGGCGGCGAGGGTCGCCGCTCCGTCGTCCCTCACAGTAGCCAAGGAGGAGAAGGTAGATGTAGGAATTCTGGTGGACGCCCTGGTGGGGGTAGTGGAGCTGGAGTCGATGGGATGGACCTGCTGGAGGCATTCCTCAGTCGGCAGATCCAGCCGCTACAGGATAGGGAGCATCCCATGTGGATGTACGAGGGGCCGAGTGACTCCACTCGAGTGCACCCTGATAATTTGTCAGAGAAGGCCGTCGAGGAGAAGATCAAGGCGATCACCTCCGCGCGTGACAATCCACACGGAGCAAGGAAAGTGCATGCGTACGACCTGGAGCACCCGCCCGTTGATGTAAGTTTGCATCCCAGCCGAGTGACTTTTCGTAATGACCTCTCTATGCTTGATTCTGATCTTGATGTGTGTTTTTCTTTCAGCAGAGCTTCCAGAAGATGATTTCGCAGATCCGAGTGTTGACCACGCCCCGGAGGACATGACGAGTGACACCGAGCAGCAATATCGTGAGGGCGCCGAAGAAGAGGAGGAAGAAGACGACGACGATGACACGGAGACCGAGGAGGGTGAAGAGGTGGAATCTTCTCTGTCCGAAGGAGGTCCCGAGGAGCCCCGCACCAAGGCCCACCATGATCCGAGTGTCCGCGCGGGTGGCGCTCAGGCGTCGAGTGGTTCAAGGCCGACTAGTGCGGCTCCTGTTACATGCGGGTCGAAGCGCGGGCGAGCCGGGTCAGCGGAGCCGACCGAGAAGTAGCTCAAGCAGCCCAAGCTTACCACCACCAGACCCCGGAAGGCCGCTCTACCTAAGATCAAGATGGTGGTGCTAGTGGCTTAAGTGGCAGAAACTGAGCTCCTTTGTCATGTAAATCTACGCCGACTGACAACCGAGTGACTTTGTGAATGCAACAACGAGACGTCAACCACTTCGCCGAACCCGAATGCCCCTAAGAAGGGACAACCTGAGGCCAAAGCTACGGATGCCGCCACCTCCAAAGGTACCAACTGGTTTGCTTGAGTTTTTATTCGAGTGTCTGTTTGACTCATGTGCTTTGACTCATGTGCTTGCTTCTGGACGATTGCAGCTCCGAGTGAAGTTATCCATCTTGACGATGATGATAAGGCCGACCCGCCAAACCCAGAGGCCGGCGAGAAGGCCCCACCCGGCGGCGATATTATCATGCAAGACGCCGCCGGCGTCCGAGTGGATCGGGTCTCGCCAGCGAAGGTCTTCACCAGGACTGCTTCTCCGGCGAAAGGCACCGCAAAGACAGCTTCCATTCCTCCACCAGCACCGACACCAAGCCCCGCTCCGGTCACCCTGTTCTCGCTGCAAAGGGTCCCTGAGGACCAAGTGGGAGCGAGCAAGGAGGCTCTGATCCAGGTCGTGGTGATGAACAACCAACCGAAGGAAGCGTACAATGCCAGCGAGGCCTTGAAGACCAACGTCCGAGTAAGTGCCATAGTAAGTACTATTTTCAGTCGAAGTTTCGAAGTTTTTCTGTGGGTTTTCCAGTGGGTTTGCACGGAGCTACCCACTGGGTGTTTTCCGTTCCAGTGGGGGCACGCTAAGTGCACCCACTGGGTGTAGTCCCCGAGGCTCCCATTGACTGGAGTCAGTCGGCGGGAGTCTTAGGTTTGCTTTTCGAATGTTTATCCACTCGGATCCGATCCGATCGGTCTGAGTCATTTTTTGTTCCAGTGGGGGCACGCTGAGTGCACCCACTGGGTGTAGTCCCCGAGGCTCCTGTCGACTGGAGTCAGTCGGCGGGAGTCTTTAGAACTCTTGGCGTTTTTTGCTCTGAGCATGATTGCCAATCGCTTTTTTTTGTCCGTCCGAGTGGACGCCTTTTTAGTGGGGGCATGCTGAGTGCACCCACTGGGTGTAGTCCCCGAGACTGCCGTCGATCGCTGGCAATCGGCGGGAGTCTTTACAGAACTAATATTTTCGCACTCTGAGTGCGATTCCCTGCTCGGCAGACCGAGGGGGTGTCTTGGTAGATTTTAAGTGCGAAAAAGTTCTGACTATGTGTAACATCCCCAGATCTTAAACCTGTTATTAAGCTAATTAATTAGCCATGTCATCATGATCATCCTAAATAAATTGCATTTAGAGAATAATCCAACTTCAAATTAAATTTAAAATAAAGTCAAAATTAAAAGTTATCCAAACAGTAGAACAAAAGTGTTCATAATATTGCAAATATTCCTAAAGCAATTAAAAAATTAAAACTAACATTAATTGATTTATTTAAATGGCTCTAACCTGTTTAAAATAGTGCCAAAACAGCACTATTAAATCCATTTCTATTTATATAAAATCCAAATGGATTAAAAAATAGCCCAAACTTTTTATGGCAGTGCAGAATAATGCAAAATATTTTTGTGAACAAGTTTCACATTTTACAAAATGAATTTTGCAGCTCAATTATTTTGCAAATCTTTCTGTAAAAGAAAATCAGAAAAAGAAAAGCAAAAGGCCTAAACCGGCTGGGCCACAGTGCACAGTGCACTCGGCCCAGCCCAGCCTCCCTCTCTCTCCTACCTCCCGCTCTCTCTCCCCGTGTGTCGTCGCCGCCGTGGCCGCGCGCGCGCGCCGGTCAGCGAGCGACACGGCGACGCCCGAGGCCGGACGAGGGGATAAGGACGCGCCCCACGGCCTCCCCTGTCTCCCAGATCCACTCCCCCTCGCTCTCCCGAGCTCTCTCTCCCTCTCCCGTACGCGCCCGTCGCCGCTCGTCGTCGTTCTCGCGGCCGCTGTCGTCCCCGCGCCGCGCCACCTTGTCCATCGCCTCCGCCGTGCTCGGCTACATCGACCAGTGCCAGTGGTTGGAGCCGGGGGGCTCTGCTCATCGAGATCGCCGTCGTCTTCTTCGTTTCGGTCGCCGGCGTGCGTCGCCGATTCCGGCCACCCCTGCAGCTACTAAGCCACTCGCCGGCCTCCTTGAGCCGCTCGGTGAGCTTCTCCTCCTTCCCCCTCTCTTCTTTGCCCTTCTTCTTCGCCATGGCCGCACGCAACGCCACCGTTGAGCTCGCCGTCGTGGCCTCGCTCGCCGTCGAACTCACCCGAGCGCGTGGCCGTGCTCAGCACCACCGTAGGACCCCAACGCGCTCGCCCGCGTCGCTCACCGTGCCCCGCTTCGCCGTAGCCATCCGCGAGCTCGCCGCCGTCAAGATAGGCCACCCTGCCCGCGCCGCCGCCGTAGATCGACGCGGCCCCGTCCCTGCGTTCGGACGCGCCTTACCGCTCTCGATTTGGCCCTCTGTGGCCGAAATCCGACGCGCGCCCGTGCCTCCGCCGCATTTGGAGGTCGCCGGCGGCGAGCCGCCGGCCACCGCTGACCTGGCCGCCACGTGGGTGCCTCTGGGTCACTGACCAACGGGCCCAGGGGCCCCAGTTGACCAGTTGACCAAGTCAACCTGCTGACATGGCAGCTACTGCCACTGACACGCGGGCCCCACCCGCTTAATTAGTTAATTAGATAATTTAGTTAATTAGATAAACTAATCTGACACTGACATGTGGGGTCCACTCCCTAATTAACCCTGTTTAGTTTAAACTAATTCCTAATTAGCCCAAAGTCACTGACCAGTGGGACCCAGCTGTCAGGTTTGACCTAGAACAGCTGGGGTTGACCACTGACGTCATCTGTACACTGTTCTGGATAATGCGAATTTAATAATTAAAAATAATTCCAGAAATTGTTTAAATCTTTGAAAATTCGTAGAAATTCAACCGTAGCTCGGATCGAAAAGTTTTCTACATGAAAGTTGATCAGAAAAACGAGACGAATCCGAATATGTGGTCAAAATGCTTGACCATCACTCCTAACTATCTGAACATGGAACCTTCCCCTTCGGTTTAGTTTACCGAAAACTACCTAAACGCCGGGAAAATATCCCAAATATTTTCCCGCTTCGTCTGCGACATGTAGCATTGCATTAGGTCACCACCAGCACTGCATTTCGCCATGCCATGCATTGTGTTGCATTTGTTTGCTTTTATTTATTGTTTCTTCCCTCTCTTCTTATCCGGTAGACCTCGAGACCGACGCTGCCCCGGAGGACTGCTACTCCGTCGACGACCCGTCTTTTGCCGCAGAGCTTCTAGGCAAGAAAACCCTCCTTGAACATGCCTATATCACCTATTCTTTCTCCCTCCTGCTTGCATTAGAATTTGCTACTGCTTTTGATTAATCCTATTCTGATGCATAGCCTGTTTTTGTACACTGCTATTGATACCTTACCTACTGTCCTAAATGTTTAGTATAGGTTGGTTGGTAAACCATCTGTGGCCCCTTCTCCTTGTCCTAGTTGCCCCGCTTAGTTACCAGTGCCCCGATCAAGGGGATCGGCGGACTGAGACCAGCACATCACTGCACACCCCCTAAGTTGTACGACTCCGCAGAGCTAACATCGAGTGCCTAGGGTGATACCTCTTATCTCACTCCCGATGTTGCCTGTGTAGCCCAGCTAGTCGGTTGTGGATTAACGAGGGTGATTCCTCTTTCACCACCTCCGATAAAGCTTCAGTCATGCAACTCCTCAAGAGTGATTCCCTCGAGGGTGATTCCTCCGGGTTCTCCTTGACGGTTACACCGAGTGGGAAATCCAACGAGGGTGATTCCTCGGATTCCATCTGGATGTTATGGACACACGGGTACCTTGGCCTTAATACCGATACTTGGTAAAGACAGGTCGACCCTGAGGGGTACCCGCGAGAGATGTGGAGTCGGGTTGACCATGAGGGTACCCGCGAGATAATTATGTGGCACGGCCAGGCATTCTTAGCCCTTGCCGTAAGTCCACGAGACGGGTCGACGGGGTCACATGATCGTGGATCTCTGCTCGTTTCCGCGAGCTCCCAATACACTTAACGGATTTGGGTATTTGATCTGAGTTGGCCACTGGCCTATACGCACTGCCACCACGCGGGATACTGGTTTAATGGGGGCCTCGGCGCCGTATGTATCAGCCGAAAGCTCTGTCAGACGTCCAGTTCAGCATTGCGGCATGGCCTGGTCGGCGCCCCAGAGGAGGTGGCCTGGATCGCCCTGCTCGCAACGACCCGGAGTGCAAAGGGCGATGGGCCCAAGACCCCCGAGCACTTAGGATGTAGACCGGCGGGGACCTCTCTGCTGAGCCTAGGTAAGACCACGTCGTGTCGATCAGCCGAGGCCGGGCATGACCGAGAAAAGTGTGTCCGGCCAGAGTTAATCGAGCGTGTTGGGTAACAGTAGTGCACCCCTACAGGGAAGATTATCTATTCGAATAGCCGTGTCCACGGTAACAGGATGCTCAGTGTAGTATCCCGATCCACTACAACTGGAACTGGTTACATGTTACTTAAATTGGAAGCTCCGGGATCGCTTTCTCGCAGGGAGTCGAGGAAGGATCTCTAGGCTTTGCTACTACATGCTTGTTGCTTTATTATATGTTACCAATATGCACTCTTCTAATGCTGCAAGACGCCGAAGATGCTAGTCTTCGATAGGCTAGGCCTTCCCTTCTATTCTGGCATTTCTGCAGTCCAGTCCATAGATGCAGCCCCTTCATTTGATACTGATGCATAAACATAATAGTTCTGATGTAAGACTTGCGAGTACTTTGGATGAGTACTCACGGTTGCTTTGCTACCTCTTTTCCCCATACCCGATTGCTGCGACCAGATGACGGAGCCCCTGAGCTAGCTGCCCCTGTCGACGACTACTACTTCCCCTCTGGAGGAGCCTACTACTACGTGGAGACCGCCGACGACCAGGAGTAGATAGGAGGCTCCCAGGCAGGAGGCCTGCGCCTTTTTGATCTTTGTCGTTGTTTTGCCCCGCCTTCTTAAGGCATATCTGTTTAACTTTTATGTATGTACTCAGATATCTGATGCTTCCGCTGATGCTTGTATGACTCGAGCTTATGTATTCGAGCCCTCGAGGCCCCTGGCTTGTAATATAAAGCTTGTATTATTTTATTTTGGTGTCAAGAGTTGTGTTGTGATATCTTCCCGTGAGTCCCTGCGCTTGATCGTGCGCATTTGGGTGTATGATTAGTGCACGATCGGGCCGGGGGCGTCACAAGTTGGTATCAGAGCCGACTGCCTGTTGGTAGCCCCCTTTCCAACTCCTTGGCCGAAGTTGAGTCTAGTCTCCAAAACTATTTTACTAACATGGCTGTGTGGCTTACGGGCCCACGTCGCCAATGGTTGGGTTTAGGATCTTTTATTTCTCTCCTTTACGGTGGGATTCTGATCTCTCCTCTATTCGGGTTAAAGTTTTGCTAACGCCAACATTAGGTTCTCGTGTTCACATCCACCCGGAGAGCTGGATTATCTGCAATTATTCCTTTCCATGTATATCATGCTCTGCTTTCCCTTGGGAAGGATATACACCTAATACTTGTGTATAATCACATTTTTTCCTTTCCATTGGTCTGTTTAACCTTTCTTGTATCTAACTTATCAGAGCAGTGATAATTCCCTGCTTATGTCAACACCCCCCATGTACAACTCTGTCAGTAAGACCCTGTTACTATTGTTGATGACATTTCAGTTACCATCGGTGTACGAGAACTTTGCCTATTGGTCCGCCTCGTCTTAACGAGCGGGGGAATGGTTCTCTTCATCCCCCGCCCTTGGTACCGACGTTGTTGCCAACATAGCTGACAAACTATCCTCTGACGTGCCTTACTGTCATGGCCGTGCAAGATGTCACTGCCCTTCCTACTTTTAACCCACACTATCCACAGTTCCACAGGATCGAAACCTGACTCTCCTGTACATCCTTGATCCCGAAGATACCCCTTACCTCCACCTCTTAAATCTCGGGACGAGATTTCTTGTAGTGGGGGAGATTTGTAACATCCCCAGATCTTAACCCTGTTATTAAGCTAATTAATTAGCCATGTCATCATGATCATCCTAAATAAATTGCATTTAGAGAATAATCCAACTTCAAATTCAAATTTAAAATAAAGTCAAAATTAAAAGTTATCCAAACAGTAGAACAAAAGTGTTCATAATATTGCAAATATTCCTAAAGCAATTAAAAAATTAAAAATAACATTAATTGATTTATTTAAATGGCCCTAACCTGTTTAAAACAGTGCCAAAACAGCACTATTAAATCCATTTCTATTTATATAAAATTCAAATGGATTAAAAAATAGCCCAAACTTTTTGTGGCAGTGCAGAATAATGCAAAGTATTTTTGTGAACAAGTTTCACATTTTACAAAATGCATTTTGCAGCTCAATTATTTTGCAAATCTTTCTGTAAAAGAAAATCAGAAAAAGAAAAGCAAAAGGCCTAAACCGGCTGGGCCTAAGTGCACAGTGCACTCGGCCCAGCCCAGCCTCCCTTTCTCTCCTACCTCCCGCTCTCTCTCCCCGCGTGTCGTCGCCGCCGTGGCTGCGCGCGCGCGCGTCGGCCAGCGAGCGACACGGCGACGCCCGAGGCCGAGCGAGGGGATAAGGACGTGCCCCACGGCCTCCCCCATCTCCCAGATCCACTCCCCCCTCTCTCCCTCGCTCTCCCGAGCTCTCTCTCCCTCTCCCGTACACGCCCGTCGCCGCTCGTCGTCGTTCTTGCGGCCGCCGTCGTCCCCGCGCCGCGCCACCTTGTCCATCGCCTCCGCCGTGCTCGGCTACGTCGACCGGTGCCAGTCGTTGGAGCCGGGGGGCTCTGCTCATTGAGATCGCCGTCGTCTTCTTCATTTCGGTCGCTGGCGTGCGGCGCCGATTCTGGCCACCCCTCCAGCTTTGAGCTCTGGCACCTCTGCAAATCTCTGCTTGCCTTTGCAAAGGGCCTATCTATTTACTTTTATGCAATTTTTATTTTTATTTTGAGTCTCCATCTTCTCTTACAAAGCATCAACTGGAGAGCACTTTTGTCATACTTGTGCATTGTGTGTAGCTAATATTGAGTGTGTTTCATGAATGGATCAATGATTGAGCATAATGGGCTAGGGAATACTTTCTTTAGCACTGATATTTTGAAAGACATGGTTGCTTGTTAGCATGCTTGAGTATTTATATCTTCATGTCAAATTATAGACTATTGCTTTGAATCATTTAAGTCCAAATGTCCATGCTACAAAAGAAAAGAGTATATGATGAATATGATAGGTAGCATTCCACATCAAAAATTCTGCTTTTATCATTTACCTACTCGAGGACGAGCATGAATTAAGCTTGGGGATGCTTGATACGTCTCCAACGTATCTATAATTTTTGATTGTTCCATGCTATTACAGTATCAATCTTGGATGTTTTATATACATTCACAAGCAATTATATATCATTTTTTGGGACTAACCTATTAACTTAGTGCCCTGTGCCAGTTTTTTTTGTGTGCCTATTTTTGGTTTTCCAGGATATGAGTACCAAACGAAGTACAAATGCCACGAAACTTTTTGGAGATTTTTTTTTCTAGACATAAGAGACACTAGAAGCTTCGGGAGAGGGCCAGAAGACAGAGGAGGTGGCCACGAGCCACCAGGGCGCGCCTGGGGGGGGGGGGCAGGCGTGCCCTGGTGCCTCGGGGGCCCACCTCTGCCCCTTTTGATGTAATTCCGCCTCTATAAATTCTCTAAAATCGGGAAACCAACAAAGGAGTCCACAAAATACTTTTTCCGCCGCCGCAAGTTCCTGTTCTCGAGGGATCCCATCTGGGGACCTTTTTCAGCACTCTTCGGAGGGGGATTCGATCATGGAGGGGCTCTACATCAACCGTGCTGCCCTTCCGATGATGCGTGAGTAGTTTACCACAGACCTTCGGGTCCATAGGCAGTCGCTAGATGGCTTCTTCTCTCTTTTTGATCTTCAATACAATGTTCTCCTCGATGTTTTTGGAGTTCTATCCGATGTAATCACTTTTTGCGGTGTGTTTGTTGGGATCCGATGAATTGTGAGTTTATGATCAGATTATCCATGAATATTATTTGAGTTTCCTCTGAACTCTTTTATGCATGATTGTTATAGCTTCATATTTCTCTCCGATCTATTGATTTGGTTTGGCCAACTAGATTGATTTATCTTGCAATGGGAGAGGTGCTTTGTAATGGGTTCGATCTTGCGGTGCTCAATCCCAGCGATAGAAAGGGACATGACACGTATGTATCGTTGCTATTAAGGGTAAAAATATGGGGTTTATTCATGCGTGAGTTTACTTTGTCTACATCATGTCATCTTGCTTAAGGCATTACTCCGTTCTTTATGAACTTAATACTCTAGATGCATGCTGGATAGCGGTCGATGGGTGGAGTAATAGTAGTAGATGCAGAATCGTTTCGGTCTACTTGTCTCGGACGTGATGCCTATATACATGATCATTGCCTTGGATATCGTCATGATTATTTGATTTTCTATCAATTGCCCAACAGTAACTTGTTTATCCACCGTATGCTATTTTCAAGAGAGAAGCCTCTAGTGAAAAATATGGCCCCCGGGTCTACTTTTATCATCTATTAAAAATCCTAAAAATACCTTGCTGTAATTTTACTTTGTTTATTTTATTAAAATCCTAAAAATACCTTGTTGTAATTTGACTTTATTTATTTTATTTTGTATTTTAGTTTGATCTATCTATCTATCACCATACAATTTAATCTTGCAATCTACCGCCAAGGGATTGACAACCTCTTGTTCGCGTTGGGTGCGAGGATTTGTTGTTTTATGTGCAGGTGCTGCTAACGAATTGTTGCGTGATTCTCCTACTGGATTGATAACTTTGGTTTCATAACTGAGGGAAATACTTATCTCTACTGTACTGCATCATCCCTTCCTCTTCGGGGAAAAACTAACGCAGATTACATGTAGCAACATCTCCGTCGTATCTACTTTTCCAAACACTTTTGCTCTTGTTTTGGACTCTAATTTGCATGATTTGAATGAAACTAACCCGGACTGACGCTGTTTTCAGCAGAACTACCATGGTGTTGTTTTTGTGCAGAAATCAAAGTTCTCAGAATTGGACGAAACTTTTTGTAGATTTTTATGGAATATATAAAAAATATTGGCGCAAGAATCAACTGCAGATCGGGCCCCTGTTGCTCACAAGGCAACAGGGCACGACCCCCCTAGGGCGCGCCCTGATGCCTTGTGGGCCCCACAGAGGTCCTCCTGACCTAATTCCAACGCTATAAATTCTCTTGCCCCGAGAAAAAAATAAGAGAAGAAGTTTCATCACGTTTTACGATACGGAGCCACCGCCACCTCCTGTTCTTCATCGGGAGGGCTGATCTGGAGTCCGTTCGGGGCTCCGGAGAGGGGGATTCGTCGCCATCGTCATCATCAACCATCCTCCATCACAAATTTCATGATGCTCACCACCGTGTGTGAGTAATTTCTCCGTAGGCTTGCTGGACGGTGATGGGTTGGATGAGATTTATCATGTAATCGAGTCAATTTTGTTAGGGCTTGATCCCTAGTATCCACTATGTTCTGAGATTGATGTTGCTATGACTTTGCTTTGCTTAATGCTTGTCACTAGGGCCCGAGTGTCATGATTTCAGATCTGAACCCTTTATGTTTTCATGAATATATTTGTGTTCTTGATCCTATCTTGCAAGTTGTATGCACCTATTACGTGTTATGATCCACATACCCCAAGGTAACAATAATTGGGATTCTTTCCGGTGATTACCGTAGTTTGAGGAGTTCATGTATTCACTAAGTGCTAATGCTTTGTTCCGGTTCCCTATTAAAAGGAGGCCTTAATATCCCTTAGTTTCCTTATGGACCCTGCTGCCATGGGAGGGTAGGACAAAAGATGTCATGCAAGTTCTTACTATAAGCACGTATGACTATATACGGAATACATGCCTGCATTACAATGATGAATTGGAGCTATTGTGTATCGCCCTAGGTTGTGACTGTTATATGGTGAATGTCATCCAACATAATTATCCATCACTGATCCAATGCCTACGCTTTTTCGCATATTGATCTTTGCTAAGTTACTTTCGCTGCTGCTGCTGTTACAATCACTACAAAACTGCTACTGTTACTGTTTCTGTTCCTATTGCTACTGTTACTACTGTGCTACTAAACACTTTGCTGCAGATATTTAGTTCTCCAGGTGTGGTTGAATTGACAACTCAACTTCTAATACTCGAAAATATTCTTTGGCTCCCCTTGTGTCGAATCAATAAATTTGGGTGAAATACTACCCTCGAAGACTGTTGCGATCCCTTATTCTTGTGGGTTATCAAGACCTTTTTCTGGCGCCGTTGCCGGGGAGCATAGCTCTATTTGTTGAGTCACTTGGGATTTATATCTGTTGATCACAATGAAGAATCTAAAAGACGCTAAGACGGAGATAGTTCCCTCTAAGACGAGGGGAGGTAAGGAACTGCCATCACACTCTGCACTTGATTCACCTTCTGTTTTGAGTAGGCTTGCGACACCACCACCTGCTATTCATTCTGATATTTCGCAAGTAATTGATGATACTACTTCTGCTATAAATAAAACTATTGATGATGCTAGTACTATGCTTGATGATACTGTGCCATTAGGTGAATTTCTTGATGAACAAATTGCTAAAGCTAAAGAAATTGAAAATGTTGAAACTCTTGAAAATTATGATTCACCTATTATGCCTAGTCCTCCTACTGGAGTTGAAATGCCTAAGATATCTGATGGTTATGTTTTTGATGGAGAGACGGCTAGGGCAATTCTTGCTTGTAATGATAGAGACGATGTTAGAAAATTACTGGCTAAGCTGAAAGAAAAGTCTATGATGGAGAGAATGAAATATGATCATAAGTTTGCTACCTCTCCTATATTTGTTACTGATAAGGATTATGAATTCTCTGTCGATCCTAAGTTAATTACTTTGGTTAAATCTGATCCTTTTCATGGTTATGAAACTGAAACTATTGTGGCACATCTTACTAAGTTGAATGATATAGCCACCCTATTTGCTCATGAGGAAAAAATTCGCTACTACTACATTCTTAAGTTGTTTCCTTTCTAATTAAAGGGTGATGCTAAGAAATGGTTTAATACTCTTGCTCCTGATTGTGTGCGTAGTCCCCAGGATATGATATATTACTTCTCTGAAAAATATTTTCCTGCTCATAAGAAACAAGCTGCCTTACAGGAAATATTTAACTTTGTGCAAATTGAAGAAGAGAAACTCCCTCAAGCTTGGGGGCGGCTTCTCCAATTACTTAATGCTTTGCCTGATCATCCTCTTAAGAAAAATGAAATACTTGATATCTTTTATAATGGACTAACCGATGCTTCTAGGGACTACCTAGATTGTTGTGCTGGTTGTGTTTTCAGGGAACGAACTGTTGGACAGGCTGAAGAACTATTGAATAATATATTAAAGAGTGATAATGAGTGGACACTTCCTGAACCACCACCTAAGCCAACTCCGAAGAAAAGAGGTATTCTATTCCTCAGTCCTGAAGATATGCAAGAAGCTAAGAAATCTATGAAGGAAAAAGGTATTAAAGCTGAAGATGTTAAGAATCGACCACCTATTGAAGAAATACATGGACTTGATATCCCGACACAGGTAGTAGAGGAAAATTCTCTTCGTAGATTCAATGAAAGTGATATTCCCTATAATAACTCTGCTAGTCAATGTTTGGATGAATTTGATAACTACATTGTTAAGCAAGAGAATTTCAATATGTATGTTAGCATCAATTAAAATGAAATGCCATCATGATTGATCGCTTGAGTGATTTGATGTTCAGAATTGCTAATGATGTTAAGGGTTTGAGTAAACATGCTTCTATGGTCCAGACTCAGTTAGAGCAAATAGCTAAGTCACAAAATGATTTGCTTAATGAGATGGATAATAAAATGAATTATCATGTTGTTAGGGTAATGACTAGAGGAGGAAGAATGAATTAGGAGCCCTTGTATCCTGAAGGTCATCCTAAAAGAATTGAGCAAGATTCTCAGAGAAATAATGTTGATGCACCTAGTCCATCAAAGAAGAAAAATAAAAATAAAAATGATAGGACTTTGCATGCTTCTAGTGAACCTGAGATAGAAAAACCTCCTGAGAATCATAATGATGTTTCGATTTCTGATGCTGAGACACAATCTGGTAATGAACATCCACCTAGTGATAATGATAATGATAATGATGATGTTCATGTTGATGCTCAACCAGATAATGATGTAGAAATAGAACCTGCTGATGATCTTGATAACCCACCTCCTAAGAATAAAAGATATGATAAAAGAGACTTCGTTGCTGGAAAACATGGAAAGGAAAGAGAACCATGGGTTCAAAAACCTATGCCCTTTCCTACTAAACCATCTAGAAATAAAGATGAGGAAGACTTTGAGCACTTTGTTGAAATGCTTATACCTGTCTTTTTGCGCACTCGTTTGACTGATATTTTGAAGATGCCTCCATATGCTAAATACATGAAAGATATTGTCACTAATAAAAGAAAGATACCTGAGGCTGAAATTTCCACCATGCTTTCAAATTATTCTTTTAAGGGTGGAGTACCTAAGAAATTAGGAGATCCTGGAATACCCACTATACCTTGCTCCATTAAAACAAGTTATGTTAAAATTGCTCTATGTGATTTAGGAGCCGGTGTTAGTGTTGTGCCTTTCTCTTTATATAGAAGACTTGATTTGAATAAGCTCACACCTACTGAAATATCTTTGCAAATGGCTGATAAATCAACTGCTATACCTATTAGAATTTGCGAGGATGTGCCCGTTGTTGTTGCAAATGTTACTATCTTACCGGACTTTGTTATACTTGATATGCCCGAGCACGACAACATGTCGATTATCCTTGGAAGACCCTTTTCGAATACCGCAGGGGCTGTTATTGATTGAAACAAAAGCAAGGTCACTTTTCATGTCAATGGTAATGAGCATACGGTTTATTTTCCGAGGAAAAAAATTCAGTGAATGGTATCAATTGTATTGAAAAGGTCTCGATAATCACTATTGGTGGGTTTAAATTTCCTGTTCCTACTGTCAAGAAGAAATATGAAATTCTTATTGTTGGGGAGACGCATATCCCCATTGAGTTAACTTAGTGTTATATGAAAATTCTTCGGTTTCATGTTACTCGAAAATAGTTTGTTAATAAGACTTGATCAACCTTATTAATGGATTCTTTTTGAGGGGCATGTGGTCGATGAATTTAATAAGCACAACTTTCTGTAATCATAGTGTGCTCTCTGTTATTTATAGTTTAATAAAGTAAAATGCCATGATTATCCTGTTTTCTGAATTATCCGTGCAATAAATAATTGACCCAAAAATAAAAGTGCTACGAATGCAGTGAAATTTAACACGATTTTTTCTGGAATATTTAAGAATTTTTGGCACTGAAAACAACCCAGGGGGTGCAACTGTTACTCACAAGGCAACAGGGCGCGGCCACCCCCCAGGGCGCGCCAAGATGCCTTGTGGGTCCCATAGGGACCCACTCACTTATCTCTTCATCCCACTTCATCTCCTACCTCCAGAAAAAATCGTGGTAGCTCTCTCTCTCTCTCGTGTTCTTGCTCACAAACCTGAGACTTTTGATCTCTTTGCTCAGAGCTCCGTTTCCGAAAATGTTTTGGGGAATGGCTCCTTGGTATGTGACTCTCCCATTGCTCCAATTAGTTTTTGCTTTAGTGAATTATATTTTGCATAAATTGCTACTATTGGTGCTACTGAAAATGAGCTTGCATGTTGAATTCTTAGAGTTCTAAGTAGTTTGAATGCTTGATATAGCCTCTAGGCAATTGTATGAGTAGTTGCTATCAATCTTTTGGAGTTTTGTTAACATCTTTTTGTGGTCCAAAAATTTTCAAAAAATTTTCCTTAGGAAAATGAACTTCCTCCGGAGAGGTTCTTCGAGCCAGAGCTCCAAGGGTGTCCTTGGGAATGCCCCTGACCGTGACCTCAACATTCCGCGTAGGACGGAGGTCCGACCGTGCGAATGGCCGCACAATGAATTCATGAACGAAGCCGGGTGATACGTCTTCAACGTATCTATAATTTTTGATTGTTCCATGCTATTATAGTATCAATCTTGGATGTTTTATTTGTAATTATATATCATTTTTTGGGACTAACCTATTAATCTAGTGCCCAATGCCAGTTGCAGTTTTCTGCTTGTTTTTGGTTTTTCAGGAAATCAGTACCAAACAAAGTCCAAATGCCACGAAACTTTTTGATGATTTTTTTTCTAGACAAAAGAGACCCTAGAAGCTTCGGGAGGATGCCACAAGCCTCACGAGGAGGCCACAAGGAAACAGGACGCGGCCCAAGGGGGGCGCGCCCTGATGCCTTGTGGGCCCCTCGTGGCTCCTTTTGACCTAATTCCACTTCTATAAATTCTCAAATATTCGGAAACCATCAGAGAGCCAGACGAGAAAACCCTACCGCCACCGCAAGCCTCTGTTCTTTCGCGATCCCATCTGGAGGCCTTTTTCGGTACTCTGCAATACTATGAACATTTTAGTTTTCACATTTGAACAACTCTTATTTTCAATTTATATTTGAATTTCAATTTGAATTGGAATTTGAAATGAGATATGATTCTAATGTGATCAAGCACTGTTAAGTATTGTGACTTGGCATGATTAAGAGCTGATCACTGTGCTTAATACGTGGGGATGTTACAATTCTCCTCCTTTAAAAGAAATTCTCGTCCCAAGAATTAAGAGGTAGGTTGAAGAGAGCGGGGTATTCATACCAAGGAAGCTTGGTATGGGCCCGCGGGAGAATTTCCCATTTAACGGATTGTGCAACAGTTGACATCTAATGTCTTGCGTGAATGCAAAGGATACTAGCGTAAAATGAATGCGAAGCTCCTGAATCAATTAAAACATGAGATGGTATTGAGCGAACAAGGATAGTACCGTTCATAGTAGCAAGCGGGTCTTGGGCTTCATTCACCTCAACGTGGTAAGCTTGACCACGACCATAAGAAGGCCCGGTATTATTGTTGCGAGGCTGATTGTTACCATGGCTAGTAGAGGGAAGTGCAAGCTGATTCTGATTTTGAGGGCATTCTCTAGAACGGTGACCTGGACGGCCACACTTGAAGCAGAGCCCATCATTGGGACGGGGAGCAGGAGCTCGAAGTAGTGGAGCCTGAGATCTTGGTTGTCCCGGCGGTGGAGGAGGTGCAGCTGGATGGTACATGCTATTGGGAATCCAGATACGGCGCTTCTGTGATGACGAGCCCGAAGATGAGCCAATGTCATGGTTGCGCTTGATGGCTTTCTGGTGTTCTATCTGAGTGGTCTCAACCTGAATGGCCTTGTTCACGAGGGTGGCAAAGTCGGTGAAGTCATGAACAGCAAGGGCAAGCTTGAGGTCGGGGTGGAGTGCATTGCGGACTTTTTCCTGCCTACGAGCATCAGTGGCAATGTCTTCTTCAGCATAGCGGGATAATTCAAGGAATTCCTGCTGATAAGCTTCGACAGTCTTAGTGCCCTGAGTGAGGTTGCGAAACTCTGTTTCCTTCCGGTCCATGATTCCCTGAGGAATGTAGCGGGCACGGAAAGCAGTCTGAAACTCGAGCCAAGTGATGACTGTCCCCTCAGGTAGTGAACGCCTATGGGTGGACCACCATTCAGAGGCGGAGCCCTTCAGGAAGTAGGACGCGAAGGTGACCAGGTTTTCAGGGGCGACACTGGCAGATTCCATCTCGAAGGAGATGTCACGAAGCCAGTCATCAGCATCCAGTGGCTGTTCAGAGTTGCGGTAAGTAGTAGGGCTGAGACGCACAAACTCCTGCAGAGTTATTGGGGCAGCTTGTTGATTCTGAGCATTCTGGTTCTGCTGCGGGAACTGAGCCATAATTCCAACCATGAACTGGCGGTTCAGCTCGAATTGCTGCATCATAGCTGCCATATAGTCTGGCGGTGGTGGATCATTGGCAGCACGGCCACGACCACGTCCTGCGGGTCTAACCATCCTGCTAAAATTTAACACGGGTAGTTTAGTAAAAACAACTGCGAGTGTCTTAGAGACAAGCATGATGTAACACGACAGCGAACAAGTAGTGCAATAGATTCATAACAGTAGCCAATTAAGACATACAGATCCATACACAGAGTCGGTTTCATGCGGGCAGCATAAGTTCGCAAAATTAAACAGCTAGACATACTAGGTGGCGTGCAGGCACGCGATAGGGAATACACAACGGGACATAGCAAAGGCTACATCAACGTCGGGGAAAACTACTGGATCATGGACATATAGGAGAGTCAGGTTTCGGTCCTGTGGAACTGTGGTGAGTGTCAATTAAGAGTGGGAAGGTAGTGACATCTTGCAAGGTCACGACAGCAAGGCAAGTCCGAGGACAAACATTTGGGGGTGTTGGCTTAAGCAGGAAATTATCGCTGCTCAGATAAAAGCTAGACCACAAGAAGGGTTAAACAAACCAAAGGAAAGGAATAATTGCAGACGATCCAGCTCTCCGGGTGGATGTGATCACGAGAACCTAATGTCAGAGTTAGTAAAATCATTTAACACGAAAGGAAGAGGATTCAGAGTCCCAGAGTAAGGAAGAGGAATAAAAGATCCTAATACCACCCATTGGCGACGTGGGCCCGTAAGCCACACAACCATGTTAGTAAAATATAGTTTTCAAAGTCTAGACTCAACTTCGACGAAGGAATTGGAAGCGGGCTTCCTACAGGCAGTCGGCTCTGATACCAACTTGTGACGCCCTTGCTCGACCGTGCACTAATCATACACGCAAACCAGCACGCTCGAGATCAGAGACTCACGGGAAGATATCACAACACAACTCTAAACACAAATAAAAGGCATACAAGCTTTATATTACAAGCCAGGGCCTCGAGGGGTCGAATACAAAAGCTCGAGTCATACAAGCATTAGCGAAAGCAATAGTATCTGAGTACAGACACAAAGTTAAACAAGTTTGCCTTAAGAAGGCTAGCATAACAACGACACTGATCGAAAAGGCGCATGCCTCCTGCCTGGGAGCCTCCGAACTACTCCTGGTCGGCGGGCTCAACGTAGTAGTAGTGATCTCCGGGGCTCTCCTGGTAGTAGTCTCCTGTGGTGGCATCTGGTTCCTGGACTCCATCGACCGATTGCATCAAGTGGGTATGGGGAAAAGAATAGCAAAGCAACCGTGAGTACTCATCCAATGTACTCAGCAAGACTGACATCAGATCTATTCTAAATATGCATTAGTATCAAAGGAATGGGGCTATATCTTTGGACTGAACTGCAGAATGCCAGGATAGAGGGGGGAGAAACCTAGCCTATCGAAGACTAGCATCTTGAAGCAATCTTGCAGCATTAGAAGAGTGCAGATCAGCATTTTATAAATTAACAAGCATGTTGAAGCAAAGCCCAGATATCCTTCCTCGACTCCCTGTGAGGAAGCGATCCCGGAGCTTACAGTTAAAGTAACATGTAATCAGTTCAAATAGTGGTAGATCGGGATACAACACTGAGCGTCCTGTTACCGTGGACACGGCTATTCGAATAGATAACTTCCCTGCAGGGGTGCACTACTGTTACCCAACACGCTCGATCACATCTGGCTGGACACACTTGCTGGGTAATGCCCGGCCTCGGGTGATCGACACGACGCAGTCCTACTTAAGCTCAACAGAGAGGTCAACACGCCGGTCTAAATCCTAAGTGCGAAGGGGTCTTGGGCCATCACCCTTTGCACTCCTGCACGTTGCGAGACTGGCCGGGGCCCAAGCGCGACTGTGGAAGCACCACAGACGTAACCAGCTCACCCCAACAATCAGCCCGCATCTCTGAGCTGTGACATCTGAAGAGCTTTCGGGAGAAACGTACGACGTAGAGGGTCCCATAACCATTATCCCACGTGGTGGTAGTGCGTATAGGGCCAACGACCCACTCAGATAAAATACCCAAATCCGTTAAGCATATTTAGTAACTCGCAGAGATGATCAGACTACCTGTCGCTCCGACTTGGTAACACATGGATATCGAGCAGGGAGGTTTCCGCCTGCCCTGTCGTTCTTCCACATTAATCTCTCGCGGGTGCCCTCCTGGCAAGCCCGACTTCATATTTCCCCGCGGGTACCTCTCGAGGTCGACCCGCCTGTAACAAAGGTCAAAGTAACCGTGTGTCCAAGTATTGAGAAGGAATCCGAGGAATCACCCTCGATGGTTTCCCTCTTGAGGAATTGCACGACGGTAGCTATATCGGAGGTGATGAAAGAGGAATCACCCTCGGTAACCCACAACCGGATAACTATTCTACAGAGGCATCATCTGAAGTGAGATAAGAGGTATCACCCTCGGCACTCAATGGTAGCTTTGTAGAGTCGAGCAACTTAAGGGGGAATGTGCGGTGATGTGCTGTTCTCAACCCGTTCGATCACATCGATCGGGGCACAGGTACTAAGGCGGGCAACTACAACAAGGAAGAGGGGCCACAGATGGTTTACCATCCAACCTATACTAAGCATCTCGGATAGCAGGCAGGTATCAATAACAGTTACAAGGACAGGCTATGCATCAGAATAGGATAAAACAATAGCAGCAGCAAATTCTAATGCAAGCAGGAGGAAGAGAGAATAGGTGATATAGGCATGCGTCAAGGGGGGGTTGCTTGCTTGGAAGCTCTGCTGATAGGGAAGAAGGGTCGTCGGTGACGCAGTCGGTCATAGGGGCAGCGTCGGTCTCGGAGTCTAACGGGAGAGAAGGAGGGAGAAGAAACAATAAATACACGGCAAACAATGCTTCACAAATGCATGACATGGCAATATGTAGTACTAGGTGTGACCTAACGCAGTACTACGCGATACAGGTGAAGCGGGAAAACATCCGGGAATGTTTTCCCGAAGTTTGGCGTTTTTCGGTTAGATGAAACAGAGGGGGCGGTTCCATGTTCGCTATGCTAGAGGCACGAGACAGATGAATGGAGGGCATATTCGGAATCGTCATATTTTTCTGATCGTTTTTCATATATAAATTATTTTAATCCTAGTTACGGTTTATTTTATATTAATTTTCAAAGTTTTAATCATTTTCTGAATTTATTTAAATTGAATTATCCGAAACAGTAATGATGACGTCATCATGATGTCAGTGTGACGTCAGCAGTCAACTCCGACTGTTGACTGGTCAAACTGACATGCGGGTCCCGCCTGTCAGCGTCTGTTTAGTCTAATTAGGGTTTAATTAAGCTAATTACAGATTAATTAGACTAATTAAATAATTACTTTAGTTAAACATAATTAATTAAGTTAATTAACTATTTAATTAATTAATTAATTAATTATTTTAATTCTAATTATTATTTATTTTTATTTTCTCTTTTTTTTCTTTTCTTTTTTTGGGCCGGCCCCACTGGGCAGTGGCACAGTCGGACATGTCCGGGCTGTGCCCTTTCGGGGCCGGACAAGTCCGGGGTCACACAGCGCGCGCGGGCGCGGGCAGAGAGGAGGCCGTCCGTGGCAGCGGGCGCCGGCGACGGGCGCGGCAGCCGGGGAGCAGCAGTAGCAGCGGCAGGCCGCAGCGGCGGTGGGCGGAGCTGCAGCAGCGGCCAGCGGCGGGTAGGTGGAGCAGCACCAGCACAGGCAGCGGGCGGAGGCGCGGGCGAGCGCGCGCGCGGGAACCGGCGAGGCAGGCTCGCGGGAGCACAGCCACAGGAGCGTGTGGGCGTGGCGAGCGCGAGCTCGCGCGGGTTTGGGGCGGCGGCGACGGACGGCAACTACGGCGAGGGGAGGGCAGAGGCGGACGGCTCACCCCGTTGCAGGGGTTCGGGCGGCGAGGCTCGATGGCGCCGTCGAGGGAGAGATGGGGAGGCGGCGAGCGACGGCGTCGGCAGCGGCTCCGGGGCGAGGTGACGGCGGGACTCGGGCGGCGGCGATGGGGCGCCCTCGGGGGCGCGCGGCAGAGGAGGAAGAAAAGGGGGGCGCGACTAGGGTTAGGTTTCGGGTGTGAGGGGGTAATGTAGTGGGCGGCTGGGCCGGCTGGGCCGAGGCCCAGTGGGGAAGGGGAGGCCTTTTCTCTTTTTATTTTTATTTCCTTTTCTGTTTTCCTTTTGTTTATTTTTCTTTTACTGTTTTATTTCATTTTCCAAATTATTTTAGTTTTATAAAATATATAATGAGCACCTAAATTAGTGTTACTAAATATACCAGTGCCACCATAATTTTGGTATTAAAATAAAATAGTTTGCAATTTTATAATTCTAAAATGCATTTAACTAATTGTTTTAGCTACTGTTTTAGCATGTTAGGGTCCTTTAAGTAATTCAATTAATGTGGATTATTTGCAATACTATGAACATTTTAGTTTTCACATTTTAACAACTCTTATTTTCAATTTATATTTGAATTTCAATTTGAATTGGAATTTGAAATGAGATATGATTCTAATGTGATCAAGCACTGTTAAGTATTGTGACTTGGCATGATTAAGAGCTGATCACTGTGCTTAATACGTGGGGATGTTACAATTCTCCTCCTCTAAAAGAAATTCTCGCCCCAAGAATTAAGAGGTAGGTTGAAGAGAGCGGGGTATTCATACCAAGGAAGCTTGGTATGGGCCCGCGGGAGAATTTCCCATTTAACGGATTGTGCAACGGTTGACATCTAATGTCTTGCGTGAATGCAAAGGATACTAGCGTAAAATGAATGCGAAGCTCCTGAATCAATTAAAACATGAGATGGTATTGAGCGAACAAGGATAGTACCGTTCATAGTAGCAAGCGGGTCTTGGGATTCATTCACCTCAACGTGGTAAGCTTGACCACGACCATAAGAAGGCCCGGTATTATTGTTGCGAGGCTGATTGTTACCACGGCTAGTAGAGGGAAGTGCAAGCTGATTCTGATTTTGAGGGCATTCTCTGGAACGGTGACCTAGACGGCCACACTTGAAGCAGAGCCCATCATTGGGACGGGGAGCAGGAGCTCGAAGTAGTGGAGCCTGAGATCTTGGTTGTCCCGGCGGTGGAGGAGGTGCAGCTGGATGGTACATGCTATTGGGAATCCAGATACGGCGCTTCTGTGATGACGAGCCCGAAGATGAGCCAATGTCATGGTTGCGCTTGATGGCTTTCTGGTGTTCTATCTGAGCGGTCTCAACCTGAATGGCCTTGTTCACGAGGGTGGCAAAGTCGGTGAAGTCATGAACAGCAAGGGCAAGCTTGAGGTCGGGGTGGAGTGCATTGCGGACTTTTTCCTTCCTACGAGCATCAGTGGCAATGTCTTCTTCAGTATAGCGGGATAATTCAAGGAATTCCCGCTGATAAGCTTCGACAGTCTTAGTGCCCTGAGTGAGGTTGCGAAACTCTGTTTCCTTCCGGTCCATGATTCCCTGAGGAATGTAGCGGGCACGGAAAGCAGTCTGAAACTCGAGCCAAGTGATGACTGTCCCCTCAGGTAGTGAACGCCTATGGGTGGACCACCATTCAGAGGCGGAGCCCTTCAGGAAGTAGGACGCGAAGGTGACCAGGATTTCAGGGGCGACACTGGCAGATTCCATCTCGAAGGAGATGTCACGAAGCCAGTCATCAGCATCCAGTGGCTGTTCAGAGTTGCGGTAAGTAGTAGGGCTGAGACGCACAAACTCCTGCAGAGTTATTGGGGCAGCTTGTTGATTCTGAGCATTCTGGTTCTACTGCGAGAACGGGTCTATCAGTGATCACGTGCTCAGAATGTCTGGGTACTCCACCCGTCTGGCTGAGTTAGGGATGCCCCTTCCGCCAGAGGCTATCACTGACAGAGTTCTTCAATCATTGCCACCTAGCTACAAGAGCTTCGTGTTGAACTATAACATGCACGGGATGAACAAGTCAGTTGCCGAGCTGTTTGCGATGCTGAAAGCCGCTGAGTCTGAAATTCGGAAGGAGCATCAAGTGTTGATGGTCAATAAAACCACTAGTTTCAAGAAAAATGGCAAGGGTAAGAAGGGTAACTCCAAGCAGAGTGGCAAAGCAGTTGCTCCTCTCGTGAAGAAACCCAAGGCTGGACCCAAACCAGAAACTGTGTGTTTTCATTGCAAGGGAACTGGACACTGGAAGCGGAATTGCCCCAAGTATTTGGCTGACAAGAAGGCGGCCAACAACAAACAAGGTATATATGATATACATGTTATTGATGTGTACCTTACCAACTCTCGTTGTAGTGCCTGGGTATTTGATACCGGTGCGGTTGCTCATATTTGCAACTCAAAACAGGAACTGCGGAATAGACGGAGGCTGGCAAAGGACGAAGTGACGATGCGCGTGGGAAATGGTTCCAAGGTTGATGTGATCGCCGTCGGCACGCTCGCTCTTCGATTACCGTCGGGATTAGTGATGAACCTAAATAAGTGTTATTTGGTGCCTGCGTTAAGCATGAACATTATATCTGGATCTTGTTTATTGCGAGACGGTTACTCATTTAAATCAGAGAATAATGGTTGTTCTATTTATATGAGTAATATCTTTTATGGTCATGCACCCGATGTGAGGGGTTTATTCTTATTGAATCTCGATAGTAATGATACACATGTTCATAACATTGATGCCAAAAGATGTAGAATTGATAATGATAATACCACTTTCTTGTGGCACTGCCGTTTAGGTCATATTGGCGTAAAACGCATGAAGAAGCTCCATGCTGATGGACTTTTGGAGTCACTTGATTTTGAATCACTTGACACATGTGAGCCATGCCTCATGGGCAAGATGACTAAAACGCCGTTCTCTGGAACAATGGAACGGGCAAGTGACTTATTGGAAATCATACATACTGATGTGTGCGGTCCGATGAGTATTGAGGCGCGCGGTGGTTATCGTTACTTTCTCACCTTCACTGATGACTTAAGTAGATATGGGTATATTTACTTAATGAAACACAAGTCTGAAACATTTGAAAAGTTCAAACAATTTCAGAGTGAAGTTGAGAATCATCGTAACAAGAAGATTAAATTCCTACGATCTGATCGAGGAGGAGAATATCTGAGTTATGAGTTTGGCAGTCACTTAAGACAGTGTGGAATTGTTTCACAATTGACACCGCCTGGAACACCACAGCGTAATGGTGTGTCCGAACGTCGTAATCGAACCTTATTGGATATGGTGCGATCTATGATGTCTCTTGCCGATTTGCCACTATCGTTTTGGGGTTATGCATTAGAGACAGCTGCATTCACTTTAAATAGGGCATCATCGAAATCCGTTGAGACGACGCCATATGAACTTTGGTTTGGCAAGAAGCCAAAACTGTCGTTTCTTAAAGTTTGGGGATGTGATGCTTATGTCAAAAAGCTTCAGCCTGAAAAGCTGGAACCCAAAGCGGAGAAATGCGTCTTCATAGGATACCCAAAAGAGACAGTTGGGTATACCTTCTACCTCAGATCCGAAGGCAAAGTGTTTGTCGCTAAAAACGGAACATTTCTTGAGAAAGAGTTTCTCTCGAAAGAATTGAGTGGGAGGAAGATAGAACTTGATGAGGTTGTTGAACCTTTACTTCAACCTGAGAGTAGCGCAGCGCAGAAAGTTGTTTCTGTGGAGCCTACATTAGCTGAAGAGGAAGTTAATGATGATGATCATGAAGCTTTGGATCAAGTTGCTATCGAACCTCGTAGGTCGACAAGGACGCGTACTGCTCCTGAGTGGTACGGCAACCCTGTCTTAGAGGTCATGTTGTTAAACAACGATGAACCTACGAGCTATGGAGAAGCGATGATGGGCCCGGATTCCGAGAAGTGGTTAGAGGCCATGAAATCCGAGATGGGATCCATGTATGAAAACAAAGTATGGACTTTGGAAGTATTACCTGAAGGGCGTAAGGCCATTCAGAACAAATGGATCTTTAAGAGGAAGACGGACGCGGACGGTAATGTCACCGTCTATAAAGCTCGACTTGTGGCAAAGGGTTTTTCACAAGTTCAAGGAGTTGACTACGATGAGACCTTCTCACCCGTAGCGATGCTTAAGTCCGTCAGAATCATGTTAGCAATAGCTGCCTTTTTTGATTATGAAATTTGGCAGATGGATGTCAAAACAGCGTTCCTTAACGGTTTCCTTAAGGAAGAGTTGTATATGATGCAACCAGAAGGTTTTGTCGATCCAGAGAATGCTGACAAAGTTTGCAAACTCCAGCGATCCATTTATGGACTGGTGCAAGCATCTCGGAGTTGGAATCTTCGTTTTGATGAGGTGATCAAAGCGTTCGAGTTTATACAAGTTTACGGAGAAGCTTGTATTTACAAGAAAGTGAGTGGGAGCTCTATAGCGTTTCTAATATTATATGTGGATGACATATTGCTGATTGGAAACAATATAGAAATGCTGGAAAGCGTAAAGGAATATTTGAACAAGAGTTTTTCAATGAAGGACCTAGGAGAAGCTGCTTTCATATTAGGCATCAAGATCTATAGAGATAGATCGAGACGCTTAATAGGACTTTCACAAAGCACATACCTTGATAAGATTTTGAAGAAGTTCAAAATGGATCAGTCCAAGAAGGGGTTCTTGCCTGTTTTGCAAGGTGTGAAGTTGAGTAAGACTCAATGCCCAGTGACTGCAGAAGATAGAGAAAAGATGAGTGTCATCCCCTATGCTTCAGCCATAGGCTCTATCATGTATGCAATGCTGTGCACAAGACCCGATGTCAGCCTTGCCAAAAGTATGGTCGGAAGGTTTCAAGGTGATCCAGGAATGGAACACTGGACGGCGGTCAAGAATATCCTGAAGTACCTGAAAAGGACTAAGGACATGTTTCTCGTTTATGGAGGTGATCAAGAGCTCGTCGTAAAGGGTTACGTCGATGCAAGCTTTGACACTGATCCGGATGACTCTAAGTCGCAAACCGGATACGTATTTATTCTTAATGGGGGTGCGGTTAGCTGGTGCAGTTCCAAGCAAAGCGTGGTAGCAGATTCTACATGCGAAGCGGAGTACATCGCTGCCTCGGAGGCGGCGAAGGAAGGTGTCTGGATGAAGGAGTTCATGACAGATCTTGGAGTAGTGCCTAGTGCGCTTAACCCAATGACTCTGTTTTGTGATAACACTGGTGCCATTGCTCTAGCCAAGGAACCAAGATTTCACAAGAGGACCAGACACATAAAACGACGTTTCAATTCCATCCGCGATTACATCAAGGAGGACGACATAAATATTTGCAAAGTACACACGGATCTAAATGTTGCAGATCCGATGACTAAACCTCTTCCAAGGGCTAAACATGAACAACACCAGAACTGCATGGGTGTTCGATTCATTACAATGTAAATCACATAGTGATGTGAACTAGATTATTGACTCTAGTGCAAGTGGGAGACTGTTGGAAATATGCCCTAGAGGCAATAATAAATTGGTTATTATTATATTTCCTTGTTCATGATAATCGTTTATTATCCATGCTATAATTGTATTGATTGGAAACTCAAATACATGTGTGGGTACATAGACAACACTGTGTCCCTAGTAAGCCTCTAGTTGACTAGCTCGTTGATCAAAGATGGTTAAGGTTTCCTAGCCATTGACATGAGATGTCATTTGATAACGGGATCACATCATTAGGAGAATGATGTGATGGACAAGACCCAAACTGTAAACGTAGCATTTGATCGTGTCAGTTTATTGCTATTGTTTTCTGCATGTCAAGTATCTGTTCCTTTGACCATGAGATCATGCAACTCACTGACACCGGAGGAATACCTTGTGTGTATCAAACGTCGCAACGTAACTGGGTGACTATAAAGGTGCTCTACAGGTATCTCCGAGGGTGTCTGTTGGGTTGGCATGGATCAAGACTGGGATTTGTTACTCCGTGTGACGGAGAGGTATCTCAGGGCCCACTCGGTAATACAACATCACATTGAGCCTTGCAAGCAAAGTGACTAAAGAGTTAGCCACAGGATCTTGTATTACGGAACGAGTAAAGAGACTTGCCGGTAACGAGATTGAACTAGGTATAGTGATACCGACGATCGAATCTCGGGCAAGTAACATACCGAAGAACAAAGGGAACAGCATACGGGATTAACTGAATCCTTGACATAGAGGTTCGACCGATAAAGATCTTCCTAGAATATGTAGGAGCCAATATGGGCATCCAGGTCCCGTTATTGGTTATTGATCGTAGAGGTGTCTCGGTCATGTCTACATAGTTCTCGAACCCGCAGGGTCTACACACTTAACGTTTGGTGACGATTAGTATAATTGAGTTATTATGTTGGTGACCGAAAGTTGTTCGGAAGTCTCGGATAAAATCCCGGACATGACGAGGATCTCCGGAAGAGTCCGGAGGTAAAGATTGATATATGTGATAATAGTGTTTCGATCTCCGGAAGAGTTCCAGAGTTCACCGGAAGGGGTTCCGGATGTTTGCCGAAGTGTTCGGGTACAGCAACACTTTATATGGGCCAAGGGATAAAAGCCCACAAGGTATTGGAAAGTGCAAAAAGTAGTTTTGCTGCCGCGTAAGCGGTACTACCGCTTGTGTGAAGCGGTACTACCGCCCAAGCGGTATTACCGCTTGTGTGAAGCGGTACTACCGCTTGTGTGCGGCTGTGCACGGTTCGGCAGGGATCCGAGTTGGACTCTTTCCCTGCGGGCCAAACCGACCTTGTGCGGGCAAAACCGACCTGGAGGAGGCTTTTACTCCAAGTTTAGACCCCAAGGCTCAACATATAAATAGAGGGGCAGGGCTAGCACACGGGATACATCAAGATTTCCCCAAGCCGTGTGCGGCAACCCTAACCCTCTAGTTCCTCCGTCATAATCTCCGTAGCGCTTGGCGAAGCCCTGCAGAGATTGTTCCTCACCACCATCACCACGCCGTCGTGCTGCTGGAACTCAACCACTACTTCATCATCGCTCGCTGGATCGAGGAGGTGAAGGCGTCATCAAGCCGTACGTGTGTTGAACGCGGAGGTGCCGTCCGTTCGGCGCTAGTTCGTGATCGGATCGAGGGACGACTTGCGATTTGGATCGCGGAGACGTTCGACTACATCAACCGCGTTTCTTAAACGCTTCCGCTTAGCGATCTACAAGGGTATGTAGATTCACTCTCCCTCTCGTAGATGCTCATCTCCATGGATAGATCTTGTGTGTGCGTAGGAAAATTTTTGTTTCCCATGCAACGTTCCCCAACAGTGGTATCAGAGCTAGGTCTATGCGTAGATGAGATCTCGAGTAGAACACAAACGAGTTGTTGGCGTGGATGTATACATATTGCTTGCCGTTATTAGTTGATATTTGATTCGGCGGTACTGTGAGATGAAGCGGCCCGGACCGACATTACGCGTACACTTACGCGAGACAGGTTCCTTCAACTGACATGTAACTTCGTTGCATAAAGATGGCTAGCGGGTGTCTGTCTCTCTCACTTTAGTTGAATCGATTTCAATGAAAAGGGTTCTTTTAGAAGATCAAAAAGCAATCACTACACCACGTTGTGGTTTTGCGTAGGTAAGAACGGTTCTTGCAAACCCGTAGCAGCCACGTAAAATTTGCAACAACAATTAGAGGACGTCTAACTTGTTTTTGCAGGGTATGATGTGATATGATATGGCCAATTACATGATGAGATATATGTGATGTATGAGATGATCATGTTTTGTATAGAATATCACGACTTGCATGTCGATGAGTACGGCAACTGGCAGGAGCCATAGAGTTGTCTTTAATTATTGTATGACCTGCGTGTCAATCATTAAGCGCTATGTAATGCTTTACTTTATCGCTAAACGTTAGCAATAGTCGTGGAAGCAACAGTCGGCGCGACAACCTTATGGCGACACGTTGATGGAGATCAAGATGATGGAGATCATGGTGTCATGCCGGTGACGATGGAGATCATGCCGGTGCTTTGGAGATGGAGATCAAAAGCACAAGTTCATGGCCATATCATGTCACTTATGATTTGCATGTGATGTTAATCTTTTTTTGCATCTTATTTTGCTTAGGACGACGGTAGCATTATAAGGTGATCCCTCACTTAAATTTCAAGATAAATTGTGTTCTCCCCAAGTGTGCACCGTTGCGAAAGTTCGTCGTTTCGAGACACGCCGTGATGATCGGGTGTGATAGACTCTACGTTCGCATACAACGGGTGTAAGCCATGTTGCACGTGCGGAACACTCGGGTTAAACTTGACGAGCCTAGCATGTACAGACATGGCCTCGGAACACAAGAGACCGAAAGGTCGAACATGAGTCATATAGTAGATATGATCAACATGAAGATGTTCACCATTGAAACCACCTCAACTCACGTGATGATCGGACTTGAGTTGGTGGATTTGGATCATGTTACACTCGAATGACCGGAGGGATGTCAATTTGAGTGGCTGTTTTTAAGTAATATGATTAACTAAACTCATTATCTAGAACAATAGTCTAAGTTGTCTTTGCTATATTTATGTTGTAGATCATGGCTCGCGCAGTAGCACCCCTGAATTTTAATGCGTTCCTAGAGAAAGCTAAGTTGAAAGATGATGGAAGTAACTTTGTGGACTGGGCCCGTAATCTAAGGATTATCCTTACGGCTTCCCAGAAGGCTTATGTCCTTGATGCACCGCTTGGTGATCCACCTGCTCCAGTTGAGTCTCTAGACGTTGTGAACGCCTGGCAGGCTCGTTCTGATGATTACTCAATAGTTCAATGTGCAATGTTGTATGGCTTAGAACCGGGACTTCAAAGACGTTTTGAACGTCATGGAGCATATGAGATGTTCCAGGAATTGAAGTTTATCTTTCAGAAGAATGCCCGGATCGAGAGATATGAGATCTCCGATAAGTTCTATGCTTGCAAGATGGAGGAGAACGGGTCTATCAGTGATCACGTGCTCAGAATGTCTGGGTACTCCACCCGTCTGGCTGAGTTAGGGATGCCCCTTCCGCCAGAGGCTATCACTGACAGAGTTCTTCAATCATTGCCACCTAGCTACAAGAGCTTCGTGTTGAACTATAACATGCACGGGATGAACAAGTCAGTTGCCGAGCTGTTTGCGATGCTGAAAGCCGCTGAGTCTGAAATTCGGAAGGAGCATCAAGTGTTGATGGTCAATAAAACCACTAGTTTCAAGAAAAATGGCAAGGGTAAGAAGGGTAACTCCAAGCAGAGTGGCAAAGCAGTTGCTCCTCTCGTGAAGAAACCCAAGGCTGGACCCAAACCAGAAACTGTGTGTTTTCATTGCAAGGGAACTGGACACTGGAAGCGGAATTGCCCCAAGTATTTGGCTGACAAGAAGGCGGCCAACAACAAACAAGGTATATATGATATACATGTTATTGATGTGTACCTTACCAACTCTCGTTGTAGTGCCTGGGTATTTGATACCGGTGCGGTTGCTCATATTTGCAACTCAAAACAGGAACTGCGGAATAGACGGAGGCTGGCAAAGGACGAAGTGACGATGCGCGTGGGAAATGGTTCCAAGGTTGATGTGATCGCCGTCGGCACGCTCGCTCTTCGATTACCGTCGGGATTAGTGATGAACCTAAATAAGTGTTATTTGGTGCCTGCGTTAAGCATGAACATTATATCTGGATCTTGTTTATTGCGAGACGGTTACTCATTTAAATCAGAGAATAATGGTTGTTCTATTTATATGAGTAATATCTTTTATGGTCATGCACCCGATGTGAGGGGTTTATTCTTATTGAATCTCGATAGTAATGATACACATGTTCATAACATTGATGCCAAAAGATGTAGAATTGATAATGATAATACCACTTTCTTGTGGCACTGCCGTTTAGGTCATATTGGCGTAAAACGCATGAAGAAGCTCCATGCTGATGGACTTTTGGAGTCACTTGATTTTGAATCACTTGACACATGTGAGCCATGCCTCATGGGCAAGATGACTAAAACGCCGTTCTCTGGAACAATGGAACGGGCAAGTGACTTATTGGAAATCATACATACTGATGTGTGCGGTCCGATGAGTATTGAGGCGCGCGGTGGTTATCGTTACTTTCTCACCTTCACTGATGACTTAAGTAGATATGGGTATATTTACTTAATGAAACACAAGTCTGAAACATTTGAAAAGTTCAAACAATTTCAGAGTGAAGTTGAGAATCATCGTAACAAGAAGATTAAATTCCTACGATCTGATCGAGGAGGAGAATATCTGAGTTATGAGTTTGGCAGTCACTTAAGACAGTGTGGAATTGTTTCACAATTGACACCGCCTGGAACACCACAGCGTAATGGTGTGTCCGAACGTCGTAATCGAACCTTATTGGATATGGTGCGATCTATGATGTCTCTTGCCGATTTGCCACTATCGTTTTGGGGTTATGCATTAGAGACAGCTGCATTCACTTTAAATAGGGCACCATCAAAATCCGTTGAGACGACGCCATATGAACTTTGGTTTGGCAAGAAGCCAAAACTGTCGTTTCTTAAAGTTTGGGGATGTGATGCTTATGTCAAAAAGCTTCAGCCTGAAAAGCTGGAACCCAAAGCGGAGAAATGCGTCTTCATAGGATACCCAAAAGAGACAGTTGGGTATACCTTCTACCTCAGATCCGAAGGCAAAGTGTTTGTCGCTAAAAACGGAACATTTCTTGAGAAAGAGTTTCTCTCGAAAGAATTGAGTGGGAGGAAGATAGAACTTGATGAGGTTGTTGAACCTTTACTTCAACCTGAGAGTAGCGCAGCGCAGAAAGTTGTTTCTGTGGAGCCTACATTAGCTGAAGAGGAAGTTAATGATGATGATCATGAAGCTTTGGATCAAGTTGCTATCGAACCTCGTAGGTCGACAAGGACGCGTACTGCTCCTGAGTGGTACGGCAACCCTGTCTTAGAGGTCATGTTGTTAAACAACGATGAACCTACGAGCTATGGAGAAGCGATGATGGGCCCGGATTCCGAGAAGTGGTTAGAGGCCATGAAATCCGAGATGGGATCCATGTATGAAAACAAAGTATGGACTTTGGAAGTATTACCTGAAGGGCGTAAGGCCATTCAGAACAAATGGATCTTTAAGAGGAAGACGGACGCGGACGGTAATGTCACCGTCTATAAAGCTCGACTTGTGGCAAAGGGTTTTTCACAAGTTCAAGGAGTTGACTACGATGAGACCTTCTCACCCGTAGCGATGCTTAAGTCCGTCAGAATCATGTTAGCAATAGCTGCCTTTTTTGATTATGAAATTTGGCAGATGGATGTCAAAACAGCGTTCCTTAACGGTTTCCTTAAGGAAGAGTTGTATATGATGCAACCAGAAGGTTTTGTCGATCCAGAGAATGCTGACAAAGTTTGCAAACTCCAGCGATCCATTTATGGACTGGTGCAAGCATCTCGGAGTTGGAATCTTCGTTTTGATGAGGTGATCAAAGCGTTCGAGTTTATACAAGTTTACGGAGAAGCTTGTATTTACAAGAAAGTGAGTGGGAGCTCTATAACGTTTCTAATATTATATGTGGATGACATATTGCTGATTGGAAACAATATAGAAATGCTGGAAAGCGTAAAGGAATATTTGAACAAGAGTTTTTCAATGAAGGACCTAGGAGAAGCTGCTTTCATATTAGGCATCAAGATCTATAGAGATAGATCGAGACGCTTAATAGGACTTTCACAAAGCACATACCTTGATAAGATTTTGAAGAAGTTCAAAATGGATCAGTCCAAGAAGGGGTTCTTGCCTGTTTTGCAAGGTGTGAAGTTGAGTAAGACTCAATGCCCAGTGACTGCAGAAGATAGAGAAAAGATGAGTGTCATCCCCTATGCTTCAGCCATAGGCTCTATCATGTATGCAATGCTGTGCACAAGACCCGATGTCAGCCTTGCCAAAAGTATGGTCGGAAGGTTTCAAGGTGATCCAGGAATGGAACACTGGACGGCGGTCAAGAATATCCTGAAGTACCTGAAAAGGACTAAGGACATGTTTCTCGTTTATGGAGGTGATCAAGAGCTCGTCGTAAAGGGTTACGTCGATGCAAGCTTTGACACTGATCCGGATGACTCTAAGTCGCAAACCGGATACGTATTTATTCTTAATGGGGGTGCGGTTAGCTGGTGCAGTTCCAAGCAAAGCGTGGTAGCAGATTCTACATGCGAAGCGGAGTACATCGCTGCCTCGGAGGCGGCGAAGGAAGGTGTCTGGATGAAGGAGTTCATGACAGATCTTGGAGTAGTGCCTAGTGCGCTTAACCCAATGACTCTGTTTTGTGATAACACTGGTGCCATTGCTCTAGCCAAGGAACCAAGATTTCACAAGAGGACCAGACACATAAAACGACGTTTCAATTCCATCCGCGATTACATCAAGGAGGACGACATAAATATTTGCAAAGTACACACGGATCTAAATGTTGCAGATCCGATGACTAAACCTCTTCCAAGGGCTAAACATGAACAACACCAGAACTGCATGGGTGTTCGATTCATTACAATGTAAATCACATAGTGATGTGAACTAGATTATTGACTCTAGTGCAAGTGGGAGACTGTTGGAAATATGCCCTAGAGGCAATAATAAATTGGTTATTATTATATTTCCTTGTTCATGATAATCGTTTATTATCCATGCTATAATTGTATTGATTGGAAACTCAAATACATGTGTGGGTACATAGACAACACTGTGTCCCTAGTAAGCCTCTAGTTGACTAGCTCGTTGATCAAAGATGGTTAAGGTTTCCTAGTCATTGACATGAGATGTCATTTGATAACGGGATCACATCATTAGGAGAATGATGTGATGGACAAGACCCAAACTGTAAACGTAGCATTTGATCGTGTCAGTTTATTGCTATTGTTTTCTGCATGTCAAGTATCTGTTCCTTTGACCATGAGATCATGCAACTCACTGACACCGGAGGAATACCTTGTGTGTATCAAACGTCGCAACGTAACTGGGTGACTATAAAGGTGCTCTACAGGTATCTCCGAGGGTGTCTGTTGGGTTGGCATGGATCAAGACTGGGATTTGTTACTCCGTGTGACGGAGAGGTATCTCAGGGCCCACTCGGTAATACAACATCACATTGAGCCTTGCAAGCAAAGTGACTAAAGAGTTAGCCACAGGATCTTGTATTACGGAACGAGTAAAGAGACTTGCCGGTAACGAGATTGAACTAGGTATAGTGATACCGACGATCGAATCTCGGGCAAGTAACATACCGAAGAACAAAGGGAACAGCATACGGGATTAACTGAATCCTTGACATAGAGGTTCGACCGATAAAGATCTTCGTAGAATATGTAGGAGCCAATATGGGCATCCAGGTCCCGCTATTGGTTATTGATCGTAGAGGTGTCTCGGTCATGTCTACATAGTTCTCGAACCCGCAGGGTCTACACACTTAACGTTTGGTGACGATTAGTATAATTGAGTTATTATGTTGGTGACCGAAAGTTGTTCGGAAGTCTCGGATAAAATCCCGGACATGACGAGGATCTCCGGAAGAGTCCGGAGGTAAAGATTGATATATGTGATAATAGTGTTTCGATCTCCGGAAGAGTTCCAGAGTTCACCGGAAGGGGTTCCGGATGTTTGCCGAAGTGTTCGGGTACAACAACACTTTATATGGGCCAAGGGATAAAAGCCCACAAGGTATTGGAAAGTGCAAAAAGTAGTTTTGCTGCCGCGTAAGCGGTACTACCGCTTGTGTGAAGCGGTACTACCGCCCAAGCGGTACTACCGCTTGTGTGAAGCGGTACTACCGCTTGTGTGCGGCTGTGCACGGTTCGGCAGGGATCCGAGTTGGACTCTTTCCCTGCGGGCCAAACCGACCTTGTGCGGGCAAAACCGACCTGGAGGAGGCTTTTACTCCAAGTTTAGACCCCAAGGATCAACATATAAATAGAGGGGCAGGGCTAGCACACGGGATACATCAAGATTTCCCCAAGCCGTGTGCGGCAACCCTAACCCTCTAGTTCCTCCGTCATAATCTCCGTAGCGCTTGGCGAAGCCCTGCAGAGATTGTTCCTCACCACCATCACCACGCCGTCGTGCTGCTGGAACTCAACCACTACTTCATCATCGCTCGCTGGATCGAGGAGGTGAAGGCGTCATCAAGCCGTACGTGTGTTGAACGCGGAGGTGCCGTCCGTTCGGCGCTAGTTCGTGATCGGATCGAGGGACGACTTGCGATTTGGATCGCGGAGACGTTCGACTACATCAACCGCGTTTCTTAAACGCTTCCGCTTAGCGATCTACAAGGGTATGTAGATTCACTCTCCCTCTCGTAGATGCTCATCTCCATGGATAGATCTTGTGTGTGCGTAGGAAAATTTTTGTTTCCCATGCAACGTTCCCCAACAGGGAATACACAACGGGACATAGCAAAGGCTACATCAACGTCGGGGAAAATTACTGGATCATGGACATATAGGAGAGTCAGGTTTCGGTCCTGTGGAACTGTGGTGAGTGTCAATTAAGAGTGGGAAGGTAGTGACATCTTGCAAGGTCACGACAGCAAGGCAAGTCCGAGGACAACCATTTGGGGGTGTTTGCTTAAGCAGGAAATTATCGCTGCTCAGATAAAAGCTAGACCACAAGAAGGGTTAAACAAACCAAAGGAAAGGAATAATTGCAGACGATCCAGCTCTCCGGGTGGATGTGATCACGAGAACCTAATGTCAGAGTTAGTAAAATCATTTAACATGAAAGGAAGAGGATTCAGAGTCCCAGAGTAAGGAAGAGGAATAAAAGATCCTAATACCACCCATTGGCGACGTGGGCCCGTAAGCCACACAACCATGTTAGTAAAATATAGTTTTCAAAGTCTAGACTCAACTTCGACGAAGGAATTGGAAGCGGGCTTCCTACAGGCAGTCGGCTCTGATACCAACTTGTGACGCCCCTGCTCGACCGTGCACTAATCATACACGCAAACGTGCACGCTCGAGATCAGAGACTCATGGGAAGATATCACAACACAACTCTAAACACAAATAAAAGGCATACAAGCTTTATATTACAAGCCAGGGGCCTCGAGGGCTCGAATACAAAAGCTCGAGTCATACAAGCTTTAGCGAAAGCAATAGTATCTGAGTACAGACACAAAGTTAAACAAGTTTGCCTTAAGAAGGCTAGCATAACAACGACACTGATCGAAAAGGCGCAGGCCTCCTGCCTGGGAGCCTCCGAACTACTCCTGGTCGGCGGGCTCAACGTAGTAGTAGTGATCTCCGGGGCTCTCCTGGTAGTAGTCTCCTGTGGTGGCATCTGGCTCCTGGACTCCATCGACTGATTGCATCAAGTGGGTATGGGGAAAAGAATAGCAAAGCAACCGTGAGTACTCATCCAAAGTACTCAGCAAGACTGACATCAGATCTATTCTAAATATGCATTAGTATCAAAGGAATGGGGCTATATCTTTGGACTGAACTGCAGAATGCCAGGATAGAGGGGGGAGAAACCTAGCCTATCGAAGACTAGCATCTTGAAGCAATCTTGCAGCATTAGAAGAGTGCAGATCAGCATTTTATAAATTAACAAGCATGTTGAAGCAAAGCCCAGATATCCTTCCTCGACTCCCTGTGAGGAAGCGATCCCGGAGCTTACAGTTAAAGTAACATGTAATCAGTTCAAATAGTGGTAGATCGGGATACAACACTGAGCGTCCTGTTACCGTGGACACGGCTATTCGAATAGATAACTTCCCTGCAGGGGTGCACTACTGTTACCCAACACGCTCGATCACATCTGGCTGGACACACTTGCTGGGTAATGCCCGGCCTCGGGTGATCGACACGACGCAGTCCAACTTAAGCTCAGCAGAGAGGTCAACACGCCGGTCTAAATCCTAAGTGCGAAGGGGTCTTGGGCCATCGCCCTTTGCACTCCTGCACGTTGCGAGACTGGCCGGGGCCCAAGCGCGACTGTGGAAGCACCACAGACGTAACCAGCTCACCCCAACAATCAGCCCGCATCTCTGAGCTGTGACATCTGAAGAGCTTTCGGGAGAAACGTACGACGTAGAGGGTCCCATAACCATTATCCCACGTGGTGGTAGTGCGTATAGGGCCAACGACCCACTCAGATAAAATACCCAAATCCGTTAAGCATATTTAGTAACTCGCAGAGATGATCAGACTACCTGTCGCTCCGACTTGGTAACACATGGATATCGAGCAGGGAGGTTTCCGCCTGCCCTGTCGTTCCGCCACATTAATCTCTCGCGGGGTGCCCTCCTGGCAAGCCCGACTTCATATTTCCCCGCGGGTACTTCTCGAGGTCGACCCGCCTGTAACAAAGGTCAAAGTAACCGTGTGTCCAAGTATCGAGAAGGAATCCGAGGAATCACCCTCGATGGTTTCCCTCTCGAGGAATTGCAGGACGGTAGCTATATCGGAGGTGATGAAAGAGGAATCACCCTCGGTAACCCACAACCGGATAGCTATTCTACAGAGGCATCATCGGAAGTGAGATAAGAGGTATCACCCTCGGCACTCGATGGTAGCTTTGTAGAGTCGAGCAACTTAAGGGGGAATGTGCGATGATGTGCTGTTCTCAACCCGTTCGATCACATCGATCGGGGCACAGGTACTAAGGTGGGCAACTACAGCAAGGAAGAGGGGCCACAGATGGTTTACCATCTAACCTATACTAAGCATCTCGGATAGCAGGCAGGTATCAATAACAGTTAAAAGGACAGGCTATGCATCAGAATAGGATAAAACAATAGCAGCAGCAAATTCTAATGCAAGCAGGAGGAAGAGAGAATAGGTGATATAGGCATGCGTCAAGGGGGGGTTGCTTGCCTGGAAGCTCTGCTGATAAGGAAGAAGGGTCGTCGGTGACGCAGTCGATCATAGGGGCAGCGTCGGTCTCGGAGTCTAACGGGAGAGAAGGAGGGGGAAGAAACAATAAATACATGGCAAACAATGCATCACAAATGCATGACATGGCAATATGCAGTACTAGGTCTGACCTAACGCAGTACTACCTGATACAGGTGAAGCGGGAAAACATCCGGGAATGTTTTCCCGAAGTTTGGCAATTTTCGGTCAGATGAAACAGAGGGGACGGTTCCAAGTTCGCTATGCTAGAGGCACGAGACAGATGAACGGAGGGCATATTCGGAATCGTCATATTTTTCTGATCGTTTTTCATATATAAATTATTTTAATCCGAGTTACGGTTTATTTTATATTAATTTTCAAAGTTTTAATCATTTTTTGAATTTATTTAAATTGAATTATCCGAAACAGTAATGATGACGTCATCATGATGTCACTGTGACGTCAGCGGTCAACTCTGACTGTTGACTGGTCAAACTGACATGCGGGTCCCGCCTGTCAGCGTCTGTTTAGTCTAATTAGGGTTTAATTAAGCTAATTACAGATTAATTAGACTAATTAAGTAATTAGTTTAATTAAACAGAATTAATTAAGTTAATTAACTATTTATTTATTTATTTATTTATTTTAATTCTAATGATTATTTATTTTTATTTTCTCTTTTTTTTTCTTTTCTTTTTCTGGGCCGGCCCCACTGGGCAGTGGCACAACCGGACATGTCCGGGCTGTGCCCTTTCGGAGCTGGACATGTCCGGGGTCACACAGCGTGCGCGGGCGCGGGCAGAGAGGAGGCCGTCCGTGGCAGCGGGCGCCGGCGACGGGCGAGGGGCGGCGCGCGGCAGCCGAGGAGCAGCAGCAGCAGCGGCAGGCCGCATCGGCGGCGGGCGGAGCTGCAGCAGCGGCCAGCGGCGGGCAGGTGGAGCAGCAGCAGCACAGGCAGCGGGCGGAGGCGCGGGAAGCGGCGAGGCGGGCTCGCGGGAGCACAGCCATAGGCGCGTGCGGGCGTGGCGAGCGCGAGCTCGCGCGGGTTCGGGGCGGCGGCGACGGACGGCGACTACGGCGAGGGGAGGGCAGAGTCGGACGGCTCACCCCGTTGCAGGGGTTCGGGCGGCGAGGCTCGATGGCGCCGTCGAGGGAGTGATGGGGAGGCGGCGAGCGACGGCGTCGGGAGCGGCTCCGGGGCGAGGTGACTGCGGGACTCGGGCGGCGGCGACGGGGCGCCCTCAGGGGCGCGCGGCAGATGAGGAATTTTGGTATTTAAAATAAAATAGTTTGCAATTTTATAATTCTAAAATGCATTTAACTAATTGTTTTAGCTACTATTTTAGGATGTTAGGGTCCTTTAAGTAATTCAATTAATGTCTATTATATTTTTATAAATGTTTCCGGATTATTTGCAATACTATGAACATTTTAGTTTTCACATTTGAACAACTCTTATTTTCAATTTATATTTGAATTTCAATTTGAATTGGAATTTGAAATCAGATATGATTCTATTGTGATCAAGCACTGTTAAGTATTGTGACTTGGCATGATTAAGAGGTGATCACTGTGCTTAATACCTGGGGATGTTGCAAATTCCTAGAAAATTGCATGATGAATGGGAACCAACTATTAAAGTTAAAATTAAAGATTATGAATGCAATGCTTTATGTGATCTAGGTGCTAGCGTTTCTACTATACCAAAATCTTTGTGTGATGTGCTAGGTCTCACCGTTATGGATGCTTGTTCCCTTAATTTACATCTAGCGGATTCCACTATTAAAAAAACATTGGGTAGTATAAATTATGTGGTTATTCTTGCTAATAGGAATTATGTGCCCGTGGATTTTATTGTTCTTGATATTGAATGCAATCCGTCTTGTCCTATAATACTTGGTAGGCCTTTCCTACGAACCATATGCGCTATTATTGATATGAAAGAAGGTAATATAAGATTTCAATTTCTATTAAAGAAAGGGACGGAATACTTCCCTAGAAAGATAATTAAGCCACCATATGAATCCATTATGAGGGCCACCTTTGGAATTAATTTGAAGGATGACAACACTTGAAACTATGCACTATGCCTAGCTAGGGGCATAAAACAATAGTGCTTGTTGGGAGGCAACCCAATGAATAAAATAAATTTTTGTTTTACCTTCTGTTTTTGTGTGTTTAAAAAATTGTAGCCTCTGTTATGATTGTGTTTTTATCTTTTAATTAGTGTTTGTGCCAAGTAATGCCTTTGGGATGATTAGGATGATAGTATAATTGATGTTGTTTGAAAACAGAAACTTTTGTGTAAAGTGCTGGAATTTTAGTTTTTTTCTGGAGTGTCAGAACCTTCTGAATTTTTTATAACATATTGATATATGAATTTCCCACGTTTTCCTAATTTTTCATAATTTTTTGGAGTTACAGAAGTATGACTTTAATTCAAATCTTTACAAACTGTTCTGTTTTAGACAGATTCTGTTTTTGTTGCATAGTTTGCTTATTTTGATGAATCTATGGATCATATCGTGGGTATGAGTCATGGATAAGTTGGAGTACAGTAGCATTATGCTAATATTAAATATGAATAAATTTACAACAGTACCTAAAGTTTAAGATTTGTTTGTTATACTAACGGATCTCACGAGGTTTTTGTTGAGTTTTGTGTGCTGAAGTTTTCAAGTTTTGGGTGGGACTACGATGGATAAAGGAATAAGGAGCGGCAAGAGCCTAAGCTTGGGGATGCCCAAGGCACCCCAACGTAATATTCAAGGAAGAGTCAAGCATCTAAGCTTGGGGATGCCCCGGATGGCATCCTCTCTTTCGTCTACAATCTATCGGTAACTCACTTTGAGCTGTATTTTTATTCATCACATGATATGTGTTTTACTTGGAGCGTCTTGTGCTATAGTTTGCTTGCTTTTGTTTGCTTTTTAGTTTGCCACAATCATCTTTGCTGAACACACCTTTTTGAGAGGGACACACATTATTCGTGATTTGTTAGAATACTCCATGTGCTTCACTTATATCTTTTGAGCTAGGCAGTTGCTCTAATGCTTCACTTATATCTTTTAGAGCACGGCGGTAGTTATATTTTAAAGAAATAGTTGCACCCTCATGCTTCACTTATATCTTTTTGAGAGTCTAATGAATAGCAATGGTAATATGCACGGGTTATGAATTTGGTCCTAATATGATAGGTATTCAAGAGGGATATAATGAAAACTTTCATGTAGATCATTGAATATGATAAGTTTGATTCCTTGCAATAGTTTTACGATATTAAGATGGTAATATGTGGGAGGTGCTAGTAGATAATTGTGGTTTAGTAAGAATATTGGTGTTAAGCTTTGTAATTCCCGAAGCATGCACGTATGGTCTGTCGTTATGCTAAGAAGTTGGAGCATGATTTATTATTGATTGTCTACCTTATGAGTGGCGGTCGGGGATGAGCGATGGTCTTTTCCTACCAATCTATCCTCCTAGGGGCATGCGTAGTAGTACTTTTCTTCGAGGGCTAATAAACTTTTGCAATACGTATGTGAGTTATTTATGACTAATGAGAGTCCATGGATTATACACACTCTCACCTTTCCGCAATTTGCTAGCCTCTTCGGTACCGCGCATTGCCCTTTCTCACATCGAGAGTCGGTGCAAACTTCGCGGGTGCATCCAAACCCCGTGATATGATACGCTCTATCACACATAAGCCTCCTTATATCTTCCTCAAAACAGCCACCATACCTACCTATCATGACATTTCCATAGCCATTCCGAGATATATTGCCATGCAACTTCCATAGTTCCGTTTTTATGACACACATCATCATTGTCATATTGATTTGCATGATCATATAGCTGACATAGTATTTGTGGCCCAGCCACCGTTCATCATTTTTTATACATGTTACGCTAGTATCATTGCACATCCTGGTACACTGCCAGAGGCATTCATATAGAGTCATATTTGTTCTAGTTTCGAGTTGTAAGTAAATAGAAGTATGATGATCATCATTATTAGAGCATTGTCCCAGTGAGGAAATAATAATAAAAAGAGGAAAAAAGAGGCAAAAAGAGCCCACGAAAAATAGAGAAAAAAAGAGAAAAGAAAAAGGAAAAAAGAAAAAAAATGAGAGAAAAAGAGAGAAGGGGCAGTGTTACTATCCTTTTCCATACTTGTGCTTCAAAGTACCACCATGTTTTTCATATAGAGAGTCTCCTATTTTGTCACTTTCATATACTAGTGGGAATTTTTCATTATAGAACTTGGCTTGTATATTCCGATGATGGGCTTCCTCAAATGCTCGAGGTCTTCATGAGCAAGCAAGTTGGATGCACACCCACTTAGTTTTTCATGTTGAGCTTTCATACACTTATAGCTTGTAGTGCATCCGTTGCTTGGCAATCCCTACTCCTCGCATTGACATAAATTGATGGGCATCTCCATAGCCTGTTGATTAGCTGCATTGATGTGATACTATATTTTTATTTTTGACTTCCCCTTATTAATCTCTACCACCAGATTCTATTCCACCCATAGTTCTATATCCATGGCTTGCGCTCATGTATTGCGTGGCGGTTGAAAAAGCTGAAGCGCGTTAAAAAGTATGAACCAACTGCTCGGCTTGTCATCGTGGTAGTGCATGATAGATACTTTGTGTTAAGAAGATGGAGCACGACATGATTATATGATTTTGTAGGGATAACTTTCTTTAGCATTTTTATTTTGAAAGACATGATTGTTTATTAGTATGCCTGAGTATTGATGTCTTTATATCAAATTATAGACTATTGCTTTGAATCATTCGGATCTTAATATTCATACCATAAAAGAGAATTACATGATGAAATATGTTAGGTAGCATTCCACATCAAAAATTTTGTTTTTATCATTTACCTACTCGAGGACGAGCAGGAATTAAACTTGGGGATGCTTGATACGTCTTCAACGTATATATAATTTTTGATTGTTCCATGCTATTATAGTATCAATCTTGGATGTTTTATATGCAATTATATATCATTTTTTGGGACTAACCTATTAACCTAGTGCCCAGTGCCAGTTGCTGTTTTCTGCTTGTTTTTGGTTTTTTAGGAAATCGGTACCAAATGAAGTCCAAATGCCACGAAACTTTTTGACGATTTTTTTCTGGACAAAGGAGACCCTGGAACCTTCGGGAGGATGCCAGAAGCCTCACGAGGAGGCCACAAGGAAACCCCAGGGGGCGCGCCCTGATGCCTTGTGGGCCCCGCGTGGCTCCTTTTGACCTAATTCCACTTCTATAAATTCTCAAATATTCAGAAGCCATCAGAGAGCCAGACAAGAAAACCCTACCGCTGCCGCAAGCCTCTATTCTTCCGCGATCCCATCTGGAGGCCTTTTCCGGTACTCTGCCGGAGGGGGAATCGATCACGGAGGGCTTCTTCATCAACCTTGCTGCCCTTCCAATGATGTGTGAGTAGTTTACCATAGTCCTATGGGTCCATAGCTAGTAGCTAGATGGCTTCTTCTCTCTCTTTGATCTTCAATACCATGTTCTCCTCGATGTTTTTGGAGTTCTATTGTGACGCCCCCGACTCGACCGTGCACTAATCATACACGCAAATGCGCACAATCAAGCCTAGGGACTCACGGGAAGATATCACAACACAACTCTAGACACAAAATAAAATAATACAAGCTTGATATTACAAGCTAGGGGTCTCAAGGGCTCTAATACATAAGCTCGAGTTACACAAGCGTCAGCGGAAGCATCAGTATCTGAGCACAGATATAACTAAACAAGGTTGCCTGAAGAAGGCTGAGCAAAACAACGACATCTAGATTGAAAAGGCGCAGGCCTCCTGCCTGGGAGCCTCCTATCTACTCCTGGTCGTCAATCTCCACATAGTAGTAGGCACCAACGGTGAAGTAGTAGTCGTCGGCGGGATCATCTGGCTCTGGGGCTCCGTCATCTGATCGCAGCAATCGGGTATGGGGAAAAAGGTAGCAAGCAACCGTGAGTACTCATCCAAAGTACTCGCAAGACTTACATAGATTTATGCTAAGTATGCATCGGTATCAAAGGGAAGGGGCTGAATCTGTGGACTATACTGCAGAAATGCCAGAATAGAGCAGAAGGCCTAGCCTATCGAAGACTAGCATCTTGCAGCATTAGAAGAGTGCATTTTAGTAGTATATAATAAAGCAATAAGCATTTAGTAGCAAAGCCCAGGGATCCTTCCTCGACACCCTGCAAGAAAGCGATCCCGGAGCTAACATATTAATTAAAGTAACATGTATCCAGTTCAAGTTGTAGTAGATCGGGATACAACACTGAGCGTCCTGTTACCATGGACACGGCTATTCGAATAGATAACTTCCCTGCAGGGGTGCACTACTGTTACCCAACACGCTCGATTAACTCTGGCCGGGCACACTTTTCTGGGTCATGCCCGGCCTCGGCTGATCGACACGACGTAGTCCTACCTAGGTTCCGCAGAGAGGTCCCCGTCGGTCTACATCCTAAGTGCTCTTGGGTCTTGGGCCCATCGCCCTTTGCACTCCGGGTCGTTGCATGCAGGGCCAGCCTCACCACGGTGTGCCTGTGGGTATTTGCTGTCAGCCGTGCCGCAATGCTGAACTTGACGTCTGACAGAGCTTTCGACTGATACATACGGCGCCGAGGGCCCCATTAAACCATTATCCCGCGTGGTGGTAGTGCATATAGGCCAGTGGCCAACTCAGATCAAATACCCAAATCCGTTAGTGAATTATTAGGAGCTCGCGGAGACGACCAGTGCTTCGGCCGTTCCGACTAGGTATCTCCCGGACCATGACCAGGGACTAGGCCCACCTCTCTCCTAGGTAGTCTCTGCCTGCCCTGTCACTCCGACTACAGTCTAAGTTCTGTGTCGGCTGTCGGGACAAGTCCCGAGCTACCACCACATCCTGGGTGGTACCGCTAACAGCCAGCCGCCACATGACTATCTCGCGGGTACCCTTGGGGTCGGCCCGACTTCAACATTATCTCACGGGTGCTCTTGGAGCCGACCCGTCTTTAACAATGGTCTGAGATGAAGGTCAAAGTACCCGTGTGTCCATAACATCGTGGGGAATCCGAGGAATCACCCTCGATGGATTCCGACTCGATGTAACCGTCAAGGTGAACTTGGAGGAATCACCCTCGATGGGTTCACACTTGAGGGGCTGCATGACAAAGGCCTCATCGGAGGTGGTGAAAGAGGAATCACCCTCGGTAACCCACAACCGATTAGCTATGCTACAGAGATATCATCAGGAGTGAGGTAGGAGGTATCACCCTCGGCACTCGATAGTGGCTCTGTAGAGTCGTACAACTTAAGGGGGTGTGCGGTGCTGTGTCGGTCTTTGCACATCGATCATGTTGATCGAAAGTTTCGGAAACAAAGCATGGCAACACGGACAAGGGTGCGGGGCCACTGATGGATCACTAACCAACCTATACTAAGCATTTAGGATAGCAGGTAAGGTATCAACAGCAGGCTACAAAGGGAAAATTTTGTCTTTGCCAGTCTAGATTTTGCCAATTTTCCTTATGCCACTCTAGATTTTGACATTTCACTTTTGCCACTCTTAGTTTTTGACAATTATCACAATTGCCATTCCCGTGGCAAAAGCAAAATTTTCAGTGTGGCAATTGTGATAATTGTTAAAAGCTAAGAGTGGCAAAAATGAAATAAAATTATTTTGCTTTTGCCACGGAATGGCAATTGTGATAATTATCAAAAGCTAAGAGTGGCAAAAGTGAAATGTCAAAATCTAGAGTGGCATAAGGAAAATTGGCAAAATCTAGAGTGGCAAAAACAAAATTTTCCCGGTTACAAAATCAGGCTATGCATCAGAATAGGAGCAATCAAATACAGTAGCAAAATCTAATGCAAGCACGAGAGAGAAGGAATGGGCGATATAGGAATGATTAAGGGGGTTTGCTTGCCTGGAAGCTCTGCTGAAAGGGAAGAAGGGTCCTCTGTGACGTAGTCGATCACTGGATCAACAGCGGTCTAGGGGTCTACCGGAAAGAAAGTAACGGAGGGGGAAACAATAAATAACACAGCAAACAAATGCATCACAGATGTATGTCCCGGCAAAAAGTGTTGGTGATTTGCTCTAATGCATTACTAGGCATTTTAAAAGTAGAGGGAAAATATTCGGGAATATTTTCCTAGCTCCAGGTGCTTATCGGTATAATGATCCGGAGGGGAAGGTTCCATGTTTGTAGTGTTGGAGGCATGTGACAGGTATGTGGATGGCATATTCGGATCCGTCTTATTTTTCTGATCATTTTTCATATATAAATTATTTTCATCTGAGTTATGGATTATTTTCTAGGAATTTTCAAAGTTTTAATCATTTTCTGGAATTTATTTAATTTCGAAAATAATTGGAAAATTGCTAGGGGTACCCAGAAAAGTGTACCCAGCACTGTGAATAGAGGCTGACATGTGGGGCCAGTCAACTGCCCAGTCAGCAGTTGACTGGTCCACGTTGACTGGTCAAGGGGGTCCACCGGACCCACCTCCAGTGACTGGGCTTGCCCAATCAGCCAGTTGACTGGTCAACTGGGTCCAGTGGGACCCTGTGCTCAGTCTCTGGTTATTTTAACAGTGTTTAGATTAATCTAATTAATCTAATTAAGCCGTGGGCCCAGTCTGTCAGTGACTCAGTTAGCAATGGGTTAATTAACGTCTAATCTAAACGCTACAGTGTTGGCCTCACTGTCAGTGGCTGTTAGTCGTGTGGTTAGTCCCTAACCACCTGACGAGTGGGTCCTGCTGATGTTTAAACGCCGGCGCACGCCGGCGTTGCCCCGGCGAGCACCAGACGTGGTGGCATCGCGCAGAAATGGTGCACGGGCAGCGGATCGAGCCGCGGACGGGCTCTACGGGAAGCTGGGGTTCGGCCGCGTCCAATGGTGGTCTCAGGAAGACCGGGGAGGGATGGTAGTGATGGCGGCGACGGATCGAGCGGCGACCGGAGCTCGGAGCTCATGCGACAGCGGACAGAGGACGGAAATGACGCCAAGAAGAGAGGGGATCGAGGCAGAGCTCACTGTGATGTGGAGGAGAAGCTCGGGGAGGTCGGGGAGGTCGCGGTGGTGTAGATCGACGGTGAGGCAGAGGCGGCATCCGATGAAGGGGATCGACGTATGCATCATCGTCTTGGCGATCCGGCTCGAAACAGTCCACGTAGAGGTCGAGGATGATGGCAGGCGTCTTCTGGACATGCTGTCTCGGCGAGCGGTGGCTGGTGGCCACGCCGGCGAGCTTGGCCATGGCGGCGGGGCTTCGGTTCATCGTGGGGGAGGAAGAGAATGAGGTGAGGGGGGGGGGGAATGGGGGAGCTAGGGTTTGCCAGGGGGTTCGCCGGCGTCCTTATCCGCGCGAAGAGACGGCAGATGGCCGACAGGTGGCCGATCCGCGGCGTGGACGTGCGCCCGGCGGCCACCGCGCCCCTGTGCACTAGAGGCCCAGTGGCACGGTGGGTGCTTATTCTTTTCCCTTTTTTTTTCTTTTTTCTGTTTTATTTCCAGGCACTGTTTTCTATTTTAGTTTCATATCAAATGATTTTTGTAAAATATGAAATGTGGCACATAAATATGATGCAATGCAATGAATGGGTCCACAAAGTTTGGGAGCATTTTGAAATGTGCAAGTATTTTTTTGAAATTGAAACAATCAAATAAATTGCTGCTGGTGCACTATTTTGGTTCCTAGGGTAAATTTGGAAAATCAAATAATGTTGGTTTTGTTTTTATAATTGCTTTGGGATTATTTTCAATATTATGAACTATTTTGCTTGCAAGTTTGGAGTTTTTCTAATTTTGTTTGTTATTTGAATTTTGAATTTGAGTTGAATTATTTCTTAACTGCATTTCTTAGGATTTAATGATGATGACCTGGCATCATTACCATGTGGTCACTGTAGTTAACCACTGGGGTGTTACATCTATCCGATGTAATCTTCTTTTGCGGTGTGTTTGTTGGGATCCGATGAATTGTGAATTTATGATCAGATTATTCATGAGAAATATTTGAATCTTCTCTGAACTCTTTTATGCATGATTGTTATAGCTTTGTATTTCTCTCCGATCTATCCATTTGGTTTGGCTAACTAGATTGATTTATCTTGCAATGGGAGAGGTGCTTTGTGATGGGTTCAATCTTGCGGTACTCAATCCCAGTGACAGAAAGGGACATGACACATATTTGTATTGTTGCCATTAAGGATAAAAAGATGGGGTTTAATCATATTGCTTGAGTTTACTTTGTCTACATCATGTCATCTTGCTTAAGGCGTTACTCTATTTTATACTTAATACCCTAGATGCATGCTGGATAGCGGTCGATGGGTGGAGTAATAGTAGTAGATGCAGGCAGGAGTCGGTCAACTTGTCTCGGACGTGATGCCTATATACATGATCATTGCCATGAATCCGTCATAATTATTTGCTTTTCTATCAATTGCCCAACGGTAATTTGTTCACCCACCGTATGCTATGTGTTCGAGAGAGAAGCCTCTAGTGAAAACTATGGCCCCCGGGTCTACCTTTATCATATATTAAAATCCAAAAATACCTTGCTGCAATTTATTTACATTTATTTTATTTTGCAATTTACTTTTTATCTATCACTATCAGAATTAATCCTTGCAAGTAACCGCTAAGGGGATTGACAACCCTCTTATTTGCTTTGGGTGCAAGAGTTTGCGCAATTTGTTGCGAACGCCGGGCTGACCGACTTCTTCGCAGATGAGTGTGACCAGCACCACATCCTTACAAATTCCTTTGTGCAAATTTTTTATTTTCTGCCTAGGCTTGATATCCCCATGGTGCGTTTCGATTTATATGCTGAATATCATGAGTTGACGCTAGCTGAGTTTTGTGAGATATGTTTGATCCCTTCTGATGGGGATGTGAGGGAACCTCGGCCTAAGGAGTTCGAGGATTTCCTTCTCACTTTGACTGTAGGAGAAACTAGGGGCGTGTCGAGAGCCCGAGTCACTAACTTGCATTTTCCTGCTATGCACTTGTTGGGGATATTTACCGGCATGAAGACCCGGCAGGGTGATAACCTGGCCATAGATGTGACGCCCCGAGACCGATACTCCAAATGCCTTCCATTTATTTCTGTCGTTGCCGTGTGTTTCGTTTGCTTGTTACACTTCGTCATGTCATCATGTGCATTTCATCCGCATGTTTTCATAAAATTTGCATCCGTTCGTAGCTGCCGGCTTCTCCGCGTCCCTTCCGTTGTCCGTTTCGAGACCCGACACACTCGCACGCGCCCGCGGCACCTCCGAATTATTATTTTATAAGTGGGATAAAAATGTTCTCGGAATGGGTTGGAAGTTGGCGTGCGGTCTTGTTTGATTGTAGGTAGACCGCCTGCCAAATTTCGTCCCATTCGGAGGTCGTTTGATGCCCCAACGGATAACCTATAGCGGCACTATAGTCGGTAAAAACGTCGGACGTTTTCGGTGTTCCGAAGACCGTGCCGGCCTGCTATCCTCTCTCTTCTCTCAGCCCAATTCACTCCCACACAGCCCACCTAGCCCATCTAGCCCTTCCCCTCTCGCTGGAGCCGTCCGATCCCGATCGGAGGGTCCGAAAACGGCCTCAAACCCCTCCATCTAGCCCTCCTGCCTATAAAAGGAAGGCATAGCCCTCCTGTTTTGGAAACCCTAGCCTAGCCCTCCACGCAGCCAGCCGCCGCCACCCTCCTCGATTTCCGCTCCGGCCAGCCCCTCCTCGCCCCTTGGTGCCGTCCCAGCGGCCAACCGCCACCCAGCCGCCGCCCTCCATCCAACCGGAGGCCGCCACGTCACCACCCAGCGCCGCCACCTCGCCTCCTCTCTCCTCCCACCACTGCAGGCCCGCCTGGGCCCGGAGCCAGCCCGCCCGAGCCCATCTGGGGGCCGGGGCAGCCCGTGCGCCGCCGCCGCTCAGCTCCCGCACGCCTCGCCTCCCGTGTGCCTCGCCTCCCGTTCGACCCCGCCGGCGTCCGCACGCCGCCACCCACCGGCCGGATTCGCCGCCGCACTCGCTGCCGCGCGCCGCCCACCAGCGCCCTCCGCCACCGCACCGCGCCGCAGCACCACCACGCCGCTGTCGCTCTCCACCGCGCACCTCGCCGTCGCCGCGCCGCCGCACCGCCTCCGACCGGATCCGGCCGAGCCTGGCCCGGATCCGCCGCCTCCACCTCGCCGGGATCCGCCTCCTCATCCTCTCCGTCATTCGCCGCCGGCCCGGCCTCGCCTCTCCGCCGGGATGGCGCCGTCCTGGTACGGCCACGTCCATCCAACCAAACACGCCGCCCGGATCCGCTCCATCCCGCACCACGCCGTCCCGAACCGCGGGATCCAGTTTTTCCAGAGAGGTTGATTTTCAGTCTCCAGAAAAAAACCATCTGATGTATGCATCTTGTGTGGGCTCTATCTTTATGCATGTTGATCCTATGATGATGAACTTTATATGTAATTTGCTCTACTCTCTGTGCTCTACATGATGGTAGTAATTGCATCCAGGATAGAACTCATCTACATGTCATAATCTCTGTTGCAAAAGTGCCTCATGATGTTACTGCAGAAAACTGTTAAGATTTGTCACTGTCATTTTTGTGTGATTTAATGCAAATGTCATATGAGCATCTTGTCAACATGACTTTGGAGCATTTTCATGTCTTCTTGCTGTTAGTATTTATTTCATGCCAAGATATGCCATGATGTGACTGCCATGAGCTTGCAAACATGCCTAGTCAATGTTGCTGTTTTAAGTCAACTGTCTGTGATAAAACTTGTCAACTTTGCTTGATGATAGCCACTAATCTAGAGCTCATATGTATTTGATTCCTTCATGTGATTTGGCCTATGTGATGTGTACTTTGATGCCATGCCTTTGGTTGCCATGTAAAGTTCATGTAGCATGTCACTTTCTTGCTCTCAAGTTGCCATCACATTAACCCTGCTCATGTATATGCCCTGTTTAGCAGAACATTGCATTTTGCATGGATCATATTGACTTAACCTTGATGCCTATGAACCTGAACCTTAAAGATGATTTGAGGTATGTCATGTCTACTTTAAGTGCATATCAAGTTTGTGCCCATCATGTTACTGTAGCTTGCTGTTTTGATGTTGGCAAAGTGCTATGTTGCTGTTTTGGGGCAGATTGCTATTATAACTTGTGTAGAGTGTATGTGTTGAACCGTGGCTCCGTTTTAATCATGTTCTATATGAAACTTGCTTAGATTTGTGTGTAGTTTCGTTTTGTCATGTTGCACACTTGATTTGAGTGTTTGTGGTTGATGTTTGCATGCATTCTGCACTATTGCCATGTTAAACTTGTTTAGCTCATATCTTCTAGCCCGTAGCTCCGAATTAAATGTTCTACATATGTAACTTGATTAGAAAAACGTGTAGTTTGTCATGGTGTATTTAACTTGCTGTTTAACCACTTTAACATTGTGTTTAACTCAGATCAGTACCAAATTCGAAATTTGCATATGGGTTTTTCCGGAATTGTTATTTGTGTTTCCGGCCTCATTTAAACTTGCCTAGTTGTGTGGACTGCTTAAGCTTCTTCTCTTCCCTTGTTTAACAACATTTAATCTTGTCATGCATCATACTTGGTTGTGCATTATGCCATGATTATGTTTGTGTGTTTACCATGTTGTTTGCTTCTTTCCGGTTGTGCTTCTTCTCGATAGTTCCGGTTTCGTTGCGATTGTGAGGATTCGTTCGACTACGCTTGTTCGTCTTCTTCATGGACTCGATCTTCTTTCGAGCGGGATTTCAGGCAAGATGATCATGACCTTGGATATCTTTACTATCTTTGCTTGCTAGTTGTCTCGTTGCTATCGCTATGTCGCGCCTCCTACCACATATATGTCAGCCTCCTCCATGCCATGATACAGCCTCTAACCACCCTTACCCAGCAAACCGTTGTTTGGCTATGTTACCACTTTGCTCAGCCCCTTTCTTATAGCGTTGCTAGTTGCAGGTGCAGTTGCAGGTTGTTCCATGTTGGGACATGGATATGTTGGGATATCACAATATCTCTTATTTAATTAATGCATCTATATATTTGGTTATGGGTGGAAGGCTTGGCCTTTTGCTTAGTGTTTTGTTCCACTCATGCCGCCTTAGTTTCCGTAATGCTGGTGTTATGATCCATGTTTAGCGTTCCTAACATGCTCAGGGGAATGGGACCCTCTTGATAGTTCGCTTTGAATAACCGCTTCCAGCAAGGCCCAACATTGGTTTTACCATTTGCCTAATAACAACTAAAACTTGCATAGGGACCTGCCGGCCCCCGTGGATAATTTAATCAACAACCCGGGCCAATGCTCCTCATGAGTGTTGGTCCACCTACCTAGCAGCCTGCGGCGCCCCCTTGGAAACTTGGGTCTCAGCTAACCGTAGCCTTTGCATAGACGGATGTGTCCTGAGAACAAGATACGCGCGGCTCCTATCGGGGTATCAACACACCGGGAGGTCTTGCTGGAATTGTGTTACCATTGTCGAAATGTCTTGTGCACCGGGATTCCAAGGATACTTTGGGCTATCTCGAGGTTGAGGTATTCCCACCGCAGCTTGTGTTGTCTTATGATGGGCCAGGTTGGAACACCCCTGCAGGGTTAAATCTTACGCGAAGCCGCGCCCGCGGTTATGTGGCACTTGGATATTTCAACCTCCGCTTGTAGAGAACTTGACACTAAATCCTAATTAAAATACACCAACCACGTGCATAACCGTGACCGTCTCTTTTCGAGGAAGTTCGAGAAGAGAACACGGTGGGGTTATGTTTGACTCGTAAGTAGGTGTTCAGGATCCCTTCTTGATCATTATTAGATTGCAACCGTAATGCGTAGTTTACTCTTCTTATTCTTGTACTCGTAAGTTAGCCACCATACAATGCTTAGTGCTTGCTGCAACCTCACCACTTTACCCCTTCCATACCCATTTAAGCTTTGATAGTCTTGCTACCCATGGTTATGGGATTGCTCAGTCCTCGTGGCTCACAGATTACTACAACAACAGATGTAGGTACAGGTAATGCGATGTTCTGACGCGAGAGCGATGCGCATTTGCTTTTGGATTTCTTCTTCTGCTTCTTCCCCTTCGTCGAACTTGGGATAGGTTCCTGGTCGGCAGCCTGGGCTAGCAGGGTGGATGTCGTTCGTGTTTTTCGTTTGTGTTTCATCCGTAGTCGGATTCTGCTCTTATGTATGGTGTTTGCTATGTATTGATGTATTCCTGCGATGACTGTATGTATTTGTATGCATCCCCATCTATTATTTACATGGTACGCTGTAATGATATCCACCTTGCAAGCGTCTTCGATAAGCGCTTCTATCCCTGGTGGGGCCTCCGAGTCCCTCGAGGATAGGATCGCATATTGGGCGTGACAATAGAGCAGGCTCAACAGGTCAACCACTGAGGGCTGAAGGACTCGTCGTGGGCCGGCTTAGGCAATGGGCCGGCTCACGAGGAAGATGGGTGGCGCGAAGGCCGTCTTGGAGAGCGAGTAGGAAAGAGTAGGAGACAGGTCAAAGGACGACCCAGACTCTCATGTAATCTAGGGTTCCACCTGTATATATAAAGGGGAGCACCTATGCGAAAAAGACTAAGTTGCAACCACCTCGAGAGCTAGGTTAGCGAATTTGCATCCTTGTAATCGAGATCTACAGCAATATAATCAAGCAGGACGTAGGCTTTTACCTCCACAGTGAGGGGCCGAACCTGGGTAACCCGGCGTATTCTCGTTCCCGACCAACCCCGTTAAGCTTCCACACTTGTGCGATGGCCTCATCTCTAAGTCCTTTCACAAGGGCATCTGCCGTGTTAAAACCATGACAGTTTTAGCCCTCAGTTTGACTTGAATTCATTCATGTTAAACTTCACCCTGGAAAACAAACATTAGTAAATCATTCTCCAAATGCTTCCCAAGCTGGTTCTTTAGAACGCTATCTCTGACTGGCTCAATTTGCCGGGTTAAGTAGATCGCCGGGTCATTCTTCGTTTTCAAACTTAGCATTTTCTGTTTCCTTTTCCTTCGTCTATGACGTATCAACATATCTCCACAAGATCCGGAGTGACGTCATAGAGAATCTGAGTAGATTTGTATTGCTTCGTCGGGCGTGAAAATCAAGGAGCTCTTTTTGCCACTGTTACTGTGTCGCCTAGGATTTCGCGCATGCCGTTTGGGGGTCCAACAGTGCCCATAAATACATCGCCCCCTTCACTTCCTTCTCTTCTTCTTCCTCCAAACTCCCGACGCCAGCGACCTCCTCGAGCTCGTCGCCGCCTCTTCGCACAACGCTGCCTCGAACCATCTCGTCGTCGCCGGAGCTGCCCCGACCCGACCAGGCCGCTCCACCGCGCTTCCTCCTCTTCAAGTTCCCTTTGACCAGATCTGTAAGTTCATCCCGCCATTACTGCGGTTTCCTTTGAGTTTCTTCCGTGTTCTTAGCGGTAGCTACGGTAGATCTCGAATGCATCAAGCCTCCTTCATTTTTAGTTCACAGCCATCCACAACATTTTTCTCATTTAGTAGATCCATCATACTATCTTAATGAAATTCCACTGCAGTTCATCTTTGCAATACAAAGATCACACTTAGCTTTTATCTCTTCATTTTTATCCCTTTTGTAGATCCATAAAATTCTCTCTTTTCATATAAACCTGTTTGCGGACTCATTGCCCAGGCCACGCCTCAACACTTGTAAAATTTGCAACACGCAATTTCTGGCTTATCTGTGCCAATAATCTTGACCCGGCAACTGATCCCCCTTTTCTTTCATAACCCGGCCGAATTTCTTATTTGCCGGCTCGCTTGTATCATTCATACCATATCAAAAAAGCTCAGATTGCCGGCTTGTGACACCTTCTCCTTTTCAGAGCAGCTGAAACCATGCCTCCCAAGCCCAAGATCGTCAACTGGGCCATGTCCAGTATGTCCAAACTGAGCCTGCAAGCCCTAACAGACTCCGGGTTGCTGCCAGCTAAGGAGATAATCTCATGGCGAGCTCCTGAAGATGATGAAGTCGTCATATTCGCCGATCATGTCTCAAGAGGGTTTCATCCGCCCAGCTCAAAGTTTTTTAGGATGTACTGCATTTGTTCGACATCAGGCCTCAAGACTTGTCCCCCAACTCCGTCTTCAATCTGTGTCAATTCCAAGTATTTTGCGAAGTTTATCTGCAGCTCGAGCAGTCTCTTAGCTTATTCCGGGAGCTCTTTTATTTGAACCGCCAAACAAAGCACAAGGATGGTCCAAGCATGGAACTAGGCGGAATTTCCATCCAACGCCGAAAGAATATTATCTTCCCTAATGCCAAGCCGGCCAGCCATCCCAAAGGGTGGCACAGGACGTGGTTTTACTGTAAAGATACTTCCCCCAAAGGCCAGAACAAATTGCCGGGTTATCGGGCCGGCCGTCTTGTCATCACCGCAGCCTTCCCGGGTCTTCCTTCCAAAGAGGAGAGAGAGAATTTCGAGCCTCTCTACCCGAAGATGAACGCCTTGATTGCGCATGGCCTCACCGGCGCCGATCTGACCCGGACTTGGGTCGAGTGGCGAATCCAGCCGCTTAGCTCCAGAACCCGGCTTATGCACACCTACACCGGCCACCATGACGACCCACTCCGATTCAGCACGATTAATCTTAAGGAGAAGGAAGTCCTAAAAGCCACCAAGAAGCTTCTTGGTGAGATCAAGGATGACATCAAGATTGTGGGGCTCGCCCCCTTCAGTGCCAACAACCCGGCTCCTAAGGTAAGCCATTATTGTTACTTTGCCTTTACTGTGTTGAAGTTCAAGACCCGTCTTAATTGACCCGCCATGACACAGGAGAATGACGATTGGTGGCGGGTTGAAGCTCAAGACCCGGCTCTTCGAGAAGATGATGAAGAAGAGTCGGACAATGAAGAAGACAATCAGGTAGAACTTGATTCTCTTGGCTGCCTTTTTAATTAGATTGCTGATGCCTACTCATCTCAGGAGGAAGCTGAAGTTAGTCACCACGCCGAGCCAGAGGTAACTTTGATCTCCTCAGATTCTGATTCCCCAATACCAATTCGAAAGAAAACCCGGGTTGCAATCTGCAAAGTCCGAAGGAAACCCCGGGTTGCTGTCCGTAAAGTCCCCTTTTCACATCAAGACGCTCATTTGGATCCCAAATTTGTTTTCAAGAAAACACAGCAAGCCGGCACCTCCAAACGGAAGACCCGGAGCAGTGAGGGCGAGTTGAGTGGCGGGCTTCCATATGAGCCGCCATCCCATAGAGCACGGGCATAGGTGCTTCTCAGTCCAACTCCTTCCTTTCCTCTAGCTGGTTGCTTCAAAGAACCCTTACATTTAAATGACTCAGCATACCAGACGCCCCCCTCCTCGGATGAATCAAGCGCCACTCAGGCGCCGGCTTTCAACATCAACCTGGGGTAAGCATATTGATTGTTCCTTTATTGCACAACTCTTCACCTTATAACCCTTAACTGAATTAACTCTTTGCTCCTTACACAGTGCCAAGGCCATCAAGAAAGCAGCTGCCGGGTCATCTGACCCGGTCATTCCAACAGACCCTCGAGAAGAGGTCGCCTTGGTCACCCAGGATGAGCCGGTATTCTGGAACAGCCCGCCGCCCCTGGACACAACAAGCCCGGCTCGCGCATCCTCTCCTACTGCTCAGGAGAGGGAAAATGTAATTGAAGACCAACCCGCACAACAGTCCGAGGCGCCGGCTCAAGAAGAAGTAGTGGTGATGAGTGAACGGCAAACTGCTGCACCAGAATCCTCCACCGCTGTTACCAAGGTTTCGGCCAAGCCTGAGCCGGCCCCGAAGGACATGGGGAAGACGGCTCTTGAGTTTTGTACCATTGAAGACCAGGACGCCAGCTCATTACACCAAGCTGTGCTGACCCAGCTGTCTGAAAGCCGGGACACAGAGATAGCTATGATAACCTCGCTGAAGAGGAAATATGAGGTAATTTGCACCTTCTTATGAACCATATATATATGTAGCCCCCAAGGGCTGGGTCATTATAGAATGATGACCCGGGACTTCAAAATTTGACTTGTATGCATAGCTTTAATCGATGACCCCAAAGGCCGGCTCACCATTCATGATGGGCGGGTCTTCATAACTTAGCAGAATAGATCAATGTATGCATTAGCCCCCAAGTTCCATGTAGAGTGCCTGCAGCTGCATGGAACTTGCCATGGTGTTTGTGTTAAGCTCAAAAACATGTAGCCCCCATGTGCCGGGTTGTCCTTTAGGGCGGCTCGGGTCATGCGGATATGATATATAACAGACTGCCCTGCAGGAAATGTTGGATCAAACGGAGGCCCAGGATTCCTCCTTCCGAAAGGAATCAAGGAAGGAGAAAAAGCTGCGCAAGGACGCCAAAGAGGCTGCTGCTGAAGCCAGCAAATCACTGGCTATTGTGAGGAACACCCTGCAAGAGACGGAAGCGGCAAGAGCCGCCCTAGCCGCGCAAGCTGAAGAAGCCAAAGCCAAACTTGAGCCAGTAACTCAAGAATTGGCGACTCTGAAAGTCCAGATCACCGCCATGTGCCGAGCCATCTTTGGTAAGTAAAAAGACTTGTCAATTGTATCGATTTATCCTGATAAGCCGGCCGTACTGATCGTGTATACCTATTTGTGCAGGCCGGAAGAATCAAACTCTTGTGCAGCAACCAGTCGTGAAATTGAAAGCGGTCTACACCCTTGTAGAACAACTGTATATAGGCGGCTGTCGTTGCATAATGGCCGCTAAGAACACCAAGGCGCCGCCACAGTAGATTGCCGACACTTTCAATGACTGGAAAAGGGCGGCTTGCCACACTAGGGCCTTGACGGCACTTGTGCGAGCCAAGGCCTATGTGCCAGAGCTCGACTCGGCTCAGATCGTGGGCGGGTACCCAGAGTTCAATGTCGATGACTCGCCGTTCACAAAGAAGGACTTCCAACGCTGCATCAAAGAAACCCGGGTTGCAGCCACCGCGATCGCAGAAGAGGCCGATCTGACCAAGTACCAGGCGCCCTACTCCAAGGAGAATGAGCGGATAGAGCCACCAAACCATGAGCCGATGGCCCTAACCCGCACGCGTAAGCCATCCTTTGCTCCTGAAGTCGACCCCTCCTCCTTGATATCCGCTGATGCCCTATTTGAAGCGTTGCGCTCAATTCAGTGGTTGACCGGCGACTCAAGTCAAGAGGCGGAGGATGACGACGGCCGCGAAGAGCCGGCACATGATGCTTCATCGAGCGCTGGCGCCAGCTCTGACCCGACGACATAGAACGTCGGCTTATACTTTTGTAGGCGAAACTTGTAAAAAAAATGTCGTGGCCGCAGTTGATGGCGGCTTGTAATAGTGTAGCTTGACACACTAGTTATTGATGCTAGTGCCATCGCGTACTGTGCTTGCTGACTGCCTGTATAAATACTTTGTGCTTCTGTGAATCCTCCGTTGGGCTTTGTGAGCCGGTTTTTGCAATAGAGTGATTCCGCTGAAACAATAACAATTGCATGTGATGGTGACCGATGAAATCACATAAACGAGTAATCTTTGTTACTGTTTGCAATGAATCAAAAATATCTAAGTAACAAAAGTAAATGCTATGCATGGATGTATGCATGTATGCAGAGATGAGTGCAACAAAAAGAACTTAAACAAAATAAGCCGACTGCTAAACACAACTTGAACCAGCCGGCTCAAAAAGCGCATGCCGGGATATGTTTTCATGAAGCTGGCACTTTGGCCTGTTGGTTTGTCCTCGCTCTCTGAAAGCCGGCTCTCACACAACCAATCGGACGTTTTAACTCTGATGAATTCAGGGTCACCTATGTGATTGACTCATCAGACGTACGCCAGGTCGTTTTTTAGGGAGTAGCATCTTGCTAACATGCAGGTTTAACCAACTTTGTGGCATCTCGCCGGGTTAAAAGGGTTTTGTAAGCTAAACTCAATTGAGTTGGAAACCCCCAAGTAACCAAGATCAACAAATAGAGATCCAGCACACAAATTTTGAGGCAAAACAACACCTTCACACAGTGCTTCTGGTCGCTATTTTATTTGATCAAAAACAGGTATATACACGATGAAAGGTATGTACAAAGATACGACCTAGTCAATGACTTAGGTGTAGTATGGCCGGAGCTGGGCAATGTTCCAGGGCCGGCTTGTTTCCTCCTCAGAAGTACGTGATTGTTCTGCCTCACGTACATCAATCAGGTAATATGACCCGTTGTTGAGATTCTTGCTGACTACAAAGGGCCCTTCCCAAGGTGGGGAAAGCTTATGCATGCCTGTCTGGTCTTTTATCAGACGGAGCACTAAGTCACCCTCCTGAAAAGTACGGCTTCGAACTCTACTGCTGTGATAGCGACGTAGGTCTTGCTGATAAATTGATGATCTGGATGCGGCAAGGTCGCGCTCTTCTTCCAAAGCATCAAGAGCATCTTGGCGAGCCTGCTCATTATCTGATTCCACATAGGCCGCCACTCGAGGCGAGCCATGACGAAAATCGCTTGGAAGTACAGCTTCTGCACCATAGACGAGGAAAAACGGCGTATAGCCTGTTGATCTGTTGGGAGTAGTCCGTATGCTCCAAAGCACCGAAGGTAATTCTTCTTGCCAGCAACCCGGTGTGCGCTGCAAAGGCACCATGAGTCGGGGTTTGATACCACGTAGTAATTCCTGATTGACCCTTTCTGCTTGTCCGTTGGACTGAGGATGCGCCACCGATGCTAGATCAAGCCGGATGTGCTCCTGTTGACAGAACTGTTCCATGACTCCCTTGGAAAGATTGGTTCCATTGTCTGTAATGATACTGTGCGTTTAGCCAAATTGGAATATCAGCTTTTTCAGAAACTTGATAGCTGTTGCCGCATCGCAATTGCTGACCGGCTCTGCTTCCACCCACATTGTAAATTTATCCACTGCGACCAACAGGTGAGTATGCTTGTTCTTCAAACGTTTGAAGGGTCCCGCCATGTCAAGCCCCCAGACCGCAAAAGGCCAAGTTATTGGGATCATCCTCAACTCTTGAGCCAACACATGGGCCTGACGAGCATATTTCTGGCAACCATCACACTTGCGGACAATATCCTCTGCGTCAGCATGAGCTGTGAGCCAGTAAAAACCGTGCCGAAACGCTTTCGCAACCAGTGATCTTGAGCCTGCATGGTGTCCGCAGTCACCAGAATGAATCTCATGGAGAATTGTGCGGCCTTCTTCAGGTGAAACACAACGCTGAAAAACACCAGTGACGCTTCATCGGTGCAACTCGCCATTGACAATAGTCATGGACTTGGATTGTCTGATGATCTGTCGAGCAAGAATTTCCTCTGTTGGCAGTTCACCCCGGCTTAGATAAGCCAAGTAGGGGACGTTCCAATCAGGTATTGCGTGGACAGCAGCCACGAGAGCCGCAACTTAACAGACGGGTTGTGCAAAACGTCCAGGAACACATTGGATGGTACTGGCTTGCGCTGAGAGCCCAAGCAAGAGAGTGCGTCTGCCACCTCGTTCTGCCGGCGATCAATGTGATCAACTTGATAACCTTTGAAATGTCCAGCAATATTTGTGACCGCATGCCGATAAGCCGCCATAAGGGGGTCCTTGGAATCCCATGTGCCAGAAACTTGCTGGGCCACTAAGTCTGAGTTGCCCAAACACCTGACCCGGCTCAGGTTCATTTCCTTGGCCATCCGAAGCCCATGAAGCAATGCCTCATATTCTGTTGCATTGTTAGTACAGGGGAACATGAGTCTCAGGACATAACAGAACTTATCGCCTCGTGGGGAAGTAATCACAACACCAGCCCCCGAGCCTTCAAGCTGGCTTGAGCCGTCAAAGTGGATGGACCAGTACGTTGTGTCTAGCTTCTCTTCGGGAGCCTATAACTCTATCCAATCATTAATGAAATCCACCAATGCTTGAGATTTGATTGCGGTGCGTGGCACATATTTGAGGTGATGTGGACCGAGCTCAATAGCCCACTTAGCAACCCGGCCAGTGGCTTCCCGGTTCTGGATGATATCCCCAAGAGGCGCTGAGCTGACCACAGTGATTGGATGTTCATGGAAGTAATGCTTCAGCTTGCGACTAGCCATAAACACTCCGTAGACTAGTTTCTGCCAATGTGGATATCGCTGCTTGGACTCTGTTAGTACTTCACTGATGTAATACACAGGGTGCTGAACTGGATATTCCTTTCCATCCTCTTTGCGCTCGACAACGACTGCCACACTTACAGCCTTGTTATTGGCAGCAATATACAGCAGCATTGGCTCCTTCTCGCGAGGGGCAGCAAGGACTGGCGGCTCAGACAACTGTTTCTTGAGGGCCTCAAAAGCCTGATCTGCAGCATCACTCCAGACAAAGTTATCTGACTTCTTAAGCAATTGGTACAACGGAATTGCCTTCTCTCCAAGCCGGCTTATGAACCGACTTAGTGCCGCAACCCGCCCGGCCAGCTTCTGCACGTCATTCAGTTTGGCTGGCTTAGCTTAAATGCCACGCTCGGAAACAAGAAATCCCAGAAGTTTTCCTGCAGGGACACCGAAAACACACTTCTCCGGGTTAAGCTTCATCTGGTAGATGCGGAGATTGTCAAACGTTTCTTTGAGATCCTCCAACAGAGTTTCTTTCTTCCGAGACTTAACCACAATGTCATCAACAAAAGCATGAACGTTCCACCCGATCTGTTTATGAAAGCAGCTTTGGACACAATGCTGGTAAGTTGCTTGCGCACACTTCAGACCAAATGACATGGTTGTATAACAAAAGGCCCCAAAGGGTGTGATGAAAGCCGTCTTTTCTTGGTCTTCCAACTTCATTTTGATCTGATGATAGCCAGAGTAAGCATCCAGGAAGCATAAACTCTCACAACCAGCTGTAGCATCGATGATCTGGTCAATACGGGGCAAAGCAAAGGGGTCACTAGGACAAGCCTTATTCAGGTCTGTGTAATCAACACACATCCGCCAGGTCCCGTTTAACAAGCACCGGGTTAGCTGGCCATTCAGAGTGGAAGACTTCAATGATGAACCCGGTAGCTAGGAGCCGGGCCACTTCTTCACCAATAGCTTTCCGCCTTTCCTCATTAAAGCGACGGAGATACTGGCGAACTAGCTTGAACTTGGGATCCACATTAAGGGAGTGCTCAGCGAGTTCTCTCGGTACACCTGGCATGTCAGAAGGTTTCCATGCAAAGATGTCCCGGTTCTCACGGATGAACTCGATGAGCGCGCTTTCCTATTTGGGATCCATATTAGCCCCGACGGTGAACTGCTCAGAAGAGTTGCCTGGGGTGAAATCAACTTGCTTTGTGTCTCTGGCCGACTTAAACTTGAGCAGAGGGTCTGACTCCATAGTGGGCTTCTTCAGGGATGTCCTGTCCGACGGGTCAATATTGTCCTTATAGTACCACAATTCCTCCGCGGCGCAAGCCGTCTCGGCGTATGCTGCATCTCCTTCTTCGCACTCGAGTGCAATCTTCCGGTTGCCTTCCACTGTGATGGTTCCCCTTGGTCCCGGCATCTTCAGCTTCAAGTAAACATAGCACGGCCGTGCCATGAACCGCGCATAAGCCGGCCGGCAAAATAAGGCATGGTATGGGCTCTTAAGCTTAACCACCTCAAAGGACAGGAACTCAGAACGCCAGTTATCCTCTGAGCGAAAGGCCACCTCAAGGGAAATTCTTCCCATGGGATAGGCTGACTTGCCAGGAACAATGCCGTGAAAGACTTGTTGGGGAACGTCGCATGGGAAACAAAAAATTTCCTACGCACACGCAAGATCTATCCATGGTGATGAGCATCTACGAGAGGGAGAGTGAATCTACATACCCTTGTAGATCGCTAAGCGGAAGCGTTAAGAAACGCGGTTGATGTAGTCGAACGTCTTCGCGATCCAAATCGCCGAGCGTCCCGCGATCTCATCACGATCCGTCTCGCGATCCAATCACGATCACGGTCCTTCCGATCTAGCGCCGAACGGACGGCACCTCCGCGTTCAACACACGTACGGCTTGATGACGCCTTCACCTCCTCGATCCAGCGAGCGATGGTGAAGTAGTGGATGAGTTCCGGCAGCACGACGGCGTGGTGATGGTGGTGAGGAACAATCTCTGCAGGGCTTCGCCAAGCACTACGGAGATTGTGACGGGAGGAACTAGAGGGTTAGGGTTGCCGGCACACGGCTTGGGAAATCTTGATGTGTCTCGTGTGCTAGCCCTGCCCTTCTATTTATATGTTGAGCCCTGGGGTCTAAACTTGGAGAGAAAGCCTCCACAAGGTCGGTTTTGCCCGCACAAGGTCGGTTTGGCCCGCACGGAAAGAGTCCCACTCGGATTCCAGCAGTACCGCGTACAAGCGGTAGTACCGCTCACGAGCGGTAGTACCGCTTCACACAAGCGGTAGTACCGCTTACGCGGTAGTACTGCCTTACCAGCGGTAGTACCGCTTAAGGCAGCAACAAAACTTCCTTTTGCACTTTCCAATACCTCGTGGGCTTTACCCCTTTGGTCCATAAAAAGTGTTGCTGCACCCGAACACTTCGGTAAACATCCGGAACCCCTTCTGGTGAATTCCGGAACCCTTCCGGAGATAAAAACACTATTATCACATATATCAATCTTTACCTCCGGACTATTCCGGAGATCCTCGTCATGTCCGGGATTTTATCCGGGACTCCGAACAACCTTCGGTCACCAACACAATAACTCAACTATACTAATCGTCACCAAACGTTAAGTGTGTAGACCCTGCGGGTTGGAGAACTATGTAGACATGACCGAGACACCTCTACGGCCAATAACCAATAGCGGGACCTGGATGCCCATATTGGTTCCTACATATTCTACGAAGATCTTCATCGGTTGAACCTCTATGTCAAGGATTCAGTTAATCCCGTATACTGTTCCCTTTGTTCTTCGGTATGTTACTTGCCCGAGATTCGATCGTCGTATCTCTATACCTAGTTCAATCTCGTTACCGGCAAGTCTCTTTACTCGTTCCGTAATACAAGATCCTGTGGCTAACTCTTTAGTCACTTTGCTTGCAAGGCTCATTGTGATGTTGTATTACCGAGTGGGCCCTGAGATACCTCTCCGTCACATGGAGTAACAAATCCCAGTCTTGATCCTTGCCAACCCAACAGACACCCTCGGAGATACCTGTAGAGCACCTTTATAGTCACCCAGTTACGTTGTGACGTTTGATACACACAAGGTATTCCTCCGGTGTCAGTGAGTTGCAGGATCTCATGGTCATAGGAACAGATACTTGACATGCAGAAAACAATAGCAATAAACTGACACGATCATATGCTATGTTCGTAGTTTGGGTCTTGTCCATCACATCATTCTCCTAATGATGTGATCCCGTTATCAAATGACATCTCATGTCCATGGCTAGGAAACCTTCACCATCTTTTGATCAACGAGCTAGTTAACTAGAGGCATACTAGGGACACAGTGTTGTCTATGTACCCACACATGTATTTGAGTTTCCAATCAATACAATTATAGCATGGATAATAAACGATTATCATGAACAAGGAAATATAATAATAACCAATTTATTATTGCCTCTAGGGCATATTTCCAACAGTCTCCCACTTGCACTAGAGTCAATAATCTAGTTCACATCACTATGTGATTTACATTGTAATGAATCGAACACCCATGCAGTTCTGGTGTTGTTCATGTTTAGCCCTTGGAAGAGGTTTAGTCATCAGATCTGCAACATTCAGATCCGTGTGTACTTTGCAAATATTTATGTCGTCCTCCCTCATGTAATCACGGATGGAATTGAAACGTCGCTTTATGTGTCTGGTTCTCTAGTGAAATCTTGGTTCCTTGGCTAGAGCAATGGCACTAGTATTATCACAAAACAGAGTCATCGGGTTAAGCGCACTAGGCACTACTCCAAGATCTGTCATGAACTCCTTCATCCAGACACCTTCCTTCGCCGCCTCCGAGGCAGCGATGTACTCTGCTTCGCATGTAGAATCAGCTACCATGCTTTGCTTGGAACTGCACCAGCTAACCGCACCCCCATTAAGAATAAATACGTATCCGGTTTGCGACTTAGAGTCATCCGGATCAGTGTCAAAGGTTGCATGGACGTAACCCTTTACGACGAGCTCTTGATCACCTCCATAAACGAGAAACATGTCCTTAGTCCTTTTCAGGTACTTCAGGATATTCTTGACCGCCGTCCAGTAATCCACTCCTGGATCACTCTTGTACCCCTTGACAGAATCATGGCAAGGCACACATCAGGTGCGGTACACAGCATGGCATACTATACAGAGCCTATGGATAAGGCATAGGGGACGACCTTCGTCCTTTCTCTTTCTTCTGCCGTGGTCGAGCTTTGAGTCTCACTCAACTCCACACCTTACAAATCAGGCAAGAACTCTTTCTTTGACTGATCCATTTTGAACTCTTTCAAAATCTTGTTAAGGTATGTACTCATTGAAAGTTTTATCAGACGTCTTGATCTATCTATAGATCTTGATGCCCAATATTTAAGTAGCTTCATTCCAGGTCTTCCTTTGAAAAAACTCCTTTCAAACGACCCTTTATGCTTTCCAGAAATTCTACATCATTTCCGATCAATCAATATGTCAACGACATATACTTATCAGAAATTCTATAGTGCTCCCACTCACTTTATAGTAAATACAAGTTTCTCATAAACTTTGTATAGACACAAAAACTTTGATCACCTCATCAAAGTGTATATTCCAACTCCGAGATGCTTGCTCCAGTCCATAGAAGGATCGCTGGAGTTTGCATACATTCTAGCATCCTTAGGACTGACAAAACCTTCCGGTTGTATCACATACAACCTTTCCTCACGGATACCATCAAGGAAACGATGTTTTGACATCCATCTGCCAGATTTCATAATCGAAAAATGCAGCAACTGCTAACATAATTCCAATAGACTTTAGCATCGCTACGGGTGAGAAAATCTCATCGTAGTCAACTCCTTGAACTTGTGAAAAACCCTTTGCCACAAGTCGAGCTTTATAGACGGTGACATTACCGTTCGTGTCCGTCTTCCTTTTAAAGATCCATTTGTTCTGAATGGCCTTTCACCCTTCAGGTAATACTTCCAAGGCCCATACTTTGTTTTCTTACATGGATCCCATCTCGGATTTCATGGTCTTAACCATTTCACGGAATCCGGGCCCATCATCGCTTCTCCATAGCTCGTAGGTTCGGCGTTGTCCAACAACATGACCTCTAAGACAGGGTTGCCGTACCACTCAGGAGCAGTACGCATCCTTGTCGACCTACGAGGTTCGATAGTAACTTGATCCAAAGCTTCATGATCATCATCATTAACTTCCTCTTCAACTGATGTAGGCTCTACAGAAACATCTTTCTGCGCTGCGCTACTCTCAGGTTGAAGTAAAGGTTCAACAACCTCATCAAGTACTATCTTCCTCCCACTCAATCTTTCGAAAGAAACTCTTTCTCGAGAAAGGACCCGTTTTAGCAACAAACACTTTGTGCTTGGATCAGAGATAGAAGGTTTACCCAACTATTACGTTAGGGTATTCTATGAAGATGCATTTTTCCGCTTTGGGTTCAAGCTCATTAGGTGAAAACCCTTTTTCACATTAGCGTCGCAGCCCCAAACATTAAGAAATGACAGCTTTAGGTTTCCGCCAAACCAAAATTCATACGGTGTCATCTCAACGGACTTATGGTGCCCCTTTTAAAGTGAATGTGGTTGTCTCTAATGCATAGCCCTAAAACGATAGTGGTAAATCGATAAGAGACATCATAGTTCGCACCATATCCAATAGAGCATGACTACAACGTTCAGACACACCATTACACTATGGTGTTCCAGGTGGCGTGAGTTGTGAAACAACTTCCACATTGTCTTAAGTTGTATACCAAACTCGTAACTCAGATATTCACCTCCACGATCATATCGTAGATATTTTATCTTCTTGTCACGATGATCTCAAACTTCACTCTGAATTTGCTTGAACTTTTCAAACGATTCAGACTTGTGTTTCATTAAGTAAATATACCCTATATCTACTCAAATCATTAGTGAAGGTAAGAAAATAACGATATCCACCGCCCGCTACAACATTCATTGGACCGAACACATCAACATGTATCATTTCCAATAAATCAATTGCCCGCTCCATCATACCGGAAAATGGGATCTTAGTCATCTTGCCCATGAGGCATGGTCCGCATGTCTCAACCGATTCGAAATCGAATGACTCCAAAGATCCACCAGCATGGAGTTTCTTCATGCGTTTTACACCAATATGACATTTAGCGGCAGTGCCACAAGTATGTGCTACTATCATTATTAACTTTGTATCTTTTGGCATCAATATTATGAACATGTGTATCACTACGATCAAGATTCAATAAACCACTCTTATTGGGTGCATGACCATTGAAGGTATTATTCATGTAAACAGAATAACCATTATTCTCTAACTTAAATGAATAACCGTTTTGCAATAAACATGATCTAATCACGTTCATGCTTAACGCAAACACCAAATAACATTTATTTAGGTTCATCACTAATCCCAAAGGTAGAGAGAGCGCGCGATGGTGATCACATCAACCTTGGAAACACTTCCAACACTCATTGTCACCTCGCCCTTAGGTAGCCTCTGTTTCTTCCGTAGCTTTTATTTCGAGTTACTAACATTTAGCAACCGAACCGATATCTAATACCCAGGTGCTACTAGGAGTACTAGTAAGGTACACATCAATAACACGTATATCAAATATACTTCTGTCGACGTTGCCAACCTACTTATCTACCAAGTATCTAGGTTTGTTCCACTTCAGCGACCGTTCTCCTCATAATAGAAGCACTTAGTCTCGGGTTTGGGTTCAACCTTGGGTTTCTTCACTGGAGCAGCAACTGACTTGCCATCCATGAAGTTTTCCTCCTTACCCTTGCCCTTCTCGAAACTAGTGGTTTCACTAACCATCAACATTTGATGCTCCTTTTTGATTTCTACCTTCGCAGTGTCAAACATTACGAACAGCTCAGGGATCATTATTTCCATCTCTGGCCTTTTATAGTTCATCACGAAGCTCTAGTAGCTTAATTAGTGACAGTGACTTGGAGAACTATATCAATCACTATCTTATCTGGAAGATCAACTCCCACTCGATTCAAGCGATTGTAGCACCCAGACAATCTGAGCACATGCTCAACGATTGAGCTATTCTCCATCATCTTGCAGGCAAAGAATCTTGTTGGAGGTCTCATACCTCTCAACACGGGCACGAGTCTGAGATCCCAATTTCAGCTCTTAGAACATCTCATATGTTCCGTGACGTTCAAAACGTTTTGGAGCCTCAATTCTAAGCCGTAATGCATGACGCACTGAACTATTAAGTAGTCATCGGAACATGCCTGTCAGATGTTCACAACATCTACAGACGACGCTAGAGGGGGTGGCACACCGAGCGGTGCATTAAGGACATAAGCCTTATGTGCAGCAATGAGGACAATCCTCAGATCACGGACCTAGTCCGCATTATTTCTACCATCATCTTTCAAATCTATTTCTCTAGGAACATATAAAAATTCAAGGGAGCTACAGCGCGATCTAGTAATCTACAACATAATTTGCAAAGACACTTTGACTATGTTCATGATAATGAGTTTACTTAATCATATTACTTAAAACTCCCACTCAAATTGACATCCCTCCGGTCATTCGAGTGTCACATGATCCAAATCCACCAACTCAAGTCCGATCATCACGTGAGTTGAGGTGGTTTCAATGGTGAACATCTTCATGTTGATCATATCTACTATATGACTCATGTTCGACCTTTCGGTCTCTTTTGTTCCGAGGCCATGTCTGTACATGCTAGGCTCGTCAAGTTTAACCCGAGTGTTCCGCATGTGCAACACTGGCTTGCACCCGTTGTATGTGAACGTAGAGTCTATCACACCCGATCATCACGTGGTGTCTCGAAACGACAAACTTTCGCAACGGTGCACACTCGGGGAGAACACAATTTTATCTTGAAATTTAAGTGAGGGATCACCTTATAATGCTACCGTCGTCCTAAGCAAAATAAGATGCATAAAAGGATTAACATCACATGCAAATCATAAGTGACATGATATGGCCATGAACTTGTGCTTTTGATCTCCATCTCCAAAGCACCGGCATGATCTCCATCGTCACCGGCATGACACCATGATCTCCATCAACGTGTCGCCATGAGGTTGTCGCGCCGACTGTTGCTACCACGACTATTGCTAACTCATAGTGAAGTAAAGCAAAACGACGAAAATAATTAAAGACAACTCTATGGCTCCTGCCAGTTGCCGTACTCATCGACATGCAAGTCGTGATATTCTATACAACACATGATCATCTCATACATCACATATATCTCATCATGTAATTGGCCATATCACATCACAACATACCCTGCAAAAACAAGTTAGACGTCCTCTAATTGTTGTTGCAAGTTTTACGTGGCTGCTACGGGTATCTAGCAAGAACAATTCTTACCTACGCAAAAACCACAATGGTGATACAAAAATTGCTTTTCAACCTTCTCAAGGACCGCCTTTGTCAAATCCGATCCGACTAAAGTAGGAGAGACAGACACCCGCCAGCCATCTTTATGCAACGAAGTTACATGTCAGTTGATGGAACCGGTCTCTCGTAAGCGTACGAGTAATGTTGGTCCGAGCCGCGTCATCCCACAATACCGCCGAAACAAGAAAAGACCAAGGGAGGAAGCAATCTGAATATCAACGCCCACAAACTCCTTTGTGTTCTACTCGAGATCTCATCTACACATAGACCTAGCTCAGATGCCACTGTTGGGGAATGTCGCATGGGAAACAAAAAATTTCCTACGCACACGCAAGATCTATCCATGGTGATGAGCATCTACGAGAGGGAGAGTGAATCTACATACCCTTGTAGATCGCTAAGTGGAAGCGTTAAGAAACGCGGTTGATGTAGTCGAACGTCTTCGCGATCCAAATCGCCGAGCGTCCCGCGATCTCATCACGATCCGTCTCGCGATCCAATCACGATCACGGTCCTTCCGATCTAGCGCCGAACGGACGGCACCTCCGCGTTCAACACACGTACGGCTTGATGACGCCTTCACCTCCTCGATCCAGCGAGCGATGGTGAAGTAGTGGATGAGTTCCGGCAGCACGACGGCGTGGTGATGGTGGTGAGGAACAATCTCTGCAGGGCTTCGCCAAGCACTATGGAGATTGTGACGGGAGGAACTAGAGGGTTAGGGTTGCCGGCACATGGCTTGGGAAATCTTGATGTGTCTCGTGTGCTAGCCCTGCCCCTCTATTTATATGTTGAGCCATGGGGTCTAAACTTGGAGAGAAAGCCTCCACAAGGTCGGTTTTGCCCGCACAAGGTCGGTTTGGCCCGCACGGAAAGAGTCCCACTCGGATTCTAGCAGTACCGCGTACAAGCGGTAGTACCGCTCACGAGCGGTAGTACCGCTTCACACAAGCAGTAGTACCGCTTACGCGGTAGTACTGCCTTACCAGCGGTAGTACCGCTTAAGGCAGCAGCAAAACTTCCTTTTGCACTTTCCAATACCTCGTGGGCTTTACCCCTTTGGTCCATATAAAGTGTTGCTGCACCCGAACACTTCGGTATACATCCGGAACCCCTTCCGGTGAATTCCGGAACCCTTTCGGAGATCAAAACACTATTATCACATATATCAATCTTTACCTCCGGACTATTCCGGAGATCCTCGTCATGTCCGGGATTTTATCCGGGACTCCGAACAACCTTTGGTCAACAACACAATAACTCAACTATACTAATCGTCACCAAACGTTAAGTGTGTAGACCTTGCGGGTTCGAGAACTATGTAGACATGACCGAGACACCTCTACGGCCAATAACCAATAGCGGGACCTGGATGCCCATATTGGTTCCTACATATTCTACAAAGATCTTCATCGGTTGAACCTCTATGTCAAGGATTCAGTTAATCCCGTATACTGTTCCCTTTGTTCTTCGGTATGTTACTTGCCCGAGATTCGATCGTCGGTATCTCTATACCTAGTTCAATCTCGTTACCGGCAAGTCTCTTTACTCGTTCCGTAATACAAGATCCTGTGGCTAACTCTTTAGTCACTTTGCTTGCAAGGCTCATTGTGATGTTGTATTACCGAGTGGGCCCTGAGATACCTCTCCGTCACACGGAGTAACAAATCCCAGTCTTGATCCATGCCAACCCAACAGACACCCTCGGAGATACCTGTAGAGCACCTTTATAGTCACCCAGTTACGTTGTGACGTTTGATACACACAAGGTATTCCTCCGGTGTCAGTGAGTTGCATGATCTCATGGTCATAGGAAGATACTTGACATGCAGAAAACAATAGCAATAAACTGACACGATCATATGCTATGTTCGTAGTTTGGGTCTTGTCCATCACATCATTCTCCTAATGATGTGATCCCGTTATCAAATGACATCTCATGTCCATGGCTAGGAAACCTTCACCATCTTTTGATCAACGAGCTAGTTAACTAGAGGCATACTAGGGACACAGTGTTGTCTATGTACCCACACATGTATTTGAGTTTCCAATCAATACAATTATAGCATGGATAATAAACGATTATCATGAACAAGGAAATATAATAATAACCAATTTATTATTGCCTCTAGGGCATATTTCCAACAAGACTGTAGAGGACGGAGTTAACTGCTTATCGGACAGATTCATCCGCCTGAACGTCTCATAGTACGGAATGTTGATGCTGCTGCCTCCGTCCATGAGCACCTTAGTCAGGGTATAGCCGCCGACTTGTGGCGCAACCACCAGAGCCAAGTGGCCAGGGTGATCGAGGAGGACAGGACGATCTGCCCTGCTCCAGGTAACCGGTTGTTCAGACTAGTTGAGATAGTAAGGAGTTGCCGGCTCAACCGCGTGGGCGGCTCGTCGCTACACCTTCCGATCCCGCTTGCAGGTACTAGTGGTGAAAACATGATATTGTCCGCTATTTAACTATTTCGGGTTACTCTGAAACCCTGCCGCACCAGCTTGATGTTGATTTCCCTGGTAGTTTCTCTGATTGCCACCTCCAGTATTACCAGCCCCCTGAAACCCGCCGCCTTGGCCACTGTTCCCCTGGAAGCCGGGTCCTGCGAAAGGCCCTTGCAAGCCGGCTCCTGAGAAGCCGGGTCCCTGGTTGGCGGGTTGTCCGCCGTTGCCGCCCCCATTATGATGATTCTGGAAGACCCGCTTGGCAAACTCTTGCATGACATAGCAATTTTCCCAGGAGTGACTGGATGGCTTACCATTGTAACTGTGTTTCGGACAAGGAGCCTTGAGAGCTTCCTCGTAAGTGAGAGGGCGATTACCAGACTGCCTCCTAGAACCGTCATTCTGACACTGACCTTTGTTCTCCGTGTTTGTGTTCGCCACTAGATCAGAGCTACCATCGTAACCCTTGCGTTTACCACCGTTGTTGTTCTGCCCATTACCGTTGTTCTGCTAGTGGCCCTTGCCACCGCCTTTCTTGTCTTTACTGGCTTTCTCCTCATCAGACGGTGGCTCCTTAGTATTGTCAGACTCCGTGTACCGGGTTAAGACATCCATCAGATCACCCATATCCTGGGTCTTTCTCTTGAGTCGCCCTAATTTCTGGACCAGTGGCTGAAACTCGCATGTTCACTCCAGAACAAGTACTGCCTGAGCCGCCGAGATGCTGTCAGAACTGTGTATAACCTCTGCAACCCGGCGAGCCCAATGGTGTGCCGACTCATCCTCGCACCGAACGCATCGTTCTAGATCAACAATGGTGGTTGGCCTTTTACAGGTTCCCTGGAAGTTCTTGATGAAGGGCTCCTTCAGCTCCTGCCACGTGTTGATAGAATTCACCGGTAGGTTTTTCATCCAGGTGCGAGCGGGGCCTTCCAACATCAGAGGCAGGTAACGCGCACACACTGACTCACTTGCGCCCAACAAGTCCATTGCCAGCTCATAACTCTCGATCCACTCGGTGGGCTTCAGATTCGCCGTATAGTTAGGAACCTTGCGAGGACCTTTGAAATCGGGGGGTATGCGCGCTTCTCGCAGCGCTGGTACCAAGCAGGGGGTTCCGATCATGCGGGTCGAAGAGCCCCCAAGTCGGCCATCTATCCGGGTTGCGTCGGGCTGGCGATGCACTTCCGACGGGTTAACGTTCGGCGGTGGGTCGACTCGCGCTGGCATTTGACGTGCGCCGGCGGGTTGTGCCCTGCTCGCGCATTTTCTTCCTCCCACGCTCACAGAACACGAGCGGCGTCTATAACGTCTTGCGGGATCCTGTGCTAGTGCTGCTCCGCTAGCGGTTGGGCGGCTCTCCTACGATGCGTGCTGTTGGAGACCGCTGGCGACTCAGGGCGCTGACTCCTGGTGCGGCTCTGATGAGGGGTCGAGTGAAACCGATGCTGGCTATGCGAGTAGTTGGCATGCTGCACTACTGCTGTCTTGAGCATTGCGATGGCGTTCCTGGCCTCGGTCTGAATCGGGCCGTCCCCCTCGATCGGAATAGCCGCCAAGTTGTGGGTTGCAGCCAGCACATTATCGACCGGGTTGGAGTAGTGTCCAATTGGGGTTTGGAACCGGTGAGACGGCGGCTGCTGTTGTTGATCTCGCGTGCGATGCTGGGCCGGCTCCCACTGCTGAGCCGGCGGCTGCAAAGGCGTTTCTCCCGTGGGGATGACTCCAGCCCCCGGGTTCGTCGGAGTCGGTGGTGTGGTGAACAGCTGAGTCGGCTCGAGATTAGCCGGAAGCCGGCTCTGATGACGCCTCCTGTGAACGAGCTCCGACTCGGCCTATCGATGGTTCAGGTAATGTGCCTCCTCATCCAGACGCTGCCTCTCCGCGGTGATCCGGGCCTGCTCCTGCACCATGCGGGCGTTCTCCGCATTGATGTCCTCTTGGATCTTGGCCATCTGCTTGCGACACCTCGTGAGCTCCGTGTTGCGTGCCGCTGCGTTCTCTGCAGTGACCGGCTCGGTCAACAGGGCCGCCAGCATGGTCATCAAGTCCGCGAGTCCCTGAACCCCGGTTTTCTGAGAGCCGGTGGCCGACGCGCCGGCTCCTCCTAAGTCGGCAAGGAGGTTGTTCTGCCCCGCCGTTGGATTGACCGGGTCACGCACCGGATCTTGCCTACCCGCCATGTATACCGCCGTGAAGCGATGCGGCTTTGGGCTCTCTGGGAAGACGTCGTCCATGTGCCCGAGCCCTCCAGCATGCGGAGGAAGGATTGACTCGGTTTCTCCCATCGAGGACTCGCCGTCAGATTGGACGAGCGTATCATCTTCAGACAGGGAGTTCTCCGACAAGGCCACCCCTTGGGTGAAGCCTACGAAGACATGGTTCCGGGCGGCTTGACGCGGGCCGGGTCTCGCCTGACTCGGCCCAGCGCGGCGTGCCGACTCAACGCCGGCGATGCTCTCCAACCTGACGGCCGACTCGCCGACCACGCCGATGAAGGTATGGATTTTGCCAAAGGGGACCCGGTACCCGTACTCAATCGAGTCAGTGTCGGGGCCCGATATGGATCGTCGATGTAGAACTTCCCGCGGTGGCTCTTGGTCATCATGCCAACCGCGTACTTCCCGAACCCTGGAAGAGATCCCGCTAAGAACTCAACTCCACCGTGCGTAGGCCCCACGGTGGGCGCCAACTGTCGTGGTTTTAACATGGCAGATGCCCTTGTGAAAGGACTTAGAGATGAGGTCATCGCACAAGTGTGTAAGCTTAACGGGGTTGATCGGGAACGAGAATACGCCGGGTTACCCAGGTTCGGCCCCTCACTGTGGAGGTAAAAGCCTATGTCCTGCTTGATTATATTGCTGTAGATCTCGATTACAAGGATGCGGATTCGCTAACCTAGCTCTCGAGGAGGTTGCAACTTAGTCTTTTTCGCATAGGTGCTCCCCGTTATATATACAGGTGGAACCCTAGATTACATGAGAGTCCGGTTCGTCCTTTGACCTGACTCCTACTCTTTCCTACATGCTCTCCTAGACGGCCTTCGCGCCACCCAACTTCCTCGTGAGCCGGCCCATTGCCTAAGCCGGCCTTTCCCACTTATGCCGCGTCAAGCCGGCCCGCGACGAGTCCTTCAGCCCTCAGTGGTTGACCCGCTGGGCCTGCTCTATGGCCGGGTTATCACCCTGCCGGGTCTTCATGCCGGTAAATATCCCCAACAGCACTACTTTATTTTATTCATAGGGAAATGCTTGACTACCAGGGAGGAAGGTGGTACGCTCAGTGCCCCTGACCTCGCCATCTTGCGTCATGCTATTCACGGCGATAACACTTTTAGCTTGGGAGCTATCATTGCACGCCGCTTGCACACTAACAGGACTAGGGGTAAAATTCATGGCGGTATTTATGCTTCGCGCCTCGTGAAACGTTTTAATGTTGCTATCCATCCAAATGATTATTTGCTGCCTAAGGTTTATTTAGACCAACAGTGCATGGTTGATCACCACTTTATTGATGACCCCGAGCCTCCTCATTACATTCATTATAATTTGGTATTTAGCGAGGTAACTCATGAGATTATTTCGTTGCCTGCACCTTTCTTGTTTGATTCTTATGCCAGGCACGGATACACCATCATGCCACCAGACCTCATTGCTTACAAGAACGAGTTGGCCGCGGCGGAGAACGAGGCCCAGCCTTGGGATGCTCAAGTGCCTCTGCCTAACTACTTCCCGACCGGCCCTGATGGATTCTACGGATGGTAGTAGACCAAGTTAGGCCAAAACCCTAAGCTTGGGGGAGTACGTATTTCTCACCGACATTACATTCATGTTCACACATTCATTCCAGTTGTCGGTGTTCATCCTTTTTCATTGTATATCCATGTTAGTTTTATTTTCGCTTTCTTCTTGTGTGTTTGAAAAACTTCAAAAATCCAAAAATATTTCTCGCTTCTTTTCGGCTTTTCTTTCTCTTTAGTTAGTTTGTAGTATTAAAAGAAAACCCAAAAAGATTTCTCATTTCTTCTTTTCTTGTTTGTTGGGAGTTCTCCCGTGTAAATAGTTTTTCTCGCCTTTTGTTTTTCTTTCGTTAATTTGCTTTCTTCAGAAAAACTAAAAACTCCAAAAATATTTTAGTGTGTTTCTCTGAATTTCTTTTCCTTTCGTTGAGTCGTCGTAGGGAGAAGACCACGATGAAAATGTTGAGTGGCTCTCATATGCTTTATTGTTGATCTAACGAAGAGCCAATATTACCTTGTCTTCTCTCTTGAATAATTTTTTTGCAGATTCCAGCTTAGTCCACGACACTCTTGCACTATTATTATTTTCACATCATTCGGTCATGCAAGTGAAAGGCAATAATGATGATGATTTGATGAAGTGACTGTGGCAAGGAAAGGCTGGTATGAACTTTTCTTGTTTTTGTTTTTGTAAATATGTTGAACTCAGTATCCATGGTTCAGCATATTATGAGTAAGCATGTTTGTGATGACAATTAGAGATTATAGTTGCTCATGCCATGCTTAAGTAGCTAGGAGTGGATAATGATTTATCTTGGATGTCAGCATGCATTAAAATGGTTATGATGTAGTATGTTAGTATGGTATCCTCCTCTGAATGTTTCAAGTGGCTTGACTTGGCACATGTTCACACATGTAGTTGATTCAAAACCAATGCAGCCTTCATGATATTTATGTTCAGGGTGTTTATATCCTACTCATGCTAGTATTCAATGTTAATAATTCTCAATGCATGATTATGACCATTTTCGCTCTCTAGTTGGTCGCTTCTCAATCTATTTACTAGCCTTCACCTGTACTAAGCGGGAATACTGCTTGTGCATCCACAATCCTTAAACCAAGTTGTTCCAGATGAGTCCACTATATCTACCTATATGCGGTATTACTCTGCCGTTCCAAGTAAATTTGCATGTGCTACCTATAATCATTCAAATAAATATCTGTTTTGTGTGCCCGTACCTCTCATGGAGTGACAGGGGTCGGTCAGTATCTTCCATGCTAAGCGGGTTATTCTCAAGATGAGTGTTTATTCACTTGTCATTGCACGAGAGAGGCTGGTAATTGGGATGCCTAGTCCTGTAATCAAAATAAAGAAAAATATAATAAAACAAACTCCCCCGGAAATTTGATCGTTTAGAGGGCACCCGTGAATTCGGCTAGCCATGGCCTGTGTTGGTATGGTGGAGGGGGAGTGAACTTTACATTTCCGCTTGGGAACCGCCTACAATGTGTTTAGCATGGAAGATATTTAAAATCCTCGGTCGTGACATTGACAGGAAAGGTACACCTCCCAAAATTGTTTTCATCTCTGATTTAAGCATCGAGCTCTGGCACCTCTGCAAATCTCTGCTTCCCTCTACGAAGGGCCTATCTATTTACTTTTATGTTATTTTACTTTTATTGTTGAGTCATCACCTTCTCATTATAAGCACCAATCCCGAGAGCACTATTGTCTTTCTTATGCATTGAGTATAGTTAATATTGGGTAAATCATGACTGGGTCTCTTCTACCCTGAATTACAATGTTTAGTCGCTGCTTGAACTTTGGAGGTGCTCTGCATTTATGTTTTGCGGTCTCGGAAAGGGCTAGCGAGATACCATGTTATCATATTATATCATGATTGTTTTGACAAATTGTTGGCATTTGAGATATGTTATTATTGCTCGCTAGTTGATTATGCCATTGATATGAGTAAATGTAGTTTTTAGTGTTATCATTTGCATGGTTAGTTCATGATCTTTGCTGAAAACTTGGGTGCTAGTTAAACTTATATATGGATACAAGAACAAAAGAGTTCGTAAAAGTTTTTCTTTATCACTTTCAGTTTGTCAACTGAATTGCTTGAGGACAAGTAATGAGTTAAGCTTGGGGGAGTTGATACGTCCCCATTGTATCTACTTTTCCAAACACTTTTGCTCTTGTTTTGGACTCTAATTTGCATGATTTGAATGAAACTAACCCGGATTGATGCTGTTTTCAGCAGAACTACCATGGTGTTGTTTTTGTGCAGAAATCAAAGTTCTCGTAATTGGACGAAACTTTTTTGAGATTTTTTATGGAATATATAAAAATATTGGCGCAAGAATCAACTGCAGATGGGGCCCCTGTTACTCACAAGGCAACATGGCGTGACCCCCCCTAGGGCGCGCCCTGATGCCTTGCGGGGCCCACAGAGGTCCTCCTGACCTAATTCCAATGCTATAAATTCTCTTTCCCTGAGAAAAAAATAAGAGAAGAATTTTCATCGTGTTTTATGATACGGAGCCGCCGCCACCTCCTGTTCTTCATCGGGAGGGCTGATCTGGAGTCCGTTCGGGGCTCCAGAGAGGGGGATTCGTCGCCATCGTCTTCATCAACCATCCTCCATCACCAATTTCATGATGCTCACCTCCGTGTGTGAGTAATTTCTCTGTAGGCTTGCTGGACGGTGATGGGTTGGATAATATTTATCATGTAATCGAGTCAATTTTGTTAGGGCTTGATCCCTAGTATCCACTATGTTCTGAGATTGGTGTTGCTATGACTTTGCTATGCTTAATGCTTGTCACTAGGGCCCGAGTGCCATGATTTCAGTTCTGAACCCTTTATGTTTTTATGAATATATTTGTGTTCTTGATCCTATCTTGCAAGTTGTATGCACCTATTACGTGTTATGATCCGCATACCCCAAGGTGACAATAATTGGGATTCTTTCCGGTGATTACCGTAGTTTGAGGAGTTCATGTATTCACTAAGTGCTAATGCTTTGTTCCGGTTCTCTATTAAAAGGAGGCCTTAATATCCCTTAGTTTCCTTATGGACCCCGCTGCCACGGGAGGGTAGGACAAAAGATGTCATGCAAGTTCTTACTATAAGCACGTATGACTATATACGGAATACATGCCTACATTACATTGATGAATTGGAGCTATTGTGTATCGCCCTAGGTTGTGACTGTTATATGGTGAATGTCATCTAACATAATTATCCATCACTGATCCAATGCCTACGCTTTTCACATATTGATCTTTGCTAAGTTACTTCCGCTGTTGCTGCTGTTACAATCACTACAAAACTGCTACTGTTACTGTTTCTGTTCCTATTGCTATTGTTACTACTATGCTACTAAACACTTTGCTGCAGATATTTAGTTCTCCAGGTGTGGTTGAATTGACAACTCAACTGCTAATACTCGCAAATATTCTTTGGCTCCCCTTGTGTCGAATCAATAAATTTGGGTGAAATACTACCCTCGAAGACTGTTGCGATCCCCTATACTTGTGGGTTATCAATTGTCTTGTCGTTTTGTAACCGAGGGCCTGCGAGCTCGAAGCTCACTATGCTGCCCTGGAGAAGGAGGTGTTGCAGCTTCGCCTGGACCTGGACGCCGAGAAGCATACGAGCGAGTGCCTTGCTCAGGAGAAGCGCACCTTAGGAGGTTAGTCTTGCTATCCGACTGCTCGATGAAAACTTGCTTTTCCTTTGATCCGACTGAACTCACTCCAGCAGATGTTTGTACTGAGAATGTGGAACTTGTAAAGAGGCCCAGGACTTATATTTCTCTAGAAACCATGAAGCAGGCCCTGGAGGACAAGGACACCAAGCTGGCGGAGGCGTGGAAGAGTGCGAGGGCCAAGACCGCGGCAGCCGAGGACAAGTTGAAAACAGTTGATGTCTACTACACAACTTATTCTTGTAGACTCGTGTTGGGCCTCCAAGCGCAGAGTTTTGTAGGACAGTAGCAATTTTCCCTCAAGTGGATGACCTAAGGTTTATCAATCCGTGGGAGGTGTAGGATGAAGATGGTCTCTCTCAAACAACCCTGCAACCAAATAACAAAGAGTCCCTTGTGTCCCCAACACACCCAATACAATGGTAAATAGTATAGGTGCACTAGTTCGGCAAAGAGATGGTGATACAAGTGTAGTATGGATAGTATATAAAGGTTTTTGTAATCTGAAAATATAAAAACAGCAAGGTAGCAAGTAACAAAAGTGAGCACAAACGGCATTGCAATGCTTAAAAACAAGGCCTAGGGTTCATACTTTCACTAGTGCAATCTCTCAACAATGCTAGCATAATTGGATCATATAACCATCCCTCAACGTACGATAAAGAATCACTCCCAAGTTCCTATTAGCGGAGAACATAAGATAGAAATTGTTTGTAGGGTACGAAACCACCTCAAAGTTATTCTTTCCGATCGATCTATTGAGCTATTCCTATAAGTGTCACAAACAGCCCTAGAGTTCGTACTAAAATAACACCATTTGATACACATCAACCAACTCTAATGTCACCTAGATACTCCAATGTCACCACAAGTATCCGTGAGTTGATTATACTATATGCATCAAACAACTTCATAATCATAATATTCAATCCACACAAAGAACTCCAAGGAGCACCCCAAAGTTTCTATCGGAGAAAAGATAATGAGAACGTGCATCAACCCATATGCATAGATTGCCCCAATGTCACCGCGGGAATCCGCGAGTTGAGTGCCAAAACATATATCAAGTGAATCAATATAATACCCCATTGTCACCACGGGTATTCATATGCAAGACATACATCAAGTGTTCTCAAATCTGAAATATTCAATCCGACAATAACGAAATCTCAAAGGGAAAAGATTCGATTCATCACAACAAGGATAGAGAGGGAACAAACACCATATGATCCAACTATATTAACAAAGCTCGTGATACATCAAGATCGTGCCAAATCAAGAACACGAGAGAGAGAGATCAAACACATAGCTACAGGTACAAACCCTCAGCCCCGAGGGTGAACTTCTCCCTCCTCGTCATGGAGACCGCCGGGATGATGAAGATGGCCTCCGGTGATGATTCCCCCCTCTGGCAGGGTGCCGGAAAAGGGTTGTAGATGGTATTTCAAAGGTACAGAGGCTTGTGGCGGCGGAGTCCAATATCTAGGGTTATTTCTGGGGGTTTCTCTATTTATAGGATTTTTCAGCGTTGGAATCACGTCAAGATGGGCTAAGATGGGCCCACGAGGCACATGGGCATGCCACCCCCCCTGGCGCACCCCGGTGCCTCGTGGGCACCTCGTGGCTCTTCTGGTCCTTCCACAAAGCTTCTATTGTCTCTTTTGTTCCCAAAAAAATCGTCAAAAAGTTTCAGCTCATTTGGAGAACTTTTATTTCTGCACAAAAACAACACCACGGTAGTTCTGCTGAAAACAGCGTCAGTCCGGGTTAGTTCTAATCAAATCATACCAAAACCATATAGAATTGTTATAAACATGGCATGAATACTTCATAAATTATAGATACGTTGGAGACGTATCAGCATCCCCAAGCTTAATTCCTGCTCGTCCTTGAGTAGGTAAATGATAAAAGAAATTATTTATGAAGTGTGAATGCTAGCATAGTGCATAAGTTTGATCAATGATAATTTCAATCACTTTTCCTAGCATCATAACAACAACTTTTTCTCATAAAACTCATCATGATAAAGTAGCAATTAAAAACAGAAATTTTGATGTGGAATGCTACCTATCACAATCATCATATAATCTTTTCTTTTGTTGCATGGACACTTGGACTTGAATGATTCAAAGCAATAGTCTATAATTTGACATGAAGACATAAATACTCAAGCATACTAACAAGCAACCATGTCTTTCAAAATATCAATGCTAAAGAAAGTTATCCCTCGCCCATTATGCTCAATCATTGATCCATTCATGAAACACACTCAATATTAGCTACATCCAATGCACAAGTATGACAATAGTGCTCTCTAGTTGGTGCTTTATAAGAGAAGATGGAGACTCAAAATAAAAATAAAAATTGCACAAAAGTAAATAGATAGGCCCTTCGCAGAGGGAAGCAGAGAATTGCTAATGTGCCAGAGCTCAAGGCTTAAATTAGAGAGATAAAAATTAATGGAGGCATGCTTTTCCTGTCAATGAAAACGAACGAGAATTCCCAATATCTTCCATGCTAGATACATTATAGGCGGTTCCCAAACAGAACATAAAGTTTATTCCTTTTCCACCATTCTTTCACAATCCATGGCTAGCCGTATCCACGGGTGCCCTCCATACCAACACTTTCCAAGGAATTTATTATTATCATCATATAAGATTTTTCATTTCATTTCATTTCGGGACTGGGCATCCCTATTACCTGCCACACTCTCGTGCAATGACAAGTGAATAAACACTCATTGTGAGAATAACCCACCTAGCATGCAAAATATTGGCCACCCCCTTCCGCCTCATGAGCGGTACGGGCACACAAAACAGAAAAATTATTTTGAAATTAGAGTTGGCACACGCAAATTTACTTGGAACGGCATGGAAATACCACATATAGGTAGGTATGGTGGACTCATCTGGCACAACTTGGGTTTGAAGAGTTTGGATGCACAAGCAGTATTTCCGCTTAGTACAAATGAAGGCTAGCAAAAAGATTGAGAAGCAACCAACCAAAAAGCGAAAACGGTCATAAACATGCATTGAACATAACTAACACTGAATAATGCACCATAAGTAGGATATAACTTCGTTGCATAACTATTGACTTTATGTGCATGCATAGGGAATTACAAACCTTAACACTAATATTCTTACTAAATCACAATTACTCACTAATATGACTCACATATTATCATCTCCATATCGCAAAACTATTGCAAGGAATCAAACTTATCATATCCAATGATCTTTCATGAAAGTTTTTTATTATATCCCACTTGAATATTCATCACTTTGGGACCAAATTCATATCTTAAGCATATTGCCATTACTATTGTCAACTCTCAAAATAATATAAGTGAAGCATGAGAGTGTATGTATTTCTTCAAAACATAATCACCACCGTGCTCAAACAGATATAAGTGAAGTACTAGAGCAAATGGCAAACTACTCCAAAAAGATATAAGTGAAGATCAAATGAGTAGTTAAGTAAATAGGTAGCTATGTGAGGACTCTCTCTCATTTGAAAATTTCAGATCTTAAGTATTTTATTCAAACAGCAAAGAAAACAAAATAAAATTACATTCCAAGGATAGAACATATCATGTGAAGAAGCAAAAACTTAGGATCAACCAAAACTGACCGATAGTTGTTGATGAAGAAAGGTGGGATGCCTACCGGGGCATCCCCAAGCTTAGATGCTTGAGAATTCTTGAAATATTAATTTGAGATGCGTTGGGCATCCCCAAGCTTGAGCCTTTGTGTCTACTTAATTCCTCTCATATCACGGTTTCCCTAAATCTTAAAAACTTCATCCACACAAAACTCAACAAGAACTCGTGAGATAAGTTAGTATAAATCAACTCAAAACCTTAACATTTTCTACTGTAGCAAATCACTAAAATTATAATTAAACATTGCATACTAAATGCCTCTACATATTTAATACTCCTATCCTCAAATAGAAACATTAAACAAGCAAACATATACAAACAATGCAACTATAACAGCAATCTGCCAAAATAGGACAGTCTGTAAAGAGTGAATAAGAATTCATACTTCCCTAACTCCAAAAATTCTGAAAAATGACCACGTGACAGAGGACTCATGCATACTTACTGTGTAAAAATTTCATATTTTTATCATGTTCTGAGTATTCAGGAATATTCTGGACATAACAGAAAACTTTCTGTTTTCAAACAGCAACACATGAACTTGCAAACTGAGCATGGTAAAGGCTATAATTGGCATTTTATTGAACTAAAAGATACAAAACATGATTATTGATTACACCAAGCAAATATCAACATAAGAAAATGACGCTCCAAGCAAAACTCATATTATATGACGAATAAAAATATAGCTCCGAGTGAGGTTACCGATAGTGTTGAAGACGAAAGAGGGGATGCCCAAGGCATCCCCAAGCTTAGACGCTTGAGTCTTCCTCGAATTTTACCTTGGGGTGCCTTGGGCATCCCCAAGCTTAGGGTCTTGCCACTCCTTATTCTCCTCATATCGATATCTCACCCAAAACTTGAAAACTTCAATCACACAAAACTTAACGGAACTTCATGAGATAGGTTAGTATGATAAAAACAAATAATCCACTTAGGTACTGTCAAGACAAGATTCATAATTCTTCTCACATAATGCCTACTGTATTCTATCATTTCTACAATTTATATTACTCAATATAGGCTATGGAAACACTAAAACAAGCAAACTATGAATCGAAAACAAAATCTGTCAAAAACAGAACAGCGTGTAGTAAGCGATTTAAAAACCATACTTTTGTACCTCCAAAAATTCTGAAAAATTAGGACAACATAAAAAATTTGTAATACAAGTAAAAATTTCAGAATATTTCATGCTCCAGTACAGAATAGAAATTCCAGCACTAGACGCAAAAGTTTCTGTTTTTGCACAGAATCAAATCAACAAGCATCCACACTATCCCAAAGGCCTTACTTGGCACATTATTGAAAGAAAACATATAAAACATGATTACTACAGTAGCTTAATCATGTGGACACACAAAAACAGTAGGTATAAGTATTGGGTTGTCACCCAACAAGCGCTTTTCTTTAATGCCTTTTTAGCTAGGCATGATGATTTCAATGATGCTCACATAAAGGTAAAGACTTGAAACACAATGGGGGCATCATGAAACATATGGCAAGCACATTTAAGCCTAAACCACTTCTTATGCTTAGTGATTTTGTGAGCAAATAGTTTATGGGAGCAAGAATCAACTAGCATAGGAAGGCAAAACAAGCATAACTTCAAGATTCTCAACACATAGAGAGGAAACTTGATGTTGTTGAAATATGTAGAAGCATATATTCCTCTCTCATAATAATTTTTAGTAGCATCATGAATGAATTCAACAATATAAGTATCACATAAAGCATTCTTTTCATGATCCACAAGCAAAGAAATGTTATTACTCTCCACATAAGCAATTTTATTCTCATTCATAATAGTGGGAGTATCATATGAAACTCGAATACTATAAATTGTTTCCACATTAAAAGAGTAATGTTCAGTAAAAGGGTATTCATAATTATGACAAGTTTTATAAATGTAATCATCACTACTTTTTATAACATAAGTTTCATCACAATAATCATCATAGATAGGAGGCATGAAATCATCATAACAAATTTGATCATTCAAAGTAGGGGGACTAAAAAGATCATCTTCATTAAGTATAGCATCTCCAAGCTTGGGACAAACATCAATTGCAGAAAATAAATTCTCAAACATGTCATTCTCATCAAACATAGCATCCCCAAGCTTGTGGCTTTGCATATCATAAGCATAATCACTATTATCATCAATAGTATGAATAGCACCAATAGTATAACAATTATTATCATCACAATTTTCTAAGTTGGTGCCAAAAAGATTTTCAAGATTATAAGAAGTATCATTATTCTCCCAATCATAATCATCATAATGAGTAATAGGCATAATAAAATCATCCTCAATAGTTCCTTCGGACATTGTACCATAAGACAAAGAAGCAATATCATCATCAAGTATATCATCTTCCACAATTATTTTTGATTCACTCTCATGAGGTACAACAATAATAGGAGCAACATTATTTTGGAGGGATACCTTTTTACCTCTACTCTTTTTTTCTTTTCTTTTTCTTCACCACATCATGTGTGGGTTTAATCAATTTTTTCGAGCTTCTTATTGATGAGATTGGTTGAATAGGAAGCTCCTCCTCGTCAACTATTTCATCATGAGAGACAATAGGAGGGAAAGTGGAAGTCTTTACCCTTTAATTAGTGTTCCTTTTATATTCTATTGGTTTTCCCATCTTTCTGTAGTTGGCAATATAAGCATTCTCATTGCAATTTACCACACAAAACATATAGATTTCCTCTAGATTAGTTTCAATGTTGTCTGTGAGAATGAATACTTCAAACCAACTATTTTTATGTGTCAATTCCTCACACCCCAAAAATAGATAAAGCTCATTATATAGTTCAAGGGCGGTCAAGTCATTACAATATTTAGCCATGATTCGATCATGAAAAAGTATGCATTGAAAATTAAGGTGACCAACTTTATTGCAAAGTTCACAAGTAATGGGATGAAGAGAGCATAATTTTGTAGCAAATTCATCTATCACTTTGAGCAAAAAATTGGTTCTATCATGTTTATGCTTCTTACAAAATCTATCATCCCTATAAGGCATGTCTTCACAAACTTTATGCACTCCACAAAAATTGACATGCTTATAAGAAACATTTTTGTCATGACTAGTGCAATCATCATTAGTATTTTGGATATTCATAGAATTCATACTAACAACATTGCAATCATGCTCATCATTCAAAGATTTTATGCCAAACATTTTATTGAATTCTTCTTCTATCAATTGAGCACAATTTTCCGCTCCATCATTTTGAAGAAAGACATGATAAAGACGAATAATATGAGGCAACCTCAATTCCATTTTTTTGTAGTTTTCTTTTATAAACCAAACTAGTGAAAAAATAAGAAACTAAAAGATTTGATTGCAAGATCTAAAGATATACCTTCAAGCACTCACCTCCCCAGCAACGGCGCCAGAAAAGAGCTTGATGTCTACTACACAACTTATTCTTGTAGACTCGTGTTGGGCCTCCAAGCGCAGAGTTTTGTAGGACAGTAGCAATTTTCCCTCAAGCGGATGACCTAAGGTTTATCAATCCGTGGGAGGTGTAGGATGAAGATGGTCTCTCTCAAACAACCCTGCAACCAAATAACAAAGAGTCCCTTGTGTCCCCAACACACCCAATACAATGGTAAATTGTGTAGGTGCACTAGTTCGGCGAAGAGATGGTGATACAAGTGTAGTATGGATAGTTGATATAGGTTTTTGTAATCTGAAAATATAAAAACAACAAGGTAGCAAGTAACAAAAGTGAGCATAAACGGTATTGCAATGCTTAAAAACAAGGCCTAGGGTTCATACTTTCACTAGTGCAATCTCTCAACAATGAAAGCATAATTGGATCATATAACCATCCCTCAACGTGCGATAAAGAATCACTCCCAAGTTCCTATTAGCGGAGAACATAAGATAGAATTTTTTTGTAGGGTACGAAACCACCTCAAAGTTATTCTTTCCGATCGATCTATTGAGCTATTCCTATAAGTGTCACAAACAGACATAGAGTTCGTACTAAAATAACACCATATGATACACATCAACCAACTCTAATGTCACCTAGATACTCCAATGTCACCACAAGTATCCGTGAGTTGATTATACGATATGCATCAAACAACTTCATAATCATAATATTCAATCCACACAAAGAACTCCAAGAAGCACCCCAAAGTTTCTATCAGAGAAAAGATAATGAGAACGTGCATCAACCCATATGCATAGATTACCCCAATGTCACCACGGGAATCCGCGAGTTGAGTGCCAAAACATATATCAAGTGAATCAATATAATACCCCATTGTCACCACGGGTATTCATATGCAAGACATACATCAAGTGTTCTCAAATCTGAAATATTCAATCCGACAATAACGAAATCTCAAAGGGAAAAGATTCGATTCATCACAACAAGGATAGAGAGGGAAGAAACACTATATGATCCAACTATATTAACAAAGCTCGCGATACATCAAGATCGTGCCAAATCAAGAACACGAGAGAGAGAGAGAGAGAGAGAGAGAGAGAGATCAAACACATAGCTACTGGTACAAACCCTCAGCCCCGAGGGTGAACTACTCCCTCCTCGTCATGGAGACCGCCGGGATGATGAAGATGGCCTCCGGTGATGATTCCCCCCTCCAGCAGGGTGCCGGAAAAGGGCTGTACATGGTATTTCGAAGGTACAGAGGCTTGCGGCGGCGGAGTCCAAAATCTAGGGTTATTTCTGGGGGTTTCCCTATTTATAGGATTTTTCAGCGTTGGAATCACGTCAAGATGGGCTAAGATGGGCCCACGAGGCACATGGGCACGCCACCCCCCTGGCGCGCCCCGGTGCCTCGTGGGCCCCTCATGGCTCTTCTGGTCCTTCCACGAAGTTTCTAGTGTCTCTTTTATTCCAAAAAAATCATCAAAAAGTTTCAGCTCATTTGGAGAACTTTTATTTCTGCAGAAAAACAACACCACGGTAGTTCTGCTCAAAACAGCGTCAGTCCGGGTTAGTTCTAATCAAATCATACCAAAACCATATAGAATTTTTATAAACATGGCATGAATACTTCATAAATTATAGTTACGTTGGAGACGTATCAACAGTCGGGAAGCTTGAGGAGGAAAACAAAACCTTGAAGGACGCTGCCGAGGCGGCAAAGGGCGAGATTGTAGAGCTGAAGAAGCATTACGCCGAGTGGGATGCCAAATGCAAAACCCAGGCGAGTGCCATTGAGGTAGAAAAGAAGAAGCCGACTGACCAGACCGTCGAGCTCCTCAAGAAGGAAGCTAAGCTCGAGCAGTATGTCGAGGAGTTCGGCGAGGAGATGTGCAAGAAGCTTGAAGGTACGCCGTCCTGACATAGTGATTCTCACTTGATTTAAGGTCTCGGGAGATGTTAATTTTATGTTTGTTTCTATGTACAGATTTCTGCATTGATGTCGAGCTGGAGACCGACAGGATTGAGAACGAGTTGAATCCCTTGAGGCTGCTTCTCAAGGACAACGCAGCGCTGGCAATCCTCCGACTGGACGAGCGTATGGACAATGCCATTGCGTACATCGATCACCTGACGATTGTCATGGAGAAAATCGATGCGGAACTGTTCCCAGAGGAAACACTCGCGAAGGATCTTGAGTCCCTGATGTCCAGACTGAAGGCTGTCCCCAACCGAGTGCAGTCATGGAAGAAATCTGCGGCCCGGTGCGGAGCTGATGTTACATTGTCTCTCGTCCGCGTCCACTGCAAGGACGTTGATGAGGACAAGTTGAAGTCTCTCAAGGTCGTCAACAAGAAGAAGCTCAAGTTTGAGGACTTCATGGAGACGTTCATTGAGGCCGCCACTCGAATTGCAGATGGCATTGATCAGGATACCTTCGTCGACCCAGCGAGCCCCGCGCCAGATGCGTGACTGAAAAACTTTTAAGTTCTGAATGAATTTGCCTCAGTATGCCGAGTGGTTGATGTAACCGGTAAACTTTGATGAGCCTGGGGCTCATGCACTCTATTTTTGTTTCAAATAGATCAAAGTTTCAATCGGATATTTGAATCCTTGCTTTGTTTGCTGATGCAATTTTCCGACTTAGGCAAATTCTGGTTCGCAGCTAAGCCCCCGAGTGAAGAGGAAGCTCAAACTCAGAGATGTTTTTATACTTAGGCGAATGCTGGTTCGCAGCTAAGCCCTCGAGTGAAGAGGATGCTCTCACTCGGAGATGTTTTTTAACTTAGGCGAATGCTGGTTCGCAGCTAAGCCCCCGAGTGAAGAGGAAGCTCTCACTCGGAGATGTCTTTTAAGTTAGGCGAATTCTGGTTCGCAGCTAAGCCCCTGAGTGAAGAGGAAGCTCTCACTCGGAGATGTCTTTTAACTTAGGTGAATTTTGGTTCGCAGCTAAGCCCCCGAGTGAAGAGGAAGCTCTCACTCGGAGATGTCTTTTAACTTAGGCAAATTCTGGTTCGCAGCTAAGCCCCCGAGTGAAGAGGAAGCTCTCACTCGGAGATGATTTTTAACTTAGGCTAATTCTGGTTCGCAGCTAAGGTCCTGAGTGAAGAGGATGCTCCCACTCGGAGATGATTTTTAACTTAGGCGAATTCGGGTTCGCAGCTAAGCCCTCGAGCGAAGCGGAAGCTCTCACTCGGAAATGATTTTGAACTTAGGCAAATTCTGGTTCGCAGCTAAGCCCTCGAGCAAAGAGGAAGCTCTCACTCGGAAATGTTTTTGAACTTAGGCAAATTTTGGTTCGCAGCTAAGCCCCCGAGCGAAGAGGAAGCTCTCACTCGGAAATGTTTTTGAACTAAGGCGAATTCTGGTTCGTAGCTAAGTGTACCCGCTGGGGGTGTTCTAGATTCCGAGTGCTAATGTCACCGGAGTGAGTCGTAGCATGTAGCCAAATTTGATGTTACACAGGAAAAGTAAGACTTTTATTCACCGAATGCCACTCGGAAAACTATTACAATGTTTATTTTATTCTGAGTGAAGAATTTGCGAAACTGGTCCCTATTCCAAGCTCTGGGCTCTTCTATGCCTTTACTGAAGTTGTAGAGTCGATATGCTCCATTGTTCACAACCTTTGAAACCGCAAAGGGTCCTTGCCACGAAGGAGCCCGCTTATGGGGCTTCTGTTGATCCAGTCGGAGGACCAGATCACCTTCTTGAAAGGAATGCCCTCTGACTTGCCTGTCATGGTAGCGGCACAAATCCTGCTGGTAAGCAGTCGACCTAATGAGTGCCAGCTCGCGCTCTTCCTCAAGAAGGTCGAGGCCATCTTGACATGCCTCTTCCACTTCTTCTTCCGAAAATAATTCCACTCGGGAGGGAATTGTGAAGTTCATCACTCGGAAGGACAGCTTTCTGAGTCGTACACCATGAAGAAGGGAGTACGGTTCGCGGATCGGTTCGGGGTCGTGCGCAGGCCCCAGAGGACTGACGGCAACTCGGTGACCCAGGCTCCTGTAGCATGTTTCAGATCGCGCATGCGGCGCGGCTTCAGGCCTTGAAGTATCATTCCATTCGCCTGTTCTGCCTGGCCATTCGACTACGGATGAGCCACAGAGACGTAATCCACCCGAGTGCCTTGAGAGAAGGAGAACTCACGGAACTAGTCCGAGTCGAAGTTTGACCCGTTGTTAGTGATAATGCTGTGAGGGACTCCAAACCTGAACACTATATCTTTGATGAACTTGATTGTTGTGGTCGAATCCAGCTTTTTGATGGGCTTTGCTTCGATCCACTTGGTGAACTCGTCCACTGCCACCAACAAATGAGTGAATCCGCTGGCGCCAGTCCGCAGGGGACCCACCATGTCCAGACCCCAGACTGTGAATGGCCATGTGAGTGGAATTGTCTTTAGCGCGAATGCTGGCTTGTGCGACTAATTTGCATAGAACTGGCATCCAGCACAATGCTCCACAATGTCTCTGGCTGCCTCATTAGCGCGGGGTTAATAGAAGCCTGCCCGAAACGCCTTAGCGACCGGCGTTCGAGAGGACGTGTGGTGTTCGTAGGTTCCCGAGTGAATCTCCTGCAAGATCTGTTGTCCTTCTTCAGGTGAAATGCAGCGCTGAGTGACTCCGGAGGTACTCTTCTTGTACAACTGGTCTCCCATGACGGTGAAGGCCTTTGATCGGCGGATGATCTGATGGGCTTCTACTTCATCTTCAGGAAGTTCCTGCCTAAGCAGGTATGCTATGTACGGCTCGGTCCACTCGGGTATGATCACCAGTACTTCATGCACCAAATCGATTACCGCTGGAATGTCAACTTCAGTTGGATTGGACGGTCCGACTGGTTGTGGGGGATCCTCCACAAAGGGATCTTCTTTGATCGTAGGGGAGTGCAAGTGCTCGAGGAACACGTCTCTGGGTACTTCTTTCCGGGTGGAGCCGATCTTGGCCAAGTCGTCGACAGCTTGATTCTTGAGACGAGGCACGTGATGCAACTCGAACCCTTCGAAGTTCTTCTCTAGTTTTCTGACCGCGTTGCAGTATCCTGTCATGGCTAAGCTACGGATGTCCCATTCCTGCATCACTTGGTTCACCACAAGATCTGAGTCACCATAAACCATCAGTTGGCGGATGCCGAGTGAGATAGCCATTCGCAATCCATATAGGAGGGCCTCGTACTCGGCTTCGTTGTTGGAAGAATCAAAGTGAATCTGCAGCACATAGCTGAGTCGGTCTCCCTTAGGAGAGATTAGGACTACTCCAGCCTCCGAGCCGTGAAGCATTTTAGAGCCATCGAAGAACATGGTCCAGTGTTCGGGGAGGCTCAGGGCCAGCTGTTGTTGTTCCGTCCACTCGGCCAGAAAATCCACCAATGCTTGGGACTTGATAGCTTTCTTGGCTTCGAACTTGATGTCCAGAGGGAGGAGTTCAATAGCCCATTTGGCCAATCGGCCTGTTGCATCTCTGTTGTTCATAATCTCAGACAACGGAGCATCGCTGACCACCGTGACCGAGTGTTCTTGAAAATAGTGAGCCACCTTCTTTGCAGTCAAGTATATGCCGTAGACCAGCTTCTGATAGTGCGGGTATCTCTGCTTTGAAGGGGTCAAGACTTCTGATATGTAGTAGACCGGGCGGTCCTGAGCCTCTTTACAGGTTCATTGCAACAGCGATATACTCTCGGGTCGTCGTTGGCGCGATCATGGGAAGCGCCTTCCAGGCCACCGCGGGTGCCATCGAACCCCGGAGGACTGCTCGGCTCCCCTCCGGCCATAAGAACTTCTGTCGCGGACTCGTTGCTCTCGCACTCAGATTCGTCCGAGGCCTCCTCATGCATGGAGGGGAACAGGTCGAGGACGGACTCGTCGGGCTCGAGCACCGACACTTGTGCAGCTACGGCCTGAAGGGACATATCGTGCTTGACTCAGCGCTAGAGCCGTGAGCGCCTGGAGCGCTTGCGACGGCGTCCGGCTGGAAGGAGGGGTGCCGCCCGGTACGGGGCCGACGGCTGTCGGAGAAGGACTCCGTAGGATGAAGCGCGAAAGTGCGCCGCGCCTCGGATGGGCAGCGACTCCACGTCCAGCGAGGCTTCCTGGAGCCACGCCGAATCGTCGGCGATGAAGCTGAGAGCACCGAATCGGATCTCGCCGCCGTAAATCATGATGATGATGATGAAATTTCCACCTGCGTCGAAAATCGCTAGACGCGCAGCCCCACGGTGGGCGCCAACTGTCGAGGCAACGAACCTGACAATGAGTACTAGGGGTACGAACAAAGGGCGGAGCCTAGCTACGGCGCAAGTGTATCACTCGGATTTAGCGAGTTCGGGCCCCTCTCGGAGAGGTAACAACCCTACGTCTCGTGCCCGGGGGCTTGTGTTTTCTCTTGGGGTATATGATTACAATGGGTGCTGAACCCTTGCCATGGAGCTGAGGGGAGGCTTATATAGAGTGCGCCTCGGCCCTTCAATGCCACGTCACAAGGGAGTTGAATGAGCATAACTTCAATGCTCCGTCGTCCAACGGTTTATCTCTAAGGCTCCATGTCTGGACCACTCCTTCACCATCCGCCAAACGCGCAACGTGAACCGGCATTTATAGAAAAGGTGGGAGAAAGTTTCGTTAGCCCGCTTGCAAAGGATGCAAAGTCCACAGTTTTCCTAGCCACACTTCTCCAACCTATCTGCCGTCCAGATCCTATTTTGCATTGCCAGCTAGGAGAAGAACTTGACCTTTGGGGTGCCCAAACCTTCCAAATGGTCTTGTTCATGGTGGTCGACGTGGAACCCAAGAATTGGACTCTGTACGTGGAAGCTGTCGAGCATTCTCCATTCGCCTCGAATTTCCAAGAGATGTCATCATCAACGTTCGCAAGGAGTTGGATCTACTGAAGCCGGATCCATAGATCCACAAACTTGATAGTATGGTTAACCGTGAGGTTGATGGACGTGTTGATCTTGTGCACCCAAGCATGGTCCCGCAATGCATCCCGCACCATCCACCTCTTCCGCTTGGAGGCTGCAAAATTGAGAGGGCGATATCCTTCGGCTTCTTTCCTTGCAATCAAGGTGCTTCCCAGAACGGAGTCTTGCCACCATTACCCACGGAAATAATAGTGGAAGCATAGAAGAGATCCATGTCCACGTCATTGCACGGGTTCCCAAGGCCCACCCAAAATTTCATGGGATCCTTCCATTCCCACCAAGGCCATGACATCTTAGGCGGTTTGGTTTTCTTGGCAACCGTGACTGTCCCCAGTCGACCAATTCCCTCTTGGCCATTACTCCTCTTCTGCTCTTCTCCCTCCTGTCTGTTCTCTCTCGTCGAGTTGGGGTCGTCGCCAACGAAAATCAGCTTGTGCCTGCTCGCCGGTGAGCGCGTCGAGCCGACGAATCATGTCGCGCCAATATCTGCAACAACTACTTGGGGTACGAATCAACCTCATTCACGCGTGTTCCCGCGCGTGTTTGTTGGATTTTGAGTGCATAAATGGATTTCGAGGTGAACACGGTGGTGGGTGATCGTGAGAGGGGATGCAGTAGTGCACGTTGAAGGGATTGGATGGAAGAAGAGGGGCGCGATAGGTAGAGGGGTTGCAATTGTGCCGGATTTGGAGGCAAATCAGGGCGTGGGCGACCCGTAGAGGGGTTTGTGGCGGTGGTGTGTCGTCGCCGTCGCCGTAGAGGGTGGTGTGGAGGAGAAGTGTGTGGATTCCCGGGAAGGCTCGACGCTTCACCCACCGCTCAAATTACCACGAAGACCATCGTGAGCTACCTAGCTGTGCAAGATACCATTATGTTGCGGTCTCTCCAAGCTAATTGGTGTACCGTAGCATAGCAGCATCCCATTCCCATGAGCTTTGTTCTAGAAACAGAAATTAACAATAATACGATGAGCCACTTGCATTTTAGCGTCATCCCTCCTGTCATCAGAGATTCTCCCGCAAGAAATAGGTTAAAAAAACAGAGATTCAGAGTCAAACAATGTTTTGTAGTGCATCAGAGATGATCAAGGGATCAACCGAATAAGTTTGACTTGAGCACCACGGCGGTATGCATACTCCACTATCAAACAGCAATAATGAGCTCAGCGAACTAACGAGACATTTCTAGTCAATCCAAACATTGCTGATCTCCTTCACCAAGGCATCGCGCTGACAACGTCAGCAGCGTGAGCTTTCCCTTCAGACCGGAATCTTCCAGGGAAACCCCACAGCCGTCAGGCTCAGCGGGCATTTGTTTATTGACCAGGCGTACGTTTGACTTTGAATCGTCTTCCTCTAGTCTCGTTCTCGGCTTCTCGCCCGTGTTGTTATTTGTTTTCGCGTCTTCCTATCCATTTCCATCCATGTGCACCCGAATTGTGGCGGCATGGTCGTCTCTTCCACCGCGTTGGCGTCGCAGCATATATAAAGCTCGGGCGAGAGGACGAGGAGGTCAAACGTCCAGAGCTGTAGCAAACAAGCAAGCAACAAGAAGCAACTTACTCGATCAAGTGGAAATCCGTTCAACTTGGATTGATTTGATGGCGCGCGGTAAGGTGGCCGAGTGGATACGGAAGCGGGCGATGCCGAGGAAGTCGGCGGCCGGGCGCCGGAGCAGGGCCAGCGGGGCGTCGGAGCCGATACTAAGAGACGCGGAGGAGAGCTGGAGCAGCGCCAGCGGGGCGCCGGCGCCGATGCCTGCTAGAAAGGCCGCCGGGAGCGGGAACGGTGCCAATGGCGGCGCGGCGGCGCAGTCGAGCTCGAAGGTCCGGGCGGTCGGCTTCTTGCGGCGCTGCGGTGGCGGCCGCGCGTGAACGTGCTGGCCGTGGTGTACGAGCAGGTGGTGTACCACCTGATGTGGCTGGTGGAGTCCGTGGTGGTGGTGGGGAGGCTCATCTTTTTCCTCATGCGCTTCGGCTTCAAGCAGCTCTGAGTTCACCCGATGCTATGGCGTGGAGGGTGGTGGTGGACAAGAAGCGTGCGTGATTCTTTGGTTGACTGCTTTTTGGTTCGTTCGGTTTCCTCTCTGTGCAAATTCGTGTGCCGTTTTTCACGGGCTTCCGATCCGTAACAAGTTGTAAATGCCCTCACTAGCCCTCTTGTGTATAAAGAAATTTCTGTGTTGGTTCCTGTTTAACGGAAATGTCTTGACCATAAGATGTTCGGGCATTTTCAATCAATCGCCATGCATTGAGCTCTGACGTAAGGTGCGTTCATGCGATCGATGGTGGCGATGCCATCGCTTCGGTTCCGGGTGCATAGCATCGGGGAAGAAATTGAACCCGAGATCGTTGTGGCATGCTGAAGGCCCTGCACTCAGCGATGACCACCTCCAACTCTCCTCGCTTTCCGTATTGGTATTCCGCTTTCGAAACGACGGCCGGTATGCTCCGAGGGAAGTCTCTCCCGTGGGACGTGGATTTTTTTTTGGATTAACTGAGCTCGGGTGAACAGTAAAATTCGAAAAAGTCGGAAAATTTTCAGAAAATTCTAAACTTTTTTTGTGGCAAAATTGAACAATCGTTTTAAATGCTTGTAAAGTTTCAACATAGAATGACATTTGTGGAATTCATGACAAATAATATCGGCACTCTAAAAATAATTCATGACAAATAATATCGGCACTCTAAAAATAACTTTTTTCGAGCATAGATTTTGTTTTTCTTGACACGACTTCATGAATGTCATTTCATGATGAAACTTTGCAAGCATTGAAAACATTTCTCAAAGTTTGTCATAAAAAAAATTCTGAATCTTTTGCATTTTTACTGTTCGCTCGAGCTCATATGAGCTCGAGTTGAGAAGGACACTTTCACTTCTGTGGTGGGTCTAACATAATTTTATGAGATGGCGAGGTTTAAGATATTTTCCCCTCATTTCTTTGCTAGTACTCACTCCTTCCCTTTTCTTGCACAAAACGTTTAATCAAATGGTCCAACATGTGACATGTTTGCAACAGAATCGAATCCTACTGTCTCAACCATGCCTTGTTGCTTTTTTTTCCGAGAAGGAGGTCTTTATTATATTATTCAACAAAGCCAGACAAAACAAATATATGGATCAACCCAATGCCACCTTCCTGGTGACCTATGTCGATACACCTACAAACTTGATAATGTGCATTGACCTCATACCAACACACACCATCTAATCCGGTGGCCTCGCAAAGCCGTTCACTATGAGCCGAGAGCACCAACCGCTCTAGTAGACGCTTAGCGCACATCACATGCGCACGCTCTAAAATTCGCCGCCGGCATCTTCTGTCGTCCCATCTTCAGGAGGGATCAACACATTGAACTTGTCAGGCCCAATTGCCATCGGCACCACCACGACGCTAAACAGTGCCACCGTCCTGCACTCGTCCATCAAGACGCATCCGTCGCCGAGACTCTGCTGCGCCATGCCGTCGAGACCTACCGTCGTCAACGTGGGAGAAACGACGCCGCTCCGTCTCTGGACCTCTTTAGCCAGCGCTTGCTCCAAGAACAATACCCCCATGATGGTGAGCGGCGCCAGACGCCGCCATCTCCCGATCTGGAAGACCGAGATCAAGGGTTTCCCACGGCAAACGACCCTTCCAGCCAAATCGACGTGATGGTCCAACGCCGTCAAACTTTCGAGATCCCATCGGCCGAAGCTCCCAAACAATGCCTTCAAAGAGGTAAACGACGACACACGCCGCCCGTGTCCGGTCCGGCAAACCAAACCTGAGGTTTCCTTCTGAGCTCGACGGGCCCACAGCCATGACCATGCCTGGTTGCTAGCTAGCACGGTACGACTAGTCTACCACTCCTATGGCTATGGAAGGCAGTAGCTCTCTGGTCCACACGGGGACGTGGAGTGCGGCACAAGACCACACGTCTCGTGCCCCCAAAGGTTGCTCCGTTGGCCACTCGCGCGCCGATGGCTCTGATGGGGGTGGCGATGGAACTTGGATCGCTTCGCAAGCTCGAATCCTTGATCTTCTAAGGCACCGCACGGGTCCAGTGGCCAACGTTACGTGACACCAACCTACCTGTACTGGCTGTGATGATTGATGCCTAACTGCCTGTGCTGGAGAAGGGATATTGTTTACGTTGTTGTACAGTTTGCATGCAATCATCTTATAAATAAGCGCCCCTGATAATTGCTCGCTCAGTTCCTAGACAACGCCCTCCTTTTCTTTGAGCCCTTCTTCCCCAAGCAGGTGAGTACTCTGCTCCGTGCGCTCTATTAGTCCCTTGCCTCATTCAATCAATTAAAATAGCAAAATGGTTGGTCAATTCCAGTTTTTCCCTGTAAAATAATTATTCCCCCGTTTCATTCTTTCTGCCAGTCTGAGCCATTTTGCTATTTGGGTATTCTTTCTTAAGGTGTCAATACAATTCAGACGCAACTCGAATTTTTTTATTCAACAACAAGCAACGATTATTTGCATTAAGATTAAGAAGAGACTAGTACAAGAGTGTCATGCCATTTCCGTAGTATCCAGCAAAATTCATTATGCTTTTGACGGCTTATACTGCGCTACTTACATCTGCAGTGCTCCCCTCATCACAATGGGGTATCGCGGAATTCGTGGAATCTGTGCCATTCTCTCGCTACTCCTAGCGTCGAGTACCCTCGTATTCGTATCTGCCGGAGACGATGGCTTGATCCGTATTGCGTTAAAGAAGAGGCCGCTAATGGAAGACATCTATAACAAACCAGTGCCAAAGAGTGGAATCGAGAACATCGAGGCAGGGGGTGAGGTCGATCCGGTGAGGGAAGCAGTGAACCAAGTTCGCGCCAAGGCACAAAGAATGTTCACAGAGGCCGCGGCCATGGAACAGCGGCGCAAGCGCCATTGGAGTCACAGAGGGATAGGAGGAAACAGACGTGTGCGCGAAGGTTACCAGGCCGTCGTCCCGCTCAAGAATTACGTGAACGCTCAATATTTTGGGCAGATTGGGGTTGGCTCCCCGCCACAGAGTTTCACGGTGGTCTTTGACACAGGGAGCGCCAACCTCTGGGTCCCTTCTGCCGAGTGCTTCTTTTCGGTAAGAGTCAATTCAACCTCTTTTTGTCCTTGTTTTATTTTATTTTATTTTGGGATGCTTGCTATGCTGGGTTGATTACTGATTTTGGTCAGCGTGGTAACAGCTTGCTTGCTACTTCCATCGCAAGTATGTGTCAAGACGGTCCAGCACTTACAAGGAGAACGGTATGCTTTCTATCCAAGACATCATATTATATTATTTATTTATTAGTAGCTCAATGGCTGGTTTTGACTAGTCACATTATGTTTTTTAGCCCTGGCCTTGCATCATCGTTATGCACACAACCCTTTTATCAAGTCATTATTCAAAGTCCATAACAGTCATGATATAAAGTAAGAAATAAGACCACAACCGGTGAATAATGAGGTTACATAACCCAGACACATAATCTATTACTGGCATGCCAACCAAACTGGTTCAATAATCCCGTGCGACCATCTCCAAACAGCTGCACCTATAGGCTATATGCTCTTGAGCGTCTACACACTGAAGTAATGACCACATACAGACCAACGTCATAGCCTTGAATAAAACCTGCAAAAAAAAATTTCATATATACGATAAGTTAAAAATGCAATCATTCCTTTTTTGCGGGAAAAAGTGCGATTATTCCGACAATTCTAAATTAACCATAAAGGGTACAAACTCCAACTCGAAGGTGTCCCTTGAGTTTTGGGTGGATACCACCCAACTAATTTCCGAACAAAAGCTAGTCGATTGGCCATCATCTACCATTAAAGACTCTTTATTGAAAAAAAATGAAGACTTAACCTGCATAAATCCCTTCCAAAACGGCGAGTCAGTTGGCCAAGCAACTACTTGCGAAATTATTTTGGGCTGTAGGTATTTGTTGTATAAGTGCTCTTGCCAAACACCTTCCTCGTTAAGTAGCTTATACAACCATTTGCCGAGTAAGCTCCTATTTTTATCTCAAGGTTTTCAATACCAAAACCTCTTTGATACTTAGGCATGCACAACATATCCCACCTCGCGAGTCTGTGCTTCCACTTCTTCTCACCGCATTGCGAGAAGAACGTAAAACGATAAAAATCTATCCTTTCCAACACCTCTTTGGGCATCTCAAAAAAGGAGAGCATGAACGTGGGTAGGCTGGTAAGAACAACATTGATGACAGTTAACCGTCCTCCATAAGGCATTAGTTCAGCCTTCCAATTGCGGAACTTCTTTTTGGATCGGTCTTCAACAATTTTCCACTCGTTGCTTGTAAGTTTGCGGTGATGGATGGGTATTGCGAGATACTAAATGGAAGAGCCACCATGTCACGGCCAAAAACCTTCCTATACTGGATCTCTTCCTCTTTGGCCTTGCCAAAATAGAAGAGCTCACTCTTATGAAAGTTTATTTTGAGACCCACCAGTTGTTCGAAAAGACAAAGAATCAGTTTCATATTCGTAGCTTTCTAAAGATCATGCTCCATAAATATCATTGTGTCATGAGCATACTGGAGTATAGACACACCTCCATCCACCTGATGCGGAATGAGGCCTCCAAACTGGCTTTCCTCTTTAGCCCTTACTATGAGAACAACCAACATATCAGCCACGATATTGAAGAGAATTGGCGGCATGGGATCAATCCCTTATGGGTTTGGAAATAATGACCAATATCAGCATTGACCATAACTCCAACACCCCCAGCCCTGAGCGAAGGACGTCACTTGTTGATGCCATTCAAAAGCATAACCTATCATGTGAAGAGCTTGCTGAAGAAAAGGCCATTTGACTTTATCGTAGGCCTACTCAAAACCCACTTTAAAGATAACTCCATCAACTTAGTATATAGCTCATGAATGCTCTCATGTAGGACCACTACGCACTCAAGAATGTTTTGACCAGGCATAAATGTAGTTTGCATTGGACACACAGTGTAAGCAATACTAGAGAGTCTATTAGTGCTATTTTTGTAAAATTTTGAAGCTAACGTGTAGTAGAAAATTTGGTCTAAACTGCTCAATCCGAACTACATCCACACATTATGAACTGCAACTCAATTTGTAAATGCTCTATTCTTCGTAAGGAAAATGTTATAGGGTGAACAACTTTCAATAATCGTTTTAGATTTTGTAGCATTTGTTTAGTGGATCTAATATTTGATTTGCGAAGAGACGGGTGTTTTTTGTAAATTTTACCTTATGAATTCCTAAAATGTCTCAGTGGGGAAAAATTTATCTGGATTCGCTGCATGTTGTGATAAGCAAAATGACAACTGGTTCTTTAAGATGCGATGCGTTTAAGATTATGGCTAGATGCTCCTCTGATTTCTCCTTTCTTGCTGCCGTGTAGGAACACCTGCTTCCATTCATTATGGAAAAGGAGCAATTTTTGGATTTTACAGTCAAGATCAAGTAACTATTGGTGATTTAGTTGTAAACAATCAGGTGCTTCTTTTACCAGTTCCCTTTTCACAAACTCAGTCTGACAATGGACTTCTTATGCTAATGCTACGGAACTTAAATGTGCTACCAGGAGTTCATTGAAGCTACTTATGAGCCCGGCTTTACATTCTTAGCAGCAAAATTCGATGGCATCCTTGGACTTGGATTTAAGGAGATTTCGGTTGAAGGCTCAGTCCCAGTTTGGTATTAATAGTTTCACTAAATTTTAATCTAAGTATAGCGTTTTTGCGGCAACATAGATTAAGGAGCAGATAGTTTCATAGTTCTAGTCTTTAGTCCTTATTCGTCAGTCTTATAGTTGTTCATCCTAGATCTTTTGCCATGGATTTGTTCATAGCTTTGCATGAGAACAATACCGTGTTGTGTGGCAAGTAACCACTCTTTTTGTTGGACACTTCGATCTGATATTATGCTCATGATAAATGCTTTTGGTATGCTTCCTTCAACAACAAAAATGTGGTCAATTTTTGGTCATCAAGGGCATGTTCTTGCTGATTAAGTGTTATGGCTTGGCTTTGTCTTACAGATTAATTTAGCACAGAGCAAGTCACACCACATAGCTTCTAACTTGTCACTTGTGTGATTCGCGTTCTGGTGCCATCTTACACCTCCAGCTATGTACCAGGTACAATATGGTTGCACAAGGCCTTGTGAAACAACATGTTTTCTCCTTTTGGTTAAATCGAAATGCAAACAATGGGGAAGGAGGTGAAATTGTTTTCGGAGGTAGTGACCCCAAACATTACAAAGGCAGCCATACATACACCCGAGTAACCGGAAAAGCATATTGGCAGGTTGTTCCTGTAGCTTCACTCGTCAAAAGTTTAAAACTATTTGTTGACCTTGTTTAGAATTTATTGTGTTGCATCCTTCCATCAAACTTTTTAGCGAGTTAATTGTCTGTTTTATTTTATACTGTTGGTATCTGCAGTTTGAAATGGGAGACTTTCTTATTGGTGGGAAGAGCACTGGTAATGCACTATGCGTATTTTCTCTCTTAAACAGGCAAGACTACTGAGCTCCTGTATATGCAACGTTGCCCTCTCCTAATCTCAACGTATGTCATGACCAGGAATCTGTGTGGATGGATGTGCGGCAATAGCAGACTCCGGAACTTCATTGATTGCTGGTCCAATAGTACGTGACCACAGCCATCGGATAATTTCATCCTACCTTTCAAGCTTGTATTAGGAAGAAGTGTACTTTTGGTCCCTCAACTATTGTTAAAATAAAATTTTCATCACTCGGTCAGTATAACAATGACGTGATGGAGATTTTGTACACATGGGTGCCAATGAGCACAAAAATAAAATCGTTACCGGCCAATAGAAGAATCTAGAAAATATGTGTGAGGCATTTCAAATTTTAATGCATCCTACGGGTTTTAAGAATATTTCTAAATCTTATGCCATTTTGAAATTTTTAGAATCTGTAGAACCTCTCTTCGATTTTTTTTTGGTGATTTTACTAATTTTTATGTTCCCCATTTCCATGACTTTTTATGTACGATAATAAGGGACACAACTTAGACTTTGGTAATGTTGGGATCCAAAGTGATCTTTTCACTTGTTAATACATTTTTTTGTAGCTAAATAAAAAAAAAATGTTTCCATTCAATTATTGGCCAAATCTTGTTTTGGGTGCCTTAGTTTTAAAACTAGACAAACTTATGACTTCAAATGGGACTGATAGAGAAAATGGATGATGTGATAGTGGTTTCTGACTTCAAAGGAAATGAAAAAAGTTAGAAACTATGTTGGAAAAGGTACAAATTAAAATAGTTTGAATAATATATTTTTTTGATTTTTATACAAATTTGACGTTAGATTTTTAACCATGGCAAATCTGACCTTTTTATGGCAAAAGGTGTTGTTGGGATCATGACGAATTCTTTCAGCAGACATGACAAATCCTGGCAAAAACCTGAGGATGACCAGATTTGCCATGTTTGCTAAAGGAAGTTGCCATGCTAAAGAATTGTGATTTTCTTTTTCATTTCTAACATTCCCACATATTTTGGAAGTTTATCCTAGTTCTTTTCATACTTTCCCTGATTCTTGATAGATTATAAGATTGCTTAATTAAAATGTATTTGTGTTTACCATGTTTCCACCTGTGCAAAACAAGAGTCATATTGTGAATCTAACTGCTCCGAGTTGGGTAAGAGACCAAATCTATCATGTTTTGAGTTAAGTGTAGAACTTGTAAGATTATAGAACTTAGGGTCAAAAAATGAATTCGACACATAGTTGAAGGACCAAAAATGTATATATATTTTTTTCAATTATAACAAAAATGCTCCTAAATGAAGTAGTACAACCATGTCAGGTTTTCATTTCAGTACGTTTCTGTTGTTTAGGGTGTAATTGCGCAGATTAATGAGCGAATTGGAGCCACTGGAGTGGCTAACGAAGAGTGCAAACAAGTCATTTCTGGATATGGACAAGAAATGATAGAGTTGCTGAAATCAGAGGTTTGATTTCACTGCTTGATCGATTGTGTATGCTTGTTACTCTGTCCGAAAAGCGAAGGCACCTTTCTTTTTTCAGTCCAGTTGCGTTACAATTCAATGCTTCCGGTTAACTGCAGACACCACCAGCAGAAGTGTGTTCGAAGATTGGGCTCTGCGCATTTGATGGAACTAGTGGAGTAAGGTGTGTGGAGTGATCGAGACAGTTTTGGTTGTATCTCTGAAAATCTAAGTTGATTAGTGCTTAAACAAACTCTCCTGTTTCCTATGTTTATTCTGGATTCCCCTCATGCCTTGACTTACACATGGTTTCTTTGTATCCACGCAGTGCTGGTATTAAGAGGGTAGTGGGAGAGGCACAAACAACAGCTTTAGATGGCATGTTTGACGCTGCATGCAATGCATGTAAGATGGCAGTAACGTGGATGCAAAGCGAATTTGTTCAGAATCATACCAAGGAGGGGACGTTGGAGTATGTTAGTCGGGTGAGATTATCTTTTGATTTTTGAATCAATAATTATTTATACATTTGTAGCTTACAAGTAGCTGATCTAAATGACAGCTCTGCAACAATATGCCTAGTCCCGTGGGCTCATATGTGGATTGTAGACACATTGATTCCCTGCAAAGTGTCTCGTTCAGCATAGGTGGAAGGATATTTGAGCTCCAACCAGAACAGGTATTTTACTTGGATAGAGCATTTTGTTCGCTTCTTCATCATATATTATTCCCATTAGTTCAATTACAGTAACACGCTTATGAGGTTTATAAGAATGTGCACACCCTCGTGCTAAATTTTGAATGCGATAAGTAGGCACGATGATCAGAACTCAGAAGACTTGGCTAGATACAACAAATTGACCTCTTTCATGGGTGTTATTCATTTCGAACAAGTTATCATCTTGTATCCGTCAGCACAAATTCCGGCATGTCTTGTAAAATGTGTTAGTATTTCCTGATACCCAGTGGGTTTTTAAAGATAGGTGGCGCTTGTAATATACGAGTAGTTTGAAGTTGCAAGGCAGAGATACTTAAAACCGCGGCATTTTTTTCTTGACTTTAGTTTACTACTTTTGAATCTCACAGAAATCCTACTGAAATGTACCTCAATGCCAATATATTGTTTTAAGGCGAGGCAAAAGATATGTTGCATTCCATTAATTAAAAAGAGCTCCGGATGCAAATAAAACCTTAGTTCCGTAATACAATCATGTTGTTTTCACACAATTTCAATCATCTTCCGCCCCGAGCAGTACATTCTCAAGGTTGGCGATGGATTCATGGCTCAGTGTATTAGCGGATTCACGTCTTTGGACATTCCCCCTCCAGTAGGCCCTCTCTGGTAAGACAGAGCACTACTTGCACTGCTGTTGCTGATTAAATGTTTTTTAGTTTGCTCCCATGAGATCTGAATTTCACGGCATCGGTTCCTCTCTGGCATGCAGGATACTGGGTGATGTCTTCATGGGAGCATACCACACCGTCTTTGACTACGACAAGATGAGTGTTGGCTTCGCAGATTCTGCATGAGAGAAGCATTTCACTGATGTATTATCTTTGATTGAGCAAAACATGGCCATTTCGACATGAGGAATTATATCAAAAGGATGTACCTGCGTGCATGATAGCCTTACATATATATTGCATGTTAGTCGTGTCCGTCTCACAAATATATAGCACAATATGTCGCTTTATGTTGTGTAAAAGGTTAAATAGCATCTGACATGTACTTAGCCACTACCTTGTGCACCTATAATAAAAAATATGTTTCTAATTTTGTTTAATGTTACCGTCGTAAAGCTAAAACATGTAGTTTTGCGGAGACAAGTTATAGAATACTTGAGTAAGGAGTTCATCGGCATCGTTCGTTGCCAAGACATCACCCTCCGACGAGTCGTGTGGCATGTCACTCGGAGGGTATGTGAGAGAGAGTCGGAGTGATCCAAGTTATATGGAGCGTGTCTATGCGTGTGCGAGAGAGTGAAAGAGTCACAAAGGGAGTCCTATACCTAGCTAACAGAGATCGTGTGTTTGTACGAGCGCATGCCCAGAGAGAGGGAGAGTGGTGTATGTGTGAGAGAGGGGGAGACATAGACAGATAGATCGAGACCCTAGTAGAAAATGAGTATTAGCATCGGCCACTGGAGGCAGTTGTGACCAAGCTGATCAAAGTCGCCTTTAATACATCCACAGGCAGTTAACATTGCTATAGACAGCTCTGGAGGTGGTTAGAACAATGAAACTATCTGCAAGAATCATTAGAGGCGGTTGTTATTCTCTAACCCGCCCTCAAATTTCTCGTCGACTTAGGCGGTTTCTATTTTACAACTGCTCGCGTCTGGCCAGTTCCTCGGGGGATGTAGCCTTGCTAGTCTATTTTTCTTCCATTTCCCTTGCCCTTCCCCATTCCACGGCCAAACCATAGCACCAACGACCTATTCGCACGTCCGCCCATCTACCGCGGCTCTTCGCTCTTCCACGCCGGCACGTTGGCCGATCTGCCCATCCTAGGTGGCGAGGTGGCAGATCCTCCCTTCCGCGGTGGCATGTTGGACTCGGTGATTGGATCCAGCGACGACGACACTCGTCCTTCCTGGAGGCGTTCTTCTTGGAGCACCTATCCTCTTACTTTGTGTTGCAATTATTTATGGGCTTGTCTTTTTTTACCATTTGTAATAATTTAGTTGTGTGCACTTCGATGTCTTTGGTAGCTTTTGAGTTGTATTGGTGCAAAGACTGGGTGTAATCGATATATTCTTGATATTAAACTATTTTTTTAAATGTGTGTGCGTGTGTGTGTGTGTGTGACAGTGAGTACTCAATGGACGTACGTTAGTCGACCGACCTTGCTGATGGATTGGTTTACCTTGATGCATATGGACATTTTTATGAGGTAAATACACTCGTGGTACATGAAGTTGCACAATATGTTTAGTTTGGTATCACAAAAAAAAAATACGAAAAACTGCTGCTAGAACATGTCCCTAGATGCATGTATGGTTCAATTTCCGCCAGCAGCCGTATACGTCGCTCGCGTGGCCTCGAGCCCACAGCCAATGACTGGGCGGGGCTAAAGCATCGCTTTTTTGGAAAAAAAAAAACCCTAAACTAGTACCAAATCTCGTAAAAAGCCCCTAAAATGCCACTATGCCTTTCTATGACTGTTGGGGCCCACCTATCAGTGAATAAATATAAAGGGGAGACAATTTATATGAAAAATGGTGCCCACTGGGGGGGCCGAACCAACGACCTCATCCTATGGCGTCCGCCAAGCTAGCCACCTCACACGATCCTGTTTGATGTCTATAAAGGATAACTATGCATAATGTCTTGTAGTGGACCACTCTCATTAAATGCGGCCCATATCCCATCTGTTAGTTTTTTTTTTCTTTTTTTAGTTTTTTTTTGAAAAATATGTAAACTATGATCAAAGTACAAAACTAAAGTTAGAATATTCATGTGTCATAAATAATATACATAAAAATAACTTACTTTAAAAAAAATGTTCACGTAATTCTAAAAGATATTCATATAATTAAAAAAATGAATTATATTAATGTTCATATAATTATATAAAATATATTTATAAAATATTAATACAATTTAAAAAATAATTTATTTAAATAATGTTCATAGAATTTTAAAAATGTTCAGGTTTGTGAAAAAAACATGTGGTACATAAGAAAATTTTACGTATTTTGAAAGAGTGTTTACATGTTTTAATAAAGTATGTTTGTTTGCCAAAATATTTATATGTTTTTAAACAGAAATAAATCGAAATTGATGTATGGAAAAATAAATACGAGCCTAGTAAGCCCACAGATTGCATATCCTCAAATGAATATTATTTAAATTTGCAAAGTGTTTATAATATTTAATATTATTTTAGTTATATGAATATATTTTTTCATAATAAATTCGTACTATATTAAATATTTTTTTAACATTATGTTAATATTATTTTTAAATATATGAACAGTTTTATATTCCAATTTACATTCTTTAAATTAGAGAACATGAATATTCTGATTTTATTGTTATTGTTATTATAATTTACATTTTTCCTTTACAAATTTATAAAAGTGGAAACAAAAATCTAACATATGAGAAATGGACCGCCCTGATTGCAGCCCATTTAATCCCCAGGAGTATGGTCCGCTACAGGACAATAAACCTAGTTATCCTTTATAGACATCAAACGTGATCGGGTGGTGTGGCTTGCACCACCAACATGATAGGATGGGCTCACGGGTTTGACCCCCACTGTTGGCACCATTTTTATATGAATTATCCCTTATCCCTTTCTATTGTTCGTTGACAGGACCCAACTCTCATAGAGAGGCATAGTTGCGTTCAAGGGCTTTTTTATGAGATTTCATACAAATTTAGGGTGTTTTCTAAAAAAAGCAATGCTCCAGCCCAGCCCAGTCACGGCAGTATATTGCTGCAGAAAAATCCTATGAGCACCTTCGAGAAACTGAGCCGGCACAACAATTTGAGATTAACGAAGACGCTTGTGGCCCTATGAGCACCTTCGAGATACTGAGCCAACATAACATTTTGTGATTAACGAAGTCACCACATGCGTCTATTAGTCGACGGGAATGTCTCGTTGCGTTGAACGAACATCGCCGGAAAGTCTGAAATAAATACAGAAAAATACTTTCACCAATGTCAAGTCTAGAACTTAAACCCTGGTGGATTAGTTCCATCACAAGAAACCATACGAGTTACGCTTAGTTGGTGTTTAGAGAGAGGGCCGCCTTATAAAAGGCTATGAATATTTTAAAGCGGTGTAGCTTGCGTGGATAAAGTCACGCTGCACAAGTATGCCTGACTAACCGCTCCGCAGCCCCGCCCAGTCATTGACAGTGAGCCTGGCGCCATGCAGTCACATCACGCGAGAGGCATATATGGCTGCCGACGGGACAAGTTCTAGGGTTTTCTGTATTTTTTAACTTTTAGTACTAAACTAAATATGTTGTGCAACTTCATGTATTACCATTATATTTACTAGCAAAAGGGCCCGTGCGTTGCAACGGGAGAAAAAGATATCACATGCCTTTAGCCCAATAACCCCATGGCTAAAAGCCCCCACGAGTTTGCACCCTCTATTTCAACAAAATCACATTACTCATGACAAACAGGAGCAGAACAGGACGGATGGGCAACAAGCGATGGAAAAAGGAGAATTATTTTTGTTTCAGCATGCTAGAGATAAATTCTTCGTTTCGCCGAAATGAAGATTACAAACAATGTCAGTACACAATCTGACATCACCTACCAAGACTAATAGTTGTTCTCTTTTAGTGGTAATCTTCTATCTAGATGAGTTACAGATTTGTTTGTAACAAAGAAAAAAGGATTTTTTTGAATCATATTGTTCTGACTAAAACTAAAATGTTTCACTATTACATAAAAACATTACCACAGAGTGCAGCAGCATTATCATTTACCAATTACATATGAGTAAACATGGAAATATTTTCAGTGGCAAGTGATACAATATTAATGCCCAATTCAGTTGTTATGTCTACATATGCAATGATTCAATATGAAGATGCCAAACATCTTCGACAAAAAGTATCTGAAATTCAGAATCACCTGCAAGAGCACGCCGTTGGTAGCCTGCTTCCTCGCCATCCCCTCCCGCACTGCCAACGGCACAGAGAAGTATCCATCCACCCATCCTCGGAGAAGCCCCCTCACCCAGTACAAGCATGTCCTCCCTCTACCTCTTGAATACCACCTGCTGATGCTGATGCCCCCCCCCCCCTCCATTGGCACCAGAGAGCATCAGGACCTGATGGTGCCGTTGCTAGCTTGTGAAATTCAGGTTTAAATTCGAGATCCTTTCCGAGAATACAATGGCCCTATACTTTCTTTCACCTTCCTCATGACATGCCACTTGCACCATCTATGGGTTGTGTTAGGCATCACGTCTAGAATTGCAACCTCCATTGATCTAGCCTGGTCTGCATCAGATAATAGACATAGAGTGCTAGGCCAACTATATTAAAAAAATATATAGAGAGAGAGATAAAACATACATTTAGAGTTAAATTTGATAAATTCTAACAACAAACAGCATGACTATTACCTGTTAGAATAGTCTTTGGCTGTGGGCAACCCATCATCTTTAAAAATTCAGTGAACACCCACTTGAAACTGTCAATCTTCTCATCTCTCAAAAGCACGCCACCAAAAATAACACTCTGGAAATGATTGTTTACTCCAACAAACAGTCCAAACGGCATGTCATAAAGATTTGTACGATAAGTTGTGTCGAAGGTAACAACATCTCCGAAGCATTGGTACTGGTGTATCCCTCGGCCATTAGTCCACATCAGTGTTTTTATACGGCTTTCTTCGTCAACCTGCACGTTGTAACTAAACTCAGGATCAGCAGCTCTCATCTCGTTGAGAAGCTGCACAGTCTTCGTAGCGTCATTGTCAGATTGTTCACGATTGATCTTGCCGCATAAATGCTTGAGCGTCCTCTTTGTGAAGGGAACATTTTCAGCAGACCCGAAAAAGCTACCGATTATGCTAAGCTGACATTATTTTCCCTGAGCTGTTTCACCAAGTCTTTTGTGTAAACATCTATGTGCCGGTGGGACTGCCAATGCAGCTTCTCGCCGCAGTTCTTTGACAGAGTATGATTGTGCTATGTCCTAAATTCAGTTATGTACCATCCGTTGTCATCCGTCCGGAGGAGCCTGATCATGGCCTTGCATCCACACCTTGTAGATCGGCTGTTGTCTACCAGAGGCTTTCCCTGATTCAATTAAATAAATGGTACGGTTAAGATGATCCTTGGGAAGGAAGATAATGTCATGTCGGCATGTACTAACAAAAAGATGATGTAGCAATTGAATTAGCATGAGTACATACCGAACAGCCACACACAATCTCTTGCATACATTTGTTTCGCTTGACATTAAGCCTGATCTTGGCATATCTGATACCAAACCCACACTCCCAGGAATATAGATTATAGAAGTCATAAGCCTCCTGCAGTGAGTCGAATGTCGTACCAACTGCGGGATTGACGACAACCTGGTTTTTTTTCCAGCAAAATCTCTGATGGATAACTCTAGTGTTGAAGCTCTAGAAGGTTTTTTTCCCTCTCTAGTGGAGCATTACCAATATGCACCCTAAAATTAATAAACGTGTGATCAATATAATCAAATAAAAACCTATTAAATAATAGTAAGAATCTGTGATGAACCATAAACACATGATACAACAGTAATGTAGTCTGAATTGTTGCAAAAAGTGTGCCGGACTAATTTTATGAATTAAAACAGACATGGAATGCATCATTGATTTGAAGTTATCTGACCTGCGAGTCCAGCCGCACAAATTCATAGCAGAAATCGCAACGTCGCCTCCTTCAGGTTCGACAGGGTAGTTGCCATGTGATGGGTGAATGGATGAGTTGTCTGCTATGTCGACCGCAACAACTGAAGAACCTTGGCCTAGGCTGTCAGTCTGAATATGGGTGAAGGGCTGCCGAATCGAATCGAATCAAACAGAGATCGAGGTCCATGGCACTGCTCCCTGCATCTGCAGCTCCATGGCACTGTTGGGTGTCGTCCTCCTCTCCCTGCATCTGAATCTATTTGCAGCTGCGTGCGTCTCAGGGAAGGGAATGGAAGAAAAGGGAAGAAGAAATCCAAGAGAAGAGGAGAAAGGGGCGGACCTTGATGGCGTCCCGAGCACGACCGGGGGTGGGAGGGAAGCTCCATGGACCTTCCTGTCACGGCGCGCGGGCGAGCACGACGGCAGGCAGAATCACCGACGGCGGCTGCAGGTCGCGGGAGCCGCGCGTGCCCAAGCCCCTCCCATCTGGTGGGCGGCGAAGAAGGCAGCCAAATCCGTGCAGATCGAGGTCCAGATCGGCGTGGGCATGGCTGCGAATCCGCTGCGGCCGTCGTGGGTCTGGGAGCGCCGCCTCGTCTGCTCGATCCGGGGCCTAGGTGAGGTGGGCTGAGGGTCGTCGACGGTGGGGGCGGCGGCGGCGGCGGATCGAGGTCGGGGCGGCGGCTGTGGGTTGGGTGGGAAGAGAGACAGGGAAGGAGGCGATAGGGGAGGAGAGATGCTAATCGTTTTTTTTCACTTAAAAAAGGAGCGCGGGTTGAATACCAGAAAACATAGGAACTTTTCTGCAAAAGCGCCATGACGTACGACCAGAAGTTATCCGTGCTTTATTATTATTATTATTATTATTATTATTATTATTATTAGGTAGAGAGGTAGAGATTCTTGTTATATATGTTGAGGAATAGAGCTGCCTTGTGAAGGCTATGAATATTCTAAAGCGGTCTAGCTTGCGTGGATACCCGGACGATACACGATGCATGCTCACACTGCTACAAGTACTATGTCTGACTAACCGACATGAGCGATTAACTATTCTACTCTCTCTGTTCCTAAAATATAAGACGTTTAGGAACAGAGGGAGTATAAACCAACAAATCAACAATAGAGCAAGTATGCATGAGTATGGCAGCCCACGCCCCAAGCTCTTGTTGGAAAACTGAAGTGCTCGATGCGCATCAAACCAAACATTGCGAAAACGACAGGGGGGTTCATCTCGGAATCAATACCATATTCCCATGCACACATGACATCTTGGAATCGATCCCATACATGACAGATGCCGGTTCGTCCAAATCTCCCATCATTTTCCCAAAGATTCGACCGTAAATGAAAATCCTGAAAGTAACTTCAGCTAGCAGTAGCACTTCTCTCAAAAAAAAGCTAGCAGTAGCACTAGTAGTACTACTACCAGCAGCACCAGCTAGGGAGCACGGAATCGGTTCATCCTCTCCGTTCCCGTTTTTATCGTCGATGCATACATGGTTTTGTGGGCCCCGAGCGGCAGGGTAGCGGCGAACAGTGCAACCAGTGCGGGACATGTGCACGCGCCCTCTGCATATCGATCTCGCGCGCACACTGCACGCAACGCTAGCTAGCCACAGCCATGTCAATCTTGTCCTGTAAACACAAAAGGCAACGTAGGACAGGAGCGTCATCTGTTAGGGAAAAAAATGATACAATAGTACCTCCGTTCCTAAATAGTATAAGACATTTTAAAAATTTCACTATAGACTATATACGAAGCAAAATGAGTAAATCTACACTCTAAAGTATGTCTATATACATACATATGTATTCCATAATAGAATCTTTAAAATGTCTTATATTTAGGAACAGAGGAGTAGTATCTACACGCACTGTGCCTCGGTGTCGTGTACGTGCTGGTGCATGCCTGCCTCGTCTTTTATGGCCCGGATAAAAGAACCAATGTCAAGTCAGTTTCTTCTTTATTTTACCAAGTTGTATACTGATAGAACTGCCCATGTGCCGTACCCGCTCTTAGGTCAAAAAGGATGTCCGTTTTGTCCGAATTTCGTCCGTTTAGGGATGGCAATGGGGCGGCGTCCGCCCGTTTTCGTGGATGCGCCGGCCGTGCGCCCAACGCGCGGCCGCATCTCGGCCACATGTCGGCCGGCTGGAGGCCCTATGTAAGTATGCAAATAATTAGGTAATGCAAATACCCAAATAGTTTTACAAAACAAATAGTTCCACGTCCAAATAAAAACACAATCAAATAGTGTTTACAACGCAATTGAAATTATCTTGAATAGAAATGAAGCGATACATCTACTGGTTGCCAATGTGAGTCCACATGTGCTCAACCAAGTCATCCTGGAGCTGCATATGAGTATGCCAATCACGCATTTCACGATGAAATTGGGTAAATTATTCAAACGTTGCCAGTATCTGGTGCTCAGGCTCAACATTTTCACCCTAAAAATCAAACACTTGGTCGTAGATGCTATCACCACGCTCATCCTCGACGATCATGTTGTGCATGATCACACAAGCAATCATCACCTGTCAAACCTTCTCGGTGCTCCATGTCAGTGGAGGGTGTCGAACGATACCCAATCGAGATTGAAGCACACCAAAAGCACACTCAACATCTTTCATAGCACTCTCTTGCATTTGGGCAAATCTCTGGCTCTTCTCTCCTTGTGGATTGGGTATTGTCTTCACAAGAGTTGACCACTTAGGATATATACCATCAGCTAGGTAATATCCCTAGTTGTAATGGTGGCCATTGATCTCAAAGTTGACCTCTGGGGAGTGGCCTTCTGCAAGCCTTGCAAACACTGGAGAACACTGAAGCACGTTGATATCATTGTGAGAACTAGCCATGCCGAAGAAAGAATGCCATATCCAAAGATCTTGTGAAGCCACCGCTTCTAATATGACAGTGGCACCTTTGACATGGCTCTTATACTGCCCCTGCCAAGCAAATGGACAACTCTTCCACTTCCAATGCATGCAATCTGCTCCCTAGCATCCCCGAAAAGCCCCTATCGGCATTGATCGCCAACAACCGGGCTGTATCTGCGGCAGTTGGCTCTCTCAGGTACTCAGGTCCAAACACTACCACCACGGCTGCGCAAAAATTGTACATTGATTTGAGACATGTGGACTCACTCATACGCACATACTCATCCACAAGATCGCCCGGAATTCCATATGCAAGCATGCGAATAGACGCAGTGCATTTCTGGTAAGAGGAGAAGCCAAGCTTGCCAAGGGCATCCCGTTTGCACTCAAAGTACGGGTCATATGCTACCACTCCCTCCCGAATACGATTGAACACATGTCTCCTCATTCGAAAGCGGCGGCGAAATTGATGTGGTTTGAAGAGTGCGCTATTCTCAAAGTAATCGGCATAGAGTAGAGCGTAGCCGCTCTCCCTATTGTGGTTCAAGGCCGGACCATGACCCGGGATTGATCCCCTGAACCGAGGCCGCTGCCTAGCAATGTGGTCATTGACGATCAATGCAGCCACCACAAGGTCTTCGTCATCTGAGGACGAATCATCCGATGAACAAATGAAGTTGTGAAAGAAATACTCATCCCCACTATCCATGGTACCTTGTAAGCAAAGCGTCGAATACCTTGCGGCCGTGGCAGAGACGCGGCCGGAAAGGGCACCTCGACCTCCCCTCGCAGGAAGCAATGCAAGGCGCTCATGGTGGGGGACGGTGGGGGGCGCCCTCCGGCTATGCAGCGCCTGCCGAAAGTTGTTGGGGTCGATGGGTGGCGCCGGCGGCCGTAGCTTCTCTCGCACTGGCAACAAAGAACCACGAACGCCGACAAAAAGCTCCTCCGAAACACGGGCGTGGGCCGGCTATGGCATGGCGTGGGTCGTGGTTAGGACGGCCTTGGAGACGGGGCCGGCAAAAATGGGGTATAGACGGGGTGGCGGCGGCGATGGCGGGGGTGGGGGCGGAGGGGGGCGGAGGGACATCTGGGGAAGAGAAAATGGGTTTGTGTCCCCGACGGGCGGGCTAGGGGGGACAAGGGCACGCATCCCGGTCCGCGCGTGTCCATTTCGACGCAAACGCGGCCCAAAGTTGGGTCAGGAATGGGTCGAAAGCGGACCGAAATCGGACATTTGTCCGTTTGCTCCCGCGCGTTGGGCCGTGTTTTGTGTCTGTTTGCCACCAAACGGACGCGGCCGGACGATTTGGGGTCGTGCGTTGGAGTTGGCCTTACTGCGCCCCGGACCAGTTCGGTCAAATCGATCGATGCTGTGTACGGCGAAGAGCTAGCATGCGCAAGCAAACGGCCCCGACACTAGGAAAGGACAACTCTAAGGCCAACTCCAACCGTCGACCCCAAACGCACATCCGTTTTGTCCGGATTTTGTCCGTTTGGGTCGGCAAAACGGACACGCGCGTCCGCTGGTGGTCGTCCGGCCGTCGGTGAACCCAACCGGCCGCCGCATCCAAATTATCCGCTTTTCGGACTTGGAAAATTGACACAAAATAAAACACAAATAGACATTGCAAATAATTTAAAAACATTAATATATTACATAAACTTGCACAAAGTCCAGTCCAGCACATTCTTAACTAAACTTAAAATTTAAAGGACATTTAAAAAAACTAGATAAGCCCGTCGCCGTCGCGGCCGCCGTCGTCTTCAGTTGCCGCCAACGTCGTCCTCGTAGCCCATGAGGTCGATGTAGGGCGGCGGTGTCCAGAGGTGGGCTGGGGGCCCATGCCAGGCCAGAGGCACTTGCGGAGGCGGCTGCGGTGGCGCCTGCACAACCTCTGGCCGTGGCGGCGACGGTTCAGTAGTTCTCTTCATAAAGGAACCAGTAGAAGAAGTATCGAGCATGGACCGATCATTATGAGAAAGCCGAGCATAAAAGTTTTGAATAATTATTTCTCTTGAGAGCTCATGATTAGGGCATGTGTGCAACATATACTTAAATCTCCCCCAAGCTTGAGCGATACTTTCTCCTTCACGAGGCCAAAAATCATATATATAATTCCGATCACGATGAACCAAATGCATAGGATAAATTTTTTGGTGAAATTCCAGCTTCAACCGGTTCCAATCCCATGTTCCATTATCATCCAATAGCCTATACCATGTCAATGTGTTTCCCTCCAAAGATAAAGGGAATACCGTCTTCTTAACTCCATCTCCGGATAAACCTGCAAGCTTAAACAATCCACAAATTTCATCTATATATATATCAAGTGCATATCAGGATGCACCGTCCATCTCCTGCATAAGGATTAGCTAGCAGTTTCTTTATCATACCCGAAGGAACTTCATAACAAATTTTTTCAGTAGGTTCTAGTAGGTTGAGGAGCAGCTCTTATTGCTTCCGGTCGAGGTGAAGATACCCGAACAAGCCCCTCAAAGGATTACTTTTCATAGTGACAAGTGACAATAAATTTCAGCACGTAATATAAATGTTTTCTTACCAAATTCCACTCACCAAAAGCGCTTCACTCCCCGGCAACGGCGCCAGAAAAGAGTCTTGATGACCCACAAGTATAGGGGATCAATCGTAGTCCTTTCGATAAGTAAGAGTGTCGAACCCAACGAGGAGCAGAAGGAAATGATAAGCGGTTTTCAGCAAGGTATTCTCTGCAAGCACTGAAATTGTAGGTAACAGATAGTTTGATAGCAAGGTAATTCATAACAAGTAACAAATAGTAACGGTAACAAAGGTGCAGCAAGGTGGCCCAATCCTTTTTATAGCAAAGGACAAGCCGGAATGAACTCGTATAATAAGCAAAGCGTTCTCGAGGACACATGGGAATTCTCATCTAGTCACTTTCATCATGTTTGTTTGATTCGCGTTTGCTACTTTGATAATTTGATATGTGGGTGGACCGGTGCTTGGGTGCTGTTCTTACTTGAACAAGCCTCCCACTTATGATTACCCCCTTTCGCAAGCATCCGCAACTACAAAAGAAGAATTAAGATAAATCTAACCATAGCATGAAGCATATGGATCCAAATCAGCCCCTTACGAAATAGCGCATAAACTAGGGTTTAATCTTCTGTCACTCTAGCAACCCATCGTCTAATTACTACTCCACAATGCCTTCCCTTTGGCCCAAAGATGGTGAAGTGTCATGTAGACGACGTTCGCATGACACCACTAAAGGAAGCAACAACATACATATCATCAAAATATCGAACGAATACCAAATTCACATGATTACTTATGACAAGACTTCTCCCATGTCCTCAAGAACAAAAGTAACTACTCACAAATCATATTCATGTTCAAGATCAGAGGGGTATTGAATATCATTAAGGATCTGAACATATAATCTTCCACCAAATAAACCAACAAGCATCAACTACAAGATGTAATCAACACTACTAGCAACCCACAGGTACCAATCTGAGGTTTTGAGACAAATATTGAATACAAGAGATGAACTAGGGTTTGAGATGAGATGGTGCTGGTGAAGATGTTGATGAAGATTGGTCCTCCCATGATGAGAGGATCGTTGGTGATGTCGATGGCTTCGATTTCCCCCTCCCGGGAGGAAGTATCCCCGGCGGAATCCCTCCGCCGGAGAGAAAAAATTTCTCCTGCCCAGGTTTCTCCTCGAGACGGTGGCGCTTCGTCCCAAAAGTCTTCTCTCTATGTTTTTTGGGCAAATGAGCCTATATAGCAGAAGGATGGGGCCGGAGGCCAGCTGTGGGCCCCACAAGGCATCAAGGCGCCCAGGGGGACCGCGCCCTGTTGCCTTGTGGGCAACTGGTGAGTCCCCTCTGGTATTTCTTTTCTCCAGTATTTTGTATATATTCAATAAAAAATCTCCGTGAAATTTTAGGTCAATTGGAGCTCTGTAGAATAGGTATCTCTGCTGTAGCTATTTCAGGTCCAGAATTCCAACTGCCGGTATTCTCCCTCTTCATAGAAATCTTGCAAATTAACAGAGAAAAGGCTTAAGAATTACATCATAAAGTGAAATAATGACCAAATACATTATAAATAACAGTAGGAAATCATGATGCAAATTGGACGTATCAGGCTGGCATTGGATCCCCGGACGCAAGGGGAAGCACGACCACGAGGCCGGGTCGTCCTCCGGCCGCCGCAGCCGCTCCTCCTCCACCCCCACCTCCAGCGTTCCACATCTCGGTGCCGGCGGCCGCTCCTCGCATGCGGCCGTACATCAAGGCGGAGATATGCAAGCGGTATTGGGAGACGGGCACGCCGTTGCCGTGGAGCGACGTGCACTTCCCCAATAACTGGTATCTCTTCGCGGATCGGGTGCCCATTCCACCGGTCCCGGTGAGCGGCCGCGCCCACCGCGAGGAGATCGACCGCCGCCGGACCTCGTCAACGACCGCATGTATGCCCTAGATTCACCTATATGGGATACCTGGTTCTACGATGAGCATGACCTGCGATGGCAGTCGTATTTTGCCGGTCGTCCACAGAGCCCGCCACGGGCACGCTCTGTCCGCTGTGCGCGCGCTCCGAGCCCGCCCCAGCCTCGCTGGCGTAGGATGGTTCGAGGCCTGACGCCCACGCCTTCTCCGTCGCCATCCCCGCCACCACCCGTTCCGATGACCATCGAGGAGGAGGAGGAGCTCATGCGCGGGTGATGGAGGACTCCGTCCGCACCCACGGCGAGCGCCAATGGCAGGGCCTCGAGGAGATGATGGCCCTCTCCGCGGCTGGTGACGTCGCCATCCCGGAGCTCGACGCCATTGCCAAGGAGGAGGCCATGGAGGACATGCAGGAGGAGGTGCCGGAGGAGGAGGAACTCCTGGCATGGAACCCGGCCTTGGTCAGCTAGTCCTGGTCGTCGACGGAGACCATGTCGTGCACGCCCGAGTACGTGTCCGTGCCGCCCGTGTGGGTCGGCGCCGACACGTGGTCTTCAGATGGGATCTTCTGGAAAGAATTAAACCCAACTCTGAAGCTTGGGAAATCGACAAAGGTAAAGTGTCAGGTACAAATCTTGAGTTTGATTGTGTTAAATCTTTTATGGAAACTGATGCTTTTCATAAGTTTAGTACCAAATATGGACTTGACTCTGAGATAGTAGCCACTTTTTGTGAATCTTTTGCTGCTCATGTTGATCTCCCTAAGAAGAAATGGTTTAAGTTTCATCCACCTATTGAATTAAATGAAGAACCTGTTAGTGTTAAAGAAGAAACACTTGTTTACAATGTTGATCCAGTTATACCTACTGCTTATATTGAGAAACCTCATTTCCCTGTTAGGATTAAGGAACATGCTAAAGCTTCAACTGTGGTTAACAAAAGTAATATTAGAGCACCTAGACCTTCTGAACAAATTAAAGTTAAACCTAATATTGCAATGGTTAAGGATCTTTTGGATGATGACATTGATGGACATGTCATATATTTATGTGATGAGGCAACTAGAATTTTTAAACCAGACACTAAAGATAAAAATAATCCCGTTGGCATGCCTGTTGTTTCTGTTAAAATTGGAGATCATTGCTATCATGCTTTATGTGATATTGGTGCTAGTGTGAGTGTTATTCCTTTTCCTCTCTATCAAGAAGTCATGAATGATATTGCACCTGTTGACATTGAAGATATTGATGTCACTATTAAGCTTGCAAATAGAGATACTATTACTCCACTTGGGATTGTTAGAGATGTTGAAATCTTGTCTGGTAAGATGAAATACCCTACTGATTTTCTTGTTCTTGGATCACCACAAGATGATTTTTGTCCCATTATATTTGGTAGACCCTTCTTGAATACAGTAAATGCTAAAATTGATTGCAACAAAGAAACTGTCAGTGTTAATTTTGGTGAGGTGTCTCATGAATTTAATTTCTCCAAGTTTCGTAGACAGCCTCATGATAAGGAATTACCCAATAAAGATGAAATTATTTGTCTAGCTTCGATTGCTGTACCCTACTGATACTTTAGAACAATACTTGTTAGACCATGAAAATGATATGCATATGAATGAAAGAAATGAAATAGATGAGTTGTTCTTTAAACAAGCACCTATTCTTAAACATAACTTGCCTGTTGAAATTTTGGGAGATCCTCTTCCACCAAAGAGTGATCATGTGTTTGATTTAAAGCAATTACCTGATACGCTTAAATATGCTTATCTAGATGAAAAGAAGATATATCCTGTTATTATTAGTGCTAACCTTTCAGAGCATGAAGAAAAGATATTACTTAAAACTCTGAGGAAGCACCGTGCTTCTATTGGGTATACTCTTGATGATCTTAAGGGTATCAGTCCCACTCTATGTCAACATAAAATTCATATGGAGCGAGATGCTAAACCCGTTGTTGATCATCAAAAAAGACTGAATCCTAAAATGAAGGATGTGGTAAGAACTAAAATATTAAAGGTTCTGGAGGCAGGTATAATTTATCCCATAGCTGATAGTAGATGGGTAAGTCATGTTCATTGTGTTCCTAAGAAAGGAGGTATTACTATTGTTCCCAATGATAAAAATGAACTCATCCCACAAAGAATTGTAACCGGTTATAGAATGGTAATTGATTTCAGAAAATTAAATAAAGCTACTAGGAAAGATCATTACCCCTTACCTTTTATTTATCAAATGTTAGAAAGATTATCTAAGCATACACACTTTTGCTTTCTAGATGGTTATTCTGGTTTCTCTCAAATACCTGTATCACCAGAAGATCAAGAGAAAACCACATTTACTTGTCCTTTTGGAACTTATGCTTATCGTCGTATGCCTTTTGGTTTATGTAATGCACCTGCTAGCTTTCAAAGATGTATGACTGCTATATTCTCTGACTTTTGTGAAAGATTGTTGAGGTTTTCATGGATGATTTCTCCGTTTACGGAACTTTTTTTGATGATTGCTTGAGCAACCTTGATCGAGTTTTGCAGAGATGTGAAGAAACTAATCTTATCTTGAATTGGAAGAAGTGCCACTTTATGGTGAATGAAGGTATAGTCCTTGGGCACAAAATTTCTGAAAGAGGTATTGAAGTTGATAAAGCTAAAGTTGATGCAATTAAGAAAATGCCATGTCCTAAAGATATCAAAGGTATAAGAAGTTTCCTTGGTCATGCTGGTTTCTATAGAAGGTTTATAAAAGACTTCTCTAAAATTTCTAAGCCTCTTACTAATCTCTTGCAAAAAGATGTTCCATTTGTTTTTGATGATGATTGCATACAAGCCTTTGAAATACTTAACAAAGCCTTAATTTCTGCACCTATTGTTCAACCACCTGATTGGAACCTACCCTTTGAAATTATGTGTGATGCTAGTGACTATGTTGTTGGTGCCGTTCTAGGCCAAAGAGTTGATACGAAATTAAATGTTATTCATTATGCTAGTAAGACTCTAGACATTGCTCAAAGAAATTATGCTACTACTGAAAAAGAATTTTTAGCAGTTGTGTTTGCATGTGATAAATTTAGATCCTATATTGTTGATTCCAAAGTTACTATTCATACTGATCATGCTGCTATTAAATACCTTATGGAGAAGAAAGATGCTAAACCTAGACTTATTAGGTGGGTTCTTTGGCTACAAGAATTTGATTTGCATATTGTTGATAGAAAGGGAGCTGAGAACCCCGTAGCAGATAATTTGTCTAGAATGGAAAATGTTCTTGATGACCCACTTCCTATTAATGATGATTTCCCTGATGAACAATTAGCTGTAATAAATGCTTCTCGTAACACTCCTTGATATGCAGACTATGCTAATTACATTGTTGCTAAATATATACCACCTTGTTTCACATACCAACAAAAGAAAAAGTTCTTCTTTGATTTAAGGCATTACTTTTGGGATGACCCACATTTATATAAAGAAGGAGTAGATGGTATTATTAGACGTTGTGTACCTGAGCATGAACAGGAACAAATCCTACGGAAGTGTCACTCCGAGGCATACGGAGGACACCATGCGGGAGACAGAACTGCACATAAGGTATTACAATCTGGTTTTTATTGGCCTACTCTCTTCAAAGATGCACGTAAGTTTGTCCTTTCTTGTGATGAATGTCAAATAATTGGTAATATTGGTAGACGTCAGAAAATGCCTATGAATTATTCACTTGTTATTGAACCATTTGATGTTTGGGGGTTTTATTATATGGGACCTTTTCCTTCCTCTAATGGGTATACTCATATTTTAGTTGTTGTTGATTACGTTACCAAGTGGGTAGAAGCTATTCCAACTAGTAGTGCTGATCACAACACATCTATTAAAATGCTTAAAGAAGTTATATTTCCAAGGTTTGGAGTCCCTAGATATTTGATGATTGATGGTGGTTCACATTTTATTCATGGTGCTTTCCGTAAATTGCTTGCTAAATATGATGTTAATCATAGAATTGCATCTCCATATCATCCTCAGTCTAGTGGTCATGTTGAATTGAGTAATAGAGAAATAAAATTAATTTTGCAAAAGACCATTAATAGATCCAGGAAGAATTGGTCTAAGAAACTTGATGATGCATTATGGGCTTACATAACTGCTTATAAAAATCCTATGGGTATTTCTCCATATAAAATGGTCTATGGAAAAGCATGTCATTTACCTCTTGAGTTAGAACATAAAGCTTATTGGGCATTTAAGGAACTTAATTATGATTTTAAACTTACTGGTGGAAAGAGGTTATTTGATATTAGCTCTTTAGATGAATGGAGAACCCAAGCCTATGAAAATGCCAAGTTATTTAAAGAAAAGGTTAAAAGATGGCATGATAAAAGAATACAAAAACAAGAATTTAAAGTGGGTGAGCAAGTTCTATTGTACAACTCTCGTTTCAGATACTTTGCAGGAAAACTTCTCTCTAAATGGGAAGGGCCATATATCATCGAAGAAGCTTACCGCTCCGGAGCTATTAAAATCAACAACTCCGAAGGCACCAACCCGAGAGTGGTGAATGGGCAAAGAATTATGAATTATATCTTAGGTACTCTCATTAATGTTGAAACTAATATTATTCAGACGATGACACCGGAGGAACACATCAAAGAGTCCTTCCGGAACGCTCCTGAACCCTGAAAAGGGGAAGGTATGTGATACGGTAAGTAAACCGACTCCAAAAATTCCATAAAAATTATTTCTGTCGGTTTTGGAATATTAGAAAAAATACAAAAATAAGAAACAGCCGATAGGACCCACGAGGAGGTCACAAGGCAACAGGGCGTGACCCCCCTGGGGCGCGCCGTGATGCCTTGTGGGCCCCTCGTGTACCTTCCCGACTCCGTTTTCCTCTCGTATACTTGTTTTGCAAGATAAAAATTCTTTATATATACCCCCATATGTTTTGACCACCGTATCGCAAGCTATGTCATCTCAAGACTCAGATGGAGAGAGTCATGTTTCCCACACTACAGCAAACCCGAGAATCTACGGTGACGTTGACCCCTATGGGTGGCCGACCGATGAGGAGGTGGAGGCCGACTTGAAGAGGATGGATTCCATAGACATGGAAGAAGAAGAGACCTCACTACCCCAACCTGGAGATATGCATGTGGAATTCAAGAAATCAAGCTTGCCAAATACGGTTAAACCTCCCAATACCCGATTTATTTCTTATCATAACTTCAAAAAGAGTGCTGCTTCGCCTCCTTCAGCCAGGATGCATCCTTGGGTGGATGGTGCATTAACTGTCACCGGGAAGCTCCGAAAAGAAATCATGGATCTTAAGCATCAAGTCAATAAGCTCAAAGAGGAGAATCGCATCCTTAGAGGCATCATTGCTAAGAACATTGCGCCGCCACCAGCAAAGAAGGAGACTTGAGTTCGCGGGTATGGGCACCACCCTTGGCTTGTGCCAAGCTTGGGGGAGGTGCCCCGGTATCGTATCACCATCACTTTTATCATCATTATCTATTTTAGTTCGATCCTTAGTTATTTCGTGATTTAGAAGAATAAAGTTTCAGTATGATTTAGTTTCGAGTGCTTGCTTCGTGATCTATCTATGTAATCGTGTGTGAAAGTTATATAATAAAGAGTAGTTTGAGTTGAGTGTTTTGCTTATGTTGATCCAATCTTAGAAATAAAATAAAGAGAATGAAAAGTAAGATCATATGCTAATCCCATGGGGAGTGATGACTTCACATAAAAGAAGTGTAATTGATAAAACTTGTTGGAAGTTGACAAACATAGCATTGGTCATTGTTGCAATTCATGAAAAAGTAATAAAGGAAGAGAGGTCTCACATATAAATGTACTATCTTGGACATCTTTTATGATTGTGAGCCCCCATTAAATATTCTATGTCAAATAGTCGACGTTGGACAAGGAAGACAACGTAATGAGTTATGTTTGCTTACATTCATATAGAAGTTATATTGTTTTGGATCCTCTAACATGTGGTGCTTGCCCCCTATCTTTTGCTAGCCAAAAATTCCGTACTAAGTAGAGATACTACTTGTGCATCCAAAAACCCTTCAACCAAGTTTCATGTCATGAGAGTCCACTATATCTACCTATGGATTGAATAAGATCCTTCAAGTAAGTTGTCATCGGTGCAAAAGCAATAAAAATTGCTCCTAAATATGTATGATATTTTATTGTAAGGGAAAATAAGCTTTGTACGATCTTGTGATGGTGAATAAATAAAAGCGACAGACTGCATAATAAAGGTTGCTATCACAAGGGGCAATATAAAGTGACGTTCCTTTACATTAAGAGCTTGCACATACAAAAATAAAAAGCACATGACAACCTCTGCTTCCCTCTGCGAAGGGCCTATCTTTTACTTTTATGTATTTACTTTCATGCAAGATTCAATAGTATTCTCCTCTATTCTGTTTTTGTTTTTCTCTCTTGGCAAGCATCATGTGGTGGGGAAAGATCCAGACATATATATCCAGTTGAATATACGTAATCATGAGTTATTATTGTTGACATTACCCTTGAGGTAAATACGTTCGGAGGCGAAATTATAAGCCCCTATCTTTCTATGTGTCTGACTGAAACTTTTGCTCTATAAGTATGCCGTTAGTGTCAGCAATCATAGAAGACTAAATGATAGTTGAGTATGTGAACTTGCTAAACAAAGCTCTTACATAGACTCCTTCTGATAATATGATAAATTGTGATTGCTTCAGTGACGAAGATCATAGTTTGTTAGTTTTCAATACGGTTTATGGTTCATACTTTAACTTGTGAATGAATTATTACTTTGTCATGAGAAGTTTTATGATAATGTATTGCTGTTATAATAAAGATCATGATGCCTTCATGTACGTATTTTGTTTTATCGATGCCTCTCTCTCTAAACATGTGGTCATGATTATCGATTTCGGCTTTGGCTTGAGGACAAGCGAGGTCGAAGCTTGGGGGAGTTGATACGTCCAATTTGCATCATGATTTCCTACTGTTATTTATAATGTATTTGGTCATTATTTCACTTTATGATGCAATTCTCATGCCTTTTCTCTCTTAATTTGCAAGATTTATATGAAGAGGGAGAATACCGGCAGCTGGAATTCCGGACCTGAAATAGCTACAGCAGAGATACCTATTCTATAGATCTCCAATTGACCTGAAATTTCACGGAGATTTTTTATTGAATATATACAAAATACTGGAGAAAAGAAATACCAGAGGGGACCCACCAGTTGCCCACAAGGCAACAGGGCGCGGCCCCCCTGGGCGCGCCCTGATGCCTTGTGGGGCCCACAGCTGGCCTCCGGCCCCCTCCTTCTGCTATATAGGCTCATTTGCCCTAAAAAAATAGAGAGAAGACTTTCGGGACGAAGCGTCGCCGTCTCGAGGCCGTACCTGGGCAGGAGCAATTTTGCTCTCCGGCGGAGCGATTCCGCCGGGGATACTTCCCTCCGGGAGGGGGATATCGAAGCCATCGACATCACCAACGATCCTCTCATCGTGGGAGGACCAATCTTCATCAACATCTTCACCAGCACCATCTCATCTCAAAACCCTAGTTCATCTCTTGTATTCAATCTTTGTCTCAAAACCTCAGATTGGTACCTGTGGGTTGCTAGTAGTGTTGATTACATCTTGTAGTTGATGCTTGTTGGTTTATTTGGTGGAAGATTATATGTTCAGATCCTTAATGCTATTCAATACCCCTCTGATCTTGAACATGAATATGATTTGTGAGTAGTTACTTTTGTTCTTGAGGACATGTAAGTAATCATGTGAATTTGGTATTCGTTCGATATTTTGATGATATGTATGTAAGTATGTTATTGCCTCCTTTAGTGGTGTCGTGTGAACGTCGACTACATGACACTTCACCATCTTTGGGCCTAAGGGAAGGCATTGTGGAGTAGTAATTAGATGATGGGTTGCTAGAGTCACAGAAGCTTAAACCCTAGTTTATGCGCTATTCCGTAAGGGGCTGATTTGGATCCATATGTTTCATGCTATGGTTAGATTTATCTTAATTCTTCTTTCATAGTTGCAGATGCTTGCGAGAGGGGGTAATCATAAGTGGGAGGCTTGTTCAATTAAGAAAAACACCCAAGCACTGGTCCACCCACATATCAATTTATCGAAGTAGGGAACGCGAATCAAACAAACATGATGAAAGTGACTAGATGAGAATTCGCATGTGTCCTCGATAACGCTTTGCTTATTATACGAGTTCGTTCCGGCTTGTCCTTTGCAATAAAAAGGATTGGGCCACCTTGCTGCACCTTTGTTACCGTTACTATTTGTTACTTGTTACGAATTACCTTGCTATCAAACTATCTGTTACCTACAATTTCAGTGCTTGCAGAGAATACCTTGCTGAAAACCGCTTATCATTTCCTTCTGCTCCTCGTTGGGTTCGACACTCTTACTTATCAAAAGTACTACGATTGATCCCCTATACCTGTGGGTCATCACAGCCCATTTCGGCGGCGGCGAGGTGGAGGAGAGGAGGCGGCCGGAGCTAGGGTTTGGGCGTGCCGGGCTTCGAGGAGGCCCGCGTCGCCGGGAGTGGGAAGTGTGGACTGACCGGTCCATGGCTTCCACATTAAAAAGGACGCCGACCCCGCGAATGGGAGGCTGACAGGCAGGGCCGCCCGCGCGTGCGCCGTAAATGCGGGCGGTGGGAGGTAGGTGGACGGCTGCCATGTGGGCCCGAGGCGGACGCAAAACGGGTGCGTGGGCGTCTGTTCGCCGTCCGTCTGGACGCAAACCGAGTGCAAGTTTGCGCCGGAAATGGGGCGGGCCGTACGCCGAATGGACAAAATTTGCGGATGGGGTCGCGCGTTGGACCGTGGCGTCAGTCCGTTTGGGCCAAAACGGACACACCCGGACTGGATGGGGTCGTGCGTTGGAGTTGGCCTAACGTCGATCACCAAGTCAACCACTAATGTATAGACCGGACGGTTCAGGCACTATTATCCATTCAACAACAGTCATAAAAATTGTTTGTATTTATTCAGATGTTCGGAACCCCGCAAAGACATATCAAACTAGGAGAATTTTATGGAAGACCAGACGACTGCCACGTCGGACTTTAACAACACGGTCTCATTCAAAGCCCCTCTCCCGCCGCATCCGCTCTAACTCTCCGGCTTGACCGCATTCACTCCTGCTTGATCAGCGTCCGCCTACCTGCATTCACAACGGATTTGATTAGCACGGCAGTCGAGAGGCCTACTCCAACTGCCCACATTCACGTCGGTGCGGCGACCATAATGTGTACTCCGTCTTTAAAGCCGGCCAGGCTCCTCGTCCTCGCCCACACATCCAACAGCCACCACACACCACCACACCTTCGTCCGGGTCTAGTGCACAACACCACCCATGATTGCCTGGTGGTGCCTCGTCGTCCACTGATACGTCCATTTTGCATCATGTTTTACTACTGTTATATATAGTGTTTTCAATCAATATAACACTTTGTGGAGCAATTCTAATGCCTTTTCTCTCTTAATATGCAAGATTTACACAAGGAGGGAGATTGCCGGCAGCTGGAATTCTGGACCTGAAAAAGCTATGTCAGAGATACCTATTCTACACATCTCCAAATGAGCTGAAATTTCACGGAGATTTATTTTGGAATAAATAAAAAATACTGGAAGCAAGAAGTACCAGAGGGGGGCCACCCAGGTGCCCACGAGGCACCAGGGCGCGCCACCCCCCCCAGGCGCGCCCTGGTGGCTCGTGGGGCCCCTGGCCAGCCTCTGGCCCCCATTTTCTGGTATATAAGCCCATTTGCCCTAGAAAAAATAAGGATAAGACTTTTGGGACGGTGCGCTGCCGCATCGAGGCAGAACTTGGGCAGGAGCACTTTTGCTCTTCGGCGGAGCGATTCTGTCGGGGTTACTTCTCTCCGGGAGGGGGAAATCGAAGCCATCATCATCACCAACGATCCTCTCATTATGGGAGGACCAATCTTCATCAACATTTTCAACAACACCATCTCATCTCAAAACCTAGTTCATCTCTTGTATTCAATCTTTGTCCCAAAACCTCTGATTGGTCCCTGTGGGTTGCTAGTAGTGTTGATTACATCTTGTAGTTGATGCTAGTTGGTTTATTTGGTGGAAGATTATATGTTCAGATCTATTATGCTATTTAATACCCCTCTGATCTTGGACATGAAGATGATTTGTGAGTAGTTACTTTTGTTCTTGAGGACATGGGAGAAGTCTTGTCATAAGTAATCATGTGAATTTGGCATTCGTTCGATATTTTGATGATATGTATGTTGTTGATTCTCTTAGTGGTGTCATGTGAACGTCGACTACATGACACTTCACCATCTTTGGGCCTAAGGGAATGCATTGTGGAGTAGTAATTACATTATGGGTTGCTAGAGTGACAAAAACTCAAACCCTAGTTTATGCGCTATTCCGTAAGGGGCTGATTTGGATCCATATGTTTAATGCTATGGTTAGAGTTATCTTAATTCTTCTTTTGTAGTTGCGGATGCTTGCAAGAGGGGGTAATCATAAGTGGGAGGCTTGTTCAAGTAATAACAGCACCCAAGCACCGGTCCACCCACATATCAAATTATCAAAGTAGCGAACGCGAATCAAACCAACATGATGAAAGTGACTAGATGAAATTCCCATGTGTCCTAAAGAACGCTTTGCTTATTATAAGAGATCGTTCTGGCTTGTCCTTTGCTATAAAAAGGATTGGACCACCTTGTTGAACTCTTTGTTACTATTGCTATTTGTCACTTGTTACAAATTATCTTGCTATCAAAGTACTCGTTACCGATAATTTCAGTGCTTGCAGAAAATACCTTGCTGAAAACCGCTTGTCATTTCCTGCTGCTCCTCGTTGGGTTCGACACTCTTACTTATCGAAAGGACTATGATTGATCCTCTATACTTGTGGGTCATCAAGACTCTATTGTGGCGCCGTTGCCGGGGAGTGAAGCGCCTTAGTTGAGTGGAATTTGGTAAGGAAACATTTATATTACGTGCTGAAATTTACTGTCACTTGTCACTATGGAAAGTAATCCTTTGAGGGGTTTGTTCGGGGTATCTTCACCTCGACCGGAAGCATAAATAGTTGTTCCTCCACCTACTACACCTACTGAAAATATTTATTATGAGATTCCTTTGGGTATGATAGAGAAACTACTAGCTAATCCTTATGCAGGAGATGGAACGGTACATCCTGGTATGCACTTGATCTATGTGGATGAATTTTGTGGATTGTTTAAGCTTGCAGGTTTATCCGGAGATGGAGTTAAGAATAAAGTATTCCCTTTATCTTTGGAGGGAAAGGCATTGACATGGTATAGGCTATGTGATGATACTGATACATGGGACTGGAACCGATTGAAGCTGGAATTCCACCAGAAATTTTATCCTATGCATTTGGTTCATCGTGATCGGAATTATATATATAATTTTTGGCCTCGTGAAGGATAAAGCATCGCTCAAGATTGGGGGAGGCTTAAGTACATGATGTACACATGCCCCAACCATGAGCTCTCAAGAGAAATTATCTTACAGAATTTTTATGCTCGGCTTTCTCATGATAATCAAACCATGCTCGATTCTTCTTCGACTGGCTCCTTTATGAAGAAAACTATTGAATTTAGATGGGATCTCCTGGAAAGAATTAAATGCAACTCTGAAGATTGGGAACTCGACAAAGGTATAATACTTGAGTTCGATTGTGTTAAATCTTTTATGGCTACCGATGCTTTTCGTAAGTTTAGCACTAAATATGGACTTGACTCTGTGATAGTAGCTTCCTTTTGTGAATCATTTGCTACTCATGTTGATCTCCCTAACGAGAAGTGGTTTAAATATCATCCCCCTGTTAAAGAAAAGATTGAGGAACCCGTTAGTGTTAAAGAAGAAACAATTGTTCACCATGTTGATCCAGTTGTGCCTACTGCTTATATTGAGAAACCACCTTTTCCTGTTAGGATTAAGGAACATGCTAAAGTTTCAACTGTGGTTAACAAAAGTAATATTAGAGCACCTAGACTCTCTGAACAAATTAAAGTTGAACCTAATGTTGCTATGGTTAAAGATCTCTTGGTCGATAATATATTTGGGCATGTTATTTATTTCTGTGATGAAGCAGCTAGAATTGCTAAACCAGATCCTAAAGATAAAAACAGACCTGTAGTAGGCATGCATGTTGTCTCTGTTAAAATAGGAGATCATTGTTATCATGGCTTATGTGATTTGGGTGCTAGTGTGAGTGCTATTCCGTTTACCTTATATCAAGAAATTATGAATGACATTGCACCTATTGAAATAGAGGATATTGATGTTACTATTAAGCTTGCAAACAGAGATACCATTACACCGCTTGGGATCGTTAGAGATGTTGAAGTCTTGTGTGGAAAAATAAAATACCCTACTGATTTTCTAGTCCTCGGTTCTCCACAAGATGATTTTTGTCCCATTATATTTGGTAGACCTTTCTTGAACACTGTTAATGCCAAGATTGATTGCGCTAAAGAAATTGTTAGTGTTAATTTTGGTGGTATGTCTCATGAGTTTAATTTCTCCAAGTTTCGTAGACAACCTCATGATAAAGAATTGCCTAGTAAAGATGAAATTATTGGTCTTGCTTCTATTGCCGTACCTCCTACTGATCCATTAGAACAATATTTGCTAGACCATGAAAATGATATGCATATGAATGAAAGAAATGAAATAGATAAGATGTTCTTTGATCAACCACCTACCCTTAAACACAATTTGCCTGTTAAAACTCTTGGAGGCCCTCCTCCACCTAAAGGTGACCCTGTATTTGAATTGAAACAATTGCCTGATACACTGAAATATGCTTGCCTTGATGAAAAGAATATATATCCTGTTATTATTAGTGCTAACCTTTCAGAGCATGAAGAAAATAGATTACTTAAAACTCTGAAGAAGCACTGAGCTGCTATTGGATAAACTCTTGATGATCTTAAGGGCATTAGTCCCACTCTATGTCAGCACAAAATTAATATGGAGCCTGATGCTAAACCAGTTGTCGACCACCAACGACGATTAAATCCTAAGATGAAAGAGGTGGTAAGAACTGAAATATTAAAGCTTCTGGAAGCAGGTATTATCTATTCCATAGCTGATAGTAGATGGGTAAGTCCGGTTCATTGTGTCCCTAAGAATTGTAACGGGTTATAGGATGGTAATTGATTTTAGAAAATTAAACAAAGCTACTAGAAAAGATCATTACCCCTTACCTTTTATTGATCAAATGTTAGAAAGATTGTCTAAGCATACACATTTTTGTTTCCTAGATGGTTATTCTGGTTTTTCTCAAATACCTGTATCACAACCCGATCAAGAGAAAACCACTTTTACTTGTCCTTTCGTAACTTATGCTTATAGACGTATGCCTTTTGGTTTATGCAATGCACCTGCTACCTTTCAAAGATGTATGACTGCTATATTCTCTGACTTTTGTGAAAATGTTGTTGAGGTTTTCATGGATGATTTTTCCGTTTACGGAACTTCTTTTGATGATTGCTTAAGCAACCTTGATTGAGTTTTGCAGAGATGTGAAGAAACTAATCTTGTCTTGAATTGGGAGAAGTGCCACTTTATGGTGAATGAAGGTATCGTCTTGGGGCATAAAATTTCTGAAAGAGGTATTGAAGTTGATAAAGCTAAGGTTGATGCTATTGAGAAAATGCCATGTCCTAAAGATATTAAAGGTATAAGAAGTTTCCTTGGTCATGCTGGTTTCTATAGGAGGTTTATTAAAGACTTCTCTAAAATTTCTAGACCTCTTACCAATCTCTTGCAAAAAGATGTTCCATTTGTTTTTTATGATGATTGTGTAGAAGCCTTTGAAACACTTAAGAAAGCCTTAACCACTGCACCTATTGTTCAACCACCTGATTGGAACTTGCCTTTTGAAATTATGTGTGATGCTAGTGATTATGCTGTTGGTGCTGTTCTAGGACAAAGAGTTAATAAAAAATTAAATGTTATCGATTATGCTAGTAAAACTCTAGACAGTGCCCAAAGGAATTATGCTACTACTGAGAAAGAATTTCTAGCAGTTGTGTTTGCATGTGATAAATTCAGATCTTACATAGTTGATTCTAAAGTAACTGTTCACACCAATCATGCTGCTATTAAATATCTTATGGAAAAGAAAGATGCTAAACCTAGACTCATTAGGTGGGTTCTATTCCTACAAGAATTTGACTTGCATATTATTGACAGAAAGGGAGCTGAGAATCCTGTAGCAGATAATTTGTCTAGAATAGAAAATGTTCTTGATGACCCACTTCCTATTAATGATGATTTTCCCGATGAACAATTAGCTGTCATAAATGCTTCTCATAATACTCCTTGGTATGCAGACTATGCTAATTATATTGTTGCTAAATTTATAGCACCTAGTTTCACATACCAGCAAAAGAAAAAGTTCTTCTATGATTTAAGACATTACTTTTGGGATGACCCACATCTTTATAAAGAAGGAGTAGATGGTATTATTAGACGTTGTATACCTGAGCATGAACAGGAACAAATCCTACGGAAGTGTCATTCCGAGGCTTACGGAGGACACCATGCGGGAGACAGAACTGCACATAAGGTATTACAATCTGGTTTTTATTGGCCTACTCTTTTCAAGGATGCTCGTAAGTTTGTCTTATCTTGTGATGAATGTCAAAGAATTGGTAATGTTGGTAGACGTCAGGAAATGCCTATGAATTATTCACTTGCTATTGAACCTTTTGATATTTGGGGATTTGATTATATGGGACCTTTTCCTAAATCCAATGGGTATACTCATATTTTAGTTGTTGTTGATTATGTTACTAAGTGGGTAGAAGCTATTCCAACTAGTAGTGCTGATCATAAAACTTCTATAAAAATGCTTAAAGAAGTTATTTTCCCGAGGTTTGGAGTCCCTAGATATTTAATGACTGATGGTGGTTCACATTTCATTCATGGTGCATTCCGTATATTGCTTGCTAAATATGATGTCAACCATAGAATTGCATCTCCCTATCACCCTCAATCTAGTGGTCAAGTAGAATTGAGCAATAGAGAAATAAAATTAATTTTGCAAAAAACCGTCAATAGATCTAGAAAAAATTGGTCTAAGAAACTTGATGATGCATTATGGGCTTATAGAACTGCTTATAAAAATCCTATGGGTATGTCTCCTTATAAAATGGTTTATGGAAAAGCATGCCATTTACCTCTTGAGTTAGAACATAAAGCATATTGGGAAATTAAAGAACTCAATTATGATTTTAAACTTGCCGGTGAAAAGAGGTTATTTGATATTAGCTCATTAGATGAATGGAGAACCCAAGCTTATGAAAATGCCAAATTGTTTAAAGAAAAAGTTAAAAGATGGCATGATAGAAGAATTCAAAAACGGGAATTCAAAGTGGGTGAGCAAGTTCTATTATACAATTCTCGTTTGAGATTCTTTGCAGGAAAACTTCTCTCTAAATGGGAAGGACCGTATATCATCGAAGAAGTTTACCACTCCGGAGCCATCAAAATAAACAACTCCGAAGGCACTAATCCGAGAGTGGTGAACGGGCAAAGAATTAAGCATTATATTTCAGGTACTCCCATTAATGTTGAAACTAATATTATTGAAACAATTACACCGGAGGAATACATAAGAGAGACCTTCGAGAACACTCCAGAACCCTGAAAAGGAAGAGGTATGTGATACGGTAAGTAAACCGACTCCAAAAAATCCATAAAAATACTTTCTGTCAGTTTTGGAATATTAGAAAAAATACAAAAATAAGAAACAGCCGAGGGGACCCACCTGGTGCCCACGAGGCACCAGGGCGCGCCACCCTCCCCCCCAGGCGCGCCCTGGTGGCTCGTGGGCCCCACGTGAGCCTGCCCGACTCCGTTTTCTCCTGGATTGCTTGTTTTGCAAGATAAAAATTCTTTATATATACTCCTGAACGTTTTGACCACCGTATCGCAGAAATCTCCTCTGTTCTTGTTTCGTGCTATTTTTCTGACAGATCTAGATCGCCATGGCTCCCCAAAAGCTCTGTGCCAAGCACCGCATTGTGCAACCATCGCCGGGCAAACACCCCTAGAGCGAGGTTTACTACGAGTTGTCGTCAGGAGAAGAAAACAATGGCAAGGAGGACAAGGTCGAGGAAGTTGTAGGAGCCCAGGCTCCGGAAGGAGGGCAAGCCATCCCCATGGAGGAGACCGCAGAGAAGGGAGATATCCTTTAACCTTTATATGATCACCTCTCCCCATCCGTAATTGAAGCCCTAAGAGTCTTTGAAATAGTTAGTGCTCAGAATACATCTCTCACTCGTGAAGTTATTTTGTTGGAAGAGCAAAACATCGCCCTTCGGAGCATCAACCGCATATTGATGTATCTGCTTGAGCTGAAGGACAAGCTCGCCACTTCATCATCACCATCATCACCGAAGAAGGAAACTTGAGTACATGGGTATGGGAACTCCCCTTGGCTTGTGCCAAGCTTGGGGGAGGTGCCCCGGTATCGTATCACCATCACTTTTATTATCTTGACCTATTTCTAGTTCGATCCTTAGTGATTTCGTGATTTAGTTGAACAAAAGCTTAGTACGATCTATTTTTGAGTGCTAGTTTTGTGATCTATCTATCTATCTATGTAATCGAGTTGAGAGTTATATAATAAAGAGTAGTTTGAGTTTTTGCTTCTTTACTTTTATGTTTCAAACCTAGCAGTGAAAATAATGAAAAGGATCATATGCTAATCTTATGGAAAGTAATGACATTACATAAAGTAAAGTATAAGTAGTAAAATTTATTGAAGGTTAACAAACATAGCATTGGTCAATGATGCAATTCATGAAAAAATTAATAGGGGAGAGAAGATTCACATGCAAATACACTATCTTGGACATCTTTTATGATTGTGAGCCCCCATTAAGTATTTTATGCCAAATTGTTGACGTTGGACAAGGAAGACAACGTAATGAGTTATGTTTGCTTATATTCACATAGAAGTTATATTGTCATAGATCCTCCAACATGTGGTGCTTGCTCAATATCTTTGCTAGCCAAAAATCCGCACCAAGTAGAGATACTACTTGTGCATCCAAAACTCCTAAACCCAGTTTCATGTCATGAGAGTCCACTATATCTACCTATGGATTGAATAAGATCCTTCAAGTAAGTTGTCATCGGTGCAAAAAAGCAATAAAAATTGCCTCTAAATATGCCTGAACTTCTATTGTAAGGGAAAATAAGCTTTGTACAAACTTGTGATGGTAAAGAACTAAAAGCGACATACTGCATAATAAAGGTTGCTATCACAAGGGGCAATATAAAGTGACGTTTCTTTGCATTAAGAGCTTGTGCATCCAACAACAAAAAACGCATGACAACCTCTGCTTCCCTCTGCTAAGGGCCTATCTTTTACTTTTACGTATTTACTTTTTATGAAAGAGTCAATAGTGTTCTCCTCTATTCCTTTTTATTTTTCTCTTTTGCAAGCATCATGTGGTGGGGAAAGATCTAGGCATATATATCCAGTTGGATATGAGTGATCATGAGTTATTATTGTTGACATCACCCTTGAGGTGAATAAGTTGGGAGGCAAAATTATAAGCCCCTATCTTTCTATGTGTCTGGCTGAAACTTTTTGCTCCATATATATATATGTTGTGAGTGTTAGCAATCATAGAAGACTATATGATGGTTGAGTATGTGGACTTGCTAAAAATCTCCTACATGAGACCCTTCCTGAAAATATGATGAATTGCAATTGCATTGTTGACTGAGAACATAGTTTGTTAGTTTTCAAGAAAGTTTATGCTTTATACTTCATTGTTGTGATGAATTGTTACTTGCTCATGAGAAGTTTTATGATAATAAATGTTGTTGTTATAATAATGATCATGATGCTACTATGTCCGTATTTTGTTTTTATCGACACCTCTCTCTCTAAACATGTGGACATGATTATCGATATCGGCTTTTGCTTGAGGACAAGCGAGGTCTAAGCTTGGGGGAGTTGATACGTCCATTTTGCATCATGTTTTACTACTATTATTTATAGTGTTTTCAATCAATATAACACTTTGTGGAGCAATTCTAATGCCTTTTCTCTCTTAATATGCAAGATTTACACAAGGAGGGAGATTGCCGGCAGCTGGAATTCTGGACCTGAAAAAGCTATGTCAGAGATACCTATTCTGCACATCTCCAAATGAGCTGAAATTTCACGGAGATTTATTTTCGAATAAATAAAAAATACTGGAAGCAAGAAGTACCAGAGGGGGCCACCCAGGTGCCCACGAGGCACCAGGGCGCGCCACCCCCCAGGCGCGCCCTGGTGGCTCGTGGGGCCCCTGGCCAGCCTTTGGCCCCCATTTTCTGGTATATAAGCCCATTTGCCCTAGAAAAAATAAGGAGAAGACTTTTGGGATGGTGCGCCGCCGTCACGAGGCGGAACTTGGGCAGGTGCACTTTTGCTCTCTAGCGGAGCGATTCTGCCGGGGATACTTCCCTCCGGGAGGGGGAAATCGGAGCCATCATCATCACCAACGATCCTCTCATCGTGGGAGGACCAATCTTCATCAACATCTTCAATAGCACCATATCATCTCAAACCCTAGTTCATCTCTTGTATTCAATCTTTGTCCCAAAACCTCAGATTGGTACCTGTGGGTTGCTAGTAGTGTTGATTACATCTCGTAGTTGATGCTAGTTGGTTTATTTGGTGGAAGATTATATGTTCAGATCTATTATTCTATTTAATACCCCTCTGATCTTGGACATGAAGATGATTTGTGAGTAGTTACTTTTGTTCTTGAGGACATGGGAGAAGTCTTGTCATAAGTAATCATGTGAATTAGGCATTCGTTCGATATTTTGATGATATGTATGTTGTTGATTCTCTTAGTGGTGTCATGTGAACGTCGACTAAATGACACTTCACCATCTTTGGGCCTAAGGGAATGCATTGTGGAGTAGTAATTATATGATGGGTTGCTAGAGTGACAGAAGCTTAAACCCTAGTTTATGCGCTATTCCGTAAGGGGCTGATTTGGATCCATATGTTTAATGCTATGGTTAGAGTTATCTTAATTCTTCTTTCGTAGTTGCGGATGCTTGCAAGAGGGGGCAATCATAAGTGGGAGGATTGTTCAAGTAAGAACTACACCCAAGCACCGGTCCACCCACATATCAAATTATCAAAGTAGCGAACGCGAATCAAACCAACATCATGAAAGTGACTAGATGAAATTCCCATGTGTCCTCGAGAACGCTTTGCTTATTATAAGAGATCGTTCCGGCTTGCCCTTTGATATAAAAAGGATTGGGCCACCTTGCTGCACTCTTTGTTACTATTGTTATTTGTCACTTGTTACAAATTATCTTGCTATCAAACTACTCGTTACCGATAATTTCAGTGCTTGCAAAAAATACCTTGCTGAAAACCGCTTGTCATTTACTTCTGCTCCTCGTTGGGTTCGACACTCTTACTTATCGAAAGGACTATGATTGATCCCCTATACTGGTGGGTCATCATCCACGGGTCTGACCGCCTCCCTCAAGGTGGAGATCTCCTCAGACAACGAGGAGGAGCACCAGCCGCCCCTGCTCGTCGCGGCAGCACAGACGGGCGAGGAGTTGGCGGCGCAGGTGAAGGAGGCATTGCACAATCATTGATCAATTGTGGTCCAGCACCGCCCTGCTCTCCTCGCAACCACGGCGTCTGATAACCCACAAGTATAGGTGATCGCAACAGTTTTCGTAGGTAGTATTTCACCCAGATTTATATATTCCATAGGGGGGGTCGCGCCCTGCTGCCTTGTGGGGGGGGGGGTCGCGCCCTGCTGCCTTGTGGGCAACAGGTGGCCCTCTTCTGTTGATTCTTGCGCTGATAATTTTTATATATTCCATAAAAATTCTCCAAAAAGTTGCGTCCAAATCGGAGAACTTTGATTTCTGCACAAAAACAACACCATGGTAGTTCTGCTGAAAACAACGTCAGTTCGGGTTAGTTTCATTCAAATCATGCAAATTAGAGTCCAAAACAAGAGCAAAAGTGTTTGGAAAAGTAGATACGATGGAGACGTATCAACTCCCCCAAGCTTAACTCATTGCTTGTCCTCAATCAATTCAGTTGACAAACTGAAAGTGATAAAGAAAAACTTTTACGAACTCTTTTGTTCTTGTATCCGTATCTAAGCTTAAATAGTACCCAGGTTTTCAGCAAAGATCATGGACTAACCATGCTCATAATAACACTTAAAAACTACATTTACTCATATCAATGGCATAATCAACTAGAGAGCAATAATAACATATCTCAAATGCCAACAGTTTGTCAAAACAATCATGATATAATATGATAACATGGTATCTCGCTAGCCCTTTCTGAGACCGCAAAACATAAATGCAGAGCACCTCCAAAGTTCAAGCAGCGACTAAACATTGTAATTCAGGGTAGAAGAGATCCAGTCATGATGCACACAACATTAACTATACTCAATGCATAAGGATGACAATAGTGCTCTCTGGATTGGCGCTTAGTGCAAGAAGGTGAGACTCAACAATAAAAGTAAAATAACATAAAGTAAATAACATAAAAGTAAATGGATAGGCCCTTCGCATAGGGAAGCAGGGATTTGCAGCGGTGCCAGAGCTCGAAGCTTAAATCAGAGATGAAAAATAATTTTGGGAGGTGTACTTTTCCTGTCAACGTCACGACCGAGAGTTTTCAATATCTTCCATGCTAAACACATTCTAGGCGGTTCCCAAGCGGAAAGGTAAAGTTTACTCCCCCTCCACCATACCAACACAAGCCATGGCTAGCCGAATCCTCGGGTGCCCTCCATACCAACAACTTTCCAGGGAAGTTTGTTTGCATTATATAACGATTTTGAGCATAGGAGTGGGCATCCCAAATACTAGCCTCTCTCGTGCAATGACAAGTGAATAAACACTCATCTCAAGAATAACCCGCTTAGCATGGAAGATACTGACCGCCCCCTGTCGCTCCATGAGCGGTACTGGCACACAAAACGGATGTTTATTTGAATGTTTAGAGGTGGCACATGCAAATTTACTTGGAGCAGTAGAGTAATACCGCATATTGGTAGATATAGTGGACTCATCTGGCACAACTTTGGTTTAAGGATTGTGGATGCACAAGCAGAATTCCCGCTTAGTACAAGTGAAGGCTAGCAAATAGATTGAGAAGCGACCAACTAGAGAGAGAAAACGGTCATGATCATGCATTGAGAATAATTAACATTGAATACTAGCATGAGTAGGATATAGATACCCTGAACATAAATATCATGGAGGCTATGTTGGTTTTCAATCAACTACATGCATGAACATGTGCCAAGTCAAGCCACTTGAATCATCCAGAGGAGGATACCATATTAACATACTACATCATAACCATTTTAATGCATGTTGACATCCAAGATAAATCATTATCCACTCCTAGCTACTTAAGCATGGCATGAGCAATTATAATCTCTAATTGTCATCACAAACATGTTTACTCATAATGTGCTGAATCATGGATACTGAGTTAAACATATTTACAAAAACAAAAACAAGAAGAGTCCATACCAGCTTTTCCTTGCCACAGTCACTTCATCAAATCATCGTCATTATTGCCTTTCACTTGCACGACCGAATGATGTGAAAATAATAATAATGCAAGTGTGCCGTGGACTAAGCTGGAATCTGCAAACGTTTTATTCAAGGGAGAAGACAAGGTAATATTGGATCTTCGTTAGATCAACAATATAGCAAGAAATTCAGAGAAACACACTGAAATATTTTTGGAGTTTTTAGTTTTTCTGAAGAAAGCAAATTAAAGAAGAAAAATGAAAAGCGAGAAAAGCTATTTACAAGGGAGAACTCCCAACAAGCAAAAGAAGAAACGAGAAATCTTTTTGGGTTTTCTTTTAATACTAAATAACAAACGGGAAAGAAAAAACCAAAAAGAAGCGAGAAATATTTTTGGGTTTTTGAAGTTTTTCAAACACAAGAAGAAGGCGAAAATAAAACTAACATGGATGATACAATGAAAAAGTATGAACACCGAGAACTAGAATGAATGTGTGAACATGAATGTAATGTCGGTGAGAGATACGTACTCCCCCAAGCTTAGGCTTTTGGCCTAGCTTGGTCTACTGCCATGGCTGTCCAGGATAATAATCGAAGTGGTAGCTCACGGAGGGGTTCTGAGGGTCCCACTGCTGGACCTCGTTCTCCGCTGCTGCCAGCTCATTCCTGTAAGCTGTGATGTCCGCTGGCATGATGGTGTATCCGTTCCTGGCATGAGAGTCAAACAAAGAGGGTGCAGGCAACGGAATAATATCGCGAGTCGTCTCGCTGAAAACCAGGTTATAACGAATATACTGAGGGGGTTCAGGCTCATCAATAAAGTGGTGATCGAACATGCTCTGTTGGTCTTAATAAGCCTTGGGTAGCAAATAGTCATTTGGACGGATAGCAACATTAAAATGTTTCGCAAGACGCGAAGCATAAATACCGACATGGATTTTACCCCTAGTCCTGTTGATGTGTAAGCGGCGTGCAATGATACCTCCCAAGCTAAAAGTGTTATGGCCGTAAATAGCACGATGCAAGATGGCGAAGTCAGGGGCACTGAGCGTACCACCTTCCTCCCTAGCAGTCAAACATTTCCCGATGAATAAAGCAAAGTAGTGCACAGCAGGAAAATGCAAGCTAGTAACACGGGCTTTCAAAACGCCCCTAAATTCCCCCACGGTCAAAGTGCGAAGGAATTCCTCGAACTCCTTAGGCCGAGGCTCCCTCAAATCTCCATCAGAAGGGATCAAGCATATCTCACAAAACTGGTCTAGCGTTATCTCATGATGTTCAGCATATAAATCGAAACGCACCTTGGGGATATCGAGCCTAGGCATGAAATAAAAAAATTAACAAAGGAATTTGTAAGGATTTGGTGCTGGTCACACTCATCTGCGAGGAAGTCGGTCAACCCGGCGTTCGCAACAAATTGTGCGAACTCTTGACGGAACCCAGCTTCATCAATGAAGGTGTTGGGCGGCCATTCGCAAGGTCGGATCTCCGTCCTGCGCGGAATGTTGAGGTCGTGGTCATGGGCATCCCCAAGGACACCCTTGGAGCTTCGGCTCAAAGAACCCCTTCGAAGAAAGTTCATTTTCCTAAGAACTAATTTCTAAAAAAAATTGGACCACAAAATGATGTTAACAAAACTTCACAAGGTTGATAGCAACTACTCATACAAGTGCCTAGAGGCTATATCAAGCATTCAAACTACTTAGAACTCAAAGAATTTAACATGCAAGCTCATTTTCAGTAGCACCAATAGCAGCAATTTATGCAAAATATAATCCACTAAAGCAAAAACTAATTGGAGCAATGGGAGAGTCACATACCAAGGAGCAATCCCTCAAAACAGTTTCAGAAACGGAGCTCCGAGCAAAGGGATCAAAAATCTCAGGTTTGGGAGCAAGAACATGAGTGAGAGAGCTATTGTGATTTTTTTGTGGAGGTAGGAGATGAAGTGGACTGAATGGATAAGTGAGTGGGTCCCTGTGGGACCCACAAGGCACCTTGGCGCACCTGGGGGGTGGCCGCACCCTGTTGCCTTGTGGGCAACAGGTGCACTCCCCTGGGTTGTTTTTAGTGCCAAAATTCTTATAAATTCCAGAAAAAATCATGTTAAAATTTTATTGCATTCTGAGCACTTTTATTTTTGAGTCATTTTTTATTGCCGGATAATTCAGAAAACAGGATAATCATGGAATTTTATTTTATTTAAACTAAAAATAATAGAGAGCAAACTATGATTACAGAAAGTTGTGCTTACTAAATTCATCGACCACATGCCTTTCAAAAAGAATCCATTAATAAGGTTGATCAAGTCTTATTAACAAACTATTTCCTAGTGACATGAAACCGAAGAATTTTTGTATAACACAAAGTTACCTCAACGGGGATATGCATCTCCCCAACAATAAGAATCTCATATTTCTTTTTGACAGTAGGAAGAGGAAATTTGAATCCCCCAATAGTGATTGTTGAAACCTTTTCAATACAATTGATACCATTCACTGAAGTTTGTTTCTTCGAGAAATAAACCGTATGCTCATTACCATTGACATGAAAAGTAACCTTGCTTTTGTTGCAATCAATAACAGCCCCTGCAGTATTCAAAAAGGGCCTTCCAAGGATAATCGACATGTTGTCGTCCTCGGGCATATAAAGTATAACAAAGTCTGTCAAGATAGTAACATTTGCAACTACAACGGGAACATCCTCACAAATTCCAATAGGCATAGCAGTTGATTTATCAGCCATTTGCGAAGATATTTCAGTAGGTGTAAGCTTATTCAAATCAAGTCTTCTATATAAAGAGAAAGGCATAACACTAACACCGGCTCCCAAATCACATAAAGCAGTTTTGACATAACTTCTTTTAATGGAGCATGGTATAGTAGGTATTCCCGGATCTCCTAACTTTTTAGGTACTCCACCCTTAAAGGAATAATTAGCAAGCATGGTGGAAATTTCAGCTTCAGGTATCTTTCTTTTATTAGTGACAATATCTTTCATATATTTAGCATAAGGAGACATTTTCAACATATCAATCAAGCGAGTGCGCAAAAAGATGGGTCTAAGCATTTCAACAAAGCGCTCAAAATCTTCATCATCCTTATTTTTAGATGGTTTAGTAGGGAAAGACATAGGTTTTTGAACCCATGGTTCTCTTTGCTTTCCATGTTTTCTAGCAACAAAGTCTCTTTTATCATATCTTTTGTTCTTAGGAGGTGGGTTATCAAGATCAACAGCAGGTTCTATTTCTACATCATTATCTGGTTGAGCATCAACATGAACGTCATCATTATCATTATCATTATCACTAGGTGTATGTTCATTACCAGATTGTGTCTCAGCATCAGAAATAGAAGCATCATTATGATTCTCAAGAGGGTTTTCTATCTCAGGTTCACTAGAAACATGCAAAGTCCTATCATTTTTCTTTTTCTTCTTAGATGGACTAGGTGCATCATTATTAATTCTTTGAGAATCTTGTTCAATTCTTTTAGGATGACCTTCAGGATACAAGGGTTCCTGAGTCATTCTCCCTCCTCTAGTAACAACTCTAACAGCATGCTCATTCTTTTTCTTATTCATTTCATCAAGCAAATCATTTTGTGACTTAGCGATTTTTTCTAACTGAATCTGAACCATAGAAGCATGTGTACTCAAGCATTTAACATCATTAGAAGTTCTAAACATCAAATCGCTCAAGCGTTCAATCATGATGGCATTCCGTTTTAATTGATTGCTAACATACATATTAAAATTTTCTTGCTTAACAATGTAATTATCAAATTCTTCCAAGCACTGACTAGCAGATTTATTATAGGGAATATCACCTTCATCAAATCTACGGAGAGAATTTACCTCCACTACCTGTGTCGTGATGTCGAGCCCATGTATTTCTTCAATATGTGGTAAATTCTTAACGTCTTCAGCTTTAATACCCTTTTCTTTCATAGATTTCTTAACTTCCTGCATATCTTCTGGACTGAGGAATAGAATACATGTCTTCTTCGGAGTTGGCTTAGGTGGTGGTTCAGGAAGTGTCCAATCATTGGCATTTCTCAATATATTATTCAATAGTACTTCAGCCTGTCCAACAGTTCATTCCCTGAAAACACAACCAACACAACTATCTAGGTAGTCCCTAGAAGCATCGGTTAGTCCATTATAAAAGATATCAAGTATTTCATTCTTCTTAAGAGGATGATCAGGCAAAGCATTCAGTAATTGGAGAAGCCTCCCCCAAGCCTGAGGGAGATTCTCTTCTTCAATCTGCACAAAGTTAAATATTTCCTGTAAGGCAGCTTGTTTCTTATGAGAAGGAAAATATTTTTCAAAGAAGTAATATATCATATCATGGGGACTACGCACACAACCAGGAGCAAGAGTATTAAACCATTTCTTAGCATCACCCTTTAATGAGAAAGGAAACAACTTAAGAATATAGTAATAGCGAAATTTTTTCTCATGAGCAAATAGGGTGGCAATATCATTCAACTTAGTAAGATGCGCCACAACAGTTTCAGTTTCATAACCATGAAAAGGATCAGATTCAACCAAAGTAATTAACTCAGGATCGACAGAGAATTCATAATCCTTATTAGTAACAAATATGGGAGAGGTAGCAAACTTAGGGTCATATTTCATTCTCTCCCTCATAGATTTTTCTTTCATTTCAGCAAGCAATTTTATAACCTCATCTCTATCATTACAAGCAAGAATGGCTCTAGCCATCTCCCTATCAAAGACATGTTCATCAGATGATTCAACTCTAGTAGGAGAACTAGGCATAATAGGTGATTCATAGTTTTCAAGAGCTTCGACATTTTCAGCATTCTCAATTTCTTTAGCTTTAGCAAGTTGTTCATCAAGAAATTCACCAAGTGGCACAGTATTATCAAGCATAGTACTAGCATCATCATAAGTATCAATCATAGCAGAAGTAGTGTCATCAATAACTTGCGACATATCAGAATGCATAACAGGTGGTGGTGTCGCAAGCCTACTCAAAACAGAAGGTGAATCAAGTGCAGAGTGTGATGGCAGTTCCTTACCTCCCCTCGTCTTAGAGGGAACGATCTTGGTCTTAGCATCTTTCAGATTCTTCATAGTGATCAACAGATATTAATCCCAAGTGACTCAACAAATAGAGCTATGCTCCCCGGCAACAGCGCGAGAAAAAAGGTCTTGATAACCCACAAGTATAGGGGATCGCAACAGTTTTCGCGGGTAGTATTTCACCCAGATTTATTGATTCGACACAAGGGAGCCAAAGAATATTTGCAAGTATTAGCAGTTGAGTTGTCAATTCAACCACACCTGGAGATAAAATATCTGCAGCAAAGTATTTAGTAGCACAGTAATATGATAGTTTTGATAGCAGTAGAAATAGTAACAATAGTAACGGTAACAGTAACAGTAGCAGTTTTGTAGTGATTGTAACAGCAGCCGCAACAAAGTAACTTAGCAGAAACCAATATGAGAAAGTCGTAGGCATTGGATCGGTGATGATAATTATGTTGGATGATATTCATCATATAACAGTCACAACCTAGGGCGATACACAATAGCTCCAATTCATCAATGTAATGTAGGCATGTATTCCGTATATAGTCATATGTGCTTATAATAAGAACTTGCATGCCATCTTTTGTCCTACCCTCCCGTGGCAGTGGGGTCCTTAAGGAAACTAAGGGATATTAAGGCCTCCTTTTAATTGAGAACTGGAACAAAGCATTAGCACTTAATGAATACATGAACTCCTCAAACTACGGGAATCACCGGAAAGAATCGCAATTATTGTCACCTTGGGGTATGCGGATCATAACACGTAATAGGTGCATATAACTTGCAAGATAGCATCAAGAACACAAATATATTCATGAAAACATAAAGGGTTCAGATCTGAAATCATGGCACTCGGGCCCTAGTGACAAGCATTAAGCATAGCAAAGTCATAGCAACATCAATCTCAGAACATAGTGGATACTTGGGATCAAAGCCCTAACAAATTGACTTGATTACATGATAAATCTCATCCAACACATCACCGTCCAGCAAGCCTATGAAGGAATTACTCACACCTAGTGGTGAGCATCATGAAATTGGTGATGAAGGATGGTTGATGATGACAACGGCGTCAAATCCCCCTCTCCGGAGCCCCGAACGGACTCCAGATCGGCCCTCCCGATGAAGAACAGGAGGTGGTGGCGGCTCCGTATCGTAAAACGTGATGAAACTTCTTCTCTTATTTTTTTCTCGGGGAAAGAGAATTTATAGCGTTGGAATTAGGTCAGACGGCCACCTGTGGGCCCCACAAGGTAGCAAGGCGCGCCCTAGGGGGAGTCGCGCCCTGCTGCCTTGTGGGCAACAGGTGGCCCCTCTTATGTTGATTCTTGCGCCAATAATTTTTATATATTTCATAAAAATTCTCCAAAAAGTTTCGTCCAAATCCGAGAACTTTGATTTCTACACAAAAACAACACCATGGTAGTTCTGCTTAAAATAGCGTCAGTCCGGGTTAGTTTCATTCAAATCATGCAAATTAGAGTCCAAAACAAGAGCAAAAGTGTTTGGAAAAGTAGATACGACGAAGACGTATCAGCGTCCAAATCGGGTGACGCGTAAAGGCCGACCCAACGTCCCTCTAGCCAGGCGGCCAGTGGCGCCCAGTCCTCTCCGCTGTGAAGAAGGAGATGCCCCAGTCCCCGCCTCATCGCCAATCACGCCTCCGCCACTAACTCAAATTTGGCGGCGCCTCATCGTCCAAGAGCAAAGCCGAGGTAGAGGCAATGCATCAGGAGCGACGCATTGCAATGCGCAAGGCAGCGTTTGCGAAGAACCATGTCGCCTTGGCCTGGGTGCTAGCGGACTCGACGCTCGCGGAGGCTTGGGTCGTGGACTTGCCCAAGACGATCGTCGAGTCGAACGACCGCCACCGGCACAGGCATAATGACCAACTCCTCAAAGTGGGGCTGACGGAATCCGAGCACGCCGGCTTCATCCGAGCCACCAACGCCATCGAAAGTAGGCGGCAAGGCGGCTGACGATGGGGTGGAGCATCTACGCCACGACAGCTCGGGCGGGAAGTCGCAATGCTTGGCAGGCCTTCCCACTGACACGACGACGATGATTGGGACATTGGGTGACTATGGTTGGATGGCCACCACCCCGCCGGCTGTCCGTGGACACGTCCGGACGTGTCTGCCGACATTTGATGACTCGTGTTGGAGTTGCGCTAACTGACGCGGCAATGTGGCCATGTCAATCTGGATCTCAAATGAGGTGCATTTCTCGTTAGATGGGTACTTTGGATGGAAATCCAGTAGATCATGTCACATGTTATGTGGAACACGTATTGGTTGTAACATATAGACACATCATAACTGGGCTATGTCATTTTCTGACACCTCCCAACAACTTTCAGTCGGCACCTCTAGGTTTTTGGATTTCTAAGCACGCCACCATACAGTATGACACCTTCGGATGCTTGGACACTTTAGGGGAAATCTGTTTTTCTTACCTGGCCCTTCAAATTTGTAACAAGTTTGAAACTTTTGGGGTTTCATCAGGTTCTTTCAGGCTAGTTGTACCTATTGCTCCAATGATCAGAATTAATCTTTTCCTATAAATAAAATCCTAGAACCCTTGAGTGGGCGAGAGAACTTGAGAGACTTTGTGAAGGCACAGTTCTCACCCTTTGGGCCACTTTACCTTGTGATCTACCTCCCATTGCTCCAACTTTCGTGATTAGAGAGATGGGGGGAGAGAAATACATGGGTTCTTCAATGTTGATTGAAGATCTTGTTCATGACTTCAATCAAGCAACCTTGCTTTGTTCAGTACTCTTTATGAGGGTGTGCACCTCCTAAATGGTTAGGAGTCACTTGAAAACCTTTAAGGTATGAAGGAATCAAGAGTTTGAACAAGGACCAATGATTGTCTTATCTTTGAAGATCAATCCCGAGTAGTGATTTAACTTTTGTAGTATCAAGCCATGGTGGGCTCTCAAGATAGTCAAGGCCTTGTGTGCCTTATGACGTTGTGTCCAAACCTTCACCAATGACACTTTGGTGGTCAATATAGTCAATGTCTTGTTGGCCTTAGGACATTGTGTGCAAACCTTCACCAATGAGGAGTAGGTTTGTGCAAACATTCCAAACCACGAAAAAACTCTTCATGTTTCCATGTTTATGACCCCCCTACTCTCTACTCTTTTCCAAGTTTCCTTCCACGCTCTCACTATAAGAACAACATGCGTATAGCAATAGGTACGTTACAACGCAATAAAAAAGTATTGGAGGGTCCATTACTTGGCACCAGAAGGGAATGGTCCAACCCACCTTATAATGTCTAACTATTCCAAATGACTAAATATTAAAAAAAAGGATAACCCCATATCCTTCCCCACCCTTAGTTTCCCTATCTCCTCGACTCTTCACGGTCCCCTTTTACTCGACAACCTTTCCACCTCTTCTCCGCTCACCTTTCCTTCCCTTCTCCGTCCTCTAGTCTCATCAACTCCTCTATCTATGATATGCTCTCCCAATGCACCATTGATTGCTTGTGACATGTTAGGTTATGTCAGTGGTTGCTCGTCGTACGGCATGTCAGCCTAGTGGCAGATTATAGAAGTGGCGTTGGCGGTAGTCGCTCGCTCCTAGATGGTGCAGCGCATCGGTATGGAAGTCAACCACCTCTGTCCAAGCTGTACTCAGCCTGGTATGTTCGGCTTGTTCCTAGATGCCATCGTGTTTTGCTTGCTCATCCGGTCCTCCTCATAATGGAGGAACTCCTGCCAGAGTTCCTCAGATTAACACGAGCAACTGATTGTGGTCTCTGGCCAGCTTTAGTGCTGACCTTTGCAACCTTTTCCAACCTTCGTCATGTCGAGGGATGCCCAGCGACTCGTTCAATATGTCTTCATCGTAGTCGCCGAGTTCACTTAGCGACTAATGATCTCCTTCGTCCCCGCGAGGCCCATCACGCGGTGGAATATCCTTCTCTACATCGTGGTCGAGGTTGTTCTTGGGGCCGTTTCCCCCTCGTGATCTAGTGTTGGGGTTGTCCACCATGTAGCACTCATAGGTTGAGGTCGCTTGCCAAGGGCGGAGGGGTGCCGTGGCTGGCAGTGATACGTCTCCAACGTATCTATAATTTTTGATTGTTCCATGCTGTTATAATATCAATCTTGGATGTTTTTATAATCATTTACAGCAATTTTATATTATTTTTGGAGACTAACCTATTAACCTAGTGCCCAGTGCCAGTTGCTGTTTTCTGCCCTGTTTTTGTTTCACAGAAAATCAATATCAAACGAAGTCCAAATACAGTGAAACTTTTTGGAGATTTTTTCTTGGGCAAGAAGAATACCAGAAGCTTCGAGGGGAGGCCAGAAGACCTTGGTGGGCCCCACGAGCCACCGGGGCTCGCCTGGGGGGGGGGGGGCAGGCGCGCCCTGATGCCTCGTGGGCCCCACCAAGCTCCGTTTGACCTAATTCCAGCACTATAAATTCCAGAAAAAACAGAAACCCTCAGGAGAGTTCACGAAATACTTTTTACGCCGCCGCAAGCTTCTGTTCCAGAGAGATCCCATCTGGGGTCCTTCTCCGGTAATCTGCCGGAGGGGGAATCGATCACGGAGGGGCTCTACATCATCCTTGCTGCCTCTCCGATGATGCGTGAGTAGTTTACCACAGACCTTCGGTTCCATAGGCAGTAGCTAGATGGCTTCTTCTCTCTTTTTGATGTTCAATACAGTGTTCTCCTTGATGTTCTTGGAGATCTATCCGATGTAATCTTTCTTTGCGGTGTGTTTGTTGGGATCCGATGAATTGCGAGTTTATGATCAGATTATCCATGAATATTATTTGAGTCTTCTCTGATCTCTTTTATGCATGATTATTATAGCCTCGTATTTCTTCTCTGATCTATTGATTTGGTTTGGCCAACTAAGTTGATTTATCTTGCCATGGGAAGAGGTGCTTTGTAGTGGGTTTGATCTTGTGGTGCTCAATCCCAGTGACAGAAAGGGACATGACACGTATGTATCGTTGCTACTAAGGGTAAAAAGATGGGATCTATTCATTGGGTTTATTAATTCGTGAGTTTGTCTTGTCTACATCATGTCATCGTTCTTAAGGCATTACTCCGTTCTTATGGACTTAATACACTAGATGCATGCTGGATAGCCCATCGATGTGTGGAGTAATAGTAGTAGATGCACGCAGGAGTCGGTCTACTAATCTTGGACGTGATGCCTATATACATGATCATTGCCTTGGATATCGTCATGATTATTTGCTTTTCTATCAATTGCCCAACAGTAATTTGTCTACCCACCATATGCTATTTTCTCGAGAGAAGCCTCTAGTGAAATCTATGGCCCCGGGGTCTACCAAAATCATATTACTAAAACCCTAAAAATATTGCTGCCATTTTCTTTTATTTATTTTATTTAGTATTTTTGCTGCAATCTATCAAATACAATTTAATCTTGCAATCTTACCACCAAGGGATTGACAACCCCTTGTCTGCGTTGGGTGCAAGGATTTGTTGTTTGTGTGCAGGTACTGCTTACTAGGTGTTGTGTGATTCTCCTACTGGTTCTATAACCTTGGTTTCATATTTGAGGGAAATACTTATCTCTACTATGCTGCATCATCCCTTCCTCTTCGGGGAAATCCCAACGCAAGCCACAAGTAGCAGGAAGAATTTCTGGCGCCGTTGCCGGGGAGAAGTCACGTCAACACAAGTCTCCCGTCAACTTGCCAATTTCTGGCGCCATTGCCGAGGAGACATCATCAACATTTATCAAGTACCTATGCACAAACTCTCATCTCCTTGCATTTACTTTATTTGCCATTTGCCTCTCATTTTCATCTCCCCCACTTCTAAAATGTTTTTACAAAAACACAAAAATATTTTCCGTTTGCCTTTTTGCCTTTTTTTAGTTTGCATGTTTGCTTTTTGCTTGCTTATCGTTATGGCTAGTTCTTTGCTCGTTACTATTACTCCTGAAAATGAAGTACTTAATTTTAAACAAAGGGGAGGAGAGCATTTAAAAGATGCTTGGTATAGGATTTGCAATGCTCATAATTGATCAACTCGTAAGCAATCCTCCACTATTCTCCTTCGCAATTTTTATGTGGGAATTACTACTTGGTATAGATTTGTGCTTGACACTATTACTGGAGGAAATTTCTTGATGTGTCCCTCTACGGATGCTTTTAATGCTATGGGAAATTTAGTGGGATCACCACCTATCACTATTAATGAAACAACTTTGACTTTGGAACATGTTATGCAAATGTTAGAGGCTATTGAAAGTAAGATGTCTACTATTGAACACCTTGAGAATTTGGATAAAAAATTGCATAGTCATATCACTCAATTTGGTTCTAAGGTAGGAAATGCATTGAAAACCTTAAAAGAAAAGGAACCGGTAGTTAATGAAAGAATAGAACAAGGTCCCGCTAGAATCGATAAGATAGAAGAAATTATTATCAATTTGGGATCGGCTTTTTCCTCCATTAAGAATATTGATAAAACTCCTCCCAATAAAAATTGCAAGTTCGTGTATGTTCCTAAAACCAATGGTGCTACTTCTAGTAAGGGAAATGAGGATCTTAAAATGATTAGCGTGCACCCCAATTTCATTGATATGATTAAGGGACCTATTCACGAAAGTGAAATTCTTGATTTTATGCCTAGAAGTGTGAGGACGAGAAACGCTTATGTTGAATCTATCAGAAAAAATGGATGTGTGATTGAGGAGTTGGAATCCAAAGATGACAATACTTGAAATTATGCATTATGCCTAGCTAGGGGCATAAAACAATAGCGCTTGTTGGGAGGCAACCCAATGAATAAAATAAATTTTTGTTATGAGTTTATGTTATGGTGTGTTTTTAATGTCATGCTACTGGTATGATAGTATTTTTATGTTTTTAATTAGTGTTTTGGCCAAGTAAAGCCTTTGGGATGATTTGGAAGATAGTATAATTGATGCTGTTTGGAAAACAGAAAGTTTTGCGTCCAGTGCCCGAATTTTGTTTCTGTACTGGAGCGTCAGAAAAATCTACAATTTTTACACAGTATTGGTATATTAATTTTCCACGTTTTCCTAATTTTTCAGAATTTTTGGAGTTACAGAAGTATGGCTTTTAAATAGATTGCTACAGACTGTTCTGTTTTTGACAGATTCTGTTTTTTATGCACTACTTGCTTGTTTTGATGAATCTATGGATTGTATCGGGGGGTATAAGCCATGGTGAAGTTAGAGTACAGTAGGTATAATGCAAAAATAAAATATGAATGGCTTTACAATAGTACTTATAGTAGTGATTTGTTTTGTTATACTAACGGGTCTCACGAAGGTTTTGTTGAGTTTTGTGTGATTGAAGTTTTCAAGTTTTGGGTGAGATCACGATGGATGAAGGAATACGGAGTAGCAAAAGCCTAAGCTTGGGGATGCCCAAGGCACCCCAAGGTAATATTCAAGGAAGACTCAAGCGTCTAAGCTTGGGGATGCTATTTTCTCGAGAGAAGCCTCTAGTGAAATCTATGGCCCCGGGGTCTACCAAAATCATATTACTAAAACCCTAAAAATATTGCTGCCATTTTCTTTTATTTATTTTATTTAGTATTTTTTCTGCAATCTATCAAATAAAATTTAATCTTGCAATCTTACCACCAAGGGATTGACAACCCCTTGTCTGCGTTGGGTGCAAGGATTTGTTGTTTGTGTGCAGGTACTGCTTACTAGGTGTTGTGTGATTCTCCTACTGGTTCGATAACCTTGGTTTCATAATTGAGGGAAATACTTATCTCTATTGTGCTGCATCATCCCTTCCTCTTCAGGGAAATACCAACGCAATCTACAAGTAGCAGCAGCTGGCTGTCCGTAGACTCGCCGACTTCCTCTTCCGCGTCCTTCAATTCCTTGATGGCTCCCTCGAGGACCACCATGAGATCTTCGATGCTTGCGACGAGATGGGTGGTGGGTGGGTCAAAAAAGTCGACGTCCTCTGGTGACTCCCAGATCCAATCTAACATTGAGATCGGGAGAACCGGGTCTATTGCTCCTGGACCTAGCGAGATGCCAATCCCTGGAAGATCAGCTATCCGCGGCAATCTGCGCGTACTCCATGTTCCCGAATATTATGATCCGACCTGGAGCGAAATTCTCGACCTGGCCAAGGCGGCAGGTCGAGTCGGCGACGAAGGTGGAGACACCAAAGATGAATAGTTGGCCCGGCAGAAAGGACATGCTGGAACCAATCTGAGCATTGATCCGAATTCCCATCGAGTCACGACATTCACCTAGTAGGACCTGTATGGGCCACCACAGTCGGAGCAAAATCCGGAAGATCCCCTAGCAGGGTATCCTACCTAGGTAACTTGGCTCAACGGTAACAGGGACACGGGTTTTTACCCAAGTTCGGGCTCTCACGGAGGAGATAACACCCTACGTCCTACTCTTCGTTTATTCTATTGGAGTGTATACAAAATACAAAGTACCAAGGTATTTAATGTGTCATATCGATGAGCCCAGCCATCGGTTTATATAGCACACAAGGGGTCCTAGGGTTACAGAACTAGATAGGTTACGTCGGTGGAGGTAGAGTCCTCCACGCCTTCCATATACTGGGATTCTACTCCAAGTCTTCTAGAATCTTCATGCATGTCGCCATGGGTTGCCCAACGTGGCCTAGGGTGGAATCGACTTAGGGGTCCTTGTCCCAGCCCACCTGGCTGGGAACTGTCATGATGAGAGGCCCCGAAACCGGGACATCGACTGTATTGATCAACGAAATTATTATTTTAATTTCTAGTTTTCATGAAATTTACCTTTGAAACTTCACACTTATAAGTATCAATGTATAGATTATATGGTTTGACTAGAAAACATTAAGTAAAATATGATTTGACTAGAAAACATTAAGTAAAATATGACTAGTTATCCACCTAGTACAATAACGCATGGAAGTAACACTAAATCACGTATATACATGTGTTGAGGCCATGCAACACTTTTATTTACCACTTACCAGTGCATCTATAAGTGTTGCATTAGGGCCTTGCAACATTAGAAATGCAACGCATATGTATTGTGTCCGTAATGTCCTGGCAAAGCTTATTTGGGACTCCAACAATGCATGTATGTGTTCCTATATGTGCATTCTTGTTGTAGTGCCTATATTTGTTGGACTTGATGTTAGGTTGTTATAAGCAACTCAAAGTAGAGAGGTTAATATATTTCCTGAATATAATCATCCGAAGCTCCATTTTATGTGACACTTATCTAAAGCACAAGACAATCACTGGTATGAGCGCACGGGGTCATACTCCGTGTGGGCAGACCCCCTTCATCAAACTAAAGGTCTCTCATGAAGGGTGAAATTGTAAATCTCAATCGCATGATACCACAAATCCTATTTCAAAAAGTTGAAGATCTTTCTATGGAGAGGATCACTATGAAGGGGCGCTTCTGAAGGATCAAAGATGTTGACTAGAGAGGGGAGTGGGCGAATAGGAGAATATGATTTTAGTTTTTTACTCAAATTAAGGGATTCCTGATAAAGAAGTTCCCTAGATATACAACTATGCTGATACAACCTATGTGATAGGGCAAAGCTAGTTACGCAAGGTAAGCAAGTAAACAAGGTAGCAAAGAATTGTGCAAATAAGGAAGGGGATCAAAATAATCACAAGTTGGAAAAGAAGATTTATCCCTTGTTCACCCTCTTGAGGGAGTGCTAATCTCTGTTGGAGAGGTGCGGGCACCATGATGGCCACCAGAATGCCACCAAGAGTCACCTCCTTCCCTTGGTCCGTTGACACAAAGTAGGAGCTCAATCACTATTAGTTGGACTTGAGATGACCATGAAACGTTCCCAAATGTCTGGAGGTCAATCGACAAGATGGAATCTTCCGGATGGACTCATACCTCCTAGAAGCCCCCCACCTCGAAGGATAACAAGATCCTCTAATGATTTAAAGGGGAGTTCAACTTTTGTTTTCATGGAAGTGTAGATTCAAATCTCATGCAACCCCCCCCCCCAAAGTTTGGGCAAGATTGGGGTGCCAGGGAGGGAGATCTTGAGCTTAGAAATAGTAAATGAGCGATAAATGGAGTCGTCCCTTCATCATGGGGAAGAAGGGAGAATTTATAGGTGCCCCTGAATCCAGCCGTTACCTTGGAGGAATTCACAGGTCGGACTCTGTCGTGGGAGATTCTAGGGTCAACTCTAAGCAGTCTCTGAGGCACCCTGGAGAGCTCCAAGACCAGCCCAGATGCTCTGCGCGGAGACTCTAGGGTAGACTCGCAAGCCTTTGGTTCGCCCGAATGCTTTGGGTTAGGTTCCATGCCCGCTCAATAGCTTACAAAACTGAGCTGGCAGGAGACAGTCCAGGACCCCAGAGACTCTTGGGCTCGCCTGTCGTGGTTTTGACACGGCAGATGCCCTTGTGAAAGGACTTGGGGATGAGGCCATCGCATGAGTGTGGAAACTTAACGGGGTTGATCGGGAATGAGAAGACACGGGATTACCCATGTTCAGCCCCTCACGGTGGAGGTAAAAGCCTACGTCCTGCTTGATTGTATTGCTGTGGAACTCGATTACAAGGATGCGGATTCGCTAGCCTAGCTTTCGAGAGATTGCAACTTAGTCTTTTTCGCTTAGGTGCTCCCCTTTATATATACAGGCGGAACCCTAGATTTACATGAGAGTCCGAGTCATCATCTTGACCCGTATCCTATTCTTTCCTACTTGTTCTCCAAGACGACCTTTAAGCCATTCATCTTCTTCGTGAGCCGGCCTTTCTTATTAGGCCTCCATCAAGCCGGCCCATCAATCATCTTTAACTCTGCAGTGAGAGGACCCGCTGAGCCTGCTCTAAGGCCGGGTCATCATCCTGCCGGGTCTAAATGCTGGTAAATATCCCCAACATTAGCCCTCAGTTTGACTTGAATTTATTCATGTTAAACTTCACCCTGAAAAACAAAATCATTAATAAGACATTATTCAATTGCTTCTCAAGAAGGCTTTTTGGAGCACCATCCTTATCAGGCTTGATTTCCCGGGTTAATAAAATGCCGGGTCATTCTTTCTGTCTTCAGATTTGGCACTTTTCATCTCCTTTTCCTCATGACGTCGCACTCTACTTCCGCAAAATCCGGGGTGACATCATATCGAATCTTTGAGTGGGTTCGTATTGTCCTGTCAGGCGCGCAAATCGAGGAGCCCGTGGCCAAAATTTACTGCGCCGCTTGGGGCTTCGCACTTGTCATTCCAAGTCCTACCGCGCCTATAAATAGGCCAGCACCGTCCCCACCTTTTCTTTTTCTGCTCCTCGTCGTCTTCTCCGCAACGCCGCCGCGACCGTTCGAACTCACCACTGTGACCGTTCGAGCTCACCACCGCCGCCAGTTCAGCGCCATCCGGATATTCTTCCCATCGCCGGAGTTCTTCTGGTACTGCTAGCACGGTCACCTCCGCTGGACACGAAGACTGCAAGACCCCTCGTCCAAATCTGTAAGGACCTTCTTCTCCATTGCCACTGTTCTTCGGTTGTTCTTCTGTGTTCTTCGCCACAACCGCGGTAGATCCAAAATGCGTTGGGCCCCTTTTTGTTTTTAGTTCGCACGGTCGTTCCACAATATTTTCCTCATTGGTAAATCCGTTGTTCTGCCTTAGATAGATCCCACCGTATTTCATCTCATAGCCCGAGGAACATACCTAGCTCTTATTTTCTTCATTTTTATCCATTTTCAGATCCGTAAAATCTCCTTATCCAATTGAATCTTGTTTGCGGACTCGTAGTCCAAACCATGCTCAACACTTGTGAAAATATGTGCCATGTAATTTTCGGCTTATCTTCGTTCATAAACTTGACCCGGATTTCATTTGCATCCTCTCTCGAAACCCGGCCAAATATCTCAATCGCCGGCTTATATGTTCCATTTATGTTAAATCGAAAAGCTCACATTTTGCCGGCTTATGACATCTTTCTCTTTTTCATAGCAGCTGAAACAATGCCTCCCAAGCCGAAGATCGTCAACTGGGCCAAGTCCAGCATGTCTGAACTTAGTCTGCAAACCCTGGTAGATTCCGGGCTGCTGCCGGCTAAGGAAGAAATTTCATGGCGAGCTCCTGAAGAAGAAATTCACCCCCAACCCGGCCAGAACGAGATCTTCATATTCACTGATCATGTTTCAAGGGGCTTCCGTCCTCCCGGCTCTAAATTTTCTGGGACGTGCTGCATTTCTTTAACATCAGGCCTCAAGACCTGGCCCCCAACTCCATCTTCAACTTGTGCCAATTCCAAGTATTCTGTGAAGTGTATCTGCTGCTCGAGCCATCTCTTAGCCTGTTCCGGGAGTTCTTCTACTTGAACTGCCAAACGGAGCACAAGGATGGTCCAAGTATTGAACTTGGTGGAATTTCTATCCAACGAAGGAAAAACATAGTTTTCCCCAATGCCAAGCCAGCCAGCCACCCCAAAGGGTGGCACAGAACCTGGTTTTATTGCAAGGACACATCCCCCGAAGGGCAACACCCACTGCCGGGTTATCGGGCAAACCGGCTTGCCATCAATGCAGCCTTCCCGGGTCTTGCTTCCAGGGAAGAGAGGGAGAACCTGGAACCTCTGTATCCGAAAATGAATGCGTTGATTGCTCATGGCCTTACCGGTGTCGATTTGACCCGGACTTGGGTCGAGTGGAGAATTCAGCCACTCAGCTCTAGGACCCGGCTCATGCACACCTACACTGGCCATCACAAAGACCCACTTCGGTTCAGCCGGGTTAACCTCAACGAGAAAGATGTCTTAAAATTCGCCAAGAAACTTCTTGGTGAAACAAAGGATGACATCAAGCTAGTGGGACTCGCCCCATTTTATGCCAACAACCTGGCTCCTAAGGTAAGCCGCCTCTGTCACCTTTCATTCTTTCAATACTGCGTTATCCTTGTTATCGTTTCATCAATTCGTCATGATACAGGAGAATGATGACTGGTGGTGGGTTGAGGTTCAAGACCCTACTCCTCCTCGAGATGACAACGAAGAGGACCCAGATGACGATGAAGACAATGAGGTAGAACTTGACTCCCTTGGCTGCCTTTTTAATCAGCTTGCTGATGCCGACTCTTCACAGGAAGAAGCTGAAATTAGCCACACCATCGAGCCAGTGGTAACTTTGATCTCCTCAGACTCTGACTCCCCAATACCTGTTCGAAAGAAAACCCGGGCTATAGTCCGCAAAATCCGAAGAAAACCCCGGGTTACCATCCGTAAAGTCCCTTTTTCACATCAAGATGCTCACTTGGATCCCCAATTTGTTTTTAAGAAAACACAGCACGCCAGAACCTCAAAAAGGAAGACTCGGAGTAGTGAAGGAGAGTTGAGTGGCGGGCATCCAAATGAGCCACCATCCCATAGAGCGCGGGCAGAGGTGCTTTTTAGTCCAACTCCCTCTTTTCCTCTAGCTGGTCGTTTCAAGGAACCCTTACATTTAAATGACTCGGCCTATCAGACGCCCCCCTCTTCGGATGAATCAAGCGCTACTCAGGCGCCGGCTTTCAATATCAACCCTGGGTAAGTAATTTAATCCTTCACATGTCATATAGTGTTTTCTTGCTCTTCATCCCTTAATTGAATAACTCCTTGTTCCTTGTACAGCGCCAAGGCTATTAAGAAGAAAGCCACCGCCGGGTCATCTGACCCGGTCATTCAAACAGGCCCTCAGGAAGAAACGGAGGCCACCTTGGTCACCCAGGACGAGCCGGCATTCCAGAACAGCCCGCCGCCTTAAGATTTTACTGCGAGCCCGGCTCATGCCTCTTCTCCTGTTGTTCAAGAGAAGGAAAATTTAACTGAAGATCAACCCGAACAACAGTCCGCGGCACTGGCTCAAGAGGAAGTAGTGGCGATGAGTGAACGGCAAAATGCTCCACCGGAAGCCTCTACTGCTCTCACCAAGGTTCCTGCCAGGGCTGAGCCTCCCCTGAAGAACAAGGGGAAGGTGGCTCTTGACTTCTCCTCCTTTGAAGATCAAGATGCCAATATCCTGCACCAAGCTATGCTGACCCGGCTATCTGAAAGCTGGGACACAGAAATTACAATGATATCTTCATTGAAGCAGAAATACGAGGTAACTTGCGCCTTCTGTCATGAAACATATATATATATGTAGCCCCCAAGGGCTGGGTCATTATCAGATAATGACCCGGGACTTCAAAACTTTATCTTGCATGCATAACCTCAATCGGTGACCCCAAAGGCCGGCTCGTCATACTATGACGGGCGGGTCTCCATATCTAGTAACATAGGTCAAATTATGCATTAGCCCCCAAGCGCCATGTGGAATGCCTGCATCGTCATGGGACATGTTGTTTTTGTTGAAGAGCTGGAACATGTAGCCCCCATGTGCCGGGTCAACCGGAAGGGCGGCTTGGGACATGCTTAGATGATGTATAACTGAAATTACCTTGTAGGACATGTTGAATCAAGTGGAGGACTAGGCTTCCTTCTTCCGAAAGGAAGCAAGGAAGGAGAAAAAACTGCGTAAAGAGGCCGAAAAATCATCTGCAGAAGCCACCAAGTCATTGCTCCTTGTGAGGAGCACCTTGAAAGAGACCGAGGCAGAAAGAGCCGCCTTAGCTGAGCGTGCTGAAGAGTCCGAGGCCAAGCTGGAGCCGGTAACCCGGGAGCTAGCCACTCTAAAGGGCCATATCACAGCTATGTGCAAGGCCATCTTCGGTAAGTAAGAAGACTGCCATGAGTCAATTATACCAACTTTAATATGCTAAGCCGACTTTACTGATCGCGCATACTTATCCTTGAAGGCCGCAAGAACCAAACCCTTGTTCAGCAACCACTAGTGAAATTGAAGGCGGTTTATACCTTTGTGGAGCAGTTGTACATAGGCGGCTCCCGATGCGTAATGGCCGCAAAAAATACTACGGCGCCGCCACAGTTGATTGCTGACATGTTGAAGGAACTGTCCGTTGTGCCGAAGTGGTTTGAAGAATGGAAAAAGGTGGCTTGTCGCTCTGGGGCTCTAACAGTTCTTGCTCGTGCCAAGGCATATGTGCCAGAACTGGATCCGGCTCAGATTGTGGGCGGGTATCCGGAGTTCAATGTGGACGACTCGCCTTTTACCAAGAAAGACTTCCAACGCTGCATAAAGGAAACCCGGGTTGCAGCCACCGAGATTGCAGAAGAGGCAGATTTGACCAAGTACCAGGCTGGCTATTCGAAGGAGAACGAACGGATGGAGCCGCCAAATCCTGAACCGATTGCCCTAACCCGCATGCGTAAGCCATCTTTCGCTCCTGACGTCGACCCTTCCTCCGTGATAACAACCGATGCCATATTTGAAGCGTTGCGCTCAATCCAATGGTCGACCGGCGAATCAAGTCAGGAGGAGGCGGAGGATGATGACGGCCGCGAAGAGCCGGCACATGGTGCTCCATCGGCTGCTGGCGCCAGCTCTAACCCGGCGATATAAAACACTGGCTCGTCCTCTTGTAGTTTGAACTGTGGAAACTTTTGCTGTGGCCGCAGCAGATGGGCGGATTGTAATAACTTAGTATCCAAAACTGTTGATTCCAGTGCCATCGTGCACTGTGGTGCTTGTACAAACATCTTTGTGGATGCCTTGCCTGTGTATGTTATACATGCAATTTTGCCATTGTGGATCCTCTTTGCGACCTCTAGAGCCGATTTTTTTTCAACAAGAGTGATTCTGCACAAGCAATAATTATCGCAAATAGCAACAGCTTTGAGCGATGAATATCACATTAGTGTTTGTGATAAAAAATCAAACTTAACAAAGGTAGATGCCATGTATGAATGTATAAATGTATGCATGCATGCAGAGATGTAATAAATGCAGAAAAGAGAACATGACTGTAACAAGCCGGTTTAAAACACAACTTGAAAGACTGGCTTATAAAGCTCAAGTCTGAATTGCTTTCATGAAGCTGGCATTTTGGCCTGTTGGCTTATCCTCGCTTTCTAAAAGCCGGCTCTCACGCAACCAATCGAGCGTTTTCACTCTGATGAATTCAGGGTCACCTTTGTGATTGACTCATAAGGCGTACGCCAGGTCGCCTTTAGGGAGTAGCATCTTGCTAATAGGCAGGATTAACCAACTTGTGGCATCTCGCCGGGTTAAAGGGTTTTGTAAGCTAAACTCAATGAGTTGGAAGCCCCCAAATAACCAAGGATCAACAATAAAAGACTCCACACACAATTTTGAGGTGAAACGACAAAACTCTCTTATACAGAGCTGCCGGTCTTTATTTCATTGATCAAGAAATATGTATATACATGATAGAATGTATGTACAAAGATGTGACCTAGTCGATGACTTAGGTGTAGTATGGCCGGAGCTGGGCAATGTTCCAGGGCCGGCTTGTTTCCTCCTCCGAGGTTTGTGACAGTCTGCCTCACGTATGTCAATCAGGTAATATGACCCGTTGTTGAGATTCTTGCTAACCACAAAGGGCCCTTCCCAAGGTGGTGAAAGCTTATGCATGCCTGTCTGGTCTTGTATCAGACGGAGCACTAAGTCACCTTTCTGAAAAGTACGGCTTTGAACTCTACGGCTGTGATAGCGACGTAGGTCCTGTTGATAAATTGCTGATCTGGCCGCGGCAAGTTCGCGTTCCTCTTCTAGGGCATCAAGAGCGTCTTGTCGAGCTTGCTCATTATCAGATTCCACATAAGTCGTCACTCGAGGGGAGTCATGACGAATATCGCTTGGAAGTACAGCTTCTGCACCATAGACTAGGAAAAACGGCGTATAGCCTGTTGACCTGTTGGGAGTAGACCGTATGCTCCAAAGCACCGCAGGTAATTCTTCTTCCCAGCAACCCGGCGTGCGTTGCAAAGGCACCATGAGCTGGGGTTTGATACCACGCAGTAATTCATGATTGGCTCTTTCTGCCTGCCCATTGGACTGAGGATGCGCAACCGATGTTAAATCAAGCCGGATATGCTCCTATTGACAGAACTGCTTCATGACTCCCTTAGAAAGATTGGTGCCATTGTCTATGATGATACTGTGCAGATAGCCAAAACGAAATATCAGCTTTTTTAGAAACTTGACGGCTGTAGCAGCGTCACAACAGCTGACCGGTTCCGCTTCTACCCATTTTGTAAATTTATCCACAGCCACCAATAGGTGTGTATGCTTGTTCTTAGAACGTTTGAAGGGTCCAACCATGTCAAGCCCCCAGACTGCAAAAGGCCAAGTTATCGGTATCATTCTCAATTCTTGAGCCGGTACATGAGCCTGGCAAGCATACTTCTGGCAACCATCGCATTTGCGCACAATATCTTCTGCATCGGCGTGAGCTGTAAGCCAGTAAGAACCGTGTCGGAAAGCTTTTGCGACTAGTGACCTTGAGCCGGCGTGGTGCCCACAGTCACCAGAATGAAACTCATTGAGAATTACGCGGTCTTCTTTAGGCGAAACACAACGCTGAAAAACACCAGTGACGCTTCGTCGGTGCAATTCACCATTGACGATAATCATAGACTTGGATCGTCTGATGATCTGTCGAGCAAGGATTTCCTCTGTTGGAAGTTCTCCCCGGCCTAGATAAGCCAAGTAGGGGACTGTCCAATCAGGTATAGCGTGGATAGCAGCCACTAGAGCCGCCTTCGGGTCAGGAATAGCCAAGTCCTCCTCTGTTGGTAAGTTGACAGACGGGTTGTGCAAAACGTCCAGGAAAACATTCGGTGGCACCGGCTTGCGCTGAGAACCCAAGCGAGAAAGTGCATCTGCTGCCTCGTTCTGCCGGCGATCAATGTGATCAACTTGATAACCCTTGAAGTATCCGGCGATGTTGTTGACCGCGCGCCGATAAGCCGCCATAAGGGGATCCTTAGAATCCCATGTACCCGAAACTTGCTGGGCCACTAAATCTGAGTCCCCCAAACACCTGACCCGGCTTAGGTTCATCTCCTTGGCCATGCGAAGTCCGTGAAGCAATGCCTCATATTCTGCTGCGTTGTTAGTACAGGGGAACATAAGTCTTAAAACATAACAGAACTTATCTCCTCATGGGGAAGTGATCACAACTCCAGCCCCCGAGCCTTCGAGCTGCCTTGAGCCGTCAAAGTGTATGGACCAGTATGTTGGGTCGGGCTTCTCTTCGGGAGCCTGTAACTCTGTCCAATCATTAATGAAATCCACCAACGCTTGAGATTTGATTGCTGTGCGGGGCACATATTTGAGATGATGTGGACCGAGCTCGATGGCCCACTTAGCAACCCGGCCTGTTGCCTCCCGGTTCTGGATTATGTCCCCAAGAGGTGCTGAGTTGACCACAGTGATTGGATGTTCGTGGAAGTAATGCTTCAGCTTGCGACTAGCCATAAATACTCCGTAGACCAGTTTCTGCCAATGCGGATATCGCTGCTTGGACTCGGTTAGCACTTCACTGATATAATACATAGGGTGCTGAACTGGATATTCCTTGCCGTCCTCCTTGCGCTCTACAACGACTGCCATGCTTATAGCCTTGTTATTGGCAGCAGTATATAATAACATTGGTTCCTTCTCACGAGGGGCGGCAAGGACCGGCGGCTCAGACAACTGCTTCTTGAGGGGCTCAAAAGCCTGATCTGCAGCATCACTCCAGACAAAGTTATCTGACTTTTGAAGCAATTGATACAACATAATTGCCTTTTCTCCAAGCCGGCTTATGAACCGGCTCAGTGCCGCAACCCGCCCAGCCAGCTTCTGCGTGGCATTTAGATTAGCCGGCTTAGCCAAGGTCGTGATTGCTTTGATCTTTTCCGGGTTAGCTTCAATGCCATGCTCAGAAACAAGAAATCCCAGAAGCTTTCTTGCAGGGACACCAAAAACACACTTCTCTGGGTTAAGCTTCATCTGGTAGACACGGAGATTGTCAAATGTTACCTTGAGATCCTCCAACAGGGTTTCTTTCTTCCGAGACTTAACCACAATATCATCAACATAAGCATGAACGTTCCGCCCGATCTGTTTGTGAAAGCAGCTTTGGACACAGCGCTGGTAAGTCACCTGTGCACACTTCAGACCAAACGGCATGGTTGTATAACAGAAAGCCCCAAAGGGTGTGATGAAAGCCGTCTTTTCCTGGTCTTCCAGCTTCTTTTTGATATGATGATAACCAGAGTAAGCATCCAGGAAGCATAAACACTCACAACCCGCCGTAGCATCGATAATCTGGTCAATACGGGGCAAAGCAAAGGGGTCACTAGGACAAGCCTTATTTAAGTCTGTGTAATCAACACACATCCGCCAAGTCCCGTTTTTCTTCAGAACGAGCACCGGGTTGGCTAACCACTCAGGATGGAAGACTTCAACGATGAACCTGGCAGCTAGGAGCCGGGCCACCTCTTCACCAATAGCTTTCCGCCTTTCCTCATTAAAGCGACGGAGATACTGGCAAACTGGCTTAAATTTGGGATCCACATTGAGGGAGTGCTCAGCGAGTTCTCTCGGTACACCTGGCATGTCAGAAGGTTTCCATGCAAAGATGTCCTGGTTCTCACGGATGAACTCGATGAGCGCGCTTTCCTATTTGGGATCCATATTGGCCCCTATAGTGAACTGCTCAGAAGAATTGCCCGGGGTGAAATCAACTTGCTTGGTGTCCCTGGCCGATTTAAACTTGAGTAGAGGGTCTGACTCCATTGTGGGCTTCTTCAGGGAGGTCCTGTCAGACGGGTCAACATTGTCCTTATAATACCGCAATTCTTCTGCTGCGCAAGCCGTCTCAGCATATGATGCATCTCCTTCCTCGCACTCGAGTGCAATCTTCCGGTTGCCTTCAACTATGATGGTTCCCCTTGGACCTGGTATCTTTAATTTCAGATAAACGTAACATGGCCGTGCCATGAATCGTGCGTAAGCCGGCCTACCGAATAAATCATGGTACGGGCTTTTCAACTTGACTACCTCAAAGGACAGGAATTCAGAACGCCAGTTATCCTCTGAGCCGAAGGCCACCTCTAGGGATACCCTTCCCATGGGATAAGCTGATTTGCCAGTAACGATGCCATGAAAAATCGTAGAGGATGGAGTCAACTGCTTGTCAGACAGATTCATCCGCCTGAACGTGTCATAGTACAGAATATTGTTGTTGCTGCCTCCATCCATGAGCACTTTCGTCAATGTATAACCGCCGACCTGCCGCGCTACCACCAAAGCCAAATGGCCGGGGTGATCAAGGAGGATTGGATGATCCACCCTGCTCCAAGTAACCGACTGTTCGGACCAATTGAGATAATAAGGGATTGCCGGCTCAACCGTGTGGGCGGCTCGTCGTTGCACCTTTCGATCCCGTTTGCAGGTGCTGGTGGTGAAAACATGATACTGCCCACTATTTAGCTGCTTCGGGTTGCTTTGGAACCCTGTCAGACCGGCTTGGTGCTGACTTCCCTGGTTGCTTCGCTGATTGCTGCCTCCAGTATTACCAGCCCCCTGAAACTCGCTGCTCTGGCTACTATTCCCGTGGAAACCAGGACCTGCGAAGGGCCCTTGCAAGCCGGCTCCCAAGAAGCCGGGTCCCTGGTTGCCGGGTTGCCCGCCGTTGCCGGCCCCGTTATGATGATTCTGGAACACCCATTTGGAAAACTCCTGCATGATGTAGCAATTTTCCCAGGAGTGGCTGGACGGCTTACCATTGTAACTATGCTTCGGGCATGGACCCTTGAGAGCTTCCTCGTAGCTGAGAGGGCGATTACCAAAGGACTGCCTCCTAGAACCATCGTTCTGACGCTGACTCTTGTTCCCTGTATTTGTGTTTGCCACCAGATCGGAGCCACCGTCGTAGCTTTTGCGTTTACCACCGTTGTTGCCTTGTCCATTACTATTATTCTGCTGGTGACCCTTGCCACCGCCTTTCTTGTCCTTGCTGGCTTTTTCTTCGTCAGACGGCAGATCTTTAGTATTATCAGACTCCGCATACCGGGTTAAGACATCCATGAGATCACCCATGTCCTGGGCCTTTCTCTTGAGTCTCCCTAGTTTTTGGACCAGTGACTGAAATTTGCATGTTCGTTCCAGAACAAGCACCGCCTGAGCCGCCGAGATACTGTCGGAACTGTGTATAACCTCCGCAACCCGGCAAGCCCAATGGTGCGCCGACTCATCCTGCCGCTGAACGCAACGTTCCAGATCAACAATTGTGGTTGCCCTTTTACAGGTTCCCTGAAAATTCTTGATGAAGCGCTCCTTCAATTCCTACCAAGTGTTGATGGAATTCACTGGTAGGTTTTTCAACCAAGTGCGAGCGGGGCCTTCCAACATGAAAGGCAGATAACGCGCACACACTGCCTCACTTACGCCCAATAAGTCCATCGCCAGCTTGTAACTCTCGATCCACTCGATGGGCTCCATATTAGATGTGTAATTAGGAACCTTGCGAGGACCTTTGAAATCTGGGGGTATGCGCGCTTCTCGCAGCGCCGGTACCAAACAAGGAGTTCCGATCGTGCGGCTCGATAAGCCCCCAAGCTGGCCGGCTGTCTGGGTTGCGGTGGGCAGGTCGTGTGCCGTCGGCGGGTTGGCATTCGCCGGCGGGTTATACACCGCGTGTGCGTTTTCCTCTAACGCTCAGAGAGCCCGAGCGGCATCCACAACGTCCTGCGCATTCGGGATTCTGGGTTGGTGCTGATCCGCCAGCGGTTGGGCGGCTCTTCTGCGATGTGCGCTGCTGGAAACCGTCGGCGACTCTTGATGCTGGCTCCTGGTGCGGCTCTGGTGAGGAGTTGAGTGAAGCCAGTGCTGGCTATGCGAGTAATTGGCCTGCTGGACTACTGCTGTCTTGAGCATCGCAATAGCATTCCTGGCCTCCGCCTGAATCGGACCATCCCCCTCGATCAGAATAGACGACAAGTTGTGGGTTGCTGCCAGCACGTTATCGACCGGGTTGGAGTAGTGTCCAATTGGGGTCTAGAACCAGTGAGACGGCGGCTGCTGTTGCTGATCTGGTGTACGATGCTGGGCCGGCTCCCTCTGCTAAACCAGCTACTGCAGAGGCGGTCCTCCCGGGGGAACAACTTCAGCCCCCGGGTTCGCCGGAGCCGGCGGTGTGGTGAACAGCTGAGTCGGCTAAAGATCGACCGGAAGCCGGCTTTGATGATGCCTCCGGTGGACAAGTTCTGACTCGGCCTGTCAGCGGATCAGGTAATGCGCCTCTTCATCCAAGTGCTGCCTCTCCTCGGCAAGCTGGGTCTGCGCCTGAGCCATGCGTGTGCTCTCCGCATTGATGTCCTCTTGGATCTTGGCCATCTGCTCACGACACTTCATGATCTCCGCGTTGTGTGTCGCTGCGTTCTCCACAGTAACCGGCTCGACCAGCAGGCCTGTTAGAATATTCATGAAGTCCGCGAGTGCCTGCACCCCGGTTCTCTGAGAGCCGGCGGCCGACGCGCCGGCTCCTCCTGAGCCGGCAAGGGTGAGGTTCTGTCCAGCCGCTGGATCAGCCGGATCACGCACCGGATCTTGCCTACCCGCCATGTATACTGCCGCAAAATGAGGCGGCTCAGGGACATCTGGAAAGACGTCATCAGGGTGTCCGAGCCTTCCATCATGCAGAGGACAGATCGACTCGGTTTCTCCCGTCGAAGATTCGCCGTCAGATTGGACGAGCGTATCATCTCCAGATAGGGAGTTCTCCGACAAGGCCACCCCTTGGGTGAACCCTACGAAGACATGGTTCCGGCCGGCTTGAGGCGGGCCGGGTCTTGCCTGGCTCGGACCAGCGCGGCACACCGACTCGACACCGGCGATGTTCTCCAACCCAGCGGCTGACTCGCCGACCACGCCGATGAAGGTGTGGATTTTGCCGAAGGGGACCCGGTACCCGTACTCAATTAAGTTGGCGTCGGGGCCCTAGTACGAATCGTCGATGTAGAACTTCCTGCGGCGGCTCTTTGTCATCATGCCAACCACGTACTTCCCGAACCCTGGGAGAGATCCCGCTAAGAACTCAACTCCACCGTGCGTAGGCCCCACGGTGGGCGCCAACTGTCGTGGTTTTGACACGGCAGATGCCCTTGTGAAAGGTCTTGGGGATGAGGCCATCGCACGAGTGTGGAAGCTTAACGGGGTTGATCGGGAACGAGAAGACACGGGATTACCCAGGTTCAGCCCCTCACGGTGGAGGTAAAAGCCTACGTCCTGCTTGATTGTATTGCTGTGGATCTCGATTACAAGGATGCGGATTCACTAGCCTAGCTTTCGAGAGATTGCAACTTAGTCTTTTTCGCTTAGGTGCTCCCCTTTATATATACAGGCGGAACCCTAGATTTACATGAGAGTCCAGGTCATCATCTTGACCCGTATCCTATTCTTTCCTACATGTTCTCCAAGACGACCTTTAAGCCGTTCATCTTCTTCCTGAGCCGGCCTTTCTTATTAGGCCTCCATCAAGCCGACCCATCAATCATCTTTAACTCTGCAGTGAGAGGACCCGCTAAGCCTGCTCTAAGGCGGGGTCATCATCCTGCCGGGTCTAAATGCTGGTAAATATCCCCAACATCGCCAGAGCTGCAACATTTGGATTTAGGGGAGGGGGGTTACTTCCTCACACAAGATTCGAGTGAGGTTTTGTGAATGCAAAATATTTTTTGTTCATGAGTTGATTTGACATAGAAACATAGTAAATCAATAAGAAGTTATATCTTTTCACCTTTTTGAATTAGGGAGGGGTGAGGGTGTCCCGGACTAGGGGGTACTCGGGCTGCCGGCCTATCTCTCATAGGCCGGGCTGGTGGGCCGCTCTCTTCCTGTCGATGGAAGGCCAGATTGTGGGCGACCCCGTGTATCAGAAGGAAACCTCTGAAGACTTGGCATCTCCTCCAAGGAATAATTGGCATGGCTGGCATGTTTATCCCCTGATGGTAACCGACCATATGTAACCCTAGGACCCTCTGGTGTCTATATAAACCAGAAGGTTTAGTCCGTAGAGGATCATCATATCCATTGCCTAGGGTTTAGCCCATCCGATCTCGAGGTAGATCAACTCTGTAACCTTCATACAATCATATCAATACAATCTAGCAGGACATAGGGTATTACCTCTTCGAGAGGGCCCGAACCTGGGTAAATCACCGTCTCTACGTTCTCTGTTACCTATTGATTCCTAGACCCATAGTTCGGATCCCCTACCCGAGATCTGCCGGTTTTGGTACCGACATTGGTGCTCTCATTGAGAGTTTCGCCGTGGGTCATCAAGGATCAATGGCTCGCCTAATCATCAGCAACAGTGCTAGCCGCAGGGACACTTTCGTTCCCGGCTAGCTCTTCGCATTTGGCAGCGTCATGCTACACGCCGATCCGGCCGGTCGCCTCGGCCGGGTCGACAGCTTCACCCCCGACCAGGAGATCAGGTTCGGAAACTTAGAGTTCGTCGCCGACTTCTGGGGAGATCTTATCCTCACGGGGTCCTCAGCCTTGCCTAAAGGACCCACAAATCCTGAAGCACCGACTTCGAGTACGGCCAATTCCACTACCGAGATGGCCGCCGCTGCGGATCCAGCCTTGAGCCCGGACCTTATCTCCGCGCTCGGCTGCCGAAGATCAGCCTCGGCCGAACATGACTGCGGGGCGAATTCAGACGCCACCGTCACGGCCATACTACGGGTTGACCCCGTAAACTGCCAGAACTTGGAGCCAACGGATCTCTCATTATTAAACGGGATACTAGATCGGATCCAGGCCCTGGGAATCACCGAGGGCCAGTCCTCGGTCTACGATCAGATCGGGCTTAAAACCGACGACAGGGAAATTCACGCCCCTCCCACCACCCACTTAGTCGCCACTATCGAAGGCCCCACGGAGGGCTCGCCCCTTCCCCCAGAACCGAAAGCGCATGGGGTGCAAGTTTCTGACCTGCAGGCTTCATCCTCCAGCTCGGCAGCCGAACTCCACTCAGGAGAGGATCTAGAGCCGAAGTCTGGTTCAGCACGCAATTCCGGGTACACGCACCCGCGCCCGGCCAACTATCCAGAGCTTGGCGCATCGGATTCCATGTCAATCCAGGACGTGGCCGCCAAAACCCCAGACTCACACTCCGTCGGGATCAAATTTTTTATCCCGCCCACCCCCCACATCGAGTACTGTCCAAATAACTTAGGACGGCCCGACATATGGGACCTAATGTACGTAAAGCAGCAGCCCAGAGAGACAGTTCGGCACTTCTGGGCCAGATTCCTTATCGTCAAAAACAAGATGACGGACGGCTGCAACAAGGAAATTCTGGAGATCTTCCGACAGAACTGCCGAGACGAGGGCGTCTTAAACGCCCTCACCCGCCACCACATCCAAAATTTCTCTGATTTATCGGATCTGGTGTCCAAATACTGTGCCATGGAGTATGCTTGGCAGGCTCAGCTCGAGCAAACGGAGTCAATCCATACAGAGGAACCAAACCGAGCTCGGGCAAAACGCGCACACCCTCGCCGGACACCCCAATACGAGCCATCCGAGAAAAGGATGAAACCCCTGACAAGATCCAAAACGGTCCTTGATGAACTACTGGATAAACCATGCCCCATACACTCCGTCCTCCTCAACACAAACCCAACCCACAGCCTTCGAGCTTGCTGGGTGGTCAGGCAAGTCACCAAGAGCGGCGAAGTCATCCTCGGAGGCCCGTACTCAAATAAATGTCCAGCAATGCCCTTTAATGACGACGCCGAGATCTTAACAATCTACGAGACGTATTCCTCGCATAATCAGAGGAAGAGAGCCCTTCGAGAGCTCGCTCAAATTCACCATGTGGCAGCGACAGACTCATGGACAGACACACCCATCACTTTCAGTGAACAAGACCAGCCGAGGTCCCGCCCGACTCGAGCTGCTGCCGCCCTTGTCCTTGATCCCATAGTGGATGGATTCCGACTCCAAAAGGTGTTAATGGACGGCGGTAGCGGGCTAAACCTCATTTACGAGGACACCTTGGACAAAATGCAGTTTGACAGATCCCGCATCGAGCAAAGTCACACCACCTTTCGAGGGATCATCCCCGGAAATGAGGCACGTTGTAGTGGCCGAGTTGCTCTTGATGTGGTCTTCGGAACTCCCGAGAACTACCGATCCGAAGAACTGCTTTTCCACATCGTGCCCTTTCGCAGTGGCTACCATGCCTTATTAGGGCGCGATGCCTTCGCACGATTCCATGCCGTCCCACACTACGGGTACATGAAGCTTAAAATGCTAGGGCCAAACGGTGTGATCACAGTAATAAGTGATCCGGACAGAGCTCTTCGGGCCGAGAACAAAACAGCATCCCTCGCCCTCGAAGCATTGTCCGAAGCCCTCGCAGCTGAAGAACTGACCGCGCTCCGCTCAACGGTGGATAAGGACGACGTAATCCTCGACAAAAGGCCCAAATCCACGTCCTTCAAACCTGCGGATGAAATCGTCATACTCCAAGTGCACCCAACAGATCCCAACAAGACGGCGTCCATTGGAGCTCAGCTGGACCCCGCGGTCAATGAAGAGCTGCGCAAATTTTTGCGGGCAAACTGGGATATCTTCGCCTGGCACCCGTCAGACATGCCAGGGATCCCGCGTAGATTAGCCGAGCACAGCTTGAACATCATTAAGGGTTTCAAGCCAGTCAAACAGACTCTACGTCGGTTTTCTGAACCTAAGCGTCAGGCTAAGGGCGAGGAACTGGCAAAGTTGCTCGAAGCCGGATTCATCCGGGACATCAAACATCCCGAGTGGCTGGCCAATCTGGTCATGGTACCAAAGAAGGATAAGTCCTGGCGGTTGTGTGTCGATTTCAAGGATTTAAACAAGGTATGCCCCAAGGATCCTTTCCCCTTGCCCCGCATAGACCAGATCATAGACGCCACTGCCGGGCATGACTCACTGTGTTTCCTCGACGCTTACTCCGGATACCATCAAATTAAAATGAAGGAGTCCGACCAAGCAGCCACTGCATTCATCACTCCTTATGGACCATTCTGTTTCAACACAATGCCCTTCGGATTAAAGAACGCAGGGGCTACATACCAGCGCATGATTCAAACATGTTAGGAAAAACAAATCGGCAAAACAGTCGAAGCATATGTGGACGACGTGGTTGTCAAAACCAAACACGTCAGCCAGCTGGTGGACGATCTCCGGCAAACCTTTGATAGTCTTCGAACTTTCGATATACGGCTCAATCCGGAAAAGTGCGTCTTCGGAGTGCCGGCCGGTAAGCTGCTCGGATTCATCGTTTCCCGTAGAGGAATAGAAGCCAACCCAGCGAAAATACGGGCACTGTCCGAGCTGGCGATCCCCACTGAGCTCAAACACGTCCAGAAACTGGCCGACACTGTCGCAGCCCTAAGCCGCTTCATCTTACGCCTCGGAGAAAAGGCCTTACCGCTATATAAATTGCTCAAACGGACGAAGAACTTCGAATGGACCAGTGAAGCGGCGGAAGCACTCGAAGAAATAAAAACTCTACTGGCCAGCAACCCGATCTTGACAGCACCCAGTCCGGGCGAGCCAATGCTGCTATATATCTTGGCCACGAATCAGGTGGTCAGCGCGATTCTCGTCGTCGAACGAGAGACAGAGGGTCACAAGCTCCAGGTGCAGAAACCTGTGTACTACGTATCCTAAGTGCTCACCCCGTGTAAAACGAGGTACCCGCATTATCAGAAGATCGCCTACGCAGTTTTCATGGCATCCTGAAAGCTCCGCCATTATTTCCAGGAGTGCTTGGTTACGGTGGCATCCGAAGTACCACTGAATGACATAATCAACAATCGAGATGCCACCGGCCGTATAGCCAAATGGGCTATAGAACTCCTCCCCTTCGAAATCATATATCGACCACGCCGAGCTATTAAATCTCAGGTTTTGGCTGATTTCGTTGCGGAATGGACGGAAGCCAAACTCCCTAGGGAGTACAGTACATACTCGCATTGGACGATGTACTTCGACGGCTCCAAAATGCTCGCCGGGCTGGGGGCTGGAGTGGTCCTCACATCCCCCACTGGCGATAATATTCGGTACATACTCCAGATCATGTACGCCGACTCCAACAATGCAGCCGAATATGAAGCCTTGTTGCATGGACTTCGGATTGCTGTGTCAATGGGCATACAGCGGCTCGAGGTACGGGGAGATTCTAATCTCGCCATCTCTCAAGTCAACGGCGAATTCGACGCAAAAGACCCAAAAATGACAGCATACCGCAATGTTGTCCTAAAAATCTCCGCCCGTTTCGAAGGACTGGAGTTTCACCATATACCTAGAGACAGCAATCAAGCTGCCGACATTCTTGCTCGAATGGGCGCCAAGCGCGACCGTGTCCCTGAGAACACCTTTTTGGAACGACTCTTCAAGCCGTCCGTGGTATGGCAGGAGGATGCCCAGGGCTCGGAAACCAATACCTCAGGAGAACTCGTCCCTCCGCCTATCGACCGAGATGAAGCAATTATCGGGGCTCGGCCGTCGAAATGACGTCTTCGGCTCACAAAGTCATGGCGGTAATTGCGTCATGGACCGAGCCTTTCCTCGACTACCTCCTCCGTCAAGAACTACCGGACGACCAGACTGAGGCAAGGCGTATCATTCGACGATCTAAAGCCTATAAAGTCCACGAGGGAGAACTATATAAAAAAAGCACTACTGGCGTCCTCCAAAGATGTATATCCGAAGAGGAGGGAAGGCAGCTCCTGGCCGAGATTCATGCTGGCATGGGCGGTCACCAAGCGGCAGCTCGGGCCCTGGTCAGCAAGGCTTTCTGAGCAGGGTTCTTCTGGCCCATTACCCGAACAGACGCCCAAACATTGGTCCAACATTGCGTTGGATGCCAGCTTTTTGCAAATCAAGCCATATGCCCCCCACGGCCCTTCGGACGATACCGATCACTTGGCCTTTCGCGGTCTGGGGGCTGGACATGGTCGGACCACTTAAAGGGGGGACCAAGAAAAAGAAATATCTACTCGTCATGGTAGACAAGTTTACTAAATGGATTGAGGCAAAACCGGTAACTTCCGCCAAGTCTAAACCGGTCATCGATTTTATATCCGGCGTCGTGCACCGTTACGGCGTCCCCCATAGCATAATAACGGGCAATGGATAAAATTTTACCGCCCAGGAAGTTAAAGACTGGTGCGCTAATTTGGGCATTAAGCTCGACTATGCCTCAGTATATCACCCACAGTCTAATGGACAGGTCGAGAGAGCTAATGGACTGATTTTGAGCGGCATCAAGCCCCGTTTGGTCCGATCTCTAAAAGAATCTGACTGCCATTGGGTCGAGGAGCTTGACTCCGTGTTGTGGGGCCTGCGCACCACTCCTAATCGATCCACGGGCTACACACCGTTCTTCATGGTGTATGGGGCAGAAGCCGTCCTCCCCAGCGATCTTATTCACGACGCACCTCGGGTACGTATGTATGAAGAAAAGGAGGCCGAGCTGGATCGGCAAGATGACCTGGACGCCTTGGAGGGCGAGTGCGACATAGCTCGGGCTCGTTCTACTTTTTATCAGCAGCAGGCTAGACGTTATCAGAGCAGGGAAGTACAGGCAAAGGCCTACAACGTCGGCGATCTAGCCCTGCACCTCCCGGAGAAGCAGAAGCATAAGTTGTCGCCCAAATGGGAGGGGCCCTGCTTCATAATCGATCAAGTACTCGCGGGAGGAGCATATCGTCTCCGCGACCCAAAGGACGACCGCCTCAAACCAAACCCATGGAACGCAACTCGGCTACGGCGTTTCTACGGCTAACTCCGTGACCTTACCTTGTTCGGTTTATCCTTCTAGGATTTATATTTTTCTAGTCAATAGTCTCTCCCGGGTTGTGTTCGGATACGCCGAACTACGTTAAGTTTTTCTTCGGCGAACATCTTTGAATGTACCACACGCTATTACCTGGGGGCTTCTTTTACGGAGCCAATCATATTTTATTTATGCAACCATCCGTCTTTTACGAGTTTGCAACCTTCCTGCATCGTTTTAAAGCCACTATATGCATCAATTTGACTTAAGATTTGGCCAAGCTGGGTTGCCTCGCTCCTTTGTTTACCCCCTACATTCCCGATTGTTCGGCTAGGGAGTAAAGGGAGCACCTCTGTGATTGTTACGTCCGGATTTCCCGGGTACGTACCTCAGACGGGTGAAGCCAAAAGCTAGCGTTCTTAAGAACACACTTGGTCGCCCACGGGGGAAGTGAAAATAATTGGTAACTATCACCAAGTTTCCGAGGTATTTTCCCGAAGTAACCATCCCCGCCTACTTCGGGTATTCGGTTATCCATCCACGGCTACCGTGGTAACCTGAAGAAAGGGACTCATAGTGGACCTATTTTCGTCGGAAGATGTTTCTTATGTTAAACAGTAATATAACACAACTCCCCGAGCACGTTTTGTCTGTTTGCACCAAATAGCCGGATTGCCTAGTTCTCCGAAGTGTTTTCCGATGTTTTCGGATCACATAGTAGGAAACACTCCTCGGCTCCTGGTCGAGGAGGCGGAAGCCGATGGCTGGTTAAGACAACGTTTTACGCACGGTTTGGAGACTATTTGATGTAAAGTACATAGATACATAGAATCAAACTGTTAATCTTGATCAAGACCATCTATTATGGTCTCCAGAGCACAATCTGCTTGGGACAGCCGAGCTGCGGGCATAACCTGGTCATATACCAGATGCACGGGCACTTCCTGCCCATCTGGCCCTACCGGCCCAACCCTAGCTAAATGCTCCGGTTCCAGCTTGGTGAAACGGGTCTTGATCATCGCCCAAGCCTCCCGTGCTCCCTCACGACAAGATGACATCTTCCATAACTCCAAGCGGCGCCGAGCTCCTTTGAAACGATTCGTGAGTTCGACCATCCCTTCCGGAGCCACTTCGCCAGGCCACAGTGCTTTGCACATGCTCTTCATGGCTTTCCGGGCCCGCTCATGTACGGCGGATAGCTCCTTTAGAAGATCCCGCCTGAATGAGTCGGCCTCCTCTTCGGGACGTCCGGTCAGAAGAACTACCACGAGACATGGCGTTGTTCATATTGCTGCCTAATATGTGCAGTTTATGAACTAAAAAAACAGATTGCACTTACCGAACATGCCCGCTTTCAGTCTCCGGTTCTCCTCTTGGGATAGGGTCAGTTGAGCTTTTAAGCTTTTGATTTCTTGAGCCTGTTGTTCGCCTTCCGCCTTAAGCTTATCCCTCTCCTCATAACTTCGGGAAAGCACCCGGTAGCCAGCCTCTTGCTGTGACTCCGCATACCTTTGCGCTTCCCTGGCAATATTCAGATCCTTCTGCAGCTGATTTATCGACTCGGCTACTATGGAATCATCTTTCATTAGCAGAGGTGTTCCATCAAATTTTTCTTAAACAACTTTAAGTTCGGCACTTACCATGTGCCTCCCTGGTGAATTTCTTCACACCCTCTAGCTCGGCTTTCACAAACTCTAACTCTGTTCGCGCCAGCTTGAGGTCCTCGGACAACTTTTTGTTTTGCTCCCGAACAGTCTGCACCATAGCATGGCATTATAAAAATCAGACCCTTAACTTGGCCGTCCCGCCCAAATTAAGGCTCGGGGGCTACTGAGTTAGATACTAGTTGTCAAAACCAATACCATACCTGTACATTAGTAGACATGAGCTTCACGGTCCCTTCAAGTCCCGTTCGGGCAGCGCCGAGGTATGCGTCTACCGAACTAAGGGCATTAAACTCTTGATCGGAAAACGCGGAGTGCCGTAGTGACGCCTTACGCCGCCAATGATTCATCACACTTTCAACCTCGGAGTTAGTGACCGAAACGCCTCCTGAGTCCTCGGGATGTTGGTCCTCAGTAGGGACCCCCGGAGTAACTCCGGTTACAGCTGGCGACCTCGGGTCCGAGTCACCCCTCGGCGCCTCCTCAACATCCTCAGCCGAGGGCGGTTCCACATATCGTCTACAGGACACCGTGGAGAAAATTATTGGCATATTCGGTGGATGTCAAAGATGGAGGCTATAACGGTATGGCGGATGCGTTACCTCTTCGGGCGGGGCGCAGGTGATGTAGCTCCCGTTGGGGCCGCGCGTCTGGTCACCCCACGACTACTCGTCGCTGAGGCCGCTGGTGCCGCTCTTGCGGCTGTCCGGCGCGTCGTACGGCGGCCCTTGGGAGTAGGTGTCAGTGTATTCGGAGCAGCAGCGACTGAGTGTTTCTTTCGAGAGGAAGCCCGTTGGTCACTTACACCGGAGGAGGGAAGCGCCCCGGGATGATCGGCCAAAAGGGCCACCTTAGAACCATCAAGGCTCTCCTGGTAGAAGACCCCCTCCACGAAATTAATTGATGTTTCAGGGTCATCATGGAACCCAGGATCATCGGCACGAGAGTAATCCTCCGGTTGAGGAGCAGGGCAGCTCACTGTCTCGATCCAGCGCCTCCAGTTCTGTTCGGACAGGATAGAAATCTGGTTAAGAAAAGTTTGGGGTGCCCTCCGAACTATAAAACGTGGTTGGACTCACCATTTCATTGGGTTTGTATCTCGAGAAGTCTTCCTTGGGCCTTAACCGAGCAAATTCTTGCTCTTCTCCCTTGAGAAATCGGCCAGTATGGCTGCCATCGCCGCCTGGTCGGCTGGTCCCATCCGTGTGTACCGTGTTGCATCATCTTCCCCGTTGTAGCACCAAAGCGGGTGCATTCTCTGTTGGAGAGGTTGGACGCACCGAGCAATGGCTGCGGCCATCACGTCGATAACGGTTAGCCCGTTGTGGACTATCCACCTCACTTGAGCAGCCAGCCGAGTTACTTCGGCGCTTTCCTCTTGGGAAGGACTCTTCGGGCGCCAGTTGAACCGCTTCTTCGGAGGGACCAATGAGAATTCGGGCAGCCCCCTCCGGACTGGATCACATAGGGGAATGACTTCGATATAAAACCATTCCGAAGTCCACTCTTCGGCATCTTTCTTCGGAGTCCCTACGGGGTATCCGGTACCGGCGATGCGCCATACTTTGGCCCCGCCAACCTCGTAGATTGTCCCTCCTCGGGTACGGGGGACAAGGCAGAAGAACTTCCTCCACAACTCGAAGTGGGCCTCGCAGCCCAGGAACATTTCGCAAAGAGCAACGAAGCCCGATATATGAAGAATCGATCCTGGGGTAAGGTGGTGGAGTTGGATCCCGTAAAACTCTAGTAGACCCCTCAAGAAAGGATGAATGGGGAAACCCAGCCCTCGCGAGAGGAAGGGCACGAAGCACACCCTTTCCTCCCCGTGGGGGGAAGGAAAGTTCTATGCGAGGACCTCCCCGTCTGCGGAAGTTAATCCGGGATGGGTGGATGCGAGATCTGAAGCAGGGAGATATCCCTGCGTCTCGAGCCTGCGTAATCGCATGCGGGATACGGAGCAGCTCGCCCAATCACCCTGATGGGGGCCGTGAGGGCGTGAGGAAGAACCTGGGACGCTCGCCATTGGTTGCTGGACGCGACCTCGCAGGGATGTGAGGAAGAATGGCTGGGGGTGGGGTACGTTAGCCTCCTTGCCCTTAGCCTATTAAAAGGGCACTGTCTCCCCCCCCCCCCCCAACGAGGGGCATTTTTGTAAAAACACATCGGGCCACTTGCATTACTTCAATGCGTAGGAATCGTGGATCGTCATTTAATTCTAGGCAGAGAGAAGCGGTATGGCGGGCCCCACGAAGCCCCGCCCATCGAAGGATTCTTCGGCAACCGAGCTATTGGTGGACGAACTATTGTCAAATCAAATACAGGTAAAGGGAGGAACTCGCCACCCAAGCCGAAGACCTTTGAAGCATGAAGCTGCCGAAGACTGTCAACCTCGGCATTGGAGGCTAGTTCGGGGGCTACTGAGGGTGTCCCGGACTAGGGGGTACTTGGGCTGTCGGCCTATCTCTCGTAGGCCGGGCTGGTGGGCCGCTCTCTACTCGTCGATGGAAGGTCGGATTGTGGGCGACCCCGTGTATCAGAAGGAAACCTCCGAAGACTTGGCGTCTCCTCCAAGGAATAATTGGTGTGGCCGGCATGTTTATCCCCTGATGGTAACCGACCATATGTAACCCTAGGACCCTCTGGTGTCTATATAAACCAGAAGGTTTAGTCCGTAGAGGATCATCATATCCATTGCCTAGGGTTTAGCCCATCCGATCTGGAGGTAGATCAACTCTGTAGCCTTCATACAATCATATCAATACAATCTAGCAGGACATAGGGTATTACCTCTTCGAGAGGGCCCGAACCTGGGTAAATCACCGTCTCTACGTTCTCTGTTACCTATTGATTCCTAGACCCATAGTTCGGATCCCCTACCCGAGATCTGCCGGTTTTGGTACCGACAAGGGGGGTTCTCCGACTACACATAATCGCCTTCAATGTGAGAACACACTACGTAAACATTCAAGCACATGGTTAGATCACTATTCACATTTTTATTAACACCATAACAACTTAATGGTAAATATGTCCATTCATCTTGCCACTTTGAAAGTTTGAAGAAGCACACCCTATGTGAAGACCACCATAGCCATCCATTCCATTAGATCAAGTTCTTGTACTCCACAAATTTGGATTCCATAGTAAGCTTGTAAGCTTATATTCAAACATTCATCTTAAAGATTTTTTTTGCAAACCATGTGTTCATGGTGATTGCAATGATGCATGAATAGCCTCCACATGCTAAGCGTGGGGGCATAGCCTCGCAATCCTCCTACACGTGTGTTGCAATTTGTTCTCTAGTCTCACCTCAACTTGCAACTCGATGGTACCCGATGCTCGGATGGCCGACGCAAATATGAGGCAATTGACAAGGTGGCCCAGAAGGAAAAACTCCTAAGACGGTGGTTGTGAGGTGAAGTACAGTGGCCGATGCAATACCTCGAGGAGCCATGGCATAATCATGAAACGCTAAGACGGTGGTCTAGTTTTCCCCTTAATAACCTAGGTGACTTGGAGCTTTTCTAGGGGATATGATAAATAATGTATCCATTTGTGCAACTCTTGTTGCCAAACATGTCATTTCGACTTACTACCCACTAACTCATATTTTGTGCATTTTCATCGGTTATTCACACTATTGTTTGTTTATCTATTTTCTGATCTCTCACGTGTATGCAAGATCGCGAGTAGACCTCCACCATAGACCCGTTTCTCATTTATTGATTAAAACTGTTTTAGCCCGTGTTGTTTGCTCCTTTACATCGCATCATGTTATGTCAAAATGAAGAGCCAACTAAAAGCTTGGAATTTGTTAGCATCAACCATTGAGTACATGTGCCTCAAGGTTTGATAAACCTAGATTAAACTAGGGAAGGCGCTTACTACACATTCTTGTGCATTTTCTCGACCAGAATCAACGGTGTGTGCATCGCGCAAAGCAGAGCCGCCACGCATGAAGTGGAAATGGTTGTACAAGTGCCTTGATATGGAGGCTTCCAAATACATACTTGATCGACAAAGAATGCAGTTTCCGTGGTGGTGGCATTGGCCATCCTGGCCTGCCTTGGTGGTGGACCACAAGGAGCTCAAGAGGTTTTTTTGGTTATTGATCTGGTGTGACCGGGTTGTGGCGCTACCATTGTGTGAGGCTCCTTTGTGTTGGTTTCTATCCAACATTCTCGTGGCAGTGGATCCTGAGACAGTGGTCCTAGATGTAAGTCGTGTTGTATGGGTTGCAAATCTAGGGGTGTGGGAAGGGATCTTGCTCGATGAATGGCGGATGTAAATTGAGTCTATGGCCTCGGAAGTGGAGGAATGTGTTATGCAATTAGTGCAATAGAGTTTCTCGACGTTAAGGCATCAATTCGAGTTGTGACGTTTGATGGAGTGCGAAAAGCGAAGGACAATGTTGGGTTCAGGAGGTGTGTTGTCACCTCCATCAATGTCGGGGCGACCCAGACCTGCCCTGCCCATAGTTGTCTAGTTTCTCTCCCCTTTGACGTCGTTGTGGTGGTTTGTGGTGTGCTGGTGCAATGTGTTGGGAAGTGTCTTTCATGCTTCTTCGGGAGCCAATCGTTGTCTTCCCATCCATCTTTGGTGGGTCATGCCGGATCTCACTTGCGTGGCGGAGGGTGTGTGAAGAATTTGATGCGATATAGGTTTTTCTTCTCCGACATTTGGTTGGTGTGTATGATGGTGTGTTTTTTTCCTGTTGTTTCTATTGCTTAGTTGACGGTTGGGAGCTTCATATTCCTCGTATCTAGTTTTCGTTCAATTTTCTCCAATAATTAATCTAACATTTCTCTTCTTTATATGAATAGGCAATGCTCCTGTCAGATTTCCCCGAAAGATGAGTTAGCATTTATGTGTGCCATTCTACCTTTTTCTTCACCTGGAGAGCACTAGGAGAGTATCCCAGATTATATTCATCAAAAAGGTTATGTGCATCAAAAGGGAAAATATATATTCTGAAGAGCATTTTCAACAAACTAACACCCGCGCTCTCGGCAAGATCTTTGTGAGGGAGGGAGTATCATTTAGTGTATCATGCGTGTGATAACGATAATATGCATTCACATCACGGGAAGTAATTCGACTCCTGTATAAAAAAAATCCAATATAAACATCCAATTCGTACGTGCATCTCATAAATTAAGAGACAGAGATGCACGAGAGTCGTGGGCCGACACCATGCAGCGACGGAAGTGTAAAATCGAGTAATCAAGTCCATCGATCGGCGGCAGCTATCAGTCAATCACAGGCGCGCCAAAAGTAAGTGAAGAAAAGAAACATATTCAGATGCTAGAAAGACAAGAAGCAAAAAGGCAAAACTTGTACACTAAATAAGGCACCAACAAATTCTTTGCACACCGATCCATCCTTTCACACTCGTCACCCTCCCAGCGCTCACTGTTGCCAACTCCCTCGTCACTTCACAGCTACGGTGATCGCCTGAGCATCGTCTCCGGCGCCGGCGACCAAGACAAAGGACTCCTCGCGGTGAAACCGCGTCTGCTGCTTGGCGATGAACGCCTCGACTGCCCTCCGGAACTCCTCCTTCTCGTCCTCCGCACCGCATTCCTCTGGGCCCGCCGACGACGTCGACCGCCGCCTCCGCCCGTTCTCCGAATCGGACCGACGCATGTCCGGCGATCCCGCCCTCCTCCTCCCGCCCGGCTTTCCGCCGCCGATTTTCTCCGACCTGCTCCGCCGCGGGGCGCGCACCGTCACGTGCACCGCCTGCTTGTCCTCGAACACCGCGTCCGTCTCGGGCGCCAGAGCCGGCGCCTCGGTGCCTGATGGCAACAGCAGGGCTGGGGCGGTGAAGGAAAGGAACTGGTCCTGGGCGTCCTGGTTGGAGGCAGAGGAGGATAACGACGGGTCGCGGCGCGAGAAGGCGTAGAGGAGGAACACGATGGCGTTGGAGATGACGAAGATGGAGCGCGGGTGGAGGAGGAGTGAGGCGGCGAGGCGGAGGGCAGAGGAGGCCGCAGACGCGGCGTAGGGGAGGCGGGGGAAGGAGCGGGAGAGGACGACGGCCAGGGCTAGGAGCTCCGCCGCCCGCACGACGCGCCACACGAGGCGGAGCCGCGCAGCGGCGGACCACTCTCCGGCATCGGTGGCGGCGGCGGCCATGGAGAGCGGCTAGGCGAAGAGAGTGCGTGGGCGGCAGCGGCTCTTTGGATGCTTGTATTTGACTCGGTTTGGAGGGAGAGGTGGAGGGTTTGGGTTGGGAAGTGAGAGGAGAGAGTGTGGGCACGCCTGTGCTGTGCCAGTGGGTTTAGGGAAGCGTTAAGATAGACGCTGCGGAAGTATCAGGAGTATATAGGGAGCCTTCAAAATATTCATTTTTTTTTAACATAGTACAGACGCAAGCGCTCATATACACGCGCATACACTCACCCCTATGAACGCACACACGCACACCCTACCCCTATGAGCACCTCCGAATGACTGAGCCGGCATATCATCTTGAAATTTACGAAGTCACCATAGGCGCCTCGTCGTCGACGGGAACGTCTCCTCCCACTGAATGCACATCGCCGGAAATCCTGAAATAAATCCAGAAATAAATGCGAGCACCAGGATTTGAACCCTGGTGGGCTGGGGATACCACAGTCCCTCTAACCATCCAACCACAGGTTGGTTCGCAATATTCATTTTTTTTATTCAAGTGTTTGGTAGGTAGTGTTTCATAATTTTTCGAAATTGTTAATTCTTTGATGTGATTATAGGCAGCGGCAATGGGCAGTAAAGTTTTGGAGATCCACTCTCAAAAAGGAACTTAAGCTTCTAGCAATAAAGATCAAGAGCAAATTTTCTGCAGAATTCAAGTCTTGGCTAGTTCATACCTTCTAACTTCATGATGATCTTGTTCCCAAAAACTGGAGTTGGATGAGCTATTTCTTCCTTTTGTAGGATCTTTTTTTAGTATCATTCTCTTTTTTCATCCCCAATGTAACATACTTTTTATTAATGAAAATTACCGTAGAACTATTGTTCTACTGTGTGTGCTTAAGAAAAACGAACGCAAGAGTTTATATTGGCAAAAAATTGCATTGAAAAAACATCCACTAGTTATTGGAAAAAATGGCGAAGAAGGCGTCAAACAAAGAAAGATATATTTCTATTTCAACACTCCCTATTTTTTCGGATATTAAAAATGGAGCTCGACTTGGCATGCTCTCGGATGGACATTAAATTTGAAAAATGTAAGACTTTCTTTTTACGATAAACATGTTCATATCTTCTCGTTGTGTACAAAATATCGCGAAGAAATGACATGTTTTTATGCAAAAAATAAATCAATGCTCCAAAAGCTTCCTTTTTGATTGTTTGTGCCTAGGTCACAAAATATGTCGTTCCTTCGTGAAACGTTGTTCACAATTAGAAGACACAAACATTTTGTAGGAAATCTATATAGGATTTCTGTAGAAAATCTTCCTTTTGTGTGCTTTGTTTTCTAGGAATAGAATCCTATTCCAATGCGGATTGATTTATATCCATTGTGTTTCAAAGGAAAAGAAACATCAAGTGAGACTCATTGGGAAAAAAAAATCATATCTTGTTAACCAAATGACTTCTATTTTTCTACACCTAATCATAAGATTCGAGATACATGACACTTCCTATAGCTTTTCTATTCCTATGATATGTCACCCAGTGAACCGAAGGAGGTCTAACGTTTGCAGTCTGCTGAACGAAATCAGTGTACATGGCCTACTGGCCTAGTAAAGAAAAGGTATCCTTAATTCGTGCATCATCGTTCATTTGTGTAAATACATTTGCTACTCTATCGAGACCTAGGAGATAAAAATACTACTAGTACTAAAATAGCACTAGATGACTAGATTTAGTGATCCAGCCAGCACTGACAATGTATCTCAGGGTCACCCACAAGCCGCAACCACAGTGATTGTTCCTAATCACCGAGTTTTGACATAATCCGGTAGCCTTTTCCCCATGCGTAGCAACCTTTCCCGTCAGGTGAGGAGCCCAAGAAAGCAAAGCAAAAAAGCTCCCTTGTGACCACAACCACATGGACACACACTAGCTGGCCTGCCTGTCTGAGACGGTGGGGCGTCCATCAGGCAGAGAGCACCATGCGCTCACCACTGCACGTACGGTCAGCACCACCACCACCCACACAGAGCAGCACGTCCCTCTTCGCAGAGCTACTAGAAGATACTAGCCTTTCCTGCGCCACGCGCTCAGACCAGGGCAGAGCAGAGGGGGGCCCTCGCAGTCGCGGGTGGTGGAGTGGAATTAGTTGCGGCCTCTCCCATCTCGCTCGGGCACGGACAGGGCAGGGGGTCACGTGAATCGTGGCAAAGCAGAGAGGCAGAGGCAGAGGCAGAGGCAGGGGAGGGTTTTATGCAAGCGCACGGATTCTCAGGTGCCCGACGCAGAGCTTCGCCTTCGCCCGCCGCAGATTGGTGTCAGTGTCCCGGGCACGGGGCGGGGCAGTTGAGTGCTAATGGGGTACTGTATTGCGTCCAGCGTCGAGATTCGCGCGTGGTTCGGTCGATCACGTGATTAGAGGGTCCGCATTACTGGTGAGCATGCATTGCATCCCATGGGCATGGTGGTGGTGGGTGAAACACTATGGTCTATGGACGTGACCTTCTCCGGCGCCGCCGGTGCTTCAGGGTTTTGACCACTGTGTCTTGGATGGTTCTTTGTTTTCAGCACGCCACAGGGGGCTAATTTTCGTGTTTTGACCTAGTTTAGTAGGATCTGACCCGGTTCGAAATCATTTCGGGATCTGACCATTTTCCTACCACCGAGGCCCATGGTGGTAGGGTTGCACAGGCTACCGCCAGGCCCCCAGGCGGTAGGTTAACGGCAGCCTCCGTCAACCAGCCGTTTGCAGCCTGACGTGTCCTAACGGCACTACTGCCGGAGGAGACGGCGGTAGGGTAGCTAAAGCTACCGCCACCCCCGCGGCGGTAGGGTGGTGCCAGGCCTGCGCGGGCGCCAGCTTGCTGTAACAGAAAATGGGTTTTTTTTACGGTAGGTTTTCACAGCCTACCGCCACCCCCCGCGGCGATAGGGTGTGCTAGGCGCGACAGGGTTCTGTAACAGAAAATGGGGGTTTTTTTGCGGTAGGTTTTCACAGCCTACCGCCGGAGTACCTGGCGGTAGGATGTGAGAACCTACCGCCGCAGTGCCTGGCGGTAGGGTCCTCTCTCACTTATTTTTCTACAAGAACTTGACCATTTGAATTACAAATATGACTGATAGATGAACACACAGCATCAAAAAGTGTTTGCATATGAAAATATGATGATTTCACACATTATAGGTAGCAAAAAAGTAGGTAGCAAATCGACATATCAAATAAGTTCAACATATCAAATAGGTTCAACATAGTAAAATAGGTAGCAATAAGACAACACCGAGTAGTTCAACATCGCAAACAAGTTCTAGTTCACAACTACTTTAACTAAGCGAGTTCAACACGACCATATCACTAGTTCCTCCCCCTCTTGGCGGCACGCTCCTCATTTCTCTTCGAGCGGGATTCGTCCGGCTTCTTTGTGCGACGACGAGGGCGCTGAAACGGGGATGGACTCTTCCAATCCTTCTTCGGCTGTTTCCCCCTCTTGTCCTGGGTTGGCTGAGTGGGTGGAGGTCCGTCTTCGTCGCCGTACTCCTCCTCATCACCTCCTTCGTCGTCACCTCCTTCCTCTTCTCCCTCTTCCTCCTCATCCTCTTCTCCCTGATCATCTTCTCCCTCGGCCTCCTCAACAATGCGACACGACGAGGCGGCATGGCTAGAGGAACCTCCGCCGGCGTGGCTCGATGAAACGAGGGCAGGTGTCGATGCACTAGGAGCATGCACGTCAACTGAGGCAGCGCACCCAAGCATGCCCGCTAGCTTGCGACAACGGTTAATGATCTTCAGCAATAACAAATATAGAAGAGAATGGCTTGGATCAGGTTTAGGGTTACAAATAAATAAGAGCATGGCATGGTTGCTCGAACATAATGCTATGAGGCTCAAAGTTACTTTCATCGCTTCCCTCAGCTTGCCGTCACCTCCACGGTCCCGGGGTCAGAACTTAGCGCATTCGAGCCATCGAAAATGTTTCTGTTCAGCTCCGCAGCCTGCAAATGTAAGGAGCATGAATAAGTTAGCGAGAATGACCATGTCAGCATCATCTAACTGCCGGCTCGAAACAATGGAACAAAACTTACCACTCTGTTTATCATGGGTGCATACTCCCTGAAAATCACATTGCATATCTCTGAGGCTTCTCCTATAGGCTTCATCCTCAGAGTCCTCCTCCTCCTCCAGTGATGCGATGTCCGCGGCCGTCCACTGTGGCCTCAGGCGCAGACGGAACTTGACGCCATCGTCATACCAATGCATGTGCCTCTCGTACACATTCCAGTCAATGCCTGACCTCTCCCCGTCTTTGCGGAACCTCCTCTCGTCCCACATTTTCACGTAAGTCTCGTGCTCTTTGACCCAGTCCACTATCGACTGAGAATGTTGCCTGCTCTTCCTACAGAGCGCATAACAAACAATAAAACATAAAAGACCATAAGAACATCAAACTGAACGAAAACACGGGAAAAGAGATGGCAGCCCATACCAGTGAAGGTCGAAACCACCGGTGTCGTGGGGGCGTGCCGGTGGTGTGTGTTGCAATACGCCAAATTGCATGGCCACGCGCTGTGGTAGGTGCCATTCGACGGCGTACACGCATATGAGGGGGACAATGCACCGGTAGAGAAGGCGATCCCGATAGCACATCTCATTCAGGTCAAAACCCCAATCTCTATCGTGGTACGGCCACCAGTTAACCTACAGAAAGCCTGTTAAGCAACCGTGAAAGTGGCTACATTAAAAAACTAGCTCGCTCGTTGGTATACCTGATAAGATGTCAGGTTGTCCAGCTCGTTGGTGAAGGCCTTGTATAGCGCGCTGCCCTTGCCTGAGAAGATTTTAACCTTGTCCCAAGAGTAGGCGACGGTAGGGTATCGAGCACTGTCGCCATCTTCGCCATACTCCGTCCATTCAGTCCGACTCAGTTTCTCAGGACGACCAACCGGCAGCCGCTCCCAATTCCAAATCGAGAGGGCCCAGACACACCCACACATCCCAGACGATTTTTCGGTCCTCTGCGTTGCGTCGTCCAGCTACAAACAACAATTGATGATCAGATGACACAATTTAAAGCAGCACACACATACGTCCATATACGAATGTTGAGATATATGTCTTACCGAATGGTATAGGTACGCGAGGCCGGCGGACCCTCAGCTATACCCTGCATCCCAGTCGGCCAGGAAGTCGAGATACATCCATAGGGCGTTGTCCCCCGAGCAGTCTGGAAACATGACCTCTGTGAGAAGAAACCACAAGTAGGCCCTCGCATACTGCTCCACGGTAACCGGATCCGCATCTTCCGGGCATACGGCCCGGTGGGTTAGGAGCTAGGGCAGTGGTACACCGGACGTCCGGTTATTCTTCATGGGAGGGCAGCCGCCGATGAGGGCGTTAACCCTGTCCGGCCAGTTCTTCCTCTCCACGCGCCCAATGAGAGCATGGCCCTCGATCGGTAGGGCTGTGATCATGGCGAAGTCCTCGAAGGTCACCGTCATCTCACCACATGGGAGATGGAAAGAGTGCGTCTCGGGCCGCCAACGGTCCACCGACGCTGTGAGAGCCGTGTGGACAAGCGTCGGCGGCACACGCTTGAACTGGAGCACGAAACCCAACAGCCCGGCTCTCCCGTAATACGGCTCGTAGCGGTTGTCGTACTGCATCTGAGCGACCTTCGTGTGGCCCCTCATACGTAATGGCGGAAGCATCTGTCAATGTGTACACGAAAATAGTTAGTAACTAACTTTTGGAAAGCCACAATTTAGATGCAAGACGTTGATCATTGTTATTACCACTCCGTTCTCGATGTAACGGGCGCGATGACCGTTATCGAATGCCGGGTCAAGCATAATGTAATTAGTGCCGACCGCCGGACCAAGGGGGGCTCTCCTGAAACAACAACATTTAGTTATCAACATATAATCATCAAATGTATCATATTCAACCGTTCAACTAATATCAATCATATTAAACCAACATGCATCATATCTTATTAATCAATTCTAGCATATTCAACTTACATCAATCAATAAAAATATCATGAAAGATATAATCAACAATGGAATATGCAAATGAATCGTGTTATTTAAACTAAAAAAATAAGATGATATTGAATCAAACTAATGCGAATGAATCGTATTTAAATAAACTAAAAAAATCGTATTGAATCAACAATCATATATATCCATCATATTCAACCACATCAAACATCAATGAATAATTCAAAAAAAATGTAAACATAAACTAGGGTTCATGTTGATACTATATAGAAACATGAATTAAGATTCATGTACTACATTCAAATAGGGTTCTATCAAATTCTATCATATTCAACCACATCAAACAACATATTTAACCACATCAAACATTAATGAACAATTCAAAAAATAAATTTATGAACATGACTAGGGTTCATCTACTAAATGAAATAGGGTTCTATCATATTCAACCACATCAAACATCATATTACTCCTAACTAAACAAACCTAAAAACAACAAAAATCAAAATGTACTAGATGAAATAGGGTCCATCTTGTGCCAAATAATGCATCGAATCGAAAGCTTTTTAACTAAAACGAATTGGAGGGATTGAGAGAGCTTACTTTTCTTGTTTCGGAGCCATCTCGATCCGCAAAAACGGTGGAGAAACGAAGAAGATCGGAGGGGGGGAGTGAAGGGGATGAGAGAGGAGTTCCTCTCTGTTCTTGCGGCGCGAGGGGAGAAGATGGGGGCTGGGGTTCATGGGTGGGCCCCGCGCCACGCAGGTTTGTAACTGTTCAGAACCTACCGCCAGAGTCTTTGGCGGTAGGATTGCATAGCCTACCGCCGGGGACTCTGGCGGTAGGGTGGACGTCAGGAGATGGTTGCCGTTTACCAAAGCTGACGTGGATTAGTGGGCTACCGCCGTGGCCTCTGGCGGTAGCCTGTTCTACCCTACCGCCAAGGTGCCCGGCGGTAGGAAAAAGGGTCAGATCCCGATTTTTTTTCAAACCGGGGTCAAATCCGGCTAAACTACACGAAAAGGGTCAAAACACCAAAATTAGCCGCCACAAGGCTACGGGTGCTAGTAAAAGTAAAAAAAAAAAACTTCGATCCGTCTTCATTCGAGTGAGGGATTCAACTTCTAGCCAGATTCTCGGTTAAGCCCTAGGGCTGTATTTTCTTATTTCTTTGATTATCTCCTTGATCGCAAGATCGAACACCGCTTTTGTATTCCCACCTGCTCTTTGCTATCAATCAATATATGCCAGCCATCAGCTGGAACTTTCAAAAAAAAAAAAAAACTATACAGATACAGTTGTACACCAAGTGTGTGGGTACTGTGCACAAGACCGGCTTTAGTAAGGCCTTGTCTCTCGAATCATTATTACCAGCATGGCCACGGCTTGGCGTGCGATGTCGCCGAGATGTGTACGCCGGGTAGCGTGATGTGACGAGATGGATGCGTCTCTTGGACACGTGCCGCCACCCCGCCTCCACCTAGCTACCCAAACTGAAGGAGGGGACGAGACAAGTCAAGCAGCGACCTAGACTCTTTTCCTGACGAATCGGCAGGAGGGCTGCTCGTTAGACTCGCGCGAGTGTCCGCTCACTTGTCTCACGTAACGTGTAAGCAAAGCGCTGCGCGCAGTTTGCCAACAGCGGTCACTGCTTGCTGGTCCAAACTGCTGCGGCGCCGACGTTTGATTAGGAGACAGCCGCCGGCCCGTGCTCGGGGTCACGAAATCAGGCGCTAACTGCCCATGCAGACTCTCAGTTGGAACTAACAGGATGCAAGCTTAGTTAGTGCGGAAAATTTTAATGCAGCGACAGGATGCTGATGGCTTCGTCAAACCGTATATTCGTTTCTTCCCCTGGATGGCAAATGCAAGTAGAGACATGGTTCGTTTCAAGTCGTAAATATAGAGCCACTAGGTCCATGCACATTGACAAATTAACTGGGGCACGATGGAATGAGAGCAAAAAGGGGTTTCTTTCGATAAAATTAAGGCATAAGTTCAGTTAAATAAACTAAGCTGAAAGCAAAGCTGTGGTTCTAAAGGCTGCGTATAGCCCTTGTACCTGTTCTACATGGGATCTGTGGAAAGATGAAAAGGAGCTAATTAACAAACTTGAGCCCCCTCCGCGCACTAGCACAGTAAAGAACACGGCACGTATATATGAACAAAAAGCCAAGATTAGGCATAGGCGACGTACACACGCTGGGTAGGGGCCGCTGGGCCGCCGAATACAGCAGCCATTTAATTAAGTTTTCCATCATACTAAGCTTGGTTTACCTAAAAAAAAGCTAAGCTTAGTGATTGGCTCGTGATAGCCTCTTTTCGTAGGCGCCATTCTTTCATCAAAGCACGTTTCCTTTTTGCGAGAGAACTTCATCAAAGCAAGTTTCGTGGCTCTGAGTCTACAAAGGTTGTCCAAGGACAGTTTTATTAGTAAGTTGTTGATTCGAAGACCAGAGCTTAGCATAGTGGTGATTATTGGTAGCAATAGTTTAGTTTTCTTTTCCGAGAAAACTTCTCATATATTCATCAACTGTTAAGGTAGTACAAAAACATTAAAAGTAAAAAAATTACATTCAGGTCCGTAGACTACCTTGCGACGATTATAAACACTGGAGCGAGCCTTCAGCGCGCCGCCGTCATCGCTCCTCCCTCGTCGGAGCCAGGGAAACATTGTTGTAGTAGACAGTCGAAAAGTCATCGCGCTAAGGCCCCATAAGACCAACGCACCAGAACAACAACCATCGCCGATAAAGAGAGTAACCGTGTCGGCCAACAAGGTGATATAGCTAGATGATAACTTCTTTAACAATTATAATCTCGTGCCTTCGTTTTCATCCCAGAAGCCTAGCTAGGTTCATTTTCTGCCTCTCCCCGCAATCTTACTGTCTATTTTGTTGGAGAACCCTCCAACTACTTTTGTTTGATTCCCTAGATGACCATTGAACTTAGTTTCAGTGAAGTCAAAGATTACCTTGGTTTGTTTTGTTGCGGTGAAGTCGGCGACGGCGGGTCCTCGGTGGCGGCGTCTGTTCGGTGGTCTTCCATGGCGCCAACCTTGCATAGTTTCTTCGTTGGAACTCTCCTTCAGAGTCGGAGCTGCGTTGCCCTAGGCGCGAGTGGTTGAGTTTTGGCATAGGTCTTCTTGTGTTTCTGCATGGCCTCTATGGTGATGATTGAGTCGACGTTCGTCGTCGGCGAAGTCAGAGTTACTTGCTCGAAAATTAAGGAGGAGGATGACGCGTGCTAGGAGAAGTGATGACGATGACATCGGTGTGCGATCTTGGCAAGGCCCTCTATGTTGAGGTGTGTATCAGATATTGTGTTCCATTAATTAACTGAGCTACTCTTTTCTACTTAGTTAATGGATGAGAGGCAAAGCTTTTGTCTTCGTTTAAAAATTGAACTTACTTTCGTTTGACTTGTATCACAGCATGAATGTTCAGTGTAGTTAGAGTGTACGTCAAAAGGAGAAAAGAGCAGAATAAAAATTGAAAGAACGGATCAAACTCATCTCGAAGAAACATAAAAAAATTCAGTACATGTTCCTGAAAATACAGAGTATTAACTTTTCATTTGAAATTAATTACCAAATCAGGCAGGGTCGATCCTATGACTTTTTTCTTTCTAAACGAACCATAAGTTTTGCCTCGTCCATTATTAATTAAAAAGAAGAATAGAATTTGTTACACATCACTAATATTACATAGGGTCATTACTGTCTCGTCAGGATATTACTCAATTTTTTCACACCCGCAGTAACCCGAAGTCTAGCTTCCCTCCTAATGGAGATGAAGCAGATAGGCGCCGGGTTGACTTGTATCGGAACACCTGATAGTTTCTCTCATTCCAAATAATCCAACCAACAAGCATGATGAGAGATGTCATGGCCTTCCTACTGGAGATGTTGTTGCCCAACATATTGCTCCACCAATGCGAGAGAGGAAGAGAGAGAGAGTGCACTGTCGCCGTGTCAATAGCCTGAAGGCCAATCCAATCTTCGACGAAGTTCGAAATCCTAATGGTGAAGCGACACTTAAAGAAAAGGTGACCTCCACTCTCTTGCACTTGTTGGCAAAGCGGGCAAAGGCCACAATTTTGCCAACCCCTTCTAGCAAGCCTAGTTGTCCAAATCATATCCTGGGTTGCAAGCCATACAAAAAAATTCACCTTAGGCGCAGCCCAAACAGCCCAGACATAACAACGCGAGGTGGTGTCCGTTGATCCACCTGTTTCTTAGTGAACAACCGCTCAACCTGTAGACGACATGCTAATCTATCTTTACTTAGACTACCAAAGACAATCCGACGCGTATTCAAGTTCTTTACCCGGATCCCTCCAAGTTGGACGATTACGTGCCGCTACCGGGAGTCTTCTATTTGGCGCGCAGGTCGCGCGCTAGCAACCTAGGGTGCACCCCTTAGCACGCTCGATCCAGCTTTTGGGCCGGCCCATTTTAGGATGCATTACCCAGTTTTTGGAAGGTTCTATAACCTTCCCTGAACCATTTTTTTGTTTTACCTTTGTTTTTCTTTCGGTTTATCTTTCTTTTTCTTTTTTCTTTTCTTTTCGTTTCATTTTTTTCCTTTTTCCTTTTTCATTTCTTTTCTATTTTTTCCTTTTTCTTTTTCCTTTTTTCTTTTCTTATTTTTTCTTTCTCTTTTCTTTTTTCCTTTTTTGTTTTTGCGATTTTTTTTTGAAATCATGAACATTCTTCAACCGTCAACATTTTTTTGAAATCATGAACATTTTTTCAAATTCGTGAATGTTTAAAAAAAAATCGTGATCATTTTTTTACAAATTCGCAAACATTTTCGAATCATGAACTTTTTACAAATTCAGGAGGATTTTTTGAAGTTGTGAACATTTGTTTAAACTCGTGAACATTTTTTGATCCGGTGAATATTTTTTGAAAATTTGGGAACATTTTAAAATTCACAAACTTTTTTGTTTTGTTTTGATGAACATTTTTTTTGAAATGCATGAAATTTTTTGAATCAACAAACATTTTTTGAACTGATGAAGCTTTTCAAAATTTGGGAACAATTTTTGAAATTCGCAAACATTTCTTTGTTTTTTGTGAACATTTTTAGAAAATTCATGAACGTTGTTTGAATTCGCGATTTTTGGTTCAAATTTATGAACAACTTTTGAATACACGAACATTGTTCAAAATCTTGAACATTTTTCAAATCCGTGAACATTTTATGATTTCTTGAACATTTTTTTTCGAAATTCTCAATTTTTTAAATTTTTGAACCTTTTAGAAATCCCAAATTATTTAAAGTAGAAAAAAATGAAAAAGAAAAAAGAAAAAGAAAAAGAAAATGAAAAAAAGGGCTTCCGCACATGGGCCGCCCCAAAAGGGCGTGCTAGGGGAGCGAAAGGTGCGCGCTGCGTCTCCTCCCAGCGCGCAGCGCGCCCTATAGAAGCTCTCGTGTCATCGTTTTTCTTCGGTCGGGCAGGAGCTCATCCTAGAGCTGGACGTGGAGGGCCCGTCTGGTGAGCCCCCCTCCCTTCCCCAGGCCGACCTCCCTCCCGGGACTTGAAACTTGGGCCAACCATACTGGTAGTTGGAGACGTGCTACTTGTAGTCTGCGTTGGTATTTCCCCGACGAAGAGAGAATGATGCAGTACAGTAGAGATAAGTATTTCCCTCAGTTAAGAACCAAGGTTATCAATCCAGTAGGAGAACCAAGCAAAATTCCGTTAAGCGCACCTGCACACACAAAAGCAAACACTTGCACCCAACGCAAATAAAAGGGTTGTCAATTCTCTTCGCGGTTACTTGCAAGGATTAAATCTTATAGAGGTAAATAGCTAAACTAAAATACTAATTAAAATAAAAGTAAATAAATTGCAATAAGGTATTTTTAGGTTTTTTATATGATAAAGATAGACCCGGGGGCCATAGTTTTCACTAGAGGCTTCTCTCTTGAGCATAGAAACATACGGTGGGTAAACAAATTACTGTTGGGTAATTGACAGAATAGCAAATAATTATGACGGATTCATGGCAATGATCATGTATATAGGCATCACGTCCAATACAAGTAGACCGACTCCTGCATGCATCTACTACTATTACTCCACTCATCGACCGCTATCCAGCATGCATTTAGAATATTAAATTAATGAAAACAGAGTAACGCCTTAAGCAAGATGACATGATGTAGAGAAGCAAATTCAATCAATATGAATAAACCCCATCTTTTTATCCTTAATGACAACAATACAAATACGTGTCATATCCCCTTCTGTCACTGGGATTGAGCACCGCAAGATTGAACCCATCACAAAGCACCTCTCCCATTGCAAGATAAATCAATCTAGTAGGCCAAACTAAACCGATTGATCGGAGAGAAATACAAAGCTATAACAATCATGCATAAAAGAGTTCAGAGAAGACTCACATATTTCTCATGAATAATCTGATCATAAACTCAGAATTCATCGGATCCCAACAAACACACCGCAAAAGAAGATTACATCGGATAGAACTCCAAGAACATCAAGGAGAACATTGTATTGAAGATCAAAGAGAGAGAAGAAGCCATCTAGCTACTAGCTATGGACCCGTAGGTCTGTGGTAAACTACTCACACATCATCGGAAGGGCAGCAAGGTTGATGTAGAAGCCCTCCGTGATCGATTCCCCCTCCGGCAGAGTACCAGAAAAGGCCTCCAAATGGGATCTCGGAAGAACAGAGGCTTGCGGCGGCGGAAAGGTTATTTCTTCTGGCTCTCTGGGGGTTTCCCAATATTTGTGAATTTATAGAAGTGGAATTAGGTCAAACGGAGTCACGTGGGCCCCACAAGGCAACACGGCGCCCCCCGGGGCGCGCCCTGTTGCCTTGTGAAGTCTCCGTGAGGCTTCTGGCCTCCTCCTGAAGCTTCCAAGGGCTCTTTTGTCCAGAAAAATATCTCCAAAAAGTTTCGTGACATTTGGACTTCATTTGGTACTGTTTCTCTGAAAAGCCAAAAACAAGCAAAAAACAGCAACTGGCACTGGGCACTAGGTTAATAGGTTAGTCCAAAAAAATGATATATAATTGCATATAAAAACATCCAAGATTGATACTATAATAGCATGGAACAATAAAAAATTATAGATACGTTGGAGACGTATCAAGCATCCCCAAGCTTAATTCCTGCTCGTCCTCGAGTAGGTAAATGATAAAAATAGAATTTTTGATGTGGAATTCTACCTATCATGTTTCATCATGTAATCTTTCTCTTACGGTATGTATAATAAGATCCAAATGATTCAAAGCAATAGTCTATAATTTGATATAAAGACATCAATACTCAGGCATACTAATAAACAATCATGTCTTTTAAAATAAACATGCTAAAGAACGTTATCCCTACAAAATCATACAATCCAGTCATGCTCCATCTTCTTCACACAAAATATTTATCATGCACTACCCCGGTTTTAGCCAAGCAATTGGTTCATACTTTTTAACACGCTTCAGCTTTTTCAACTCCCACGTAATACATGAGCGCAAGCCATGGATATAGCACTATGGGTGGAATAGAGTATGGTGGTAGAGATAAATAAGAGAAGTCAAAAATGGAGAAAGTCTCACATCGACGAGGCTAATCAACGGGCTATGGAGATGCCCATCAATTGATGTCAATTCGAGGAGTAGGGATTGCCATGCAACGGATGCACTAAGAGCTATAAGTGTATGAAAGCTCAACATGAAAACTAAGTGGGTGTGCATCCAACTTGCTTGCTCATGAAGACCTCGGGAATTTGAGGAAGCCCATCATCGGAATATACAAGCCAAGTTCTATAATGAAAATTCCCACTAGTATATGAAAGTGACAAAATAGGAGACTCTCTATATGAAAAACATGGTGCCACTCTGAAGCACAAGTGTGGAAAAAGGATAGTAACATTGCCCCTTCTCTCTTTTTCTCTCATTTTTTTCCTTTTTCTTTTTTTTCTTTTTTTTCTTTTTTTTCTTTTTTCGTTTTATTTATTTATTTATTTTAGAACGATCTCATGGACCTCATCCCCACTTTTTCGAGAACTCATTAGTCTCCATCATTCTTACCTCACTGGGACAATGCTCTAATAATGATGATCATCACACTTCTATTTACTTACAACTCAACATTATAACTCGATACTAGAACAAAAATATGACTCTATATGAATGCCTCTGGCAGTGTACCAGGATGTGCAATGATGCTACCGTAACATGTATATAAATGATGAACGGTGGCTGAGCCACAAATACTATGTCAGCTATATGATCATGCAAAGCAATATGACAATGATGGTGTATGTCATGAAAACGGAACGGTGGAAGTTGCATGGCAATATATCTCGGAATGGCTAAGGAAATGCCATGATAGGTAGGTATTGTGGCTGTTTGGAAGAAGATATAAGGAGGCTTATGTGTGATAGAGCGTATCATATCACGTGGTTTGGATGCACCGGTGAAGTTTGCACCAACTCTTGATGTGAGAAAGGGCAATGCACGGTACCGAAGAGGGTAGCAAATTGCGGAAGGATGAGAGTGCGTATAATCCATGGACTCACATTAGTCATAAAGAACTCACATACTTATTGCAAAAGTTTATTAGCCCTCGAAGCAAAGTACTACTACGCATGCTCCTAGGGGGGAGGTTGGTAGGAGTTAACCATCGCGCGCCCCCGACCGCCACACAAAGGAAGACAATCAATAATAATTCATGCTCCAACTTCTTAGCATAACGACATACCATATGTGCATGCTTCGGGAATCACAAACCTTAACACAATTATTCTTACTAAACCACAATTATCTACTAATACCTCCCACATATTACCATCTTAATATCGCAAAACTATTGCAAGGAATCAAGTTTATCATATTCAGTGATCTACATGAAAGTTTTTATTATATCCCTCTTGAATACCTATCATATCAGGACCAAATTCATAACCCGTGCATATTACCATTGCTATCATGAGACTCTCAAAATGATATAAGTGAAGCATGAGAGTGCAACTGTTTCTTTAAAATATAACCACCGTTGTGCTCTAAAAGATATAAGTGAAGCACTAGAGCAACTGCCTAGCTCAAAAGATATAAGTGAAGCACATAGAGTATTCTAACAATTCACGAATATTGTGTGTCCCTCTCAAAAAGGGTGTGTTCAGCAAAGATGATTGTGACAAACTAAAAAGCAAACAAAAGCAAACAAATTATTTCACAAGGCGCTAAAAGTAAAACACATATCATGTGATGAATAAAAATATAGCTCCAAGTGAGTTACCGATAGATTGTAGACGAAAGAGGGGATGCCTTCTGGGGCATCCCCAAGCTTAGACGCTTGAGTCTTCCTTGAATATTACCTTGTGGTGCCTTGGGCATCCCTAAGCTTAGGCTCTTGCCGCTTCTTATTCCTTTATCCATCGTAGTCTCACCCAAAACTTGAAAACTTCAGCACACAAAACTCAACAGAAACCTCGTGAGATCCGTTAGTATAACAAACAAACCTTAAAATTTAGGTACTGTTGTAAATTGATTCACATTTAATATTGGCATAATGCTACTGTACTCCAACTTCTCCATGACTCATACCCCCCGATACGATCCATAGATTCACCAAAATAAGCAAACTATGCAGCAAAAACAGAATCTGTCTAAAACAGAATAGTCTGTAAAGATCTATTTAAAAGCCATACTTCTGTAGCTTCAAAAATTAGGAAAACTTCAAAAAATTCATATACCAATACTATGTAAAAATTTCAGTTTTTTCTGACGCTCCAGTACAGAATTAAAATTCCAGCACTGGACGCAAAACTTTCTTTTTTCCAAACAACATCAATTATACTATCATCAACATCATCCCAAAGGCATTACTTAGCACAAACACTAATTAAAATATAAAAACACAATCATAACAGAAGCTATAATCATGCAAACACACAAAAATAGTAGGTAAAAGCAAAAAATTATTTTATTCATTGGGTTGCCTCCCAACAAGCGCTATCGTTTTATGCCCCTAGCTAGGCATAATGCATAGTTTCAAGTGTTGTCATCCTTCAAGTTAATTCCATAAGTGGACCTCATAATGGATTCATAAGGTGCTTTAATTCTTTTTCTAGGGAAGTGTTCCATCCCTTTCTTTAGTGGAAATTGAAATCTTATATTACCTTCTTTCATATCAATAATGACACCAATAGTTCGAAGAAAAGGCCTACCAAGTATTATGGGGCAAGAAGGATTGCATTCAATGTCAAAAAAAATAAAGTCCACAGGTACATAATTTCTATTTGCAAGAATAAGCACATCATTTATTCTACCCAATGGCTTTTTAATAGTGGAATCCGCAAGATGCAAATTAAGGAAATAAGGATCCATGTCGGTGAGACCTAGCACATCACACAAAGACTTTGGTATAGTGGAAACGCTAGCACCAAGATCACAAAGAGCATTACATTCATAATCTTTAATTTTTACTTTAATAGTAGGTTCCCATTCATCTTGTAATTTTCTAAGAATTCATACTTCCAACTCAAGTTTTTCTTCATGTGCTTTCATCATGGCTTCTACAATATGTTTAGTGAAAGCCTTATTTTGCTCATATGCATTTGGTGAATTAATCATGGATTGCAACAAGGAAATACACTCAATTAAGGAACAACTATCATAATTAAAGTTCTTCTAATCCAAAGTAGTGGGTGCATTACTATTTAAAGTTTTGACCTCTCCAAACCCACTTTTTTCATTTTTACGAGCAAGATTATCACCCTCCAAGCAAGTGGGACTCGTTCTATCTAAAGTTGACTCTTCTCCAGTCCCTTTTTCATCAACTTTTATGTTACTAAATAATGATTCAATAGGAGTGACACCAATCATTTTAATATCTTCATCATTACTACGATAGAAACCGGGTGGAATCGCTTTTTCTAGAAATTCTCGCTTAGCTCTCAACCTAGCGGTCCTTTATTTACTTTCATTAATGTAGACATAGATAGCATTAATAGACTCATTTATATCATGTTTGGATAGCAAAATTTTAGTTTTGAGACTTTCCACATCATGAGCAATTCTATCCATGTTCCTAGCCAATTCATCAACTCTATTCATTTTTTCTTCTATCATAGTATTAAAATTCTTTTGCGAACTAATAAATTCTTTAATATTACTTTCAAGATCAGAGGGCATCCTATTATTATTATTATTATTATTATTATTATTATTATAAGAATTACCATAAGGATTGCCATAATTATGAGAGGAATTTTGTAGGATCGAAAGTATGTCTAGAGGGGGGGGGTGATTAGACTACTTGACCAATTAAAACCTAACCTTTTCCCAATTTTAGTTGCAGGCAGATTTTAGCAACAATACAAGTCAAGCATCACCCTACACATGCAATTCTAAGAGTATAGCAGCGGAAAGTAAACAATTGCATATGTAAGTAAAGGAGGGGATCAGAGATTTCAAACGCAATGAAGACACGGTGGTTTTTGGCGTGGTTCCGATAGGTGGTGCTATCGTACGTCCACGTTGATGGAGACTTCAACCCACGAAGGGTAACGGCTGCGCGAGTCCACGGAGGGCTCCACCCACGAAGGGTCCACAAAGAAGCAACATTGTCTATTCCACCATGGCTTACGTCCACGAAGGACTAGCCTCACTCGGGGTAGATCTTCACGAAGTAGGCGATCTCCTTGCCCTTACAAACTCCTTGGTTCAACTCCACATCATGTCGGAGGCTCCCAAGTGACACCTAACCAATCTAGGAGACACCACTCTCCAAAAGGTAATAAATGGTGTGTTGTTGATGAACTCCTTGCTCTTGTGCTTCAAATGATAGTCTTCCCAGCACTCAAACAACTCCTCACAGATTTGGCTATGGTGGAAGAGGGATTTGAGTGGAAAGCAACTTGGGAAAGGCTAGAAATCAAGATTAAAATGGTAGGAATGGAATAGCTTGATCTCAACACATGAGTAGGTGGTTATCTCTCAGAAAATGTATGGTGGAAATGTAGGCACGTTCTGATGGCTCTCCTTACTGAGAAGGAGGTGGTGGAGGGGTATATATAGCCTCCACACAAAATCCAACCGTTACACACTTTTGACCCAACTCGGTGGCACCGAAACCATCATCTCGGTAGCACCGAACTATGTAAAAGATATGAACTTTAGGAATCTCGGTGGGACCGATACAAACAACTCGGATGGACCAAAGTGCAATGGCTAGGGCAGACCTCATCTCGGTGGCACCGATTGCATCAACTCGGTAGGACCGAAGTGAAGCAATAAGGCAACAGAGAGTTGGCAAGCCATCTTGGTGAGACCGATTTGCAAAACTCGGTGGGACCGAAGTAAGTGCAAACGATCACAGAGAGTTGGCAAGGCCATCTCGGTGGGACTGAGATCCATTTCGGTGGATCCGATTTGTTAGGGTTTTGGCAGTGGCTAAGTCTAGGTGAACTCGGTGGGGCCGGATAGAGAATTTCGGTGGGGCCGAGTTGGAATGTGAGTTTTGGACATATTTGGATAGAGAGAGTGGTTGAGGGTTTAGGAGTACTGTCATTAAGCACTTGAGCAAAAGGAACATTAAGCAACACCTCATCCCCTTTTAATAGTATTGGCTTTCCTATGGACTCAATGTGATCTTGGATCACTAAACCAAAAATGTAGAGTCTTGATCTTATGCCAATCCTTGTCCTTAGAATTTTGAGGGGTCCACGTCTCTAGTCCATGCCATGCCAATCATTGAACATCCTGAAATCTTTAACTTGAATGGACATTAGTTCAATGAGATATATGTTGTTATGAATTACCAAAACCACCAAGGGAGCAAATGTGCTGTCAATCTCCCCCTTTTCGGTAATTGATGACAACATATAGATCAAAGCTTCGACAAATGATTAAATGAATGAAATACATCGTCGCTTTGAGAAGTATGTGATAAGCAAGAGCTCCCCCTAAATTTGTGCATTATTAAAAATTTGCGTTTGAATGCGAATACACAATCGATTAGGCTCATGGGTCACTCTTCCATGTCACATACAACTTGGTGGAGCGCGCAAAATGATATGATTGGAGTAGCAAGCATGCATCACCAACATAAGTGAGTGATCATACAAGATAATGATAAAGATAAGCATTGATCATCACAAGATGCATAGTATGATCAATCACATGAAGTAGCTCACAATCATAACGAAGCATAGTATCAAGCACACACATAGAAACAAAGTACCAAAAAGTAAATGGTAGCAAAAGAACTCGAGAGAAATAAACAACGAGCAAAACAAAAGCACTCTCTCTCGAAGCCTATGATCTATACAAATTCTCCCCCTTTGGCAACAAGTACCAAAAAGATCGAATAGGTATAGGACTAATCGGCACTCTAAGCACGGTCCTCCAAAGCTCCTGAAGGCGACCTCCTGCTGGCAGCTCCAGTGTGCGTAGATGGCGTTGAGAGAAGAGCGTCTGCGAAGGCTTCTGCAGAAGTTTGCTGGGCTGGTGGAGTGGATACCGATGATGGCACTATGGCAGCAGCAACAGGTGCAGAGACTGTGGTCCTCGGATCCACAACTGGCACTGCAGCAGATCTGGCTGCCCTAGGCACTGTCTGAAAATGCTCTGTGGTAGGTCTGTCATCTCCACTGTCATCTGACGGGGCTGTCTTGACAGCATCAACATCACTCTGTAGCTGCTCCACGATAGTCTGGATCTCTGTGACCTTGACATCTAGATCATGAAATTTTGTCTCTATTATCTGCTCTAAGCTAGCTTGGTGCTGGGTGAGGTTGGCCAGACTTCGCTCAATCCTCAGGGTGGCTTCAAGCACATAAGTCATTTGGTCAGACTTAGACTTAAGATTTGCAATTGGAGATTGGGAGCTATTGCCTCCTGGGCTGCTTTTGCTTCTTTGGCTTTGCAGATCTTCTCCTGAGCTTGTGCTGAAGTGGGATGCGAAGGATCCATCACGATAACATTGTCTTCAAACTCTGGACGCAAAGGCAAATGCTCTCGATCAAGAAGGTACGTGCTGGTTCCAACCTTGGAATTGATCAAAATCTGAATATGTGGAGCATATACGCACGATCTCTTCTGATCAGCTGCAGTCCTCTTGATAGTTTCCACTATCAGGCTCATCACTTTAAATTTCTGAGGAGTATCAAACAGATGCAGCAAATTGATAGAGTGGCCACGAATCATTTTGTCATCTCCTGACTTGGGTAACAAGGTGTACCGCAAGATGGTGTTCGTGGTGGCCAGTCCTGGGAGCAGATGCTTCACTGATCCAAGCTTATGAGTCTCAATGTCTTTCTGAGGAATTGCAGTGTACATGTTGGACATGGAGTTGTGATCCATCTTGAGCTTAGCATAGATATCAATGTCATCGTCCTCTTCCTTGAGAGCACCAAGAAGACTTGCCCACTCAGAGATGGTTGACTGGTATCTGATACCCTCAGTCATCCACACAATTCGGCCATCTGGATAGAAGTGAGCAGTAGAGTAGAATTGCATGACCATTCATCATTCCACTTGGTCAACTTCTGTCCGACAAAGTCATCAACACCTGCAATCCTGAAGCTCTCATGGACACGGGGAAAGTAATCTTCATTCTCATCGATGTATTCCCAATCCACCCATCTCATGTCGCTAACAATGGGCTTCTTGTCAAGCAATACAGTCTCATAGAAATCTTGTTGTTCACGAGTGTGAAAGCGATAGTCACACGCTGTCTTCCTCCTTGTAGCATAAGGATCTGACTGTCTCCACTGACGCAGTCCTTTATCTTTCCTCAGCATCATGTTCTCCGCAACTGGGTGTGCATCATCATGGTCTGGTATCTTTGGCTTCAATTTCCTGAGCACTAGTGGCTCTTCATCAACATTTGCCTCAGGCACTAGGGCCTTGTTCTTCTCAGTAGCTGATATGTTCCTGGTGGATCTCTTTGGTGTTGATACCTTTGGCTTGGACTTGGGGGCAGCAGTCCTGATTGCATCAGACATAAGCTTTTGAGACTTGGCTGGAGGTGCATCAGCAGTAGGTTCCTCCTCCTCCTCATCTGTCCTCATGGAGGGCCTTCCAAGCACTTGAGCTGTAGTCTTCCTAGCTCTCTTCTTCTTTTCACCTGCAGCTGGTTCTGTGTCACTAGGCTCTTCAAGAGTGAATTGCATAGTCTGCTTTGGAACTTTCCTCACATCAGTCTTATCTTTGGCAGATGATGGTTTGGTGTTGTACTCCTTAGCAAGCACGACTCTCTTTTTCTTTGTTGCTGCTTCACTAGCAACAAAATCTTCATCCTCACTGTCTGAGGTTTTCTTCTTCCTTGTTCTAGTGGCTGCCTTAGGAAGATCTGGAGAGCTCCTCTCTCCCTCATAGAAACTTTCTGCAGGGCTTGACCCTTCACTTAGTTCTGCATGCTACTCTGACCTATTCCGGCTGTCGCTGGAATCTGACATCTTGCTGAGCTGACCCTGTGAATAGATGGGTATGGGCAGAGTAGATGAGTCATCACAAAAAGCAGAGGTTTTTCATAAAATTTGAGTTCAACTCTTAGTTTCAAGTTTTCACAGAAGGCATTTTGGATGGACCGAGTTGATCATCTCAGTTATACCGAAGCATACAACAGAAACCTTACACGCCATTTCGGTCAGACCGAGATGGGTTTCGGTGGCTCCGAGATGCTTGGGTTTCACTGAGATTTTACTTTCGGTCTCACCGATACGTACAACTCGGTGGCACCGAGGCGTACTAGTGCTATGGCCAGAGGCCAAATCGGTAGGACCGAAAATTTCGAATCGGTCGGTCCGAGATGCATTCGGCGGAAACTTAAACCTAAAATTTTTACTCGCATCTAATCTACAGAGTTTGCAGTGTAACAGGAGTTCTCAATCCGTGGCATGAATTCAGGCAGTCCAATCGTGCATTGAATCGGAAATGGGAGCACGAGAGGGATCGAATCTCACCCTAACTCGGTGGAGACTCTCTACGGCGGCAACGGCGGGGCAGATTGCCATTGACGGCGACGGAATCCGGTGGCGAGGGCGCGCTGGAGACGACGGCGAAGTCCGAAGACGAGGGCGACGGCAGCAACGGGGTGCGGGAACGAGTGGGGTCTAGAAATTTCAACCGTTCGGTCCTCGCGATATATATACCCGTACGCTGTCGGTGGCGCCGAGTTGAACAACTCGGTGGCACCGATATGTGTAACTGCACGCAGGTCAGCACATCGGTGGCTCCGAAATGGTTCAACTCGGTGGCTCCGAGATGGAAAACCTAGAGCATTCGAGTTTGAGTGAATTGGTTCGGCCGAAATCAGATAGAAGGTTTTGGAGGTTCAGCCCTTTCAGATCGGTGGCTCCGAGTGCTCCTCACCCGGAGGGTCCGAAAATGACTTGTTCAATTTTTGTGATGCAGCAAGAATAGAATTTGAGACAAGAAAGCATAGCTAGCTAGAGAAGGTACTTAGGAATTCTTGTACATCCACTTGGCCAAAAAAACCAAGACAATCAAAACAACAAATGGATGTCCTCGAATGATGAAAACATGCAAACCAACCTGCTCACACAATAAGATAGCAAATGAAATATGTGTCAAACATGCACAACCAATTCTAGCATCTATCAAGCAATGGCGATGACTAGGTCATCTATATATGAGTATATTGACTTAGGAGCCAAATGAGAACATTTGATCATAGGTCATACTCATCGTTTAAGTACAAGTGGGGTTGCCACTTTTACATAAAACATTGATGTGTTCACACCATTAGAGTTGCTTTATCTCAATTGTTTAGAGCAAAGCTCCCCCTAGATGTGATATCCCCCCTAAGAGGGATGAACTAACCTTGGGTTTTGTCGATGATGACTTCATGTAGATGTTGAAGATGTGGATGCTCAATGTTGATGTGGACCATCAAGAGTTGGGAGCAATCCTTTGGAGTTTTGTGCTTTCAATACCTACATGAGTTAGTCCCACACAAGGAACATACAAGGATATCCATAGACATAGAGTGAAATACACATATGATGATGTCCATGAATGCAATGAATACCTTGTCCCTTGCCTTACCAACAAGAGGGTTTGTGACTCCATGAACTAGTGCAAAATGTGGAAGTTGGTTGCACAAGTTCTTGCCATAATGAATGTGAGTGAAGTTTGTTGGCGGAGTCACCCTCAAGAACTCTCTAGTTCTTCTTCTTTTGGACCCACATCAACTTGATGCGAATCCTTGGAGTTGTAGTAGCACTTGATGAAGTAGAACTTGATGAAGTCTTGGGAACCCACTTGACCATGGCTTGAGGAGCTTCTTCAAATGAATCAATCTCTTCTTGAAGCTTGTCCTTGCCTTTTAGCTTGTGGTCTTGTGGCGGAAGATCTTCTTGAGCTTGTTTTCCCTTGAAGGAAGTAGGATCATACTTCTCTTGTTGAGGAACAAACTTCGTCTTGGGGTATTGATCTTCTTCCCACTCAACTCCATTGGCATTGAACTTTCGTTCAAAACCAACACCTTGGTTCTTCCGGTGCCTTCCTTGCTTGCATACAATTTCCTCAAATTGCTTACTCCCGTCAAGACTCTTGTAGACACCTTTTTCTATAATTCCTTTCAATAGCATATTTTCTTGCTCAAGTGTAACTTGGCTAAGAGAATCATTAGTGGAATCAATAGAACTACTAGAAGCAACAACATTGGATTTAGCATTGTTATTGTTACTACTAGAGGTAGAACCCTTTTTACCCTTGTTGCTAGTTTGCTTAGGTTTAACTTGTGTCATAATGGTAGACAAGAGTAAACGTTTGGCAAGATATGAAGAACTCTTCTTTCGAAGATCGTCATTGATAGCTTTAAGAAACTCATGCTCTTGCTCTAAATTTAGCTTCTCGAAGCGTAGCTTCTCATGAGTTCTTAGAAGTTCTCTATGATCCTCTTGAGTTGTTTCATGAGCTAACTTAAGAGCATTTAGTTCTTTAGTTAGACGCTCAATCTCCTTCATAGCATTGTCACTCGTTTCCTCTTGACTATCATGATTATTAGCATTTTCATTATAGCTTACATCACTATCTTTATCAACAAGTAAATCATCATCACCAAGCAAATCATCTTCATCATTATTGAAATCAAGATACTCGGGGTGTGATACCTTGGGGCCTTTTGCCATGAAGCATCTTCCAATTCCTTCATTTGGTGAGTCAAATAGATCATAGGAGTTGGATGACACAAGTGCAAGTCCGGCAACACCTTCATCTTGACTATAGTCGGAGTTGGAGTGATAACTTCTCTCGGAGTGGTTGTCGGAGTCGGAGCCGGAAACCCATTCATCAACATGAGCTTGATGTCTTCTTCTTGTGTAGCTCTTGGATGACTTGTCCTTCCTCTCCTAATCCTTGCTTCTTCGAGAGTGTCTTCGCTCATAACGATCATCTCTACTCCTTCTCTCCTTATGAGGTGATTCATCTCTTCTATGTCTTCCTCTTGGTGATTCATCTCTTTTCTTGTAGGGAGCCGTACACTCATTGGAGTAGTATCCGGGCTTTCCACAATTGTAGCAATTACGGTCACGACTTGATGATCTTCTCTCATAGTGTCTTGAGCTAGAACTTCTTTCTTTCCCTTTGTTCTTGTAGAACTTGTTGAACCTTTTCACCATTAGGCTAATCTCTTCATTGGATACTAGCTTGTCACTTGGAGTTGTTGGAGCATTGGTTGAGACTTTGTAAGCACCACTTGATTTGTTGTGCAGCTCCTCTTTGTCCTTGAGTGACATTTCATGAGAAACAATCCTTCCAATGACTTCTGTGGGCTTGAGATCTTTGTAATTTGGCATCATTTGGATCAATGTGCAAACGGTATCATATTTTCCATCCAAAGCTCTAAGTATCTTCTTGATGATGAATTTGTCGGTCATCTCTTCACTTCCTAAGCTGGCAATCTCATTTGTGATGAGAGCAAGCCTAGAGTACATCTCAGCGACTCCTTCACCATCCTTCATCTTGAACTTGTCAAGTTGACTTTGAAGCACATCCAACTTAGATTCCTTGACGGACTCGGTACCCTCATGCATATTAACCAAAGTATCCCAAATTTCCTTTGCATTCTCGAGGCGGCTGATTTTGTTGAATTCTTCGGGACATAGACCGTTGAATAGAATGTCACAAGCTTGAGCATTGTATTGCAACATATTCAATTCTTCCGGGGTTGCTTCACGATCCGGTTCCTTGCCATCCTCAAAGAAGTCACCTTGCAAGCCAACATGAACAACAACCCAAATAGCGGGGTTATGACCAAGAATATTCATTTTCATCTTATGTTTCCAACTAGCAAAGTTTGTACCATCAAAATATGGACCTCTACGGTGATACTTACCCTCACTAGACGCCATACTCTCCTAGGTTGTGAAACCAAGGCTATGATCACCAAAGCAAAGGAAATCAAGGCTTACGGAGACCAAAGCTCTGATACCACTTGTAGGATCGAAAGTATGTCTAGAGGGGGGGTGATTAGACTACTTGACCAATTAAAACCTAACCTTTTCCCAATTTTAGTTGTAGGCAAATTTTAGCAACAATACAAGTCAAGCATCACCCTACACATGCAATTCTAAGAGTATAGCAGCGGAAAGTAAACAATTGCATATGTAAGTAAAGCAGGGGATCAGAGATTTCAAACGCAATGAAGACACGGTGGTTTTTGACGTTGTTCCGATAGGTGGTGCTATCGTACGTCCACGTTGATGGAGACTTCAACCCACGAAGGGTAACGGCTGCGCGAGTCCATGGAGGGCTCCACCCACGAAGGGTCCACGAAGAAGCAACTTTGTCTATTCCACCATGGCTTACGTCCACGAAGGACTAGCCTCACTCGGGGTAGATATTCACGAAGTAGGCGATCTCCTTGCCCTTACAAACTCCTTGGTTCAACTCCACATCATGTCGGAGGCTCCCAAGTGACACCTAACCAATCTAGGAGACACCACTCTCCAAAAGGTAATAGATGGTGTGTTGTTGATGAACTCCTTGCTCTTGTGCTTCAAATGATAGTCTTCCCAGCACTCAAACAACTCCTCACAGATTTGGCTATGGTGGAAGAGGGATTTGAGTGGAAAGCAACTTGGGAAAGGCTAGAAATCAAGATTCAAATGGTAGGAATGGCATAGCTTGATCTCAACACATGAGTAGGTGGTTCTCTCTCAGAAAATGTATGGTGGAAGTGTAGGCACGTTCTGATGGCTCTCCTTACTGAGAAGGAGGTGGTGGAGGGGTATATATATAGCCTCCACACAAAATCCAACCGTTACACACTTTTGACCCAACTCGGTGGCACCGAAACCATCATCTCGGTAGCACCGAACTGTGTAAAAGATATGAACTTTAGGAATCTCGGTGGGACCGATACGAACAACTCGGATGGACCGAAGTGCAATGGCTCGGGCAGACCTCATGTCGGTGGCACCGATTGCATCAACTCGGTAGGACTGAAGTGAAGCAATAAGGCAACAGAGAGTTGGCAAGCCATCTCGGTGAGACCGATTTGCAAAACTCGGTGGGACCGAAGTAAGTGCAAACGATCACAGAGAGTTGGCAAGGCCATCTCGGTGGGACCGAGATCCATTTCGGTGGATCCGATTTGTTAGGGTTTTGGCAGTGGCTAAGTCTAGGTGAACTCGGTGGGGCCGGATAGAGAATTTCGGTGGGGCCGAGTTGGAATGTGGGTTTTGGACATATTTGGATAGAGAGAATGGTTGAGGGTTTAGGAGTACTTTCATTAAGCACTTGAGCAAAAGGACCATTAAGCAACACCTCATCCCCTTTTAATAGTATTGGCTTTCCTATGGACTCAATGTGATCTTGGATCACTAAACCAAAAATGTAGAGTCTTGATCTTATGCCAATCCTTGTCCTTAGCATTTTGAGGGGTCCACGTCTCTAGTCCATGCCATGCCAATCATTGAACATCCTGAAATCTTTAACTTGAATGGACATTAGTTCAATGAGATATATGTTGTTATGAATTACCAAAACCACCAAGGGAGCAAATGTGCTTTCAAATTTCCAGGAAACGGTCTAGCATTGAAATTACCCCGATAAGCATTGTTGTTGAAATTATTTCTAGAGACAAAGTTCACATCAATAGCATCATTATTTTGCTCAATCAAAGTAGACAATGGCACATCATTAGGATCAATATGAGCATTTTTATTTGCAACCAATTTCAATAAAGCATCCATCTTATCACTCAAAGTATTAATTTCTTCAACAGAATTTACCTTCTTACCAGTTGGAGTTCGTTCAGTGTGCCATTGAGAATAATTTGCCATAATATTATAAAGAAGTTTTGTAGCTTCTCCCAATGTAATTTCCATAAAAGTACCACCTGCGGCAGAGTCTAGCAAATTTCTAGAGACAAAGTTTAGTCCCGCATAATTTTTTTGTATGATCATCCATAAATTCAAACCATGAGTTGGGCAATTTCTTATCATTAATTTCATTCTATTCCAAGATTGTGCAACATGTTCATGCTCAAGTTGCTTAAACTTCATAATTTAATTTCTTAAAGAAATAATCTTAGCGGGAGGAAAATACTTGGTAATAAAAGCATCCTTACACTTATCCCATGAATCAATACTATTTCTAGGCAAGGATGAGAACCAAGTTTTAGCACGGTCTCGTAGTGAGAACTGAAATAATTTTAATTTGACAATATCATTATCCACATCTTTCTTCTTTTGCATATCACAAAGTTCAACGAAAGTATTTAGATGGGATGCAGCATCTTCATTAGGACTACCAGAAAATTATTCTTTCATAAAAAGATTAAGCAAGGCAGCATTAATGTCACACGACTCCGCACTAGTGGCGGGAGGAGCAATAGGAGTACTAATAAAATTATTATTATTAGTATTGGAAAAGTCACACAATTTTGTATTTTCTTGAGACATCGCGTCAAAGCAAGCAAACTAGCAAATAAAATATTTTTGTGTTTTTGTAAAAAAAATAGAAGTGGAGGAGATGAAAACGAGAGGCAAATGCAAATAACAGGTAAATAAAAGTAAATGCAAGTGAATGATAATTTGTGCGAAGGTACTTGGTAATTTTGATGATGTCTCCCCGGCAACGGCGCCAGAAATTCTTCCTGCTACTTGTAGTTTGCGTTGGTATTTGCCCGAAGAGGAGAGGATGATGCAGTACAGTAGAGATAAATATTTCCCTCAGTTAAGAACCAAGGTTATCAATCCAGTAGGAGAACCAAGCAAAATTCTATTAAGCGCACCTGCACACACAAAAGCAAACACTTGCACCCAACGCAAATAAGAGGGTTGTCAATCCTCTTAGCAGTTACTTGCAAGGATTAAATCTTATAGAGGTAAATAGCTAAACTAAAATACTAATTAAAATAAAAGTAAATAAATTGCAGCAAGGTATTTTTAGGTTTTTTATATGATAAAGATAGACCCGGGGGCCATAGATTTCACTAGAGGCTTCTCTCTTGAGCATAGAAACATACGGTGGGTAAATAAATTACTGTTGGGCAATTGACAGAATAGCAAATAATTATGACGGATTCATGGTAATAATCATGTATATAGGCATCACGTCCGAGACAAGTAGACCGACTCCTGCCTGCATCTACTACTATTACTCCACTCATCGACCGCTATCCAACATGCATCTAGAGTATTAAGTTAATGAGAACAGAGTAATGCCTTAAGCAAGATGACATGATGTAGAGAAGCAAATTCAATCAATATGAATAAACCCCATCTTTTTATCCTTAATGGCAACAATACAAATACGTGTAAGATTGAACCCATCACAAAGCACCTCTCCGCAAGATTGAACCTATCCTTCTGTCACTGGGATTGAACACCGCAAGATTGAACCCATCACAAAGCACCTCTCCCATGGAAAGATAAATCAATATAGTAGGCCAAACTAAACCGATAGATCGGAGAGAAATACAAAGCTATAACAATCATGCATAAAAGAGTTCAGAGAAGACTCAAATATTTCTCATGAATAATCTGATCATAAACTCACAATTCATCAGATCCCAACAAACACACCGCAAAAGAAGATTACATCGGATAGAACTCCAAGAACATCAAGGAGAACATTGTATTGAAGATCAAAGAGAGAGAAGAAGCCATATAGCTACTAGCTATGGACCTGTAGGTCTGTGGTAAACTACTCACACATCATCGAAAGGGCAGCAAGGTTGATGTAGAAGCCGTCCGTGATCGATTCCCCCTCCGGCAGAGTACTGGAAAAGGGCTCCAGATGGGATCACGGAAGAACAGAGGCTTGCGGCGGCGGAAAGGTTATTTCTTCTGGCTCTCTGGGGGTTTCCCAATATTTGTGAATTTATAGAAGTAGAATTAGGTCAAACGGAGTCACGTGGGCCCCACAAGGCAACACGGCGCGGCCCCCCCTGGGGCGCGCCCTGTTGCCTTGTGAAGCCTCCGTGAGGCTTCTGGCCTCCTCCCGAAGCTTCCAAGGGTTATTTTGTCCAGAAAAAAATCTCCAAAAAGTTTCGTGGCATTTGGACTTCATTTGGTACTGTTTCTCTGAAAAGCCAAAAACAAGCAGAAAACAGCAACTGGCACTGGGCACTAGGTTAATAGGTTAGTCCCAAAAAATGATATATAATTGCATATAAAAACATCCAAGATTGATACTATAATAGCATGGAACAATCAAAAATTATAGATACGTTGGAGACGTATCAAGACGCTTCTTCTGGTTAGTGTTCGCGGTAATGACCTAGATCTTTTGGACAATCCGCAATAAGATGTTTATCGAGCAGGTCTTCTTGCGACGGGCCACTAACTTTGTATTCAAATTTCTTCCCTTTTTGTGACATTGGCACCCGTTCTCTAGACAGTGGGGCATAAATTGGTTAGGCGGCATGATGGATGCGCTGATTGCGGCAGGACGCCGTCTTGCTTCGACTCCTAGCCATTGACCTACCGGCTTCTTGGTGGCATTTATCTCTTTTACTATTAGTGCATGTTTTTGTTGGGGAACGGAGCATGAATTTCAAAAATTTCCTACGCTCACGCAAGATCTATCCATGGAGATGCATCGCTACGAGAGGGGAGAGTGTGTCTACGTACCCTCGTAGACCGTTAGCGGAAGCGTCTCACAACGCGGTTGATGTAGTCGAACAATCCTTCGAGCTCCACCGATCAAGTACCGAACGTACGGCACCTCCGAGTTCTACACACGTGCAGCTCGGTGACGTTCCTCGCCTTCATGATCCAGCAAGACGTCGAGGTAGTAGATGAGTTCCGTCAGCACGACGGCGTGGCGACGGTGACGGTGAAGTGATTCCGGCAGGGCTTCGCCTAAGCTCTCCGAAAATATGACCGAGGTGGAAAACGGAGATCGGGGCACCGCACACGGCTATGGGACAATTGTGTACTTTGGGGTGCCCCCTTGCCCCCGTATATAAAGGATGAGAGGGAGGAGGCCGGCCCCCTAGGGGTGCGCCAAGTGTGGGGAGTCCTACTAGGACTCCTTAGTCCTAGTAGGATTCCACCTCCCATACGGAGTAGGAAAGAGGGAAGGGAGAGGGAAAGGAAAGAGGGGGCTGCGCCCCCTCCCCTAGTCCAATTCAGTTTGGGCAAGGGGGGGCGCGAGCCTCCTCACGTGGCCTGCCTCTCCTTTTCCCGTATGGCCCAATAAGGCCCATTACTTCTCCCGGTGAATTCCCGTAACTCCCCGGTACTCCGAAAAATACCCGAATCACTCGGAACCTTTCCGACGTCCGAATATAGCCTTCCAATATATGAATCTTTACCTCTCGACCATTTCGAGACTCCTCGTCATGTCCGTGATATCATCCGGGACTCCGAACAAACTTCGGCCACCAATCACATAACTCATATAATACTAAATCGTCATCGAACCTTAAGTGTGCGGACCCTACGGGTTCGGGAATGATGTAGACATGACCGAGACGACTCTCCGGTCAATAACCAACAGCGGAACCTGGATGCTCATATTGGTTCCTATATATTCCACGAAGATCTTTATCGGTGAACCTCATATGTCAACATACGTTGTTCCCTTTGTCTGGCGGTATGTTACTTGCCCGAGATTCGATCGTCGGTATCCAATACCTAGTTCAATCTCGTTACCGGCAAGTCTCTTTACTCGTTCCGTAATACGTCATCTTGTAACTAACTCTTTAGTCACGGTGCTTGCAAGGCTTCTGTGATGCTGTATTACCGAGAGGGCCCAGAGATACCTCTCCGATAGTCGGAGTGACAAATTCCAATCTCGATCCATGCCAACTCAACAAACACTTTCGGAGATACCTGTAGTGCACCTTTATAATCACCCAGTTACGTTGTGACGTTTGATACACCCAAAGTATTCCTACGGTATCCGGGAGTTGCATGATCTCATGGTCGGAGGAACGTGTATTTGACATAGTGAAAGCAATAGCAATAAACTGAACGATCATTTGCTATGCTAACGGTTGGGTCAAGTCCATCACATCATTCTCCAAATGATGTGATCCCATTATCAAGTGACAACTCATGTCCATGGTCAGGAAATCTTGACCATCTTTTGATCAACGAGCTAGTCTAGTAGAGGCTTACTAGGGACACAGTATTTGTTTATCTATTCACACATGTATTTAGTTTCCGGTCAATACAATTCTAGCATGAATAATAAACTATTATCATGAACGGGGAAATATGATAATAACTAATTTATTATTGCCTCTAGGGCATATTTCCAACAGTTTTGTGTTGTTGCCCCCAACAAACTTATGTTTATTATTCTAATACTGTATGAATTTAATGATTTACTTTATGTGAAAAGTGGAGCAAAATCCTGTTTCGATAATGCATGCCTCATTACATAACATAACATAGTCCAATGCATCTTCTCTCGACTCGACTCGACACAAACGCCGTTCTCATCATTGCTCAGTGTCCCATGCATCTTCCCTCGACTCGACTCGACAGAACAGTAGCACCTTGCTTTCGATTATTTGCATGGAGACCGACATCGGCATGCGTGTGGCTGCCGGAAATAGTTGGACTGAGATCCAGTGACTTGCCATGCCTGAAGGGTGGCAAACTTTCACTGAGGTCGGAGGCATAGAACCAATTCTTGTGCCATGCCTGCATAGACTTGGGAAGGGTCACCGGAAAGAATTTGGATGAAGGCCAGAGTTGTAGGCTAACCCCTCCAAGGTCGTAGATAGCCTCATCATTCTTCTACGCCGGGATACGAAAGAAGTAGCGGAACAACTCAAAATGAGGAGTTGTTCCGAGGAAACACTCACAGAAAGTAATGAAATTTGTGATGTGCAAAATTCCATTCTGTGTCAGGTGGTGGAGCTGGAAACCAAAGAAGAAGAGGAGCCCGCGCATGTTCTTGTGCAGCAGGAATCCGAGCACTCACCCCAAAAATTCTTGGTGAAGCACGAGCTCACCGATGGCCGGTGTTGGCGGGACCTCCGTCAAGGGCATCCGACGCATCAGATCCGCCGGCAATGACCCCTCCGCCGCCAGTCGGTTGAGCTCCCCCGTGGAAGCGGTAGAAGGGAACCATTTCATCGTGGTCTCGTTCGCCACTAGCTTCTTCGCCTCTCCGGTGGCGGCGGCTCTTTTCTGCTATCGCTCTACGGGCGTGGTCGCCTACATGGTGTCCTGCGTGCGGCTCCGAGTTGTGCTGGTCTTTGCTTTGGCCATCTCCTTGGGCTCGAGGGAGGAGGCTGAGGGCGCAAATCTTATGTAGGTGTCAATGGCCGAAGCGGCGAGAAAGTGATTCGACAGAAGGCACGAAGAAGAAGAAGAGGGAAACAGGAGGGAAAAATTACCTCTTTTCCCCTTTATAACCGCTCCAGTAAAAGCCGAGCTGGCGGGCCTCACCGCATGACACGTATTCCGCGTCTCATGCGATTTCCCACTTCACGAGACGTGGATGCATGATTCCAGGCGCCTCCATCATGACACGATTAAAACGGATGGTTCACCACCTGAACTTGACAAGACCGGGCGCAACGGACCGATAATACTTCTGTCTACAACGGAGCCTGGCGATGGAGCTCTTCCCACGGGGCTCTAGCCTTCAAAGGGTCTAGTCCTTGCAACACCTCTATCGAAGGGCATTCTCGGAGTCCTCGCCATAAGTCGGCCCGCAAGGATCTTTAGTGTCGAGCTCCCAAATGACAAATCCTAAAGATCCAGCACATAGGCAAGGTGCTCACTTGGGTTTTTGAAAATAGAGAGAACTCTAAGAGCATCTCTAGCAGATCCCGCAAACCAAGCCATCCGGTATAATAACTGCCGGTTTGCAGGATGTATCCCATAAACCCGTCCCGAACAGATCCTCCAAATCTGGCCGTCCTGATTTTTTTTGTGGGATCCCGAATCCGCGAGCCCATTTTCTCTATATCTACGGGATTTTGCCCGGTTTTGGAGGCTCCCCTTTCCTTTGGTGGGAGGGAAATTTCAGCCCCAACCGCTTTCATCGCAGCCAGAGCCATGGCTTCCCGAGCTCGATTCCAGCCAAATATCACCGCCGCCGCCGCACGCGAGCTGCCGCACGTCACCGCCGCCGTCCGTGAGCTGCCGCCCACCGCAGCCGTCGCCCGCGAGCTAGCTAGCTACTGCTGCTGCTGTCGCCACTGCGAGCTAGCTGGCTACCTAGCTGCCGCTGCCTCGCAAGCAAGCGAGCGAGCTAGCTAGCGAGCAGCCGCTGCATCGCGGGCTAGCTAGCTAGCTGCCGCCGCCGCCGCGAGCTAGCTGCTCCTATTCATCGCGTCCGACCCTGTGGTCCTCGTCTTGTTCCATGGCGACGCCATCACCGGCAAGACGCGCGTTCCTCATCTGTCCCTGACGAGATCCTCGCGGTGGGAGCGGTCGAGACGAATCCAATTGTAATTTAATGGACATTTTTAGGGGGGGGGGGTTGTGCAATTTTACCGGGACAATGAAATATTTTACGGGATCTGTTCTGCCGGAACAAAAGTCATACTGTAAAAATGCGAAAAAACGTTTTACGGTATCCTTTAAACTGATTTTTGCAGGACGGGGTATACGGGATCTGCTAGAGATGTTCTAACTCCAGACAAGCTTGGGGGCTACTGACGGTGTATTACACCGGGGGTGACTTCTCTATAGGGAGCCCGACAGCAGGCCTGTGAAGGGGCCCAGGAGATCCACTATGTTCCTAGCAGCTACAAGAAGCCCGAAGGAGCAGATAGACACCTACAAATCTTCTTGATAGGCAAGCCATCCTGGCGGCGAGCTAGATCAGATCTCCCTCCTGTAAAACACTAGCCCCCACCGTGCATATAAGGTGGAGACTACGGGGCTCACGTTCCCATACTCTAGTAGACTAGACTCTCGGCAGCAATTCATACACTCCATTGTAATACCTCGCACGAGGTATACCCACCATGAATAACAACAACAAGCAGGATGTAGGGTATTACTCCTCAACGGAGGCCCCAACCTGGGAAAAACCCTGTGCGACCTCCAATCTGGTACTTCCAGCCACGTTAGCAACCCTACCGAGGGTACTAACCGGATTATGCACCGTCAGTCGGAACCACCCTACTAGCACTTGCGACTCCTCGATGTTGGTTAGGCAACGACCCCTACTACGTTGGGGACTCAGCGGGCCAAAATGTCCGTCAGAACGAAATATCCAAATCCCATCTTGGGTGGCCGAGGGTACAAACAACACCGGTTCCAAGCAGATAGCAAACAAGTCCAGAAACTCATAGCAGAGTGGAGATCCACCCATCGAAGGATTCAACCAGAAAAGGGTCCCATCTCTATTGCGTATGAACACTGAAAGCCCTAGTCGAATCTCATGCTTTATCGACTGAATAGACTTCCAGAACTGAGAGCCTCCCTACGTTCATATGCAAGAAGGGGGGAGCCCTGCAAATACTTTTCTTGAATAAGCTGGAGCCACAGCCCCAATCCTCTCTGAGGATCCTCCAAACTCATCTCAACATAAGGTCCACCTTCATGCAGCGGGACGTGAGAATACTTAAACCTCCCAGGTCCTTAGGCAAGCAAATATATGCCCACTTGACCATATGGTATTTCTAACGCCCATGCGTCGCCTGCCAGAAGAAGCGAGATAAGTCCTTATCAAATGAGCTATATACACCTTCATGCAAAATACAACCCGATGATATACATGGGGATGCTAGAAGACACGAGTCGATAAGCACGGGTTTACTCCCATTGGACGTGAATCGTTCACGACGGCTCAGACCTAGAGGCAACTCAACCCATAAGCGGGTCAAAATCCCGAATAAGGATCCTCGAATGAGATAGCGGCATCCCCAAGTACACACTCGGAAAGAGGAAAGCTTGCAGCTGAGGTTGTCCGCAATCCGCTGCCGGTCGTCGGCGGAATACCCTAATACCACAACCTCACTTTATCAAAATTGATCTTAAGGCTGGACATGGCCTCAAAGGAGACTAAAGGAACTTGAGGTTGATGATATCAAGTTCCGACCCATCAACCATGATCACGGTGTCATTTGCATATTGGAGATGGGTAACCTCGCCTCCAGGGATAATATGCCCAACCACTCATGGGCACATATTTCAGAATGAAAATTCAAAACGAAACTCATGCTCATATGCTACAGCGTGAACAATAAAATTGATGAAAAAAGAAGTAAAAAAGTCATATACTTTTTTTTACAATGAACATATTCGTGTATTCTAGTTGCAAGCAAATTTTCATGAAGAGAAAACGCTTGTGGTGGTCAGGAAATGTTGGTTTCCAAAAAAAAGACTTTTGAAAGCACTGATTTGTGAAGCTCAACGTTGACACATACTGGAAAGTAGTATTACTAGAGTCGTTGCGAACATTACCCGAACACCTCGAGGGCAATGCAAATGCAATCCCCGTGAACCAAATCAATCAGCGTGCAGACGGTACAGCCGGGGAATCAAGCCACGCAAACTAGCATAATTGAGTTCGGGAGTTAACAGCAAGAGAAACGCAGCAGGAAGACGAGTAGTAGGAGCCATCATTTGCGGGTCTCGTCGTCCTCTGGCTCGAACTCGGGGTCGCCGTCAGGGTGCATCTCCAGCCACTGCTCCTTGGTCCAGTACTCCTTGACGTGCCCCCACTTCTTGCGAAACTTCTCGATCTGGCTGTCCATGACGACCAGCGCCGAGGAGTCGCCGACGTAGTAGGGGTGGTTCCCCGACCAGACGTCCACCGAGTACTCCGGCTTCGTGCCCCCGGTCACCAGCACCAGCTCACCGTTGCAGTACACCTTCGCGTCCTCGAAGATCTCCGGGTGCAGCCCCTTTTTCCGCATCGAGCACCTCAGCCTCTGCACGCGCGCACAGCGCACACGTTAAGGATTCACAACTGTCTCCTCCAATTGAGAGCCTTATGAAGTTTAAGTATGAGTGAGTTCAGTACCTGGGAGGGGACGAGGGAGCGGAGGGTGCGGTTTGCGGTTCTCGCGACGGCGGCGGCGCCCGGGGTCGGGAGGAAGGAGGTGGAGAGGGAGAGCGCCATGGCTGACGACTTGTTGGCTTCCTTGCCTGTTTCTTCCTATCTTATCCTCTTGTGGTGATGACGATTTCTGAATATTGAGGCTAGTCCCGGATTTCGGGCGGCCGCTGGCTTGGCCTGTTTTTTTTTTTTTTTTTCCAAAAAAAATTGTGGGTTTGTTGTTTAGTTGGGCTGGTGGATTTGCTTGGGCGTTAACAATTTAAACGGCCCAGGACATTCGAAGCATATATCTCCACTACTAATAAAAGAGCAAACTTAAATTGCCCTACAATCACACCTAAAAATGTACACAGGATTACCAGGGGCGTTCGATCTAATCCACTTAACTAAATCTGAGCGTCCTTATTGCTTTGATGGTCTGCCAATCTAATCAAAGGCCAGGATTCAATGTTCTGCCAAGCAGAACAATCACCGCGCACGTACTGCCGTCCTGTCCCTCGCGAGTCACGATTGACCTCAAGGAAAAAAAATCTGTCTCAGCAAACCGCTGCTGCCTATTTTTTCTCTCTTCTCCTAACTTCCTCCGCCCTAGCGCCGCGCTGCCCATCCTCTCCTCGCGTCTCACCCTTTCCCGGCGGCTCCGACGGACCGCCCCCCGCTTGCATCCCACCCGCCGCCTGGCCGTTGCAATCCTCCGCCCATCCACGGCCGGCAGATCCCGCAACCGCCGACCCCATCGACGCCGCACAGACGTTGCAAGCGATCTTCTACTTCCCCAGTGGTGGTAAGCCTCGCATTCTCTCTGACACTTCCTTCCCCACCCCCGCTCCTCCCTGGCCTGGCTCGCTCCTTGCACAGCTCCGTTGTGGGCGCGGACGCTGCAGGTGGAATATGCGGCCACGTATACCATTGGTCTTCCCCATCAACGCAAGGGGCTGGCTGGGCAGTTCAACTCTTCTGCGACAGGCCGACAGCCACAACAACGAGGACTCTATAGAGGTACTGTTGGGGATCGAGTCTATCTCTGTCTCACGAACAGGGTGGACAGGTTCACGACTCGATTGATTGACTGAATCGGAGCAAACAATTCAGCGAACACCTTATGGGCAGAGGTAGAGATGCAGAGTATGGGCACTAGCACAGCGTGCCTTTTTTATTTTGCTGTAGGTGCTGCACTGAGGCGCTTTGCTCTTTCATTTGTAATCAACAGGTACACACAGTATACAAACCCAGTTTTGCTATGACGCCGTAACTTTGCTCAGTTCTTCTGTAGAATTAATTGGTCTAAATTACTAGCTATGGTCCCTTCTTATTCTTATTCTAATTAGTAGACAAACTTAAGATATATTTGTTCAATTAAATCTGAATCTACAACTAATATTGTTATCTCTGTTTATCTCATTTGTTGAGCAGCGCTGAGCATTTCCATGGTAGATCCCAGATTCGAACAATGTATTCTTACACTTCCATGTATCACAGTTTATATTCTTGTTTCGTTGATGCAAGCCTTCCTGTTTACCCGAATGATTTTGAATATGTAATACGTACATGTCTTACGTACAATCCAACCTAGACACAAAGTCAGAAATTATCTGCTATCTGTTACAGATTCAGCTCGACGTCAATCCCTTTCATGTTGTGCATATGGTCTTGGTTTCGGATTTAGAATATCTTTTGAGTTAGAGATGAAGAGACGATGGATAGATATTGACAAGTCTCATTTTCTGTTTCTTCTGGAGGGTCTAGGTCTTAATGTCAGTCAAATATTTAATTTTTAGCTGGATGATGAAATAATGGATAGTGTTGCTCATCTCGAAGTAGGGCCACTGGTTCTAAATAATTTGGTCATCTCAAAATTTGGCAAGCATATGAGATATCTGTAGTAATTTGTGTATGCATTACAGCTTGGACTGGCAGCATGGACTGGAAAATTGTCCCAACCATCTTGGACACACCCCAGGCAGGTGCTGCCATGGCCGAGGCACGGGGTTCGACGTGGTGATCAAGGAGGTACAGGGTATGCTCTTCAGCTCTTGTAATTAGTATGATGATTTCCACATGTAGTAATGCTAATCTCAATGTTTTTGCATAACAATCTTGAGATTATGTATTGAAATCTTCGTAGTGGTTCTTCCAGTTAAGTTGAGCTTAAGACGTTTGTCTCCTGCTCTCAGCTAATTTAGGATTTTGTATTATATTTATATAAGCATTTGCCTTACATGTCGTGCTACCTTACAAGCACTGTGTTAATCAATTTTTCCTTGATCAAGTTTACTATTATTTCCATCGCTCTGCAGTTTATTTAATTACACTGCTTTACATTATTCTGGTATGAAGTTTTCCAAATGCATTTTCCAATACAAAATTTCTTTTTCTGAATATAGACTCTTTTTGCTAATAAATAGGCCAATCTGGATTCAAAGTTAAATAAAATTTATGGCCTTGTGTTGATAGATGGCATTACACACTGATGGGTTGTGGTTTTCTATTTTTCTTATAGAAACAGAGAAACTGAAAATTCTGTTTGCAAGACGGTTATCATATATTCTAATTCAGACATAAGTGATGATACAACAATGCTCTTCGCCAAATTCCAATTCAGGCGAGCGTAGCTTAGCTTGGGACCAAGCCCGTGCAACAGTTATTGTCATCTTCATGCCCCATAAGTTGCTTCTGTCATGCATGGAAACAAAGACGCCACGGACGGTAACGACATGCATAATGAGGTCATTGCCCGGCAGGATTTTGCTTTGAGCTGCTTGGATGATACTGTGTCGGTGTATTCTCGCTTCATTGTCCTGTTTTTCAGTGAAAATCTGAAGATATGTAGTTGATTACCACTATTTGATCGCCCTGCAATATTTTTGACTTGGTATTTGTACATAGTACGAGCTTGAATATTGAATAAGCAGCGTATCTATTTAATATATGCAATAAAATTTGGTGCATTAGTTTGTACGTGCATTTGCACACATGCATATGATTATTCAGGTCAGATTTGCCATGTCCTCTGTTTGCCACCAAAGTTAAGTGCCCCACCTTATTTTCAGGTTATGATTTGAAGTCTTGTTTGAATAGTCTATTTGTATATCAAACCGACCTTTCTCTATGAGGACCCTGCAGTTTGTGATGTTGTATTTTTTCATTGGGCAAATGCACTACAGAAAAAACATTCTATGCCGAGCACCCGGCGAAGGCAGATATGTACTCGGCATAGGGTTTGCCGAGTGTAAAACTTGGTGAAGTGCACTTGGCATACACCTGGCATGGGGTTTGCTGAATGTATTCATCGGTTTTTGAAAGGAATGTTAAGATTCGTATGTTCAATTGTAATTTATCTCCGAAAGCTCATTCTAGAATATTTGTATATAGATTCCTATTTATGAACTTTTTTTATAAATTATACTAGGACATGGATTTTAAATTTTGGGTCCTTTGAGCATACTCACATTTATATTTGATGACGGACACGTGCGTTGCACGTGCATGGTTACTAGTATGTTTAAAGAAAAGGATTTTCTCAAAAAATTGTTTAAAGAAAAGGAAACTAAAAATTGAGAGGGAACCCTCGCGTCGAGCAGAGCGCGAAGTAGGCCAGCCCAGCCACGCGTAGACCTGGGCATGGGAGGCCCGGCCCGAAGCCCGACGTCTGGGCCGGGCTTGGGCCTCACTTTTTTGCCCATGGCCCGGCCCAAAGCCCGGTAAAACATGTTTTTGAGAAAAAATAGGTATAATATAGTATGTATAGCCCTGAGATTAGGTATTTAATTAAATTTAATAGAGAAAACAACAGTTTTTCCTGCGAGCAGGGCCGGGCCAGGCCGGGGCTTGAGAAATTTTGAACGGGCTTTGTAAAGCCCGACCTGTACCCGGCCCGACCCGAAGAATGCCCAGGTTTAGCCACGCGGGAGGCCACTACCTCGTTTTTTATTTTTCCACATTTTTTCTTTTTCTTTTTTCTTTATTTTTTTTACTTTCATTATACTCCCAAATATTCTAAATAATATATATTCTAAAAAAATATATTAGAAAAAAAACTTTATAAAAAACATTTCAAAAATTAACCCAACATTTGAAAAATGTTAATATGTATAGAGAAAATGTTTCTCATGCACACAAAAAATGTATACAAAAAATATAAAATGTTAAATGTGTGTAGAAAAAATCTTGACCATGTATTTAACAAATGTTAATCCAAGCATTTGAAAAAAAAAGTTAAACAAGTATTCGAAAAACGTTAAACTTGTATTTGAAAAAATGTGAAATGTGTATAGAAAAATTGACCATGTATTTAAAAAATATTAAACTTGTATTTGAAAAATGTTAGATGTGAATAGAAAAAGTGTTAGCCATGTATTAAAAATGTTAAATATGTATAGAAAAGTGTTGACCATGTATTAAAAAAATGTTGAACTTGTATTAAAAAATGTTAATAAAGTATTTGAAAAAGTGTTAAATGTGTATAGAAAAAGTGTTGACCATGTATTCAAAAAATCTTAATCTGGTATTTGAAAAATGTTAATCAAGTATTTGAAAAATATTAAACGTGTATTAGAAAATGTATTAGTTATATACAAAAAAATATGTATAGAAGAAAAGTGAAACCCGAGAGAAAACAAACAAAACCGGTGAAAAACGAGAAAGAAACAAACAAAGCTGAAGAGAAAAGAAAGAAAAGGAAAAAAGTGAAAACCAAGAAATAAATAAAGAAAACCGAAGAAAACGGAGAAAAACAAAGGAAAAAGAAAAAAGACAGTGAAAACAGAGGAAGAAACAAAGAAAAACCAGTGAAAGAAACCCATAAGAAACAATGGAAAACCGGCTATTTTCCTCTCAAGTAGGTCGTGCTCTGCTATTTATCATGAACCGGTCGCTAACTCGGTGGCTAGCAACGTTGCCTATCATTCATGAGAGTTGGGATCGACTCTGGGTGCTCCCTTTTTTCTTCTCTATTTCTCTTTTAAGTGCACGCTATTCTTCCACTTTCTCTTTGTTGCCTACCGGATTGTGCCTCCTATTAGGCGGCCTGTTACTGTAGATGCTTCAGATCCTACAATCTCGCTATAAGCGAGATATAGTTGCCACGCCTCTTTGGCATCTTCAGTGTCGCTAACGCTCTCTGGCGGTCACATATTGGTCCCGCGTGAGCTTGGCCCAACAAACCTCGATTGCTCGGGTCACAGCACCACTCTAAGTTCACTCGGTCAATTGTCGATCGGTCAACCGTTGACCATTGACTTTTGAAAAATAAACTTGGATTTGAAAAAAATCTTAGATTTGCAAAAAAAAATATCATGAAAGGAAAAAAGTCAAAATTTTGAAAAAAGTACATGAAATTTGAAAAAAGTTCATAAACTTTAAAGAAAGTTTGCAAATTTGAAAAAAGTTCATCCATTTTGAAAAAAAATCGTAGATTTTCAAAAACATCATGAAATGAGAAAAGTTCATAAATTTTTGGGAAAACTTCATGATTTCTGAAAAAGTTTCGAATTGAAAAAATTTCACGTATTTGAAAAAAAGTAAAAAAGGAAATAAAAGGGAAATAAAAAAGAAAATAAATAGAAAAAAGAAAGAAAAAGAATAAAGTCTAAAACCGAACAAAAACCGACCCGAAAACCAAAAAGAAAAAGAAAAACCGCCTGGAAAATAGAATACTTGTACTTCACATGACAGGGCACTTGTGTTTGCAGTTATAGTATACTTGTACTTCACATGACATTGTGCATGTACTTTTCATGGAAATATACTTGTATCCCCCGCGAGGTGCATCCTACGTTTCCTTGCACAGTGCCTAGCATAGCGCATCTTTACTCTGAATGTGCAAAGAAAAGAGGAGAACGCCGAAAAAGAAAAAAGGAAGAAAAAAAATGTCCAAACCAGCACAAAATAAGAGAATTCGGTAAAACCACGCGATTTTCATTTGCGGAGGCTCGCGCCAGTGAGCTTCCTTGGCTGCCACATCGAGCGTGCCTGGGCATATGCCCCCTGCGGGGATACCTCATGTTTAGCCGCTCCGAAGGAAAATCTAAGCATCACAATGAATGCCTCTATGGCCATATAATAAAGGCGTTCTTGGTCCTTTTATACTTGAGTGAATCTCAATGTTTAGATGGTATGGTTCTTTGCATTGACTCGGAAAAAAGTTAGTTCTCAATCGCCAAATAGACACTAAAACTACTGAAAAAACACCTCTTCTCCAATTATAAATATGTCTCTTCTTAATTTCGTGTCGCCTTTGTAAAACTAATTTTGTTTCATTATTTTAAATCAGCATTTGTAATGTCTGCTAGGGCGTTCAAATGCGGTGCCACATCTGATTTAGAATGGGGATGGACTAACTTCCGAACGTTCTAATTTTAGTGATAGAAACGACCTTTGATCGATCCTCCCGCTCATCCCGCTGCATCGTTCGATCGATCCTCCTGCTTCCCTGATTTTCTTTCTCTCAATTTTCCTTCTCACCCTGGTTCACATATTTTTTTACTCGCTCGGTTTTATGTGAGTTAGTCTAGGTAGGGGAGAAAAAGAAATAAAGTGCTTAAAAGGGGATTTGAACCCTCGTGGGTAGCTACTAAGCCCAATAACCAACTCACCAAACTTTTCTTGTTGTCCAATATACATAAATAGGGGTATTTCAACCCTTCTTCTTTATACCATATAAGCAAACAAAGTTAAATTTTAGCCTTGGTAACTTTGACATAAGCAACGTGGTAACTATGACATGACCATCATGGTAACTTCAACATTAGCGCCCTGGTAACAAATAACATGATAAAGGTTGACAAATATATCGTTAGAAGGCTTAAACTAGAACATGAAGCATGGTAATTTTAGCATGATAAGGTTGATAACTTCAACATTACCATCCTGGTAACAAATAGCATGGTAAGTGAAAGACCATAGTGCCTCCATGTTTGGTTTTGGTAATTGATGACAATCTCTATGGACTAATAATTGCTTTAAGTTATACTTTAAGGTTTGTCCATAGGCATTGCTTGAAGACCATATGTTGATTTCAAGGTTGTAAGAAGGAGATTATGTGTTGACCAAGGTGCTATTCAAGGAGTTATCCAAAGTTTGGTCATGTGAGAGTTGAGCCTATTGCAAGCATGTTTTGAGGAAGAAGATTATGTGAACATTCATGTTTACCTTCAAGACATCATCTTTATGAAGAGAAAAGTTAAGATACAAGGTTGATCAAGAGTAAAAGCTAAGAGTGGATTCAAATTGATCAACACACAAAGCGTAGAAGGTTGATAACTATATCGTTAGAAGGCTGATAACTAGAGTGTAAGAAGCATGGTAAATTTAGCATGGGCAGCATGATAACTTTACATAGAAATTATTGGGATATATTTCAACAACTTCAGCCCCATTGAAAATTAACCATGGTGTTTGAGCGTAAGTTATTAGCTATGTGGTGCGTAAAAATACCATTATTTTCACACATAAGTTATCGGTGTAAGTTTTTAACAACTTTTTTCCCTCAGTCAAAAGTTACCATGATGTTTGTATGCAAGCTATCATCTTTGCAGTACGTATATTACCATATTATTTACGCAAAAGTTATCGGGGTATATTTCAAAAAATCCCCAGTCAAAGTTACCGTGGTGTTTATTATGTAAGTTATCAGGTCCGTGGTGCATATATTATCATGCTAGTTACAACAACGTTACCGGGGGATATGTTTCAACAACTTTTCTTTTCTCTGGGTCAAAATTATCATGGTGTTCGTATGTAATTTACCAGGTCTGTGGTACGTAAGTTATCATGTTATTTGCACAGAAGTTATCGAGGGTATGTATTCAACAACTTTTTCCCGGTTCAAAAGTTACCGCAGTGTTTGTGCGTGAGTTATCAGCTCCACGGTGCGTAAGTTATCACATCTATTGTGCGTATACTACCATGCTATTTACACAGAAATTACCAAGGGTTGTTTACAACAACTTTTTTTCCTTGGATCAAAAGTTACCATGGTGTTTTGCACGAAAATTATCATGTCTACGGTATTTTCCTTGAGAGGCGGCGTACTAGGGCCGATATGCACATCCTTTATAGATCGATCCATCCAAAGATCTACCCTGCAGAGGTATCATTGACACCATAACCAACATCCTCCTCGCCACTATTGAAGTGCTTCGTGGGGCACCAACCTCCTTCCTATGCACATGAAGTGCAACGTTGGTACACTAGAGTGACATAAAAAATGCCAATGACAAACTAGAGAACCCATGAATATGCACTAACGCTCTAGTAAAATGTGTTTAAAACACACTTGTAAAACAAGGTCAAATAGTATGACTTTAATTTTCTTAGCAAAAAAAGCGAGCAAGGCGAGCTAGCTATTGAGATGAATGCAACAGAAACGGAAAAAAGGCAACTGCGGCGGGCCACGAGATGCGGATCGGTCGGCAACGCATGCGCTTAGATCTGTTGCTAAAACAGCGTGATTCGGAATTTAGTTTTCTCGTTTAGAATATACGTAGAAAAATCTAGCATGGTCATGCTCATAGTAACTATATTCACTAGATGATACACCACATGTTGTTGCAGGAATGCTTTGCAATATATTCAATGAGAATTGGTAGTATGGAACATGAATATGCAGAGTAATAATATGAACTAAAACTGAAAATAGAAAGTATGATTTGTGGTGTTTGGTTATTGTATAATATAATTATCATAATAGAATGTAAATTCTCATGCATATTTGCATGTTGAGGTGGCTTTTTATTATGCATGGTTGCATGTTGTGGTGGGCCTTCCTCCATACATGTTGAATGATGAGGTGGCATACTTGCATGTTGAGAGAAATATATTTAACGCACTAGTAAAATGTGTTTAAAAACACACTTGTAAAACAAGGTCAAATAGTATGACTTCAATTTTCTTAGCAAAAAAGTGAGCAAGGTGAGTTGGCTATTGGGACGCATGCAACAGAAACAGAAAAAAAGGCAACTGCGGCGGGCCGCGAGATGCGGATCAGACGACACCTCACGCGTTCGGATCTGTTGCTAAAACAGCTTGGTTCGGAATTTAGCTTTCTCATTTAGAATATACATAGAAAACTCTAGCATGGTCATCCTCATAGTAACTATATTCACTAGATGATACTTCGCACGTGTTGCGGGAATATTTTGCAATATATTCAGTGAGAATTGGTAGTATGGAACACGAATATGTAGAGTAATAATATGAACTAAAACTAAAAATAAATATGATTTGTGGTGTTTGGTTATTGTATAATATAACTATCATAATAGAATGTAAATTCTCATGCATGTTTGCATGCTGAGGTGGCTTTTTATTATGCATGGTTGCATGTTGTGGTGGGCCTTTGTCCATACCTGTTGAATAATGAGGTGGCATACTTGTATGTTGAGAGAAATAAATTTAACACACTAGTAAAATGTGTTTAAAAACACATCGTAAAACAAGGTCAAATAGTATGACTTCAATTTTCTTAGGAAAAAAGTGAGCAAGGCGAGTTGGCTATTTGAATGCATGCAATAGAAACAAAAAAAAAGACAACTGCGGCGCACCGCGAGATGCGGATCGGATGACAACGCATGCGTTTGGATCTGTTGCTAAAACGACATGGTTCGGAATTTAGCTTTCTCGTTTAGAATATACGTAGAAAAATCTAGCATGTTCATGCTCATAGTAACTATATATTCACTAGATGATACCATGCACGTTGTTGAGGGAATGTTTTGCAGTATATTCAGTGAGAATTGTTGTATGGAACATGAATATATAGAGTAATAATATGAACTAAAACTGAAAATAATTATGATTTGTCTTGTTCGGTTATTTTATAATATAACTATCGTAATAGAATGTAAATTCTCATGCATGTTTGCGTGTTGAGGTGGCTTTTTATTATGCATGGTTGCATATTGCGGTGGGCCTTTTTCCATACATGTTGAGAGAAATAGATTAGTGGGGGCTAGCTATTTAGATTAGTGGGGGCTAGCTATTTAGATTAGCGAGGGGAAGTATGCCAAACCAGAAGCAACTTGGGGGAGCTATGCAGGAGTCCGGACATCCACTTGACCCACAAAAAGCAACCACGTGGTCCTCCTTTCTTTTGTCTCTCTCCCCCCTCTCTCTCTCCTCCCAACCGCACACCACACACACATATCCACCAAAAGCAATCACATGCATGGTATCCGTCTCTCCTCTCTCTCTCTCTCTCTCTCTCTCTCTCTCTCTCTCTCTCCTCCCAACTGGACAAATGGGGATTCTTCGTGATTAAGGGTTGGATGGCTCCCTCCTACACTAGTGTCCGCGGACTGGTCCCCACCGGTCCGCGAACGAATACAATGTCCAATTTGAGGGTCAGCGTTGGAGATGCCCTTACCCTTTTTTCTCTTTTGTGGAGTTGAGTACATAGAGAGAGAAAAGATGTATCGATCACCATTTAGTTCAGACAGTGGCCCATTCGGGTGAAAGATTCATCCTAGTTAAAATACTTCTCTCCTATCCACTAGCCATCCTCCATGTGCCCAGCCGCAAAGCCGACGGGGGATATCAAGGGACTTGATAACTCTAGATAGGGATTTGCTCCTGCGATGATGGAGAGATATTCTTTGGTTCCTCTCGCTATTTCGGTATCCATCATTGTCTGGCCAGGCACCGCGAGGGGATGCTGGAATACAGAAACAAGAAAAAACGAACAAAATGGGTAATGAGGATAATTTGGTATTGTGATCAAGTTGTTGCTTCACACAGATACCAAAAGTCCCGCCTCGGATTTGATAAGTATCGCGGAGCATAGGGAGTGATGTACGTAACTAAAATCTTCGCTCAATAATTTATTCATGTAAGTGTAGGAGGCACTATCGATGCCCAGATTTCGCTATTGATTATTAACCGGAAGGAGTTTCGGGCCATGTCTGCACTTTACCGAACCAGGGGGGTCACATGCTTAAGGTTCACCAGTTTGTTGAATACTATAAGTATTAGGAGCTTGAGATATACCCACCGTAAAAGTTTTGGGAAGATCAAAAAAGTTTTGCAGAGAGAACCAGAAGTGTTTCGGAGAAAACCAGAGGAGTTTCAGCAAACCGAGAAAGTCCCATGAAACCAGAAAATCACCGGAAAGATCAAGTAAGGCTGACCCTTTTGGCTAGGCCCAAGTATGGGGCAGCCACATGGGCCTATTGGCCCAAGAGTTCCCCCTCGCTTGGAGGCCAAGCCTCCTAGGTCTGCCTAGGGTTTGAGGGGATCCACCCCTTGTGGCGGCCGACCTAGGGAGGAAGGGAGCCCCTCAAATGCATCTGGTCTTCCGCAAAAGGCTGCCTCTCTCTCTCTCTCTCAATTGAAATTGGTCCACGCCGCAAGGCTGATCCACCCCTCCTCTTGTTCTCTGGCATAACTTCGTTGTGGATGGCAAAGCCCATCTGAACTATTGATCTCGTATGCATGGATACCAATAGATGGATCATCCTTTTGATCCTAGTTTGAGGGAGGAAAAATTCTTGCGGTTGGGAGGTTGTAAATCCTAGCTGCAGGAATCTACACCAACGGTCTTCACCAACTCTTATCCTCGTTAAGTTAGTTGGTAAAATCAAATCTAAACCTCTCTTCCATCTTCATAGTGATCCTGGGCTTGTACGTAGGTACTTATATTTTGTTGTTTTCTACTAAGTTTCCCAATAGTGGCATCATAAGTGATTGCGCATCACGATGAACTAGATTGAAGCTTAGCTTGTGCCTAATACTCTTGTAGACAGTGCATCCACTAGACGGTTAGGTGAAGATTCAAATTGACCAAGAGTATTTTGGATCGCCAAGAACAAGTCTGTAGAGGTCTAGAGAATGCTTGAAGAATCTACTGAGAGTAACTGAAGTCCGAGGGAATTTAGGTTAAGGAGAATAGGGTAGAGAGAGATTTGCTCTTGTGTTCAATCACAAACCCCTCCGACCAGACTTAGCATCTTGCCAAAAATGTAAATTGGTCAAACAAATCATTTGTCTCCATTGTGCAATGATACGTCTCCGACGTATCTATAATTTTTGATTGTTTCATGCTATTATATTATCATTCTTAGATACTTTATATGCAATTTTATATCATTTTTGGGGACTAACCTATTAACTCAGTGCCTAGTGCCAATTTTTGTTTTCTGCTTGTTTTTGGTTTTACAGAAAATCTGTACCAAACAGAGTCCAAATGCTACGAAACTTTTTGGCGATTTTTTCTGGACATAAGAGACCCTAGAAGCTTCGGGGGGAGGATCAGAAGACCTACGAGAAGACGGCAAGGCAACAGGGCACGCCCTGGGGGGGTAGGCGCGCCCTGATGCCTTGTGGGCCCCTCGTGGCTCCGTCTGACCTAATTCTAGCTCTATAATTTCCCAAATATTCCAAAAACCCCAAGGAGCCACCCGAAACAAATTTTCCGCCGCCGTAAGTCTCTGTTCTTCCGCGATCCCATCTGGAGGCCCTTTCCGGTACTCTGCCGGAGGGGGAATCGATCACGGATGGCTTCTACATCAACCTTGCTGCCCTTTCGATGATGTGTGAGTAGTTCACCACAGACCTATGGGTCCATAGTGATTAGCTACATGGCTTTCTCTCTCTCTTTGATCTTCAATACAATGTTTTCTTCGGAGATCTATTCGATGTAATCTTCTTTTGCGGTGTGTTTGTTGGGATCTGATGAATTGTGGGTTTATGATCAGATTATTCATTGAAAGTAATTGAGTCTTTTCTGAACGTTATAGCTATGTAATGCTTTCCGATCTTTGGGTTTTCTTTGGCCAAGTTGATCTATTGATCTTCAGTGGAAGTGGTGCATAGGAGTAGGTTCAATCTTGTGGTGTCCTCACCCGGTGACAGCAGGGGTAGCGAGGCACGTATATTGTATTATTGCTACTAAGGAGAAAACAACGGGGTTTAATCATATTGATTGGTTTTATTCTATCTACATTGTGTCATCTTGCTTAAAGCGTTACTCTGTTTGTCTTGAACTTAATACCATAGATGCATGCTGGATAGTGGTCGATTGGTGGAGTAATAGTAGTAGATGCAGAATCGTTTCGGCCTACTTGTCATGGACGTAATGCCTATATACATGATCATGCCATGAATAACATCATAACTATGTGCTTTTCTATCAATTGCCCAACAGTAATTTGTCTACCCACCGTAAGCTATTCTTATGAGAGAGATGCCTCTAGTGAAAACTATGGCCCCCGGGTCTACTTTAATCATATTACTAAAACCAAAATCACCTTACTGCAATTTATTTACTTCGCAATTTACCTATCAACCACTATCAGATTTGATCCTTGCAATTAACGAGTTCAAGGGGATTGACAACCCTCTTGCCCGCGTTGGGTGCAAGTATTTGCTCTTGTGTGTCCAGGTACTGCTAAGGAGTGTTTGCGTGGTTCTCCTATTGGTTTGATAACCTTGGTTCTCTACTGAGGAAAATATTTATCCGCTACTATATTGCTTCACCCTTCCTCTTCGGGGAAAATCCCAACGCAGCTCACAAGTAGCAGAAAGAATTTTGGCGCCGTTGTCGTGGAGACATCATCAAACAACTCAAGGTACCTGCACACACACACACACACACACACACACACACACACACACACACACACACTATTTGCTTGCAATAATTATGTGACTCGATAAAAGTAAAAATAAAGACATATGGATCCTCATCCACTTGCTAATCTTTTCAAATTGCTGCTTATTGTAAACCGATAGCTAATAAAGAAGAAGTGATAAAAGAAAATGCTATTGGGATACATCTATTGAATGAAAACCATGATTGCAAGGTTATTAATATAAATTTTATGAATGTCAATTGTGCTAATGATCATATTGGGGTGATAAGCATGATGTTTCTTGTGATCTTGAGAATTTTGAGCCTCATAATGAATCTATTATTGATTATAAAATTTGCAATACTATTAAAAGTGGGTTTCGAAGAGCATAAACTTTAGGTAATAATGATCCCACTACTTTGGAGAATTATCAATCTTATGATTTTTTTGATAAAAGTGGGTTTGGAGAGGTCATGACTTTAGTTGATGTTAATCCCACTATTTTGGAAGATTATAAAACTTTTATGCATAAAGATCGTGAAGAGAATATTTTATATGATAGATATATTGTTGAATTTGATTATGATCCTTCATGTAATTATTATGAGAGAGGAAAATATGTTTGTAGGAAATTTCATGTTACTCAATTACCTCTCTTGATGATCAAATTGTCAATGCTTCATTCTTCGTATTTGCATATGCTAGATATTGCTTGTTTTGATAATTTGTTTTCCTACAAAATGCCTATGCATAGGAAGAGGGTTAGACTAAATGTGTTTGTAACATGTTATATGATGGTCTCTTTGTGCTTCAATTCTTGTCTTTCATGTGAGCATCGTTTAAAATCTCAAGCCTATCTTAATGACTATAAAGAAAGAGCTTGTTGGGAGACAACCCAATAGTTATCTTCATGATTTTTATGTTTTTGTGTGATAACATGATTATTTCTACTGTAATGATTGTGTTTTTATATTTTAATTCGTGTTTGTGCCAAGTAATGCCTTTGGGATGATTTAAATGATAGTATAATTAATGCTGTTTGAAAACAGAAAGTTTTGCGCCCGGTATTTGATTTTACGTTTCTTACTGGAATGTCAGAAAAATTTGAAATTGTTACACAGTATTTGGATACAAATTTTTTACCTTTTTGTAATTTTTCAGAATTTTTGGAGTTACATAAGTATGGATAAATATTCTCTCATTACATACTGTTCTGTTTTAGACAGATTCTGTTTTTATTGCATAGTGTGCTTGTTTTAATGATGCTATGGATTATATCGGGGGGTATAAGTCATGGAGAAGTTAGAATATAGTAGGTATTATGCAAGAAAAATTATGAATGAGTTTACAACAGTAACTAAAATGGATGATCTGATTTATTATACTAACGGATCTCACGAAGTTTCTGTTGAGTGTTGTGTGCTGAAGTTTTCAAGTTTTGAGTGATATCATGATGAGTAAAGGAATAAGGAGTGGCAGGACCGTAAGCTTGGGGATGCCCAAGGCACCCCAAGGTAATATTCAAGGAAGACCCAAGCGTCTAAGCTTGGGGATGCCCCGGATGGCATCCCCTCTTTCGTCCACAATTCATCGGTATGTTACTTGGAGATATATTTTTATTCATCACATGATATGAGTTTTACTTGGAGCATCTTGTAGCATAGTTTTGTTTTGATTTTTAGTTTGCCACAACCATTGTTTGTTGGACACACCTTTTGAGAGAGACACACATTCATCATAATTTGTTAGAATACTCTATGAGCTTCACTTATATCTTTTAAGCTATGCAATTACTCTTGTGCTTCACTTATATTCTTAGAGCACAGCGGTGGTTATATATTTTATAGAAATTATTGCACTCTCATGCTTCACTTAGAGAGTCCTAAATAGGAAGTGGTAATATGCACGGGTTATAAGACTAGTCTAAATATGATAGGTATATAATAGTGGTATAATAAAAACTTTCATGTAGATCACTACATATGAGGCGTATGATTTAATTACACAGCTCCGAAAGTTGCCCTTCCAGACCGGATTCTTCACCGATTTCGTCCCTGTTTGATCCCACGAGATCCTTGGCTCGTAAAGAAGAGATTGGGAGAGGATAAGGCTCATCTTGAGCCCTTGGATGAATCCCATCAAGAGAGGAGGCTAGGGAGGCTCTCTATATATGTCTCCCTCAACCCTAGCTGCCGCATACACCAGGCCATTCACGAAGAACACATCCATCTCATCTCCATTGCTGCTCCACACCAAAGCGGGAGGGACATAGCCAATGGAAGAAGGAGGAGGCTCCACCACCATGAGCACCGGCCTTCGGGCCGGTGCCCTCGCACCGGCGCTGCCACCGTAGGTGCACTACAAAAAAACACTTCCGTGATGATACGTCTTTGTCACAATAGGTCATGTTTTCTGTCATGCATGTTCATCCATGACGATTTTATGACATAATCAAGATAGTCATACCTGTGCTGTCGTAGAAGTGTTCCATGACAATACTGAAATTATCATCACGGAAGTGTCCACTTCCATGACGATAAATGTCACGTCATAGAAGTGTTTTCGTCAAGGGTGACCGACACGTGGCTTCCATCGTAACGGGTCGCCGTTAAGCTATCGGGTCTGGTTTTGGATCCGATAACCCGTTAACAGCCCTGACCAATGGCGATTTTCCACGTGTAAAATTCTCATTGGCTAACGGATCCACGTGTCAGCTCGGCGTCGTGACAGATGTCATCCATCCTATGGACGAGACGCGCCTATGGAACAGTGACACGTGGAACGGCCCAACAGTGGTCCATTTAGGTTATAAAGGCCGGCCCATTTGACTTGGTCAAAAGTTAACGGGCCGGCCCATGGAAAGCCTGTTACCGGCCTGTTCGCATACAACCCATTTACGGCCCGGGTACTCACGGCCCATTATGTCCTTTCAAAATTCGGCCCAGTAGCGTCATGTGGGCCGTCCCATATGATTCCAGCCTGTTGTCACTTTCGGCCCATCTATGGCCCGTGAAGTCTTTCGGCCCATATGAGGCCTTTTGCATCTCTTGGCCTATTGATGGCCCGTGGTGAATCAGGCCCATCATGAACAGTAAACTGCTTTGAGCCCATTAATGGCCCATGATTCAGTTGGGCCATTTCCAGCCCGTGTTTTCTTTCGGCCTTCTAAGGGCCCATAAATTCTTGGGCTCATTTCTGGCCCTCGATTACTTACGGTTCGTTACTGGCCCGTTAACCCGTTGGGCCGTTTTCATCCTGTCATGTAATCCGGCCCATTAACGACCCGTCATGCCTATTGATAGAATTAAGCCGTGCTGTCTTCCGGCCTGTTAACGGCCCGTTTTGGTCTGGGCCCATAAACGGACGGTTCCGATTTTGGCCCGTTTACGGTCCATATTGCGATCCGGTTTTGGCCCACGAACAGTACGGCCCATGGATCCTATGGCGCGTACGAGGCCCATGGATCCTATGGCCCGTAGGAGGCCCATCGTTACCACGGCCCGTATGTGGCCCATGGTTATTGCGGCCACTAGCAAACCGAGGAAAAAGAACTGCAGTGACTACAAGGAAACAAATAAACAAGACTATAAGTAAATAAATAAGCAAGCAACTAACGCTAGGCTATTACGACGATTACAGACATTACATCCACTGGGCATCAAAGTTCGCCACCAATGCAAATAAAGGGAACAACAAAGCAGCATATTACATACACTGGGCGTCTAAATTGGCCACCAGTGCAAATAAACGCGGCAGCAAAACAAGTCCAGAACTGCGACAACTTCAGAAGAGCTCAAGAAATGTTATCCTGGGTATTCACCATGCTGGCAATAAGCTTAGCAAGCTTATTAGCTTTCTCTTGTTTGGCGCTAAAATCCTCCAACGCTTGTTGTTGCACCAGAAAGTATGCATCTGAATTCTCCAGGGACTTCCTCAGTCCTTCAGCTTCTTGTCGCAGCACAGCTGATCGATGTCTTCCAGCTTGTAGTTGAGACTCAAGAAACCGAACTGATTCAGACAGCGAGTTTGAAGAGCTTGTGCAAGCGGTAGTGGCCAGTAACTCGAACACTACATCAAGACAGGACTTTGGGGTTGTCTCACTGTCTTCAAGATAGTTTTCCTTATCTGTTTTATCAGCTTTGTTGGAGACCAACAAGGTTGTCTCACTATCTTCAACATTATCTGCATTACTTCCTTTACCATTGCTTAATGTGGTACTCTTCTCCAATATTCTGTCAGCATTTTAAAAGAAGAAACAAGCAGACACATAATAGGTTTAGCATGTAGTATATGAAACTCGTTTTGGTGAACCAGTTCAATAGTAAGGTGGACAGGATTAAACTATCAAGTCTTCTATTGCAAAGTAGTACATTATAAAAGCATCAAAACATACATCTATGTGCTATTGTCACTACATTGTCTTGCCAAATCAAAATAGAGACACAGTTCAAATCATATTAGTTCAAGACAAAATAGTATTGAAAGAATATAAGTGTGGGAAACTACACGGCACCACAAGATTTCAGATGGGTACCACGGGTATACATGTACAACTAACAACACTATTGGCTCTGTTTTGATGCTAGTAATGTGCATGATATGAGAAGACAAATGTCTACATAATTGAAATTGAAATCAACATAGAGCAATTTAGAAGAGCAAACCAGTTAAAGAAACATGTTTAAACATACCTGTTGTGCCATTGGAGTTTTGATTGGATCCTTCTATTTAAAAATTAGTTGGTATGAGTAAATACAGCGATGCAAGAGCAAAGCAGTATGCACCACAGCTATGGAATCTTACCTGAGAACAGTTGTTCTGCAGGTTTAAGCACTTGTTCTACAAGAAGAGAGTACAGTAAGACGCATCCATATAGTACTTCAAAATGAAATATGATCTCATAGACCCTACCAGATTCATGGGTCTAGACCAATACAGAACAAGGCGTTCCCAGTCATCGTCCCATAAATGTGTCTCCGGAGAAAGTAAGGGAATTTGATGAGTTTCCTTGCCAGTGAAATACGTTTTCTTCAGGTAATTCCGATACTGCCGCAAAGCATTCTTGAAGATAGCAGAGGTATTAGCACAAGTTACCTCATCCTGAGTTTCCAAATCGGTCGTTCTCTACACAGAAAAATAGGAACTTTTGCTGTGTTATAACCAGCAGGAAGGTAGAAAGTATGGGACAAAGCAAAGTAATTGCCATGAATACTTACACATAACTCCTGGACGAACACCTGCAACTGGCTTTTTCCTTCATCTTCAGTATACTATTTCCATGATGGGAAGATACGCACATAGGATTTAAGAACATCAAATGCGATAGACGCTAAACTACGGATGACTGGTTCTGCTTTGTCCACAGGAATAGGTGTACTAACTGGTGGAGTTGGGGTTCACCGTGGTAGTCCTGGCGCTTTGGGCAATGGAGCTGCCTTACTAACTGCTCTTGTTTGGGAGCTTTGTTGTGGAGATGGTGCTGTGTCAACTGGAACTGGGTTACTATCTGCTGGGGTTGGGGTTAGATTGGGTGAAGCTGGTTCTCTGTCCATCGGAGTAGGGGTACAATCTGCGATAGTCTGGGTTATGTGTGGTAGGGCTGGTTGTTGTGCAAGTACAACCGGGCGCTATCTCCATCGACAGGTAGCACTGTTTTATTTGAAGACTGTGTTTTTACTCCGCTAGATACTGCCATCACACCCTCCAATTCAAATGGCTGATAAACAAGAAAAGTAGTTGAATGTACAAACCTTGTATGAGACAGATGCAATAGATAGTGAGGAAAAAAGAGGGCATGAAATAGTTCACATATATGTTGTTTAACTAAACAGGATAGCATGACATAATTTCACATATATGATGTCTATCTAAATAGTATAGCATGACATAATTCAAAGATATGATGACTAACTAAAAAGGATGGCATGAGATAATTATATGATGTCTTTAGTAAACTGGTTTGCATGACATAATTCACATACATGTTATCTAAGTAAATAGGATGGCATGATATAATTCACATATGTGATTTATATACTAAGTAGATGGCATTCGCATATATGATATCTAAACTAAGCAGATGGTGTTGAATATTGTGTATATGATGTCTAAACTATGCAATGCAAGACACCATATGCATGATACGAGCAGTATAACCCTGCCAAGTTAGAGCATACACATGGGGGGGGAATAGGACTGGCCATTTGTCTCTGAATCCTCCTCTGAGGAGCTATCTGGACCCAGCAAGAGATCTGCTTTGACAGGTAGCACTGTCTGCTCTAAAGAACTTGTTTTCACTCCAGATTTTTTCATCACCCAGTCAAATGGCTGATTCACAGGAAGAGTAGTTGAATGTACAAACATTGTCGACAAATGGAAATGTAATGAAAAAAAAGGAATGGCAAGATATAATTCAAATATATGATGCCTGGCTAAACAGGATGGCATTGCATATTTCACATATATTATGGCTGGCTAAAAAAGATGGCATTGCATAATTCACATATGTGATATAGAAACTAAACAGGTGGCATTACAGAACCTGTCTAAACTAAGAAGATGACATATATGATGTCGAAAGTAAGCAAAGCAAGGCATCATATGCATGATATGACCAACATCATCATGCCAAGTTAGAGCAAACACCTCGGGGGTGTAAATAGGAGTGGTCAGCTCCCTCTGACTCCACCTCTGAACAACTATCTTCCTCTGGATTACAATCTGGAGGAGGGGGTGGGGTTGCCATTGCACCCACCATGGAGCGATGTCTGCATGACATTGCATTGCTGCGCAAGACTCTTCTCTTTTTCTCTACATGTTCAGCATGACTCTGTACAATAACTGACATGCATATGAAAAAAATATAGTGAGATTAAGTAAGGAGAGCATGCAAAAGTCTAGAGTGATGGTAACAACCAGTGGATAGATCCAAAAATAATGATAGCAGGCAAATGATAGCTTAATTTAATAAAAAGACAGATGATGGCTGCTTTACTGTTTGTTTCCCAGCCAAGATGAACGACATAGTAGATACCCTAGATGAAACAGATATTAGATCGATATACTATTCATTAATGCCTCGATATGTGCCCCACAAGCATTTTAAAACTCAAGTTTGAACATTAATTTGGACCTGACTTGGAGTCTAAGAGATGAACATGATGATAAACTAGCAGGTAATATTAAGCAATGCATAAAGTAAGCAGAAACAAAAGAGTGCTACCTTTCTTGCGGACTCGTGTACTCCTCAGGTTCATCTGCTGAGTCGATGATGGTGATGCAGTTGTGGTGGCTGCCGGTGGCGGGGAAGGAGATCTGAGGCGGCGAAAGACGGTAAGGAGTCGTGATGTCTAGTATGGTGGACGCTTCTGTCGATGGAGCAGCTCAGGTGAGGTGGACGACGGCGCGGCAGGAGCAGGACAAACCACACAAAGTTTTCTTTGACACCTATATGTAACTGAAGTAATTCTGTAAGGGCTCCTTTGGCTTGCAGGAAGAGCACAGGAATGCAAAGAAACATTGTCAAATTAAAGTCAAACCACCTGCAAATGTGTACAGTTAGAATGTTATTATGCCACTAATGCACTTAGTCTTATTTTCATGCATAGGATTTTGATAAGTAAGTCCAGGTGGATGTTAAAATTTCTGCATTTTTCCTTTGAAATAGACACGAAAGGGAAAAAATCCTTCAGTTTTGTTTTGCTACATTCCTTTCAACCAAATGCATGAATAATTGAATAGTAGAGTACCATAGGAAAAGTTCCTATTGCTATGTTTTTCCTTCACTTTTTCCTTTGAACCAAATAGCCCTAAGGGATCGACATGAATGTAGAGTAAAAAGTGATGCGATAAGTGTACAACCTCTTTGGCGTAGCCGTGTCGACCTCAGCATCATTGGGTCGGTCGCTAAAGATGTTGCGGTGGAGGTGGCTATCGGAGCTGGGGAAGAATCTCTGAGGCATCTGTAGACAGCGTCGAGGGTACTGCTCTATTGTGATGGATGGTTCCGTCGTTGGAGCAGCTCCGGTGAGCTGTACGACGTCGAGGCTAAAGCAGTACAAGACGGACATCGTTAATCTGAAGTGGGATTCTAATACCATCTCCAATAGATGATGTAAAATACATCACCAAAAAGTGCTAGCTGTAAAATTTACATCACCAAAAAACAACCAACTCCAACAGATGATGTAAAAACTGTTGACTCTGAACTTAACTGTCGAAACTGAATTTTACCGTCGAAACTGAATTTTACTGTCGAAACTGAACGCACTAGTAGCAGAGAAGCACTTCATTGGTAGTTTAGGCCGCTTGAGCACTTGTAGTAGCAGAGAAGCAGTGATCTAAATCAGCAGCTGCTCAACAGGGAATGCACTAGCAGATAGCAGCCGGAGCAGCAGCGCGAACGGAGCCAGAGCAGCAACTCGTGTAGCTGCAGCAGCCCGTGTACCAGCATCAGCAGTGCGAGCCAGAGCAAGAGCAGAGCAGTAGCACGAGCAAGAGCAAGAGCAGAGCAGCAGCGCGAGCGAGAGCCGGAGCAGCAGCATCATCTCTGGCTGGTATGGATGCCACCAATGAGGGAGCCTCGCAATGGGGGAGATCCGCCATGGAGGATGTCACCGGCGGCACCGGCGTTGAGGGAGCCGCGCCATGGCGGAGCGGGATCGAGTGTTGGAAATATGCCCTAGAGGCAATAATAAATTGGTTATTATCATATTTCCTTGTTCATGATAATCGTTTATTATCCATGCTATAATTGTATTGATTGGAAACTCAAATACATGTGTGGGTACATAGACAACACTGTGTCCCTAGTAAGCCTCTAGTTAACTAGCTCGTTGATCAAAAGATGGTGAAGGTTTCCTAGCCATGGACATGAGATGTCATTTGATAACGGGATCACATCATTAGGAGAATGATGTGATGGACAAGACCCAAACTATAAACGTAGCATATGATCGTGTCAGTTTATTGCTATTGTTTTCTGCATGTCAAGTATCTGTTCCTATGACCATGAGATCATGCAACTCACTGACACCGGAGGAATACCTTGTGTGTATCAAACGTCGCAACGTAACTGGGTGACTATAAAGGTGCTCTACAGGTATCTCCGAGGGTGTCTGTTGGGTTGGCATGGATCAAGACTGGGATTTGTTACTCCGTGTGACGGAGAGGTATCTCAGGGCCCACTCGGTAATACAACATCACAATGAGCCTTGCAAGCAATGTGACTAAAGTGTTAGCCACGAGATCTTGTATTACGGAACGAGTAAAGAGACTTGCCGGTAACGAGATTGAACTAGGTATAGAGATACCGACGATCGAATCTCGGGCAAGTAACATACCGAAGAACAAAGGGAACAGCATACGGGATTAATTGAATGCTTGACATAGAGGTTCGACCGATATAGATCTTCGTAGAATATGTAGGAACCAATATGGGCATCCAGGTCCTGCTATTGGTTATTGGCCGTAGAGGTGTCTCGGTCATGTCTACATAGTTCTCGAACCCGCAGGGTCTGCACACTTAAGGTTCGGTGACGTTTCGGTAGAATTGAGTTATGTATGATTGGTGACCGAAGGTTGTTCGGAGTCCCGGATGAGATCCCGGACATCACGAGGAGCTCCGGAATGGTCCGGAGGTAAAGATTGATATATAGGAAGTCCCGTTTTGGCCACCGGAAAAGTTTCGGGTATTTCCGGTAGTGTACCGGGAGTACCAGAGGGCCATCGGGAGGGGCCACCCACGCCGGGAGGCCACATGGGCCTGAGGGGGGTTGCACCAGCCCTTAGTGGGCTGGGAAAACCAGCCCTACAAGGCCCATGCGGCTAGGAATAAGTGGGAAAGGAAAAACCCCAAAGAAAAGGGAAGGGAGACCAAATATGGAAGGTGTCCTATTTGGACTAGGATTGAAGTGGAGGAGTCCACCTCCTCCACCTCCAATTTCGGCCAGCCCTTGAGGGTTTGAGGCTGGCTCCTCCCCTCCCTCCCTCCTATATATACTAGAGGATTTAGAGGAGAAAAATAACCCTAATTTCCACGTGCTCCCTCTACTTCATCTAGATCGGTTTCTCCTCTAGTCTAGTTTCAGCGGTGCTTAGGCAAAGCCCTGCCGGAATTGTTCCACCACCATAGCCGCCGTGCCGTCACGCCGCCGGAGAACTCTTCTACCTCTCCGCTCTCTCTCTTGCTGGATCAAGGAGGCGGAGATCGTCATCGAGCTGTACGTGTGCTGAACGCGGAGGTGCCGTCCGTTCGGCGCTAGATCGGAAGGACCGTGATCAGGATCGCGGGACGATTCATGATTTGATCGCGGGACGGATCATGATGGGATCGTGGGACGGATTGAGATTGGATCGCGAGATGGATCGTGATGAGATCGCGGGACACTCGGCGATTTGGATCGCGAAGACGTTCGACTACATCAACCGCGTTTCTTAACGCTTCCGCTTAGCGATCTACAAGGGTATGTAGATTCACTCTCCCTCTCGTAGATGCTCATCACCATGGATAGATCTTGTGTGTGCGTAGGAAAATTTTTGTTTCCCATGCAACGTTCCCCAACAGTGGCATCTGAGCTAGGTCTATGCGTAGATGAGATCTCGAGTAGAACACAAAGGAGTTTGTGGGCGTTGATATTCAGATTGCTTCCCTCCTTAGTCTTTTCTTGATTCAGCGGTATTGTGGGATGAAGCGGCTCGGACCAACCTTACTCGTCCACGTACGAGAGACCGGTTCCATCGACTGACATGTAACTTTGTTGCATAAGATGGCTGGCGGGTGTCTGTCTCTCCCACTTTAGTTGAATCGGATTCGACAGAGGCGGTCCTTGTAGAAGGTGAAATAGCAACTTTTATATCACCGTTGTGGTTTTTGCGTAGGTAAGAATCGTTCTTGCTAGATACCCGTAGCAGCCACGTAAAACTTGCAACAACAATTAGAGGACGTCTAACTTGTTTTTGCAGGGTATGTTGTGATGTGATATGGCCAATTACATGATGAGATATATGTGATGTATGAGATGATCATGTGTTGTATATAATATCACGACTTGCATGTCGATGAGTACGGCAACTGGCAGGAGCCATAGAGTTGTCTTTAATTATTTTCGCCGTTTTTGCTTTACTTTATCGCTATGAGTTAGCTATAGTCGTGGAAGCAACAGTCGGCGCGACAACCTCATGGCGACACGTTGATGGAGATCAAGATGATGGAGATCATGGTGTCATGCCGGTGACGATGGAGATCATGCCGGTGCTTTGGAGATGGAGATCAAAAGCACAAGTTCATGGCCATATCATGTCACTTATGATTTGCATGTGATGTTAATCCTTTTATGCATCTTATTTTGCTTAGGACGACGGTAGCATTATAAGGTGATCCCTCACTTAAATTTCAAGATAAATTGTGTTCTCCCCGAGTGTGCACCGTTGCGAAAGTTCGTCGTTTCGAGACACCACGTGATGATCGGGTGTGATAGACTCTACGTTCGCATACAACGGGTGCAAGCCAGTGTTGCATGTGCGGAACACTCGGGTTAAACTTGACGAGCCTAGCATGTACAGACATGGCCTCGGAACACAAGAGACCGAAAGGTCGAACATGAGTCATATAGTAGATATGATCAACATGAAGATGTTCACCATTGAAACCACCTCAACTCACGTGATGATCGGACTTGAGTTGGTGGATTTGGATCATGTTACACTCGAATGACCGGAGGGATGTCAATTTGAGTGGGAGTTTTAAGTAATATGATTAACTAAACTCATTATCATGAACATAGTCAAAGTGTCTTTGCAAATTATGTTGTAGATTACTAGATCGCGCTGTAGCTCCCTTGAATTTTTATATGTTCCTAGAGAAATAGATTTGAAATATGATGGTAGCAATAATGCGGACTGGGTCCGTGATCTGAGGATTGTCCTCAAATTGCTGCACAGAAGGCTTATGTCCTTAATGCACCGCTCGGTGCACCACCCCCTCTAGCGTCGTCTGTAGATGTTGTGAACATCTGACAGGCACGTTCCGATGACTACTTAATAGTTCAGTGCGTCATGCATTACGGCTTAGAATTGAGGCTCCAAAACGTTTTGAACGTCACGGAACATATGAGATGTTTTAAGAGCTGAAATTGGGATCTCAGACTCGTGCCCATGTTGAGAGGTATGAGACCTCCAACAAGATTCTTTGCCTGCAAGATGATGGAGAATAGCTCAATCGTTGAGCATGTGCTCAAATTGTTTGAGTGCTACAATCACTTGAATCGAGTGGGAGTTGATCTTCCAGATAAGATAGTGATTGATATAGCTCTCCAAGTCACTGTCACTAAGCTACTAGAGCTTCGTGATGAACTATAAAAGGCCAGAGATGGAAATAATGATCCCTGAGCTGTTCGCAATGTTTGACACCGCGAAGGTAGAAATCAAGAAGGAAGCATCAAGTGTTGATGGTTAGTGAAACCACTAGTCTCGAGAAGGGCAAGGGCAAGGAGGGATACTTCATGGATGGCAAGCCAGTTGCTGCTCCAGTGAAGAAACCCAAGGTTGAACCCAAACCCGAGACTAAGTGCTTCTATTATGAGGAGAACGGTCGCTGAAGTGGAACAACCCTAGATACTTGGTAGATAAGAAGGTTAGCAACGTCGACAGAAGTATATTTGATATACGTGTTATTGATGTGTACCTTACTAGTACTCCTAGTAGCACCTGGGTATTAGATACCGGTTCGGTTGCTAAATGTTAGTAACTCGAAATTAAAGCTACGGAATAAACGGAAGCTAGCTAAGGGTGAGGTGACGATGAGTGTTGGAAGTGTTTCCAAGGTTGATGTGATCACCATCACACGCTCTCTCTACCTTCAGGATTAGTGATGAACCTAAATAAATGTTATTTGGTGTTTGCGTTAAGCATGAACGTGATTAGATCATGTTTATTGCAATACGGTTATTCATTTAAAAAGAAATAATGGTTATTCTGTTTACATGAATAATACCTTCAATGGTCATACACCCAATAAGAGTGGTTTATTGAATCTTGATCGTAGTGATACACATGTTCATAATATTGATGCCAAAAGATACAAAGTTAATAATGATAGTACCACATACTTGTGGCACTGCCGCTAAATGTCATATTGGTGTAAAACGCATGAAGAAACTCCATGCTGATGGATCTTTGGACTCATTCGATTTCGAATCGGTTGAGACATGCGGACCATGCCTCATGGGCAAGATGACTAAAACCCCGTTTTCCGGTATGATGGAGCGGGCAATTGACTTATTGGAAATGATACATATTGATGTATGCGGTCCAGTGAGTATTATAGTGTGCGGTGAATATCGTTATTTTCCTACCTTCACTGATGATTTGAGTAGATATGGGTATATTTACTTAATGAAACACAAGTCTGAAATGTTTGAATAGTTCAAACAAAATCAGAGTGAAGTTTGAGATCATCGTGACAAGAAGATAAAATGTCTACGATATGATCGTGGAGGTGAATATCTGAGTTACGAGTTTGGTATACAACTTAAGACAATGTGGAAGTTGTTTCACAACTCACGCCACCTGGAACACCATAGTGTGATGGTGTGTCCGAACATCGTAGTCATGCTCTATTGGATATGGTGCGAACTATGATGTCTCTTATCGATTTACCACTATCGTTTTAGGGTTATGCATTAGAGACAACCACATTCACTTTAAAAGGGGCACCATCTAAATCCGTTGAGATGACACCGTATGAATTTTGGTTTGGCGGAAACCTAAGCTGTCATTTCTTAATGTTTGGGGCTGCGACGCTTATGTGAAAAAGGGTTTTCACCTAATGAGCTCGAACCCAAAGCGAACAAATGCATCTTCATAGAATACCCTAACGTAACAGTTGGGTAAACCTTCTATCTTAGATCCAAGCACAAAGTGTTTGTTGCTAAAACGGGTCTTTTCTCGAGAAAGAGTTTCTTTCGAAAGATTGAGTGGGAGGAAGATAGTACTTGATGAGGTTGTTGAACCTTTACTTCAACCTGAGAGTAGCGCAGCGCAGAAAGTTGTTTCTGTGGAGCCTACGTTAGTTGAAAAGGAAGTTAATGATGATGATCATGAAACTTCGGATCAAGTTACTATCGAACATCGTGGGTCGACAAGGACGCGTACTGCTCCTGAGTGGTACGGCAACCCTGTCTTAGAGGTCATGTTGTTGGACAACACCGAACCTACGAGCTATGGAGAAGCGATGATGGGCCCGGATTCCGAGAAATGGTTAAGACCATGAAATCCGAGATGGGATCCATGTAAGAAAACAAAGTATGGGCTTTGGAAGTATTACCTGAAGGGCGAAAGGCCATTCAGAACAAATGGATCTTTAAAAGGAAGACGGACGCGGACGGTAATGTCACCGTCTATAAAGCTCGACTTGTGGCAAAGGGTTTATCACAAGTTCAAGGAGTTGACTACGATGAGACTTTCTCACCCGTAGCGATGCTCAAAGTCTGTTGGAATCATATTAGCAGTTGCTGCATTTTTCAATTATGAAATCTGGCAGATGGATGTCAAAACATCGTTTCCTTAACGGTATCCGTAAGGAAAAGTTGTATGTGATACAACCGGAAGGTTTTGTCAGTCCTAAGGATGCTAAAATATATGCAAACTCCAGCGATCCTTCTATGGACTGGAGCAAGCATCTCGGAGTTGGAATATACGCTTTGATGAGGTGATCAAAGTTTTTGAGTCTATACAAAGTTTATGAGAAACTTGTATTTACAATAAAGTGAGTGGGAGCACTATAGAATTTCTGATAAGTATATGTGGTTGACATATTGTTGATCGGAAATGATGTAGAATTTCTGGAAAGCATAAAGGGTCGTTTGAAAAGAGTTTTTCAAAGGAAGACCTAGAATGAAGCTACTTAAATATTGGGCATCAAGATCTATAGAGATAGATCAAGACGTCTGATAAGACTTTCAATGAGTACATACCTTGACAAGATTTTGAAAGAGTTCAAAATGGATTAGTCGAAGAAAGAGTTCTTGCCTGATTTGTAAGGTGTGGAGTTGAGTGAGACTCAAAGCTCGACCACGGCAGAAGAAAGAGAAAGGACGAAGGTCGTCCCCTATGCCTTATCCATAGGCTCTGTATAGTATGCCATGCTGTGTACTGCACCTGATGTGTGCCTTGTCATGATTCTGTCAAGGGGTACAAGAGTGATCCAGGAGTGGATCATTGGACAGCGGTCAAGATTATCCTTAGTAACTAGAGGACTAAGGAAATATTTCTCGATTATGGAGGTGATAAAGAGTTCGTCGTAAAGGGTTACGTCGATGCAAGATTTGACACCTATCCGGACGACTCTGAATAGTAGTCAGGATACATATAGTGGAGCAGCCATTTGGAATAGCTCCAAGTGGAGTGTGGTAGAAGTGTCTACAGTATGACATAGAGATTTGCAAAGTACACACGGATCTGAATGTCGCAGACCCGTTGACTAAAGACCTCTCTCACATGCAAAGCATGATCTGATCGAACCCCAGAACTCATTGGGTGTTAGATTCATAACAATGTAAATCACATGGTGATGTGAACTAGATTATTGACTCTAGTGCAAGTGGGAGACTGTTGGAAATATGCCCTAGAGGCAATAATAAATTGGTTATTATCATATTTCCTTGTTCATGATAATCGTTTATTATCCATGCTATAATTGTATTGATTGGAAACTCAAATACATGTGTGGGTACATAGACAACACTGTGTCCCTAGTAAGCCTCTAGTTAACTAGCTCATTGATCAAAAGATGGTGAAGGTTTCCTAGCCATGGACATGAGATGTCATTTGATAACGGGATCACATCATTAGGAGAATGATGTGATGGACAAGACCCAAACTATAAACGTAGCATATGATCGTGTCAGTTTATTGCTATTGTTTTCTGCATGTCAAGTATCTGTTCCTATGACCATGAGATCATGCAACTCACTGACACCGGAGGAATACCTTGTGTGTATCAAACGTCGCAACGTAACTGGGTGACTATAAAGGTGCTCTACAGGTATCTCCGAGGGTGTCTGTTGGGTTGGCATGGATCAAGACTGGGATTTGTTACTCCGTGTGACGGAGAGGTATCTCAGGGCCCACTCGGTAATACAACATCACAATGAGCCTTGCAAGCAATGTGACTAAAGTGTTAGCCACGAGATCTTGTATTACGGAACGAGTAAAGAGACTTGCCGGTAACGAGATTGAACTAGGTATAGAGATACCGACGATCGAATCTCGGGCAAGTAACATACCGAAGAACAAAGGGAACAGCATACGGGATTAATTGAATCCTTGACATAGAGGTTCGACCGATATAGATCTTCATAGAATATGTAGGAACCAACATGGGCATCCAGGTCCTGCTATTGGTTATTGGCCATAGAGGTGTCTCGGTCATGTCTACATAGTTCTCGAACCCGCAGGGTCTGCACACTTAAGGTTCGGTGACGTTTCGGTAGAATTGAGTTATGTATTATTGGTGACCGAAGGTTGTTCGGAGTCCCGGATGAGATCCCGGACATCACGAGGAGCTCCTTAATGGTCCGGAGGTAAAGATTGATATATAGGAAGTCCCGTTTTGGCCACCGGAAAAGTTTCGGGTATTTCCGGTAGTGTACCGGGAGTACCGGAGGGCCATCGGGAGGGGCCACCCATGCCGGGAGGCCACATGGGCCCGAGGGGGGTTGCACCAGCCCTTAGTGGGCTGGGCAAACCAGCCCTACAAGGCCCATGCGGCTAGGAATAAGTGGGAAAGGAAAAACCGCAAAGAAAAGGGAAGGGAGACCAAATATGGAAGGTGTCCTATTTGGACTAGGATTGAAGTGGAGGAGTCCACCTCCTCCACCTCCAATTTCGGCCAGCCCTTGAGGGTTTGAGGCTGCCTCCTCCCCTTCCTCCCTCCTATATATACTAGAGGATTTAGAGGAGAAAAATAACCCTAATTGCCACGTGCTCCCTCTACTTCATCTAGATCGGTTTCTCCTCTAGTCTAGTTTCAGCGGTGCTTAGGCGAAGCCCTGCCGGAATTGTTCCACCACCATAGCCGCCGCGCCGTCGCGCCGCCGGAGAACTCTTCTACCTCTTCGCTCTCTCTCTCTTGCTGGATCAAGGAGGCGGAGATCGTCATCGAGCTGTACGTGTGCTGAACGCGGAGGTGCCGTCCGTTCGGCGCTAGATCGGAAGGACCGTGATCAGGATCGCGAGACGATTCATGATTTGATCGCGGGACGGATCGTGATGGGATCGTGGGACGAATCGAGATTGGATCACGAGATGGATCGTGATGAGATCGCGGGACACTCGGCGATTTGGATCGCGAAGACGTTCAACTACATCAACCGCGTTTCTTAACGCTTCCGCTTAGCGATCTACAAGGGTATGTAGATTCACTCTCCCTCTCGTAGATGCTCATCACCATGGATAGATCTTGTGTGTGCGTAGGAAATTTTTTGTTTCCCATGCAACGTTCCCCAACATCGAGCACTGGCGGCGCCGTGAGGTCGAGTGAAGGAGAAGATGCGATGAGTGTACAATCTTTTTGGTGGCGCCGAGTAGGCCTTGGCTTCATTCGAGCAGTCGGTGAGGATGCTGCAGTTCCGGTGGGGCAGGTTAAGGCGGCGCTGTGGGAATGGAGCAGTCGCGATAGACGAGGCGATCGTTGGAGCAGCTCCTTGGAGGTGGAGGACGCGGCGGCTGAACCGGCGGGACGGCGAGATCGACGACGGATCCTCATCTGGTGCGGTGGATGAGGGACGTCGAGCTGTTGCGGTGGATGACGTCGTCGGGCAAGAGGCCCGGGCTGGGCGGCGATGGGGGGGGGGGACGGGGATGGGAAAGGAAGGGGATGGGAGGGGGGAACCATGACTTAGGGACGTGCTTTTCCAAAATGTAGGGTAAGTTACAAAAGTACCCCCACCTTTGAACTAGCGGCTCTTTCCGATCAGGGGTAGAACGGGGATTTCGCGTGTCGGGATTTCGCAGGAGGAGGGAGTTTTCGCGCGCGTTGTATTTTCGGGATAGCAAGGCGCGGGTTTAGAAGGAGGGAGTTTTCGGAGCACAAACAGACAAAGAGATATCTTGAAATTTCGGCATAATAAGGCGCGGGTTGAAATTTTGGGACAAGGCTAACGTGTACGGTACCATATCAATTCGCACTTCCCTCAACCAAAAAAAATCAATTCGCACCACACAAGAGAGGGTCTTGTCCCGTTTTACTGTATGAATTACTACAAATGTCATTCAAAACTTTGAATCCATGTTATGTTCAATTAAAATATTTCGCTAGGTGCATAATGCATGTAACCTACTCAAATGAACATTTTAGTGCATTCCAAATGTATATACTACTGCTGCAATATGAACTAAATTGGAATTCATTTCACTATTTGAATAAGAATCTACAATCATGATTGTTGTCAAGTTAAACCATCATCTGTATATTATCTTCACAACACACCACATGATTACTGTCAAGTTAGATATGAACAATGTGTACTATATGAACTCGAATTCAAAATTTTGAATCCACTTTATGTTGATTTCAAATAATAGTACATTTCAAGTTTTAGCTAGATCTTCATAATCTAAACTATGTTTCATATGTATAATGTGTTTATCGCACAATGTATAGTGGCCCACCCCCTACGCCTACAAGTACTTAGCTGTGAGCTGCAAAAGCCATACATTATCACAAATTCAAATAAATGTGAGATTGTTCGATATATATATAATATATATATAGTATAACATGTTCATAACCACACCATGTGTATCACCATTATATTCATGGATGCATGGGTTTAAAACACTATGATCTCTTATTCAAATATCTGAATCCACTTTTGTAATGAATTATGATCTCTGTTAGACTTTTACACCCACACAATCCTCTTCTCTTTGTAGCTAGCACTAACTTTCTCTCGTGCATGCACACACCCTCCTCGCCCTCCCCCTCCCTCGGCATTCTCTCCGTCGTGCACATTCATTATTTTTCTTTAGCGTTCTCCCACGGTCTCTATAGGTCTCCACAGCTCCTTCTTTCTGGCACACACCGATCGACATACCTCTCTAGCCAGGTCTGCCTACGACATATACACACTTTCCCTCTTCTCCTCTCACCGTCCATGCCCCTATCTCTCATACGGTCACACACATATGCACACTCTCGCCCCTCTTTCCATCGATCTCGCACTCGCACACTCCTCCATCTCTATATAATAGGCCTATCGCACCACCTCCTAGCCGCATCTCTCTCTCTCTATCCATCTCTCCAGGCCTTATTTGCCTCTAGCTAACACATGCATGTATACCGATTGATCTCCCTCTGTACATATAGCTAGGTCGACTATAACTCTTTTTCACCACGCACCGATCGATCTACCTCACTAGATAAGTCTCTCCCTTTCCCTGACACATGACGATTGCTCTACCTATCTAGTTAGGTCTGCTTACCACAAACATATCGCCCCCATCATCCATGCATGCCTGCCGACTCGTCTCTCACACGCACGCGCGCACACAGACACACATTCCCTCTCTTATTGATATTGCAGTCGTACCCTCCGTTTGTCTAGTAGGCCTCCCCCACCATCTCCAAGAAGCAACTCCACCACCACCCTCCGGCACTCTAGCTCTGTCTCTCTCCCAACCTTATTCCTCTCCTACACATATGTATGGATGCCGATCGATCTCCCTCAATACATAGCTATCTCCCTCAATACATAGCTAGGTCTCTCCTTCTCCACACACATACCTGTCGATCTACCTCTCTAGTTAGGTCTCCGCCCCCCCCCCACACACACACAGATAGTCGAACGCTCTAGTTAGGTCTCCCTGCCACACACAAACTGTACCTGTCCCCTCTCACGTTACAGTAGGCCAGCCATCCTATATCTTTGACGTGCGCACACACAATTTCACTGGCTCTTGATACGTCTCCAACGTATCTATAATTTTTGATTGTTCCATGCTATTATAGTATCAATCTTGGATGTTTTTATATGCATTTATATGCAATTATATATCATTTTTTGGGACTAACCTATTAACCTAGTGCCCAGTGCCAGTTGCTGTTTTCTGCTTGTTTTTTGGTTTTTTAGGAAATCAGTACCAAACGAAGTCCAAATGCCACGAAACTTTTTGGAGATTTTTTTCTGGACAAAAGAGGCCCTAGAGACTTGGAGAGGGGGCTAGAAGCTTCACGAAGCCTCCACAAGGCAACAGGGCGCGGCCCCGGGGGGCGCGCCCTGATGCCTTGTGGGGCCCTCATGGCTCCTTTTGACCTAATTCCACTTCTATAAATTCTCAAATATTCGGAAACCAACAGAGAGCCACCCCGAATAACTTTTACGCCGCCGCAAGCCTCCGTTCTTCCGTGATCCCATCTGGAGGCCTTTTCCGGTACTCTGCCGGAGGGGGAATCGATCACGGAGGGCTTCTACATCAACCTTGCTGCCCTTCCGATGATGTGTGAGTAGTTTACCACAGACCTACGGGTCCATAGCTAGTAGCTAGATGGCTTCTTCTCTCTCTTTGATCTTCAATACCATGTTCTCCTCGATGTTCTTGGAGTTCTATCCGATGTAATCTTCTTTTGCGGTGTGTTTGTTGGGATCCGATGAATTGTGAGTTTATGATCAGATTATTCATGAGAAATATTTGAGTCTTGTCTGAACTCTTTTATGCATGATTGTTATATCTTTGTATTTCTCTCCGATCTATCGATTTGGTTTGGCCAACTAGATTGGTTTATCTTGCAATGGGAGAGGTGCTTTGTGATGGGTTCAATCTTGCGGTGCTCAATCCTAGTGACAAAAAGGGACAGGACACGTATTTGTATTGTTGCCATTAAGGATAAAAAGATGGGGTTTAATCATATTGCTTGAGTTTACTTTGTCTACATCATGTCATCTTGCTTAAGGCGTTACTCTGTTTCATACTTAATACCCTAGATGCATGCTGGATAGCGGTCGATGGGTGGAGTAATAGTAGTAGATGCAGGCAGGAGTCGGTCTACTTGTCTCGGACGTGATGCCTATATACATGATCATTGCCATGAATCTGTCATAATTATTTGCTTTTCTATCAATTGCCTAACAGTAATTTATTTACCCACTGTATGTTCTACGCTCGAGAGAGAAGCCTCTAGTGAAAACTATGGCCCCCAGGTCTACTTTTATCATATATTAAAAACCAAAAATACCTTGCTGCAATTTATTTACTCTTATTTTATTTAGTATTTTAGTTTATCTATCTATCACTATCAGAATTAATCCTTGCAAATAACCGCTAAGAGGATTGACAACCCTCTTATTTGCGTTGGGTGCAAGTGTTTGCTTTTGTGTGTGCAGGTGCTGCTAAAGGGATTTTGCGTGGTTCTCCTACTGGATTGATAACCTTGGTTCTTAACTGAAGGAAATACTTATCTCTACTATACTGCATCATCCTCTCCTCTTCGGGGAAATACCAACGCAGTCTACAAGCAGCAGGAAGAATTTCTGGCGCCGTTGCCGGGGAGACATCACCAAAATTTATCAAGTACCTTCGCACAAACTATCATCCACTTGCATTTATTTTAGTTGCCTTTTTATTTGCATTTGCCTCTTGTTTTCATCTCCCCCACTTCTAATTTTTTTTACAAAAAACACAAAAACATTTTTATTTGCTCGTTTGCTAGTTTGCTTGCCCAAGTTGCTACCGTGTCTGAGTTTGTTATTGAAAAGAGTGAGGATGGTAAAATTCCTAAGATAGAAATTCCCGCAAATTTGGATGCTAAATTTTTTGTGATGGAAAGTGGGAATATTATAGGAAAGAGTATTATTCAAGAGTTTTTTACTTGCAGTGGAACTTTGGTTTGTAATGACGTTCCCATTCTTAAAAGAACCAATAGTTATGCCGAGGCTATTTCTGCTCTTGTTCTAAAACTTGAAAGAAGATTTATTCATACTCATCCCACTTTGCAAAGATTGTTCTATGAGGTTTATGTTTCATGATGATCATACTAAGAAAGAAGTTCCTCCATTACATATCATCCAACAAGTTTTCAACGGTACTAATCAGAAATATTCTTGGATAGTAAAAGGAAACCAACAAGGATATGAGTAAAGTTTCCTTAATAATGACAAAATCTTGATTGATGATGTTTTTACATTGTTTTTGAAAAGTCTCCTGACAAACATCCATCTCAAGATAAAGGAACCAAGGATGACAACACTTGAAACTATGCATTATGCCTAGCTAGGGGCATAAAACAATAGCGTTTGTTGGGAGGCAACCCAATGAATAAAATTAAATTTTTGTTTTACCTTCTGTTTTTGTGTGTTTAAAAAATTATAACCTATGTTATGATTGTTATTTTATCTTTTAATTAGTGTTTGTGCCAAGTAATGCCTTTGGGATGATTTGGATGATAGTATAATTGATGCTGTTTGGAAAACAGAAAGTTTTGCATCCAGTATTTGATTTTTGATTCTGTACTGGAAAATCAGAAAAATCTTAAATTTTTACAAAATATTGGTATATGAATTTTTTACGTTGTCCATATTTTTCAGAATTTTTGGAGTTACATAAGTATGGCTTCTAAATATATCTTTACAGACTGTTCTGTTTTAGACAGATTCTGTTTTTGTTGCATAGTGTGCTTATTTTGATGAATCTATGGATCGTATCGGGGGGTATGAGTCATGGAGAAGTTGGAGTACAGTAGCATTATGCTAATATTAAATATGAATCAATTTACAACAGTACCTAAAGTTTAAGATTTGTTTGTTATACTAACGGATCTCACGAGGTTTTTGTTGAGTTTTGTGTGCTGAAGTTTTCAAGTTTTGGGTGAGACTACGATGGATAAAGGAATAAGGAGCGGCAAGAGCCTAAGCTTGGGGATGCCCAAGGCACCCCAAGGTAATATTCAAGGAAGACTCAAGCGTCTAAGCTTGGGGATGCCCCGGAAGGCATCCCCTCTTTCATCTACAATCTATCGGTAACTCACTTGGAGCTATATTTTTATTCATCACATGATATGTGTTTTACTTGGAGCATCTTGTGATATAGTTTGTTTGCTTTTGTTTGCTTTTTAGTTTGTCCCAATCATCTTGCTGAACAGACCTTTTTGAGAGGGACACACATTATTCGTGATTTGTTAGAATACTCTATGTGCTTCACTTATATCTTTTGAGCTAGGCAGTTGCTCTAGTGCTTCACTTATATCTTTTAGAGCACGGCGGTGGTTATATTTTAAAGAAATAGTTGCACTCTCATGCTTCACTTATATTTTTGAGAGTCTAATGAATAGCAATGGTAATATGCACTGGTTATGAATTTGGTCCTAATAGGATAGGTATTCAAAAGGGATATAATAAAAACTTTCATGTAGATCACTGAATATGATAACTTTGATTCCTTGCAATAGTTTTGCGATATTAAGATGGTAATATGTGGGAGGTGCTACTAGATAATTGTGGTTTAGTAAGAATATTGGTGTTAAGGTATGTGATTCCCGAAGCATGCACATATGATCTGTCGTTATGCTAAGAAGTTGGAGCATGATTTATTCTTGATTGTCTACCTTATGAGTGGCGGTCAGGGATGAGCGATGGTCTTTTCCTACCAATCTATCCCCCTAGGGGCATGCGTAGTAGTACTTTGCTTCAAGGGCTAATAAACTTTCGTAATAAGTATGTGAGTTCTTTATGACTAATGTGAGTCCATGTATTATACGCACTCTCACCTTTCCGCAATTTGCTAGCCTCTTCGGTACCGTGCATTGCCCTTTCTCACATCGAGAGTTGGTGCAAACTTCGCCGGTGTATCCAAACCCCATGATATGATACACTCTATCACACATAACCATCCTTATATCTTCCTCAAAACAGCCACCATACCTACCTATCATGGCATTTCCATAGCCGTTCCGAAATATATTGCCATGCAACTTCCACCGTTCCGTTTTTATGACACACATCGTCATTGTCATATTGCTTTGCATGATCATATAGCTGACATAGTATTTGTGGCTCAGCCACCATTCATCACTTTCATAGATGTTACACTAGTATCGTTGCACATCCTGGTACATCGCCAGAGGCACTCATATAGAGTCATATTTGTTCTAGTACCGAGTTGTAATTTTGAGTTGTAAGTAAATAGAAGTATGATGATCATCATTATTAGAGCATTGTCCCAGTGAGGAAATAAATAAATAAATAAAATAAAAAAGAGAGGCCAAAAAGAGCCCACGAAAAAAAGAGAAAAAAAATGAGAGAAAAAGAGAGAAGGGGCAGTGTTACTATCCTTTTCCATACTTGTGCTTTAAAGTAGCACCATGTTTTTCATCTAGAGAGTCTCCTGTTTAGTCACTTTCATATATTAGTGGGAATTTTTCATTATAGAACTTGACTTGTATATTCCGATGACGGGCTTCCTCAAATGCCCAAGGTGTTCATGAGCAAGCAAGTTGGATGCACACCCACTTAGTTTTCATGTTGAGCTTTCATACACTTATAGCTCTTAGTGCATCCGTTGCATGGCAATCCCTACTCCTCGCATTGACATCAATTGATGGGCATCTCCATAGCCCGTTGATTAGCCTCGTCAATGTGAGACTATCTTCTTATTTTTGACTTCCCCTTATTAATCTCTACCACCACACTCTATTCCACCCATAATGCTATATCCATGGCTTGCGCTCATGTATTGCGTGGGGGTTGAAAAAGCTGAAGCGCATTAAAAAGTATGAACAAATTGCTCGGCTTGTCATCGGGGTAGTGCATGATAAATAATTTTTGTTAAGAAGATGGAGCATGACAGGATTATATGATTTTCTAGGGATAACTTTCTTTAGCATTTTTATTTTGAAAGACATGATTGTTTATTAGTATGCCTGAGTATTGATGTCTTTATGTCAAACTATAGACTATTGCTTTGAATCATTCGGATTTTATTATTCATACCGTAAGAGAGAGATTAGATGATGAAACATGTTAGGTAGCATTCCACATCAAAAATTCTGTTTTTATCATTTACCTACTCGAGGACGAGCAGGAATTAAGCTTGGGGATGCTTGATACGTCTCCAACGTATCTATAATTTTTTATTGTTCATTGCTATTATAGTATCAATCTTGGATGATTTTATATGCATTTATATGCAATTATATATCATTTTTAGTGACTAACCTATTAACCTAGTGCCCAGTACCAGTTGCTGTTTTCTGCTTGTTTTTGGGTTTTCAGGAAATCAGTGCCAAACGAATTCCAAATGCCACGAAACTATTTGGAGATTTTTTTTGGACAAAAGAGACCCTGGAGACTTGGAGACAGCGCCAGAAGCTTCACGAAGCCTCCACAAGGCAACAGGGCGCGGCCCCAGGGGGCGCGCCCTAATGCCTTGTGGGGCCCTCGTGGATCCTTTTGACCTAATTCCACTTCTATAAATTCTCAAATATTTGGAAACCAACAAAGAGCCACCCCGAATAATTTTTACACCACCGCAAGCCACTGTTCTTCCGTGATCCCATCTGGAGGTATTTTCCGGTACTCTGCCAGAGGGGGAATCGCTCACGGAGGGCTTCTACATCAACCTTGCTGCCCTTCCGATGATGTGTGAGTAGTTTACCACAGACCTACGGGTCCATAGCTAGTATCTAGATGGCTTCTTCTCTCTCTTTGATCTTCAATACCATGTTCTCCTCGATGTTTTTGGAGTTCTATCCGATGTAATCTTCTTTTGCGGTGTGTTTGTTGGGATCCGATTAATTGTGAGTTTATGATCAGATTATTCATGAGAAATATTTGAGCCTTCTCTGAACTCTTTTATGCATGATTGTTATAGCTTTGTATTTCTCTCCGATCTATCGATTTGGTTTGGCCAACTAGATTGGTTTATCTTGCAATGGGAGAGGTGCTTTGTGATGGGTTCAATCTTGTGGTGCTCAATCCCAGTGACAGAAAGGGACGTGACACGTATTTGTATTGTTGCCATTAAGGATAAAAAGATGGGGTTTAATCATATTGATTGAGTTTACTTTGTCTACATCATGTCATCTTGCTTAAAGCGTTACTCTGTTTCATACTTAATACCCTAGATGCATGCTGGATAGCGGGCGATGGGTGGAATAATAGTAGTAGATGCAGGCAGGAGTCGGTCTACTTGTCTCGGACGTGATGCCTATATACATGATCATTGCCATGAATCCGTCATAATTATTTGCTTTTCTATCAATTACCCAACAGTAATTTCTTTACCCACCGTATGTTCTGCGCTCGAGAGAGAAGCCTCTAGTGAAAACTATGGCCCCCGGGTCTATCTTTATCATATATTAAAATCCAAAAATACCTTGCTGCAATTTATTTACTCTTATTTTATTTAGTATTTTAGTTTATCTATCTATCACTATCAGAATTAATCCTTGCAAATAACCGCTAAGAGGATTGACAACCCTCTTATTTGCGTTGGGTGCAAGTGTTTGCTTTTGTGTGTGCAGGTGCTGCTAAAGGGATTTTGTGTGGTTCTCCTACTGGATTGATAACCTTGGTTCTTAACTGAGGGAAATACTTATCTCTACTATACTGCATCAACCTCTCCTCTTCGGGGAAATACCTACGCAGTCTACAAGTAGCACAAACCGACCTCAATTGATGGCAAAATCGCCAACCCGCCGCATTTTGAGAGAGAAGAGGAGCTAGAAGTGGTACGGGCTGGTGGAGCTTTTTTTTGAGGGGGGCGGTGGAGCTAGGTGTTGCACGGAGGCCGAGAATATGGTGATAGCGTGATGTGGGCCATGTATGATGTAAAACTACACCGGGCTGCCGTGTTTCGGACTCCTCCGGTCTAGTAGTAATCCACCGCGCGGTTCCTGGCTCCTTCTTGATCGTCAGAAATCGTTTTTCTTCCTGTTGCTGACATGTGGGACATCCAGCATCCAGGTCCACGTGTCAAGCAAGAATATGGAGATAAGTAGTGTAAGTGAGACTCACCAACGGTCACCAACGTAGGTGGAGTACGTGCATGAATCACCCGCAAAAAAAAGGAGTACGTGCATGAAGAGAAGAGGTGCACGCTCCAACGCACGTACTCTTTGCGTCTTTCCCTAACACACACGCGCAGGTACACGGTTGAGCTCATTTCTGTACGAAGAGGTAGCTCACGTGACAATTTGACGTGTGTAGTAGTTGTTCACTTAAGTGGAGGGTCGGGAACCACACGTGAACGAATTAAAGTTCGAGCATGACGCGGTGGCGCATTATTTATAAATAAAGTTTTTTTCTTCAATGGCACGCACGCAATTTTTTTTTCTTCAATGGCACGTGAATCGTGCACGTACAATGACGGAGCACGGGATGGTAGCCATGGACATGGTCGGCCCTTTTTGGTGACTACTAGTACTACTTTGATGTGTCCCGTCAACTCGCAGAACGAGGAGAAGCTTGCTTACTACGCCCTCTCCCTCGCCCACGCACGCTCAGTGGCTCGCAGGAGAAGGAGAAGCTTTTGCTTACTACGCGGTGGACGTGCAGCAGTTCATTCGATGTCAGATTGCCAGAACTATATACTACTACTAGTATAGTACTACAGTAGTAGTAGAACCATCATCATTGCTCGACTTCCGAAAGAGGCGAAGAGCCAAGCGCAAGGTCAGCTATAGCCAAAGTTGTGCCACATTTTAGTAATCTCACAAAGCGTGTCGGAGCCCGTGCAACAGCCACACAAGTAGCACGTACACATTTACTAGTAAGTTCTAAGGGACATATGCCAACATGCCACACAAGTTCATACCCCATTCCTGTATTAAAATTTGTGCACTACTCTACTTGGATTAACAGCGCTCCCATAATTTTGTGCACAACTACTCCACTTAAACGTTATCGATGGACTCCATGTACACCACCTGGTTCCAGTCCCAAGCGTTCTTCATAGAAGGCACGATCCATAGCGGTGGGCTACGGGAACCATGGTCACAGCTTTCTAGTGTGGTTACACACGATGGAGATTCATCCTAGCTGAAGCGGCGTAAATCAGGAGTCCAGACCGACCCCAAATCTCGCTTCTGAGGTTCTGACCGCCCTGGCCCACCAAAAAACCCTCCCCCTCCTGCGCGCGCTTCCTGCCCAGCGCCAGCTGCTGATGACCCACTAGTATAGGGGATCAATATTAGTCCTTTCGATAAGTAAGAGTGTCGAACCCAACGAGGAGCAGAAGGAAATGACAAGCGGTTTTCAGTAAGGTGTTTTCTGCAAGCACTGAAACTAGCGGTAACGAGTAGTTTGATAGCAAGATAATTCATAACAAGTAACAAGTAACAAGTGTAACAAAAGTGCAGCAAGGTGGCCCAATCCTTTTTGTAGCAAAGGACAAGCTAGAACGAACTCGTATAATAAGCAAAACGTTCTCGAGGACACATGGGAATTCCATCTAGTCACTTTCATCATGTTTGTTTGATTCGCGTTCGCTACTTTGATAATTTGATATGTGGGTGGACCGCTGCTTGGGTGCTATTCTTACTTGAACAAGCCTCCCACTTATGATTACCCCCTCTCGCAAGCATCCGCAACTACAAAAGAAGAATTAAGATAAATCTAACCATAGCATGAAACATATGGATCCAAATCAGCCCCTTACGGAATAGCGCATAAACTAGGGTTTAAGCTTCTATCACTCTAGCAACCCATCATCTAATTACTACACCACAATGCCTTCCCTTAGGCCCAAAGATGGTGAAGTGTCATGTAGTAGACGTTCACACGACGCCACTAAAGGAAGCAACAACATATATATCATCGAAATATCGAACGAATACCAAATTCACATGATTACTTATGACAAGACTTCTCCCATGTCCTCAAGAACAAAAGTAACTACTCACAAATCATATTCATGTTCAAGATCAGAGGGGTATTGAATAGCATTAAGGATCTGAACATATAATTTTCCACCAAATAAACCAACTAGCATCAACTACAAGATGTAATCAACACTACTAGCAACCCACAGGTACCAATCTGAGGTTTTGAGACAAAGATTGAATACAAGAGATGAACTAGGGTTTGAGATGAGATGGTGCTGGTGAAGATGTTGATGAAGATTGGTCCTCCCACGATGAGAGGATCGTTGGTGATGTCGATGGCTTCGATTCCCCCCTCCCGGAGGGAAGTATCCCCGGCGGAATTGCTCCGCCGGAGAGCAAAATAGCTCCTGCCCAGGTTCCGCCTCGAGACAGCGGCGCTTCGTCCCGAAAGTCTTGTCTCTATTTTTTAGGGCAAATGAGCTTATATAGCAGAAGGAGGGGGCTAGAGGCCAGCCAGGGGCCCCACAAGGCATCAGGGCGCGCCCAGGGGGGCGCCCTGTTGCCTTGTGGGCAACTGGTGGGTCCCCTCCAGTATCTCCTTTCTCCAGTATTTTTTATATATTCAATAAAAAATCTCCGTGAAGTTTCAAGTCAATTGGAGCTTTGTAGGATAGGTATCTCTGCTGTAGCTATTTCAGGTCCAGAATTCCAGCTGCCGGTATTCTCCCTCTTCATATAAATCTTGCAAATTAAGAGAGAAAACGCATAAGAATTGCATCATAAAGTGAAATAATGATCAAATACATTATAAATAATAGTAGGAAATCATGATGCAAATTGGACGTATCAACTCCCCCAAGCTTAGACCTCGCTTGTCCTCAAGCGAAAGCCGAAATTGATAATCATGACCACATGTTTAGAGACAGAGGTGTCGATAAAAATAATACGGACATGAAGGCATCATGATCTTTATTATCATAGCAATATATCATCATAGAACTTCTCATGAAAAAGTGACAATTCATTCACAAGTTAAAGTATGAACCATAAACCATATTGAAAACTAACAAACGATGATCTCAGTCACTGAAGCAATTGCAATTCATCATATTATCAGAAAGAGTCTATGTAAGAGCTTTGTTTAGCAAGTTCACATACTCAACTATCATCTAGTCTTCTATGATTGCTGACACTCACGGCATACTTATGGAGCAAAAGTTTTAGCCAGACACATAGAAAGATAGGGGCTTATAATTTTGCCTCCCAACTTATTTACCTCAAGGGTAATGTCAACAATAATAACTCATGATCACCTACATCCAACTGGATATATATGCCTGGATCTATCCCCACCACATGATGCTTGCCAAGGGAGAAAATAAAAATGGAATAGAGGAGAATGCTATTGACTCTTGCATGAAAGTAGATACATAAAGTAAAAGATTGGCCCTTCGCAGAGGGAAGCAGAGGTTGTCATGCGCTTTTTGTTTTGAGATGTGCAAGCTCTTAATGTAAAGGAACGTCACTTTATATTGCCCCTTGTGATAGCGACCTTTATTATGCAGTCTGTCACTTTTAATTCTTCACCATCACAAGTTCGTACAAAGCTTATTTTCCCTTACAATAAAAGATAATACATATTTTGGAGCAATTTTTATTGCTTTTGCACCGATGACAACTTACTTGAAGGATCTTATTCAATCCATAGGCAGATATAGTGGACTCTCATGACATGAAACTGGGTTTAAGGGTTTGTGGATGCACACGTAGTATCTCTACTTAGTACAGAATTTTTGGCTAGCAAAAGATAGGGGGCAAGCACCACATGTTAGAGGATCCAAAACAATATAACTTCTATGTGAATATAAGCAAACATAACTCATTACGTTGTCTTCCTTGTCCAACGTTGACTATTTGACATAGAATATTTAATGGGTCTCACAATCATAAAAGATGTCCAAGATAGTATATCTATATGTGAGACTTCTCTTCCTTTACTACTTTTTCAAAAATTGCAACAATGACCAATACTATATTTGTCAACTTCCAACAAGTTTTATCAATTATACTTCTTTTATGTGAAGTCATCACTCCCCATGGGATTAGCATATGATCTTACTTTTTATTCTCTTTATTTATTTCTAAGATCGGATTCAACAAAAGCAAAACACTCAACTCAAACTACTCTTTATTATATAGCTTTCACACATGATTACATAGATAGATAGATCACAAAGCAATCACTCGAAACTAAATCATACTAAAACTTTATTCCTCTAAATCACGAAATAACTAAGGATCGAACTAAGATAGATAATGATGATAAAAGTGATGGTGATACAATACCGGGGCACCTCCCCCAAGCTTGGCACAAGCCAAGGGTGGTGCCCATACCCATATACTCAAGTCTCCTTCTTCGGTGGTGGTGGTGATGAAGAGGTAGGCTTGTCCTTCAACTTCCACTTGAGGACATGAATTTCTTCTTTTAGTTTGTCATTCTCTCTTTCGATATCCCAAATTTTACGACACTGTTTATCTGAATCTTCCTGCACATGACGAAAGGGAGTGAATCAAAATTTTGGCACTTTCAGCGTATTGTGTAAGCTGGACCTCTCGAATTCAACATGGATATCTCCTGGCTGATGCAAAGGAAGATCCTCTTCTTCCTCACTGGGTTGATCTCGCTTTCTCCTCAAGTCGGCCTCCTCCTATTCGTCAGGCGACCATCCATAGGGAGCAATATCCCCATAGACTCTAGGGTTTGCAATAAGGTGCGAGACATAGCTCTCTCCCTCCGAGTCTTGAGACGACATAGTGTGTCCAAATCTGTCAGAAAAATAGCCCGAAACAAGAACAAAGGAGAAACTTGTGATGCGGTGGTCAAAACACCCGTGAGTATATATAAAGAATTTTTATCTTGCAAAACAAGCATACGAGAGGAAAACGGAGTCGGGAGGGCACACGAGGGGCCCACAAGGTAACACGGCGCACCCCGGGGAGGTCGCGCCCTGTTGCCTTGTGACCTCCTCGTGGGTCCTCTCGGTTGTTTATTATTTTTGTATTTTTTTCTAATATTCCAAAATGGACAGAAATAATTTTCATGGAATTTTTGGAGTCAGTTTACTTACCGTATCACATACCTACCCCTTTTCAGGGTTCTGGAGCATTTCGGAAGGACTCTTCGATGTGTTCCTCCGGTGTCATTGTTTGAATAATATTAGTTTCAACATTAATGGGGGTACCTGAGATATAATGCTTAATTCTTTGCCCATTCACCACTCTCGGGTTGGTGCCTTCGGAGTTGTTGATTTTGATGGCTCCGGAACGGTAAACTTCTTCGACGATATATGGTCCTTCCCATTTAGAGAGAAGTTTTCCTGCAAAAAATCTGAAACAAGAGTTGTACAATAGAATTTGCTCACCCACTTTAATTTCCTGTTTTTTGAATCTTTTATCATGCCATCTTTTAACCATTTCTTTAAATAACTTGGCTTTTTCATAGGCTTGGTTTCTCCATTCATCTAGAGAGCTAATATCAAATAACCTCTTTTCACCGGCAAGTTTAAAATCATAGTTAGGTTCTTTTATTGCCCAATAGGCCTTATGTTCTAACTCAAGAGGTAAATGACATGCTTTTCCATAGAACATTTTATACGGAGACATGCCCATAGGATTTTTATAAGCAGTTCTGTAGGCCCATAATGCATCATCAAGTTTCTTAGACCAATTTTTCCTGGATCTATTAACGGTCTTTTTCAAAATTAATTTTATTTCTCTATTACTCAATTCAACTTGACCACTAGACTGAGGATGATAAGGAGATGCAATTCTTTGATTAACATCATATTTAGCAAGCAATTTACGAAAAGCACCACGAATAAAATGTGAGCCACCATCAGTCATCAAATATCTAGGGACTCCAAACCTCGGAAATATAACTTCTTTAAGCATTTTAATAGAAGTGTTTTGATCAGCACTACTAGTTGGAATAGCTTCTACCCACTTAGTAACATAATCAACAGCAAATAAAATATGAGGATACCCATTAGATTTGGGAAAAGGTCCCATATAATCAAAACCCCAAACATCAAATGGTTCAATAACAAGTGAATAATTCATAGGCATTTCCTGACGTCTACCAACATTACCAATTCTTTGACATTCATCACAAGAAAGGACAAACTTACGTGCATCTTTGAAGAGAGTAGGCCAATAAAAACCAGATTGTAATGCCTTATGTGCAGTTCTATCTCCCGCATGGTGTTCTCCATATGCTTCGGAGTGACACTTCCGTAGGATTTGTTCCTGTTCATGCTCAGGTACACAACGTCTAATAATACCATCTACTCCTTCTTTATATAAATGTGGGTCATCCCAAATGTAATGTCTTAAATCAAAGAAGAACTTTTTCTTTTGTTAGTATGTGAAACTAGGTGGAATATATTTTGCAACAATGTAATTAGCATAGTCTGCATACCAACGAGTATTACGAGAAGCATTTATAACATCTAATTGTTCATCAGGGAAATCATCATTAATAGGGAGTGGGTCATCAAGAACTTTTTCCATTCTAGACAAATTATCTGCCACGGGATTCTCAGCTCCCTTTCTATCAATAATATGCAAATAAAATTCTTGTAGCAAAAGAACCCACCTAATAAATCTAGGCTTAGCATCTTTCTTTTTCGTAAGGTATTTAATAGCAGCATGATCAGTGTGAGTAGTAACTTTGGAATCAACAATATAGGATCTAAATTTATCACATGCAAACACAACTGCTAAAAATTCTTTCTCAGTAGTAGAATAATTTCTTTGAGCACTGTCTAGAGTTTTACTAGCATAATGAATAACATTTAATTTCTTATCAACTCTTTGACCTAGAACAGCACCAACAGCATAATCACTAGCATCACACATAATTTCAAAGGGTAGGTTCCAATCACGTGGTTGAACAATAGGTGCAAAAATTAAGGCTTTCTTAAGTATTTGAAAGGCTTCTACGCAATCATCATAAAAAACAAATAGAACATGTTTTTGCAAAAGATTAGTAAGAGGCCTAGAAATTTTAGAGATGTCTTTTATAAACCTTCTATTGAAACCAACATGACCGAGGAAACTTCTTATACCTTTGATATCTTTAGGACATGGCATTTTCTCAATTGCATCAACTTTAGCTTTATCAACTTATGCCAAGACTTCTCCCATGTCCTCAAGAACAAAAGTAACTACTCACAAATCATATTCATGTTCAAGATCAGAGGGGTATTGAATAGCATTAAGGATCTGAACATATAATCTTCCACCAAATAAACCAACTAGCATCAACTACAAGATGTAATCAACACTACTAGCAACCCACAGGTACCAATCTGAGGTTTTGAGACAAAGATTGAATACAAGAGATGAACTAGGGTTTGAGATGAGACGGTGCTGGTGAAGATGTTGATGAAGATTGGTCCTCCCACGATGAGAGGATCATTGGTGATGTCGATGGCTTCGATTTCCCCCTTCCGGAGGGAAGTATCCCCGGCGGAATCGCTCCGCCGGAGAGCAAAATAGCTCCTGCCCAGGTTCCGCCTCGAGACGGCGGCGCTTCGTCCCGAAAGTCTTGTCTCTATTTTTTAGGGCAAATGAGCTTATATAGCAGAAGAAGGGGGCCAAAGGCCAGCCAGGGGCCCCACAAGGCATCAGGGCGCGCCCAGGGGGGCCGCGCCCTGTTGCCTTGTGGGCAACTGGTGGGTCCCGTCCAGTATCTCTTTTCTCCAGTATTTTTTATATATTCAATAAAAAATCTCCGTGAAGTTTCAAGTCAATTGGAGCTCTGTAGGATAGGTATCTCTGCTGTAGCTATTTCAGGTCCAGAATTCCAGCTGCCGGTATTCTCCCTCTTCATATAAATCTTGCAAATTAAGAGAGAAAACGCATAAGAATTGCATCATAAAGTGAAATAATGATCAAATACATTATAAATAACAGTAGGAAATCATAATGCAAATTGGACGTATCAGCTGCCCGCATTCATGCCGCTGTAGAGCGCGCCTCTCCACATTGAAGGCGGCTCAGGGCGGACGCAGTGAGAATGATAGGTCGCGTCCGCCATTGGAGCGGCGCGTCGGCCGAGTGCGCCACCCACTGCATGCACGGCTGAACACGCCTCCTCGCCACATTCAAACGCCTCCATTAAACCCGCGTGGAAGTAGAGAAACCTACTACATCCACACGTCCATTCAGGAGCGGGCCGGCATTAAACGCAACGCCGGCCAAGCTCCTTCGTCCACCATTTTCTCCACTCTTTCGATGGCATTCGATGAGTAGGAAGAGAAGTTCTCCGGCATAAAAGCCGGCTGGGTGGCCCGCCTAGCCCGGCGGTTACGAGCGAGGCAGCTCACTGCTCCACCTCCCTCGCCTAGCCCGACGGAGCCAGTTGGCACCCCCAGCCAGTGCGTGGTTCAGCAACTCGACGCTCCAGGCCAGCTCAAGGAGGACTGGCGAGTTGCTCCATGCCCGCACGGCGGCACAGGCATCGTCGCTGTCGTCGACGACGCCACGTCGTACCGCGCCTCCAGTGCCAGGGACCGCGCCATCCGCCGTCGACGCGCGCGTAGCCGCACCATGCAGGCAGAGAAAGAAGCTGGCTGAATTAATGTTGATGAGGTGGCGGCCAGCACGTCCGCGCCCACCGCCATCATCGAGGAGAAGTAGAACACGGGAGGCCGCCGCCGCTTGTATCCCATGAAGGCTGCGGCGGAGGCGACGCCGGCGTACACAGCCGGTGTCTTGCATGGCTCTTCTTCAGCACAGACCATCGTTGACCCCTCATGGGCTCCACGGAAGCGGAGGCACCCCCTTCCCCTCTGGCTGAAGCATTAGCCGGGGGTTCCACTCCGGTGAGCGGTGGGGAAGCGAGCCGCCCTTTGCGCTAAAGCATATACCTCCGGGGCTCCCGACAGTCCGGTGATCGGGCTGCCGGACATGAGGAAGACAAAAGGAGCCGCCGGTGACCATTTAGATTAGGTATTAATTATACCTCTAGAGCCGGACTAGCACCGCTTAGTTGATGTAAATGTAATGAAATCCGTCATGTTTATATGAAAATCCATCATGTTTATATGAAATCCGGCCGTGTTTGCACGAACTTCATCTTGTTGGTTCGAACTGTTGTCAAAATGTATGTGGCTACGGTTTGATGGTGTCCTCCCGCATCCGTGTCCGCTCTCACGCACACGCGCGCGCACACACACACACACTCGCGACTTTTTGTACGCACCATCTCTCGTTGTCACTAAGAGAGAGAGAGAGAGAGAGAGACACACACACACACACACACACACACACACACGAAGAGAAGAGGCGCGTGCACGCACTCGTTCCCTCACGCACACGCGCGGGTACACGGTGGAGCGCATTTGCACACGAAGAGGCAGCTATGATAATTTGACCCATCTAGTTGTCCACTTAATGTAGGGTCTGGGACCACATGTGAGCCATACAACGTGCGACCTGAACGCGGTGGCGCGGTTATTGATCGAGTTTTTTTACCGGTACGTTAAATGAAAAGATGGCTCCGTGCGTATTCAATTTAAAACGATTGCTATGGAGAGGAAAAAAGTTACTCCACTATATATGTAGGTTGGAGCTTCGGGACTTGCTTGCTAGGGTTGCTCTCTTCTTCTCACTCTCTCACCCTCTCTAGATCTAAACAAGACGGTGGTGTCCACTCTCTGTCTCTCTCTCTCTTCTCACCGATGGTCACAGATCCAGCCGGATCCCTTCCGCCGGGTAGGGTACGAGGTGCAACGTTGACGCGGTTGTCGTTGGCGAGGGAGGAAGCCGACGCGCGCCGTCTTCTCTGACCTGGCGCCGGCGTGGGTGGTCCTCCGCACCCTTGCTCGCTGTCGTCGTGTTGGCAGATCCCGCCACCTGCCTCGCCACATCCCGCCGACCGGAGGTATAACTTCTTTTAGAACCGGCCTTCTTCTAATGGCCCAGCTCCCCACGTCGCTGCATCCTTTTTTCCACCATCAAGTTTGGTTTGCTCCCCACATCGCTGCATCCTTTTTCCCCCATCAAGTTTGGTTTGCTCCCCATGTCGCTGCATCCTTCATGTGGATATTCTTCAGTCCAAAGCTCCCCATGTATCTAGATAACCCTGTCGGCTTGTCGAACACTCGAACACTACCTAAATTTTTACTATTAGAGGAAAAAAGGTAATGCATGAAGATAAATAGATGGCCTGGTTGAATGTGGATTTTTTTGGGGGGTGGGCGGGGTAGCAAAGACTGGTTAACAAACCGATCTCTTAGTTAAAAAGGGCAATAAAGTGGGGTGGGGGCGAAGGGTGGGGGGAAGTAATAGTAGTAAGATTCTGGCCTAACCGGTCTCTTGGTCGAAAAAGGAAAGAAAGTGAGGGGGTGTTGGGTGGACAACGCAACTGAGAATGAGCACGGCTAGATTTCCTGTGGTCACGCAGCAAAAGGTCACTGACGAGATCACGTGTGACGCCCCTGCTCGACCGTGCACTAATCATACACGCAAACGTGCACGATCGAGATCAGAGACTCACGGGAAGATATCACAACACAACCCTAAAATACAAATTTAAGCATAAATCTTCATATTACAAACCAGGGGTCACGAGGACCCGAATACATAAGTCATACAAACACATATTATCTGGGTACAGACATAGTTAGTCAAGTTTGCCTTAAGAAGGCTAGCATAACAGCGACACTGATCGAAAAGGCGAAGGCCTCCTGCCTAGGGCCTCTGAACTACTCCTTGTCGGCAGGCTCAACGTAGTAGTAGGTGCCTCCAGGGACCTCCTGCTCCTGGACCCCATCGTCTGATCGCAGCAACCGGGTAGGGGAAAAAGAGGTAGCAAAGCAACCGTGAGTACTCTTCCAAAGTACTCGCAAGACTTACATCAGAACTATACTAAGTATGCATCGGTATCAAAGGAATGGGGCTATATCTTTGGACTAAACTGCAGAAATGCCGGAACAGAAGGGGAAAGGCCTAGCCTATCGAAGACTAGCATCTTGAAGCAATCTTGCAGCACCAGAAGAGAATAGAACACAACAGCATATAATAATAAGTATATATTAGCAATGCCCTGAGATCCTCCTCGACTACCCTGCGAGAAAGTGATCCCGAGAGCAGTAGTAACAGTTAACATTGTAACGGTATCCATTCATAGTTGTAGTAGATCAGGATACAACTCCGAGCGTCCTATTACCGTGGACACGGCTATTCGAATAGATCACTTCCCTGTAGGGGTGCACTACTGTTACCCAACACGCTCGATTACATCTGGCCGGACACACTTGCTGGGTAATGCCCGACCTCGGGTAATTGACACGCCTTAGACCAACCTAGACTCTTCAGAGAGGTCAACACGCCGGTCTAAATCCTAAGTGAGAAGGGGTCTTGGGCCCATCGCCCTCTGCACTCCTGCACATTGCGTGGCTGATCGGGGCCCAGGCGCGACACTGTATACACAAGTGACGTAACCAGCCCACCCCAACGATCAGCCCGCATCTCTGAACTATGACATCTGGATCGCTTTCGGAAGGAACGTACGACATAGAGGGCCCCATTAAACCATTATCCCACGTGGTGGTAGTGTGTATAGGCCAGCGGCCAACTCAGATCAAATACCCAAATCCATTAGGCGTGTTTAGTAACTCGCAGAGACGAACAGGATTCCTGTCGCTCCGACTTGGTAACACGCGAACCACGACCAGGGACTAGGCCCACCTCTCTCCTAGGTGGTCTCCGCCTGCCCTGTCGTTCCGCCATAAGATCACTCGCGGGTACCCTTGGGTTCAACCCGTCTTGTTTCATTATCTCGCGGGCACTCTTGGAGCCGGCCCGACTTTAACAGTTTAAAGTATTGCAGTAATGTAACATTTCCGTGATCATCACCCAGAGTGATCACGACCCGATAACAAGCCTGGCAAACGGACAAGGGTGAAGGGCCAGCTGATGGAACATAGCATACCTAACTAAGCATCATAGGATAGCAGGTAAGGTATCAATAGCAGGCGACGAAATCAGGCTATGCATCAGAATAGGAGCTATCGGAACAACAACAGAAGCAATTCTAATGCAAGCAATAGAGAGAAAGAGTAGGCGATATCTGGATGATCAAGGGGGTTTTGCTTGCCTGGAAGCTCTGCTGAAGGGGTCTGGTCGTCGACGACATAGTCGTACTCAACAGTGTCGTCGGTAGTCTCGGGGTCTATTGGGAGAGAAGGAGGGGGAAGAAACAATAAATACACGGCAAACAATGAAACACAAATGCATGACATGGCAATATGCAGTGCTAGGGCTATTCTAATGCAGTGCTAGGTATTTTGGTCGGAGCGGGAAAATATCCGGGAGTGTTCTCCCAGCTCCGGGTGATTATCGGTCAGACGATCCGGAGGGGAAAGTTCCATGTTCATCATGTTAGAGGGGTGTGGCAGTTAAGTGGGTGGCATATTCAGATTCTTCATATTTTTCTGATCATTTTTCATATATATATTATTTTCATCCGAGTTACGGTTATTTTTCTATGATTTTCCAAAGTTTTAATTATTTTCTGGATTTCTCTGAAATTCTGCGAAGTCTGAGAACTCCTCAGTTTTTAAACATCACTTAGCTGTTTTCAAAAGGCTACAACTATTGTCCTGTACATCCTATGACTTTGTGACTTATATCAATATTGATAACTTTTCTGTGATCTACAAGATAGTATCAATTGCCTCCCTGTTAGAGTTCATTATCTTGATCAAAACTTTGTTTGAAAAAGTGCCACTTGATGTTAATTCCAGAAACTGTTACAATTTACAATCTTTGTTTGATGATTGCCATTGATCTATAGTTCTAATGGAGACACTTCCTATAAGTGTTTCACTCTACAATAAGAGTACTATCCGGATATGCCCTCTGATGCCATGAAAGACTCTTGTAGCTTGTTCATTTTCAGCTCTAAAGTAGCTAAGGCAGTTTCTCTGTTTTTCTATTTTTCAGCTAACAGAACATAGAACTTTGTGATTTTCACAGGATTTAATCCATGCACTATCTGAACCTGGTCCAATGGAATAAAATGAAGCTCATTACATCTACTTTTAGTTAATATGAATTTCTCCCATATTAAATCTAATTTGATTGCACTTTTGTTGCTGCCAAAAGAGGTGGTGGAGCAGCGGTAGCAAAAGCTAGCTACCGCTACAGTAGCTAGCAGCTACTGTAGCTGCAGCAGAGCAGCGGCAGTACGCAGGGCAGCTTAGCAATGGTAGTAGTAGCGGTGGGCAGCGGCACGGCTCGGGCGCGGGCACGCGCGGGCACAGGCGCGGCTAGCGGCGACCGAGCACGGGGAGTGGCGGGCAGCGGTGGCCGGAGGCGAGCGCGGCCAGGACCGCAGCAGTAGTAGCAGGCAGCAGCGCGCGCAGCAGCAGAGCGAGCAGCGCGTAGCCAGGGCGATGGGCAGCGAGCTTGCGGCCAGGGAGGCGCGGGTGCGGCCAGGGCGCGCACGGGGCGCGAGCAGGGGAGCCCTGGGTGCGGCCAGAGGTGCACAGGAGCGCGGTCACGGGGCGGTGAGCGCGGCTTGTGCGAGCTCGAGCGGCGGTGATGGATGGCGTCTACCGCGATGTAATCGGGACATGGGCAAAGGGGTTCGAGGGAGAAGCTCACAGCGAGCCCAGAGGCGCGGTCGAGGAAGCCTGTGTGGACCGAGGTGGCACGAAACGACGGCGGATGTCGGCGGCCATGACGGAGAAGATGGCGACGAACCCGACGATGCAGAGCTTCCCGCCACGAGCCGTTCTGAGCAGCGGACGTAGACGATGCAGGCGGACCTTCTGTACAAGGTGGGGCAGCGTGGGGAGGCTTGTGGCCGCGGGACCGACGGGGACGCGCCATTGCCGAGCTCGGTACGAGCTCCAGATCGGAAACGAGGAAAGGGGGAAGAGGAAAAATGTGCTAGGTTTCGCCGGGAGGGAGAGGGGGCGCAGGGCTGCTCTTAACCTAGTCCATCGACCATGGGATGCACGCCACGTGCGGCATCGAGTGCGTGTGCGGCCATGGCGCCTCTGCCTCCAGTGCGCGGCTGGAGGTGGATGAAAGGCCGGCCGGTTTGGGCCGGGCCACTCTGTAGTTCACTTGGGCCCATTCCGGCAGTGAGGTTTCGACATTTTTCTTTATTGTTTTCTCTTTTACTAATTCCCCTCTGTTTTGCATTTTTCTTCGGTCCAAAAGACTTTTGTAAAATATGGAACTTGTCTCAACAATTGTTAGGCAATATTCTGCACTGCCACAGAAAGTTAGAGGATTAAAAAATTTCATTTGAATTTTGCTTTAATGAAAGAGGATTTAAAAAGGCTGAATTGGTACAGTGTTAAATAGGTTAGGGGCATTTTAATAATTCAAATATTATTAGTTTCTTCATGACAATTACTTGCTGATTATTTACAAAATTATGAACACTTTTACTTTTATTTTTGAAGAAATAATAATTTGACTTGCATTTTAAATTTGAATTTGAGTTGGACTATTTCCTAAACGCAATTCAATTAAGATGATCATGATGACATGGCAATTAATTAGCTTAATGACAAGGTTAGGTTCTGAGGATGTTACATCACGAGAACAAAAATGGCACAAATCCAGACATTCGGCTTACATGTTTGCCGCTCTCGGCAACAAGCTTGTGCCTCACTTGTCCCTATGCCCTTACTGCAGCTGTTAATCTAATATTTGGTAAAATGAAACAATGCCACTGTCATGTGTGGAGGAGCTAACAAGCACTGTAGCTGCCCCGTCAATGCAAGATAAAAGACACCGAGTCATAGATGGCCTGGCCGGCGAGTAGGGGTCATGCAAACAGCGGTGCATAATTTTAGTGGAACTGCACAAAAAAGATATTTGGGTGAGTTGGACAAATTTTCTACAGCCAGACGGAAGGAATTGCACTGATCGATTGGATCGAATTTCCTCCATGGCCTGAGATGAGACCCCAAGGTGGAAATCAACTAACCACTTATAAAATTATGGATAATCTTCCTCACACAGGTCAGTACCCCTTCGTCCAGATGATTATGTTTTGTCATGCCGAGCTATTGATATGTGCTACTATTTTGCAACACCGTTTAAGTACAGCTATTGTTTTCCTATCTTTTCACATTTAGGACAATGAAGATGATTTCAGTGGAACTGCACAAACTGGTCTGATGTTGAGTGATCTCTATTGCCTCCTCTGTTTGCTACAATGTGTCAGTGTCAATTGCAAGATGAGCCAACGAGCAAGCTGTGGAGTTGCCAACATGCTCAAAGTGCACTCAACATTGAGAAAAAGAAGCATGCCCGGGAAATTAATGTGTAGGGATGCCGTTTGCTCAGAGAAGCATCGATCGTTTTTTCTTGATTTCTACACCTTCTCACAGCTTTGTCTTGGTTATAGTCTGGTGAATCATTGAGATGCATAAACATGCTGAACTTATATATGTGCTTGTGAATGTTAGCTAGTATGCATACTGTATCTTGTGAAGCGTAGGGCCAGTTCTTTTGGGCGGCTTAAAAAATAAGCTGCCTCTCCCCAGTTTAAAAAATAAGCCGCCCCTGATTTGTAGATACTTCTAAATTAGTTATCCCATAACTAGTTTAGAAGCCCTAATGAATATAAAAGGCGGCTTTTGGAAAAAGCTGGGAAGGAGGCGGCTTATTTTTTAAGCTGCCAAAAGAACTGGCCCTTTAGTTTAATGTGAATGTTGACTAGCGTATGAACATTTAGAATCTATATTGTGGGCCTGTTATTTGACGCCTCATTTGTGCTGCGCTTCGACCGGTGTGAGTGTCTGCATGCATTACCACACCCTCTAATTTGCTGGATGCCAAGCGGGCCCGAGGAGGAGCCATAGTTTTTTTTCAAGTTGAAAAAGGTTACTGAGCAGGAGCCATAAGCTGGAGTGCGTCTTTTTTTTTTTGCGAATGGGCCATAAGCTGGAGAGCTGGAGAGTGTCTCTAATGGGCTGTCTCTAGTGTTAAGACCGACCAGTACAAGAGCTGATCCATCTTAAAGCCCATATTTTTGTAGGAAAAGCCCATATTACTTGAAGATGGGCGCTCCCAAAAAAAACCTTCTTCCTCCTCGCTCCCACTTCACTGCAGCTCGCTCCTACAAAAAACCCCCGCTCCCCTTGTTCCTCACCTCACTCCTACAGAAAACCCCCACTCCCCTTCTTCCTCACTCCTCCAAAAAAACCTGCTCGCCTTCTTCCTCACTCCTACAAAAAACCCCAGCCCCCCTTAACTAGGCTCGTCTTTTGCAACTCTGCTCAAACCCGTGAGCTCGACGCGGCGCCCGCAAGGAAAATGGAGTCGGCTGGCCCCATCATTAAGAAGATGAGGCTCCCGCCAGCAGCGACGCCGGTTGTAGTTCCCGCACCCGGCAGCACGGGGAGAAGCGGCGAGCCTCCCCCTAGATCTGAGCAACCCGACGAATCTCGGGCGGACCGCATCAGCGATCTCCCGGACACCATCCTTGGGGAGATCATCTCGCTTCTCCCCACCAAGGATTGCTGCCACACCCAAGTCCTCGCATCTCGGTGGCGCCCTCTATGGCGCGCCGCGCCTCTTAATCTTGACTGTCATGGCCTATCTCTGTTCAATGATTTTGAACTCCCCGAAGGCATCATCTCCTCCCACCAGGGCTCCGTTCAACGCCTCTGCATCCCGGCATGGTACCTGTGCATGCCCTGCATGGTGGACGCCTGGCTGAAATCCCCTGAATTCAAAAAATTCCAGCTGCTTGAGTTGTACTATTCCCACATAAATCACATACCACATTTCGAACGCCATGTACTTGTGCCCTCAGCACCGATGTCCATCTCGCGGTTTTCCTCCTCTCTCTACACCGCCACCTTCGCCCTGTGCAAACTACCAGACAATCTGGTACAAAAGCTTCGACTCCCACTTCTCAAAAAACTTTCACTTGTGGTGGTTCGTATATCGGAGGCCCCACTGCACAGCATCATCCAATCCAGTTTCCCTGCCCTGGAGTGCTTAGTGCTTCTTTTGACAGTTAAAATCGGTTGTCTCCAAATAAAGTCGCCTAACCTTGTAAGAATTGGAATTTCTTTTAACATAGGGGAGCTCATCATCGAAGATGCCCTTTCACTTCAAAGGTTGATCCTTGATTTTTGTTATTCACCTTCGCAAATAACTGTCATCTCTGCGCCTAAACTGGAGACCTTGGGTGTAATTCATGATCTCTATGATCATTTCAAGATGGTGTTTGGCTCCACAGTTATCCAAGATGGTGTTTGTAATCATAAGCTGCATTTTTCATTTGTGCGCATAAGTTTTATATCATCTTGGAGTACACTTTTTGTACTAATATTATGTTCTATATGCTCAATGAAGAGTTTGTCCATGGATAGCCTATCAGTGGTGCTGGATTCTGTCAAGATCTTATATATCAGTATGAATACTTTTGATCTGGACAAGATTATTGGCTTGTTGCGATGCTTTCCATGTCTGGAGAAGTTGTATATAAAGGCGATGATTTCACGCACATTGGAATCCCATATATAGTGTGCTAGAATTAACCGTTCAGTTGTTGCTCTTTCGACATACTCTTGTTTTAGACCTTAACTGTTTTCAATCTTCATGTCTATTTAGGCAGCAGGACGGGGTACAAAAGGTATAACCAATCGGTGGCATCATAAGCACCGGGATTTTCTCAGTTTTCATGACATTCGTTTGAAGACAATAATGCTGGAAGGATATGTAGCCACCCATGCAAACACTAGATTTGTCACATTCTTCCTGCTGAATGCGAGGGTACTATTGTCCATCAGGCTTAATTTTATTAACAACGAAATTTTGAAGGATGGATATGTCGAAGAGCAAAAAAAGGAGTTTCAGGTGGACAAATGGGCATCTGAACGTGCCAGTCTTCTTTTTACATCATCTTGTGGTCATATTCCATTAAATTTTAGGACCCGGGATGTTCATTTTATGGATCTGACCGATCCATTTGATACTGACTACCAAAGCCACTGCTGCAGTTAGATGTTGTTGCCCTTTTCAATCTGGGTTTTGTCTAAACCTGATGAACAATTCACCCTCGTGCTTTTGTACAGTTTGTAAGCTAGAGTTAGATGTTGTTGCCCTTTTCAACTCGGCTGTGGCTGTCATATTTTCTTTGAAACAAGGCAAATGGCTTGCCATTTCTTTAATTAAGAGAGAAATATTGTAACAAATCCCAACCAAGGGAAATAACATCACTCTCACCGGCTCCTTAAGCTCATTGTGCATTACAGAACCCAAGTGCTTAGCGCCCGCCAACAGCCACAGACTTATTTTGAGCAAGCACACCAAATGGGCTGTAATTCCTAATAAGAAAGGCTGCGTCGCCGTGACAGATTTGGATTCTAACATTTGGGACCCACAAGGAAAAAGCCTATCCAAGGTGGTGTCAACTTAGTCAACAAACAATTCTGCCTGCCAGCCGTTGGATTGACATCCAACATCTGTCGTGTTTCTTCTATCTCTTGTCTTCTTCCTCCAGACGCCCAAACGAAACCACGCCATCGGTCCCGCCTGCTCCCGCCTCCCACGGCTGGCTGCGCCTCCGCCCATGCATTGCCGCCCCACCGTACGCTCAAACATTGGCCAGTCCATCCCTCCACTGCCCCACATGTCCTGTTATTCTCTGGCAACGTCAGCCCCAACCCGCACTCGTACCCGAACCAGTCAACCCTCGTACCCCCCCTCTGCCTGCGAGTCTGCGACTACACTGCCGCATCTTCCATGGCTCCTATTCACTCCCGTCCGAGGCCTCGCCGTCGTCCTCCGCCTTGGTTCGCTCGCCGCGGCGCCGCCGTCTGGCGTTGTCAACATGGTTAACAACCGAGAGGAATCAGGAGATGACTGTACGTGGAGAGGATGACAGTAGGGACCCACGAGGGTCATTGCAGCACGCAAGCAAGTGCCTCCTTATTACGAGCCAAAAAAATGCTTCCTCCTAATGGTTTGACATCTGGGTCCCACGCCATTGTCAACATAGTCAATAAGCGAGAGAATTGCCTAACGAGCGGCTGACACCAGGGACCCAGCAGCTCGCGCAGTTGTTTTTTTGGTTTTGAGATGGAGCAGGGTATCAACTGGGCTATGCGGGGGCTGTAGCCCGTCTAGCCAGGCTTTTATTTTCTGTTTACCACATGACCAGCCCAGTTGTTTTTTTCTCTTTCTGAAAATGGCTGGCCCAGTTCTATTTTTTTTGTAGAATACCCAACCGAGGCTTACTTGCTTTTCTCAGCCCTGCTGGGCTGCAAATCTTTCAAGACGAGGAGGGATGTATTCGGGGCTTGCCCAGAAAATGGACTATAAGTAGTAAGAAATGGGTTGTAAATTTTAAAAACAACACAGCAAACCGGCAATTAGTTTCAACTTACGTTTTTTTAGGATTTCAATATTTTAAATTTCATTGATTTTTTTGCGGTGAAAATTTCGTAGGATTTTAAATTAATATAATATTATTTTTCAAATTAGTTTGAATCTGACTCGAAATTTCGGGACTAAAAATAGTTCGAACCCCACCGAAATATGCAAAAATTCGTTGATTTTTTAACCGTGGCCAGAATATGGGCTGTAATGCTAACAAAAAGAACACGGGCTTAAAAAAATCCTTAAGAATTAGCAAATGGGCTGTAAATTATTTAAAAAAATGGCAAATGGGTTTGTATGCGGTTTGCCACGGATTTGGAGGCTGACTTGTGGGCCTACTATGTTGACGCGTACGCAGGGCTTTGTGAACTTAGTCAACAAACAATTCTAGCAGCAGTGACCGTTGGATAACATCCAACGGCCATGCTGCTCGTTCAATCTCTGATCTTCTTGCTCCAGCCGCCCAAACCAGCGCCGGTGGGACCGCCTGCTCCCGCCTCCCGTGGCCGGCTGTGCTGCTGCGCAGGCCTCACCACCCCCTCCTACTCCCACTGCTGGCCAGGCCGTCCCTCTACTCACCCACACCTCCTGTTATTCTCCAGCGACGGCAGCCTCACACCGTAGCCCAACCAGTCAACCCTCGTACTCTCCTCAGCGTGCGCATCCACCGTTGTGTCTTCACAGGCTCCGGGTCGTTCCCTTCCTGGGCCTCGCCGTCGTCCACCGCATTGGTGCTCTCGGCGCAGCGTGGTCAATGTGGTCAACAAACGATAGCCATCGGAAGAGGGATGTACGTGCAGAGGCTAATAGTAGGGACCCACGTGGTGCATGGCCGCACGCAAGCAAGTGCCTCCTTATTACGCGAAAAAAAAATGGTTCCTCCCCCTGACAACTGGGATCCACCGGCTCTATCTTCGCACGGAAGGAAGTGCCTCCTTATTACGAAAAAAAATGATTCCTCCTCTTGACAGCTGGGACCCACCGGATTTGGAGGCTGACTTGTGGGACTACTAGGTTGACGCGTACGCAGGGCTTTGTCAACTTAGTCAACAAACGATTCTAGTGGCAGTGACCGTTGGATGTTAATCCAACGACCGTGTTGCTTCTTCAATCTCTGATCTTCTTACTCCAGCCGCCCAAACCAGCGTCGGCGGGACCGCCTGCTCCTGCCTCCCGTGGCCGGCTATGCTGCCGCGCAGGCCTCACCGCCCCACCCTACTCCCACCGTTGGTCTGGCCTTCCCTCTACTCACCCACACCTCATGTTATTCTTCGGCGAGGACAGCTTCACACCGCAACCGAGCCAGTAAACCCTCGTATTCCCCTCTGTGTGGGCATCCACTGCCGAGTCTTCCCCGGCTCCGGGTTGTTCCCTCCCTAGGCCTCGCCGTCATCCACTGCCTTGGTGCTCTCGGCACGGCGTGGTAAGCGTGGTCAATGAACGATAGCCATCGGAAGAGGACTGTACGTGGACAGGCTGATAGCTGGGACCCACGAGGTCCATAGTCGCACGCAAGGAACTGCCTCCTTATTACACGGAAGAAAAATGATTCCACTCCCTGACAGCTGGGACCCACCAGCTACATCTTCGCATGCAAGGAAGCTCCTCCTTATTACATAAAAAATGCTTCCTTCTAATGGTTTGCTGACATCTGGGACCTACGACATTGTCAACATAGTCAATAAACGAGAGAATTGCACATGGAGCGGTTGACACGTGCGACTCAGTTGCTCGAGCAGTTTTGTTGTTGTTTTTTGTTGTTGTTGTTGTGACGGAGTAGGTTATCAACTGGGCTGTGCGTTGTCTGTAGCCCATCTAGCCCAGGCTTTTATTTTATGTTTACAATATGACGAGCCCAGCTGTTTTTTTCTCGGTGAAAATGACTAGCCCACCTCTTTTTTTCGTAGAATAGCCTACACAGGCCGATTTCTTTTTCTCCGTCCTGCTGGGCTGCAAATCTTTCAAGACGACGAGGGATATATTCGGCCTACCCAGACAAAAAGGGCTGTAAATCTTATAAGTAATATGAAATGGGCTGTATATGTATAAAAACAAAGAAAATGGGCAATTAGTTTCAAATTGCGGATTTTCTTTTAGTTTTTGATATTTCAATTTTCATTGGATTTTATCATAATTTAAATATATTTTAAATTTAGTTTCTATCGGGCTCGAAATTTCGGGATTAGAAATAGTTCGGCAATTTCAATGAAATATCGCTGAAATTATTAATCATATCCTTGCGAGAAAATGGTATGGTATTCTAAAAATGTAATATGGGTTGCAATAAATTACGTAATAATTAGCAAATGGTCTGTAAATTTAGGAAAATAGCAAATGGGCTATATGTTGTCCGCCATAGATGTTATGCTGACTTGTGGGCCTACTTGACGCGTACGCAGGGCTTTGTCAACTTATAGTCAACAAACGATTCTTGCAGCGGTGACCGTTGGATGCTAATCCAACGGCCGTGCTGCTTCTTCAATCTCTGATCTTCTTGCTCCAACCGCCCAAACCAGCGCCGACGGGACCACCTGCTCGTGCCTCACACCCCACCCTACTCCCACCGCTGGCCAGGCCTTCCCTCTACTCACTCACATCCCCTGTTATTCTCCGGCGATGGCAGCCTCACACCGCAGCCGAACCAGTCAACCCTCGTACTCCCATCCGCGTGGGCATCCACTGCCACGTCTTCCCCGGCTCCGCGTCGTTCCCTTCCGAGGCCTCGCCGTCGTCCACTGACTTGGTGCTCTCGGTGCAGCGTAGTCAACATGGTCAATAAACGACAGCCATGGAAAGAGGACTGTGCGCGGTGAGGCTGACAGCTGGACCCACCAGCTACATCTTCGCACGCAAGGAAGTGCCTCATTATTACGCACAAAAAAAATGATTCCTCCCCCTTACAGCTGGGACCCACCGGCTATATCTTCGCACGCAAGGAAGTGCCTCCTTATCCACTGACAGCTGGGACCCACCAGGTCGAAGCGTACGTAGCGTTGTCTGTCTGGTCACGAACGTGTACGTACATACTGGTCGATCGGTCTCTCTGCAAGGATGAATCGTGGCCGAGTAAGTAGCAGCACGTGTCATAGTAGAGCCCCCGACGTGGTAGTTTAGATAGTCCCGTATAAATCATGTACACGTACGCACAGCCACACGGCAAAGAATACGGCCACGTACGTACATACGGGCGGGGTCTCGAACGCGTACTCGCGCATACGTATCGCCAGGGCTCGTGTACATGGAGAGGCAACAGACGGCAGCAACGGCCTCCTGTTCATCGGCAGCCAACCGGCTGGGTCGGAATGGAGGAAACACCGTCGTGTTCATCGGGATCCAAGCGACTGGGTCGGAACGCGTCCTGTTCATCGGGAGCCAACCAGCTGGACGGAACAGCCGAAACAGGGTCCTGCTCATCGACTTAGGGTCTGGCGTACCGCAAAACGGAGGAAATGGCCTCCTGTTCGACAGCCTACGGTCGAAACTGGGTCCTGTTCATCGGCTGGGGTCTGGCGTACCGCAAAACGGAGGAAACGGACTTCTGTTCGAGCGCCTATGGTCGAAACGGGGTCCTGTTGATTGGGAGGGCCCTGGCATACCGCAAAACGGAGGAAACAGACTTCTCCCCAACTGCCTACGGTCGAAACGGGGGTCCCGTTCATCGGGAGGGCTGTGGCGTAGCGCAAAACGGGACTCCACGGGCTACTGTTCATCCACGGTCGACCTCCTCCAGCCTCCGCCAGCTATTGTTCATCCACCGGCTACTGTTCATCCAGCCTCCACGGGGTCCTGTTCATCCACCCCCAACCGGCTGGGGTGTGGCGGCCTCTCCTCCGGGTCCTGTTCATCCAACGCCAACCACCTTCACACGGCCAGGGTACTGTTCATCCACAGCCAACCCACCGGCTGGGGTGGGGCGTACGAATGGGTGACAGCAACGGGAACTGTTCATCCACAGCCAACCAACCGGGTAGGTCAACTCACCACGTCTCGCGCAAGGGGATCAATCGATGTGTCTCGACTCGTTCTACGTATCGCGCGCACGGCAGTAACATGCACTGTTCATCGAGAGGCAACCCAACCGACTACGGCTCGCACGTACAGGGGCTTGACCGTCTTCAGTTAGCAGCGAAGGAATCGGTCGGGTTCAGTTAGCAGCGAAGAAATCGCTCGGGTTCAGTTAGCAGTGAAGGGATCGATTGGCGTAAGTACACGTAGCTAGTGCGATCGCTCGGGTTCAGTAAGCGAACGCCTCGCTCGGGTTCAGTTAGCGAACGCCTCGCACACACGCGCGCGTACGAGAGAAACGCGCAAACCACACTGCTTCGCTCGGCCCCGACCACCCACCGTAATCGGGAACTCCCTTAAAATTTCCTCGCCCTCATTTCTACCACGATTTGTTACGTCGTAGACGGCCCAAAGAATGTCATGCGGGCGCGTCTCCGGCCCGCCCAGGACGAAAAGCCCATTTTCTGTCATAATTTTTGGTCATAGAAGTAGGAGCCCACCACATCTATGATGATACGTGTTTTTGTCACAATTATTGTCATAGAAGTGTCACAGCCATGACAGAAAAAGTTTTCGTTTGGGCCATAATGTCACGGATGTGTCTTTTTTTTATAGTGGTGGCGCCCTCATCTCCATCACCACCGGCACGGCCACCATCTTCATCACCATCACCACCGCGCCGCCGCCATCACCACCATGCCTTCTCCCTTCACCGGCTTGATATCGGCTTGTAACTTGTCCCTAACCTTCATGCATATGTTTGAGTAGTTGTACTAGTTCTTGAGGATATGGTTGAACCCTATATGATTCTTGGTATGATGTAATATTAACTGTTCATGATTCGAGTTAGTATTCTCACGAGTGTTGAGAGGAGGCCTCGCTCGCACTATTGCCTTGATAGGTCGTAGAGGAACTACTATCTTTGTGAAGGGTTGGGGCATTGGGGTAATTCAAGGTGACAGTAAAAGCCTTTGATTCCTCGCCATCACAATTGATAGGGGAGTTATGGAGAACCCTTAGAGAGGTTGCGTCCACGGGGTAACCATTAATTATCATGAGTTGTAACCCTATGGGGGAGACTATGATGGTGGCGTGCGTGGCATGAAGTCAACGTTAGAGTAGAACGTGTACCGTACCCGGTTCCGCCCACTTATGCATTTGACCAGTTACTAGAGGATTCGATAGTTTGTATGTGGTAGTGATTCCAGAACCCTCGAGAACGCCTTACTACTCAAGCACCGTCCTTACTAACTTAGCATCTTTTAATTCCTGTTTTTACCTTCTTGTTAGTAGTTTAGTTGATTACCCTTTTATTCTAGTTTTCCTAGCAACGATAGAATAGGCTATTTCCAAACTCTGGTTTGGGTGCGTACGTGACTTCTTGAAAGTGACAACGTAGTTGCAGGGTTTGTGGTGCCTTCCTATTCGCTCCCTGTGGGTTCGACACTCTACTTATCACACGAAAGTGCTACAACAGCCCTGTGCACTTGCAGGACATCAAGCATTTTCTGGCGCCGTTGCCGGGGAGCATAGCGCTTGGTTATTACTTACCCGCACGCATATAATTTATTTTTGTTTGTTGCTATTTATCTTACTGTTTTTCCTTAACCCAAAAATACAAAAAAAATGTCATTCTTTGAGATGTCCAGAATGAAAGCTGCTGCAATGGAACAAGATCATGGAAGAGGAAGGGTATTTGAAGAATACTGGCTCTCCAAGAAAGGTATTGAGATGGGTGAGAAATTTATGGTGCTGGATATTATAGCTGATTCAATCCCTAACGGTTGCATACATTGCAACTCCCTTCACCACATGAGTTTTTCTATAGAGATCACCCACATCCGGTTGTGAGATCATACAACCGTGATGAATACCCTTATGACGATGTTGAAGTCATTGAGGAGATGATTTTATTGCTTAGATATTATGAGCTATTAAAGTGGATTGACAGGTACTTCAAAGATTATACTTTGGTGACTAAACATGAAGACTTCGTGGGAGAAGTTTATAACTTTTGTCTACATAATAATTTTGATGAAAATCCTTTGGTTATAAACTATGAGAAGTGGATGGCCACCATTTCCCAAGTCAATATTTCGCAGGAAAATAACCTTATGCAGGAAAATGAAGAAAATATCATCGAGCCACAAGAAGAAGAAAATATGAAAAACAATGAGCTAGAGGAACAGGGAGATAAAGGATGGAATGGCCACTGTCCAGAAACTCCCACCGATGGTCATTGTTTCAATATAATTAATGTATTGCTTAATGAAAATGATGAAGGTTATGACTTACCTGCAACTCCTCATCCTCTTGGTTATAACATTACTGTGAAGTTGCAGCCACTAACATTTCAGGCATCTCCACCTAGCTTGGTGCATCGGTACTCACCCAAGAGCGAGTACGAATTTACATATATGATGCCGATGCACTGTAAGCGAGTACGCCTCTGACGGAGCTCTGCTATGAGGTGCTCCAAACCCCAGTCGGAGGTAGGCATCCAACTCGGGGTTGATATCCCTTGGGATCCGGGTGGATGACCTTACTGAGCACCAAATCCTAGCTATATGGCTTTAAAGAAAGCACTGCCGGGGAGGTAACCCAGAAGTCCGTAGGCATCTTTCTTAGCTTTGTGTCTTGAGTTTAGTTGCATTCATGATTGCATTGGCACTTTTGTTTGATTTTGAGTAGTTGCTATTTGAGTTGGTTGCAATAGTTTTCATTGGTAAAAATTTCGGCATGTCGGTAGCCTGTTTTTGTTGCATACCTCCTCCTATCTTTATTGCAATATTGCTATGTGCCTAACGTGAGGAGGAAGCACAAATTTTTTCATGAAGTTCTGCAGCTCCAGGAGAAAAGACGGCGTTCCATACGACCACTCCGGTCATTTGAGCGCCCGTATGAGCTCGTGGCCGCAAGAAAGAAAAAGACCAGAGAAAAAGACGGCCTATCGTATGAGCAGACGCGCTCGTATGGGTGGTCGTATCACCTGGCAGCCACGAAGAGCACCTCCATAGAGCAAAAGACGGCATACCGTGCGAGCGCTTGCGCTCGTACGTGCGCCCGTATGCCAAGTCCACCTCAACAAGAAAATCTCCAGAACAAATGATGGTGTACCGTACGAGTGCTCACACTCGTACGAGTGCTCGTATGAGAGGGTGACGCAGGGCATTGATCACCAGAATGAATGACAGCGTTCCATACGACCGTAACTGGTCGTTTGAGCGCCCGTATGAAGGCAACAACACCTCCAAATGATTCATTTTCGACGTATGAGGTTGATGAGGTGTGTCTAACCGATCATTTGCTTTGTAATCACTGCTAATTGTTGGAAATATGCCCTAGAGGCAATAATAAATTGGTTATTATTATATTTCCTTGTTCATGATAATCGTTTATTATCCATGCTATAATTGTATTGATTGGAAACTCAAATACATGTGTGGGTACATAGACAACACTGTGTCCCTAGTAAGCCTCTAGTTGACTAGCTCGTTGATCAAAGATGGTTAAGGTTTCCTAGCCATTGACATGAGATGTCATTTGATAAACGGGATCACATCATTAGGAGAATGATGTGATGGACAAGACCCAAACTAAGAACGTAGCATTTGATCGTGTCAGTTTATTGCTATTGTTTTCTGCATGTCAAGTATCTGTTCCTATGACCATGAGATCATGCAACTCCCTGACATCGGAGGAGTACCTTGTGTGTATCAAACGTCGCAACGTAACTGGGTGACTATAAAGGTGCTCTACAGGTATCTCCGAGGGTGTCTGTTGGGTTGGCATGGATCAAGACTGGGATTTGTTACTCCGTGTGACGGAGAGGTATCTCAGGGCCCACTCGGTAATACAACATCACATTGAGCCTTGCAAGCAAAGTGACTAAAGAGTTAGCCACAGGATCTTGTATTACGGAACGAGTAAAGAGACTTGCCGGTAATGAGATTGAACTAGGTATAGTGATACCGACGATCGAATCTCGGGCAAGTAACATACCGAAGAACAAAGGGAACAGCATACGGGATTAACTGAATCCTTGACATAGAGGTTCGACCGATAAAGATCTTCGTAGAATATGTAGGAGCCAATATGGGCATCCAGGTCCCGCTATTGGTTATTGATCGTAGAAGTGTCTCGGTCATGTCTACATAGTTCTCGAACCCGCAGGTCTACACACTTAACGTTTGGTGACGATTAGTATAATTGAGTTATTATGTTGGTGACTGAAAGTTGTTCGGAGTCTCGGATAAGATCCCGGACATGACGAGGATCTCCGGAAGAGTCCGGAGGTAAAAATTGATATATGTGATAATAGTGTTTTGATCTCCGGAAGAGTTCCGGAGTTCACCGGAATGGGTTCCGGATGTTTACCGAAGTGTTCGGGTGCAGCAACACTTTATATGGGCCAAAGGGATAAAGCCCACGAGGTATTGGAAAGTGCAAAAGTAGTTTTGCTGCCGCGTAAGCGGTACTACCGCTTGGTGAAGCGGTACTACCGCCCAAGCGGTACTACCGCTTGTGTGAAGCGGTACTACCGCCCAAGCGGTACTACCACTTGTGTGAAGCGGTACTACCGCTTGTGTGCGGCTGTGCACGGTTCGGCAGGGATCCGAGTTGGACTCTTTCCCTGCGGGCCAAACCGACCTTGTGCGGGCAAAACCGACCTGGAGGAGGCTTTTACTCCAAGTTTAGACCCCAAGGCTCAACATATAAATAGAGGGGCAGGGCTAGCACACGGGACACATCAAGATTTCCCCAAGCCGTGTGCGGCAACCCTAACCCTCTAGTTCCTCCGTCATAATCTCCGTAGTGCTTGGCGAAGCCCTGCAGAGATTGTTCCTCACCACCATCACCACGCCGTCGTGCTGCTGGAACTCAACCACTACTTTACCATCGCTCGCTGGATCGAGGAGGTGAAGGCGTCATCAAGCCGTACGTGTGTTGAACGCGGAGGTGCCGTCCGTTCGGCGCTAGTACATGATCGGATCGAGGGACGACTTGCGATTTGGATCGCGAAGACGTTCGACTACATCAACCGCGTTTCTTAACGCTTCCGCTTAGCGATCTACAAGGGTATGTAGATTTACTCTCCCTCTCGTAGATGCTCATCACCATGGATAGATCTTGTGTGTGCGTAGGAAAATTTTTGTTTCCCATGCAACGTTTCCTAACAGTGGCATCATGAGCCAGGTCTATGCGTAGATGAGATCTCGAGTAGAACACAAACGAGTTGTGGGCGTGGGTGTATACATATTGCTTGCCGTTACTAGTTGATATTTGATTCGGCGGTACTGTGAGATGAAGCGGCCCGGACCGACATTACGCGTACACTTACGCGAGACAGGTTCCTTCAACTGACATGTAACTTCGTTGCATAAAGATGGCTAGCGGGTGTCTGTCTCTCTCACTTTAGTTGAATCGATTTCAATGAAGAGGGTTCTTTTAGAAGATCAAAAAGCAATCACTACACCACGTTGTGGTTTTGCGTAGGTAAGAACGGTTCTTGCAAACCCGTAGCAGCCACGTAAAATTTGCAACAACAATTAGAGGTCGTCTAACTTGTTTTTGCAGGGTATGATGTGATATGATATGGCCAATTACATGATGAGATATATGTGATGTATGAGATGATCATGTGTTGTATAGAATATCACGACTTGCATGTCGATGCGTACGGCAACTGGCAGGAGCCATAGAGTTGTCTTTAATTATTGTATGACCTGCGTGTCAATCATTAAGCGCTATGTAATGCTTTACTTTATCGCTAAACGTTAGCAATAGTCGTGGAAGCAACAGTCGGCGCGACAACCTTATGGCGACACGTTGATGGAGATCAAGATGATGGAGATCATGGTGTCATGCCGGTGATGATGGAGATCATGCCGGTGCTTTGGAGATGGAGATCAAAAGCACAAGTTCATGGCCATATCATGTCACTTATGATTTGCATGTGATGTTAATCCTTTTATGCATCTTATTTTGCTTAGGACGACGGTAGCATTATAAGGTGATCCCTCACTTAAATTTCAAGATAAATTGTGTTCTCCCCGAGTGTGCACCGTTGTGAAAGTTCGTCGTTTCGAGACACGCCGTGATGATCGGGTGTGATAGACTCCACGTTCACATACAACGGGTGCAAGCCATGTTGCACACGCGGAACACTCGGGTTAAACTTGACGAGCCTAGCATGTACAGACATGGCCTCGGAACACAAGAGACCGAAAGGTCGAACATGAGTCATATAGTAGATATGATCAACATGAAGATGTTCACCATTGAAACCACCTCAACTCACGTGATGATCGGACTTGAGTTGGTGGATTTGGATCATGTTACACTCGAATGACCGGAGGGATGTCAATTTGAGTGGGAGTTTTTAAGTAATATGATTAACTAAACTCATTATCTAGAACAATAGTCTAAGTTGTCTTTGCTATATTTATGTTGTAGATCATGGCTCGCGCAGTAGCACCCCTGAATTTTAATGCGTTCCTAGAGAAAGCTAAGTTGAAAGATGATGGAAGTAACTTTGTGGACTGGGCCCGTAATCTAAGGATTATCCTTACGGCTTCCCAGAAAGCTTATGTCCTTGATGCACCGCTTGGTGATCCACCCGCTCCAGTTGAGTCTCTAGACGTTGTGAACGCCTGGCAGGCTCGTTCTGATGATTACTCAATAGTTCAATGTGCAATGTTGTATGGCTTAGAACCGGGACTTCAAAGACGTTTTGAACGTCATGGAGCATATGAGATGTTCCAGGAGTTGAAGTTTATCTTTCAGAAGAATGCCCGGATCGAGAGATATGAGATCTCCGATAAGTTCTATGCTTGCAAGATGGAGGAGAACGGGTCTATCAGTGATCACGTGCTCAGAATGTCTGGGTACTCCACCCGTCTGGCTGAATTGGGGATGCCCCTTCCGCCAGAGGCTATCACTGACAGAGTTCTTCAATCATTGCCACCTAGCTACAAGAGCTTCGTGTTGAACTATAACATGCACGGGATGAACAAGTCAGTCGCCGAGCTGTTTGCGATGCTGAAAGCCGCTGAGTCTGAAATTCAGAAGGAGCATCAAGTGTTGATGGTCAATAAAACCACTAGTTTCAAGAAAAATGGCAAGGGTAAGAAGGGTAACTCCAAGAAGAGTGGCAAAACAGTTGCTCCTCTTGTGAAGAAACCCAAGGCTGGACCCAAACCAGAAACTGTGTGTTTTCATTGCAAGGGAACTGGACACTGGAAGCGTAACTGCCCCAAGTATTTGGCTGACAAGAAGGCGGCCAACAACAAACAAGGTATATATGATATACATGTTATTGATGTGTACCTTACCAACCCTCGTTGTAGTGCCTGGGTATTTGATACCGGTGCGGTTGCTCATATTTGCAACTCTAAACAGGAATTGCGGAATAGACGGAGGCTGGCAAAGGACGAAGTGACGATGCGCGTGGGAAATGGTTCCAAGGTTGATGTGATCGCCGTCGGCACGCTCGCTCTTCGATTACCGTCGGGATTAGTGATGAACCTAAATAAGTGTTATTTGGTGCCTGCGTTAAGCATGAACATTATATCTGGATCTTGTTTATTGCGAGACGGTTACTCATTTAAATCAGAGAATAATGGTTGTTCTATTTATATGAGTAATATCTTTTATGGTCATGCACCCAATGTGAGGGGTTTATTCTTATTGAATCTCGATAGTAATGATACACATGTTCATAACATTGATGCCAAAAGATGTAGAATTGATAATGATAATACCACTTTCTTGTGGCACTGCCGTTTAGGTCATATTGGCGTAAAACGCATGAAGAAGCTCCATGCTGATGGACTTTTGGAGTCACTTGATTTTGAATCACTTGACACATGTGAGCCATGCCTCATGGGCAAGATGACTAAAACGCCGTTCTCTGGAACAATGGAACGGGCAAGTGACTTATTGGAAATCATACATACTGATGTGTGTGGTCCGATGAGTATTGAGGCGCGCGGTGGTTATCGTTACTTTCTCACCTTCACTGATGACTTAAGTAGATATGGGTATATTTACTTAATGAAACATAAGTCTGAAACATTTGAAAAGTTCAAACAATTTCAGAGTGAAGTTGAGAATCATCGTAACAAGAAGATTAAATTCCTACGATCTGATCGAGGAGGAGAATATCTGAGTTATGAGTTTGGCAGTCACTTAAGACAGTGTGGAATTGTTTCACAATTGACACCGCCTGGAACACCACAGCGTAATGGTGTGTCCGAATGTCGTAATCGAACCTTATTGGATATGGTGCGATCTATGATGTCTCTTGCCGATTTGCCACTATCGTTTTGGGGTTATGCATTAGAGACAGCTGCATTCACTTTAAATGGGGCACCATCGAAATCCGTTGAGACAACGCCATATGAACTTTGGTTTGGCAAGAAGCCAAAGCTGTCGTTTCTTAAAGTTTGGGGATGTGATGCTTATGTCAAAAAGCTTCAGCCTGAAAAGCTGGAACCCAAAGCGGAGAAATGCGTCTTCATAGGATACCCAAAAGAGACAATTGGGTATACCTTCTACCTCAGATCCGAGGGCAAAGTGTTTGTCGCTAAAAACGGAACATTTCTTGAGAAAGAGTTTTTCTCGAAAGAATTGAGTGGGAGGAAGATAGAACTTGATGAGGTTGTTGAACCTTTACTTCAACCTGAGAGTAGCGCAGCGCAGAAAGTTGTTTCTGTGGAGCCTACATTAGCTGAAGAGGAAGTTAATGATGATGATCATGAAACTTTGGATCAAGTTGCTATCGAACCTCGTAGGTCGACAAGGACGCGTACTGCTCCCGAGTGGTACGGCAACCCTGTCTTAGAGGTCATGTTGTTAGACAACGATGAACCTACGAGCTATGGAGAAGCGATGATGGGCCCGGATTCTGAGAAGTGGTTAGAGGCCATGAAATCCGAGATGGGATCCATGTATGAAAACAAAGTATGGACTTTGGAAGTATTACCTGAAGGGCGTAAGGCCATTCAGAACAAATGGATCTTTAAGAGGAAGACGGACGCGGACGGTAATGTCACCGTCTATAAAGCTCGACTTGTGGCAAAGGGTTTTTCACAAGTTCAAGGAGTTGACTACGATGAGACCTTCTCACCCGTAGCGATGCTTAAGTCCGTCAGAATCATGTTAGCAATAGCTGCCTTTTTCGATTATGAAATTTGGCAGATGGATGTCAAAACAGCGTTCCTTAACGGTTACCTTAAGGAAGAGTTGTATATGATGCAACCAGAAGGTTTTGTCGATCCAGAGAATGCTGACAAAGTTTGCAAACTCCAGCGATCCATTTATGGACTGGTGCAAGCATCTCGGAGTTGGAATCTTCGTTTTGATGAGGTGATCAAAGCGTTCGAGTTTATACAAGTTTACGGAGAAGCTTGTATTTACAAGAAAGTGAGTGGGAGCTCTATAGCGTTTCTAATATTATATGTGGATGACATATTACTGATTGGAAACAATATAGAAATGCTGGAAAGCGTGAAGGAATATTTGAACAAGAGTTTTTCAATGAAGGACCTAGGAGAAGCTGCTTTCATATTAGGCATCAAGATCTATAGAGATAGATCGAGACGCTTAATAGGACTTTCACAAAGCACATACCTTGACAAAGTTTTGAAGAAGTTCAAAATGGATCAGTCCAAGAAGGGGTTCTTGCCTGTATTGCAAGGTGTGAAGTTGAGTAAGACTCAATGCCTAGTGACTGCAGAAGATAGAGAAAAGATGAGTGTCATCCCCTATGCCTCGGCCATAGGCTCTATCATGTATGCAATGCTGTGCACAAGACCCGATGTCAGCCTTGCCATAAGTATGGTCGGAAGGTTTCAAAGTGATCCAGGAATGGAACACTGGACGGCGGTCAAGAATATCCTGAAGTACCTGAAAAGGACTAAGGACATGTTTCTCGTTTATGGAGGTGATCAAGAGCTCGTCGTAAAGGGTTACGTCGATGCAAGCTTTGACACTGATCCGGATGACTCTAAGTCGCAAACCGGATACGTATTTATTCTTAATGGGGGTGCGGTTAGCTGGTGCAGTTCCAAGCAAAGCGTGGTAGCAGATTCTACATGCGAAGCGGAGTACATCGCAGCCTCGGAGGCGGCGAAGGAAGGTGTCTGGATGAAGGAGTTCATGACAGATCTTGGAGTAGTGCCTAGTGCGCTTAACCCAATGACTCTGTTTTGTGATAATACTGGTGCCATTGCTCTAGCCAAGGAACCAAGATTTCACAAGAGGACCAGACACATAAAGCGACGTTTCAATTCCATCCGCGATTACATCAAGGAGGACGACATAAATATTTGCAAAGTACACACGGATCTGAATGTTGCAGATCCGATGACTAAACCTCTTCCAAGGGCTAAACATGAACAACACCAGAACTGCATAGGTGTTCGATTCATTTCAATGTAAATCACATAGTGATGTGAACTAGATTATTGAGTCTAATGCAAGTGGGAGACTGTTGGAAATATGCCCTAGAGGCAATAATAAATTGGTTATTATTATATTTCCTTGTTCATGATAATCGTTTATTATCCATGCTATAATTGTATTGATTGGAAACTCAAATACATGTGTGGGTACATAGACAACACTGTGTCCCTAGTAAGCCTCTAGTTGACTAGCTCGTTGATCAAAGATGGTTAAGGTTTCCTAGCCATTGACATGAGATGTCATTTGATAACGGGATCACATCATTAGGAGAATGATGTGATGGACAAGACCCAAACTAAGAACGTAGCATTTGATCGTGTCAGTTTATTGCTATTGTTTTCTGCATGTCAAGTATCTGTTCCTATGACCATGAGATCATGCAACTCCCTGACATCGGAGGAGTACCTTGTGTGTATCAAACGTCGCAACGTAACTGGGTGACTATAAAGGTGCTCTACAGGTATCTCCGAGGGTGTCTGTTGGGTTGGCATGGATCAAGACTGGGATTTGTTACTCCGTGTGACGGAGAGGTATCTCAGGGCCCACTCGGTAATACAACATCACATTGAGCCTTGCAAGCAAAGTGACTAAAGAGTTAGCCACAGGATCTTGTATTACGGAACGAGTAAAGAGACTTGCCGGTAACGAGATTGAACTAGGTATAGTGATACCGACGATCGAATCTCGGGCAAGTAACATACCGAAGAACAAAGGGAACAACATACGGGATTAACTGAATCCTTGACATAGAGGTTCGACCGATAAAGATCTTCGTAGAATATGTAGGAGCCAATATGGGCATCCAGGTCCCGCTATTGGTTATTGATCGTAGAAGTGTCTCGGTCATGTCTACATAGTTCTCGAACCCGCAGGGTCTACACACTTAACGTTTGGTGACGATTAGTATAATTGAGTTATTATGTTGGTGACCGAAAGTTGTTCGGAGTCTCGGATAAGATCCCGGAGATGACGAGGATCTCCGGAAGAGTCCGGAGGTAAAAATTGATATATGTGATAATAGTGTTTTGATCTCCGGAAGAGTTCTGGAGTTCACCGGAATGGGTTCCGGATGTTTACCAAAGTGTTCGGGTGCAGCAACACTTTATATGGGCCAAAGGGATAAAGCCCACGAGGTATTGGAAAGTGCAAAAGTAGTTTTGCTGCCGCGTAAGCGGTACTACCGCTTGGTGAAGCGGTACTACCGCCCGAGCGGTACTACCGCTTGTGTGAAGCGGTACTACCGCCCAAGCGGTACTACCGCTTGTGTGAAGCGGTACTACCGCTTGTGTGCGGCTGTGCACGGTTCGGCAGGGATCCGAGTTGGACTCTTTCCCTGCGGGCCAAACCGACCTTGTGCGGGCAAAACCGACCTGGAGGAGGCTTTTACTCCAAGTTTAGACCCCAAGGCTCAACATATAAATAGAGGGGCAGGGCTAGCACACGGGACACATCAAGATTTCCCCAAGCCGTGTGCGGCAACCCTAACCCTCTAGTTCCTCCGTCATAATCTCCGTAGTGCTTGGCGAAGCCCTGCAGAGATTGTTCCTCACCACCATCACCACGCCGTCGTGCTGCTGGAACTCAACCACTACTTTACCATCGCTCGCTGGATCGAGGAGGTGAAGGCGTCATCAAGCCGTACGTGTGTTGAACGCGGAGGTGCCGTCCGTTCGGCGCTAGTACATGATCGGATCGAGGGACGACTTGCGATTTGGATCGCGAAGACGTTCGACTACATCAACCGCGTTTCTTAACGCTTCCGCTTAGCGATCTACAAGGGTATGTAGATTTACTCTCCCTCTCGTAGATGCTCATCACCATGGATAGATCTTGTGTGTGCGTAGGAAAATTTTTGTTTCCCATGCAACGTTTCCTAACACTAATTACCTCTGAAACTCCATAGCCAATAATTCTCCTTAGCAAATATGTTTTCTTTATTTCTTTTTGCCGGTTAGGTATACGAACTCCGTTCATATACCGAATTGATGTTTTTATTTTGTGTGTTATTTTCACAGGGGCTTGGACTTTATGTGGAGATATGTACGGTATGGTGCCAACCATATGAAAGATCCACATAAGCCACTTGGTTGCTTCATCAAGATGAACTTCATCAATTAGTGCCCGGTATTGTTTTCCATTTTGATCCTTGCTCAAATAAAAGTTGGTTAGTATCGAGTTTCTCACTTGAAGTGAGGATCTCTCTTTTAATTAGGCACCCAAGAGCTGCACACTTGTGTTTTTATCTTGCCTCACATACACTTCATTCCAATCTAGAAGAAACCCTAGGACTTCTAGACATATTTTATCTTCTTAAGCGAGGTGCTTAGGTAGACGAACTAATCATTGTGAGGCATATGTTTTATCACTTGTGTTGCTAATCCTTTGTGCTACAAAAAAAATGAAAAACCTCAAAAGCACAAAAATGTTCTGTTTTCTTTTAGTTTGTTTTCAGCAGGTTCTATTGGAGGGCAGCCACCGGACCACAACAAGGAAATTCATTGAGGCAAGGTCCATGTCTATTAAAAGAGAAGTCATATGTACCATAACGGTAAAAGTTTCTAACCCTTGCTTAGACATAAGCTTGGGGAGGTAACCACTTCTCGTGCTCTCTTTTAATAACTGCACTTTCTCTTTACTTTCGTAATATTCCATAGTTTAGTTCTAAGTGTGGGGAAGTTACTTTTGCATATGTAGTATCTTGTGCAATGCTCTTTATCATATGGTTTTTGTGCATTAGTGTATCCCGCTATTTTGACATGCTTGCTTTGCACTTGTTTAACTTAGCTTGTGGGAATCTTGTTATCTTCTGAAAAACATTGCCATGTTCTTTTATCAAAAACCCAATAAAGGAGTCCTTTGAACTGTTGCCTTTCTTTCACCTAATTACATAAGTTGGGGACTCTAGTGGTGGCTTGATTAGCGATTGAATGATTGTAGAGGCTTTTTGTTGATGAACCCAGCATCTTTGGTTGATCCGGGACGCGCAATGAGGTTTATCTCCGCCAAACTATCCCCTCAGGGTACTTAGCTTTTGAGTCTTATGCAACATGACACCGCGATGCTCTTGTGTGGTATTTGAGTTCTTTATGACTAAAGCAAGTTCAAAGCCTTTTTGCACTTCCGTTCATCTTATTTTGCTTGCCTCAACTGTACCGTGCATTGCTCACTCTCACATTGAAACTTGACGCATACTTCGCGGGTACATCCAAACCCGTGGGAGGACTTTCTCTTGTTCTCCTACACATAAGACGCCCCGTCTCCACAAAACAGCCACCATACCTACCTACATGGCATTTTCATAGCCATTCTGAGCATATCACCAAGCAGTACCATCATTTTAATTACATGACTAGAGACATGTTTTCATTTGCCTTGCATGATCATAGTATGGCTAGCTCGATATTTTCATGACTTGTCCGTTTTTTTATATCTATGCTATGCCGGATCATTGCACATACTGGTACACTACCAGAGGCATTCATCATATAGAGTTTCTCTCATGTTTTGCAGTTTTGAGTTCTGATAACCTTCAGTTGAAGTGAGTCATTATAAAAGTGTGATGATCATCATTATTAGAGCATGTCCCAGTGAGGAAAAGAATGGTGGAGACTTATGAGTCCTCGAAAAAGTGGGGATGAGGTCCATGAGACTATTCCAAAAAAAAGGAGAGAAAAAGAAAAAAAAGAAAAAAAGAGAAAAAAAGAAAAAAATGAGAGAAAAAGAGAGAAGGGGCATGCTACTATCCTTTTACCACACTTGTGCTTCAAAGTAGCACCACTTCATGCATTGTAAAGTAGAAAGTTTCATCAGCTTTATGTTTCATACTAGTGGGGAACCTACACTATAGAACTTGGCTTGTATATTCCGATGACGAGCATCCTCAAAAGCTCGAGGTCTTCATGAGCAAGCAAGTTGGATGCACCCCCGCTTAGTCCGTAGGAGAGCTTTCACATATTCATAGCTCTATGTGCATCCTAGTTGCATGGCGATCACTACTCCTTGCGTTGACATTGATCATAGGGCCTTCTCCATTGCCTAATGGTCAGATGCGTTGATGCAAGACTTTCTTTGTTTTTGACTTCTCAAAACCCCCACCAGTTTCTATCTTTCCCTTAAGTGTGAGGTATAGGCTTGCGCTCAGTGCTGCATAGGTAGTTGAGCGGTTGAATAACGTAGACAGACGATCTTGCTATTGTACATGGTATGCCTCGGGTTGGTGTTTTTGAAGCGATCGCTAATGCAAGATTTCTTTTGTCTTTGATAGTTACTGCTTTGTTCCTAACATAATATTGACCTTCTGTCTAAACCTTTGGCAATGGGATTTTGTGCTCCACAAAAATATTTTCCTCTTTCTTGACCTCCATGACAATGGAACTAAGAGGATAGCTTGTATTACTCCCTTGCTGGTTAACTTTTGCATGCTTGCACGATGAACATGGATATCACCTTTGGGGTTTGGTTCAATGTATGCTTTAGAGTTGGTAGCATTGAGCTCTTAGTAGTCAACCTTCTTACTCAAGGATGAGCAAGGTTTAAGCGTGGGGAGGTTGATGGCTCTATATTTTACGCATTTTTAGAGCTCATTTGTTGCATGTTCTCTTTATATATCATGTCCCATTGAACCAAATAGTTGTCCATTTTGCCTGATTACCGGTATTTACACTTTTCCTTGTGAGCATTGCATATTTAGTATTTTATTTGGTTTTTATTAGTTTTCTTTGTTTTCTTGTGTCTACAGGTGTTTTGGAGCAACCTAGGACCAAGCACGATGAAAGGACCAAGGATGGGATTGATACGGAGTCAGCCAGGGGTCAGACTTAGCCATTTCAAAGGTCGAAAAAAAGTCATTTTTACGAAGTGCTCCAAATCAAGATCTAAGACCAGAAATGGATTGGCGTCGATCATACAAATCCAACGAGCCCAAGAACGTCAAATTCTGAGTTCGTATGAAGAAATGGCGGCCGTTTTACCGGAGGAGGACGGACTGAAAGACGGCGTTCCGAACGACCGCACACAGTCGTTTCGGCGATCGTTTGGCATGGAAACAACTCTGAAAGTTGCCCTACCAGACGGGATTCTTCACCGATTTCGTCCCCGTTCGATCCCACGAGATCCTTGGCTCGTAAAGAAGAGATTGGGAAAGGATAAGGCTCATCTTGAGCCCTTGGATGAAGCCCATCAAGAGAGGAGGCTAGGGAGGCTCTCTATATATGTCTCCCTCAACCCTAGCCACCGCATACACCAGGCCATTCACCAAGAACACATCCATCTCATCTCCATTGCCGCTCCACACCAGAGGAGGAGGGACAAAGCCAAGGGAAGAAGGAGGAGGCTCCACCACCATGAGCACCGGCCTTCGGGCCGGTGCCCTCGCACCGGCGCCGCCACCGTAGGTGGCGCCCTCATCTCCATCACCACCGGCGCGGCCACCATCTTCATCACCATCACCACCGCGCCGCCGCCATCACCACCATGCCTTCTCCCTTCACCAGCTTGATGCCGACTTGTAACTTGTCCCTAACCTTGATACATATGTTTGAGGAGTTGTACTAGTGCTTGAAGATATGGTTGAACCCTATATGATTCTTGGTATGATCCAATATTACATGTTCATGATTCGAGTTAGTATTCTCACAAGTGTTGAGAGGAGGCCTCACTCGCACTATTGCCTTTATAGGCCGTAGAGGAACTACTATCTTTGTGAAGGGTTGGGGCATTGGGGTAATTCGAGGTGACAGTAAAAGCCATTGATTCCTCGCCATCACAATTGATAGGGGAGTTACAGAGAACCCTTAGAGAGGCCGCGTCCACGGAGTAACCCTTAATTATCATGAGTTGTAACCCTATGGGGGAGACTATGATGGTGACGTGCGTGGCACAAAGTCTACGTTAGAGTAGAACGTGTACTGTACCCGGCTCCGCCCACTTATGCATTTGACCAGTTACTAGAGGATTCGATAGTTTGTATGTGGTAGTGATTCCAGAACCCTCGAGAACGCCTTACTACTCAAGCACCGTCCTTACTAACTTAGCATCTTTTAATTCCTGTTTTTACCTTCTTGTTAGTAGTTTAGTTGATTACCCTTTTATTCTAGTTTTCCTAGCAACGATAGAATAGGCTATTTCCAAACTCCGGTTTGGGTGCGTACGTGACTGCGTGAAAGTGACAACGTAGTTGCGGGGTTTGTGGTGCCTTCCTATTCGCTCCCTATGGGTTCGACACTCTACTTATCACACGAAAGTGCTACAACAGCCCTGTGCACTTGACTTGTAATGCTGCATGCTGCGTTTAGGAAAATACTTGATGTTGATCATGTCAAGCTTCAAGAATTAAAAGATGAGCATGGTGAAGAAATATATTCATTGGTGACAAAGGCACTAAGTGAAATTAATGAGTATAATGGTAGTACTAGATATCCTGTAGGAAAGCTAGAACTTGAGAGAAGAACATAAGGCATCTATGAAGGAAGTTGTCCAGTTCATCCAGAGACATTGGCGAACCAACAGGAGGAAGCGTTGACCCCAATATTTTTCGTGATCTGCGCAGCAGCGTGCTACTCTAACATTAGTGTTCTTTGATGGAACTATAGTATATGATGGATAATGAGGCGCTACGCCATGACTATCTTTTTTCGTGAATGCGCAAAAGCTTTGTGTATCTTTGCATTGATTGGAAGGGTGAAAGTACATGTTGCAAAGGATCTGATTACAATGAACAACCTACAAGCATGTGCGCAGGGATGGCATGAGCAGACTTAGAGGACGCAACAGAGGGCAAGGGGCTGCATCACCCCTAATCAACAGGGCCTACATCTATGGAAGAATAGTCGCTAATCCTTTCGCGCCAACGTTCGCCCATAGGCGAGACTCTTCCTAGATCATGAGCACAATGACACGTCTCCAACGTATCTATAATTTTTGATCGTTCCATGCTATTATAGTATCAATCTTGGATGTTTTTATATGCAATTATATATCATTTTTTGGGACTAACCAATTAACCTAGTGCCCAGTGCCAGTTGCTGTTTTCTGCTTGTTTGTGGTTTTTCAGGAAATCAGTATCAAACGAAGTCCAAATGCCACGAAACTTTTTGGAGATTTTTTTCTGGACAAAAGAGACCCTGAAGACTTGGAGAGGGGGCCATAAGCTTCACGAAGCCTCCACAAGGCAACAGGGCATGACCCCGGGGGGCGCCCTGATGCCTTATGGGGCCCTCGTGGCTCCTTTTGACCTAATTCCACTTCTATAAATTCTCAAATATTCAGAAACCAACAGAGAGCCACCCCGAATAACTTTTACGCCGCCGCAAGCCTCTGTTCTTCCGCGATCCCATCTGGAGGCCTTTTCCGGTACTCTGCCGGAGGGGGAATCGATCACGGAGGGCTTCTACATCAACCTTGCTGCCCTTCCAATGATGTGTGAGTAGTTTACCACAGACCTACGGGTCCATAGCTAGTAGCTAGATGGCTTCTTCTCTCTCTTTGATCTTCAATACCATGTTCTCCTCGATGTTCTTGGAGTTCTATCCAATGTAATCTTCTTTTGCGGTGTGTTTGTTGGGATCCGATGAATTGTGAGTTTATGATCAGATTATTCATGAGAAATATTTGAGTCTTCTCTGAACTCTTTTATGCATGATTACTATAGCTTTGTATTTCTCTCCAATCTATCAATTTGGTTTGGCCAACTAGTCTTTGTGATGGGTTCAATCTTGCGGTGCTCAATCCTAGTGACAGAAAGGGACATGACACGTATTTGTATTGTTGCCATTAAGGATAAAAAGATGGAGTTTAATCATATTGCTTGAGTTTACTTTGTCTACATCATGTCATCTTGCTTAAGGTGTTACTCTATTTTTACTAACTTGATACCTTAGATGCATGCTGGATAGCGGTCGATGGGTGGAGTAATAGTAGTAGATGCAGGCAGGAGTTAGTCTACTTGTCTCGGACATGATGCCTATATACATGATCATTGCCATGAATCCGTCATAATTATTTGCTTTTCTATCAATTGCCCAGCAGTAATTTGTTTACCCACCGTATGTTCTGCAATGATACTCCCCGGGTCTACTTTTATCATATATTAAAAACCCAAATTACCTTGCTGCAATTTATTTACTTTTATTTTATTTAGTATTTTAGTTCATCTATCTATCACAATCAGGATTAATCCTTGCAAATAACCGCTAAGAGGATTGACAACCCTCTTATTTGCGTTGGGTGCAAGTGTTTGCTTTTGTGTGTGCAGGTGCTGCTAAAGGGATTTTGCGTGATTCTCCTACTGGATTGATAACCTTGGTTCTTAACTGAGGGAAATACTTATCTTTGGGGACATACCAACGCAGTCTACAAGTAGCAGGAAGAATTTCTGGCGCCGTTGCCAGGGAGACATCACCAAAATTTATCAAGTACCTTCGCACAAACTATCATCCACTTGCATTTATTTTATATGCCTTTTTATTTGCATTTGCCTCTCGTTTTCATCTCCCCCACTTCTAATTTTTTTTACAAAAACATAAAAATATTTTAGTTTGCTTGTTTGCTAGTTTGCTTGAAATTACCATCATGTCTGAGTTTGTTATTGAAAAGAGTGAGGATGGTAAAATCCCTAAGATTGAAATTCCCTCAAATTTAGACTCAAAAAATTTTGTAGTAGGGAGTGGAAATATTATAGGGAAAAACATTATTCAAGAATTCTTTAATTGTACGGGAACTTTGGTTTGCAATGATACTCCAATTCTTAAAAGAGCCAACAGTTATGGGGAGGCTATCTCCGTACTCATTCTTAAACTTGAAAGGAGATTTATTCGTACTCATCCCACATTGCAAAGATTGTTTTATGAGTTACCTGTTATAAACAACCCTAAGGCTAAAAAGATAGCCACTCTTATCCGTATGAATGAGTTTGATTACATAGTGCAAGAAGCTAGAGAGATCTTTGATTTGTATAATATGAGCCAAGAAAATCCTGTGATAGATGAAATTTTATATAATGAGGAATATATGTTGAGATATGTTTTCCATGATCACCATGCTTTTGATGAAAATACTAAAAAGGAAGTTCCTCCTCTACATATCATCCAACAAGTTTTCAATGGTATTAATTAGAAATATTCTTGGATTGTAAAAGGGAACCAACAAGGGTTTGAAGAAAGTAGCCTTAATGACCCTAAAATTTTGGTTGATGATGTGTTCCCCATTTTTTTTGAAAAACCTCCTGAAAATCACACACCTAAGGATGTCAAAACCAAGGATGACAACACTTGAAACTATGCATTATGCCTAGTTAGGGGCATAAAACAATAGCGCTTGTTGGGAGGCAACCCAATGAATAAAATCATTTTTTGTTTTACCTTCTGTTTTTGTGTGTTTACACAATTATAGCCTCTGTTATGATTGTATTTTTATCTTTTAATTAGTGTTTCTGCCAAGTAATGCCTTTGGGATGATTTGGATGATAGTATAATTGATGTTGTTTGGAAAACATAAAGTTTTGCGTCCAGTATTTGATTTTTTATTCTGTACTGGACAGTCAGAAAAATCTGAAATTTTTACATGGTATTGGTATATGAATTGTTTACATTGTCCTAATTTTTCAGAATTTTTGGAGTTACATAAGTATAGCTTCTAAATAGATCTTTACAGACTGTTCTGTTTTAGACAGATTCTGTTTTTTTTTTTGCATAGTTTGCTTATTTTGATGAATCTATGGATCGTATCGGGGGCTATGAGTCATGGAGAAATTGGAGTACAGTAGCATTATGCCAATATTAAATATGAATCAATTTACAACAGTACCCAAAGTTTAATATTTGTTTGTTATACTAACAGATCACACGAGGTTTCTGTTGAGTTTTGTGTGCTGAAGTTTTCAAGTTTTGGGTGAGACTACGATGGATAAAGGAATAAGGAGTGGCAAGAGCCTAAGCTTGGGGATGCCCAAGGCACCCCAAGGTAATATTCAAGGAAGACTCAAGCGTCTAAGCTTGGGGATTCCCCGGATGGCATCCCCTCTTTCGTCTACAATCTATCGGTAACTCACTTGGAGCTATATTATTATTCATCACATGATATGTGTTTTACTTGGAGCGTCTTGTGATATAGTTTGTTTGCTTTTGTTTACTTTTTAGTTTGTCACAATCATCTTGCTGAACACACCTTTTTGAGAGGGACACACATTATTCGTGATTTGTTAGAATACTCTATGTGCTTCACTTATATATTTTGAGCTAGGCAGTTGCTCTAGTGCTTCACTTATATCTTTTAGAGCACGGCGGTGGTTATATTTTAAATAAATAGTTGCACTCTCATGCTTCACTTATATCTTTTTGAGAGTCTAATAAATAGCAATGGTAATATGCATGGGTTATGAATTTGGTCATAATATGACAAGTATTCAAGAGGGATATAATAAAAACTTTCATGTAGATCACTGAATATGATAAGTTTGATTCCTTGCAATAGTTTTGCGATATTAAGATGGTAATATGTGGGAGGTGCTAGTAGATAATTGTGGTTTATTAAGAATATTGGTGTTAAGGTTTGTGATTCCCGAAGCATGCACGTATGATCTGTCGTTATGCTAAGAAGTTGGAGCATGATTTATTCTTGATTGTCTACCTTATGAGTGGCAGTCGGGGACGAGCGATGGTCTTTTCCTACCAATCTATCCCCCTAGGGGCATGCGTAGTAGTACTTTTCTTCGAGGGCTAATAAACTTTCGCAATAAGTATGTGAGTTCTTTATGACTAATGTGAGTCCATGGATTATACGCACTCTCACCTTTCCGCAATTTGCTAGCCTCTTCGGTATCGTGCATTGCCCTTTCTCACATCGAGAGTTGGTGCAAACTTTGCCAGTGCATCCAAACCCCGTGATATGATACGCTCTATGACACATAAGCCTCCTTATATCTTCCTCAAAACAGCCACCATACCTACCTATTATGGCATTTCCATAGCCATTCCGAGATATATTGCCATGCAACTTTCACCGTTCCGTTTTTATGACACACATCATCATTGTCATATTGCTTTGCATGATCATATAGCTAACATAGTATTTGTGGCTCAGCCACCGTTCATCACTTTCATACATGTTACGCTAGTATCATTGCACATCCTAGTACACCACCAGAGGCATTCATATAGAGTCATATTTGTTCTAGTATCGAGTTGTAATTTTGAGTTGTAAGTAAATAGAAGTATGATGATCATCATTATTAGAGCATTGTCCCAGTGAGGAAATAAATAAATAAAAATAAAAAAAGGAGGCCAAAAAGAGCCCACGAAAAAAAGAGAAAAAGAGAGAAGGGGCAGTGTTACTATCCTTTTCCATACTTGTGCTTCAAAGTAGCACCATGTTTTTCATATAGAGAGTCTCATGTTTAGTCACTTTCATATACTAGTGGGAATTTTCCATTATAGAACTTGGCTTGTATATTCCGATGACGGGCTTCCTCAAATGCCCGAGGTCTTCATGAGCAAGCAAGTTGGATGCACACCCACTTAGTTTTCATGTTGAGCTTTCATACACTTATAGCTCTTAGTGCATCCGTTGCATGGCAATCCCTACTCCTCGCATTGACATCAATTGAAGGGCATCTCGATAGCCTGTTGATTAGCCTCGTCAATGTGAGACTATCTTCTTATTTTTGACTTCCCCTTATTAATCTCTACCACCACACTCTATTACACCCATAGTGCTATATCCATGGCTTGCGCTCATGTATTGCGTGGGGGTTGAAAAAGCTGAAGCGCGTTAAAAAGTATGAACCAATTGCTCGGCTTGTCATCGGGGTAGTGCATGATAAATATATTTTGTTAAGAAGATGGAGCATGACAGAATTATATGATTTTGTAGGGATAACTTTCTTTAGCATTTTTATTTTGAAAGACATGATTGTTTATTAGTATGCATGAGTATTGATGTCTTTATGTCAAACTATAGACTATTTCTTTGAATCATTCGGATCTTATTATTCATACCGTAAGAGAGAGATTACATGATGAAACATGTTAGGTAGCATTCCACATCAAAAATTCTGTTTTTATCATTTACCTACTCGAGGACGAGCAGGAATTAAGCTTGGGGATGCTTGATACGTCTCCAACGTATCTATAATTTTTTATTGTTCCATGCTATTATAGTATCAATCTTGGATGTTTTTATATGCATTTATACGCAATTATATATCATTTTTTGGGACTAACCTATTAACCTAGTGCCCAGTTCCAGTTGCTGTTTTCTGCTTGTTTTTTGTTTTTCAGGAAATCAGTACTAAACGAAGTCCAAATGCCACGAAACTTTTTGGAGAATTTTTTTCTTGACAAAAGGGACCCTGGAGACTTGGAAAGGGCGCTAGAAGCTTCACGAAGCCTCCACAAGGCAACAGGGCGCGACCCCGGGGGGGCGCCCTGATGCCTTGTGGGGCCCTCGTGGCTCCTTTTGACCTAACTCCACTTCTATAAATTCTCAAATATTCGGAAACCAACAGAGATCCACCCGAATAACTTTTAAGCCGCCGCAAGCCTCTGTTCTTCCGCGATCCCATCTGGAGGCCTTTTCCGGTACTCTGCCGGAGGGGGAATCGATCACGGAGGGCTTCTACATCAACCTTTCTGCCCTTCCGATGATGTGTGAGTAGTTTACCACAGACCTATGGGTCCATAGCTAGTAGCTAGATGGCTTCTTCTCTCTCTTTGATCTTCAATACCATGTTCTCCTCGATGTTCTTGGCGTTCTATCCGATGTAATCTTCTTTTGCGGTGTGTTTGTTGGGATCCGATGAATTGTGAGTTTATGATCAAATTATTCATGAGAAATATTTGAGTCTTCTCTGAACTCTTTTATGCATGATTGTTATAGCTTTGTATTTATCTCCGATCTATCGATTTGGTTTGGCCAACTAGATTGGTTTATCTTGCAATGGGAGAGGTGCTTTGTGATGGGTTCAATCTTGCGGTGCTCAATCCCAGTGACAGAAAGGGACATGACACGTATTTGTATTGTTGCCATTAAGGATAAAAATATGGGGTTTAATCATATTGCTTGAGTTTACTTTGTCTACATCATGTCATCTTGCTTAAGGCGTTACTCTGTTTTTATTAACTTAATACCCTAGATGCATGCTGGATAGCGGTCGATGGGTGGAGTAATAGTAGTAGATGCAGGCAGGAGTCGGTCTACTTGTCTCGGACATGATGCCTATATACATGATCATTGCCATGAATCCATCATAACTATTTGCTTTTCTATCAATTGCCTAGCAGTAATTTGTTTACCCACCGTATGTTCTGCACTCGAGAGAGAAGCCTCTAGTGAAAACTATAGCCCTCGGGTCTACTTTTATCATGTATTAAAAACCAAAAATACCTTGCTGCAATTTATTTACTTTTATTTTATTTAGTATTTTAGTTTATCTATCTATCACTATCAGAATTAATCCTTGCAAATAACCGCTAAGAGGATTGACAACCCTCTTATTTGCGTTTGGTGCAAGTGTTTGCTTTTGTGTGTGCAAGTGCTGCTAAAGGGATTTTGCGTGGTTCTCCTACTAGATTGACAACCTTGGTTCTTAACTGAGCGAAATACCTATCTCTACTATACTGCATCATCCTCTCCTCTTCGGGAAAATACCAACGCAGTCTACAAGTAGCACACAACACATGTGACATAGTTGTGCTCACCATTAAACACATAGCCATTACGATGCTTCCAAAGCCACCAGGCCATGAGGATGGCGAGTGAGGCCAGACCTCGCCGCAGTCATCCGAGAGCGCTAGAGAGAATCGAGGAGAGCCATGACATGAAGTGTTCCTCGGGGCTAGCCAACCTAGAGTGGATCGATAACATGAGAGCACCTCATGCTAGACTTGTCACAAGGAGATGTTGCATAGTTTCGGGCTCATGGTCGCAGAGTAGGCAGTTGGGCTCGTGCGGTAGGCAATGTCGAGCAAGGCGGTCCACAGTCTAGCAACACACAAGTAAGGCCATCCAAATGAGGAACTTGATTCGCTGCGGAGCCCAGATCCTCCAAGCAATCCGTTGGTCTGGACCTGTAGTCACATCGAAGAAGAGTGCTTGATAGCATGATCTTATGGTGTAGCAACCGGACGAGGTCCAGCGCTAGGAGAGGGTATCCAGTGTATCCCTCAGGCTGAAGTGGCAAAGCTAGTGCCAACGGGAGACATACTGAATGGTGGCCGTGACGCCATGGGTGCCCTGTATATCCATAGTCCAGGCCTAGTCGAGGATGCCACCTCACATGTAGCGAGCCTTGTGACGGCGCTTGGGAACTCTTTTGTAGACGAGCGGTGCAATCTCAGATATAGAATGCCCATCAATCCAATGGTCTTCCCAGAAGCGACAAGTGTGGCCTTCGCCCACCGACCACGAAGTAGAAGCTCAGAAGATTGCCTGGACCTCAGGCCCGCAAGGAATATGCAGATGCTGCCAAGGGTGGGAGGCGTCAGTTCTCTGCAGCCATAACCAGCAGGTGTGTAGGGATATGCTGGCGCGTTGGAGATCTAGGATGATGAGGCCATCGAGAGAGATCGGGAGACACACCTTCCACCAGCTAACGAGGCAGTGACCACTGCTCATGTCCTTGCGCCTGTACCAAAGAAAGTTGTGGATTAGGCAGTTTGGTTGCTTGAGGACTGGAGGTTATAGGATGTGCCGGCAGAGCGCTAACATATCGCCGCGTGACATCATGGATGCCCACCATGGGGAGAGCCGTCGCTCAAGCTTATCGACGATGGGTTGGAGAGCGGAGGCGGGAACCTTATGAATTGAGAGGGGCAATGCCAGGTAAGGCATGGGGAAGTCCATGATGGGGCAGGCAAGGGTTTCGACGATGATGGCGTTATCAGTAGGCGTGCATTGGATCGGAGAAGCAATGCATTTGAAGAAATTAGTGTGCAACCCAGAGGCGGTTCCAAATATCCAAAGAAGCTCATGCATGGCAAAGAGATCACACGTGTCAAGGCAGCAGAAGATTACCACGTCGTCAGCATATAGCGAGATGCTCAAGGCCATGTGCCGCGTAGTCAGTTGTTGTAGAATCCCGGCGTCGATGGCGCGAGAGATGAGGTTGTCTAGGGTATCGATAACCATGACAAAGAGCATGGGAGAAAGGGGGGTGACCTAGCGAAGACCCCTACTGTGGTGCACCCGCGGTCCCAACACGCTATTAAGGAGGACGCGGGTGTTGGCAGTGGATAGGAGTATGCTGACCCATTCACACCTACAGTTGCCAAAGTCTCCAAGAGGAAGGCTGATGCGGATAGGAGTATGCAGGTGGCGCAAAGTCTCCATGAGAAAGGCCCATGAAACCAGGGACGGAGCCAGACAATGACGATAGGGGGGAAGGGGCTTGAACAAAAGTACTGTGCCTACCACAGTTCACGTCTGATAGTATGATGCTTACTTTGAATGACACTGGTCAAGAAAATGATGCAATCCGACAGTGATTCGATCTAGATTGTACAAAAATCCGATGGTAAACCATCGTATCCGATTTTAGTGTGATGCTTACTTTGAACGACATTGATCAAGAAAATGATGCAATTCAATGGTGATACGGTTTGGATAGTACAAAATTCGGATGGTAAACTATTGTATGCATAGCAGTGTTGTGGGCTTGTACTAGAAGAATCAATCAGTCAGAATCATATAGCATAGTAAATATCATGAGGTTAGATACTCAAAATATAGCCGCGATTCTACAATAGTAATAAAACTTACATATCTGTAAATTTGAATTTGGCTCTAGGACAATCATGATTAGGGCTGTCGATAATTTCTTTAGAATTAGTTACTGTTCCCAATTGGCTAGAAATTGTTCTGAACGAAACTCTTCCTCTTCATGCCTACAAACGCAAAATTAGACAATCAAACATTTTTGAATTATTTCATAGTTATAGTTTCTAGTTCTATAGTTTTTAGGGCACACATCAAAACAAATTATAGATTGAAAGATGGAGTTAGAAATCAAGACTAACCGCAAGCGATATTGCCGTTCTACCAGCATACCCTAGGCTAGCCGCGAGGAGGCTAGGCCTGTACATGCGCAAGTCGCGTCCGCAACCGCCGAGTGGACGAGTGGGCGGCGAGTGGCGGAAAAAGGAAGCGACCAGCGATCGATCTGCTTGCGGCTCGCGACGTGGTTGAATAATGATCAGCAGCGTTTGTCCTACTTGCACGACTGAATTAGGCTCAAAATTGGTTGCTTTATAATTGGCATTTTCATCATCCAGCAACCCAATAGGGGGGAGAGACTACAAAAGCTAACGATTCACCAGCCACGTACCGTAACCATCGTTAAGGAAAATGATATCGTTAGGCGGGGGTCTGATACTTCTCCAACGTATCTATAATTTATGAAGTATTCATGCCATGTTTGCAATAATTTTATATGGTTTTTGTGCACTTTTATATCATTTTTATGTACTAACATATTGACCTAGTGCCCAGTGCCAGTTGTCGTTTTCTGCTTGTTTATGGTTTTCCAGAAAATCCATATCAAATGAAGTCCAAACGCGATAAAAATTCACGACGATTTTTTATGGAATATATGTGATTTTTGGGAGATAGAATCAACGCAAGGCGGTGCCCGAGGGCCCCACAAGGCAATAGGGCACGCCCACCCCTGGGCGCGCCTTGATGCCTTGTGGGCACCTCGTAGGTCAGTTGGCCCTTCTTTTTCCGCAAGAAAGATAATTTTCGGATAAAAATCCACTCAAAATTTCAACCCAATCGGAGTTATGGATCTTCGGCTATTAAAGAAACGGTGAAGGGCTCCAAAAACAGTAGCGAGAAGCAGAAGACAACAAAGAGATCCAATCTAGGGGAGAGCTCCCTCTCTCCCCGGAGGGCCACGAAAGAAGAAGAAGGAGGGGGCCCTTCCCCCTCTCCTCCGGTGGCGCCGGGACGCCACCGGGGACATCTCCTCCATCACCATCACCACCGACTTCTCCTCCATTCTCATAGTGATGTGTGAGTAGTTCATCCTCGAGGCTGAGGGTATGTACTAGTAGCTATGTGTTTGATCTCTCTCTCTCTCTCTCTCTCTCTCTCTCTCTCTCTCTCGTGTTCTTGATTTGGCACAATCTTGATGTACCATGGGCTTTGTTAATATAGTTGGATAATATGGTGTTCTTCCCTCCCTCTCTTTGTTGTGATGAATTGAGTCTTGCCCTTTGAGGTTTCATTATTATCGGATTGAATATTTGGATTTGAGATCACTTGATGTATGTCTTGCATGTGGATACCCGTGGTGTCACTTGATATATATTTTGGTAATCAACTTGCGGATTCCCGAGGTGACATTGGGGTAATCTAGGCACATAGGTTAATACATGTTTTCATCCTACTTTCTCCGATAGAAACTTTGGGGTAATCTTTGAAGTTCTTTGTGTTGGATTGAATATTATGAATCTGAAATTGTTTGATGCATATCGAATAATTAACTCACGGATACTTGTGGTGACATTGGAGTATCTAGGTGACATTAGAGTTGATTGATGTGTATCATATGGTGTTATTTTAGTACGATCTCCAAGGCTGTTGGTGACACTTATAGGGGTGGCCCAATAGATTGATCGGAAAGATAACTTTGAGGTGGTTTGCTACCTACAACAATTTGATCTTATGTTCTCCGTTATTGATGGGAACTTTGGAGTGATTCTTTGTCGCACGTTGAGGGATTGTTATATGATTCAATTATGTTAGCACTGTTGAGAGATTGCACTAGTGAAAGTATGAACCCTAGGCCTTGTTTCCAAGCATTGCAATACTGTTTGTGCTCACTTTTGTCGCTTGTTACCTTGTTGTTTTTATTCTTTCAGATTACAAAAACCTATTTCTACCATCCATATTACACTTGTATCACCATCTCTTCGCCGAACTAGTGCACCAATACAATTGACAACTGTATTGGGTGTGTTGGGGACACAAGAGATTTCTTGTATATCATTTCAAGGTTGTTTGAGAGACCATCTTCATCCTACACCTCCCACGGATTGATAAGCCTTAGGTCATCCACTTGAGGGAAATTTGCTATTGTCCTACAAAACTCTGCGCTTGGAGGCCCAACGGAGTCTACAAGAATAAAGTTGCGTAGTAGACATCAGGGTCTAGCCCCCCCCCCCCTCACCCCCCTTGGAATCGTCCCTGGATGAAACTAAGTCAAATGCGCACGTGATGTGAAGCTTGAGCATGGCACATGGCTTGTTGAGATTATGGAGTTAACGCGCAGTTCGCTGCACCAACAAGAAGTTGTCCTGAATGCACCAACCGACGATGAAGACGCTTTGGTTGGTGGAGATCATGTCGTCGAGGCGGGGTGCGAGGCAAAGCGAGAGCACCTTAGCAAAAGCTTGGCTATCAGGTGAATAAAGTTAATTGGTCGATACTCAAAGAGGGTTTCTTCCGGAGCAACGTGAGGTGGGCCTCATTGAGGCGCTGAAATCCTCGGCCGTTGAGCGTGTAGAGCTTGTTGATGGCACTGACAAAGTCAGCTTTGATGATTGCCCATCTTGCATAGAGAGATTCCAAAGTGAACCCGTCTGGTCCAGGCGCCTGGCCCTTGGGCAGCCTCCTTAGCTTCCCAAATCTCGTTCTCAGTGAATCCGAGATCAGCGAGATCGAACGAACGCGGGTCAAGGCCATCAAGATCAAGCGTGAAATCACGATCATTGGAGGAACAAAGGATGGCAGACTATCTATTCCACGTTGGACTTAAGTTGAATAATCCTGTTGCAATAGTAGCATCAGTGAAGTCTCTATCCATCTGTTTGTGTAACAAGCTTGAATAAGACAGTTGCAGTATCAACACCTGTTGTATGCCTTGCTGTCTATGTTACTGATAATTGATAGGAATGTTTGTAGGGCTTTTGCTTAAAACTTTAACAGTTTACAGTAAAGAAAATAGTTTTTTTTGCTGGTTCAATAGGAGATTTATTCCATAGTAACAGGGTTACAATCCAGAGGTAAGATTTTCTCTATACATGGTGGACCTCGATGCAACCACACAGCCGTCTGCAACCCTATTTTGATCTCTATCAATTTTTTGAGGAATAAAAACCATTAAATATGTACTGATATGCAGCAAAGACCACCGAGCCATCCTGTCTTCTCAAAATCATTCTAACAGCCGCCGATCCATCATCTTCGGCATACGCCCCATCAACCGAAAGTGCCAACATGTTCGCTGGTGGTGCAAGCTAGCGGAGAGCAACTTTGGTCTTCCTCTGTCTTTCCACAACCCATGTATCTTGCATTGGCATCTTCCCTTTAATTATTTCTTCAGTAGAATATCTTCTGAAGGCACATATAGAGTTAAAGTAACTCTAAAGGAAGTCAACCGAGGCCTGAACAGGCGTGCGTTCCTTCCCATGAGACATGTTTGTGCGTACTTGCGAAGTCCTCCACACCAACATAATTACCATATTCCCGGTGACTTCTGAACACCGAGCAAGAACCTGAAGTAACCAGTCTATACCGGTATCTCGTAAAACATCTCGTACAGGAAGTGGCAAACAGAACTCGTCCGAGCATGATTGCACGTAACCAAGGCATGGATGGACCTTTCATCCTCCATCCCACAAATCGGACATGTCGCTCGTGGTGATAGGTGGCACACCACCTTCCCTTGCGTCGCTGCTAGGGCGTCGGTTGCCGCCTTCCACGCGATTATTTTCATTTTTTGACAGACTTTAGCGTACCAAATCAACTTCCACATTGGACGTTCACCTTAGGATTAGAACTAGCTGCGCTGCCCGCAAAAGCTTCTTGGTGATCACTCATAGCAAGCCGATAGGCGCTCTTAACAAAGAACATCCCACTCTGTTCTGGCTGCCAGGCAATGAAATCGTGACGCTGTTGCAGGGAGGATCGTATTTTCAAGATTTGCACCACATCCATCGGCTAAAAAAATTCCTGTAGGATGTGAAAGTTCCATGCACCATTTACCGTCAAAAAAATCCTGTAGTAAAGAAAAAAAGTTAGACATTCAAAAACAGAACTTCATCAAGGTGCGATAAGATGACACTGTTTTTTTTTTTAAAGGTAGGCTTTCCCGCAAAATAAAGGTAGGCTACACCTGAAAGAAATAAAGAAAAATAAATGCTTGGATGTGTAACACTCGTTGATAGTGTACTACAGTCACTGATTCGTGTACTCATTTGCTACTAGAAAGCAAAACCGAGACGAATCCAAATGCAACACGTACGGCTGTGTGATGCTATTCCGTCCCCTACCCAACCGATGCGACGGTGCGCGAAGCTCCGCGTGTCCCCGGCACCCGCAGACGTGTCCCGGCAACTGCAAGGCAAAAGAACATTGGCAGAAACCGTCACGGCCACAGAAGCTGCTAGACGCGCGAGACAGGGACGGGGCAGACCAGAGAAGAGATGGAGATGGCAACAGTAGCAGCACCAGTGGCCGGCGGTAGAGGAGGAGCGACGGCGTCAGGGGAGTACTGGAGCGAGGCGCTTAAGTCGTTCCTCAACCACATCCCCGTCTCCTCTCTCTCCGGCGCGCTCCAGTCCTCTCCCTCCCCAAGTACACGCGCCGAGCACGCATGTCACTCTCTTGCATCCTCATCCTGTGCCAGTCCGCTGGTGTCATGGCCGTCTTGGTGTGCAGCGTTGGAGCTCAGCCTTGATGGCTGCGTGCTGGACGCCATCGGTTCCATGCGCCGCGCCAATGCCGGCGGCGCTGTGATCGTCGAAGAGGTCCATGGTAGCCTTGGCAAGTTCGTCGACCGCGACATAGGATTTGTCGATTTCCCCAGCCTCGTCTTATGGGCACTCGAGGTAATTTTGCTTTAGCTATCTGTAGATTATTAGTCGCGAGGTTTTACTGAAAGCCAGGTTTGAGCACCTTCTTCGGCTGCATTGCTTCTTCCTAGGAACTTGACAGGGTGAGCACTGAACGAGACGACAAGAGTTCCGACTTCCTCTCAAGTCTGAAACTGCATCCTCAGATTGCAGAAACCAAGGTACATCTTTCTCTGCTTTGCAAACGTATAGCCTACTGCTGGATGTTCATTGCTGCACTGAAATGAATGTAACCAATGGTCCCGGTTCTTGCTCTGATGAACCAAACAGATTGCCTGGTTAGCGAAGCTGTTCCTGTGGGAGCCATTCTTCCCCGTTCTTTCCCATGATACGGTTCCACGCAATGCTGCTCTTCTCCAAACACCACAGGTTCAATGTCATACCTGTTGTTGAGTCGGTCAACTCCAGTGTTGACGGCTTTGTTACTCAGGTACTTATTTGATACTCAATGCTTTTGAAGGCAGAATTGAATCATGAAACTAACTGTCAATGAACCACACTACAGAATGCAGTCATGGAGCTGCTTCTCCAGTCAAGTGGTCTTGAATGGCTCGACAAAATCGCAGATAAACAACTATCTGAATTTAGGTAAGCCCTGTGCTGAAAATCAAGTACCAATACGAATTCAGGACCGTTTGTTATCAGTAATGTACTTGCTTGTTGCCAGATTTGCCAATACGAGCAAGCCTCTTCTTGTGTACTCAGATGAGACCGTGGCCTACACATTTCGTGTTCTTTCGAAGGAGAAGACAGGAGTTGCAGTCATCGACCGGAAAACTCGGTGTTTGATTGGAATGATTCAGTGCAGCGATGTTTACCTGCTGTTGGACGATAGCTCCTTGTTCAGCAACAGAAAGCAAGTTTTCTTCTCTCTTTTTTCTCTCATCCCACTCAATGTTTGACTGAAGATAACTTTCGGTAACAAATAAAATTGCATGTTGTTCATTAGGATCATGAGTGCTGAAGAATTCGTCAAGCTGAAGAACAAGGATGAAAAATGCAGCACGGGGCATTCATCGGAGTCTGAGGTCCAGAGCGTCCCCAGCCTCAGAAGCAGAATGCAACAACCTGTTGTAACGAATCGGAAGTCCGACACTCTGAAGCAAGCAATGGAGAATCTAGCAGCCTCAGGAAGCAGCTGCAGCTTCATCGTGGACGAGCAGGAGCACGTGGAAGGAGTCGTGACAGCAAGAGACGTCATCTCCGTCTTCTCCCCGCCGTGCATGGACTCGAGGATCGATGGGGGCACCTTCTTCTCGGCCGCGCTTGAGCAGGCCGGCTGCCGCGTTGAGAATGGACAGATGATTAGGAACTCTTAGCTAGTGATGATCGGACAGATTGCATTTCGTTAGGGCAGAGTGCAGATAACTAACTCTGCTTGCTCTTCACGAATAGAAGTATTTGGCACTGTCAAAAGTTACTGTCACCCCGTTCTGTTTAGTTAGTACTTGTTCACAAAAGATAAATCAGCAGTTCATAGTGACAGTGGACATAATGTAAGAGAAGAGAATTGGTGGAATCCCTTTTGTATTGCCGAGCCTCGAGGGCGAGTATATATTATGATGTCTTGGAGGGCGAGTATATACTGTGTACATGTCTTGGAGGACGAGAAACCCGTATATATTATGATGTCTTGGAGGGCGAGTATATACTGTGTACATGTCTTGGAGGACGAGAAACCCAGTAGAGATAAGGCAGGAGAGGGATATGGATCATATAGTACCAAATACATGTATGCTAAATATACTCTAATAATCCCCTGTAGTCACAACGGTAGCGACGCAGACGATGAGACTGGAGAAGAAGCCGAAGGTTGTATGCCGACCGGTTGACATCCTCCTGCAGTCAGAATGGTCGATGCGTCAAGGATGTTGTGGCTGGAGTGAAAACCGTCGAGATTGCTCAAGCAAGGCGGTAGCCCTCTGTGCCTTTGTCGAGGTAGCCGAGAGTGTGGAGTGGTGTACCCGTGATCGAGATAGCCGTGCGAGGGACACCATGGTCGATGTCGAGGTTGGGATGGCTAGTGTCGAGGTAGCCGCGTTTGGAGCCACAGGCGCTATGAAGCATCGTGGAGTCGGGGACGCAGGATGCGCCCAGAAGAAAGCGGGGACACGATTGACGCGGTCTTCAAGTAGAGTGTCGATGCTGAAGACGAAATTATCGAAACCGTCGTAGACGAGGCGCCGCACCGGGTTCGCCAAGCTCGGGGACATGTCGGGGATGAAGGCACTGGTGTTGTCGACATCGGGCATGCATAGATGGGGACTAGCACAAACTATACGCCATGTTAGAAGGACGAGTGGAGGAGGCCTCGAGGAGAGCTGCAGTGCAAAACGAATGGGAGTAGAAGGTGTTGATATTGCCCACATTTGCCGGAGTAGATGAAGTGGTCAGGGAAGAGGCGACGACGCTGGCGACGAGCGTGTGCTAGACGAAGACGAAGATGTTGTCGGCATAACCAAAAGTAACTTGAAGAGGCCACGTCGGTTGCCTGTAGAAGCGCGGCGGCGATGCTCGAAGTAGACGCGAAAGAACCAAACAGCGTGACGATGGCGATCATGCGCCTAGGGAGGCGACGTAGCGGGCGCCACGGTAGACGTCAACGCACGGGAACAACGAGGTGGACCGCGTGCGGTGGAGCTCCAACCCGAAGGGGCGACGTAGCGGCAGCCCATGGGGCGGTGCAACGGCGGCGATGACCTTGTGGCGGCTACTTTGTGGACAGAAGGGGTGACGGAGCGTCAACCCATTGCTCGATCGGCGGAGGTGCGCGCGTGCTCGGTGACGATCTTCACGAGAACCTACGGAGACGCGCACAAACAACTGAACATATCATTCGCGCAGTGCTGAGTCCCGACCGGAGCAGGGCAACGATGGGTCGGCGAAGGACGACGTTCGTCCCCTGGGTAAAAGCCTTGCTGATTGTTTTGAATCACGACGTCTGCTCTGCCGTTGATAGAAATACGTAGCTGTCACCGTGTGTTTTTCTCGAGAGTACGCGAATGCGTACCATATTTTTATAGAAGGCAGAATTTCAAGTACAAGAAGACCACAACTTATTGCGAACAACAAGCGTAGTGCAAACTTCACATCAGGGTTAATCCAAAAACAGCTACCACCGACAACGCAACTACAAAGCAAAATAAGAGCCTGTCCAAAAGTGAGCAACATCACCGCGTCTCGACCAACGTCGGCCACCTCTAAAGACAACACCAACTCCAACTAAACTTTCCTAGTCGACGCACCATCCAGTCTTGATGCCTAAAAGGAGTTGGCAAGTAGATGGCGGAACTTGGTTGGTCCATAAAAGTCACCGTCTTGGACTGCCCAGCGACGACGTACATTGCACCACTGAAGATCACCTGGGACATTGGCGTACACCGAAAGTAGCGCAACATGGAACCTCAAAACCGTGACTTCAAGCGCGATGCTCCCAGCAGAGTAGCGGCCATCCCTGCTCTCCGGATTGGGGCCACGCCATCCAAGTTGACCACTCCGCCGCCGCCGCAGCACTTCGCCATCGTAGCTGGGATGTCATGGTCCACCAAAGACCCGCACAGGCAGGAGCACACAGCCCAACAACAACCAGCATCCCCACGGCTGAAAACTCGCCAAGCTGCCTCCATGCCCGACCAAGGAACGTGTCGAGATGACCACGTCTATCTTTTTTTAACACAGTACAGACGCAAGCGCTCATATATACGCGCATACACTCACCCTATCCCTATGAGGACCTCCGAGAGACATCGCCGGAAATCCTGAAATAAATCCAGAATAAATGCGATCACCAGAACTTAAACCTTGGTGGACTGGGGATACCGGTGTCCTCTTAACCATTCAACCACAAATTGGTTCGCGATGACCATGACCATGTCTATCTACTTGGTTAAACTCTCTCTCTAAAAAAAAAAGTCACGGCTCAAGCCCCCTCCCGCATCGCCCTGTGTCGACGCATCATCGCCATGTGTCCGGTGGCTTTGCGGTCTGGCGGCGTGGCGGCTGCGCGCAACAACCAACAAAATTACTTGCGGCCTCGAAAAAAAAGCACTGCTGTACTAGAAAATGCGGGGTGACCACGAGCCGTCCCACTTGCACCCTTCCTTCCTTGTTCACCGGCGTTTCAAACGTAAACCGGTGGGTGCACGTGCCATGCACCAACCTACTGGTAATACTCTATTAGGTACCAACGGCACGATGGAGCTCTCCCGTGCTCGCCTCGCGCACTGCTCACTGCCTCTGGACCGCTCTTGCTTGCTCTCTCTCTCTCTCTCTCTCTCTCTCTTATATATAGTCAACCAAACGAAGCAAGTGGCCAAAGCAGCAGCAAGAGGAAGGCCCTTTGAAAGAAAGCTCAAGAAGGAAGTCAAGAGACGAAGAGATATCAAGGGAGTAACAATGGACGGGAACAAAGGGCCGGTGGTGGTGACCGGAGCGTCGGGTTTCGTAGGGTCGTGGCTCGTCATGAAGCTCCTCCAGGCCGGGTACACCGTCCGGGCCACCGTGCGCGACCCTGGTGAGCGCTCCCTCGGTGTCCGTCTCCGTCTCTCTCCCTCTCGCCAACTCACACACGACTGACGAGGTAGCTTGACCGCATTCCTGATTTGTTTTTGCTTATCTCAGCCAACGTTGAGAAGACGAAGCCGTTGCTGGAGCTTCCCGGAGCCAAGGAGCGGCTGTCCATCTGGAAGGCCGACCTGAGCGACGAAGGCAGCTTCGACGAGGCCATCAGGGGCTGCATCGGCGTCTTCCACGTCGCCACGCCCATGGACTTCGACTCCCAAGACCCCGAGGTAAATATCAATATCTGGGTCCACTTAGCCACGGAAATACTACTACGCAGTAGTACGGATCCAAAACTGAAGTGAATGCGGCGGCTGCAAAACTGGATGCAGAACGAGGTGATCAAACCCACGGTGGAAGGGATGCTGAGCATCATGAGGGCCTGCAAGGAGGCTGGCACCGTGAAACGCATCGTCTTCACCTCCTCCGCCGGCAGCGTCAACATTGAGGAGCGGCAGCGGCCAGCCTACGACCAGGACAACTGGAGCGACATCGACTTCTGCCGCCGCGTCAAGATGACAGGATGGGTGAGAGCAGCGCAGGCTTCTCTTCTCTACTTGTTGCTACTACTTGTCAAGATGACTGCTGCAAAGCAATGCTAATAACATGTCGATGGGTCGGGTTTTGTAGATGTACTTCGTGTCCAAGGCCCTGGCAGAGAAGGCCGCCATGGAGTACGCCAGCGAGAACGGCCTGGACTTCATCAGCATCATCCCCACGCTCGTCGTCGGCCCTTTCCTCAGCGCCGGCATGCCGCCCAGCCTCGTCACCGCCCTCGCACTCATCACGGGGAACGAAGCCCACTACTCGATCCTGAAGCAGGTGCAGCTGGTCCACCTGGACGACCTCTGCGACGCCATGACCTTCCTGTTCGAGCACCCGGAGGCCAACGGCCGCTACATCTGCTCCTCCCACGACGCCACCATCCACGGCCTCGCCAGGATGCTCCGGGACAGGTTCCCCGAGTACCGCATCCCGCAGAAGTTCGCAGGGGTCGACGACGACCTCCAGCCCATCCACTTCTCCTCCAAGAAGCTCCTCGACCACGGCTTCAGCTTCCGGTACACCGCCGAGGACATGTTCGACACCGCCATCCGTACCTGCAGGGAGAAGGGCCTCATTCCGCTCGGAGACGTCCCGGCGCCTGCAGCCGGCAACAAGCTGGGAGCTCTTGTTGCGGGGGAAGCTCAAGCCATTGGTGCCGAGACATAATAAGCTAGCGCTGCTGCATGAATACTCCTATTCTTGTGTTCGGAGTATGCATGGAAAGAGAGCCCTGTAATTGGTGGGATATCATGGACTATGGAGTGCATCATTTTATTTTACCTCGGTAGTATGAAATAAAAATTGAAAATGAGGCATAAACTTTATTAGTATTATTTTTTCATATTGACTAACATTTACTCCTTTACTTGGGCTGAATGTTGCTATTTTTCATGGGATAGAGAACAAAGGATGCTCTATTATTGAATTATTAATCCGGTAGAATGATGGTCAAAAAATGATCCCCGGAACCACATATTTACATCTATATAAACGATTAATGATATGGCTATATAGATATTAACCTAATTTCCTGTTCTCCAGAAAAAGGAATGAACACCACTGCCTATCTCCCCCACTTAGCGCTCTGCGGAATTGAACTTGTTCCAAGCTTCCTGCACAATGGAAGCATGATGATGTAGTCTCAATTATTGCAACAAGTAATCACACATCATAGCCTCCATTAAACATAAATTTCCAGGTTTTTACTAGTTTGGCGTTGATTGAAAAGTCCGCCTGTGGTTTTCAACTTTATGCAGTAGATCTTAACAGCAAACACACCTTAAGAAGATCAAACACCTTCTCACAGATGTACTTCTGTCTGATTGTAGCACCCCTTTGTTGTAATTTATCAGGATGGACACAAAGGGTTGCCTTCCTGTATGTTTTCTTCACGGCAGCAGCTGTAATGAGATCTGTAAGGGGAACTGACTGCCAGCCACTGTCTGAACCAAGTATCTGCCCACAAGAAAAAGATTAAAAGTGACTTTTTCAGGAAAGGTTTTAGATAGAGTGATTTGACTGATGGTAGTTTAATTCATCCAGGGTAATTCAAATTTGGTATCACTGCATAAACCAATACAGAATTGATCCAGAGTGAATTCAAGTAAATACATCCATGAGAAGATTTTTCTCCAAATGAAGCAGACAAACAGATAAGCGACAAATCAGATATACAAACAATAACATGAAAATTAAATGGTTTGTAAATTTGATTCGACTGTGCTTCTAATACTTTTCATGCATGGGTAACTTTTCCTTTATATCTATACCACTATATAGTGTGACAATAACTTCGAATATTAGCCATTACATATGCTGCATCCAACGGTTTAGAGATGACAAATCCGAGCATTATCATCCGTTGGACAAAGTTTTCAACTCATAGGATTATGCCACTTCGTGTTCTAATTGAACTTCCACTATATCATCTCTTGTATTCTAGAAGCATCTTTCCCAATGCCTTACGTGATTCTCTAATTAAAAAAAAGAGACAGAACAATCTGGATTCTAGAGGGATGAGAACCCAGTTGGGATAGAGTTGGATCTTGTCCAATATGATTCGCAGGGAAGGAAATAAATATCGGGGTTGTATTTTTTAATGCTATTATGTATTTGATGATGTGCAAAGCACGTACAATTTACCAGTTGTAAAGATTGGAGCTGGTGGTCGTCCATTCACTCATCTCCCAGGCTTTCTCCTGTCTATTCTGACGGGTGGGGCCAGCAAACCTACAAAGACAGCAGCAACAGAGCCCTCCCGAACCCCCCTCCTTTTGTCGTCTCACATCACCCAATTACCTCCTGCTGTCTCCCATTACCAATCCCAGTCGTGCCAACTGCCAAAACTCATCTAAGCTAGCATACAAGGTTTTCGAGTAACCAAATTACACCTTGTTTACTGTGGCTCCTTGGGTAGCATGGACACCATGCTAGTATACAGGGGCGGAGCTCCCGGTAGGGCAAGGTTGGGCGCCCGCCCTACCTTGATTTGCTGGATTTTTTTACGTATAGGTATCTGTATGTATATGTGCACGGCGCTCGCTCAGATCGATCGATACCTGGAAGAAATTGCTAAAAAACCGCTGTGTTTTTGGACCGTGAGCAGCCAGCTTGTTTGGGCCGTGAGCAGCGATCCTGTCCTCTAACCGTCCAGTCCAACGCACGCACGAAGAGATCCAGTTCGTCCACGTTTTTTTGCTAAAAAAAAATCCAGTTCGTCCACGCCACCATGCGCACGAGCACCCTAGCAGCACTTAGCGGCACGCAGCAAGCAGGTATGGAGCGGCGACAGTCAGCGCCCACAGGACACAGTTCGCGACGCACACCCTAGCGCTAGCGGCTAGCCCACACGACAGTCCTTGTTTATTATCTTTGAGATCACATAAAATTATTTGCATGCATTGTTAATATGTATGGTCTACTTTTGATTTTGCATCGATTTTTCTTATGCTTTAGGTGTTCGCCCCACCTCAAATTTTTTTCGTCCTCCGCCACTGCTAGTATATGTTCAAACTAAACTTCTAAAAAATATAACAAACTAGGAAACTGCCTTGTTAAGCTCTGTTGACTACTCACCAAACCCACCCTCCCGGTTTTTCTCTCGAAACGGAGAACACTGGTCTCAGTCTGCCGGGAAATTGCCGTCATGGAACATGACAACACATAGTGCAACTCTGCCAACTTGGCTATCAACACACACCCCACACATGCTGCCGACAGGAAAAAGGTTTTAGAGTGACTTCTTAGGAGAAGATTTTAGAATGAGATTTGATTAATGTGTAGTTTAATTCATCCAGGGTTATTAAAATTCAATATCGCTGCATAAATGATACAGTGCAGAATTGATTTAAGCATGAGTGAAGTCAAGTGAATACTTCGATGAGAAGATTTTTCTCCAAATGAAGCAGACAAAAGGATAAGCAACAAATAAAATATTAACAAATGATACCATAAAAATTAAATGGTTTGTAAATTTGATTAAACTTAGCATCTACTGTAATATCTTTCATGCACTGGGTAATATATGTTCAAGCTAGACTTCTAAAAGCTATAACAAACTGGAAAACTGTCCTCTGAAGCTATCGACTACTCACCACACACAGCCTTCCTGGTTTAGACATCTATCTTCTGGACAAACTGGATAAGTGGATATGTATATATGTATATATTTCACGACCAAACTGTTACTCCATAGTTTTTGGGTAACATATTGTTTTAGCTGAAGGAGACTTCGTACCAGATTTCTGTGATAGTGTTTCTTTGTATTGTGCAATAATTCCAAACCCAACTAAATTCAAAAATTTACTGAATTGAGTTGTCTAGAACTTCTTATGTTTTCATCATGGATCTACAGTATCCCATACTCAATGATAAACTCAATATTTTCTACCATTTACCCGAAAAATAAAATAAAATGCAAGAATGTTACGATGTTTGATTTTCTTATCGTCCTTTCAGCTTATGTGGTTAACCAGTTATGCTTAGTGCATTACAGTACTTTCTGGTACTACTGTAACAGCATAAGCATGTAAAGGAAACTGTTAGGTATAATTCCATAAAAAGTGGAATTACAGAAGTTGACTTTAGATAGTTGTGTTGTGGATGTTTTGAGTCATTTCTTAAGCTGATCATTTCTGTAACTGAGTAATAAGTGGAAGCTCCCAACTCTCAAAGTCATTTCTTAAACTTCCTGAAATCAATTTAGCACATAATTTACTGGAAGTCAAAAGTAATATATATTCTAAAACTGAAAATGGACATGTGAAAGGAATATAAGGCTCAGCGAAATTTATAAGCAACAAAGAAAATATGGTTGAAACAGAAGTCCTGTAAGTCAAAATGCGTACATATTGCAACGTAGAGAGCAATGCTCGCAGATTTCCTTCCTTTCCATTTGACCATCTCTTGACTTCAGGATCAAGGAATTCAGCCAATCTCTGTATCAAAGATATATGAGCACCAGATCGCAGAAGAAAAGACTATTAAGAAACAGTGCAATATGTTTGCCTTTCTGGTGAGTGATAACTTATTGTCTTACATGTTTTTCTGTTTGCTCCCTCTGAGCCAGCATGTCCCGCATATTCTTTTCGGCTAGAGCTTTTTCCTGAAAATTGGTGGTGATGAAACTACCAAGAGATATCAAGACTAACAAGTGAAGGAGAAACCAAAACATCTGAGTATACCGCTCGTTCAGCTGTCCGTTGGTGCCTCTCCGATCTTGCTTTGTGTCTTAGAGCTGATTCAAACTCAGATACTGTAAATAAATGCCAAAACATTCAAATAAGGCAAAGAACATAAGTTCCCACAAATCATCATCACATAACATACTGTAAAAAATATTGCAGAAAAAGGTTACAATGACATGGCAAAAATTGTCCCCCTTATACAGGGAAAAAGGTTAGAAACACTTCTGGATATTAGCAGTACCTTGATTACAAGAATCTGTGCTTCTTCCATGGTTGTTAGGAGCTGTCTTCTGAAATTGCGTGTCCTATTTATTATCCAGCATCAAGACCAAGGATGAGAAATTACTTAGGTCATCATTAGTAGCTGCTTAGAGTAAATAAAAAAATAGTTTGGTAGCTGTGCCAAAAAGTCTTTTGTAACAACATCAGTTACCTGATTAGTAGCCTTAAAACTATCTTTGAATGGGAACCTGGCCTTTTCTATTCGCTCCTTAGCATCTGCAGCAGCCTTTGCCTTTTCAATTGCCCTCTCTCGAGCTTCTGCAGTTGCTCTCTCAACTGCTGCACGTTCCGCTTTTATTCTAGCTTCTCTATAAGCCTTCTCTGCAACTGCTTCATCACTTGCCTTCTCTTTAACTCGTGCTTCTGCAGACGCTCTTTGTCGTGAAGAGGTAATCCTTTCTAATGCTATTCTTTCAGCCTTTGTACGAGCCTCAGCAAATGCCCTCTCATGAGCTTCTCTGGTAGCCCTCTGAACAGCAAGCCTATCTTTTGCCCGCTCCCTCTCCCTCTCCTTCTCTTCTTCTAGTTCTCTTATTGGTTTCTCTTTACTTTGTTCTTTTTCCATTTTGTATTCCCTTTCTTTATCCTTATCTGGTCTTAGGGAGACATCCTTTTCAATTTCACTTTCTGCCTTTCTTATATCATCTCTCCCTTCAATTCTCTGGGCATCAGAGGTCTCTTTTCTTGATTTCTGAACAAACTTTGATGCACTATCCTCTCCAAAAGATTGCTGATCCTTCAAATTTACACTCGATATTTTGTCTTTGCCAACTCTTTCTTCAATTTTTCCACCTGTCTTTTTCCCTTGTAACGCTGTGTCTCTTATTGTTGAATATTCACTATCTGCTTTTATGCAGTTCTCTTCAAGATTTACAAGGAAAGAAATGCTTTCATCAGACGTCAGAGCAGAAATAGATTCAGCATTTTGAGGCAAGTGATGCATGCTAGCGCATGCTTCTGAGCATGAAGCATGCATATCTTTAGAACATGTGGTATAATCATTGTAATCATCGGTGATAACTTCAGCTCCAGAATGAAGTACATTACCCACCCTACTATTCTTTGCAATTATTTCTGCATATACATCATTTAGTCCTCTGGTGGCACCAGTTTCCGTGGATGTCTGGCCTTCCGTATCATGGTTTAACGTTTTTTCCACCAGTGTCGTCTCACTGTTCCCTAACAAGGTATTTTTTGCTTCTTTTTCGTTACCATGTGATACAAAATCCTCAATTATATCCATATTGTTTGCCAACTCTTGAGGTTCCAATAATGACTCCTGAGATTCTAGGAGTTGATCTGAGTGTTCGACAGAAGTAGCACATGTTCTAACATTGTTTTCCATCAAGTCACTGTCTGCCACAAATACATTCAGCACCTCTGCTTCGTCATTTTCATTAGCATCGGTATCAGAAGTAACACTAGCTTCCTTTTCAGGAGATCCCGCATCCCAGTATACATCTTCATCTTGGGAATCTTCGTGCAGGCTTTCTTTCTCCTCAATTCCAAATCTCTCCATTTCTTTATGGATGAGCGTTTCTGAAGGTACTTCAGTTATTTTTTCTTGTTCACTTTGCAGGCATGCTTCATCAACAAAACTGAACATCTTGTCTTCCTCATAAGTTTTAGCCTCCCTGTGAACTGTATTTGACATCTTCGGGGACCATTGGTCTTCATAATATTCTGCAGGCTCTTCTAATGTGGCTACTTTCGCTTGACTCGTCTCAATTTCATCAATGATAGGAACTTCCGGATGTTCATCTGATATTTGATTCCTTACGGAAGTGCAAAGTGTCTCATCAGCACATGGAATCTCAAGTCCCTCTTTATTGTTGTTTTCTTTCTCATATTTTCCTACTAGTGGAGTTTCCTCAGTACTAGCATCAGAACAATTTTGGTTACCATTGGCATGGTCTACCGGTATACAAACCTTCAAAGACAAACTGGATGTATCTGGAACAACATGCAGCTTTGGAGGTATGCCATTCATACATGAAGCCTCAAATATCCCATCATCATCATGACCTTTTGGAGAATTGCTTTGCCCTACATGTTCTTTGATATGAGAATCGTTTGCTTCTTGGTATACCACCCTTTCCTCCCATAGTGAACCTTCAGGAGCAGTAGGAGCCTCATGTTCAACCCCTAGAGCAGCTGTATCATCTGCTATAAGATTTACATGTATCGTTCCCAGCTCTGTTATTTCATTACCACCCGACAATTTCCCATCTCTTTCCAAATCCCCTGCATTAACCCCTTCTTTTACTTTCTCAGAATGGACATGCTTAGTGAAGGGGTTTGTTGTCGGACCATTATCACCTTCACATGCAGCTGTGCTAGTTGTACATTTCCGATGATGGCTAACCAGATCGTACAATTCAGCATCTGATGCCCACTTGCCTAGTTGATCAAGTTTACTGTCACTTTGTATTATCTGCTGAGGCTTCCCTGGAGATAGAACCCCTTTTTCGTCTTGATAACAGTCTGCTATCTTAACTGCACTACTGCCTCTCTGCTTATCCAGGAAAGCTAGATTCTCATAGCTTTCCTCTTCTGCTAACTTTCTTGAGGTCAGCTTCTCTTCAAATATATTCACCTCTTCAGGACTCTTATCTTCCTTGATTTCTGTCGATTTTGTGCCTCTATGATGACCTGGTCTCTTCCGAAGTTTAAAACTGTCCCCTTTTCTCTCCATCAGTTCTTTTGCAGCTTTTAACCTCGCTTCAGCAAAATCCATTGCTTCCTTTATAGCATCAGCAGCAGCAGAGTTAGGATTGACCTCAGAATCTCTGTCAGATTTACTTTCCTTCTTATTAAGAAAATTAGATGGTAGGATTGATGGTGGCTGTACTTTGATGGGCGGTGTTTGAATATGGGTGTTGGACACCCTTAAGAATGGATAGTCGGGGGAAGGTACTTCCTCACTTGATGCTGAATGAGTGCTAGATCTCTTGTGGTCCTTTTCATCTTCATAGAGATTTTCAGAATTGAGAAGACAAGTTGAGATATTTTGCTTCACATCCGTTGCTTCCTTTATAGCATCAGCAGCAGCAGAGTTAGGATTGAGCTCAGAATCTCTGTTAGATTTACTTTCCTTCTTATTAAGAAAATTAGATGGTAGGATTGATGGTGGTTGTACATTGATGGGCGGTGTTTGAATGTGGGTGTTGGACATCCTTAAGAATGGATAGGCTGGGGAAGGTACTTCCTCACTTGATGCTGAATGAGTGCTAGATCTCTTGTGGTCCTTTTCATCTTCATAGAGATTTTCAGAATTGAGAAGACAAGTTGAGATATGTTGCTTCTCATCCGTTACAGGATCACCATTTGCAGGGAGTTGTGGTGGGCTGGTCTCCTTATTTTCATCATTAGCAATTGCACCATTGTTTTCCTCACTTGATGCTGAATGAATGCTAGACCTCCTGTGATCCTTTTTATCTTCATAATGATTTTCATAAATGGGAAGGCAGGGAGAGATATGCTGCTTCTCATCAGCTACAGAATCACCGCTTGCAGGGAGTGGTGGTGGGCTCATCTCCTTATCTTCACCATTAGCAAGTGCATCATTGTCCATTACTGGAACATGATTCGTTGCTGAATCATTTGACAAATTGCAAGAGTCAACCACGTAACTTATTGAAGGCTCCACCATGCAAGTAGTCATTTCAACTAGATCATCTAACCTTCCCCTGGTTGCCTTATTATATGACATGTTGAACTGTTGTTCACCATCTGGAGGGAAGGAGATTGGAGAAAACTGTTCCTCATCAAACTGTTGGTCATAGACCACATTTGGATAGTGTTGATAGAGTAGAGATGGCTCAGCATCCATTTCAGCAGATTCTTTTCTGATTGATGATCTGTAGAATTGAAAATAATGAACAATGAGTCAAAAACAAAGCTTGTGCATTCGCTTTTTCCAATAGTAATGGAAGCAAGCTTCTGTCAAACAAATGTGAAGAAGATGATGACAACACAACATTCACAAAGCAAGTTGTCAGGTATGCCACATGCATAACAGGTGCTGCTTGAGCTCAGCAAAATGAAAAAAAAGGATTTAACTTCTGCACTCAATCTCAGTAACAGTTGACGGATTGATCTTACAGCAAAAATGGTTAATAATGAACAGGGTCAAATCCACAAGTAATGGTTTCACATTGATTTTGAAGCCCTGTCAAGATCAGATTTCAGGAAATAAAATCCTGCTTGTTTGTTTTTTTGCGGGGGGAAATCCTGCTTGTTTAAATCAAAACTCAAAAGATGACACAAATGATGTGGTATCTGGGCCCGGGCAGCAATTCAACACTAACAGTGTGCTTCCATTAAATCTACATGCTTCCATGCAGTGGCGGAGCTACAGCTGGGCAAACCCGTGCCCTGGCCCACCCAGGCCATGCAAATCTCTGTCGTGTACACCTACTATTGGGCCATGGAGTAACATCCTAGTAGTAATTTCCTTTAGCTAGGCCCCCCCGGCCCGCCCATCAATTTGTGTGAAGCTCCGCCACTGCTTCCATGGACCACATGGAGAATAGATTCCTGATTGTTGGCTGTAGGCTCTATGCGTGAGCAGCAGTCGATGGAGGAGTTCATCCACACACGTGGGCAATCATGAACTAACAAATGTAAGAAAGAACTTGCACTATGGGTCAAATTACAAGATTTGTATATGGAAAGCAAGTATGATTGGCCTGGTCCAAGCATTACTAATTTAAACAAAAAAAAGGGGGTATGAAAAGGCCAGGGGATGTGGGATTTCAGATAGGAGCTGAATAATCAAGCTGCTTGCCATTAGTGAAAATTGCTCCTACCCAGTAATAACTACTTTTGCTTTAAGATCTGTAAACACTTTAAGGTGGAGTGCCCAAGCAAAATTCTTACCAACTTAATCTTACATTAAAGGCCAACTTGGCATATTTGTTTTGTCCTATAGAAGAAACAGAATAAAGCTTGATATTATTCTAAAAAAAGAATAAAGTTTGATATTCCTTCATGGCTTTAAGAGAGAGGTGACCAATTAGTTCATATGTATAGAAAATTAGAAATGGCCAAGCAAAAGCACCTTTAAAAGTCGCCACTCGCCAGAATGCCAAAGGCACTCTATTAGTCTATGAATCAGCTTGGTGGCAGTTGGTTACCTTCAGCAAGTTAAAGTGGATATTCATGGTATGGGATTTAAGAGAGAAGCATGTGTTTTTTGGAAGATCCAACAAATTCCCAAGTGGCAAACCTTCATAAATTGACTAGTACCACAAATATGTGAGGCCCTCGCTCAAAATAGACAAAGGCAGACAGTCACATTTTTACCACGGAACTACTGCTAAATTAGGCGGTGAATCACAAATAACATGGAGGAGCAGTAAGGGAAGAATTTGGTGGAACAAGGAGTGAATACACTACATGAATAGATCTGATAGATAAATGTTTCCTTGGGAATCATGTGCTATTTCCAATCTGATAATATCTTTCCGTGAAATTGAAGACTCCATATAGTATTTTAGGCATTGGACTGATCAAGGCTAATAAACGCAGACTAAACTTTTAATGGCCAGGAGCCAGGGATCATAATTCATAACTGACCACACTGAGACGATCATCTCACAGAAAATTAACACATGAACAAAGTCGTAGCAACAAGTACACGTACATGTGACTGATTATACTAGAAACCTATATAATAAACCCTGAACAGCAGCATCTGAAATAAGATCTGAAGGTGGAGTATGGGTTTTTGCGTAACCACCCAAATTCTTCTAGTTCAAACCAACTGGAAAGGTGAGGAGAAAAGGCACCACCTGGCCCAAAAGGAATCACCTTTCTGCAAAAGAATTGCACCTAAAACAAACAGAGGTACATATAACGTAGCTAAACTATCCGATCGCATAGTTCCACAGCATGCATGGAGCTTAAATGGTGACAAAAGTAAGCATTTCTACCCAGCGGAGTCATTATAGTACACGTAGCTTGCAAATGACATGCCACCACACTGATCGAAAGACAAGCAGAAATTGAATAAAATCTTATAAAGGAAAAATAAAGCTACAAAGTGGTCACGTATATGTATAGCAACATTTGTCCTAAAAAAACGGTGGCATTGACGCGTCATATATTGCGTAGGAAACATTCTGGGGATACACGAGGAATGGCTTTATGCTGTCCAGTGTCCACCCTCGTCGCCTCTAAACCACGAGCAAACAGGGCCTAAAAATGGCGTGGAAGGCCAGCATTCTTATCCCAACAACACAGAGCACGCAACAGTAGCACAGCGAGGGTCATAGAGAAGAAGAAAGGCAAAATTCCAAGAATGGGCACAGAATCCATACCTCGAGCTCCCGCTCCAGGACTCGATCTCCTCCACCATTCCCTCCGGCTCCGCGAACATGTCTTCGTACGGCGCCGCGTACTCCCCGAAGCCGGCCCGCGTGAAGATCTCGCCGTACCTCCCCGCGCCGCCGTCGCTCCCGGCGGCCGCCGGGGGCAGGTCGAGGCACGGGATGGAGCAGGAGGCCGCGACGCCGCCGAACACGTCCGCGTAGTCCGCCGGAACCCCTGCGAGAGGGGGCGCGAACCGCGGGCCCCCGCCGAACACGTCCCCGTACGTGGCCGAGTCCGACGCCTTCCGCCGGTGCCTCCGCGCCCGGTGCCGCGGTGGCGGTGCGGTTGCGAGGTCCTCCATGCGCGCCTCTCGGCGAATTGGAGAATGGGGGGGAGGGGGGAGCACCGGCACTCCAGCAGGCAGCAGGCAGCAACCTCGCGTCGCGCTGATTCAAATAGCTTTGCTACGCTACGAGTAGAATTTCGGTTCGAGTATACGGGGGGAGGAGCTTGGGGCGATTTGGGAAGTGGGCGCGGGGGGGACGAGTGGACGAGTGGTAGGTCGGGCCTGGGCCTGTAGTGCTTTTTTGTTTTCTTTCTTTCTTTCTTTTTTGATTGATGATTGGTGACATGGTTGTGCCGGTAGAGAATCCGCGTTTATTTTGGGTCGACATGGTGGGGCCCGGATGTCCAGTCACCAGCGTCCTCGCCGTCGGCCCAGGGAAGGCCAGGTTGTCTGAACAATTTACTGGAGGCGACTTCTGTCCGGCAGCGGCGCCAGCAAACCTACTTCTACTCCAACTCACATAAAAAGAAAATTACTCCTACTGCTGCTGCCACTGCTCCTACTGCTATGCCAACAGTTTTTCGTTTCGGATCCCAGATTACAATTTCACTGCTCAGAATAGATCAAGAAGAACCATACAGGGACCTTCACTTGCTGGATTGTCAGATGTCAACATAACAACATCACTTTTCTCGGCGATGGTTGTTGTCATTTTTTTTTTCGAGATCAATAGTAGTTTATTTCAATACGGTAGCGTTACAATCCTTTGGCAAGAGATCCTCTTCCTTCCTCCGCAACATCCAACAGCTACCAAGAACAACAAGCCAAGAGGTTCATTGTAAGGGCATCTCCATGCGAGACCCGCAAAACTCCGGTATATGTCCGACCAAACACATTTGTTCACTTTTGCAATCCAACGCGGTCCTGCATCAGTCCGCGAGTGGTCCGAACGTCCGTTTTCCGGCAAAATGAAGACAAACATGGGGGAGCTATGCCGGAGTCCGGACATCCACTTGACCAACCAAAATCCTCCGTGTGGTCCTCCTCTCTTCTCTCTCCGCACATGCATGGTCCCCCTCTCCTCTCTCTCCTCCCAACCGGACACCACACCACAATATCCCACCACATGCATGGTCCCCACCTACTTTTTCTCCTCACAGCCGGATACTTTGTAATTAGCGTTGGATTGCTCCCTCCCGTATCATGTCCGCGGACCACGTCCGGACACAAAAACGGACATATACCGGAGAAATTTGTGGGTCGGCGTTGGAGATGCCCTAATACCACAAATGGAACAGAGAGCATATAGAAAGGCAAACTTAAAATTAACAGTTTCATATTTGGCATGAAGATTGCTGAAAATTTTGTATATCCTTGCGGATCTTATTAGTTGATGCCACTCTAGCAAAACACTCACCCTGGTAATAAAATTAGACTTCTAAAAAGCTTTTCACTCAGTTTCCTGGGCCTCGGTAGCAAAAAACATAGAATATAGAGGCTCCCCCCACCCCAACCCAAAAAAAGTTCAAAGGTTGGATACACGATATCATCTCAAGTGGCAAAACGGTGATCCTACTAAACGGAGTTCTAGATGCCTAGATCAACTGTAAGAATCGGCTTTCTCTTCATTATAGTAGCTGGTCTGCTTCAACAACTTATATCACACAATCTAGATATCGCATATCTACATCACACAATTTTTACTCGTCTACCAGCTACGACACTTTAATTGTCTACAATACTCTAATCGTCGCAGTCGCTTCACCTTCAACTGCCTCATTCCTCAAAGCCCTCCTCAAGGACTTTGCTCTCTCAAGTGGCCTCACCATCAACTTCTCTAAAACAAGCTTTGTTGGGGATATTGCCCATGACATAAGCCGGCCAGCCCAGGACGGATCACAGAAGATGTGGGCTTGGGCGTAAGCCGGCCCATGAAGGACAAGACCCCACTTACTTGGCTCAGAGGCCAGGGAGACGATTTGGAGAAGACCGAAGGCCTGATCCAATAAGAGATCTTTGAGCTAGCTCATCGTTGGGCTGGCTCACAGGATCGTGCCTAAGCCGGCAGGGCTATGCCAGCTTAGGGAGTTCCACTCCGATGAAGAGTCGTGTACGGGCACGACCCGGATTCATTGTAAGCACCGAGGACTTGACCTAGTATATAAAGGCAAGCCCCGGGTCGTCCAAAGGGACAGATCCAAGTTGCAATCTCTCGAAAGCTAGGTTAGCGAATCCGCATCCTTGTAATAGAGATCATCATCAATATCAGTCAAGAAGGAGTAGGCTTTTACCTCCACCGTGAGGGGCCGAACCTGGGTAAACTCGTGTCTCTCGATTCCGATCAACCCCGTTCAAGTCACCTCCTAGTTGCGATGGCCTCACTCCTTAGTCATGTTTCGAGGACATCTGTCGTGACAAAACTATGACAGTTGGCGCCCACCGTGGGGCCAGCGCATGGTGGAGTTGAGTTCTTGGAGGGAGCCCTTCCAAGGATCGAGAGGTACGCGATCGGTCGGATGACGAAAAGCCGGCGTGGGAAGCTCTACATTGACGACGCAGGCTGGGGCCCCGAGGCCGACTCTGTAGAGTCAGGATACCGGGTCCCCTTTGGCAAGATCCACGTCTTCACCGGCATCATCAATGAATCCAGGCCAGAGCCGTACGTCACCACTGACCTCGTCGAGTCCGCCCGTCGTATGAAACCCGGCCAGGCAAGACCCGGCCGGACTCATGCTTTCGTCGGCTTCATGCAGGGAGTTGACCTGGCGAACAATTCAGTGTCCGGTGGTGACACGCTTGTCTACTCTGACGGTAAGTCGTCGGTTGGAGATACTGAGTCAATTCTCCCGCTCTTCGATGAGAGGCTGGGAGGGTACTCAGATGATGAGGTCTGTCCAAAGTCTTACAGGTCACCTCATCATGCGGCGGTCTTCATGGCTGGAAACCAGAGCCAACCTCGTTATGACTCGCGGGGGAACTTGGTCACAAACGAATCAACAAATCAAAACCCGACCCAAGTTACGCCTGGTCAGTTAACCAATGCCTTGGGGGCTGCAACGGCTGCGCTGGCGGTGGCCGACTCAAGGAAGACGCCGGCTCAAGCTTTAGCCGAGATGGCAGCAACCCTCGGCACGCTACTTACGGAACCAGTAGCTCAAGAAAATGCAAGCGCGCGCAACGAAGAAATTGCAAATTGTCGCGAGCAGCTGACAAAGATCCAGGAGGATATCAACGCATATAATGCGCGTCTGGCCGAGGCTCGAGCTGAGGTCCTCCACGAGGCTAAACGTTTGGAGACAGAGGGAATTCACCTCAGTTTCCATCAACATGAGGCGTCTGTAGTTCATCAAAGGAGATTTCAAAGCCGCATCCCAGTGGGATTTGAGCCGGCATGGCTGTTCCAGACACCGCGAGGCCCATCTCCTCCAGTGGTTCGAGGAACCGGCGCTGGCGCACCGGGTTTAGGGCCCATACCCCAATTGACCCAATATATTCCCCCAAAACACGGCCCAGATGCAGTTACCGGCTCACTAGCAGTCGCCAAACCAACTTCACCCGACTCGATGTCAGCATGGACGTTTCCAGACACCAATCGGCCATTATTCAAACCCAATTGATAATGTGCTGGCGGCAACACGCAATCTTGCTGCAATCCTATTAACGGGGGCAGCCCAATGGAGGTAGAAGCCAGGAACGCAATTGCAATGTTGAAGACAACGGTCACTCAGCAGGCGAATTACTCCCACAGCCCGAACCGGCTCCACTCCACCCTCACCAAATTCAGAGTAGGAGCCGGCACGGAGAGTCACTTGCGGTCTCGAGCACTGAACGACGCCGGAGAGAGCGACAACTACCTCAGCAGCCCCAGCCACCACCAGTCATATCAGATGCACAAGCCATCGTTGATAATGCTCGCGCTTTGCGCAATGCCGGTGTGGATGGTGGGTATGTCCCTCTAACACGAGTCCCACCCACCGCACCCCTGCCAAAGTCTGAGACCACTGGTTTCATCGAGAGGACGATCGACACTCAATGCTTGGCACCAGCTTTGCGGAGTGCCCGCATGCCATGGGACTTCAAAGGACCGCGTAAAATCCCCAATTACACAGCAGACATGGAGCCTGTTGCATGGATAGAAAGTTATGAGATGGCCATGGATATGTTGGAAGTCAGCGACGGGGTCTGCGCGAGATATTTGACTATGATGCTTGAATGACCGGCTCGCACGTGGTTGAAAAATTTACCACCAAACTCCATCAACACATGGCAGGAACTGAAGGACCTCTTCATCAAAAAAATCAGGGGACCTGCAAGCGCCCGACCACGATTAACAATCTACAACACTGTGTGCAGAAGGATGGGGAGTCGACCCATCATTGGGCTCGCAGAGTAGCAGAGATCATTCACTCCTCTGATAGCATCACGGCCCAAACAACAGTTCTTGTCCTAGAAAAGAATTGCAAGTTTGACCCCTTGATTCAGAAATTTGGGCGCATCAAGAGGAATGTAAAAGATATGGGTCGGCTCATGGATGCTCTGATGAAATATGCCGAGTCTGACAAGACTAAACACCCAGAGTCTGTTGATGACAAGTCTGGGAAGGGTAAAAAGAATGATAGAAATTTTCAGCCTGCTAGCAATGGGAACAATAATCACAACAACAACAAGCGCAAGAATACTGAGGGAGGATTGGATCTCGTTGCCAATACCACCACTGGTTTCAAGAACCAGCGCCAGAACGGCAGCTTCCGGAAGCCGAATTCTGGTAACCGTCCTCGTAATTACGAGGAAGCCCTCAAAGGCCCATGTCCAAAACACAGTGTGGATGGTAAGCCGGCCAACCACTCCTGGGAAAACTGCTTTATCATGCAAGAATTCAAAAACCAGGTTTTTCAGAGTAACAACAATGGTGGCAGCAATGGCGGACACCAGGGAAATCCTAGAGCTGGCGGCTCCGGATCCGGCTTTCAAGGGGTCGACTTTCAGAATAGCTTCTCCGGACCGGGTTCCAGGGGTCAGGCCACCAAGGTTCCGGTTTTCAGGGGGCTGGTAATGGCGGAGATAACAACCAGTGCAACGGCCAAGCAAATCAGAACCAGGGAGGTCAATCCAAGTTCCAGATCCTAAATAGTTGAACAACGGCCAATATCATGTTTTTACAACCAGCATGTGCAAACGTGACCGAAAACTAAAGACGAGCTGTCAACGTAGTTGAGCCGACAGTTCCTGAGTATTTGAACTGGTCAGAACGTAGTTGATAGGAGTGCGTATAATCCATGGACTCGCATTAGTCATAAAGAACTCACATACTTATTGCAAAAGTCTACTTAGCCCTCGAAGCAAAGCACTTCACTGCATGCCCCTAGGAGGAGGGTTGGTAGGAGTTAACCATCGCGGGACCCCGATTATAACAGCACTCAAGGATTTCATTTCAGACATATAAATGCTCAAACTTCCTCGCCATGCCACGACTAATATTTAGGTGAATATGTCATAACAAACTTTAATACCGATATTTCTACTAACCAATGATCATGAACCTATATCCTTTCATATTACGACATTAATAAAATTAACCATACACTTCATACTTAGTGATCTACATGAAGGTTGTTATTATATCCCCCTTGGATACCTTATCATATCGGGACCATTCTTTTAACATGTGCAAATTGCCATTACTATATATTAGACTCTCAAAAAGATATAAGTGAAGCATGAGAGTGCAACTATTTCTTTAAAATATAACCACCGCCGTGCTCTAAAAGATATAAGTGAAGCACTAGAGCAACTGCCTAGCTCAAAAGATATAACTGAAGCACATAGAGTATTCTAACAAATCACGAATAATGTGTGTCCCTCTCAAAAAGGTGTGTTCAGCAAAGATGATTGTGGCAAACTAAAAAGCAAACAAAAGCAAGCAAACTATAGCACAAGACGCTCCAAGTAAAACACATATCATGTGATGAATAAAAATATAGCTCCAAGTGATATACCGATAGATTGTAGACGAAAGAGGGGATGCCATCCGGGGCATCCCCAAGCTTAGACGCTTGAGTCTTACTTGAATATTACCTTGGGGTGCCTTGGGCATCCCCAAGCTTAGGCTCTTGCCACTCCTTATTCCATTATCCATCGTAGTCTCACCCAAAACTTGAAAACTTCAACACACAAAACTCAACAGAAACCTCGTGAGATCCGTTAGTATAACCAATAAATTTTAAACTTTAGGTACTGTTGTAAATTGATTCATATTTAATATTGGCATAATGCTACTGTACTCCAACTTCCCCATGGCTCATACCCCCCGATACGATCCATAGATTCATCAAAATAAGCAAACTATGCAACAAAAACAGAATCTGTCTAAAACAGAACAGTCTGTAAAGATCTGAATTAAAGTCATACTTCTGTAACTCCCAAAATTCTGAAAAAATAGGAAAACGTGGGAAATTCATATATCAATAATGTGTAAAAAATCAGAATTTTATCACGCTCCAGTACAGAATGAAAATTCCAGAACTAAGCACAAAGTTTCTGTTTTCAAACAACATCAATTGTACTATCATCCAAATCATCCCAAAGGCATTACTTGGCACAAACACTAATTAAAATTTAAAAAAACAATCATAACAGAGGCTACAATTGTGTAAACTCAAGAAAATAAAAATTGCAATAAAGATAAATATTGGGTTGCCTCCCAACAAGCGCTATTGTTTTATGCCCCTAGCTAGGCATAATGCTTAATTTCAAGTGTTGTCATCCTTAGTTTCCAAATCCTCAATTACACACCTACTCTTTGTAGAAGATTTAACATAGGAATTTCTTATCATCACGCTCCTAGGCACAAAATTAAGAAATTTGCTTTCATAGATAGGTTCCTTTATTATATCAATGAAATTGGGATGCACGCTAATCATTTTTAGATCCTCATTTCCCTTGCTAGAAGTGGCACCCTTAGTTTTAGGAACATACATAAACTTGCAATTTTTATTGGGAGGAGTCCTATCAATAGTTTTAACGGAGGAAAAAGCTGAACCCAAGTTATTAATAATTTCCTCCAACTTATCGATTCTAGCAGGACCTTGCTCTATTCTTTCACTAACCAGTGGTTCCTTTTCTTTTAATATTTTTAATGTAGTTCCTACCTTGTAACCAAATTGAGTGATATGATTATGGACCCTTTTGTCTAGATTCTCAAGATGTTCAATAGTAGACATTTTATTTTCAATAGCTTCTAACCTTTGCATAACATGTTCTAAAGTCAACGTTGTTTCATTAATAATGATAGGTGGTGATCCCACTAAATTTCCCATAGCATTGAAAGCATCCATAGGGTGGCTACTCAAGAAATTCTTTCCGGTAATAGTATCTAGCACAAATCTATATCAAGTAGTGATACCCACATAAAAATTGTGAAGAAGAACAGTGGCGGTGCTTACGAGTAGACCTGTTTTGAGCATCGCAAATCCTATACCAAGCATCTTTTAAACTTTCTCCTCCCCTTTGTTTAAAATTGAGAGCTTCATTTTCAAGAGTGCAAGTAACAATTGAAGAACTAGCCATAACGACAAAGCAAGCAAACTGGCAAACAAGCAAACGAAAATATTTCTGTGTTTTTGTAAAATTATTTTAGAAGTGGGGGAGAGGAAAACGAGAGGCAAATGCAAATAAAAAGGCAAATGAAAATAAATGCAAGTGGATGATAGTTTATGCGAAGGTACTTGATAGGTTTTGGTGATGTCTCCCTGGCAACGGCGCCAGAAATTCTTCCTGCTACTTGTGAACTGCGTTGGGATTTCCCCGAAGAGGAGAGGATGATGCAGTACAGTAGAGATAAGTATTTCCCTCAGTTAAGAACCAAGGTTATCAATCTAGTACGAGAACCACATAGAACCTCGTTAGCAGCACCTACACACACAAAAGCAAACACTTGCACCCAACACAAATAAGAGGGTTGTCAATCCCCTTAGCGGTTATTTGCAAGGATTAATTCTGATAGTGATAGATAAAAAGTAAATTGCAAAATAAAATAAAAGTAAATAAATTGCAGCAAGGTATTTTGGGATTTTAATATATGATAGAAGTAGACCCGGGGGCCATAGTTTTTGTTGGAAATATGCCCTAGAGGCAATAATAAATTGGTTATTATTATATTTCCTTGTTAATGATAATCGTTTATTATCCATGCTATAATTGTATTGATTGGAAACTCAAATACATGTGTGGGTACATAGACAACACTGTGTCCCTAGTAAGCCTCTAGTTGACTAGCTCGTTGATCAAAGATGGTTAAGGTTTCCTAGCCATTGACATGAGATGTCATTTGATAACGGGATCACATCATTAGGAGAATGATGTGATGGACAAGACCCAAACTGTAAACGTAGCATTTGATCGTGTCAGTTTATTGCTATTGTTTTCTGCATGTCAAGTATCTGTTCCTTTGACCATGAGATCATGCAACTCACTGACACCGGAGGAATACCTTGTGTGTATCAAACGTCGCAACGTAACTGGGTGACTATAAAGGTGCTCTACAGGTATCTCCGAGGGTGTCTGTTGGGTTGGCATGGATCAAGACTGGGATTTGTTACTCCGTATGACGGAGAGGTATCTCAGGGCCCACTCGGTAATACAACATCACAATGAGCCTTGCAAGCAATGTGACTAAAGTGTTAGCCATGAGATCTTGTATTACGGAACGAGTAAAGAGACTTGCCGGTAACGAGATTGAACTAGGTATAGTGATACCGACGATCGAATCTCGGGCAAGTAACATACCGAAGAACAAAGGGAACAGCATACGGGATTAACTGAATCCTTGACATAGAGGTTCGACCGATAAAGATCTTCGTAGAATATGTAGGAGCCAATATGGGCATCCAGGTCCCGCTATTGGTTATTGGCCGTAGAGGTGTCTCGGTCATGTCTACATAGTTCTCGAACCCGCAGGGTCTACACACTTAACGTTTGGTGACGATTAGTATAATTGAGTTATTATGTTGGTGACCGAAAGTTGTTCGGAGTCCCGGATAAGATCCCGGACATGACGAGGATCTCCGGAATAGTCCGGAGGTAAAGATTGATATATGTGATAATAGTGTTTTGATCTCTGGAAGGGTTCCGAAGTTCACCGGAAGAGGTTCCGGATGTTTACCGAAGTGTTCGGGTGCAGCAACACTTTATATGAGCCAAAGGGATAAAGCCCACAAGGTATTGGAAAGTGCAAAAGTAGTTTTGCTGCCGCGTAAGCGGTACTACCGCTTGGTGAAGCGGTACTACCGCCCGAGCGGTACTACCGCTTGTGTGAAGCGGTACTACCGCCCGAGCGGTACTACCGCTTGTGTGAAGCGGTACTACCGCTTGTGCGCGGCTGTGCACGGTTCGGCAGGGATCCGAGTTGGACTCTTTCCCTGCGGGCCAAACCGACCTTGTGCGGGCAAAACCGACCCGGAGGAGGCTTTTACTCCAAGTTTAGACCCCAAGGCTCAACATATAAATAGAGGGGCAGGGCTAGCACACGGGACACATCAAGATTTCCCCAAGCCGTGTGCGGCAACCCTAACCCTCTAGTTCCTCCGTCATAATCTCCGTAGCGCTTGGCGAAGCCCTGCAGAGATTGTTCCTCACCACCATCACCACGCCGTCGTGCTGCTGGAACTCAACCACTACTTCATCATCGCTCGCTGGATCGAGGAGGTGAAGGCGTCATCAAGCCGTACGTGTGTTGAACGCGGAGGTGCCGTCCGTTCGGCGCTAGTTCGTGATCGGATCGAGGGACGACTTGCGATTTGGATCGCGGAGACGTTCGACTACATCAACCGCGTTTCTTAAACGCTTCCGCTTAGCGATCTACAAGGGTATGTAGATTCACTCTCCCTCTCGTAGATGCTCATCACCATGGATAGATCTTGTGTGTGCGTAGGAAAATTTTTGTTTCCCATGCAACGTTCCCCAACAGTGGCATCATGAGCTAGGTCTATGCGTAGATGAGATCTCGAGTAGAACACAAACGAGTTGTGGGCGTGGGTGTATACATATTGCTTGCCGTTACTAGTTGATACTTGATTCAGCGGTATTGTGAGATGAAGCGGCCCGGACCGACATTACGCGTACGCTTACGCGAGACTGGTTTTACCGCTGCGTGCACTTGTTGCATAAAGGTGACTGGCGGGTGTCTGTCTCTCTCACTTTAGTTGAATCGGTTCAATGAAGAGGGTTCTTTTAGAAGATCAAAAAGCAATCACTACACCACGTTGTGGTTTTGCGTAGGTAAGAACGGTTCTTGCAAACCCGTAGCAGCCACGTAAAATTTGCAACAACAATTAGAGGACGTCTAACTTGTTTTTGCAGGGTATGTTGTGATGTGATATGGCCAATTACATGATGAGATATATGTGATGTATGAGATGATCATGTGATGTATAGAATATCACGACTTGCATGTCGATGAGTACGGCAACTGGCAGGAGCCATAGAGTTGTCTTTAATTATTGTATGACCTGCGTGTCAATCATTAAGCGCTATGTAATGCTTTACTTTATCGCTAAACGTTAGCTATAGTCGTGGAAGCAACAGTCAGCGCGACAACATTATGGCGACACGTTGATGGAGATCAAGATGATGGAGATCATGGTGTCATGCCGGTGACGATGGAGATCATGCCGATGCTTTGGAGATGGAGATCAAAAGCACAAGTTCATGGCCATATCATGTCACTTATGATTTGCATGTGATGTTAATCCTTTTATGCATCTTATTTTGCTTAGGACGACGGTAGCATTATAAGGTGATCCCTCACTTAAATTTCAAGATAAATTGTGTTCTCCCCAAGTGTGCACCGTTGCGAAAGTTCGTCGTTTCGAGACACGCCGTGATGATCGGGTGTGATAGACTCTACGTTCGCATACAACGGGTGTAAGCCATGTTACACGTGCGGAACACTCGGGTTAAACTTGACGAGCCTAGCATGTACAGACATGGCCTCGGAACACAAGAGACCGAAAGGTCGAACATGAGTCATATAGTAGATATGATCAACATGAAGATGTTCACCATTGAAACCACCTCAACTCACGTGATGATCGGACTTGAGTTGGTGGATTTGGATCATGTTACACTCGAATGATCGGAGGGATGTCAATTTGAGTGGGAGTTTTTTAAAATATGATTAACTAAACTCATTATCTAAGAACAATAGTCTAAGTTGTCTTTGCAATATTTATGTTGTAGATCATGGCTCGCGCAGTAGCACCCCTGAATTTTAATGCGTTCCTAGAGAAAGCTAAGTTGAAAGATGATGGAAGTAACTTTGTGGACTGGGCCCGTAATCTAAGGATTATCCTTACGGCTTCCCAGAAGGCTTATGTCCTTGATGCACCGCTTGGTGATCCACCCGCTCCAGTTGAGTCTCTAGACGTTGTGAACGCCTGGCAGGCTCGTTCTGATGATTACTCAATAGTTCAATGTGCAATGTTGTATGGCTTAGAACCGGGACTTCAAAGACGTTTTGAACGTCATGGAGCATATGAGATGTTCCAGGAGTTGAAGTTTATCTTTCAGAAGAATGCCCGGATCGAGAGATATGAGATCTCCGATAAGTTCTATGCTTGCAAGATGGAGGAGAACGGGTCTATCAGTGACCACGTGCTCAGAATGTCTGGGTACTCCACCCGTCTGGCTGAGTTAGGGATGCCCCTTCCGCCAGAGGCTATCACTGACAGAGTTCTTCAATCATTGCCACCTAGCTACAAGAGCTTCGTGTTGAACTATAACATGCACGGGATGAACAAGTCAGTCGCCGAGCTGTTTGCGATGCTGAAAGCCGCTGAGTCTGAAATTCAGAAGGAGCATCAAGTGTTGATGGTCAATAAAACCACTAGTTTCAAGAAAAATGGCAAGGGTAAGAAGGGTAACTCCAAGCAGAGTGGCAAAGCAGTTGCTCCTCTCGTGAAGAAACCCAAGGCTGGACCCAAACCAGAAACTGTGTGTTTTCATTGCAAGGGAACTGGACACTGGAAGCGGAATTGCCCCAAGTATTTGGCTGACAAGAAGGCGGCCAACAACAAACAAGGTATATATGATATACATGTTATTGATGTGTACCTTACCAACTCTCGTTGTAGTGCCTGGGTATTTGATACCGATGCGGTTGCTCATATTTGCAACTCAAAACAGGAACTGCGGAATAGACGGAGGCTGGCAAAGGACGAAGTGACGATGCGCGTGGGAAATGGTTCCAAGGTTGATGTGATCACCGTCGGCACGCTCGCTCTTCGATTACCGTCGGGATTAGTGATGAACCTAAATAAGTGTTATTTGGTGCCTGCGTTAAGCATGAACATTATATCTGGATCTTGTTTATTGCGAGACGGTTACTCATTTAAATCAGAGAATAATGGTTGTTCTATTTATATGAGTAATATCTTTTATGGTCATGCACCCGATGTGAGGGGTTTATTCTTATTTAATCTCGATAGTAATGATACACATGTTCATAACATTGATGCCAAAAGATGTAGAATTGATAATGATAATACCACTTTCTTGTGGCACTGCCGTTTAGGTCATATTGGCGTAAAACGCATGAGGAAGCTCCATGCCGATGGACTTTTGGAGTCACTTGATTTTGAATCACTTGACACATGTGAACCATGCCTCATGGGCAAGATGACTAAAACGCCGTTCTCTGGAATAACGGAACGGGCAAGTGACTTATTGGAAATCATACATACTGATGTGTGCGGTCCAATGAGTATTGAGGCGCGCGGTGGTTATCGTTACTTTCTCACCTTCACTGATGACTTAAGTAGATATGGGTATATTTACTTAATGAAACACAAGTCTGAAACATTTGAAAAGTTCAAACAATTTCAGAGTGAAGTTGAGAATCATCGTAACAAGAAGATTAAATTCCTACGATCTGATCGAGGAGGAGAATATCTGAGTTATGAGTTTGGCAGTCACTTAAGACAGTGTGGAATTGTTTCACAATTGACACCGCCTGGAACACCACAGCGTAATGGTGTGTCCGAACGTCGTAATCGAACCTTATTAGATATGGTGCGATCTATGATGTCTCTTGCCGATTTGCCACTATCGTTTTGGGGTTATGCATTAGAGACAGCTGCATTCACTTTAAATAGGGCACCATCGAAATCCGTTGAGACGACGCCATATGAACTTTGGTTTGGCAAGAAGCCAAAGCTGTCGTTTCTTAAAGTTTGGGGATGTGATGCTTATGTCAAAAAGCTTCAGCCTGAAAAGCTGGAACCCAAAGCGGAGAAATGCGTCTTCATAGGATACCCAAAAGAGACAGTTGGGTATACCTTCTATCTCAGATCCGAAGGCAAAGTGTTTGTCGCTAAAAACGGAACATTTCTTGAGAAAGAGTTTCTCTCGAAAGAATTGAGTGGGAGGAAGATAGAACTTGATGAGGTTGTTGAACCTTTACTTCAACCTGAGAGTAGCGCAGCGCAGAAAATTGTTTCTGTGGAGCCTACATTAGCTGAAGAGGAAGTTAATGATGATGATCATGAAGCTTTGGATCAAGTTGCTATCGAACCTCGTAGGTCGACAAGGACGCGTACTGCTCCTGAGTGGTACGGCAACCCTGTCTTAGAGGTCATGTTGTTAAACAACGATGAACCTACGAGCTATGGAGAAGCGATGATGGGCCCGGATTCCGAGAAGTGGTTAGAGGCCATGAAATCCGAGATGGGATCCATGTATGAAAACAAAGTATGGACTTTGGAAGTATTACCTGAAGGGCGTAAGGCCATTCAGAACAAATGGATCTTTAAGAGGAAGACGGACGCGGACGGTAATGTCACCGTCTATAAAGCTCGACTTGTGGCAAAGGGTTTTTCACAAGTTCAAGGAGTTGACTACGATGAGACCTTCTCACCCGTAGCGATGCTTAAGTCCGTCAGAATCATGTTAGCAATAGCTGCCTTTTTTGATTATGAAATTTGGCAGATGGATGTCAAAACAGCGTTCCTTAACGGTTTCCTTAAGGAAGAGTTGTATATGATGCAACCAGAAGGTTTTGTCGATCCAGAGAATGCTGACAAAGTTTGCAAACTCCAGCGATCCATTTATGGACTGGTGCAAGCATCTCGGAGTTGGAATCTTCGTTTTGATGAGGTGATCAAAGCGTTCGAGTTTATACAAGTTTACGGAGAAGCTTGTATTTACAAGAAAGTGAGTGGGAGCTCTATAGCGTTTCTAATATTATATGTGGATGACATATTGCTGATTGGAAACAATATAGAAATGCTGGAAAGCGTAAAGGAATATTTGAACAAGAGTTTTTCAATGAAGGACCTAGGAGAAGCTGCTTTCATATTAGGCATCAAGATCTATAGAGATAGATCAAGACGCTTAATAGGACTTTCACAAAGCACATACCTTGATAAGATTTTGAAGAAGTTCAAAATGGATCAGTCCAAGAAGGGGTTCTTGCCTGTTTTGCAAGGTGTGAAGTTGAGTAAGACTCAATGCCCAGTGACTGCAGAAGATAGAGAAAAGATGAGTGTCATCCCCTATGCTTCGGCCATAGGCTCTATCATGTATGCAATGCTGTGCACAAGACCCGATGTCAGCCTTGCCATAAGTATGGTCGGAAGGTTTCAAAGTGATCCAGGAATGGAACACTGGACGGCGGTCAAGAATATCCTGAAGTACCTGAAAAGGACTAAGGACATGTTTCTCGTTTATGGAGGTGATCAAGAGCTCGTCGTAAAGGGTTACGTCGATGCAAGCTTTGACACTGATCCGGATGACTCTAAGTCGCAAACCGGATACGTATTTATTCTTAATGGGGGTGCGGTTAGCTGGTGCAGTTCCAAGCAAAGCGTGGTAGCAGATTCTACATGCGAAGCGGAGTACATCGCTGCCTCGGAGGCGGCGAAGGAAGGTGTCTGGATGAAGGAGTTCATGACAGATCTTGGAGTAGTGCCTAGTGCACTTAACCCAATGACTCTGTTTTGTGATAACACTGGTGCCATTGCTCTAGCCAAGGAACCAAGATTTCACAAGAGGACCAGACACATAAAACGACGTTTCAATTCCATCCGCGATTACATCAAGGAGGACGACATAAATATTTGCAAAGTACACACGGATCTAAATGTTGCAGATCCGATGACTAAACCTCTTCCAAGGGCTAAACATGAACAACACCAGAACTGCATGGGTGTTCGATTCATTACAATGTAAATCACATAGTGATGTGAACTAGATTATTGACTCTAGTGCAAGTGGGAGACTGTTGGAAATATGCCCTAGAGGCAATAATAAATTGGTTATTATTATATTTCCTTGTTAATGATAATCGTTTATTATCCATGCTATAATTGTATTGATTGGAAACTCAAATACATGTGTGGGTACATAGACAACACTGTGTCCCTAGTAAGCCTCTAGTTGACTAGCTCGTTGATCAAAGATGGTTAAGGTTTCCTAGCCATTGACATGAGATGTCATTTGATAACGGGATCACATCATTAGGAGAATGATGTGATGGACAAGACCCAAACTGTAAACGTAGCATTTGATCGTGTCAGTTTATTGCTATTGTTTTCTGCATGTCAAGTATCTGTTCCTTTGACCATGAGATCATGCAACTCACTGACACCGGAGGAATACCTTGTGTGTATCAAACGTCGCAACGTAACTGGGTGACTATAAAGGTGCTCTACAGGTATCTCCGAGGGTGTCTGTTGGGTTGGCATGGATCAAGACTGGGATTTGTTACTCCGTATGACGGAGAGGTATCTCAGGGCCCACTCGGTAATACAACATCACAATGAGCCTTGCAAGCAATGTGACTAAAGTGTTAGCCATGAGATCTTGTATTACGGAACGAGTAAAGAGACTTGCCGGTAACGAGATTGAACTAGGTATAGTGATACCGACGATCGAATCTCGGGCAAGTAACATACCGAAGAACAAAGGGAACAGCATACGGGATTAACTGAATCCTTGACATAGAGGTTCGACCGATAAAGATCTTCGTAGAATATGTAGGAGCCAATATGGGCATCCAGGTCCCGCTATTGGTTATTGGCCGTAGAGGTGTCTCGGTCATGTCTACATAGTTCTCGAACCCGCAGGGTCTACACACTTAACGTTTGGTGACGATTAGTATAATTGAGTTATTATGTTGGTGACCGAAAGTTGTTCGGAGTCCCGGATAAGATCCCGGACATGACGAGGATCTCCGGAATAGTCCGGAGGTAAAGATTGATATATGTGATAATAGTGTTTTGATCTCTGGAAGGGTTCCGAAGTTCACCGGAAGAGGTTCCGGATGTTTACCGAAGTGTTCGGGTGCAACAACACTTTATATGAGCCAAAGGGATAAAGCCCACAAGGTATTGGAAAGTGCAAAAGTAGTTTTGCTGCCGCGTAAGCGGTACTACCGCTTGGTGAAGCGGTACTACCGCCCGAGCGGTACTACCGCTTGTGTGAAGCGGTACTACCGCCCGAGCGGTACTACCGCTTGTGTGAAGCGGTACTACCGCTTGTGCGCGGCTGTGCACGGTTCGGCAGGGATCCGAGTTGGACTCTTTCCCTGCGGGCCAAACCGACCTTGTGCGGGCAAAACCGACCCGGAGGAGGCTTTTACTCCAAGTTTAGACCCCAAGGCTCAACATATAAATAGAGGGGCAGGGCTAGCACACGGGACACATCAAGATTTCCCCAAGCCGTGTGCGGCAACCCTAACCCTCTAGTTCCTCCGTCATAATCTCCGTAGCGCTTGGCGAAGCCCTGCAGAGATTGTTCCTCACCACCATCACCACGCCGTCGTGCTGCTGGAACTCAACCACTACTTCATCATCGCTCGCTGGATCGAGGAGGTGAAGGCGTCATCAAGCCGTACGTGTGTTGAACACGGAGGTGCCGTCCGTTCGGCGCTAGTTCGTGATCGGATCGAGGGACGACTTGCGATTTGGATCGCGGAGACGTTCGACTACATCAACCGCGTTTCTTAAACGCTTCCGCTTAGCGATCTACAAGGGTATGTAGATTCACTCTCCCTCTCGTAGATGCTCATCACCATGGATAGATCTTGTGTGTGCGTAGGAAAATTTTTGTTTCCCATGCAACGTTCCCCAACAGTTTTCACTAGAGGCTTCTCTCTCGAACACATAGCATACGGTGGGTAAACAAATTACTGTTGAGCAATTGATAAAAAAGCGCATAGTTATGACGATATTCAAGGCAATGATCATGTATATAGGCATCACGTCCGAGACAAGTAGACCGACTCCTGCCTGCATCTACTACTATTACTCCACCCATCGACCGCTATCCAGCATGCATCTAGGGTATTAAGTATAAACAGAGTAACGCCTTAAGCAAGATGACATGATGTAGACAAAGTAAACTCAAGCAATATGATTAAACCCCATCTTTTTATCCTTAATGGCAACAATACAAATACGTGTCATGTCCCTTTCTGTCACTGGGATTGAGCACCGCAAGATTGAACCCATCACAAAGCACCTCTCCCATTGCAAGATAAATCAATCTAGTTGGCCAAACCAAACGGATAGATCGGAGGCGTGCCCTCCGGGCTTGTCGCTCCCTCGTGACTCTTCTGGTCTTCTCCCAAAGCTTCTAGGGTTCCTTCTGGTCCAGAAAAAATTAATCCAAAGTTTTTCTTCGTTTGGACTCCGTTTGATAATGATTTTCTGAAAAAGGCAAAAACAGGCAAAAAACAACAACTGGCACTGGGCACTAGGTTAATAGGTTAGTCCCAAAAAATGATATATAATTGCATATAAAACATCCAAGATTGATACTATCATAGTATGGAACAATCAAAAATTATAGATACGTTGGAGACGTATCAATTTCCCCCTCCCGGAGGGAAGTATTCCCGGCGGAATCGCTCCACCGGAGGTCAAAACTGCTCCTGCCCAAGTTCCGCCTCGAGATGGCGGCGCTTCATCCCGAAAGTATTCTCCTTAATTTTTTAGGGCGAATGACCTTATATAGCAGAAGGAGGGGGCTAGAGGCCAGCTGTGGGCCCCACAAGGCATCTTGGCGCGCCCTAGGGGGGCATGCCAGGTTGCCTTGTGGGCAGTTGGTGGGTCCCCTCTGCTATTTCTTTTCTCCAATATTTTTTATATATTCAATAAAAAATCTCCGTAAAATTTTAGGTCATTTGGAGCTCTGTAGAATAGGTATCTCTACTGTAGCTATTTCAGGTCCAGAATTTCAGCTGCCGGTATTCTCCCTCTTCATATAAATCTTGCAAATTAAGAGAGAAAATGCATAAGAATTACATCATAAAGTGAAATAATGACCAAATACATTATAAATGGCAGTAGGAAATCATGATGCAAATTGGACGTATCAACTCCCCCAAGCTTAGACCTCTCTTGTCCTCAAGCGAAAGCCGAAATCGATAATCATGACCACATGTTTAGAGAGAGAGGTGTCGATAAAATAAAATATGGACATGAAAGCATCATGATTAATTTCATAACAGTAATATATTATCATAAAGCTTCCCATGGGCAAGTAATAATCCATCACAACATTGTAGTACAAAGCATAAACTTTCTTGAAAGCTAACAAACTATGTTCTTAGTCACCGAAACAATTACAATTCATCATATTTTCAGGAAGAGTCTATGTAAGAGCTTTTGTTTAGCAAGTACACATACTCAACTATCATTTAGGCTTCTATGATTGCTGACACTCACGGCATATTTTTATGGAGCAAAAGCTTCAATCAGACACATAGAAAGATGGGGGTTTATAATTTCACCTCCCAACAAATTTACCTCAAGGGTAATGTCAACAATAATAACTCATGATCACTTACATCCAATTGGATATATATGCCTAGATCTTTCCCCACCACATGGTGCTTTCAAAGAGAAAATAAAATAAAAACGAAATAGAGAAGAACACTATTGACTCTTGCATAAAAGTAAATACAGAAAAGTAAAAGATAGGCCCTTCACAGAGGGAAGCAGAGGTTGTCATGCGCTTTTTATTTTCGGATGTGCAAACCCTTAATGTAAAGGAACGTCACTTTATATTGCCCCTTGTGATAGCAACCTTTATTATGCAGTCTGTCGCTTTTATTTCTTCACCATCACAAGATCGTACAAAGCTTACTTTCCCTTACAATAAAAGTTCATACATATTTAGAGGCAATTTTTATTGCTTTGTGCACCGATGAAAACTTACTTGAAGGATCTTATTCAATCCATAGGTAGATATAGTGGACTCTCATGACATGAAACTGGGTTCAAGGGTTTTGGATGCACAAGTAGTGTCTCTACTTAGTGTGGATTTTTGGCTAGCAAAAGATAGTGAGCAAGCACCACATGTTAGAGGATCTATGACAATATAACTTCTATGTGAATATAAGCAAACATAACTCATTACGTTGTCTTCCTTGTCCAACGTCAACTATTTGGCATAGAATATTTAATGGGGGCTCACAATCATAAAAGATGTCCAAGATAGTATATTTATATGTGAATCCTCTCTTCCTTTATTAACTTTTTTCATGAATTGCATCAATGACCAATGCTATGTTTGTTAACTTCCAATAAATTTTATCAACTATACTTCTCTTCATGTAAAGTCATTACTCCCAAGGAATTAGCATGTGATCTTTTCATTCTTTTATTGCTTAGATTGAAACATAAAAGTAAAGAAGCAAATCTCAACTACTCTTTATTATAGAACTCTCACACATGATTATATAGATAGATAGATCACGAAACCAAGCACTCGAAACTAGATCATACTAAAACTTTATTCTTCTAAATCATGAAATAACTAAGGATCAAACTAAGATAGATAATGATAATAAAAAGGTGATTGTGATACGATACCGGGGCACCTCCCCCAAGCTTGGAACAAGCCAAGGGTGGTGCCCATACCCGTGTACTCAAGTGTCTTTCTTCGGTGATGGTGGTGATGAAGTGATGGGCTTGTCTTTTAGCTTCAACAAGTACTCCAGATTGCCATTGATCCTCTGAAGGGCACGATTTTGCTCTTCCAACAAAATAACTTCATGAGTGAGCGACGTATTCTGAGCACAAATTGCTTCAAAAACCTTTAGTGTATTGATTTCAGTTGGAGGAAGATTATGATAAAGGGTTTGCAATATATCTCCCTCTTTTGATGCCTCTCCCGTGCATGTGGCTTGATCTTCCTTTTGAATCTGGTTTCCCATGACCTCTCCAGCTTTCTCCTTCATACCGGTGTCCTCCTCTCCTGATGACCACTCATAATAGACTTCGCTGAAGGGTCGTTTGCCGGGCGAAGGTTGCACGATCCGGTGCTTGGTGCGGATCCTTCGGGGAGCCATGGGGATCTAGATCTGTCAAAAAAATAGCCCGAAACAAGAACAGAGGAGAAACTTGCGATACGGTGGTCAAAACATACGGAGTATATATAAAGAATTTTTATCTTGCAAAACAAGTATACGAGAGGAAAACGGAGTCGGGAGGGCACACGAGGGGCCCACAAGCCAACCCGGCGCGCCCCGGGGGGGTCGCGCCCTGTTGCCTTGTGACCTCCTCATGGGTCCCCTCGGTTGTTTCTTATTTTTGTATTTTTTCTAATATTCCAAAACGGACAGAAATATTTTTTATGGAATTTTTGGAGTCGGTTTACTTACCGTATCACATACCTACCCCTTTTCAAGGTTCTGGAACGTTCCAGAAGGACTCTTTGATGTGTTCCTCCGGTGTCATAGTTTGAATAATATTGGTTTCAACATTAATGGGTGTACCTAAGATATAATGCTTAATTCTTTGACCATTAACCACTCTCGGGTTAGTGCCCTCGGAGTTGTTGATTTTGGTAGCTCCGGAGCGATAAACTTCTTCGATAATATATGGCCCTTCCCATTTAGATAGGAGTTTTCCTGCAAAGAATCTGAAATGAGAATTGTACAATAGAACATGCTCGCCAACTTTAAATTCCCGTTTTTGAATTCTTTTATCATGCCATCTCTTAACCTTTTCTTTGAATAACTTGGCATTTTCATAGGCTTGAGTTCTCCATTCATCTAAAGAGCTAATATCAAACAACCTCTTTTCACCGGCAAGCTTGAAATCATAATTAAGTTCTTTAATTGCCCAGTATGCCTTATATTCTAGTTCAAGAGGTAAATGACATGCTTTTCCATAAATCATTTTATATGGAGATATACCCATAGGATTTTTAAGCAGTTCTATAAGCCCACAATGCATCATCATGTTTCTTAGACCAATTCTTCCTGGATCTATTAACGGTCTTTTGTAAAATTAACTTTATTTCTCTATTACTCAATTCAACTTGACCACTAGACTGAGGATGATAAGGGGATGCAATTATATGGTTAACATCATATTTAGCAAGAAGTTTACGGAAAGCACCATGAATAAAATGTGAACCACCATCAGGCATCAAGTATCTAGGGACTCCAAACCTAGGGAATATAACTTCTTTAAGCATTTTAATAGAGGTGTTGTGATCAGCACTACTAGTTGGAATAGCTTCTACCCACTTAGTAACATAATCAACAACAAGAAGAATATGTGTATACCCATTGGATTTAGGAAAAGGTCCCATATAATCAAAACCCCAAACATCAAATGGTTCAATAACAAGTGAATTTCATAGGCATTTCCTGACGTCTACCAAAATTACCAATTCTTTGACATTCATCACAAGAGAGGACAAACTTACGTGCATCTTTGAAAAGAGTAGGCCAATAAAAACCAGACTGTAATACCTTATGTGTAGCTCTGTCTCCCGCATGGTGTCCTCCATATGCCTCGGAGTGACACTTCTGAAGGATTTGTTCCTGTTCATGCTCAGGTACACAGCGTCTAATAATACCATCTACTCCTTGTTTATATAAGCGTGGGTCATCCCAAAAGTAATGACTTAAATCAAAGAACTTTTTCTTTTGTTGGTAGGTAAAACTAGGTGGAATATATTTAGCAACAATGTAATTAGCGTAGTCTGCATACCAAGGACTAGTGCGAGAAGCATTTACCACAACTAATTTCTCATCAGGAAAGCTATCATTAATAGGTAGTGGGTCATCAGGAACATTTTCCATCCTAGAAAAATTATCCGCTACTGGATTTTCAACTCCCTTTCTATCAACAATATGCAAATCAGGTTCTTGTAATAAAAGTACCCACCTAATAAGTCTAGGTTTAGCATCCTTCTTTTCCATAAGGTATTTAATAGCAGCATGATCAGTGTGAACAGTTACTTTAGAATCAACAATATAAGATCTGAACTTATCACATGCAAACACAACTGCTAGAAATTCTTTCTCAGTAGTAGCATAGTTTCTTTGAGACTGTCTAGAGTTTTACTAGCATAATGAATGACATTTAATTTCTTATCAACTCTTTGCCCTAGAACAGCACCAACAATATAATCACTAGCATCACACATAATTTCAAAGGGTAAGTTCCAATCAGGTGATTGAACAATAGGTGCAGATATTAAGGCTTTCTTAAGTATTTCAAAGGCTTCTATACAATCATCATCAAAAACAAATGGAACATCTTTTTGCAAGAGATTAGTAAGAGGCCTAGAAATTTTAGAGAAGTCTTTTATAAACCTTCTATAGAAACCAACATGACCCAGGAAACTTCTTATACCTTTGATATCTTTAGGACATGGCATTTTCTCGATTACATCAACTTTAGCTTTGTCTACTTCAATACCTCTTTCAGAAATTTTATGCCCAAGGACTATACCTTCATTCACCATAAAGTGGCACTTCTCCCAATTCAAGACAAGATTAGTCTCTTCACATCTCTGCAAAACTCGATCAAGGTTGCCTAAGCAATCATCAAAAGAAGTTTCGTAAACGGAAAAATCATCCATGAATACCTCAACAATCTTTTCACAAAAGTCAGAGAATATAACAGTCATACATCTTTGAAAGGTAGCAGGTGCATTGCATAAACCAAAAGGCATACGTCTATAAGCATAAGTTCCAAAAGGACAAGTAAAAGTGGTTTTCTCTTGATCTTCTTTTGATACGGGTATTTGAGAAAAACCAGAATATCCATCTAGGAAACAAAAGTGTGTATGCTTAGATAATCTTTCTAACATTTGATCAATAAAAGGCAAGGGATAATGATCTTTCCTAGTAGCTTTATTTAATTTCCTAAAATCAATTACCATCCTATAACCAGTTACAATTCTTTGTGGAATGAATTCATTTTTATCATTAGGAACAACGGTGATGCCTCCTTTCTTAGGAACACAATGAACAGGACTTACCCATCTACTATCAGCTATAGGATAAATTATACCTGCCTCCAGAAGCTTTAATATTTCAGTTCTTACCACATCCTTCATTTTAGGATTTAATCGTCTGGTTTAGCATCTGGCTCCATATGAATTTTGTGCTGACATAGAGTGGGACTAATGCCCTTAAGATCATCAAGAGTATACCCAATAGCTGCACGGTGCTTCCTCAGAGTTTTAAGTAATCTCTTTTCTTCATGCTCTGAAAGGTTAGCACTGATAATAACAGGATATATCTTCTTTTGATCAAGATAAGCATATTTAAGTGTATCGGGTAGTTGCTTTAATTCAAACACAGGATCACTCTTAGGTGGAAGAGGATCTCCCAAAGTTTTAATAGGCAAATTATGTTTAAGAATAGGTGCTTGTTTAAAGAATATCTCATCTATTTCGTTTCTTTCATTCATATGCATATCATTTTCATGGTCTAACAAGTATTGTTCTAAAGGATCAGTAGGAGGCACATCAATGGAAGCAAGACCAATAATTTCATCTTTATTAGGTAATTCTTTATCATGTGGCTGTCTACGAAACTTAGAGAAATTGAACTCATGAGATACATCACCAAAATTAACACTGACTGTTTCTTTATTGCAATCAATCTTAGCATTAACTGTATTCAAGAAAGGTCTACCAAATATAATGGGACAAAAATCATCTTGTGGTGATCCAAGGACTAAGAAATCAGTAGGGTATTTGATCTTACCACACAAGACTTCAACATCTCTAACAATCCCAAGTGGTGTAATAGTATCTCTATTTGCAAGCTTAATAGTAACATCAATATCTTCAATCTCAACAGGTGCAATATCATTCATGACTTCTTGATAAAGAGAAAATGGAATAGCACTAACACTAGCACCAATATCACATAAACCATGATAGCAATGATCTCCAATTTTAACAGAAATAACAGGCATGCCAATTACAGGTTTGTTTTTATCTCGTGGATCTGGATTAGCAATTCTAGCTGCTTCATCACAAAAATATATGACATGTCCATCAATGTTGTCAACCAAAATATCTTTAACCATTGCAATATTAGGTTCAACTTTAATTTGTTCAGAGGATTTAATTGGTTTAATATTACTCTTATTAACCATAGTTGAAGCTTTAGCTTGTTCCTTAATCCTAACAGGGAAAGGAGGTTTCTCAATATAAGCAGTAGGCACAACTGGATCAACATTGTAAATGAGTATTTCCTCTTTAGCTATAATAGGTTCTTCCTTTAATTCAATAGGTGGATGAAACTTAAACCATTTCTCCTTAGGGAGATCAACATGAGCAGCAAATGATTCACAAAAAAGTAGCTACTATCTCAGAGTCAAGTCCATATTTAGTACTAAACTTATGAAAAGCATCAGTTTTCATAAAAGATTTAACACAATCAAACTCAAGATTTATACCTGACTCTTTACCTTTGTCGATTTCCCAATCCTCGGAGTTGCGTTTAATTCTTTCCAGAAGATCCCATTTGAATTCGATAGTTCTCTTTATAAAGGAACCAGTAGAAGAAGTATCGACCATGGATTGATCATTACGAGAAAGCCGAGCATAAAAGTTTTGTATAATTATTTCTCTTGAGAGCTCATGATTGGGGCATGTGTGCATCATATACTTAAGCCTCCCCCAAGCTTGAGCGATACTTTCTCCTTCACGAGGCCAAAAATTATATATATAATTCCGATCATGATGAACCAAATGCATAGGATAAAATTTCTGGTGAAATTCCAGCTTCAACCGGTTCCAATCCCATGTTCCAGTATCATCCAATAGTCTTGATAACCCACAAGTATAGGGGATCAATTGTAGATTTTTTGATAAATAAGAGTGTCGAACCCAACGAGGAGCTAAAGGTAGAATTAATATTCCCTTCAAGTTCTATCGACCACCGATACAACTCTACGCACACTTAACATTCGCTTTACCTAGAACAAGAATAAAACTACTTTGTAGGTGTAAGGATAAGTTTGCAAGAATAAAACTAGAAGTACTTAGTAGGAATAAAACTAGGAGTAATTTGCAAGATAATAAAAGTTAATTGTTTAGTAGAGAGCTTTTTGTAACACAAAGCGAAAGATTGTCCATAGGAAATTGAATATAACATGTGTGATAATTATCATATGCAATGAGGGAGAGGCATATGCTAACATACTTTCCATACTTGGATCATATGCACTTATGATTGAAACTCTAGCAAGCATCCGCAACTACTAAAGATCATTAAGGTAAAACCTAACCATAGCATTAAGTAAAAAGTCCCCTTTACTCCCATACGCAACAACCCCCTTACTCGGGTGTAAGCTTCTGTCACTCTAGCCACCCACTATAAGCGAATCATTAAAATATTGCAAAACCCTACAGCGGGAATCCCTCACGCTTGCACGACACAGAGGGCACCATAGGATAGCACCATATTAACATAAAACTCATATCAATCACACCATACCACAATTAACCCGCAGGACAAAAGAAATCTACTCAAACATCATAGGATGGCCATACATCATTGGGTAATAATATATAGCATTAAGCACCGTGTTCAAGTAGAGAATTACAGCCGGAATAGAGAGGTTACACCGCTGCATAGAGGGGGAGAGAGTTGGTGATGACGGCGGCGAAGTTGTTGGTGTAGATCGCCGTCACGATGGTTCCCCCGGCGGCGCTCCGGCGCCACCCGAAGAGAGGGGGAGAGAGCCTCCCTCCTTCTTCTTCTTGCTTGGCCTCCCCCTAGATGGGAGGAGAGTTTCCCCTCTGGTCCATGGCCGCCATGGCTCCCGAAGGGCAGGAGCCCCTCCGAGATTGGATCTCTCTCTCTGTTTCTCTTCTCTGGTCTCTCCCTGTTTTCTGGCCCTTCACCGTTTCTTATATTCCCAGAGATCCGTAACTACGGTTGGGCTAAAATTTTGAGGGGATTTATATCCGGAAATTATCTTTCTTGCGGCGAAAGGACACCTCCAACCGACTTACAGGGGCGCCACAAGCCTGCTCGGCGCGCCCAGGGTAGGGGGCGCACCCCTTGAGCTTGTGGGCCCCTCGAGCACCGTCTCGCATTGATTCTTTTTTCCCAAAAATCACATATATTCCAAAATAAATCTCTGTAAATTTTTATCGCGTTTGGACTTCATTTGATATGGATTTTCTGCGAAACAAAAAACATGCAACAAACAGGAACTGGCACTGGGCACTGGATCAATATGTTAGTCCCAAAAATAATGTAAAATGTTGCCAAAAGTATGTGAAAGTTGTAGAATGTTGGCATGAAATAATCAAAAATTATAGATACGATGGAGACGTATCAAATAGCCTATACCATGTCAATGCCTTTCCCTCCAAAGATAAAGGGAATACCTTCTTCTTAACTCCATCCTCGGATAAACCTGCAAGCTTAAACAATCCACAAATTTCATCCACATAGATCAAGTGCATATCAGGATGTATTGTTCCATCTCCTGCATAAGGATTAGCTAGCAGTTTCTCTAACATACCCGAAGGAATTTCATAATAAATATTTTTAGTAGGTTCAGTAGGTTGAGGGGCAACTCTTATTGCTTCTGATCGAGGTGAAGATACCCCGAACAAACCCCTCAAAGGATTACTTTCCATAGTGACAAGTGACAGTAAATTTCAGCACGTAATAAAAGTTTTTCCTTACCAAATTCCACTTACCAAAGGCGCCTCACTCCCCGACAACGGCGCCAGAAAAGAGTCTTGATAACCCACAAGTATAGGGGATCAATCGTAGTCCTATCGATAAGTAAGAGTGTAGAACCCAACGATGAGCAGAAGAAATGATAAGCGGTTTTCAGCAAGGTATTTTCTGCAAGCACTGAAAGTAGCGGTAACTGACACTACAAAAAAAACACTTCCGTGATGATACGTCTTTGTCACAGTAGGTCAAGTTTTTTGTCATGCATGTACATCCCTGACAATTTTATGACAGAATCAAGATAGTCATACCTGTGCTGTCTTAGAAGTGTTCCATGACAATACTGAAATTATCATCACGGAAGTGTCCACTTCCATGACAAAAAATGTCGCGTCATGGAAGTATTTTCGTCAAGGGTGACCGACACGTGGCTTCCACCATAACGGGTCACCGTTAAGCTATCGGGTCCGATTTTGGATCCGATAACCCGTTAACAGCCCTGACCAATGAGGATTTTCCACGTGTAAAATTCTCATTGGCCGAAGGAACCACGTGTCAGCTAGGCGTCGCGACAGATGTCATTCCTCCAATGGACGAGACGGGCCTATGGAAATGTTACACATGGCACGGCCCAACAGTGGCCCATTTAGGTTAAAAAGGCCGGCCCGTTTGACTTGGTCAAAAGTTAGCAGGCCAGCCCATGGAAAGCCTGTTAACGGCCTATTCGCATACAACCCATTTACGGCCCGGGTACTCACGGCCCGTTATGGCCTTTCAAAATTCGGACCAATAGCGTCATGTGGGCCGTCCCATATGATTCCAGCCCATTCTCACTTTCGGCCCATCTATGGCCCGTGACGTCTTTTGGCCCATATGAGGCCTTTTGTATCTTTGGGCCCATTGACGGCCCATGGTGATTCTGGCCCATCATGAATAGTAAACTGATTTGAGCCCATTTAAGGGCCCATGATTTAGTTGGGCCGTTTCCAGTCGGTGTTCTCTTTCGGCCTTCTAAGGGCCCATAAATTCTTGGGCTCATTTACGGCCCTCGATTACTTACGGTCCGTTACTGGCCTGTTATGCTAATGGGCCAAATTCAGCCCATGGTTACAATCGGCCCGTTTGTGGTTTGTTAACCCATCGGGCCATTTTCAACCCGTCATGTTTTCCGGCCCATTAACAACCCGTTATACCTGTCGATAGAATTAAGCATGTGATGACTTTCGGCCTGTTAACGACCTGTTATGCTACGGGCCCTTAAACCAACCGTTCCCAAATTGGCCCTTTTACAGCCCATATTGCGGTCCGGTTTTAGCCCACGAACAATACGGTCCATGGATCATACGGCACATAGGAGGCCCATGGATCCTACGGCGCGTAGGAGGCCCACGGATCCTACGGCCCGTAGGAGTCCCATGGATCCTACAGCCCCGTATTTGGCCCATGGTTATTGCGGCCACGAGCAAACCGAGGAAAAAGAACTGCAGTGACTACAAGCAATAAACATGGCTATAAGTAAATAAATAAGCAAGCAACCAACGCTAGGCTATTACGGCGATTACATACATTACATCCACTGGGCATCAAAGTTCGCCACCAGTGCAAATAAAGGGAACAACAAAGCAGCATATTACAAACACCAGGCGACTAAGTTGGCCACCAGTGCAAATAAATGTGGCAGCAAAACAAGTCCAGAAATGAAACCACTTCAGAAGAGCTCAAGAAACAATATCCTGGGCACCCACCATGCTGGCAAGAAGCTTAGCAAGCTTATTAGCTTTCTCTTCTTTGGCGCTAAACTCCTCCAACTCTTGCTGTTGCACCAGAAAGTGTGCATCTGAATTCTGCAGGGACTTCCTCAGTCCTTCGGCCTCTTGTCACAGCACAGCTGATCGTTGTCTTTCAACTTGTAGTTGAGACTCAAGAAGCCGAACTGATTCAGGCAGCGAGTTCGAAGAGCTTGTGCCAGCGGTAGTGGCCAGTAACTTGAACACTACATCAAGGCAGGACTTTGGGGTTGTCTCACGGTCTTGAAGATAGTTTTTATCAGCTTTTTTGGAGACCAACAGGGTTGTCTCACTATCTTGAACCTTGTTTGCATTACTTCCTTTACCATTGCATAATGGGGTACTCTTCTCCAATATTCTGGCGGCATTCTAAAAGAGGAACAAGCAGACACATCACAGGTTCAGCATGTAGTATATGAAACTCATTTTGGTAAACCAGTTCAGTGGTAATGTTGACAGGATAACAGCATGAAACAAACATATATTTATGTACTATGGTCACTGTATTGTCTATATCATCCTAGTTTATGTTGCCAAATCAAGATAGAGACGCGGTTCAAATCATATATGTTTAAGACAAAGCAGCATAGACTGAATATAAGTGTGGGAAACTAACAACACTAACAACACTTGTAATGTGCATGACATGAGAACATAACTGTTCATACAATTGAAACTGAAATCAACATAGAACAAGAAGTTACAACAGCAAACCAGTTAAAGAAACAGGTTTAAAACATACCTGTTGTGCCATTGAAGTTTCAATTGGATCCTTGAAATTTGAAATTAGTTGGTATGAGTAAATACAGTGATGCAAGAGCAAAGGAGTATGCACCATAGCTATGGAATCTGACCTGAGAACAGTTGTTCTTCTGCTTTAAGCATTGAGTTGGGGTTCGCAGTGCTGGTCCTCGTGCTTTGGGCACTGCAGTTGCCTTTCTAACTGCTCGTGTTTGGGTGCTCTGTGGTGGAGATGGTGTTGTTTCAAGTGGAACTGGGTTACTATCTGCTGGGGTTGGGGTTAGATGGGGTGTAGCTAGTTCTCTATCCAACTGGGTAGGGGTACAATCTGCGAGAGTCTGGGTTATGTGTGGTGGGGCTGGTTCTTGGGCAAGTACAACCGTGGTTCTATCTGCATCGACGGGTAGCACTGCCTTTTCTGAAGACCATGTTTTTACTCCCTTAGATACTGCCATCACCCCCTCCAATTCAAATGGCTGATTAACAAGAAAAGTAATTTAATGTATAGACATTGTATGATAGACAGGTGCAATGGATAATGGGGAATAAAAGAGGGCATGAAATAATTCACATATATGTTGTCTAACCAAACAGGATAGCATGACACAATTTCACATATATGATGGCTAACTAAACAGGATATCATGACACAATTTCACATATATGATGGCTAACTAAACAGGATAGAATGACATAATTCAAATATGATGTCTTTATTAAATAGGTTGGCATGCCATAATTCACATACATGCTGTTTATGGAAACATGATGGCATGATATAATTAACGGATAGAATGACATAATTCAAAATATGACGAATATGTAAACAGGATGAGATGATATAACTACATGATGTCTTTATTAAATAGGTTGGCATGCCATAATTCACATACATGCTGTCTATGTAAACATGATGGCATGATATAATTCACATATATGATTTATATACTAAGCAAGTAAGTAGATGGCAATCGCATATATGTTGTCTAAACTAAGCAAGCATTCAATATTGTGTATATGATGACTAAACTAAGTAATGCAAGACAACATATGCATGATATGAGCATACACCTCAGGGGGAAAATAGGACTGCTCATCTTTCTCTGAATCCTCCTCTGAGGAGCCATCTGTAACTAGCAAGATATCTGCTTCAGCAGGTAGCATTCTTTGCTCTGAAGACCTTGTTTTCACTCCAGATTTTTCCATCACCGATTCAAATGGCTGATGCACAGGAAGAGTAGTTGAATAAACAAACATTGTTGACAAATGGAATACGTAATACAAAAAAAGGATGGCATGATATAATTCACACATATGATGCCTGGCTAAATAGCATGGCATTGCATAACTCACATATATAATGCCTTGCAACAAGATGGCATTGCATAATTCACATATATGGTAATTAGACACTAAACAGGTGGCATTCACACAAAGCATGTCTAAACTAAGCAAATGACATAGCAATGCAAGACACCATATGCATGATATGAGCAATATAACCCTGCCAAGTTAGAGCATACACCTTGGGGGGGAAATATGATTGGTCATCTGTCCCTGAATCCTCCTCTGAGGAGCTATCTGTAGCCGGCAAGATATGCACTTCGTCAAATAGCACTGTCTGCTCTGAAGACCTTGTTTTCACTCCAGATTTTTCCATCACCGTGTCAAATGGCTGATGCACAGGAAGAGTAGTTGAATCTACTAACATTGTTGCAAATGTAATACGTAATGAAAAAAAAGGATGGCATGTATAATTCACATATATGATGACTGGCTAAACAGGATGGAATTGCAAAATTCCCATATATGATGCCTGGCTAAACAAGATGGCATTGCATAATTCACATATATGATATAGAAACTAAACAGATGGCATTCACACAAAACATGTCTAAACTAAGGAGATGACATACATGATGTGTAAAGTAAGCAATGCAAGGCGCCATATGCATGATATGACCAACATCAGCATGCCAAGTGAGAGCAAAGACCTCAGGGGGTAAATAGGAGTGGTCTGCTCCCTCTGAATCCCCCTCTGAACAGTTATCTTCCTCTTGATTACAATCTGGAATGGGGGGAGGGGGGCTGCCATTGTGGCCACCATGGAGCGACGTCTGCATGACATTATATTGCCATGCAAGGCTCTTCTCTTTTGCTCTACATGTTCAGTACCATTGTGTACAATAACTGACATGCATAGGAATAAAACATAGTGAGATTATGTAAGGAATGCATACAGAAATCCATAGTGATGGTAGCAACCAGTGGATAGACCCAAACCAATGATAGCAGGCAGATAATAGCTTCAGTTAAAAAATACAGGTAATGGCTCCTTTACAGTTTGTTTCCCACCCAACATGAAACACATAGTAGACACCCGAGATTAAGCAGATAGTAGACATAGATACTATTCGTTGCTGCCCCAATTTGTACCCCACAACCATTTAAAAACTCAAGTTTGATTATTAGTTTGGACCTGACTCGGAGTCTAAGAGGTGAACAGGATGATAAAGTAGCAGGTAATTGATGTCTACTACGCAACTTTTATTCTTGTAGACGTTTTTGGGCCTCCAAGTGCAGAGTTTTGTCGGACAGTAGCAAATTTCCCTCAAGTGGATGACCTAAGGTTTATCAATCCGTGGGAGGCGTAGGATGAAGATGGTCTCTCTCAAACAACCCTGCAATCAAATACAAGCAATCTCTTGTGTCCCCAACACACCCAATACAATGGTAAATTGTATAGGTGCACTAGTTCGGCGAAGAGATGGTGATACAAGTGTAGTATGGATAGTAGATATAGGTTTTTGTAATCAGCAAGGTAGCAAGTGATAAAACGGAGCACAAACAGTATTGCAATGCTTAGAAACAAGGCCTAGGGTTCATACTTTCACTAGTGCAATCTCTCAACAGTGCTAACATAATTGAATTATATAACAATCCCTCAACGTGCGACAAAGAATGACTCCAAAGTTTCTATCGGAGAACGTAGGATGAAAACGTGTATCAACCTATGTGCTTAGATTACCCCAATGTCACCACGGGAATCCGCAAGTTGAATACCAAAACATACATCAAGTGAATCAATAGAATACCCCATTGTCACCACGGGTATCCACATGCAAGACATACATCAAGTGATCTCAAATCCAATATTCAATCCAACATAATGAAACCTCAAAGAGCAAAAATCAATTCATCACAAGAAGATAGAGAGAGGGAAGAAACACCATATGATCCAACTATATTAACAAAGCTCGCGGTACATCAAGATCGTGCCAAATCAAGAACACGAGAGAGAGAGAGAGAGAGAGAGAGAGAGAGAGAGAGATTAAACACATAGCTACTGGTACATACCCTCAGCCCCGAGGGTGAACTACTCCCTCCTCGTCATGGAGACCGCCGGGATGATAAAGATGGCCTCCGGTGATGATTCCCCCCTCCGGCAGAGTGCCGGAACAAGGCTCCAGATGAGATCTCTTCGGTACAGAGGCTTGCGGTGGCGGCGTGGAAGTTCTAGGTTTCCTTCTGGGGTTTTTGGTATTTATAGGAATTTTTGGCGTTGGTTTCACGTCAAGGGGACCCACGAGGGAGCGACAAGCCTGCTAGACGCGCCCTGGGGGGGGGGGGGGGAGGGCACGCCCCCCAGGCTTGTCGTGTCCTCGTGGCTCTTCTGGTCTTTCCACGAAGCTTCGGGGGTCTCTTTTGGTCTATAAAAAATCACCGTAAATTTTTAGCCCATTCCGAGAACTTTTATTTCTGCACAAAAAACAACACCACGGTAGTTCTGCTGAAAACAGCGTCAGTCCGGGTTAGTTCTAATCAAATCATATCAAAACCATATAAAAATGTTGTAAACATGGCATGAATACTTCATAAATTATAGATACGGTGGAGACGTATCAGCATCCCCAAGCTTAATTCCTGCTCTTCCTCGAGTAGGTAAATGATAAAAGAAATAATTTATGAAGTGTGAATGCTAGCATAGTGCACAAGTTTGATCAATGATAATTTCAACCACTTTTTCTAGCATCATTATATATCATAAACAGTAGCTCATCTCATAAAACTTCTCATGATCAAGTAGCAAGCTATTCACATGTTAAAGTTTAGATCATAAACTCTCTTGAAAACTAACAAACTATGTTCTCAGTCATCAAACAATTGTAATTCATCTTATTTTCAGGAAGGGTCTATGTAAGAGCTTTGATTTAGAAAATTCCACATACTCAACTATCATATAGTCTTCCATGATTACTGACACTCAAAGCATATTTTTAGAACAAACCGTTTCAGTCAAACACATAGGAAGATAGGGGCTTAATGTTTTGCCTCCCAACTTATTTATCTCAGGGATAATGTCAACAATAATAACTCATGATCACCTATATTCAACTGGATATATGTGCCTGGATCTTTCCCCACCACATGATGCTTGCCAAGAGAGAAAAAAATGGAATAGAGAAGAACACTATTGACTCTTGCATAAAAGTAAATACATAAAGTAAAAGATATGCCCTTCGTAGAGGGAAGCAGAGGTTGTCATGCGCTTTTTATTTTTGGAAGTGCAAGCTCTTAATGCAAAGGAACATCACTTTATATTGCCCCTTGTGATAGCAACCTTTATTATGCAGTCCGTCGCTTTTATTTCTTCACCATCACAAGTTTGTACAAAGCTTATTTTCCCTTACAATAAAAGATCATACATATTTAGGAGCAATTTTTATTGCTTTTGCACCGATGACAACTTACTTGAAGGATCTTATTCAATCCATAGGTAGATATAGTGGACTCTCATGACATGAAACTGGGTTCAAGGGTTTTGGATGCACAAGTAGTATCTCTACTTAGTGCGGATTTTTGGCTAGCAAAGGATAGGGGGCAAGCACCACATGTTAGAGAATCCAAGAACATATAACTTCTATGTGAATATAAACAAGCATAACCCATTACGTTGTCTTCCTTGTCCAACATCAACTACTTGATCAAGCTTGAAAATAATTAATGGGGGCTCACAATCATAGAAGATGTCCAAGATAGTATATTTATATGTGAAATCTCTCTTCCTTCAATATTTTTTTCTTGAATTGTTCAGGTGACCAATGCTGTGTTTGCTAACTTTCAATAAATTTTACTACTTATACTTCTTTTATGTGAAGTCAATACTCCCCATGGGACAAGCATATGAAACAAATATAATTTCAACTTTATGATATTCAATTCATTCAACAATTTACTCTTAGGATGTAAGTGAAGCACGAGAGTAAATGACAAACTACTCCAAAAGATATAAGTGAAGAACAAAGAGTAGTTAAGCAATTAAGTAGCTATGCGAAGACTTTCTCCAAATAAAGATTTTAGATCCAAGTATTTTATTCAAACAACAAACAAAACAAAAATAAAAGGACACTCCAAGAATAGCACATATCATGTGAATAACTAAAAACTTAGGCTAACCGATAAGTGTTGATGAAGAAAGGTGGGATGCCTACCGGGGCATCCCCAAGCTTAGTTTCTTGAGACTTCTTGGAATGTTATCTTGGGGTGCCTTGGGCATCCCCAAGCTTGAGCTCTCGTGTCTCCTTAATTTCTCTCATATCATGGTTTCTCCTAAATCTTAAAAACTTCATCCACACAAAACTCAACAAGAACTCGTGAGATAAGTTAGTATAAATCAACTCAAAACCTTAACATTCTCTACTGTAACAAATCACTAAAATTATAATTAAACATTGCATACTAAATGCCTCTACATATTTAATACTCCTATCCACAAATAGAAACATTAAACAAGCAACATATGCAAACAATGCAACTATAACCGAAATCTGTCTAAACAGAACAGTCTGTAAAGGGTGAATAGGAATTCATACTTCCCTAAATCCAAAAATTCTGAAAAACTACCATGTGATATAGAACTCATGCATACTTAATGTGTAAAAATTTCAGATTTTTATCTTGTTCTGACTATTCAGGAATATTCTGGACATAACAAAAAACTTTCTGTTTTCAAACAGCAACACGTGAACTTGCAAACTGAGCATGGTAAAGGCTATAATTGGCATTTTATTGAACTAAAAGATACACAACATGATTATTGAAAACATCAAGCAAATCTCAACAAAATAAAATAACGCTCCAAGCGAAACTCATATTATGTGACGAATAAAAATATAGCTCCAAGTAAGATTACCGATAGTGTTGAAGACGAAAGAGGGGATGCCTTCCGGGGCATCCCCAAGCTTAGTCGCTTGGGTCTTCCTTGAATATTACCTTGGGGTGCCTTGGGCATCCCCAAGCTTAGGGTCTTGCCGCTCCTTATTCTCCTCATATCGATATCTTACCAGAAACTTGAAAACTTCAATCACACGAAACTTAACGAAACTTGTGAGATAGGTTAGTATGATAAAAATAAATCATCCACTTAGGTACTGTCAAGGCAAGATTCATAATTGTTCTCACATAATGCATACTGTATTCCATCATTTCCACAATTTGTATTACTCAATATAAGCTATGGAAACACTAAAACAAGCAAACTATGCACCGAAAACAGAATCTGTCAAAAACAGAACAGCATATAGTGAGCGATTTAAAAACCATACTTCTGTACCTCTAAAAATTCTGATAAATTAGTAAAACGTAAAAAAATTGTATCCCAATAATCTGTAAAAATTTCAGAATTTTCTCACGCTCCAGTACAGAATAGAAATTCCAGCACTGGACACAAAAAGTTTCTGTTTTTGCACAGAATCAAGTCAACTATCATCCACACTATCCCAAAGGCTTTACTTGGCACATTATTGAAACAAAACATATAAAACATGATTACTACAGTAGATTAATCATGTGGACACACAAAAATAGTAGGTATGAATGTTGGGTTGTCTCCCAACAAGCGCTTTTCTTTAATGCCTTTTAGCTCGGCATGATGATTTCAATGATGCTCGCATAAAAGTAAAGAATTGAAACATAAAGAGAGCATCATGAAGCATATGACTAGAACATTTAAGCCTAACCCACTTCCTATGCATAGGGATTTTGTGAGAAAACAATTTATGGGAGCAAGAATCAACTAGCATAGGAAGGCAAAACAAGTATAACTTCAAAACTTTCTAACATAAAGAGAGGAAACTTGGTGTTGTTGAAATATATATAAGCATATCTTCCCCTCTCATAATAATTTTCAGTAGCATCATGAATAAATTCAACAATATAGCTATCACATAAAAGCATTCTTTTCATGACCCACAAGCATATAATTTTTATTACTCTCCACATAAGCAATTTTCTTCTCATCAATAATAGTGGGAGCAAATTCAATGAAATAACTATCATGAGATACTTGATTGGCATAATCCAATTGAAAATTAAAATCATGATGACAAGTTTCATGGTTATTATTACTCTTTATAGCATACATGTCATCACAATAATCATCATAGATAGCAACTTTGTTGTCATAATCAATTGAAACCTCTTCCAAAATAGTGAAATCATCATTAAATAAAGTCATGACCTCTCCAAATCCACTTTCATAATTATAATCATCATAAATAGGAGGCATACTTTCATCATAATAAATTTACTCATCAAAACTTGGGGGACTAAAAATATCATCTTCATCAAACATAGCATCCCCAAGCTTATGGCTTTGCATATCATTAGCATCATGGATATTCATAGAAAGCATACTAAAAACATTGCAATCATGCTCATCATTCAAAGGACTCACATTAAACATTTTAATAAATTCTTCCTCTAACAATTGAGCACAATTATCAGAATCCTTATTTTCAAGAAAGACATCATAAAGGTAAAGCATTTGATGCAACTTCAATTCCATTTTTTTGTAGTTTTCTTTTATAAACAAGAAATGAAAAGATTCAATTGCAAGATCTAAAGATATACCTTCAAGCACTCACCTCCCCGGCAACGGCGCCAGAAAAGAGCTTGATGTCTACTACGCAACTTTTATTCTTGTAGACGTTGTTGGGCCTCCAAGTGCAGAGTTTTGTAGGACAGTAGCGAATTTCCCTCAAGTGGATGACCTAAGGTTTATCAATCTGTGGGAGGCGTAGGATGAAGATGGTCTCTCTCAAACAACCCTGCAATCAAATACAAGCAATCTCTTGCGTCCCCAACACACCCAATACAATGGTAAATTGTATAGGTGCACTAGTTCGGCGAAGAGATGGTGATACAAGTGTAGTATGGATAGTAGATATAGGTTTTTGTAATCTGAAAATATAAAAACAGCAAGGTAGCAAGTGATAAAACGGAGCACAAACGGTATTGCAATGCTTAGAAACAAGGCCTAGGGTTCATACTTTCACTAGTGCAATCTCTCAACAGTGCTAACATAATTGAATCATATAACAATCCCTCAACGTGCGACAAAGAATCACTCCAAAGTTTCTATCGGAGAACGTAGGACGAAAACATGTATCAACCTATGTGCTTAGATTACCCCAATGTCACCACGGGAATCCGCAAGTTGAATACCAAAACATACATCAAGTGAATCAATAGAATACCCCATTGTCACCACGGGTATCCACATGCAAGACATACATCAAGTGATCTCAAATCCAATATTCAATCCAACATAACGAAACCTCAAAGAGCAAAACTCAATTCATCACAACAAGATAGAGAGAGGGAAGAAACACCATATGATCCAACTATATTAACAAAGATCGCGGTACATCAAGATCATGCCAAATCAAGAACACGAGAGAGAGAGATCAAACACATAGCTACTGGTACATACCCTCAGCTCCGAGGGTGAACTACTCCCTCCTCGTCATGGAGATCGCCGGAATAATGAAGATGACCTCCGGTGATGATTCCCCCCTCCGGCAGAGTGCCGGAACAGGGCTCCGAATGAGATCTCTTCGGTACAGAGGCTTGCGGCGTCGACGTGGAAGTTCTAGGTTTATTTCTGGGGTTTTTGGTATTTATAGGAATTTTTGGCGTTGGTTTCACGTCAAGGGGGCCCACGAGGGAGCGACAAGCCTGCTCAGCGCGCCCTGGGGGGAAGGGCGCGCCCCCCAGGCTTGTCGCATCCTCGTGGCTCTTTTGGTCCTTCCACGAAGCTTCGGGGGTCTCTTTTGGTCCATAAAAAATCACCGTAAATTTTCAGCCCATTCCGAGAACTTTTATTTCTGCACAAAAAACAACACCACGGTAGTTCTGCTGAAAACAGCGTAAGTCCGGGTTAGTTCTAATCAAATCATACCAAAACCATATAAAATTGTTATAAACATGGCATGAATACTTCATAAATTATAGATACGTTGGAGACATATCAGTAATATTAAGCGATGCATAACGTAAGCAGACACGAAAGAGTGCAACCTCTCTTGCGGACCCGTGTAGTCCTCAAGGTCATCTCCTCAGTTGATGATGGTAATGCAGTGGTGGTGGCTGTCGACAGCGGGGAAGAAGATTTGAGGCGGCGAAAGACGGTCTTCAGGGGGGATCTCTGTTGCAGTGAACGCTTCCGGCGTTAGAGCAGCTCAGCTGGGGCGGACGATGGCATGGCAGGAGCGGGACAAACAACACAAAGTTTTCTTTGACACCTATCTGTATCAGAAGTATAATTCTGTAAAGGCTCATTTTAATTGGATGATTCTAACAACGCAAGGATAGGAAATACACAGGAATATGATAGGAATGCACGTGCAAAACAGAGCATTTGCTAACACATGATTTCTGTCAATCTGGGTGTTTGGTTCACAGGAATTGGAAGATCACAGAAATGCAAAGAAGCATGGTCATATTAAAGTCAAACCACATGAAAATGTACAGTTATAATGCGATTATGCTACTATCACTTAGTCTTGTTCTTCATGAATAGGAATTTGGAAAGGAGGGCCAAGTGGATATTAAAATTCCTACAGTTTTTCTTTGAAAGAGACACTAAAGGAAAAAATCCTACAGTTTTCCCTTGCTCCATTCCTTTGAACCAAATGCATGAATAGTAGTACCATAGGAAACTTTCCAATTCCTATGTCTTTCCTTCACTTTTCCTTTCAACCAGTGGCCATTCTAGTAGGCAGGCTTGAATAGGCAAAAGCCTACACTCCAAAAATGTTTTTGTACTACTTCTACTACTTTGGACCCAGCCCACTGCCCTACTAGCTCAACTCCCATGCCCATCTACACATGCACAGCTCCAACGTGCAGAAATAAATAATGATGGTTTTCGAGAGAGTCCATCACGGATAGCTAACTTGCCTAGTACCTCACTGCTTGTCATATAGGAGAAACTATTCATATTTCTCATTACTACGTGTGCTCAGTGGACAATATAAATTACATGTAGAGTAAACAAGCGATGCGACAAGTGTACAACCTCTTTGGCGAAGCCATGTCGATCTCAGCATCATTGGGTTGGTCGTTGAGGATGTTGCGGCTGATGTGGCTGTCGGAGGCGGGAAAGAAGATCTTAGGCGTCTGGAGATGGAGCCGAGGGTACTGCTCTGCTGTGATGGACGGTTTTGTCGTTGGACCAGCTCCGGTGAGGTGTACGACGGCGAGGCTGAAGTAGGACAAGAGAGACAACGTTAACCTGAAGTGGGATTCTAATAGCATCTCCAATAGATGATGTAAAATACATCACCAAACAGTGCTAGATTTAAAAGACATCAGCCGCTCGTCTCTGAACTTAACTGTCGAAACTGAATTTAACTGTCGAAACTGAATTTTACTGTCAAAACTGAAATGTACTCTCGAAACTGAATTTTGCTGTCGAAACTGAATTTTACTGTCGGAACTAAACGCAGTAGTAGTAGAGAAGCAATCCACTAGTCGTTTTGGCCGCTCGAGCATTAGTGGCAGAGAAGCATTGATCTAAATCGGCAGCCGCTCCAGCAGGGAACGTACTACTAGAGAGCAGCCCGGGTAGCTGGTCGGGCAGCAGTAGCAGCGCCCGGAGCATCAGCGCGTGCGAGAGCCGTAGCAGCAGCAGGAGCGCGAGCGAGTGCCGGAGCTGCTGCTCGTGCAGCAGCAGTGCGAGCAAGAGTAGAACAGCAGCGCGAGCAAGAGCAAGAGCAGAGCAGCAGCGCGAGCGAGAGCCGGAGCAGTAGCAGCACGGCCAGTGACAGCCGGAGCCACAGCAGCAGCAGCTCCTGTTGATGTGGGCGTCGCCGCTGAGGGAGCAACACCATGGCAGAGAGACACCGTGGAGGAAGTGGCCGGTGACGCCGCCGTCGATGGAGCCATGCCATGGCGGCTCGAGATCGAGCAGCAGCACCGTGAGATCAAATAAAGGAGAAAATGCAGCGATTAGTGTAGAACCTCTTTGGTGGCGCCGACTAGGCCTCAGCTTCATTCGAGGAATCGGTGATGGTGCTGCAGTTCTGGTGGTGCAGGTGAAGACGGTGTTGTGGGAATGGTGGCGGCGCGATAGACGAGGCAAACGTTGGGGCAGCTCCTTGGAGGTGGAGGACGGGGCGGCTGAACCGGCGGGACGACGAGATCGACGACGGATCCTCATCCGGTGCGGTGGATGCGGGACGTCGAGATGTTGCAGCAGACGATGTCGTCGGGGAAGAGGCTCCGGCTAGGCGGCGGTCGGGTGGCGGACGGAGGAGCGTGGGGTTTCGCGGGTTTTGGCGGCCTCGGTGTACGAATGGGAGGGGGGCAGAGGGGGTGGGAGGGGGGAACCATGGCTAAGGGACGCGTGTAGGATCGGATGCCGGGAGTCGGAAGGGGGGGTTGAATGACGACCCCGAAAATTTTAAACTCTTTAAAATCTTTGCACAATAGTTATGGAAAACTAAGATGCTTGGAATAGAGGGTACGCAGTGGAATTAAAATCTACCCCGTCAAAACAGACTGAAGCTAGTCACAAAACAGAACAATTTCTCAAAGCTTGACTACAGAGAACATAAAAATGATAAGCACTGAAATAGTGTACCTGAATAAATATCAGTGCTTAATTAGACCAAGAGATTACATGGCAAGCTTAGGCTAAATAAATGACACAGACTACTTAACCCAAAACAGCAGCACGCACTAGCAGAGTACACACTGTACTTAACTGAAACTTGTAGCACGTACTAGCAGAAAAACAGATCAAAGGAGATGTACTAGCACGTACTAATTAATTCTAGTCACTTGTAGTGCATACAACAGCTAGAGTAGCAACCTGGAGACGAACAGATTTTGCCAGCCCCAAGATTTTACCTCTGCAGATTTTGGGCTGGCTAACTCTGCTATCCTGGAGACGAACAACAGCTCGCTGAAGATGTACAGATTCCTGAGACAAACACAGCTAGCAGAAAACTAAAAGGGAGCGAGACAGAAGCATAAGCGGATGCTCTTCCGTTCGACAGAGAACGCCAAGAAATTTGCTAGAAATACAACGACCCCAAATCAAAATTAGAACAGAGGAAGAACTCAGTATGAACTCGCACAAAATAAATCACGAAAGATAAAATCCTGCGCCATACCAAGAAACCAAGAATAAAGGGAAGAACGACCAGATCAAAACTAGGGATGGATGGGTACAGATTTAGGCATGATTTTCCATCACTGAAACCCTCAAGACAGCCAAGGAATCACAGGAAATAAATTGTACAGCAGAAAAACGAAAATAGGCAGAGCAAACAGCAGTCCTCGCCAGCAGCAAGATTGGGAATGATTTGGTGTTTTATTTCTCAGATTTCTGGAGTTTACAAGCTTCTCTCACATAGGCTAAATCCCTCACAGGAAGCTCTCACAGATGTGGTGGCTACTCCTCTGTTTTCTCTCTAACCAGCAGCCCCCAGGAAAGGGAAAACCTAGTTCACTTATAAGGCAGGAGCTGCCTTCAACCGCAATCGAATGGGCCATGGCACCACCGAATGGGCCAAGCCCAATAAGCACTAAACAAAATGCTCAGTTACTTAGCCACTCCTACCTGTAGCTTGCGTTGATATTTCCCCGAAGAGGAAGGGATGATGCAGCACAGTAGAGATAAGTATTTCCCTCGGTTATGAAACCAAGGTTATCGAACCAGTAGGAGAATCACGCAACACCTCGTTAGCAGCACCTGCACACAAACAACAAATCCTTGCACCCAACGTAAACGAGGGGTTGTCAATCCCTCGGCGGTTAATTGCAAGATTAAATTGTATGTGATAGATAGATAGATTGGAACAAAAATACAAAATAAAATAAATAAAAGAAAATGGCAGCAATATTTTTAGGGTTTTAGTAATATGATTTAGATAGACCCGGAGGCCATAGATTTCACTAGAGGCTTCTCTCAAGAAAATAGCATACGGTGGGTAGACAAATTACTATTGGGCAATTGATAGAAAAGCAAATAATCATGACGATATCCAAGGCAATGATCATGTATATAGGCATCATGTCTAAAATAAGTAGACCGACTCCTGCCTGCATCTACTACTATTACTCCACACATCGACCGCTATCCAGCATGCATCTAGTGTATTAAGTCCATAAGAACGGAGTAACGCCTTAAGAACGATGACATGATGTAGACAAGATAAACTCACGTATGAATAAACCCCATCTTTTTACCCTTAGTACCAACGATACATACGTGTCATGTCCCTTTTTGTCACTGGGATTGAGCACCGCAAGATCGAACCCACTACAAAGCACCTCTTCCCATGGCAAGATAAATCAATCTAGTTGGCCAAACCAAATCAATAGATCGAAAAAGAAATACGAGACTATAATAATCATGCATAAAAGAGTGCAGCAAAGACTCAAATAATTTCATGGATAATCTAATCATAAACTCACAATTCGTCGGATCCCAACAAACACACCGCAAAAAGTGATTACATCGGGTAGAACTCCAAGAACATCAAGGAGAACATTGTATTGAAGATCAAAAAGAGAGAAGAAGCCATCTAGCTACTGCCTATGGACCCGAAGGTCTGTGGTAAACTACTCACGCATCATCGGAAGGGCAGCAAGGTTGATGTAGAACCCCTCCGTGATCGATTCCCCCTCCGGCAGATCACCGGAGAAGGACCCCAAATGGGATCTCTCTGGAACAGAAACTTGCAGCGGCGGAAAAAGTATATCGTGGACTCCCCTGAGGGTTTCTGATTTTTTCTGAATTTATAGTGGTGGAATTAGGTCAAACGGAGCTGGGTGGGCCCCACGAGGTACTAGGGTGCGCCACCCCCTGAGGCGCGCCCTGGTGCCTCGTGGCCCACTCCTTCATCTTCTGGCCCTCTCCCGAAGCTTTCAGTGTTTATCTTGTCCAATAAAAAATCTCCAAAAAGTTTTGTGGCATTTGGACTTCGTTTGGTATTGATTTTCTGTAAAAGAAAAAACAGGGCAGAAAACAACAACTGGCACTGGGCACTAGGTTAATAGGTTAGTCTCCAAAAATGATATATAATTCTTGTAAATGACTATAAAAACATCCAAGATTGATATTATAACAGCATGGAACAATAAAAAATTATAGATACGTTGGAGACGTATCAGTATCCCCAAGCTTAATTCCTGCTCGTCCTCGAGTAGGTAAATGATAAAAACAGAATTTTTGATGTGGAATGTTGCCTATCATATTCATCACATTTTCTTTTCTTTTGTAGTATGGACATTGGACTTGAATGATTCAAAGCAATAGTCTATAATTTGACATGAAGATATAAATACTCAAGCATGCTAACAAGCAATCATGTCTTTCAAAATATCAACGCTAAAGAAAGTTATCCCTAGCCCATTATGCTCAATCATTGATCCATTCATGAAACACACTCAAATATTAGCTACATCCAATGCACAAGTATGACAATAGTGCTCTCTAGTTGGTGCTTTTGTAAGAGAAGATGGAGACTCAAAAAATAAAAATTGCATAAAAGTAAATAGATAGGCCCTTCGCAGAGGGAAGCAGAGATTTGTCAAATGTGCCAGAGCTCAAAGCTGAAATTAAAGTGATAAAAATATTTTGAGAGGTGACGGTGTCCTGGATTAGGGGGTGCTAACCTAGTCGGCTCGTCTCCTCAGTTGGGCCGATATGCCGCCGTACGTGATCAGGATGGACTCCGGAGGCCACACACGGGAGACGTGATCGAGGTTGTCTCTCCCGAAGACTTGTAGTATACTCCAAGATTTTTCCAGCCGCCTTACTCCTAGATACCGACCTTGTAACCGTAGATACCCTCCCTGGCGTGTATATAAGCCATAGGGTTTAGCCCGTAGAAGGGGAAACAACGCGATATAGCCTAGAAGTTAAGACACATATTACGATCTCGAGGTAGATCAACTCTGTACTCGATACATCTCCACTAATATAAACAGAAGCATGACGTAGGGTTTTACCTCCATTAAGAGGGCCCGAACCTGGGTAAACATCGTCTCCATTGTCTCTGTTAGCACCGATCCGAGATACGCAGCTCGGGACCCCCTACCCCGAGGTCTGCCGGTTTTTACACCGACACTGGTGCTTTCATTGAGAGTTCCGCTGTGTGATCGCCGGAAGGATCGATGGGATCGCCGGTTAATGGCTTTAAGCCCACGGAGCATGTCTCCACATTCGAAGCTTTGGTCGCAGAGACGCCTCCACGTAACGTGGAAGCGAACCATGACCCCTCTTCGGCTCCAACAAAGGACCCCTCACGAACGAGGGGCTAAGATACTTCCTGGAGAGCGGATCAGACAGCGACCCACCAGCGACCGACTCCCAGATCGAATCGGCTAAACCGATAACTGCGGGTCCATCGCCAGGTGAAGGTAACGAGGTCTTGAGCCCGCGGTCTTTAGAGATCGGATCTGGTCCGCTCACCTCCTATATAGAATATCGCCCCGATGACTCCGGCCCATCTGACATCTGGGACTTAGCCTACGTACGGCAGGTCCTCGGTGAGCCGATCCGACAATACTGGGCCAGATTCTTGTCCGTCAAGAGCAAGATATTGGATTACCAAGACTCTGATATAATCGCCGCTTTCGAGCGTGGATACAAGGATAAAGGCGTCTCGAACGCCCTCGCTCGCCGTTGCGTCCAAACACTCCCTGAATTAACCAACTTGGTAGCGCAATTTTGCGCCATTGAAGACACCTGGCGAACCGAAGAGAATACGGACTTGATCTGTGAGGACTACCCGGGACGCGACCGGTCGGCACTTCGGCGCGAGAATCGCAAACCAAACACCCCGGGTGATCGACCACGGAAGAAGAAGAAAACCTCTGATCACCCCGGAACGGCCCTGGATGGCTTTCTGGGTAAACCATGCCCGATCCACGCCGTATTAGTTAACTCCTGCCCAACCCACAGCCTTCGCGACTGTTGGGTGTTGAGGCAGGTGGCAAAAGGGGGACCCGCCCTCCTGGCGGGCACCTCCAGCCACCTCGGACAGACCTCGGACGAAGATGAGGTCCTAATGATTTATGAGACCTTTACGTCTAACAACCAACGCAAACGGGCCTTGCGGGAAATCAACGCCGTCTGGCAGGTACCACCTCGGGGTGCGTGGATAGACACGCCAATCACCTTCACTCAGAATGATCAGCCGAAGTCGGCCCTGGATAGGTGCCCCGCCGCGCTAGTCCTCAACCCCATCGTGGACCATTGTCGCCTCCATAAGGTCCTTATGGACGGAGGCAGCAGCCTGAATCTAATATACGAGGACATTCTAGACAAAATGCACATCGATAAATCGCGCATAGAACGGAGCACCACCACCTTCAAAGGAATAGTCCCTGGGCGAGAGGCACGCTGCAGTGGAAAGATAACTCTAGATGTAGTCTTCAGGACCTCGGATAATTATCGTTCCGAGGAGATTACGTTCCACATTGCGCCTTTCAAAAGCGGATACCACGCCATCCTCGGACGGGACGCCTTTTCAAGATTTCAAGCGGTGCCGCACTATGGCTACATGAAGCTCAAGATGCCGGGCCCGAAGGGGATCATTACCATTTCAAGTGATCCTCACAGGGCACTCAAAGCCGAGAATAAAATGGCGTCCCTCGCCCTCGAGATCCTTGCCGAAACCTTCGTGGACGAAGAGCTGACCGCACTGCACGCCGAGGTCGACCGGGACGATGTCGTTCTTGACAAAAGATCAAAACCTACTTCTTTCAAGCCGGCCGACGAGATTGTCAAATTCCAGGTTCACCCAACAGACCCTGCTAAAACGGCGTCCATAGGGGCTAACCTCGACCCATAAGTTGCCGAAGCCCTACGCGCTTTCCTCAGGGAAAACTGGGACATATTCGCCTGGCACCCCTCCGACATGCCAGGGATACCCCATAGGCTTGCAGAGCATAACCTAAACATATTGGCAGGCTATAAGCCCGTTAAACAAACACTTCGGCGTTTCTCCGAGCCCAAGCGTTAAGCAATGGGCGTGGAACTGGCAAAGCCGCTGGAGGTGGGATTCATCAAGGATATAAAACACCCCGACTGGCTAGCCAATTTGGTCATGGTACCAAAAAAGGACAGGTCATGGCGGTTGTGTGTCAATTTTAAAGACCTCAACAAAGCTTGCCCCAAAGACCCCTTTCCCCTACCCCGTATTGACCAAATTGTGGACGCCACTGTGGTCCACGACGCATTGTGCTTCCTAGACGCCTATTCAGGGTATCATCAAATAAAGATGAAGGAATCGGACCAGGCAGCAACAGCATTTATTACGCCCTACGGGCCGTTTTGCTTCAACACGATGCCTTTCGGACTAAAGAACGCTGGCGCTACGTACCAGCGTATGATTCAAACATGCCTGAAAACACACATCGGAAAAACTGTGGAGGCTTACGTAGACGGCGTGGTTGTCAAAACTAAACACGTCGACCAGTTGGTGGACAATCTTCGCGATACATTTGCCAGCCTACGGGAATATCAAATAAAACTCAAGCCGGAAAAATGCGTCTTTGGGATCCCAGCTGGCAAACTCCTTGGTTTTATCGTATCTAGCCGAGGAATTGAAGCCAATCCGGCCAAAATTCGAGCCTTGGATCATTTGGAGATCCCTACAGAGCTCAAGCATGTACAAAAGCTGGATGGGCTCCGTAGCAGCCTTGAGCCGTTTTATATCACGGCTTGGAGAAAAAGCTTTACCATTGTACAGGCTGTTAAAGCAGACCAAAACGTTTAAATGGACCAAGGAGGCTGCGGCGGCCCTGGAAGACATCAAGGCCCTCCTCGCCACCAATCCCATCCTGGCAGCACCAGACGTTTGCGAACCGATGATATTATACATCTCGGCCACAAACCAGGTGGTCAGCGCAGTTCTCGTGGTTGAACGAGACATGGAAGGTCATAAGTTCCAGGTCCAAAAACCCGTATACTACGTGTCCGAGGTCTTAACCCCCTGCAAGACATGCTACCCTCATTATCAAAAGATAGCTTACGCAGTCTTCATGGCATCGCGAAAGCTTCGGCACTACTTTCAAGAGTGCACGGTGACTGTGGCATCCGACGTCCCGTTAAGTGACATAATCAATAATAGAGATGCAACGGGGCGCATCACCAAATGGGCTATAGAGCTCCTACCTTTTGAAATTATCTAGAGACCACGCTGGGCCATTAAATCCGAGGTGTTGGCGGACTTCATGGCCGAATGGACCGAAGCCGAACTCCCCCGTGAGTACAGTACCTACTCGCATTGGACAATGTAATTTGATGGCTCCAAAATGCTTGCCGGCCTAGGGGCTGGCGTGGTGCTCACGTCCCCCACGGGAGATAACATTAGATATGTGCTGCAAATCATGTACACAGACTCTAATAACGCGGCTGAATACGAAGCCCTCTTACACGGACTTCGGATAGCAGTCTCCATGGGTGTTAAACGCCTCCAGGTCTGAGGTGATTCCAACCTCGCTATCTCGCAAATCAATGGCGAATTCGACGCCAAAGACCCAAAGATGATAGCTTATTGAAATGCCGTCATAAAGATCTCGGCCAGGTTCGAGGGCTTGGAATTTCACCATATACCCCGAGATAGCAACCAGGCCACAGATGTACTCGCCCGGCTGGGCGCAAAGCGGGATAAGGTACCCGAAAACACCTTCCTCGAATGGCTTTTTAAGCCATCCGTAGTCTGGCAAGACAGCAAAGGAACATCGGACTTAACCGACGTCGGGCAACAGGCCCCGCCCGAAAAGGACGATGGTATCATAGGCGGGTCAACGATCCGGAAGACTGATTCAGCGCATGAAGTCATGGCAGTTATCGCACCATGGACCGAGCCGCTCCTCGCATACCTACTCCGAAGAGAGCTCCCTGATAACCAAGCCGACTCCCGCCGGATTGTAAGACAGTCTAAAGCTTACAAGGTTCATGAAGGGGAACTTTACAAAATGAGCACAACGGGCGTCCTCCAGAGGTGCATATCCAAGGAAGAAGGAAAACTCGTACTTCGAGAGATACACTCCGGCATGAGCGGACATCACTCCGCTGCTCGGACCCTGGTCAGCAAGGCTTTTCGAGCCGGTTTCTACTGGCCAACGGCAAGTGCCGATGCCTCGGCATTAGTACAGCGTTGCCCAGGCTGCCAGGTATTCGCCAAGCAGAGCCACATGCCCCCCACGGCCCTGTGCACCATCCCCATTATGTGGCCCTTTGCGGTCTGGGGGCTCGATATGGTCGGGCCACTCAAGGGAGGATCAAACAAAAACAAATACCTACTCGTTATGGTAGACAAATTCACCAAGTGGATCGAAGCAAAGCCGGTTACCTCGGCCGAGGCCGTCCAGGTCATCGGATTCTTTTCGGGGGTAGTCCATCGTTACGGTGTCCCCCACAGTCTGATCACAGACAACGGAACCAACTTCACGGCCAAAGAGGTCAAGGCATGGTGTAAGAAACTAGGCATTAAGCTCGACTACGCGTCCGTCTATCACCCGCAGTCTATTGGGCAGGTGGAGCGAGCCAATGGACTTATCCTTAGTGGAATTAAGCCACGGCTAGTTCGCTCCCTTAAAAAAGCCGATTGCAAATGGGTTGAGGAACTTGATTCCGTATTATGGGGCTTGCGTACAACACCAAACAGGTCCACAGGGTATACCCCGTTTTTTATGGTGTATGGCGCCGAAGCGGTCCTCCCCTGTGATATCATACATGACGCACCTCGGGTGCGCATGTATGAGGAGCTGGAGGCCGAACTCGATCGGCAAGATGCCCTAGACGCTCTCAAAGAAGAGCGCAATGTCGCGTGGGCTAGATCAGCTATTTATCAGCAGCAGGCACGTCGCTACCACGGTAGAGAGGTTCGTGACAAAGAATTCAATGTCGGGGATCTCGTAATGAGACTACACCTCGAAAAACAAAAACACAAGCTCTCCCCTAGATGGGACGGACCGTTCATCATTGACCAAGTACTCATCGGAGGGGCTTATCGAATCCGAGATCCAGAGGACTGCCGATTAGAGCCCCACCCGTGGAACGCGGCGCTACTCCGACGTTTCTATGCTTGAAACCAAGCATACGGTCCGTGTAAATAACTTGTGCATTTTCTTTCAACTTAATCTTTTTTCTTATTTTTTATCTCCTCACCTCAGAAAGTTATTCTATAACCCCGAGAACAATCTAGCATGTTCTTTTCAAAACAAGAGCTATTCCGCCTCTTATGTACTATTGTCTTTCGAGCCACTATATGCATCGATTCGCTTTAAGATTTGGCCAAGCTGGGTTGCCCGGCTCCTGTGCTTGCCCCTTACGTTCCCGATATTTTGGCTAGGGGGCAAAGGGAGCACCGCTGTGATTGTTACTCCCGGGTCAACCGATGTAGTACCTCAGACGGACAAAGCCGAAAGCTAGCGTTCTTATAATGCGGATTGGTCGGCTATGACATAGGAATAACGTGGCAAGGGTCTTTTCAAACCCCGACCAGGGGCTTTACCCCCGAGGTCATCCGTCTTCATACGGGCGTGTTCGACACAATAACCCGAGGAAAGGAACTGTTGGAAGAACTATTTTCCTCGGAAGATGTTTTCTTACATTAAATAGTAATATAACATAACCTTCCGTTAGCATCTTGTCTTTCGAGCCGCACAGCCGGATTGCCTGGTCACCTGAAGCATCTGGTCCGATGACCTCGGCCAGTAGTATGGGACACTCCTCGGAATTTATCCGAGGAGGCGGAAGCCGAAGGCTGGCTGACAGAGTTTGGATAAACGGACAGAAAAAATTGACATAGAATACCTCGGTACATAAAGTCATACACCAATTTTCACGCGCAGTCTAGCCCGTCTATTAGGGTGTCTAATGCGCAATCCTTTTGCGAGAGGCGTGCCGCAGACATTACACTGTCATATGCCTGGCTGGTAGGGATCTCCTCCCCATCAGGCCCCATGGGTCCCACCTCTGCTAATTCCGTCGTCTTCAGACCGGTGTAGTGGGTCTTCACCATGGCCCAGGCCTCCCTCGCACCTTCTCGGCAAGCTGATACTTTCCACGCCTGGATCCGGCGCCGAGCTCGCTTAAGCTATTTGGCTAGCGCGGCCATGTCCTCGGGGACCGGCACCACCTCGGGCCATAAAGCCTGGTGTACATCCTTCATCGCTTTCCGAGCCCTTTCATGCACCTCGGATAGACGAATGCTCATGTCTTCGGACACCGGACCCCGAGACTCCGGAGGAAGGCCAGTCAAGCAAGCTGTCAAAAACAACATTTCGCATGACAAATCTCCTCGGACAAACTACATGACAAATGTCTGTCGCGATTTATAACTTACCATAAATCATGTCGTCCGTTCGCCGATTCTTTGTTTCTGCAGTAGCCAGGCGAGCTTTTAAGCTCTTAATTTCCTGGGCCTACCGGGCGTTTTCAGCCCTAAGCACATTCACGTTGCCCGCTCTCTGAGTGACCACATGTTGATTTGCTTGGCGTTGCGCTTCAGCATACGCCAGATCGTCGCGGGCCTGCTTCAGATCTCTTTCAAGATGGCCCAGGGCTTCCGCTGCTACAAACGATTCTGGCCTCAGCTCTATATTTTGGACATTACCCACTTCAAGAAATAAGCACTTACCGTGTGCCTCTCTGGTGAAATTCTTCACCTGCTCAACCTCGGACAAAGTCGCGTCAAGCTGCACCTTTGTTTGGTCCAACGCCGAGGTCAATTGCTCGTTCTTCAAGCGAGCTTCCTGTTATGACAAAGATTGCGGGTTAGCATTCAAGTCTTGATTCGACCCCAGGGGCTCGTACCAAGCCTTAGGGGCTACTACCATACTTGGTAGTCATATTTGTCTTTAAAACCTTACCCGCAGCCCTCGTGACAGGACATCCAGCGACTCATCAAAGGCACCTCGGGTCGCCACGAGGTATGCGTCCACCGCGCTGAGAGCATTAAGCTCCCTGTCCGAAAAGGCCGGATTGTTCAAGGAAGCCTTTTGCCGGCGATAATTCACGGCGCATTGGATTTCGGACGGAGTGGCCGACGTCGCCGAGTCCTCGGGCTGGGCGGCTCCGGGGTCAACCCTTGCAGGATTTCGGACCTCTGCTTCCTTGGGCGGGGCCGTGCCTTCCTCGGCCTCCACATGTACGGTGGAGGGTGGAGGCTGTCTGCAAATAATCAGGAATGTTAGAATCCGAAGTGTCTTTTCTGTAACATAGACCTAAATATTACCTGATGACGGATGGAGCACTTTCGCCTGTCCCCGTAACCTCGGCCGGAGCTTCTCGTACTTCTGGCTGAGCCCTTTCCAGTGGAGTCGTTTCTCTGCGTAGGCGTTGGGAGCGCCGCCCCTTTGGAGGAGGAGTCAGAACACTGGAGACTGGGGGACGAGGGGCTCTCTTTCGTTTAGAGGAAGGGAGAGTTACCGATGAGGCTGGCCTCGTCCCCGGCGTATCAGGGACGACTGCTACTTTCGAGCCATCAAGGCTCTCCAGGAAAAAACTCCTCCCTTCATAAATAAGCCCCAGGTCTTCGTCCTCGTGGTAGAGAGGGTCTTCCGCGCGGCTGTGCAACTCCGGCTCAGGGGCCGGACTGTTCACCCCTTCGAGCCAACGCCTCCACCTCTGTTCAACCGATATGTAATGGATTAATGCTAAAAATCCCGAGGTAAAACAGAAAATCCCGAAATAGAAACTTACTATGTCGGCAGGGTTGTAGTATGACAGCCCGTCTTGGAACTAGCGCTTGGCAAACTCCTCGGCAGACCCTTGGTACATGTTGGCTAGTACGACTCCGAGGGTCATTTGGTCCATAAAAGCCCCCTTGATGGATCGAGAGGCGTCCTCGGACCCGTTATACTCGCACAATAACACACCTAGCATGGAAAATAATGGACACCCCCTGCCGCTTCATGAGCGGTACGGGCACACAAAATGGAAGATTATTTTGAAAATTAGAGTTGGCACACGCAAATTTACTTGGAACGGCATTGAAATACCGCATATAGGTAGATATAGTGGACTCATTTGGCACAACTTGGGTTTAAGGAGTTTGGATGCACAAGCAGTATTTCCGCTTAGTACAAATGAAGGCTAGCAAAAGATTGAGAAGCAACCAACCAAAAAAACGAAAACGGTCATAAACATGCATTGAACACAACTAACACCGAATAATACACCATAAGTAGGATATAATTTCATTGCATAACTATTGACTTAACGTGCATGCATAGGGAATCACAAACCTTAACACTAATATTTTTACTAAATCACAATTACTCACTAACATGACTCACATATTATCATTTCCATATCGCAAAACTATTGCAAGGAATCACACTTATCATATCCAATGATCTATATGAAAGTTTTTATTTATATCCCTCTTAAATATTCATCACTTTGGACCAACTTCATATCTTGTGCAAATTACCGTTACTATCATCAACTCTCAAAAAGATTTAAGTGAAGCATGAGAGTGCAAATATTTCTTCAAAATTTCAATCTTGTCAATTCTCAAAATAATATAAGTGAAGCATGATAATTCATTTCTTCAAAATTTTAATCTTGTCAATTCTCAAAATAATATAAGTGAAGCATGAGAATTCATTTCTTCAAAAATTTAATCAACTCTCAAAATAACATAAGTGAAGCATGAGAGTTTATTTCTTCAAAATTTAGCCACCACCGTGCTCAAAAAGATTTAAGTGAAGCACTAGAGCAACTGCCTAGCTCAAAAAATTGAAGTGAAGCACATAGAGTATTCTAACAAATGATGATAAACGTGTGGCTCTCTCAAGATAGGTGTGTTCAGAAAAGATGATTGTGACAAACTAAAAAGCAAACAAAGCAAAGACTCATATAATACAAGACGCTCCAAGCAAAACTCATATCATGTGACGAATAAAAATATAGCTCCAAGTAAAATTACCGATGGTTGGTAGAAGAAAGAGGGGATGCCTTCCGGGGCATCCCCAAGCTTAGACGCTTGAGTCTTCCTTGAATATTACCTTCGGGTGCCTCGGGCATCCCCAAGCATAGGCTTTTACTACTCCTTATTCCTTCATCCATCGTGATCTCACCGAAAGCTTGAAAACTTCAATCACACAAAACTCAACAAAACCTTCGTGAGATCCGTTAGTATAACAAAATAAATCACTACTTTAAGTACTGTTGCAAACCAATTCATATTTTATTTTTGCATTAAACCTACTGTACTCTAACTTCACCATGGCTTATACCCCCCGATACAATCCATAGATTTATCAAAACAAGCAAGTAGTGCATCAAAAACAGAATCTGTCAAAAACAGAACAGTCTGTAGCAATCTATTTAAAATCCATACTTCTGTAACTCCAAAAATTCTGAAAAATTAGGACAACGTGGGAAATTCATATACCAATACTTTTTAAAAAATTCAGATTTTTCTTACGCTCCAGTACAGAAACAAAATTCAGGCACTGGACGCAAAACTTTCTGTTTTCCAAACAGCATCAATTATATTATCTTCCAAATCATCCTAAAGGCTTTACTTGGCACAAACACTAATTAAAAACACAAAAACACCATCATACCAGTAGCATGACAGTGAAAACACACAATAACAGATTTTTTTTTTATTGGGTTGCGTCCCAACAAGCTCTTTCTTTATAGCCACTAAGATAGGCTTGAGATTTCAATGGTGCCCTCATGAAGATTATTTATTGGGATTAGCATTAACTAAGGTTATGACCTCTCCAAACCCACTCTCATCAAAAATTTCATAAGATTGAACACTCTCCGAATATGTGGGATTCTTTTTACTTAAAGTTGACGCTCTTCCAAACCCACTTTTAATAGTATTACAAATTTTATTATCAATAACATATTCGTCATGAGGCTTAAATAAATCATAAGAAGCATTATCACCCCAATCATGATCATTGCAATAAGTAGTGGACATAAAAAATCATAATCCCCAAGCTTGTAGTTTTGCATATTATTAACACAATTGACATTAATAGAATTTATAGTAACATTATTGCAATCATGCTTTTCAATCAAGGAGCTATCATGAATCACTTTATAAATTTCTTCTTTCAACACTTCATCAAAATTTTCAGATTCATGATTTTCAAGTAAAACTTCATAGAGGAAATCAAGTGCACTCAACTCACTAGATATTGGTTCATCATAATTGGGTCTTTTGAAAAGATTAGCAAGTGGATGAGGATCCATATCAATAGATTTTTAGCAAGCAAAGATGCAAACAAATAGAAGGCACATGGCAACACAAGCAAAGATAGCAAACAAGCAAAAAGGCAAACGGAAAATATTTTTGTATTTTTGTAAAAACGTTTTAGAAGTGGGGGAGATGAAAACGAGAGGCAAATGGCAAATAAAATAAATGCAAGGAGATGAGAGTTTATGCAAAGGTACTTGATAGATGTTGATGATGTCTCCCCGGCAACGGCGCCAGAAATTCTTCCTGCTACTTGTAGCTTGCGTTGGTATTTCCCCGAAGAGGAAGGGATGATGCAGCACAGTAGAGATAAGTATTTCCCTCAGTTATGAAACCAAGGTTATCGAACCAGTAGGAGAATCACGCAAAACCTCGTTAGCAGCACCTGCACACAAACAACAAATCCTTGCACCCAACATAAACGAGGGGTTGTCAATCCCTCGGCGGTTAATTGCAAGATTAAATTGTATGTGATAGATAGATAGATTGAAACAAAAATACAAAATAAAATAAATAAAAGAAAATGGCAGCAATATTTTTAGGGTTTTAGTAATATGATTTAGATAGACCCGGGGGCCATAGATTTCACTAGAGGCTTCTCTCAAGAAAATAGCATACGGTGGGTAGACAAATTATTGTTGGGCAATTGATAGAAAAGCAAATAATCATGATGATATCCAAGGCAATGATCATGTATACAGGCATCACGTCCAAAACAAGTAGACCGACTCCTGCCTGCATCTACTACTATTACTCCACACATCGACCGCTATCCAGCATGCATCTAGTGTATTAAGTCCATAAGAACGGAGTAACGCCTTAAGAACGATGACATGATGTAGACAAGATAAACTCATGTATGAATAAACCCCATCTTTTTACCCTTAGTAGCAACGATACATACGTGTCATGTCCCTTTCTGTCACTGGGATTGAGCACCGCAAGATCGAACCCACTACAAAGCACCTCTTCCCATGGCAAGATAAATCAATCTAGTTGGCCAAACCAAATTAATAGATCGGAGAAGAAATACGAGGCTATAATAATCATGCATAAAAGAGTGCAGCAAAGACTCAAATAATTTCATGGATAATCTGATCATAAACTCACAATTCATCGGATCCCAACAAACACACCACAAAAAGTGATTACATCAGATAGAACTCCAAGAACATCAAGGAGAACATTGTATTGAAGATCAAAAAGAGAGAAGAAGCCATCTAGCTACTACCTATGGACCCAAAGGTCTGTGGTAAACTAGTCACGCATCATCGGAAGGGCAGCAAGGTTGATGTAGAACCCCTCCGTGATCGATTCCCCATCCGGCAGATCACCGGAGAAGGACCCCAGATGGGATCTCTCTGGAACAGAAACTTGCGGCGGCGGAAAAAGTATATCGTGGACTCCCCTGAGGGTTTCTGATTTTTCCTGAATTTATAGTGGTGGAATTAGGTCAAACAGAGCTGGGTGGGCCCCAAGAGGTACCAGGGCGTGCCACCCCCCTGGGGCGCGCCCTGTTGCCTCGTGGCCCACTCCTTCATCTTCTGGCCCTCTCCCGAAGCTTCCAGTGTTTATCTTGTCCAATAAAAAATCTCCAAAAAGTTTCGTGGCATTTGGACTTCGTTTGGTATTGATTTTCTGTAAAACAAAAACAGGGCAGAAAACAGGAACTGGCTCTGGGCACTAGGTTAATAGGTTAGTCTCAAAAAATGATATATAATTGTTGTAAATGACTATAAAAACATCCAAGATTGATATTATAACAGCATGGAACAATAAAAAATTATAGATACGTTGGAGACGTATCAGCCACTGAAAAAGAAAACATTTTCCACTCTTAAGCAACACCAAAAACACTTTCCTGGTTTGCTTCTTAGTGGACTTTGGTAAACATACCAAAGTAACCTTCACTTGACTTGATCTTCTCGTTCGCCTCCATATAGTCCTTGTCCAAACTTGTGCGTTGCTTTGAGCCGCACGATCCCGCGCAATGTCCATGGTCGCATCTTAGCTCTCCAAGCTCTATGCTAACCATCCTCATTGCCGACTACCGTCACACTCACTGCAACCTGCACACCATGGAAAACAAGCAACTATCGCGAGCACAAACCTCCTGAGCTTGACCCAAGTCAGTCCAAAATAACAGTTTAATATTACCAACAACATCCAGATAAATCACATAGAAAGAAACATAGTTGACCAATGTCAACTCAAGATTACATCCTTGATCTCACAAACTGGGATTTGCAACCTTACTAAAATAACTCTCAACGCGAGCAAAAACATTGGCAATATAATCATCACAAAATCAAGGGTATCACCATATGGGACTCACAATCTCCCCCTTGATGTTTATATTGCCAACCCAGCTCTCAGAAAGAAAATTTAGAGTTTTAATTTTAATAGAGAGAGAAGGAAAGTTGCAAAATCACACTTGGTCCCAATAAAAGAGAAACTGGACGACATGACCAAGTGGACAAGGTGGATAGTGAAGCTAACACCCAGGTCGAAAACTTCACTTCCAACAAAATCTCTTCGGAGGCAAATTAGCCTTGTTTTCACAAGTTCACAAGGGAAAGAACCAAGGGAAAAGTTTATTTTAAAATAATATGAATGACTCCCTCTGACTCCCCCTCAACTTATGTACATTCTGAAACTTTTCTTGATGCACTGTTCTATTTCTCCCCCTTTGGCACTATAAGCATCAAGGAACGCCTCCTCTTCAACTCATGCATATGAGAAAACATCAAGATCCAGCATGTATGCATGATGTGGAATTTATGCAATTGTATGAGCATTGAAGATTATTCAGTTGAAGCACATGAGATAGAAATGCTACCAAGCCATGATAAGTAAGAGCTCATCCAGTCATACTAAGACATATAGAGACAATCCATGAGCTAGATGCAGCAAGATATTCAAGTTCTTAGTAACTTCAGTTTTCACACATGACAAGTTCTTATGTAGGCAAACACATGGAAGAGAGACTAAACATTGCAAGGCATTACAACCTAGCGCTAAGCAATGACTAGGAAGCACACCCAATCAAAAATGGAACCCTCTTGCTGTACCAACCATCACACAAGCAAAGTGCCACCTCCTGCACGAGCAGGCACCTTGAGCGATTTAGTTAACACAATATGATGCACTTGGTAATTTTATGAAATGGCACAAGCAAAGTACCACCTCCTGCACGAGCAGGTACCTTGAGTGATTTGATTTTGATTCTATGAAAAGGCACAAGCAGAGTACCACCTCCTGAACGAGCAGGTACCTTGAGTGATTTGAATAAGAAATTATGGAATAGGCACAAGCAAAATACCACCTCCTGCACGAGCAGGTATCTTGAGTGATTCTTCACTGAATTTTATGCACATACAAAGTAGGACTTATGCAAAGCAGGACTAGGGACTTGACAAGACAATAGACCATATCCGACCCGAGCCACATAGGTCTAAGCAGAACAAGTCTCTAGTGGTTCCAGGTGTGATATCAAATGGAGTCCTAGCTAGCTAGCCACAACATAGATCAGAGTTGCAATACAAAGCACAAGTAGATTCTCTAGTGAAGGTGATCAACTAGCATAGAACTCATCATATGGTCAACATATTTTTAGTTCAAATTCATTTCCAATTAAAACTAGCATGCAAAGGCTTATCCATACATGGCAAACCATGACATGATGAGCTAGACAATAAGCATAACATGGCCAAGAGCATCATCAATATGAACATTGCTTCAACAAAAGAATCATCAAGGCTCAAAGGTATCTTACATATGATGCAAGGTGCAATATGATACATATGAACAAAGAAAACTCAAACTCCCCCTCACAAGATCCCATAGGGGCTGACGACCCCCAAATCTCCCCGCAAAGAAGCAAAACGACTCACATCCAAAGGTTTGGTAAAGATATCCACAAGTTGATGCTCAGTATCAACATACTGGAGCTCTATATCACCTTTCTCCATATGGTCTCTTATGAAGTGGTAGCACAGTTCAATGTGTTTAGTTCTAGAGTGTTGGACTGGGTTCTTAGCAATACTTATCGCACTAGTGTTATCGCAGAAAAGTGGAATAGAACAAATGAAAATCCCAAAGTCCTGTAAAGTAGAAGAGATCCAAAGAATCTGACTACAACTACTCACGGCTGCTACATACTCTGCCTCGGCTGTGCTCTGTGCTACACTAGATTGCTTCCTAGATGACCAAGAAATAAGGGAAGTGCCAAGAAAGTGACAAGTGCCAGAAGTGCTCTTGCGGTCTATCCTACACCCACCAAAGTCTGAATCTGCGAACCCCCTAACTCCTAAACCAGAAGAACTAGAATACCATAGGCCAAAATCAGGTGTTCCTCGGAGGTACCATAAAATGCGTTTGACAGCTTGCTTGTGGGAGTCTCTAGGGGAAGCCTGAAAACGAGCACACAGACACACGGCAAATTGTATGTCCGGCCTCGTTGCGGTCAAGTACAACAGTGAACCAATCATGCTTCTGTACTCTCGCTGGTCCACCACCTCACCATTTTCATCTAAATCAAGTATTGTGGCAGTGGACATTGGGGTATGGAGCGGCTTGGAATCGCTCATCCCAAACTTCTTTAGCATGTCCTTCGTGTACTTGCCTTGAAAGACAAAGGTACCCTGCTTTGTTTGCTTGATTTGCAGGCCAAGAAAGAGGGACAGCTCACTCATCATGGACATCTCAAATTCATCACTCATATCCTTAGAAAACTTAGCACAAAGAGCGTTAGACGAGCCACCAAAGATGATATCATCTACGTAAATTTGCACTAAGAGTAGTTCATTATGCTCCCTAAGAGTGAACAAGGTCTTATCAGCTTCACCCATTTTAAAACCTCTCTTGATTAAAAACCCTTTGAGTCTATCATACCAAGCTCTGGGGGCTTGCTTAAGACCATAAAGAACTTTCGGCAAATTATAGACATGGTTTGGGAGCTTGTCATTTTCAAAACCAGGGGGCTGTTTTACATAGACTTCTTCATCGATGAAACCATTTAGAAACGCACTTTTCACATCCATTTGAAATAACTTAAAACCCTTGGAAGCACAATAAGCAAGTAAAATACGTATCGCCTCCAACCGTGTAACAGGTGCAAAGGTCTCGTCAAAATCAAAACCCTGAATTTGAGAATAAGCTTGAGCAACTAGGCGAGCCTTGTTGCGAACAACTTGGCCGTCCTCTCCCTGTTTATTTTTGAAAACCCACTTGGTTCCAATGATATTTATATTCTGGTCAAAAGGGGTTTTTACAAGCTGCCAGACCTTGTTCCTCTCAAAGTTTTCTAACTCCTCATGCATTGCACTAATCCAGTTTTCATCTTCTAACGCATGGCTAACATCTCGGGGCTCAAAAGATGCAACAAATGCAGAATGTGCAAAGTCTGAGAAATAAGCGGACCTGGAGCGCAAAGTACACTCAGAGATGTTGCCGATGATCAGATCTGGTGGGTGAGCATGATGAAGACGTAGAGACCCCTAAAGGACGTCAGAAGCAGGTGAGGAAGTAGTCATGGTAGCCTCTGCCTCAGCTGAAGTGGAGGTAGGATCAGGAGCCATCGACGTCAAGGGTATGGATGTTGTAGATGAAGTACTAGGTACTGGACCATCTCCCACCAAAACAGAAGTGGCAGCAGGTTGTGCTGCAGGTGCAAGAGAGATGGGGGCTTGTCCCACACCATCCTCATTATCTTCTTCCACGAATAAGGTCTCTGAAACTTGTGGTGTACCTGAAAACTCAGGTCTAGCTGGGCTAGCCTCATCAAAAGTTACATCGCAAGTCTCTACCACAAGGTTAGATTCTAAATTTAAAACACGATAGCCCTTCATGTGAGCAGGGTAACCAAGAAAGATACCATCTGAAGTGCGCGACTCAAACTTGTCGAGAAGGCCCTTCTTTAGGATAAAACACTTGCAACCAAACACCCGCAAATGAGAAACATTTGGCTTTCTACCAAATCTCAACTCATAAGAGGTCACTTTCAAAGAACTCCGAAGAAAAACACGATTTGACACATAACAAGCAGTACTAATGGCTTTAGCCCAATAACGTCGTGGTGTGCCAAAATCGTCGAGCATGGTCCTTGCCATCTCCACAAGAGTTCTATTTTTCCTTTCCACAACACCATTTTGTTGAGGCGTGCGAGGAGAAGAAAATTGGTGCTCAATTCCTCTATCGGCAAGGAAATCAGCAAAGGAAGAATTTTTGAACTCCAAACCATTATCACTACGAACAGTTTTCATCTCACCAGGTGAAAGAACATGTGCTGCCCCCATGTTTGGTTTTGGTAATTGATGACAATCTCTATGGACTAATGGTTGCCTTGAGTTATATTTGAAGGGTTTGTCCATAGGCTTTGCTTGTAGACCATTTGTTGGTCTCAAGGTGATTTGAAGAAGAATGTGTGTTGACCAAGGGGTTATTCATGGAGTTATCCAAAGATTGGTCATGTAAGAGATGAGCCTATTACAAGCATGTCTTGAAAAAGAAGATTGTGTGGACATTCATGTCTACCTTCAAGACATCATCTTAATGAAGAGAATTGGAAAGATTCAAGGTTGATCAAGACTAAATACGAAGAGTGATTCAAGTTGATCAACACACAAAGCGTAGAAGATGTACCGAGTGGGATCAAGTGATCTCACGGTATGGTAAGCATTGTCCATTACGCTTTTTGTACTAACCCATGGTCTACGTGAGAGTTCTATGTGGGGTTAGGTATGTGTCCATGGGGTTGCGTCAAGAGGAAGATCTCATTCAACCCATGGAGGATGACATCAAGTGGTGATCGTCATCAAGATTGCGGTGTGCAAGTTCAAGTGGAGCATCACGAAGAGATCACATGCTTGAATCTTGCCGTCCATTGTGGTGACAATGGACTTGTGAAGATGTGCCGAAGAGTGGCTCACTCATAGTGGAGTATGGGGGAGCAACCAACTAGTCTTCATCGAGCCGGCGCAATCAAGAAAGGTGGTCCAACTTGAGGATGTCAAGATCGTCATCATCTAGCTCAAGTGGACTATGCGCAAGGCAAAGGTTTGCCCTTGATAGGTTTTCTATTTTACCGGTCTCATGGTGGTAGTTGGGAGACCGGGTTATAGGATCGATAGCCGTACTATCAAGGGGGGCTCTCAAGTGAGTAGCTTGATCGTATCGTTCGTAGAGAGCTCAAACCATTGCATCCTTGCATCATCTTTCTTGGTTCTTGTTTGGTGTTTCTCTTTGTGAGTTTTTGAGCTTATGGTCATCTTCATGACAAGCTCGAGTTCATCGAAAGCGGAGTTCATATATGCATCTTCTATGATGTTTTCGATGTTGGAGTTTATGCCGGTTCTTCATTCATAGAGGTTTCTCATCTCTATATCTTAGGCATTTCTCCCCTGCCACTTCTTATGCTGTTGGATAGTTTTTGTCGTCATCTATCCAACAAGCTTGAGTTTGCTCAATTCGGAGCTCATTTGCAGAAGTTATGGCAGTTCTGGTTTTATTTGTATCCTCTGTTTTCTGTGGATTTCAGTGGCATGCAAGCGGTAGTACCGCTGGTACCCACTGTAGTACCGCTTATGCGGTAGTACCGCTGGGTACTTCCGTGGCACTGCCGCTTGGGGTTTCCCCAAGCATGCAACTCTCTGTTGTCGGTCTGCAATTCACGGTAGTAGCACGGTAGTACCGCTCCGGCGGTACTACCGCCCTTACTACCGCCGCCACTACCGCTTGCGGGGTTTCCTCAGTGCACGCTTCTGTTTCCATTTTCCCTTAGGCGGTAGTAGAGCGGTACTAGGACGGTAGTACCGCTTCGCACGGTATTGTTGGAAATATGCCCTAGAGGCAATAATAAATTGGTTATTATTATATTTCCTTGTTCATGATAATCGTTTATTATCCATGCTATAATTGTATTGATTGGAAACTCAAATACATGTGTGGGTACATAGACAACACTGTGTCCCTAGTAAGCCTCTAGTTGACTAGCTCGTTGATCAAAGATGGTTAAGGTTTCCTAGCCATTGACATGAGATGTCATTTGATAAACGGGATCACATCATTAGGAGAATGATGTGATGGACAAGACCCAAACTAAGAACGTAGCATTTGATCGTGTCAGTTTATTGCTATTGTTTTCTGCATGTCAAGTATCTGTTCCTATGACCATGAGATCATGCAACTCCCTGACATCGGAGGAGTACCTTGTGTGTATCAAACGTCGCAACGTAACTGGGTGACTATAAAGGTGCTCTACAGGTATCTCCGAGGGTGTCTGTTGGGTTGGCATGGATCAAGACTGGGATTTGTTACTCCGTGTGACGGAGAGGTATCTCAGGGCCCACTCGGTAATACAACATCACAATGAGCCTTGCAAGCAATGTGACTAAAGTGTTAGCCACGAGATCTTGTATTACGGAACGAGTAAAGAGACTTGCCGGTAACGAGATTGAACTAGGTATAGAGATACCGACGATCGAATCTCGGGCAAGTAACATACCGAAGAACAAAGGGAATAGCATACGGGATTAACTGAATCCTTGACATAGAGGTTCGACCGATAAAAGATCTTCGTAGAATATGTAGGAGCCAATATGGGCATCCAGGTCCCGCTATTGGTTATTGGCCGTAGAGGTGTCTCGGTCATGTCTACATAGTTCTCGAACCCGCAGGGTCTACACACTTAAACGTTTGGTGACGATTAGTATAGTTGAGTTATTTTGTTGGTGACCGAAAGTTGTTCGGAGTCCCGGATAAGATCCCGGACATCACGAGGATCTCCGGAATAGTCCGGAGGTAAAGATTGATATATGCGATAATAGTGTTTTGATCTCCGGAAGGGTTCCGGAATTCGCCGGAAGAAGTTTCGGATGTTTACCGAAGTGTTCGGGTGCGAGAACACTTTATATGGGCCAAGGGATAAAAGCCCACGAGGTATTTGAAAGTGCAAAAGTAGTTTTGCTGCCGCGTAAGCGGTACTACCGCTTGTTGAAGCGGTACTACCGCCCGAGCGGTACTACCGCTTGTGTGAAGCGGTACTACCGCCCGAGCGGTACTACCGCTTGTGTGAAGCGGTACTACCGCTTGTGCGCGGTACTGCAGGGATCCGAGTTGGACTCTTTTCCTGCGGGCCAAACCGACCTTGTGCGGGCAAAACCGACCTGGAAGAGGCTTTTACTCCAAGTTTAGACCCCAAGGCTCAACATATAAATAGAGGGGCAGGGCTAGCACACGGGATACATCAAGATTTCCCCAAGCCGTGTGCGGCAACCCTAACCCTCTAGTTCCTCCGTCATAATCTCCGTAGCGCTTGGCGAAGCCCTGCAGAGATTGTTCCTCACCACCATCACCACGCCGTCGTGCTGCTGGAACTCTACCACTACTTCACCATCGCTCGCTGGATCGAGGAGGTGAAGGCGTCATCAAGCCGTACGTGTGTTGAACGCGGAGGTGCCGTCCGTTCGGCACTAGTTCGTGATCGGACCGAGGGACGACTTGCGATTTGGATCGCGGAGACGTTCGACTACATCAACCGCGTTTCTTAAACGCTTCCGCTTAGCGATCTACAAGGGTATGTAGATTCACTCTACCTCTCGTAGATGCTCATCACCATGGATAGATCTTGTGTGTGCGTAGGAAAATTTTTGTTTCCCATGCAACATTCCCCAACAGTGGCATCTGAGCTAGGTCTATGCGTAGATGAGATCTCGAGTAGAACACAAACGAGTTGTGGGCGTGGGTGTATACATATTGCTTGCCGTTACTAGTTGATACTTGATTCGGCAGTATTGTGAGATGAAGCGGCCCGGACCGACATTACGCGTACTCTTACGCGAGACAGGTTCCTTCAACTGACATGTAACTTCGTTGCATAAAGATGGCTAGAGGGTGTCTGCTTCTCTCACTTTAGTTGAATCGATTTCAATGAAGAGGGTTCTTTTAGAAGATCAAAAAGCAATCACTACACCACGTTGTGGTTTTGCGTAGGTAAGAACGGTTCTTGCAAACCCGTAGCAGCCACGTAAAATTTGCAACAACAATTAGAGGACGTCTAACTTGTTTTTGCAGGGTATGTTGTGATGTGATATGGCCAATTACATGATGAGATATATGTGATGTATGAGATGATCATGTGTTGTATAGAATATCACGACTTGCATGTCGATGAGTACGGCAACTGGCAGGAGCCATAGAGTTGTCTTTAATTATTGTATGACATGCGTGTCAATCATTAAGCTCTATGTAATGCTTTACTTTATCGCTAAACGTTAGCAATAGTCGTGGAAGCAACAGTCGGCGCGACAACCTTATGGCGACACGTTGATGGAGATCATGGTGTCATGCCGGTGACGATGGAGATCATGCCGGTGCTTTGGAGATGGAGATCAAAAGCACAAGTTCATGGCCATATCATGTCACTTATGATTTGCATGTGATGTTAATCCTTTTATGCATCTTATTTTGCTTAGGACGACGGTAGCATTATAAGAAGATCCCTTACTTAAATTTCAAGATAAATTGTGTTCTCCCCGAGTGTGCACCGTTGCGAAAGTTCGTCGTTTCGAGACACGCCGTGATGATCGGGTGTGATAGACTCCACGTTCACTACAACGGGTGCAAGCCATGTTGCACACGCGGAACACTCGGGTTAAACTTGACGAGCCTAGCATGTACAGACATGGCCTCGGAACACAAGAGACCGAAAGGTCGAACATGAGTCATATAGTAGATATGATCAACATGAAGATGTTCACCATTGAAACCACCTCAACTCACGTGATGATCGGACTTGAGTTGGTGGATTTGGATCATGTTACACTCGAATGACCGGAGGGATGTCAATTTGAGTGGGAGTTTTTTAAGTAATATGATTAACTAAACTCATTATCTAGAACAATAGTCTAAGTTGTCTTTGCTATATTTATGTTGTAGATCATGGCTCGCGCAGTAGCACCCCTGTATTTTAATGCGTTCCTAGAGAAAGCTAAATTGAAAGATGATGGAAGTAACTATGTGGACTGGGCCCGTAATCTAAGGATTATCCTTACGGCTTCCCAGAAGGCTTATGTCCTTGATGCACCGCTTGGTGATCCACCCGCTCCAGTTGAGTCTCTAGACGTTGTGAACGCCTGGCAGGCTCGTTCTGATGATTACTCAATAGTTCAATGTGCAATGTTGTATGGCTTAGAACCGGGACTTCAAAGACGTTTTGAACGTCATGGAGCATATGAGATGTTCCAGGAGTTGAAGTTTATCTTTCAGAAGAATGCCCGGATCGAGAGATATGAGATCTCTGATAAGTTCTATGCTTGCAAGATGGAGGAGAACGGCACTATCAGTGATCACATACTCAGAATGTCTGGGTACTCCACCCGTCTGGCTGAGCCCCTTCCGCCAGAGGCTATCACTGACAGAGTTCTTCAATCATTGCCACCTAGCTACAAGAGCTTCGTGTTGAACTATAACATGCACGGGATGAACAAGTCAGTCGCCGAGCTGTTTGCGATGCTGAAAGCCGCTGAGTCTGAAATTCAGAAGGAGCATCAAGTGTTGATGGTCAATAAAACCACTAGTTTCAAGAAAAATGGCAAGGGTAAGAAGGGTAACTCCAAGAAGAGTGGCAAAGCAGTTGCTCCTCTCGTGAAGAAACCCAAGGCTGGACCCAAACCAGAAACTGTGTGTTTTCATTGCAAGGGAACTGGACACTGGAAGCGGAACTGCCCCAAGTATTTGGCTGACAAGAAGGCGGCCAACAACAAACAAGGTATATATGATATACATGTTATTGATGTGTACCTTACCAACTCTCGTTGTAGTGCCTGGGTATTTGATACCGGTGCGGTTGCTCATATTTGCAACTCAAAACAGGAACTGCGGAATAGACGGAGGCTGGCAAAAGATGAAGTGACGATGCGCGTGGGAAATGGTTCCAAGGTTGATGTGATCGCCGTCGGCACGCTCGCTCTTCGATTACCGTCGGGATTAGTGATAAACCTAAATAAATGTTATTTGGTGCCTGCGTTAAGCATGAACATTATATCTGGATCTTGTTTATTGCGAGACGGTTACTCATTTAAATCAGAGAATAATGGTTGTTCTATTTATATGAGTAATATCTTTTATGGTCATGCACCCAATGTGAGGGGTTTATTCTTATTGAATCTCGATAGTAATGATACACATGTTCATAACATTGATGCCAAAAGATGTAGAATTGATAATGATAATACCACTTTCTTGTGGCACTGCCGTTTAGGTCATATTGGCGTAAAACGCATGAGGAAGCTCCATGCTGATGGACTTTTGGAGTCACTTGATTTTGAATCACTTGACACATGTGAGCCATGCCTCATGGGCAAGATGACTAAAACGCCGTTCTCTGGAACAATGGAACGGGCAAGTGACTTATTGGAAATCATACATACAGATGTGCGCGGTCCGATGAGCATTGAGGCGCGCGGTGGTTATCGTTACTTTCTCACCTTCACTGATGACTTAAGTAGATATGGGTATATTTACTTAATGAAACACAAGTCTGAAACATTTGAAAAGTTCAAACAATTTCAGAGTGAAGTTGAGAATCATCGTAACAAGAAGATTAAATTCCTACGATCTGATCGAGGAGGAGAATATCTGAGTTATGAGTTTGGCAGTCACTTAAGACAGTGTGGAATTGTTTCACAATTGACACCGCCTGGAACACCACAGCGTAATGGTGTGTCCGAACGTCGTAATCGAACCTTATTGGATATGGTGCGATCTATGATGTCTCTTGCCGATTTGCCACTATCGTTTTGGGGTTATGCATTAGAGACAGCTGCATTCACTTTAAATAGGGCACCATCGAAATCCGTTGAGACAACGCCATATGAACTTTGGTTTGGCAAGAAGCCAAAGCTGTCGTTTCTTAAAGTTTGGGGATGTGATGCTTATGTCAAAAAGCTTCAGCCTGAAAAGCTGGAACCCAAAGCGGAGAAATGCGTCTTCATAGGATACCCAAAAGAGACAGTTGGGTATACCTTCTACTTCAGATCCGAAGGCAAAGTGTTTGTCGCTAAAAACGGAACATTTCTTGAGAAAGAGTTTCTCTCGAAAGAATTGAGTGGGAGGAAGATAGAACTTGATGAGGTTGTTGAACCTTTACTTCAACCTGAGAGTAGCGCAGCGCAGAAAGTTGTTTCTGTGGAGCCTACATTAGCTGAAGAGGAAGTTAATGATGATGATCATGAAGCTTTGGATCAAGTTGCTATCGAACCTCGTAGATCGACAAGGACGCGTACTGCTCCTGAGTGGTACGGCAACCCTGTCTTAGAAGTCATGTTGTTAGACAACGATGAACCTACGAGCTATGGAGAAGCAATGATGGGCCCGGATTCCGAGAAGTGGTTAGAGGCCATGAAATCCGAGATGGGATCTATGTATGAAAACAAAGTATGGACTTTGGAAGTATTACCTGAAGGGCGTAAGGCCATTCAGAACAAATGGATCTTTAAGAGGAAGACGGACGCGGACGGTAATGTCACCGTCTATAAAGCTCGACTTGTGGCAAAGGGTTTTTCACAAGTTCAAGGAGTTGACTACGATGAGACCTTCTCACCCGTAGCGATGCTTAAATCTGTCAGAATCATGTTAGCAATAGCTGCCTTTTTCGATTATGAAATTTGGCAGATGGATGTCAAAACAGCGTTCCTTAACGGTTACCTTAAGGAAGAGTTGTATATGATGCAACCAGAAGGTTTTGTCGATCCAGAGAAAGCTGACAAAGTTTGCAAACTCCAGCGATCCATTTATGGACTGGTGCAAGCATCTCGGAGTTGGAATCTTCGTTTTGATGAGGTGATCAAAGCGTTCGAGTTTATACAAGTTTACGGAGAAGCTTGTATTTACAAGAAAGTGAGTGGGAGCTCTATAGCGTTTCTAATATTATATGTGGATGACATATTACTGATTGGAAACAATATAGAAATGCTGGAAAGCATAAAGGAATATTTGAACAAGAGTTTTTCAATGAAGGACCTAGGAGAAGCTTCTTTCATATTAGGCATCAAGATCTATAGAGATAGATCGAGACGCTTAATAGGACTTTCACAAAGCACATACCTTGACAAAGTTTTGAAGAAGTTCAAAATGGATCAGTCCAAGAAGGGGTTCTTGCCTGTATTGCAAGGTGTGAAGTTGAGTAAGACTCAATGCCCAGTGACTGCAGAAGATAGAGAAAAGATGAGTGTCATCCCCTATGCTTCAGCCATAGGCTCTATCATGTATGCAATGCTGTGCACAAGACCCGATGTCAGCCTTGCCATAAGTATGGTCGGAAGGTTTCAAAGTGATCCAGGAATGGAACACTGGACGGCGGTCAAGAATATCCTGAAGTACCTGAAAAGGACTAAGGATATGTTTCTCGTTTATGGAGGTGATCAAGAGCTCGTCGTAAAGGGTTACGTCGATGCAAGCTTTGACACTGATCCGGATGACTCTAAATCGCAAACCGGATACGTATTTATTCTTAATGGAGGTGCGGTTAGCTGGTGCAGTTCCAAGCAAAGCGTGGTAGCTGATTCTACATGCGAAGCGGAGTACATCGCTGCCTCGGAGGCGGCGAAGGAAGGTGTCTGGATGAAGGAGTTCATGACAGATCTTGGAGTAGTGCCTAGTGCACTTAACCCAATGACTCTGTTTTGTGATAATACTGGTGCCATTGCTCTAGCCAAGGAACCAAGATTTCACAAGAGGACCAGACACATAAAGCGACGTTTCAATTCCATCCGCGATTACATCAAGGAGGACGACATAAATATTTGCAAAGTACACACGGATCTAAATGTTGCAGATCCAATGACTAAACCTCTTCCAAGGGCTAAACATGAACAACACCAGAACTGCATGGGTGTTCGATTCATTACAATGTAAATCACATAGTGATGTGAACTAGATTATTGACTCTAGTGCAAGTGGGAGACTGTTGGAAATATGCCCTAGAGGCAATAATAAATTGGTTATTATTATATTTCCTTGTTCATGATAATCGTTTATTATCCATGCTATAATTGTATTGATTGGAAACTCAAATACATGTGTGGGTACATAGACAACACTGTGTCCCTAGTAAGCCTCTAGTTGACTAGCTCGTTGATCAAAGATGGTTAAGGTTTCCTAGCCATTGACATGAGATGTCATTTGATAAACGGGATCACATCATTAGGAGAATGATGTGATGGACAAGACCCAAACTAAGAACGTAGCATTTGATCGTGTCAGTTTATTGCTATTGTTTTCTGCATGTCAAGTATCTGTTCCTATGACCATGAGATCATGCAACTCCCTGACATCGGAGGAGTACCTTGTGTGTATCAAACGTCGCAACGTAACTGGGTGACTATAAAGGTGCTCTACAGGTATCTCCGAGGGTGTCTGTTGGGTTGGCATGGATCAAGACTGGGATTTGTTACTCCGTGTGACGGAGAGGTATCTCAGGGCCCACTCGGTAATACAACATCACAATGAGCCTTGCAAGCAATGTGACTAAAGTGTTAGCCACGAGATCTTGTATTACGGAACGAGTAAAGAGACTTGCCGGTAACGAGATTGAACTAGGTATAGAGATACCGACGATCGAATCTCGGGCAAGTAACATACCGAAGAACAAAGGGAATAGCATACGGGATTAACTGAATCCTTGACATAGAGGTTCGACCGATAAAAGATCTTCGTAGAATATGTAGGAGCCAATATGGGCATCCAGGTCCCGCTATTGGTTATTGGCCGTAGAGGTGTCTCGGTCATGTCTACATAGTTCTCGAACCCGCAGGGTCTACACACTTAAACGTTTGGTGACGATTAGTATAGTTGAGTTATTTTGTTGGTGACCGAAAGTTGTTCGGAGTCCCGGATAAGATCCTGGACATCACGAGGATCTCCGGAATAGTCCGGAGGTAAAGATTGATATATGTGATAATAGTGTTTTGATCTCCGGAAGGGTTCCGGAATTCGCCGGAAGAAGTTTCGGATGTTTACCGAAGTGTTCGGGTGCGAGAACACTTTATATGGGCCAAGGGATAAAAGCCCACGAGGTATTTGAAAGTGCAAAAGTAGTTTTGCTGCCGCGTAAGCGGTACTACCGCTTGTTGAAGCGGTACTACCGCCCGAGCGGTACTACCGCTTGTGTGAAGCGGTACTACCGCCCAAGCGGTACTACCGCTTGTGTGAAGCGGTACTACCGCTTGTGCGCGGTACTGCAGGGATCCGAGTTGGACTCTTTTCCTGCGGGCCAAACCGACCTTGTGCGGGCAAAACCGACCTGGAAGAGGCTTTTACTCCAAGTTTAGACCCCAAGGCTCAACATATAAATAGAGGGGCAGGGCTAGCACACGGGATACATCAAGATTTCCCCAAGCCGTGTGCGGCAACCCTAACCCTCTAGTTCCTCCGTCATAATCTCCGTAGCGCTTGGCGAAGCCCTGCAGAGATTGTTCCTCACCACCATCACCACGTCGTCGTGCTGCTGGAACTCTACCACTACTTCACCATCGCTCGCTGGATCGAGGAGGTGAAGGCGTCATCAAGCCGTACGTGTGTTGAATGCGGAGGTGCCGTCCGTTCGGCACTAGTTCGTGATCGGATCGAGGGACGACTTGCGATTTGGATCGCGGAGACGTTCGACTACATCAACCGCGTTTCTTAAACGCTTCCGCTTAGCGATCTACAAGGGTATGTAGATTCACTCTACCTCTCGTAGATGCTCATCACCATGGATAGATCTTGTGTGTGCGTAGGAAAATTTTTGTTTCCCATGCAACGTTCCCCAACAGGTATTGCCGCCCTGGCTGCCTCTACTACTGCTGCCTCTCCTGGTCTAAACCCCCTAAGCGGTAGTACCGCCAGGGGCAGCGGTAGTACCGCTCCAGCGGCACTACCGTGGTACACTTAATGTGTTTCAGGCTAGTGCGAGGTTGTACCGCCTAAGCGGTAGTACCGCTCCTAGGAGCGGTAGTACCGCTTGGCTGCGGGCGCAGGGCAGATAACGGTTGGATTTTTCCCCTCCTATAAAAGGGGGTCTTCTTCCCCATTGGACCTTATCCTTCTAGCTCGTGTTTGCCCCCCATTGTTGACCTTCTTCGAGCTTGCTATCTTTCAATCCCTCCAATGATTCTTGCTAGTTCTTGAGGGAAAAGAGAGAGGAGATCTAGATCTACGTTTCCACCAATCACTTTCTCCTCTAAGTGAGGGGAATCCCTTGGATCTAGATCTTGGAGTTCTTCGCGTTCTTCTTCGTTCTTCCTCTCATTTTCCTCCCTAGCATTAGTTGCTTTGGTGGGATTTGGGAGAGAAGGACTTGGGCACTCCGTGTGCCCTTGCCATTGCATTTGGTGCATAGGTTTGAGTTCTCCACGGTGATATGTGGAAGTGAGAAGTTGAGAAGCTTATTACTCTTGGGTGTTTGAGCACCCTAGAGCTTGTTCCTCTTGGGTGCTTTGGCACCCTAGACGGTTGGTGGTGCCTCGGAGCTCAATCATTGTGGTGCAAAGCTCCGGGCAAGCGTCGGGGTCTCCAATTAAGTTGTGGAGATTGCCCCGAGCATTTGAGGTCACCGCGGAAGCCATAGTCCATTGTGGTGAAGCTTCGTGGTGTTGTTGGGAGCCTCCAATTAAGTTGTGGAGTTTGCCCCAACCTTGTTTGTACGGGTTCGGTGACCGCCCTCAAGGGTCCCTTAGTGGAATCACGGCATTTTGCATTGTGCGAGGGCGTGAGGAGATTACGGTGGCCCTAATGGCTTCTTGGGGAGCATTGTGCCTCCACACCGCTCCAAACGGAGATTAGCATCCGCAAGGGTGTGAACTTCGGGATACATCATCGTCTCCGCGTGCCTCGGTTATCTCTTACCCGAGCCCTTTACTTATGCACTTTACTTTGTGATAGCCATATTGTTTCTTGTTATATATCTTGCTATCACTTAGTTGTTTATCTTGCTTAGCATAAGTTGTTGGTGCACATAGGTGAGCCTAGTCGATTTAGGTTTTGTGCTTGTCAAATTAAACGCTAGTTTTATTCCGCATTTGTTCAAGCCTAAACCGTAATTATTTTAAAACGCCTATTCACCCCCCCTCTAGGCGACATCCACGATCTTTCACCAGAAAATACATTGAATAGCCTTAAAGCCAAATCACGAAAATGATCGAATGCTCCAGACTTGTGCTCCATAAAGAAAACCCAAGAGTATCGAGAAAAATCATCTATGATGACAAGCACGTACCACTTCCCACCAGCTGACCGGACTCGAGCTGGACCAACCGTGTCCATATGTAACAATTGAGCGGGTCTGGTCGTGTTCACCAGATTGATTGGTGGGTGAGAAACAGCAACTTGCTTTCCATGCCGGCATGGGGCACACACAATATCCCTGGTGGCTTTGAGCTTAGGCAAGCCTCGCAAAAGATCAAGGCTGCCAACTCGCATCAGGTGGTCAAAACAAACATGCCCCAAACGACGATGCCACAACTGAAACTCACTCATCTTAGAAGAAGCGACAAAACACCGTGGACCAGAGGACAAAAACACTCCAAAATTAGCACCAAATATTTTACCAACACGAGAAATACCAAAGACAAGATCACTAGTAGAGTCAAGAACACGAGAAGCAGATTTCTTGAAACGAACCTCAAAACCCTCATCAAGAAGCTGTGAAACTGAAATCAAATTATAACTCAGCTTACTTACAAGGGCAACATCCTTGAGAAGACAGTTCTCGTTGACTCGCACTGTTCCTTTGGCCACAATGCAACCTTGTGCGTCATTCCCAAAAGTGATCTTCTCATCACCAGATGCTTTGATGAGGGAGGCGAACCATTTGGTATCTCCGGTCATGTGGCGCGAACACCCAAAGTCAATAAGCCACTTGTTCGCCAATCCCTCACAGCCACCCTACATAAAAGAGCGACAACGAAGTGACTCACTACCGGGGTTAGTAAGTAAAGATTTTTTAATCTAGTACTGGGTCACTCCCTTTGCAGGAGCAGAAACACACGAGTTATTAGCATGCAATGCAAGCCCATCTTGATCCCTACAACTTTGTTGACCTCTACATCTAGGAAATCGGGCTCTAGAAGCATACTTATTGTATTTAAGACCATGTCTCCTACCCGAGCCACTCAAGTACTCACTCTCACCATGTGTGTTAGAAACATGCAGCACACGAGCCTGTCGTTGCATGCCCCTAAGAGCACGAACACGAGATCTACGTTCATGTCTAAGTTTTTTGAAGCAAAACTCAGCGAGGTGTCTAGACTTGTGGCAGTAGGTGCACTGGTAAACTATTCTCTCTTTTTCAGCACGAGGACCAATGAAAGGAGAAGTACCCTTGTCATTTGGACCGGGGGGCAAAAGTCCCCCGGACTAAAAAACAGTCACTTTCTCATCCTCACGGACCAAGATAGCTCCATCACCTCGAACGCCTATGGGTTCTGGAGGGTTGTTCCTAGAATCTTCCACAAAGTCGAAACCAAGACCTAGACCTTTGCTGACCTTTGACTTGTCTAAGATCATGTTTAATCTCTTCTCACCACTTGAGAGCTTTTCTAGGGTTGTCTTGAGGTAAGCTACTTCTTTTGCATAGGAAGCACATGATAAACACTCTTTCAAGGAGGACACCCTCACAGCTCTCCCATATCTATCCTTGTAGGCCTGAATCTCAAGTTTTAATCCCTCACAAGACACACAATCTACACTCACAGGATTTGCTACACCCTTGCCAAACCTGACCCGAAATGCTTCATGCATTGCAACAAGATCATTTTCAAGTATGGTACAGAAAGTACATGCAGTAACAGAACTGGAAGAAGCATCACAAGAATCAACAGGTTTCTTTGATTTTGAAGCTTTAACAAGATCATATTTCTTGTAGAGTTCACTAAGATGTGTTCCTAGATCCTCAATTTCTTCTGCGAGTTTAGGACAATTTACACAATTTTCAGGAGCACGCACATCTAGATCTAGGATCATTTGATTTAACTTTTTAACCCTATCATCAAAGTATTTGCACTTCAAACAAGATGGAGGATTCTCAACATCAAAAAGTGTGTGTTCAAGCTTCTTAATTCTAGCATTCAATTTATCATAGTTTGAGCATGCACAATCTACAACATTTGGAACAGACATAGATACATTTTCAACACATACGAAGCAAGGGCTCATCTTAACTTCAGCAAGATCATTTCTAGCAGATTCAAGCAACCGTGACATACTAGCATGAGTATTCCTAGCAAGTTCTAATTCAGCACGCAACACATCACAGCCAGCACAATCATCAATATCATGAGAAGGCACACTGGCACTAGCATCCTTTAGTGTAGTGATCTCTAGTGTGAGTGAATCAATTTGAGCAAGATTATCATTTATGGTACGCGTGCATTTTTAAGGACTTTCGCTTGTGTTAAGAACAGATCTTTAACTTTCACATACTCATCATATAATTCATCATAAGATATTTGTACCTCATCCGAGTTGTTTTTCTCCTCATCGGCCTCATGAGCCATAAAACACATGCCGGTGAGTCGGTCAGCAGCCTTCTTCTTTGCATCCTTCCCTTTGGGCGAAGGAGGATCATCCTCACCACTCTGGTCAGAGTCGATGTCGCTTAGGTCTACTGCAGACTGTAGACCCGAAGCAATTGCAGCAACCATCTTCTGAAGATGCTTCTCAGCATTTGGCAGAAACTTGGTTCCATGGCGAGAGAACGACTTCTTCCTGCTATAGTTGTTCTTGCTACCACTATTTTCACCATGATCTTTGAGATTAGGACAATCAGACCTGTAGTGTCCCTGCACACCACACTCGAAACAGATTTTTGTGTGTTTGCCTTTCCTTTCTCTCACATTTTTATAAGCTCGAGAAAAGCGTCGCACAAAAAGAGCAAGATCATCCTCAGGCAAGGACTCAAGTTGTTCATCAGAGACGGAAACCAAACAAGCAAGTGAAAAACCAGAAGATGGACCACTGCCAGACTCAGAAACACTAGAGGAAACATGTGCAGTTTGACACTCACTACCAACTAATGCAAGAGTCCTGTTCCTAGGTGGGTTTCTACCTTCACTGGCTATTTGGTGAGTTTTAAGCTTGGAGAACAACATGTCTACAGTGAGCTCATCAGGTTTATGGGACTCTTGAATTGCAATCTTTCTCATCTCATAGATTGGGTCAAGAGAGTTTAGGATGTGTCTAGCTTTCTCAGAATCAGTGTACACAACCCCGACACCCCTCAGTTTCCCAACTATGACCTCAAACCTCCCAAACATGTCCTCTAGAGACTCACCGGGTAACTGCTCAAATTTGTTGTACTCGGCTTTGTAAATGTCCTGACGAGCTGTCTTAATCTCACTAGTGCCCTCGTTGTAAGTGATGAGAGTGGACCAAATTTTGTGGGCAGTGTCTAGGTGTGCAACACGCTCATGCTCTCTCCTATCCAAACCTGACAAAAGAATGTTAATAGCTTTGGAATTATTTTCAATGTCAACTATATTCTCAGCACCAACACGAGCAGGTATTGCAAAATCACGCACAACAATTTGCCATATTGCATAGCTTTGAGCTTCAAGAAACGTTTTCATGCGAGACTTCCAAAACGACCAGTCATTCCCAAAGAACTGCGGAAGACATGACGGGTTTGCAAATGACTCCATGGCTCAATAGCTGGTTAAGGCAACAAATGAGCCGACCAGGCTCTGATACCACTTGTAGGATCGGATGCCGGGAGTCAGGAGGGGGGTTGAATGACGACCCCGAAAATTTTAAACTCTTTAAAATCTTTGCACAATAGTTATGGAAACTAAGATGCTTGGAATAGAGGGTACGTAGCGGAATTAAAATCTACCCCGTCAAAACAGACTGTGGCTAGTCACAAAACAGAACAATTTCTCAAAGCTTGATTACAGAGAACATAAAAATGATAAGCACTGAAATAGTGTACCTGAATAAATATCAGTGCTTAATTAGACCAAGAGATTACACGGCAAGCTTAGGCTAAATAAATGACACAGACTACTTAACCCAAAACAGCAGCACGCACTAGCAGAGTACACACTGTACTTAACTGAAACTTGTAGCACGTACTAGCAGAAAAACAGATCAAAGGAGATGTACTAGCACGTACTAATTAATTCTAGTCACTTGTAGTGCATACAACAGCTAGAGTAGCAACCTGGAGACGAACAGATTTTGCCAGCCCCAAGATTTTACCTCTGCAGATTTTGGGCTGGCCAACTCTGCTATCTTGGAGACGAACAGCAGCTCGCTGAAGATGTACAGATTCCTGAGACAAACACAGCTAGCAGAAAACTAAAAGGGAGCGAGACAGAAGCATCAGCGGATGCTCTTCCGTTCGACAGAGAACGCCAAGAAATTTGCTAGAAATACAGCGCCCCAAATCAAAATTAGAACAGAGGAAGAACTCAGTATGAACTCGCACAAAATAAATCACGAAAGATAAAATCCTGCGCCATACCAAGAAACCAAGAATAAAGGGAAGAACGACCAGATCAAAACTAGGGATGGATGGGTACAGATTTAGGCATGATTTTCCATCACTGAAACCCTCAAGACAGCCAAGGAATCACAGGAAATAAATTGTACAGCAGAAAAACGAAAATAGGCAGAGCAAACAGCAGTCCTCGCCAGCAGCAAGATTGGGAATGATTTGGTGTTTTATTTCTCAGATTTCTGGAGTTTACAAGCCTCTCTCACATAGGCTAAATCCCTCACAGGAAGCACTCTCACAGATGTGGCGGCTACTCCTCTGTTTTCTCTCTAACCAGCAGCCCCCAGGAAAGGGAAAACCTAGTTCACTTATAAGGCAGGAGCTGCCTTCAACCGCCATCGAATGGGCCATGGCACCACCGAATGGGCCAAGCCCAATAAGCACTAAACAAAATGCTCAGTTACTTAGCCACTAAAAAAGAAAACATTTTCCACTCTTAAGCAACACCAAAAACATTTTCCTGGTTTGCTTCTTAGTTGGACTTTGGTAAACATACCAAAGTAACCTTCACTTGACTTGATCTTCTCATTCGCCTCCATATAGTCGTTGTCCAAACTTGTGCGTTGCTTTGAGCCGCACGATCCCGCGCAATGTTCATGGTCGCATCTTAGCTCTCCAAGCTCTATGCCAACCATCCTCATTGCCGACTACCACCACACTCACTGCAACCTGCACACCATGGAAAACAAGCAACTATTGCGAGCACAAACCTCCTGAGCTTGACCCAAGTCAGTCCAAAATAACAGTTTAATATTACCAACAACATCCAGATAAGTCACATAGAAAGAAACATAGTTGACCAATGTCAACTCAAGATTACATCCTTGATCTCACAAACTGGGATTTGCAACCTTACTAAAATAACTCTCAACGTGAGCAAAAACATTGGCAATATAATCATCACAAAATCAAGGGTATCACCATATGGGACTCACAACGCGCTTGTCCGAAATGTGGGTTAAGTTAGGAAAGTACCCCTACCCATTTGGACCATGGGACGTCGAGGCGGGATTTTTGGCTGAGGGATAGAAGGGGGATTTCGTGTGTCGGGGCGACGCGACCGATTTCGGAGGAGGGGGGAGTTTTCGCGTGCATTGAAATTTCGGGATAACAAGGCGCGGGTTGAAGGGGCGGGAGTTTCGCAGCACAAGAGACAAAGAGATAGCTTGAAATTTCGGGATAACAAGGCGCGACTTGAAATTTCGGGAGAACAAGCTTAACGTGTACAAAAAAAACATAAAACAATTCACACCACACAAGAGAGAGTCATGTCCCGTTTTACTATATGAATTACTACAAATGCCATTCAAAAACAACAATGAACAACTTAAAAATTCGGGAGGACAAGCTTACCGTGTACGGTACCATATCAATTCGTACTTCCCTCAACAACAAAAAATTGTACCGTCTACCGTATGGACTAAAATTGAGTCCATTTTTCGTATTTGAATGGGATTGTTGTCAGGTTAGTTATACCATCATCTAAATATTATCTTCACAACACATGACATATATATAGTACTAAATTCCCATTTAAATATGAACTACATGTACCATATGATCTCGAATTCAAATATGTGTATCCATTTTATGTTGCATTCAAATCGTAGTACATGTATGCTCTAGCTAGATGTTCGGAATCTAAACGATGTTTGATATGTATAATGTGTTTAATACACAACACACACACAACATTTAGATGTTAGCTGCCAAAGCCACCCATTATCTCCAATTTGAATAGTTCTATTCATGCATGGATGAAATGTGGTCAAACGATGCCTACCAACGGTATATCAAATTCAAATCAATTTGGCCTTGTTCGATGTGTATATAGTTTAGCATGCTCGATTCAAAACCACACCACATATCTCCATTATATCATGCATGCATGGGTTTCAAACATCATGATCTCTTATTCAAATATTTGAATTCACTTTTATATTGATTTTGATCTCACCAAGTTTTTTACACCCACACAGTCGTCTTCTCTTTATCGTTGTACCACTAACTTTCTCTCGTGCATGCATGCACACACACTCCCACTCGGCATTATCCATCGCACACACACACAATATCTTTCTTCAGGTCTGTCTACCATGATCTCTCAAACTAGGTAGATCTCTCCATCGCCCTCTCTTTCCCACACACACACACCGATCGATATACCCCTCTAGCTAGCAGGTCTGTCTACCACTCACACATGTACACACAGTCCCTTCCCCCTCTCACCATCCATCCCTCACGCCCCAGCTACGAGGCGCGCAAGACCACACACACGCGCGCGCGCGCGAGCGTGCTCTCGCCCCCTCATCTTTTATAATCGATCGCGCACTCGTACATTACCTCTAGTTAACTAGTAGGACTCTCTCACCCACCCACCCACACACACACACACACACACACACACACCCTCTTCGTCACTTCGGGCCTTCTTTAATTATCTCTCACATGCATACGCACCGATCGATATTCCTCTTTGTATATATATAGCTAGGTCTTTCCCTGTTTTCCACACAAAGAGATCGATCTATATCTAGTCAGGTCTCGCCCTTTTTCCCACGTACAAATCGATCAATCTACCTCTCTAGATAGGACTGCCTAGCTACCACACACACACATTGTCTATCCATCGTCTCACCTCTCATCATCCATGCCTTCCGCTTCATCTCTCAGACACGCGCAACCGCGCACGTTCTCGCCCCCTCTCTTAAAATATCGTTCTCGCACTTGTACACTCCTTCCGAGTCTCCGTCCAGTTGGCCTCTCGCACCATCTCCCAACATCCCCTCTCCCAGTGCTTGTAGGCTCATAGAGTTCTTCCCTCCATCTGTCTCTATCGATATATCGCGCAGACGACCCCTCCCCTCTCTTCTCGTATATCACCCACATGCACATACATATATGTATAATATAGGCCTCTCTTTCACACAAATTGCATCATTGACACATACTCCATCTATATTTCCCTCCCCCCCTCCCCCCACCCACACACAAATTCACGAATCTCCCGTGATTTCTTGCACACACCATCTCTCTCTCTCAGACACACAGACTATGTGTACGAAAGAGAAGAGGTGCACGCACGCACTCGTTCCCACATACAAACATGCGGGTACATGTTGGAGCACATTTGTATAAGAAATGTTCGTGTGTAGAAAGGCTTTAGATGATGTGGCACTAGTACTTCCAGTATGTGCAAAAGCACGTAAGTTAGAATTCCAATGGCACGCTACAAAATGTCTCTTTTTTCAGTCAATATATTATGATTAAAATGATGTGGGTGCACCCATGAGACCACGTGGCACATGGGGGAGGGGTTGTTGCGAGCTTCTTCTATGGATTGATCACAGTGACGTGCTGCTAGTTCCAGAAGAATGTTGTAGACACAACAGGGTACACACGTGAATGATTGAAAACTTCAAAGCTGATTATATAGAAAATATATTCGCAAAAAAAATATTATATAGAAAATAGCTAGCAGCGGGCTCCTCGCTATCACTACAAGAGGTTGGCGGGCGTCCGACTCCGCCACGTACGCATCCGAGAACGCGGGCCCACGTACGCCTCTGACAAGCGTAGTAGTACTGCCCACCGCTTTGACTTTTGCAGTGCCGAGTCCATCCCATTGTAAAAAAAAACTACCACGCCTCCCGCGTGGTAAAAACGCCGCCCTACCCTTTCTTAATCGGGATTTGTATCGACCAATCTCGTCAAGGAGTAGGCGGTAAACTTACAGCCTGTCGCCTTCGCGTCGCACCAACACACGGTCGGTCCGGCCCGCCGCTCACCGAAGGGACGCGCATCGACTTGGTACATCACTGACATGTGCGACCGCATGTGAGCAAACCGATAGTCCAAGCTCCCCGCCTGCCGCCAAAAGCCCGACCTATCGGGATTTCTAGCAAACCGGCAGTTGCGAACGATCGCGTGGCAGTTTCATGTTTAGGGGAGGGGCATGGTGTGGCAGTAAAAAGAAATGCCATGGCATTTCTTTTTTTAGTGTTTTTTTCGTCCAATAATTTCCACCGTCGGATGCAGATCTTACGGTTATTGGGGCGTTCGCCAGGAATAGTCTCGTGGCGAACTATTGACTAGCCTCTTTTTCACACGCACTGCGTTGACACATAAGTATCATCTCTCTCCCTCCTCCCCATGCACACACCTACACTGACGACTCTCTCGGGACTTCTGGCACACACCATCTCTCTATTGGTCGATGTCACACACATACACTTGTACTCTAGTAGGTTTATTACGTACACAAAGACGGGAGGTGCACGCATGCACTTGTCCTCTCTCACACCGTCACACACATGCGCGGGTACTCTTTCTGACACACACCATCTCTCTCTTTTTTGCGGGGACACACCATCTCTCTCTAGGTCTAAGTATACCACACTCTCTCTCTCTCCCCACACACACTGGTGGAGTACGTGCACGAAGAGAAGATGTGCACGCATGCACTCATTCCCTCGCACACACACGCGGGTACACAGTGGAACACATTTTTTACGAAGAGCCACCCCACGTGATAATTTGACACGTTTAGAGTCGTTCACTTAATGGATGGTCAATTAATACAGCGCATGCAAATTGAGTGGCGTGACCGCGTGAGGGATGAAGTACTAGTCAAGAATGACATTACTATCATCCACTGCATGCATGCAAGTAGTTAAATCATGGGTTGCTAGTACTACGAGGCAACGTCATCAATTTTTGCCTCGGTTACTGTTGGTGGCCTTTGTATTTTAAAATGGATGGAGTGGAGTACTATGCTCGCCTACTAGGGCTCTCCCACCGCCTACGCTCGCCTCCCCGCCTCGACCATCCGATTCCGCCATGGATAATCCCTTAGATCCCAGCATCCCGCGGGCTTCCCTCTCCCTACGGCCTGCAGCACTGTCGCCTTTGAGCGAAACCCACATGTGTTTCAGAGGGGATCCATTGCTCTGGAATCACAGATCGGTGGCGTCGGAGAACATGCCGGGGCTGCGTTTCAGGTGGTGGGCAGCAAGGGCAAATCGGATCGACGAAGCGTCGCATCGATTGGAGACAAGTTCGAAGGAGCTGTGTCTGGCGAAGCACAAGGCGGAGGCGCATGTCGATCTCAGGGGTGAGATGATGAGGGATGTCAGCATCTGGCAGCGTCGCATTGGTTTCGAATTGGGGCTAATGGCAGAGATCATATTCATGGAGTCGACTGTGGAGGAGAGAACACGCATGCCTATGGAATGGCATGATAAGCCGGTGCAACTGTTCAATTGGGTGGTAGGAGAAGCCAAATCGCTCAACCAGCGGCGGCGGTGGCGCTGGGGATGCATCGTAGGCGAGGTGACCAGCCCTCCTTCCCCGCCATCGATGGACTGACCTGCTTAGTTGCTGCTGCAGTGAACATGCGGCGCCATGGCGGTTTGCAACCGTGACAATCACTCCATCTATGTATTGTATTTCTATGAAAATACTCCATCTATATGTGTTGTATTTCTATGAAAATAGTTGGTCGTTTGGAAAAAGATGGTCATTGATTTATCATGAGTTTTTGAATGCTTGGTCGTGAGAACTCATCGGGAGCCGTTCCAAAACCATCAATAAATTTCGAGCTTGTTTCCCGTCACATTCCAAAGTACCATGCTATAATTAATTGCAAACCTGTTCACACCGATCAAACCTAAACGTGTTTCCACTTTGTAGCATATTAGTACTAGGTTATAAAAAGGGAAACTAACTACTCGAATATTACTGCACATTCCTCCCCATAAGCCTTTCTTGTTCGTCGTTCCTTGCGTCTGTCATGGCCGGTAGGAAGAGATCTGGGCCGAGAAATAACAAGGGAGCGACGACCAAGGCGGCGGGAAAAAAAGAGGGCCCGCCGCGCTGCAGAGGCGTCGAAAGATCTCTCATGGGCAGGAGAGGACTCTCAGAAGCGCATTCGCCGCGGAGGCGAACATGCCAAGCGGGCAATGCTGAAGTCGTTAGCCCGCGATGACATGCCCGCTCAGCTCAACAAGCAGAAGGAGTTGATCGCCGGCTTGCTGAAGCTGGTGAAGGAGAGCAATGCCTTGGTTGATAAGGCGACCAGTGAAATCGTGGAACTTCGGGAGGAGAAAGCGAAGCTCTGCCACGAGCTCGACCTGCTGAAGGAGGAGATCGCCGGCTGGGAGAAGCTGCGAGAGGAGAGCAGTGCCTCGGTGAAGATGTTGATCGCCGTCATCGGGGAACTTAGGGATGACATGGCGAAGCTCCGCACCGAGAACGTGGCTGCTCTCAAGCAACATCATGCGGACGTGAAATAGATCATCCACGCTCGCCTTGAGAAATCCCGCGCCATGGAAGCAATGAAGAAGATGGCGGACGAGAGGCAAGAGGAGATGAAGGTCGTGGAGGCGATGAAGAAGCAGTTAGAACTCCGCGCTGAGCAACCCTTCATGAAGTAGAGAGCAGCAGCCAGACCGTTGTCTGCGTCTTCCTTTTTTTAGGGTAACCTTCCTTCTTCTTTTGCCCCTCTATCTTCTTCTTTTGCCACTGTGTCTTTCAGGCGTTTCCGCATGTGTCCTTCTAAATTATCCTGAATAGGTAAGACAATTATTATCCGTTGCCATTGTCATCATATTATTTCGTTTGTACTAGGCTGCGAGGCACGACTAAAATAGTGCTAACGATGAGCGGTGCCGTGGGATCACAAGCAAACTAGATCATTTTTTATCGCCATATCGCACTGGGCTACCGTGTTTCGCACTCCTCCGCGTCGGGCTAGTACTCCAGTAGAAAACTAGAGTATACTGCATGGTTCTTTGCTCCTCCTTAGGTCGTCGGTGATGTCTACTACACAACTTATTCTTGTAGACTCGTGTTGGGCCTCCAAGCGCAGAGTTTTGTAGGACAGTAGCAATTTTCTCTCAAGTGGATGACCTAAGGTTTATCAATCCGTGGGAGGCATAGGTTGAAGATGGTATCTCTCAAACAACCCTGCAACCAAATACAAGAAATATCTTGTGTCCCCAACACACCCAATACAATGGTAAATTGTATAGGTGCACTAGTTCGGCGGAGAGATGGTGATAAAAGTGTAGTATGGATAGTAGATATAGGTTTTTGTAATCTGAAAATAAAAAAACAGCAAGGTAGCAAGTAACAAAAGTGAGCACAAATGGTATTGCAATGCTTAAAAACAATGCCTAGGGTTCATACTTTCACTAGTGCAATCTCTCAACAATGCTAACATAATTGGATCATATAACCATCCCTCAACGTGCAATAAAGAATCACTCCCAAGTTCCTATTAGCGGATAACATAAGATAGAAATTGTTTGTAGGGTACGAAACCACCTCAAAGTTATCCTTTTCGATCGATCTATTGGGCTATTCCTATAAGTGTCACAAACAGCCCTAGAGTTCGTACTAAAATAACACCATATGATACACATCAACCAACTCTAATGTCACCTAGATACTCCAATGTCACCACAAGTATCCGTGAGTTGATTATACGATATGCATCAAACAACTTCATAATCATAATATTCAATCCACACAAAGAACTCCAAGGAGCACCCCAAAGTTTCTATCGGAGAAAATATAATGAAAACGTGCACCAACCCCTATGCATAGATTACCCCAATGTCACCTCGGGAATCCGTGAGTTGAGTGCCAAAACATATATCAAGTGAATCAATATAATACCCCATTGTCACCACGGGTATTCATATGCAAGACATACATCAAGTGTTCTCAAATCTGAAATATTCAATCCGACAATAACGAAACCTCAAAGGGAAAAGATTCGATTCATCACAACAAGGATAGAGAGGGAAGAAACACCATATGATCCAACTATATTAACAAAGCTCGCGATACATCAAGATCGTGCCATATCAAGAACGCGCGAGAGAGAGAGATAAAACACATAGCTACTGGTACAAACCCTCAGCCCCGAGGGTGAACTACTCCCTCCTTGTCATGGAGACCGCCGGGATGATGAAGATGGCCTCCGGTGATGATTCCCCCCTCCAGCAGGGTGCCGGAAAAGGGCTGTAGATTAGATCATGGAGGTACAGAGGCTTACGGCGGCGTAAAAACTCATCTAGGTTAACTTTCGGGGGTTTCTGAATATATATGATTTTTCAGCGTTGGAATCACGCAAAGAGGTGCCACAGGGGGCCCACGAGGCACCAGGGCACGCCTGGGGTGGGGGGGCAGGCGCGCCTAGGTGGCTCGTGGGGCCCCTGTGGCTCTTCTGCTGCTTCCTCGAAGCTTCCTGGGTCCGTTTCATTCCAGAAAAAATCGTCAAAAAGTTTCGCTGCATTTGGACTTCATTTGATATGGATTTTCTGGAAAACCAAAACAAGCAGAAAATAGCAACTGGCACTGGGCACTAGGTTAATATGTTAGTCCATAAAAATCATATAAAAGTCATATAAAAGTGCACCAAAATCATACAAAACTATAATAAACATGGCATGAATACTTCATAAATTATAGATACGTTGGAGACGTATCAGCATCCCCAAGCTTAATTCCTGCTCGTCCTCGAGTAGGTAAATGATAAAAGAAATAATTTATGAAGTGTGAATGCTAGCATAGTGCATAAGTTTGATCAATGATAATTTCAAGCACTTTTTCTAGCATCAATATATATATCATAATCAGTAGATCATATCATAAAACTTCTCATGATCAAGTAGCAAGCTATTCACATGTTTAAAGTATAGGCCATAAACATTCTTGAAAACTAACAAACTACGTTCTCAGTCATCAAACAATTGCAATTCATCTTATTTTCAGGAAGGGTATATGTAAGAGCTTTGATCTAGCAAATTCCACATACTCAACCATCTTTTAGTCTTCCATGATTGCTGACACTCAAATCATATTTTTAGAACAAATCGTTTCAGTCAAACACATAGGAAGATAGGGGCTTAATGTTTCGCCTCCCAACTTATTTATCTCAGGGATAATGTCAACAATAATAACTCATGATCACCTATATTCAACTGGATATATGTGCCTGGATCTTTCCCTACCACATAATGCTTGCCAACTAAAGAATAAATAGAGCGGAATAGGGATGAACATTAATGACTCTTGCATAAAAGTAAATACAGAAAAGTAAAAGATAGGCCCTTCGCAGAGGGAAGCAGAGGTTGTCATGTACTTTTTGTTGTTGGATGCACAAGCTCTTAATGCAAAGGAACGTCACGTTATATTGCCCCTTGTGATAGCAACCTTTATTATGCAGTCCGTCGCTTTTATTTCTTTACCATCACAAGTTCATACAACGCTTATTTTCCCTTGCAATAAAAGATCATACATATTTTAGGAGCAATTTTTATTGCTTTTTTGCACCGATGACAACTTACTTGAAGGATCTTATTCAATCCATAGGTAGATATGGTGGACACTCATGGCAAGAAACTGGGTTTAATGGTTTTTGGATGCACAAGTAGTATCTCTACTTAGTATGAATTTTTGGCTAGCAAAAGATCCTAAGCAAGCACCACATGTTAGAGGATCCATGACAATATAACTTCTATGTGAATATAAACAAACATAACTCATTACGTTGTCTTCCTTGTCCAACGTCAACTACTTGATCAAGCTTGAAAATAATTAATGGGGGCTCACAATCATAGAAGATTTTCAAGATAGTATATTTATATGTGAAATTTCTCTTCCTTCAAAATTCTTTCATGAATTGTTCAAGTGACCAATGCTATGTTTGTTAACTTTCAATAAATTTTACCACCTATACTTCTTGTATGTGAAGTCACTACTCCCCATGGGACAAGCATATGAAGCATATAAATTTCAACTTTATGGTATTCAATTCATTTAAACAATTTACTCATTGGATATAAGTGAAGAACAAGAGTAAATGACAAACTACTCCAAAAAGATATAAGTGAAGATCAAATGAGTAGTTAAGCAAATAGGTAGCTATGTGAGGACTCTCTCTCATTAAAAAATATTAGATCTTAAGTATTTTATTCAAACAGCAAAGAAAACAAAATAAAATGACATTCCAAGGATAGCACATATCATGTGAAGAAGCAAAAACTTAGGCTCAACCAAAACTGACCGATAGTTGTTGAAGAAGAAAGGTGGGATGCCTACCGGGGCATCCCCAAGCTTAGGTGCTTGAGAATTCTTGAAATATTAACTTGGGGTGCCTTGGGAATCCCCAATCTTGAGCTCTTGTGTCTCCTTAATTCCTCTCATATCACGGTTTCTCCTAAATCTTAAAAACTTCATCCACACAAAACTCAACAAGAACTCGTGAGATAAGTTAGTATAAATCAACTCAAAACCTTAACATTCTCTACTGTAGAAAATCACTAAAATTATAATTTAACATTGCATACTAAATGCCTCTGCATATTTAATACTCCTATCCATAAATAGAAACATTAAACAAGCAACATATGCAAACAATGCAACTATAACATCAATCTGCCAAAACAGAACAGTTTGTAAAGGGTGAATGAGAATCCATACTTCCCTAACTCCAAACATTCTGAAAAATTACCACATGACAGAGAACTCATGCATGCTTACTGTGTAAAAATTTCAGATTTTTATCATGTTCTGACTATTCAGGAATATTCTGGACATAACAGAAAACTTTCTGTTTTCAAACAGCAACACATGAACTTGCAAACTGAGCATGGCAAAGGCTATAATTGGCATTTTATTGAAATAAAAGATACAAAACATGATTATTGATAACAGCAAGCAAATCTCAACAAAAGAAAATAATGCTCCAAGCAAAACTCATATTATGTGACGAATAAAAATATAGCTCCGAGTGAGGTTACCGATAGTGTTGAAGACGAAAGAGGGGATGCCTTCCGGGGCATCCACAAGCTTAGACGCTTGGGTATTCCTTGAGTATTACCTTAGGGTGCCTTGGGAATCCCCAAGCTTAGGGTCTTGCCACTCCTTATTCTCCTCATATTGATATCTCACCCAAAACTTGAAAACTTCAATCACACAAAACTTAACGGAACTTGGTGAGATAGGTTAGTATGATAAAAATAAATCATCCACTTAGGTACTGTCAAGACAAGATTCATAATTGTTCTCACATAATGCCTAATGTATTCTATCATTTCCACAATTTATATTACTCAATATAAGCTATGGAAACACTAAAACAAGCAAACTATGCACCGAAAATAGAATCTGTCAAAAACAGAACAGCGCGTAGTGAGCGATTTAAAAACCGTACTTATGTGCCTCCAAAAATTCTGAAAAATTAGGAAAACGTAAAAATTTTGTAACCCAATGCTCTGTAAAAACTTCAGAATTTTCTCACGCTCCAGTGCAGAATAGAAATTCCAGCAGTGGACGCAAAAGTTTCTGTTTTTGCACAGAATCAAATCAACAATCATCCACACTATCCCAAAGGATTTACTTGGCACATTATTGAAAGAAAACATATAAAACATGATTACTACAGTAGATTAATCATGTGGACACACAAAAATAGTAGGTAAAAATATTGGGTTGTCTCCCAAGAAGTGCTTTTCTTTTATGCCTTTTAGCTAGGCATGATGATTTCAATGATGCTCACATAGAAGTAAAGAATTGAAACATAACGGGAGCATCATGAATCATAAGTTCCTCTCTCATAATAATTTTCAGCAGCATCATGAATGGTTTCATCAATATATCCATCACACAAAGCATTCTTGTCATGATACATAAGCATAGAATTGTTATTACTCTCCACACAAGCAATTTTCTTCTCATTCATAATAGTGGGAGTATCGTATGAAACTCGAATACTATAAATTGTTTCCACATTAAAAGAGTAATGTTCAGTAAAAGGGTAATCATAATTATGACAAGTATTATAATAATAATCATCACTATTTTTCATAACATAAGTATCATCACAATAATCATCATAGATAGGAGGCATGTCATCATCATAATAAATTTGCTCATTAAAAGCAGGGGGAATAAAAATATCATTTTCATTAAGCATAGCATCCCCAAGCTTAGGGCAAACGTTATTTGCAGCAAATAAATTCTCAAACATATCATTCCAATCAAACATAGCATCCCCAAGCTTGTTGGTTTGCATGTCATTAGCATTATCACTATTATCATCAATAGTATGAATAGCACCAATAGTATAACAATTATTATCATATTCCTCCAAGTTGGTGCCATAAAGATTTTCAAGATCATAAGAAGTATCATTATCTTCCCAATCATAATCATCACAACAAGCAATAGGCATAACAAAATCATCATCAAGTGTATCATCTTCCATAATTATTTTTGATTCATTCTCATGAGGTACAACAATAATAGGAGCAACATTATTTGGGAGAGATACCTCTTTACCTCTACTTTTCCTTCTTTTCTTTTTCTTTACCACATTATGTGTGGGTTCAATCAATTTTTCTGAGCTTCTTATTGAAGAGATTGGTTGGATAGGAAGCTCCTCCTCGTCACCTGTTTCATCACGAGAGACAATACGAGGGAAAGTGGAAATCTTTACCCTTCCATTAGTATTCCTTTTATATTCTATTGGGTTTTCTCATCTTTCTGTAGTTGGCAATATAAGCATTCTCATTGCAATTTACCACACAAAACATATAGATTTCCTCTAGATTAGTTTCAATGTTGTCTGTGAGAATGAATACTTCAAACCAACTATTTTTATGTGTCAATATTTCACACCCCAAAAATAGATAAAGCTCATTATATAGTTCAAGGGCGGTCATGTCATTACAATATTTAGCCATGATTCGATCATGAAAAAGTATGCATTGAAAATTAAGGTGACCAACTTTATTGCAAAGTTCACAAGTAATGGGATGAAGAGAGCATAATTTTGTAGCAAATTCATCTATCACTTTAAGCAAAAAATTGGTTCTATCATGTTTATGCTTCTTACAAAATCTATCATCCCTATAAGGCATGTCTTCACAAACTTTATGCACTCCACAAAAATTGACATGCTTATAAGAAACATTTTTGTCATGACTAGTGCAATCATCTTTAGTATTTTGGATATTCATAGAATTCATACTAACAACATTGCAATCATGCTCATCATTCAAAGATTTTATGCCAAACATTTTATTGAATTCTTCTTCTATCAATTGAGCACAATTTTCCGATCCATCATTTTCAAGAAAGACATTATAAAGACGAATAATATGAGGCAACCTCAATTCCATTTGTTTGTGTAGTTTTCTTTTATAAACCAAACTAGTGATAAAACAAGAAACTGAAAGATTCGATTGCAAGATCTAAAGATATACCTTCAAGCACTCACCTCCCCGGCAACGGCGCCAGAAAAGAGCTTGATGTCTACTACACAACTTATTCTTGTAGACTCGTGTTGGGCCTCCAAGCACAGAGTTTTGTAGGACAGTAGCAATTTTCCCTCAAGTGGATGACCTAAGGTTTATCAATCCGTGGGAGGCGTAGGTTGAAGATGGTATCTCTCAAACAACCCTGCAACCAAATACAAGAAATCTCTTGTGTCCCCAACACACCCAATACAATGGTAAATTCTATAGGTGCACTAGTTCGGCGAATAGATGGTGATAAAAGTGTAGTATGGATAGTAGATATAGGTTTTTGTAATCAGAAAATAAAAAAACAGCAAGGTAGCAAGTAACAAAAGTGAGCACAAATGGTATTGCAATGCTTAAAAACAAGGCCTAGGGTTCATACTTTCACTAGTGCAATCTCTCAACAATGCTAACATAATTCGATCTATTGGGCTATTCCTATAAGTGTCACAAATAGCCCTAGAGTTCGTACTAAAATAACACCATATGATACACATCAACCAACTCTAATGTAACCTAGATACTCCAATGTCACCACAAGTATCCGTGAGTTGATTATACGATATGCATCAAACAACTTCATAATCATAATATTCAATCCACACAAAGAACTCCAAGGAGCACCCCGAAGTTTCTATCGGAGAAAAGATAATGAAAACGTGCATCAACCCCTATGCATAGATTACCCCACTGTCACCTCGAGAATCCGTGAGTTGAGTGCCAAAACATATATCAAGTGAATCAATATAATACCCCATTGTCACCACGGGTATTCATATGCAAGGCATACATCAAGTGTTCTCAAATCTAAAATATTCAATCCGACAATAACGAAACCTCAAAGGGAAAAGATTCGATTCATCACAACAAGGATAGAAAGGGAAGAAACACCATATGATCCAACTATATTAACAAAGCTCGCGATACATCAAGATCGTGCCATATCAAGAATGCGAGAGAGAGAGATAAAACACATAGCTACTGGTACAAACCCTCAGCCCGAGGGTGAACTACTCCCTCCTTGTCATGGAGACCGCCGGGATGATGAAGATGGCCTTCGGTGATGATTCCCCCCTCCGGCAGGGTGCCGGAAAAGGGCTGTAGATTAGATCGTGGAGGTACAGAGGCTTGCGGCGGCGTAAAAACTCATCTAGGTTAACTTTCGGGGGTTTCTGAATATATATGATTTTTCAGCGTTGGAATCACGCAAAGAGGTGCCACAGGGGGCCCACGAGGCACCAGGGCGCGCCTCGGGGGGCAGGCGCGCCCAGGTGGCTTGTGGGGCCCCTGTGGCTCTTCTGCTGCTTCCCCGAAGCTTCCTGGGTCCATTTCATTCCAGAAAAAATCGTCAAAAAGTTTCGCTGCATTTGGACTTCATTTGATATGGATTTTCTGGAAAACCAAAAACAAGAAGAAAACAGCAACTGGCACTGGGCACTAGGTCAACATGTTAGTCCATAAAAATCATATAAAAGCCATATAAAACTGCACCAAAATCATAAAAAACTATAATAAACATGGCATGAATACTTCATAAATTATAGATACGTTGGAGATGTATCAGTCGGCAACAATTATACCTCCTTTCGCCAACATGTGGGACAGCCAGCATCCGGGTCGACGTGTCATGCACTAGATTAGAGTGGGGAACGGAAGGGGAGACTTACCCCTCGCAGTAATAATGACTATAATGAGCAGTCAAATCACAAGGCCCCACCTTCCAGCAGTAATGAGCCGTCAAATCACAAAGCCCCACCTTTCCCGCAGTAGGTTGAATTTGCTACTCCCTCGTCCTCCTCGCCTCTCTGTCAAACCGACCGGGCGAAACTTGCCCCGCCCTCGCCTTTTAAATATAGTTTTGTAAGTATCGATGGATTGCGCCATGGAGCAAAACTAACAAGCTGAAATTAAAGAAAAAGGTGGGACATATACAACATGCTCCTTGTGTTCGCGTCGCACCTACATGGTCGGTCCAGCACGCCACTCACGGAATGGAACGCGCGTCAGCTGAGTTACTACTAAAGTAGAAAAGAGAGAACAGCGATACTAGTACAGTACATACGTAGTACTACTATACTAGTATATGATGCTGGATGAGGGACATCCAGCATCTGGATCGACGTTTCATGCACCAAATTATGCATAGTACTACGTGCTTAGATGGGGTGCTAAGTCTTTCTTTGACAACTAAACTCCTTCATGTGTTGCGTAAACTTCTCTCATTTAAGTGTTTTGCATAGGTCCACGCGCTTCGCATTCGTTCTTCCTGGGGTCACCAAACTCCTCTCTCTTCTCTTTACTCCTACCTTGTCACATCAGATTTTTTTGCATATGTGGCATGCTTAGCACCTGTACACCATGGAGGGGGAGACTCACCCCGGTCATAGCGCCACAGTAATAATGACTATAATGAGTAGTAAAATCACAAGGCCCCACCTTTCCATCAGTAACGAGCCGTCAAATCACACAACCCCACCTTTCCAGCAGTAAGTTGAATCCACTACTCCCTCGTCCTCCTCACCTCTCTGTCGAACCGACTAGGCGAAACTGCCCCGCCTAAAGCGCGGGAAAAGCCCCGCCCTCCACTTTTAAATATAATTTTGTATCGATGGATTGCGCCATGGAGCAAAACAAAAAAAACGTGGTACTACATGTATACAACACGCACGTCGTGTTCGCGTCGCACCCCACACGGTCGGTCGGTCCGGCACGCCGCTCACGGAATGGAACGTGAGTCATCTTGTGTTTGCACTCACATGTGGGACCGCAATTGAGCAGCCGACCATAGGCACACTCTCCCCCGTCCCTCAGGCCCCACGCGTCAGCTGAGTTGTACTAGAAGAGCGACACCAGCGATAGTAGTACTAGAGTAGTGTTGTACACACGTCGTTGCCTGGATGATCCCTGCACGACAGGGGAGATCAGTTCGTCCATCCATGTGACCAGAGTCCAGCAGACGGCTGGATTGGCTATCGTGTACATATCGTGCAGGCTATGTCGTACTAACATACGGCTGTAGTTCTGTTGATAAATCTAAAAAAAAGTAGGAGCACTAAGTATATTGCAATACCAATAAAATTTGAATCCATTCTCGGTATGAATACAAATCTAGTCCACTCACCCTAGGCGGCTAGGGCAACCTCTCCCCTCCCTGCTTCACCGATGAGCTAGTGGATTCACCCCTCCCCTCTTCCCACCGCTCCGTCGACCGGTGGCGGGGTGGGGAATCCCGGTGCCTATGCTCCGGTTATTAGTTTATGTTAGGGGTTTTAGTCCTCGCACACGCAACGCTCAGGGGGACGATGTCGGCGCTTCTTATTCCGAGTCTGTCTTCCAAGCTCTGATCCTCCTTGAGTTCATTCGTCTAGACATAGTTCATGTAACTCCAGCGTAGATTCTTGCCGTCTCCTTTAGGGCAGTGAGGTTAAGGTTTCTTGTCATCCGGCGAGATTTGGTGTCATGTGCTTCGGATCAATGCGAGGGTTAAACAACGACAACTCCATTCCTCCAGGGCGCTGGTTATTAGGGGCACATGCATGAAGACTACTCGGTTGCCATCAGGAAGGTGAAGCCGGCTACGTTAGGACATCGGCGACATCGATTGGCGCCTTTTCTACTAGTTTGCTCTTTGAGCTTTGATCCTCATCGAGTTTGTCTATCGGGACGTAGTCGATGGAGCTCCGGCGTAGATTCATGTTGTCTCCTTGGGGCAGTGAGGTTAGCGTTTCTTGTCATATGGGAGAATTGGTGTTATATTAATTAGGTGCCTTAGATCAAGGATGACAACTACGCCTCCGAGGCGCTGATCCTTAGGGGCTCGTGCACGAAGACTCCTCGACAGTCATTGACGAGGACAAGCCGGCTCTGGTAGGATAGCAGCTACACCGACGCGTCGACGGCTCTTTCTGACTACAGTTGGTTGTTCACTGGCCTCGGAATTTGGATGTATTTTTTATCAGAGATGCTATGTACTTGCAAACATTTACAGTAGACCCGGTCTCCCTCAAAAAAGGTTGCATATAGTTTATGTTCAAAATCAGAACAAAGATTGATGGCTCTTACATTTTTTTGCAAATGCTAAGATCACGAATTTTCAGAAATTTGATTTCCCTTTATGTTGGAAATAATACATTTCAAGCTCTAGCTAGTTATTCGAAATGTAAATTGTGCATGTTTTATAAGTATAGCGTGGTAAGCAAACAAAATGTATGGTGTGCCCCCATTTAGATGTGAACTGCAAAAGCCACACATTACCTCAAATTCAAACTACTTAGTCCATGGATGCAATGTGTTCAAACGGTGGCATCGACATCTCAAATTCAGAAGAGTTCGAGCTTGTTTGTTCTATATTTTCACCCGTGATAATTTGAACCATGTGGTTGTTCAATTAATGGAGGGCCGGGGACCAGAAGTGAACAATACAAAGTGCGACCTGGCTCGTACACAATTTTAAACGATTGCTTTTATGGAGAGAAAAAAAGAAAACTACTCCACTATATGTATATAAGTAGGAGCCTCCGCTCTTGCTTGCTAGGGTTGCTCTCTTCACACACTCATCCTCTCCAGATCTAAACATGACAGCGGTGGCCACACTCTCTCTCTGCTCACTGCTAGTCACAGATTTGGCCGGATCCCCTCCGCCGGGGAAGGGGTGAAGGTGCAACGTTCACGCGGTCCTCGTCGGCGACGGAGCAAACCCACTGCCGGCGCGTCCCGATACGCGTGCCTTGCCATTCTCTCCCACACAGCGCCGGCTAGGGAGGGCTTTCGACCCAGTCTTCCTCGCTGCCGTGGTGTGGGCAGATCTGGCCTCCTGCCACCCACCTAGCCAAATCCCGACGAACATCAGGTATAACTTCCTTCGAAACCGGCCTTGCTCTACTGCCCCAGGTCCCCACGTTGATGCATGTGAATATTTTTCTACTTCTCAGCCCCCCTCGTAGATTGGCTCGATCGGCTGTTCCAAAGCCACCTAAATTATTACTATTAGAGGTAAAGCTACTTCATGCAGTCGAATCTACGACTTGGTTCAAAGCGGGAAGAACGGAGGAAAAGTTCTAGCATGACTCTAGGACTTGGTTCAAAGAGGAAAGATTGGGGGTGGGGGTAGTAGAGACTGGCTACCCAACCGGTCTCTTGGTTGAAAAGGGAAATAAAGGGAAAACAAAGTACAAACTGGATATAGAACCGATCTACTGGTTGAAAAAGGAAAGAAAGTGGGGACTGGGGGGCAAGTCAACAGAGTATTTCCAGCACTAGATTTGCTGCCCTCACATAGTAAAAGGTGGCTATAGTGTACAAAAATGGGACCAACCCAGATATCCTATTTGGATGTTTGTTTGCATCACCACTTTATGCATCGGTGGAGGTACATGGTGCTGGTGCACCCACTGTCCGATGCCCTTATGGCAATTTTTAGTTGTTGTTAATCTAATGCCGCTGGTAAAATGCAGCAATCTCACTGTTAAAGTAAGGACATGTTTAACCAATGTTGTTTTTTAATGTAATGCCCCCAGTAATATGAAGCAATGGGCATGTTTTAATGTCCTGCTATATTTCCCATTAAGATAAGTAAGTTGCTTCTTTTCGTTAGAAATGCAACTGTCCTGGCCTGCCTACTATAACATGCCCTTATACCAACTCTTTAGCACCTGTTAATCTAATGTAGCTGGTAAAATCAAGCAATGGCACCATTAAAGTAATGTCAAATTTAACCGTTGTCATTGTTAATCTTAATGCCCTCAGTAGTACGAAGCAATGCTGCAGCTTTAGAAATTGCTATTGTCCTTCCATGATTGCCATTAAGATAAGGACGATGCTTCTTTTCATTTGACATATGTTTCATCACTTGTTATTCACCTGCCTTTCTACTTATTTGTGCAAACAGAGATATACATTTCACCTTGTTGCTATTGTGACCTTTTGGTGAACTACACAAAACACTTCTTTTTTGGAAAGAGTGTCTTGTGCAGTTCTACTAAAATGTCACACGGGCAACATCTCTTGATTTTAGTAGAACCGCACAAAGGGTGATTGGAGTTCCTAACCTTCTCGTTGAACTTTGTGGTTAATCTCCTCCAACAGTTAATTAGCCTTTGCAAGATTAGCCGTCACTGTCACCACAATGGCACTTTGCACATATTTGTGTAACGAACATGGACACTTGATTTTAGTTGAACTGCACAAAAGCATATCCAAATTATAGTTGCACATTCCACGAGCTTGACGACCAACCTTGATGTTGCAAAGTTTTAGTGCAACTAATGAAGAAGCTGCCAGCTCATGGGACCAAGTACTTCTTGCTAACTGCATGATGCAAACATTGCTTCATTTTAGGTGAACTGCACAAAAAGGTCGCATGAATATAATCATCCATGTTGGTGACTGGTGTCAACCCATCTACTATGGCGTTGACTGCAGATATGGTTCCCATGACGAGGTATGTTCCTTTTTGGTACTACCCTTTGCCAGAACGATCCTGCATGTTGACTCTGCATGCAACTAGTGATCTTGTCCTAATGTTTTGGCAGTGCCATGAGAAAGCAATAATGTTATGTATTATTTCGCACCTTAATCTAATGCCACTAATAATTTGAGGCAATGTTTTGGCATCGCTAGTGCCACTGATAAAATGAAGTAATACTACAGTTAAAATAGAGCTACTATCTTTGCTATCATTTCATTTCCAATGTAGATAATGAAAGTGCTTCTCTTTGTTAGTATATGTTTCATCAAATAGTCCCATTCTTAAAGTAATGACACGTTTAAGTATCTCTGCTAATATGGATGCTTAATTTTAGTTGAACTGCACACAAAAAGTGATTGGAATGACGCAAGGCCCTTCCTGGTTCATCACTTGTAGAAGGTGTATCCGAGAGAATTGGGTCGATGTGCCCTATGAGGCCTACCGTTGAGTCCACTCATCGGTCCCTATGACGCCTACCGTCGAGGCGGCGCAGGGCCCCTCTCTCCCTCGTAGCACGGCGGGCGCCATAGTTTTAGTTGAATTGCACAAAAAAAGAGATTGGAATGACTCAAGTCCCCTCCTACTGCCACACTGAATTTGTTCATAGTTTTCAATGAATTGCCTTCATGGCAAGATACGACGACCTGAAGAATAACTTGATCTCACTAAGTCATCTCACATAGGTCAGTCCTGTCCTTCATCCACATCATCATGCTTTGTCATACTGTGCTATTGTTGTATTTTCTTTTAATAAACTTATTGTATCGCAATCTTTTCCCATTAAGAAAATGAAGTTGCTTCTATTTATTTGTGTATGTTTCATCAACTAGTGCCACTATTATATTAATCACGCTTTTTCATTATCTGTGCAAATAGGGTTATTCAGCTACATTTTAGTGGAACTGCACAAATGTTTGGATGGAACCCGCATATGCAGAGTGTGAGTGCCACCATCTAAAATAATGTGACTTCGAACGGGCATAGATGTTCGGATGGTTCCACAAGTTCTTGGCGACCAGCTTATGCAGAACATGCTAATCTGCCGGTGTTTGACATGCGTGCCCATAGATGGACTGGTTTCAGTATTGCAGCAAATCCTTGAATCAAATAGCTTACATGAATTAGCTTTATGGTTTGCTAGATATATTGGCACTTCTCCAGGGATTACTCTTTTCTCAGAGAAGCATCAATCGATTTTTCTTTACATGTACACATTCTCACAACTTTGTTTTAGTTTTAAAGTTAATATTGGCTCTGATCTGTGAATCAATGAGATGCATAGGCATCTTTGTTGTACTTATTATGAGAATCTTATGAGTTGGTTGTGAATCTTGGAAGCTGTGAAACACGGCATGATGATGCAGGCGACATCAACCCTATCAAGCTCTTCAATACTCCCTCCGTTTCTTTTGACTTTGACCAAATTTATATAAATAAAGATCAACATCTACAATACCAAAGATATGTGGTATATGAAAGTCAATTTCGTGATGCATCTAATAATATTGATTTCACATTGTGAATGTTGGTATTTTTTCCTATCAAGTTAGTCCAACATTACAAAGTTTGACTATGACCAAATTATATATGCAAACTAAAAAGAAAGTTTTAGGGTGGTAGGCATTTTTGTAAGCCTTCCGTTGGTCAGTACTAGGTAACGTGGGGTCAGTACTCAAGTTTATGTGGGGTCGCTTCGTAAGTGAGGGGTAAATTAGTTATTAGGATGGATCCACTGACAGTGCGCCGCCGCTCTCGTCCATTCCAAAACCGCCGCCCGCCGCTCCTCTTGCATTCCAAGACCACCGCCGCTCCTCTCCTCTTCCATTCCAAAACCACCGCCGCTCCTCTTCCATTCCAAAACCACCGCCGGCGAGTGAAGGTGCTGTGGAGAAGTAGATCGATGGAGGAGTACAACCGATATGTGACGATCGCAGATGGCGACCCTGTGAAGCTAGCCAGGATGATGGAGATACATTCTTGGTTTGACAACCAGCGGCAATTAGTGGCGACGGTGATGGCGATGGCCAAATATCTGAAAAAGAGCGAAAAGGCGGCGATCCACCCGAATGGAGTCGCGCAGGAGTCCAAAGAGCGCTCCTCTGGGCCATGGAGCAGACAGATTCGCCGAATCTGGTCGTGAGGCGGAGGTGGTGGGAGTATCGATCCAAGATCGAGCATCCAGAGGATCAAGGATCGAGCATCCACACGATGCTGTTTGTGAGGGTGCCGTATCAGAGCGAGCCGGTGGAGTCTTCGTCGACCGTACCCAACCGCAAGAGGAGAAAAGCAGTTGGCGCGATGACGCTTCCCCGCCATTCTCCAAGGCTCCCTCGCCGTTCACCTCGTCTCACGGGGCGGCGGTCTGCCACCAAGGAATAGGAGGGGAGTGCCCAACGAATAATCATAGGAGGAGCTTAGGGTTATCAGTATTTCCAGGTTGTGTATTGTATTTTGTGTTGTGTATTTTGGGTACTTTCAGATATGAATGTCTTTTGAATTTTAGATCTTTGCGGTATTGAGCATATGAAGTATTTTCTGAATTCCAGAGATCTATTTTTAGTACTTTCAAAAATGTAGTTTCATATAAAAGTGCAGACCATGTGATTTTCAGAGAAGAAACTACAAGTTTCAGTTTCAGATAATAAACTGCAAGTTTCAGAGGCAGAACATTTATATCAACACGCCCTTTTCAAATAGGGATAACAACATGTTCCAAATTTTATTCATGGTCGAAAATGGAACAAACAGCAAGCTAACATCATGCTGATCAACATTCATGTATAGCACATCTTCATATGGTGCACAGTCAAAAAGATATGCTATTTTCAAAATGTCGAGACAATGTTGAGAGTGCGAAAAACAGAGAAAACTAGGGACGAAATTCCAGCTAGTGTTGGAGGTGGTGTGTGTGGATGACAAGGGGAGACTCACATGTCAGTAATAGCAGAGGCAAAAAAATTGGGAATATAGGGGTAATCGATCCCGAGCCGAGCAGGTGCGGGTAAGGGGGTATAGCTACTGGGTTACTGCGGTGTACTCAACACAAAGAAGGCGCGCAAACTACTACTACACTGCCCCGTCTTCCCCGGCTCCGGTTCGTTCCCGTCCTGTACGTGGAGAGGCTGACAGTCGGGACCCACAAGGTCCATGGCCCTACGCAAGCAAGTGCCTCATTGGAAAAAAAGCTTTTTCTCGGAAATGGATATTCGTTTCTCCTAATGTTATACTGACGTTGGGGCCCACGGGTCTTCAACGTAGTCAATAAATGAGATAAATTTACAACAAAGACTGTCATCGAGGAGCTAGCAGGTATAATTTTTTCAGAGGGCAAACAAGTATCAGCTGGGTTGTGGCCTAACCAGCCTAGGTTTTGTTTTTTAACATGCGCAGGGCGCAGCCCATGACATGCCGACACAGTGTTTTAAACTTATTGTTTTGAGCTCCAGCATGTATCTACTGGCCCATGGGCCTCCCAGCCTAGGTTTTATTTTGTCTTAAACATCCGCAGCCCAACTTATGTTTTTTTGAAGAAAACGCAGAACTCTTTTCTATTTTTCTATATATAAGAATAAGAATGCCAGGTCTAACTTATGTTTTCCCTTCTAACTATATTATATATATTTAAATTATTTTATGTTATTATATATTATTATTATCATATATTTAATAGATACATATATATATATATAAAATATCCCACGTCTTATTAACTTATAAAAAATAAATGTTTAACAGAAGTTCGCAAGGAAAATCCTGGTTTTTTTTTCAACGAAAATCCTGGTGATTGCGTACAAAAGCTTGCTCGGATATAAGGACCAATGTAATAATAACGCGCTCATTTTTTTGAGCAATAACGCGCTAATTATCTAATTTTATATATAATAAAATGCCCAGCCTCGGTTTATTTTTTGATAACATTGCTCCGTCCAACCCAACATTATATTTACAACAAGCCCAGCAAATTCGTGTATTTTGAGAAAGTGCAAATGGGCTGTGATTTCTAAGAAAAAAATTAAATGGACTGCATAGATGCTACATTATTTGTTCACCCATCCCAGTAAATGGACTGTAAATTCTAAAAAACATGGGTTGAATATGTGCCACATTTTTGCAGGCTGACATGTGGGCCAATAGGTCGAAGCCCACGCAAGGCGTTGTCAACTTGGTCAACAAATGATTCTGACATCCATAGCCATTGGATTTACTTCCAACGGCCGGCATGCATCTTCAATCTGTCGTCTTCTTCCTCCAGCGCCGCCGGGAATGCCCGCTCCCGCCTCCGTCTAGCGGCTTTGCTTAGCACGCCTCGCTGCGAAGCGCTACCCCACCGCCGGCCAGGCCATCCCTCCAACCCTCCACACCTCCTGTTATTCTCCGCCGACTGCAGCCCCACGCCGCACCAGAACCAGTTAACCCTCCTAGTCCTCTCCGTCTGCGACTCCACTATCGCATCTTCCCCATCTCCTGGTCGTTCCTGTCCGGGGCCTCGCCGTCGTCCGCCGCCTTGGTGCGCTCGGCGTGGCGTGGTCAACGTGGTTAAAAAACGAGAGTCATCGGAAGAGGACTGTACGTGGAGAGGCTGACAGTGGGGATGCACCAGGTCCATGGATGCACGCATGCAACTGCCTCCTTATTACGCGATTTTTTTTATTCTTCCCCCTGACAGCTTGGACCCACCAGCTACATCTTCTCACGCAAGGAAGTGCCCCCTGACAGCTGGGACCCAGCAGCTACATCTTCGCATGCAAGGAAGTGCCTCCTTATTATAGGCAAAAGAAAGTTATTCCTCCTCCTGACAGCTAGGACCCACTAGCTATATCTTCGCACGTAAGGAGGCTGACATTGTGGGCCAATAGGTCGAAGCCTACGGAAGGCGTTGTCAACTTAGTCAACAAATGATTCTGACATCTGTAGTCGTTGGATGTACATCCAACGACCGGCATGCATCTTCAATCTCTTGTCTTCTTCGTCCAGCGCCGGCGGGACCTCCTGCTCCCGCCTCCGGCGGCCAACGGCGCTGCTTCGCACGCCTCGCTGCGAAGCGCTACAGCACCGCCGGCTAGACCATCCCTCCACCCCTCCACCCCTCCTGTTATTCTCTGCCGACTGCAGCCCCAGGTCGCACCGAACCAGTCAACCCTCGTACGTCGTACTCCTCTCCGTCTGCAACTCCACTGCCACATCTTCCCCATCTCCTGGTCATTCCCGTCCGGGGCCTCACCGTCGTCCACTGCCTTCGTGCGCTCGGCGCGGCGTGGTCAACAAACAAGAGTCATCGGAAGAGGACTGTACGTGGAGAGGCTGATAGCTGGGACCCACGAGGTTCATGGTTTCACGCTAGGAAAGTGCCTCCTTATTACGCTGGAAAAATGTTTCCTGCCCCTGACAGCCGGGACCCACCAGCTACATCTTCGCACGCAAGGAAGTGCCTCCTTATTGCGCGAAAAAAATGATTCCTCCCCATGACAGCTGGGACCCACCAGCTATATCTTCGCACGCAAGGAAGTGCCTCCTTATCCCCCAGACAGCTGGGACCCACCAGGTCGAAGCGTACGTATCGTTATCTGTCTGGTCGCAAGCGTGTACGTACATACTGGTCGATCGGTCTCTCTTCCACGATGAACTGTGGCCGTGTAAGGAGCGGCACGTGTCGTAGTAGAGCCCCCGACGGAACAGTTCAGGTAGCCCTGTCAAAATGGTGTACACGTACGTACAGCCACACGGCAAAAAATACGGCGACGTACGTACATATACGAGCGGGGTCTCGAACGCGTACTCGCGTAGATGTACGGCTAGGGCTCGTGTACATGGAGAGAGGCAATGGACAGCAGCAACGGCCTCCTGTTCATCGATAGCCAACCGGCTGGGTCGGAACGGAGGAAACAACATCGGGAGCCAAGCGACTAGGTCGGAACGCGTCCTCTTCATCGGGAGCCAACCTGCTTGGACGGAACAGCCGAAACGGGATCTTGTTCATCGACTCGGGGTCTGGCGTACCGCAAAACGGAGGAAATGGCCTTCTGTTCGACCGCCTACGGTCGAAACGGGGTCCTGTTCATCGGCTGGGGGTCCGGCGTACCACAAAACGGAGGAAACAGACTTCTGTTCAACCGCCTACGGTCGAAACGGGGTCCTGTTGATCGGGAGGGGTCTGGCGTACCGCAAAATGAAGGAAACGGACTTCTACCCAACTGCCTACGGTTGAAACGGAGTCCTGTTCATTGGGAGGGGTGTGGCGTAGCGCAAAATGGGACTCCACGGGGCTACTGTTCATCCACCGTCGACTTCCTGCAGCCTCCACCGGCTACTGTTCATCCAGCCTCCACGGGGTCCTGTTCATCCGCCCCTAACCGGTTGGGATATGGCGTACCACGACACGGCCTCCTCGGGGTCCTGTTCATCCAACGCCAACCGCCTACACGGCCGGGGTCCTGTTCATCCAACCCCCACCAGCTGGGATGGGGCGTACGAGCGGGCGGCAGCAACGGGAACTGTTCATCCACAGCCAACCAACCGGCTCGATCGATGCAAGTCTCGACTCGTTCTACATGTATCACGCACGTGGCAGCAACGGGCACTGTTCATCAAGAGGCAACCCAGCACTGGCTGGCTACGTCTCGCACGGGGGCTCGATCGGCTTCAGTAAGCAGCGAGAAGGATCGATCGGGTTCAGTTAGCAGCGAAGGGATCGCTCGGGTTCAGTTAGCAGTGAAGGGATCGCTCGGGTTCAGTTAGCAGCGAAGGTATCGATCGGGTTCAGTACGTAGTGCGAGGGATCGATCGCTCGTGTTTAGTACATAGTGCGAGGGCGATCGATCACTCGGGTTCAGTAAGCGAACGTACGCCTCGCTCGGGTTCAGTTAGCGAGCGCCTCGCACACACGCGTGTGTACGAGGGAGAAATGCGCAAAACCACACTGCATCGCTCGGCCCGATCACCCACCGTAACCGGGAACTCCCCAAAAATTTCCTCGCCCTCACTTCTACAACGATTTTTTACGTCATGGACGGCCCAAAGAATGTCATGCGGGTGCATCTCCGGCCCGCCCAGGACGAAAAGCCCATTTTCTGTCATAATTTTTTGTCATAGAAGTAGGAGCCCACCACATCTATGATGATACGTGTTTTTGTCACAATTATTGTCATAGAAGTGTCACAACCATGATAGAAAAACTTTTCGTTCGGGCCATAATGTCACGGATGTGTCTTTTTTTTGTAGTCTGATAGTTTTGTAGCTAGATAATTTGTAACGAGTAGCAAGTAACAATAGTAACAAAGTGCAGCAAGGTGGCCCAATCCTTTTTATAGCAAAGGACAAGCCAGAACGGTCTCTTATATAAAGCAAAGCGTTCTCGAGGACACATGGGAATTATCGTTTCGTCACTTTCATCATGTTTATTTGCTTCGCGTTCGCTACTTTGATAATTTGATATGTGGGTGGACCGGTGCTAGGGTGCTGTTCTTACTTGAACAAGCAACCCTCTTATGATTACCCCCTCTCGCAAGCATCCGCAACTACGAAAGAAGAATTAAGATAAATCTAACCATAGCATGAAACATATGGATCCAAATCAGCCCCTTACGGAATAACGCATAAACTAGGGTTTAAGCTTCTGTCACTCTAGCAGCCCATCATCTACTTATTACTCCACAATGCCTTCCCTTAGGCCCAAGTATGGTGAAGTGTCATGTAGTCGACGTTCACATGACACCACTAAAGGAAGCAACAACATACATATCATCAAAATATCGAACGAATACCAAATTCACATGATTACTTATAACAAGACTTCTCCCATGTCCTCAAGAACAAATTTAACTACTCACAAATCATATCATGTTCAAGATCAGAGGGGTAGTGAATAGCATTAAGGATCTGAACATATAATCTTCCACCAAATAAACCAACTAGCATCAACTACAAGATGTAATCAACACTACTAGCAACCCACAGGTACCAATCTGAGGTTTTGAGACAAAGATTGAATACAAGAGATGAACTAGGGTTTGAGATGAGATGGTGCTGGTGAAGATGTTGATGAATATTGGTCCTCCCATGATGAGAGGATCGTTGGTGATGTCGATGGCTTCGATTTTCCCCTCCCGGAGGGAAGTATCCCCGGAGGAATCGCTCCGCCGGAGGGCAAAAGTGCTCCTGCCCAAGTTCCGCCTCGAGACGGCGGCGCTTCGTCCCAAAAGTCTTCTCCTTAATTTTTTTTAGGGAAAATGACCTTCTATAGCAGAAGGAGGGGGGCAGAGGCCAGATGTGGGCCTGACAAGGCATCTTGGCGCTCCCCAGGGGGGCGCGCCAGGTTGCCTTGTGGGCAGCTGGTGGGTCCCCTCTGCTATTTCTTTTCTCCAATATTTTTTATATATTCAATAAAAAATCTCCATAAAATTTCAGGTCATTTGGAGCTCTGTAGAATAGGTATCTTTGCTATAGCAATTTCAGGTTCAGAATTCCAGCTGCCGGTATTCTCCCTCTTCATATAAATCTTGCACCATAAAGTGAAATAATGACCAAATACATTATAAATGACAGTAGGAAATCATGATGCAAATTGGACGTATCACCCGGCGGCCTGAATAACCGGGTTACCTTCTGCTTGGTTTCCTTCAGCCTCCGTTGACACCGGGTTGCTACGAGACGGTTGTGCCCTATAAGTCTGAGGCTACTCGCAAACATATGAACTGACTGTGCACCTTTTTAGCTCAATCACCTATGATTCCTATCATGGACTTAGTGTGACCCTGAATCTATCTGAGTATGATCACAATGGTTTAAGTCATGCGAACGTCGGCTTATACGAAGAGCATAAGATAAACCAGAAATACAAGCTCATTCTATAGACTGGCTGGTCTCGCCTTGGGCAGTCTGGCCTTGAGCCGGCTCTTCAGGCGCTGGCTTATCTTTTGACTGAGTTTGTTCTCCTGTCGCCGGCTTCTCAGCAGCCTGAGCCGGCTCTTGCCTGGTCCCTTCCACTGGCTTGGGGGGCTTCATCCTTGTCCTCATCCTCCCCTGTATCCTCGCCACCAGTGCTCCCTGTCCTAAAAATCTGATGCAGAGCTTCAAGAGGCTCTTCATGATCATCTTGCACTAATGCTCGAGGGGGAGCCAGCATGGAAGGAGTACCTGAGTCGGCAGGGGCCTTGGAAGATGATGGTGCAGCTGGATCTGTGTTTTTGCTTACCAACTCAAAGGGCTCAGGTATTTGGAGGCTGATTTTCTCCTCTGCTCATCATAGTTCGGCTGATAGGTGTTCAAGTCAATCGTCCGAGCAATTGCACAGGCATGGTGTTGGGTCTCCTTTAGCACAGCTTGATAATCCTCTTTGGTGAACTCTGAGCCATCCACTTTGAACTGTGGGAAACTGCCAGCTAATAGTTCTGGCCTCAGCTCTGGATGGTAGGCCTTAGCAAGGGTCAGGCCACGAAGCACTCCCTTCCTGCAGGCAGACCCCTTGTGGGTCTTGATCCAAGCCGGCACGGTGGACAGCTCCTTGAGCACATCAGCTATTCTCCCTGGTGGCTGGTTCCACCCTCTTACGGTGGTGATTGCCTCGTAGCTCCCAATGAACAACCGCTTGATCCAATTGTATAAGATTCTGAGCTTCTCAGGGGGGGGGGGGTCCTCAGATTTTCCCCACCGTGTTTTTCTGCCTAGAAAGAAGAGGGGTCAGATACAAGTATAAGCTGGCATATGAGGGAATCAGCTACAAACGCCGGGTTACAATCACTTACTGAAGATTTTCACGCAGATTTCGCCCAAGAACTTGGTCAGATGGCTTAAGCCGGTCTCTGCCTCTTTCTTCTTGGCTTCTGCGGTCTCAGCTCTTTGAATGAGAAGTTCCTCCATATGAGACGCTTCTGCCTTGAGGTTCTCTAGCTCTTCTACAACTTGTTTGGCTGCAGCATTGGCGGACCGGCTCTGGTTTTCAGCTTCTTCCTGCTTGGCCTTTTCAGCGGCCACTTCTTCTTTGAGCCAGCATATTTCTTGCTCAGCCTCAGCAATGGATGTCTGCAAAAATAGAGCACAAAAATTACAAAGTATATATTGAACCCCGAGTTGCTTGCACGCAAGACAACCCGGCGCTTGGGGGCTACAACTCAACAATTTTGAAAGTGCGATTTTATTGTCTACAAGGAAGTCCCAGTTTGTTGTGGAAAGCTAACCCGACACTTGGGAGCTACAATATTCAGTCCTATCAAGATTCAGCGGATGTGCAATACTCAAATGAAGACCTGGCCCATCATACCATAATGAGCCGGCCCTTGGAGGCTACACCGATTGTTTCTACAGGAATTGACGAGTCTAAAAAAGCAAGTTCCGGCTCACCATCAATGGTGACCCGGCACTTGGGGGCTACACTATCAAACATTTTGCATAGAATTTCTAAGTCATTACTTGTGGAAATAACTTAGAACTTTAGGGCTACAGATACATATGGGAGGAAGCATACCTCATATTTTTTTCTTCATTAAGGTGAAAATGGCACCTTCCGCATCATGATGCCGAGCAAGCCGGGTCACGTACTCTTGGTGGAGAGACGATAATCCCATGTCCTCATACACCTCAAGATGCGTGTCATGAGCCGGCTCATGAGATGGAGCCGGCTTGTGCTCAGTTGTGGTCTTCACCAGAACGGTTGAGGTTTTGGACGGAGTGCTATGTTGTGTGTGAGTGACCACCACATCATCTTCTCCCTCCACCGGCTTGGGACTGGCCGCAGCTGGCGGCTCTTCATCTATAACCACATCAGCTGGTGGTTCTTGACGTTGCTCTTGTGAGACCGGGTCAGCAATCACCGGCTCATCTCGTGGTGGCGAATTGTGAGCCGGCTCGGTCATCACTGGTTCATCAGCAGCCGTGATAGCAGCATCGGAGTTTGCTGTCTCCACTCTAGCACTAGCGGCTGTGGAAGTGGCCGGCTTATCCTTTAGCACTGCCTTAGCCCTGTGGCAAGAAGAACACATCAATTACAAAGATAGTTGGTCATAATTTAAGGAAAACTTACCCAACGTTGATGGTGAAATCTGCGTTGGCACTAGAGGCACCTGAGGAAGGCGAGGAAGCCAGATACGCCGTGTCTAAAGGGCTGAGAGGCGCCTTCATCTGGCCATCTTGGGGGCATGAGGCTGAGGGACTTAGTCTTTCTGGCTGCCTGGCTCGGCGAGGAGACGCCCCAAGAGGGAGCCCTTCGTTAAGGTCATTTGAGCTGGAACTTCGAATTTTCCTCTTCTTGCTCTCAGCGTGCTGTATTTTCTTCAAAAATAAGTGTGGATCCAAATAAGCTGATGCGTGTGAAAAGGGTACCTTTCGAACAGTTAGCTGGGTTTGCCTTCTGCCAAGAGTTTCGGTGTCTGAGGGACTAGGAGTTACCTCTTTTTCGACCGGCTCGCCCACACCAGGGAGATCTGATACGTCTCCAACGTATCTATAATTTTTGATTGTTCCATGCTGTTATATTATCAATCTTGGATGTTTTTATAATCATTTACAACAATTATATATCATTTTTGGAGACTAACCTATTAACTTAGTGCCCAGTGCCAGTTGCTGTTTTCTGCCCTGTTTTTGTTTTACAGAAAATCAATATCAAACAAAGTCCAAATGCCACAAAACTTTTTGGAGATTTTCTTTTCTGGACAATACCAACACTAGAAGCTTCAGGAGAGGACCAGATGCTAGAGGAGGTGGCCACGAGCCACCAGGGCGCGCCTGGGGGGGGGCAGGCACGCCCTGGTACCTCGTGGGCCCACCCCAGCTCCGTTTGACCTAATTCTAGCACTATAAATTCTAGAAAAATCAGAAACCCTCAGGGGAGCCCACGAAATACTTTTTCCGCCACCGCAAGTTTCTGTTCCAGAGAGATACCATCTGGAGGCCTTCTCCGGTACTCCGTCGGAGGGGGAATCGATCACGGAGGGGCTCTACATCAACCTTGCCGCCCTTCTGATGATGCGTGAGTAGTTTACCATAGACCTTCGGGTCCATAGTTAGTAGCTAGATGGCTTCTTCTCTCTTTTTGATCTTCAATACAATGTTCTCCTCGATGTTCTTGGAGTTCTATCCGATGTAATCACTTTTTGCGGTGTGTTTGTTGGGATCCGATGAATTGTGAGTTTATGATCAGATTATCCATGAATATATTTGAGTCTTTTCTGCACTCTTTTATGCATGATTATTATAGCCTCATATTTCTTCTTTCATCTATTGATTTGGTTTGGCCAACTAGATTGATTTATCTTGCCATTGGAAGAGGTGCTTTGTAGTGGGTTCGATCTTGCGGTGCTCAATTCTAGTGACAGAAAGGGACATGACACGTATGTATCATTGCTACTAAGGGTAAAAAGATGGGGTTTATTCATACGTGAGTTTATCTTGTCTACATCATGTCATCGTTCTTAAGGCATTACTCCGTTCCTTTATGGACTTAATACACTAGATGCATGCTGGATAGCGGTCGATGTGTGGAGTAATAGTAGTAGATGCAGGCAGGAGTCCATCTACTTATCTAGGACGTGATGCCTATATACATGATCATTGCCTTGGATATCGTCATGATTATTTGCTTTTCTATCAATTGCCCAACAGTAATTTGTCTACCCACCGTATGCTATTTTCTTGAGAGAAGCCTCTAGTAAAAACTATGGCCCCCGGGTCTATCTAAATCATATTACTAAAACCCTAAAAATATTGCTGCCATTTTATTTTATTTATTTTATTTTGTATTTTTATTTCAATCAATCTATCTATCACATACAATTTAATCTTGCAATTTACCGCCGAGGGATTGACAACCCCTCGTTTGCGTTGGGTGCAAGGATTTGTTGTTTGTGTGCAATTGCTGCTAACGAGGGGTTGCGTGATTCTCCTACTGGTTTGATAACCTTGGTTTCATAACTGAGGGAAATACTTATCTCTACTGTGCTGCATCATCCCTTCCTCTTCTGGGAAAATACCAACGCAAGCTACAAGTAGCAGGAAGAATTTCTGGCGCCGTTGCCGGGGAGACATCATCAACATTTATCAAGTACCTTTGCATAAACTCTCATCTCCTTGCATTTACTTTATTTGCCATTTGCCTCTCGTTTTCATCTCCCCCACTTCTAAAATGTTTTTACAAAAAATACAAAAATATTTTCCGTTTGCCTTTTTCTTGTTTGCTTCTTTACTTGCTTGCTTACTTTTATTGCCTTCATGTCGAACACACCAGAACAGAAACTAAAAGTAAAAATATAAGAAACTATGGATCCATATAAATTTTACTACTTGGATCATCTTCTATCCATTCGTGCTCGTGCTGAAACCCCAACTAGTTTAGTTGAGGGAAAATCATTAGATGAGCATGCTCATTTTGTGCGTCACCGTTTGTCCCAAAAGGGGAGACTCCTATGGCATCAAATAAATAGTTTGCTATGCTATGCTTGGAATCTATGTGAAATTTATGATTTTACTTGTTGCTCTAAGAACCCTAAAAAACACCATCCCTACCTATGTGAGTTCAATGATAATGAAATCCTATCTTCTTATGAAAAAGGTGTTTATAGTTACTATGATATCGAACAAATTGAAGAATTTGTTGCTTTTAAGGGTGATTATGAAGTTGCTTCTTTGATTGAAAAGTATGATATTACTCTCTACAAATCTGAAATTTTTTCCATACTTAAGTATTGCTATGAAAATTATGCATCTAATGCCTATGTTAGTGAATTTATTGAGAGAATGTCTACTGCTTTGGAAGAGAATAATGATACACATGAATCTATAGATAATCATGATTCTGATGATTCGATTGAAATATCCCCTCTTGATGAACATGATGCTTGTTATTCTTATGGCCACGATGCCAATATTAAAGATGCTTATAGAGATGAACTTGCTATAGTTCCTTATGTTAAAAATGAAAATTTTGCTATAACACCCATACTTGATAGCTCATCGAATGAAAATCATGATTGCAATGATGTTACTATAAATTCTATTAGTGTCAATTGTGCTAATGATATGCAAAACCACAAGCTTGGGGATGATAATTTTGTCATGTCCACTACTTATTGCAATGATCATGATTGGGGGGATAATGCTTTTTATGATCTTCAAAATTTATTTAAGCCTCATGATGAATATGTTATTGATAATAAAATTTGCAACACTATTAAAAGTGGGTTTGCAAGAGCGTCAACTTCAGGAAATAATGATCCCACTACTTTGGAGAATTATCAATCTTATGGAATTTTTGATAAAAGTGGGTTTGGAGAGGTCATAACTTTCGTTGATGATAATCCCACTATTTTGGAAGATAATAAAAATTTTATGCATGTGGATCATGATGAGAATATTTTACATGATAGATATATTGTTGAATTTGATTATGATCCTACATGTAATTATTATGAGAGAGGAAGATATGGTTGTAGAAATCTTCATGTTACTAAATTACCTCTCGTTATGTTGAAATCATCAATGTTTTATTCTTCTCCTTTGCATATGCTAGAAATTGCTTGCCTTGATAATTTGTTTGCTTATAAGATGCCTATGAATAGGAAGTATGTTAGACTTAAATGTGTTTTTCACATGTTACATGATGCTCTCTTTGTGTTTCAATTATTATCTTTCATATGAGCATCATTGAAATCTCAAAGCCTATCTTAATGGCTATAAAGATAGCGCTTGTTGGGAGGCAACCCAATGAATAAAATAAAATTTTCTGTTATTGTGTGTTTTCACAATTATGCTACTGGTATGATTGTGTTTTTAATTAGTGTTTGTGCCAAGTAAAGCCTTTGGGGTGATTTGGAAGATAGTATAATTGATGCTGTTTGGAAAACAGAAAGTTTTGCGTCCAGTGCCTGAATTTTTTTTCTGTACTGGAGCGTCAGAAAAATCTGAAATTTTTACACAGTATTGGTATATGAATTTCCCACGTTTTCCTAATTTTTGAGAATTTTTGGAGTTACATAACAATGACTTTTAAATAGATTGCTACAGACTGTTCTGTTTTTGACAGATTCTGTTCTTGATGCACTACTTGCTTGTTTTGATGAATCTATGGATTGTATCGGGGGGTATAAGCCATGGTGAAGTTAGAGTACAGTATGTATAATGCAAAAATAAAATATGAATGGGTTTGCAACAGTACTTTTAGTAGTGATTTATTTTGTTATACTAACGGATCTCACGAAGGTTTTGTTGAGTTTTGTGTGATTGAAGTTTTCAAGTTTTGGGTGAGATCACGATGGATGAAGGAAGAAGGAGTAGTAAAAGCCTAAGCTTGGGGATGCCCGAGGCACCCCAAGGTAATATTCAAGGAAGACTCAAGCGTCTAAGCTTGGGGATGCTCCGGAAGGCATCCCCTCTTTCTTCTACCAACCATCGGTAATTTTACTTGGAGCTATATTTTTATTCGTCACATGATATGTGTTTTGCTTGGAGCGTCTTGTATTATATGAGTCTTTGCTTTGTTTGCTTTTTAGTTTGTCACAATCATCTTTGCTGAACACACCTATCTTGAGAGAGCCACACGTTTATCATCATTTGTTAGAATACTCTATGTGCTTCACTTAAATTTTTTGAGCTAGGCAGTTCCTCTAGTGCTTCACTTAAATCTTTTTGAGCACGGTGGTGGCTATATTTTGAAGAATGAATTCTCATGCTTCACTTATATTATTTTGAGAATTGACAAGATTAAAATTTTGAAGAAATGAATTCTCATGCTTCACTTATATTATTTTGAGAATTGATAAGATTGAAATTTTGAAGAAATATTTGCACTCTCATGCTTCACTTAAATCTTTTTGAGAGTTGATGATAGTAATGGTAATTTGTACAAGATATGAATTTGGTCCCAAAGTGATGAATATTCAAGAGGGATATAATAAAAACTTTCATATAGATCATTGGATATGATAAGTGTGATTCCTTGCAATAGTTTTGCGATATGGAAATGATAATATGTGAGTCATGTTAGTAAATAATTGTGATTTAGTAAGAATATTAGTGTTAAGGTTTGTGATTCCCTATGCATGCATATTAAGTCAATAGTTATGCAATGAAATTATATCCTACTTATGGTGCATTATTCGGTGTTAGTTGTGTTCAATGCATGTTTATGACCGTTTTCATTTTTTGGTTGGTTGCTTCTCAATCTTTTGCTAGCCTTCATTTGTACTAAGAGGAAATACTGCTTGTGCATCCAAAACCCTTAAACCCAAGTTGTGCCAAATGAGTCCACTATATCTACCTATATGCGGTATTTCAATGCCGTTCCAAGTAAATTTGCGTGTGCCAACTCTAATTTTCAAAATAATTTTTCCGTTTTGTGTGCCCGTACCGCTCATGAAGCGGCAGGGGGTGGCCATTATTTTCCATGCTAGGTGTGTTATTCTCACGATGAGTGTTTATTCACTTGTCATTGCACGAGAGAATGGTTGGTAATAGGGATGCCCAGTCCCAAAATGAAATCAAATTAATAACAACAAAATTCCTTGGAAAGTGTTGGTATGGAGGGCACCCGTGGATACGGCTAGCCATGGATTGTGAAAGAATGGTGGAAAGAAAATAAACTTTACTTTCTGTTTGGGAACCACCTATGATGTGTCTAGCATGGAAAATATTGGGAATTCTCGGTCGTTTTCGTTGACAGGAAAAGCATGCCTCTCAAAATATTTTTATCTCTTTAATTTCAGCTTTGAGCTCTGGCACATTTGACAAATCTCTGCTTCCCTCTGCGAAGGGCCTATCTATTTACTTTTATGCAATTTTTATTTTTACTTGAGTCTCCATCTTCTCTTATAAAGCACCAAGTAGAGAGCACTATTGTCATACTTGTGCATTGGATGTAGCTAATATTTGAGTGTGTTTCATGAATGGATCAATGATTGATCATAATGGGCTAGGGATAACTTTCTTTAGTGTTGATATTTTGAAAGACATGGTTGCTTGTTAGCATGCTTCAGTATTTATATCTTCATGTCAAATTATAGACTATTGCTTTGAATCATTCAAGTCCAATGTCCATGCTATAAAAGAAAAGAATATGTGATGAATATGATAGGCAACATTCCACATCAAAAATTCTGTTTTTATCATTTACCTACTCGAGGACGAGCAAGAATTAAGCTTGGGGATGCTGATACGTCTCCAATGTATCTATAATTTTTGATTGTTCCATGCTGTTATATTATCAATCTTGGATGTTTTTATAATCATTTACATCAATTATATATCATTTTTGGAGACTAACCTATTAACTTAGTGCCCAATGCCAGTTGCTGTTTTCTGCCCTGTTTTTGTTTTACAGAAAATCAATATCAAACAAAGTCCAAATGCCACGAAACTTTTTGGAGATTTTTTTCTGGACAATACCAACACTAGATGCTTCGGGAGAGGACCGGATGCCAGAGGAGGTGGCCACGAGCCACCAGGGCGTGCCTGGGGGGGGCAGGCGCGCCCTGGTGCTTCGTGGGCCCACCCCAGCTCCGTTTGACCTAATTCCAGCACTATAAATTCCAGAAAAATCAGAAACCCTCAGGGGAGCCCACGAAATACTTTTTCCGCCGCCGCAAGTTTCTGTTCCAGAGAGATCCCATCTGGAGGCCTTCTCCGGTACTCCGCTGGAGGGGGAATCGATCACGGAGGGGCTCTACATCAACCTTGCTGCCCTTACGATGATGCGTGAGTAGTTTACCATAGACCTTTGGGTCCATAGTTAGTGGCTAGATGGCTTCTTCTCTCTTTTTGATCTTCAATACAATGTTCTCCTCGATGTTCTTGGAGTTCTATCCGATGTAATCACTTTTTGCGGTGTGTTTGTTGGGATCCGATGAATTGTGAGTTTATGATCAGATTATCCATGAATATATTTGAGTCTTTGCTGCACTCTTTTATGCATGATTATTATAGCCTCGTATTTCTTCTCCGATCTATTGATTTGGTTTGGCCAACTAGATTGATTTATGTTGCCATGGGAAGAGGTGCTTTGTAGTGGGTTTGATCTTGCGGTGCTCAATCCCAGTGACAGAAAGGGACATGACACGTATGTATCATTGCTATTAAGGGTAAAAAGATGGGGGTTATTCATACGTGAGTTTATCTTGTCTACATCATGTCATCGTTCTTAAGGCATTACTCCCTTCCTTTATGGACTTAATACACTAGATGCATGCTGGATAGCGGTCAATGTGTGGAGTAATAGTAGTAGATGCAGGCAGGAGTCGGTCTACTTATCTTGGACGTGATGCCTATATACATGATTATTGCCTTGGATATCGTCATGATTATTTGCTTTTCTATCAATTACCCAACAGTAATTTGTCTACCCACCGTATGCTATTTTCTTGAGAGAAGCCTCTAGTGAAAACTATGTCCCCCGGGTCTATCTAAATCATATTACTAAAACCCTAAAAATATTGCTGCCATTTTCTTTTATTTATTTTATTTTGTATTTTTATTTCAATCTATCTATCTATCACATACAATTTAATCTTGCAATTTACCGCCGAGGGATTTACAACCCCTCGTTTGCGTTGGGTGCAAGGATTTGTTGTTTGTGTGCAGGTGCTGCTAACGAGGTGTTGCGTGATTCTCCTACTGGTTCAATAACCTTGGTTTCATAACCGAGGTAAATACTTATCTCTACTGTGCTGCATCATCCCTTCCTCTTCGGGGAAAATACCAACGCAAGCTACAAGTAGCAAGATCCTGTGAAGAGCCGGCATTAGCAAGTTCATTGAAAAGCCGGCCTAAAGAATCGAGCTCTACCTCATTCGTCTCCTCTTCATCATCAACTTCCATGACCTCCTCTTCAGGAGTGTTGGGAGCCTGGTAATCCATTTTCCACCAGTCATCATCAAGCTGCAAAGATATAAGCCGGCAAATTAGAAACCACAAAATGCAAAACACAAGATATGCAAAGGAAGATACAAGGACGTCGGCTTACCTCAAGAGCCGGGTTGATGGCGGAGAAAGGTGCCAGGCCAACAATGCCAATATTATCCATGGTCTCCCCCACCAGCTTTTTGATGGCCTTAGTCTGCTCCTTGGCGGTTGGAGTGTCTTTGGAGAATTGCAAACTGTCCTCAGGCTCCTATGAAAATTGGCACATAAGCCGGCCTCTGACACTCAAGGGCTGGATACGCCAATCCATCCAACACTGGGTCAGGTCGATCCCCTGGAGACCGTGAGCTATCAGCGCGTTGATGCGCGAGTAAACCGGCTTTAGTTTTTTCCTCTCTGCCAGAGGAGCGAAATGGCACAAGTTGTCACCATACGCGAGCTGGGTGTCACGATAACCCGGTAGTGGAACCTCACCATTGGGAGTTGTGTCCTTGCAGTAAAAGAAAGTTTTTTGCCACCCCTTTGGGTGACTCGTCAACTTAATGCTAGGGAAAATACAATCCTTGCGCTTGTGGATGGTCACGGCTCCGCACTCGATAGCCGACCCATTACTGTACTCTGTTTGCTTGTTGCAGTAGAAGAACTCAGGGAACAAACTTAAGGAGGGCTCCATTTGAAGATAGACCTCACAGAAGGTCTGGAAGTTGCTCAGATTAAGGACAGAGTTGGGCCCTAGGTCCTGAGGATGCAGGTTGTCATGGTGAAGGACTTCTCTGAAAAATTTGGAACCCGACGGTCTGAAACCCCGGGTTAGATGATCTGCAAACACCACAACCTCGCCTTGGTATGGTTGAGGCCGGGTCTCTTCTTCGGCAAAGCGCCACTCTATCTTCGCTTTGGAGGGCAGCAAGCCGGCTTTTTCTAACTCCTCAAGCCGGAGCTTGGTCATGGAGGATTTGGCCCAGTTAACTACCTTGTGCTGCCTCTGGGATAGCTCAGCAGTCGGCTCACTGGTTTTCTTTCCCTTTGAGGCCATGGTCTTGGAATGCATGAGTCGGTAAGAAGCTACATAGCAATATTAAGGACATGAGCCGGTGTGGACTACCAAAGGCTAACAGAGACGGCTTACAAAGACTACTACAGGGGCGTAAGCCGGCAATACGAAGGATATCACCGGGTCTCAGATGACAAACACTACTCGATGGAATCGTAATAGTTTTACAGATCTGGTAAATGCATTATAATTACGGCAAAAACAGAGGTAAAACCTAACCGCGGAAGTGGCGGAGTGCTTTTACCCACAGCGAGGAGGAAATGCATCTAGATCTCAAAAACAACTTACCCAGATCTAAGGCATGAGTTTGAAAGATCTAAACTAGCGCAAGAAATCACTTTTATTTTGTGTTTACTGAAGAACTCGAGAGTGCTCGAGGAACAGTGATGAACTACCGAAGAACACGAAGAACTAAGGTGGCCGGAGAGGGTTTGAGAAGGTACTTACAGATATGAAGGACGGTGGCGGTCAAGCTCCCGGTCGCGGGCGGACTCAGGCTTCACCACAGGCGCTCCGGCGGTGAAGGTGACTGCTGGCGAGGTCCGGCAGCGGCTGGGGCGTTGGGGCTCTCGAGGCACAGAAGGAAGAAGAAGAAGAGGAATGCGTGCGGGGGGAAATGAGCCTCGGTCCCCCACCGGGCTATTTATAAGTGTGGATGCGAGACCAGAGGCGTCACCGTGACAATCTAGGGATATCCCTGGTTTAATGGGATATGGAGATCCTTGACTCAGGTCATACCCTGGATTCGTCACTGCATCGTGACACGTGTCACTCGAGGAAATCTGTGCGGGATGCGCAAGACAAATGCCTAAGTGTAAAAAGATGAGCTTATCATGGATAAATCCAAGATAACTTGGGGGATAATGTTGGGGATATTACCCATGATATAAGCCGGCCAGCCCAAGCCGGATCACAGAAGATGTGGGCTTGGGTGTAAGCCGGCCCATGAAGGACAAGACCCCACTTACCTGGCTCAGAGGCCAGGGAGACGATTTGGAGAAGACCGAAGGCCTGATCCAATAAGAGATCTTTGGGCTGGCTCATCATTGGGCCGGCTCACAGGATCGTGCCTAAGCCGGCAGGGCTATGCCAGCTTAGGGAGTTCCACTCCGATGAGGATTCGTGTACGGGCACGACCCGGATTCATTGTAAACACCGAGGACTTGACCTAGTATATAAAGGCAAGCCCCAGGTCGTCCAAAGGGACAAATCCAAGTTGCAATCTCTCGAAAGCTAGGTTAGCGAATCCGCATCCTTGTAATTGAGATCATCATCAATATAAATCAAGTAGGAGTAGGATTTTACCTCCACTGTGAGGGGCCGAACCTGGGTAAACTCGTGTCTCTCGATTCCGATCAACCCCGTTCAAGTCACCTACTAGTTGTGATGGCCTCACCCTTAGTACTGTTTCGAGGACATCTGCCGTGACAAAACCACGACAAGCTTTGTACCCTTACATATTGACCAATCTACCGCGACCACCATCGCAAACATCATAGACCATTATGTTTCTTCTTTCCCTCAAATTTACCTGGGCCTCCCCTTGTCTCCCATTCGCCCGCCACTAAATAACTTTAGTTCAATCCTTGAACGCTACAAAAAGTTCCTCGCCGGTTGGCGCGCTAAGCTCCTTGCCAAAGGAGACCTCCTAATCCTTATCATAGTTGTTCTATACTCACTCTAAACCTACTTCATGTACATTTTTCTAATCCTCAAAATTTCTAAAAACTATCGATGCGCTTAGATGTGCCTTCTTTTGGATGGCTGAGGACACCTGCTAGGGAGCTCAGTGCCTCATAGCTTGGAACAACATTTGCAAACCTAAAAAGTATGATGGTTTATGCATTAGAAACTTGCATGTTCTAAATATTTGCTTACTAATGAAATTTACAGTTAAGTCTCTGCTACCCACACCCACACCCTGGCTAGAACTGACTAAACATTCAACAGCAAAACACCTTTGTAGCTTGATACATCCATTTTGCATCATGATTTCCTACTATTATTTATCTTATTTTGAAGTTATATTTCATATTATGATGCAATTCTAATGTCGTTTCTCTCTTAAAATGCATGATACATCAAAAGAGGGGGATTACTGGCAGCTGGAATTCTGACCTGAAAAAGCTACAACAGAGATAGCAATTCTCTGGAGCTCAAAATGAAGTGAAATTTTCCGGAGATTTATTTTGGAATATATAAAAAATACTGGAAGAAATAAGTAATGAGGAAGTACCACGGGGGGGGGGGCACAAGGGTAGGTAGCGCGGCCACCCCTCCCTCCAGGTCATGCCACCAGGGCTTGTGGGGCCCACAAAGGTCCTCTCCTGACATGCTTCTCCTATATGAAGCCATTTACCCTAGAAAAAGTAAAGAGAGGAGTTTAGGGATTTTCTGCCGCCGTCTCGAGGTGGAACCAGGGCAGGAGCACTTTTGCTCTCCGGCGGAGCGATTCCGCCAGGGATACTTCCCTCCAGGAGGGGGAAATCGAAGCTTTCATCATCACGAACACTCTCATCATTATGTGAATCATCATCACCATCAACATATTCACCAACACCGTCTCATCTATAAACCCTAGTTTCTCTCTTGTGTTCAATCTTTGTATCAAACCTCAGATTGGTACCTGGGGTTGCTAGTAGTGTTGATTGCATCTTGTAGTTAATGCTAGTTGGTTTACTTGGTGGAAGATTATATCTTCAGATTGTTAAACTCATATTTATACCCACTGATCATGTTCAATAAGGTGAGTTGTGAGTAGTTCTATTTTTTCTTGTGGACATGGGAGAAGTCTTTTTGCTAGTAATCATGTGAAGTTGATCACCGTTCAATGTTTTGATATTATGTTGTGTTGTTCTTCCTCTAGTGATGTTATGTGAACGTCGACTACATGACACCATCTTTGGGCCTAGGGGAAGAAAACGTGGAATTGGTTTGTAGATGATGGGTTGCGGGAGTGATAGAAGCCTCACCCCCATTTTATGCATTGTTTCGTGAGGAGCTATTTTGGACCCACATGTTTAATCCTATGGTTAGATTTATCTTAATTACTCCTCTTGTATTTGTGGATGCTTGCATGGAGGGAATAATCATTAGTAGGTGTTTGTTAAGGTAAGAACAGTACCTTAGCTCTAGTCCACCCACATAACACTTATCAAGGCAATGAATGTGAAGTTGATGAATCGTGATGAAAGTAACTTGGCGATATTCCTGTGTGTCCTCAAGAGTGTTTTAATCACTATAAGAAGTATCACTGGCTTGTCCTTAGCACAATTAAGGATTGGCCCACTTGCTGCACCTTGCTACTTTTGTTACTTGTTACTTGTTACCAATTATCTTTTCTTGACTATTTGTTACCAATTATCTTGCTATCAAACTATCTATCAAAACTATCTTATAACACTTGCAGAGAAAACCTTGTTGAAAACTGCCTATCAATTCCTTCTGCTCCTCATTGGGTTCGACACTCTTACTTATTGAAACTACAATTGATCCCTTATACTTGTGGGTGATCAAGACTCTTTTCTGGCGCCATTGCCGAGGAGAGTAGCGTTTTTGTTAAGTGAAATTTGGTAAGCAAACATTTATTATATGTGCTGAATTTTATCTACACTTGTAATTATGGAAAATCATCCTTTGAGAGGCTTGTTTGGAGTGCCCTCGCCACATGCACAAGTGGTAAGAGAGGAGCCTCCACCTATCGAAACTATTTATTATGAAATTCCTCTTGGTATTATGGAAAGATTGCGAGCTAATCCCTATGCAGGAGATGGAATCGTTCATCCCGATATGCACTTACTTTTTATGGATGAACTATGTGGATTATTTAAGCTTGCAGGATTATCGAGGGATGGAGTTAAAAAGAATTTATTCCCTTTATCTTTGGAGGGGAAAATTATTGGCAGGGTATAGGCTATTGGATGATTCTCATTCATGGGATTGGAACCGAACGTAGCTGAAATTCCATCAGAAATTTTATCCTATGAACTTGGTTCACCGTGATCGGAATTAGATCTATAATTTTTGGCCACGTGAATGAGAAAGTATCGCTCAAGCTTGGGGGAGGCTTGATGACCCACAAGTATATAGGGGATCGCAACAGTCTTTGAGGGTAGTATTTCACCCAAATTTATTGATTCGACAGAAGGGGAGCCAACAAATGTTTATAAGCCTTAGCAGTTGAGTTGTCAATTCAACCACACCTGATAAATCACTTCCTTGCTGCAACTTTAGCAGAGACAATAGCACTAAAGCGTAGGCATGGAGTAATGGTGAGATGTTGCTACTTATGAGCTGCGTTGTGATTTTCCTCGAAGAGGAGAGGAGATGCAGTACAGTAGAGATAAGTATTTCCCTCAGTGAGAACCAAGGTTATCGAACCAATAGGAGAATCACGCAAAGCCTCGTGAACAGCACCTGCACACACAAAAGCAAATACTTGCACCGAACGCGGGCAAGAGGGTCGTCAATCCCCTTGAACTCGTTACTTGCAAGGATTAAATCTTGTAGTGGTAGATAGATAAATTGCAAAACAAAATAAAAGAAATAAAATTGCAGCAAAGTATTTTTGGTTTTCTTTTTATATTTAAAGTAGACCCGGGGGCCATAGTTTTCACTAGAGGCTTCCCTCTCGAACACATAGCATACGGTGGGTAAACAAATTACTGTTGGGCAATTGATAGAAAAGCGCATTATGACTATATCCAAGGCAATGATCATGTATATAGGCATCACGTCCGAGACAAGTAGACCGACTCCTGCCTGCATCTACTACTATTACTCCACCCATCGACCGCTATCCAGCATGCATCTATGGTATTAAGTTAATAAAAACAGAGTAACGCCTTAAGCAAGATGACATGATGTAGACAAAGTAAACTCAACTAATATGAATAAACCCCATTGTTTTATCCTTAATGGCAACAATACAAATACGTGTCTTGTCCCTTTCTGTCACTGGGATATAGAGCACCGCAAGATTGAACCCACTACAAAGCACCTCTCCCGCTGAAGATAAATCAATCTAGTTGGCCAAACCAAACGGATAGATCAGAGAGAAATACAAAGCTATAACAATCATGCATAATAAAGTTCAGAAAAGACTCAAGTACTTCTCATAAATATTCAGATCATAAACCCACAATTCATCGGATCCCAACAAACACACCGCAAAAGAAGATTACATCGAATAGAACTCCAAGAACACCGAGGAGAACATTGTATTGAAGATCAAAGAGAGAGAATAAGCCATCTAGCTACTAGTTATCGACCCATAGGTCTGTGGTGAACTACTCACACATCATCGGTAGGGCAGCAAGGTTGATGTAGAAGCCCTCTGTGATCGATTCCCCATCCGGTAGAGTACCGGAAAAGGCCTCCAGATGGGATCACGGAAGAACAAAAGCTTGCGGCGGAGGAAAAGTTGTTTCGGGTGGATCTCTGTTGGTTTCCCAATATTTGAGAATTTATAGAAGTGGAATTATGTCAGATGGAGCCCACAAGGCAACAGGGCGCGGCCCCCCTGGGCACGCCGGGTTGCCTTGCCATCTCCTCGTACATCCTTTGGTCTCCTCCCGAAGCTTCTAGGGTCTCTTGTGTCTAGAAAAAAATCGTCAAAAAGTTTCGTAGCATTTGGACTCCGTTTGGTACTGATTTTCTGGAAAACCAAAAATAAGCAGAAAACAACAACTGGCACTAGGCACTGGGTTAATAGGTTAGTTTCCAAAAATGATATAAAATAGTATATGAAACATCCAAGATTGATACAATAATAGCATGGAACAATAAAAAATTATAGATACGTAGGAGACGTATCATCATCCCCAAGCTTAATTCATGCTCGTCCTCGAGTAGGTAAATGATAAAAACAGAATTTTTGATGTGGAATGCTACCTAACATGTTTATCATGTAATCTCTTTACGGTATAAATATTGAGAAATGATGAAGTAATAATATCAACATAATAATATCCATGAACATAAGAAGCATAATCATTAAACTTTCAAAATATACGATCCTTAACGAGTGTTATCCCTACTCACTTTATCATATTAGCATGGCATGACTTCGCCTTCACCGCATAAATATAAATCATGAGCACCCCGGTGTTAAGCCAGGCAATTGGATCATATTTCTAACGTGCTTCAGCATTTTCAACTCCCACGCAATACATTAGCGTGAGCCATGGACATAGCATTAGGTGGAATAGAATGCAGTAATAGTGATCAATGAGGGAAGTCAAAAAGGAAGAAAGTATCGCATCAACTCGGCGGATCAACGGGCTATGGAGATGCCCATCAATCAATATCAATGCGAGGAGTAGGGATTGCAATGCAACGGATGCACTAAGAGCTATAAGTGTATGAAAGCTCAAACTGAAACTAAGTGGGCGTGCATCCAACTCGCTTGCTCATGAAGACCTCGGGCATTTGAGGAAGCCCATCATCGGAATATACAAGCCAAGTTCTATAATGTTAAATTCCCACTAGTATATGAAAGTGACAACTCAGGAGACTGTCTATATGAAAAACATGGTGCTACTTTGAAGCACTAGTGTGGAAAAGGATAGTAACATTGCCCCTTCTCTCTTTTTCTCACTTTTTTGGGGGCTCTTTTTGGCCTCTTTTTTTTTCGTCCGGAGTCTCATCCTGACTTGTGGGGGAATCATGGTCTCCATCATCCTTTCCTCATTGGGACAATGCTCTAATAATGATGACCATCACACTTTTATTTACTTACAACTCAATATTACAACTCGATACTAGAACAATATGACTCTATATGAATGCCTCTGGCAGTGTACCAGGATGTGCAATGATCTAGCGTAACATGTATAAAAATGATGAACGGTGGCTAAGCCACAAATACTATGTCAGCTATATGATCATGCAAAGCAATATGACAATGAAGATGTGTGTCATATAAACGGAACGGTGGAAGTTGCATGGCAATATATCTCGAAATGGCTATGGAAATGCCATAATAGGTAGGTATGGTGGATGTTTTGAGGAAGACATAAAGAGGCTTATGTGTGAGAGCGTATCATATCACGAGGTTTGGATGCACCGGCAAAGTTTGCACCAACTCTCGAGGTGAGAAAGGGCAATGCACAATACCGAAGAGGCTAGCAAATTGCGGAAAGATAGGAGTGCATATAATCCATGGACTCACATTAGTCATAAAGAACTCATATTGTGAAATCCTATTAGCCCTCAAAGCAAAGCACTAACCACATGCCCCTAGGGAGGAGGTTGGTAGGAGTTAACCATCGTGCACCCCCGATTGTAACAACACTCAAGGATTTCATTTCAGACATAAGAATGCTCGAACCTCCCCACCATGCCATGACCAATACTTAGATGAGAAGTAAATAACAAACTTTAATACCGATATTTCTACTAACCAATGATCATGAACCTATATCCTTTCATATTACTACATTAATAAAATCAAACCATACATTTCATATTTAGTGATCTACATGAAAGTTTTTATTATATCCCCCTTGAATACCTATCATTTCAGGACCATTCTTATAACACGTGCAAATTGCCATTACTATTTATAAGACTCTCAAAAATATTTAAGTGAAGCATGAGAGTGCAATCATTTCTATAAAATATAACCACCGACGTGCTCTAAAAAGATATAAGTGAAGCACTAGAGCAACTACCTAGCTCAAAAGATATAAGTGAAGCACATAGAGTATTCTAACAAATTATGATAATTGTGTGTCCCTCTCAAAAGGTGTGTCCAGAAAAAATGATTGTGGCAAACTAAAAAGCAAACAAAGAAAAGAAAAATATGGCATAAGATGCTCCAAGTAAAACTCATATCATGTGATGAATAAAAATATAGCTCCAAGTAATATACCGATGGATTGTAGACGAAAGAGGGGATGCCATCCGGGGCATCCCCAAGCTTAGACGCTTGGGTCTTCCTTGAATGTTACCTCAGGGTGCCTTGGGCATCCCCAAGATTAGGGTCTTGCCACTCCTTATTCCTTCATCCATCGTGATCTCACCCAAAACTTGAAAACTTCAGCACACAAAACTCAACAGAAACCTCGTGAGATCCGTTAGTATAATAAACATATCATAACCTTTAGGTACTGTTGAAAATTGATTCATATTTTAATCTTGCATAATACCTACTGTACTCTAACTTCTCCATGACTTATATCCCCCGATATAATCCATAGATACATCAAAATATGCAAACTATGCAATAAAAACAGAATCTGTCTAAAACAGTATAGTCTGTAATGATGGAATGTTTGACTATACTTCTGTAACTCCAAAAATTCTGAAAAATTAGGAAAGCGTAAAAATTTTATATTCCAACGCTGTGTAAAAATTTCAGCAATTATCGACATTCCAGTAGAAAATGAAAATTCCAGTACTGGATGCAAAAGTTTCTGTTTTCAAACAGCATTGATAATACTATCATCCAAATCATCCCAAAGGCATTACTTGGCACAAACACTAATTAAAAGATAAAAACACAATCATATAACAGTAGCTAAAATTGTGTGACACAAGAAAAGTAAAAAATTGCAATAAAGATAAATATTGGGTTGCGTCCCAACAATCGCTATTGTTTTATGCCCCTAGCTAGGCATAATGCATAGTTTCAAGTATTATCATCCTTCAAATTAACTCCATAGGGGGCCCTCATAATGGATTCATATGGTGGTTTAATTCTCTTCCTAGGGAAGTGTTCCATCCCTTTCTTTAGTGGGAATTGAAATCTTATATTCCCTTCTTTCATATCAATAATAGCTCCTATGGTTCGTAGGAAAGGCCTACCAAGTATTGTAGGACAAGACGAATTGCATTCAATATCAAGCAAAACGAAATCCACGGGCACATAATTCCTATTTGCAAGTATGAGAACATCATTTATTCTACCCAATGGTTTCTTAATAGTTGAATCCGCTAAATGTAAGTTAAGGGAACAAGCATCCATATCGGTGAGACCTAGCACGTCACATAAAGATTTTGGTATAGTAGAGACGCTAGAACCTAGATCACACAAAGCATTACATTCATAATCTTTAATTATTACTTTAATAGTAGATTCCCATTCATCATGCAATTTTCTAGGTATTGAAACCTCCAACTCTAGCTTTTCTTCATGAGCTTTTATCATAGCTTCTACAATATGTTTAGTAAAAGCTTTATTTTGTTCATAGGCATTGGGTGAATTTATCATAGATTGCAACAAGAAAATACATTCAATCAAAGAACAATTGTCATAATTAAAGTCCTTGTAATCCAAAGTAGTGGGCACATCACTATTTAAATTCTTGACCTCTCCAAACCCACTTTTATCATCTTTATCATTAAGATCATCACCCTCCGAACAATTGGGATGCCTTCTAGCTAAAGTTGACTCATCTCCAGTCCCTTTTTCATAAAGTTTAGTTTACTAAATAAAGATTCAATGGGTGAGACACCAATCATTTTAATATCTTCATCATCACCAGAATGTGACTCCGGTTTAGCAGCCATCTTATTTACTAGCGTGGTTTGTTTATCAGAAATCTTTCCTAACAAGTTTTTGGTACAAGCAAGTTGAGACTGAAGATTGGCTACTTCTTGATTAACCTCGTCAAGTTGTTTATTAATGGTATCTAATAAGATAGAATGTTCCTTAAGTTCCTCAGAAAAGAATTTGTTATGCTCATATTGTGAAAACATGAAACTCTTAGTAGCATTTTCAATCTCATACAACCTTTTATGATAAGAACTATTGTGAAATTTCTCTTGAGACATAGCGACAAAGCAAGCAAACAAAATATTTTTGTGTTTTTGTATTTTTTATGAGAAGAGGGGGAGATGAAAATGAGAGGCAAAGGCAAATAAAAAGTAGAGCACGTAGATGATAGTTTGTGTAAAGGTACTTGATAGGTTTTGATGACGTCTCCCCGGCAACGGCGCCAGAAATTCTTCCTGCTACTTGTGAGCTGCGTTGGGATTTTGCTCGAAGAGGAGAGGAGATGCAGTATAGTAGAGATAAGTATTTCCCTCAATGAGAACCAAGGTTATCGAACCAATAGGAGAATCACGCAAACCTCGTGAACAACACCTGCACACACAAAAGCAAATACTTGCACCCAACGCGGGCAAGAGGGTCGTCAATCCCCTTGAACTTGTTACTTGCAAGGATTAAATCTTGTAGTGGTAGATAGATTAATTGCAAAACAAAATAAAAGAACTAAAATTTGAGCAAAGTATTTTTGATTTTCTTTTTATATTTAAAGTAGACCCGGGGGCCATAGTTTTCACTAGAGGCTTCTCTCTCGAACACATAGCATACAGTGGGTAAACAAATTACTATTGGGCAGTTGATAGAAAAGTGCATAGTTATGACGATATCCAAGGCAATGATCCTGTATATAGGCATCACGTCCGAGGCAAGTAGACCGACTCCTGCCTGCATCTACTACTATTACTCCACCCATCGACCGCTATCCAGCATGCATCTATGGTATTAAGTTAATAAAAACAGAGTAACGCCTTAAACAAGATGACATGATGTAGACAAAGTAAACTCAACTAATATGAATAAACCCCATCATTTTATCCTTAATGGTAACAATACAAATAAGTGTCTAGTCCCTTTCTGTCACTGGGATATAGAGCACCGCAAGATTGAACCCACTACAAAGCACCTCTCCCGCTGAAGATAAATCAATCTAGTTGGCCAAATCAAACGGATAGATCGAAGAGAAATACAAAGCTATAACAATCATGCATAATAAAGTTCAGAAAATACTCAATTACTTCTCATAAATATTTAGATCATAAACCCACAATTCATCAGATCCCAACAAACACACCGCAAAAGAAGGTTACATCAAATAGAACTCCAAGAACACCGAGGAGAACATTGTATTGAAGATCAAAGAGAGAGAAGAAGCCATCTAGCTACTAGCTATGGACCCGTAGGTCTGTGGTGAACTACTCACACATCATCGGTAGGGCGGCAAGGTTGATGTAGAAGCTCTCCATGATCGATTCCCCCTCCGACAGAGTACCGAAAAAGGCCTCCAGATGGGATCGCGGAAGAACAAAAGCTTGCGGCGGAGGAAAAGTTGTTTCGGGTGGATCTCTGTTGGTTTCCCAATATTTGAGAATTTATAGAAATGGAATTAGGTCAGACGGAGCCTTGAGGGGCCGACAAGGCAACATGGCGCGCCCCCCCTAGGCGTGCCGGGTTGCCTTGACGGCTCCTCGTACATCCTCTGGTCTCCTCCCGAAGCTTCTAGGGTCTCTTATGTCCAGAAAAAAAATCGTCAAAAAGTTTCGTAGCGTTTGGACTCCGTTTGGTACTAATTTTCTAGAAAACCAAAAACAAGCAGAAAACAGCAACTGGCACTGGGCACTGGGTTAATACGTTAGTTCCCAAAAATGATATAAAAATAGCATATAAATGCATATAAAACATCCAAGATTGATACTATAATTGCATGGAACAATCAAAAATTATAGATACGTTGGAGACGTATCAGATGTTCGGAGGAAAGTCAATATATAACTGTCACAACCTAGAGCGATGCATAGTAGCTCCAATTCATCAATCATATGTAGGCTTGTATTCGTATATAGTCATATGTGTTTGTGGTAAGAACTTGCATGACATCTTTTGTCCTACCGTCCCGTGGCAGCGGGGTCCTAATGGAAACTAAGGGTAATTTTTTTTGACTATAAACAGTAGGGTAAAAACCCCACTGCAACTTTTATTAAGTAAGTAAAAGTGGTCTCAACTACAAAATGTGGGCTTGAGGAAACTAAGGGTAATTAAGGCGCTCCTTTTAATAGAGAACAGGAACAAAGGATTAGCACATGTGAATACATGAACTCCTCAAGTTAAAGTCATCCCCGTCAATATCCCAATCATTTTCACCTTGGGGTCTAAGGTTCAGAACAATAACAGGTGATTCAACCTGCTGATATGATCAAGAACACAAATATATGCATGAAAACATAACATGTTCATATCTGAAATCATGGTACTCGGGCCCTAGTAATAAGCATTAAGCATAGCAAAGTCACAACAACATCAATATCAGAACATAGTGGATACTGGGGATCAAGCCCTAACAAATTGACATGATTACATATGAAACTACATAACGCCCCTACCGTTGTTGTGGAATTTTTTTAGCAATGAACTTATCAAAAATAAAATTAGTATATATGAGAATAGTATCACACCACATTCAACCAAGAGGAAAATGGAGGGTGGATAGATGTTATATTGTCTTATGACATTCAAGTTTAATTATTTATAGTCGAAAAATAAAAACAAAAACTAATGATGTAGAGGGCTCTCATGTTCTTTGATGATGTGGAGGGCTTGCATATGGTAAAAAGTAGAAAGTGGAAAGTTGAATGGTTGCATGGGGGCTTGATGATGTGGAGGGCGTGCATGTGGTGGAAGAAAGTTGATTATTTTCATGTGCATTGATGATATGGATCACTTGCATGTGCATTTAAATGGGAGGTGGCATGTGTGGGACATGTGATGAGGTGGATAGGCTGCATGTTCAGATAAATAAGATAGTGGGGATGAACTTCTTAGGCATATAGGATTTCATCCAATCCCATCTACCTCCAGTATGCCTACAAGGGGATTACTCACACATGATTGTGAGCATCATGAAATTGTTGATGGAGAAGGGTTGGTGATGACGACAGCCACGAATCCCTCTCTCCGGAGCCACGAACGGACTCCAGATCAGGGCTCATGATGAAGAATAGGAGGTGGCGGCGGCTCTATGATGAGTCCAAATTACGTGATAATTTTGGTGGTTATTTTGTGCCTACATGGTAGTCTTTGTGGAATTTTACCGCGTTCGCGCACTTCTTTTTGTCATTTTTCTTAGGAAACACTTTTGGAGCGAACAAATGCATATGGAAGGAATCCTAGGAAATTATGGTGGAATCACATTATTTAATGTGGTAATCTTCTACCATAAAAGAATAAAACAAAGGAATCAAAGGAGAGGCGTTGGCGGCAGCTCCAGGGCCAAAGATGGCCAACCATACGAGCACGACCGCTCGTATGGGCGGTCGTATGAGGTGACAGGAGAACTGCCTCGTCCACTATTTCCACCCCGTGGAATCAGATCGTGGATCAGACGCCTAGAGACCAGAAACTCACCAGAAGGAGGAACCCTAGCCTCCGGAGCGATTCGGAGGGGGAAATTGGCAAGGAGGAGATCACTGTCTTCACCGCCATCCACAAGGAGGGCTTCAACATCATCACCACTATCATCATCATCATCCACATCCATCTCATTGTAACTGCAAGAACCCTAGTGGATCAGCTTGTGTGTCACATGTGTAATCTGTTCATGTTCACTATTACCACTTGTATGATGTTTGTTGCCCCCATGTGTGAGTAGTTCCTTTAGTTCTCGGGGATATGGATGAACCCTAGCATGTAATAGATCGTTTGGTACTAGGATTTAATATCCTCTTTGCAAGTTTATGTTGATAGTCTTCTTGATGTTGGGTGAAGTCGACCGTCCAACATATGCCAATTTTGGACGGAAGGTTATTACTGTTGGCGGACCGGTTGGTTGCAGAAGTAGGTGCGTGACACGCCCTACCTCCCTTCGCCGCGGACCATTGTAGCGGGGGGTAAAATAGAAACCACTTATAGCTAGGCTGCGTCCACAGGGACCTTTTTCCCCATAATCACCATTTGGTAACCGGAGTGGGGAAGAACGGTGGTGGCGTATGTGATACAGGGCTGCCGCATGTATGCACATATCTGTACCGGCTCTGCCCACAAATAGAAATATGCAAAGTGGCTTAGGAATCCGACGTAGCTTTTTGTTTGGGCACCGCTATAGACAAACGCTAGTGGGGAATCCGGACTCCCTGGGAACGCTTTAGTCTTATTAGTTTCAACGCTCTTTTGTGCAACCTATACTGTTTGCTTTTATTGCAGTATTTACTTTATGCCTGCTACACCATTTCCATCATATTACTACTGCTTTGGATAACTCTCAACTTGTAGGCACAATATTTAAATCACTCAAGATGCAAAAGATTGATTCATGTGCTCCCTGTGGGATCGATACTCTTACTTCGAAAAAGCTACAACTAAACCATGTGCACTTGCAGGACATCAAGCTTTTTCTGGTGCCGTTGCCGGGGAGCTGAGCGCTTTTGATCTTTGTCTTAAGTTTGGTTTGAATTATGTGTACTAAGTTGTTTGCATATTCAGAGCAACCATGGCTAAGTTTGGGCATCATTACTAGCTCAAAGCCATGCGCCTTACTGGACCACCTATGCAGGAGATGTTCACACCATTAAGTCCCAACCCCATCGGTGTAGATTTTGTGGTGGATCCAAGTGTCCTTGAATTATTGCACAGTAAACAATTTAAGGGTGAGGAAGCTGATGATCCTTACCAACATTTGCAATTTTTTGATGACATATGTGGGACATTCAAATTAAAAGCTTTTGGTCCAGATGAGATGAAACTTAAGCTATTCTATCACACTATGGCTGATGCAGCAAAAACGTGGTTAGTGTCTCACCCTGCAGGTACCTTTGATACATGGGATAAATTGACAGCAGCATTCTTATCATAATACTACCCAAAGATGAAGTCTTATAAGGCCGGGCGTTGGATTTTAAATTTTTGGCAAAGACCAGGGGAAATCCTGGTAAATGCATATCAAAGGTACCGCACCCTACTAAATGATTGCCCTCATCATAAACTCCCCGATTGGCTTGTGTTAAATCTCTTTTATGGAGGACTTCGGGATGATTCCAAAGAAGAATTAGGTTTAGCTTCGGCGGGTTCTTTTATTACTAGCTTGGTGCCTAGAGCTTGGGAATTGTTAGATAGTAAAGTTGCCAATCACGAAGCTTGGGGGTGATGAGGAAGAAGAGGGTAAAGTTGAGATAGATTTTGATTGCATAAAATCTTATCTTGATTCGGGGGAGAGTTAACAAAGTTAGTGATGAACTTTATCTTGATCCTAATGTTGTTCTACGATTTGTCAAAAGCTAGCTATGCTGAACATATGGAACTTCCAAAGAAAAAATGGGAGTGTTACATAGATGAGGATACCAAGGAAGAGGTCGTTGTGGATACCTTGGAGGTAGAATCATCGGTAACTCCCATTGAAGATGATTATGAACCAGTGCAGGAATTGCCCTTTCCAGTGAAAAAGGCACAATTAGAACACAAGAGTAAGGTGCAAAAACAGAGGAAGGTAAAAATGTATGCAATATCCAGGTGAAGCCGCAGGAGAAGAAAAAGAAGTAAAAGCCAATCGAATATATGGAGAAAGAGGTAACATCTTTTGTAAAAGACTGTGTTAAAGCATCTAACACAGGAAAACCAGTGGTGCCTTGCTCCTTTGTCAGTACTTCTTATTTTGGGCTTTGCGATATGGGCTCCTCCATCAATGTAATACCTTATACTCTTTATGGAAAACTTAATGATGAAATCTATTCTTGTGGCCTGCAGCCTATTGATATGGAGGTAAAATTAGCTGATGGGACTCTGAGGAAACCTTATGGCATAGTACCTGATGTTACGTCATCCTAGGAACCTTTACTTACCCCATAGACTTTGTTGTTGTGGAAATTCCTAAAGATGATTTTTGCCATATTATTTTTGGAAAACATTTTCTTAATACTGCAGGTGCAATGGTTGATTGTAACAGGGAAGTTGCCTCTCTCAAGTTTGGGGAAGAGGTAAGAGAATTTCATTTTTCAAGGTTTAAAAACCGCCCCCAACCAAGAGAGCAAGATGACAACGAAAACAAAACTATTGCGCAACTAGCTACGATTTACTTTGGGACCCCAAAAGATGAACTGGAGAGAAGTTTAACTGAGTATGAACAGAGCCCTGAAGACCCAGCTAAAGTGGAAATTGATCAACATCTGAATGAAGCACCGATACAAGATCCTGTTGCTAATGAACAACCTCCATCCATATATATATATGGCCTAATGCATTTTTTGAGATTGCCTTTGACTATTGATAAGATTAATAATATATGAGATGTATAATGTAAAAAATATATCATTGAAAGCTCTTTTCATGTATGAATTTGACGGTATGCTTTGTGTAACTTGCATGCCATATATTATTACTCTAATATGTGGTCAAGGTTAGCTTCAAAAAATGCATTAGGCCCTATATAGATGGATAGAGGGAGTATGAAGTACCAGAAAAGAAAGGTGATGAGGAACTTCCACCTCCTGAATTAAAGCCTTTACCTAAGGAACTAAGGTATGAATTTTTAGATGAAACAAATAAATATCCTATGATTATCAGTGCTAATCTTTCAGATGAAGAAAAAGAGAGACTAATGGAAACTCTGAGGAAGCATTGGAAAGTCTTCAGGTATTCAATGGATGACCTGAAGGGTATAAGCCCTTCCATATGCACACATCATGTATATATGGAGGAAGGGGCTGAACTAGTGCGCGAGTACCAAAGAAAATTGAATCCTGAAATGAAAGAAGTGGTAAGAAGAGAAATACTTCGCCTACTCGATGCAGGTATTATATACCCAGTGTTTGAAAGTAAGCGGGTAAGTCCAGTTCATTGTGTGCCAAAAAAAGGAAGATTTACTGTAGTACTAATAAGCATAATGAACTAATCCCTACTAGAACAATAGTTGGGTATAGAATGTGCATTGATTTCAGGAAACTTAATAAGGAGACATGCAAGGACCGTTATCCTCTACCATTTATTGATCAAATGCTGGAGAGATTAGCAAAGCATACTCACTTTTGCAACCTAGATGGATATTCAAGATTCTCACAAATAGCAGTGCGCCCTGAGGACCAAGAGGAAACTACCTTCATGTGCCCCTTTGGTATGTACTCATATTGACGTATGTCGTTTGGCTTATGTAATGCACCAGCTATCTTTCAAAGATGTATGAATGCTATATTTGACGATTTTGTTGAAGAGATCATGGAAGTTTTCATGGAAGATTTTTCTGTCTACGAAACTTCTTTTGATGATTGTCTTTACAACCTTAGCAAAGTTTTCCAGAGGTGTGAGGACACCAATCTCTTCTTAAATAGGGAGAAGTGCCATTTCATGGTAAACGAAGGTATTGTATTGGGACATAAAATATCTGGAAAAGGTATTGAGGTGGATAAAGCAAAGATAGATGCCATAAAGAAGCTTCCTTACCCTCGAGATATAAGGAGAATAAGAAGTTTTCTTGGGCATGTTAGTTTTTATAGACGCTTCATCAAAAACTTCTCTAGTATTTCCAAACCTTTGACTAACCTCTTTGCAGAAAAGTGTTCCATTCGTATTCATCAGTACTTTAGCTTAATTTCTTTTTTTACCGTTCCCTAGCAACCTACTTAAGTGAACTATTTCCAAACTCCGGTTTGGGTGTGAGCATGGTTGTGTTAGTGACAACGCAGCTGCAGGGATTGTGGTGCCATCCTATTTGCTCCCTGTGGGATCGACAAACCTTACTTATAACGAAATTGCTACATACTTGCACTTGCAGGATATCAACCAACGGTACTACCGCTAGGTGACCCAGAACTCAGTGGAACAGCGGTGGTAGAGGTGGGCAACATGGAAGTACCGCGACAAGTGGTACTACTGTCGTGGGAACGATTCTGACAGTGAGAGGGGGTAGCGTAAAGGAGCATGGTCTATCGAAATGCAAATGGGTGACACAAGTATTTCTTAATGAGTTCGGGCCTCTCACGGTGGAGATAACAGCCCTACGTCTCCTGCTCCAGAGAGGCTTTCTATAATTGCGCATGAACACGGGGTTACATGGAGTTTGAGAGAGAGAGAGAGAGGTGTCAGAAAATGAGAGCCAGAGCCCCTTGAGCTATGTGGTGGGGGTGGCTTATATAGAGTGCACCACCCCCTCACCTCTTATGTTACAAAGTGGGGCATTAATGCCATAAGGTCAGCCCACTACGAAACCTCCACTATGAGGATGACGCTTCGACTACCTTGCTGACTGTTGGTCTTCGCATATCTGAGTGAGTCATACGGCCGAGTGGATGGTACGTTGCTTGTCCGAGTGGATAGTATGTCTGTATGAAATTTATCTGGACCCACCTGATGTGTGGACCCCATGTTTTATGATATTTTGACCCTTCGTGGGCCTACCTGTTAGGTGTATCCCCAACATTAGCCCCCGAATCAGTTGAGATTTTGCAGAACGAGTTTGTGAAAGGCACAATTTAGCCCGAGTGATTACGGAAATACTCGATACCCGTCATCGTGTTTCCAAACAACCAAGGTTTGAACAAAATCTCAATGGATTCTGGCACTGCGCTTCCTGACGGATCTAGGGTAAGTGGCCGCGAGGAGAAACTTGGTGATAGTCGTTCATCTCTCAGAAGAGGCTAACTCGTGATCTGAGTATGGAAGTGTCACTAAATCTAGGCAACAAGATTGACGCATGGACTGCTCTCTCGGAGAGATTCCATTCTTATCCCAGAGGAACGACAATACAAGTCGGCTCTAGATCCATACTTATGAGTTTCACGCTTTGAGTCCTAGAAGAAGGCTCAAACCAGGTCTGCAGAGGAGCGTTAAACTCACCCTATAGCAATTTTGTTGAGTGATTTGGAGCTGATCGTGCATCGAGTAACTGATTACTCAGAATTTTGTTCTATGGGTGTGCGATCAGTGTACCTATAGGGTGTAGCCCCCGAGATTGTGACTGATTGATGGTTGTCGCTTGGAGTTTGTAGGGTTTGTTGTACTTGAATGTTGTTGCTGGATTTGACCGAGCAGAATGTTTCCTTTTTGACATCTCTTCCAGTGGGGGCACGCTGAGTGCACCCACTGGGTGTAGTCCCCGAGCCTCTGTCAGACTAGATGAGTCTGGCAGAGGATTTAAGTCTTCTAGTGAACCTCCATGCAGTCGACACGGTAAATAACTTCAACCTGGAACTGGGTCAAGCAGGCGAATCTTCGTGCACTTGGCACGGTAAATATCTGCAATCTGGAGCTGAATCAGTAGGACTGATCTTAGTGTGCTCGGCACGGTAAATAAATTCAGCCTAGAACTGGGTCAAGCAGGCGAATCTTCGTGCACTCAGCATGATGAATGAATTCGGCCTCGAAATTGCCGACTATAGAAAAAAGCTGGACACTCAAGGGAGTAATCGTTCCAGTAGTACTTCTTACATCGGCCGTTAGCTTTTGCTCTTGCCAACCAGACGATCGGGTTGGGACCGGGTTGGAGACAAAGAGTGAGAGTTAGATATTGAGCATATTTTGTGAAAAAGTAGAAAGTTGAGTGAGGAACATGCCGACTAGCGGCGCGCCCATAGGTTTAGCCCCCAAATCGGTTGTGGTTTTGTAGAACGAGTTTACTAAAAACTTGATTTTGCCCGAGCACTGCGGGGGCACTCGGCGCCTGTCGTCAAGCTTTAGTCAACTATGATTTGAACAACACTTCAACGGATTCTGGACTAGGTGCTTCCCGACTGATTGGGGTATGTTGACTGCGAGGAAAAACATGGTGGCACTCGTATGTCTCCCGGAGGAGATAGACTAGTGGTCCGATGTGGACGTGTCATGAAAACCTGAGTGGCAAGACTAGCGCGTGGACTGACTCTCTGGAGAGAAGCCACTCATCATCCCAGGGGAACACCAGCACAGGCCATCTCCGAGTCTAAGTTTGTGAAACTGACGCCTTGGAGCCTAGAAGAAGGGCCAAGTGTATCCGTAGAGGAGCGCCGGTTTCACCCTTTTGCAGTCCTGAAGATGACTCCAGGTAATGATTCAGGCATTTGTCCGAGTGGACGTGCTTCCCGACTGATCGAGGTATGTTGACTGCTAGGAAAAACTTGGTGGCACTCGTATGTCTCTCGGAGGAGATAGACTAGTGGTCCAATGTGGACGTGCCATGAAAACCCGAGTGGCGAGGCTAGCACGTGGACTGACTCTCCGGAGAGAAGCTACTCATCATCCCGGGGGAACACCAGCACGAGCCATCTCTGAGTCCAAGTTTCTGAAACTGGCGCCTTGGAGCCTAGAAGAAGGGCCCAGTGTATCCGTAGAGGAGCGCCGATTTCACCCTTTGCAGTCCTGAAGATGACTCCAGGTAATGATTCTGGCATTTGTCTGAGTGGACGTGCTTCCCTACTGATTGGGGTATGTTGACTACTAGGAAAAACTTGGCGGCACTCGTATGTCTCCCGGAGGAGATAGACTAGTCACTGGTGCAGCGAAGTGCTATACAAATGGTTTTTACCCCCTTTCCGCGACAAAGTTTTAAACCGCCGCCTTGCCTGTATGTGCGATAGGGGGGTCCTTCCCACACGACCCAGAAACCGTCGGCGATAGGTTCTCCAGTCACACACGCGTGGCAAAAAGAGCACGTGTGCGATTGGGTGAGCCATCGCAAACAATTATACGGGACAAATCATGTGAGATATTCTTAGCAACACACACGGTGCCTAGAAGAAACTGTATGGCATAGGCTGTCCATCACACACACTTTTTATGAGGAAACATTTGTGCAAGGTGGCCTAACGCAAACATTTGTTGGGCAGAAGTCGTGTGTGATTGTTCATTGATCCAACACGCCTACTTTCTAGAAATTGTGTGGGTTGTTTGAGGTCATCGCCCATGGTGTTGTCTGAGAAACCGTCTACAATACAAAAACCCAATAAGCAGGCTAATTGGCCTATTATTGATAATGCATTTAGTAATCAAATTGACATTTTATATCAAACACAACATATATTCATAGCCGTATGATGTCAGCTAGGATTTCATAACTGAATTACATCAGAGCACAACATCAGATAGCTTCAGCACTCAGTTACACCATATAGGCATATAGCTAGCTATGCCATTACACAACAGCACGAAGTTTCACATGCAACATCTAAAACCTTTGGAAAGTAGCATCATATATGGTAAATAGACAGATGAATCTCATCTGGAAAACTGATGAATCTGAAGGCGAATATTGAGCCTTCAATGATGTTGGATGTCCTTGCAACTTTAGGCCAGTGGTTGTGGATGATTGCCCGCCCAACCTTCGAACTCTTGAGGAAGACTTCAATATTGTATCATGGGTGTTGAATGAATACCTTCCTCGCCTCTTGACCATGCAGGTGGTTTGAGAGGTAATCATTGGTGAACTGCTTTGGAAAGGACTGAAAACAAAGATATGCATAAATATCTGTTCTAAATTTTGAAATGGCGCATAGGAAAAAACACAAGGTAAAAGAGTTAGTACCATCCTATAGTTGACTGATGTCTTCTTCATTGTGCGAACAAAGATCTTGTTGTTATTCATCTCTAGTTTTTTATCCTAACAATCTTTCTGAGTTTCTTGACTTGACTGATATTCATAGACATCTCATTTCCCCATATGGAAAATGGATCGAACAGTGGGTCTAAACCTTTGACAACAGGACCTACATGTGCAAGACCAAATTGTTAAAAAACTAAATATTAGAATGGATCCTGCAATTGCACAATAATGTGCTATTAGCCAAAGGACCATGCATGTGCAAACCTCGATGCTAAACCTCCCATTGTTTCCCTGCAACACATATAAGGCAGATATTGATCAGTTTAAGTGAGAGTTGGCATACTATCAGTAGAATATATTAATGAAAAATTGTACCCACAACAAATGAACATCACATTGCAAAATTGAACCAAACAGTTAACTGGACACCACAACAAATGAACCAAGCAGTTAACTGAGCACCACATTGCAGAATATAACATATACTAGAAGATCATACAGTTAACCATGCCAAGCATGCTTAAGAACTACTAGGAAATATAGCATTTGTGTATGTTTCTCATGTATAGAGTACATCCAAATTTGATTTTATTTCTCACATGCATAACAATAAAAATTTGTACCCACAAGAATTGAACATCACATTTCAGAATTGAATCAAACAGTTAACTGAACATCACAACAAATGAACCAAACTGTTAACCGAACATCACATTTCAGAAGATCAGATTGCATATTAACATTACAGAGGACAATTCACTAGAAGGCACCTGAGGCGGCCTCGAGAAAACACCACGAACTGTCGTTTAAAGCAGCCAACCGCGTGGCGGCGTCCGCGCGCGAGGCATTGACGGTGGCCTCGACGGAGAGGTGCTCCTCCAAGATCTGGCGGTCGGCACGCATGGCAGCCATCGCGACCTCATCCGCGCGTGCGGCCGTGATTTGCCTCACCGCTGCTAGATGCTCCTTGAGCTCCTGGCTATAATGCGTGCACCATGGCTATGGGCAGTGCTTATTTGGAGGATGGGGCAGTGATTTGGGTGGAAGGTGTCGCGCCGGCGGTCGAGGCATGTGGGATGGAGAAGGAGGAGGAGGATGGGGGTGGGTGTGGATTACCTGACTATATCGACGAGGCCGCGCAGCGGGAAGAAGCGTCGCCGACGAGGAGGCGGCACTACAAAGCAAGTTGTGAAGATTTGAACTTGGAAAGGAAGGAGGAAACAATGGAATGTGGCTTTTGGTGGGGGGGAGGGGCGGGGAGCTAGATATTTCCACGGTTGCCGAAATTTTTCGATCGGTGCAGCGAAAAACTGGCGCGCAAGTGTGGTCGACGCGCGGGCGGTGGACTATAGCCGACGAAGCTTCCGGCGTAAGCCATACATGAGGGAGCCCCAAGATATTTTATACTGCATCGCGCACAATTCTTGCTAATAAATTGTTTGTGGTGTACTTGATTATTTTCATTTTGATTTGAAAGACAAAATGGGGTTACGGTAGGAAAGGACGGTATTTGAATTGCTAGAACATTTATCTGCAGTGAACATGCAACTATAGGAGTGTCGTGTTAAAATTTGGATTTATTCAAGGTTCGTTTGGCCTTTTTATACATTAATTTAGTTTCTAGGCATTCAATGTGCATAATTCAAATTAGAACTACAGACACATGCTACAGTGCACCAAAATGGGTTGAAAAATCGTATATGTGTCCTTGGGTGAATGTTTAGGTCCCATACAAGAAGTGGGAATGAATTTCAAACATCTGGGCATCGTGGCTCGGCCGAAAACATTAAGAAACTTGGTTTTTAAATTCCTGTAAATCCAAAAATTGCCTAAAAATCACGGAACTTGGCATGGTGTCGTGACATGGCACCAACATGCTGTGGTAAAATTTTGTTTGATTTGGGACAAGTTTTGGTATAAGCTCTTACAAGCCGGAGCTTCTCTCAAGAAGGCTCATGGTTCCGATAGGGGACATGTCACATTTGTGGGCGAAACGATATACGCTACCTCTTCCTGCCTTGATTTTTTTACAGATGCAACATAGACCAATAGGAGTGTCGTGCTAAAATTTGGAATTATTCCGAGTTCGTTTGGCCTTTTTTATACATTAATTGAGTTTTCTAGGCATTTAATGTGCATAATTCAAATTTGAACTAGAGGCACATGCTCCAATGCACCAAAATGGGTTGAAAAATCATATATGTGTCCTTGGGTGAATGTTTAGGTCCCAGACAAGAAATGGGAATGAATTTCAAACATTTGGGCGTCGTGGCTTGGCCGAAAACATTGAGAAAGTTGGTTCTTAAATTCTCGTAAATCCAAAAATCACCTAAAAATCACGGAACTTGGCATGGTGTCTTGACATGGCACCAACATGCTGTGGTACAAATTTTGTTCGATTTGGGACAAATTTTGGTATAAGCTTCTTACAAACCGGAGCTTCTCTCAAGAAGGATCATGGTTCTGATAGGGAATGTGTCACCTTTGTGGGTGAAATGACATATGCTGCCTCTTCCTGCCTTGCTTTTTTTTACAGAGGCAACATAGACCAATAGGAGTGTTGTGCAATTTGGAATTATTCCGGGTTTGTTTGGCCTTTTTATACATTAATTGAGTTTTCTAGGCATTTAATGTGCATAATTCAAATTTGAACTACAGGCACACGCTTCAGTGCACCAAAATGGGTTGAAAAAAATCATATATGTGTCCTTGGGTGAATGTTTTGGTCCCATGCAAGAAATGGGAATTAATTTCAAACATCCGGGCGTCGTGGCTCGGCCGAAAACATTGACAAACTTGGTTTTTAAATTCCTGTAAATCCAAAACTCACCTGAAAATCATGAAACTTGGCATGGTGTCTTGACAGGTCACCAACATGTTGTGGTAAAAAAATTGTCCGATTTGGGACAAGTTTTGGTATAAGCTTCTTACAAACTGGAGCTTCTCTCAAGAAGCCATGGTTCCGATAGGGAACGTGTCACCTTTGCGGGCGAAATGACATATGATGCCTCTTCCTGCCATGATTTTTTTACAGAGGCAACATAGACCAAATAGGAATGTCGTGCTAAAATTTGGAATTATTCCGGGTTCGTTTGGCCTTTTTTATACATTAATTGAGTTTTCTAGGCATTTAATGTGCATAATTCAAATTTGAACTACATGCACATGCTCCAGTGCACCAAAATGGGTTGAAAAGTCATATATGTGTCATTGGGTGAATGTTTAGGTCCCATTCAAGAAATGAGAATGAATTTCAAACATATGGGCATCGTGGTTTGGCCGAAAACATTAAGAAACTTGGTTTTTAAATTCCTGTAAATCGAAAACTCGCCTGAAAATCATGAAACTTGGCATGTTGCCTTGACATGGCACCAACATGCTGTGGTAAAATTTTTGTCCGATTTTTTGAAGGCACACACATTAACAACCAACAAAGTCATTTTGGAACAAAGAGCTGCCATGTTACAATCGGAAACACAAGTATTATTCAAACCGTGGGCATTCTACTAACCATTTACGTGCCACCACACGGCCCCATTTTTATTGGCTAGGAGGCACCGTGTGGGGTAGCTATTTGAGTATATGGGAGGCGTGCGAGCAGACCGCTGCGCAGGCTCACCGGGAGGCAAGCCCTTTGACCTCTATCCACTGCCCACCTCGCTCCCAACTTCTACATTAATGGCGCCCTAGCCCCTGTTTTATAGGATCTTAATGGTGTGGATAGGTCTCAGTCGACTGAGATTTAAGAGAGAAAAAGGAAATTTGAAAACAATATTTTGCACGGATCATGATGTAACTCACGGACATAGCCTCGACTGAAACTTAACGAAGTCTCAGTCGACTAAGACTTAGCAAGACTGATATATATGATGACGATGGCAATGGATAGTAATTGTCTTACATATTCAGGAAGATAATTTAAAATGCCACACACGGCAACACCCAAAAGACACAGGGGCAAAAGAAGAAGGAAGAAGACGCAGACAACGATCTGGGTCGCTGCTCTCTACTTCTTGATGGGTTGTTGCAGGGCGCGGAGTTCCTCCAACTCATTCTTCATCGCCTCCATGACCTTCATCTCCTTTCGCCTCTCCTCCGCCATCTTCGTCATTGCGTCCATGGCGAACAAGTTCTCGCGGCGAGCGACAATGATCTCTTTCACGTCCTCAATCCTTCGCTTGACAGCACCCACGGATTCCTCCACCAGCCTTTCGCGCTCGATGCGGAGGTTGGCATTCTCGTCCATAATTTTCTCGACCATGGCAGCCATCTTCTTCAGCAAGGCAGTGCTCTCCTCGTGCTGCTTCGCCCTGCCGGCGATCTTCGCCCTCAGCAGGTCGCGTTGGGTGCGGAGCTTTGCCTTGTCATCCCTTAGTCCCGGGATGACGCCGGTCACCTTATCAAATGAGGCATTGATCTCCTCCTGCAGCTTCGCCCAGCCGGACATCTCATCCTTCAGCTTATTGAGCTCAACGCGCATGCGCCTGTGAGAGCCCTTGCCTTCCCGCAAGAGATCTTTCCAGGTCGCCGCGGTGCGGCAGGACCTCTCGGCTACTTCCGCGGCGCGGCGGGACATCTGTGCTGCTTCCGCGTTGCGGCCGAACCACTCTGCTGCTTCGGCGGCGTGGCGGGACCTCGGCGCTGTTTCGGCGGTGCGGTGGGACCTCTCGGCTGCTATCGCGGCGAGGCAGGACATCTCTGCTGCTTCCGCTTCCATGCTCGCCGCTCCCTGGTCATTTCTCACCCAAGAACTCCTCCTACGGGCCATGGCAGGCGCAAGGAACAACGAAGAAAGACTTGTTTGTTTGTTGATGAGGAATTGAGGAGGAATGTGCAGTCATTTTCAAGTAGGTAGTATTTATAACCTAGTAATAAGCTGCTAAGTGGGAAAACATTTAGGTTTTGATCAGTGTGAACAGGTTTGCAATTAAATATAGCGTGGTAATTTGGAATGTGACGGGAAACAAGTTCAAAATTTATTGACGGTTCCGGTTTCGAAGTACGGCACGATTCCCGGATGGAGTAACGTGGGCATGCGTTCTCGGATGCGTACGTGGCGTGTGCACCGCAATCGACGATGTCAGCACATGACTTGTTCCATCAACAGTGCGCGCTTGTTCTTTTAATTAGAATGTGTGCCCGTCTATCGTAGACTCCTTGATCTGGCTGACCGTTTGTGTTGTTTTGGCTCATCGCAAACAGTTCATCCGAGTGAACTGTTTGCTGTCTATCGCACACATGTTGATCTGACTAACCGTTTCTATTGTGCTGGCTCGTCGCAAATAGTTCATCCGAGTGAACTGTATGCCATCTATCGCACACACCTTGATCTGGCTGACCGTTTCTGTTGTTTTGGCTCATCGCACACAGTTCGTATGGATCAATTGTATGCCATGATTCGCACACGCAAATCTTTTCTGAATCGTGCTTGATGGATCCACCATCCCACACATTTCATTTTATTGGTGACGGTTTTATTGTGATATCGTTTGCGATTAATGCATCGCACACAGTTTGGTCGATTGGTCTCCTATGCATGTGTCGCGTTAGGACCATCCTTCAGTAGTGAGTGGTCCAATGTGGACGTGACATGAAAACCCAAGTGGCGAGGCTAGCACATGGACTGACTCTCCGGAGAGAAGCCACTCATCATACCGGGGGGACACCAGCACAAGCCATCTCTGAGTCCAAGTTTGTGAAACTGGCGCCTTGGAGCCTAGAAGAAGGGCCAAGTGTATCCGTAGAGGAGCGCCGGTTTCACCCTTCTGCAGTTCTGAAGATGACTCCAGGTAATGATTTGGGCGATCGTCCGAGTGGACGATGCTACCCTTATAGATCTTCGGCAGACCGAGCAAGTATGTTCAGAAAAATATTCCTGACGTGATCAACAGGTCGATCAAATGGGGCGTAACCCCTGAGGGTGGCATAGCCCTCGGCTATGGCATAGCCCCCGAGTGATGCTCGAAAGAGGTAAGCTCGCTACAGGGTGCGATCTGAATTTGATCATATGAGTAACTTAGCTATTTCCGCGTTGGGGATGTAGTCGAAGTCATTGAAGCCATGACACGACGAAAAATGTCCTCGGATCAACAGGTCAATCAAATGGGGCGTAACCCCTGAGGGTGGCATAGCCCTCAGCTATGGCGTAGCCCCCGAGTGATTCTCGAAAGAGGTAAGCTTGCTACAGGGTGCGATCTGAGGTTTGATCATATGAGTAACTTAGCTATTTCCGCGTTGGGGATGTAGTCGAAGTCGTTGAAGCCATGACACGATGAAAAATGTCCTCGAAGGAGTCAGTCAGATGCTTTCAAAGCTGATGTAGCGACGAGGTCGGTGTAGCGTGGTTGCGGTGTAACAAGACCAGCGTGGCGACCGAGTCTGAGTAGCGACGAAGATGGAGCGCAGAGCGTCCGAGTGATCATGTAACTTGTCGAAGTGACGGGTCCGACTGAACTCGTGGAGCAGAGGATCCAATTAGTGATGAAGTACTGGACCAGTCAGAAAACTAAATGCAATTCTGAATGAGCTGCATCTTTCGAGTGCGGTGTAGCCCCCGGGTGCGCTACAGCCTTCGATGGCAGACTGTCTCATGCCCGACATGACGCCGAGGTCTATGTCGTTGAAGCGATGACACGATGAAGAGGACCCCACGAAGGGGTTGGCCGGATGTGTCCGAAGTCAACGGCGTGACGAGGTCGGTGTTGCGGTGCGCTAGGATCGGTGTAGTGACCAAGTCCGAGTAGCGATGAAGTTGGCGTGCAGAGCCGCCGAGTGAACGTGTAACCTGTGTATGAAAAATAGCACAAACCAATGTAATAATTTCTTGAAGCAATTTGATATGTGCTGAAATAATTTGAGTAAATGACACCCATAGTGCATACACCCACTGGGTGTACAAGGGGCTTGCTGGTTCGGAACCAGCTAGATCCGATCGAACTTGTCGAAGCGAAGGATCCGACCGAACTCGTTGGAGTACTGGACCCTGATGAGGGGAAGTGTCGTGTTCCAACTGAGTTGTAGAGAACATATGGTGTTCGCAAGCATGATATGACTAGCTTATGAGCTAAAATGAAAGCTGGACTCAGGAGTCAAGTAAACGGTACTAAAACAAGTACATGAAAATAGAATCAACCGAGCATAGAGGTACACTCGGTGGTGTGGTCTCCGAGTGAACATCAGGTGTGTGTGAATTACGGGACACTTGGGAACACGGAAATAACTATTTAATAGAATGCAGTGCATGAAGAATGACTTAGCTGTCTGACAGCGCACGAGCGTCCGAGTGGTGACGCACAGGGCGGCCGATTGGGCAAGTTGGTGAAGACGTGCCCAACCGAGTAGCGACGCTAGGGGCAGCCGAGCCAGGCAAGTTGATGAAGACGTGCCCAACCGACTGGCGACGCGCAGGGCGGCCAAGTCAGGCAAGTTGTTGAAGATGTGCCCAATCGAGTGGTGATGCTCGGGGCGGCCGAGCTGGGCAAGTTGATGAAGACATACCCAACCGAATGGCAACGCGCAGGGCGGCCAAGTCGGGCAAGTTGTTGAAGACGTGCCCAACCGAGTGGCGACGCTCGGGGCGGCTGAGCCGGGAAGTTGATGAAGACTATCACGCCCACTATGCGATCTTATCCTCAAGGAACTCGGAGGTCCCACCCAAGATAGAAGCGCATATTGAAGATGCTTGCAAGGTGGATATCATTACATCGTACCATGTACATAATAGATGGGGATACAGACAAATACATACAATCATCTCATGAATACATCAATACATAGCAAACACCATACAGAAGAGCAAAATCCGACTACGGATGAAAACAAACAAAAAACACGAATGACATCCACCCTGCTAGCCCAGGCTGCCGACCCGGAACCTATCCCTTGATCGAAGAAGAAGAAGCAGAAGAAGAACTCCAAAAGCAAACATGCATCGCTCTCACGTCAAGTCACCACGTTACCTATACCTGCACCTGTTGTTGTAGTAATCTGTGAGCCACGAGGACTTAGCAATCCCATTTCCATGGGTAGCAAGACTATCAAAGCTTAATGGGTATGGAAAGGTTAAGTAGTGAGGTTGCAGCAGCACTAAGCATTGTATGGTGGCTAACTTACGAGTACAAGAGTAAGAAGAGTAAACTACGCATAACGGTCGCAATCTAGTAATGATCAACCTGAACACCTACTTACGAGTCAAACATAACCCCACCGTGTTCTCTTCCCGAACTCCATCGAAAAGAGACGATCACGGTTACGCACGCAGTTGGTGTATTTTAGTTAGAATTAGTGTCAAGTTCTCTACAACCGGAGGTTATAAATTTCCAAGTCGTCACATAACCGCGGGCACGGCCCTAAAAAAGATTTAACCCTGCAGGGGTGTCCCAACTTAGTCCATCATAAACTCTCACGATCAGCTTTGGAAAGACCTCAACCTCAAGATAGCCCGATCAACCTCGAGACAGCCCGAAGTATCCTCGGAATCCTAGTGCACAAGACATTTCGACAATGGTAAAACAAAACCAGCAAGACCTCCCGGCGTGCCGACACCCTGATAGTAGCCGCGCGTATCTCGTCTCAGGCCACGACCGGATGAGCAATCCATACAACTAAAACCAGTGCCTCGAGTTTCCTCGTGGTGGCGCTGCAAGAGGATCTAGTTTGGACCAACGCCATCAGCACTGGCCCACCTGTATTATGTTGAATTAAGAATCCCCGGGGACGCAACCCCCTATGCAAATTAATTATTTAATTCAGTGTTATTATGTTGGCAAATGTTAAAACCAAAGTTGGGCCTTGCTGGAAGAGTTTTATTCAAAGCGAACTGTCAAGGGGGGCCCATAAACCCCAACCGTGTAAGGAACGCAAATGAAGGAACATAACATCGGTATTACGGAAACTAGGGCGGCATGAGTGGAACAAAACACCAGGCAAAAGGCCGAGCCTTCCACACACAACCAAGTATATAAATGCATTAATTAAATAATAGATGTTGTGATATCCCATGATATCCATGTCCCAACAAGGAACAACCTGCAACTAGCAACGCTATAAGAAAGGGGTTGAGCAAAGCGGTAACATAGCCAAACAATGGTTTGCTGGGTAAGGGTGGTTAGGGGCTATATCATGGCATATGGGAGGCTGACACATATGTGGTAGGAAACGCGACATAGCGATAGCAACGAGACAACTAGTAAGCAAAGATAGTAGAGATATCCAAGGTCATGATCATCTTGCTTGGAATCCCGCTCGGAAGAAGACCGAATCCATGAAGTAGACGAACCATCGTAGTCGAACGAATCCTCACTCTGAAACGTTACCAGGAACTATCGAGAAGAAGCACAACCAAAAAGAAGCAAACAACATGGCATAATGCATAAGCAAGTATGATGCATGTCAAGTTTAAAGAGGCATGCATTGGCAAAGTGCAACTATTCAAATACTACACATTAAGTGAAGCTCAATATGCAACGAGTTGCATATTGACGAAACTCCACAACAATTATTTAGTTCAATCCCATTTATTCTACTCATCAATATTAAATGTTGTTAAACATGGCAAGAGATGAAGCATAGTCAACCTACCTATCTAGGCAATTTAAATGAGGCCGGAAACAACACAAACAATTCCGGAAAATCCCCATATGTAAATTTCGAATTTGATACTGTTCTGAATAAAACACCATTTTAATGTTGTTAAACAGCAAAAGAGAGTGCACCATGTTAATCTACACATTTTTCTACCCCATTTACATATAAAGTTTATTTAATTCGGAGCTACGGTTATTTAGTTATGAAATAAATCATTTTAGCATGTCATTTATGTAAATTAATGCAAACAGAAATTTTAAACATTTTAAACATGGATGAAAGTTGGATATTATGAAACTACATGAAATTCTACTCAAGTTTCATATATGACATGTTTAATTTGGATGCATGGATATTTAATTATGAGCAATGCAAATTAATGGCATTTTCTATAAATATGCAATGCACTGGAAAAATGCTAAAATCGCAGAGCAAAAAAAAAAGGTTACGTCCGGATTGCAACGGACTGAAGTGGCCCAGGAGGAGTTGGCCCAAGTGTGCGCTGTGTGGAGAGGCTAGGTGTGGATGACATGTGGGGCCTGGATGTCATAGGCACAACGGTAAATGCACAGAGGGAAACTCCCCATATGTAAATTTCAAATTTGATACTGTTATGAATAAAACACCATTTTAATGTTGTTAAACAGCAAAAGAGAGTGCACCATGTTAATCCACACATTTTTCTACCCCATTTACATATAAAGTTTATTTAATTCGGAGCTATGGTTATTTAGTTATGAAATAAATCATTTTAGCATGTCATTTATGTAAATTAATGCAAACAGAAAATTTAAACATTTTAAACATGGATGAAAGTTTGATATTATGAAACTACATGAAATTCTACTCAAGTTTCATATATGACATGTTTTATTTGGATGCATGGATATTTAATTATGAGCAATGCAAATTAATGGCATTTTCTATAAATATGCAATGCACTGGAAAAATGCTAAAATCGCAGAGCAGAAAAAAAATAGGTTACGGCCGGATTGCAACGGACTGCAGTGGCCCAAGAGGAGTTGGCCCAAGTGTGCACTGTGTGGAGAGGCTAGGTGTGGATGACATGTGGGGCCTGGATGTCATAGGCACAACGGTAAATGCACAGAGGGAAAAATTAAAAGGAAAAGGGGGCGGCTGGGATCGAACCCAGGACCTCCTGGTGAGGGTGGGGTTTGGCCGAATAAGAAGAAGAACAATGGCTTAATAACTTGGTGAGGCAAAAATTGGTGAAAAATGAAGCGCCCATGGGGATTTGATCCCTGGTCGCCCGGATAACAGACGGGGAGACTGACCAGTTGGGCTACTGCATGTGTTGTGTGCACATGGAGCTGGCTTACTTGATAAGCGAACGAACAACAGAAGTAGCGAGCTTCAGCCATGGATACGCCGGCAAAGCTCACGGCAACGGCGAGCGAACGCGGCGGCGATCTCTGCTACTAGGCGGCGGCGGGCGTGCGGGATTGGGAGGTAGTGCGCGTGCGCGAGCGGCGGAGCAACGGCGTGAGCAAGGGCCCGAGAACGAGCTTGAGTAGGAGCTCGTCTCGGTTGCGGCAGAGAGTCACGGCGATGTGCTGGCTGTGTGCATGAGCGCGTGCTGGAGGAGTCCGCGTGCGAGAGGCCACCGGGGTGTAGGTGCAACGAAGTGGGGTGCGTGCTGTAGCGTGTGGGTGCTACGCGTGTGCAAGAGCTCAGAGGTCACGGCCATGGCTCAAAATCGAAAGGAACGACGGCTACGGGAACGAAATGCACAGGAGAGGGGGGCTAGAAGGAGCAGAGCATCACCGTGGGGTTGCTGCTGGAGTCGATCGAGCTCGACGATGACCGGAGATGGCGGGAGGACGCGTTGATCTTGGCGGTGGTGCTCGGGTCCGTGAAGCAGAGGAAGCAGGGGAAGAAGAGGTCGTCGGGGAGGTCGATCCAGGGCTCGAATGGATGTTTGCGAGGTCAAGGAAGAAGAGGGAGACGCGGGCGTTGCTCCCCGCGGAAGGAGAAGGCCGGGCCGAGCTGATCAAGTCAGAGAGGAGCTCGGCCTCCTCTTGGCCATGGCGTCGGCGACCGCGTGGGTGTCCTTACCTTGGCGGCGGCGAGGGCAGGAAAGGGGGGAATGGATAGAGGATGAGGTCTAGGGCACCGGGGCGGTTTTACAGGGAGGCTATGAGTTCCTCCGGTTGTCAAATCGACCGGACTGTCGACGTGGCTACTGTGGATGCTCTGCCGTACAAGAGGAAGGAGATGAACAGAGGCTGATCGTTGGTGGGCTGCGGCTGAAGAGGTGAGATAGGTGGGCTGCGCTGGGCTTCTCTCTCTCCCTAATTCTTTTCCCATTTCTTCAGACAGAAATTTGGAGGAAAAGAAAGGAGGGGGTATACAGGGAATTTGACAAAGATGAAAATATCTATGGAGTCCTGGACATATGCACAATTTGAATAAAGTGCTCTGGGAATTTTTAGAGACTGTAAATTTAGCCAAGTTTGAAAATAATTCAAACTTGAATAAATTGAAAGCCCAACCAGAACATGTCCAAATGAGCTGAAAATTGGTGGAGAGGGTCTTGGCATGGTTTCGGGATTTCAATAATATAGTGAACATTTTTCTGGACCAGGAAAAATGTCACTTGAATTTATTGAATAAAAAGGAAAAGTTGGAAAACTAGTGATGGGGTTTTGAACTTGAAGATGGTTGTTGGATGGGATGAGAAAAATGCAATAGTGGTAGATGGAGAGAAGGAGAGGGAGTTCACACAAGATCACACAAAATTAAATAAGCCACCAACAAAGCAATGATGACTAAGATGCATGATGCAAAACAAAATAAAACACACATAATAAAGCATGCAAGCACTAGCATAACACAAGATAATGGAGGTATCGGTCTTGGCCTGTTATAACTCTCCCCCACTTACAAGAGATCTCGCCTCGAGATCAAGGAATGAGAAGAGGAAGAAAGAGGAAGAGGTAAAACTAAGTTGCTTCTTTGACAAACGAGTGAAACCAAAGAACCTTGAGAGGTTGAAAAACTTGAAGAAATGACACAACGGAGATGAATGAAATTGAAAACTATCCGTTAGACAAGAGGAACAAGGAGTACAACGAGAACCAAGAGCTCAAGGGACAAGATAGTGTATGAAACAAGTCCGGTTAAAACGAGATAGATAAGGAAGAAGAACGAAAGAATTTTGACAGCACTCCGGTTGAAAATGAAAGGAATTAGCATGAATTGGCAAGATGGGATGATACTTGATGAGAGCAAGAACACAATGCCTCCGGAACAAAAGAAAGAATAGAATGATAAGGACGGAGAAGAGATAACAACATCTTCTACCACAAGGGACTTGAAAGAACAACCTTACGAAGAAGGCTTGAACAGAGTTGTTGAGAAAATCCACAAGCATATGCTTCTTGTGGGCTTATGTAAAACATCTCAAAATTTAAGGTGAAATTCTGCCACTAACGGAAACAATTGCTTGCTTGAGAGGAACGAAGAGATGCAAAACTCCACTTCAAAAGATAAGGGAGAATGAATTGCACTTTGAGATACAAGACGAAGAACACTTGAGCTCCAATAAGAATCTTAAAGAACACTTCGAGAATGGATTAAATCCTTAAGGAACCACCATGAAGAACCTCTTGGAAGAACTCCGGATATGAAAGGATGCTAGAAAAGAAGTTAAGGTTGAAGAGAATAAGATTTGAAGCCTTGCAATGATTTAGATGGAGCTTCGAGACGAGATTATGCGAAAACATGGAACTCCGTAAAACAAAAGATGAACGACTTAGGACCACGAATTGATATCAAGAACGAACTCCGGAAGAAGGAATTAAATCACCTCAATGAAATAAGAATAAGAATTATGTCATGCATACCCTTCATCAACTTAAATTGATGACAAGCAATGGATTGGCATGCCACTTATTCTTCTTGAAAAGGATTGAAGAGAGATATAGCACAAACTTGAACAAGTCTTCGACGAGACACCGGTAGGATTTTGAAAAGAACGAATGAATGAATTGATACGATAACAACGAAAAAGGAACCTTGAACAAACCACCGTAAGAATTGAAAACGGACAAAGAAAAGAGAACGAAACACTGAGAAGAATTAGAAAAAAAATGAAGATACTTGAGGGAATTTAGATACAATAGAACGAAGAGATCATGAGCTGACTAGAGGATGCTTCAACGATGCACCGGACAAATTTGAGAACGGGATATGAACGTTGAGAATGAATAAATCTTCTGAAATGATGGCCTTCGGAGAATCAAAAATGGAAAGAACTCATGAAATGCTCCGGATGGGTATGAAAAGAATTTCTCATGATTAGAAATGATTTAACAGGATAAGATCAATCTTGAACAATGAATATTCAAGAGAACGGATATGATTTACGAGAAACTCTTCTTCGGTCTTCAAATGCTGAGAATGACGACGAGAACCACCATGAAGAATTTGTGAAATACTCCGAAATAATGAAGAATAGAAATGTTGAGCCAAGGATGGAAAGAATTTGAAGGCGATCTTGGAGAAGGCATATGACTGATGGGATCCATTCTTACGTCACACTTAGAAAAGATTTGAGAAAAAAATCTCTGAAAAATTAGAAGAGTCAGGTAAGATCCTGGGAGAAACCTGTGGGTTATGGGCCCACTCAAAAGAAACACCATTGGAAATGATTGCTTGAAATAGAGATTGCACCGGTTAGATTTAAATGGCTTGAATGAAATAACAATCTCGAAATAGAACGAATGGATCTTGAATGGAAACACGAGTCTTCTGAGATATCTTCAGCACTCCGGAGAAGAAATAGAGAGAGAGGGAAGATTAAGAGCGGTTTGAATACGGACTTCCAACATGGGAAAGCATTAGAATCGAAGAAAGGGGTATGATTACACCGAAGACTTGAATTTAGGCCACCGAAGAAGAAAACGAGAACGAAGAATGATGAACTTGTAACTCCTGAGCATCTTCACGAGAATCACAGGAGAAGAACATTGAAGGAAAAGATGAAGAGACTTCTCATGAATAAAATGGATACTTGATTCGAGAATTTAGACTCCGCGAAGAAAAAGGGTGGGAAGATGGGAAAAGAAAAACCACTTGGGATGGGTGAAATGAACACCGTTGAGAGAACTAAGAATTGATCTTGCAAATATTGAAAGGATCGGATTAACATGAAGAAAAAGCAAACCGGTTGAAAAGAATTGTTATGACAATCTCGATCGATCAAAAGGATTACTATTCACATAGAAATATGAGAACACCACTTAGGAAAGGTATGGAATTCACACTTGATTTCGAAGCAACTTGAATACCACAACTCAAAATAAAACAAAGGATTTGGCTTGCAGAATAAGCCGGAAACAAACATATGATAGATATTTTGTCTGAAATTTTCATGGTGGGCCCCACACGGGCTCGATCTTACAGTGGCCATCCGTACAAGGTAGTGTACGATACTATGAAGCGTCCCCGAATCGTAGCGAAGCTACAAGGATTCTTTAAGATGCAACGAGTACCGCTATAAGAAAGGGGTTGAGCAAAGCGGTAACATAGCCAAACAATGGTTTGCTGGGTAAGGGTGGTTAGGGGCTGTATCATGGCATATGGGAGGCTGACATATATGTGGTAGGAAACGCGACATAGCGATAGCAACAAGACAACTAGCAAGCAAAGATAGTAGAGATATCCAAGGTCATGATCATCTTGCCTGGAATCCCGCTCGAAAGAAGACCGAATCCATGAAGTAGACGAACCATCGTAGTCGAACGAATCCTCACTCCGAAACGTTACTGGGAACTATCGAGAAGAAGCACAGACAGAAAGAAGCAAACAACATGGTAAACACACAAACATAATCATGGCATAATGCACAACCAAGTATGATGCATGTCAAGTTTAAAGAGGCATGGCATGGCAAAGTGCAACCATTCAAATACTACACATTAAGTGAAGCTCAATATGCAACGAGTTGCATACTGACGAAACTCCACAACAATTATTTAGTTCAATCCCGTTTATGCTACTCATTAATATTAAATGTTGTTAAACATGGCAAGAGATGAAGCATAGTCAACCTACCTATCTAGGCAATTTAAATGAGGCCGGAAACAACACAAAACAATTCCGGAAAATTCCCATATGTAAATTTCGAATTTGATACTGTTCTGAATAAAACACCATTTTAATGTTGTTAAACAGCAAAAGAAAGTGCACCATGTTAATTTACACATTTTTCTACCCCATTTACATATAAAGTTTATTTAATCCGGAGCTACGGTTATTTAGTTATGAAATAAATCATTTTAGTATGTCATTTATGTAAATTAATGCAAACAGAAATTTTAAACATTTTAAACATGGATGAAAGTTGGATATTATGAAACTACATGAAATTCTACTCAAGTTTCATACATGACATGTTTTATTTGGATGCATGGATATTTAATTATGAGCAATGCAAATTAATAGCATTTTCTATAAATATGCAATGCACTGGAAAAATGCTAAAATCGCAGAGCAGAAAAAAAAATTAGGTTACGGCCGGATTGCAGCGGACTGCAGTGGCCCAGGAGGAGTTGGCCCAAGTGTGCGCTGTGTGGAGAGGCTAGGTGTGGATGACATGTGGGGCCTGAATGTCATAGGCACAATGGTAAATGCACAGAGGGAAAGATTAAAAGGAAAAGGGGGCACCTGGGATCGAACCCAGGACCTCCTGGATGTGTGCGCCAGCGCTGACCAGCTCGGCTGGTTCGGTGATCGTGGTGAGGGTGGGGTTTGGCCGAATAAGAAGAAGAACAATTGCTTAATAACTTGGTGAGGCAAAAATTGGAGAAAAATGAAGCACCCATGGGGATTTGATCCCTGGTCACTCGGGTAACAGACGGGGAGACTGACCAGTTGGGCTACTGCGTGCGTTGTGTGCACATGGAGCTGGCTTACTTGATAAGCGAACGAACAACAGAAGTGGCGAGCTTCAGCCATGGATACGCCGGCAAAGCTCATGGCAACGACGAGCGAACGCGGCGGCGATCTCTTCTACTTGGCGGCGGCGGGCGTGCGGGATTGGGAGGTAGTGCGCGTGCGCGAGCGGCAGAGCAACGGTGTGAGCAAGGGCCCGAGAATGAGCTTGAGCAGGAGCTCGTCTCGGCCGTGGCAGAGAGGCACGGCGATGTGCTGGCTGTGTGCATGAGCGCGTGCTGGAGGAGTCCGCGTGCGTGAGGCCACCGGGGTGTAGGTGCAGCGAAGTGGGGTGCGTGCTGTAGTGTGTGGGTGCTACGCGTGTGCAAGAGCTCAGAGGTCATGGCCATGGCTCAAAATCGAACGGAACGACGGCTACGGGAACTAAACGCACAGGAGAGGGGGCTTGAAGGAGCAGAGCGTCACCGTGGGGTTGCTGCTGGAGTCGATCGAGCTCGATGGTGACCGGAGATGGCGGAAGGACGCGCTGATCTTGGCGGTGGTGCTCGGGTCCGTGAAGCAGAGGAAGCAGGGGAAGAAGAGGTCGTCGGGGAGGTCGATCCGGGGCTCTAATGGATGCTTGCGAGGTCAAGGAAGAAGAGGGAGACGCGGGCGTTGCTCCCCGCGGAAGTAGAAGGCCGGGCCGAGCTGATCAAGTCGGAGAGGAGCTCAGCCTCCTCTTAGCCATGGCGTCGGCGAGCGCGTGGGTGTCCTTACCTTGGCGACGGCGAGGGCAGGAAAGGGGGGAATGGATAGAGGAGGAGGTCTAGGGCACCGGGGCGGTTTTACAGGGAGGCTAGGGGTTCCTCCGGCCGTCAAATCGACCGGACTGTCGATGTGGCTACTATGGATGCTCTGCCGTACAAGTGGAAGGAGATGAACAGAGGCTGATCGCTGGTGGGCTATGGCTGAAGAGGTGAGATAGGTGGGCTGCGCTGGGCTTCTCTCTCTCCCTAATTCTTTTCCCATTTCTTCAGACAGAAATTTGGAGGAAAAGAAAGGAGGGGGTATACAGGGAATTTGTCCGAGATGAAAATATCTATGGAGTCCTGGACATATGCACAATTTAAGTAAAGTGCTCTCGCAATTTTTTGAGACTGTAAATTTAGCCAAGTTTGAAAATACTTCAAATTTGAATAAATTGAAAGCCCAAACAGAACATGTCCAAATAAGCTGAAAATTGGAGGAGAGGGTCTTGCCATGGTTTAGGGATTTCTGGAATATAGTGAACATTTTTCTGGACCGGGAAAAATGTCACTTGAATTTATTGAATAAAAAGGAAAGTTTGGAAAACTAGTGATGGTGTTTTGAACTTGAAGATGGTTGTTGGATGGGATGAGAAAAATGCAATAGTGGTAGATGGAGAGAAGGAGAGGGAGTTCACACAAGATCACACACAATTAAATAAGCCACCGACAAAGCAATGATGACTAAGATGCATGATGCAAAACAAAATAAAACACACATAATAAAGCATGCAAGCACTAGCATAACACAAGATATTGGAGGTCTCGGTGTTGGGCTGTTACAAAGACGTGCCCAACCGAATGGCTACGCGTGGGGCAGACGAGTGGTGAGGACGTGTCCAACTGAGTGGCGACGCGCGGGGCGGCAAAGTGGTGAAGATGTGTCCAACCGATGGCGACGCGCGGGGCGGTCGAGTGGTGAGGACGTGTCCCACCGAGTGGCAACGCGCGGGGCGGCCGAGTGGTCAGGACGTGTCCAACCGAGTGGCGACGCGCGGGGTGGCTGAGTGGTGAGGACGTGTCCAACCGATGGCGACGCGCGGGGGCGGCTGAGTGGTGAGGACGTGTCCCACCGAGTGGCGATGCGCGGGGTGGCCGAGTGGTGAGGACGTGTCCAACCGAGTGGCGACGCGAGGGGCGGCCGAGTGATTGATGAGGACGTGTCCAACCGAGTGGCGACGGGCGGGGCTGCCGAGTGATGAAGACGTGCCTAACCGAGTGGCGACGCATGGGGCGGCCGAGTCAGAGCATGTCAATGATGTTGCGTTCAACCGAGTGGCGACGCACGGGGCTGCCGAGTGATGAAGACGTGCCTAATCGAGTGGCGACGCGCAGGGCGGCCGAGTCGGAGCATGTCGATGAAGTCGCGTTCAACCGAGTGGCGACGCGCGGGGCTGCCAACTGATGAAGACGTGCCTAACCGAGTGGTGATGCGCGGGATGGCCGAGTCGGATCATGTCGATGAAGGCGCGTTCAACCGAGTGGCGGCGCACAGGGCGGCCGAGTCGGGTAAGTTGACGAAGTTGTGCCCAACCGAGTGGCGGAGCGCGGGGCGGCCGAGTGGTGAGGACGTGTCCAACCAAGTGGTGACGGGTGGAGCTACCGAGTGATGAAGACGTGCCTAACCGAGTGGCGAAACGCGGGGCGGCCGAATCGGAGCATGTCAATGAAGTCGCGTTCAACCGAGTGGTGACGCGCGGGGCTGCCGAGTGATGAAGACGTGCCTAACCTTGTGGCGACGCGTAGGGCGACCGAGTCGGAGCATGTCGATGAAGTCGTGTTCAACCGAGTGGCGACGCGCGGGGCTGCTGAGTGATGAAGACGTGCCTAACCGAGTGGCGATGCGCGGGACGGCCGAGTCGGATCATGTCGATGAAGTCGCGTTCAACCGAGTGGCGGCGCGCAGGGCGGCCGAGTCGGGTAAGTTGACGAAGATGTGCCCAACCGGGTAGCGGTGCGCGGGGCGGCCGAGTGGTGAGGATGTATCCAATCAAGTGGCGACGGGCGGAGTGGCAAAGTGGTTTAGACATGCCCAACCAAGTGGCGACGCGCAGAGCGGCCGAGCGGTGAAGATGTGTTCAACCGAGTGGCTGCGCGTGAACGAGCCCAGCCGTGTTCCTATGTGAGTGCGCATGCAGGCATGACTCGCGTGAGGGAAGAGGTGTCGCGCGCCTGCGCCGCTCGGTGCCTGAGTTTCTGATACGTCTCCATCGTATCTATATTTTTTGATTGTTTCATGCCAATATTCTACAACTTTCACATACTTTTGGCAACAATTTATATGATTTTCTTGGACTAACATATTGATCCAGTGCCCAGTGCCAGTTCCTGTTTGTTGCATGTTTTTTGTTTCGTGGAAAGTCCATATCAAACGAAGTCCAAACGCGATAAATTTTTACGGAGATTTATTTTGGAATATATGTGATTTTTGGCAAAAAGAATCAGCGTAAGGGGTGGCCCACATGCCCCACAAGCTCAAAGGGCGCGCCCCCTACCCCAAGGCGCGCCCCCTGCACTTGTGGCCACCTCAATGGTCGGTTGGGGTGTCCTTCTGCTGCAAGGAAGCTAATATCCGGATACAAATCCCCTCAAAATTTCAGCCCAATCGGAGTTACGGATTTATGGGAATATAAGAAACGCTGAAAGGCCAGAAAATAGGAACGCGAAACAGAAGAGAACAGAGAGAGAGAGATCCAATCTCGGAGGGGCTCCTACCCTTCAGGAGCCATGGCGGCCATGGATCAGAGGGGGAACCCTTCTCCCATTTAGGGGGAAGGCCAAGCAAGAAGAAGGAGGGGGGACCTCTCCCCCTCTCTTCCAGTGGCGCCGGAATGCCACCGGGGGAACCATCGTGATGGCGATATACACCAACAACTTCGCCGCCATCATCACCAACTCTCTCCCCCTCTATGCAGCGGTGTAACACCTCTTTTCCCTACTGTAATCTCTACTTGAACATGGTGCTTCATGCTATATATTATTACCCAATGATGTGTGAACATCCTATGATGTTTGAGTAGATTCTATTTGTCCTACGGGTTAATTGTGGTATGGTGTGATTGATATGAGTTGTATGTTAATATGGTGCTATCCTATGGTGCCCTCCGTGTCGCGCAAGCATGTGAGATTACCGCTGTAGGGTTTTGCAATACGTTCATGATTCGCTTATAATGGGAGGCGAGAGTGATAGAAGCTTATACCCGAGTAAGGGGGTTGTTGCGTATGGGAGTAAAGGGTACTTGTTACTTAATGCTATGGTTGGGTTTTACCTTAATGATCTTTAGTAGTTGCGGATGCTTGCTAGAGTTCCAATCATAAGTGCATATGATCCAAGTACGAAAAGTATGTTAGCGTATGCCTCTCCCTCATTGCATATGATAAATATCTATCGTGTTATATTTAATTGCCTATGGACAATCTTTCTCTTTGTGTTACAAAAAGCTCTCTACTAAAACAAACGAACTTTTATTATCTAGCTAAGTACTCTCCTAGTTTTATTCTTGCAAAGTAGTTCTAGCATTACACCTACAAAGTACTTCTAGTTTCATACTGGTTCTAGGTAAAGCAAACGTTAAGTGTGCGTAGAGTTGTATCGGTGGTCGATAGAACTTGAAGAGAATATAAATTCTACCTTTAGCTCCTCGTTGGGTTTGACACTCTTATTTATCGAAAAAGCTACAATTGATCCCCTACACTTGTGGGTTATCAAGACCTTTTTCTGGCACCATAGACGGGGAGCAATAGCGTGGGGTGAATATTCTTGTGTGCGCTTGTTGGCTTTATCTCCAAGTAGTGGTAGGAAATGCAAAACACCAAAAAAAATAGTTGTACTCGCCAACCCAGTGGTTGAGGAACCACCCAAAATCTATCGTTCTGCTGAAGCTTTTTACTTGGATCATCTTCGATCCATCTATGCTCGTGCTGAAAACCCAACTAGCTTAGTTGATGGAAAATCATTAGATGAGCATGCTTATTTTGTGCGACACCGCTTGTCTCAAAAAGGGAGACTTTTATGGAATCAAATTAATTGTTTGCATTGCTATGCTTGGAATTTATGCGAAATACATGATTTTACTTGTTGTTCTGAGGACCCTAAAAAACACCTTCCCTACCAATGTGAGTTTAGTGGTAATGAAGTCTTATCTTCTTATGCCAAGGGTGTTTATAGTTACTATGATATTAAACAAATTGAAGAATTTGTTGCTTTTGAGGGTGCATATGAAATTGCTTCTTTGATTGAAAAGTATGATGCTATTCTTTACAAATCTGAAAATTTTGCCATACTTAAATATTGCTATGAAAACTATGTTTCTAATGCTTATGTTAAAGAATTTATTGAGGGAATGTCTGCTGCCTTGGAAGAGACTAATGTTTTGTAGGAATCTATGGAAGAAGAAATTGCTGAAACTGTGAGCTCATTAGATGAAAAAGATCAGGGGGAGAGCGAAGAACAAAAGGAGGAAGAGCGGATTGATCACCCGTGCCCACCTTCTGATGAGAGTAACTCTTCAACTCATATATTGTTTAATTTCCCTTCGGGCTTACCGAAGGATGAATGTTATGATAATTACTATGATCCCTTGGATTCGTTTGAAATATCCCTTTTTGATGAAATTAATGCTTGCTATGCTTGTGGCCATGATGCCAATATGAATGATGATTATGGAGATGAACTTGCTATAGTTCCTTATGTTAAACATGAAATTGTTGCTGTTGCACCCACACATGATAGTCCTATTATCTTTTTGAATTCTCCTAACTACACTATATCATAGAAGTTTGCGCTTATTAAGGATTATATTGATGGGTTGCGTTTTACCATTACACATGATGATTTTGATGAATATAATATGCATGTGCTTGCTGCTCCTAATTGCAATTATTATGAGAGAGGAACCACATCTCCACCTCTCTATGTTTCGAATACAATAAAATTGGAAAAACTGCTTATGCTATGCATCGACCTTTATTATGTGTGCATGAATTGTTCTATTATGACATGCCGATGCATAGGAAGAGAGTTAGACTCCGGTGTTCCATGATATATGTTGTTTTGTGCTCACTACTAAATTATAAATCATTGTTAATTAAAATTGGCTTTGATATACCTTGGGATCCGGGTGGATCAATTACTTGAGCACTATATGCCTAGCTTCATGGCTTTAAAGAAAGCGCTGCCTAGGAGACAACCCGGAAGTTTTAGAGAGTCATTTCATTCTGTTGTGTGCTTTTAAAAAATTTAAAAACAAAATAATAATATAGAGGGGAACCTAAAACTTTTTCAAAAAGAAAAGTGAAAGTGAGAAAGACGAGCACCGTTGAAGTGGGAGCATGCCTTGTGCAAGGGCATATACTAGGGATAGGGTAATAAGCCTGACCTACGGACCCTACCCTAGGATGCCACACACCTTATACTGTGCCCCAGGGCCAGTTCAGCAATCAGGAGTTCTGCAACATGACATTCACTCGGAGTTCAATGAACCACTCGGGAGGCAACAGTCCACTCGACCGGTCTATTTCACTCGGAGTACCTGGCAGTCACTTGGACGAAGAAGACCAGGAGGCTCTCCAGGATCGCAACGGTCAGGATGTGCATCCCCCCCTCATCAATTGTAATCAATGCGCCCGTTACCTGGCACCCTTAAACCCCCTCTTTAACCCTTGGTAATGGCGGCATTCATGGGGGCTGGGCGGACTCTATATAAACCACCCCTCAGCTCCATTCCAAGGGTTCGCAATCTTTGTAATCTGTACACTCAGAGAAAACAAGCTCCAGAGCACCGACACGTAGGGCTATTACCTCCACCGCTGAGGGGCCTGAACTCGTAAATCCGAGTGTAACAACTACGCCGTAGCTAGGCTCTGTCCTCCAATTCGTACCCCCATACACTACTGTCAGACTTGCACCCACGACAGTTGGCACCCACCGTGGGGCAGGCGTCTAGCGACTTCCGATGTAGTTGCGTTTTTCCCATCATCACCATGGTTTCCGGCGGCGGCCTGACTCTGGGCGGCAAGATCCATTTCAGCGTCCTCAGCTTCATCGCCGACGATTCGGCGTGGCTCCAGGAAGCCCCGCTGGATGTCGAGGCATTGCCCATCCGCGGTGCAGCGCACTTCCGCGCGAGTGCCTTCGGCGTCCTTCTTTGACAACCATCGACTCCGTGCCAGTCGGCGCCTTCGCTCTCCACTAGCCGTCGTCGCAAGCATTCCGGGCGCTCATAGCTTCTGCGGTGGAACAAGCATGCGGTGGCCCTTCAGGTCGCGGCCCCGCAGATCGCGGCAATCGAGCCCGATGAGCCTGTCTTCGATCTATTCGCCTCCGTGCATGAGCACTCGGAAAGCTTATCCGAGTGCGAGAGCAGCGATCCCGCTGCAGAGGTGCTGATGGCCGATTCCCCGCCCAGTCCGCCTGGGTACGGCCGCTGCGGCGCGGAGACCGGTGACCCGTCGCGCGCTGATCTTGGCGGCGGCGGGGACCGTCATGACGATGAGTACTACCCCCGACCTCTCACTCGGCAGCAGAGGGAGGAACAACAACGTCGAAACGAGCAGACCCTCTAGACGCCCATCATTGGGACGACCCCCGAGGCTCAGGCTTTGGAGGCCGCGTGCCAGGCCAACTTGGCTGAGCGCAGTCGTCTGGAGGCGCTCCAGAAGTCACTCGACGATCGTGCCCGCAGACAGCATCAGCCCAGTTCCAGTCGGCGGCAGCGACAGCTGTTCTCGAATGACCAGCAGCAGAATTTCCAGGTATTCCGCACTCCCGTTCAGAATTTGGCGGCGGCCACTCGGATAGCAGATTCCATTGAGCCGTCCCGATCTGAGGCGGGAGAGGGTCTACGGCAGATCCGGGCCTTGCTCTAGGCAGCTAAAGAGCAAAATTCAACGGTGTCCCAGTCGCGCAACAGGATTCATAGCAGATTCATCCGGGCTGACACCGCCCAGTCGGCCCACAGCCCGGTGTCCCCAAGGAGAAACAGACACTCGCCTCCACGGCGAAACGACCGAAACGACCGAGACCAGTACTCGGGGCAGGGTCGCAGTCAGAATACGCCTCCGCGGCGTCAAGATGATCGTCGTCGTATGCAGTCGCCCCCTCCACGGGATGGCTCGTACGCGCCCCGGCCGTATGATGCCAGGCGTCCTTACGGCAACGATCGGAGGGCCAGCCCTCCCCGCCATGGCGACGGTTATCGCCAGAGAGAACCAGTCGACCTCTGCGATCCACAGTTCAACACGAGATCCGTACTCGCTCAGAACCTGGTCGACAGAGGCAGAGCTGTGAGAGAGAACTTGGATAGAGATCGTCCGAGTGGAAGTGGAGCATTCGTCTCCAGGCCCGAGTGTTTCAGCAGAGCAATCAGGGCCGCTGAGATTCCGCCTAACTTCAGATTGGCGGCTGGAGTAAGTAAGTTCACCGGTGAGTCCAAGTCAGAAACTTGGTTAGAGGACTACCGAGTGCCTGTGCAGATTGGAGGTGGTAATGACTATGTGGCTATGAAGCATTTACCCTTGATGCTGGAAGGGTCCGCCCGGGCCTGGCTCAACCAGCTCACTCCAGCCAGTATATACTGCTGGGAAGATTTGGCCCGAGTGTTCATCAAAACATTCGAGGGCACGTGCAAACTCCCGGCCGGGTTGACTGAGTTGCAACATTGTGTGCAGAAACCGAATGAAACCTTGAGGGAGTACATTCAGCGGTGGACAACCTTGCATCATGTGGTTGAGAACGTCACGGAGCATCAAGCCGTCTGTGCCTTCAAGGCAGGAGTTAGATATAGGGAGCTCATCCTGAAATTTGGCCGGTCGGGGTCTTTGACCATGAGCCGAATGATGGAGATTGCCACTCAGTATGCAAATGGAGAAGAGGAAGACCGTCTCCGTAACGGCAAGGGAAAAGTTAGCGAGCCTAACCTTGGGAGCGGCAACCCCAGTCGGAAGCCAAAGCGCAAAGCTGATGGATCGGCTCAGGCCGAGGCTGCCGCACTGGCCGGTCAGGCCAAAAATAAAGGGAAGGCCAAGGAAAAGTGGATCCCGAGGAAGATAAAAGATCAGTCGGGCCAAGATGTCCTCGATTTGCCGTGTCACATCCACACCAGAAAGGATGAAGAGGGCAATCTAATATTGCCCAAGCATACCACTCGACAGTGCAGACTGTTGATACAACAGTTCCGAGAGGGCCAATCGAGTGAGAAGAGCCCAGAAGATGCTGATGATGGAGACAAAGATGAAGCTTTTCCCAGTGTCAACGCAACCCTGATGATCTTTGCAGATGTAGAGAGCAGAAGTCGACTGAAAGTCATCAACCGGGAAGTAAACATGGCCATGCCGGCAACGACAAATTTTTTGAACTGGTCGAAGACTCCGATCACCTTTGATCAGTCGGACCATCCGGCCTACATCGCCACCCCTGGGCGGCAGGCACTGGTGGTCGATCCAGTCGTGGGAGGCGTTCAGTTGCGCAAGGTTCTCATGGATGGTGGAAGCGGCCTGAACATACTCTATGCTGAAACCCTGAAGGGGATGGGCATTCCGATGTCCCGTCTCAGCGAGAGCAGCATGCAGTTCCACAGAGTGATACCCGGCAAGAAAGCAAATTCACTCGGACAGATCGCCCTGTATGTGGTCTTTGGTGACGACAAGAACTTCAGGAAGGAAAGGCTGACCTTCGAAGTGGTCGACTTCCGCAGCGCCTACCATGCCATCCTTGGTCGACCGGCCTACGCACGTTTCATGGCCCGCCCATGTTATGTGTATCTCAAGCTGAAGATGCCCGGCCCCAAAGGAGTGATCACAGTCACTGGCAATAGGCAGCGTGCGGAGGAATGTTTGCAGCAAGGGTCCAAGATCGCTGATGAGCAGATGGTCATGGTGGAGTTGGAGGAGTACAAGAAAAATGCCAATCCGAGTGATCTGCTACGCTCCAAGAAGCCAGCTGGAGAATCTGCATTTCAGTCGGCCGGTGATACGAAGCCTGTGCACATTCATCCAGAGGATCCCAATGCAGCACCCACCAACATCTCAACGACACTCGACAGCAAATAGGAAGAAGTGCTCATCCAGTTCCTCCGTGAGAACTGGGACATCTTCGCATGGAAACCATCCGACATGCCGGGTGTACCCAGGGAGCTGGCTGAGCACCGTTTGCGAGTCAACCCGAAAGCAAAACCTGTGAAGGAGCATCTTCATCGCTCTGCTACACAGAAGAGGAAGGCCATTGGCGAAGAAGTTGCTCGGCTCCTGGCAGCCGAGTTCATCCGTGAGGTGTGCCACTCCGAGTGGCTCGCCAACGTCGTCATGGTCCCTAAGAAGGATAAGTCACTCCGAATGTGCATCGATTTCAAGCACATCAATCGGGTCTGTCCCAAGGATCATTTCCCGCTCCCCCGTATAGATCAGATCATAGATTCCATCGCGGGGTGTGAGCGACTGTCTTTTCTGGATGCTTACTCCGGGTACCACCAGATCCGACTGTATGGGTCAGATGAAAAAAAACCAGCTTTTATCACCCCATTCGGATGTTTCTGCTATATCACCATGCCATTCGGTCTTAAAAATGTTGGTGCCACTTTCATGCGCATGGTTCAAAAGTGTTTGCAAAAACAGATCAGTCGGAACATTGAGGCGTACATGGACGATATCGTGGTCAAGTCCAGAAAAGGTTCCGACCTGCTGGCTGACCTCGCTGAAACTTTCGCAAATCTGTGGAAGTACGATATTAAGCTGAATCCTGCAAAGTGCACTTTCGGAGTTCCTGGGGGCAAGTTACTCGGTTTTCTCGTTTCCGAACGAGGGATAGATGCCAATCCTGAGAAGATCGGGGAGATTGTACGAATGAAACATCCAGAACGGCTTCATGATGTACAGAAGCTCACGGGTTGCCTTGCAGCTCTGAGCCGATTCATCTCCCGTCTTGGTGAGAATGCACTGCCCCTATACCGATTGATGAAGAAGTCTGATTCGTTTGAGTGGACTGCTAAAGCACAAGCAGCGTTTGTTGAGCTCAAAGCCCTGCTTTCCACCCAGTCGGTGCTTGCCGCTCCATACAGCAACGAGCCGTTGCTCCTGTACATTGCGGCCACTGGTCAGGTTGTCAGTACCGTCCTCACCATCGAGCGAGAAGAACAAGGTAAAACTTACAAAGTTTAGCGCCCAGTCTATTACATTTCTGAAGTCCTGACTCCGTCCAAGCAGAGATATCCTCATTATCAGAAGCTCGTTTATGGCATCTATCTGACAACAAAGAAAGTAGCCCATTACTTCCAAGAGCACGTCGTGTCAGTCGTCAGCGACGCCCCGCTGTCTGAGATCATGAACAATCGGGACGCGACTGGTCGAGTGGCGAAGTGGGCTATCGAGCTCCTGCCCCTAGACATCAAATTCGAGGCGAAAAAGGCGATCAAGTCCCAAGCATTAGCCGATTTCTTAGCCGAGTGGACAGAACAGCAGCAACCGACTCAGAGTTACCCGGAACACTGGACCATGTTCTTTGACGGTTCCAAGATGCTGAATGGTTCAGGAGCTGGAGTTGTGTTAGTGTCTCCGAAGGGCGATCGACTCAGATATGTTCTGCAGATTCACTTCGATTCCTCCAACAATGAGGCCGAGTATGAAGCGCTCCTTTATGGTCTACGTATGGCCATCTCACTCGGCGTCCGGCGCCTGATGGTCTACGGGGACTCGGATCTAGTTGTGAACCAAGTGATGAAGGAATGGGATATCAGAAGCCCTGCTATGACAGGATATTGCAACGCGGTGAGAAAGTTGGAGAAGAAATTTGAAGGTCTGGAGCTGCATCACGTCCCCCGAGCCAAGAATCAGGAGGCGGATGATCTGGCAAAGATCGGGTCCACTCGGAAATCCATACCCAGCAATGTGTTCCTCGAGCATTTACGTTCTCCGACGGTGAAAGAAGATCCCATCACGGAAGAGCCCCCGCAGGTGGTCAATCCGTTCGATCCGACTGAAGTCGAGGTCCCGGCAGTCATTGATTTGGTCATGGAGATCCTAGCAATCACGCCCGACTGGACAGTGCCTTACATTGCATACCTGCTCAGACAGGAACTTCCAGAGGATGAAGCCGAGGCCCGCCAGATTGTTCGCAGGTCCAAGGCCTTTACAGTGATGGGCGACCAATTATACAGAAAGAGCGTCACCGGTGTGACTCAGCGCTGCATCTCTCCGGAAGAAGGTCGATTGATCCTGGAGGAGATTCACTCGGGGACTTGTGGACACCACGCGTCCTCTCTGACAATCGTGGCTAAAGCTTACCGAGCTGGCTTCTTCTGGCCACGTGCCAATGAAGCTGCGCAGGAGATAGTCCAACACTGCGCCGGGTGCCAGTTCTATGCAAACTTATCGCACAAGCCTGCGTCCGCTCTAAAGACGATTCCACACGTCTGGCCGTTTGCAGTCTAGGGACTTGACATGGTGGGACCCCTCCGGACAGGGGCGAGTGGATTCACCCACTTGCTGGTTGCAGTCGATAAGTTCACTAAGTGGATCGAAGCCAAACCCATCAAGAAGCTAGACTCTCGTACGGCGATCAAGTTCATGAAGGAGATAGTCTTCAGATATGGCGTGCCCCACAGCATTATCACTGACAACGGCTCAAACTTCGACTCAGAAGAGTTCAGGGCGTTCTGTGCCGCTCAAGGCACCCGAGTCTACTATGCATCTGTGGCGCACCCGCAGTCGAATGGACAAGCTGAGAAAGCTAACGGACTGATCCTTCAGGGGTTAAAGCCACGACTCATGCGCGATTTGGAGCACGCAGCTAGAGCCTGGGTCACCGAGTTGCCATCAGTTCTTTGGGGCTTGAGGACGACCCCCAATCGGTCTACCAATCGTACTCCCTTCTTCATGGTGTACGGAGCTGAAGCCGTCTTGCCGAGTGATCTGCTCCACAATTCGCCCCGAGTGGAACTATACTCCGAAGCTGAAGCGGAGTAGGTGTGGCAAGACACAGTTGATCTCCTGGAAGAGGAGAGAGAGATGGCTCTTATCCGTTCGGCCACTTATCAGCAAGATCTATGACGTTTTCACAATAGGCACGTCAGAAGTCGGGCCTTCCAGGAAGGAGATCTTGTGCTCCGAGTGGATCAGCAGCGACCTCACAAGCTTGCACCTGCATGGGAAGGTCCTTTTGTCGTTTCAAAGGTTCTACACAATGGAGCATATCACCTGTACAACCTTTTGAAGCAAGCAGACGAGCCCCGCGCTTGGAATGCAGACTTGCTTCGACGTTTTTATACTTGATGTTGGGATGTAATAAAAGTACTCGAGTGATGTTTGATGAATAAAAGCATGACTTTTCCAGTTCCACATTGGTTCACTCGTACGCATTTTCTGGCTTACAACCCCCAGTGGGTGTACGCCCTTCAACTTAGCTGCAAACCAGTTTTTGCCTAAGTTAAAAAACCTACTCCGAGTGAAGAGCATCCCTCTCACTCAGGGGCTTGGTTGCGAACCAGCTTTCGCCCAAGTTAAAAATCTACTCCGAGTGAGAGCATCCCTCTCACTCGGAGGCTTGGCTGCGAACCAGCTTTCGCCCAAGTTAAAAATCTACTCCGAGTGAAGAGCATCCCTCTCACTCGGGGGCTTGGCTGCGAACCGGTTTTCGCCCAAGTTCAAAACCTACTCTGAGTGAAGAGCATCCCTCTCACTCGGGGGCTTGGCTGCGAACCAGCTTTCTCCCAAGTTAAAAATCTACTCCGAGTGAAGAGCATCCCTCTCACTCAGAGGATTGGCTGCGGACCAGCTTTCGCCCAAGTTAAAAATCTACTCCGAGTGAAGAGTATCCCTCTCACTCGGAGGCTTGGCTGCGAACCAGCCTTCGCCCAAGTTAAAAAACTATTGCGAGTGATGAGCATCCCTCTCACTCGGGAGCTTAGATGCAGACCAGCTTTCGTCTAAGTTAAAAACACTACTCCGAGTGAAGAGCGTCCCTCTCACTCGGGGGCTTGGCTGCGAACCAGCTTTCGCCCAAGTTAAAAATCTACTCCGAGTGAAGAGCATCCCTCTCACTCGGAGGCTTGGCTGCGAACCAGCCTTCACCCAAGTTAAAAAACTACTCCGAGTGATGAGCATCCCTCTCACTCAGGAGCTTAGCTGTGGACCAGCTTTCGCCTAAGTTAAAAACCTACTCTGAGTAAAGAGCATCCCTCTCACTCGGGGGCTTGGCTGCAAACCAGCTTTCGCCCAAGTTAGAAACCTACTCCAAGTGAAGAGCATTGCTCTCACTCGGGGGCTTGGCTGCAAAACAGCTTTCGCCCAAGTTGAAAACCTACACCGAGTGAAGAGCATCCCTCTCACTCGGAGGGCTTAGCTGCGAACCAGCTTTTGCCTAAGACGCACACATTTAAAGACTCAAAGAAAGCATTCGGATAACTCTATAAGTTCAAAAACAAATACGAGTACTCGGGCCCCGAGCCCGAAAGAGTTTAACAGATACAGGTCCACTCGACATACCGAGGCAAATGGGTAAGGCTTAAAGTTTTTTCTCATGCCCCAGTGGGGCTGGCCGGTTCAACGAAGGAGTCCAGGTCGATGCCGTCTGCGATCCGAGTGGCTGCCTCTATGAATGTCTCCATGAAGTCCTCAAATTTGAGCTTCTTAGTGTTGGCAACTTGGAGAGACTTCAGCTTCTCTTCCTTGGCATCCTTGCAGTGCATACGGACGAGAGAGAGCGCCCCGTCGGCTCCGCAGCGAGCAGCCAACTTCTTCCACGCCTGCACTCAGCTGGGAATCTCGTTGAGGCGAGTCATCATTGCTTCCAGATCGGTGTCGAGGGTGTCTTCTGGCCACAACTCCTTGTCGATCCTTCCGAGTGCACCCCGCAGGCGGATGATGTACCCCTGAACATCTTCAATGCGAGATTCAAGCCGCAAGACGCCTAGGGCAGCCTTGTCACTGACAAGTGACCTGGAGGGATCCAGATCCCTCTCGATCCTGTCAGTCTCCAGGTCGAATTCTCGGCAGTACTCTGTGAATGAGAAAAGAGGAGGGTTGAAGATCAGCGCGCATGAAGTTCACTCGGAGACAAGTTGAAATTCACTCGGATGCTGTAAGTTACCTGCAAGCTTGGTGTACATCTCCTCCGTGAAGTCCTCTATATACTTTTCCAGTGAATTCTTCTTCTCAAGGAGCTGGGCGATCTTTTCGTTCAGAGTCTTCTTTTCCTGCTCGTAAGCAGTCGCCTGAGCCTCGAGCTTGCCGTCCCACTCGGCCTTCTACTTCTTCAGCTCGGCCACTTCCTTCTTCACCTCCTTGACGACGGCCTTCAGCGACGTGTTCTCTCCTTCAAGCTTCTCGAGTGAAGCCAATTTCTCTTCAGCGGCCTCGGTCTTCTCTCTCGCCACCCTCTGTGTCCCCGCCAGCTCGTTGTCCTTGTTCTCGAGTGCCTGCTTCATAGTTTCTAAAGAGACAGAGGTTCTGAGCCGCACTTGGAGTCGATGGTTTTCACTACGCAGATCTGTTCGAGTGAAGTCACTCGGTTCAAAGAATGGAAAAAGGTGAAAGCAGAATGCTCAGTAATTGAGGCTTACCTCCCATGGCCTTGAGCTCCGCTTGGGCGCGCGCTATGTTCCTCTTCTCCACCTCCAAGTCCAGTTGGAGCTGGACCGTCTCCTTCTCCAGTGACACATATTGAGTCCCAAGCTCACAAGTTCTCTGAAACACAAGAGAGAGCAGACCAGTTAATGTTAAGGAATATTCTGAGTGCCCAGAGACCAGCACTCCTGGGAGGAACAAGATTGACCAATACCAGATCCTGAAATATCCTCTTACAACTGAGTCGACAATGAAGAAGATCGAAGACAACAATATTCTGACCTTCATAGTCAACTTCAAAGCAGACAAAGCTCGATCAGTTCGAGGCGTCCTAGTCTACCAAGCCTTACACTCGGCCAGCCGAGTGAGAGGCCGCGCTCCGAGTGCAATTGAATAAAAACTCTAAGACTCCCGCCGATCGCCCGCAGTCGACGGCAGTCTCGGGGACTACACCCAGTGGGTGCACTCAGCGTGCCCCCATTGGAAAGTGACTTGTGTTGAGCTAAAAAAAAGAAGTGCTAAGACTCGCGCCGACTGCCCGCAGTCGACGGCAGTCTCGGGGACTACACCCAGTGGGTGCACTTAGCGTGCCCCCATTGGAACGGTATCCCCTCGGAATGGTCCGCCCGATCCGAGTGACGGCCAAACAACGACAAAAAAAGAAGTTCTAAGACTCCCGCCGACTGCCCGCAGTCGACGACAGTCTCGGGGACTACACCCAGTGGGTGCACTCACCGTGCCCCCACTGGAACGGTATCCACTCGGAACGGTCCGCCCGATCGGAGTGATGGCCAAACAACAACAAAAAGAAGTTCTAAGACTCCCGCTGACTGCCCGCAGTCGACGGCAGTCTCGGGGACTACACCCAGTGGGTGCACTCAGCGTGCCCCCACTGGAACGGTATCCACTCGGAACGGTCCGCCCGATCCGAGTGACGGCCAAACAACAACAAAAAGAAGTTCTAAGACTCCTGCTGACTGCCCGAAGTCGACGGCAGTCTCGGGGACTACACCCAGTGGGTGCACTCAGCGTGCTCCCACTGGAACGGTATCCACTCGGAACGGTCCGCCCGATCCGAGTGACGGCCAAACAAAAAAAAAGAAGTTCTAAGACTCCCGCCGACTGCTTGCAGTCGATGGCAGTCTCGGGGACTACACCCAGTGGGTGCACTCAGCGTGCCCCCACTGGAACGGTATCCACTCGGAACGGTCCGCCCGATCCGAGTGACGGCCAAACAACAAAAAATCACCCAGTGGGTGTAGCGAATATTTTCTGACTAAAATTCCTACAGAGGAAAAATGACTTGGAGATCAACTTACAAGGGCACTTACTCGAATGTTTTCCTGGAGGGCAGCACTGGCATCATATGCCAGCTTGCCAGCAGCGCACATCTCCTTCAGTCGCTGGGTCATCAGCTCCGCTTGGATCATTGCCTCCTTGCTGGCTCCAGTTTGGTCCTCGGGCACCTTGTACAGACTGAAGATATTGACGGGAGGACTCGGAGCCGAAGCCAGAGTAGTCGACGGAGCCACGGCAGAGCCAGCTCCGGCCTGAGAAGAACCTTGCCCCAGAGGCACGGTCACGACAGGTGTAGAGAGAACTTGAGGTGCTTTGCTCAGCGGCGTCTTCTGTGCGGTGGTCTGAGAGGCAGTCGGAGCTGCGGTCCCCTTCTCGGCGTCCTTCTGTGGCGGCCCTTCATTGTCGTCCGTGACGTGGATGACCTCTGCAAGCACTACATTCACTCGACGCAATCAGTCGCGGTACACAATTCAGTCGGATAAGGACATTTCAGTCGAATGACAGATGAAAGTAAAAATAAAGTCATTGTTACCTTTCTGAGAAGTGGCCGCGTCTGCCAACTCGGTTTTGATTCGGTCTCCGTCGATCTGCATGGGAGACGTGGTCGAGGTTGCAGCTATGGTTCATAAGATTCACTCGGTCAGAAGAGTCCAAAAGTTGACAAAAACAGAAAAGAAAGATGCGACGCTCACGTTGAGGCGACATGCACAGTGACCTTGATCCTGGGCAGAGCCTTCCGAGGCTTGGGGGAAGCGACCTTGGGCTGCTTGGCGGTCTTCTCAGTCGGCTCCGGCGTCGATGTCCGAGTGCGCTTCGGAGCCTTAGCACTCGGAGCCACCGCCTTCTCCGGGCCAGCACTCGGATCATGTGTTTGCTTAGAGCAGCGCTCAAAGCGCAGCTCCGGAAACTGGGAAGACTCGACCTCGTCGCTCTCTTCCGAGTTGTCGCTTTCCTCCTCGCTTTCCTCCACGTAGCTACCCTCGACACTGCCATGTTCGCTCTCCACGTCTCCGACAAGGTGTTCTCCATTCGGCATAGGCGAAAGCATCTTCTGGAACTCCTACAAGACACGAAGAGCAGAGACAGTCAGACCATTCAGTTCACTCGGATAATTTGAGCATAAGTAATTCACTCGGAAATGCATGTCACACCTCCAACGGTTGGTTATTGGCGTCGTAGGGCGGGATCCGTCTCGACCCACGCGGATTGTCGCGTGCGCCGGTGATACCCTTGAGCCACTCTTTCACGGTCTTCTCGTCGATGTCCTCCGAGTGCACTCGAGTCGAGTCGTCAGCGCCAGCATATTGCCATATCGGGTGAGCTCGCTCCTGCAGCGGCTGGATTCGCCGACTGACTAAGACCTCCAACAAATCCAGACCCGTCACCCCGCCCTGGATCAGGCTGACTACCGCAGTTACCAAGATCCCCACGTTGGTCTTCTCCTCTTTGTCCATCGTCAGCGATGGAGGCACATTGACCCTCTCGGATGTATAAGGGGGGAGACAAGTCGACGAGCCAACACAAGGGATGTCGTTGCAGTAAAACCAATTCGACTGCCAGCCCCTAACCGAATCGGGAAAGGTCATCGTTGGGAAAGCGCTCCTACTCCGCATCTGAATACCCAAGCCGCCGCACAGCTGGGTCACATGGGTTCTCTCCCCCTCGGGGTTGGCCTTTTTGACCGACTGAGAACGACACGTGAAGATGTGCTTGAATAACCCCCAATGCGGCTGGCAACCCAAGAAATTTTCACACAAGGAAACAAATGCGGCGAGGTACGCTACTGTATTCGGAGGGAGGTGGTGGAGCTGGGCGCCGAAAAAGTTTAGGAAACCACAGAGAAAGGGATGGGGCGGCACGGAGAAACCTCTTTCCACATGGGTGACGAGGAGCACGCGTTCCCCCGGCCGCGGCACAGGCTCGATTTCCCCTCCTCCGGCAGCCTCCAGCTACCCTCCTGCACCAGTCCGTCGATGACGAGCCCACCGATGTCTTCGGTGGTGGTGGTCGGCGGGAGCCAATCTCCCTGGATCCATCCCCGTGGAGGGGAGGCGCGAGAGCTCGACGCTTTCTTCGCCTTCTTCGCTTGCTGCAGCTTCGCCGTCTTGTCCTTCGCCATCGCCGCGGAGTGCTCCGGCGCCGGGGTGGATTTGCGCAGAGTGGGAAGCGGGAGAGAGGATTGGAAGACTGGAAGAGACGAGGAAGAGGGGATCTGGTTCTCTCTCCCTCTCTGACGCGGTGGCTCCTTATATCGCCGCCCGCTCTGCTCCCCAATCCACGCCACTGATTCGCGGGCCCGCGGATCCCCTCAAATCGCGCCGTCGGAGATCCAGCGGTACGTGGCGGAAAGTGGGGCGAAAATCGAGGCGTCACGCCCCACTTTCCCCACTCACCGCGCCGCAACCGTTCGCGCGCGCTCGTATCTGATTTCAAATCCCGCAAGATCTGGATCCCAGCGATCCGATTGCTCGCCTTTAAAGACATTCCATAAACGCTCGGATCTGTTCCGTCACTCGGATGCAGACTACTCGTTTCACTTGGATGGAGACCGCTCATTTCATTCGGACGGAAACTTTCACCCGGACGTCGCATGGTCCGGAATCCGTCAAGGTGCCGCACGAAGACGAGGCCGTCTAATGACCAGTAGGGGTTCTTGAGTTCCCCTGTAGCGCTCAACTCACCTAGGAATTCGCCTTGACTCGACCCGCTTAACCTCGACCGATTCGGGGGCTAGTGACGAGGGCATATACTAGGGATAGGGTAATAGGCCTGACCTACGGACCCTACCCTAGGACGCCACATACCTTATACTGTGCCCCAGGGCCAGTTCAGCAATCAGGAGTTCTGCAACATGACATTCACTCGAAGTTCAATGAACCACTCGGGAGGCAACAGTCCACTCGACCGGTCTATTTCACTCGGAGTACCTGGCAGTCACTCGGACGAAGAAGACTAGGAGGCTCTCCAGGATTGCAACGGTCAGGACGTGCATCCTCCCTCATCAATTGTAATCAGTGCACCCGTTACCTGGCGCCCTTAAACCCCCTCTTTAATCCTTGGTAATGGCGGCATTCATGGGGGCTGGGCGGACTCTATATGAACCACCCCTCAGCTCCATTCCAAGGGTTCGCAATCTTTGTAATCTGTACACTCAGAGAAAACAAGCTCCAGAGCACTGAGACATAGGGCTATTACCTCCACCGCCGAGGGGCCTGAACTCGTAAATCCGAGTGTAACAACTGCGCCGTAGCTAGGCTCTGTCCTCCAATTCGTACCCCCATATACTACTGTCAGACTTGCACCCACGACACCTTGAACTTTGTTCATGCCCATGGAAACTTTGTGAATCTTGGATTACAGAAACTTTTCAACAAAAATAATTATCCCCTTGTACAAATTCATTGTATTATAAAAATAATGTGCCAAGATTTACCTTTAGGATGTTTGAATTGCATGTTTGGTGTATGCAGTGCAAAAATAGAAACTTTTGATGTAGTATTTGAATTTACATATTTTACTGGAACGTGCAAAAATTCTGAAATTTTTACACAGTATTGTTATTGAAATTTTTTATTACGTCCTAATTTTTCAGAACTTTTGGAGTTACAGAAGTATATGTTTCATCTGCATCTTTACAGACTGTCCTGTTTTCACAGATTGCTGTTATAGTTTCTTTATTTGTGTATGTTTGAAATCTTGTTGAGCCCCATTGACTTGGGAGCCATAGAATTGTGATAGAATACAATGGATAATTTTTTATTATAATTATACAATAATGTTACAGCAGGACATGATGGGATTTGATATTATATGTACTAACCCCTCTAACAAAAAAGGTTCGGTTAAGTTTTGTGTGGATGAAGTGTTCGAAGATTGAGGAGGTATCAATATGAGAATAATAAGGAGAGGCAAGAGTTCAAGCTTGGGGATGCCCAAGGCACCCAAAGTAAATATTCAAGGAGACTCAAGCTTCTAAGCTTGGGGATGCCCCGGAAGGCATCCTATCTTTCTTCTTCGGCAATTATCGGTATGTTTCGGTTTTTGTTTTGTTCACATGATATGCGTAAATTCTTGGAGCGTCTTTTGTGTTTATTTTTTCCTTTTCTTTTATGCACCATGATGGTATGAGATAGTCCTTGGTTGATTTATAGAATGCTCTTTGCACTTCACTTATATCTTTTGAGTATGGCTTTATAGAATGCTTCATGTGCTTCACTTATATCTTTTGAAGTTTGGATACTCGTTTCTCAACATTTAGAAAACCGTTATTTGTAGAATGCTCTTTTGCTTCACTTATATTTATTAGAGCGTGGTCTTTTGAAGAAAGAATTAAACCCTCATGCTTCACTTATATCTATTTAGAGAGTTAACAGGAATTGGTCATTCACATGGTTAGTCATAAAATCCTATATAAAACTTGTAGATCACTGAATATGATATGTTTGATTCCTTGCAATAGTTTTGTGATATTGAGGTGGTAATATTGGGGCATGCTAGTAAAATAATTAAAGTTTAGTATTAATAATGTTGTTAAGGGAAGTAAGTCTTTACGCAAGTAAATCCTCACGCATGTAAAGTGGTGGCCGCTGACATTAGCGGTGAGGTCGGAGCATAATTTATCATTGATTGAGTCTTTGTGTTCTTCGGATCAAGGGCCCGCGATGGTTAACTCCTCCCAACCTCCCCCCTAGGAGCATGCGAGTAATACTTTGCTTCGAGGGCTTTGAAATTTTCACAATAAGTATATGAGTTCTTTATGACTAATGTGAGTCCATGGATTATACGCACTCTCACCCTTCCGCAATTTGCCCTTTCTCACCTCGAGAGTTGGTGTAAACTTCGCCGGTGCACCCAAACCCCGTGATATGATACGCTCTATCACACATAAGCCTCCTTGTATCTTCCTCAAAACAGCCACCATACCTACCTATCATGGCATTTCCATAGCCATTCCGAGATATATTGCCATGCAACTTTCGTCATCGTCATATACATGACTTGTGTGTTCATTGTCATATTGCTTTGCATCATCACATAGAGCTGACATGATATTTGTGGCACAACCACCGTTCATCATTGTTATACATGTTACGCTAGATCATTGCACATCCTGGTACACTGCCAGAGGCATTCATATAGAGTCATCTTGTAACAGTTTTATCGAGTTGTAAGTAAATAAAAGTGTGATGCATTCTAGAGTGTTGCCCCTACCTGTGAGGATAAAAAAAATGAAAAGAACGAGGCCAAAAGAGCCCACCAAAAAAAGAAAAAAGAAAAAAAGAGAGAAAAAGAGAGAAGGGGTAATGCTACTATCCTTTTACCACACTTGTGCTTCAAAGTAGCACCATGTTCTTTATATAGAGAGTCTCCATGATTTGTCATTTTCATATACTAGTGGGAATTTTACATTATAGAACTTGGCTTGTATATTCGGATGACGGGCTTCCTCAAATGCCAGAGGTCTTCATGAGCAATCAAGTTGGATGCACCCACTTAGTTTCCATAGTGAGCTTTCATACACGTATAGCTGTAGTGCATCAGTTGCATGGCAATCCCTACTCCTCGCATTGATATCGATTGATAGGCTTCTCCATCACCTATTGATCCGTCAGTCAATGCGAGACTCTTCCTTTTTGACTTCCCTTATTGATCTCTACCACCGCAATATATTCCACCCATAGTGTTATGTCCATGGCTCACGCTCATGTATTGAGTGGAGTTGAAAATGCTGAAGCGCATGAAAAAGTATGATCCAATTGCTTGGTTTGGCACTGGGGTACTCTTGATTTGATATATCTATGCAGGGAAGACTGAGCGTGTCATGCTTACCACAACTAAGTGTATAGAGGATGTTTCCTTAGCTCCGTTATTATGAAAGGCAATGATGAATTACATGCATGTTTTGTATTATTGTTTCGATATCAAATGATAGACTATTGCCTTGAATCACTCGTATCTTAATATTCATGCCATGATTAAATTACATGATCAAGATTATGCTAGTCAGCATTCCACATCAAAAATTATCTTTTTATCATTTACCTACTTGAGGACGAGCAGGAATTAAGCTTGGGGATGCTGATACGTCTCCGTGGTATCTATAATTTTTGGTTGTTTCATGCCAATATTCTACAACTTTCACATACTTTTTGCAACAATTTATATGTTTCTCTTGGACTAACATATTGATCCAGTGCCCAGTGCCAGTTCCTGTTTGTTGCATGTTTTTTGTTTCGCAGAAAATCCATATCAAACAAAGTCCAAACGCGATAAAATTTTACGGAGATTTATTTTGAAATATATGTGATTTTTGGGAAAAAGAATCAGCATAAGGGGTGGCCCATAGGCCCCATAAGCTCAAAGGGCGCGCCCCCTGCACTTGTGGCCACCTCAAAGGTCGGTTGGGGTGTCCTTCTGTCGCAAGGAAGCTAATATACGGATAAAAATTCCCTCAAAATTTCAGCCCAATCGGAGTTATGGATCTCTGGGAATATAAGAAACGCTGAAAGGCTAGAAAACAGGAACGTCAAACAGAAGAGAACAGAGAGAGAGATCCAATCTCAGAGGGGCTCCTGCCCTCCGGGAGCCATGGCGGCCATGGACCAGAGGGTAACCCTTCTCCCATCTAGGGGGAAGGCGAAGCAAGAAGAAGAAGGAGGGGGGACCTCTCCCCCTCTCTTCCGGTGCCGCTGGAACGCCGCGGGGGGAACCATCGTGACGACGATCTACACCAACAACTTCGCCGACGTCATCACCAACTCTCTTCCCCTCTATGCAGCGGTGTAACACCTCTTTTCCCCGCTGTAATCTCTACTTGAACATGGTGCTTCATGCTATATATTATTACCCAATGATGTATGGCCATCCTATGATGTTTGAGTAGATTCTCTTTGTCCTACGGGTTAATTGTGGTATGGTGTGATTGATATGAGTTGTATGTTAATATGGTGCTGTCCTATGGTACCCTCCGTGTCGCGCAAGCGTGTGAGATTACCGCTGTAGGGTTTTGCAATATGTTCATGATTCGCTTATAGTGGGTGGCGAGAGTGACAGAAGCTTATACCCGAGTAAGGGGGTTGTTGCGTATGGGAGTAAAGGGATTTGTTACTTAATGCTATGGTTGGGTTTTACCTTAATGATCTTTAGTAGTTGCGGATGCTTGCTAGAGTTACAATCATAAGTGCATATGATCCAAGTACGAAAAGTATGTTAGCGTATGCCTCTCCCTCATTGCATATGATAAGTATCTATCATGTTATATCCAAGTATGGACAATCTTTCTCTTTGTGTTACAAAAAGATCTCTACTAAAACAAACTAACTTTTATTATCTAGCTAAGTACTCCTAGTTTTATTCTTGTAAAGTAGTTCTAGCATTACACCTACAAAGTACTTCTAGTTTCATACTGGTTCTAGGTAAAGCAAACGTTAAGTGTGCGTAGAGTTATATCGGTGGTCGATAGAACTTGAAGAGAATATAAATTCTACCTTTAGCTCTCCTTGGGTTTGACACTCTTATTTATAAAAAATGCTACAATTGATCCCTACATTTGTGGGTTATCAGTTTCTTTTTTTTTTTTACAATAAACTTCCAATATATTCATCTTCAATCATGGCAGTACAAAGAACAACAGAGGTAATGAAAATTACAACCATGTCCGTGGACCACCTAGCGACGGCTACAAGCACTTGAGCGAGCCGAAGGAGCACCGCCGTCATCACCCCTCCCTCACCGGAGCTGGGCAAACCTTGTTGTAGTAGACAGTCGGGAAGTCGTCGTGCTAAGGCTCCATAGGACCAGCGCACCAGAGTAGCAATCATCGCCGATGAAGAAACTCGTAGATCAGAAGGATCAAACCTGTAAACACCTGAACGAAGACGAACGAAGACCGGATCCAAACAGATCCACCGAAGACCAGCACCGACCGAATCCCGCGAGATCCGATGGAGACACACCTCCACACGCCCTCCGACGATGCTAGACGCACCATCGGGACTGGGATAGAACATGGGAGACATTATTTCTACTAAGGGACATCGCCGCCGCCACACAACCCCAACCAAGATGCTGAACCTAATAAGAACGAGAACGGGGCCCCTCCTGCCGGCGGGGGGCCGAGATCCTTTGCACCTCCATGGCCTAGAGGCCATCGAAAATGGCATGGACCGGCGGCAGCACCGACGGAAAGAGAAGAGATTTTCTTGTGGAGGAGGAAAGAGATTAGAACTGCACGTGGGTTATCAGTTTCTTGATGCCAGAGCCAGCCAAGTGACGGGTGCGTCCGAGTAAGCCTGCAAGTGCATTTGCCAATTGAGTGCACGCATGCACTAGCACTACCATACGGGAGTGTATGGATGGATGCCTGAGTCAACCTGGGTGGAGCATGCGAAGAGACGTGCATGCGTGGCATAAATTTCTGGTACGGACGCATCAACTAATTACGCATAGTGGGGCATGCGAAGAGATCGTGCACGCAGAGAGAGAGCCCTGTGCAGAGGAAATGAGGAGGTGGGGTGCCGTGCGATGTCCATTAAGGACACGTACAATGGTGCTATCTTAGAAGACCACGTAGGATAAATGCTGAGATGGAGGAGAGAGAAACTATAAGAAAAGGTTTGTTTTCTCTTATTTAAGAGATCATCTCTTAGCACAATATGTCTCACCATGTTTTTAGGAATATCTATTTATTAAAGATAAGGCTAAGAGATAATCCATTGTAGACATGCTTTTTTGTCATCTTTAAATAACATGCAAGGCTTAAAATAAGATTGTCTTATCAACCATTGTACATGCCCTAATTGGCCGTGGTAATAAGGCACTCACTCCACGGAGTAAGTGGTGTTGGAAATCCTCACTAATTGGCCGCTTAAAGAGGCAATTACCTCAACGAAACGGTCAACCCACTCCATGAAGAATTATGAAACCCACGTTATGCACTTGGGATAGTGGGGTACGTACTCTCCGTTGTAGACGACGCAGATGAAGGAGACGCGGGTGGTCGGGTAGATCCTGCTGCCGGCGATGTAAGCAAGGGCCGGCGGGCGCGTCACGGGGCGGCACCCGCGGCACGGGACCGGCGAGCGCGCCACAGGGCGGCACCTGTGGCATGGGACCGCCAAGCGCGTCACAGGCGGGCGAGCACGGCGGTGGGCCAACGAGCGCGGTTGAGGCCGGCGAGTGCGGCGCAGGGCCGGCGAGCACGGCGTAGCACTTCACCGCTCCACGGGTCGGACGGGTCCGATCTCTTCGCCTACTCGTCTGCATGTGCGGCGGCCGTGTGCGAGAGAGCGGCGATGGCGTTCATAGACGAGATCGAAGACGATTGGTGGACGGTGCAGGCTGCGTTGATTGTTCAGGAGCAGAACAATCGGAAGAGACAAGGCGTCGTGCGATTGACGAAATAACCATCCACATCATGGCTCGATAGACGTCATGCCCCAAGGTGGGTGCCAACTGTCGTGGAATGATTCCGATAGTAAGAAGGGGTAGGGTAAAGGAGTTGTGGCACCCCCGACTCGACCGTGCACTAATCATACACGCAAATGCGCACGATCAAGCTCAGGGACTCACGGGAAGATATCGCAACACAACTCTAGACACAAAATAAAATAATACAAGCTTTATATTACAAGCCAGGCGCCTCGAGGGCTCGAATACATAAGCTCGAGTTACACAAGAGTCAGCGGAAGCAACAATGTCTGGGTACAGACATAACTAAACAAGTTTGCCTTAAGAACGCTAAGCAAAACAACGACATCTAGATCGAAAAGGCGCATACCTCCTGCCTGGGAGCCTCCTCTCTACTCCTGGTCGTCGGTCTCCACGTAGTAGTAGGCTCCGTCAGGGTAGTAGTAGTCGTCGACGGGGTCGGCTGTCTCCGGGACTCCGTCATCTGATCGCAGCAATCGGGTATGGGGAAAAAGAGGTAGCAAAGCAACCGTGAGTACTCATCCAAAGTACTCGCAAGACTTACATCAGATCTATGCTAAGTATGCATCGGTATCAAAGGGGAGGCTGTATCTGTGGGCTATACTGCAAAAATTCCAGAATAGAGAGGAAAGCCTACCTATCGAAGACTAGCATCTTGTAGCGTCTTGCAGCATTAGAAGAGTGCAGATTAGCAGCATAACATAAAGTAATAAGTATGTAGTAGCAAAGCCTAGAGATCCTTCCTCGACTCCCTACGAGAAAGCGATTCTGGAGCTTACACATTATTAAGTATCACAGGTATCCAGTTCAAGTTATAGTAGATCGGGATACAACACTGAGCGTCCTGTTACCGTGGACACAGCTATTCGAATAGATAACTTCCCTGCAGGGGTGCACTACTGTTACCCAACACGCTCGATTAACTCTAACCGGACACACTTTTCTCGGTCATGCCCGGCCTCGGCTGATCGACACGACATAGTCCTACCTAGGCTCCGCAGAGAGGTCCCCGCCGGTCTACATCCTAAGTGCTCAGGGGTCTTGGGCCCATCGCCCTTTGCACTCCGGGTCGTTGTGCGCAGGGTGGATACCAGCGCCACCCCTCTCCTGGATGGCACGATCCGACTGTGCCGCAATGCTGAACTGGACGTTTGACAAAGCTTTCGACTGATACATACGGCGTCGAGGGCCCCATTAAACCATTATCCCGTGTGGTGGTAGTGCATATAGGCCAGTGGCCAACTCAGATCAAATACCCAAATCCGTTAAGCGTGTTATTAGTATCTCGCGGACACAAACAGGGCTCAAGGTTCACCTCCGACACCCTGCCGCACCGACTTGGTAACCTGCGGACCAACGACCAGGGACCAGGCCCACCTCTCTCCTAGGTGGTCTCCACCTGCCCTGACGTCCCGCCACAATAATCTCTCGCGGGTACCCTCACGGTCAACCCGACTTCACACCTCTCGCGGGTACCCCTCGGGGTCGACCCAACTTTAACAAGGGTCTGAGGTAAATGCCAAGGTAACCGTGTGGCCATGACGTCAAGGGGGTAATCCGAGGAATCACCCTCGATGGATTCCCACTCGATGTATCCATCAAGGTGAACTTGGAGGAATCACCCTCGATAAGTTCACACTTGAGGGGCTACACAACAGAGGCATCATCGGAGGTGGTGAAAGTGGAATCACCCTCGATAACCCACAACCGACTAGCTATGCTACAGAGGTATCATCAGGAGTGAGGTAGGAGGTATCACCCTTGGCAATCGATAGTAGCTCTGTAGAGTCGTACAACTAAGGGGGTGTGTGGTGCGGTGTTCAGTCTCTGCACATCGATCACTCTGATCGAGCCACTGGTGGTAAAGCATGGCAACAAGGACAAGGGTGTAGGGCCATTGATGGATCACTAACCAACCTATACTAAGCATTTAGGATAGCAGGTAAGGTATCAACAGCAGGTTACAAAATCAGGCTATGCATCAGAATAGGAGCAATCAAATACGGTAGCAAATTCTAATGCAAGCACGGGGAAGAAGGAATAGGTGATATAGGAATGATCAAGGGGGTTTGCTTGCCTGGAAGCTCTGCGGTAAAAGAGGGGTCGTCGGTGGAGTAGCAGTCCTCGGGGGCAGCGTCGGTCTCGGGGTCTACCGGAGAGAAGAGGGGGAGGAAACAGATAAATACATAGCAAACAAATGCACTCACCGAGCATGACATGGCAATATGCAATGCAGGGGTGACCTAATACATCCCTAAACCATTTTAGTTAATTTAGGAATTAATTTGGAATTATTTACCGTAGGTCAGGCACTATTCATCTATCAGAAACAGGCCTAAAGTTACAGGTTCTCCTACGCAGAGGGTTCTAACATGCATGCAGATGGCATATTCAGATTCGTTGGATTTTTCTGATCATCTTTCATATATAAATTATTTTCATCCGAGTTATGGTTTATTTTCTATGATTTTCCAAAGTTTTATCAATATTCTGGAATTTATATTAAATTCGAAAATAAAATAGTAAAATAATTTTGTCACCTAGTGCTATTCTAGCCATAGTGTATGACAGTGGGACCAGGGTCAAAGTCAACATCCCAGTTAGCGTTGACTGGTCAAAGGTGAACAGTGCAAGTGGGGCCCATCTGTCATTGACACAGGGTCAATTTAATTATCTAATTGCGTTTAATTAGTGGCGGGGCCCATTTGTCAGTGGCACATGCTTTATTAAAAGATTTAGTTAACAGCCTGGGCCCACACGTCAGTGAGGTTAGTTGGGGGTAATTAGTACCTAAACTAATCGGGCGGGCCCCATTATGCAGTGGCACAGGGCAACGGCTGGGTGTGCTCGCGCACAGGCACGCAGCCACGGCCGAGCCATGGCCACGGCGCGGCCGACCGGTAGCAACAGTGGCCCGGGGCGAGGCAGGACGTGGCCCGGGCGGGCGCGGCCAAGCGCCGCCGGCGAGCGGGCAGCAGCAGCTAGCAAGCAGCAGCAGGGGGAGGAGCGCAGTAGCAGCAGAGCAAGAATGGCAGCGGCGGCAGTGCACAGAGCAGCAGCGGCGGGCAGCGCGGGTGGCTGCGGGCAGGCACGCGTGCGCGCGTAGAGCAGAGGGCGCGGCGAGGTGCGGCCTGGACGCGGATGAACGCGGGCGAGCGCGCGCAGAGCAAAGCTCCTGCCATGGCGACCGTGCCCGTGGGGCGACGGTAAATGGCGCGGATCGAGATCGAGGACGAGGGGAATCGAAGGAGGAGCTCACCACGAGCTCAATGGCGAGGTCGGGGAGGTCGGGGGGTGCCCCGGAGCTGCGGCAACCGGCGACGAACGCCGACGACCGTGGCGGAGAAGATCGGTGACGGCGAGGCATACGGGGCGTCTCTGCTCGATTTGCTGCAGGGAGAAGATGAGGTCGACGAAGGCGACCCTCCTGGCGCGGTCCTGGCCGGCGGGGAGGCCGTTGGCCACGGCGACGACGAGCGAAGGCGTCCGCGAGCTTTTGTTCTCTTACCAGAACACGAACGAAGGAGGGAGCGAACGACTTGGGGGTCTAGGGTTCATCCTGGAGGTTGGGATGTTCTTATCAACCGCGAGGACTCGGTGGATGCTCGACACGCACTCCATCGGCGCCCATGGCGGCTGGGGCATCGACACGTAGGAGAGAGAGCGCGGGAGGAAGGGGATGGGGTGCACGTGGGTTGGGCTGCTACTGTGGCTAAGTAGAGCCCAGTACCACAGTAGCTTTAGGCCTTTTCCTTTTCTTTTTTTTCTTTTTCTATTTTCTGTGCTGTTTTGTATTAAGTTTGTGTACTAAATGAATTTTACCATATATGAAACTTGGCACACAATTCATGCACAAAGTTTGTGGTGTTGCACAAAAAGTTTGGGGATTTTTGGAATTGTTTAACTATTTTTAGAAATTGAAAAGGTCAAATTATTTACTACTGGTCCACTGTTTTGGTTGCTAGGGTCAATTTGGCAATCCAAATAATGTTGGTTTTATTTTTAAAATAGCTTTGGGAATTTTTTCAATATTATGAACTATTTTGTTTACAAGTTTGAAGTTTTTCTTATTTCACTTGTTATTTGAATTTTGAATTTGAGTTGAATTATTTCTTAATTGCACTTCTTAGGATATAATGATGATGACTTGGCATCATTAGTGTGAGGTCACTGTAGCAGGTCACTGGGGTGTTACAGGAGTGTGGTCTATCGAAATGCAAATGGGTGACACAAGTATTTTTTAACAAGTTCGGGCCTTTCACGGTGGAGATAACATCCCTACATCTCGTGCTCCGGAGAGGCTTTCTATAACTGCGCATGAACACGGGGTTACATGGAGTTTGAGAGAGAGAGAGAGGTGTTAGAAACTGAGAGCCAGAGCCCCCGGGCTATGTGGTGGGGGTGGCTTATATAGAGTGCGCCACCCCGTCACCTCATATGTTACAAAGTGGAGCATTAATGCCATAATGTCAGCCCACTATGAAACCTCCACTATGAGGATGATGCTTCGACTGCCTTGCTGACTGTTGGTGTCGGTGTCAAAACTGGCAGACCTCGGGGTAGGGGGTCCCGAGCTGTGGATCTCGGATCGGTGGTAACAAGGACAAGGGAGACGATGTTTACCCAGGTTCGAGCCCTCTTGATGGAGGTAATACCCTACGTCCTGCTTCTGTTTATATTGATGGAGATGTATCGAATACAGAGTTGATCTACCTCGAGATCGTAATGTGTGTCTAACTTCTAGGGCTAGGTGAGCGATATTGCGTTGATGTCCCCCCTACGGGCTAAACCCTATGGCTTATATACACGCCAGGGAGGGTATCTACTATTACAAAGTCGGTATCTAGGAGAAAGGCAGCAGGAGAGATCTTGGAGTATATGTCAAGTCTTCGGTAGAGACAGTCTCGATCACGCTTCCTGTGTACGGCCTCCGGAGTCCATCTTGATCACGTACGAGGGCCCATCGGCCCAACCGAGGAGACGGGCTGGCTAGGTTAGCACCCCCTAATCCAGGACACCGTCATTAGCCCCCGAACTAGTCTTCTACGCCGAGGACGACTTTCAGCAAACATCACCTCGGATCCGGAGTCCTTGGCTTGACAGACGAGTTCCCCTTCATATTTTACTCTTTATAGTAGAGCGATGATATCCGAGGTCCATCCGAGCTCGTACCCTGTCCCAAGAGGACAGATATCTTAGCCTTGAAGGCCTGTTGTTCAGGTATGAACGGACCAGTCCGTCCTGACAACTTTATCGGAGAGGCTTGCCCCACGACAGGTTGAGCAGTTACTGCCTCCCCCTTAAATCATGGTTCGAGGCAGCCTTTTTACTGGCACGTCCCCTCGAGGCAGAGATCGTGCCCGTTTTCTTAGGGATATCATCAAGATTTTGTTTCCCCCCATATGCTCAACGGCATTTTTGATGGGAATAGCGAGTTTATCGACGCAGCGAGGAGGACTCTTGGCCTTTCACAGGCTTATAAGAGCAAAAAGGTGGACTGCGCAATCGACCACGCTCCCATTCTCCCCCCCACTACTGCTTCGTCTAGCTCCAGCGCCCAGATCCATCCTGCCCATTTTTCCCTTTAGCGATCCCAACCTCCACCACCAGCCATGGCCGACACCCTCAAGGGGCACTGGGGCGGCTCCGTCGTGACAGCCGTGACCATCTCGGAGCTGCGCAGCGTGGGGTACCTGACCCCCGCCACCGTCGCCCACGCTCCGGTGGCTAGCCAGCTGGGTGCCCGCTCCCAATGCCGGGGAGCGGGTAGTCTTCGTCCCCTACCCCATCCGAGGTCTAGGGTTCCTGTTGCATCCCTTCGTGCGCGGAGTGATGTACTACTATGGGCTGGACTTCCACCACATGGCCCCCAACTCCATTCTTCACCTCGCCTCCTTCATCACGGTTTGCGAGGCCTTCCTCCACTGCGAGCCGCACTTCGGCCTATGGCTGAAGCTCTTTGGGATTAAGCCGAAGTCCAGCGGCTCGGATCTCGCGGAGTGCGGAGGAGCCATGATCAGCAAGAACCAGGGGGGCACCTGGTTCAAGGGCACCTTCATCGAAACGGTGAAGGAGTGGCAGAAAGAGTGGTTTTACATCACTGAACCGCTCGCCCCTGGTCAGACCGAGGTCCCGGCCTTCTCAGCCGGGCCTCCCAAGAAGCTCAAATCCTGGAAGGAGAAGGGCGTCGCCTGGGGGAACCTAGAAGAGGTGGAGACCCTGATCGACAGGATCTTGTGGTGGTCCACCACGGGGAAGGTTGAGCTTGCCGACGTCATCAACGTCAAGCTCAACCGCCGCATACTCCCTCTCCAACTTCGGGCTACCCTGATGTGGGCACAGAAGCCCGAGGACATGGACACCATCACCGCCTTCTTCCGCTCCACCTTGGCCACCATGTGGACGAGACTCATGAAGCTGGCCAAGGACAAGATCCCCAAGGAAGGGGAGGACCGCGGCCTCGAACACGGCTATGAAGCCCCCCCCGGTGAGTTGCCCTTCCCCTCAATCGTTATTCTTTGCCCATCGTACCGAGGAGTAAAGTTTTGCTTGAATCGTCGTGTTTGATGTTTTGCAGAAGTGGTTGGCCTGGGTACAAGGAGTGTGATGCCCGGCCCCACTGCCAGAGGAGCCTCCGACTCCCCTGCTCTCGGCGCTCCTGACCGAGGAGCCGCACGTGGTGGCCCCCAAAGGGACGAAGTCCCAGAGGGGGAGGTCAAGTGCTCGGACTCAGAGGACTTCGGTCACCCGGTCCGAAGAGACCCACACCTCCGCCGCCCAAGATGGCGACGCAGAGGAGGGTGAGGAGGAGGAGGTCCCCCCCCCCCCCCGAAGGGGAAGAGGTCGGCGCTAGAAGACGCCAACGTTGGCATGCCGCCGAAGGGCCCAAAGAGGCCGAGGCGAACCTCGTCCGGGGCTGCCAACAAGTTATCGGAGAGAGCCGAACTCTCCGGTGACTCAGAAGAAGACCTCCTCGCCGTGGGGAGGAAGAAGCCGGCGCCCCGAGGGTAAGCCGTCGTCTTTGCATTGCGTCTCTTAATTTGACAAGTTATTTCTAGGCAAGGGGAAACTTACGAAGGTGTCTTTTCTTATGTAGTCCACCGAGGATAACCCCCAGTGGTTCCTCAAGCGGGTTACCATCCGCCAGCGGGACTCCAGAGCCCGCTGATCCTCCCCCGACGCATGATGGGCTAGGGGAGGCAACATCCATCTTGGCCCCTGATGTTAACACGACGGGGGCCGACGAGGTGGCCATCATGGCCGAGGTCGACACCTCGGCCCAACAGGACTCGGGGGAGAAGCGCCCCGCGGTCATCGAAGAAGGGCTGGGCCAGTCATCGGCCTAGCCGACATCTACCTCGGCTCCGCCGCCCCAGGTGGAGCCTACCCAGGTAGATGTATCAGAGGTCATCCCCCCACCCCAGCCAACTGCCCAAGGACGGGCTGGCGCGGGGTGGACCGAGGAGATGGAGGACGCCCTGAAGGGCTCCTCCATCAAAGAAGAGAACCGTGCCTTGATAAGCGGGGCGCTACAGGGCTACCGGTCCGCAGGGGCCGGCCAGCATGAGGTTTTCAAGAACCTTGTAGCAGGTTTCGAGGTACGCTTTCTATCTGCGCATCCAGTCTAATTTGTTTATTTGAGCTTTTTTTGAGTTATGAATTTGTCTGAGAACGTAAGAGTACAGCCTGCTAAACGGCTTAGTGAGTGAGTAGCCCCCGAGCCTGAAGTCGGTTTCAAGAAACCGGCATTGGGGTCGTTTGATTAAGTAGGAGCCCGTTAAGTAACCCCCCAGGGTGCTACTTGAGGCAGCCGTCCTGGAACCTTTTAGTGATTTAACTGTTCCCTTTGTAATAAGGATCTTTTTTTTGTGCCAGGTTTCGACCTCGGTTCCGGACTCCGTCTCCGAGGAGATTGCGGAGATGAACCGGAAACTCGAGAGGTCCCAAGAGGAGCTCATCCTGGCGAACCAGAAACTCGAGCAGTCTCAAGGTAAGCAAGTTTAAACTTGCCCTGTACTTTGGACGAAGGAGGTATGATATGTTTTGTTAAAGAAAACAACTAAGGCCGAACTGTTTTGATAACAGCAGCGTTAGCGGAGCTGGAGACGCTCAAGGCCGAGCTCGAAAGGGCTCGGCAAGAGGTGCGACAGCAGGAGGCTGCCGCCGCCGCGGCAGAGAAGGCCCGGGCCGCCGAGAAGGCGGCCGAGGAGAAGCACCAAGCGCGGGTGCTAGACGTTGAGGAGACCCTGAAGGGCGTGTTTGAAGCACGAGACAAGCTTCAGGAGGAGGGGCAACGAACAAAGGAGGAGCTCAAGAAGCTTCAACTTGCCCACTCCGAGCTCAAGACCTCGGCCCGAGCTGACCGCGAGGTGCTCCAGCAAGTGGAGGAAATCGCCTCGGGTAAGCTACTTTTTGCTGCAGTGTTCGTTTGGCAGCAAAGGGTGTGTCGAGCTCACCCAGTTATGGCGTTCTGTAGAGGTCTTTGCGGATCCTTCTCAGAGCATGGCAGATGCAGTGGCGTACTTCGGCCAGCTAGCGGGCCATGAGGCGGAGAAGGCCTTCTGGGGGCAGTTCCCGGGGTCACCGTCCGCACAGCTGCTGAATCATCGAGTGAAGCGGCTGGTGGAGTTGTTTCGCATGACGCGACCGGCGCTCCAGGACCTCTGCATCGTGTTGTGGCCTGCCGAAGCCATGCCGAAGAGCCTCTTCGGCCTTACGGCCGGTCACCGAGATGCCGTGCCTTGCGTGAACCGCTGGAAGAGGTCCGCCTTGCTTTGAAGGAGCGCGGAGGGCGTACGCCTATGTGAAGACGCACTTCCGAAAGGTTGATGCGGTGACATGTGCCGCGGGCCCTCGTACCGACAAGCCGTGCACCGCCGAACAGTTCTTCGCCGAGGTGGAGGCGGGGGCTCGTACCACAGAAGCCATGTGTCCAAAGGACACTATGTATTTCTAGACAGTACTTCGAAATGCCGGAGTGTATGATGTGTAAAACTTTATCTTTTGGTTGAATGAAGAAGGCTTTAAATTCCATTTGTGTTGTTTTATAATTAATTTTTCCTCCGATATGACTATTTTAAAATGAGAGTGGCCAGTCGTCGGCTTCAACCCCAATGTAGGTCATACAAAGGGTGTTCCTTAAGGCACACTTGATCCTTAGCTGATGTCTTGGTACCCGGAGGTGGTCGGTGCTTTCTAGGAACTAGGCAATCAAACTATAGTGGCTTTATACCTTTCACTTAGTCATAGGAGTTTGACTGTGGGAGCTGATGACCAGCCCCTGGTGTGGGAAGTGTTCGGCCGGGTCGGCCGAGGTCTAGGCCATGACACACTTTGTCTAGGAATGAAAGCCCTTCGTTTAACACGCGTGATCTCTATCGTCACATTGCTTGACGTGGTCTAGGGATGGTGGACCAGTTTACGCATACCTAGATAGTCAGTTTTCGGCTTTCTTCACTGAGGCGCTATGCCAATTGACCTCGCAGCGCAATCGCAGTGGTTCTCTCATTATGCCCATAGCCGAATTCATCGAAAACGTAAGGGGTACACATATTGACCAAAATCTAGGTTCGAAACTGATGCATATAAGGCCAAAATCCGAGACGCCGAATACTTCGGACTTGTTATACAATTGTATCTTTTTTAGAGAACTTCTTCGTCCCACAGGGGCAATGCTGATAAAGAAATATGATAGAGACCTTGAAGGGGCACAGTTTCTTTATTTCATAATTTCAAGTGTGTACATGCCCAGCTGCAGCGAGAGGAATTGAAAGAATACAATGTAAAAAGTAAAGAAGAAAGAGGAAGAAATAGGGCGGATAATTGCTAACGGATTATGAAGAATCCGGGCCGCTACCTGCCGCACGTCTTCATTTCCGAGCTGTTGACCAGATGTTCACCATTGATGGTGAGGACTTTGTGAACGTTGATGCCCTTCCGGCCCTTTATACACTTCAAGTGTTTGATTGACCGAGCTCCTTTAGAGGAGGCGTTGCCGAAGTTCGCTCTGCGGTTGAAACCACATGGACATAGTCATGTTTGGTTGTTTCTTTTATAGAGACTTGCCTGTGCAGGGGCTCGAAGCCATGTCTTTGCTTGGTTAAACCGTGCCGACGTTTGAGTAAGTGTTTGGCTCCTCGACGGCCCAGGGAATCTTCAGTGCGAAATTATGCACTCTGGGAACGTAGTGCCCATTCCAGAGAGGGCACGCGAGGAGCCCTCATCCCTATTTCGGGTGCGGGCGTACCTGGCCGAGGTCGATTTGTGCAACCCGGGCGCGCTTCAAAGAGCGGGCGGCGCGTTTATCGCTGCGGGCTGCCTCCTCGGACGCCTGTACCTGCGGGCCGCGGTCTGTTCCTCTGTCCGGAGTGAACGTTCGGTGTTCCCATTGACTGTGATAACGCTGTTAGGTCCCGGCATTTTGAGCTTGAGGTAGGCGTAATGCGGGACTGCGTTGAAACGCGCGAAGGCTGTGTGCCCTAAGAGCGCATGGTATCCGCTTCGGAAAGGTACGATGTCAAAGATTAACTCCTCACTTCTGAAGTTCTCGGGCGAGCCGAAGACTACCTCTAGGGTGACCGTTCCAGTACATCGGGCTTCGATGCCCAGAATGACACCTTTAAAGGTGGTGGAGCTCGCGTTGATCCGAGATGAGTCGATGCCCATCTTCCGAATTGTGTCCTCGTAGATGAGGTTGAGGCTGCTTCCTCCGTCCATCAGGACGTGTGTGAGATGATAACCATCAACAATAGGGTCCAGGACGAGTGCCGCCGATCCGCCATGCCTGATGCTGGTCGGATGATCGTGCTTGTCAAACGTGATCGGGTAAGCCGACCATGGGTTATACTTCGGGGTGACGGGCTCCAGCGCGTATACATCCCGAAGCACACGCTTCCTCTCCCTTTTAGGGATGTGGGTGGCATAGATCATATTGACCTCTGTTACCTCGTCAGGAAACTTCTTTTGGCCTCCATTATTGGGCCGCCAAGGTTCATCCTCGTCTTCGCTGCGGTGTTGGGTTTTACTCTGACCCTCTGCCGCCATCTTGCCGGGTTGTTTAAAGACCCAGCAATTCCTGTTAGTGTGGGTTGCTGGTTTTTCCTGAGTGCCGTGAATTCCACATGGGCGGTCCAGGAGCCTGTCAAGCTGGCTAGGTCCATCTTTGTTCCCTTTAAAGGGTTTTCTTTTCTTCCCGGATTTAAGTCCGGTGAACCCTGCGTTGACCGCGGCGTCTTCAGTGTCACTTCCGCCATTTTTATACCTGCGCTTATTTTTGTTGCGCTTGAGTTTTCCATTGGCGTCGCGAGTTTCCGAGGTGCCTGCCTCGTCGTTATGAGTACTTCGGGCGAGCCAGCTGTCTTCTTCCGCACAAAAGCGAGTCATCAGTGAGGTCAGGGCCGCCATAGTCCTCGGCTTATCCTGGCCGAGTTGACGAGCCAACCATTCATCTCGGATATTGTTTTTAAAGGCGGCGATGGCCTCGGCTTCGGAGCAGTCTATGATCTGGTTCTTCTTGGTGAGGAACCTGTTCCAGAATTTCCGGGCTGATTCGCCTGGCTGCTAGGTGACACGGCTAAGGTCATCAGCGTCCGGAGGTCAGACATATGTGCCCTGGAAGTTTGCTCGAAAAGCGTCTTCTAGGGCCTCCCAGCTGCCGATGGAGTGAGGAGGGAGGCTGTTAAGCCAATGCCTCGCCGGCCCCTTTACCTTGAGCGGCAGATATTTAATGGCGTGGAAATCATCTCCGTTGGCCATGTGTATGTGTAGGAGGAAATCCTCGATCCAAACTGCTGGGTCCGTGGTGCCATCGTATGACTCTATATTGATGGGCTTAAATCCTTCCGGGAATTGATGTTCCATCACCCTGTTTGTGAAGCAGATTGGGTGAGCTGAACCTCGGAACCGAGGAGCATCTCGTCGGAGGTCAGGAGAAAGCCATGAGTAGGCTTGATCTCGGGCACGGCCGTTCCTGTCCACCCAGGCATCGTAGCCGTCGAGCCCAGCGGGCGCGCGTCCCCTTGATCCATAGATGGACCGAGGGGGAGCCCTGTTTTCCTCAATGCGACGTCTAGCGTCATGAGGTTCTAAGTAATTCACGGGGTCCTTGCCATAGCGGCGTGGAGGTGGCCGTTCACTGAGGTCTTCTCGTCATGGCCTGTCCCGGCCTCTAGGGGGTCGGTCGAGGTCGTCAGCGAGCTCCTCGTTGAACTCCGGCAACAGACACCTACGTGGGTATGATTTCGGCGCACTATGGCGCCGGTTCTCCATGTCTTGCTCAGCGGAGAGCACTTCGATCCACTTTTCATTTAGTGCATCGGTATTGGCCTGCAGCTGCTGCTGCTTGCGTTCCATGCTCCGGGCGGTCGCAACGAGGCGCCGCCGGAAGCGCTCTTGTTCAAAAGGGTCTTCGGGGACGATGTAGTCCTCGGTACCAAGGCTCTCGTCCTCCTCGGATTCCGGCATGCAGTTGTCATCGGCCCCTTCGAAGAGGTCATCGGGATCTGAGTCCCTGAGAAGTCGGTCTGGTGTGCCGTTTCTTATTGGGAAGGCTTGAACGTCCTCTTCACGATTGCCGACATCGCCGTCCTCCGCGTCGCCGTTATTGGCTGTCACGTCATTACCACTGGGTTCCCCGTTAGGACCCCTTCAGCGTCTTCGCCGACGTCTTGGAGGGGATTTGGGGGTGTCCACCATGTAAACATCATAGGTGGACGTGGCGGTCCACCTGCCCACGTTTACCGTGGGCAAGGTGTTTTCGATGGGGCCATCAGCGTCCTCCTCCATGTCTGAGGCCTCGCCATAGTCCAGCACGTCGGTTAAATCGTCGATCGTGGCGACTAGGTGGGTGGTGGGTGGGATGTAAATTTCCCTATCGTTGGCTTTAAGTCCGATCTGGTTGTAAACCGAAGTCTTGCCGTCCGAGATGGCGGTCAAGCATCTCATCGATGTGAGATAACTCTTCGGGATTCATTGATGCGCCATAGGCAGGGCTGACTCGAAGTACGCCCGGCGTGTAACTGGATGCGTTTTCGGTGCGAGGGGAATCTGAACGTAATTCGAGTTCTGCACCGGAGTCAGTTCTAGCACTGGCGTAATTTCGGGAGTGGGAGCCGGATCTATCTCCGGACTGGAGATCGGAAGGAAACTGGCCGGAGTGGTGGCGTCAGGGGTCTCAAGAGGCGCCGCGACAGAGTTCGGTTCCGGAGTCGAGCCTCCAGAATCGTTCGAGCTCTCAATCCGGTCGGGAGTCCATCCCGATAGGATGAGTTCACCACGGGAATCCGCAGTGCATTCGAGGCCACCGAAGGTCACGATCCGACCTGGGGCGTAGTTCTCGACAAAGGTCAGTTGACCCGTCGAGTCGGCGCAAAATACCATGCTGCCGAAGACAAAAAGCTGGCCGGGGGCGTAAATGTCCCCGTGGCCGTTGGCGCAGTTGACCTGCAGGTGAGCCATCGATCCTTCTGGTGATCGCGCAGCGGAACTCTCAATGAAAGCACCAGTGTCGGTGTCAAAACCGACAGACCTCGGGGTAGGGGGTCCCGAGCTGTGGATCTCGGATCGGTGGTAACAAGGACAAGGGAGACGATGTTTACCCAGGTTCGGGCCCTCTTGATGGAGGTAATACCCTACGTCCTGCTTCTGTTTATATTGATGGAGATGTATCGAATACAGAGTTGATCTACCTCGAGATCGTAATCTGTGTCTAACTTCTAGGGCTAGGTGAGCGATATTGCGTTGATGTCCCCCCTACGGGCTAAACCCTATGGCTTATATACACGCCAGGGAGGGTATCTAGGGTTACAAAGTCGGTATCTAGGAGAAAGGCGGCATGAGAGATCTTGGAGTATACGTCAAGTCTTCGGTAGAGACAGTCTCGATCACGCTTCCTATGTACGGCCTCCGGAGTCCATCTTGATCACGTACGAGGGCCCATCGGCCCAACTGAGGAGACGGGCTGGCTAGGTTAGCACCCCCTAATGCAGGACACCGTCAGTTGGTCTTCGCATACCCGGGTGAGTCATACGGCCGAGTGGTTGACTGTCATCCGAGTGGATGGTACGTTGCTTGTCCGAGTGGATAGTATGTTTGTATGAAATTTATCTGGACCCACCTGATGCGTGGACCCCATGCTTTATGATATTTTGACCCTTCGTGGGCCTACCTGTTATATGTATCCCCAACACTTACCGCTAGTTACTACCGCTGTACTGTTGCTGAGTTTCAGAAGCACTAAAAACAAGCGGTAGTAGGGAACGGAAGTACCGCTCAAGCGGTACTACCACCCTACTACCGCCCTATTGCCGCTAGTTCCTCTGAGCTACAGAGGCGAAAGCGGTAGTGGGGTAGTAATAGCGTCGTAGTACCGCTCTAGCAGTACTACCGCTCTACTACCGCCCAACTTTCGCTGTAGCACAGTAGCCCAAAAACAAGCGGTAGTGCCCGCGGCAATGAGCTGCGAAAGTACCGCACAAGCGGTACTGCCGTTGCCCAGGTCAGTACTACCGCTAGAGTGCTTCAGAAACTCCTAAGGCAGAAAATAGAAGGAACTCCAATGTTAATGGAAAGGTATGTGGGTGCATTTGGGTATGTGTACGTGTTGATTCCGCCCTAACCTTTCCATTGTGGACCCCCTCTTAATAGTACGGTTTTCCTACTACTCAAATCCACCGAAAAAGAACGTCGAAAACAACCGTCTTCACTCTTTATCACCGAGGGGGATCGTGCCATATGATGTAATATCTGAAATGCTCATTGCACACGGTTAGTCTGTAAAATGTATTGGCATCAATCACCAAAACCACTAAGAGTGAAATATGCCCTAACACATTCTATCACAGAGGGTATTGTTGAACTAAATGTTTGTGATAGACCACTTATCATACACGGTTTACAATCATGAATTGTTTATGATGCGGTGCGCATTATAAACGTTGCATCACAGAATAGCGCGTGCGTTAGTAATGGCATCCCACACGAGTGGCACGGATGGATCGTTTGGGAATTTTGATATATCGCAAACGGTTGGACCACGACTCACGTTTGGGATAGATTCAGGCATCGCACACGCCTTTTTTCCACCAAACATATGCATTCTTTCTCCCTATCGCCGACGATTAATTCGAGTCGTGTGTGATAGACCCCCTTATCGCTCACACAGACAAGACGACGGTTTAAAACTGTGTCGCGAAAAGCGGGTAAAAACCGTTTGTATAGGACGTCGTTGCACCAGTGTATCTTGTACTAGGTCGTCCACTGGGCTAGTTGTACTCAAGCCGAGCGTCGTAGCTTATATAGTTGTTAGCTGTGTTTGTGCAGGGCATTCAAGATCATTTGTATCCACCGAGCTCTTATACAGTTATACTCCTCTTGGGGAGCTTCTTCCTCCTCAAGCTAACTCTCTCTCTCTCTCTCCCTCTGTATGGCTCATGTACACTCTCGATTCCATGAGTTCGAAGATTCACACCCTAGAAATTGCGGGGCATGCTATCAGGTTGTAGCATTTGGTATATCTAGAGCGGTCGAGAATGTGCAAGGGGAGGGGAAAAGATGAGGAAAGCGAGTCAATGACACGTATACACCCAGGTAGGGACATGCGAGGGGATCTAAATCGACGTGACAAAACGAATCGGTAGCCTCAATCGCTTCCTAGTAGTTTTACCCCCAGGGAGCTTAGTGATTTAGAAGATTTTGTTCGTTCCTTTACATCAATTCAGACTTTTGATGAACTTACAAATTTTCCTCCCCATGAAAAAAAACGTCCGTCCTTTAAAAGAGAACTGTTAACTTTTGAGAAGGCACATCCTGGTACATATGAACCCGCTTTAAAAAAAAACATTTTCAACATGTTTTAAAATGTAAAAAATTTCAAAACAAAATTCCACATGTACATGTTCACAAAATATGCGCGCATCGCAAAGTTTTGCGAAAAAACATCTTTTTATTTTGCCTCCGTAAAAAAGACAAATTTCGGTGCTTCTAAATAGCGTTCTACGGCACATTTTTGTTGTCTTTTTTGCACAGGCCAAACAAAAAGTTTTTCCCGCAAAACTTTCCGTGCGCACATAGAACATGAAGATGTGCGCATGAAAGTTTTTTTCAGAATTTTTTGGCATTTAGAAATGTGTTTTCCGAAGTGAACCTGGGTTCATATGTACCCGGATTCATCCATGTATTTTCCTTCCGTTAAGTTTTATTCCTCAAATGAAAACACTAATAACACTGACATGCAATGTGTCAAGTATATATGACAACCCACACCACCGACTGTTTTCTACCGAAGCCACTGCTGTCCACCTATCCAAGCCTTGGTCATGTAGGGGGCTGCTTCGGAAGCCACTGCTGTCCACTGATCCAAGCCTTGGTCATGAAGGGGGTTGCTTCGGTTTGGGAGAGGTTGCGAGCCCACTTAACCCTGCCATCAGTTTTCGCCCCTTCGCCATAGCATTGGTACTGCCCGTAGAACGCCGTCCTGCATGCAAAACCCAGGCCAAAACGCGTCATGTATTGGTCTTGTTTTGGCGGGAAAATGGCAGCGGAGCAAGACTAAAGTTTACCTGGCATGGTGGTTCCAGTCCTCCCAGCCTCGAGGGCTCACCGCTGCGGACATGTAGGTGAGAGCGAACACGACGCGGGAGTAGGGGCCCCATGGACGCCCCAGGATGGAGGTGCCGACCCCGACGCCGGTCAGCTTGCACCCGACGAAGCTGTATCCCGTGTGGTTCGACTCGGACAACCGCTTCTGCGCCGTGAAGGCGCCGCCCTTGGGCGAGGTGGAGTGCAGGTGACATTTCTGCACACGAACTATTGTTAGTTGATCTTGGTAGCAACCTCTGCGCACGGGTTTGCTGGTGAGAACGGTGAACATGTACTACTTACTTCAAAGAGAGCCCGGCCGTTTCCGCAGATGAAGTCGGTGCCACCTTCTACGTAGCACCCGCAGTAGTAATGGCGACCCTTTTCGTCGAGGAGCGTGTCTTGGAACGACAAGAAACTGCACCCGTAGAACGCCGCCCTGTCTCCCGCGACTCTCACCGTGATGGCCTGCTTGCTGGTCCCGAACGTGTTCTAAAACCCCGAGAAAATTAGCAAGAAACTGTCAACATGCGCGCCTCGCTCTTTCTGTGCAATCACGAAATATGGATGGCAAACTTACCCGGAACGTTAAGCGCCTGGCGACGAAGTCGGAGGCCAGAACGGACACGGTAGGGGAAGTGTCGGTCGACACCCACAGCTCATTCCAGGTGATGACGGTCGCGTTGGCGCTCGTGCCCATAAGTGTTATGTTGGGCTTGTCCACGGGGACGATGATCTTCTCCCTGCAACGAAAGATTCCAGGCGATCAGGCATGCACCACACTGACGTAATACTGTCTTCAACTCCCGTATCAGAATTCAGAAGGTAATGGTCATTTGCGGTTACTTGCCTGTAGACTCCGGGCTTGATCAGGATGACAGTGCGGGCGGAGCTGTTCGCGGGGGCGGCGGCGATCGCGTCCTGGATCTTCCTGTAATCGCCTTTGCCGGATTGGTCGACCGTGAGGAGATTACCCGGACCCGCCATCGCCATGCCAGTGCCACTGGCACCGGCCGCGTCGTCGGAGGAAGAGCAGGAAGAGGTGGCAGAGCAAAAGCAGAGCAGAGCCAGCAGTATGGCGACCCTGGTCGCCGAGTTGACGCGATTTGACATCTCCCGATCGATGATTCAACCTCAAGGCAGGCTGATCGCGTTCGTGCCATTCGGTGCAGGCGGGATGGGTTTTATATATGTGGAGTGGAGGGTGCGTCAACGGATTGGTTGCACTCTCATGTGATCCTGTTTGTACTACTAGTCTTTTACTAACTTTGTAACAAAGAAAACCCCTCGATCGATCACGAGAAATTGGCGCGTGAATGTCTCACAAGTAGACATGCACATAAACGTCCTAAATGTAAGGCAAGGGTGTGTATAATGTGGTGACTTTAGCCCTATCTTCAGAAAAGAAATCACGTAAGATAATTGCTGACCTGGAAGAGAAGAAAAGGGTGTTTGCTTTCTCTTAAACATGAACTAGTTTTTCTTAGATGGCACATTGTTTTCTATAACCATCGACACATGTGAAGGACAGCTCCAAGAGCTGAAGAAATCCATGCAAGGAAAGATAACAAACTGGAGTATCTGACCAAGGCTTTCCAGTTTCAGACTGCCCCTAGGGTGTGTATCGTTCATGTCTGATCATGATGTATGGGAAATAAATTTGACGATGAATTGAACTTTGGATACCTCATGCTTGATCATCTTAGTAATCTTGTTATATGCTGCACTGCACTGTTAGATTGAACGGAACGGGAGATGGTCAGTGAGATTCGCCTTTTTATTTGCCAGGTCTGAAATTTAGTTTTCTTCTTCTCCTTCATTTTTTGATGGTCCAACCCAACCAATAGAGATTCAACGGCTCACACAGAGAACAAAAAATCTCGGTTACTACCCTACGCTGCTTACAAGTTGATGCATGACTGCTCGTCGACGACCGGCTGTCACCGTGCTTCCCCTGACAAAATGGCTGCTGAGAGACCATATAATTTACTCTTAATTATTGTTCGTCGCCATCAGAGAAATGCCAAAGAAATATTAAGAAATCCATCAAGGGAAAGTTGACAAGCTTTCTGACGAAGGCTTTCCGGTTTGAGACTGCACTACCGTGTCAGTTATGCACTGCGCGCACTTATATAATCTTTGTTGTTTATCACAAGCAGGAAAGGCTGGCAATGGAAACTTCAAAGCTGGCAGTGGACGTCTGGACAGCAAAGCTGGAAGCTTATAGTATATCAAGCTAACCATATTTATTTTTCTTCAAAATTGAGATAATCCCACTGCCTTAGCAAGGATTGGTGCACGCATCCATATTTGTCTTCAAACTATATTGGCTACCAACAGCCGAAAATGAATGCGGGTGGTAACTTAAGGCAACTTAATTTGAGGTGGTCTAGCAATAAGGCAACTTAATTTGAGAGGAACCATTTGGCCTGAGATTAAGATGTTTGTAAGGGTTCATGTGACATGTTGTACTACTTAAATTTGTTTCTGGTTTCCATAGTTGATTTATTGATGAGGTTTCATTTTTTACTTTATTGTATTATTTACATATATTTTTATTTGTGACAGTGGAAGTAATTATGTTGTGATTGCTTGGTTCTCTAGCCAAAAGAAAAAATACTAGCAAAATTTGTTTTGTTTATAGGAATCTAGCAAATATCACCCTCAGTATCAGATAAGACCCCTTTTACAATTCCCCCCAAAAGTACCCCTTTTTACAAGCCACGAAATGTTTCCTCGTTGATCCTCCCATGAGCGACTCCCACGTGAGAGTTTCCCCGCCTTCCCCCCGGCGCTGCCGCCGATCTGCTTCGTCTCTTGTGGCCTTAGTGCCATGGAGATGTGGTGGATCCTGACCCTTGCCGGTGTGAGGACTCCTGCTTCGTTATTAGGTGGTTTTTTTTAGTTTGTTTAGGGTTTGTGTCCTGCTTAGGAAAACGAGCCGGCGCTAGCTCCCTGAAGATGGAATAAGGCTCTCGCTGCCTAGTCTCCGTTCCGGCGGTGCTTCAAGCGTCGTCGGAGGGCGTGTGGAGGTGTGTCCCCGACGAATCTCACGGGATTCGGTCGGTATTTATCTTCGGTTGATCTGCTTGGATCAGGCCTTTGTTCGTCTGTGTTCGTGTGTTTACACGTTGGATCCTTCCAAGCTACGCTTTTCTTCATCGACGACGACGATTGCTGTTCTGGTTTGTTGGTTCTTTGGGGCATGAGCACCGTGACTTTTCGACTGCCTACTACAACAAGGTTTGCCCGGCTCCGGTGAGGAAGGGGCGATGAAGGCGGTGCTCCTTCGGCTCGTCCCAGTGTGTCTAGTCATCGCTAGGTGGTCTACGTACATGGATGTAATTTTTATTGCTTCTTATCTTCGTACTGCACTGATGTTATGAATAGATCCGCAAAAAAAACCCTTTTTACAAGATGCACTTCATTACATCTATCTACTCTACTTATTAACCATGATCAGCACAAGAACAGCTTGATTTACCAAAGACCATTTTGTTTCGTGTCAAGCCACTTGTTTATGTTTATTTCTTGGCATATAAGACCATCTACAACCGGACCCCCTTTACCCGCCCCAAATGCCCTGACGGGCTGAAACGCCACCCAAGCGACCTCCTCATAGCCGGCCCAAACACCCAGACTGACCGGCACTCCCCATATCCAGCCCAAATACGGGGCGAATATGGGGACGTACGAACGCGCCCGTCACGTCGGATCCGGCCCACGCTGGCGCACCCAACCCCACATAAAGTGGACCCTATCCGCACTCTGTCCGAAACCTTAGCCGCATTCCACTCCACTCCGCTCCAGTCCACTCCATGTGCCCACAAGCTCCCGGTCGGCGATCTCCTACCTTCTCCAGCATGGCGGGCAGCGGATCCGAGTCCTACACCTCCAGATCCGTTGACCCGGAGCTCGCCCCACGCGGCCCCGAGGAGGAGATGACCGCCCGCCTTGCGCTCCGCCGCTCCCGGGAGGAGGCCGCCTGGCGGCAGCGCTCGGACTCCTTCCGTCGGGAATCCATTGCGTCCGCCCAAATGGCGCATGGATCCGGCGCGAGGTGTGTCGCCACTGACTCACCGGAGGCCGTGCTGTCCGTCTGGCGTCCGAAAGTGGCGGCAGATGCGCAACTGCTTCGTTGGCACGCCGAGGCGGAGGTGAACGCATGGGTGTCGTCTGACGCAAATTTGGCGCGATGTGCCCGCCGTGCGAGACAGCCGGCGCGGGAGGCGGCGGCAGCCCTCGCGGCAACAGACGTTGGCGAGGTGGAGTCGCATTCTCCGGCGCTCCGAATGATGCGCGGCCACCCTACGTGTCGCAATCGCGCTGTGATGGACATCGCCGGCTCCTCCCATGACGGATCTATCATCGATCTCATGTCCATCGGCGACATGCAAGCGACGGGCTCCGACGAGGAAGAGTGTGGCATGGGAAACGGCGGCGCCTTGAGTCCCGTGAGCCGGTCCGTATCCCATGTCCTACTCTACCTCGCCGGCGACCGGAGCAACACTTCAAGGGGCGCAGCCTGCCGCCGGATATGGGCACGGCGGAGCCGGACGAGCTCTGCTTAGATTAGGTTTCACGTTGCATGTAATAATATGGATTTAGTGATTTGAAAATGATGTTTGTGGTTGCGAAATCAATTTTTTATGTGTTGTTCAGTCACTGTCTGTAGACGCGCCCGGTCTCGTCGGCGGGCGTTTGGGGCCGTATTTTGGTGTTTATGGTAGTAGATGATCTAAAGGCACCATGTCCAAGTATCAGTTAAAAAAGAAGCAAGGGTTCTTTTTTTTTAACCATAGACAGTAGAACAATTGTTCTACAGTATTTTCATTAATAAATCATATGTACAAATACAAAGTATAAAGAAAAACTCTCAACCAATACCCTTTCTATGGAACACTGTCATCAAAAGAAGCAAGGGTTCTTTGAATAAGAACTATTTATTGTTCCCGCAAAAAAAAAAGTATTTGTTGAGTCAGTAAGGACGGAGCTATTTGGATAAAGAAAAAATGCTATAATTTTTTTTTTCGAATTAAAGATACCACAAATTCACTTCACTGTGCTCCGATTACAAGTTTCTGACACCAGGATCTCATCCTTGCTAGTATCACTTGTTACACAATTACGAGTCCGCTAAACAAGTGTTTTTCTTTTGGTTTCTCCCAAAGACTCACACCTCATTGTGAGATTATATTCAGCAACCATAGACAACGAAACACCTTTCAATTTACGTGAGCAAAGGAGAAAAGAGACGACCTAGCCAGCCGCCGGCTCCCCAAAAAGCTACGATTCCTCTGCCTTCTGCCGGCGCCGGCGTCGGTCCGCCCCGTCTCCGGTGGCCTTGGGACCATGGAGACAGAGTGGATCTTTGCCCTTGCCGGAAGGAGGGCTCCGTTTTTAGATATTTCTTTGAGTTTTGTTAGGGTTTATGTCCTGCTCAGGAAGGCGAGACGGCGGCGGCTCTCTGAAAATGGAATAAAGGTCTCCCAGCCTAGCCCCCGTCCCGGTGATGCATTTAGCATCGTCGGTGGGCGTGTGGAGGTATGTTTCCGGCGGATCTGTCTTTGGTGGATTTGTTCGGATCTGTTCGTCGTTCGTCTATGTTCGTGTGTCTTCAAGTTGGATCCTTCTGATCTATACTCTTCATCGGCGGCGATTGTTGTTCTGATGCGTTGATTTTATGGGGCCTTAGCACGACGACTTCCCAACTGTCTACTACAATAAGGTTTGCCCGGCTCCGACGAGCGAGGAGCGATGACAGCGGCGCGCCTTCGGCTCGCTTCAGTGCTTGTAGTTGTCGCTAGGTGGTCTACGGATCTGAATGTAATTTTTATTATTTATAGTGTTCGTTGTACTACCATGATTGAAGATGAATAGATCCAAAGTTTTTCAAAAGAAAAGATTATATTCAGCAAAAAATATACCGTGTAGACACTGGCGATGAATTTCCCCATAATTTGATTATTACTTTCTCTCTTCCCGTCTCTCTTTTATTCTTCTCTCCTCAACGACGTCGCACGGGCAAAAAACAAAAAACTTCGCACGGGCACGTCCATCATCTACAAATACGCCCGGGCATTGCGCTGTGCGAACACACACTCGCGCCCAGCTCTCTCGCTCGCTCGCTCCACCGGGACAAACTACAAAGTCAAGTAGTCAACCACAATGGCAACTCCGGCAGCCACCTCTTTGGCCCTCGCCGTCGTCCTCCTCCTGGTGGCCTTCACGGCGGGCGCCGGCGCGGCCACCTTCAGCATCACCAACCGGTGCCCCTTCCCGGTGTGGGCGGCCGCGATGCCGGTGAGCGGCGGCGGCGGCGCGCAGCTGGCGCCCGGCGAGACGTGGACACTGACGTTCGCGGCCGGCGGGACGGGCGGCAGGATCTGGCCGCGCACGGGTTGCGCCTTCGACCCCGCCACAGGCCGCGGGGGCTGCCAGACCGGCGACTGCGGCGGCGCCCTGCGCTGCGTGCTCTCGGGCAAGCCCCCCGCGACGCTGGCCGAGTTCAACCTCGCGAACGGCGGCGCCCCGGGCAGGTACGGCATATCGGTCGTCGACGGTTTCAGCCTGCCCATGGACTTCTCCTGCAGCGGAGCTGGGGACGGCGGCGTGATCCGGTGCAGGGACCCTGGCTGCCCCGACGGAAACCACCGCCCCGGCGAGGGCAAGTACCGCGCCTGCCCGGCCTACAGCGACTACAAGGTCGTCTTCTGCCCATGATCGAGCTCCCACGGATCGCTGCGTCCGTGCATGGGCATGGGATGCACCAGCACCAGCACCACGAGCTCTTAGCCATCTGATCGTCGTTGTCACGTGTATGGTTGTAACCATGGGGGAATAAACTGATGAACAGAAAGGTTGTGATGGAGTATCAGCATCAGTGTTCTTGTGCCTGTGGCGTCTTGGAGCTCATGTTCCTTCTCATCCATGAGTTTCAGTTTTCTTTTTCTTTTTGATTAATGACTCAGAAGAGATCCAACGGCTCACGTACTAGTAGTAGACTTAAAGATCTCGATTACTTACTCCGTCCGTGCTAATAAAAAAGGTGCAAAGTTTAACCAACTTACTTGAACCGTTTGAATTCAGATAAAATATATGGACACGTCTAGCGAGCGCCCTCGTGCCCGCTAGCGATCGGGAGCGCCCGACAAAAAAGAACCCCCCCCCCCCCCCCCCCCCACATCGCAGAAAAGGAAAGCCCACCCCCGCGCGACATCCAGCAACCAACGGGCGTTAACTGTCTGCGCAGATCACGTGCGACCCTCTCCCCCTCCTCCCTACAGCTGCTGCCTCCCTCCCCCAACTGCCCCAAGCATCTTCTTCCCCACGCATATCTCCTTCCCCCCACCTCAATCACCACGCCTGTCCATGGCGGCTGTGATTTAGACACCAAGAAGCAACAGGAGGGGAGGGTGGGGGTGGAAAACAACAAACAGAGGAGACTAAGCTTGGAAGCTACAGGGAGACGTACCAGGCAGATCCAGAAGAGAGGAAAGGTAAGATCCAGTTGATTTTCTTCCTACTGAACTTCCTCTTCACCTTCTCCTCCAGCCTTGATTAGCCATGGGTGGCTTTTTCATCTCGCCAGTCCTTGTTTCCTGTTGGAAAAAAAATTCTGTAATCTGTGCAAATTTCTCTTGTTTTTGTGCAACTTCTCCATAAGAGTCTGCCAACTTTTCTAACAGCATGTGCAAAAAACATAAGAATAACCTAAACAAAGATAGAGTAGAAACAAACATCCAACAAGCATATATAAAGGGTCTTTAGGTTCAAGTTCACACACTATTGTGGAAATATATGAGCAGAAAAACATAGAAAAAAGGGATAAAATGTTCTTGAAACTATGGAACCCTAGCCAATCGCTATACAAATAGTTGTCCACCGTTTTTGCTTTATCTGGAATTGCATTACATCTGCATCATCAGGTCCTCCACCCCCACCCCTTCTGTAAAACCTGCACATATATCAGCAGTCAAAAATCCTTGGAAAAATGCTTTTGTGCAACTTTCATAATGCTTTTGTGCAACTCATATGCAAGGCTATGCAACTGGAACAACTTCTGTGTGCAAACAGCTGACAAACAAAAACACATTAAAAATGCTAAAAACCTAGATGTTTGTCTGTGATTTCCAAGTTGTTTGATTTGATTATCTGCAACTCTACAAAAGTGTGTAACTTTTATGACTGCTTGTGCAACTTACATATCTGAATTGTGCAAATTAAATAATGTTGACATGTTTCGTTCCCCCTCCTTTGTTGCAACCAAAAATGCAGGCTTGAGCATTGCGAAAACAATGATTGATCTCAATGAGCTCCCTGCTGACCTCAATGAGATGCCTCGTGATGAAGCTGAGTTTGTGGAACCGTCGTTTTGTACACAGCAACCGAATCTAGGGCAGTATCCTGCTGGACAACATTCAAGTGATCCTACTATCCCTGTAGTTGTAACTTTGCAATCAGAGAGTCGTACTCTCACTGATACAGGCACAACAGGTGCTGCTAATGGGCCAACTCAAAGTGAACTCAGGGCAGGGGTTGTTGATGGGGTTGTTGGTGCTGGACAGAATGGTGAAGAACAAGATGAGGCTTCATCCCAGCCACTTGAGCCATATGTGGGAATGAGATTTGACAGCCTACAAGGTGCCAAGGACTATTACATCTCCTATGCGCTGAAAGTGGGCTTCTCTATCAAGATGAACACCCCAAGGCGGTTTGCTTATACAAACCAATTGATAAGCCAACAATTTGTTTGCAATAAATTCAGGAAGCCAAAAGTTGACGACGGAGGAGCTGAGTTGCCACCTGTTCTAGATCCAATACCAGACCCACAAACTGTTTGTGATGAAGATGATATGCTTGATGTGCCGGTGTTCCAGGAAGAAGAGAATGATAAAAAGAAGAAGAAGAAGAAGAAGCAGAAACGCAAATCTATAAAGCAAACAGATTGTAAAGCAAAGATGTTGGTTAAGTTGAATGATGGGCGGTGGGAAGTAATCCACTTTGTTCGTGAACATACACATCCTTTGGTTACTAAACCATCGTTGTCCAAATACCTACGGTCTCACCAGGGCATACCTTCGGAAGAACAGAAATTCCTAGAAATCTTGTACAACTGCTGCTTGACTACAGGTGAGTTTGTACAACACCCATGATGAAAAGTGTGCAACTCAGTAAAGAAAACTGTGCAACTAGAACCACTGATGTGTGCAAAACAGTGTTGTGCAGCTATTCAACTTACAAAACACAAAAGATGGTTAATCTGCTTATACTTGAGAATAGGTAGATTTAGAACCTGTTATTGACCAGTTCCGCTACACCCAACCCCCACCCCCCCCTTATTTGGTTCTGTCTCCACACCAGCCCCCACCCCCCCTCCAAATACCCCACCAAACATGCAACTCTTTATTGTTTTATGGTGCAAACAATTGTGTATAGCTGTGCAACTGTTTTGTTTCCTCTGTGCAATAGACATACCTCTTGTCTGATATGCTGCAACTAAAAAAATGGGAAATATGTGTACAAGAACATCTAGTAAAAAATGGAACATGCAAACAAAGGGATGACCTGTTTCTTCAACTTTTGTTCCACTTGCTTGGTGTTTATTGTGCAACTGTTGTGCCTGAATGTGCAACTGAACTGTGTCTACTTTGCAAACAATCTAATGATTGTTCCTATCTACTTTGTGTTGTGCAGTCCATATGATGCATATCATTTCAGAGTTTTATGGCACGAAACTGAATGTTCCTTACGGGCCGAAAGCAATAACCAACCTGTCACGCCCAATATGCGGCCCTATCCTCAAGGAACTCGAAAGCTCCACTAAGGATAGAAGCGCATATCGAAGACGCTTCGCAAGGTGGATATCATTACAACATACCATGTACTGAATAGATGAGAATACCAGATAAAGGCTTACACTCGCCACAAGCTACAGCATGAATACATCAATACATAGCAATCATCATACAGAAGAGCAGGATCCGACTACGGATGAAATCAAACGAAAAGAAGAACGACATCCACCCTGCTAATCCTAGGCTACCAACCGGGAACCCATCCTATGATCGACGAAGAAGAAGAAGCAGAAGAAGAACTCCAAAAGCAAACATGCATCGCTCTCACGTCAAAGCATCGCTTTACCTGTACCTGCAACTGTTGTTGTACTAATCTGTGAGCCACGAGGACTCAGCAATCCCATTACCATGGGTATCAAGACTAGCAAAGCTTAATGGGTATGGAATAGATAAGTGGTGAGGTTGCAGCAAGCACTAAGCATTGTATGGTGGCTAACTTACGAGTACAAGAATAAGAAGAGTAACTACGCATAACGGCCGCAAACTAATAATGATCAAGAAGTGATCCTGAACACCTACTTACGAGTCAAACATAACCCCACCGTGTTCTCTTCCCGAACTCCCTCGAAAAGAGACGATCACGGTTACGCACGCGGTTGGTGTATTTTAATTAGAATTAGTGTCAAGTTCTCTACAATCGGAGGTTATAAATTTCCAAGTCGCCACATAACCGCGGGCACGGCTTCGCGTAAGATTTAACCCTGCAGGGGTGTTCCAACCTGGTCCATCATAAACCAACACAAGCTGCTGTGGAAAGACCTCAACCTCAAGAAAACCGGATCAACCTCGAGTAAGCCCGAAGTATCCTCGGAATCCCGGTGCACAAGACATTTCGACAATGGTAAACAAGTCCAGCAAGACCTCCCGGCGTGCCGACACCCTGATAGTAGCCGCGCGTATCTCGTCTTAGGCCACGACCAGATGAGCTAAGCGTACAGTAACTGACGTCCCGAGTTACCCCAGGTAGCCTGCACGGTGCTCTAGTTCGGACCAGCACCATCAGCACTGGCCCACATGTATTATGTTGAATTAAGAATCCCCGGGTTCATGACGCCCTATGCAAAATTAATTATTTAATTCAGTATTATTATGTTGGCAAATATTAAAACCAAAGATGGGCCTTGCTGGAAGCGTTTATTCAAAGCGAACTGTCAAGAGGGTCCCATAACCCCTGAGCATGTTAGGAACGCTAATCAAGGAACATAACACTGGTATTACGGAAACTAGGGTGGTATGAGTGGAACAAAACACCAGGCAAAAGGCCGAGCCTTCCACCCATTACCAAGTATATAGATGCATTAATTAAATAAGAGGTATTGTGATATCCCATGATATCCATGTCCCAACATGGAACAACCTGAAACTGCACCTGCAACTAGCAACGCTATAAGAGAGGCTGAGCAAAGCGGTAACATAGCCAAACAACGGTTTGCTGGGACGGTGGAAGGTTAGAGGCTGTATCATGGCAATTTGGGAGGCTGACAAACAAGTGGTAGGTAGCGAGACATGGCGATAGCATCGAGACAACTAGCAAGCAAAGATAGTAGAGATATCCAAGGTAATGGTCATCTTTCCTGAAATCCCGCTCGGAAGAAGAACGAGTCCATGAAGTAGTCGAAAGGAACGTAGTCGAACGAATCCTCACACTTCACAACATAACCGGAACTATCGAGAAGAAGCACAACCGGAAAGAAGCAAACAATATGGTAAACACACAAGCAATCATGGCATGATGCACAACCAAATATGATGCATGTCCGGTTTAAATAGGCATGGCATGGCAAGAGTGCAACAAACAAATACTCCACGTTAAGTGAAGCTCAATATGCAACGAGTTGCATATTGAAAAAACTTCACAACAATTATTTAGTTCACTCCCGTTTATGTTACTCATCAATATTAAATGTTGTTAAACATGGCAAGAGGTGAAGCATAATTAAACTACCTATCTAGGCAATTTAAATGAGGCCGGAAACAACAAATAACAATTACGAAAAATCCCCATATGTAATTTCCGAATTTGGTACTGTTTTGCCTAAAACACAATTTTAAAGTTGTTTAACAGCAAAAGAAAGTGCACCATGTTAATCTACACATTTTTCTACCCCATTACATATATAGTTTATTTAATTCGGAGCTACGGTTATTTAGCTATGAAATAAACCATGTTATTTATGTAAATTAATGCAAACAACAATTTTAAACATTTTAAAAGCTGTTATCATGATGCGGATGACATATTCAAGTTATATGCAATTTTTGATGAAAATGGTGTGACGGTGTCCTGGATTAGGGGGTGCTAACCTAGCTGGCTCGTCTCCTCGGTTGGGCCGATGGGCCCTCGTACATGATCAAGATGGACTCCGGAGGCTATACACATGAAGCGTGATCAAGACTGTCTCTACCGAAGACTTGACGTATACTCCGAGATCTCTCCTGCCGCCTCTCTCCTAACATACCGACTTTGTAACCCTAGATACCCTCCCTGGCGTGTATATAAGCCATAGGGTTTAGCCCGTAAGGGGAACATCAACACAATATCGCTCACCTAGCCCTAGAAGTTAGACAAACATTACGATCTCGAGGTAGATCAACTCTGTATTTGCTACATCTCCATCAATATAAACAGAAGCATGACGTAGGGTTTTACCTCCATCAAGAGGGCCCGAACCTGGGTAAACATTGTCTCTCTTGTCTCCGTTACCACCGATCCGAGATCCACAGTTCGGGACCCCCTACCCCGAGGTCTGCCGGTTTTTACACGGACACTGGTGCTTTCATTGAGAGTTCCGCTGCGTGATCACCAGAAGGATCGATGGCTCACCTGCAGATCAACTGCGCCAACAGCCTCGGGGACGTCTATGCCCCGGCCAGCTTTTTGTCTTCAGCAGCATGGTATTTTGCGCCGACTCGATGAGTCACCTGACCTCTGTCGAGAACTACGCCCTAGGTCGGATTGTGACCTTCGGTGGCCTCAAATACACTACGGATTCCCGTGGTGAACTCATCCTATCGGGATGGACCCCCGGCCGGATCGAGAGCTCGGCCGGTTCTGGAGGCTCGACTCCGGAACCGAACTCTGTCACGGCGCCTCTTGAGACCCCTGACGCCACCACTCCGGCCAGTTTCTCCCAGATCGCCAGTCCGGAGATAGATCCGGCTCCCACTCTCGAAATTACGTCGGTGCTAGAACTGACTTCGGTGTAGATCCCGGAATTATGTTCAGATTCCCTTCGCACCGAAAACACATCCGGTTACACGCCGGGCGTACTTCGAGTCAGCCCTGCCTATGGCGCGTCAATGAATCCCGAAGAGTTATCTCACCTTGATGAGATGCTTGACCGCATCCGGAGCATGTCCATCTCGGACGGCAAGACTTCGGTTTACAATTAGATCGGACTTAAAGCTAACGATAGGGAAATTTACATCCCACCCACCACCCACCTAGTCGCCACGATCGATGATTTAACCGACATGTTTGACTATGGCGAGGCCTCAGACATGGAGGAAGATGCTGATGGCCCCTTCGAGAACACGTTGCCCCCGGTAAACGCGGGCAGGTGGACCGCCACGTCCACCTACGATGTTTACATGGTGGACACCCCCAAATCCCCTCCAAGACGTCGGCGAAGGCGCCGAAGGTGCAATAATGGGGAACCCAGTGGTAATGACGCGACAACCAATAATGGCGACACAGAGGACGACGATGCCGATAACCATGAAGAGGACGTTCAAGCCTCTCCAGTAAGGAACGGCACACCAGACCGACTTCTTAGGGACTCAGATCCCGATGACCTCTTCGAAGGGTCCGACGACAACTACATGCCGGATTCCGAGGAGGAATAGAGCCTCGGCACCGAGGACTACATCGTCCCCGAAGACCCTTTTGAGCAAGAGCACTTCCGGCGACGCCTCGTTGCGATGGCCCGGAGCATAAAGCGCAAGCGGCAGCTGCTGCAGGCCAATACCGATGCACTAAATGAAAAGTGGATCGAAGTGCTCTCTGCCAACCAAGACATGGAGAACCGACGCCATAGTGCACCGAAATCATACCCACGTAGGCGTCTCTTACCGGAGTTTGACGAGGAGCTCGCTGACAACCTCGACCGGCCCCCCAGAGGCCGGGATAGGCCAAGATGAGATGACCTCAATGAACGGCCACCTCCACGCCATTATGGCAAGGACCCCGTCGATTACCTAGATCCTCATGACGCTAGACGTCGCATTGAGGAAAACAAGGCCCCCCCTCGGTCCATCTATGGATCAAGGGGACGTGCGCCCGCTGGGCTCGATGGCTACGATGCCTGGCTGGACAGGAACGGCCATGCCCGGGATCAAGCCTACTCACGGTTTTCTCCCGACCCCCGACGAGATGCTCCTCGGTTCCGAGGTCCGGCTCACCCAATCTGCTTTACAGATAGGGTGATGGAACATCAATTTCCGGAAGGATTTAAGCCCATCAATATAGAGTCATACGATGGCACCACGGACCCAGCAGTCTGGATCGAGGATTTCCTCCTACACATACACATGGCCAACGGAGATGATCTCCACGGCATTAAATATCTACCGCTCAAGCTAAAGGGGCCGGCGAGGCATTGGCTTAACAGCCTCCCTCCTCACTCTATCGGCAGCTGGGAGGCCCTAGAAGACGCTTCCGACCTCCAGACGCTGATGACCTCAACCATGTCATCCAGCAGCCAGGCGAATCAGCCCGGAAATTCTGGAACAGGTTCCTCACCAAGAAGAACCAAATCATAGACTGCTCCGAAGCCGAGGCCATCGCCGCATTTAAAAACAATATCCGAGATGAATGGTTGGCTCGTCAACTCGGCCAGGATAAACCGAGGAATATGGCGGCCCTAACCTCACTCATGACTCTCTTTTGTGCGGGAGAAGATAGCTGGCTCGCCCGAAGTACTCACAACGGCGAGGCAGGCACCTCAGATACTCACCACGCCAATGGAAAACCCAAGCGCAATAAAAAAAAGTACAAGTATAAAAATGGCGGAAGTGACACTGAAGACGCTGCGGTCAACGCAGGGTTCACCGGACCTAAATCCGGGCAGAAAAGAAAACCCTTTAAAGGGAACAAAGATGGACCTAGCCAGCTTGATAGGCTCCTGGACCGCCCATGTGGAATTCACGGCACTCAAGAAAAACCAGCAACCCACACTAACAGGAATTGCTGGGTCTTTAAACAAGCCGGCAAGATAGCGGCAGAGGGTCAGAGTAAAACCCAACACCGCAGTGATGACGAGGATGAACCCTGGCGGCCCAATAATGGAGGCCAAAAGAAATTTCCTGACGAGGTAACAGAGGTCAATATGATATATGCCACCCACATCCCTAAAAGGGAGAGGAAGCGTGTGCTTCGGGATGTATACGCGCTGGAGCCCGTCGCCCCGAAGTATAACCCATGGTCGGCTTACCCGATCACGTTCGACAAGCATGATCATCTGACCAGCATCAGGCATGGTGGATCAGCGGCACTCTTCCTCGACCCTATTGTTGATGGTTATCATCTAACACGCGTCCTGATGGATGGTGGAACCAGCCTCAACCTCATCTACGAGGACACAGTTCGGAAGATGGGCATCGACTCATCTCGGATCAAGCCGAGCTCCACCACCTTTAAAGGTGTCATTCTGGGTGTCGTAGCCCGCTGTACCGGAACGGTCACCCTAGAGGTAGTCTTCGGCTCGCCCAAGAACTTCGATATCGTACCCTTCCAAAGTGGATACCATGCGCTCTTAGGGCGCACAGCCTTCGCGCGTTTCAACGCAGTCCCGCATTATGCCTACCTCAAGCTCAAAATGCCGGGACCGAACGGCGTTATCACAGTCAACGGCAACACCGAACGTTCACTCCGGACAGAGGAACAGACCGCGGCTTTCGCAGCCGAGGTTCAAGCGTCCGAGGAGGCAGCCCGCAGCGATAAACGCGCCGCCCGCTCTTTAAAGCGCGCCCAGGCTGCACAAATCGACCTCGGCCAGGTACCTCCGCACCCGAAATAGGGATGCGGGATCCTCGCGTGCCCTCTCTAGAGTGGGCACTACGTCCCCAGAGTGCATAATTTCGCACTGAAGATTCCCTGGGACGTCGAGGAGCCAGAACATTTACCCAAACATCGGCACGGTTCAACCAAGCAAAGACGTGGCTTCGAGCCCCTGCACAGGCAAGTATCTGTAAAAGAAATAGCCAAACATGACTACGTCCATGTGGTTTTAACCACAAAGCGACTTCGGCAATGCCTCCTCTAAAGGAGCTCGGTCAATCAAACACTTGAAGTGTATAAAGGGCCGGAAGGGCATCAACCTTCACAAATTCTTCACCACTAATGGTGAACATCGGGTCAACAGCTCGGAAACGCAGACGTGCGGCAGGTAGCGGTCTGGATTCTTTAAAATCCGTTAGCAATTATCCGCCCTGTTTCTTCCTCTTTCTTTTTCAACATTTACATTGTACTCTTTCAATTACTCTCGCCGCAGCTGGGCATGTACACGATTGATATTATGAAATAAAGAAATTGTGCCCCTTCAAGGTCTCTATCGTATTTCTTTATCAGCATAGCCCCTGTGGGACGAAGAAGTTCTCTAAAAAAGATGCAATTGTATAACAAGTCCGAAGTATTCGGCGTCTCGGATTTTGGCCTTATATGCATCAGTTTCGAACCTAGATTTTGGTCAATAGTTGGGTTACCCGGCTCCTACGTGTACCCCTTACGTTTCCGATGAATTCGGCTAAGGGTGTAACGGGAGAACCACTGCAATTGCACTGCCAGGTCAATTGGCGTGGCGCCTCAGTGGAGAAAGCCGAAAACTGACTATCTAGGTATGCGTAAACTGGTCTGCCATCCGAAGACCGCATCAAGCGATGTGACGATAGAGATCACCCGTGTTAGACGAAGGGCTTTCATTCCTAGCCGAAGTGTGCTATGGCCTAGACCTCGGCCGACCTGGCCGAACACTTCCCACACCGGGGGCTGGTCATCAACCCCCACAGTCAAACTTCTATGACTAAGTGAAAGATATCAAGCCACTGTAGTCTGATTGCCTAGTTCCTATGAGGCACCGACGGCCTCCGGGTACCGAGACGTCAGCTAAGGGTCCAGTGTGCCTTAAGGAACACCCTTTGTATGACCTACACTGGGGCTGAAGCCGACGACTGGCCACTTTCACTTTAAAACAGTCATATCGGAGGAAAAATTAATTATAAAACAACATACATGGAATTTAAAGCCATTTTCATTCAACCAAAAGATAAAGTTTTATACATCATACACTCCGGCATTCCGAAGTACTACCTAGAAATACATAGTGTCCTTTGGACAGATGGCTTCGGTGGTCTGAGCTCCCGCCTCCACCTCGGCGAAGAATTGCTCGGCGGTTCACGGCTTGTCGGCAGGAGGGCCAGCGGCACATGTCACCGCATCAACCTTTCGGAAGTGCGTCTTCACGCAGGCGTACGCCCTCCGCGCTCCTTCAAAGCACGTGTATCTCTTCCAGCGATCCACGCAAGGCACGACATCTCGGAGACGGGCCGTAAGGCCGAAGAGGTTCCTCGGCATGGCTTCAGCAGGCCACAGCGAGATGCAGAGGTCCTGGAGCGCCGGTCTCGTCATGCGAAACAACTCCACCAACTGCTTCACTTGATGATTCAGCAGCTGTGCGGACAGCGACCCCGGGAACTGCCCCCAGAAGGCCTTCTCCGCCTCATGGCCCACTAGCTGGCCGAAGTACGCCACCGCATCCGCCGCGCTCTGCGGAAGATCCGCAAAGACCTCTGTGGAACGCCATAACTGGGTGAGCTCGACACACCCTTTGTTGCCAAACGAACACTACAGCAAAAATACCTTACCCGAGGCGATTTGCTCCACTTGCTGGAGCACCTCGCGGTCAGATCAGGCCGAGGTCTTGAGCTCGGAGTGGGCAAGTTGAAGCTTCTCGAGCTCCTCTTTCGTTCGTTGCCCCTCCTCCTGAAGCTTGTCGCGTGCTTCGAACACGCCCTTTAGGGTCTCCTCAACCACCAGCACCCGCGCTTGGTGCTTCTCCCCGGCTGCCTTCTCGGCGGCCTGGGCCTTTTCGGCCGCGGCGGCAGCAGCGTCCTGCTGCCGCACCTCCTTCTGAGCCCTTTCGTGCTCGGCCTTGAGTGTCTCCAGCTCCGCTAACGCTACTGTTGTCAAAACTGTTCGGCCTTAGTTGTTTTCTTTAACAAAACAAGTCATACCTCCTTCATCCATAGTACAGGGCAAGTTTAAACTTGCTTACCTTGAGACCGCTCGAGTTTCTGGTTCACCAGGATGAGCTCTTCCTAGGACCTCTCAAGTTTCCGGTTCATCTCCACGATCTCCTCGGAGACGGAGTCCGGAACCGAGGTCGAAACCTGGCACACAAGAAAGAGATCCTTATTACAAAGGGAAAAGTTAATCCACTCAAAGGCTCCAGGACGGCTGCCTCAAGCAGTGCCCTGGGGGCTACTTAACGGGCTCCTACTTAATGAAACGACCCCAATGCCGGTTTCTTGAAACCGACTTCGGGCTCGGGGGCTACTCGCTCACTAAGCCATTTAGCAGGCTGTACTCTTATGTCCTCGGACAAATTCATAACTCATAAACGCTCAAATAAACGAATTAAACTGGATGCGCAGACAGAAAGCGTACCTCAAAACCTGCTACGAGGTTCTTGAAAACCTCATGCAGGCCGGCCCCTGCGGACCGGTAGCCCTGTAGCGCCGCGCCTATCAAGGCACGGTGCTCTTCCTTGATGGAGGAGCCCTTCAGGGTGTCCTCCATCTCTTCGGTCCACCCCGCACCAGCCCGACCTTGGGCAGTTGGCTGGGGAGGAGGGAGGACCTTGGATACATTTATCCGGGTGTCCTCCACCTAGGGCGGCGGGGCCGAGGTAGATGTCGGCTGGGCCGATGACTAGCCCAGCCCTTCTTCGATTACCGCGGGGCACTTCTCCCCCGGGTCTTGTTGGGCCGAGGTGTCAAACTCGGCCATGATGGCCACCTCGTCGACCACCGTCGTGTTGACGTCGGGGGCCAAGGTGGATGTTGCCTCCCCTAGCCCTTCATGCACCGGGGGAGGATCAGCGGGCTCCGGAGTCCTGTTGGCGGATGGCAACCCGCTTGAGGAACCACTGGGGATTACCCTCGGTGGGCTTCATAAGAAAAGATGCCTTCGTAAGTTTCCCCTTGCCTGGAAAAGACTTGTCATATTAATAGGCGGGATGCAAAGACGACGGCTTACCCTCGGGGCGCTGGCTTCTTCCTTCCCCCAGCGAGGAGGTCTTCTTCTGAGTCGCCGGAGAGCTCGGCCCTCTCCGATGACTTGTTGGCTGCCCCGGACGAGGTTCGCCTTGGCCTCTTTGGCCCTTCGGTGGCATTCCCACGTCGGCGTCCTCTAATGCCGACCTCTTCCTCTTTGGGGGGGGGGGGACCTCCTCTTCACCCTCCTCGGCGTCGCCGTCTTGGGCGGCGGAGGTGTGGGTCTCTTCGGACCGGGTGACCGAATTCCCTCGAGTCCGAGAACTTGACCTCCCCATCTGGGACTTCATCCCTTTGGGGGCCACCACATGCGGCTCCTCGGTCAGAAGCGCCGAGAGCAGGGGAGTTGGAGGCTGCTCTGGCAATGGGGCCGGGCATCGTACTCCTTGTACCCAGGCCAACCACTTCTGCAAAACATCAAACATGATGATTCAAGTAAAAACTTTATTCCGCATTTCAATGAGCAAAGAACAATGATTGGGGGGCGAAACCACTTACCGGCGGGGGGGGGGGGGGGGGCTCATAGCCGTGTTCGAGGCCGCGGTCCTCCCCTTCCTTGGGGATCTTGTCCTTGGCCAGCTTCATGTGTCTCGTCCACATGGCGGCCAAGCTGGAGCAGAAGAAAGAGGTGATGGTGTCCATGTCCTCGGGCTTTTGTGCCCACATCGGGGTAGCCCGAAGTTGGAGAGGGAGTATGCGGCGGTTGAGCATGACGTTGATGACGTCGGCAAGCTCGACCTTCCCCATGGTGGACCACCACAAGATCCTGTCGATCAGGGTCTCCACCTCTTCTGGCTTCCCCCAGGTGACGCCCTTCTCCTTCCAGGACTTGAGCTTCTTGGGAGGCCCGGCTGAGAAGGCCGGGACCTCGGTTTGACCAGGGGCGAGTGGCTCGGTGATGTAAAACCACTCTCTCTGCCACTCCTTCACTGTTTCGATGAAGGTGCCCTTGAACCAGGTGGCCCCCTGGTTTTTGCTGATCATGGCTCCTCCGCACTCCGTGAGATCCGAGCCGATGGACTTTGGTTTAATCCCGAAAAGCTTCAGCCACAAGCCGAAGTGCGGCTCGCAGCGGAGGAAGGCCTCGCAGACCGTGATGAAGGCAGCGAGGTGGAGAACGGAGTTGGGGGGCATGTGGTGGAAATCCAACCCGTAGTAGTACATTACCCCACGCACAAAGGGGTGCAGCGGGAACCCCAGGCCTCAGATGAGGTGGGGGACGAAGACCACCCGCTCCCCGGCATTGGGAGCGGGAACCAGCTAGCCAGCCGCTGGAGCGCGGGCAGCGATGGCGGGGGTCAGATACCCCGTGCTGCGCAGCTTCGAGATGGTTGCGGCCGTCACAGTGGAGCCGCCCCAGTGCCCCTTGAGGGTATCGGCCATGGCTGATTGGGGGAGTTGGGCTCACAAAAGGGAAAGGTGGGCTGGTTGGATCTGGGCGCTGGAGCTAGACGAAGCAGTAGTGGGGGGAGAATGGGAGCGTGGGCGATTGCGCTGTCCTCCTTCTTGCTCTTATAAGCCTATGAAAGGCTAAGAGTCCTCCTCGCTGCGCCGATAAACTCACTGTTGCCATCAAAAATGCCATTGAAGCATATGGGGGTTAACAAAATCTTGATGATATCCCTAAGAAAGCGGGCACGGTCTCTGCCTCGAGGGGACGTGCCAGTAAAAAAGCTGCCTTGAACCATGATTTGAGGGGAAGGCAGTAACTGCTCAGCCCGTCGTGGGGCGAGCCTCTTCGACAAAATTGTCAGGCCGGATTGGACCGTTCATACCCGGACGACAGGCCATCGAGGCTAAGATATATGTCCTCTTCGAATAGGGTGCGAGCTCAGAGGTACCTCGGATATCATTGTCCTACTGTAATGAATAAAAGTATGAAGGGGAACTCGTCTATCAAGCCAAGGACTCCAGATCCGAGGTGATGTTTTCTAAAAGTTGTCCTCGGCATAGAAGACCAGTTTGGGGGCTACTGACGGTGTCCTGGATTAGGGGGTGCTAACCTAGCCGGCTCGTCTCCTCGGTTGGGCCGATGGGCCCACGTACGTGATCAAGATGGACTCCGGAGGCTGTACACAGGAAGCGTGATCAAGACTGTCTCTACCGAAGACTTAACGTATACTCCAAGATCTCTCCTGCCGCCTCTCTCCTAACATACCGGCTTTGTAACCCTAGATACCCTCCCTGGCGTGTATATAAGCCATAGGGTTTAGCCCGTAAGGGGAACATCAACACAATATCGCTCACCAAGCCCTAGAAGTTAGACAAACATTACAATCTCGAGGTAGATCAACTCTGTATTTGCTACATCTCCATCAATATAAACAGAAGCAGGACGTAGGGTTTTACCTCCATCAAGAGGGCCCGAACCTGGGTAAACATTGTCTCTCTTGTCTCTGCTACCACCGATCCGAGATCCACAGCTCGGGACCCCCTACCCCGAGGTCTGCCGGTTTTTACACCGACATGGTGGCATAATAAGATATGGAGCTTTTGTCGCCATGGCGGAAAGAAATGGGTGCCACGGCGGCGAAAACGGAAATGGTACCACGGCAACATTCCGGTTCCGGTAACTCGTTGAGATACCGGTGCAAAGGAGGAACAAGTGTGAGATGTGCGGAACATGCAAGAGTGACGGGGAGTGATCCCGGTTACCGGGTGTCCCCACGTGTTGGTGGCATGGCAAAAGAGAGGCATCGTGCAACAACCATCGCATACGGTGCAAACACGTGGTTCATCTCATACATCACACATGCATTCGTCCACAGGCAGTCGTCTCGGTGGTATACCTTCGAAGCGTGTATTTTGGGGCGGAACGAGTCGATGGTAGTGCAAGTAGTGGTTCGCATTTCGGAGAGGAACTTGACAAATCCAAGGTCTTCGGGGGTCATCCTTGAACTTGATAAATCCCACAACAACGGTAGTGGACGTCATGGAAGTAGTGGTACACGCGGTCTTGGCGATTCCGAAAACGGTGGTAGATGTACTTGGTGTCAATGTGGTCTTCGGATACTTGACTATCCCGGCCGGGGCAGCAAAACGTAGTCGACCTTGACGTTTCAGTGTTGTTGTGGAATGAACGTCCATGTAGTCTTGCCAGTGTGGGTACTTGGCGAAATCCACGAAGGCGTTCTTGGCGTCCCTGGTTACCAGGTCTTAGCAGCGACAAGAGGGGCAACGAGGCCAACGGGGCAGCAAGGTGGGGTGGAGTTTCTGTGCGTGCTGACCGAGAAGGGGCTGCTCGAGGCAGCAGCAGAAGATGGCCGGGTCGGCGTCGGGGTTGAAGGCCGGTGGTGCAGAGGCATGGCCGTGGGGACGAGGTGGTCCGGTTGGTTGGAGAAGGAGGTGGCGTGGCCGACGGCAACAAGGGCGCGTAGGCGGTGGCAGAGAGGAGGCCATGGGCACCGGTGGCCGGAGCTTCAAGGTGAGGCGGAGGTCCGGCAGGGGCGGCACTGGAGAGAGGAGGCTAGACGCGTGGGTGAGGCGGGTGTCGGTCGCGCAGCGAGTGGAAAGGAGAGGTGGCCGTAGAAGCGACAGCTACAGCCATGGCGTCGGCCATGGCGTTGGCTCGGGAGCGAGGGCGTGCAGCAGGTCAAGCGCAGGGGAGGCGTTGGAGATCAGGAGGAGCAGAGGAAGGGAGCCGGAGGGCGGCCGGTCGCGGCAGCGACATGCGGGCGGAGACCGGAGGGCTGCGGGATCGAGCATGAGCTCTCCTGCGTTGGCTGTGGGCGTTGGGTGGCGGCGCCCGATGGGAACGAGGGGAGGAAGAGAGTGAACAGGGGATCGGGCTAGGTTTAAGGAGGGGATCGGCCGGGCCTAGGTGGGCTGGATCGGTGGAAACGGGAATGGCCAGAAGGCCTGGTTAGCTGGGCTTATCTCTCTCTAATATTTGTCTCCTCTTCTATTTCCCAATTACAGAAAATAGCAAAGAAGAAAAATGAGAAGAAAGGAAGGGTTAGAGATAGAATTTGGACATGGGGATTATTTCCTGGACTCACAAAATGCGCTTGGTCCGAGAAAATAGAAGTTGGCATGAATGCAAGATTTAAATTCAAACTCATTTGAATTTAAATCAAATGGTTTGAACTAGGACTAGGTTTTAGAAGTGTCCAAAAATGTTGAGATTTTTGGTGGAGCTTGGAAAAGTGATGAAAGAATATATGGGCAAAGTTGGAGGCCAAGAATTGAGATAGAAAAGGCATGGAATTAAATCGCAAGTGTGTTTATGGTTAATTCCAAATTAATGGAATATTTTATAATAGCTCCCTAAATATTGGGAGGATATGTTATAAAGAGAAATCACCATGTGCAATTCCCTCGATTTAAATGGATCGAAGATTCATACAATTTATTGAGGTGCAAAAATTTAATGAAATGATGCAATGAAAAAAAAACAAATAAAAACGCCACGAAACTCGAAACACATGGAAGGCATCTGGAGCGTCGGTCTTGGGCTGTCACAACACTCCCCCACTTACAAGAGATCTCGACCCGAGATCTTAGAATGAGAAGAGGAAGAGAAAAGAGCAAGAGGAAGAGGTAAAACTAATTTGCTTCTTTTGACAAACGAGTGAAACCAACAAACCTTGAAGTTTGCAAAGAGATGAAAAATGGCATGAGGAACAAGCAAGAATTCAAAACCACTCTGGTTGAAACTAGATAGGCAAGAAATGAGAACGAAAGAATTCGGATAGCACTCCGGTAGAAAAGAGAAGCAAAGCTTGATAAGATGAAAAGAACTTGAAAAGAGGACACTGCACTCCGGTTAAATGGATAAGCAAGGAAAAGAGCATGATCTTGACAAAATGAGATGATGGGTCGAAGAGAGCAACATCACAATGCCTCCGGAATGAAAGAATAGAAGCTACATCATTGGAAAGAAAAGAACGGGGAAGGAAATGACAACTTCTACCACAATTGAATTTGAAAAGCATCCATACAAAGAAGGATTAAACGGAGTTGTTGGAAAATCAGCAACAAAAGATATTATTACAAATGGTCTTATGGAAAAACCTCCCAAAATTTTGAGGTGAAGACCTGCCACTTACGGAAACAGTTGATTGCTTGAGATAAGAGATGAAAACCTCTTTCACCAAGAAGAGAAGGAGAAACTTGGATCATTAATAAGCACCACAATAGCAACATTCCTTAGGGAAGGCTTTAGGTGAAATATAACCCAAGATAACTCATTCCTGAACGAAGAGAAAAAATGATGGGTTTAAATATCTCATTCCTGACAACTTGTGAATCATGAAACACGAAGGCAATTGTCAAGAAAGACATAACACCACCTCAAAGACAAGGTAGAAAGGATTTGCACTTTGAAATGCAAGATGAGGAATACTTGAGCTCCAACAAGAATCTTGAAGAACACTTCGAGAATGAATTAAATCCTTAACGAACCACCATGAAGAAGCTCTCAAAGGACTCCGGATAGATAGCCAGATGATCGAAATGAAAGAAAAGTTGAAAAGAACAAGGTGAAGCCTTGCAACGATTTCCTTGGAACACCTTGATAACAAAGAAATGAAGCTTCGAAATGAGATAACTGATAATACTTGGAACTCCGAAAGAAAAGATGAAGCAAAGGAACCGAGATTTCATTCATCATGAACAAAACTCCGGACGAAGGAATTAATTCACCTCGATGAAATAAGAATAAGAATTATTTCATGCTTACCCTTCATCAACTTAAATTGATGACAAACAATGGATTGGCATGCCACTTATTCTTCTTGAAAAGATTGAAGAGAGATATAGCTCAAACTTGGGAATGTCTTCAACGAACCACCGGTAGGATTTCGGAAAGAACAAATGAATTGGTACGATAACAAAGGAAGAGGAATTTTTGACGAACCACCGTAAGAATTTGAAAACGAGTGAAGAAAAGATAACGAATCGCCGGGAAGAATTAGAAAACGAATGAAGAAAAGAGAACAGATCGCCTTGAAGAATTAGAAGACGAAAGAAGATACTTGAGGGAATTTAGGTACAAGAGAACGAAGAGATCACAAGCCAACTAAGAATACTTGAACGATGCACCGGAAGAATTTGAGAAAGAGGGAAGAACGTTGAGAATGAAGAATTCTGAAATGATGGCCTTCGGAGGATCAAAAATGGAAAGAACTCATGAAATGCTTTGGATGGGTATGAAACGAATTTCTCACGATCGGAACAATTTGAGAGCATAACATGAAGCTAGAACCACGAATCTTCAAGAGAACGGGGCAAGATATAGAGTAATAACTCTTCTTCGGTCTTCAAAACTGAGAATGACAATGAGGAACACCACCAAAATTGTTGAGACACTCCGGAACAATGAAGAATGGAAAGGTTGAACCAAGATGAAACTAATTTGAAAGCGATCTTGGAGAAGCAATTGACTGATGAAATTCATTCTTACGTCAAACTTTGAAAAGATTTGAGAATAACTCCAGAAAAATTAGAAGAGTCAGGCAAGATCCTGGGAAAAGACCTGTGGGTTAGGGCCCACTCAAAAGAAACACCGTTGAAAATGATTGCTTAGAAAGAGATGGTGCACCGGTTGATTTAAATGGCTTGAATGAAATAACAACCTCGAAATAGAACGAACGGATCTTGAATGGAAAGACGAATCTTCTGAGATAATTTCGGCACTTTGGGGAACAATAGAGAGAGGTGCACCGGCATGGGAAAGCATTTGAAACGAGGAAAGGGATATGATCAACACCGAAAGCTTGCATTTAGAGCACCTGAGAAGAAAACAAGAACGAAGAATGATGAACTTGTAGCTCCTGAGCACCTTCACGAGAAATCACCGGCTAAAACATTGAAAGAAAAGAATGGAGAGACTTCTCATGAATAAAATGGATACTTGATTTGAGATCTCTGACTCCTTGAAGAAAAAGGATGGGAGAGTGGGAAAAATAAAGACAACTTAGGATGGATGAAATGAACCCCGTTGAGAAAACTGAGAATTGATCTTGCACATGGTGAAGAAGATTGAATTAACTTGAAGAGAAGCACACCGGTTGAAAAGAAATTTCCATGACAACACGATCGGTCAAAAGGATTAGTATTCACATAGAAATATGAGAACGCCGCTTAGGAAAGGTATGGAATCAACACTTGACTTTGAAGCAACTCGAATACCTCAACAAAAACAAAATAAGGGTTTGGCTTGCAGAATAAGCCGGAACAAACATATGATAGAGATTTCGTCTGAAATTTTCGTGGTGGGGCCCACACGGGCTCGATCGTACAACGACCATCAAGTACATTGCTGCCCTTGACATACGAAGCATCCCCGAGCCGTAGGAAAGCTACAAGGGCTCTTTAAGATCCACGAGACCACTGTAAAAACGACCGTGAGCAGGCGGACCACTAGACGTCAAACCCCAATCTCATATCATGCATCTATCGGAAGGATTTCCTGGGTAACTACTTGAATTTCCACCTAAGAACTCCCGAAACTTCTTGGTTATAAGATCAGGTTGCGGGTCCAGGAACCTACTCAGCAAACAACAACCAAATCAGCTGCAACTGCATCTGCAACCGAGAAACTCCACAAATTCGTCTACCTCAGACCTTTGAAAACACAATGATACTAGTCACGGTGGATCATCCGAGCTATCTCCTCCACTGGGGAAAAGTCACGGCACTATTTGCCACCACAAAAAGTATAGAAGCGTTTCGATATTGGCGTCCTCTGGTATTCCGGAACTGAAACGATAGCGAATGTGACAAGAACACCTTGGAGCTCAACTCCCCGGGTCCAATCCATACGGTCAGGAGGCACCAAGAACAGAATTCTGTCACACCGATATCGCAACGATACTGAAAATACCCGCGTGATCCTAGAAAAAAGTTTGAGTGGGAAGAGTAGTAGAATCAAAACACCTACGTCACAATTCCTCACCAGAGCGACGAAGGGGATAAGGAGTAAAAAGAATTCCTACTCTCCGATATATAACTAGACTCAAAATAGTTTTCTTCTAGACTCGTCAACGGTTCGATCAATCAAGGGGGCTCCTGCGGTCGGTAGAGGCTCTGATACAAACTTGTAGAAGATATGCCCTAGAGGAAGTAATAACAGTTATTTTGTATCTCCGAGTTTGTAATGAATGTTTATGTTCCATGCTATAACTGCAATGATTCTCGAGTCTACAATATCCACGAGGCTCGGAGGGAAACTCATGTGCACGTGTGGTATAATAAACGGTAAAAAGTATTCCTAGTCATGCCTCTAAGACTAGCTCAAGTATTGCATGATGATCCTATTTTCCTGATCATGGGCATGGCTATGCCGGCAATTTGAGGGCACAATGTTAGTAGAACACTTGTGTTGAATCGACCCGAATTGATGTTATGCTATGAGATACATTCGTCACAAGTTAATGGTTAATAACACAGAGATAGTTAATGTTTGCATAATTCCTTAGACCATGAGAGTATCAAGTTCCTTCATACTTGCTTCGTGAACTTTGGGGTTTGTTAAACGTCATCCGTAACTGGGTGGCTATTACGGCGGCTTACGGGTTCACGGAAAAGTATGACAAGAAAGGAGATAGCTCAAGATTGGGATTTGCTCCTCTGACGATGGAGAGATATTCTCGGGCCCTCTCGGTGTTACGGTATCCATCATCGTCTGGCCAGACACATTGTGATTTGATCACTGGGATGCCGGAACGCGGAAACGAGAAAAGAGAACAAAACCGGTAACGAGGTAACTGGCATAGTGGACAATTTATTGATCCACGTGGATGCCAATAATTCTCACCTTGGGTGTTTGTAATATATCGTGAAGCAACAAGAATAGCACACGCCAACTGGAGGTTCACTCGAATATTTATTCGTGTGGGTGTAGGGGTCAATATGGGTGTCCACGTCTCCGATGTTGATCATTGATCGGAAAGTGTTCCGGCTCATGTCTATGCTTCACCGAATCTATAGGGTCACACGTTTAAGGGTCATCTATCGGCTAAATACTAGACAGGGAGTCTGAGAGAAAGTCACCGGAAAAGTTTCGGAGACAACGAAAACATTCCGGAGAGAACACCGGAATAGTTTCGGTAAAACTGAAAAGTTGTTTCGGGGTATACCATTAAGTCAAATTGGTTTCGGCACACGCCTGGAAATTCTTGGAGGGTGCCAGAATTGTTCTGGAAACTTCTGGGATTTTTTCGCGATAAAAACCGGTAATGTTCCGGAGCTGCCGGAACCGGTTTGGTCGCTTTTCGCAAATGAAAATCACTAATCCGTAATTGTTTCGGAACGCGTCCAAAATCATTTTTGTGGGTACTGGAATTACTCTAAGACCCATAGAAATATTTTCGGATTTAACGGTCGCGGAAAATTGTCTCCGTGAATAGTGAAAATCACTTTTTGGGTTACTTTTTGGAAAGCCACCTTTTAGTGCTTTTGTCAAGCTTCTAGAAGGAAAGACTTAGGGACTAAGGAACCCCTTTTGGGAGGGTCCCACTAGGGGTTGGCCGGCCAAGGATGCTCCTCCATGGAGCTCCTTTGCCTCCCCATTATGCCCTTCATGTGTGACATTTGCATGGGCATTTTGGGTTTTTTGTGTGCCAATCCTACCCCTTGGTTTTCCTATAAATAGAGGTGGAGAGGTGCTCTCCACACTCATCCCTTGCTCTCATACACATGCCATGCTTTGTCTAGTTCTCTCTCTCTCTCTCTCTCTCTCTCTCTCTCTCCCACGAAATAGTTTCATAGAGCCGAAAGACTGTCTGGGTTCCAGCAGGAACTAGTTCTGGACGGCGAAGCCCTGCCGGATAGCTGACACCGTATGTGTGCAACCCCGTAGAGAGGTCGTAGTTTCGATCTTTTGCCCGAGGGGCTATTCGAGGGTCCTCCCGAAGGGCTGTCCGAGTTACCGTTCGAGCTTCGAGGGTCCTCCCGAAGGGCTGTCCGTGACATCGTCCGAGGGACTGTCCGACTGCCTCCCGAAGAGCTGTCGGACGAGGGAGTACATCCTCGCGGTTGGGAGGTTGTAAATCCTACCTGCGGGGATCTACACCGATGATCTACATCGACTCTTCTTCCGCTGCGCTACGAGTCGGTAATGATCAGATCAAACCCTGTATGCAGTCTCCATACTGGTCCTGGGCGTGCTCGCTGTACAGAAATTTTTTGTTTTCTGTCGCGTTCCCCTATAGTGGCATCAAGAGCCGTGCTATGCGTAGATGTTGGTTACGATCTAGAATACATGGAGATGTATGGGTATTGCATAATATAATTTTGGAGTAGATGAGATCTATTGCTGAAAATTATTTATGCGGGTAGCAGATGAAATATGTTACCCGATGTTCTTGTTGCTTCCCTAGAATTTGCGTATTTCTGATCTTGAAACGGCATGGTGGAATTTCACAAAGTTCTGGCAATCCACGATCCTGATTGATCAACGAAGTGCTATCGGTTCTTTGGGTTCTACCATAGTTGAGAGAAAGATGAAATTTCGCAGACGAAAGGGCAATGCAGATATGATCTGCACAGGGGTCATGCGTATGATGAAGTTTAGTATGGGGCTCGAGATTTTATTATCTCGTGTTTCATACACCCCGCGATGTTAATCTAGCGACTTGAATAATCATACTTGATGATAAACGTTGGTAGCTGCGGTTTAAGTCAAAACCTTAGAAGCCACGAAAAATAAAATTTTGCATAAACCGATTAGAGGCATCTAACTTGGTTTTGCAGGATGTGCATGTGATGTGGTATAGCAGTGCTCATATTAATTTTATTATGTATGAGATGACTATATGATGTAAATTTATTAACATGACCTGCGTGTCATGATTCGGCCCGACCCTCCTGGGCGGCGAAGAACCTCGCCGCATCAGCCGCACTCTTCGGGAGGTCCGCAAAGGTGCCTGCGGAACGCCACACCCGCGTGAGCAAAGCGAACCTGTTACCACCAAAGACACTCTGCAGCAAATATGGCTTACCATCCGCAATGAGCTTCACTTGGCGGAGTTCTTCCTGGTACCCGTATGCCTCTGTCCGCGCTTCCTTGGCCACCGACCCCAATGAGGTTAGCTTGGCGGTCTGCTCTTTATTCTTCTGCTCGAGAGCCTCACACTTTGCGACGGCATCCGTGAGCTCTTGTTGCACTTCCGCCACTCTGGCTTCGTGCTTCTGACTAGCGGTTTTCACCGAAGTCAGTTCGGCAGCCGCTTGTTCGGCTGCCGACCTCTGCTCCACCGCTTCCAGCTGAGCCATCCTCAGCGCGGCCTTGAGGTTCTCGACCTCCACGGCGGCAGCTGTAGTCATACCAGTTGATTCAATTTAGGCTAATTTAAAACCTACTTAACAAAAATGCAACGGCCCTACGTAAATACTGCAGTCGGACTTGCCTTGCGCCTCGTCGAACCTCTTGTTCACCAGGCCAAGGTCGTCCTCGGAGCTTTTGAGCTTCCGATTCAGCTCGGCCAACTCCTCGGCGTTGGCGGCTGCTGCCGAAGACGATGCCTGCGCATCACTCTACGCACATTAGTATCCGAGATATTGATTTTTGATCCTCTGATCGGCTTTGATCCAGCCAGCCAGAGTCTCGGGGGCTACTGTGTATAAGGCCATACAAAAGAAATTATTTAAGGGAAAACATTACTTGCCTCACCTTGAAGCCTGTGAGAAGCCATTGAAAGCCTCCTTCAGTCCGCTATCAACCGACCGAAGACTTTGCAGCACCGCGCCCATAAGGGCACGGTGCTCTTCGGCGATAGAGGAGCTGGTTAGAGCATCCTCCATCTCATCCGGCCACCCAGTCGACTCTCGCTCTGGGGCGGGCGGGGGTGGCGGGGGCACTTCGGCTTCTTCCCTCTCGTGGACCGGCGTGCCCGACTCCGGACGTCTTGACGACTCCGGAGCCGCTCTCGGAGAGAGCTCGGATCGTCCGGGCTCCTCCTCTCCGTGAACCAGAGGGGCCCTCCCCTCCTGGTCTTCGGCGACCGAGGTGTTTGCCTCGGCCATGATGACGTCGCCCCCTCCCCCTGTGTGCGGCACGGGGGGGTCCTCCTCGACAGGACCTCCTCGGCCTCCTCGACGATTGGGGGAGGTGAGGCGCGCGATTCGGTCCCGCTCTCTGCCAGCGCGGCCGGTGGAGAATCCCCCTCCAAGACTCGGTCGGTGGGGAGGTCGCGCAGCGGGCTGCGATATCAACAGCAAAAAGTGGTCGATATTGAGCTTAGCTCGGCCGAAAACACTTACGAGGATATTGGAATGCGTACCTTTGGGCCTGCGGTTTGGCCCTGGGGATCCTCCAAGGAACCTCTTCGGAGGGCTCGGAGTCCTCGGCAGAAGCCGAGCTATGGTCGGACAGGGCCACCTTGGCCCTGCATGCTCTCTTGAGGGGAGGGCGGAGCGGCTCCTCCTCGATGTCTTCGGACGCCGCCCTTTTCCCTGTTCGGGAGGAATCATCTTCCTCCCCTTCTCCTCCCTGCTCTTTCTCCTTCTCTTGTGCGGAGGGAGCATGGGTGTCCCCGGATCTAGTGTCAAGCCCGTACTCGGCGCGAGATCATGGAAATCAAGCCCGTAGAAGAACATGAGTCCCCTAACGAAGGGATGGAGGGGAAAACCCAGTCCTCGTATGAAGTGGGGCAGGAATACCACCCTCTCGCCCTGCCGCGGTGTGGGAACGACCTGGCCGGCCTCTAGGGCGCGGTGGGCGACGTTGGCGGGGAGATAGCCCGCGTCCTTCAACTCCGAGATGGCGCTCTCAGTGACGATGGACGCCTCCCACTTGCCTTTGGACCCGGAGCCCACCATTGCTGGATTGAAACTGGCGGCCGGGTTCTTGGATAGGAAAGTGGATCTGGGCGCTGGAGCTCGAAGAATGGGGAAGGCATTGGCGAAGGCAGAGAGGGAGCGTGCGAAGGAAATGGAGACCGTTCCCCTTTTATGGGCTGTAAAACCCACGGCCCCTTTACTGCGCCGTAGTCCTCGCCATTTCCCCATGTAACCGTGCCATCATGCGCACGTGGGGCGGGGCAGATTATTGATCATATCCCTTAAAACCAGGGCACGATCTCCATATAGATGGGACATGCCAATGAAAAAACCGCCTCGAACCGCGAATCGAGTTTTTCATAAAACAACTCGTGATCGTGGCGCATTGTGACCCTTCGGTAAAAAGTTGTCAGATGGGGGGTACTGTTCATACTGAGGTGACTGGCCTTCGAGGCAAAGTTATCGATGCCCCTTGGCGACCGAAGTATATTTCGGGGCGGGTGAGGCCAGGGAACACATAAAGACTCGACTCAGAAGGAGATGCAGGCCGGTCATCAATACCACAGAAGGAAGGGAACTGGTCCACAAAGCCGATGGTATTCGGCGTCTACCTCGGCTTCGAAGACTAGTTCGGGGGCTACTGAGGGTGTCCCGGACTAGGGGGTACTCGGGCTGCCGGCCTATCTCTCATAGGCCGGGCTGGTGGGCCGTCCTCTACTCGTCGATGGAAGGCCGGATTGTGGGCGACCCCGTGTATCCGAAGGAAACCTCCGAAGACTTGGCGTCTCCTCCAAGGAATAATTGGCGTGGCTGGCATGTTTATCCCCTAATGGTAACCGACCGTATGTAACCCTAGGACTCTCTGGTGTCTATATAAACCAGAGGGTGTAGTCCGTAGAGGATCATCATATCCATTGCCTAGGGTTTGGCCCATCCGATCTCGAGGTAGATCAACTCTGTAACCTTCATACAATCACATCAATATAATCTAGCAGGATGTAGGGTATTACCTCTTCGAGAGGGCCCGAACCTGGGTAAATCGCCGTCTCTACATTCCCTGTTACCCATTGATTCCTAGACCCACAGTTCGGATCCCCTACCCGAGATCTGCCGGTTTTGGTACCGACAATATGATTGTCACTTTAATGACCTGCGTGTCAACCTTAAGTAATGCACTTATTTTATTAGCTATAGAGATAGCAATATTATCTGGTGCATCGACAAGGTGGTGGCAATCTTCGCGAAGGTGAACACCGACGCAAAATGCCGAAGACGAAGTAATTAAAGACTTCTCCGTCAGAAAGGGCTATACCATATCATGCTATTATGAATTGCCTGAGATGTTTATCCCTTATGATGCACCCTTTTGATTGCGTGGTATTCGCTTTTTATTAGGGTGATCTCTCACTAAAAATATCAAGTAGTTAGTGTTCTCCCAAGTGTAGCACCGTCACAGCATCTTTCCTTTCGGGGTGCGCCATGATCTACATGGGTACGAACGATTGTACGGGTGTAAGGCGGGTGAGGTCAGACCTCGCAACAAGATCACTTGGTTGTCTTGACGTTCATGGCAGAATCGTCCTGAGCTCGGAACACACACACATCAAAAGATGAACAAGAGTCACATGGAGATGTGATCGGCAAGTTTGCCTACCAATTATAGTTCGCGCCATCAGTGTTCATCTCAAACAATGACGTTGAATTGCAATTTGGATCTTGAATAACTCACAATCAATTATGAGAGATATTGATTTGAGTGGGAGCGCACTTTAGAATAAAATTGTTTATTCACTAGTGCAAATTGATTATGAACAAAGTCTAAGTGAAACTTGTGTTTACCATTGTAGATCAAATGGCTCGCAACACCGCATTCAACTTAGGCCCGATGTTAGAGAAAGAGAAGTTTGTTACGACTGGAAACAACTATGCGGACTGGGTCCGTAACCTGAGGATTGTCCTCAGGAGCGCTAAGAAAATGTATGTGCTTCAAACTGCTCTTCCAGCTAAACCGGCGGCCACTGCCCCGGAAGATGAACAAAAATGTTTGGGCCACTAAGGATGATGATTACAACTTAGTGCAGTGCCTCATGCTAGCTTGCATGAGTCCAGAGCTTCAAAAACGTTTTGAATTCCATAACTCCCGTGATATGATCCGGGAATTGGATGCTCTGTACAAGGAAACCGCACGGTCTGAACGATTTGATATCATGAAGGCCGTGATGGATTGCAAGATGGCTGAGGGCAGTTCAGTTGGTGAACACGTGGTCAAAAAGATTGGCTACGCTGAAAGGCTTAAAACCCTGGAATTTCCAATTCCACCAGCCCATATGATGGACATGTTGCTTTCTTCACTCCCCCCGTCTTACGACGGTTTTGTCATGAACTACAACATGAGTGGGATGGAGAAGACACCAAATGAGGTGCTCGCCATGCTGAAAACTGCGGAAGGAGGACTGCGGAAAAATCGCAAGCAAGTGTTGCTTGTGAATAAAACTGCCAGTTTCAAAAAGAATGGCAAGTCCAAGAAGGGCAAGGGCGCCGGTAAGACCGGCTCCCAGAAAAACTCTAAGGGCGGAGCCAAGAATGAAACTGAGTGCTTCTACTGCAATGGCACATGACACTGGAAGAGAAACTGCAAGAAGTATCTGGAAGATAAGAAGTCTGGGAAAACCGGAAAAGGTATAATTGTTATACAAGTTAATGTCATTGACATTTTGCTTGCTAGCGAAAATTCTAAGTCTTGGGTATTTGATACCGGATCGGTTGCTCACATTTGCAACTCGATACAGGGCCTGCAGAAGGTGCGCAAGCTAGCAAAGAATGAAGTCGTGATGCGCGTCGGGAACGGCGCTGGGATCGCCGCTCAAGCCGTCGGCATTATGCCTCTACGTCTCCCTTCAGGATTTACCTTAGAACTAAGTAACTGTTATTTTGTTTCGGCATTGTGTAGTAACATTATCTCTGGATCATGTTTAGTACACGATGGGTACTCTTACAAGTCCGAGAACAATGGTTGTTCGCTTTATTGTAAGGATATGTTTTATGGATTTGCACCCATTGTTGGGGGCCTTTTCATATTGAATCTTGAATGTGGAAATGATGTCTTTAACGTGAATGCTAAACGCCTTAAGAAGGCTGATACCACCACCACTTACTTGTGGCACTGTCGGCTTGGCCACATCGGAAAGAAACGCATGCAAAGACTCCATAAAGATGGAGTTTTACCATCCTTTGATTTTGAATCATTTGACACATGTGAAGCTTGCTTGATGGGGAAAATGACCAAGACGCCGTTCACGGGACATCCTGAACGGGCGGGTGAATTGTTGGAAATAATACATAGTGATGTATGTGGTCCGATGAGCACGGCCGCACGGAGTGGTTATTTCTACTTTGTGACTTTTACTGATGATTTAAGTAGGTATGGATATATCTATTTAATGAAGCATAAGTCGGAAACCTTTGAAAAGTTCAAAGAATTTCAGAATGAGGTTGAAAATCATCGTAAAAAAATGATTAAGTTTCTGCGGTCTGATCGCGGGGGCGAATATCTTAGTCATGAGTTTAGCCAACATCTGAGTGACCGTGGAATCGTTTCACAGCTTACGCCTCCCGGAACTCCACAGAGAAACGGAGTATCGGAAAGACGTAACCGAATCCTGTTAGACATGGTAAGGTCGATGATGTCTCTTACAGATCTGCCGATATCTTTTTGGGGTCACGCACTACTCACTGCCGCTTATACATTAAACAGAGCACCGTCTAAGTGTGTTGAGATGACGCCATTTGAATTATGGTATGGGAAGAAACCCATTGTGTCGCTTCTCAAAATTTGTGGTTGTGAGGCATACGTAAAACGTTTACAGCCTAGCAAACTTGATCCCAAAGCAGATAAATGCTACTTTGTAGGTTATCCCAATGAGACCATTGGGTATTCCTTCTATCTTCCCTTCGAGCACAAAGTGTTTGTCGCTAGAAACGGAGTCTTTCTCGAGAAAGAGTTTCTCGCTAAAGAAGTAAGTGGGAGGACAGTACAACTTAATGAGATTAGTGAATCTTCGGCAACCATCGATATGGCTAATGAACCGGAAGAAATTCCGCTAATTATCCCTACAACCGAGCCGGAAGTTGTCGCATGTGATGCGGAAACTTCAGACAATGTTGTAATTGAACCGCGCAGATCAGGTAGGGTTATCCAGCCACCTGAGTGGTTTCATAACGAAATCTTCATTCTTGAAGACGATGAACCTGCGCACTACAAGGAAGCGATGGCGGGGCCCAGCTCAAGGGAATGGCACAAAGCCATGAAATCCGAAATGGAATCCATGTATGAAAACCAAGTTTGGAACTTGGAAGAACTTCCAGAAGGCGTAAAGCCCATTGGTTGTAAAAGGATTTTCAAAAGAAAGACGGACACGGATGGTAACATTACTATCCACAAAGCTAGACTTGTCGCGAAAGTGTTCACGCAAGTTCCAGGAGTGGACTACGACGAGACTTTCTCGCCCGTAGCTATGCTTAGGTCTATTCGGATATTACTAGCAATTGATGCTTATTTCGATTATGAAATATGGTAGATGGACATCAAAACGGCTTTCCTAAATGGAAATCTCAAAGAAGATGTATACATGATACAGCCTGAAGGTTTTGTCGTTCATAAGGATGCTGGAAAGGTATGCAAACTTCAGAAGGCCATTTATGGTCTGAAGCAAGCATCAAGGAGCTGGAACATTCGTTTTGATGAAGTTGTCAAAGAGTTTGGCTTCATCAGGAATGACGAAGAATCTTGTGTTTACAAGAAGTTTAGTGGGAGCGCAAAAGCATTTCTAATCTTGTATGTGGATGACATATTGTTGATTGGAAATGACGTGAATTTTCTTAGTGAAATAAAAGACTCATTGAAGAAGAGTTTTTCAATGAAAGACTTAGGCGAAGTGACATATGTATTGGGCATCAGAATTTATAGAGATAGATCAAAACGCCTGATAGCGCTTAGCCAAAGCACGTACATTGACAAGGTGTTGAAAAGGTTCAACATGGAGAACTCCAAGAAAGGCCTACTCCCCATGTCACCTGGCACAGTGCTTTGCAAGAATCAGTGTCCTCGGACTCTCAATGAGCAGTTAGTTCTATTATGTATGCCATGCTATGTACAAGACCGGATGTTTCCTATGCGCTAAGTGTTAGCAGCCGGTACCAAAGTGATCCAGGACTGGAACACTGGGCTGCAGTCAAAGGTATTCTTAAGTACCTCAGAAGGACCAAGGATTTACTCCTTGTGTACGGAGGTGATGAAGAGCTCATTGTAAGTGGTTACACTGATGCAGGCTTCATGACTGACCCAGATGACTTCAAATCTCAATCAGGCTATGTTTTCATACTGAACGGCGACGCAGTTGATTGGAAAAGTTCCAAACAAAAGGTTGTGGCGGATTCTACGACGGAGGCAGAATATGTTGCAGCTTTAGAAGCCTCCAAGGAGGCGGTATGGATCAAGCAATTTCTTGAAGACCTTGGTGTGGTTTCAAGTGCTCTAGACCCGGTGGAGATCTATTGTGATAATAGTGGCGCCGTGGCTCAGGCAAGGGAGCCAAGTTCCCACCATAAGACAAGACATATTGAACGCAAATATAAACTCATTCGACATCATGTCAAAGCGGGTTTAGTGAAAGTACGCAAAGTTCACACGGATCAGAACGTGTCAGACCCGATGACAAAACCTCTACCACGAGCAAAGCATGAGCAGCATCGGATAGCCATTGGTGTTAGGGAAGCCATGTAACTGGATTATGACTCTAGTGCAAGTGGGAGTCTGTAGGACATATGCCCTAGAGGCAGTAATAACAGTTATTTTGTATCTCCGAGTTTGTAATGAATGTTTATGTTCCATGCTATAACTGCAATGATTCTCGAGTCTACAATATCCACGAGGCTCGGAGGGAAACTCATGTTCACGTGTGGTATAATAAATGGTAAAAAGTATTCCTAGTCATGCCTCTAAGACTAGCTCAAGTATTGCATGATGATCCTGTTTTCCTGATCATGGGCATGGCTATGCCGGCAATTTTGAGGGCACAATGTTAGTAGAACACTTGTGTTGAATCGACCCTAATTGATGTTATGCTATGAGATACATTCGTCACAAGTTAATGGTCAATAACACAGAGATAGTTAATGTTTGCGTAATTCCTTAGACCATGAGAGTATCAAGTTCCTTCGTACTTGCTTCGTGAACTTTGGGGTTTGTTAGACGTCATCCGTAACTGGATGGCTATTACGGCGGCTTACGGGTTCACGGAAAAGTATGACAAGAAACGAGATAGCTCAAGATTGGGATTTGCTCCTCGAACGATGGAGAGATATTCTCGGGCCCTCTCGGTGTTACGGTATCCATCATCGTCTGGCCAGACACATTGTGATTTGATCACTTGGATGCCGGAATGCGGAAACGAGAAAAGAGAACAAAAGCGGTAATGAGGTAACTGGCATAGTGGACAAGTTGTTGATCCACGTGGATGCCAATAATTCTCACCTCGAGTGTTTGTAATATATCGTGAAGCAACAAGAATAGCACACGCCAACTGGAGGTTCACTCGAATATTTATTCGTGTGGGTGTAGGGGTCAATATGGGTGTCCACGGCTCCGATATTGATCATTGATCGGAAAGTGTTCCGGATCATGTCTATGCTTCACCGAACCTATAGGGTCACACGCTTAAGGGTCATCTATCTGCTGAATACTAGACAGGGAGTCTGAGAGAAAGTCACCGGAAAAGTTTCGGAGACAACGGAAACGTTCCGGAGAGAACACCGGAATAGTTTCGGTAAAACTGAAAAGTTGTTTCGGGGTATACCATTAAGTCAAATTGGTTTTGACACACGCCTGGAATTTCTAGGAGGGTACCAGAATTGTTCTGGAAACTTCTGGGATTTTTCTGGGATAAAAACCGGAAATGTTCCGGAGCTGCCGGAACCGGTTTGGTTGCTTTTCGCGGATGAAAATCACTAATCCAAAATTGTTTCGGAACGCGTCCAAAATCATTTTTGTGGGTACTGGAATTATTCTAAGACCCACAGAAATATTTTCGGATTTAACGGTTGCGGAAAATTGTCTCCGTGAATGGTGAAAATCACTTTTTGGGTTACTTTTTGGAAAGCCACCTTTTAGGGCTTTTGTCAAGCTTCTAGAAGGAAAGACTTAGGGACTAAGGAACCCCTTTTGGGAGGGTCCCACTAGGGGGTGGCCGGCCAAGGATGCTCCTCCATGGAGCTCCTTTGCCTCCCCATTATGCCCTTCATGTGTGACATTTGCATGGGCATTTTGGGTTTTTTGTGTGCCAATCCTACCCCTTGGTTTTCCTATAAATAGAGGTGGAGAGGTGCTCTCCACACTCATCCCTTGCTCTCATACACATGCCATGCTTTGTCTGGTTCTCTCTCTCCCTCCCACGAAATAGTTTCGTAGAGCCGAAAGGCTGTCTGGGTTCCGGCAGGAACTAGTTCTGGACGGCGAAGCCCTGCCGGATAGCTGACACTGTATGTGTGCAACCCCGTAGAGAGGTCGTAGTTTTGATCTTTTGCCCGAGGGGCTGTTCGAGGGTCCTCCCGAAGGCTGTCCGAGTTACCGTTCGAGCTTCGAGGGTCCTCCCGAAGGGCTGTCCGTGACATCGTCCGAGGGACTGTCCGACTGCCTCCCGAAGAGCTGTACGACGAGGGAGTACATCCTCGCGGTTGGGAGGTTGTAAATCCTAGTTGTGGGGATCTACACCGACGATCTACATCGACTCTTCTTCCGCTGCGCTACGAGTCGGTAATTATCAGATCAAACCCTGTATGCAGTCTCCATACTGGTCCTGGGCGTGCTCGGTGTACCGATTTTTTTTGTTTTCTGTCGTGTTCCCCTACAAAACTTGTCACGCCCAATATGCGGTCCTATCCTCAAGGAACTCGAAAGCTCCACTAAAGATAGAAGTGCATATCGAAGACGCTTCTCAAGGTGGATATCATTACAACATACCATGTACTGAATCGATGAGAATAACAGATAAAGGCTTACACTCGCCACAAGCTACAACATGAATACATCAATACATCAATACATAGCAATCATCATCCAGAAGAGCAGGATCCGACTACGGATGAAATCAAATGAAAAGAAGAACGATATCCACCCTGCTAATCCCAGGCTGCCAACCGGGAACCCATCCTATGATCGACGAAGAAGAAGAAGCAGAAGAAGAACTCCAAAAGCAAACATGCATCGCTCTCACGTCAAAGCATCACTTTACCTGTACCTGCAACTGTTGTTGTAGTAATCTGCGAGCCACGAGTACTCAGCAATCCCATTACCATGGGTATCAAGACTAGCAAAGCTTAATGGGTATGGAATGGATAAGTGGTGAGGTTGCAGCAAGCACTAAGCATTGTATGGTGGCTAACTTACGAGTACAAGAATAAGAAGAGTAACTACGCATAACGGTCGCAAACTAATAATGATCAAGAAGTGATCCTGAACACCTACTTACGAGTCAAACATAACCCCACCGTGTTCTCTTCCCGAACTCCCTCGAAATGAGACGATCATGGTTACGCACGCGGTTGGTGTATTTTAATTAGAATTAGTGTCAAGTTCTCTACAATCGGAGGTTATAAATTTCCAAGTCGCCACATAACCGCGGGCACGGCTTCACGTAAGATTTAACCCTGCAGAGGTGTTCCAACCTGGTCCATCACAAACCAACACAAGCTGCGGTGGAAAGACCTCAACATCAAGAAAACCCGATCAACCTCGAGTCAGCCCGAAGTATCCTCGGAATCCCGGTGCACAAGACATTTCGACAATGGTAAACAAGTCTAGCAAGACCTCCCGGCGTGCCGACACCCTAATAGTAGCCGTGCGTATCTCGTCTCAGGCCACGACCGGATGAGCTAAGCGCGCAGTAACTGACGTCCCGAGTTGCCCCAGGTAGCCCGCACGGTGCTCTAGTTCGGACCAGCACCATCAGCACTGGCCCACCTGTATTATTTTGAATTAAGAATCCCCGGGTTCATGACGCCCTATGCAAAACTAATTATTTAATTCAGTATTATTATGTTGGCAAATGTTAAAACCAAAGTTGGGCCTTGCTGGAAGCGTTTATTCAAAGCGAACTGTCAAGAGGGTCCCATAACCCCTGAGCATGTTAGGAATGCTAATCAAGGAACATAACACCGGTATTATGGAAACTAGGGCGGTATGAGTGGAACAAAACACCAGGCAAAAGGCCGAGCCTTCCACCCATTACCAAGTATATAGATGCATTAATTAAATAAGAGGTATTGTGATATCCCATGATATCCATGTCCCAACATGGAACAACCTGAAACTGCACCTGCAACTAGCAACGCTATAAGAGAGGCTGAGCAAAGCGGTAACATAGCCAAACAACGGTTTGCTGGGACGGTGGAAGGTTAGAGGCTGTATCATGGCAATTTGGGAGGCTGACAAACAGGTGGTAGGTAGCGAGACATAGCGATAGCATCGAGACAACTAGCAAGCAAATATAGTAGAGATATCCAAGGTAATGGTCATCTTGCCTGAAATCCTGTTCGGAAGAAGAACGAGTCCATGAAGTAGTCGAACGGAACGTAGTCGAACAAATCCTCACACTTCACAACATAACCGGAACTATCGAGAAGAAGCACAACCGGAAAGAAGCAAACAACATGGTAAACACACAAGCATAATCATGGCATGATGCACAACCAAATATGATACATGTCCGGTTTAAATAGGCATGGCATGGCAAGAGTGCAACAAACAAATACTACGCGTTAAGTGAAGCTCAATATGCAACGAGTTGCATATTGACGAAACTTCACAACAATTATTTAGTTCACTCCCGTTTATGTTACTCATCAATATTAAATGTTGTTAAACATGGCAAGAGGTGAAGCATAATTAAACTACCTATCTAGGCAATTTAAATGAAGCCGAAAACAACAAATAACAATTCCGAAAAATCCCCATATGTAATTTTCGAATTTGGTATTGTTCTGCCTAAAACACAATTTTAAAGTTTATTAACAGCAAAAGAAAGTGCACCATGTTAATCTACACATTTTTCTACCCCATTACATATATAGTTTATTTAATTCGGAGCTACGGTTATTTAGCTATGAAATAAACCATGTTATTTATGTAAATTAATGCAAACAAAAATTTTAAACATTTTAAATGATGTTATCATGATGCGGATGACATATTCAAGTTATATGCAATTTTTTATGAAAATGGTGGCATAATAAGATATGGAGCTTTTGTCGCCATGGCGGAAAGAAATGGGTGCCACGGTGGCGAAAACGGAAATGGTACCACGGCAACATTCCGGTTCCGGTAACTCGTTGAGATACCGGTGCAAAGGAGGAACAAGTGTGAGATGTGTGGAACATGCAAGAGTGACGGGGAGTGATCCCGGTTACCGGGTGTCCCCACGTGTCGGTGGCATGGCAAAAGAGAGGCATCGTGCAACAACCATCGCATATGGTGCAAACACGTGGTTCGTCTCATACATCACACATGCATTCGTCCACGGGCGGTCGTCTCGGCGGTATACCTTTGAAGCGTGTATTTTGGGGCAAAACAAGTCGATGATAGTGAAAGTAGTGGTTCGCATTTCGGAGAGGAACTTGATGAATCCAAGGTCTTCGGGGGTCGTCCTTGAACTTGACGAATCCCACAACAATGGTAGTGGACGTCATGGAAGTAGTGGTACACGCGGTCTTGGCGATTCCGAAAACGGTGGTAGATATACTTGGTGTCAATGTGGTCTTCGGATACTTGACGATTCCGGTCGGGGCAGCAAAATGTAGTCGACCTTGACGTTTCAGTGTTGTAGTGGAATGAACGTCCATGTAGTCTTGCCGGTGTGGGTACTTGGCGAAATCCATGAAGGCGTTCTTGGCATCCCTGGTTGCCGGGTCTTGGCAGCGACAAGAGGGGCAACAAGGCCAACGGGGCAGCAAGGTGGGTGGAGTTTCTGTGGGTGCTGACCGAGAAGGGGCTGCTCGAGGCAGCAACAGAAGATGGTCGGGTCGGCGTCGGGGTTGAAGGCCGGTGGTGTAGAGGCGTAGCCGTGGGGACGAGGTGGTCCGGTTGGGCGGAGAAGGAGGTGGCGTGGCCGACGGCAACAAGGGCGCGCAGGCGGTGGCAGAGAGGAGGCCATGCGCACCGGTGGCCGGAGCTTCAAGGCGAGGCGGAGGTCCGGCAGGGGCGGCGTTGGAGAGAGGAGGCCAGACGCATGGGTGAGGCGGGCGTCGGTCGCGCAGCGAGTGGAAAGGAGAGGTGGCCTTAGCAGCGACAGCTACAGCCATGGCGTTGGCTCGGGAGCGAGGGTGTGCAGCGGGTCAAGCGCAGGGGAGGCATTGGAGATCAGGAGGAGCAGAGGAAGGGAGCCGGAGGGCGGCCGGTCGTGGCAGCGACGCACGGGCGGAGACCGGAGGGCTACGAGATCGAGCATGAGTTCTCCTGCATTGGCTGCGGGCGTTGGGTGGCGGCGCCCGATGGGAACGAGGGGAGGAAGAGAGTGAACAGGGGATTGGGCTAGGTTTAAGGAGGGGATCGGCCGGGCCTAGGTGGGCTGGATCGGTGGAAACGGGAATGGCCAGAAGGCCTGGTTAGCTGGGCTTCTCTCTCTCTAATATTTGTCTCCTCTTCTATTTCCCAATTACAGAAAATAGCAAAGAAGAAAAATGAGAAGAAAGGAAGGGTTAGAGATAGAATTTGGACATGGGGATTATTTCCTGGACGCACAAAAATGCGCTTGGTCCGAGAAAATAGAAGTTGGCATGAATGCAAGATTTAAATTCAAACTCATTTGAATTTAAATCAAATGGTTTGAACTAGGACTAGGTTTTAGATGTGTCCAAAAATGTTGAGATTTTTGGTGGAGCTTGGAAAAGTGATGAAAGAATATATGGGCAAAGTTGGAGGCCAAGAATTGAGATAGAAAAGGCATGGAATTAAATCGCAAGTGTGTTTATGGTTAATTCCAAATTAATGGAATATTTTATAATAGCTCCCTAAATATTGGGAGGATATGTCATAAAGAGAAATCACCATGTGCAATTCCCTCGATTTAAATGGATCAAAGATCCATACAATTTATTGAGGTGCAAAAATTTAATGAAATTATGGCATGATGAAATGATGCAACGAAAAAAAAAACAAATAAAAACGCCACAAAACTCGAAACACATGGAAGGCATCTGGAGCGTCGGTCTCGGGCTGTCACAACCTTTGCATAGGATTCCGCAAAGATGCAACAAAGAAGGGTGACATCATTGAGACAATTGCTCATTTCAAAAATTTGCAGAAGGATGACCCAGATTTCTTCTATAAGATAAAATATGATGTGGAAGGCAGGGCAGAGAATATATTTTGGGTGGATGGCTTGCCACGGAAAGCTTATGAAGAGGCATATCATGATTGTGTATCGTTTGACACCACCTACATGACCAATATGTACAACATGCTTTTTGCCCCATTCATTGGAATCAATCGTCATGGGCAATCATTCATGTTGGGTTGTGCTTTTGTGAGGCAAGAGATGGCATCAAGCTTTGTTTGGGTGTTTGGAGCTTTTCTCGAGGCTATGAATGGCAGGGCGTCTGATAATATCATAACGGACCAAGACACAGCAATAAAACAGTCCATAGAGAATATCTTCCCAACAACCGTGCACCGATGTTGTCGCTGGCACATCATGAAAAAGGCTCAAGAGAAGGTTGGTTGGCTGCTAGGCCGGAACCCAGGGTTGTTTGAAGATTTCAACCATTGTATTGATTTCAGCTTCACACCAGATGAGTTCAAGCAAAACTGGGCTGCATTGATGATGAAGTATGAGGCAATTACCCACACACACTTTGAGAAGCTCTATGAATACCGGGCCACTTGGGTTCCGAGCTACTTCACACACAGATTTTTCCCCTTCCTTCAGTCTACACAACGAAGTGAGGGGTTTAATGTAGTGCTGAAGCGATATGTGAACCCGCACAACTCTATTCTCAACTTTGTGAAACAATATGAGAAAATACAAACGCACATCCTCGTCAAGGAAGGTTGCAATGACTATAGGACAGAACATCTTGATGTTGAAATGTGGTTACCATTCCCAATAGAGAAGCAGGCCTACAACACGTACACTAGAGACCTTTACTGCAAGTTTCGCGACGAGTTTGCGATGATTGCACGCTATAATGCATTCCAGATTGGCGCAGAGTTGTTTGAGCTTAGGCCAAACCAGGATTGGGTTGCCAAGTATGGTAAAAGAAACTACTTGGTGATGGCAAATGTTGCCCAGGAAACCTATTCATGTGAATGCTGCAAGATGGACAGGGATGGCATACTTTGTTGCCACATACTGAAAGTATTCACACACATTGGGCTTGATGTTATACCGGGGCAGTACAACTTGCAGCGTTGGACGCCAGCTGCTGTCCCAAGCGCACCTGCTGCAACTGCCCAGCAACCTGACACAATGCCTCCTCTGTCTCTAATACGTCCAATTTGCATCATGATTTCCTACTGTTATTGATAATATATTTGATCATCATTTCACTTTATGATGCAACTCTTATGCCTTTTTCTCTCTTAATTTGCAAGATTTATATGAAGAGGGAGAATACCGGCAGCTGGAATTCTGGACCTGAAATAGCTACAACGGAGATACCTATCCTACAAAGCTCCAATTGACTTGAAATTTCACGGAGATTTTTTATTGAATATATAAAAAATACTGGAGAAAAGAGATACTGGAGGGGACCCACCAGTTGCCCACAAGGCTACAGGGCGCCACCCCTGGGCGCGCCCTGATGCGTTGTGGGGCCACTGGCTGGCCCCTGGCCCCCTCCTTCTGCTATCTAAGGTCTTTTGCCCTAAAAAATTATAGAGAACACTTTCGGCATGAAGCGCCGCCGTCTCGAGGCGGAACCTGGGCAGGAGCTATTTTGCTCTCCGGCGGAGCGATTCCGCCGGGGATACTTCCCTCCGGGAGGGGGAAATCGAAGCCATCGACATCACCAATGATCCTCTCATTGTGGGAGGACCAATCTTCATCAACATCTTCACCAGCACCATCTCATCTCAAACCCTAGTTCATCTCTTGTATTCAATCTTTGTCTCAAAACCTCAGATTGGTACCTGTGGGTTGCTAGTAGTGTTGATTACATCTTGTAGTTGATGCTAGTTGGTTTATTTGGTGGAAGATTATATGTTCAGATCCTTAATGCTATTCAATACCCCTCTGATCTTGAACATGAATATGATTTGTGAGTAGTTACTTTTGTTCTTGAGGACATGGGAGAAGTCTTGTCATAAGTAATCATGTGAATTTGGTATCCGTTCGATATTTTGATGATATGTATGTTGTTGCTTCCTTTAGTGGTGTCGTGTGAACGTCGGCTACATGACACTTCACCATATTTGGGCCTAAGGGAAGGCATTGTGGAGTAGTAATTAGATGATGGGTTGCTAGAGTGACAGAAGCTTAAACCCTAGTTTATGCGCTATTCCGTAAGGGGCTGATTTGAATCCATATGTTTCATGCTATGGTTAGAGTTATCTTAATTCTTCTTTCGTAGTTGCGGATGCTTGCGAGAGGGGGTAATCATAAGTGGGAGGCTTGTTCAAGTAAGAACAGCACCCAAGCACCGGTCCACCCACATATCAAATTATCAAAGTAGCGAACGCGAATCAAACAAACATGATGAAAGTGACTAGATGAAATTCCCATGTGTCCTCGAGAACGCTTTGCTTATTATACGAGTTTGTTCTGGTTTGTCCTTTGCTATAAAAGGGATTGGGATGCCTTGTTGCACCTTTGTTACCGTTATTACTTGTTACTTGTTATGAATTGCCTTGCTAGCAAACTATCCGTTAAGTACAATTTCAGTGCTTGCAGAGAATACCTTGCTGAAAACCGCTTGCCATTTCCTTCTGCTCCTCGTTGGGTTCGACACTCTTACTTATTGAAAGGACTAAGATTGATCCCCTATACTTGTGGGTCATCAAGACTCTTTTCTGGCACCGTTGCCGGGGAGTGAAGCGCCTTTGGTGAGTGGAATTTGGTAAGGAAACATTTATATTACGTGCTGAAATTTACTGTCGCTTGTCACTATGGAAAGTAATCCTTTGAGGGGCTTGTTCGGGGTATCTTCACCTCGACCGGAAGCATTGAGAGTTGCTCCTCAACCTGCTGAAAATATTTATTATGAAATTCCTTTGGGTATGATAGAGAAACTGCTAGCTAATCCTTATGCAGGAGATGGAACGGTGCATCCTGATGTGCACTTGATATATGTGGATGAAATTTGTGGATTGTTTAAGCTTGCAGGTTTATCCGGGGATGGAGTTAAGAAGAAAGTATTCCCTTTATCTTTGGGGGAAAAGGCATTGACATGGTATACGCTATGTGATGATACTGAAACATGGGATTGGAACCGGTTGAAGCTGAAATTTCACCAGAAATTTTATCCTATGCATTTGGTCCATCGTGACCAGAATTATATATATAATTTTTGGCCTCGTGAAGGAGAAAGTATCGCTCAAGCTTGGGAGAGGCTTAAGTATAAGTTGCACACATGCCCCAATCTTGAGCTCTCAAGAGAAGTAATTATTCAGAACTTTTATGCTCGGCTTTCTCATAATGATCAATCCATGCTCGATACTTCTTCTGCTGGTTCCTTTATGAAGAGAACTATTGAACTCAGATGGGACCGTCTGGAAAGAATTAAACGTAACTCTGAAGATTGGGAAATTGACAAAGGTAAAGTGTCAGGTATAAATCTTGAGTTTGATTGTGTTAAATCTTTTATGGAAACTCATGCTTTTCATAAGTTTAGTACTAAATATGGACTTGACTCTGAGATAGTAGCTACCTATTGTGAATCTTTTGCTGCTCATGTTGATCTCCCTAAAGAGAAATGGTTTAAATATTATCCACCTATCGAATTAAATGAAGAACCTGTTAGTGTTAAAGAAGAAACAATAATTTACAGTGTTGATCCAGTTGTGCCTACTGCTTATATTGAGAAACCTCCTTTCCCTGTTAGGATTAAGGAACATGCTAAAGCTTCAACTGTGGTTAACAAAAGTAATATAAGAACACCTAGACCTTCTGAACAAATTAAGGTTGAATCTAATATTGCAACGGTTAAAGATCTTTTGGTTGATGATATTGATGGGTGCTACTTGTGATCTGCGTTGCTTTTTCCCCGAAGAGGAAGGGACGATGCAGTACAGTAGAGATAAGTATTTCCCTCAGTTATGAAACCAAGGTTATCAATCCAGTAGGAGAATCACGCAACACCTTGTTAACAATACCTGCACACAAAATAACAAATCCTTGCACCCAACGCAAACAACGGGTTGTCAATCCCTTGGCGGTTAATTGCAAGATTAAATTGTATGGTGATAGATAAATAGATCGAACAAAAATACAAAATAAAATAAATAAAGTAAAAGTGCAGCAAGGTATTTTTATGATTTTTAATATATGATAGAAGTAGACCCGGGGGCCATAGTTTTCACTAGAGGCTTCTCTCATGAAAATAGCATACGGTGGGTGAACAAATTACTGTTGGGCAATTGATAGAAAAGCAAATAATCATGACGATATCCAAGCCAATGATCATGTATATAGGCATCATGTCCGAGACAAGTAGACCGACTCCTGCCTGCATCTACTACTATTACTCCACACATCGACTGCTATCCAGCATGCATCTAGTGTATTAAGTCCATAAAGAACGGAGTAACGCCTTAAGCAAGATGACATGATGTAGACAAAGTAAACTCACGCATGAATAAACCCCATCTTTTTACCCTTAATAGCAACGACACATACATGTCATGTCCCTTTCTGTCACTGGGATTGAGCACCGCAAGATCGAACCCATTACAAAGCACCTCTCCCATTACAAGATAAATCAATCTAGTTGGCCAAACCAAATCAATAGATCAGAGTGAAATACGAAGCTATAATAATCATGCATAAAAGAGTTCAGAGAAAACTCAAATAATATTCATGGATAATCTGATCATAAACTCACAATTCATCGGATCCCAACAAACACACCGCAAAAAGTGATTACATTGGATAGAACTCCAAGAACATCGAGGAGAACATTGTATTGAAGATCAAAAGGAGAGAAGAAGCCATATAGCTACTACCTATGGACCCGAAGGTCTGTGGTAAACTACACACGCATCATCGGAAGGGTAGCAAGGTTGATGGAGAGCCCCTCCGTGATCGATTCCCCCTCCGGCGGAGCACCGGAAAAGGCCTCCAGATGGGATCTCTCGAGAACAGAAACTTGCGGCGGCGGAAAAAGTATTTCGTGGACTCCTCTATTGGTTTCCCGATTTTAGAGAATTTATAGTGGTGGAATTAGGTCAAACAGAGCTGTGTGGGCCCCATGAGCCACCAGGGCACGGCCCCCCCGGGGCGCGCCATGGTGCCTCGTGGGCCACTGCTTCATCTTCTCGTCTCCTCCCGAAGCTTCCAGTGTTTGTTATGTCCAGAAAAAAATCTCCAAAAAGTTTCGTGGCATTTGGACTTCGTTTGGTACTGATATTCTGGAAAACCAAAAACAGGCAAAAAACAACAACTGGCACTGGGCACTAAGTTAATAGGTTAGTCCCAAAAAATGATATATAATTGCTGTAAATGTATATAAAAACATCCAAGATTGATATTATAATAGCATGGAACAATAAAAAATTATAGATACGTTGGAGACGTATCAAGCATCCTCAAGCTTAATTCCTGCTCGTCCTTGAGTAGGTAAATGATAAGAACAGAATTTTTGATGTGGAATGCTACCTGTCATATTCATCATATATTCTTTTCTTTATAGCATGGACATTTGGACTTGAATGATTCAAAGCAATAATCTATAGTTTGACATGAAGATATAAATACTCAAGCATACTAGCAAGAAACCATGTCTTTCAAAATATCAATGCTAAAGAAAGTTATCCCTAGCCCATTATGCTCAATCATTGATCCATTCATGAAACACACTCAATATTAGCTACACACAATGCACAAGTATGACAATAGTCCTCTCTAGTTGGTGCTTTGTAAGAGAAGATGGAGACTCAAAATAAAAATAAAAATTTCATAAAAGTAAATAGATAGGCCCTTCGCAGAGGGAAGCAGAGATTTGCAAATGTGCCAGAGCTCAAAGCTTAAATTAGAGAGATAAAATTATTTTGAGAGGCATGCTTTTCCTGTCAATGAAAACGACCGAGAATTCCCAATATTTTCCATGCTAAACACATCATAGGCGGTTCCCAAACAGAAAGTAAAGTTTATTTCCTTTCCACCATTCTTTCACAATCCATGGCTAGCCGTATCCACGGGTGCCCTCCATACCAACACTTTCCAAGGAATTGTGTTGTTATTAATTTTTGATTCATTGTGGGACTGGGCATCCCTATTACCAGCCACTCTCTCGTGCAATGACAAGCGAATAAACACTCATCGTGAGAATAACACACCTAGCATGGAAAATATTGGCCACCCCCTGCCGCTTCATGAGCGGTACGGGCACACAAAACAGAAAATTATTTTGAAAATTAGAGTTGGCACACGCAAATTTACTTGGAACGGCATGGAAATACCGCATATAGGTAGGTATGGTGGACTCATTTGGCACAACTTGGGTTTTAGGAGTTTGGATGCACAAGCAGTATTCCCGCTTAGTACAAATGAAGGCCAGCAAATAGATTGAGAAGCAACCAACCAAAAAGTGAAAACGGTCATAAACATGCATTGAACATAACTAACACCGAATAATGCACCATAAGTAGGATATAATTTCGTTGCATAACTATTGACTTAATGTGCATGCATAGGGAATCACAAACTTTAATAGTAATATTCTTACTAAATCATAATTACTCAGTAACATGACTCACATATCATCATCTCCATATCGCAAAACTATTGCAAGGAATCACACTTATCATATCCAATGATCTATATGAAAGTTTTTATTATATCCCTCTTGAATATTCATCACTTTGGGACCAAATTCATATATTGTGCAAATTACCATTACTATTACCAACTCTCAAAAATATATAAGTGAAGCATGAGAGTGCACATATTTCTTCAAAATTTTATGTTATCAACTCTAAAAATGATATAAGTGAAGCATGAGAGTGCACATATTTCTTCAAAATTTATTAACTCTCAAAATAATATAAGTGAAGCATGAGAGTTCAAATATTTCTTTAAAATTTAGCCACCGCCGTGCTCAAAAAGATTTAAGTGAAGCACTAGAGCAACTGCCTAGCTCAAAAAATTTAAGTGAAGCACATAGAGTATTCTAACAAATCATGATAAACGTGTGTCTCTCTCAAATAGGCGTGTCCAGCAAAGATGATTGTGACAAACTAAAAATTAAACAAAGCAAAGACTCATATAATACACGATGCTCCAAGCAAAACACATATCAGTTGACGAATAAAAATATAGCTCCAAGTAAAATTTCCGATGGTTGGTAGAAGAAAGAGGGGATGCCTTCCGGGGCATCCCCAAGCTTAGACGCTTGAGTCTTCCTTGAATATTACCTTGGGGTGCCTCGGGCATTCCCAAGCTTAGGCTCTTGCCACTCCTTATTCCTTCATCCATCGTGATCTCACCCAAAACTTGAAAACTTCAATCACACAAAACCCAACAAAACCTTCGTGAGATCCGTTAGTATAACAAAATAAATCACTACTTTAAGTACTGTTGCAAACCCATTCATATTTTATTTTTCCATTATACCTACTGTATTCTAACTTCTCCATGGCTTATACCCCCCGATACAATCCATAGTTTCATCCAAACAAGCAAGCAGTGCATCAAAAATAGAATCTGTCAAAAACAGAACAGTCTGCAGAGATCTATTTAAAAGCCATACTTATGGAACTCCAAAAATTATGAAAAATTAGGAAAACGTGGGAAATTCATATATAAATACTGTGTAAAAATTTCAGATTTTTTTGACGCTCCAGTACAGAACTAAAATTCCAGCACTGGACGCAAAACTTTCTGTTTTCCAAACAGCATCAATTATACTATCTTCCAAAACATCCTAAAGGCTTTACTTGGCACAAACACTACTTAAAACACAAAATCACAGTCATAACTGTAGCATAATTGTGTAAACACACAATAACAGAAACAAAAAGCAAAAATTTATTTTATTCATTGGGTTGCCTCCCAACAAGCGCTATTGTTTTATGCCCCTAGCTAGGCATAATGCATAGTTTCAAGTATTGTCATCTTTGGTTTTAGTAATCTTTATAGGAGTTTTCTCAAACTCGGGAGGCTCTTTACGCTTCCCATTATTCTCAAGAAATGAGGCAATTTTAAGGTCTAGAATATCTAATCGCTTATTGCATAGAGTAATCAAAGTGTTCATGCGATTGAGGTTTCCACTAATATTTTTAAGAGGTTCGTTAGACTTTTGCAACTCAACCAAATTTTTCTGCATGTCACCCAATTTGTCTAATATTTGGGCCCCCTCTTGAGTAAAAGCTAAACCCTTTTGTGGTGGTGGAATCCCCAATATACCCTCTATTATTTCATTGGCAGTATTAGCCTCACTTTCAATAAAATTCCTTTTGCGGCAAAGTCCAAAAGTTGTCTATGATGCATGGTTAAACCTATATAGAAATTACGAAGCAAAATTTTTAAATGCCCTTTTATAGAGCAAACACGGTAGGATTCCATTAACCTATACCAAGCATCTTTAAGATTTTCTCCTTGTTTTTGTTTGAAGTAAAGCACTTCAAAATCCGGCGACAAAGGAGGGATAGTTACGCTAGTCATGATGACAAATCAAGCAAAAGGGCAAACGGAATTTTTTTTTATATTTTTGTAAAAACTTTTTAGAAGTGGAGGAGATGAAAACGAGAGGCAAAGGCAAATAAAATAAATGCAAGGAGATGAAATTTTATGCGTAGGTACTAGATAGATGTTGATGATGTCTCCCCGGCAATGGCGCCAGAAATTCTTCCTGCAACTTGTGATCTGCGTTGGTTTTTCCCCGAAGAGGAAGGGATGATGCAGTATAGTAGAGATAAGTATTTCCCTCAGTTATGAAACCAAGGTTATCAATCCAGTAGGAGAATCACGCAACACCTCGTTAACAGTACCTGCACACAAAATAACAAATCCTTGCACCCAACGCAAACAAGGGGTTGTCAATCCCTTGGCGGTTAATTGCAAGATTAAATTGTATGGTGATAGATAAATAGATCGAACAAAAATACAAAATAAAATAAGTCAATCTAGTTGGTCATGTCCCTTTCTATCACTGGGATTGAGCACCGCAAGATCGAACCCATTACAAAGCACCTCTCCCATTGCAACATAAGTCAATCTAGTTGGTCAAACCAAATCAACAGATCGGAGAGAAATACGAAGCTATATTAATCATGCATAAAAGAGTTCAGAGAACACTCAAATAATATTCATGGATAATCTGATCATAAACTCACAATTCATCGGATCCCAACAAACACACCGCAAAAAGTGATTACATCGGATAGAACTCCAAGAACATCGAGGAGAACATTGTATTGAAGATCAAAAAGAGAGAAGAAGCCATCTAGCTACTAACTATGGACCAGAAGGTCTGTGGTAAACTACTCACAAATCATCGGAAGGGCAGCAAGGTTGATGGAGAGCCCCTCCGTGATCGATTCCCCCTCCGGTAGAGCACCGGAAAAGGCCTCCAGATGGGATCTCTCGAGAACAGAAACTTGCGGCGGCGAAAAAAGTATTTCGTGGACTCCTCTGTTGGTTTCCCAATTTTAGAGAATTTATAGTGGTGGAATTAGATCAAACGGAGCTGTGTGGGCCCCACGAGCCACCAGGGCGCCCCCCCTGGGGCGCGCCGTGGTGCCTCGTGGGCCACTGCTTCATCTTCTCGTCTCCTCCCGAAGCTTCTAGTGTTTGTTATGTCCAGAAAAAAATCTCCAAAAAGTTTCGTGGCATTTGGACTTCGTTTGGTACTGATATTCTGCAAAACCAAAAACAGGCAAGAAACAACAACTGGCACTGGGCACTAAGTTAATAGGTTAGTTCCAAAAAATGATATATAATTGCTGTAAATGTATATAAAAACATCCAAGATATATATTATAATAGCATGGAACAATAAAAAATTATAGATACGTAGGAGACGTATCAATGGGCATGTTATTTACTTCTGTGATGAGGCTGCTAGAATTGCTAAACCTGTTAGAAATGAATGAGATATGCTAGATAAGAACAAGCCCGTAGTTGGCATGCCTGTTGTTTCTGTTAAGATTGGAGATCATTGCTATCATGGTTTATGTGATATGGGTGCTAGCGTGAATGCTATTCCGTTCTCTTTATATCAAGAAGTAATGCATGATATTGCACCTATTGAGATTGAAGATATTGATGTTACTATTAAGCTTGCAAACAGAGATACTATTACACCACTTGGGATTGTTAGAGATGTTGAAGTCTTGTGTGGTAAAATCAAATACCCTACTGATTTCTTAGTACTTGGTTCAGAACAAGATAATTTTTGTCCCATTATTTTTGGCAGACCTTTCTTGAATACCGTTAATGCTGAAATTGATTGTGTTAAAGAAATGGTTAGAGTTAAGTTTGGTGATATATCTCATGAATTTAATTTCTCTAAGTTTAGTAGACAACTTCATGATAAAGAATTACCCAATAAAGATGAAATTATAGGTCTTGCTTCTATTGTTGTGCCTCCTACTGATCCTTTAGAACAATGTTTGCTAGACCATGAAAATGATATGCATATGAATGAAGGAAATGAAATAGATGAGTTGTTCTTTAAGAAAGCACCTATCCTTAAACATAATTTGCCTATTGAAACCTTGGGAGATCCTCTTCCACCAAAGAGTGATCCTGTGTTTGAATTAAAGCAATTACCCGATACGCTTAAATATGCTTATCTTGATGAAAAGAAGATATATATCCTATTATTATTAGTGCTAACCTTTCAGAGCATGAAGAAAAGAGATTACTTAAAACTTTGAAGAAGCATCGTGCCACTATTGGATATACTCTTGATGATCTTAAGGGCATTAGTCCCACTTTATGTCAGCATAAAATTCATATGGAGCCAGACGCTAAACCCGTTGTTGATCATCAAAGAAGGCTGAATCCTAAAATGAAGGATGTGGTAAGAACTGAAATATTAAAGCTTCTGGAGGCAGGTATAATTTATCCCATAGCTGATAGTTGATGGGTAAGTCCTGTTCATTGTGTTCCGAAGAAAGGATGTATTACTGTTGTTCCTAATGATAAAAATGAACTTATTCCGCAGAGAATTATAACCGGTTATAGGATGGTAATTGATTTCAGGAAATTAAATAAAGCTACTAGGAAAGATCATTACCCCTTGCCTTTTATTGATCAAATGTTAGAAAGATTATCTAAACATACACACTTTTGCTTCCTAGATGGTTATTCTGGTTTCTCTCAAATACCTGTTTCACCTAAGGATCAAGAGAAAACCACTTTTACTTGTCCTTTTGGAACTTATGCTTATCGTCGTATGCCTTTTGGTTTATGTAATGCACTGATACGTCCATTTTGCATCATGTTTTGCTACTATTATTTATAGTGTTTTTAATCAATATAATACTTTGTGGAGCAATTCTAATGCCTTTTCTCTCTTAATATGCAAGATTTACACAAGGAGGGAGATTGCCGGCAGCTGGAATTCTGGACCTGAAAAAGCTATGTCAGAGATACCTATTCTGCACATCTCCAAATGAGCTTAAATTTCACGGAGATTTATTTTGGAATAAATAAAAAATACTGGAAGAAAGAAATACCATAGGGGGCCACCCAAGAGCCCACGAGGCACCAGGGCGCGCCAGAAAAGAGTCTTGATGACCCACAAGTATAGGGGATCAATCGTAGTCCTTTCGATAAGTAAGAGTGTCGAACCCAACGAGGAGCAGAAGGAAATGACAAGCGGTTTTCAGCAAGGTGTTTTCTGCAAGCACTGAAATTATCGGTAACGAGTAGTTTGATAGCAAGATAATTTGTAACAAGTGACAAATAGCAATAGTAACAAAGAGTGCAGCAAGGTGGCCCAATCCTTTTTATAGCAAAGGACAAGCTGGAACGATCTCTTATAGTAAGCAAAGCGTTCTCGAGGACACATGGGAATTTCATCTAGTCACTTTCATCATGTTAGTTTGATTCGCGTTCGCTACTTTGATAATTTGATATGTGGGTGGACCGGTGCTTGGGTGCTATTCTTACTTGAACAAGCCTCCCACTTATGATTACCCCCTCTCGCAAGCATCCGCAACTACGAAAGAAGAATTAAGATAACTCTAACCATAGCATTAAACATGTGGATCCAAATCAACCCCTTACGGAATAGCGCATAAACTAGGGTTTAAGCTTCTGTCACTCTAGCAACCCATCATCTAATTACTACTCCACAATGCATTCCCTTAGGCCCAAAGATGGTGAAGTGTCATGTAGTCGACGTTCACATGACACCACTAAGAGAATCAACAACATACATATCATCAAAATATCGAACGAATATCAAATTCACATGATTACTTATGACAAGACTTCTCCCATGTCCTCAAGAACAAAAGTAACTACTCACAAATCATAATCATGTCCAAGATCAAAGGGGTATTGAATAGCATATAAGATCTGAACATATAATCTTCCACCAAATAAACCAACTAGCATCAACTACAAGATGTAATCAACACTACTAGCAACCCACAGGTACCAATCTGAGGTTTTGAGACAAAGATTGAATACAAGAGATGAACTAGGGTTTGAGATGAGATGGTGCTGGTGAAGATGTTGATGAAGATTGGTCCTCCCACGATGAGAGGATCGTTGGTGATGTCAATGGCGACGATTTCCCCCTCCCGGAGGGAACTATCCCCGACAGAATCTCTCCGCTCGAGAGCAAAAGTGCTCCTGCCCAAGTTCTGCCTCGAGACGGCGGCGCACCATCCCGAAAGTCCTCTCTATATTTTTTCTAGGGCAAATGGACTTATATATCAGAAAATGGGGGCCAGAGGCTGGCCAGGGGCCCACGAGCCATCAGGGCGCGCCTGGGGGGGGGCGCCCTGGTGCCTCATGGGCTCCTGGGTGGCCCCCTCTGGTATTTCTTTCTTCCAGTATTTTTTATTTATTCCAAAATAAATCTCCGTGAAATTTCAGCTCATTTGGAGATGTGCAGAATAGGTATCTCTGACATAGCTTTTTCAGGTCCAGAATTCCAGCTGCCGGCAATCTCCCTCCTTGTGTAAATCTTGCATATTAAGAGAGAAAAGGCATTAGAATTGCTGCACAAAGTATTATATTGATTAAAAACACTATAAATAACAGTAGCAAAACATGATGCGAAATGGACGTATCAACTCCCCCAAGCTTAGACCTCGCTTGTCCTCAAGCGAAAACCGATATCGATAATCATTTCCACATGTTTAGAGAGAGAGGTGTCGATAAAAACAAAATACGGACGTAGTAGCATCATGATCATTATTGTAACAGCAATATTTATTATCATAAAACTTCTCATGAGCAAGTAACAATTCATCACAACAATGAAGTATAAGGCATAAACTTCCTTGAAAACTAACAAACTATGTTCATAGTCAACAATGCAATTGTAATTCATCATATTTTCAGGAAGGGTCTCATGTAGGAGCTTTTTAGCAAGTCCACATACTCAACCATCATTTAGTCTTCTATGATTGCTAACACTCACGACATATATATGGAGCAAAAAGTTTCAGCCAGACACATAGAAAGATAGGGGCTTGTGATTTCGCTTCCCAACTTATTCACCTCAAAGGTGATGTCAATAATAATAAATCATGATCACTCATATCCAACTGGATATATGTGCCTAGATGTTTCCCCACCACATGATGCTTACAAAAGAGAAAAATAAAAAGAAAGTAGAGGAGAACACTATTGACTCTTGCATAAAATGTAAATACATAAAAGTAAAGGATAGGCCCTTCGCAGAGGGAAGCAGAGGTTGTCATGCGCTTTTTGTTGTTGGATACACAAGCTCTTAATGCAAAGGAACATCACTTTATATTGCCCCTTGTGGTAGCAACCTTTATTATGCAGTCTGTCGCTTTTATTTCTTTACCATCACAAGTTCGTACAAAGCTTATTTCCCTTACAATAAAAGTTCAGACATATTTAGAGGCAATTTTTATTGCTTTTTGCACCGATGACAACTTACTTGAAGGATCTTATTCAATCCGTAGGTAGATATAATGGACTCTCATGACATGAAACTGGGTTTAAGGGTTTTGGATGCAAAAGTAGTATCTCTACTTGGTGCAGATTTTTGGCTAGCAAATATATTGGGCAAGCACCACATGTTGGAGGATCTATAACAATATAACTTCTATGTGAATATAAGCAAACATAATTCATTACGTTGTCTTCCTTGTCCAACGTTAACAATTTGACATAAAATACTTAATGGGGGCTCACAATCGTAAAAGATGTCCAAGATAGTATATTTGCATGTGAATCTTCTCTCCCCTTATTAACTTTTTCCTGAATTGCATCATTGACTAATGCTATGCTTGTTAACTTCCAATAAATTTTACCACTTATACTTTTCTTTATGTAATGTCATTACTTTCCATAAGATTAGCTTATGATCTTTTTCATTATTTTCATTGCTAGAATTGAAACATGAAAGTAAAGAAGCAAAAACTCAAACTACTCTTTATTATATAACTCTCAACTCAATTACATAGATAGATAGATCACGAAGCTAACACTCGAAAATAGATCATACTAAACTTTTATTCAACTAGATCACGAAATAACTAAGGATTGAACTAAAAATAGGTAGAGATAATAAAAGTGATGGTGATACGATATCGGGGCACCTCCCCCAAGCTTGGCACAAGCCAAGGGCAGTGCCCATACCCAGGTACTCAAGTTTCCTTTTTCGGTGATGGTGGTGATTGATGAAGTGCAAGCTTGTCCTTCAGCTGTAGCAGATACATCAATCTACGGTTGATGCTCCGAAGAGCGATGTTTTGATCTTCCAACAAAATAACTTCACGAGTGAGAGATGTATTCTGAACAGAAACTATTTCAAAGACTCTTAAAGCTTCAATTACGGATGGGGAGAGATGATCATATAAGGGTTGAAGTATATCTCCCTTCTCTGTGGTCTCCTCCATGGGAATCGCTTGTCCTCCTTCTGGAGCCTGGGGTCCTTCAATTTCCTCAACCTTGTCCTCATTCCATCGTCTTCCTGTCCCGACGACCACTCGTAGTAAACCTCGCTGTAAGGGCGTTTGCCCGGCGATGGTTGCACAATACGGTGCTTGGTACGGAGCTTTTTGGGAGCCATGGCGATCTAGATCTGTCATAAAAATAGCACGAAACAAGAACAGAGGAGATTTCTGCGATACGGTGGTCAAAATGTCCGTGAGTATATATAAATATTTTTTTATCTTGCAAAATAAGTAATCTAGGAGAAAACGGAGTCGGGAAGGCTCACGAGGGGCCCACGAGCCACCAGGGCGCGCCTGGGGGGGGGGGTGGCGCGCCCTGGTGCCTCGTGGGCACCAAGTGGGTCCCCTCGGCTGTTTCTTATTTTTGTATTCTTTTTCTAATATTCCAAAACTGACAGAAAGTATTTGTGACGCCCCTGATCGACCGTGCACTAATCATACACGCAAATGCACACGATCGAGATCAGAGACTCACGGGAAGATATCACAACACAACTTTAAACACAAAATAAAATAATACAAGCTTTATATTACAAGCCAGGGGCCTCGAGGGCTCGAATGCATAAGCTTGAGATACACAAGCATTAGCGGAAGCATCAACAGTATCTGAGTACAGGCACGAAGTTAAACAAGGGTGCCTTAAGAAGGCTAGCACAAACAGCGACACTGATCGAAAAGGCGAAGGCCTCCTGCCTAGGGCCTCCGAGCTCGGCGGGCTCAATGTAGTAGGTGCCTCCGGGGATCTCCTACTCCTGGACTCCGTCGTCTAATCGCAGCAATCGGGTATGGGGAAAGAGGGGAAGCAAAGCAACCATGAGTACTCATCCAAAGTACTCGCAAGACTTACATCAGAACTATACTAGACATGCATCGGTATCAAAGGAATGGGGCTATATCTTTGGACTAAACTGAAGAAATGCCAGAATAGAGGGGGGAAGGCCTAGCCTATTGAAGGCTAGCATCTTGAAGCAATCTTGCAGCATCAGAAGAGAGTAGAGCAAGATAATATATAATCAATCATATTTTAGTAATGCCCTGAGATCCTTCCTCGACTACCCTGCGAGAAAGTGATCCCGAGAGCTGTAGTATCAGTTTATCATTGTACGGTATCCAATCATAGTTGTAGCAGATCAGGATACAACTCCGAGCGTCCTGTTACCGTGGACACGGCTATTCGAATAGATAACTTCCCTGCAGGGGTGCACTACTGTTACCCAACACGCTCGATTACATCTGGCCGAACACACTTGCTGGGTAATACCCGGCCTCGGGTAATCGACACGACGTAGTCCTACCTAGGCTCAACAGAGAGGTCCCCGCCGGTCTACATCCTAAGCGCTCAGGGGTCTTGGGCGCATCGCCCTTCGCACTCCGGGTCGTTGTGCTCAAGGTGGATCCAGGCACCACCTTTGGGGCGCCGATCCGACCCGGCCACAATGCTGAACTGGACGTCTGACAGAGCTTTCGACTGGTACATACGGCATAGAGGGTCCCATAACCATTATCCCACGTGGTGGTAGTGCATATTGGCCAGTGGCCAACTCAGATCAAATACCCAAATCCATTAGGCGTGTTTAGTAACTCGCGAAGACGAACAGGATCCCTGTCACTCCGACTTGATAAAACACGGACCACGACCAGGGACCAGGCCCACCTCTCTCCTAGGTGGTCTCCGCCTGCCCTGTTGTTCCGCCGCAATACCACTCGCGGGTGCTCTTGGAGCCGACCCGTCTTTAACATCATTCTCTCGCGGGCACTCTTGGAACCGGCCCGACTTTAACAGTTTAAAGTATTGCGGTAATGTAACATTTCCGTGATCATCACCCAGAGTGATCACGGCCCGATAACAAGCTTGGCAAACGGACAAAGGTGAAGGGCCAGCTGATGAAACATAGCATACCTAACTAAGTATCATAGGGTAGCAGGTAAGGTATCAATAGCAGGCGACGAAAATAGGCTATGCATCAAAATAGGAGTTACCGGAGCAACAACAGAAGCAATTCTAATGCAAGCATAGGAGAGAAGGAATGGGTGATATCTGATGATCAAGGGGGTTTTCCTTGCCTGGAAGCTCTGCTGATGGGGTCTGGTCGTCGACGACGTAGTCGTACACGGGGTCGTCGGCGGTGGTCTCGGGGTCTACCGAAGAAGGAGGGGGAAGAAACAGTAAATATAATGCAGACAAATGCAACACAATGCATGGCATGGCAAAATGAGGTGATGAAGTGACCTAATGCATTACTAAGCATTTTGGACGAAGAGGGAAAATATCCGGGAATATTTTTCCAGCTCCGATCACTATTCGTACAGCGGTTTCGGTAGCAAATGTTCAACGTTCAGTATGTTAGAGAAATGTGACAGGTATGTGGAGGGCATATTCGGATTCGCCATATTTTTCTGATCGTTTTTCATATATAAATTATTTTCATCTGACTTACGGTTTATTTTATATGGTTTTCTGAAGTTTATACGATTTTCTGAAATTTCTGAAATTGTTTTAATACGAGTTTGACCAAGTCAAATTTGACTGGTCAAATAGAGAAGGGGTGGCCCACATGTTATAGGCTATACCTAAACAAATAAATAAATCTAACTTATTTAATGGGGGGCCCACATGTCATCTACTACTAGACTAACTTAGCACTAATTTAATCCTAAGCTAGTCTAACCTAAGCGCACACACCGCACACATACTCACGCAGACACACACACGCTAACTACACAGGGCCGGCCACACACGGCTATGGCACAGCCGGCCACACACTCAGACACGCACAGATAACACACACTCACGTGCACACGGCCATGGCCATGGCCATGGCCATGCCCATCAGCAGCGGCAGCAGTAGTAAGGCAGCAGCAGCACCTAGCAGGAGCTGCAGCAGCGCAGCTAGCAAGCAGTGGTAGCAGCGTGGCGCGGGCGCACGTGGGAGTGGCAGCGGCAGCAGCGCAGCCAGCAGCAGCAGCAGTGCGAATAGCAGACAGCAGTAGCCGACGCGCGCGGACACGGCAAGCTCCGGGCAACGGCGGCAAACGGAGCAGATCGAAGGGGCAAACGAGTGGGGTCGGCAGAGGGCCTCACAGGGTGGTTCATGTACATGGTCGAAAGGCACGGGGGTGGCCGGATGTGTCACGCTCGTCGACGAGATGCGGCGGCCGTGGCGGGAAGAAGAGGACGATGGCGAGCGTACGTTGCCTCCCCGCACGAACCGGTGGGCCTAGTCGAAGGAGCCGTCCATGGCGCAACTCCTGGACATCTTTTCAGGCGCCGGGGAGGCCGGTGGCCGCGGGATCGACATGGCGATGGCGACCAACGCTCGGGCACGAACAAATGTCGAGAGAGAGAGAGTGAGCGAGGGGATAATGGGGAGGCTAGGGTTGTCCACCGTGGCGAGGAGGATCTTATCCATCTCCAGGTTGCCTCGGATGGTCGACACGTCGAAATCCGAGGCGTGGACGGGCGCGGCCGTGGCCACGCCATGGCTCTGCTTCTCCTCTGGCGAGAGGAACGAGAAGGCCCTGCCGGGCTGGGCCGTTATGTACTGTTGGACTTAAGCCCATATGTACATTAGCCGTTAGGTTTTTCTTTTATTCTTTACGGTTTTATTTATTTCTCTCTGTTTTGCATTTCTTTTTGCATCAAACCACTTTTGTAAAATGTGAATCTTGTCTCAATAAATACTAGTCAATATTTGGTATTGCCACAAAAAATTTGAAGGCAAGATGATTTCATTTGAATTTTGCTTAAATGAAAATGGATTTAATGGGCTATTTTAGTCACTGTTTTTGGGTGATAGCTTCCAAATGAGAAAACAAGTGATGTTGTTTTCCTTAACCATAATTACCTATGGATTATTTACAACATGATGAACTATTTTGCTTGCAAGTTTGTAGATTTTCAAATTTCACTTGCTATTTGAATTTTAGTTTGAAGTGGAATTTCAAATGAGATATGAAACCAATTGTTGATCAAGCTTGTTAACCATGGTGACTTGGCATTATCAGAGGGTGATTACTGTAGTTAACCACTGGGGGTGTTACAAATCTCCTCCACTAAAAGAAATCTCGTCCCGAGATTTAAGAGGTAGAGTAAGGGGAAGAAGTTTGGTTACGAAATTCTAACGAGTCTTCTCGGTCTTGGTTACTCTTCTTGAAGAAGTCAGCCCATCGGGTTTGGTGTCTTCATTTCTCTGCATCAGCGCAACATGATGAGGTTGGCATCTTTTCTTCAGGAACTCCATCATACTTACGAGTAGGGTAGGAGGGGAAACTATAAGGACGGATGTCTAAAAAGGTTGGCATCCGATAACTATCTCAGGGGATGAAGGTATAAAGTATCTCTCGAGTTGGAACTCAGGGAAATACATCGAGAGAAATAAAAGAAGGTATGAGAAGTTTCAAGCGGATAGGCAAGCATTTGATGTCTATGACGGATGATGAAAAGGGGTCCAGAGCATCAGGCATAAGCACTGCTGTGACGCCCCTGCTCGACCGTGCACTAATCATACACGCAAATGCACACGATCGAGATCAGAGACTCACGGGAAGATATCACAACACAACTCTAAACACAAATAAAAGGCATACACGCTTTATATTACAAGCCAGGGGCCTCGAGGGCTCGAATACATAAGCTCGAGTCATACAAGCATCAGCGGAAGCAAAGGTATCTGAGTACAGACACAAAGTTAAACAAGTATGCCTTAAGAAGGCAAAAACAAACAACGACTCTGATCGAAAGAGGCAAGGCCTCCTGCCTAGGAGCCTCCTAAACTACTCCTGGTCGTCGGTCTCCACGTAGTAGTAGGCTCCACCGGAAGTGTAGTAGCAGTCATCGGCGGTAGTAGCTGGCTCCTGGGATCCGTCATCTGGTCGCAGCAATCGGGTATAGGGGAAAAAGAGGTAGCAAAGCAACCGTGAGTACTCATCCAAAGTACTCGCAAGACTGACATCAGAACTATACTAAGTATGCATCGGTACCAAAGGAATGGGGCTATATCTTTGGACTGAAATGCAGAAATGCCAGAATAGAGAGAGGGGCCTAGCCTATCGAAGACTAGCATCTTCAGCGGTCTTGCAGCATAAGAAGAGTGCAGATTACCAACATAATTAAAGTAGCAAGCATGTTGTAGCAAAGCCTAGGGATCCTTCCTCGACTCCCTGTGAGAAAGCAATCCCGGAGCTTACAATTAATTAACATGTATCCAGTTCAAGTAGTAATAGATCGGGATACAACACTGAGCGTCCTGTTACCGTGGACACGGCTATTCGAATAGATAACTTCCTTGCAGGGGTGCACTACTGTTACCCAACACGCTCGATTAACTCTGGCCGGACACACTTTTATCGGGTCATGCCCGGCCTCGGCTGATCGACACACCGCAGCCCTACCTAGAGCTCAGCACAGAGGTCCCCGCCGGTCTATATCCTAAGTGCTCAGGGGTCCTGGGCCCATCGCCCTTTGCACTCCGGGTCGTTGCGCACATGGCGGGTCTAGGCACCACCTCTGTCCTGGATGGCGCCGGCCCAACCATGCCGCAATGCTGAACTGGACGTTTGACAAAGCTTTCGGCTGATACATACGGCATAGAGGGCCCCATTAAACCATTATCCCACGTGGTGGTAGTGCGTATAGGCCAGTGGCCAACTCAGATCAAATACCCAAATCCGTTAGCGCATTATTAGGAGCTCGCGGTGACGATCAGTACTCCTGTCGTCCCGTCTTGAGGAAGTGCAACAAGGACCAGGCCCATCCCTCTCTAGGGCGGTCTCTGCCTGCCCGGCTGCGCCTCGTAATTATCTCGCGGGTACCCTCACGGTCAACCCGACATCACATCTCTCGTGGGTACCCCTCGGGGTCAACCCGACTTTATTCAGTAAATGTAGTAAAATCCCGGTAACTGTGTGTTTAGAACATTAAGGAGGAATCCGAGGAATCACCCTCTATGGATTCCTACTTGATGGAACCCGTCAAGGAGAACCAGGAGGAATCACCCTCGATGGTATTCACACTTGCGGGGTTGCACGACAGAAGCCTCATCGGAGGTGGAGGAAGAGGAATCACCCTCGGTATTCCACGTCCGACTAGCTGTGCTACAAGGGCATCATCGGGAGTGGTTTAAGAGGTATCACCCTCGTCACTTGAGGATAACTCTGTAGAGTCAAACAACTTAGGGGGTGTGCAGTGCTGTGTTGGCCTCAGCCCGTCGATCACATCGATCGGGGCATTAGTAACTAAGCGGGGCAACTAAAGCAAGGAAGAGGGGCCACAGATGTATTTTCATCCATACTATACTAAACATTTAGGATATCAGGTATAGTATCAACAGAAGTTACAAGAAATAGGCTATGCATCAGAATAGGATAAATAAAAAATAGTAGCAAATTCTAATGCAAGCAGGAGGGAGAAAGAATAGGTGATATAGGCATGTTCAAGGGGGTTTGCTTGCCTGGAAGCTCTGCTGAAAAGGAAGAAGGATCGTCGGGGACGTAGTCGATCACAGGGGCAGCGTCGGTCTCAGAGTCTACCGGAGAGAAGAGGGGGAAGAAACAGTAAATATAAGGCACACAGATGTAACACAGATGCACGACATGACAACACGCAGTGCTAGGGGTGACCTATCGCAGTACTACCCATTTACCGGTGAAGGGGGAAAACATCCTGGAATGTTTTCCCAGCGTTTGGCATCTCGGACAGATGAAACAAAGGGGGACGGTTCCATGTTCAGCATGCTAGGGGCATGTGACAGATGAACGGAGGGCATATTCGGAATCGTCATATTTTTCTGATCGTTTTTCATATATGAATTATTTTCATCCGAGTTACGGATTATTTTATATTAATTTTTAAAGTTTTAATTCAATTTCTAAAATTAACAGATTTAATTTAATTATAAAATCATTTATTGCGTCATCATGACGTCAGCGGTCAACACTGACCGTTGACCGGTCAAACTGACACGCGGGTCCCGTCTGTCATCGACACAGATTAATTAAACAGAATTAATTAGTTTAATTAGGTGGTTTGCTTAATTAAGTTTAATTAGTTTAATTAAACCAGATTAGTTAAGTTAATTAATTCACTAATTAATTAATTAATCAAACATTTTATTTATTATTTATTTTTATTATTAATATTTTATTTTATTTATTTCATTTCATTTTTTCTTTTCTTTTCTTTTCGGGCCGGCCCAACTGGTCAGTGGCACCAGCCGGACATGTCCACGGCTGTGCCCTTTCCAGGGCCGGACATGTCCGGCCAACACTGGAGGTTCAACGCGCGCGCGCAGGCAGAGGATCCCGGCGCGGCCGGCTGGCTCGGGCCGCGACGAGCAGCGGTCGAGCGCGGCCAGCGCAGGCGAGCAGCAGCAGCAGCTGGGGCGGCGAGGGCGAGCAGCGGGCGAGGGGCGGCCGCGGCGCGAGCGGGCACAGGCGGGCGCGGGCGAGATGCAGAGACGCGGACGGCAGCAGCAGGACGAGCGGGCGGCGATGGGCAGCGGCTGCGGCACGGCCAAACGCGACCAGAGGCGCGGCGAGCGCGAGCTCCGGCGGCTTCAGGCGCGGCGGTGCGGGCGATGTCGAACGATGGGGACGGCGACGGCAGTCGATGGCGGGGGGGGAGGAAGGGGGAACGGGCGCGGCTCACCCTCGTTGCTGAGGAGAGGGCGGCGAGGCTCGGGGAGGTCCGTCGTGGGAGAGGACGAGGACGCGACAATGGCGGCGCGGCGTCGGGCAACGAGGCGAGGCGACGGCGACAGGAGGCGGCGGCGGGCGCAGAGGGAGAAAGGGGGGGCACGAGGGAGAGTGGGGATCGGGGTTAGGGTTCGGTGGGGGGAGGCGAGGGGAGGCCATATAGGCCAGGGGGCCGAGCGGGTGGGCCGACCCAGTTGGGCCACGGCCCAGTGGGGGGGGGGTTCTGTTTTCTCTTTTTTATATAGCTTTGTTTTCTTTTATTATTTATTTTCTATTTTATTTTTAGTTTTGCAAAATACAACACTAGCCCCTAAATTAGTATTACCAATTATTCCACTGCCACAAATAATTTGGCACCTTAATAAAATAGGTTTAATAATTTTTATAATTTAAAAAGCATTTAAATTATTATTTAGGTCATTGTTTTATTTATTTTAGTGCAATTACATATTTTATAAAAATGTGGTTTCTTCTCCAACATTTTCTATGAATTATTTGTCACATTTAGAACATTTTAGTTTTGACATTTTGAAAACTTTAAATTTTGACTTTATTTTAAATTTGAATTTGAAGTTGGATTATTCTCTAAAAGCAATTTATTTAGGATGATCATGATGACATGGCACATTATTTCTGGTTAATGACTGGACATAATCTGGGGGTGTTACAACTGCGTCTGATACCGGATTGAATATCTCAAGGTAGATGGCTCGTGAATTACATACGAGGCCAAGCGCGAGGAATAACTTTGGGAACAGGGATGTACAGAAGAGTCAGGTTTCGATCCTATGGAACTGTAGTTAGGGTGGATCAATAATAGGAAGGCTGGTGACATCTTGTACAATCACGATACAAGGCTTGTCAGAGGATAGTTTGTCAGCTATGTTGGCAACAACGTTGGTACCAAGGGCGGGGGATGCAGAGAACCATTTTCCTGCTCGTTAAAACGAGGCGGACCAATAGGCAAGGTTCTCGTCCACCGGTGATACCAGAATGTCATCAACAATATTAACAGGGTCTTGCTGACAAAGTTGTACACTGAAGTGTTTACATAAGCAGGGAATTATCACTGCTTAGATCATATAAACCACAAGAAAGGTTAAGCAGACCAATGGAAAGGAAAATGTGCTTATCAGATTAAACAGACCAATGGAAAGGAAAATGTGTTTATACTCAAGGATTAGTAGTATGTCCTTTCCCAAGGGCAAGCGGAGCATGATATACATGATGGAACAGCAGGTGCATAACCCTTTAGATAAGAGGGGTAAAGGCGAACATGGGGTTTACCCATACAACAGTGTTTGGATAATTGATCAAGAAACATTTAGCATTGCGCTTCCGATGTTCTTGTTGATAACTGGAATACCCCAGTCATGCTTCGGAATAGCAATGATATGGTGTTTAAGTAAAGGTTGGGTTTGGAGAACATAAGAATTACACAAGGAATAATTTCAAGAATAACAAGGAACTCAAGGTATAACCAAATCATGACCAAGTCTGTGTTGAAAGGAAAAACAAGGATGTTGCCGATGACAACACAAATTATCGAGGGGCAAAGATGGTAATTCTTGTCATGAATTCAACTCACATTTTGGAAGGAGTCAGAATGTTGACGAAGATCACAACACATTTTATTGAAATGTTACATGAAGATGCAATTGAACAGTGACGACATCAATCAAAGGAATGGTGAAGCGGAAAGTTATTGGATCCACAGATAAGAGGCAAACTCAGAATCAGTGTTGCTTTTCAAGACAAACAACATGATGTTGAAAACTTGACGTAAGCTTTGCTCGCGGTCTGAAGAATTCGTGCACCAAAGAAGGACGAGGTAGCACGATCAAAGGTAGTGTGATAAGGATGTAGGCGGTAGTCTAGGAATGACAAGATTGAGTTTAAATTTCCCAGCAACAAATTTACTAGTGGTAATGAACCATAGGGTGAATTCAGTTCACTTGTCAGAGTTCTCGAGTGACGGACAATGCAAACCTGCGGGGTGACTAAAACGGCGAGAAATATTATTCCAACAGGAATTTATGAGGGGTAGTGCAATGGCACGATATCCTCGAGATACTAGAGGTTAATGCTCGTAGGCAGAACATAATAGAAGCTAAACTAGATCAATCATCTGCAGACGGCAGATGCTTTAACCTTGTCGGAAAAATAGACGAGTCACTGAAATGGATTCCTTTTCGATATATCAAATAAGGACAGCATGGTCGGAACCATAACTGCATGGGATCAAATTTAATGATACTGGAAGAATTATACAAATGATTAAATATTTTCCAAGAAGCTTTCGTCATAAGATCTACATCGTTTCCAGGGGCATGAACACAAAGGTTCAAGGTCGACTCTCACTTCTTCAATGCATAATCCTTTCATTCACTTCTCGCTTCGAAGAAGTTGTAGTGTTGAAATTTTATCTAACGAAACGCCAGTAGAGTATAACCCGCAAAACTTTCGGGTTCCCATAGATTAGGGAAGGCATAGGTTCAACCCATCGGGGCAACTTAGGAACATATATCTCAAACTTCAGGAGTAATTTACTCAAGCCCGGAAGCAGAGCATGGTTGACAAAAGCAGGGGATACAATTTACCAAAGGCATTAGGTATCAGGGGAAGAACTAACAAGGTTTTAGAATATGCAGGAACGATCGGAAAATAACCCACCAAAGGATCTGACGGACCGTAAAGGATCTGATTGTGAGTATCGGTACTCAACCAGAGGATGAAAGAATGCAAACGCATCGGTTTATAGACACATCTGAGTAATTTCGAAGCTTAAATACAAAGGAATTAATATTTCCAAATCGGGGGATCAGAAGCAAACGCTCCGATCGAAAGATGAGTAAGTTGAATAGAATTAGACGGACAATCAATCAAGGTTTGATTTGCCGAGAACCAGCTCATGTTCAAAATGATATCTGAGCCGTAAGGATGAATTCTAGAAATGGATTGATGATTACGAGCATTCGCAAATGTATTGAATCAGGGGACTCAAGATGATAATGACAAAGGATGTCAACGAAGATTACTGGACATATGGAATTAGCCATAGTGCAGGCAGTCAAGAGTTTCAAGAGTAATAGGTTGCAAAGGATTATCGGAAGATCGATTAGCAATACGAAGTATTTTGTGAAACACTTGAGCAACTGGGGACGAATGTATGAACGGCAATTATGTGCAGTTATCCACAGGGATTTATCGATGGTAAAGAATTGCAAAGGCGGTGGGCTCAAGGGTTTCGGAAAAACATCGAAGAGTACCTTCGGAATCTTCTGATGAATCAAGCGATCTTCTGGAATGAGGGGCTCTCCGGGAAGAAGTAGTTACGAGAACCTACGGTTAGAGTTAGCAAAATCTTTAACCCGAAAAGAAGAGAGATCAGAATTCCAGAGTAAAGGAGAGGAATAAAAGATCCTAATCTCATCCATTTGCGATGTGGGCCCGTAAGCCACACAACAATGTTGGTAAAATAGTTTTTCAAAGACTAGACTCAACTTCGACCAAGGAATCAGAAGGGGGCTTCCTACAGGCAGTCAGCTATGATACCAACTTGTGACGCCCCTACTCGACCGTGCACTAATCATACACGCAAATGCACACGATCGAGATCAGAGACTCACGGGAAGATATCACAACACAACTCTAAACACAAAATAAAATAATACAAGCTTTATATTACAAGCCAGGGGCCTCGAGGGCTCGAATACATAAGCTCGAGATACACAAGCGTTAGCGGAAGCATCAACAGTATCTGAGTACAGGCATGAAGTGAAACAAGGGTGCCTTAAGAAGGCTAGCACAAACAGTGACACTGATCGAAAAGGCGAAGGCCTCCTACCTAGGGCCTCCGAGCTACTCCTGGTCGGCGGGCTCAATGTAGTAGGTGCCTCCGGGGATCTCTTGCTCCTGGACTCCGTCGTCTGATCGCAGCAATCGGGTATGGGGAAAAAGGGGAAGCAAAGTAACCATCAGTACTCATCCAAAGTACTTGCAAGACTTACATCAGAACTATACTAGATATGCATCGGTATCAAAGGAATGGGGCTATATCTTTGGACTAAACTGCAGAAATGCCAGAATAGAGGGGGGAAGGCCTAGCCTATCGAAGGCTAGCATCTTGAAGCAATCTTGCAGCATCAGAAGAGAGTAGAGCAAGATAATGTATAATCAATCATATTTTAGTAATGACCTGAGATCCTTCCTCGACTACCCTACGAGAAAGTGATCCCGAGAGCAGTAGTATCAGTTTATCATTGTACGGTATCCATTCATAGTTGTAGCAGATCAGGATACAACTCCGAGCGTCCTATTACGTGGACACGGCTATTCGAATAGATAACTTCCCTGCAGGGGTGCACTACAGTTACCCAACACGCTCGATTACATCTGGCCGGACACACTTGCTGGGTAATACCCGGCCTCGGGTAATCGACACGACATAGTCCTACCTAGGCTCAACAGAGAGGTCCCTGCCGGTCTACATCCTAAGCGCTCAGGGGTCTTGGGCCCATCACCCTTCGCACTCCGGGTCGTTGTGATCAAGGTGGATCCAAGCACCACCTCTGGAGCGCCGATCCGACCCGGCCACAATGCTGAACTGGACGTCTGACAGAGCTTTCGGCTGATACATACGGCGTAGAGGGTCCCATAACCATTATCCCACGTGGCGGTAGTGCGTATTGGCCAGCGGCCAACTCAGATCAAATACCCAAATCCATTAGGCGTGTTTAGTAACACGCGAAGACGAACAGGATCCCTGTCGCTCCGACTTGATAAAACACGGACCACGACCAGGGACCAGGCCCACCTCTCTCCTAGGTGGTCTCCGCCTGCCCTGTCGTTCCGCCGCAATACCACTCGCGGGTGCTCTTGGAGCCGACCCGTCTTTAACATTATTCTCTCGCGTGCACTCTTGGAGCCGGCCCGACTTTAACAGTTTAAAGTATTGCAGTAATGTAACATTTCCGTGATCATCACCCAGAGTGATCACGGCCCTATAACAAGCCTGGAAAATGGACAAGGGTGAAGGGCCAGCTGATGAAACATAGCATACCTAACTAAGTATCATAGGGTAGCAGGTAAGGTATCAATAGCAGGCGACGAAAACAGGCTATGAATCAGAATAGGAGTTATCGGAGCAACAACAGAAGCAATTCTAATGCAAGCATAGGAGAAAAGGAATGGGCGATATCTGATGATCAAGGGGGTTTTGCTTGTCTGGAAGCTCTGCTGAAGGGGTTTGGTCGTCGACGACGTAGTCGTACACGGGGTCGTCGGCGGTGGTCTCGGGGTCTACCGAAGAAGGAGGGGGAAGAAACAGTAAATATAATGCAAACAAATGCAACACAATGCATGGAATGGCAAGATGAGGTGATGAAGTGACATAATGCATTACTAAGCATTTTGGACGAAGAGGGAAAATATTTAGGAATATTTTCCCAGCTCCGATCACTATTCATACAGCGGTTTCGGTAGCAAATGTTCAACGTCTGGTATGTTAGAGACATGTGACAGGTATGTGGAGGGTATATTCGGATTCTTCATGTTTTTCTGATCGTTTTTCATATATAAATTATTTTCATCAAACTTACGGTTTATTTTATATGGTTTTCTGAAGTTTATACGATTTTCTGAAATTTCTGAAATTGTTTTAATACGAGTTTGACCAAGTCAAATTTGACTGGTCAAATAGAGAAGGGGTGGCCCACATGTCATAGTCTATACCTAAACAAATAAATAAATCTAACTTATTTAATGGGGGGGCCCACATGTCATCTACTACTAGACTAACTTAGCACTAATTTAATCCTAAGCTAGTCTAACCTAAGCGCACACACCGCACACACACACGCTAACTACACAGGGCCGGCCACACACGGCTGTGGCACAGCCGTCCACACACTCACACACGCACACACAACACACACTCACTTGCACACGGCCATGGCCATGGCCATGGCCATGCCCATCAGCAGCGGCAGTAGTAGTAAGGCAGCAGCAGCAGCGCAGCTAGCAAGCAGTGGCAGCAGCGCGGCGCGGGAGCATGCGGGAGCGGCAGCAGCGCAGCCAGCAGCAGCAGCAATGCGGCCAGTAGACAGCAGTAGCCGACGCGCGCGGACACGGCAAGCTCCGGGCAACGGCGGCAAACGGAGCAGATCGAAGGGGCAAACGAGTGGGATCAGCAGAGGGGCTCACAGGGGGGTTCGTGGACAAGGTCGGAAGGCACAGGGGTGGCCGGACGCGTCGCGCTCATCGACGAGATGCGGCGGCCGTGGCGGGAAGAAGAGGACGATTGCGAGCGTACGTTGCCTCCCCGCACGAACCGGTGGGTCTAGTCGAAGGAGCCGTCCATGGCGCAACTCCTGGACATCTTTTCAGGCGCCGGGGAGACCGGTGGCCGCAGGATAGACGCGGTGACGGCGACCAACACTCGGGCACGAACAAATGTCGAGAGAGAGTGAGCGAGGGGATAATGGGGAGGCTAGGGTTGTCCACCGTGACGAGGAGGATCTTATCCATCTCCAGGTTGCTTCGGATGGTCGACACGTCGAAATTTGAGGCGTGGACGGGCGCGGCCGTGGCCACGCCATGGCTCTGCTTCTCCTCTGGCGAGAGGAACGAGAAGGCCCTGCCAGGCTGGGCCGTTATGTACTGTTGGACTTAAGCCCATATGTACATTAGCCGTTAGGTTTTTCTTTTATTCTTTACGGTTTTATTTATTTCTCTCTGTTTTGCATTTCTTTTTGCATCAAACCACTTTTGTAAAATGTGAATCTTGTCTCAATAAATACTAGGCAATATTTGGTATTGCCACAAAAAATTTGAAGGCAAGATGATTTCATTTGAATTTTGCTTAAATGAAAATGGATTTAATGGGCTATTTTAGTCACTGTTTTTGGGTGATAGCTTCCAAATGAGAAAACAAGTGATGTTGCTTTCCTTAACCATAATCACCTATGGATTATTTACAACATGATGAACTATTTTGCTTGCAAGTTTGTAGATTTTCAAATTTCACTTGCTATTTGAATTTTAGTTTGAAGTGGAATTTCAAATGAGATATGAAACCAATTGTTGATCAAGCTTGTTAATCATGGTGACTTGGCATTATCAGAGGGTGATTACTGTAGTTAACCACTGGGGGTGTTACTGTATTTTTATGGAATTTTTGGAGTCGGTTTACTTACCGTATCACATACCTCTTCCTTTTCAGGGTTCTGGAGTGTTCCGGAAGTTCTCTCTTACGTATTCCTCCAGTGTAATTGTTTCAATAACATTAGTTTCAACATTAATGGGAGTACCTGAAATATAGTGCTTAATTCTTTGCCCATTCACCACTCTCGGATTAGTGCCTTCGGAGTTGTTTATTTTGATGGCTCCGGAGCGATAAACTTCTTCAATGATATAAGGTCCTTCCCATTTAGAGAGAAGTTTTCCTGCAAAGAATATCAAACGAGAATTGTACAATAGAACTTGCTCACCCACTTTAAATTCCCGTTTTTGAATTCTTCTATCATGCCATCTTTTAACTTTTTCTTTAAACAATTTGGCATTTTCATAATCTTGGGTTCTCCATTCATCTAATGAGCTAATATCAAATAACCTCTTTTCACCGGCAAGTTTAAAATCATAATTGAGTCCTTTAATTGCCCAATATGCTTTATGTTCTAACTCAAGTGGTAAATGACATGCTTTTCCATAAACCATTTTATAAGGAGACATACCCATAGGATTTTTATAAGCAGTTCTATAAGCCCATAATGCATCGTCAAGTTTCTTAGACCAATTCTTCCTAGATCTATTGACGGTTTTCTGCAAAATTAATTTTATTTCTCTATTGCTCAATTCAACTTGACCACTAGTTTGAGGGTGATAGGGGGATGCAATTCTATGGTTGACATCATATTTAGCAAGCAATTTGCGGAATGCACCATGAATAAAATGTGAACCACCATCAGTCATTAAATATCTAGGCACTCCGAACCTTGGGAAAATAACTTCTTTAAGCATTTTAATAGAAGTGTTATGATCAGCACTACTAGTTGGAATAGCTTCTACCCACTAAGTAATGTAATCAACAGCAACTAAAATATGTGTATACCCATTGGATTTAGGAAAAGGTCCCATATAATCAAATCCCCAAACATCAAATGGTTCAATAGCAAGTGAATAATTCATAGGCATTTCCTGGCGTCTACCAACATTACCAATTCTTTGACATTCATCACAAGATAGGACAAACTTACGAGCATCCTTGAAAAGAGTAGGCCAATAAAAATCAGATTGTAATACCTTGTGTGCAGTTCTGTCTCCCGCATGGTGTCCTCCGTAAGCCTCGGAATGACACTTCCGTAGGATTTGTTCCTATTCATGCTCAGGTATACAACGTCTAATAATACCATCTACTCCTTCTTTATAAAGATGTGGGTCATCCCAGAAGTAATGTCTTAAATCAAAGAAGAACTTTTTCTTTTGTCGGTATGTGAAACTAGGTGGTATAAATTTAGCAACAATATAATTAGCATAGTCCACATACCAAGGAGTATTACGAGAAGCATTTATGACAGCTAATTGTTCATCAGGAAAATCATCATTAATTGGTAGTGGGTCATCAAGAACATTTTCCATTCTAGACAAATTATCTGCTACGGGATTCTCAGCTCCCTTTCTATCAATAATATGCAAGTCAAATTCTTGTAGCAATAAAACCCACCTAATGAGTCTAGGTTTAGCATCTTTCTTTTCCATAAGATATTTAATAGCAGCATGATCGGTGTGAACAATTACTTTAGAATCAACTATGTAAGATCTGAATTTATCACATGCAAACACAACTTCTAGAAATTCTTTCTCAGTAGTAGCATAATTTCTTTGGGCACTGTCTAGAGTTTTACTAGCATAATGGATAATATTTAATTTCTTATCAACTCTCTATCCTAGAACAGTACCAACAGCATAATCACTAGCATCACACATAATTTCAAAAGGCAAGTTCCAATCAGGTGGTTGAACAATAGGTGCAGTGGTTAAGGCTTTCTTAAGTGTTTCAAAGGCTTCTAGATAATCATCATCAAACATAAATGGAACATCTTTTTGCAAAAGATTGGTAAGAGGCCTAGAAATTTTAGAGAAGTCTTAAATCTCCTATAGAAACCAGCATGACCTAGGAAACTTCTTATACCTTTAATATCTGTAGGACATGTCATTTTCTCTATAGCATCAACCTTAGCTTTATCAACTTCAATACCTCTTTCAGAAATTTTATGCCCCAAGACAATGCCTTCATTCACCATAAAGTGACACTTCTCCCAATTCAAGACAAGATTAGTTTCTTCACATCTCTGCAAAACTCGATCAAGGTTGCTTAAGCAATCATCAAAAGAAGTTTTGTAAACGGAGAAATTATCCATGAATACCTCAATAATATTTTCAAAAAAGTCAGAGAATATAGCGGTCATACATCTTTGAAAGGTAGCAGGTGCATTGCATAAACCAAAAGTCATACGTCTATAAGCATAAGTTCCAAAAGGACAAGTAAAGGTGGTTTTCTCTTGGTCGGATTGTGATACGGGTATTTGAGAAAAACCAGAATAACCATCTAGGAAACAAAAGTGTGTATGCTTAGACAATCTTTCTAACATTTGATCAATAAAAGGTAAGGGGTAATGATCTTTTCTAGTGGCTTTGTTTAATTTTCTAAAATCAATTACCATCCTATAACCAGTTACGATTCTTTGTGGAATGAGTTCATTTTTATCATTAGGAACAACGGTAATACCAACTTTCTTAGGGACACAATGAACGGGACTTACCCATCTACTATCAGCTATGGGATAGATTATACCTGCTTCCGGAAGTTTTAATATTTTGGTTCTTACCACCTCTTTCAACTTAGGATTTAATCGTCGTTGGTGGTCGACAACTGGTTTAGCATCAGGCTCCATATTAATTTTGTGCTGACATAGAGTGGGACTAATGCCCTTAAGATCATCAAGAGTATATCCAATAGCAGCTCGGTGCTTCCTTAGAGTTTTTAGTAATCTCTTTTCTTCATGCGCTGAAAGGTTAGCACTAATAATAACAGGATATATCTTCTTTTCATCAAGATAAGCATATTTCAATGTATCAGGCAATTGCTTCAATTCAAATACAGGATCACCCTTAGGTGGAGGAGGGCCTCCAAGAGTTTCAACAAGCAAATTGTGTTGAAGGATAGGTGGTTGATCATAGAACATCCTATCTATTTCATTTCTTTCATTCATATGCATATCGTTTTCATGGTCTAACAAATATTGTTCTAACGGATCAGTAGGTGGTACGGCAATAGAAGCAAGACCAATAATTTCATCTTTACTAGGCAATTCTTTATCATGAGGTTGTCTATGAAACTTGGAGAAATTAAACTCATGAGATATATCACCAAACTTAACTCGAACCTTTTCTTTAACACAATCTATCTCAGCATTAACGGTATTCAAGAAAGGTCTACCAAATATAATGGGGAAAAATTATCTTGTTGTGAACCAAGTACTAAGAAATCAGTAGGGTATTTGATTTTATCACACAAGACTTCAACATCTCTAACTATCCCAAGTGGTGTAATAGTATCTCTATTTGCTAGCTTTATAGTAACATCAATATCTTCGATCTCAACAGGTGCAATATCATGCATTACTTCTTGATATACAGAAAATGGGATAGCACTCACACTAGCACCCGTATCACACAAACCATGATAGTAATGATCTCCAATCTTAACAGAAACAACAGGCATGCCAACTACAGGCTTGTTCTTGTCTAACATATCTCGTTCATTTCTAACAGGTTTAGCAATTCTAGCAGCCTCATCACAAAAGTAAATAACATGCCCATCTATATTATTGACTAAGAGATCTTTAACCATAGCAACATCAGGTTCAACTTTAATTTGTTCAGAGGGTCTAGGTGCTCTAATATTACTTTTGTTAACCATAGTTGAAACTTTATCATGTTCCTTAATCCTAACAGGAAAATGTGGTTTCTCAATATAAGCAGTAGGCACAACTGGATCAGCATGGTAAACAATTGTTTCTTCCTTAACACTAACGGGTTCCTCAATCTTTTCTTTAACAGGGGGATGATATTTAAACCACTTCTCCTTAGGGAGATCAACATGAGTAGCAAATGATTCACAAAAGGAAGCTACTATCTCAGAGTCAAGTCCATATTTAGTGCTAAACTTATGAAAAGCATCGGTGGCCATAAAAGATTTAACACAATCAAACTCGAGTATTATACCTGACTCATTACCTTTGTCGAGTTCCCAATCTTCAGAGTTGCATTTAATTCTTTCCAGAAGATCCCATCTGAATTCAATAGTTTTCTTCATAAAGGAGCCAGTCGAAGAAGACTCGAGCATGGTTTGATTATCATGAGAAAGCCGAGCATAAAAATTCTGTAAGATAGTTTTTCTTGGGAGCTCATGATTGGGGCATGTGTACATCATGTACTTAAGCCTCCCCAAGCTTGAGCGATGCTTTCTCCTTCACAAGGCCAAAAATTATATATATAATTCCGATCACAATGAACCAAATGCATAGGATAAAATTTCTGATGGAATTCCAGCTTCAATCGGTTCTAGTCCCATGTATCGGTATCATCACATAGCTTATACCATATCAATGCCTTTCCCTCCAAAGATAAAGGGAATACCTTCTTCTTAACTCCATCTCCGGATAAACCTGCAAGCTTAAACAATCCACAAATTTCATCCACATAGATTAAGTGCATATCAGGATGTACCGTTCCATCTCCTGCATAAGGATTAGCTAGCAGTTTCTCTATCATACCCGGAGGAATCTCATAATAAATATTTTTAGTAGGTGCAGTAGGTTGAGGAGCAACTATTTGTGTTTTCGGTCGAGGTGAACATACCCCGAACAAACCCCTCAAAGGATTACTTTCCATAGTGACAAGCGACAGTAAATTTCAGCACGTAATATAAATGTTTCCTTACCAAATTCCACTCACCAAAGGCGCTTCACTCCCCGGCAACGGCGCCAGAAAAGAGTCTTGATGACCCACAAGTATAGGGGATCAATCGTAGTCCTTTTGATAAGTAAGAGTGTCGAACCCAACGAGGAGCAGAAGGAAATGACAAGCGGTTTTCAACAAGCTATTTTCTGCAAGCACTGAAATTATCGGTAACGAGTAGTTTGATAACAAGATAATTTGTAACAAGTGACAAATAGCAATAGTAACAAAGAGTGCAGCAAGGTGGCCCAATCCTTTTTATAGCAAAGGACAAGCCGGAACGATCTCTTATAGTAAGCAAATCGTTCTCGAGGACACGTGGGAATTTCATCTAGTCACTTTCATCATGTTAGTTTGATTCACGTTCGCTACTTTGATAATTTGATATGTGGGTGGACCGGTGCTTGGGTGCTGTTCTTACTTGAACAAGCCTCCCACTTATGATTACCCCCTCTCACAAGCATCCGCAACTACGAAAGAAGAATTAAGATAACTCTAACCATAGCATTAAACATGTGGATCCAAATCAGCCCCTTACGGAATAGCGCATAAACTAGGGTTTAAGCTTCTATCACTCTAGCAACCCATCATCTAATTACTACTCCACAATGCATTCCCTTAGGCCCAAAGATGGTGAAGTGTCATGTAGTCGACGTTCACATGACACCACTAAGAGAATCAACAACATACATATCATCAAAATATCAAACGAATACCAAATTCACATGATTACTTATGACAAGACTTCTCCCATGTCCTCAAGAACAAAAGTAACTACTCACAAATCAAAATCATGTCCATGATCAGAGGGGTATTGAATAGCGTAATTGATCTGAACATATAATCTTCCACCAAATAAACCAACTAGCATCAACTACAAGATGTAATCAACACTACTAGCAACCCACAGGTACCAATCTGAGGTTTTGAGACAAAGATTGAGTACAAGAGATGAACTAGGGTTTGAGATGAGATGGTGCTGGTGAAGATGTTCATGAATATTGGTCCTCCCACGATGAGAGGATCGTTGGTGATGTCGATGGCGACGATTTCCCCCTCCCGGAGGGAAATATCCCCGGCAGAATCTCTCCGCCGGAGAGCAAAAGTGCTCCTGCCCAAGTTCCACCTCGAGACGGCGGCGCACCGTCCCGAAAGTCCTCTCTAAATTTTTTCTAGGGCAAATGGATTTATATACCAGAAAATGGGGGCCAGATGCTGGCCAGGGGCCCCACGAGCCACCAAGGCGCGCCTGGGGGGGTTGCGCGCCCTGGTGCCTCGTGGGCTCCTGGGTGGCCCCCTCTGGTATTTCTTTATTCCAGTATTTTTTATTTATTCCAAAATAAATCTCCGTGAAATTTCAGCTCATTTGGAGATGTGCAGAATAGGTATCTCTGACATAGCTTTTTCAGGTCCAGAATTCCATCTGCCGGCAATCTCCCTCCTTGTGTAAATCTTGCACATTAAGTGAGAAAAGGCATTAGAATTGCTCCACAAAGTATTATATTGATTAAAAACACTATAAATAATAGTAGCAAAACATGATGCAAAATGGACGTATCATGCACCTGCTACCTTTCAAAGATGTATGACTGCTATATTCTCTGACTTTTGTGAAAAGATTGTTGAGGTTTTCATGTATGATTTTTCCGTTTACGGAACTTCTTTTGATGATTGCTTAAGCAGCCTTGATCGAGTTTTGCAGAGTTGTGAAGAAACTAATCTTGTCTTGAATTGGGAGAAGTGCCACTTTATGGTGAATGAAGCTAAAGTTGATGCTATTGAGAAAATGCCATGTCCTAAAGATATCAAAGGTATAAGAAGTTTCCTCGGTCATGCTGGTTTCTATAGAAGGTTTATAAAAGACTTCTCTAAAATTTCTAGGCCTCTTACTAATCTCTTGCAAAAAGATGTGCCAATTGTTTTTGATGATGATTGTGTAGAAGCCTTTGAAATACTTGAGAAAGCCTTAATTTTTGCACTAATTGTTCAACCACCTGATTGGAACCTACCCTTTGAAATTATGTGTGATGCTAGTGATTATGCTGTTGGTGTTGTTCTAGGACAAAGAGTTGATAAGAAATTGAATGTTATTCATTATGCTAGTAAAACTCTAGACAGTGCTCAAAGAAATTATGCTACTACCGAGAAAGAATTTTTAGCAGTTGTGTTTGCATGTGATAAATTCATATCTTACATTGTTGATTCCAAAGTTACTATTCACACTGATCATGCTGCTATTAAATATCTTATGGAAAAGAAAGATGCTAAACCTAGACTCATTAGGTGGGTTCTTTTGCTACAAGAATTTGATTTGCATATTGTTGATAGAAAGGGAGCTGAGAATCCCGTAGCTGATAATTTGTCTAGAATGGAAAATGTTCTTGATGACCCACTTCCTATTAATGATGATTTCCTTGATGAGCAATTAGTTGTGATAAATGCTTCTCGTAACACTCCTTGTTATGCAGACTATGCTAATTACATTGTTGCTAAATATATACCACCTAGTTTCACATACCAACAAAAGAAAAAGTTCTTTTTTTATTTAAGACATTACTTTTGGGATGACCCACAATTATATAAGGAAGGAGTAGATGGTATTATTAGACGTTGTGTACCTGAGCATGAACAGGAACAAATCCTTTGGAAATGTCACTCGGAGGCATACGGAGGACACCATGCGGGAGACAGAACTGCGCATAAGGTATTACAATCTGGTTTTTATTGGCCTACTCTTTTCAAAGATTCACGTAAGTTTGTCCTTTCTTGTGATGAATGTCAAAGAATTGGTAATGTTGGTAGACGTCGGGAAATGCCTATGAATTATTCACTTGTTATTGACCCATTTGATGTTTGGGGTTTTGATTATATGGGACATTTTCCTAAATTCAATGGGTATACTCATATTTTAGTTGCTGTTGATTACGTTACTAAGTGGGTAGAAGTTATTCCAACTAGTAGTGTTGATCATAACACTTCTATCAAAATGCTTTAAGAAGTTATATTCCCGAGGTTTGGAGTCCCTAGATATTTGATGACTGATGGTGGCTCACATTTTATTCATGGTGCTTTTCGTAAATTGCTTGCGAAATATGATGGTAATCATAGAATTGCATCTCCTTATCATCCTTAGTCTAGTGGCCAAGTTGAATTGAGTAATAGAGAAATAAAATTAAGAGGTAAATGGCGGGATCCTGCTTGCTTGCTCTGGGGAATTTTTCGAGCTCTCCGATCGCTCGAACACGGCGAACACAATCTCTGCAAGTGTGCGTATGAAGGAGGAGGGGATTATGTGGCATCTTACTGGTGTTTATGGACCTCAGGGAGACACTGCAAAAGAGGAGTTCATCGAGGAGCTCCGGGGCCTCGCAGCTTTGCCTCGTGATAGCTGGCTCATCTTGGGTGATTTCAACTTCATATACCGTGCTGCGGATAAAAGCAATGCAAATCTTAATCGTAGGCTCATGGGCAAGTTCAAGGCTGCCCTCGATGCTCTGGAGCTAAAGGAAATTCATTTGTCGGGCCGTCGTTTCACCTGGTCCTCTGAGCAAAGAAACCCAACAATGACGAAGATTGACCGTTTTTTCTGTAATGTGCCATGGGATGTGCTTTTCCCTGCTTCCGCATTGTCGGCCCTTCCGGTGGTTGTCTCCGATCACTGCCCCCTGCTTCTTCGTGGGTGCTTTGACCACTACCACTCAAGGGCATTCCGTTTTGAGGCTTTCTGGACATCCATGCCGGGTTTCTCTGAGGTTGTCGAAAAGGCTTGGTGGCGGCCGGTAACCTCTACCGATTGCCTCCGGCGGCTGCACATCAAGTTGTCTCGTACCGCGAAGGCTTTGCGGAAATGGCATAGGACGTCCTTTGGGAACATTGACATGCAAATGGCCATCGCTTCGGAAGTAATTGGCAGATTGGATGTGTGTCAGGAGTACCGCATTCTCTCCGATGAGGAGTTCGAGCTCCGGAGTGCTCTTCGTTGCAAGTATGAGGGTTTGGCGGTAGTCCGGAAGGCGCAGCTGCGCCAAAGATCGCGAGTCATGAGGATTCGAGCCGGCGACGCAAACACCCGTTTTTTCCATCTCAAGGCGAACGGCAGGAGACGAAAAAAATATATCAGCTCTTTGGTTTCTGACAGCGGTATTGCAGTCACCAAAGAGGACAAAGAGCGTCTGGTGCTTGAGCATTTTCGTGCAAATCTTGGGACGGCCAAGCCTCGCTTACACAGCCTGGATTGGGGGGCCCTTGGGTACGCTCCCGTCGATCTGTCCGCCATTGAGGACCCCTTTGATGAGGAGGAGATTAAGGAGGCCATTTTTGACATGCCCGCTGTTAAGGCCCCTGGGCCAGATGGGTTCATTGGAAAAAAATTACGGGTCTATTGGGATATTATAAAAGGCGACATTGTGGCGGCTATTCACCAGGTTACTAATTTGAGGGGGTCATGCCTTGACCTTCTCAACTCAGCTAATATTGTTCTGCTGCCTAAGCGAGATGGTGCTGACCGCGTCGAGCATTTTAGGCCGATTAGCCTTATTCATAGTTTTGCTCGCATCTTCTCAAAGCTCCTTGCTCGGCGTGTGGCGCCGTTCCTAAATGAGATCATCTCTGTCAGTCAGAGCGCCTTCATTAAACGGCGTTGTATCCATGATAACTTCTTGCACGTCAGAAACTTCCTCACGGATTTGCACCGGAAGAAGCGCCCTGGGTTATTCATTAAGCTCGACATCTCTAAGGCGTTTGAATCAGTTAGCTGGCCCTATATGCTGGAGGTCCTCTCAGCCCTCGGTTTTGGCCAACGTTTTCGTGACTGGTTGAGTTTTTCTTTGGCTTCCACGTCCTCGCGTGTGCTCGTCAATGGACGGCCGGGAACCGCTTTTGGCCACGCTCAGGGGCTCCGTCAAGGGGATTCTTTGTCCCCCATGCTATTCATCATGGCCATTGACCCTCTCCAGAGGCTATTCGCGAGGGCCACGGAGGATGGTCTGCTTCGGCCTATTCGTGCTCGTAATGGATCCTTGCGCCTATCCCTGTACGCCGATGATGCTGCAATTTTTGCAAACCCGGACAAGGAGGAGTTGCGAGTGATTGCTGGGATCCTCAAATGCTTTGGCGATGCAAGTGGACTCCACTGTAACATGGAAAAAACAGAAATTTTCCCTATCCGTTGTGATGATGTGGATTTAACAGATGTCCTGCACCACCTCCCAGTCAAGGTTGGTACTTTCCCATGCAAATATTTGGGGCTGCCACTGCATTATCGGAAACTTAGAAGGGCTGATTTCCAACCTCTCATTGATAAGGAGGGCTCGAGGCTTAAAGGTTGGAGGGGTAGGCTTTTCAATCGCGCGGGTAGAGTTGAGCTCGCCAAGTCGGTCCTCACCTCCATCGGTGTGTTCCACATGACTATATTCCCTCTCCCAAAGTGGGTGAAAAACGAGCTCCGTCGTTTGCAAAGATCGTTCGTTTGGACGGGAGATGGGGATGGCAATGCTGCTGGGGGGCATTCCCTTGTTAATTGGGATGCCGTGTGCCGGCCAAAGGATTTGGGTGGCCTTGGCATCCTTGATTCCGAGCGCTTTGGGAGGGCCCTTCGTCTCCGTTGGCCATGGTTATAGTGGACTGCCCCGGACCGGCCTTGGCATGGTTCTGAGCTTCCTTGTGATGACATTGACATGGACCTTTTTCGTGCAGCAACGAAGATTGAGGTGGGCGATGGGATGAAGACAAGTTTCTGGTTTGATCGTTGGTTGCATGGTTGCGCCTCTCGAGAGATCGCTCCCTCCCTGTTTGCTATTGCTCGGCGCAAACATCTCACTGTTTTTGAAGCTCTTCGTGATAATCGTTGGATACGGACCTTTGGAATTTTCTCTCTGACCGTCCAAATTCGTGAGTTTGTCGGCCTATGGATTTCTCTTCAAGATGTGTATCTTGAGCCAGCTTCTCCTGATGTCATCACATGGATGGCTTCCGCGAATGGTATCTACTCCGCGGCTTCATCTTATAGGTTGCAATTTGAAGGTGCGTCGATTCCTTTTGAGGCACACAAGATTTGGGAGGCCAAAGTTGAGCCAAAGTGCAAGCTGTTTGTTTGGCTCCTCCTTCATCGGAAAGCGCTAACCGCGGATCGGCTTGCTGTCCATGGGTGGCCTCATGAGGAGGTTTGTAGTCTGTGCAACACGGAGTTTGAAACAAACGAGCATCTCTCTCGAGGATGCCTTTTTGTCCGGAGCGTCTGGGGTATCGTTGCTGGCTGGTCCTTGATCATGCCTAGCTCGGCCCCGGTTTTTTCCACGCTCGAGGACTGGTGGAACAGAAATATTGAGGCTCTGGACTCGTCGAGGCGGAAGCATTTTGGCAAGGTGCTCATTTATGTGTTATGGCATGTATGGAAGGAGAGGAATCGGAGGCTTTTCCAGAACGCCTTTTTACAGGTGTTAGATGTTGCTTACCTCGTCAGGGAGGACCTTGTCCAGTTGGGTTTAGCTATGGCATATGGCATGTAATTTCTAGGGCCTTTTTGGTCATGTAAATATCTTTTGTACACTTTTTATTTTTCCTATCTATATGAAATCTGGCAGAGCGCCTGCCTTTTATCGTCAAAAAAAAAGAAAATGCCAAGTTATTTAAAGAAAAGGTCAAAAGATGGCATGATAAAAGAATCCAAAAATGAGAATTTAAAGTGGGGAGCAAGTTCTATTGTACAACTCTCGTTTTAGATTTTTTTGCAGGAAAACTTCTCTCTAAATGGGAAGGACCATATATCATCAAAGAAGTTTACCGTTCCGGAGCTATCAAAATCAACAACTCCGAAGGCACCAAACTGAGAGTGGTCAATGGACAAAGAATTAAGAATTATATCTTAGGTACACCCATTAATGTTGAAACTAATATTATTCATACAATGACACCGGAGGAGCACATCAAAGAGTCCTTCCGGAACGCTCCAGAACCCTGAAAAGGGGTAGGTATGTGATACGGTAAGTAAACCGACTCCAAAAAATCCATAAAAATTATTTCTGTCCGTTTTGGAATATTGATACATCTCCGTCGTATCTATAATTTTTGATTGTTTCATGCCAATATTCTACAACTTTCATATATTTTTGGCAACATTTTATTTTATTTTTGGGACTAACATATTGGTCCAGTGCCCAGTGACTGTTCCTGTTTGTTGCATGTTTTTTGTTTCATAGAAAATCCATATCAAACGAAGTCCAAACACGATAAAAATTTACGGAGATTTATTTTAGAATATATGTGATTTTTGGGAAGAAGAATCAACGTGAGACGATGACCGAGGGGGCCACAAGCCCAGAGGGCGCGCCCCCTACCCAGGGCGCAACCCCTACCCAGGGCGCGCCTGGCAGGCTTGTGGGTCCCTTGTAGGCCGGTTGGGGGTATCCTTTGGCCGAAAGAAACATAAAATCCGGATAAAAATCCCCTCAAAATTTTAGCCCAATCGGAGTTACGGATCTCCAGGAATTTAAGAAACGGTTTTCGGCCAGAAAATGGGAGCGCGAAACAGAAGAGAACAGAGAGAGAGATCCAATCTCGGAGGGGCTCCTGCCCTCCGGGAGCCATGGAGGCCATGGAATAGAGGGGAAACTCTCCTCCCATCTAGGGGGGAGGCCAAGGAATAAGAAGAAGAAGAGGGGGGCTCTCTTCCCCTCTCTCCCGGTGGCGCCAGAACGCCGCCGGGGCAACCATTGTGACGGCGATCTACACCAACAACTTTGCCGCCGTCAACACCAACTCTCTCCCCCTCTATGTAGCGGTGTAACACCTCTTCTCCCCGCTGTAATCTCTACTTAAACATGGTGCTTAATGCTATATATTATTATCCAATGATATGTGGCAATCCTATGATGTTTGAGTAGATTCGTTTTGTCCTATGGGTTGATTGATGATCGTGATTGGTTTGAGTTGTATGTTTTATTTTGGTGCTGTCCTATGGTGCCCTCCATGTCACGCAAGCGTGAGGGATTCCCGCTGTAGGGTTTGCAATACGTTCATAATTCTCTTATAGTGGGCGGCTAGAGTGACAGAAGCTTACACCCGAGTAAGGGGGTTGTTGCGTATAGGAGTAAAGAGGACTTGTTACTTAATGCTATGGTTGGGTTTTACCTTAATGATCTTTGGTAGTTGCGGATGCTTGCTAGAGTTCCAATCATAAGTGCGTATGATCCAAGTACGGAAAGTATGTTAGCTCATGCCTCTCCCTCATATAAAATTGCAATAATGATTACCGGTCTAGTTATCGATTGCCTAGGGACAAATCCTTCTCTTGTGTTACAAAAGCTTTCTACTAAACAACTAACTTTTATTATCTTGCAATTTACTCGTAGTTTTATTCCTTCTAAGTACTTCTAGTTTTATCCTTGCAAACTTATCCTATTACACCTACAAGTAGTTTCATTCTTGTTCTAGGTAAAGCGAACGTTAAGTGTGCGTAGAGTTGTATCGGTGGTCGATAGAACTTGAAGGGATTGTTAATTCTACCTTTAGCTCCTCGTTGGGTTCGACACTCTTATTTATCGAGAAAGGCTACAACCGATCCCCTATACTTGTGGGTTATCAAGACCTTTTTCTGGCGCCATTGTCGGGGAGCAATAGCGTGGGGTTGATATTCTCGTGTGTGCTTGTTTGCTTTATCAGTAAGTAGATTTTATTTTCTGTTCTAAGTTGTTTTATATCTTTAGTTATGGATATGGAACACGAAATACCGAAAAAATTAGTTGTACTTGCTACTCATGGAGATGGGGAACCTCCTAAAACCCTTGATGTTGGTTATGTGGAAAACATTAAATACTACTTTGATAATCCTGATAAATCTCCATTCAACTTGATAATGGGAGATACTTTGGATCACCGGGATTACTTTAGGTATTATCGCTTGTATCAAAAAGGGAAACACTTATGGGATCAAATTAAAATGTTGCGTTGGTATGCTTGGAATTTATGCTTGAGATATGATTATACTTGTTGCTCTAGGATGAAGGCTCCACACCTTCCCTTTTCACGTGAATTTAATGATAATGAAACATTGGCTTCTTATGCTAATGGTGTATATGATTACTATGATGTGGAACAAATAGAAGATTTTGTTGCTTTTAAGGGTGCTTATGAAATTGAATCTTTGTTTGAAAAGTATGAAAATTATGATGATGCTATTTATAGATCTGAAAATTATGCTATACTTAAATATTGCTATTAGAATTATGAATATAATGCCTATATTGATGAATTTATTGAGAAAGTCTCCGTTGTCCAAGAAGAGACTAATATTTTGCAGGCTCCTATGGAAGAAGAAATTGATGACACTGTGAGCTCATTAGATGAAAAAGATGAGAAGGAGAGCGAAGAACAAAGGGAGGAAGAGCGGATTAGCTACCCGTGCCCACCTTCTAATGAGAGTAACTCTTCAACTCATACATTGTTTAATTTCCCTTCGTGCTTACCGAAGGATGAATGCTATGATCCCTTTGATTCGTTTGAAATATCCCTTTTTGATGAACTTGATGCTTGCTCTGCTTGTGGCCTTGATGCCAATTTGAATTATGTTATGGAGATGAACTTTCTATAGTTCCTTATGTTAAACATGAAATTGTTGCTATTGCACCCACACATGATAGTCCTATTATCTTTTTGAATTCTCCCAACTACACTATATCAGAGAAGTTTGCGCTTATTAAGGATTATATTGATGGGTTGCGTTTTACCTACACATGATGATTTTGATGAATATAATATGCATGTGCTTGCTGCTCCTAATTGCAATTATTATGAGAGAGGAACTACATCTCCACCTCTCTATGTTTCCAATACGATAAAATTGCAAGAAACTGTTTATGCTATGTATCGGCCTTTATTATGAGTGCATGAATTGTTCTTTTATGACATGCCAATGCATAGGAAGGGAGTTAGACTTCGTCATTATGTGATATATGTTGCTTTGTGCTCACTACTAAATTACAAATCATTGTTAACTAAAATTGGCTTTGATATACCTTGGGATCCGGGTGGATCGATAGCATGAGCACTTTATGCCTAGTTTAATGGCTTTAAAGAAAGCGCTGCCTGGGAGACAACCCAGAAGTTTTAGAGAGTCATTTTATTCTGTTGAGTGCTTTTAAAAAGTTTAAAAGCAAAAAAAATATAGAGGGTAACCTAAAACTTTTCAAAAATAAAAGTGAAAGTGAGAAAGACGAACACCGTTGAAGTGGGGGACGTCCTTGAACTTTGTTCATGCCCATGGAAACTTTGTGAATCGTGATTACAGAAACTTTTCAACAAAAATAATTATCCCCTTGTACAAATCCATTGTATTATAAAAATAATGTGCCAAGATTTACCTTTAGGATGTTTAAATTGCTTGTTTGGTGTGTGCTGTGCAAAAACAGAAACTTTTGCTGTAGTGTTTGAATTTCTATATTTTACTAGAACATGCAAAAATTCTGAAATTTTTATTATCTAATTTGTAAGAATTTTTGGAGTTACATAAGTATATGTTTCATTTGCATCTTTAAAGACTGTCCTGTTTTCACAGATTGCTGTTATAGTTTCTTTATTTGCGTATGTTTGAAATCTTGTTGAGCCCCATTGACTTGGGAGCCATAGAATTGTGATAGCATACAGTGGGTAATGTTTGATTATAATTATACAATAATGTTACAGCAGGACATGATGGGATTTGATGTTATATGTACTAACCCCTCTAATAAAAAGTTTGGTTAAGTTTTGTGTGGATGAAGTGTTCGAAGATCGAGGAGGTATCGATATGAGGAGAATAAGGAGAGGCAAGAGCTCAAGCTTGGGGATGCCCAAGGCACCCCAAGTAAATATTCAAGGAGACTCAAGCGTCTAAGCTTGGGGATGCCGCGGAAGGCATCCCATCTTTCTTCAACAATTTTTGGTATGTTTCGGTTTTTGTTTCGTTCACATGATATGCGTAAATTCTTGGAGCCTCGTGTGCTTTTTCTTTTTATTTTAATAATGCACCATGCTTGTATGAGATAGTCCTTGATTGATTTATAGAACGCTCTTTGCACTTCACTTATATCTTTTGAGTATGGCTTTATAGAATGCTTCATGTGCTTCACTTATATCATTTGAAGTTTGGATGCCTGTTTCTCTACATATAGAAAACCGTTATTTGTAGAATGCTCTTTTGCTTCACTTATATTTATTAGAGCATGGGCAAGTCTTTTATAGAAAGAATTAAACTCTCATGCTTCACTTATATCCTTTTAGAGAGTCAACAAGAATTGGTCATTCACATGGTTAGTCATAAAATCCTACATAAAACTTGTAGATCACTGAATATGATAAGTTTGATTCCTTGCAATAGTATTGCGATATTAATATGGTAATATGTGGGTGTACTAGTGAATGATTGTGGTTTAGTAAGAATATTGGTGTTAAGGTTTGTGATTCCTGAAGCATGCATGTATAGTTATGCGACGAAGTTATATCCTACTCTTGTTAGTATCCAATGTTAATTATTCGCAATGCATGATTATGACCGTTGTCACTCTCTGGTTGGTCGCTTCTCAATCTATTTGCTATCCTTCACCTGTACTAAGCGGGAATACTGCTTGTGCATCATCCTTAAACCAAAGTTGTTCCAGATGAGTCCACCATATCTACCTATATGCAGTATTACTCTGTCGTTCCAAGTAAATTTGCATGTGCCACCTCTAATCATTCAAATAGGCATCTGTTTTGTGTGCCCGTACCGCTCATGGAGCGGCAATGGTTGGTCAGTATCTTTCATGCTAAGCGGGTTATTCTCACGATGGGTGTTTATTCACTTGTCATTGCACGAGAGAGGCTGGTAATTGGGATTCCCATTACTGTGGTCAAAATCGAATTATAAATGCAACAAACTCCCCCGGAAAGTTGATTGTATGGAGGGCACCCGAGGATTCGGCTAGCCATGGCTTGTGTTTGAATGGTCGAGGGAGAGTAAACTTTACCTTTCCGCTTGGGAACCGCCTATAATGTGTTTAGCATGGAAGATATTGAGAACCCTCGGTCATGACGTTGACAGGAAAAGTACACCTCTCAAAACGTTTTCATCTCTGATTTAAGCTTCGAGCTCTGGCACCTCTACAAATCCATGCTTCCCTTTGTGAAGGGCGTATCTATTTAATTTTATGTTATTTTACTTTTATTGTTGAGTCACCACCTTCTCATTCAAGAACGAGTTGGAGAGCACTATTGTCATTTTTATGCATCGAGTATAGTTAATGTTATGTACATCGTGACTGGATCAATGATTGAGCATGACGGGCTAGGGATAGCGTTCTTTAGCATTTTTATTCTAAAAGGCAAGATTGTTTGTTGGTATGCCTGAGTATTGATGTCTTTATATCAAATTATAGACTATTGCTTTGAATCACTCGTGTCTTATTATTTATGCCATGATTAGATTACTTGATCAAGATTATGCTAGGTAGCATTCCACATCAAAAATTATCTTTTTATCATTTACCTACTTGAGGACAAGCAGGAATTAAGCTTGGGGATGCTGATATGTCTCTGTCATATCTATAATTTTTGATTGTTTCATGCCAATATTCTACAAATTTCATATACTTTTGGCAACATTTTATATTATTTTTGGGACCAACATATTGATCCAGTGCCCAGTGCCAATTCCTGTTTGTTGCATATTTTTTATTTCGCAATATCAAATGAAGTCCAAACGTGATAAAAATCTATGGAGATTTATTTTGGAATATATGTGATTTTTGGGAAGAAGAATCAACGTGAGACGATGACCGAGGGGGCCACAAGCCCAGAGGGCGCGCCCCCTACCCAGGGCGCGCCTGGCAGGCTTGTGGGTCCCCTGTAGGTCGGTTGGGGGTATCCTTTGGCCGCAAGAAATATAATATCCGGATAAAAATCGCCTAAAAATTTCAGCCCAATCGGAGTTACGAGTCTCCGGGAATTTAAGAAACGGTTTTCGGCCAGAAAACGGGAGCGCGAAACAGAAGAGAACAGAGAGAGAGATCCAATCTCGGAGGGGCTCCTGCCCTCCGGGAGCCATGGCGGCCATGGACCAGAGGGGAAACTCTCCTCCCATCTAGGGGGGAGGCCAAGGAAGAAGAAGGAGGGGGCCTCTCTCGCCCTCTCTCCCGGTGGCGATGGAACGCCGCCGGGGCAACCATCGTGACAACGATCTACACCAACAACTTCGCCGCCATCAACACCAACTCTCTCCCCCTCTATGCAGCGGTGTAACACCTCTTCTCCCCGCTGTAATCTCTACTTAAACATGGTGCTTAATGCTATATATTATTATCCAATGATATGTGGCAATCCTATGATGTTTGAGTAGATTCGTTTTGTCCTATGAGTTGATTGATGATCGTGATTGGTTTGAGTTGTATGTTTTATTTTGGTGCTGCCCTATGGTGCCCTCCGTGTCGCGCAAGCGTGAGGGATTCCCGCTGTAGGGTTTGTAATACGTTCATAATTCTCTTATAATGGGCGGCTAGAGTGACTGAAGCTTACACCCGAGTAAGGGGGTTGTTGCGTATGGGAGTAAAGAGGAATTATTACTTAATGCTATGGTTGGGTTTTACCTTAATGATCTTTCGTAGTTGCGGATGCTTGCTAGAGTTCCAATCATAAGTGCATATGATCCAAGTATGAAAAGTATGTTAGCTCATGCCTCTCCCTCATATAAAATTGCAATAATGATTCCCGGTCTAGTTATCGATTGCCTAGGGACAAATCCTTCTCTTGTGTTACAAAAGCTTTCTACTAAACAACTAACTTTTGTTATCTTGCAATTTACTCGTAGTTTTATTCTTGCTAAGTAATTCTAGTTTTATCCTTGCAAACTTATCCTATTACACCTACAAGTAGTTTCATTCTTGTTCTAGGTAAAGCGAACGTTAAGTGTGCGTAGAGTTGTATCGGTGGTCGATAGAACTTGAAGGGATTATTAATTCTACCTTTAGCTCCTCGTTGGGTTCGACAGTCTTATTTATCAAGAAAGGCTACAACTGATCCCCTATACTTGTGGGTTATCAAATATTAGAAAAAATACAAAAATAAGAAACAGCCGAGGGGACCCACGAGTCGCCCACAAGGTAACAGGGCATGACCCCCCTGGGGCGCGTCGTGATGCCTTGTGGGCCCCTCGTGTGCCCTCCCGACTCCGTTTTCCTCTCGTATGCTTGTTTTGCAAGATAAAAATTATTTATATATACTCATGGGTGTTTTGACCACCGCGTCGCAAGTTTCTCCTCTGTTCTTGTTTTGGGCTGTTCTTCTGATAGATCTAGAATACCATGGCGTCTCCAAGCTCGTCCAAGGACAAGTTCTACGAGAAGGTCATCAACCCGTACCTACCGGAGGTGATGAAGCACCCTCAGGCCATTGAGATGCGTGAGGGGGTGCTCCACATCTGGGACGTTCAAGGACCTAAGAAGACTGGTGATACGTCTCCAACGTATCTATAAATTTTATTGTTCCATGCTATTATAATATCAATCTTGGACATTTTTATATACAGTTACAACAATTATATATCATTTTTTGGGACTAACCTATTAACTTAGTGCCCAGTGCCAGTTGCTGTTTTTTGCCTGTTTTTTGTTTTCCAGAATATCAGTACCAAACAAAGTCCAAATGCCACGAAACTTTTTGGAGATTTTTTTCTAGACATAACAAACACTAGAAGCTTCGGGAGGAGACGAGAAGATGAAGCAGTGGCCCATGAGGCACTACGGCGCGCCCCCTGGTGGCTCGTGGGGCCCACACAGCTCTGTTTGACCTAGTTCCTCCACTATAAATTCTCTAAAATCGGGAAACCAATAGAGGAGTCCATGAAATACTTTTTCCGCCGCCGCAAGTTTCTGTTCTCGAGAGATCCCATCTGGAGGCCTTTTCCGGTACTCCGCCGGAGGGGGATTCGATCACGGAGGGGCTCTCCATCAACCTTGCTGCCCTTCCGATGATGCGTGAGTAGTTTACCACAGACCTTCGGGTCCATAGTTAGTAGCTAGATGGCTTCTTCTCTCTTTTTGATTTTCAATACAATGTTCTCCTCGATGTTCTTGGAGTTCTATCCGATGTAATCACTTTTTGCGGTGTGTTTGTTGGTATCCGATGAATTGTGAGTTTATGATCAGATTATCCATGAATATTATTTGAGTCTTCTCTGAACTCTTTTATGCATGATTATTATAGCTTCGTATTTCTCTCCGATCTATTGATTTGGTTTGGCCAACTAGATTGATTTATCTTGCAATGGGAGAGGTGCTTTGTAATGGGTTCGATCTTGCGGTGCTCAATCCCAGTGACAGAAAGGGACATGACATGTATGTATCGTTGCTATTAAGGGTAAAAAGATGGGGTTTATTCATGCGTGAGTTTACTTTGTCTACATCATGTCATCTTGCTTAAGGCGTTACTCCTTTCTTTATGGACTTAATACACTAGATGCATGCTGGATAGCGGTCGATGTGTGGAGTAATAGTAGTAGATGCAGGTAGGAGTTGGTCTACTTGTCTCGGAGGTGATGCCTATATACATGATCATTGCCTTGGATACCGTCATGATTATTTGCTTTTCTATCAATTGCCCAACAGTAATTTGTTCACCCACCGTATGCTATTTTCATGAGAGAAGCCTCTAGTGAAAACTATGGCCCCCGGGTCTACTTCTATTATATATTGAAAATCCTAAAAATACCTTGCTGCACTTTTACTTTATTTATTTTATTTTGTATTTTTGTTCGATCTATTTATCTATCACCATACAATATGATCTTGCAATTAACCACCAAGGGATTGACAACCCTTGTTTGCGGTGTGTAACACCCCTGAGTAATGAGTCACAGTGATCTTCAAATTAATGCTCAGATAATTAGTTTTGCAAAGAATGATCACAGTGAAATCATATCTCATTTCAAATACCACCACCAAATTCAATTCAAATTATGAGTGAAATTTGAAGTTGCTCAAAAATTGCTGGAAAATAGTTCATGTTGTGGCAAAAATTCCAAAACAAATTCATGTTCAGGAAAACAACATCACCTATTTTCCTAAAATGAGCTAGATCATTAAAACAGTGCAAAAACAGCACTTTTAATGCCATTTCCATTTTCGAAAAATTCAAATGGATTCCAAAATTGCCCAAACTTTTTCTGGCAGAGCAGAATAATGCATTGTATTTTTGTGGATCAATTTCACATTTTACAAAATGCATTTGGGCAGCTCATTTATTTTTCTAAAGCTTCTGTAAAAGAAAAACAGAAAAGGAAAACAAAACGGCCTAAACTAGCTGGGCCTAAGTGCACAGTGCACTTGGCCCAGCCCAACCGGCCCCTTCTCCCACCTCTCTCTCTCTCCATCGCCATGTCGGCCGCGCGGTGGCCGAGCGCACGCTCGCCGACCAGCGGGCGACACCGCAACACCGCGGGCTCGCTGGAAGGATATGGCCGAGCCCTATCCCTCCCCCCTTGACGCCTCATCAACTCCCCTGCCCTTCTCCTCGCTTCGCTCGCCCCTCCTCCACCTCTCCAGTACGCCGCCGTCCCCGCTCACCGTCGTAACCGTGGCCGCCGTCCCCGCTCACCGTCGTAACCATGGCCGCCGTCCTCCCCACGGCTCGCCACCTTGTCCATCGCCTCCGTCATTCTTGGCTACGTCGACCAGTGCCAGCCGTTGGAGCCGGGGAGCCCTGCACGTCGAGATCGTCGTCGTCTTCCTCGTCTCGGGTCGCCGGCGAACTCCACCGAATCCGGCCACCCCCTGCGCTCCTAAGCCGTCACCGGGCCTCCTTGTGCCTCCCCGGTGAGCTCCTCTTCCTCTCCCCTCTCTCCCTGCCTCTCCTAGCCCATAGCTCGCCGCATCCGCCGTGCCCGAGCGCAAATCCGCCGTGGCCACACTCGCCGAAGAGCTCATTCGAGCTCGCAGCCGTGCTCAGCGCGCTCCCAGGAGCTCAACGCACACACGCACGCCACTTGCCGTGCCCGCGAACGCCGGATCCGTAGTCGCCCGAACTCCGGCGCCGCCTCCGCCGCTCGCTGTCGCCGTTTCCGGCCTTCTCCGGCCGAGCCACCGCCGCAGATCGAAGCGCGAGCGAGCGCTCATTCGAACGCGGGGTCGCGCGCGCGTAGCTGATTTCCGGCGACCCCCATAGCGCGCCGCCATGTTTTCCGTCGCCGCCGACGTGCCGCCGGCCGCCGCCTACGTGGCACACCTGGGGGCCACCCCTGGGTCACTGCTAGTGGGCCCCCTGGCCCCAGTTGACCACGTTGACCGTGGTCAACGCGCTGACGTGGCAGCTACTGCCACTCACAGGCGGGCCCCACCCACTTAATTAATGTTTTCTAATTAAAACTTAATTAGTTAATCTAATTAGACACTGACATGTGGGGCCTACGAGTTAATTAGTTTCAGTTTAGTTTAAACTAACCTCTAATTAGCCCAGAGTCACTGACCAGTGGGGCCCAGCTGTCAGGTTTGACCTGGAACAGCTGGGTTTGACTTGCTGACATCATGCTGATGTAGTGCTGATGTAATATTCCTTTTCTGGTAATTTTCAAATTAGATTTAATTCTAGGATTTTCAGAAAAAGGTTTAAAACTTTGAAAATTCGTAGAAATTCAACCGTAGCTTGGATCAAAAAAAATTCTACATGAAAGTTGATCAGAAAAATGAGACGAATCCGAATATGTGGTCAAAATGCTTGACCATCACTCCTAACTATCTGAACATGGAACCTTCCCCTCTGGTTCAGTATACCGATAACTGCCTAAACGCCGGGAAAATATCCCAGATATTTTCCCGCTTCGTCTGCGACATGTAGCACTGCATTAGGTCACCACCCGCATTGCATTTTGCCATGCCATGCACTATGTTGCATGTGATTGCTTTTATTTATTGTTTCTTCCACCTCTTCTTATCCGGTAGACCCCGAGACCGACGCAGCTCCGGAGACCGACTACATCCCCGACGACCCCTCTTTTGCCGCAGAGCTTCCAGGCAAGCAAAACCCCCTTGACGCATGCCTATATCACCTATTATTTCTCCCTCCTGCTTGCATTAGAATTTGCTACTGCTATTGCTTGATCCTATTCTGATGCATAGCCTGTTTTTGTAAACTGCTTTTGATACTTTACCTGCTATCCTAAATGCTTAGTATAGGTTGGTTGGTAACCCATCTGTGGCCCCTCTTCCTTGTCCTAGTTGCCCCGCTTAGTTACCGGTGCCCTGATCAATGAGCTTGATGGGCTGAGACAAACACATCACCGCACACCCCCCCTAAGTTGCTCGACTCTGCAGAGCTAATATCGAGTGCCGAGGGTGATACCTCTTGTCTCACTCCTGATGTTGCCTCTGTGGTACAGCTAGTTGGTTGTGGGTTACCGAGGGTGGTTCCTCTTTCACCACCTCTGACAAAGCTTCCGTCGTGCAACTCCTCAAGAGTGAATCAAACGAGGGTGATTCCTCCGGGTTCACCTTGACGGATACATCGAGTGGGAATCCAACGAGGGATATTCCTCGGATCCCATCTTGATGTTATGGACACACGGGTAACTTGGCCTTAGTACAGATACTTGGTAAAGTCGGGTCGACCCCGAGGGGTACCCGCGAGAGGTGTGGAGTCGGGTTGACCATGAGGGTACCCGCGAGATAATTACGTGGCACGGTCGGGCATTCTTGGCCCTCGTCGTAAGTCCACGAGACGGGGCGACGGGGCCACATGTTTCGTGGATCTCTGCTCGTTTCCGCGAGCTCCCAATACACTTAACGGATTTGGGTATTGGATCTGAGTTGGCCACTGGCCTATACGCACTAACACCACGCGGGACAATGGTTTAATGGGGCCCTCGACGCCGTATGTATCAGCCGAAAGCTTTGTCAGATGTCCAGTTCAGCATTGTGGCCGGGTCAGATCGTGCCATCCAAGAGAGGGGTGGTGCTGGTTTCCACCCTGCACACAATGACCCGGAGTGGAAAGGGCGATGGGCCCAAGACCCCTGCGCACTTAGGATGTAGACCGGCGGGGACCTCTCTGCTGAGCTCTAGGTAGGGCTACGGTGTGTCGATCAGCCGAGGCCGGGCATGACCCAGGAAAGTGTGTCTGGCCAGAGTTAATCGAGCGTGTTGGGTAACAGTAGTGCACCCCTGCAGGGAAGATTATCTATTCAAATAGCCGTGTCCACGGTAACAGGACGCTCAGTAAAGTATCCCGATCTAGTACAACTTGAACTGGTTACATGTTACTTTAATTGGAAGCTCCGGGATCGCTTTCTCGCAGGGAGTCGAGGAAGGATCTCTAGGCTTTGATACTACAACTTGTTACTATATGTTACGTTACTATTCTGCACTCTTCTAATGCTGCAAGATGCTGAGGATGCTAGTCTTCGATAGGCTAGGCCTTTCTCTCTCTACTCTGGCATTTCTGCAGTCTAGTCCACAGATACAGCCTACCCTTTGATACCGATGCATAATTAGTATAGATCTGATGTAAGTCTTGCGAGTACTTTGGATGAGTACTCACGGTTGCTTTGCTTCCCTTTTTCCCCCATACCAGATTGCTGCGACCAGATGACGGAGCCCCGGAGCCAGCCGCCCCAGTCGACGACTACTACTACCCCTCTGGAGGAGCCTACTACTACGTGGAGACCGCCGACGACCAGGAGTAGATAGGAGGCACCCAGGCAGGAGGCCTGTGCCTTTTCGACCGGTTTCGTTGTTTTGCCCCGCCTTCTTAAGGCATATCTGTTTAACTTTTATGTCTGTACTCAGATATCTAATGCTTCCGCTGACTCTTGTGTAACCTCGAGCTTATGTATTCGAGCCCTCGAGGCCCCTGGCTTGTAATATAAAGGTTGTATGACTTTTATTTGTGTTTAGAGTTGTGTTGTGATATCTTCAAGTGAGTCCTTAGGCTTGATCGTGTGCATTTGCGTGTATGATTAGTGCACAATTAAGTCGGGGGCATCACAAGTTGGTATCAGAGCCGACTGCCTGTAGGATCCCCGTTTCCAACTCCTTGGCCGAAGTTGAGTCTAGTCTTTGAAAAACTATTTTACTAACATGGCTGTGTGGCTTACGGGCCCACGTCGCCAATGGGTGGTATTAGGATCTTTTATTTCTCTTCCATACTCTGGGACTCTGCTCTCTCTTCTTTTCGGGTTAAATGATTTTGCTAACTCTAACACTAGGTTCTCGTAATCACATTCACCCGGAGAGCTAGATTGTCTGCAACTAATCCTTTCCTTTGGTCTGGATAATTTGATAATCACCTTTTCCTTTCCATTGGTCTGTTTAACCTTTTCTTTCCAATGCTATCATATGCTTCTCACACTGTTATTTGACATCAATGAACTCCTTGAACTTAAGGAGGAGCTCGACAAATTACTTCACAAGGGTTTCATCCGTCCAAGTTCCTCTACCTGGGGAGCACCTTCTCTCTTTGTCAAGAAGAAAGATGGTACGAACTAATTGGTCCAAGATTACTGGCCTATCAACCAAGCCACCATTCAAAACAAGTATCCGCTTCCTCGGATCAATGACCTGTATGATCAACTTGCTGGATCATCAGTGTTCTCTAAACTCGACTTGAGGTTGGGTTATCATCAGATCCGCGTCCACAAAGAGGATATTCCCAAGACTGCCTTTGTTACTTGATATGGCTCTTATGAGTACACTGTCATGTCATTCAGCTTAACCAATGCTCCAGCAACATTCTCCCGCCTGATGAATTATATCTTCATGGATTACCTCGACAAATTCGTCGTGGTTTATCTGGATGATATTCTGGTTTATTCCAAGAATAAGGAAGAACATGCTGAACATCTTCGTCTTGTTCTGGAAAAGCTTCGAGAGCACCAGTTATATGCCAAATATTCCAAGTGCGAATTTTGGTTATCTGAAGTAACCTACCTTGGACATGTGATTTCCAAGGATGGCATTGCTGTCAACCCAGAACAAGTTCATGCTATTCTTGACTGGACTCCCCCGAAGAATGTTAAGCAAGTTAGGAGTTTTCTCGGACTCGCAAGTTATTGCCGTTGTTTTGTCGAGAACTTCTCCAAGATTGCCAGGCCTCTGACTAATCTGCTTCACAAAGGCGTCAAGTTTGAGTGGACAGATAAATGTCAAGAAAGTTTCCAGACCCTTAAGGACAAGCTGACCTCTGCTACAGTGCTTGCTCCTCCGGATTCTCACAAGGATTTCGTGATCTATTGCGACGCCTCTCGTCAAGGGTTAGGTTGTGTCCTAATGCAAGAACACAGAGTAATTGCTTATGCCTCGCGACAGTTGCGTCCTCATGAAGAGAATTATCCAGTGCATGATCTTGAACTTGCTGCAGTGATTTATGCATTGAAGTTGTGGCGACATTACCTCCTTGGTAACCGATGTGAGATTTATACTGATCACCAAAGTCTGAAGTATTTGTTTACTCAGCCGGATCTCAATCTCCGCCAACAGCGATTGTTGGAAACCATTATGGACTATGACTGCAGTATTTCGTATACCGCTGGCAAGGCTAATGTGATGGCCGATGCCTTGAGCCGCAAGTCCTATTGCAACAACCTCATGGTTCAGCGAGCTAAACCTCATCTGTATGAAGAACTGAGCAAGTTGAACCTCCACATTGTTCCACAGGGTTCTCTTAATACCCTTGTTATACATCCAGATCTTGTGAAAGCTGTTAAGCGTGCGCAAGAAAAAGATGCTGAAGTTGATCTGATGAAAAGACATCTTAACCTTGAAAAATATAGAGATTTCTCGCTTGCTGAAGATGGAACTTTGTATTTCAGAGACCGCATTGTGGTACCTCGGTTCGAACTTATGACCGACATAGTCATGAAGGAGGCACATGATACACCACTGTCTATTCATCCGGGTAGCACCAAGATGTATCGTGACCTCCGTCAAAGGCACTGGTGGTCTAAAATGAAGCAGGATATTGCTCGCTATGTTGCCGAATGTGACGTTTGCCGTCGCATCAAGGCAGAACATCAGAAACCTGCTGGAATTCTGCAACCGCTACCTATCCCTGAGTGTAAATGGGACAAAGTGCAAATGGATCTTATCACTGGTCTTCCCAGGTCACAGAAAGGTCATGATGCTATTCTTGTCGTCATTGATCAACTCTCCAAAGTTGCACACTTTCTGCCAGTCAAGGAGACGATCACTGCTAGTCAGTTAGCAGAGTTATATATCTCCAAAATTGTATCACTCCACGGTATTCCGAAGGAGATCAGTTCAAATCGTGGTAGTCTTTTCACCTCGATGTTCTGGGCAAAATTCCAAGAAGCTATGGGAACTCATATAACTTGGAGTTCAGCGTATCACCCCCAGTCCCAAGGCCAAGTCGAACGAGTGAATCAAGTGCTTGAAGATATGCTGCGTGCTTGTGTCATCTCATTTGGCAAGAAGTGGGAAGAATCTCTCCCGTATGCTGAATTCTCTTACAATAACAGCTATCAAGCCAGTTTGAAAATGGCCCCCTTCGAGGTTCTCTATGGAGATAAGTGTCGAACCCCTCCGAATTGGTCAGAAACTGGGGAACGGCCGCTCATTGATCTGGATATTATCCAACACGCCGAAGAGCAAGTCCAAATTGTTTGGGAGAATCTCAAAGCGGCTCAGTCTCGCCAGAAGAGCAATTCTGATCGTAAACACTGGGGCTCGATCTATCAACCTGGTGAGCAAGCTTATCTGCGTGTCACTCCTATGAAGGGCACTCATCGCTTCAGAATCAAGGGCAAGTTAGCTCCTCGCTACATCGGCCCCTTCCGCATTCCCGCCAGACGTGGTCATGTGGCTTATAAGTTGGAGTTGCCTTTGCAATTCTCTCACATCCATGATGTCTTCCATGTGTCGCAACTTCGTCGTTGCTTCAAGGAATCTCCGCACCGAGCAGTGGATCATGAATTGCTCGTTTGCAAGATGACCTATCTTATAAGGAGCATCCAATCCGCATTCTCGATCAAGCTGAACGTCGGACCCGCCATAAGACAACCAAGTTCCTAAAAGTGCAGTGGTCGAATCATACTGAAGATGAAGCCACTTGGGAACGCGAGGATCGTCTTCGCGAGCAATATCCCGACCTCTTTCCTTCTACCTCCTGAATTCTCGGGACGAGAATTTCTTTTAGAGGAGGAGAATTGTAACACCCCTGAGTAATGAGTCACAGTGATCTTCAAATTAATGCTAAGATAATTAGTTTTGCAAAGAATGATCACAGTGAAATCATATCTCATTTCAAATTCCACCACGAAATTCAATTCAAATTATGAGTGAAATTTGAAGTTGCTCGAAAATTGCTAGAAAATAGTTCATGTTGTGGCAAAAATTCCAAAAAAATTAATGTTTAGGAAAACAACATCACCTATTTTCCTAAAATGGGCCAGATCATTAAAACAGTGCAAAAACAGCACTTTTAATGCCATTTCCATTTTTGAAAAATTCAAATCGATTACAAAATTGCCCAAACTTTTTGTGGCAGAGCAGAATAATGCATTGTATTTTTGTGGATCAATTTCACATTTTACAAAATGCATTTGGGCAGCTCATTTATTTTTCTAAAGCTTCTGTAAAAGAAAAACAGAAAAGGAAAATAAAACAGCCTAAACTGGTTGGGCCTAAGTGCACAGTGCACTTGGCCCAACCCAACCGGCCCCTTCTCCCTCCTCTCTCTCTCTCCCTCGCCGTGTCAGCCGCGATGTGGCCGAGCGCGCGCTCGCCGGCCAGCGGGCGACACCGCGACGACGCGGGCTCGCGGGAAGGATAAGGCCGAGCCCTATCCCTTCTCCCTGGACGCCTCATCCACTCCCCTGCCCCTCTCCTCGCTTCGCTCGTCCCTCCTCCACCTCTCCAGTACGCCGCCGTCACCGCTCACCGTTGTAACCGTGGCCGCCGTCCTCCCCACGGCTCGCCACCTTGTCCATCGCCTCCGTCGTGCTCGGCTACGTCGACCAGTGCCAGCCGTTGGAGCCGGGGAGCCCTGCATGTCGAGATCGCCGTCGTCTTCCTCGTTTCGGGTCGCTGGCGAACTCCACCGAATCCGGCCACCCCCTGCGCTCCTATGCCGTCACCGGGCCTCCTTGTGCCTCCCCGGTGAGCTCCTCTTCCTCTCCCCTCTCTCCCCTGCCTCTCCTAGCCCGTAGCTCGCCGCATCCACCGTGCCCGAGCGCAACGCCGCTGTAGAGCTCGCGGCCGTGGCCACACTCGCCGACGAGCTCATTTGAGCTCGCAGCCGTGCTCAGCGCGCTCCCAGGAGCTCAACGCACACACGCACGCCGCTTGCCGTGCCCGCGAACGCCGGATCCATAGTCGCCCGAACTTCGGCACCGCCTCCGCCGTTCGCCGTCGCCGTTTTCGGCCGTCTCTGGCCGAGCCACCGCCGCAGATCGACGCGCGGGCGAGCGCTCGTTCGAAACGGCCGTGCGTAGCTGATTTCGGGCAACCCCCGTAGCGCGCCGCCGCGTTTTCCGTCGCCGCCGACGTGCCGCGGCCGCCGCCTATGTGGCACACCTAGGGGCCACTCCTGGGTCACTGCCAGTGGGCCCCCTGGCCCCAGTTGACCACGTTGACAGTGGTCAACGCGCTGACATGGCAGCTACTGCCACTGACAGGCGGGCCCCACCCACTTAATTAACGTTTTCTAATTAAAACTTAATTAGTTAATCTAATTAGACACTGACATATGGGGCCTACGAGTTAATTAGTTTCTGTTTAGTTTAAACTAACCTCTAATTAGCCCAGAGTCACTAACCAGTGGGGCCCAGCTGTCAGGTTTGACCTGGAACAGCTGGGTTTGACTTGCTGACATCATGCTAATGTAGCGCTGACGTAATATTCCTTTTCTGGTTATTTTTGAATTAGATTTAATTCCAGGATTTTCAGAAAAAGGTTTAAAACTTTGAAAATTCGTAGAAATTCAACCGTAGCTCGTATCGAAAAGTTTTCTACATGAAAGCTGATCAGAAAAATGAGACGAATCCGAATATGTGGTCAAAATGCTTGACCATCACTCCTAACTATCTGAACATGGAAGCTTCCCCTCCGGTTCAGTATACCGATAACTGCCTAAACGCCGGGAAAATATCCCAGATATTTTCCCGCTTCGTCTGCGACATGTAGCACTGCATTAGGTCACCACCCGCACTGCATTTTGCCATGCCATGCACTGTGTTGCATTTGATTGCTTTTATTTATTGTTTCTTCCCCCTCTTCTTATCCGGTAGACCCCGAGACCGACGCAGCTCCGGAGACCGACTACATCCCCGATGACCCCTCTTTTGCCGCAGAGCTTCCAGGCAAGCAAAACCCCCTTGACGCATGCCTATATCACCTATTATTTCTCCCTCCTGCTTGCATTAGAATTTGCTACTGCTATTGCTTGATCCTATTCTAATGCATAGCCTGTTTTTGTAAACTGCTTTTGATACTTTACTTGCTATCCTAAATGCTTAGTATAGGTTGGTTGGTAACCCATCTGTGGCCCCTCTTCCTTGTCCTAGTTGCCCCGCTTAGTTACTGGTGCCCTGATCGATGAGCTCGACGGGCTGAGACCAGCACATCACCGCACACCCCCCCTAAGTTGCTCGACTCTGCAGAGCTAATATCGAGTGCTGAGGGTGATACCTCTTGTCTCACTCCTGATGTTGCCTCTGTGGTACAACTAGTTGGTTGTGGGTTGCCAAGGGTGGTTCCTCTTTCACCACCTCCGACAAAGCTTCCGTCGTGCAACTCCTCAAGAGTGAATCCAACGAGGGTGATTCCTCCGGGTTCACCTTGATGGATACATCGAGTAGGAATCCAACGAGGGTGATTCCTCGGATCCCATCTTGATGTTATGGACACACGGGTAACTTGGCCTTAGTACAGATACTTGGTAAAGTCGGGTCGACCGCGAGGGGTACCCGCGAGAGGTGTGGAGTCGGGTTGACCATGAGGGTACCCGCGAGATAATTACGTGGCACGGCCGGGCATTCTTGGCCCTTGTCGTAAGTCCACGAGACGGGGCAACGGGGCCACATGTTTCGTGGATCTCTGCTCGTTTCCGCGAGCTCCCAATACACTTAACGGATTTGGGTATTGGATCTAATTTGGCCACTGGCCTATACGCACTACCACCACGCGGGACAATGGTTTAATGGGGCCCTCGGCGCCGTATGTATCAGCCGAAAGATTTGTCAGATGTCCAGTTCATCATTGTGGCCGGGGCAGATCGTGCCATCCAAGAGAGGGGTGGTGCTGGTATCCACCCTGCACACAACGACCCGGAGTGCAAAGGGCGATGGGCCCAAGACCCCTGCGCACTTAGGATGTAGACCGGCGGGGACTTCTCTGCTGAGCTCTAGGTAGGGCTATGGTGTGTCGGTCAGCCGAGGCCGGGCATGACCCAGGAAAGTGTGTCCGGCCAGAGTTAATCGAGCGTGTTGGGTAACTGTAGTGCACCCCTGCAGGGAAGATTATCTATTCGAATAGCCGTGTCCACGGTAACAGGACGCTCAGTAAAGTATCCCGATCTACTACAACTTGAACTGGTTACATGTTACTTTAATTGGAAGCTCCGGGATCGCTTTCTCGCAGGGAGTCGAGGAAGGATCTCTAGGCTTTGATACTACAACTTGTTACTATATGTTACGTTACTATTCTGCACTCTTCTAATGCTGCAATATGCTGAGTATGCTAGTCTTCGATAGGCTAGGCCTTTCTCTCTCTACTCTGGCATTTCTGCAGTCTAGTCCACAGATACAGCCTACCCTTTGACACCGATGCATAATTAGTATAGATCTGATGTAAGTCTTGCGAGTACTTTGGATGAGTACTCACGGTTGCTTTGCTTCCCTTTTTCCCCCATACCCGATTGCTGCGACCAGATGACGGAGCCCCGGAGCCAGCCGCCCCAGTCGACCACTACTACTACCCCTCTGGAGGAGCCTACTACTACGTGGAGACCGCCGACGACCAGGAGTAGATAGGAGGCTCCCAGGCAGGAGGCATGTGCCTTTTCGACCGGTTTCGTTGTTTTGCCCCGCCTTCTTAAGGCATATCTGTTTAACTTTTATGTCTGTACTCAGATATCTAATGCTTCCGCTGACTCTTGTGTAACCTCGAGCTTATGTATTCGAGCCCTCGAGGCCCCTGGCTTGTAATATAAAGCTTGTATGACTTTTATTTGTGTTTAGAGTTGTGTTGTGATATCTTCAAGTGAGTCCTTAGGCTTGATCATGTGCATTTGCGTGTATGATTAGTGCACGATTAAGTCGGGGGCGTCACACGTTGGGTGCAAGGATTTGTTATTTTGTGTGCAGGTACTGTTAACGAGGTGTTGCGTGATTCTCCTACTGGATTGATAACCTTGGTTTCATAACTGAGGGAAATACTTATCTCTACTGTACTGCATCATCCCTTCCTCTTCAGGGAAAAACCAACGCAGATCACAAATAGCAGGAAGAATTTCTGGCGCTGTTGCCGGGGAGACATCATCAACATCTATCAAGTACCTACACATAAACTTTCATCTCCTTGCATTTATTTTATTTGCCTTTGCCACTCGTTTTCATCTCCCCCACTTCTAAAACAATTTCACAAAAAAATATAAAAAAATATTTTGTGTGCGATCTTTGCTTGTGTTGCCATGTGCCTTCTATTTGCTCGCATCTTCAATTGCTAAAAATCTGTTGATATGGATCCTCATACACTAGCTAATCTTTTCAAAAGATCCAATTATGATGAACAAATTGCTAGTGAGTTGAGTGCACTTGATTATCTCTATGAAGTTTTGCTTGAAAATCATGAATCTGAAAATTTGATGAAGTGCTAAAAGAAGAAGTTTATAAAGTGATTCATGATAGCTCCTTGAATGAAAAGCATGATTGCAATGATGTTATTATAAATTCTATTAATTTCAATTGTGCTAATAATATGCAAAACTACAAGCTTGGGGATGATAATTTTGTTATGTCCACTACTTATTGCAATGATCATGATTGGGGTGATAATGCTTCTTATGATCTTGAAAATTTATTTAAGCCTCATGATGAATATGTTATTGATAATTAAATTTGCAATACTATTAAAAGTGGGTTTGGAAGAGCATCGACTTTAGGTAATAATGATCCCACTACTTTGGAGAGTGTTCAATCTTATGAATTTTTGATGAAAGTGGGTTTGGAGAGGTCATGACTTTAGTTGATGTTAATCCCACTATTTTGGAAGATTATAAAACTTTTATGCATATGGATCATAGGGAGAATACTGTTTATGATAGCTATATTGTTGAGTTTGATTATGATCCTACATGTAATTATTATGATAGAGGAAAATATGGTTATAGAAATCTTCATGTTACTAAATTGCCTCTCGTGATGTTGAAATTATTCATGCTTCATTCTTCCTATTTGCATATGCTAGAGATTGCTTGTCTTGATAATTTGTTCTCCTATAAAATGCCTACGCGTAGGAAGTATGTTAGACTTAAGTGTGTTTCTCATATGCTTCATGATGCTCTCTTTGTGTTTCTATTATTATCTTTCATGAGAGCATCATTGAAATCTCAAGCCTATCTTAATGGCTATAAAGAAAGAGCTTGTTGGGAGACAACCCAATGGATGAAATAAGTTCTTGAGTGTTTACATGATTATACCTTCTGTTATGATTATGTTTTTATGTTTTAATTAGTGTTTGTTCCAAGAAATGCCTTTGGGAGGATTTGGAAGATAGTATAATTGATGTTGTTTGGAAAACAGAAAGTTTTGCGCCCAGTGCTGGAATTTTAATTCTGTACTGGAGCGTCGGAAAAATCTGAAGTTTTTACATAGTATTGGTATATTAATTTCCCACGTTGTCCTAATTTTTTATAATTTTGGGAGTTACACAAGTATAGCTTTTAAATAGATCTTTACAGACTGTTCTGTTTTAGACAGATTCTGTTTTTGTTGCATAGTTTGCTTATTTTGATGAATCTATGGACCATATCGGGGGGTATGAGTCATGGAGAAGTTGGAGTATAGTAGCATTATGCCAATATTAAATATGAATCAATTTACTACAGTAGTTAAAGTTAAAGATTTATTTGTTATACTAACGGATCTCACGAAGGTTTTGTTGAGTTTTGTGTGATTGAAGTTTTCAAGTTTTGGGTGAGATCACGATAGATGAAGGAATAAGGAGTGGAAAGAGCCTAAGCTTGGGGATGCCCAAGGCACCCCAAGGTAATATTCAAGGAAGACTCAAGCGTCTAAGCTTGGGGATGCCCAGGAAGGCATCCCCTCTTTCTTCTACCAACTATCGGTAATTTTACTTGGAGCTATATTTTTATTCGTCACATGATATGTGTTTTGCTTGGAGCGTCGTGTATTATATGAGTATTTTCTTTGTTTTCTTTTTAGTTTGTCACAATCATCTTTGCTAGACACACCTATTTGAGAGAGCCACACGTTTATCATGATTTGTTAGAATACTCTATGTGCTTCACTTAAATCTTTTGAGCTAGGCAGTTGCTCTAGTGCTTCACTTAAATCTTTTTGAGCATGGCGGTGGCTAAATTTTGAAGAAATATTTGCACTCTCATGCTTCACTTATATTATTTTGAGAGTTGATAAATTTTGAAGAAATATGTGCACTCTCATGCTTCACTTATATCTTTTTGAGAGTTGATAATAGTAATGGTAATTTGCACAAGATATGAATTTGGTCCCAAACTGATGAATATTCAAGAGGGATATAACAAAAACTTTCATATAGATCATTGGATATGATAAGTTTGATTCCTTGCAATAGTTTTGCGATATGGAGATGATGATATGTGAGTCATGTTAGTGAGTAATTGTGATTTAGTAAGAATATTGGTGTTAAGGTTTGTGATTCCCTATGCATGCACATTAAGTCAATAGTTATGCAATGAAATTATATCCTACTTATGGTGCATTATTTGGTGTTAGTTATGTTCAATGCATGTTTATGACCGTTTTTGCTTTTTGGTTGGTTGCTTCTCAATCTATTTGCTAGCCTTCATTTGTACTAAGCGGGAATACTGCTTGTGCATCCAAACTCCTAAAACCCAAGTTGTGCCAAATGAGTCCACCATATCTACCTATATGCGGTATTTCAATGCCGTTCCAAGTAAATTTGCATGTGCCAACTCAAATTTTTCAAAATAATTTTCCGTTATGTGTGCCCGTACCGCTCATGAAGCAGCAGGGGGTGGCCAATATTTTCCATGCTAGGTGTGTTATCCTCACGATGAGTGTTTATTCACTTGTCATTGCACGAGAGAGTGGCTGGTAATAGGGATGCCCAGTCCCACAATGAATCAAAAATTAATAACAACAAAATTCCTTGGAAAGTGTTGGTATGGAGGGCACCCGTGGATACGGCTAGCCATGTATTGTGAAAGAATGGTGGAAAGGAAATAAACTTTACTTTCTGTTTGGGAACCGCCTATGATGTGTTTAGCATGGAAAATATTGGGAATTCTCAGTCGTTTTCGTTGACAGGAAAAGCATGCCTCTGAAAATAATTTTATCTCTCTAATTCAAGCTTTGAGCTCTAGCACATTTGCAAATCTCTGCTTCCCTTTGCGAAGGGCCTATCTATTTACTTTTATGCAATTTTTATTTTTATTTTGAGTCTCCATCTTCTCTTACAAAGCACCAACTAGAGAGCACTATTGACATACTTGTGCATTGTGTGTAGCTAATATTGAGTGTGTTTCATGAATGGATCAATGATTGAGCATAATGGGCTAGGGATAACTTTCTTTAGCATTGATATTTTGAAAGACATGGTTGCTTGTTAGTATGCTTGAGTATTTATATCTTCATGTCAAACTATAGACTATTGCTTTGAATCATTCAAGTCCAAATGTCCATGCTATAAAGAAAAGAATATATGATGAATATGATAGGTAGCATTCCACATCAAAAATTCTGTTTTTATCATTTACCTACTCGAGGACGAGCAGGAATTAAGCTTGGGGATGCTTGATACGTCTCCAGCGTATCTATAATTTTTTATTGTTCCATGCTATTATAATATCAATCTTGGATGTTTTTATGTACATTTACAGCAATTATATATCATTTTTTGGGACTAACCTATTAACTTAGTGCCCAGTGCCAGTTGCTGTTTTTTGCCTGCTTTTGGTTTTCCAGAATATCAGTACCAAACAAAGTCCAAATGCCACGAAACTTTTTGGAGATTTTTTTCCAGACATAACAAACACTAGAAGCTTCGGGAGGAGACGAGAAGATGAAGCAGTGGCCCACGAGGCACCACGGCGCGCCCCAGGGGGGTGCCCTGGTGGCTCGTGGGGCCCACACAGCTCCGTTTGACCTAATTCCTCCACTATAAATTCTCTAAAATCGGAAAACCAACAGAGGAGTCCATGAAATACTTTTTTCGCCGCCGCAAGTTTCTGTTCTTGAGAGATCCCATCTGGAGGCCTTTTTCGATACTCCGCCGGAGGGGGATTCGATCACGGAGGGGCTCTCCATCAACCTTGCTGCCCTTCTGATGATGCGTGAGTAGTTTACCATAGACCTTCGGGTCCATAGTCAGTAGCTAGATGACTTCTTCTCTCTTTTTGATCTTCCATACAATGTTCTCCTCGATGTTCTTGGAGTTCTATCCGATGTAATCACATTTTGCGGTGTGTTTGTTGGGATCCGATGAATTGTGAGTTTATGATCAGATTATCCATGAATATTATTTGAGTCTTCTCTGAACTCTTTTATGCATGATTATTATAGCTTCGTATTTCTCTCCGATCTATTGATTTGGTTTGGCCAACTAGATTGATTTATCTTGCAATGGGAGAGGTGCTTTGTAATGGGTTCGATCTTGCGGTGCTCAATCCCAGTGACAGAAAGGGACTTAACACGTATGTATCATTGCTATTAAGGGTAAAAATATGGGGTTTATTCATGCTTCAGTTTACTTTGTCTACATCATGTCATCTTGCTTAAGGCGTTACTCCGTTCTTTATGGACTTAATACACTAGATGCATGCTGGATAGCGGTCGATGTGTGGAGTAATAGTAGTAGATGCAGGAAGGAGTCGGTCTACTTGTCTCGGACGTGATGCCTATATACATGATCATTGCCTTGGATATCGTCATGATTATTTGCTTCTCTATCAATTGCCCAACAGTAATTTGTTCACCCACCGTATGCTATTTTCATGAGAGAAGCCTCTGGTCCCCGGGTCTACTTCTATTATATATTGAAAATCCTAAAAATACCTTGCTGCACTTTTACTTTATTTATTTTATTTTGTATTTTTGTTCGATCTATTTATCTATCACCATACAATTTAATCTTATGCATGCACACAAGAGGAGTGTCAAGTAGTATACCATCCTCGAAGGGGTCAAATGAACACGTGTAAAGGAGATGATTCACCCTTATGTATGTGACGTAGATGTGGCACGTGTCACTTGCCAAACGGACTCTTGACATGGTGATGTCCGTAGGATGCTCCGCATCATCCCCTCCCCTTTGGGAAAGATCCATCCTCGGATCAAAAACCAAATCACCATGGGGAAGAGATGGCGTCGCCGAGTATAAGTGGACGATCACCAAGCATTCATCATCTTGAAGTTCGAAATGGGCACTCTCCCATGTCGCACCGTCTTGTGGTTCCTTCAAAAGGAGTAATGGCAACAAACACTTGGAAAAACAAATGTGGTTAGCATTAGTGCAAAACCAAGCATTCAAGTGGTGATTCACCCAACAAGTGTAGTCATCAAGCATAGCATATGGTTTGACAAAGGAGAGAGATATGGCATTTAAGCATATTAATGGAGCACATGCAAAGTCATCATGGAAACAATCATGCAAAGGTGAGGTAAAGATGCTAATATGTGTGACAAATGAACAAGCATCTACCTCAATGTCATAGCAAGCATGCACAAGGTGCTCAACAAAAGGTCTATGGTAGGCATAGGAATCATTCACAACACCAAATAAAATGAAGTGTCTAAACACATGGGGCAAGACAATCCAAGCATAATGTGCATATGGTGTAGTGAAGATAGTGTGGCACTCAACATAATGGAAAGAGCAATTGTTCAACATGTGTGAGGCAATCAAGTCAAGCATGTAGCAAGCAATGGGACATGGCATATGTGAAGAAATGACATTGTTGCAATCAAACACATGGGAATAGCATGGGATAATCATGTTCGATGCAACACACAAGGCATATATATCATGAGACATGGCAATGTGGTAATGACAAGTCAAAACAAAATCTCTAGCATGTGTGCAATCTGTCATGGTGCAAGCAACACATGAAGTATGATCCACAATATTCATGCTCATGGTTTTGGGATTCTCAAAAGAGAAGGATATCACCTCAAAAGTATGTCCTTGTGCGTTCTTCACAATGCCGAAGTGGTAGAAAATGCGTTGTAGAAGCACGTCGGTTGAAAGTGGCTCGCTCTCAAGAGCTCGAATGGCCAACTCACGTGAAGTAGAAGTTGACACGGGGTCAAATGATCCTACACATGCACACAACCAAGCAAAGAACGTATGTGCACGGTAGATAAACACATCATCCATCATGATGGTTCTCTTCTCTTGCACATAACCATTAGAAGCAAAAGTGCATGAATGATATGATGCAACAATGGCGAGATTCATGGCACTAGGCATATGGTGCAAAGAGGTAAAACAAGCATGCTTCACATGAAAGATGTCAAAAACTCCAATAATATGGGAGAAAGCTATGGGGGCAATCTCATTAGCAAGACTAAAAGCATTGTTGCACTCAATACATGGCAAAGCATCAAGAATGCGAGAGGCAACATATGGAGATGTATGACAAGAAGCAATAGCAATCATGTGCAAAGCATGTGAATGGATGCCATCAACCGCATGAAACGAGCAAGTATGAATCATCAGTGATGCAACAAGGCAAGCAATCATAGTAATCATGTCGTGCAAACTAGTGGAGCGAAGATGCAACGCACTAGAGGAAATCATGGCAATCATGTCATGTGAGCAAATGGTAGGTCTAGGCAATGCACATGACATAACACAAGCACGAAAGCGAAACATGATCAAAGTATCATCATAGGCATGTGGTACATAGCAAACATGGCAATAACAAGTGATATCTCCACCAAGCATGCAAACACACATACAAGTACTAGGACCAAGTGTCATGTGAGATGCAAAGCATGGGTCACAAATGCATGGCAAAGGCATAGGAATGAGCATATCATGCAAAGTGAACATGGCAAGATGGGCAAATGATATATAATGGACAATAACCCATAACCATGTGAGGGCCATGTAGAAGAAATGCGCGAAGTCTTTGCGCGAAGGGAGTGGTGGGGATGACAATCCGCAGGATCCCAAATCATCATTGCTCTCTAGAGCTCATTTCGTCAACTCTTGCGTTTGCGAGGTCGACGAGGAAGCATGTGTACCTACACAACATGGGGACAAACGAAACAACGTGTCTGCGTGGTAAATGTACACATCATCCATCATGATGTGTATGTGCACGTTAGAGTTAGCACAAAACAAGCAATGCTCAAAGAAATTTGAGGCATGGTATAAGAACAGGTCATCCATCATGAAAGAATAGTTGTTATGTATAACATGATTAGGATGCAAATTATAGCAAGTGTGAGGCGCATCAAAAGCATTTTCATTCAGGGGATGCATATGGTGCACACAATCATTGGGATCATGCAATTCATGGGATGGACCAAAATCTCCTAACATGTATGAGGAAACTATGTGGGTCGCCTCATGAGCAATAGCGGAAACATAATATGGAGAAAATGGACAACATGGAAAACAATGCATGTCCAAAGCTAGGTGGTCATGGCATGGCATATGATAGAAATGATGCAAAGGAAGCATATCAATATCATCAGAAGAAAAACAAATGCCAATAACCATGGGCTTGTCATCTATGCCATATGTGCAAATTGGGTTTATTTTAATGGCATATGCATAGTCACTACGATGAAATTGCAAATATGACATATGGGAGATCTCATTCATAGCATATGACAAGTCAAGAGGGGTTGCAAACATGATGTGGCCGATATAATTAGCACAAGAAATCCTATGCAACATGGCATCACAACTAATAGACTCCGCATGGCAATCATCAAACTCATCATAAATGGGTAAATCATCGCATGGGGAAATCATACTAGCATGAAGTGTGTCAATAGGAGGATCTACATCATGCAAGCAAGCAATGTCAAGAATGTCCACTAGTGGGACAAGAGCATCACCTTCACCTATGTTACCATTCTCATTCCACTCATGTGGTGTAGGTGAGGTGGCAAGGACCAACTTGTGGTCATCATCATCGTGATGGAACCATGTGGGGGGTGTATCATAGTCCACCATGACCATCGTCTTGTCCAAAGGAAGGACGAAGTCGTCAAAGATTGGGGCGTCGTCGTATATGGGACCTAGCACCAAATGAGAAGACACAATAGAGGTATAGGGTAAGTTGTTAGAAACTGAAATGGCCTCACATGCCCTATCAACTACCTCACTCTCTCTATGTGGTGGTTCACTCACTCCCTCAAAATAGGTGCACTCGATGTCACATATGGTGGAGTCACTCAAATCACTCAAGTGGTGGTGGTGGTGGCTCTCCTCACATGGGAATTGGGTCATCTCATCATATGTGGGGCTAGTGGTGAAGTCACTCTCACTCTCAATATGGTGGCATAAGTCGTTCAAGTCATCCTCGCCGTCGCCGTGGATGAAGGCCAAAGATGGCACATCATCACTCTCGCCTCCAAAGATGGAAGCATCATCCTTGCTCGCCACCTTGTCGCTCGCCTCCAAATCTTGATCCTTGAGGTGCTCCATAGTCGTAGTCATCGTCGTGCCGTCTTCAAAAAGAGTCGTGGTAGACTCGGCATCGTCAATGCCACAAAGAGGTATGGCGGTGAAGTCGAACTTGGAAGCATCATCTTGGAGCTCGGTGAGCCTGGACATCTCGGTGGTACTAGCCTCATGCTCGCCGTCTTGGAGCGTGGTCGTCGCGAAGTGTGCTCGGGGTCGAGTAGATTTGGCCTTCATGTGTTCTTGTGCCGCTTGGAGAGCACCAAAGTACATGTCGTCGAGGGACTCGTAGTTGTTGGTGAAGAGAGTCTTGGCGATGTCGTTGTTCAATCCCATCGTGAAGTGGAACTTCATCCAAATGGGGTCGTCCACACCGGCTCGTCGCAAGGCTTTCTTCATCTCCTTGAAGTATTCGTCGAGGGACTTGGATCCTTGTATCGTATTCTCCAATTGGTGAAGAAGATGTTCCGTGTAGGCGGAAGGCACAAATTCTCGGCGCATCACTTTCTTCGTCTTGGACCAACTCATGTTGAAGCTCTTCGAAGGTGTGTGAAGCTGAAAGCACATTTGCACCCTTGGTGGTTTTGGTAATTCATAACAACATATATCTCATTGAACTAATGTCCATTCAAGTTAAAGATTTCAGGATGTTCAATGATTGGCATGGCATGGACTAGAGATGTGGACCCCTCAAAATGCTAAGGACAAGGATTGGCAAAAGATCAAGACTCTACATTTTTGGTTTAGTGATCCAAGATCACATTGAGTCCATAGGAAAGCCAATACTATTAAAAGGGGATGAGGTGTTGCTTAATGGTTCTTTTGCTCAAGTGCTCAGTGACAGTACTCCTAAACTCTCAACCACTCTCTCTACCCAAAGATGTCCCAAACCCACATTCCAACTCGGCCCCACCGAAATTTCCTATTCGGAGCCACCGAGTTCACCTAGACTTAGCCACTGCCAAAACCCTAACAAATCGGATCCACCGATATGGATCTCGGTCCCACCGAGATGGCCTTGCCAACTCTCTGTAATCATTTGCACTTACTTCGGTCTCACCGAGTTTTGCAAATCGGTCTCACCGAGATGGCTTGCCAACTCTCTATTGCCTTATTGCTTCACTTCGGTCCTACCGAGTTGATGCAATCGGTGCCACCGAGATGAGGTTTGCCTTAGCCATTGCACTTAGGTCCATCCGAGTTGTTCCTATCGGTCCCACCGAGATTCCTAACGTTCATATCTTTTACACAGTTCGGTGCTACCGAGATTATGGTTTCGGTGCCACCGAGTTGGGTCAAAAGTGTGTAACGGTTGGATTTTGTGTGGAGGCTATATATACCCCTCCACCACTTCCTTCTCAGTAAGGAGAGCCATCAGAACGTGCCTACACTTCCACCATACATTTTCTGAGAGAGAACCACCTACTCATGTGTTGAGATCAAGCTATTCCATTCCTACCATTTGAACCTTGATCTCTAGCCTATCCCAAGTTGCTTTCCACTCAAATCCTTCTTCCACCATAGCCAAATCTGTGAGGAATTTTTTGAGTGTTGGGAAGACTATCATTTGAAGCACAAGAGCAAGGAGTTCATCAACAACACACCGTCTATTACCTTTTGGAGAGTGGTGTCTCCTAGATTGGTTAGGTGTCACTTGGGAGCCTCCGACATGATGTGGAGTTGAACCAAGGAGTTTGTAAGGGCAAGGAGATCGCCTACTTCGTGAAGATCTACCCCGAGTGAGGCTAGTCCTTCGTGGATGTAAGCCATGGTGGAATAGACAAGGTTGCTTCTTCGTGGAGCCTTTGTGGGTGGAGCCCTCCGTGGACTCGCGCAGCCATTACCCTTCGTGGGTTGAAGTCTCCATCAACGTGGACGTACGATAGCACCACCTATCGGAACCACGCCAAAAACCACTGTGTCTTCATTGCGTTTGAAATCTCCGATCCCCTCCTTTATTTACATATGCAATTGTTTACTTTCCGCTGCTATACTCTTAGAATTGCATGTGTAGGGTGATGCTTGACTAGTGTTCTTGCTAAAATCTACCCACAACTAAAATTGGGAAAAGGTTAGGTTTTTATTTGGTCAAGTAGTCTAATCACCCCCCTCTAGACATACTTTCGATCCTACAAGTGGTATCAGAGCTTTGGTCTCCGTAAGCCTTGATTTCCATTGCTTTGGTGATCATAGCCTTGGTTTCACAACCTAGGAGAGTATAGCGTCTAGTGAGGGTAACTATCACCGTAGAGGTCCATATTTTGATGGTACAAACTTTGCTAGTTGGAAACATAAGATGAAAATGCATATTCTTGGTCATAACCCCGCCGTTTGGGCTGTTGTTCGTGTTGGATTGCAAGGTGACTTCTTTGAGGATGGCAAGGAACCGGATCGTGAAGCAACCCCGGAAGAATTGAAGATGTTGCAATACAATGCTCAAGCTTGTGACATTCTATTCAACGGTTTGTGTCCCGAAGAATTCAACAAAATCATCCGCCTCGAGAATGCAAAGGAAATTTGGGATACTTTGGTTGAGATGCATGAGGGTACCGAGTCCGTCAAGGAATCTAAGTTGGATGTGCTTCAAAGTCAACTTGATAAGTTCAAGATGAAGGATGGTGAAGGAGTTGCTGAGATGTACTCTAGGCTTGCTCTCATCACAAATGAGATTGCCAGCTTAGGAAGTGAAGAGATGACCGACAAATTCATCATCAAGAAGATACTTAGAGCTTTGGATGGAAAATATGATACCGTTTGCACATTGATTCAAATGATGCCAAATTACAAAGATCTCAAGCCCACGGAAGTCATTGGAAGGATTGTTGCTCATGAAATGTCACTCAAGGACAAAGAGGAGCTACACAACAAATCAAGTGGTGCTTACAAAGCCTCAACCGATGCTCCAACAACTCCAAGTGACAAGCTAGTATCCAATGAAGAGATAAGCCTAATGGTGAAAAGGTTCAACAAGTTCTACAAGAACAAAGGGAAAGAAAGAAGCTCTAGCTCAAGACACTATGAGAGAAGATCATCAAGTCGTGACCGTAATTGCTACAATTGTGGAAAGCCCAGACACTACTCCAATGAGTGTACGGCTCCCTACAAGAAAAGAGATGAATCACCAAGAGGAAGACATAGAAGAGATGAATCACCTCATAAGGAGAGAAGGAGTAGAGATGATAGTTATGAACGAAGACACTCTCAAAGAAGCAAGGATTCAGAGAGGAAGGACAAGTCATCCAAGAGCTACATAAGAAGAAGACATCAAGCTCATGTTGGTGAATGGGTTTCCGGCTCCGACTCTGATAATCACTCCGAGAGAAGTTATCACTCCAACTCCGACTATAGTCAAGATGAAGGTGTTGCCGGACTTGCTCTTGTGTCATCCAACTCCTATGATTTATTTGATTCACCAAATGAAGGAATTGGAAGATGCTTCATGGCAAAAGGCCCCAAGGTATCACACCCCGAGTATCTTGATTTCAATAGTGATGAAGATGATTTGCTTGGTGATGATGATTTACTTGTTGATAAGGATAGTGATGTGAGCTATAATGAAAATGCTAGTAATCATGATAGTCAAGAGGAAACGAGTGACAATGCTATGAAGGAGATTGAGCGTCTAACTAAAGAACTAAATGCTCTTAAGTTAGCTCATGAAACAAGTCAAGAGGATCATAGAGAACTTCTAAGAACTCATGAGAAGCTACGCTTCGAGAAGCTAAATTTAGAGCAAGAGCATGAGTTTCTTAAAGCTATCAATGACGATCTTCGAAAGAAGAGTTCTTCATATCTTGCCAAACGTTTACTCTTGTCTACCTTTATGCCACAAGTTAAACCTAAGCAAACTAGCAACACGGGTAAAAAGGGTTCTACCTCTAGTAGTAACAATAACAATGCTAAATCCAATGTTGTTGCTTCTAGTAGTTCTATTGATTCCACTAATGATTCTCTTAGCCAAGTTACACTTGAGCAAGAAAATATGCTATTGAAAGGAATTATAGAAAAAGGTGTCTACAAGAGTCTTGCCGGGAGTAAGCAATTTGAGGAAATTGTATGCAAGCAAGGAAGGCACCGGAAGAACCAAGGTGTTGGTTTTGAACGAAAGTTCAATGCCAATGGAGTTGAGTGGGAAGAAGATCAATACCCCAAGACGAAGTTTGTTCCTCAACAAGAGAAGTATGATCCTACTTCCTTCAAGGGAACACAAGCTCCAGAAGATCTTCCGCCACAAGACCACAAGCTAAAAGGCAAGGACAAGCTTCAAGAAGAGATTGATTCATTTGAAGAAGCTCCTCAAGCCATGGTCAAGTGGGTTCCCAAGACTTCATCAAGTTCTACTTCATCAAGTGCTACTACAACTCCAAGGATTCCCATCAAATTGATGTGGGTCCAAAAGAAGAAGAACTAGAGAGTTCTTGAGGGTGACTCCGCCAACAAACTTCACTCATATTCTTTATGGCAAGAACTTGCGCAACCAACTTCCACATTTTGCACTAGTTCATGGAGTCACAAACCCTCTTGTTGGTAAGGCAAGGGACAAGGTATTCAATGCATTCATGGACATCATCCTATGTGTATTTCACTCTATGGCTATGAATATCCTTGTATGTTCCTTGTGTGGGACTAACCCATGTAGGTATTGAAAGCACAAAACTCCAAAGGATTGCTCCCAACTCTTGATGGTCTACATCAACATTGAGCATCCACATCTTCAACATCTACATGAAGTCATCATCGACAAAACCCAAGGTTAGTTCATCCCTCCTAGGGGGGATATCACATCTAGGGGGAGCTTTGCTCTAAACAATTGAGCTAAAGCAACTCTAATGGTGTGAACACATCAATGCTTTATGTAAAAGTGGCAACCCCACTTGTGCTTAAATGATGAGTATGACCTATGATCAAATGTTCTCATTTGGATCCTAAGTCAATATACTCATATATAGATGACCTAGTCATCGCCATTGCTTGATAGATGCTAGAATTGGTTGTGCATGTTTGACACATATTTCATTTGTTATCTTATTGTGTGAGCATGTTGGTTTGCATGTTTTCATCATTCGAGGACATCCATTTGTTGCTTTGATTGTCTTGGTTTTTCTAGCCAAGTGGATGTACAAGAATGCCTAAGTACCTTCTCTAGCTATCTATGCTTTCTTGTCTCAAATTCTATTCTTGCTGCATCACAAAAAGTGAACAAGTCATTTTTGGACCCTCCGGGTGAGGAGCACTCGGAGCCACCGATCTGAAAGGGCTGAACCTCCAAAACCTTCTATCTAATTTTGGCCGAACCAATTCACTCAAACTTGGTCTAACCGAAATCACTTAGATTGATCTAGGTTTTCCATCTCGGTGCAACCGAGTTGAACCACTTCGGAGCCACCGATGTGCTAATCTGCGTGCAGTTACACATATCGGTGCCACCGAGTTATACAACTCGGAGCCACCGACAGCGTACGGGTATATATATCGCGCGGACTCGAACGGTTGAAATTTCTCGACTCTTTCGCTCCCGCACCCCGTTGCTGCCGTCGCTCTCGTCTCCGGACTTCGTTGTCGTCTCCAGCGCGCCCTCGCCGCCGGATTCCGTCGCCATCAACGGCAATCTGCCTCGCCGTTGCCGCCGTAGAGAATCTCCACCAAGTTAGGGTGAGATTCGATCCCTCTCGTGCTCCATTTTCCGATTCAATGCACAATAGGATTGCCATTATTCTTGCCACAGATTGCAATGCTTATTCCACCAGAAGAATTCCATAGATTAGATTCAAGCGAAATTTTTAGGTTTAAGTTTCCACCGAACGCATCTCGGACCGACCAATTAGAAATTTTTGGTTCCACCGATTTGGCCTCAGGCCATAGCACTAGTACGTCTCGGTGCCACCGAGTTGTATGAATCGGTGAGACCGAAAGTAAAGTCTCAGTGAAACCCTAGCATCTCGGAGACACCGAAACCCATCTCGGTCTGACCGAAATGGAGTGCAAGGTTTCTGTAGAGTGCTTCGGTATCACCGAGATGATCAACTCGGTCCATCCGAAATGCCTTCTGTGAAAACTTGAAACTAAGAATTGAACTCAATTTTTATGAAAAACTTCTGCTTTTTGTGATGACTCATCTACTCTGCCCATACCCATCTATTCATAGGGTCAGCTCAGCAAGATGTCAGATGACAGCGACAGCCAGAACAGGTCAGAGCAGCATGCAGAACTCAATGAAGGATCAAGTCCTGCAGAAAGTTTCTATGAGGGAGAGAGGAGCTCTCCAGATCTTCCTAAGGCTGCAACTAGAACAAGGAAGAAGAGAACCTCAGACAGCGAGGATGAAGATTTTGTTGCTAGTGAAGCAGCAGCAAAGAAGAAGAGAGTGGTGCTTGCTAAGGAATATAGCACCAAGCCCAGCTCTACCAAAGATAAAACAGTTGAGAGGAAAGTTCCAAAGAAAACTATGCAATTCACACTTGAAGAGCCAAGTGACACAGAACCAGCTGCAGGAGCAAAGAAGAAGAGAGCTAGGAAGACTACAGCTCATGTGCTTGGAAAACCCTCCATGAGGAATGATTTAGAGGAGGAGGAAGAGCCAGCAGCTAATGCACCCCCAGCAAAAGCTCAGAAGCTCATGTCAGATGCAATCAGGACTGCTGCCCCCACCAAGTCCAAACCAAAAGCTCCGGCACCCAAGAGGTCTACAAGGAATATTTCTGCTGCTGAGAAGAACAAGGCCCCAGTGCCTCAGACAAATGTTGATGAAGAGCCACTAGTGCTTAGGAAATTGAAACCCAAGATTCCAGACCATGATGATGCACACCCAGTTGCAGAAAATATAATGCTAAGGAAAGACAAAGGACTGCGTCAGTGGAGACTGTCAGATCCTTATGCTACAAGGAGGAAAACAGCTTGTGACTATCGCTTTCACACTCGAGAACAACAAGATTTCTATGAGACGGTATTGCTTGATAAGAAACCCATTGTTAGTGACATGAGATGGGTGGATTGGGAATACATTGATGAAAATGAGGATTATTTCCCCCATGTTCATGAGAGCTTCAGGATTGCAGGTGTTGATGATTTTGTTGGACAGAAGTTGACGAAGTGGAATGATGAAATGGTCATGCAATTCTACTCTACGGCTCATTTCTATCCAGATGGCCGAATTGTGTGGATGACTGAGGGTATCAGGTACCAGTCAACCATCTCTGAGTGGGCAAGTCTTCTAGGTGCTCCCAAGGAAGAGGATGATGACTATGATATCTATGCTAAGCTCAAGATGGATCACAACTCCATGGCCAACATGTACACAACAATACACCAGAAGGACATCGAGACACATAAGCTTGGATCAGTGAAGCATCTGCTGCCAGGACTGGCCACCACTAACACTATCTTGCGGTATACTCTATTACCCAAGTCAGGCGATGATAAGATGATACGTGGCCACTCCATCAACTTGCTGCACTTGTTTGACACACCTCAGAAATTTAAGGTGATGAGTTTGATTGTGGAAACTATCAAGAGAACTGCAGCTGATTAGAAGAGATCGTGCGGATATGCTCCACACATCCAGATGTTGATCAATTCCAAGGTTGGAACCAGCACTTATCTTCTTGATCGTGAGCATCTGCCACTGCGTCCAGAGTTTGAGGATAATGTTATCGTGATGGATCCTTCGCATCCCACTTCTACTCAAGCCCAACAGAAGATTCGAGAAGCCAAAGAAGCCAAAGCAGCCAAGGAGGCAATTGCTCCCAATGCTCCAGTTGCAAATCTCAAGTCTAAGTCTGACCAAATGACATATCTGCTAGAAGCCACCCTGAGGATTGTGCGAAGTCTGGCCAACCTCACCCAGCACCAGGCTAGCTTAGAGCGGATAATCGAGACAAAATTCCATGATCTACATGTCAAGGTCACTGAGATCCAGACTACAATGGAGAAGCTGCAGAGCGATGTTGATGCTGTCAGGACAGCCCCTTCTGATGATAGTGGAGATGACAGACCTACCACCGAGAGATTTCATACTGTGCCCAGAGCAGCCAGATCTGCTGCAGTGCCAGTTGTGGATCCGAGGACCACAGTCTCTGCACCTGCTGCTGCTGCTACAGTGCCACCTCTGGTCTCCACTCCACCAGTCCAGCAGACATCTGCAGAAGCCTTCGCGGACGCTCTTCTTTTGATGCCATCTACGCACACCGGAGCTGCCAGCAGGAGATCGCCTTCAGGAGCTTCCGAGGATCGTGCTTAGAGAGACGCATTAGTCCTATACTTATTCGATCTTTTTGGTACTTGTTGCCAAAGGGGGAGAATTTGTATAGATCTTAGCTTCGAGAGAGAGAGAGTTTCGCTTTGCTTTGCCCGTTGGATTTCTCTCGAGTTCTTTTGCTACTATTTTGTTTGGTACTTTGTTTGATGTGTGTGCTTGATACTATGTCTGGGAGTACTATGCTTCTTGTGATGATCAATGCTTATCTTTATCATTATCTTGTATGATCACTTACTTGTGTTGGTGATGCGTGCTTACCATTCCACTCATATCATTTTGCGTGCTCCACCAAGATGTATGTGACATGGAAGAGTGACCCATGAGCCTAATCCATTGTGCATTTGCATTCAAACGCAAATTTTTAATAATGCACAAATTTAGGGGGAGCTCTTGCTTATCACATACTTCTCAAAGCGACGACGTATTCCATTCATTTAATCATTTGTCGAAGCTTTGATCTATATGTTGTCATCAATTACCAAAAAGGGGGAGATTGAAAGCACATTTGCTCCCTTGGTGGTTTTGGTAATTCATAACAACATATATCTCATTGAACTAATGTCCATTCAAGTTAAAGATTTCAAGATGTTCAATCATTGGCATGGCATGGACTAGAGATGTGGACCCCTCAAAATGCTAAGGACAAGGATTGGCAAAAGATCAAGACTCTACATTTTTGGTTTAGTGATCCAAGATCACATTGAGTCCATAGGAAAGCCAATACTATTAAAAGGGGATGAGGTGTTGCTTAATGGTTCTTTTGCTCAAGTGCTCAGTGACAGTACTCCTAAACTCTCAACCACTCCCTCTACCCAAATATGTCCCAAACCCACATTCCAACTCGGCCCCACCGAAATTTCCTATCCGGAGCCACCGAGTTCACCTAGACTTAGCCACTGACAAAACCCTAACAAATCGGATCCACCGATATGGATCTCGGTCCCACCGAGATGGCCTTGCCAACTCTCTGTAATCATTTGCACTTACTTTGGTCTCATCGAGTTTTGCAAATCGGTCTCACCGAGATGGCTTGCCAACTCTCTGTTGCCCTATTGCTTCACTTCGGTCCTACCGAGTTGATGCAATCGGTGCCACCGAGATGAGGTTTGCCCTAGCCATTGCACTTCGGTCCATCCGAGTTGTTCCTATCGGTCCCACCGAGATTCCTAACGTACATATCTTTTACACAGTTCGGTGCTACTGAGATTATGGTTTCGGTGCCACCGAGTTGGGTCAAAAGTGTGTAACGGTTGGATTTTGTGTGGAGGCTAGATATACCCCTCCACCACTTCCTTCTTAGTAAGGAGAGCCATCAGAACGTGCCTACACTTCCACCATACATTTTCTGAGAGAGAACCACCTACTCATGTGTTGAGATCAAGCTATTCCATTCCTACCATTTGAACCTTGATCTCTAGCCTATCCCAAGTTGCTTTTCACTCGAATCCTTCTTCCACCATAGCCAAATCTGTGAGGAGTTGTTTGAGTGTTGGGAAGACTATCATTTGAAGCACAAGAGCAAGGAGTTCATCAACAACACACCGTCTATTACCTTTTGGAGAGTGGTGTCTCCTAGATTGGTTAGGTGTCACTTGGGAGCCTCCGACATGATGTGGAGTTGAACCAAGGAGTTTGTAAGGGCAAGGAGATCGCCTACTTCGTGAAGATCTACCCCAAGTGAGGCTAGTCCTTCGTGGACGTAAGCCATGGTGGAATAGACAAGGTTGCTTCTTCGTGGACCCTTCGTGGGTGGAGCCCTCCGTGGACTCGCGCAGCCGTTACCCTTCGTGGGTTGAAGTCTCCATCAACGTGGACGTACGATAGCACCACCTATCGGAACCACGCCAAAAACCACCGTGTCTTCATTGCATTTGAAATCTCCGATCCCCTCCTTTACTTACATATGCAATTGTTTACTTTCCGTTGCTATACTCTTAGAATTGCATGTGTAGGGTGATGCTCGACTAGTGTTCTTGCTAAAATCTGCCCACAACTAAAATTGGGAAAAGGTTAGGTTTTTATTTGGTCAAGTAGTCTAATCACCCCCCCCCTCTAGACATACTTTCAATCCTACATAAGCCACCATGTCGACGCGTAGTCGTGGAAGGTACTTGTGGCGCACTTCACTTGATCTTCGGAGGGGACTTGATGTAGCTTGAGGTAGTCGTCCATCTTGCGCTCCCACTCGAGATACTCCTCGGGGTCTTGAGTCCCATAGAAAGGAAGCTCGTGGTCGGTGTCAAGGTCATAGTAGCTCGTGGAAGTCACGGACTTGAGCTCGTGGAGTAGGCGAAGATGCCGTACATCCGAAGGCGAAGATGCCTTGAAGTCACTTGGCGAAGATGCCAATGTAGTGGATGAAGCCGCATCCTTGGGTTCGATGTCGCTGTACTGTAGAGCCCGTGCACACGGGGGAGCAGGAGGCCATGTGCACGGGGTCCCGTGTGCACGGGGGTGCCTGAGCAGCCAACTCACGTCCAGAAGGTTGCTCTTCCTGGTCTTGTCGGTGTCGATGCCGTTGTGTACTTGCCGGAGATGGTAGCTCGGGAGTCTTTGCACTTGAGCGTCTTCTCGAAGATGAGGAAGACCGCTTGCTGGACTTGATGAGGACCTTGAACTCCTCCATGTACTTCTCCATCTTGGCGTCGATGAAGTTCTTCATGGCATCGAACTCATCGTTGTGGTTGTAGACCGAAGGAGATGTGCCGTCCCTATCCGTAGAAGCACTCGAGAAGGTGTGAGAACGAGATGGAATGAACATACCAAAGTTACCTCTTTCCGAAGTTGTAGATGGATCTCAAATACCACAATGTATGCAAGGAAAAGAGTGCACTTGGTGAAAAACCTTATCCAATCCTCACAACCTACACAAATGGCTTATAGTGGAGCTCGGTGGGGTTAGTGGCACAAATTTATGCAAATTGAAGTCCAAGATATGTAAATGTTGAAATCAAGCCAAAGGACTCAAAATGCAAAGCAAGTGATCACAATATATAGAGGAGGGCAATAAAGAAACACACACGGTGAGATAATGGGGCTTGTGCAACTATAGGGATGAGCAATACAAAATTGCCTAACGAATACTAAGCTCGTGTTGCACAAACACAAGGAGAGACACTAGCTTGATTGCACGTTTGGGCACGATTCACCATTTGGCACCAACCTATATGTATGCAAGCAAAACGTTTCCTATTCCATGTATCCTCATGCACAAGTATCCCTTTTCATGCTCAACACTCTTTTGCTTATAAGCTTATGATCTTTGTTTTTCTTGCTTAAAAGCTTTTTTTTGCTCTCTTCTCTTCCTTTCCACTATGCTTATTGAGCCTCACCCAAAGCACATGAGATAAGTATCGCAAGATATGCACGGGAGCAAGCAATTGCACAATATGATATATCAAATGATGCAACAATATGATATCATACCACTAAGGTGCACAAGTTTTCGCGAAGCCCGGCAATACTCGGATAGCTAGTCTCAATAGGTATGAAGGTATTCGCAAAGATGGTGGGGCTATCAAGATGTAATGGCAAGGAAGGAAAATTTTATGACGGAATGGATACCTTCGTCACACTTAACCTTTCACGAAGTCGGGGGTAACCGGCCTTGCTTCCGGTTGAAGATGGTCTCAAAGGATGGATGGTTGTCGTCGATGCGGGATGTCGTGGTGGATGTAGTCGATGGAACTAGTCAATACTCATATCGCTCCATGTCATCGGTGGTGATGAAGATGTAACCGTCCCTAAGTAGCCGAAACACCTTAGGAGACTCAAATCACAACTCAATCAACCACAAATGCAATGGGAACCAAACTGGGTTAGGTTGCGGAAGGCTATGGTGGTGGTGCGGAAGTTATGGCGGAGGGCCTATGCAAAGTTGCAAAAATGCACAAAATTTGATGGAGTCAAATGGTGGTAAAACCAATATTAGCAGCTCGGGCACGTCGCTAGCTTTCCAACGAGCCAAAGAACACACAAATCGGATTTCGGAAGTGGGAGATATGGCCGAAATAGTGAAGCGGTGCTGGCTGTTCCTGTAGGGGTCGTGCGCACGGGGTCAAAGGCCTGTGGACACGGGGTCCCATGCGCACGGTACAAGCCCGTGGACACGGGGTGTCCAGAAACTTCGCGGGGGCCTGTGCGCACGGGGTCTGGGGTCCGTGGACACGGGGGTGGCGGAAATTGCGCGATTTCAACTCCAAATTCGAAGGGGGAAAAGAAAAATTGGGCTATGGGGACGCAATAGAAGGTGGATCTACTTGCTAAATACCAGATCCACGGATCAAAATCAACAAAAACTCACAAGGAACAACAAATCACAAAAAATTTGGTATGGCTCTTTTTGGTGGGGATTTTCAAATTGGGACAAAATCAAACAAAATTAGGCTAGAAAACGAAGGGGGAAGACTCCAAATTCGTGTCAACGTGGCTCATGATACCAAGATGATGTAGGGCAAGACCCTAGGTGGCCCGATGTTCACGAATTGGAGGTGGATTTGAGGAAGAACACCAAGAACACAAGGGGAAAACACAAGAACAACACTCTAATGGACAAGATCCACACCAAGTACTCCTCAAATCACAAGCAATACAAGAGGTGCATCAAGATCCATGAACAACAAGGGAAATAAAGATACAAAGGTAGTTCATCCAAATCTCTAGGAGAGATGGGTCTTGATGATCTAGATAGATCCTTCCCACAAGGGGGTCTTGATATCCCTAAGGATCTTCTCCAATGGAGGTCTTGAACTCCAATGGAGTGTGCCTCTCTCAAGAGGATTCCCACAAGGGGAGATACATGAGCTAAGCTCCAATGTCTAGATCTAATCTTAGCTAACCCTAAATAGAGGAGGAGGAGGAGCATATATAGTCCTAGGCAATGAAGGGGTAAGCAGGGGCGTAATAGGGATTACATGGGCAAAGCCCAACAGCAACACGCAGGAGGCCCCATGCGCACGGGGTAACTAGAGCCCGTGCGCACGGGGTATCCAGAGACCTGACGACTTAGCCCGTGCGCACGGGCTTGTACCATGGGCACGGGGTCTAATGGCCCGTGCGCTCGGGGTGTCCAGAAGCTTCACAGCTCGTCGCCTTCTCGTGGACATCCGTCGATGCACGTTGAACCTCGCCTTCTTCTTGACGGTTCCTTCTCCGCTTCCAGGCTTCCCTCTTGGATGGTGTAGTTGTTCCCTTGCGCTTGCACTCCTCCTCGTCATCTGTGAAGTTCCGACAATACCTATGCATGCACACAAGAGGAGTGTCAAGTAGTATACCATCCTCGAAGGGGTCAAATGAACACGTGTAAAGGAGATGATTCACCTTTATGTATGTGACGTAGATGTGGCACGTGTCACTTGCCAAACGGACTCTTGACATGGTGATGTCCGTAGGATGCTCTGCATCACAACCCCTTGTTTGCGTTGGGTGCAAGGATTTGTTATTTTGTGTGCAGGTACTGTTAACGAGGTGTTGCGTGATTCTCCTACTGGATTGATAACCTTGGTTTCATAACTGAGGGAAATACTTATCTCTACTGTACTGCATCATCCCTTCCTCTTCAGGGAAAAACCAACGCAGATCACAAGTAGCAACTGGGAGCGAGAAGGCCAGGCTGGAAGCAGTGGAACAGGAGATCTTCAAGTGCCAAGGGATGGTGGAGCGCGGACTTAGTGCTAACCACTCCATGATCACGGAGTTCATCCGTGAGCACAAGGTGGATGGCAAGAATATTGGGGACGTCATCTTCAAGCTCAATGACCAGATTGATTATCTTCAGGCCCAAATCTATGATCTACAAAATCAAAATTTTGAGTATGAGGCCAAGTTCAAAGGTATGAGTTTAGCTGAAAATTCCAGGACCATGGAAACATGTTCGTCCTTTTATGATGGAGAATCTATGCCTTGGAAGATGGAGGACAAGCCTATCACTTCATCACCACCATCACCGAAGAAGGAGACTTGAGTACATGGGTATGGGCACCACCCTTGGCTTGTGCCAAGCTTGGGGGAGGTGCCCCGGTATCGTATCACCATCACTTTTATCATCATTATCTATCTTAGTTTGATCTTTAGTTATTTCGTGATTTAGAAGAATAAAGTTTTAGTGTGATCTAGTTTTGAGTGCTTGCTTTGTGGTCTATCTATCTATGTAATCGTGTGTGGAAGTTATATAATAAAGAGTAGTTTGAGTTGAATGTTTTGCTTTTGTTGATCCAATCTTGGAAATAAAATAAATAGAATAAAAAGTAAGATCATATGCTAATCCCATGGGGAGTGATGACTTCACATAAAAGAAGTATAATTGATAAAACTTGTTGGAAGTTGACAAACATAGTATTGGTTATTGTTGCAATTCATGAAAAAGTAATAAAGGAAGAGAGGTCTCACATATAAATATACTATCTTGGACATCTTTTATGATTGTGAGCCCCCATTAAATATTCTATGTCAATTAGTCGACGTTGGACAAGGAAGACAACGTAATGAGTTATGTTTGCTTATATTCACATAGAAGTTATATTGTTTTGGATCCTCTAACATGTGGTGCTTGCCCCCTACCTTTTGCTAGCCAAAATTCCGTACTAAGTGGAGATACTACTTGTGCATCCAAAAACCCTTAAACCCAGTTTCATGTCATGAGAGTCCACTATATCTACCTATGGATTGAATAAGATCCTTCAAGTAAGTTGTCATCGGTCCAAAGCAATAAAAATTGCTCCTAAATATGTATGATCTTTTATTGTAAGGGAAAATAAGCTTTGTACGATCTTGTGATAGTGAAGAAATAAAAGCGACAGGCTGCATAATAAAGGTCGCTATCACAAGGGGCAATATAAAGTGACGTTCCTTTACATTAAGAGCTTGCACATCCAAAAACAAAAGTGCATGACAACCTCTGCTTCCCTCTGCGAAGGGTCTATCTTTTACTTTATGTATTTACTTTCATGCAAGATTCAATAGTATTCTCCTCTATTCCATTTTTATTTTTCTCTCTTGGCAAGCATCATGTGGTGGGGATTGATCCAGGCATATATATCCAGTTGGATGTAGGTGATCATGAGTTATTATTGTTGACATTACCCTTGAGGTAAATACGTTGGGAGGCGAAATTATAAGCCCCTATCTTTCTATGCGTCTGACTGAAACTTTTGCTCCATAAGTATGCCGTGAGTGTCAGCAATCATAGAAGACTAAATGATAGTTGAGTATGTGAACTTGCTAAACAAAGCTCTTACATAGACTCTTTCTGATAATATGATGAATTGCAATTGCTTCAGTGACTGAGATCATAGTTTGTTAGTTTTCAATTTGGTTTGTGGTTCATACTTTAGCGTGTGATCGAATTGTCACTTTTTCATGAGAAGTTTTATGATGGTATATTGTTGTTATAATAAAGATCATGATGCTCCATGTCCGTATTTTATTTTTATCGACACCTCTCTCTCTAAACATGTGGTCATGATTATCGATTTCGGCTTTCGCTTGAGGACAAGCGAGGTCTAAGTTTGGGGGAGTTGATACGTCCAATTTGCATCATGATTTCCTACTGTTATTTATAATGTATTTGATCATTATTTCACTTTATGATGCAACTCTTATGCCTTTTCTCTCTTAATTTGCAAGATTTATATGAAGAGGGAGAATACCGGCAGCTGGAATTCTGGACCTGAAATAGCTACAACAGAGATACCAATCCTATAGAGCTCCAATTGACTTGAAATTTCACGGAGATTTTTATTGAATATATAAAAAATACTGGAGAAAAGAGATACTGAAGGGGACCCACCAGTTGCCCACAAGGCAACAAGGCGCGGCCCCCCCTGGGCATGCCCTGATGCCTTGTGGGGCTCCTGGCTGGCCTCTGGCCCCCTCCTTCTGCTATATAAGGTCTTTTGCCCTAAAAAAATTATAGAGTAGACTTTCGGGACGAAGCACCGCCGTCTCGAGGCGGAACCTGGGCAGGAGCTATTTTGCTCTCCGGTGGAGCGATTCCGTCAGGGATACTTCCCTCCGGGAGAGGGAAATCGAAGCCATCGACATCACCAACGATCCTCTCATCGTGGGAGGACCAATCTTCATCAACATCTTCACTAGCACCATCTCATCTCAAACACTAGTTCATCTCTTGTATTCAATCTTTGTCTCAAAACCTCAGATTGGTACCTGTGGGTTGCTAGTAGTGTTGATTACATCTTGTAGTTGATGCTAGTTGGTTTATTTGGTGGAAGATTATATGTTCAGATCCTTAATGCTATTCAATACCCCTTTGATCTTGAACATGAATATGATTTGTGAGTAGTTACTTTTGTTCTTGAGGACATGGGAGAAGTCTTGTCATAAGTAATCATGTGAATTTGGTATTCGTTCGATATTTTGATGATATGTATGTTGTTGCTTCCTTTTGTGGTGTCGTGTGAACGTCGACTACATGACACTTCACCATCTTTGGGCCTAAGGGAAGGCATTGTGGAGTAGTAATTAGATGATGGGTTGCTAGAGTGACAGAAGCTTAAACCCTAGTTTATGCGCTATTCCGTAAGGGGCTGATTTTGATCCATATGTTTCATGCTATGGTTAGAGTTATCTTAATTCTTCTTTCGTAGTTGCGGATGCTTGCGAGAGGGGGTAATCATAAGTGGGAGGCTTTTTCAAGTAAGAACAACACCCAAGCACCGGGCCACCCACATATCAAATTATCAATAGCGAACGCGAATCAAACAAACATGATGAAAGTGACTAGATGAAATTCCCTTGTGTCCTCGAGAACGTTTTGCTTATTATACGAGTTCGTTTCGGCTTGTCCTTTGCTATAAAAAGGATTGGGCCACCTTGCTGCACCTTTGTTACCATTATTACTTGTACTTGTTACGAATTGCCTTGCTATCAAACTATCTGTTACCTAGAATTTTAGTGCTTGCAGAGAATACCTTGCTGAAAACCGCTTGTCATTTCCTTCTGCTCCTCGTTGGGTTCAACACTCTTACTTATCGAAAGGACTACGATTGATCCCCTATACTTGTGGGTCATCAGTCTCTAAAGCAACTAAGGCCTGCAAACATGACTACTAATTTTCAGAAACTAGCCAAGTTTGCGAGCAATTCTGATGCAGCAAAAGCCATTGTTGACAAACATATGCGTGCAGCACGGACAGAGATTGTACATATGAACAAGTCCAGAAAGAAGAAGAGAACTCAAATAGGTGCAAGCTCGTCAGGCAATGGCAACAACAGAGATCCTCCTCCACCACCTGCGCCTACAGGACCTTCTACAACACCAACCCCTACGGCTTATGCTCCAACTACAGGTGTCCCTATGGGTCATGCTCCTCCACCGGCTCGTACGGGTCGTGCTGCCACGTGTGCTCCTATGGCTCACACTACTCTGCCTACTCCTATGGATCGTGGTCCAGCACTTGCCCCTATGGGCCATGGTCCGCCCCCTCCTGATATGCATCATGCTCAACCAACTGACACAGCAGGCCCTGCTAACCGCGCTGAGAAAACATCCCCAACGCACTGCAGCGATGATGGTATGGGACCTAGGGATCCGCCAAGGTCAACTGCAAAAGGCAGGACAAGATCCAAGTGATTTCATTCAGCACTTGAGCTACATCCAAAGAGGAAGAACAGGTGCAGCTTCTGCAACTCTGAACAACACAATGCTGCTAATTGCCCACAGAAGTTGCTGTGACATCTTGTGGGATACGGGAAGATAGTAGAGTTAAGAAGAAGAAAGTTTGTTGGCAAATTGAGACGTGAAGAAAGGAGGATCCAAGCAACAAGTCACTTTGGCACCATCTATTTTAATGTTTATTATGCTTGTTCTTTAGACCCTTTTGTTTTCACAAAAAGTTGAGTTGCGCTACAAAGACAAAAAAGCTATCATTCTGCTATGTGTATGGTACAATTTTTCAGTTGCAACAAATGAACATTGGTTTAATTGTCTTTTAGAAACCTGTATGTGCTGAAGCAGGAAAGTGTGAAAAACAAAAGATGTGTCAGTTTGATAGTGTGCAACTTTCCAACAACCAGTGTAGGTTTGTGCATCTCACCCTGTAGGGTTGTGCAAACTGCCCTGTAGGATTGTGCAACTGATCATGTAGGTTTGTGCAACCCCTCTGTAGGGTTGTGCAACCCACCCTGGTAGGTAGTTTTCATCCTTGTTTAAATAGCACCATGAACCCACCCCCACATCCTTCAAAACCACAAAACAGCCCCTCCCCCCTCCCCCAAATAAATAACTCTCAGATAAAAAAAGGAAATTAAATTCTACATACTAGTTGACAGAACACAAAAGTGTGCATCTAGGAAAAGAATGCACATGAAATTTCTATGGATAAGCGTGTAAAGAGAACACACAAAATACTAACCTAATCTTGGTAGTGAAGGATATCCCTCCACGGGGCCTTGTTGTGATCATTGTACACCAAATTTTTCGTCAACACCCTTCTCATATTTAAGCACTCTTTTGGTTCGTAGTTCGGTAGTAACCTCCCGTTCCAGATGCTGCAATTGAATACCATGAAAATTCCACATTCATTGCTGCATAAAAAAATAAGAAGTCTGCGTCAGTAAACTAGAAAAAACAAAATGCACATTGGTTCTTAATAAGACCAAAATGTGAAACTTTCTACCAATGCTGGTGCAAACCATCTTCTTAATGTTCCAACTAATGAATTTTTCTAGACCAACAAACCTGGTGCAACTAAAAGTGCTAGGTTGTGCAACTAGATCCCCTGCTGGTGCAACCCATGCTATCAATGTTGCAACCACATGGTCACTAAAAAAGAATTGTCCTTGTGCAACTTGGGTGAAAACCAAAATGTTCAACTTTCTTCCCATATTGGTGCAAACCATCTTCTTAATGTTCTAGGTTGTGCAACTAGATCCCCTGCTGGTGCAACCCATGCTATCCATGTTGCAACTACATGGTCTGCAAAAACTGGTCAGAGACTACCCCAGTACTTACTTGCCAATTTGATTTGGTACTTCGATGTCGATGATCGGAAAGTGGTCAATCTTGTGCTTTGAGTAATGCTGCCTCCATAGATACCGCACTGCCCCCGCTATCGTTGAAGCACAGTTCATGAGTTCAATGTCCTCGAGGTTCCTCCAAGAGTTGAGCACTTCAAATCGCTCATCCCTTAGGTTGATGTTGAACAACCAGTAATGCCTGCCTCCTTGTGGGTCATTTGGATCAACAAACTCAAGCACAGGTATCATGACCTACACACAGAGGAGTACAAAAAAACCAAAAAAACTGTGTAATGAGTTGTGCAAACTCCTGTCAAAACCATCCATCATGTGCAACGAAAAGAATGACAGGACTGCAAAAAATTTAAAATGGTCCAAAGGCAACAAAAAAACTGACCATATCTTGACGGTCTAGACGTTTTGACTTGTCAAACTTTGTATGTATCTCAGCAACATTGTAAATGCCTTGCTGCAGCCGTGCTTGTATTAAAAAAAGGAGATGGGTCCCCGAAAAGAGATATTAGTTAATTTGCAAAAATGACAAAAGGGTGAAATGAACAAGAAAAATACTACAAAAATCTGCAGAAAAGCTTCAACTAACTGCAACCCACAATGGCATGATAACCTTCTTCGAGTCGTTGGGAAGGTTTTTGGTGATGTTGATAAGGGCAGCTTCAACTACTATGTTTGACAGCCATTTGTTGGCCCTCATCAAGTCAGCTAGCTCCTTTAGAGTTACATAGAATCCATCATAATCAATGAGGTCGGGGCTGGTTTACGTTTGACCATGAAAACAAAAAAATATGAGAAAGAATGTTCAAAACCAATATCAATGTTTAACATTGAAAAAACATAAGTAGAGACAGAAAAATAAAACATGACATGTAGCTCTGTGTGTGCAACTGGGTGACTGTTGATGTGCAACTAGGTTACTGCATAAAATGTGAAACTAGGGTGACTGTTTGTGTGCAACTAGATTACTATTAATGTGCAACTGGGTGACTGTTGATGTGCAACTATATGTATGGACATGCAAAAACTAAAGTGAAGAACTTCAGGAGTTTTCATGTGGCATGTACCTGGCTTCTGAATCGTTGGCTCCAGGTGTGTTCCTTATGTAGTATAGGACTGCAGCGTAAAGCTTGTTGATTTGTTCACCACAGGTGAATGTTTTTGTTTTGTTGTAGTCAATGTAGGGAGACCTTTGTGCTGGAGCTGGCTTGATTATCCTCCTCGCACGTTTTTGAACTGGAGGTCCTGAAGTAGTTGTCCCAGAACCAGTAACCCCACCTTCGGCCGCTACTTGAATTGGGGTTTGGAAGTTGTCCGGGGAAGCTGAGGGGGAGGTGTGAGCTGCTGCCTTCATGGTGACAGCCATATCTACGGCAACACATACTTGTTTCACTATCTCCGAGTCCCAATCATCATTCTGCTTGTTAGCTTTGGATGAGCCTGCGTCATCAGGTGTTACTTGTGCTTCGTTGTGCCCATCAAAACCAGCAACTGGCAGCTCGGGAAGAAAATCCAACCCCAGGTCAAATGAGGGGGCATCACAGAAACCATCTCCGTGATATGATGCTGACCGTGCTCTCTGAATGGACTGCTCGCTCTTGCTGGCTCCTTGCAAAACTGTGGTGGCGTCATTCGCTGAATGGGTTCGTGCAATTATGCTTGGTGGAGGTCTCCGGGGGATACACTTACTAAGAAGGTCGAAGACTTCCTCCTGGGTTAGTCCATTCTGTTGAACAAAACTTGTGCTATTTTGACATGTTTCCATAGGAATGTAACCAGATTGCCTAGTAGAACCAGTAGTTGGCAACAACTGTCCTGTAGTTGGCACATGTATACATGCAGTTGGCACAAGCACACCTGTAGTTGACTCAGAGGTTGTTGGAGTTGGCTCAGTTGAGTAAACAGTTGGCTCAACTGCTCTTGGGGATGGCTCATTAACTGCTGGAGATTCCACAGCTGGACCTGTATTTGACTCAATGGGTGGTACAATTGGCACATTGGCTGGTGTAGTTGGCACAGAGCCCTTGTCTGTCGGTGCTTTGGTAGAAGGGATGTTGATATCTTCAGTTGGCACTGCAGCAGGATTATTTGTCACAGATACAATTGCAGTTGGCACTGCTGGAATTTTGGTCGGCTCTCTGACCAATGCCTTCTGTTTGCTAGCTGGTGCAACCTTGAGCACAAGGCTTGGGGCTTTTCTTCCTATTTTCACAACCTTTGTCTCCTTGGCAAAAGTAACTGTTTTCTTGTGTTTATGATCTTGTAATTGCTGCTCCACGGAGGGGGGCTTCACATTGAATTGTTGAGCTCCCACAACTGTGCTTGGAAGCAAAGAACCACTAGCCTCCTATTGATGACCACTTGGTTCCTTGGGCAATACACTTGGCACAAACAACTGACCGGTTGGCACTCTTCCAGCAGCATTAGTGATGCGGAGCATCCTTCGATCATCCCCATGGATACCTTACAAACTCACCAAGCACCAAGTGGACCTATGACAAGAGCTCGCGCACGTGCCATCGAGAACGAGGTGAACTCACTCCTTTTCGACTTTCATATGGATATGGATGGAACTTGGATGCTACCTCACAAAGAAACTCTATGTATCATTAGGAATGATGGAATCGACCGTCAAGAGGCTAAGGACAATTGCCAAGGCCAAGAGGAACCAAGCCAAGACCACGAGGACGATGGAGGAAGAATTACCAAAGAAAACAGCACCTCCTAGGCGACCCCGTGCGCACGGGCCCTCCAGACCCTGTGCCCACGGGATATGGCAAACCTACTGGAAGTCTACGCACCACCCCGTGCCCACGGCCCCCCCCCGGACCCCGTGCGCACGGGCCTCGCCGCTGTAGCACCCCGTGCGCACGGGCGTGTACCGTGCCCATGGGACCCCCGTGCGCACGGGCCCCACTTACCCCGTGGGCACGGGCCACCCAGCGAGGTGGCTGACTTTTGTCTGTTTTGCCCCCACTTCGTCCCTTACCTCCCACCTACTATATATTCCATGGATAGACCATTTTTTAGGGTTAGCAAAGTGTATTGAGATATTATAGAGGGCTTTGCTCATCTACCACTCCTCTTGGAGATCAAGACCTCCTAGAGAGAAGATCCCAAGGGATATCAAGACCTCCTCTTGGAGAAGACTATCATCAAGACCTCACCTCCTTTGGAGTGGGAAGAACCTTACCTTTGTGCTACTTTCCTTTGATTGTCTATGTATGATTGTGGATCTATGTATGCTACTCTAGTGAATGTGTGATTTGGGTTTGTTTGAGTGATTTCTCTCTTGTGTTCTTGTGAGTTCATCCCTCTTACACTCCAAGTGTGAAAAGATCTTCACTTAGGGTCTCCACCCTATAACATCTTGGTATCATGAGCCACGTTGATTCACATCTTGGAGTCCCTACCCCCCACTTTCTAGCCTGATTTTGCTTTGTTTTGTCCCAATTTCAAAAATCCCCACAAAAATAGCCATACCAATTTTTTTTGCATTTGTTGGATCTTGTGAGATTTTGTTGATTTGGTCCACGAATTTCTTGTTTGGCAACTGGATCTACCCCTTCCCACCCTTCCCCATACATCCCACCACGTCTTTTCCACGAATTTTGTGATTTTTGCCACGGATCTCACGTTGTTCATCCGGAGCCGCAGACCCCGTGCGCACGGGCCCCCGATACCCCATGCACACGGGCACAACTTACCCCGTGCGCACAGCCTCACCAGAGAGTTGTTCCACTTCTTGTTTTAGTCCAGTTTTACCACATTTTTGCACCATTTCCGTCTTCCACACTAACACACGTGTTTCTTTGAGATTTTGAGTTGTGGTTGCCGTGTCCTAAGGTGTTTTGGCTACTTAGGGACGGTTCTACATCACCATCACCGCCATTCATCATCACCCCGGACCCGACATCGACATTGTCCACTTCATCATCATCCGTCCTTGCTTACCACGAGAACCAAACGACGGTAACCTCAACGACATCTTGTACTTACCACTTGCCATTGCATTGATAGCCTTGAGCCATTTTGCGTCACTTACCCATCGAGAATAGCAAGTTGAGAGTTGTCGGGCCACGTATTTATGCACCATAGTGATATGCCTACTCCGCATAGCTACATTTAGCGTGCATTTATCTTGCTATCATCATCGTGCTATAAGTCTCTCCCGTGCATATCTTACTTACTTGTCTTAGATATCGGCTCTAGCATCAAGCATTTTGGCATAGTAAAAAAAGCTTTTAAGCAAAAGAGAAGAAACAAAGAGCCTGTAAGCAATAGCATTGAGCCTTTTTGCATAGTACATCATATTGGACCATACATACATATCATACTTGGGATTGAAGGCAAGCACGTTACTCTCTTAGGTTGGTGCACAAGCGTATCTAGCCCATTTGAGCAATCGAGCTTGTGTCTCTCTAGTATCCGTGCAACAAGAGCATTTTCCGTGGTTCCACATTTTGAGCTCGTTCCTTGGTTGTGCGGATCCCACTCATCTTCGTGTGTGTGTTTCCAAGTGTTCTACTAGGGTGTTGATCTATTTGTCTTACTTGCAATTTGTGAATCTTCTCAACATTTTCGATATCTTGACTAACACTTGCTTGAATTTTGTGCCACTCATCCTAACCAAGCTACTCCATAAGCCTTACTTTGTAGGTGTGAGAAACAAACCCGGTACCAATTCTACTATTGTTGCATTACATTGAGTGATACTTGATACATCCTCAATCATCGGAAAAGGTAACTTTGGTATTGTTCTCTCATTTCCTACTCACCACCACTTGACTATGATGGATAGGCCAACTACACCGGCGAACCCGCTCTTTGAAGAGCAAGAGGAGACGCACGACTACGTCACCAAGGGTCATCTCTTCGGTGTCCAACGAGCGCTACACCAAGAAAGTGAAGGTTTGGGAGATCGCATCGAGCAACTCGCCACCAACTTGCGCCACTCTGAAACACGAACAAGGGACTACTACGATGCCAAGCTTTCATCTCAAATGGAAGAATTGCGAGACATGATGGCCAACCGCGCCACTTCCACGACTTCATCCTCAAGATGGTGTCACTCAAGTTGACACTCGTCGGATTCTTCTTCACGCTCAAGTCCATCTCGAGCACGTACTCATCGGCGCAACAATCATGACGATCATCAAGCTCCACAAAATCCATTCCATGGCAATGGGTTACAAGACCGACTTCGAGCATGAGAACGTCAAGCGCGCCAAGGCCAAGCACCACCACATCCATGACAAAATGACCAAGACGGTGACGCCCTCCGGCAAGAACTACTACACCGAGAAGAACAAGCACTTGAAGCGCAACGTGCTCTCCGAGAAGCAACTCATGCCGTGAACGAGCGCAACCGTCGTGTGCGTGAACAAGAAGAAGTGCTACGACATGAACAACGAGACGAAGAAGCTCACCTTCAGGAGCGCCAAGAAAGAAGAAATCGAGCTCGGATTCCACCTCCAAGACCACTGCGCCAAGCAAATCGAGTGGAGCATGAGGATGACACACCACCACGGCAAGATCGACCTCACCAACGACGACATGATGAGGAACAACGTTTCGGCAAGCTCAAGTTCACCATGCCCAAGTTCCACGGCAGCAACGATCCCGAAGAATATATCTCATGGGCATTGAAGGTCGACAAGATATTTCACCTTCACAACTACGACGAAGAAAAGAAGATCGCCATGGCATCTCTAGAGTTCCACGACTATGTTCTCATTTGGTGGGAGCAAGTGATCGCAAGGCGTCAAGCGAAGGGCGAGACACCCATCGTGACTTGGAATCAAATGAAAGATGTCATGAGAGCTCGTTTTGTGCCTACACATTACAACTGTGACCTTTTCAAGAAACTCCAACTCCTCAAGCAAGGAACCAAGTCGGTTGAAGAATACTATCAAGAAATGGAAGTTTCCATGATACGAGCCAATGTCAAGGAAGATGATGAACAAACTATGGCACGTTTCTTGAATGGCCTCAACCATCCCATCAAGAAGATAGCGGACTTCCAACCGTACTCCAACCTCCTCGAGCTAGTGCACCAAGAGACCAAGGTGGAGCGACAAGTGCAAGAGGACTACAAGTACTCCAAGTACTCTTACAAGACCTACGGTTCATACACTCAAGCTTCAATGACTACGACAACTCCTTCCACGACTCGAGCTACACCAAGTACCGGCGACAAGTCAAGCTCCAAGCAACCTTCGACATCTTCGAGTCGTCTTCCTACCACTACAAGAAACTCCAAGCAAAAGCCTTCGTCCTCGACACCTCCTACGGATGCCAACAAGACAAGTGACATCAAGTGCTTCACTTGCAAGGGCCTAGGGCACAAGTCTTTCGAGTGTCCAACTCGACGCACAATGATCCTCAACGACGACGGCACCTACGACTCAATGAGCGAAGATGAAATGGAAGCCCTCGAGCATGTGGCTATGCACCGACAAGTGAATGAAGACGAAGATGCACAAATCTATTGCGACAATGATACGAGCCCCGCTCTTGTTGTCTCCAAGGTCTTGACACTTCAACAACATCAAGAAGAAGACCAACGTTGCCACATCTTCCATACCAAAGTGGGTATCCATGGACGTTCCATCAAGGTCATCATCGACGGCGGAAGTTGCCAAAATTTGGCAAGTGAAGAATTATGCTCCAAGCTACAATTGGTCAAGAAGAAGCACCCTCGCCCCTACAAGGTCCAATGGCTTAGCGACTCCGCCACCATTCAAGTGGAGCACACCGTCCAAGTATCCTTCAAGATCGGCGCCTACGAAGATACCTTGGAGTGTGATGTGGTTCCCATGTCCGTATGCCACCTCCTACTTGGGAGACCTTGGCAATTCGATCGCGACGTCATCCACAACGGACGGACCAACCACTATAGCTTCAAGATGAAGGGCAATGAATTCGTTCTTCGACCAATGTCTCCAAGTCAAGTCATCGCCGACAATCAAGCATCGGGCCATCATGGAGAGACTAGCGAGAGAGTGAACCACCACAAAGAGAGTGAGCGCCACAAGCCAAAATTGAGTGACTCCACGATGAGCGACAAGAAAAACTTAGTTCTACTCGCCACCAAAAGAGATTTGAGGGATGTGAGTGGGAGCCCATCAAGTGTTGTTCACTTTGTACTTTTATGCAAAGGTGAAGCTGAGCGGACTAATACTTCACAACATCTTTCTCTAGTGTTGTCTCATCTCTTGCAAGAATACAAGGATGTGTTTCCCGATGAGCTACCTCCCGGACTACCTCCTCTACGCGGAATCGAACACCGCATCGACCTCATCCCCGGCGCACCTCTACCGAACAAGGCACCATACCACGTCAATCCCGACGAGACCAAAGAAATCCAACGGCAAGTCCAACATCTCATGGAGAATGGGTATGTACGCGAGAGCTTGAGTCCATGTGTTGTTCCGGTAATTCTTGTGCCTAAGAAAGACGGTACCTATCGCATGTGTTCCGATTGCCGTCCCATAAATGCTATCACTGTTAGATATCGTCATCCCATTCCACGCCTTGATGACATGCTTGATGAACTTAGTGGAGCCACCATTTTCTCAAAAATTGATCTTAAAAGTGGTTACTATCAAATACGCATGCAAGAAGGTGATGAATGGAAAACGACTTTCAAAACCAAATTTGGCTTATATGAATGGTTAGTCATGCCTATGGGTTTATCGCAAGCTCCTAGTACTTTTATGCGTGTGATGCATTATGTTCTTCGCAAATACATTGGCATTTGTGTTGTGGTCTATTTTGATGACATTCTTGTGTTTAGTGAAACTCTTGAAGATCATGTCAAACACCTTCGAGACGTATTGCAAGTTCTTAGAGACGACAGACTTTATGCTAACATGGAAAAATGCACTTTTGGTGTTGATAAGCTTGTTTTCTTGGGCTTTGTTGTCTCTTCTAAGGGTGTTGAAGTTGATGAGTCTAAAATTGACGCTATTAAAACTTGGCCACAACCAACCAACTTGTAACAAGTGCGTAGCTTCCTTGGTCTAGCCGGATTTTACCGTCGCTTTGTTAAGGACTTTAGCACTATTGCTTAACCATTACATGCCTTGAGTAAGAAGAACGCACCTTTTGTTTGGGGACCTTCCCAAGATACCGCATTTCATGAGCTTAAAAATTTGCTTACACATGCTCCAATTCTTGCCTTGCCAAACTTTGAGAAAACATTTGAAGTGCATTGTGACGCTAGTGGTAATGGCATAGGTGGAGTTTTGATGCAAGAAAAGCGACCCATTGCATGTTTTAGTGAAAAGCTTTCCGGTGCTCAACTTAATTATCCCATCTATGACAAAGAGTTGTATGCTTTGGTGAGAGTCTTGCATGTTTGGGAGCATTATCTCCGACCTCGTGAATTTGTCATCCATACCGATCATGAAACGCTCAAGTACCTAAAGGGTCAAACTAAATTGAATAAAAGGCATGCTAAATGGAGTGAATTTATTGAGTCCTTCCCTTACATCATCAAATATATCAAGGGAAAGGAGAATGTTGTAGCGGACGCTCTTTCACGCAAGTGCATGATAGTTACTCAACTTGAATTGAATGTTATTGGATTTGAGCACATTAAAGATTTATATGAGCATGATGATTCTTTTGCAACTCCTTATGCCAAATGTCTTGCTAACACTTATTGGGAGCGATATTATCTCAAGGATGGATACCTTATGCGTGCTAACAAACTTTGTGTTCCCAAGTCTTCTCTTCGTGTGTTGCTTTTGCAAGAGGCTCACGACGGTGGACTTATGGGACATTTTGGTCGCGACAAGACTTTTGCCACGCTCTCCAACAAGTACTTTTGGCCCAAGATGTTTCGCGATGTCGCACGCTACACCAATCGTTGCTCCACATGTCGCAAAGCTAAGTCACAAGCTCAATCTCATGGTTTACATATGCCACTTCCTATACCATATCATCCATGGGAAGACATTAGTATGGATTTTATGCTTGGCTTGCCTAGAACTAAAAATGGAAACGACTCGGTTTTTGTAGTTGTCGACCGTTTCTCTAAAATGGAGCATTTCATTCCATCTCACAAGAACGACGATGCTTCAAATGTTGCAAATTTGTTTTGTAGGGAAATATTGCGACTTCATGGAATGCCCAAGACGATTGTTTCAGACCGCGACGTCAAGTTCCTTAGCTACTTTTGGAAGACACTATGCGGCAAGCTCGGGATCAAGCTCCTCTTCACGTCGGCCTATCATCCACAAACCGATGGTCAAACGGAAGTCACCAACCGGACGCTCTCTACACTACTTCACGTGTTGATCAAGAAGAACCTTACTGAATGGGAAGAATGCCTACCGATCGCCGAGTACGCCTACAATCGAGCAAGACACTCTACCACGGACAAGTCTCCCTTCGAAGTGGTCTATGGATTCAACCCTTTGTCACCATTGGACATCCTACCGCTACCACTACAAGAGCGAGCGAACTTGGACGCAAGCGCAAGAGCAACATATATCAAGAAGGTGCATGAAGACACAAGGCTCACGATAGAATGCCAAGTACAACGACTCACCAACAAGCTCAACGCAAACAAACATCCCATGGTGTTCAACCCCGGTGATCTCGTGTGGCTACACCTTCGCAAAGACCGCTTCCCCAACGAACACAAGTCAAAGCTTCTACCTCGCGCCGATGGGCCATTCAAGGTGCTAGCATGCATCAACGACAATGCATACAAGATCGACATCCCGCGAGCCAAATACAACGTGAGTGACACCTTCAACGTCAAGGATCTATCCCCCTACCATGGTGATGAAGATATTGATCCGAGGGCGGATCTTTCCCAAGGGGAGGAGATGATGCGGAGCATCCTTCGATTATCCCCATGGATACCTTACCAACTCACCAAGCACCAAGTGGACCTATGACAAGATCTCGCGCACGTGCCATCGAGAACGAGGTGAACTCACTCCTTTTCGACTTTCATATGGATATGGATGGAACTTGGATGCTACCTCACAAAGGAACTCTATGTATCATTAGGAATGATGGAATCGACCGTCAAGAGGCTAAGGACAATCGCCAAGGCCAAGAGGAACCAAGCCAAGACCACGAGGACGATGGAGGAAGAATTACCAAAGAAAACAGCACCTCCCAGGGGCCCCCGAGCGCACGGGCCCTCCAGACCCCGTGCCCACGGGATATGGCAAACCTACTGGAAGTCTACGCACCACCCTGTGCCCACGGCCCCCCGGACCCCATGCGCACGGGCCTCGCCGCTGTAGCACCCCATGCGCATGGGTGTGTACCTTGCCCACGGGACCCCCGTGCGCACGGGCCCCACTTACCCCGTGCGCACGGGCCACCCGGCGAGGTGGCTGACTTTTGTCTGTTTTGCCCCCACTTCGTCCCTTACCTCCCACCTACTATATATTCCGTGGATAGACCATTTGTTAGGGTTAGCAAAGTGTATTGAGATATTATAGAGGGCTTTGCTCATCTACCACTCTTCTTGGAGATCAAGACCTCCTAGAGAGAAGATCCCAAGGGATATCAAGACCTCCTCTTGGAGAAGACTATCATCAAGACCTCACCTCCTTTGGAGTGGGAAGAACCTTACCTTTGTGCTACTTTCCTTTGATTGTCTATGTATGATTGTGGATCTATGTATGCTACTCTAGTGGATGTGTGATTTGGGTTTGTTTGAGTGATTTCTCTCTTGTGTTCTTGTGAGTTCATCCCTCTTACACTCCAAGTGTGAAAAGATCTTCACTTAGGGTCTCCACCCTACAACAATTAAGATCCGCTGACTTCTTCTCTACCGGAATTGGAATCTTATCTCTAGCTTGAGGCAGCTCCAAATTCTTGCTGAATGTCACAGTTTTCTTGCGCTTTGGAATAGGAGGCGGTCGTAATGAGGCTCCTGCTTCCCTCTTTAACCAAACTGACGACAAATCATCTTTGGATGCAGGGAGTTGTTGCAATGTCTTTTCATGCATTTCTTTTGTCCCAAAGAAATCAAGACCCTTTGATGCGTCTTTCAATTGTTCCTCACTCTTCCTCAGCTCGAGCTCGTCAATCTCCATCAAGACGATGGTATCATGTTTCGTCTCAAAAATAACATGAGTTTCAAGCAATGGAATGTCATACGTATTGGCGCGGGGTAGCTCTAGGTTGCACACATCCCGACAAATCAAGAAGGGCTGTTCCAATGCCGCTGTATTGCTTCCATCTGATTTTGGAGCATCATCTTTGGGTGTTGATTTCTTGTTGATAAAATCCTGTAGAGTTGCATTCTCATCCAACGAGCTGTTGATGCTGCTGCTTCCTTCATATGCATGACTTTTGGCTACCGTTGAACTCTTGCGGCCACCATCACCCACATTAGCATCATCATCGTCATCATCATCGCTGCTATCGCTGCCTCCACCTAAACCTCCCCGCATCATCTTTGTCCCTCTTGTCACTCTCATCATCATCCCCCTCCTCCTTGTCATCATCGACACCTTTCTCCACCTCCCCATCTTCTCCCTTCTGTTCTCCATCATCCTCCTCCTCTTCTTCATCATCTTCGTTCCCTTGACTGTTCTCATTATTGTCATCCTCCTCCTCCTCTTCTTCATCATCTTCTTCCTTCTCCTCTTCGTCATCTTGCTCATCTTCCTCATTATCGTCACCAACACCGTCTTCTCCTGACTCTTCCTCTCCTTCAAATTGTTCCTCTTCAGAATCATCTTCAACATACTCTTCCTCGTCTGTGGCTTCCTTGGCAGCAGCTTTACCCCTTGTGCGCCCACGACATGAGATCTGATGCTCTCTTTGCGTCCTCCTGGGGGGGGGCTTAATTCTGGTTCCTCACCAAGCTTGGCAAATCCTTCAATGAAGTTGCCTAGGTTCTGCGTTATTGATTTGCATAGGTCATGGACCATGTCCGCTAGCTTGAACTTTTTCCGCAAAACAAAAATAAAACAGATTGAATAAATAATCAAAAAAATGAGAAAACCCTAGTTTATATGCCAAAACATTCATGTGCAACTCCATATGTCCCTTAGGTTCAACTATATGCATGAGAAACCTGATTTGCACCAGGTTATGTGTGTAGTTTGCACCAGAAAAATAAAATACAGTTGCACACATGATGATGTGAGATTGCACAAACCCTGCAGCAGAAAAAAGGAAAAAGTGTAATAGAAGAGCTAAAAATGAACTTACATGCGGATCATAACTGGGAGGAAGTTTTGAAGCCACAAACGCTTCTGCCTGCAGCAAACCCCTAAGGATAGGAGCCTCATCTATCCCTCTGTATTGCTCCTTGAGCTGGTGCAAAAATTAAAAAAACACATGAAAAACATAGAAATGATTTGGCTGCATCTATAAAGCACGCGAAAAGAGCAGAATGGTCAGTAATATGTGCAACTCCCTATGTGTTATTGTGCCAACCTAATGCAAAAATATGTGCAGCTAACACATGACAAAAGAATGTGCAAAAAACATATGTGCAAAAAACAAATCATATGACAACATATGATGGTTATTTGGCCAACCTAATGTGATTATTTGTGCAACTAGCATGTGACAAGTGTGCAACTACCATATGTACCCACCTATCATGCTATAAAAAGTATGTGGAACTAACTATCAGTTCTTCTGCCAACCTAATACAAATATGTATGCAACTGACAAATGACAAATGTGCAACTAGCATGTGTTCAAAATTATCATATGACAAAAAATGTATGAGCAACTCCCATGTGTTTTCTGTGCAAACCTAATAAAATCATAAATGCAAATATCATGAGGCAAAACATAAAAAGAAAATATTGACTAGACAACATATAATGGATGGTTTTTTGGCCAACCTAATGTGAGTATTTATGCAACTATCATGTGACAAATGTGCAACTACCATAGGTACAACCCTACCATGATAAAAATGTATGTGAAACTAACTATGAGTTGTTCTGACAACCTAATACAAAAATATGTGCAACTGACAAATGAAGAATGTGCAATTGACAAATGAAGAATGTGCACCTAGCATATCTTCAAAAATATCATATGACAAAAGGGTGTGTGCAACTAGCATATGTTCAAATCTATCATATGGCAAAATGTTCAACAATCAAGTGCCAAAAGAAAAGGGGAGCAACTGACTAGTATGTTAACTAACTTGAAGCTTGCCGAAAACACCAGGAGACTTCAAGTCCTTCTTGATGATCTTGTTGATTAGATTCTTGTCGAAGGCATTGGCTCGGACAGGGCATGAGCTTATTCGCTCATCAACAACAAGCGCGTCCAAATATAGGATCTGTCACACATGTGAGTATTAAATTGTCAAAAAAATCACCAGGAAAAACCATTTTTTTTTAAATGACTACAAAAATGGCTGAGGGAAAAACTCTGTCTATCAAGCTATTAAGCTACGTTTTGCTCACCATCAGATGATACAGGCAACAACACACTATTTGCCTGTCCTCACCCATGTTGCGGAATGCTTCATTTATGTGTTCAGCAACGAACAAACAAATGTTGCTCTTCATAAGCATTTCGTGTTCTAGCACAACTGCGTAACAGCGTGGGCTCAGACTAAGACTGGTGGTCGGAGCTAAAAAAGTGTTGAAGGCATGTGCAAGCCATCCAATGAAGAACTTATTGTCAGTTGCTCCCTTCATTGCTTTCATTGTTTTGCAAAACTCAATGACCTTTGGGTGTTTCGCACCGGTGTGGTTGAATAGCTCATTGAATCTCTTGACTGACTCCGTCTCAACATTGTAATTGAGTCGTTGGCCTCTGTCCGGTAAACCGAAAACCCTGTGAACACTTGCCGCATCGACCGGAATCGTGCCCCTACCTGGAAAGACCAGGGCAGAACTATCTGGGTCGTACGAATGCACCAGGAATTTTGTCAACTCCGCAGGCAACGTGTTAGCCAAGTTCACTAATCCACCAAACAACTTCTCATACAGAAAAGCCTTTTGAACAGGCGCGAGGTCCGAGTTCATCTTGACAAACCTCCCTGGTGAGGCCCTGATCCTCCCAGCCTGTGAACGCCGAGGGGGAGCCTCAGTTCCTGTTCCTCCACTTCCTGCTTCACTCTCCTAGAAAGTGGAAACACAATGAGCAAAAAATAAACAAATAGAATGGCAAGTACACACAAGTTTGTGCTACTGAAAAACAACTTCCATGGTTGAAGACAAAATAAATGCCAAGTAATATCATTTTCATGTGCAACTGTTATGTGTATGTTGTGCCAACTAGTACAAGCAAATGTGCAACTGAGAACCTGCCAACTAGTATAAATTTTATGTGCAACACATAGTATAAAAGGATGCCAACTACTACAACCTGTTGTGCAACTGAGAGGTGAAAAAAATATTACCCCAGCAGCTGCTGCAGAGCTGGAGCCACTTGCCTCGGGGCCTACCGCTTTCACTTTTCGTCTCAGACGCTTTACGAGACGATACTGATCACCATCACCATCCTGTGATGCCAAAACATAAAAAAGTTGTTTCAACCATACACTACAGAAAATATATATCACCATCCATATCATAAAAGTGAAAAATATATAAAAATGATAACAAAAGGGTAACAATGACACCAAAAGCTATATAGTCTAGTTGCCCAAATAAAAAGTTGTTTTCAAACCATAGGCGCAGCCTACAACAAGACTGGTTATCTAGTGCTTGCTACTTACCTCTCCTTCCTCAACATCAACATTAGTGGAAAGATGCTTCTCGGCAACCCTTTTCTTGTTCCGCCGAGTAGATTGCGGTACATTGTCTTGCATGACAACACAAAAATCAGTTTCATGAAAAAATGATATGGACTAGGAAATGATTTATGTCACAAACACAACGCTTGTCGTACTTTTGAAATGAAGAACAGTAATGAAAAGGGGATTACCTCTGCTGCACCTCCATGGTATTGCCTTCTACAACCATTTTCACTGCAAAAAGGGGAGGTTGCACACAGATCAAAACTCATTTGCACAAAAAAAGAACTTAAAAAAATCTCCAAAATTACTATATATATAGGGTCGCGCTATTCGTCACCCTGGGTGAGGAATAGTTATTCTTCACCCCCCTCTATTTTAACATCAATGCACCATATTTTTACGTCACGTAAATTTTATGTTACTTCATACATAAAAAGAGAACGTAAGAAAATATAATCGCCGTAAAAAATATTTTATGTTACGTAAAACTATGAACGTAAAAACATAGTGTAAAATGTACATAAAATGCAATTTTTCCTGGTCTTTTGGCCTATATTTTTATTTTATTATGCCAAATTTTACGTAGTGAATGAATATGAACGTAACTATTTCTATACCAAATGTAATTTATTTATGAAACGACCGTAAAATTACCTCGGGTGAAAAATAACTTATTCTGCACCCTGGGTGATGAATAGTATTACTATATATATATATATATATATATATATATAGAGAGAGAGAGAGAGAGTGAGAGTAGCACTATTATGATCCCAGGATCAGAATAACTATTCTGATCCCGATTGCCCTATATAGGGCCCTGTCGGGCCCTCCCGAACTTCCGAAACTCAGGCCCGGCCAGGCACAACGACCAGGTGCCGAGATTTCCGGCGAACCCGATCCCGATCCCCGCCTTCCCTGGCCCTCTCGTCCCCTCGAGCACCAGTCGGCCGTCGCCTCCGTCGCGATTCGCCGCCGTCGACCGCCGAGATCTCCCCTCCCATCCCTTCTACCACCGTCCCGAGCGGATACAGCGCCCTCCCCTCCGTCTCCACCTCCGGTCCGACCGCCGGCGCGGGCGAGCGAGCGACGGCGGACACCGGCGCGAGGGAGCCTGAGGCGGTGAAGCCGCCGGAGTTTCTGCGGGCGCCATGGATAGCCGGAGGCCTCCTCCTTCCCTCCTGACCTCCTACCTACGGCTCAACAAAGCTAACGACGGTGAAGGCGCCAGGTACAGCGAACGGCGCGGCCAAGGGAGCAAGGTTGGCCGCATGTCAGCGGCGGAGCCTTCTGATCTAGCGACGGAGCCTTCTGATCTAGCATGGCCACAGGTACCTGAACTTCCTGCCTCTTCCTGCATACTCCTTCAACCATATTGTACCTGATTTTCTTGCTGCAAGCAGATGAACTTCGCGCCATCTGCAAGCCATGGAATGCCATGGGATTCCTCTCCCAACTCTCCGGCGCATTGCTCTCAAGGTGGCATATCTACTGCTGGAAAAAGGCTGGCCGAACTTCTAGCCAAGGTATGGTTGAACTTCCTGCTGTTGTTTTTCTGTTATTTTTTTTCCGCCATGTGAAGTTCTGCTAGTGTGAGCCTCAGTCCAGGCTGCAAAATAAAAATATCTGCCTACCTACATATGTAAAAAAATAATAAATGTGGGAGGGGAAACACCATGTGAAGTTCAACTAGTAAATGAGCCAGAGTTCAGGTTGGTATGTATCTGATTGTGTGCAAAAAAGGAAAATAAAACAAACATGTGAAAACACCATAAACTGAACTGCAGACATGAAACAAACATGAAACAAGCAGTTCAGGTTGTTATGTAGTTGTAAGTTCAACCATGCAATCACATGAAGGTCAGGTTTAACTGTAGACAGGAGTATAGCTGTGACTCTTGTTCAAATATCATTTAACCTTCCCCCTTTGCAAACCAGAAGTTCAGACTGTGAAGAATGCTCAGTTCAGCTACAGAAAAGCTGTGACTCTTTCCCTTGCAATTTTTTTTATTATAACAACACTTTTATGGGAAGTTCAGACTGTGAAGAACGCTCAGTTCAGCTACACCAGTATAGGCAGATGTGACTTATCCTAACACATTTTCATGCCAGCAGGATGAGAGACGCAGAAAGAAGGTTAGAACTTCCCAGCAGCAAGTATACAACCCTAAGCCTGTACGCGTTGCGCCGCCCCCTGAATGGGTCACACCTCAAACACACCATCAGCATTCCCAATCTGCTCCACACCAAAATTGTGTGACACCCAAAAACCTAGCAAACTTCCAAGATGCTAGGTCACACCCCGATCCGCACCATTTTGCGCCTCCACCTAATTGGGTGACGCCGGAAATCCCCCGCGGATTCTTTGTATCCACCAGCAGACTTCCAAGCACACCGATGGAGGAGGGTGTTAGCTCAGATTCTGCGTATAACTCTGGAGGTTATCCTGGTGTGGCTCGTCAATGTGAAAGAGCAGCAAGTAAACCAGATGCCAGGACAATTCCAACAGTAACACACTCACGGAGGAAAGTGCTCTGCACACTACCGCCGAGGGATACTGATGCTGCTGCTACAACTCATGATCGTACGGGACATGAGGTTGATGGATTGTTTCACAGAACAAAAGAGCAAACAAAAACCAGGATTGCCATACCTCCACAACCACCACAAGCCAAAAGGACACAAACAAGAGAGAGGCCATCTTCAACCCTCCTACCTCCTCGTGATCCACTCCTGCACCCTGCTATGGTAACTCCGCCCTGCCCCATCCCAGCGGGCCAGCAGCAGACTCTGGTGGAGTTGCGATCATACACACACGTAAGTGAACAAAATTTAAGTACTTATATATGCATCTGTTCTGATCTGCCATTTTTCTGCACCACCAGGATAACATATTTATAAACTGCATTCTAACGTACCGTTTGATTTTTTTTCTTTTTCTGCAGATGCCGGATCTCCCAGATTATCTAATACCAAGACTAAAGATGCCATTCAAGAATGTAGACAAAGCCTGGGAATTTTACAACCGATACGCCAGGCACGCTGGTTTTGGCATCAGGAAGACGGGGGGCAATGATAATCACAAGTACTTTGTTTGCGCGTTCCAAGGGAAACACAATCCTACTGTTTCAGAAGCTGACAGGAAGTGAAACAAAACATCGCAGAGGACAGGCTGCAATGCAAGAATGAGGGTGAAGGTGCAAGAGGATAACACATGTGTGGTGGTGGACATTGAATACAATCATAATCACCACCTCATCCAAACTGCTGACATGCTGGTATTCTTGCACTCACACAAGAATTATGACCCCACTATTTTTGAGTACGTAAAGCTCTTGCAGTACCATGATGTCAAACATACAACAATTATGTCCATGCTATCATAAAATGAAGATGGAAGCTACTTCCTGAGCATGACCGGACGAGACCTACTAAACCAGTAAGTATTGAAAAATGCACATACTGCAATGTACATAGCATCCTAAGTCACCACCCTTGCTAGCAAAATAACAAATGCATGTTTGTATATATTTTGCAGGAAAGCTATGAATGCAAGGAAAGATGACTTGGATGATGTATTGAAACTTGTATCTTTCTTTAAAGACATGAAGGCAATCAATGATGAGTTCTTCTATGACATACAAGTAGACAGCGACAATGCAATAAAAAACATTTTCTGGTCCAATGCAAGCTGCCGGGGAGCATATCTAGACTTTGGCGATTGCGTAACATTCGACACAACTTACAAGACTAACAGATTTCATATGCCTCTGGGAGTGTTTGTTGGAACAAACCACCATTTGCAGTCAACGATATTTGCTGTTGCCCTGATCAGAGACGAAGATGCAAAATCATTCAAGTGGCTCTTCGATACATTTGTACGGTGCATGAACAACAAACACCCAACTTGCATTCTCACAGGTAAATTAAAAAAAAACACTACAAGTTTCATCATCTTTTTAGTTCTGGGTGTATATTGGGTATATTGGTTGAAATTGAAAAGAAAGTAAACCATGCAGTTCAAACACTGGTAGCACAGAAGTCCAACAACAGTACAAGAAGCAAAAATATACGTGACATGATTAAATAAATATAGTGCTTGCTGTGAAGTTCAAATACAGGAATCATAGAAGTTCAACAACACCGCAATATGAAAAATATATGTGACATGTTTAGAAAAATATAGTTCTGGCTGTGAAGTTCAAGCACTGGTAGCACAGAAGTTCAACAACACTGCAATATGAAAAATATATGTCACATGATTAGATAGACCTACTGTTGGCTGTGAAGTTCAAGTAATTGTATCACAGAAGTTCACCATCAGTGCCAGAAGCAATTTACATTTTACATGATTAGATAGATCAATGAAGTTCAATAAAAACTGCATATCCTGATTTTTTTATTCATGCAGACCAGTGCCCATCAATGGCAAAAGCTATACCACAAGCATTCCCAAATACCGTCCACAAGCTATGTCGTTGGCACATCCTCAAGAAGTTCAAGGAATACCTCGCGTTGCTGTACAAAAAGTATACAACATTCAAAGAGGAGTTCACATCTATCTTAAACTGGCCGCTAATGCCAACAGAGTTTGAAGCTGCCTGGGCTGCACTCGTGCAGAGGTACAACCTGCAGAACGACCCGATGATGATGCAGCTGTGGAGTGATAGGAAAATGTGGATATCAACATATTACAAGAACATTTTCTGTGCTATAATGACTTCAACACAACGAAGCGAGAGCATGAATCACGTGCTCAAGAGAGGTTTTGTCAAGGGGACACCGAACCTACACAAGTTTGCTAGGCGGGTAAATGCTTGCATACAAACTCGGTTGCAGAAGGACAACGAGCAAACGATGGCCAGCATGGTATTAAGACAAAAAAAACTCCTATTCTGACTTCCTTGAACATGTGCACTTGGTATTTAAATGAAATCGATGACTTTGCTCGACTAATCTCTTATTTTTTGACATGTGCAGAGCAATCCAGTGACAAAAACAACTTATGGCTATGAGGAAGACATGGCTATCAAGTATACGAGAGCCGTATACACCGAGATGAGGGATAGGATGAGAAAGAGCACACTATTCCGCGCAAAAAAATAGCAGAGGACACTAAGTACCTTGTGTACTACCACAACAAGGGTGACAATGATGAGGAAAGAAGGTTTGCCTGGTCAAAGCATGAATTCCAGGTTGTAGCTGACCCAGAGAATGAAATATATGAGTGTGAATGCAAGCTTTGGACACACACAGGTGAGCTGAAAAACAAACTAATTAAATAGCTAAACTAGTAGTATGATATCACTATATGAAACTCATTGCTGGCTCACAAACAATGTATTCTGCATTCATAACAATGCAGGTCTGTTCTGCCTTCACATAATGAACATTCTGGACTACCTGAGGGCTAACAAATTTCCAGACAAGTATATCCTGAAACGGTACACAAAGACTGCAAAATCACAACCCACATTTGATACAAGGGACAACAACACAATAGCTTCGGATGGCAGCTCAAAACTCTCCAAGCAAGACATCCTGCTGCAGCTAAATTTGAAGGTTAACAAGAAAGCAATGAGATGTGAACAACAATACGACAGAGCCTTCTATGTTCTCAAGAGGCTCGTAGAAGAACTTGACGCCATACATTCAGCAAATCAAAGAGATGCTGACGAAAGAATGGCTGAAGAGGATGCTGAAATTGAAGATGACCTTGCTTATTATGAAGCTGAAATGCTCCAGACCGCTGCTCAAGCCGATCAATGCAAGGAGGGTGTGGGCCAATTAATGCAGCAACATAACCAACAACACCAGCAGAAAGGGATGATGAAACTGCCGTTGTACTCTGAAACAAAGGGTAGGAAGAAACTTTCTGCAGCAAAGAAAAGTGACCAGAGAGCTCAAATAAAGGCACCATCTGCAGATAGAGTGGTCAAGCTGGATGAGAATGGAGTGCCACATGGACAAAGGCAATGTAGTGAATGCAAACTGGTTGCAGGACACAACAAACTGACTTGTCCAGCACTTTTAGAAAGAAACGATGCCCAGGAGGTCAAGCAACCCAAAGTTCAAAAACAGCAACCCAAAGTCCAAAAACAAAACAAGGGACCACACCCAGAGAAAGCTAGCAGCAGGCTTTGTAGCATATGCAAGGAATATGCTCCACACAATGCACGAACATGTCCGAAGCGTGGAGAAGAAGCTGAAAAGAGAAGTCAAAAGCCAGAAAAGAAACAGAAAGCAAAACCTAGAGCCAGCATCAAGAAAGTGGTGGAAGATGAAGATGAGCAAGACTTTGAAGACGAGGACGAGGAAGAAGAAGATGAAGACATCATCGAAGAAGAGGAAGACGAAGAGGAAGAGGAAGAGGAAGAGGAATATGAAGAGGTACATGTCAAACATAAACCACAAGCAGCAAAGCCTAGGAGGAGCGCAAGGCTGATGAACAATTAGACTAGGTCGATTAAACAAAGCAAACTTATGTCATGTCAGTATCTATTATGTTATTCCACTATTGAACAGTATGTTTGGAGAAATTCAAAGTAAGCACACTGTAGAAGTTTCAAAGTAATTATACTGTAGAAGTTCAAGTAAGCTTACTGTAGAAGTTCTGGTATAATATGAGAGGAGGTGCTGGTGCTGTATTTCATAAAACAGCAAGCAGGAATAAAAAATAAAATATGAAGTTCAAGTAAGCTTACTGTAGAAGTTCTGGTATAATATGAGAGGAGGTGCTAGTGCTGTATTACAAAAAAGAGCAAGCAGGAATAAAGAATAAACTATGAAGTTCAAGTAAGCTTACTGTAGAAGTTCTGGCATAATAATCGAATAATCGATGTAGCAAAAATATGCTTGATAAATAAGTATTGCCGTATAAACTAAGTTAGTAAGCGAAAGGCGACGCGTGCAGTTATGAAGTTCTATTTGGATACCTGGAGAAGTTCACCTAGAATGCCGACAAGATAAAGAAACATAAAGGAGTGCATGAGAATATTTTTACACAAAGTTCTAGTTGAAAACTATTCGCAGTTCAAGAATTACATAAAAAAGGACATATAGCTTCTATGCAAAAGGCTACATTTTGAATGAGTTGAAAAATAATAAATACATTTTACAACACAAAAAATCTCTCCATCTTAAACCAACAGTTCAGCCAGATCTCAAGCAGAAGTTCAACTGCATATGGTTGGGCAAAAACAAAACAACACTGGATTCTGTGGACAAAAAACTCTCTCCACATTAAACCAGCAGTTCAGCCAGAACACAGGCAGAAGTTCAAGTTCATATGTTGGGGCAAAAGAAACCACACTGGATTACTGAAACCATGCAATACATTCAAATTCACAAACCAAACATACTTGATTCCAGATACATTTGTCCTCAATAACATAAAAACAGTGCTGCAGCTATACATACACAAATTACTAAACCATTCTTACACAGCTCATGCAACTAAATCATTCCAATCATTATCAAACCAAATCTTTACGAAATCAAATCTACACTAAACCAATGTTTCTACGCGCAGAATTCACGGGCCCAAGGACTGGATCTCAGCTGGAAGCTCTCCACGCACAATTTCATTCTTCTTGCTGAAGACTAGTGTGTGCATGTACTCGGCCTTCCAGTCATCTACAACAGCCTGCAAACAAAAGAATGAAGAATAAAAAAAAGAGTAAAGGATAAAAGTAAGAACACAATCTAAAGCACAACAGGAGCGTGTCAGCAAAAACAAAATAAAACATGAAAAGATGATGAGACAAGAATAAGGAGAAAACATACTTCCACATCACCAAAATCTTCGACAAGCTCATCGCCATCATATATAGAGCAGAACTTCACGCAGAAGAAACCACACTCATTATTCCCTTGCTTTGGAACTTCAACAAAAGTCGGCCTCTTTGCAATAGTCGGCCAGTTTGGCTGCTTGCTCGCTTTGTACTCAGCCTTGCCGTGCACCTCCTCCAGCAACCCAATGAATCTCTTCAACTGCCAGACATGACAAATACGATAAAATCAAAAACATCTTAAACAAATAGCTAAGTTCAGGTACATAAATTGACACTTGCATAAAATCCAACTAAAAGATATCAGAAGTTCAACTGTCAAATGATAATCAGTTCAAGCACACAACTTTGAAGCAGTATTACCAACCATAGATAAAAATGTTTGTCAAAGGAAGGCAGAATAAAATTCAGGACAAAAAAGCCTATGATGGGAGGTTCAGACTAAGAAAACTCACGATATTTGTGCAGTCTCCGTGGAAACTTGTTCGTGAAAGTCCCTTATTAGAGGAAGCAAGTGAATCAAGGATGTCAATGCTCCCACGATATCTATTCAGCACATACACACTGTAGTGCGCTAATTTATTAATGGGCTTGAAAAATGGCATAAAAACCTGCCAAGATTGAAAAAATGGTGAACACAAACTATAAACCATAAGTAATGAACAACTGAGATGAACAAAAACTTCTTGAAAAACTCAGCAAAAGGATATACATAATTAAAAAGCAAGAGTTATGAAAACCTAACCAGCTTTGCATTAAGAAGGTCTTCTTCCTCACGAACAAACATTCGGAACATTTCAGCCGATTTTTTTGCATCGAATTTTGGAATTGATGCACTGAAAAAATCATACTCCAGGCAGTACTGCATCACAAACACACCATCAGCAAAATTAAGAACTCAAAAATCACGACAAATAAAAACACCTCACAATACCACTTAACCAAAACTAGCACAAAATAGGGAGATAGGGTTACAAAAACAAAAACCTGTATGAAGTAGGGACTCGGAACAACCCTGTCAGCACAAGAGAAGATCTCAGAGGTCTCCGGCTTATCCTTCCACTGGTTTATGAGAAAGTCCATTACGTCTCCTTCCATATGCTGCCCTTCACCGAAAAGAGTATAAAGGACACGTCTAGTGAGGTCAATCACATTGCCAGGGAGACTAAACTTGCAATAGGTTGTCCTGCAGAATAAAAGGATGGGAAAATATTAGAAGCGCAACTACAAGAGAAAGAGAAGAGAAAGAAAATGAAGAGAAGTTCAGATACTATCACAACAGAAGTTCACATAAGAGCATGTCAGGGAGCAAACAGAAGAAGAAAACTCAGTCAAAATACTTCTTTAGACCATCTTCACTAAGCACAAACTCTTTCAACCTCCGAGCCTCAGATAGGTGAGGGTAACTGTATTTCTTTAGGGGACGGACAGCAGAACGCCACTTCATAGGCAATCTTGCTGCTCTCTTTGAGGAAGTTATGTTTCCAGACTCAACTACCGAATTCCTCCTAGCGATGACAACATTCTTCCCACCTCTCCCAACAACAGTAGCAGCAGCAGATTTACCCTTCCTCATGCCAGCAATCTTCTCGAAATCATCATCCGACGAAATCTCTTCAGCTTGGACTGCATCAACCTTCCTAGTGCAAGGGGTCTTTGGAGCGGCACTCCCTGGGGCTTTAGACACACCAATACCAACAGGCTGCTTGCCCACCTTGGAAGGAACAAGGGTTCGAGCACTCTCATCATGTCTTGGACTTGTACTAATCGATTCCTCCCTAGGCTGGTAAACCTGTGACCCAAGGAATGCTAATGGTAGTCGGTCAAGTCCAACTGCTCCACTGTCATAAAAAAAAGACCATTAAAAAAACTGAAGTTCAGGTACAACACAATGTACAGTCCAACAAATATAGATGACATGATTACTACTCAAGTTCAGCTACCAAAAATAAAGATCATCAGCTCAAAAGAATGTGTTGCATTTAAAAACTAATGAAGTTCAGGTACAACCCAAGGCACAGTTCTAGATAAACCGATGACATGAAAACCATTCAAGTTCAGCTACCAAAACATAAGAATGTATAATCTCTGAAGTTCAGGTACAATAAAAGCTGCAGTCCAAGGAAGTAATGACAGGAAAAACTAATAAAACAAAATATACAAGCAAATAAAAAACAATGAATCAGGTCACAAATTAGCAAAAGAGAGATAAAAAGTAGCAAAAAACTCTAAGTTTCAAGACTTACGTGTATAGTAGCCAAACAGATCCTTGAAATATGTTTCAAACAAGTTAGAAGAAGCAATTGAGTACAACCATGTCTTCCTGATATCCAAGATATTCTCATGAGAATAGTTTGCAAGAACCCCATTATGAAACGAATTAACATTCGTAAGCATGAAGAATCTGCAGTCGATACTGCCATCAAACAAAAGAACAGTGTGAAAACAAAGAAAGCCAAAGCATAACAAGACGTTGCAGCTTACGTACTCCTACAAATGAACAAAAGTAATAGAGAGAAAGTGGAACTCATACTTGTTATTCTGTTGGGGGACATCAATTCAATCCAAAGGGAAGTGGTCAATAGAAACTGGACTGAAGGGTGTCTCCCTGTCATTGCTGGCATCACTCCAAAGCTTCTTGATGTTATCAGTCATCCGCCGAAAGAGGCGCACCGCACATTCATCACTTGGTCCATAGTAGGAGTCGAGAAGCTGAAACCTTTCATCCTTCAAGTCAAGAAATATAGAAACCCAATGACCAACACCACCCAGCAGGAATTTCAGGTGGGTCAAAAGTAGGGAAAATAACCTGACGCAAGATAAACACACAATCATTAAAACTGATATTAATATCAAGAGCACAAAATAAAACAATAAAAACAGAGAGGATCACAGTGGAAACAAATATAGAGACAAGTACAAAATATTGCTTACACAATCATGCGCATCCATGCTATCTGGACCAGTCGCTTTGAAATACTTCCTCACACGGGAATCAAATTGCCCTATGTAAATCTTGTCCTAAGATAATGTAGATAACAGCAAAATAACACATAAGGGGCAACAAAAGAGGTACATATGAAATACAATGAGACCGACACGTTTAAACTAATTTGGTAAAGAACAACAGAAAGGAAAATACTATAGGGTTGACTTACACAAACCCAATACAGCAGGATGAGCTTGTCTGACCCCTGGTATTTGGCACGTAGACAATACAGGGCAACCTCGGCGACAGAAGATCGAAGCATTCCGCGAGAAGAAAAAGACGATGCGACATCTTCAACAGTAGCTTCACACTCAATGTTTCGGAACATAACCTTTGATCTAAAACCGAAAACAATGGCATTATATTCTATGTGTGCTTTAATAACAACTAGAGAGTACAAACAAAAGAAAGTCAAGAAGTTCAGCATTAGAAAGTCAAGAAGTTCAGCTACATAACCACAGGCAGTACATAAGTTAGATGCACATAAATTCTGACCGACTGGACTCACCTCTTAGAACGATCATTCTTAAGCCTAGTTACACTGAAATAAAAGTCATCAACCTTCTTTCTGACGACAGCAAGTTCACTATCTGCTCAGCAAAAGAATAGAAAATAAGAGCAAGATACAAAACATACATATATATAAACGATTTCCGGTATGGGAAAAGCAATACAACACATAGACACAAGTGTTCCCTGAAAATTAAGGGATTGCCATGCACACAACTAACAAAAATCAGATTCAAACACATAGATCATGACAGGTGCTACAAACTACACAAACACATCTCAGGTGCTACACCAAAAGAGAACCCACAGGATTAAAAACATCACAACCCATGCAGTACACACCTTCCCCCCACATAAAAACAACTGCACTTCACTTTATTTACAATCACATGACAAAGGAGAAACCAGAAGTTCAACTTGTACCACACAGACAGTACATAGGGATATCAAACAGGCAAACCAAAAACAAAAGGGATGGGGATGGGGAAAGAAGAGAGAAGCATACTCCTCTCTTTATGGATTCTTGCCTAAACCAGTAGCAGGAAAGATCATCCTCCTTTCCCAAACTATCACTTTCAGTTTCTGAATCATCGCCATCTCCAGTAGACATTGCAATATCGTCTTCAAGTACACCAGTAGCAGGAGGTGGAGAATCAGCATCAACAACCACTGATGGCTCGGATGCAGGAGACTTCGCCGGCCCTGCATGAGCACTACCAGTCTCAACAGCAGCCTCGATAGAATCTTTCTCAGAAATGCTAGTTCCAGCTGACTTACCCTGCTCAGCATCAGAAACCCCATCACCAATGGACGACCGAGGTTCAGTTCGATCCAGCCCATCGGAGCAGCCAATGTCTGATACATCCTTGTTTGCAAGCTTCTCTGAAGCAACACTAACATTGTCATTCTGCAGCAAGAACAAAACTCAATAAAAATGGGCACATAGCAAAACAAATACAAGCAGTAAAAGAAAAAGGAAACAAATGGACAAGAAAAATGATACCTTAGGATCACTACCATGAACCACATCAACAAAGAAATCACTTGCAGGAGCAGATTCATGCAGAGGGACAGTTGCACTTTCAGGTAAAATATCATCATCATCCCTAACACCATCAACAACAGCCTACAAAAATCATAGAAAACATGAGAATAAAAAGACTTGATAGGCTACGTAGAACAATGTGTAATTAGGAGAAGTTCACCTTAACTAAATAAAGAAGGTCAGCTATGACCACTGACACATGAAGGAAGTCCAAATACAGTAAACATAGAAGGTCAGATAACAAACACTAAAATACAAAGGAAAAAGTCCAGTTATGGAAAACAAAGAAGTTCAGATACTGTAGCCATAGAAGTTCAGATTCTGTAAACAAAGAAGGTCAGCTATGAAACACTAATACTGAAAAAAGAAGTTCAGAATACATGAAATCAAGAAGGGGCATCTATGACGAAACAATAATAACTGAAAGCTAACACTGAACATTAATTCAAAGAACTATCAAAGTCAACAAAACAAACCTCTTCAGTACGCTCCTCGTTGCCTCCTTCACGACCCAAACGAACAGAATCTTGCCTCTCAATCTGACTCACGCAAACACTAGCCTCATCTTCAAAAGGCTTGCAACGAGCATCCTGCATTTCCTTGAACAGTCCAAAGCTAGTCCGGAGGTGGACCGTGCTCTGACGAAGCTCAGCAAGAATTTTAGCTTCAATTGACAAAGCCTCCTTCGAAGACTCCGCATCAAAACCATGACCGGGAGGAAGAATCCCATCAACATGACTCAGATGCTCAACAGTTGTCAGAACACGGGCAATCTCCCCACAAACAGTGTCCAGAAGACCATCAATCCTACCAAGGGAAACACTGGCAGCATCAAAGAAACCCTTAGCAGACTCAGAAGAAATGCCAGCTGCAGCATTCACATGGGCAGAAGAACCTCCAGGATCTACAGGGGGAGCACCAGTGTTGACATCCTGGGAGCATTCAATTCTTGGGGCAGCTTCACTCCCAATACCGGTGGCACGAGGCATAGTAAGAACAGGACGTTTGATATGCCTAAAGAACACAACCTCAGCCTATGTCTTCCACTACACGCAAATAAAAGTCAACGGGTCAAAAAATAATGAAGGGACATGAAACAATAGTTAAGACAATATCAGAAGTTCAAGTTGAACTATACAGGAAAGAATGATGCATAATAAGACTCACAGGCAGTTTCCCAAACACCCAGTTGGCTGGGTCATCATCACCCTTCTTAACCAAGTCAGCTACAGCAATCTCAGATAGCTTGGCCTGGTCCATGACATTGATGTGTGGAGTTCTCAAATCAACAGCAGGCTTCTTGCCAAGGATAAGGCAGTCCATATACATAAGAAGCGGCGCAATGCCACAGCCTGTAAGAGCTTTTCCCCTGCTAGTCCCTTCTTGATACCTAATTACAGCCCTTCGAAGATCATCAACAAGCAACTGGCAATAGTCCATATTTGCCATATCTTTAGAAACAAGATTCTCAACCATTGCTGCCTCCCTGGAAATCCGTGTAGACGTACCAGGAATAGCAACCTTCATGAAAAGAATCAGGTAAAACACCTGCAGAGCCAAATCATATTTCTTGTCATCCTTCACAAGATCCTCGAGGATCTTCCGCAGATCCTTTGTCTTGATATCATCACTCCTCTTATAGCCAAGTTTGGCCTTCAGCCTCATAACTGCGTCATCGAATCCATCCTCTGAGGGCCTAGGAGGGGTACGATCACCTTGAGGGAAACCAAAAAGATGGTGAATAGCATCACTTGTAATACGCAAATTCTTATTTGCCTCGCCCATGTCTAGAATCATAGTTGAAGGGTCAATCTTGGTGTAGATGTGGCCCATCAAGGGACGAGAAATGTTTGAATCAATCTTCCAATCAAACACAACACCAAAACCATGCTTGACAACCCTCTCCTTGTGCCTAGGTTATAGCAATTTTGCGCACACCGTCACCTCTTTCAGTGAGCAGCGAACAGTCTTGTTAAAACATTTCGCATCGTCTTCTCCTTCAACAGCTCCTTCCACTGCTTTGCTTCCTCTTTTCCTTCTCATAGGCCTCTTCACTAGCTCATACTGCAAAAAATGCAATAGAAGAAAACATGGCAGAACAATGTGTTAAACAAAATAAACCAGAAGTTCAGTAATGCTAAACAAGGAAGAACTACATAAGCAAATAGAGCATGGCCAAAAAAATGTATAGCAATGTATATAGTAGAAGTTAAACTATGTATAACAAGAAGTTCAGCTGCTTTCTTCATGTTAGAAGTGTATATAGCAGAAGTTCAACTATGTATACCAAGGCAGTACAACCATGTATAACCAGAAGATTAGCTGTTTTTTTTCATGTTTATATTCCAGAAGTTCAACTATGTAGACCAAGGCAGTACTACATACACAAATATAGAGAATGCAGACAATAAATATAACAGATTTATACCTGATCAGCAGCAGCAGCATCATCATCATCCTCATCATCAGCGACGAAATCTGGATCGACACGAGAACGCTTCTTGCAACCCTTGTTAACCTTTGCCGGCGCAACCTTGTGCTTAACGCCACATTTCTTGCCCTTCCCAGATGCACCAGCACCAAGCGGAGACGGTGTAGGCTTCGCACAGGCAAGCACACGAGGACTACGACGTGGGGTACCACCACGAGCTTGGCCTTCTACTTTAGGAAGTTCAACCACACTTGGTCCTGCAGCCTTTGAAACACGTGGACTCCTCCGAGGAGTAAGTTCACCAACTAAATGCTTGTTGGAAATATGCCCTAGAGGCAATTAATAAAGTGTTTATTATTATCATATTTCCCCGTTCATGATAATGGTTTATTATTCATGCTGGAATTGTATTGACCGGAAACTTAATACATGTGTGAATAGATAAACAAATACTGAGTCCCTAGTAAGCCTCTACTAGACTAGCTCGTTGATCAAAAGATGGTCAAGATTTCCTGACCATGGACATGAGTTGTCATTTGATAACGGGGTCACATCATTAGGAGAATGATGTGATGGACTTGACCCAACCGTCAGCATAGCATATGATCGTTTAGTTTAATGCTATTGCTTTCACTATGTCAAATACACGTTCCTCTGACCATGAGATCATGCAACTCCCGGATACCGTAGGAATACTTTGGGTGTATCAAACGTCACAACGTAACTGGGTGATTATAAAGGTGCACTACAGGTATCTCCGAAAGTGTTTGTTGAGTTGGCATGGATCAAGATGGGGATTTGTCACTCCGACTATCGGAGAGGTATCTCTGGGCCCTCTCGGTAATACAGCATCACAGAAGCCTTGCAAGCACCGTGACTAAAGAGTTAGTTGCAAGATGATGTATTACGGAACGAGTAAAGGGATTTGCCGGTAACGAGATTGAACTAGGTATTGGATACCGACGATCGAATCTCGGGCAAGTAACATACCGCCAGACAAAGGGAACAACGTATGTTGACATATGAGGTTCACCGATAAAGATCTTTGTGGAATATGTAGGAACCAATATGAGCATCCAGGTTCCGCTGTTGGTTATTGACCGGAGAGTCGTCTCGATCATGTCTACATCATTCCCGAACCCGTAGGGTCCGCACACTTAAGGTTCGATGACGATTTAGTATTATATGAGTTATGTGATTGGTGGCCGAAGTTTGTTCGGAGTCCCGGATGAGATCACGGACATGACGAAGAGTCTCGAAATGGTCGAGAGGTAAAGATTCATATATTGGAAGGCTATATTCGGACGTCGGAAAGGTTCCGAGTGATTCGGGTATTTTTCGGAGTACCGGGGAGTTACGGGAATTCACCGGGAGAAGTAATGGGCCTTATTGGGCCATACGGGAAAAGGAGAGGCAGGCCACGTGAGGAGGCGCGCGTCCCCCCTTGCCCAAACCGAATTGGACTAGGGGAGGGGGCGCAGCCCCCTCTTTCCTTTCCCTCTCCCTTCCCCCTTTCCTACTCCGTATGGGAGGTGGAATCCTACTAGGACTAAGGAGTCCTAGACTAAGGAGTCCTAGTAGGACTCCCCACACTTGGCGCACCCCTAGGGGGCCAGCCTCCTCCCTCTCATCCTTTATATACGGGGGCAAGGGGGCATCCCAAAGTACACAATTGTTCCAAAGCCGTGTGCGGTGCCCCGATCTCCGTTTTCCACCTCGGTCATATTTTCGGAGTGCTTACGCGAAGCCCTGCCGGAATCACTTCACCGTCACCGTCGCCACGCCGTCGTGCTGACGGAACTCATCTACTACCTCGACATCTTGCTGGATCAAGAAGGCGAGGAACGTCACCGAGCTGCACGCGTGTAGAACTCGGAGGTGTCGTACGTTCGGTACTCGATCGGTGGAGCTCGAAGGATTGTTCGACTACATCAACCGCGTTGTGAAACGCTTCCGCTAACGGTCTACGAGGGTACGTAGACACACTCTCCCCTCTCGTAGCGATGCATCTCCATGGATAGATCTTGCGTGAGCGTAGGAATTTTTTTGAAATTCATGCTCCGTTCCCCAACAGTGGCATCCGAGCCAGGTCTATGCGTAGATGTGATTTGCACGAGTAGAACACAAACGAGTTGTGGGCGTGGGTGTATACATATTGCTTGCCATTACTAGTTGATACTTGATTCGGCGGTATTGTGAGATGAAGCGGCCCGGACCGACATTACGCGTACGCTTACGCGAGACAGGTTTCACCGCTACGTGCACTCGTTGCATAAAGGTGACTGGCGGGTGTCTGTCTCTCTCACTTTAGTTGAATTGGTTTCAATGAAGAGGGTTCTTTTAGAAGATCAAAAAGCAATCACTACACCACGTTGTGCTTTTGCGTAGGTAAGAACGGTTCTTGCAAACCCGTACCCGCCACGTAAAACTTGCAACAACAAAGTAGAGGACGTCTAACTTGTTTTTGCAGGGTATGCTGGTGATGTGATATGGCCAAGACATGATGTGATATAAGTTATTGTATCAGATGATCATGTTTTGTAAAGTTATCAGGCAACCGGCAGGAGCCTTATGGTTGTCTCTTTATTGTATGCAATGCCAACGCTATGTAATTGCTTTACTTTACCGCTATGAGTTAGCAGTAGTAGTAGTAGTAGTAGTAGCAATAATTGGCGAGACGACCACGACGCTATGATGGAGATCAAGGTGTCACGACGCTACGATGGAGATCAAGGTGTCACGACGCTACGATGGAGATCATGGTGTCAACCCGGTGACGATGGAGATCATGACGGTGCTTTGCTGATGGAGATCAAAAGCACAAGACGATGATGGCCATATCATGTCACATATATTGAATTGCATGTGATGTTAATCCTTTTATGCATCTTATTTTGCTTAGGACGACGGTAGCATTATAAGATGATCCCTTCACTAAATTTCAAGATAAGTGTTCTCCCCTAGTATGCACCGTTGCGAAGGTTCGACGCTTCTAAGCACCACGTGATGATCGGGTGTGATGGATTCTTTCGTTCGCATACAACGGGTGTAAGCCAGTTTTACACACGCAGAATACTTGGGTTAAACTTGACGAGCCTAGCATGTACAGACATGGCCTCGGAACACAAGAGACCGAAAGGTCGAACATGAGTCATATAGTAGATATGATCAACATGAAAGATGTTCACCATTGATAACTAATCCACCTCACGTGATGATCGGATGTGGTTTAGTTGATGTGGATCATGTTACACTTAGACAACTTGAGGGATGTTAATCTAAGTGGGAGTTCTTAAGTAATTTGATTAATTGAACTTCAATTATCATGAACATAGTCTAAATAATCTTTGCAAATTGTATGTTGTAGATCAATGGCCCGCGCTGTAGTTCCACTGAATTTTAATGCGTTCCTAGAGAAAGCTAAGTTGAAAGATGATGGAAGCAACTATGCGGACTGGGTCCGTAATCTGAGGATCATCCTCATTGCTGCACAGAAGGCTTATGTCCTTGATGCACCGCTGGGTGCCACGCCCCCTGCAGACTCGACAGCAGATGTTATGAATGTCTGGCAGTCGAGGAAAGATGACTACTCGATAGTTCAGTGTGCCATACTTTACGTCTTAGAACCGGGGCTCCAAAGACGTTTTGAGCACCACGGAGCATATGAGATGTTCCAAGAGCTGAAACTTGTTTTTCAAGCCAATGCCCGGATCGAGAGATATGATGTCTCCGATAAGTTCTTTAGCTGTAAGATGGAGGAGAATAGTTCTGTCAGTGAGCATATACTCAAAATGTCTGGGTTCCATAACCGCTTGACTCAGTTGGGAGTTAATCTTCCAGATGATTCGGTTATTGACAGAATTCTCCAATCACTGCCACCAAGCTATAAGGGCTTCGTGATGAACTATAATATGCAAGGAATGAACAAGACGATTTCCGCTCTTCGCTATGCTTAAAGCGGCGGAGGTTGAAGTCAAGAAAGAGCATCAAGTGTTGATGGTCAAGAAAGGCACCAGTTTCAAGAAGGGCAAGGGAAAGAAGGGGAACTTCAAGAAGAACGGCAAATCAGTTGCTGCTCCCGGGAAGAAACCCAAGTCTGGTCCCAAACCCGAGACTGAGTGTTTCCACTGCAAGGGGACTGGTCACTGGAAGTGGAACTGCCCCAAGTACCTGGCAGATAAGAAGGCTGGCAACATCAACAAAGGTATATTTGATATACATGTTATTGATGTGTACCTTACCAATGCTCGTAGTAGCACCTGGGTATTTGATACTGGTTCGGTTGTCATATTTGTAACTCGAAACAGGAGCTACGAAATAAACGAAGATTGGCTAAGGACGAGGTGACAATGCGCGTCGGGAACGGTTCAAGAGTTGAAGTTATCGCCGTCGGCACGCTACCTCTACATCTACCCTCGGGATTAGTGATGAACCTAAATAATTGTTATTTGGTGCCTGCGTTGAGCATGAACATTATATCTGGATCTTGTTTATTGCGAGACGGTTATTCATTTAAATCAGAGAATAAAGTTTGTTCTATTTTGATGAATAATATCTTTTATGGTCATGCACCACTTGTGAATGGTTTATTCTTGTTAAATCTCGATTGTGGTGATACACACATCCATAATATTGATGCCAAAAGACGCAAAATTGATAATGATAGTACCACATATTTGTGGCACTGCTGCTTAGGTCATATTGGTGTAAAACGCATGAAGAAACTCCATGCAGATGGACTTTTGGAATCACTTGATTATGAATCATTTGAGACATGCGAACCATGCCTCATGAGCAAGATGACTAAGACTCCGTTCTCCGGATCAATGGAGCGAGCAACAGACTTGTTGGAAATAATACATACCGATGTATGCGGTCCGATGAGTGTTGAGGCGCGCGGTGGATATCGTTATGTTCTCACGTTCACAGATGATTTGAGTAGATATGGCTATATCTACTTGATGAAGCATAAATCTGAAACATTTGAAAAGTTCAAAGAATTTCAGAGTGAAGTAGAGAACCATCGTAACAAGAAAATAAAGTTCTTACGATCTGATCGTGGAGGAGAATATTTGAGTTACGAATTTGGCAATCACTTAAGACAATGTGGAATTGTTTCACAGCTCCCGCCACCTGGAACACCACAGCGTAATGGTGTGTCCGAACGTCGTAATCGTACTCTATTAGATATGGTGCGTTCTATGATGTCTCTTACCGATTTGCCACTATCATTTTGAGGTTATGCATTAGAGACAGCTGCATTCACTTTAAATAGGGCACCGTCTAAATCCGTTGAGACGACACCATATGAACTGGTTTGGAAAGAAACCTAAGCTGTCGTTTCTGAAAGTTTGGGGCTGCGATGCTTATGTCAAAAGGCTTCAGCCTGATAAGCTTGAACCCAAAGCGGATAAGTGCGTCTTCATAGGATACCCAAAAGAAACTGGTGGGTACACCTTCTACCACAGATCCGAAGGCAAAGTTTTCGTTGCTAAGAATGGATCCTTTCTAGAGAAGGAGTTTCTCTCGAAAGAAGTGAGTGGGAGGAAAGTAGAACTTGATGAGGTAATTGTACCTCCTCTGGATAGTAGTACGCCACAGAAAGAAATTTCTGTGACACCAACACAGACCAGAGAAGAAGATAATGATGATGATCATGAAACTTCGGAGCAAGTTGCTACTGAACCTCAAAGGTCAACCAGGACACGTTCCGCACCAGAGTGGTACGAAAATCCAGTCTTGGAGGTTATGTTGTTAGACAACGGTGAACCTTCGAATTATGAAGAAGCTATGGAGAGCCCGGATTCCGAGAAATGGCTTGAGGCCATGAAATCCGAGATAGGATCCATGTATGAGAACAAAGTGTGGACTTTGGTAGACTTGCCTGATGAACGGCGAGCTATTGAAAATAAATGGATCTTTAAGAAGAAGACGGACGCTGATCTTAATATCACCGTCTATAAAGCTCGACTTGTTGCTAAAGGTTATCGACAAGTTCAAGGAGTTGACTACGATGAGACTTTCTCACCCGTAGCGATGCTAAAGTCTGTCAGAATTATGTTAGCAATTGCCGCGTTTTATGATTATGAAATCTGGCAAATGGACGTCAAAACGGCATTCCTTAATGGATTCCTTAAGGAAGAATTGTATATGATGCAGCCGGAAGGTTTTGTCGATCCTAAACGCGCTAACAAAGTATGCAAGCTCCAGCGATCCATCTATGGACTGGTGCAAGCATCTCGGAGCTGGAATACTCGCTTTGATGAAGTGATCAAAGCGTTTGGGTTTATACAAACTTACGGAGAAGCTTTTATTTACAAGAAAGTGAGTGGGAGCTCTGTGGCATTTCTCATATTATATGTAGATGACATATTGTTGATGGGAAATGACATAGAATTTCTGGAAAGCATAAAGGGTTATTTGAACAAAAGTTTTTCGATGAAGGATCTCGGAGAAGCTGCTTACATATTAGGCATCAAGATCTATAGGGATAGATCAAGACGCCTCATTGGACTTTCACAAAGCACATACCTTGACAAGATTTTGAAGAAGTTCAAAATGGATCAGTAAAAGAAAGGGTTCTTGCCTGTATTGCATGGTATGAGATTGAGTAAGACTCAATGCCCGACCACGGCAGAAGATAAAGAGAAGATGAGTGTCATCCCCTATGCTTCAGACATAGGCTCTATTATGTATGCCATGCTGTGTACCAGACCTGATGTGTGCCTCGCTATAAGCTTGGTGGGGAGGTACCAAAGTGATCCAGGAGTAGATCACTGGACAGCGGTCAAGAATATCCTGAAGTACCTAAAAAGGACCAAGGAGATGTTTCTCGTTTATGGAGGTGACAAAGAGCTCGTCGTAAAGGGTTACGTCGATGCTAGTTTTGACACAGCTCCAGATGACTCTAAGTCACAATCTGGATACGTATTTATTCTTAATGGTGGAGCGGTCAGTTGGTGCAGTTCCAAGCAGAGCGTCGTGGCGGGATCTACATGTGAGGCGGAATACATAGCTGCTTCCGAAGCAGCACATGAAGGAGTCTGGATGAAGGAGTTCATATCCGATCTAGGTGTCATACCTAGTGCATCAGGTCCAATGACTATCTTATGTGACAACACTGGAGCAATTGCTATAGCAAAGGAGCCCAGGTTTCACAAGAGAACCAAGCATATAAAGCGTCGCTTCAACTCCATTCGGAATTTGATTAAGGATGGAGACATAGAGATTTGCAAAGTACACACGGATCTGAATGTGGCAGACTCGTTGACTAAACCTCTTCCACGAGCAAAACATGATCAGCACCAGAATGCGATGGGTGTTAGATTCATTAAAATGTAATTGACTCTAGTGCAAGTGGGAGACTGTTGGAAATATGCCCTAGAGGCAATTAATAAAGTGTTTATTATTATCATATTTCCCCGTTCATGATAATGGTTTATTATTCATGCTGGAATTGTATTGACCGGAAACTTAATACATGTGTGAATAGATAAACAAATACTGAGTCCCTAGTAAGCCTCTACTAGACTAGCTCGTTGATCAAAAGATGGTCAAGATTTCCTGACCATGGACATGAGTTGTCATTTGATAACGGGATCACATCATTAGGAGAATGATGTGATGGACTTGACCCAACCGTCAGCATAGCATATGATCGTTCAGTTTAATGCTATTGCTTTCACTATGTCAAATACACGTTCCTCTGACCATGAGATCATGCAACTCCCGGATACCGTAGGAATACTTTGGGTGTATCAAATGTCACAATGTAACTGGGTGATTATAAAGGTGCACTACAGGTATCTCCGAAAGTGTTTGTTGAGTTGGCATGGATCAAGATGGGGATTTGTCACTCCGACTATCGGAGAGGTATCTCTGGGCCCTCTCGGTAATACAGCATCACAGAAGCCTTGCAAGCACCGTGACTAAAGAGTTAGTTGCAAGATGATGTATTACGGAACGAGTAAAGAGACTTGCCGGTAACGAGATTGAACTAGGTATTGGATACCGACGATCGAATCTCGGACAAGTAACATACCGCCAGACAAAGGGAACAACGTATGTTGACATATGAGGTTCACCGATAAAGATCTTTGTGGAATATGTAGGAACCAATATGAGCATCCAGGTTCCGCTGTTTGTTATTGACCAGAGAGTCGTCTCGATCATGTCTACATCATTCCCGAACCCGTAGGGTCCGCACACTTAAGGTTCGATGACGATTTAGTATTATATGAGTTATGTGATTGGTGGCCGAAGTTTGTTCGGAGTCCCGGATGAGATCATGGACATGACGAGGAGTCTCGAAATAGTCGAGAGGTAAAGATTCATATATTGGAAGGCTATATTCGGACGTCGGAAAGGTTCCGAGTGATTCGGGTATTTTTCGGAGTACCGGGGAGTTACGGGAATTCACCGGGAGAAGTAATGGGCCTTATTGGGCCATACGGGAAAAGGAGAGGCAGGCCACGTGAGGAGGCGCGCGCCCCCCCTTGCCCAAACCGAATTGGACTAGGGGAGGGGGCGCAGCCCCCTCTTTCCTTTCCCTCTCCCTTCCCCCTTTCCTACTCCGTATGGGAGGTGGAATCCTACTAGGACTAAGGAGTCCTAGTAGGACTCCCCACACTTGGCGCACCCCTAGGGGGCCAGCCTCCTCCCTCTCATCCTTTATATACGGGGGCAAGGGGGCACCCCAAAGTACACAATTGTTCCAAAGCCATGTGCGGTGCCCCGATCTCCGTTTTCAACCTCGGTCATATTTTCGGAGAGCTTAGGCGAAGCCCTGCCGGAATCACTTCACCGTCACCGTCGCCACGCCGTCGTGCTGACGGAACTCATCTACTACCTCGACATCTTGCTGGATCAAGAAGGCGAGGAACGTCACCGAGCTGCACGTGTGTAGAACTCGGAGGTGCCGTACGTTCGGTACTCGATCGATGGAGCTCGAAGGATTGTTCGACTACATCAACCGCGTTGTGAAACGCTTCCGCTAACGGTCTACGAGGGTTTGTAGACACACTCTCCCGTCTCGTAGCGATGCATCTCCATGGATAGATCTTGCGTGACCGTAGGAATTTTTTTGAAATTCATGCTCCGTTCCCCAACAATGCTTCCTCGCTACGGTCCGCTTGAATTTCTTCTTCACAGGGGCAACTATGTCATCACTGGCACGCGGCACGTCTTCTTCAGCACCAGAGACAAGCCCAAGTGTGGGCTCAGCAAGATCACCAGATTCAGAAACATGAGAACCTTTCTGTAGGCGGGCCGCCTTATTCCTCTCATAATCTTCTAGCTTCTTCCTCTTGCGTTCATCCTCTAGAAGAAGCTGAAAGGGCACATCCTCAGCTTGTGTGACAGGTTCAGTGCCATCAACAGATTGGGACTGCGCCTCTGACAACTGAAGAGAGCACAAAGGCTCCGGAATGGAATCGCAATCTTCAACTGATGGAGCCCCCTGCTCAGCCTCAGCAGTGTTATCTGCCCCACCCAAGTCAGATAGAACATCGATGATGGTATTTACAACTTCCTCCTCTCTGGATGCATCTGCAAAACCAACACAAAAACAAAACAAAAGGAAAAGAGTCAGGAACAAATACAAAACACACGATAAGAACAAGTTCAAAAACATGGCTATAGAATTAAAAAAAATAAAAGGAGTTGCACATACTAGGTGAAGCAAGAGCTGCAGAAGCAAGATCTGTGTGGTTTAAATTTTTCTCAAGACTGCAAGCAACCTCAGCAATTACACTCAAAGGGACATTAAGTGATTTAGCTGCACCAGATTTTGGAACATCAGCATTAACTTCTGAAGCTCCATCTTGATCACAGGCAGTTTTTTCAGAATTATTAAATTTATCACCAACTATAAAAAGTTAAAAAAGGCAGCTGAGTTTTAATCCAACATAGAAAATGGCCTTAGAAATGAAAACACAAAGCCTAAGATACATACAAAAAATAAAACAATGCAGACCAAAGGCAGTACTACATAAACAAGATGGAGCATGAGATAAACAATACATAACAATGAATATCCAGAAGTTCAACAATACCTAACAAAGCAGTAAAACAATGCACAAACAGAAGTTCAACTAAATTTCATGATAAATAAATAAATAAAACCAGAAGTTCAACTTTGTGACCCAAGGCAGTAATACATAAAAAAGATGGAGCATGAGCAAAACAATCTATGTCACTCAATAGACACAAGTTCAGCAATGTATAACAATGTACAACCACAAAGCCAAACTACTTTTCATTACCATGAAAATGATAACACATATACAAAGATATACACTAAACATAAAACATTGGGAAGTCCAAACACACTTGATGAGATAGTTCATTGGTAATTCCATCAAAAATCCACTAAGGCACACTCTGCTAACTTCAACTAAGAGTAAAATGCATACACATCAACTATGTAAGAAGTTCACACTGTCAAACATGGGCAGTTCAACATGACAACCAAGTGAAGATCAGGGCAGCCATATAAAAGAAAACTCCTATTTATAAGACAAGATGCATATACATATACATACCTGAAGAAGGTCCTGAAGCCATCACAACACCACTCCCTGATGTAAAATAGTCCAAACCCTAGATCCACCTACAAAAACAAACACAAAAAACAGGGAAAAAATACATCTTATTAGCAAGTAGAAAATCAAACCACAGTTCAAAAGCAACTAAATCAAACCCTAGAATATAACAACTAAATCGCAGCAACAACTATGAAGATGAACAACAGCACATCAAGTCAAGCACAGCAACAAACAGTACTCAGAAACTTATTAGTATGTCACAGACGCAAACTAGACTGCCAAATCAATAAGAGGAAAGGATGAAGCTACATCAGATCCAGCAGCAACCACCACACCACACCCTGCTTACATACATCTCACAGGTAAAAATACCCACGGGGAAATGGAATCCACACAAGACTAAAGGCTAAAATAGCACACAGACACGAAATCGAAGCATCTACCCACCACCTGCAGAAGAACCCTACCTACCCTTGCATTCAACCATCAGAAGAAAGGGGGGAGGCGGATGCGAGAGTGCACAGAAGAAACAGACAGCACGCGCTAGATCTGGCGAATCCTAAGAGCGAGCGTTGGGGGGAGGCATCATTTGTACCTCTCCAGACGATGCTGATGCACGAATCCGCGGCAGTTCTTCCACCCCACGACACCACGCGCAACTTCAAACCGCAGAGACGGTTGCCGGCTTCGCTTCAAACCAGAAGAGAGCGGCCCGAGGGAGGGAGAGCGGGGCGTGGGGCAGAAATAGGAGCGGGGCGTGCGCGCCGGTTACTCCACCCACGAGCGCAGGAGAATGTGGCGACGAATTCGGGGGAAGTTGGAGGAAGCGAGCGACAGAGAGGGAGAAGAGAGCGAGCGAGAGGGGGGGTTTCTGACAAGGTGGGCGAGCGGCGGGAGAGTTAATGATAGCTTTCTGACAGATGGTGGAGAGGCAGGGGATAATTACACATTAACCCATCCACTACAAAATAAATGCATCTATTCAAATATAAATGCACCATTTCAACACCACTACAATAAAAATGCAGAATTTCAACACTCAATAAATAAAAGTAAAAACAGAATATAGATGATGCATGCATGTAATAAGAAAAGATTAAATAACAATCAGTACAAGTAAAAACACAAAAACACAAAAAAAATGTTGGCAACCCTTAGAAACCAAAAACAGAAGAAAAACAGAAGTTCAAATACACTAACAAAGGAAATCCATATATAAATTAATACAACCTCAGTTTAACAAAGGAGAAGTTCAAATACACAAACAAAGGAAGTCCATCTATAACTAAATACACAACTTAGAAACAAAGGAGAAGTTCAAATTCACCGACACGCTAAGTCCAATTTTCAATAGAAAGCAAATTATATAACGGACTCGCCTCCGCATGCGACGACGCGGCACGCCGCGTCGTCCCCTGCTCCGGCTCGTTCCTGCCTCGGCCTCACCGGGGGGTCCCCGCGGACTCTCATCCGCTCGCCGCCCCCCCCCCCCCCCCAGCTCGGCCTCGCGCTAACGCGGCAGTGCGCGCTTGGTTGACAGGCGCAATGCGGTTATTCTGTTTCCACCCCCACGCACGCACCCCAGAGCCACACCCCTAAGATAGATAGTGGGGTCACTGATGTGACGGACTCGCCTCCGCATGCGACGACGTGGCACGCCGCGTCGTCGCCTGCTCCGGCTCGTTCTTGGCTCGGCCTCGCAGGGGGAGGGGAGGGGGGGTCCCGACCCCCCTCCCCCCGGCTCGGCCTCGCGCTAACGCGGCAGTGCGCGCTTGGTTGACAGGCGCAATGCGGTTATTCTGTTTACACCCCCACGCACGCACCCAGAGCCACACCCCTAAGATAGATAGTGGGGTCACTGATGTGACAGACTCGCCTCCGCATGCGACAACGCGGCACGCCGTGTCGTCCCCTGCTCCGGCTCGTTCCTGCCTCGGCCTCACCGGGGGGTCCCCGCGGACTCGCATCCGCTCGCCGCGGGGCCCCCCGGCTCGGCCTCGCGCTAACGCGGCAGTGCGCGCTTGGTTGACAGGCGCAATGCGGTTATTCTGTTTCCACCCCCCACGCATGCACCCCAGAGCCACACCCCTAAGATAGATAGTGGGGTCACTGATGTGATGGACTCGCCTCCACATGCGACGACGCGGCACGCCGCGTCGTCGCCTGCTCCGGCTCGTTCCTGGCTTGGCCTCGCAGGGGAAGGGGAGGGGGTCCCTCCCTCCCGGCTCGGCCTCGCGCTAACGCGGCAGTGCGCGCTTGGTTTACAGGCGCAATGCGGTTATTCTGTTTCCACCCCTCACGCACGCACCCAGAGCCACACCCCTAAGATAGATAGTGGGGTCACTGATGTGACGGACTCACCTCCGCATGCGACGACGCGGCACGCCGCGTCGTCGCCTGCTCCGGCTCGTTCCTGGCTCGGCCTCGCAGGAGGAGGGGAGGGGGGTCCCGACCCCCCTCCCCCCCAGCTCGGCCTCGCGCTAACGCGGCAGTGCGCGCTTGGTTGACAGGCGCAATGCGGTTTTCAATGATTAAAATATTTAAATCCAAAAAAAAATTAATCAAAATTTAAATAAGAAGTTCAAATTGTAAAGACACAGAAGTTCGGGGTTTTCAAAAAACCTCAGATGAACATGTAAAAAAAAGCAATTTATACTGGAGCAAAATCTAGTAAGTTCAGGTTACATACCTACTGAAGTTCTACTACTGTTCGAAGTATGAAAACATGTTAGAAAAAATAAAAAGTATGCGTGCATACTTGGGCCAATCCCATGGTTGCTCACGGGACAAAGTCAAAAAATCAAAACCAATTCAAGAATGAAAATTACAAAAAAAACAAACAAATAAATATAGAGCACAATGCTGCATTACCTTGCAATGTGGAAAACCAGAAGTTCAACCATGAATAACAAAGAAGTCCAGCTTCTACTACAGAAGCATAAAATCCTGTACGTCTTCCTAAAACACGTCCGCCAATATTTTGAAATGCTTTGCCAAATCCCTTCCTACAACAACAACGACAAGCAATCAATCTGTTCAAACGAAAAAACACACGTGCAACCGCCGCGGGCGGAGCAAGATCCAGTCACCCGAATTCAAAGTGTATGAACCCTCCCGACTGAAATTGACGACGTAGGAATGCTTCAATTTCACTAAAATACGCAAATCCGCCAGCAATCTTCACAGGAAAACGACAAATCGACAAAAGCAGAGGAAACCACTCCCGCAGACGAAGAACACAACCCGAAATCAAATCCATTAGAAATAACAACAAATTGTCCACGAAACTCATACCTAAACCCAATTCCCATCGTGTTAGAGGTTCGAGAACATCCAGTGCATGCATTAAACTTGTAACAGACACAAGTTCATCACATCCCGAGAGCACATCCGCCAACGAGCGAGATTCCGAAACAAAACGACCATTTAGATGCTACAAAGCGTATCCGGATTACACTTACATCACAAAGAACAAGACACACCAGAAAAATTCACGTGGGAAGCCACGGTTGCGAAGATAGCACGAAGGTCGGGTTCTTACAGAGGGCAGTTCAGGTCGAACAACTCAGGAAGTTCATCCAAGGATCAGAATAATATTCTGATCCCGTGATCAGAATAGTGTTTATGTGTGTGTGTATATATATATATATATATATATATATATATATATATATATATATATAGGGAAATAGATTCTACCATCTAGTGGTAGTTACCACCACCCTAGCTGCCCTCCGATCTCTTCAGATCTGAGCGTTGATTAACGGGTTTGGTTTCACAAGTTTCCAGACTTTCTGTACCCGATAAAATAACAGCCCGTACCTCCACCCACCCACCCGATTTATGTGGGGAGATAATTACCATATAACTACCTCCAGTAAAACAAGCAAGCTATATATCAAAATATATCCACCGGCCGCTGGCGTCAGGCATCCTTCCTTCTCTAGTTTTGAACGCAGGTTAATCTTTGATCTTTCCTTCTCTAGTTTGCTAGATTTAGCATATGTATATGCATACTAGAATCGATCTAATGCTGATGCATATAGGATTTGGATTGCTAATTTAGAAGAGATGCATTCATGGATGCATGCAATTGACTGACGGCCGTGCATCAGATCTGGACGATGCAATTTAAAAAGGTCCATATGCATGAGATATTTTTCTTTGATAATACACATGCATGAAAAATATGAGCAATCCATCTTCTGATTAATCGGTGTTTTCTTCGGCAGCTATCCGTGCAGAGGCTCTTTCTTGGATCATACGGAGCCATCATCTGCCCGCAGGCACTCGTTTTTGCATGCATCGTCGCCATGGTCCGCTGCTGCTGCTTATGCGTAATTTTTTCATCATGTGTCTTTTGGCAACTTGCAGACTGAACAAGAAGATACGTAAAAGAGTAAGTATGGTCGCACGTCCTCCGTTGGTATCCTGTGGTCGGCGTGAACAACCACGCCTTCATGCTCGTCGTCACGGCTGAACAAGTGGCTGGTCGTCATCCTCCCCAACCACGAGATAGTGGCCTAGCTAGCTATAAGAACAAGGCCATAGATTGATGCTTGCATTGTGACATCCCCAATTATTAAGCACAGTGATCACCTCTTAATCTTGCCAAGTCATCATGATTAACTATGCTTGATCATCATTGCATCTTATCTCATTTCAATTTCCAATTCAAAATGAAATTCAAATCTTAAGTGAAAATAAAAGTTGTTTAAATTTGAAAACTAAAATGTTATAAATATGACAAATAATGCATAGGTAATTATGGTGGAGAAATCATATTTTTATAGAATGTTTAAATGCTCTAAAAGTAAATAAACAGTAGCTAAAACAATTAATTAAATGCCTTTCATAATTTATAAAATATTAAACTATATTATTTAGGTGCCCAACTTTTTATGGCAGAAGTATATTTAGTAGCACTAATTTAGGTACTAAAATAAAACAATAAAAGAAAAAATAAACAAAGATAAAAAGAGAAAAACAAACCCCCCCCACTAGGCCTCAGCCCAACCGGCCGACCCAGCCGGCCACCACTGGCCTATATGGCCCCCGACCCCGAAACCCTAGCCAGCCACTCTCCCCCCCCCCGATCCCCACTCTCCCTCTCGCGTGCCCCCTCGGCGCCCGACGCCGCCGCCGTCACTCGTCCCTGCCGCCGCCCCGCCGTCGTCTCGTCCTCGCCCTCTCCCTCACCGGCTCCACCAAGCCTCGCCGCCCGTTCCCCGGCAACGAGGGTGAGCCGCGGCCGTTCCCCTCCTTTTTCCCCGCCGTTCGCCGTCCGCCGCGGCTCGCGCTCGCCGTCGCCCACGCACGCCCGAGCCTGCCCCCGCCCCGCGCCGTCTCACTCGCTCGCGGCCTCGCCGCTGCCGCCCCCTGCTCCTGCTGCCGCCGCCAACCGCCTCCGCCCGCCTCGCCTGCTCCGCTCGCGCGCCCGCTGCCGCGTTCACCCGCGCCCGCCGCCGCTGCCTTGCTGCTCCGCTCGCCGCCTCCACCCGCGCGCGCACTCCCGCGCCGCCGCCGGACACGTCTGGCCGCTCCTCTGTGCTCGCGCGCGCATGTCGTCCCCGGACATGTCCGGCCCTGAATGGTCACGGCGCGGACATGTCCGGCCAGTGTCACTGACCGCTGGGGCCCGCCCCTATTAAAACGAATAAAATGAAAAGAAAAAGAGAAATGAAAAAGAAAATAATAATAAATAAATAAATAAAAGAATTAGGACTAAAATAAATAAATAAATATTATTTAATTAACTTAATTAATTGTGTTTATTTAAACTAATTATTTAATTAATCTAATTAATCTGTAATTAACTTAATTAAACCCTAATTAGCCTAATTAGACGCTGACAGGCGGGACCCACATGTCAGGTTGACCAGTCAACAGTACTGTTGACTGCTGACGTCAGCAATACGTCATGCTGATGTCAGCATGCACTGTTTCGGATAATGTTAATTTAAATAATTTAAATAATTTCAAAAAATAATAAAACCTTTAGAAAATCATATCTTTTAAACCGTAACTCGGATGAAAATAATTTATATATGAAAAACGATCAGAAAAATGTGTAGAATCCGAATAACCTATCCACATGCCTGTCACATGCCTCTATCATAGCGAACATGGAACCGTCCCCTCCGTTTCATCTGGCCGAAAAACACCAAACTTCGGGAAAACATTCCCGGATGTTTTCCCCCTTCACCAGTATCGTGTAGTACTGCGATAGGTCACCCCTAGCACCGCGTATTGTCATGTCGTGCATCTGAGTGCATTCGTCTGCTTTATATTTACTGTTTCCTCCCCCCCCCTCTTCTCTCCGGTAGACCCCGAGACTGACGCTGCTGCTGATGCCCCTGTGATCGACTACGTCCCCGACGACCCTTCTTCCCTCTCAGCAGAGCTTCCAAGCAAGCAAAACCCCTTGACGCATGCCTATATCACCTATTCTCTCTCCCTCCTGCTTGCATTAGAATTTACTACTGCTATTGTTTTATCCTATTCTAATGCATAGCCTGTCCTTGTAACTGTTATTGATACCTACCTGTTATCCTAAACTGCTTAGTATAGGTTGGATGGAAAAACCATCTGTGGCCCCTCTTCCTTGCTGTAGTTGCTCCACTTTAGTACTGTGCCCCGATAAATGTGATCGAACGGGCTGAGACCAGCACATCACCGCACACCCCCTAAGTTGCTCGTCTTTGCAGAGCTGGCATCGAGTGCCGAGGGTGATACCTCTTATCTCACTTTCGATGATGCCTCTGTAGAATAGCTATACGGATGTGAGTTACCGAGGGTGATTCCTCTTTCATCACTTCCGATAAAGCTTCCGTCGTGCAACTCCTCGAGTGGGAATCCATCGAGGGTGATTCCTCGGATTCCTCCTCGATACTTTGGACACACGGATACTTTGACCTTTGTTACGTGCGGGTCGACCTCGAGGGGTACCCGCAGGGAACTATGAAGTTGGGCTTGCCAGGAGGGCACCCGCGAGATATTATTGTGGCGGAACGACAGGGCAGGCGGAGACCACCCTGTTCGTGGTCCGTGTGTTACCAAGTCGGAGCGACAGGTAGTCTGATCGCCTCTGCGAGTTACTAAATACGCCTAACGGATTTGGGTATTTGATCTGAGTGGGTCGTTGGCCCTATACGCACCACCACCACGTGGGATAATGGTTATGGGACCCTCTGCGTCGTACGTTTCTCCCGAAAGCTCTTCAGACGTCACAGCTCAGAGATGCGGGCTGATTGTTGGGGTGAGCTGGCTACATCTGTGGTGCTGCCACAGTCGCGCTTGGGCCACGACCAGTCTCGCAACGTGCAGGAGTGCGAAGGGCAATGGCCCAAGACCTCTTCGTGCTTAGGATTTAGACCGGCGTGCTGACCTCTCTGCTGAGCTTAGGTAGGACGCTGCTTCGTGTCGATTACCCGAGGCCGGGTATTACCCAGCAAGTGTATCCGGCCAGATGTAATCGAGCGTGCTGGGTAACAGTAGTGCACCCCTGCAGGGAAGTTATCTATTCGAATAGTCGTGTCCACGGTAACAGGACGCTCAGTGTTGTATCCCGATCTATTACTACTTGAACTGATACCTGTTAATTAATTGTAAGCTCCGGGATTGCTTTCTCACTGGGAATCGAGGAAGGATCTCTGGGCTTTGCTTCAACATGCTTGTTATTTTATAATATGCTAATCTGCACTCTTCTAATGCTGCAAGATTGCTTCAAGACGCTAGTCTTCGATAGGCTAGGCTTCTCCCCCTCTATTCTGACATTCTGCAGTTCAGTCCAAAGATACAGCCCCATTCCTTTGATACTGATGCATAAGTAGCATAGTTCTGATGTAAGTCTTGCGAGTACTTTGGATGAGTACTCACGGTTGCTTTGCTATTCTTTCCCCCCTTACCCGATACTTGCGAACAGATGGCGGAGTCCAGGAGCCAGACGCCACCGCAGGAGACTACTACCAGGAGAGCCCCGGAGGCACGTACTACTGGTTTGAGCCAGCCGACCAGGAGTAGTTCGGAGGCTCCCAGGCAGGAGGCCTGCGCCTTTTCGATCAGTGTCGTTGTTATGCTAGCCTTCTTAAGGCAAACTTGTTTAACTTTGTGTCTGTATTTCAGATACCGTTGTTTCCGCTGACGCTTGATCGCGAGCTTATGTATTCGAGCCCTCGAGGCCCCTGGCTTGTAATATAAAGCTTGTATGCCTTTTATTTGTGTTTAGAGTTGTGTTGTGATATCTTCCCGTGAGTCTCTGATCTCGATCGTGTGCATTTGCGTGTATGATTAGTGCACAGTCGAGCAGGGGCGTCACAAGTTGGTATCAGAGCTGACTGCCTGTAGGAAGCCCCCCTTCCGATTCCTTGGTCGAAGTTGAGTCTAGACGTTGAAAAAACTATTTTACTAACAGTGTTGTGTGGCTTACGGGCCCACGATGCACATGGATGGTATTAGGATCTTTTATTCCTCTTCCTTACTCTGGGACTCTAATTTCTCTTCTTTTCGGGTTAAACGATTTTACTAACTCCGACCCTAGGTTCTCGTGATCACATCCACCCGACGAGCTGGATTATCTGCAACTATTCCTTTCCGTTGGTCTGTTGGATCAGATCCTCACATTTTCCTTTCCATTGGCTTGTTTAATCAGATCATCTCATTTTCCTTTCCATTGGTCTGTTTAACCTTTCTGGTAATCTGACTATACCTGAGAAGTGATAATTCCCTGCTTAAGTCAACTCCCCCAAATAAAACCCTGTTACTATTGTTGATGACATTCTGGTAACCACCGATGGACGGGAACCTTGCCTATTGGTCCGCCTCGTTTTAACGAGCAGGAAAATGGTTCTCTTCGTTCCCGCCCTTGGTACCGATGTTGTTGCCGACATAGCTGACAGACTATTCTCTGACATGTCTTAATGTCGTGACCGCCCAAGGTGTCACTGCCTTCCCACCCTTAAAACGACACTCACCATAGTTCCACAGGATCGAAACCTGACTCTCCTGTACGTCCATGATCCAGAAGCTTTCCCCGACGTTGATGTAGCCTTTGCTATGTCCCGTTGTTGTATTCCCTACCGCGTGCCTGCGCGCCGCCTAGTATGTCTAGCTGTTTAAATTTCCGGACTTAGGCTGTCCTCATGTAACCGACCTTGTGTATGGATCTGTATGTCTTAATTGACTACTGTTATGTATCTATTGCACTACTTGTTCGTTGTCGTGTTACATCATGCTTGTCTCTAAACACTTGCAGTGATTTTTACTAAACTACCCCCTATTAAATCTTTAGCAGGATGGTTAGACCCGCAGGTCGTGGTCGTGGCCGTGCTGCAAACCCTCCACCCCCGCCAGACTATATGGCAACTATGATGCAGCAATTCGAGCTGAACGGTCAGTTCCTGACTAATATCATGGCTCAGTTTCCGCACCAGAACAACCAGAACCAGGACCCTGCCGCAATAACTCTGCAGGAGTTTGTACGTCTCAACCCAACTACTTACCGCAACTCTGATCAGCCACTGGATGCTGATGACTGGCTTTGCGACATCTCCTTCGAGATGGAATATGCCAATGTCGACCCTGCCAATCTTGTCACCTTTGCGTCCTACTTTTTAAAGGGTCCCGCTGCTCAATGGTGGGACACCCACAGGCGTTCACTACCTGTTGGGACAGTCATTACTTGGGACGAGTTTCAGACTGCTTTCCGCGCCCGCTACATTCCTCAGGGAATCATGGACCGGAAGAAAACAGAGTTTCGTAACCTCACACAGGGCAATAAAACTGTCGAAGCTTATCAGCGGGAATTCCTTAACCTTTCTCGCTATGCTGAGGAAGACATTGCCACTGATGCTCGTAGACAGGAGAAGTTCTTCAATGGACTCCACCTAGACCTTAAGCTTGCCCTTACTACTCAAGACTTCACCGACTTTGCCACTCTCGTGAACAAGACTATCCAGGTCGAGACTGCTCAGATGGAACACAAGAATGCCATCAAGCGACACCATGACGTTGGCTCATCTTCGGGCTCGTCATCGCAGAAGCGCCGTATCTGGATTCCCAATAGCATGTACCATCTAGCTGCACCTCCTCCACCGCCGGGGCAGCCAAGATCTCAGGCTCCACTACTTCGAGCTCCTGCTCCCCGTCCCAATGATGGGCTCTGCTTCAAGTGTGGCCGTCCAGGTCACCGTTCCAGGGAATGCCCTCAGAATCAGAATCAGCTTGCACTTCCCTCTGCTGGTCGTGGTCAAGCTTACCACGTTAATCTGAATGAAGCTCAAATTCAGCTTGCTACTGTGAACGGTACTATCCTTGTTTACTCAATACCACTTACTGCTTTAATTGATTCAGGTGCATAGCATTCAATTACGCTAAAATCCTTTGGATTCACGCATGACATTAGTTGCACCGTCCGTAGTGGGAAATTCTTCCGCGGGCCCATGCCAAGCTTCCTTGGTATGAATACCCCGGCCTTCTCCTTTCTACCTCTTAATTCTCGGGACGAGAATTTCTTTTAGAGGAGGAGAATTGTGACATCCCCAAGTATTAAGCACAGTGATCACCTCATAATCTTGCCAAGTCATCATGATTAACTATGCTTGATCATCATTGCATCTTATCTCATTTCAATTTCCAATTCAAAATGAAATTCAAATCTTAAGTGAAAATAAAAGTTGTTTAAATTTGAAAACTAAAATGTTAGAAATATGAAAAATAATGCATAGGTAATTATGGTGGAGAAATCATATTTTTATAAAATGTTTAAATGCTCTAAAAGTAAATAAACAGTAGCAAAAACAATTAATTAAATGCCTTTCATAATTTATAAAATATTAAACTATATTATTTAGGTGCCCAACTTTTTATGGCAGAAGTATATTTAGTAACACTAATTTAGGTGCTAATTATATATTTTATAAAAACTAAAATAATTTGGAAACTAAAAAAAACAATAAAAGAAAAAATAAACAAAAGAGAAAAAGAGAAAAACAAACCCCCCCACTGGGCCTCAGCCCAACCGGCCGACCCAGTCGGCCACCACTTGCCTATATGGCCCCCGACCCCGAAACCCTAGCCAGCCACTCCCACCCCCGATCCCCACTCTCCCTCTCGCGCGCCCCCTCGGCGCCCGACGCTGCCGCCATCACTCGTCCCTGCCGCCGCCCCGCCGTCGTCTCGTCCTCGCCCTCTCCCTCACCGGCTCCACCAAGCCTCGCCGCCCGTTCCCCCGCAACGAGGGTGAGCCACGGCCGTTCCCCTCCTTTTTCCCCGCCGTTCGCCGTCGCCGACGCTGTCCGCCGCGGCTCGCGCTCGCCGTCGCCCACGCACGCCCGAGCCTGCCCCCGCCCCGCGCCGTCTCGCTCGCTCGCGGCCTCGCCGCTGCTGCCCCCTGCTCATGCTGCTGCTTCGCCGCCTCCGCCCGCCTGCAGCCGCTGCTGCCGCCGCCAACTGCCGCCGCCCGCCTCGCCTGCTCCGCTCGCGCGCCCGCTGTCGCGTTCACCCGCGCCCGCCGCCGCTGCCTTGCTGCTCCGCTTGCCGCCTCCGCCCGATCGCGCACGCGCGCGCCGCCGCCGGACACGTCCGGCCGCTCCTCTGTGCCCGCGCTCGCATGCCGTCCCGGGACATGTCCGGCCCCGAATGGTCACGGCACGGACATGTCCGGCCAGTGTCACTGACCGCCGGGGCCCGCCCATGTTAAAACGAATAAAACAAAAAGAAAATGAAAAATGAAATAATAATAAAAAAACAAAAAAAATAAAAGAATTAGGATTAAAATAAATAAGTAATTATTAATTAATTAATTAATTAATTAATTAACTTAATTAATTCTGTTTAATTAAACTAATTATTTAATTAATCTGTAATTAACTTAATTAAACCCTAATTAGCCTAATTAGACGCTGACAGGTGGGACCCACATGTCAGGTTGACCAGTCAACAGTACTGTTGACTGCTGACGTCAGCAATACGTCATGCTGACGTCAGCATGCACTGTTTCGGATAATGTTAATTTAAATAATTCCAGAAAATAATAAAAACTTTAGAAAATCATATCTTTTAAACCGTAACTCGGATGAAAATAATTTATATATGAAAAACGATCAGAAAAATGTGTAGAATCCGAATAACCTATCCACATACCTGTCACGTGCCTCTATCATAGCGAACATGGAACCGTCCCCTCCGTTTCATCTGACCGAAAAACGCCAAACTTCGGGAAAACATTCCCGGATGTTTTCTCCCTTCACCTGTATCGTGTAGTACTGCGATAGGTCACCCCTAGCACCCCGTATTGTCATGTCGTGCATCTGAGTGCATTTGTCTGCTTTATATTTACTGTTTCCTCCCCCCCTCTTCTCTCCGGTAGACCCCGAGACTGACGCTGCTGCCGATGCCCCTGTGATCGACTACGTCCCCGACGACCCTTCTTCCCTCTCAGCAGAGCTTCCAGGCAAGCAAACCCCCTTGACGCATGCCTATATCACCTATTCTCTCTCCCTCCTGCTTGCATTAGAATTTACTACTGCTATTGTTTTATCCTATTCTAATGCATAGCCTGTCCTTGTAACTATTATTGATACCTGTCTGTTATCCTAAACTGCTTAGTATAGGTTGGATGGAAAAACCATCTGTGGCCCCTCTTCCTTGCTGTAGTTGCTCCGCTTTAGTACTGTGCCCCGATCAATGTGATCGAACGGGCTGAGACCAGCACATCACCGCACACCCCCTAAGTTGCTCGTCTCTGCAGAGCTGGCATCGAGTGCCGAGGGTGATACCTCTTATCTCACTTTCGATGATGCCTCTATAGAATAGCTATACGGATGTGAGTTACCGAGGGTGATTCCTCTTTCATCACTTCCGATAAAGCTTCCGTCGTGCAACTCCTCGAGTGGGAATCCATCGAGGTTGATTCCTCGGATTCCTCCTCGATACTTTGGACACACGGATACTTTGACCTTTGTTACGGGCGGGTCGACCCCGAGGGGTACCCGCAGGGAATTATGAAGTCGGGCTTGCTAGGAGGGCACCCGCGAGAGATTATTGTGGCGGAACGACAGGGCAGGCGGAGACCACCCTGTTCGTGGTCCGTGTGTTACCAAGTCGGAGCGACAGGTAGTCTGATCGCCTCTGTGAGTTACTAAATACGCCTAACGGATTTGGGTATTTGATCTGAGTGGGTCGTTGGCCCTATACGCACTAACACCACGTGGGATAATGGTTATGGGACCCTTTGCGTCGTACGTTTCTCCCGAAAGCTCTTCAGACGTCACAGCTCAGAGATGCGGGCTGATTGTTGGGGTGAGCTGGTTACGTCTATGGTGCTGCCACAGTCGCGCTTGGGCCCCGGCCAGTCTCGCAACGTGCAGGAGTGCGAAGGGCGATGGCCCAAGACCTCTTCGTGCTTAGGATTTAGACCGGCGTGCTGACCTCTCTGCTGAGCTTAGGGAGGACGCTGCTTCGTGTCGATTACCCGAGGCCGGGTATTACCCAGCAAGTGTATCCGGCCAGATGTAATCGAGTGTGCTGGGTAACAGTAGTGCACCCCTGCAGGGAAGTTATCTATTCGAATAGCCGTGTCCACGGTAACAGGACGCTCAGTGTTGTATCCCGATCTATTACTACTTGAACTGATACCTGTTAATTAATTGTAAGCTCCGGGATTGCTTTCTCGCTGGGAGTCGAGGAAGGATCTCTGGGCTTTGCTTCAACATGCTTGTTATTTTATAATATGCTAATCTGCACTCTTCTAATGCTGCAAGATTGCTTCAAGACGCTAGTCTTCGATAGGCTAGGCTTCTCCCCCTCTATTCTGGCATTCTGCAGTTCAGTCCAAATATACAGCCCCATTCCTTTGATACTGATGCATAAGTAGCATAGTTCTGATGTCAGTCTTGCGAGTACTTTGGATGAGTACTCACGGTTGCTTTGATATTCTTTTCCCCCATACCCGATACTTGTGACCAGATGGCGGAGTCCAGGAGCCAGACGCCACCGCAGGAGACTACTACCAGGAGAGCCCCGGAGGCACGTACTACTGGTTTGAGCCAGCCGACCAGGAGTAGTTCGGAGGCTCCCAGGCAGGAGGCCTGCGCCTTTTCGATCAGTGTCGTTGTTATACTAGCCTTCTTAAGGCAAACTTGTTTAACTTGTGTCTGTATTTCAGATACCGTTGTTTCCGCTGACGCTTGATCGCGAGCTTATGTATTCGAGCCCTCGAGGCCCCTGGCTTGTAATATAAAGCTTGTATGCCTTTTATTTGTGTTTAGAGTTGTGTTGTGATATCTTTCCGTGAGTCTCTGATCTCGATCGTGTGCATTTGCGTGTATGATTAGTGCTCGGTCGAGCAGGGGCGTCACATGCTTGCATGACACCATGTATGCATCGTGTATGTACATACATCGTGTACTTTATACAAATGGAATGCACCCGCCTTTTTTTTAGTTGTCAATTGAACGCATCAGCTAACTGTACAAACATAATGTACATGACATTCTCCATACTCCATGCGTACATATATATACTCCCTTCCAAAAAAATATGTGTCCACTAATGAACCTGTAACACATACTCGTCTAAATTTTCTAAAAAAACATAATCCCGTCTAAAAAAAATACATACACAGTCAGAAACTCCATAAATATCTTGTTTATATTATATGCTACAACAGTCCACCGTACATACTACATACACCATTCTAAAATAAGAAATATATTACTTCATAGTACAAGACGTATATACTCCATGCTCCATAAAAAAAGCATATATACTCCATATTCTAAGAAATACATACTCCATACTCTTGGTGGTTCCCAACACTAAATTCAAAATTAATATAGTACATACTTTTTTTTACTTGACAGTTCATACAATATACTACGTACTACTTCAAAAAGATATACTACATACTCTCTGTGAAAAACTATTCTATGTACACATGCACATACTCCACGTGAAAATTTGTAAATATACTCCATACTATAGCAGTATAGTATGTAGTACGCACCATAATTCTAAAACGAACTATATATTACATACGAAATACTACTTTTTTGGGACACATATTTTGTACGTTCACGTAAAAGAGTATTAATACTCTATACTCCAGCTTGGTGTTAATATTCCATACTCCAATAATCAAATGCTTATACTTCACACTCCAATTTTACTTAGTAGTGCATACTCCATACTACAAAAGTTACATGTTAATACTCCATACTACAGGTATACATGAGTATACTCTATGCGGTTCTAAAAAAGACAATATATTTCGTACTATAATAGAAGAATCAAAAAAGAGTTATACGTTCCCATACTACCTATTTCCAACAAAAACTACTTGTTCAAAAAAATAGAGCTAAATACGTACTCTGGATTTTTTTTTTACCATCTACGGTGCCTATCAAGAATAATCAGCATCAGTTAAAAAAAGAATAATTAGCATCACGTTCACATGCTTATCCGTTGAAAATATTGTTGTACGCACCCAAGATTGAGGAGATAGTTGCAACAGCCTGTCACCGGCTTGCCGGATTATTTAATTATAAAAACTAAATTATTTTCTGCCTACTAGATTGCATGGGCACCCGTTAACAGTATCCATTCCCGGTTGACTTGATGCCACGTTTGAGGGAGGAGGAAGAGGGACACGTGGAGGCCCAAGAAGGTGGTGGTAACTACCACTGCTTGTAGATAAAATTTGTCATATATATATATATATATAGTATATCACAAAGTTATATCTTTAAAAGATATATCTGCACAACAAGTTATATCAAAAAATTATGCACAGTTGCACACATCCGAAGCTAGAACAGTTGCACAAAAATCTTCAGAAAGGTTGCACAGTCAAAACTGAATAGTTGCACAATAAAACATACAGAGTTGCACACAATAACAAAAAAATGATATATCTCCAAGTTATGTGCACAAAAAGTAAAAACAAACAACTGATATATCTCCAAGTTATATCTTCAAGTAATGCACACATAGAATATCTTCAGAAGTTGAACATACAAAAAACTGTACAGTTGCACTATCAAGAATGCAGAGTTGCACAAAACAATGATATACAGTTGCACACATAATTATATTCCAAATTGCACACACAACCACACAAATACATTAATGAAATTGCACAGACACTCACATATAGTTGGCAGAAAACCCTATATAGTTGCATAATATGTAAAATTAGAGTTATACACAAACTCTAACCAAAATATGTGTTCGTGTGCAACTCTGACAACTGCAGTAGCCAACTACCAGGCGCCCTCGTGCAACTACAGTGACCAACCCTGACAATTACATGAGAATTCGGCTTCCGTTAACCGTGGAGGACGCGCGCCAGCGGTCGTCGCCCCGGTGGAACATGGAGGTCGACAACGATGTCCAACAGCTGGGGGCCGAAGCCGATACGTCGTTCACGCCGACGAAGGGGGTCGCCCCGCCCCGCGCACCCCGCTCCCAGCGCCACGACCTCGCGGCGATGGCGTGATACGTCTCCAACGTATCTATAATTTTTGATTGTTACATGCTATTATAGTATCAATCTTGGATGTTTTATATGCAATTATATGTCATTATATATCATTTTTTGAGACTAGCCTATTAACCCAGTGCCCAGTGCCAGTTGCTGTTTTCTGCTTGTTTTGCCTTTTCAGAAAATCATTATCAAAAAGTGTCCAAACGAGAAAAAAACTTTGGATTAATTTTTCTGGACCAGAAGAGACCCAAGAAGCTTAGAGAGAAGACCAGAAGAGCCACGAGGAGGTGGCAAGCCTGGAGGGCGTGCCCAGGGGGGTAGGGCGCGCCCCCCAGGCTTGTGGGCCCCTCGTGGTGTAGGGGAACGTTGCATGGAAAACAAAAAAAATTCTACGCACACGCAAGATCTATCCATGGAGATGCGTAGCTACGAGAGGGGGAGTGTGTCTACGTACCCTCGTAGACCGTAAGCGGAAGCGTTAGAAAACGCGGTTGATGTCGTCGAACAACTTCACGATCCAACCGACCGAGTACCAAACGTACGGCACCTCCGCGTTCAGCACACGTTCAGCTCGGTGACGTCCTCGACTTCTTGATCCAGCAAGACGGCGAGGTAGTGGATGAGTTCCGGCAGCACGACGGCGTGGTGACGGTGATGGTGATGCTATCTCCGCAGGGCTTCGCCCAAGCACTGCGAAAATATGACCGAGGGACGGAACTGTGGAGGGGGGCGCCGCACACGGCTGAGACAATGTTGTGTCCTTTGGGGCGCCCCCTCTCCTATATTTATATATGTGTAGGGGCTTGGAGTAGAGGGAATAGTGCCACGTGAACAGTAACCATGAATAGTACACACGTGGACTTGGACTCCAAAGTCCAATCCTATTCCTACTAGGACTCTCCCTTTTTCCTTCCCTAGCTGCGTGGGCTTTTGAGGACTTGGTGCGTCTGGCCCAATAAGGCCAGGGCGCCTCCCCTTAGCCCATGCCAGCCCTTGGGACGTGGTGGACCCACTTGTGGACTTCCGGACCCCTCCGGAATCCTCCAGAACCTTCTGGAAGCTTCCCGGTACAATACCGAAAAAAACTGCACCTTTTTCCGGAACCCAAAACATGACTTCCCATATATAAATCTTTACCTCTCGACCATTCCGAGACTCCTCGTGACGTCCGGGATCTCGTCCGGGACTCTGAACAATATTCGGTCACCAATTCACATAATTCATATAACACTATATCGTCAACGAACGTTAAGCGTGCGGACCCTACGGGTTCGGGAATGATGTAGACATGACCGAGACGCCTCTCCGGTCAATAACCAATAGCGGAACCTGGATGCCCATATTGGTTCCTACATATTCCACGAAGATCTTATCGGTCGAACCGCAATGACAACATACGTAATTCCCTTTGTCCGTCGGTATGTTACTTGCCCGAGATTCGATCGTCGGTATCTCCATACCTAGTTCAATCTCGTTACCGGCAAGTCTCTTTACTCGTTCCGTAATACATCATTCCGTAACTAACTCCTTAGTCACTTTGCTTGCAAGCTTCTTATGATGTGCATTACCGAGAGGGCCCAAAGATACCTCTCCGAAACACGGAGTGACAAATCCCTGTCTCGATCCATGCCAACTCAACGGACACCTTCGGAGATACCTGTAGAGCATCTTTATGATCACCCAGTTACGTTGTGACGTTTGATAGCACACAAGGTATTCCTCCGGTATCCGGGAGTTGCATGATCTCATGGTCTGAGGAACATGTATTTGACATTCAAGAAAGCAGTAGCAATAAATAGAACGATCATATGCTAAGCTAACGGATGGGTCTTGTCCATCACATCATTCTCCTAATGATGTGATCCCGTTATCAAATGACAACTCATGTCTATGGTTAGGAAACCTTAACCATCTTTGATCAACGAGCTAGTCTAGTAGAGGCTCACTAGGGACACGGTATTTGTTTATGTATTCACACATGTATTTAAGTTTTCGGTCAATATAATTCTAGCATGAATAATAAACCTTTATCATGAACAAGGAAATATAAAATAATAACAACTTTATTATTGCCTCTAGGGCATATTTCCATCAGTCTCCCACTTGCACTAGAGTCAATAATCTAGATTACATAGTAATGAATCTAACACCCATGGAGTCTTGGTGCTGATCATGTTTTGCTCGTGGAAGAGGCTTAGTCAACGGGTCTGCCACATTCAGATCCGTGTTTACTTTGCAAATTTCTATGTCTCCATCCTTGACATATTCACGAATGGAGTTGAAGCGTCTCTTGATGTGTTTGGTCTTCTTGTGAAACCTGGGCTCCTTGGCTATGGCAATTGCTCCAGTGTTGTCACAAAAGATTGTCATTGGACCCGATGCACTAGGTATTACACCTAGATCAGATATGAACTCCTTCATCCAGACTCCTTCATGTGCTGCTTCCAAAGCAGCTATGTATTTCGCTTCACACGTAGATCCCGCCACGACGCTCTGCTTGGAACTGCACCAACTGACAGCTCCACCATTTAATATAAATACGTATCCGGTTTGTGACTTAGAGTCATCCGGATCAGTGTCGAAGCTTGCATCGACGTAACCCTTTACGACTAGCTCTTTGTCACCTCCATAAACGAGAAACATGTCCTTGGTCCTTTTCAGGTACTTCAGGATATTCTTGACCGATGTCCAGTGATCCACTCCTGGATTACTCTGGTACCTCCCTGCCAAACTTATGGCAAGGCACACATCAGGTCTGGTACACAGCATGGCATACATAATAGAACCTATGGCTGAGGCATAGGGAATGACTTTCATTTTCTCTATATCTTCTGCCATGGTCGGGCATTGAGTCTGACTCAACTTCACACCTTGCAAGACAGGCAAGAACCCTTTCTTTGACTGATCCATTTTGAACTTCTTCAAAACTTTGTCAAGGTATGTGCTTTGTGAAAGTCCTATCAAGTGTCTTGATCTATCCCTATAGATCTTGATGCCCAATATATAAGCAGCTTCACCGAGGTCTTTCATTGAAAAATTCTTATTCAAGTATCCCTTTATGCCATCCAGAAATTCTATATCATTTCCAATCAACAATATGTCATCCACATATAATATTAGAAATGCTACAGAGCTCCCACTCACTTTCTTGTAAATACAGGCTTCACCGTAAGTCTATACAAAACCATATGCTTTGATCACCTCATCAAAGCGTATATTCCAACTCCGAGATGCTTGCACCAGTCCATAGATGGATCATTGGAGCTTGCACACTTTGTTAGCACCCTTAGGATCGACAAAACCTTCTGGTTGCATCATATACAACTCTTCTTTGAGAAAACCATTAAGGAATGCAGTTTTGACATCCATTTGCCAGATTTCATAATCATAAAATGCGGCAATTGCTAACATGATTCGGACAGACTTAAGCATCGCTACGGGTGAGAAAGTCTCATCGTAGTCAACCCCTTGAACTTGTCGAAAACCTTTCACGACAAGTCGAGCTTTGTAGACAGTGATATTACCATCAGCATCCGTCTTCCTCTTAAAAATCCATTTATTCTCAATGGCTTGCCGATCATCGGGCAAGTCCACCAAAGTCCACACTTTGTTCTCATACATGGATCCTATCTCAGATTTCATGGCCTCAAGCCATTTGTCGGAATCCGGGCTTATCATAGCTTCTTCATAGTTCGTAGGTTCGCCGTTGTCTAACAACATAACTTCCAGAACAGGATTACCGTACCACTCTGGTGCGGAACATACTCTGGTCGACCTACGAAGTTCAGTAGTAACTTGATCTGAAGTTTCATGATCTTTATCATTATCTTCCTCTCTTATTGGTGTAGGCATCACGGGAATGGTTTTCTCTGATGAGCTACTTTCCAATTCGAGAGAAGGTACAATTACCTCATCAAGTTCTACTTTCCTCCCACTTACTTCTTTCGAGAGAAACTCCTTCTTTAGAAAGGACCCATTCTTGGCAACAAAGACCTTGCCTTCGGATCTGTGGTAGAAGGTGTACCCAATTGTTTCTTTAGGGTATCCTATGAAGACGCACTTCTCCGCTTTGGGTTCGAGCTTATCAGGTTGAAGTTTTTCACATAAGCATCGCATCCCCAAACTTTAAGAAACGACAGCTTAGGTTTCTTGCCAAACCATAGTTCATATGGTGTCGTCTCAATGGATTTAGACGGTGCCCTATTTAACGTGAATGCAGCTGTCTCTAATGCATAACCCCAAAACGATAGTGGCAAATCGGTAAGAGACATCATAGAACGCACCATATCCAATAAAGTACGGTTACGACGTTCAGACACACCATTACGCTGTGGTGTTCCAGGTGGCGTGAGTTGTGAAACAATTCCAGATTTTCTTAAATGAAGGCCAAACTCGTAACTCAGATATTCGCCTCCGCGATCAGATCGTAGAAACTTTATTTTCTTGTTACGATGATTCTCTACTTCACTCTGAAATTCTTTGAACTTTTCAAATGTTTCAGACTTGTGTTTCATCAAGTAGATATACCCATATCTACTCAAATCATCTGTGAAGGTTAGAAAATAATGATACCCGCCGCGTGCTTCAACATTCATCGGACCGCATACATCGGTATGTATTATTTCCAACAAATCAGTAGCTCGCTCCATTGTTCCGGAGAACGGAGTTTTAGTCATCTTGCCCATGAGGCATGGTTCGCAAGTATCAAATGATTCATAATCAAGAGATTCCAAAAGTCCATCCGCATGGAGTTTCTTCATGCGCTTTACACCAATATGACCTAAACGGCAGTGCCACAAGTATGTTGCACTATCATTATCAACTTTGCATCTTTTGGCATCAATATTATGAATATGTGTATCACTACAATCGAGATTCAACAAGAATAGACCATTCACAAAAGGTGCGTGACCATAAAAGACGTTACTCATATAAATAGAACAACCATTATTCTCTGACTTAAATGAATAACCGTCTCGCAATAAACAAGATCCAGATATAATGTTCATGCTCAACGTTGGCACCAAATAACAATTATTGAGGTCTAAAACTAATCCCGAAGGTAGATGTAGAGGTGGCGTGCCGACAGCGATCACATCAACCTTGGAACCATTCCCGACGCGCATCGTCACCTCGTCCTTAGCCAATCTTAGCTTATTCCGTAGCTCCTGTTTCGAGTTACAAATATGAGCAACTGAACCAGTATCAAATACCCAGGCGCTACTGCGAGCATTAGTGAGGAACACATCAATAACATGTATATCAAATATACCTTGCTCACTTTGTCATCCTTCTTATCCGCCAAATACTTGGGGCAGTTCCGCTTCCAGTGACCAGTCCCTTTGCAGTAGAAGCACTCTGTTTCAGGCCTGGGTCCAGCTTTGGGTTTCTTCATGGGAGCGGCAACTTGCTTGCCGTTCTTCTTGAAGTTCCCCTTCTTTCCCTTGCCCTTTTTCTTGAAACTAGTGGTGTTGTTAACCATCAACACTTGATGCTCCTTCTTGATTTCTACCTCCGCTGATTTCAGCATCGCGAAGAGCTCGGGAATTGTCTTCTCCATCCCTTGCATATTATAGTTCATCATGAAGCCTTTATAGCTTGGTGACAGTGACTGAAGAACTCTGTCAATAACACTCTCAACCGGAAGATCAATTCCCAGCTGAGTCAAGTGGTTGTGGTACCCAGACATTCTGAGTATGTGTTCACTGACAGAACTGTTCTCCTCCATCTTACAGCTAAAGAACTTGTTGGAGACTTCATATCTCTCAACCCGGGCATTAGCTTGAAATATCAATTTCAGCTCTTGGAACATCTCATATGCTCTGTGGCGTTCAAAACGCTTTTGTAGTCCCGGTTCTAAGCCGTAGAGCATGGCACACTGAACTATCGAGTAGTCATCAGATCGAGCCTGGCAGGCGTTCACAACGTCTGCAGCAGCTCCTGCAGCAGGTCCATCACCTAGCGGTGCATCAAGGACATATTTTTTTTTGTGCAGCAATGAGGATAATCCTCAAGTTACGGACCCAGTCCGTGTAGTTGCTACAATCATCTTTCAACTTAGCTTTCTCTAGGAATGCATTAAAATTCAACGGAACAGTAGCACGGGCCATTTATCTACAACATAGATATGCAAAAACTATCAGGACTAAGTTCATGATAAATTAAGTTCAATTTAATCAAATTACTAATGAACTCCCACTTAAATTAACATCCCTCAAGTTAACTAAGTGATACATGATCCAAATCAACTAGCCCATGTCCGATCTTCACGTGAGATGGGATAGTCATCAATGGTGAACATCTCCATGTTGATCATATCTACTATATGACTCATGTTCAACCTTTCGGTCTCCAGTGTTCCGAGACCATGTCTGTACATGCTAGGCTCGTCAAGTTTAACCCAAGTATTCTGCTTGTGTAAAGCTGGCTTACACCCGTTGTATGTGAACGTAGAATCTATCACACCCGATCATCACGAGGTGCTTCGAAACGACGAACTTTAGCAACGGTGCATACTCGGGGAGAACACTTTTATCTTGAAATTTAGTGAAGGGATCATCTTATAATGCTACCGTCGTTCTAAGCAAAATAAGATGCATAAAGGATAAACATCACATGCAATCAAAATATGTGACATGATATGGCCATCATCTTGTGCTTTTGATCTCCATCTCCAAAGCATCGTCATGATCTCCATCGTCACCGGCTCGACACCTTGATCTCCATCGTTGCGTCGTGGTCGTCTCGCCAACTATTGCTTCTACAACTATTGCTAACGCATAGCGATAAAGTAAAGCAATTACATGGCGCTTGCATTTCATACAATAAAGAGACAACCATAAGGCTCTTGCCGGTTGCCGATAAATTACAAAACATGATCATCTCATACAACAACGTATATCACATCATGTCTTGACCATATCACATCACAGCATACCCTGTAAAAACAAGTTAGACGTCCTCTACTTTGTTGTTGCAAGTTTTACGTGGCTGCTACGGGCTTCTAGCAAGAACCGTTCTTACCTACGGCACAAAACCACAACGGTGATTTATCAAGTTTGTTGTTTTAACCTTCAACAAGGACCGGCCGCAGTCAAATTCGATTCAACTAAAGTAGGAGAAACAGACACCCGCCAGCCACCTTTATGCAAAACAAGTTGCATGTTTGTCGGTGGAACCGGTCTCATGTACGTGGACATGTAAGGTTGGTCCGGGCCGCTTCATCTTACAATAAGACATTGGTGGTAAGAAGTATGACGATCACCGCCCACAACTCTTTGTGTTCTACTCGTGCATATCATCTACGCATAGACCTGGCTCATGATGCCACTGTTGGGGAACGTTGCATGGAAAACAAAAAAAATTCTACGCACACGCAAGATCTATCCATGGAGATGCATAGCTACGAGAGGGGGAGTGTGTCTACATACCCTCGTAGACCGTAAGCGAAAGCGTTAGAACAACGCGGTTGATGTCGTCGAACAACTTCACGATCCAACCGACCGAGTACCGAACGTACGGCACCTCCGCGTTCAGCACACGTTCAGCTCGGTGACGTCCTCGACTTCTTGATCCAGCAAGACGGTGAGGTAGTGGATGAGTTCCGGTAGCACGACGGCGTGGTGACGGTGATGGTGATGCTATCTCCGCAGGGCTTCGCCCAAGCACTGCGAAAATACGACCGAGGGACGGAACTGTGGAGGGGGGCGCCGCACACGGCTGAGACAATGTTGTGTCCTTTGGGGCGCCCCCTCTCCTCTATTTATATATGTGTAGGGGCTTGGAGTAGAAGGAATAGCGCCACGTGAACAGTAACCATGAATAGTACACACGTGGACTTGGACTCCAAAGTCCAATCCTATTCCTACTAGGACTCTCCCTTTTTCCTTCCCTAGCTGCGTGGGCTTTTGAGGACTTGGTGCGCCTGGACCAATAAGGCCAGGGCGCCTCCCCTTAGCCCATGCCAGCCCTTGGGACATGGTGGACCCACTTGTGGACTTCCGGACCCCTCCGGAATCCTCCGGAAGCTTCTGGAAGCTTCCCGGTACAATACCGAAAAAAACTGCACCTTTTTCCCGGTACAATACCTCTCCGAAACACGGAGTGACAAATCCCAGTCTCGATCCATGCCAACTCAACGGACACCTTTGGAGATACCTGTAGAGCATCTTTATGATCACCCAATTACGTTGTGACGTTTGATAGCACACAAGGTATTCCTCCGGTATCCGGGAGTTGCATGATCTCATGGTCTGAGGAACATGTATTTGACATTCAAGAAAGCAGTAGCAATAAATAGAACGATCATATGCTAAGCTAACGGATGGGTCTTGTCCATCACATCATTCTCCTAATGATGTGATCCCGTTATCAAATGACAACTCATGTCTATGGTCAGGAAACCTTAACCATCTTTAATCAACGAGCTAGTCTAGTAGAGGCTCACTAGGGACACGGTATTTGTTTATGTATTCACACATGTATTTAAGTTTCCGGTCAATACAATTCTAGCATGAAAAATAAACCTTTATCATGAACAAGGTAATATAAAATAATAACAACTTTATTATTGCCTCTAGGGCATATTTCCATCACGTGGCACCTCTTGACCTAATTCCAACGCTATAAATTGCCAAATATTCCAAAACCAACAGAAAGCCAGAAGAGAAAACCTTTCCGCTGCCGCAAGCCTCTGTTCTTCCGCGATCCCATCTGGAGGCCTTTTCCGGTACTATGCCGGAGGGGGAATCGATCACGGAGGGCTTCTTCATCAACCTTGCTGCCCTTCCGATGATGTGTGAGTAGTTTACCACAGACCTACGGGTCCATAGCTAGTAGCTGTTGGAAATGTGCCCTAGAGGCAATAATAAATTAGTTATTATTATATTTCCTTGTTCATGATAATCGTTTATTATCCATGCTATAATTGTATTGATTGGAAACTCAAATACATGTGTGGGTACATAGACAACACTGTGTCCCTAGTAAGCCTCTAGTTGACTAGCTCGTTGATCAAAAGATGGTGAAGGTTTCCTAGCCATGGACATGAGATGTCATTTGATAACGGGATCACATCATTAGGAGAATGATGTGATGGACAAGACCCAAACTATAAACGTAGCATATGATCGTGTCAGTTTATTGCTATTGTTTTCTTCATGTCAAGTATCTGTTCCTATGACCATGACATCATACAACTCCCTGACATCGGAGGAGTACCTTGTGTGTATCAAACGTCGCAACGTAACTGGGTGACTATAAAGGTGCTCTACAGGTATCTTCGAGGATGTCTATTGGGTTGGCATGGATCAAGACTGGGATTTGTTACTCCGTGTGACGGAGAGGTATCTCAGGGCCCACTCGGTAATACAACATCACAATGAGCCTTGCAAGAAATGTGACTAAAGTGTTAGCCACGAGATCTTGTATTACAGAACGAGTAAAGAGACTTGCCAGTAACGAGATTGAACTAGGTATAGAGATACCGACGATCGAATCTCGGGCAAGTAACATACCGAAGAACAAAGGGAACAGCATACGGGATTAACTGAATCCTTGACATAGAGGTTCGACCGATAAAGATCTTCGTAGAATATGTAGGAACCAATATGGGCATCCAGGTCCTGCTATTGGTTATTGATCGTAGAGGTGTCTAGGTCATGTCTACATAGTTCTCGAACCCGCAGGGTCTACACACTTAACGTTTGGTGATGATTAGTGTAGTTGAGTTATTTTGTTGGTGACCGAAGGTTGTTCGGAGTCCCGGATAAGATCCCGGACATGACGAGGGTCTTCGGAAGAGTCCGGAGGTAAAGATTGATATATGTGATAATAGTGTTTTGATCTCCGGAAGAGTTCCGGAATTCACCGGAAGGGGTTCCGGATGTTTACCGAAGTGTTCGGGTGCAGCAACACTTTATATGGGCCAAAGGGGTAAAGCCCACGAGGTATTGGAAAGTGCAAAAGGAAGTTTTGCTGCTGCCTTAAGCGGTACTATCGCTGGTAAGGCAGTACTACCGCGTAAGCGGTACTACCGCTGTGAAGCGGTACTACCGCTCAAGCGGTACTACCGCTTGTGCACGGTACTGCAGGGATCCGAGTTGGACTCTTTCCCTGCGGGCCAAACCGACCTTGTGCGGGCAAAACCGACCTGGAGGAGGCTTTTACTCCAAGTTTAGACCCCAAGGCTCAACATATAAATAGAGGGGCAGGACTAGCACACGGGACACATTAAGATTTCCCAAGCCGTGTGTCGGCAACCCTAACCCTCTAGTTCTCCCATCATAATCTCCGTAGTGCTTGGCGAAGCCCTGCAGAGATTGTTCCTCACCACCATCACCACGCCGTCGTGCTGCCGGAACTCATCTACTACTTCATCATCGCTCGCTGGATCGAGGAGGTGAAGACGTCATCAAGCCATACGTGTGTTGAACGCGGAGGTGCCGTCCGTTCGGCACTAGTTCGTGATCGGATCGAGGGACGACTTGCGATTTGGATCGTGGAGACGTTCGACTACATCACCCGCGTTTCTTAACGCTTCCGCTTAGCGATCTACAAGGGTATGTAGATTCACTCTCCCTCTCGTAGATGCTCATCACCATGGATAGATCTTGTGTGTGCGTAGGAAATTTTTTGTTTCCCATGCAACGTTCCCCAACAGTGGCATCTGAGCTAGGTCTATGCGTAGATGAGATCTCGAGTAAAACACAAACGAGTTGTGGGCATGGGTGTATACATATTTCTTGCTGTTACTAGTTGATACTTGATTCGGCGGTATTGTGAGATGAAGCGGCCCGGACCAACATTACTCGTACGCTTACGAGAGACCGGTTCCTTCAACTGACATGTAACTTCGTTGCATAAAGATGGCTAGCGGGTGTCTGTCTCTCTCACTTTAGTTGAATCGATTTCAATCAAGAGGGTTCTTTTAGAAGATCAAAAAGCAATCACTACACCACGTTGTGGTTTTGCGTAGGTAAGAACGGTTCTTGCAAACCCGTAGCAGCCACGTAAAACTTGCAACAACAATTAGAGGACGTCTAACTTGTTTTTGCAGGGTATGTTGTGATGTGATATGGCCAATTACATGATGAGATCTATGTGATGTATGAGATGATCATGTGTTGTATAGAATATCACGACTTGCATGTCGATGAGTACGGCAACTGGCAGGAGCCATAGAGTTGTCTTTAATTATTTTCGCCGTTTTTGCTTTACTTTATCGCTATGAGTTAGCTATAGTCGTGGAAGCAACAGTCGGCGCGACGACCTCATGGCGACACGTTGATGGAGATCAAGATGATGGAGATCATGGTGTCATGCCGGTGACGATGGAGATCATGCCGGTGCTTTGGAGATGGAGATCAAAAGCACAAGTTCATGGCCATATCATGTCACTTATGATTTGCATGTGATGTTAATCCTTTTATGCATCTTATTTTGCTTAGGACGACGGTAGCATTATAAGGTGATCCCTCACTTAAATTTCAAGATAAAATTGTGTTCTCCCCGAGTGTGCACCGTTGCGAAAGTTCGTCGTTTTGAGACACCACGTGATGATCGGGTGTGATAGACTCTACGTTCACATACAATGGGTGCAAGCCAGTGTTGCACATGCGGAACACTCGGGTTAAACTTGACGAGCCTAGCATGTACAGACATGGCCTCGGAACACAAGAGACCGAAAGGTCGAACATGAGTCATATAGTAGATATGATCAACATGAAGATGTTCACCATTGAAACCACCTCAACTCACGTGATGATCGGACTTGAGTTGGTGGATTTGGATCACGTTGCACTTGAATGACCGGAGGGATGTCAATTTGAGTGGGAGTTTTTAAGTAATATGATTAACTAAACTCATTATCTTGAACAATAGTCTCAGTTGTCTTTGCTATATTTATGTTGTAGATCATGGCTCGCGCAGTAGCACCCCTGAATTTTAATGCGTTCCTAGTGAAAGCTAAGTTGAAAGATGATGGAAGTAACTTTGTGGACTGGGCCCGTAATCTAAGGATTATCCTTACGGCTTCCCAGAAGGCTTATGTCCTTGATGCACCGCTTGGTGATCCACCCGCTCCAGTTGAGTCTCTAGACGTTGTGAACGCCTGGCAGGCTCGTTCTGAAGATTACTCAATAGTTCAATGTGCAATATTGTATGGCTTAGAACCGGGACTTCAAAGACGTTTTGAATGTCATGGAGCATATGAGATGTTCCAGGAGTTGAAGTTTATCTTTCAGAAGAATGCCCGGATCGAGAGATATGAGATCTCCGATAAGTTCTATGCTTGCAAGATGGAGGAGAACGGGTCTATCAGTGATCACGTACTCAGAATGTCTGGGTACTCCACCCGTCTGGCTGAATTGGGGATGCCCCTTCCGCCAGAGGCTATCACTGACAGAGTTCTTCAATCATTGCCACCTAGCTACAAGAGCTTCGTGTTGAACTATAACATGCACGGGATGAACAAGTCAGTCGCCGAGCTGTTTGCGATGCTGAAAGCCGCTGAGTCTGAAATTCAGAAGGAGCATCAAGTGTTGATGGTCAATAAAACCACTAGTTTCAAGAAAAATGGCAAGGGTAAGAAGGGTAACTCCAAGAAGAGTGGCAAAACAGTTGCTCCTCCCGTGAATAAACCCAAGGCTGGACCCAAACCAGAAACTGTGTGCTTTCATTGCAAGGGAAATGGACACTGGAAGCGGAACTGCCCCAAGTATTTGGCTGACAAGAAGGCGGCCAACAACAAACAAGGTATATATGATATACATGTTATTGATGTGTACCTTACCAACTCTCGTTGTAGTGCCTGGGTATTTGATACCGGTGCGGTTGCTCATATTTGCAACACAAAACAGGAACTGCGGAATAGACGGAGGCTGGCAAAGGACGAAGTGACGATGTGCGTTGGAAATGGTTCCAAGGTTGATGTGATCGCCGTCGGCACGCTCGCTCTTCGATTACCATCGGGATTAGTGATGAACCTGAATAAATGTTATTTGGTGCCTGCGTTAAGCATGAACATTATATCTGGATCTTGTTTATTGCGAGACGGTTACTCATTTAAATCAGAGAATAATGGTTGTTCTATTTATATGAGTAATATCTTTTATGGTCATGCACCCGATGTGAGGGGTTTATTCTTATTGAATCTCGATAGTAATGATACACATGTTCATAACATTGATGCCAAAAGATGTAGAATTGATAATGATAATACCACTTTCTTGTGGCACTGCCGTTTAGGTCATATTGGCGTAAAACGCATGAGGAAGCTCCATGCTGATGGACTTTTGGAGTCACTTGATTTTGAATCACTTGACACATGTGAGCCATGCCTCATGGGCAAGATGACTAAAACGCCGTTCTCTGGAACAATGGAACGGGCAAGTGACTTGTTGGAAATCATACATACTGATGTGTGCGGTCCGATGAGTATTGAGGCGCGCGGTGGTTATCGTTACTTTCTCACCTTCACTGATGACTTAAGTAGATATGGGTATATTTACTTAATGAAACACAAAGTCTGAAACATTTGAAAAGTTCAAACAATTTCAGAGTGAAGTTGAGAATCATCGTAACAAGAAGATTAAATTCCTACGATCTGATCGAGGAGGAGAATATCTGAGTTATGAGTTTGGCAGTCACTTAAGACAATGTGGAATTGTTTCACAACTAACACCGCCTGGAACACCACAGCGTAATGGTGTGTCCGAACGTCGTAATCGAACCTTATTGGATATGGTGCGATCTATGATGTCTCTTGCCGATTTGCCGCTATCGTTTTGGGGTTATGCATTAGAGACAGCTGCATTCACTTTAAATAGGGCACCATCGAAATCCGTTGAGACGACGCCATATGAACTTTGGTTTGGCAAGAAGCCAAAGCTGTCGTTTCTTAAAGTTTGGGGATGTGATGCTTATGTCAAAAAGCTTCATCCTGAAAAGCTGGAACCCAAAGCGGAGAAATGCGTCTTCATAGGATACCCAAAAGAGACAGTTGGGTATACCTTCTACCTCAGATCCGAAGGCAAAGTGTTTGTCGCTAAAAACGGAACATTTCTTGAGAAAGAGTTTCTCTCGAAAGAATTGAGTGGGAGGAAGATAGAACTTGATGAGGTTGTTGAACCTTTACTTCAACCTGAAAGTAGCGCAGCGCAGAAAGATGTTTCTGTAGAGCCTACATCAGCTGAAGAGGAAGTTAATGATGATGATCATGAAGCTTTGGATCAAGTTGCTATCGAACCTCGTAGGTGGACAAGGACGCGTACTGCTCCTGAGTGGTACGGCAACCCTGTCTTAGAGGTCATGTTGTTGGACAACGATGAACCTACGAGCTATGGAGAAGCGATGATGGGCCCGGATTCCGAGAAGTGGTTAGAGGCCATGAAATCCGAGATGGGATCCATGTATGAAAACAAAGTATGGACTTTGGAAGTATTACCTGAAGGGCGTAAGGCCATTCAGAACAAATGGATCTTTAAGAGGAAGACGGACGCGGACGGTAATGTCACCGTCTATAAAGCTCGACTTGTGGCAAAGGGTTTTTCACAAGTTCAAGGAGTTGACTACGATGAGACCTTCTCACCCGTAGCGATGCTTAAGTCCGTCAGAATCATGTTAGCAATAGCTGCCTTTTTCGATTATGAAATTTGGCAGATGGATGCCAAAACAACGTTCCTTAACGGTTTCCTTAAGGAAGAGTTGTATATGATGCAACCAGAAGGTTTTGTCGATCCAGAGAATGCTGACAAAGTTTGCAAACTCCAACGATCCATTTATGGACTGGTGCAAGCATCTCGGAGTTGGAATCTTCGCTTTGATGAGGTGATCAAAGCGTTCGAGTTTATACAAGTTTACGGAGAAGCTTGTATTTACAAGAAAGTGAGTGGGAGCTCTATAGCGTTTCTAATATTATATGTGGATGACATATTACTGATTGGAAACAATATAGAAATGTTGGAAAGTTTGAAGGAATATTTGAACAAGAGTTTTTCAATGAAGGATCTAGGAGAAGCTGCTTTCATATTAGGCATCAAGATCTATAGAGATAGATCGAGACGCTTAATAGGACTTTCACAAAGCACATACCTTGACAAAGTTTTGAAGAAGTTCAAAATGGATCAGTCCAAGAAGGGGTTCTTGCCTGTAATGCAAGGTGTGAAGTTGAGTAAGACTCAATGCCCAGTGACTGCAGAAGATAGAGAAAAGATGAGTGTCATCCCCTATGCTTCAGCCATAGGCTCTATCATGTACGCAATGCTGTGCACAAGACCCGATGTCAGCCTTGCCATAAGTATGGTCGGAAGGTTTCAAAGTGATCCAGGAATGGAACACTGGACGGCGGTCAAGAATATCCTGAAGTACCTGAAAAGGACTAAGGACATGTTTCTCGTTTATGGAGGTGATCAAGAGCTCGTCGTAAAGGGTTACGTCGATGCAAGCTTTGACACTGATCCGGATGACTCTAAGTCACAAACCGGATACGTATTTATTCTTAATGGGGGTGCGGTTAGCTGGTGCAGTTCCAAGCAAAGCGTGGTAGCTGATTCTACATGCGAAGCGGAGTACATCGCTGCCTCGGAGGCGGCGAAGGAAGGTGTCTGGATGAAGGAGTTAATGACAGATCTTGGAGTAGTGCCTAGTGCGCTTAACCCAATGACTCTGTTTTGTGATAATACTGGTGCCATTGCTCTAGCCAAGGAACCAAGATTTCACAAGAGGACCAGAAACATAAAGCGACGTTTCAATTCCATCCGCGATTACATCAAGGAGGACGACATAAATATTTGCAAAGTACACACGGATCTGAATGTTGCAGATCCGATGACTAAACCTCTTCCAAGGGCTAAACATGAACAACACCAGAACTGCATGGGTGTTCGATTCATTACAATGTAAATCCCATAGTGATGTGAACTAGATTATTGACTCTAGTGCAAGTGGGAGACTGTTGGAAATGTGCCCTAGAGGCAATAATAAATTAGTTATTATTATATTTCCTTGTTCATGATAATCGTTTATTATCCATGCTATAATTGTATTGATTGGAAACTCAAATACATGTGTGGGTACATAGACAACACTGTGTCCCTAGTAAGCCTCTAGTTGACTAGCTCGTTGATCAAAATATGGTGAAGGTTTCCTAGCCATGGACATGAGATGTCATTTGATAACGGGATCACATCATTAGGAGAATGATGTGATGGACAAGACCCAAACTATAAACGTAGCATATGATCGTGTCAGTTTATTGCTATTGTTTTCTGCATGTCAAGTATCTGTTCCTATGACCATGAGATCATACAACTGCCTGACATCGGAGGAGTACCTTGTGTGTATCAAACGTCGCAACGTAACTGGGTGACTATAAAGGTGCTCTACAGGTATCTCCGAGGATGTCTGTTGGGTTGGCATGGATCAAGACTGGGATTTGTTACTCCGTGTGACGGAGAGGTATCTCAGGGCCCACTCGGTAATACAACATCACAATGAGCCTTGCAAGCAATGTGACTGAAGTGTTAGCCACGAGATCTTGTATTACAGAATGAGTAAAGAGACTTGCCAATAACGAGATTGAACTAGGTATAGAGATACCGACGATCGAATCTCGGGCAAGTAACATACCGAAGAACAAAGGGAACAGCATACGGGATTAACTGAATCCTTGACATAGAGGTTCGACCGATAAAGATCTTCGTAGAATATGTAGGAACCAATATGGGCATCCAGGTCCCGCTATTGGTTATTGATCGTAGAGGTGTCTCGGTCATGTCTACATAGTTCTCGAACCCGCAGGGTCTACACACTTAACGTTTGGTGATGATTAGTGTAGTTGAGTTATTTTGTTGGTGACCGAAGGTTGTTCGGAGTCCCGGATAAGATCCCGGACATGACGAGGGTCTTCGGAAGAGTCCGGAGGTAAAGATTGATATATGTGATAATAGTGTTTTGATCTCCGGAAGAGTTCCGGAATTCACCGGAAGGGGTTTCGGATGTTTACCGAAGTGTTCGGGTGCAGCAACACTTTATATGGGCCAAAGGGGTAAAGCCCACGAGGTATTGGAAAGTGCAAAAGGAAGTTTTGCTGCTGCCTTAAGCGGTACTACCGCTGGTAAGGCAGTACTACCGCGTAAGCGGTACTACCGCTCGTGAGCGGTACTACCGCTTGTGCACGGTACTGCAGGGATCCGAGTTGGACTCTTTCCCTGCGGGCCAAACCGACCTTGTGCGGGCAAAACCGACCTGGAGGAGGCTTTTACTCCAAGTTTAGACCCCAAGGCTCAACATATAAATAGAGGGGCAGGGCTAGCACACGGGACACATTAAGATATCCCAAGCCGTGTGTCGGCAACCCTGACCCTCTAGTTCTCCCGTCATAATCTCCGTAGTGCTTGGCGAAGCCCTGCAGAGATTGTTCCTCACCACCATCACCACGCCGTCGTGCTGCCGGAACTCATCTACTACTTCATCATCGCTCGCTGGATCGAGGAGGTGAAGACGTCATCAAGCCGTACGTGTGTTGAACGCGGAGGTGCCGTCCGTTCGGCACTAGTTCGTGATCGGATCGAGGGACGACTTGCGATTTGGATCGTGGAGACGTTCGACTACATCAACCGCGTTTCTTAACGCTTCCGCTTAGCGATCTACAAGGGTATGTAGATTCACTCTCCCTCTCGTAGATGCTCATCACCATGGATAGATCTTGTGTGTGCGTAGGAAAATTTTTGTTTCCCATGCAACGTTCCCCAACAGTAGCTAGATGGCTTCTTCTCTTTCTTTGATCTTCAATACCATGTTCTCCTTGATGTTCTTAGAGTTCTATCCGATGTAATCTTCTTTTGCGGTGTGTTTGTTGGGATCCGATGAATTGTGAGTTTATGATCAGATTATTCATGAGAAATGAGTCTTCTCTGAACTCTTTTATGCATGATTATTATAGCTTTGTATTTCTCTCCAATCTATCGATTTGGTTTGGCCTACTAGATTGATTTGTCATGCAATGGGAGAGGTGCTTTGTGATGGGTTCAATCTTGCGGTGCTCAATCCCAGTGACAGAAGGGGACATGACACATATTTGTATTGTTGCCATTAAGGATAAAAAGATGGGGTTTAATCATACTGCTTGAGTTTACTTTGTCTACATCATGTCATCTTGCTTAAGGCGTTACTCTGTTTTATACTTAATACCCTAGATGCATGCTGGATAGCGGTCGATGGGTGGAGTAATAGTAGTAGATGCAGGCAGGAGTCGGTCTACTTGTCTCGGACGTGATGCCTATATATATGATCATTGCCATGAATCCGTCATAATTATTTGCTTTTCTATCAATTGCCCAATAGTAATTTGTTTACCCGCCGTATGCTATGTGTTCGAGAGAGAAGCCTCTAGTGAAAACTATAGCCCCCGGGTCTACTTTATCATATATAAAAAACCTAAAAATACCTTGCTGCAATTTATTTACTTTTATTTTAATTAGTAGTTTAGTTCATCTATTTATATCTATAAGATTTAATCCTTGCAAATAACCGCTAAGAGGATTGACAACCCCCTTATTTGCGTTGGGTGCAAGTGTTTGCACTTTTGTGTGCAGGTGCGCTTAATGGAATTTTGCTTAGTTCTTCTACTGGATTGATAACCTTGGTTCTTAACTGAGGGAAATACTTATCTCTACTGTACTGCATCATCCTCTCCTCTTCGGGGAAATACCAATGCAGACTACAAGTAGCAGGAAGAATTTCTGGCGCCGTTGCCGGGGAGACATCATCAAAATTACCAAGTACATTCGCACAAACTATCATCCACTTGCATTTATTTTATTTGCCTTTTATTTGCATTTGCCTCTCGTTTTCATCTCCCCCACTTCTATTTTTTTTACAAAAACACAAAAGTATTTTTATTTGCGATGTCTCAAGAAAATACAAAATTGTGTGACTTTTCGAATACTAATAATAATGATTTTATTAGTACTCCTATTGCTCCTCCTGCCACTAGTGCGGAGTCGTGTGACATTAATGCTGCTTTGCTTAATCTTGTTATGAAAGAACAATTTTCTGGTAGTCCTAATGAAGATGATGCATCCCATCTAAATACTTTCGTTGAGCTTTGTGACATGCAAAAGAAAAAAGATGTGGATAATGATATTGTCAAATTAAAATTATTTCCGTTCTCACTACGAGACCGTGCTAAAACTTGTTTTTCATCCTTTCTTAGAAATAGTATTGATTCTTGGGATAAGTGTAAGGATGCTTTTATTACCAAGTATTTTCCTCCCGCTAAGATTATTTCTTTAAGAAATCAAATTATGAATTTTAAGCAAATTTAGCATGAACATGTTGCACAATCTTGGGTGATAATGAAATTAATGATAAGATTGCCCAACTCATGGCTTGAATTTATGGATGATCATACAAAAATTTTATACGGGACTAAACTTTGTCTCTAGAAATTTGCTAGACTCTGCCACAGGTGGTACTTTTATGGAAATTACATTGGGAGAAGCTACAAAACTTCTTGATAATATTATGACAAATTACTCTCAATGGCACACTGAACGAACTCCAACTGGTAAGAAGGTAAATTCTGTTGAAGAAATTAATACTTTGAGTGATAAGATGGATGCTCTATTGAAATTGGTTGCTAGTAAAAATGCTCATATTGATCCTAATGATGTGCCATTGTCTACCTTGATTGAGCAAAATAATGATGATATTGATGTGAATTTTGTCTCTAGAAATAATTTCAACAACAATGCTTATAGGGGTAATTTCAATCCTAGACCGTTTCCTGAAAATTCCTCTAATAATTATGGCAATCCTTATGATAATTCTTATAATAATAATAATAATAATAATAGGATTCCCTCTGATCTTGAAAGTAATATTAAATAATTTATTAGTTCACAAAAGAATTTCAATGCTATGATAGAGGAAAAATTGAATAGAGTGGATGAATTGGCTAGGAACATGGATAGAGTTGCTCATGATGTGGAAAATCTCAAAACTAAAATTTTGCCACCCAAGCATGATATAAATGAGTCTATTAAAGCTATCTATGTTTTCATTAATTAAATTAAAGAAAGGACCGCTAGGTTTGAGCTAAGCGAGAATTTCTAGAAAAAGCGATTCCACCCGGTTTCTATCGTAGTAATGATGAATAAATTAAAATGATTGGTGTCACTCCTATTGAATCATTATTTAGTAACATAAAACTTGATGAAAAAGGGACTGGAGAAGAGTCAACTTTAGATAGAAGGAGTCCCAATTGCTTGGAGGGTGATAATCTTGATCATAAAAATGAAAAAGTGGGTTTGGAGAGGTCAAAACTTTAAATAGTAATGCACCCACTACTTTGGATTACAAGGACTTTAATTATGATATTTGTTCTTTAATTGAGTGTATTTCCTTGTTGCAATCCATGATTAATTCACCAAATGCATATGAACAAAATAAAGCTTTCACTAAACATATTGTAGAAGCCATGATGAAAGCACATGAAGAAAAACTTGAGTTAGAAGTTTCAATTCCTAGAAAAATACAAGATGAATGGGAACCTACTATTAAATTCAAAATTAAAGATTATGAATGTAATGCTCTTTGTGATCTTGGTGCTAGCATTTCCACTATACCAAAATCTTGGTGTGATGTGCTAGGTCTCACCGACATGGATCCTTGTTCCCTTAATTTGCATCTTGCGGATTCCACTATTAAAACGCCATTGGGTAGAATAAATGATGTGCTTATTCTTGCAAATAGAAATTATGTGCCCGTGGACTTTATTGTTCTTGATATTGAATGCAATCCTTCTTGCCCCATAATACTTGGTAGGCCTTTTCTACGAACAATTGGTGCTATTATTGATATGAAAGAAGGTAATATAAGATTTCAAATTCCATTAAAGAAAGGGATGGAACACTTCGCTAGAAAGAGAATCAAAGCACCTTATGAATCTATTATGAGGGCCACTTATGGAATTAACTTGAAGGATGACAACACTTGAAACTATGCATTATGTCTAGCTAGGGGCATAAAACAATAGCGCTTGTTGGGAGGCAACCCAATGAATAAAATAAATTATTGCTTTTACCTTCTGTTCTTGAGTGTTTACACAATTATAGCTTCTGTTATGATTGTATTTTTATGTTTTAATTAGTGTTTGTGCCAAGTAATGCTTTTGGGATGATTTGGAAGATAGTATAATTGATGCTGTTTGAAAATAGAAACTTTTGCGTCCAGTGCTGGAATTTTGTTTTTTCTCTGGAGCATCAGAACCTTATGAATTTTTTACACAATATTTATATATGAATTTCCCACATTGTCCTAATTTTTCAGAATGTTTGGAGTTAAATAAGTATGACTTTAATTCAGATCTTTATAGACTGTTCTGTTTTAGACATATTCTGTTTTTGTTGCATAGTTTGCTTATTTTGATGAATCTATGGATCGTATCGGGGGGTATGAGTCATGGAGAAGTTGGAGTACAGTAGCATTATGCCAATATTAAATATGAATCAATTTACAACAGTACCTAAAGTTTAAGATTTTTTTGTTATACTAACGGATCTCACGAGGTTTCTGTTGAGTTTTGTGTGCTGAAGTTTTCAAGTTTTGGGTGAGACTACGATGGATAAAGGAATAAGGAGCGGCAAGAGACTAAGCTTGGGGATGCCCAAGGCACCCCAAGGTAATATTCAAGGAAGACTCAAGCGTCTAAGCTTGGGGATGCCCCGGAAGGCATCCCAGGCACCCCAAGGTAATATTCAAGGAAGACTCAAGCGTCTAAGCTTGGGGATGCCTCGGAAGGCATCCCCTCTTTCGTCTACAATCTATCGGTAACTCACTTGGAGCTATATTTTTATTCATCACATGATATGTGTTTTACTTGGAGCGTTTGTGATATAGTTTGTTTGCTTTTGTTTGCTTTTTAGTTTTTCACAATCATCTTTGCTGAACACACCTTTTTGAGAGGGACACACATTATTCATGATTTGTTAGAATACTCTATGTGCTTCACTTATATCTTTTGAGCTAGGCAGTTGCTCTAGTGCTTCACTTATATCTTTTAGAGCACGGCGGTGGTTATATTTTAAAGAAATAGTTGCACTCTCATGCTTCACTTATATCTTTTTGAGAGTCTAATGAATAGCAATGGTAATATGCACGGGTTATGAATTTGGTCCTGATACGATAGGTATTCAAGAGGGATATAATAAAAAAATTCATGTAGATCACTGAATATGATAAGTTTGATTCCTTGCAATAGTTTTGCAATATTAAGATGGTAATATGTGGGAGGTATTAGTAGATGATTATGGTTTAGTAAAAATATTGGGGTTAAGGTTTCTGATTCCCGAAGTATGCACGTATGATCTGTCGTTATGCTAAGAAGTTGGAGCATGATTTATTGTTGATTGTCTACCTTAGGAGTGGCGGTCGGGGACGAGCGATGGACTTGTCCTACCAATCTATCCCTCTAGGGGCATGTGTAGTAGTACTTTGCTTCGAGGGCTAATAAACTTTTGCAACAAGTATGTGAGTTCTTTATGACTAATGTGAGTCCATGGATTATACGCACTCTCACCCTTCCGCAATTTGCTAGCCTCTTCGGTACCGTGCATTGCCCTTTCTCACATCGAGAGTTGGTACAAACTTCGCCGGTGCATCCAAACCCCGTGATATGATACACTCTATCACACATAAGCCACTTTATATCTTCCTCAAAACAGCCACCATACCTACCTATCATGGCATTTCCATAGCCATTCCGAGATATATTGCCATGCAACTTCCACCGCTCCGTTTTTATGACACATATCGTCATTGTCATATTGCTTTGGATGATCATATAGCTGACATAGTATTTGTGGCTCAGCCACCGTTCATCATTTTTATACATGTTACGCTAGCATCATTGCACATCCTGGTACACTGCCAGAGGCATTCATATAGAGTCATATTTTCGTTCTAGTATCGAGTTGTAAGTAAATAAAAGTGTGATGATCATCATTATTAGAGCATTGTCCCAGTGAGGAAAGGATGATGGAGACCATGATTCCCCCACAAGTCGGGATGAGACTCCGGACGAAAAAAAAAGAGGCCAAAAAGAGCCCATGAAAAAAATGAGAAAAAAAAGAGAAGGGGCAATGTTACTATCCTTTTTCCACACGTGTGCTTCAGAGTAGCACCATGTTTTTCATATAGAGAGTCTCCTATTTTGTCACTTTCATATACTGGTGGGAATTTTACATTATAGAACTTGGCTTGTATATTCCAATGATGGGCTTCCTCAAATGCCCGAGGTCTTCATGAGCAAGCAAATTGGATGCACACCCACTTAGTTTTCATGTTGAGCTTTCATACACTTATAGCTCTTAGTGCATCCGTTGCATGACAATCCCTACTCCTCGCATTGACATCAATTGATGGGCATCTCCATAGCCCGTTGATTAGCCTCGTTGATGTGAGACTATCTTCTTATTTTTGACCTCTCTTATTTATCTCTACCACCACACTCTATTCCACCCATAGTGCTATATCCATGGCTTGCGCTCATGTATTGCGTGGGAGTTGAAAAAGCTGAAGCGCGTTAAAAAGTATGAACCAATTGCTCGGCTTGTCATCGGGGTAGTGCATGATAAATACTTTGTGTTAAGAAGATGAAGCATGACAGGATTATATGATTTTGTAGGGATAACGTTCTTTAGCATTTTTATTTTGAAACACATGATTGTTTATTAGTATGCCTGAGTATTGATGTCTTTATATCAAATTATAGACTATTGCTTTGAATCATTCAGATCTTATTATTCATACCGTAAGAGAGATTATATGATGAAACATGATAGGTAGCATTCCACATCAAAAATTCTGTTTTTATCATTTACCTACTCGAGGATGAGCAGGAATTAAGCTTGGGGATGCTTGATACGTCTCCACCGTATCTATAATTTTTGATTGTTCCATGCTATTATAGTATCAATCTTGTATGTTTTATATGCAATTATATATTATTTTTTGGGACTAACCTATTAACCCAGTGTCCAGTGCCAGTTGCTGTTTTCTGCTTGTTTTTGCCTTTTCAGAAAATTATTATCAAAAAGTGTCCAAACGAGAAAAAAACTTTGGATTAATTTTTTCTGGACCAGAAGAGACCCAGGAAGCTTCGGGAGAAGACCAGAAGAGCCACGAGGAGGCGGCAAGCCTGGAGGGCGCGCCTAGGGGGTAGGGCGCGCCCCCCAGGCTTGTGGGCCCCCTCGTGGCACCTCTTACCTAATTCCAACGCTATAAATTCCCAAATATTCCAAAACCAACAAAGAGACAGAAGAGAAAACCTTTCTGCCGCCGCAAGCCTTTGTTCTTCCGCGATCCCATCTGGAGGCCTTTTCTGGTACTCTACCGGAGGGGGAATCGATCACGGAGGGCTTCTTCATCAACCTTGCTGCCCTTCCGATGATGTGTGAGTATTTTACCACAGACCTACGGGTCCATAGCTAGTATCTAGATGGCTTCTTCTCTCTCTTTGATCTTCAATACCATGTTCTCCTCGATGTTCTTGAAATTCTATCCGATGTAATCTTCTTTTGCGGTGTGTTTGTTGGGATCCGATGAATTGTGAGTTTATGATCAGATTATTCATGAGAAATATTTGATTCTTCTCTGAACTCTTTTATGCATGATTATTATAGCTTTGTATTTCTCTTCGATCTATCGATTTGGTTTGGCCTACTAGATTGATTTGTCATGCAATGAGAGAGGTGCTTTGTGATGGGTTCAATCTTGCGGTGCTCAATCCCAGTGACAGAAGGGGACATGACACGTAATTGTATTGTTGCCATTAAGGATAAAAGATGGGGTTCAATCATATTGCTTGAGTTTACTTTGTCTACATCATGTCATCTTGCTTAAGGCGTTACTCTGTTTTATACTTAATACTCTAGATGCATGCTGGATAGCGGTCGGTGGGTGGAGTGATAGTAGTAGATGCAGGCAGGAGTCGGTCTACTTGTCTCGGACGTGATGCCTATATACATGATCATTGTCATGAATCCGTCATAATTATTTGCTTTTCTATCAATTTCCCAACAGTAATTTGTTTACCCACCGTATGCTATGTGTTCGAGAGAGAAGCCTCTAGTGAAAACTATAGCTCCCGGGTCTACTTTATCATATATAAAAAACCTAAAAATACCTTGCTGCAATTTATTTACTTTTATTTTAATTAGTATTTTAGTTTATCTATTTATCTCTATAAGATTTAATCCTTGCAAATAACCGCTAAGAGGATTGACAACCCTCTTATTTGCGTTGGGTGTAAGTGTTTGCTCTTTTGTGTGCAGGTGCGCTTAACGGAATTTTGCTTGGTTCTTCTACTGGATTGATAACCTTGGTTCTTAGCTGAGGGAAATACTTATCTCTACTGTGCTGCATCATCCTCTCCTCTTCGGGGAAATATCAACGCAGACTACAAGTAGCACGGCGCGCTAAGGGTGGCCTCTACCGACGACCAACTCAAACCACTGTGGACGAGAGACGAGACGATGCGGGCATGGCGACGACGGCCGTACCTGAGCCTCGAAGAGCAGCGGAGGCTTCTCCCCCCGCGCTGCGCCTGCGCTTTCCGCCGCCGTCTTCTGCTGCGCTGGCCGTGGAGGCGCCGGTTCGCCGGTGAGGATTGGGTTCGTCTCCACGTTCGCGAGATTTGGGGGAGAAACTGCGCCAAGAGGTAGAAATGGAAGGAGGTGGGGATTTCTGGCGATGGCGAGGGCGAGGGGAGTGACTCAAAATTCGAAACCGCCGCCCCACTACATCTGGCGTTCCTCACCGGCAAACATACCTACACATACTATGACATGCGGGACCCACCACAGCGGTGCGAGAGAGCGCGACGGGGACCGAGCGGACTAGGTGTGCGGCCCTTCGGTCGGACCAGGAAACCGACCAGGTGGCACCTGGAGTCGCCCGTCGCACAATCTGGGCTGATCGAGCGGTCGAGCCGCGGCCGTTCGTTCCAGCCAGATAGCGCGCGCGCACTTTTAAGAATTTGGGAAAATTTATACACCTTCTTTTCAAGCAGGGATGGAGAGAGTACCACACTGTCAACTGTTCAACCGTTTGAATCAAGTCGACATCGATCAGCCACATGTGAATGGCATATGAAGAATTCCATGGAAGGAAAGGTAACAAACTTTCTGAAGAAGGAAAGGCTTTTCCAGCTTCAGACCGCGTCTCTGCCCATTCCTGCACTTCAGTTGTACAACCTTGTTCTTGTCTATCAAAAAAGCAGGAAAGAACGGCAATGGAGGAAAACAATTTTTTTGTTTTTGTTTTTGAGATTTTGGAGGAAAACCAAATGGTTCGCTGATGTATTACTTGTAAATTTGAAAAAAAAATACTGGTGTAGATTTTTTTAAAGAGACACCCAAAAGGGCATCTTATACTATCTGATATTTATCAAGAAAAAAAAGGCAGCACAATGGAAAGACAATTGGACGTAGATCAACCAGTACAAAATGAAATTACATTGCAAAACATACTAGGCTTCTTCTTCTTCCGATTGTATGTTTCATCCAATTGGAGTGCAACAAATTTTGTGGTGCTCATGAGAATGTCGCCGGCCGGCCCGTGAGTGGCATTGGCATCAAAGACACAGTATATTTTTCCTTCCCTTGTTCATATGAGCATATATCGTCCTCCTATGCACGTAAATCTATTTGTTGGTTTTCATCCCTATATGTAGGCGTTTCAAGCTTTGTATACCTTCAAGGTCCAAAATGCGGGCAAGCCATTCACCTTGAGCCATTGATGAAGGAAAGTTCACGATTGGCAAAAGTATAAGGAGCAATATGCGGCCCAAACAAGAGGTGGGGGCCTCATCGGTCGTCGACCCAAATGAAAGTGAGAAGAGGCCGAGGAGGAATACCAATTTCAAGGTGGATGTAAAGCGTGATGCTTCGACAATCGCCTTGCAAGAAACTTTGAAGGGGTTCATGACCCAAAAGGAAGAGAGGGAATAGAGAAAGCGCAAGAGAAAGAGGAGGAAATAAGGGCCTACTTTGACATACAAAAAAAGAAGCTCGAGATCGACGAGGCCAATGCCCTATCAAGAGACAAGGAGGTGGAGCTCGCGCAAATCTCCAAGGAAGTGGAGATCACGGCGGTCGACACGAGCAAGATAGTGTTGGGGAAAGTTGCATGGGAAACAAAATTTTTCCTACGCACACACAAGATCTATCCATGGTGATGAGCATCTACGAGAGGGAGAGTGAATCTACATACCCTTGTAGATCGCTAAGCGGAGGCGTTAAGAAACGCGGTTGATGTAGTCGAACGTCTTCGCGATCCAAATCGCCGAGCATCCCGCGATCCAATCACGATCCGTCCCGATCTAGTACCGAACGGACGGCACCTCCGCGTTCAGCACACGTACAGCTTGATGACGATCTCCGCCTCCTTGATCCAGCAAGAGAGAGAGCGGAGAGGTAGAAGAGTTCTCCGGTGGCGCGACGGCGCGGCGGCTATGGTGGTGGAACAATTCCGGCAGGGCTTCGCCTAAGCACCGCTGAAACTAGACTAGAGGAGAAACCGATCTAGATGAAGTAGAGGGAGCACGTGGCAATTAGGGTTATTTTTCTCCTCTAAATCCTCTAGTATATATAGGAGGGAGGGAGGGGAGGAGGCAGCCTCAAACCCTCAAGGGCTGGCCGAATTGGAGGTGGAGGAGGTGGACTCCTCCACTTCAATCCTAGTCCAAATAGGACACCTTCCATATTTGGTCTCCCTTCCCTTTTCTTTGGGGTTTTTTCTTTCCCACTTATTCCTAGCCGCATGGGCCTTGTAGGGCTGGTTTTCCCAGCCCACTAAGGGCTGGTGCAACCCCCCTCAGGCCCATGTGGCCTCCCGGCGTGGGTGGCCCCTCCCGATGGCCCTCCGGTACTCCCGGTACACTACCGGAAATACCCGAAACTTTTCCGGTGGCCAAAACGGGACTTCCTATATATCAATATTTACCTCCGGACCATTCCGGAGCTCCTCGTGATGTCCGGGATCTCATCCGGGACTCCGAACAACCTTCCGTCACCAATCATACATAACTCAATTCTACCGAAACGTCACCGAACCTTAAGTGTGCAGACCCTGCGGGTTCGAGAACTATGTAGACATGACCGAGACACCTCTACGGCCAATAACCAATAGCGGGACCTGGATGCCCATATTGGTTCCTACATATTCTACGAAGATCTATATCGGTCGAACCTCTATGTCAAGGATTCAATTAATCCCGTATGCTGTTCCCTTTGTTCTTCGGTATGTTACTTGCCCGAGATTCGATCGTCGGTATCTCTATACCTAGTTCAATCTCGTTACTGGCAAGTCTCTTTACTCGTTCCGTAATACAAGATCTCGTGGCTAACACTTTAGTCACATTGCTTGCAAGGCTCATTGTGATGTTGTATTACCGAGTGGGCCCTGAGATACCTCTCCGTCACACGGAGTAACAAATCCCAGTCTTGATCCATGCCAACCCAACAGACACCCTCGGAGATACCTGTAGAGCACCTTTATAGTCACCCAGTTACGTTGCGACGTTTGATACACACAAGGTATTCCTCCGGTGTCAGTGAGTTGCATGATCTCATGGTCATAGGAACAGATACTTGACATGCAGAAAACAATAGCAATAAACTGACACGATCATATGCTACGTTTATAGTTTGGGTCTTGTCCATCACATCATTCTCCTAATGATGTGATCCCGTTATCAAATGACATCTCATGTCCATGGCTAGGAAACCTTCACCATCTTTTGATCAACGAGCTAGTTAACTAGAGGCTTACTAGGGACACAGTGTTGTCTATGTACCCACACATGTATTTGAGTTTCCAATCAATACAATTATAGCATGGATAATAAACGATTATCATGAACAAGGAAATATGATAATAACCAATTTATTATTGCCTCTAGGGCATATTTCCAACAGTCTCCCACTTGCACTAGAGTCAATAATCTAGTTCACATCACCATGTGATTTACATTGTTATGAATCTAACACCCAATGAGTTCTGGGGTTCGATTAGATCATGCTTTGCATGTGAGAGAGGTCTTTAGTCAACGGGTCTGCGACATTCAGATCCGTGTGTACTTTGCAAATCTCTATGTCATACTGTAGACACTTCTACCACACTCCACTTGGAGCTATTCCAAATGGCTGCTCCACTATATGTATCCTGACTACTATTCAGAGTCGTCCGGATAGGTGTCAAAGCTTGCATCGACGTAACCCTTTACGACGAACTCTTTATCACCTCCATAATCGAGAAATATTTCCTTAGTCCTCTAGTTACTAAGGATAATCTTGACCGCTGTCCAATGATCCACTCCTGGATCACTCTTGTACCCCTTGACAGAATCATGGCAAGGCACACATCAGGTGCGGTACACAGCATGGCATACTATACAGAGCCTATAGATAAGGCATAGGGGACGACCTTCGTCCTTTCTCTTTCTTCTGCCGTGGTCGAGCTTTGAGTCTCACTCAACTCCACACCTTACAAATCAGGCAAGAACTCTTTCTTTGACTGATCCATTTTGAACTCTTTCAAAATCTTGTCAAGGTATGTACTCATTGAAAGTCTTATCAGACATCTTGATCTATCTCTATAGATCTTTGATGCCCAATATTTAAGTAGCTTCATTCTAGGTCTTCCTTTGAAAAACTCCTTTCAAATGACCCTTTATGCTTTCCAGAAATTCTACATCATTTCCGATCAACAATATGTCAACCACATATACTTATCAGAAATTCTATAGTGCTCCCACTCACTTTATTGTAAATACAAGTTTCTCATAAACTTTGTATAGACTGAAAAACTTTGATCACCTCATCAAAGCATATATTCCAACTCCGAGATGCTTGTTCCAGTCCATAGAAGGATCGCTGGAGTTTGCATATATTTTAGCATCCTTAGGACTGATAAAACCTTCCGGTTGTATCACATACAACCTTTCCTCACGGATACCGTTAAGGAAACAATGTTTTGACATCCATCTGCCAGATTTCATAATCGAAAAATGCAGCAACTGCTAACATAATTCCAACAGACTTTAGCATCGCTACGGGTGAGAAAGTCTCATCGTAGTCAACTCCTTGAACTTGTGATAAACCCTTTGCCACAAGTCGAGCTTTATAGACGGTGACATAACCATCCGCGTCCGTCTTCCTCTTAAAAATCCATTTGTTCTGAATGGCCTTACGCCCTTCAGGTAATACTTCCAAAGCCCATACTTTGTTTTCTTACATGGATCCCATCTCGGATTTCATGGCCTCTAACCATTTCTTGGAATCCGGGCCCAACATCGCTTCTCTATAGCTCGTAGGGTCGTCGTTGTCCAACAACATGACCTCTAAGACAGGGTTGCCGTACCACTCAGGAGCAGTACGCGTCCTTGTCGACCTACGAGGTTTGATAGTAACTTGATCCGAAGCTTCATGATCATCATCATTAACTTCCTCTTCAACTAATCATAGGCTCCACAGAAACAACTTTCTGCGCTGCGCTACTCTCTGGTTGAAACAAAGGTTCAACAACCTCATCAAGTTCTATCTTCCTCCCACTCAATCTTTCGAAAGAAACTCTTTCTCGAGAAAGGACCCGTTTTAGCAACAAACACTTTGTGCTTGGATCTGAGATAGAAGGTTCACCCAAATGTTACATTAGGGTATTCTATGAAGATGCATTTGTCCGCTTTGGGTTCGAGCTCATTAGGTAAAAACCCTTTTTCACATAAGCGTCGCAGCCCCAAACATTAAGAAACGACAACTTAGGTTTCCGCCAAACCAAAATTCATACGGTGTCATCTCAACGAACTTATGGTGTCCCAATTAAAGTGAATGTGGTTGTCTCTAATGCATAGCCCTAAAACGATAGTGGTAAATCGATAAGAGACATCATAGTTCGCACCATATCCAATAGAGTATGACTATGACGTTCGGACACACCATCACACTATGGTGTTCCAGGTGGCGTGAGTTGTGAAACAACTTCCACATTGTCTTAAGTTGTATATCAAACTCGTAACTCAGATATTCACCTCCACGATCGTATCGCAGACATTTTATCTTCTTGTCACGATGATCTCAAACTTCACTCTGATTTTGTTTGAACTTTTCAAACGTTTCAGACTTGTGTTTCATTAAGTAAATATAGCCATATTTACTCAAATCATCAGTGAAGATAAGAAAATAACGATATCCACCGCACACTACAATACTCACTGGACCGCATACATCAATATGTATCATTTCCAATAAGTCAATTGCCCGCTCCATCATACCGGAAAACGGGGTTTTAGTCATCTTGCCCATGAGGCATGGTCCGCATGTCTCAACCGATTCGAAATCGAATGAGTCCAAAGATCCATCAGCATGGAGTTTCTTCATGCTTTTTACACCAATATGACCTTTAGCGGCAGTGCCACAAGTATGTGGTACTATCATTATTAACTTTGCATCTTTTGGCATCAATATTATAAACATGTGTATCTCTACGATCAAGATTCAATAAACCACTCTTATTGGGTGCATGACCATTGAAGGTATTATTCATGTAAACAGAATAACCATTATTCTCTAACTTAAATGAATAACCGTATTGCAATAAACTTGATCTAATCACGTTCATGCTTAACGCAAACACCAAATAACACTTATTTAGGTTCATCACTAATCCCGAAGGTATAGAGAGCGTGCGATGGTGATCACATCAACCTTGGAAACACTTCCAACACTCATCGTCACCTCGCCCTTAGCTAGCCTCCGTTTATTCCGTAGCTTTTATTTCGAGTTACTAACATTTAGCAAACCGAACCGGTATCTAATACCCAGGTGCTACTAGGAGTACTAGTAAGGTACACATCAATAACACGTATATCAAATATACTTATGTCGACATTGCCAGCCTTCTTATCTACCAAGTATCTAGGGTTGTTCCACTTCAGCGACCGTTTTCCTCATAATAGAAGCACTTAGTCTCGGGTTTGGGTTCAACCTTGGGTTTCTTCACTGGAGCAGCAACTGACTTGCCATCCATGAAGTTTCCCTCCTTGCCCTTGCCCTTCTCGAAACTAGTGGTTTCACTAACCATCAACACTTGATGCTCCTTCTAGATTTCTACCTTCGCGGTGTCAAACATTGCGAACAGCTTAGGGATCATTATCTCCATCTCTGGCCTTTTATAGTTCATCACGAAGCTCTAGTAGCTTAGTGACAGTGACTTGGAGAACTATATCAATCACTATTTTATCTGGAAGATCAACTCCCACTCGATTCAAGCGATTGTAGCACTCAAACAATTTGAGCACATGCTCAACGATTGAGCTATTCTCCATCATCTTGCAGGCAAAGAATCTTGTTGGAGGTCTCATACCTCTCAATACGGGCACGAGCCTGAAATCCCAATTTCAGCTCTTAGAACATCTCATATGTTCCGTGACGTTCAAAACGTTTTGGAGCCTCAATTCTAAGCCGTAATGCATGACGCACTAAACTATTAAGTAGTCATCGGAACGTGCCTGTCAGATGTTCACAACATCTACAGACGATGCTAGAGGGGGGTGGCACACCGAGCGGTGCATTAAGGACACAAGCCTTCTGTGCAGCATTGAGGACAATCCTTAGATCACGGACCCAGTCCGCATTATTGCTACCATCATCTTTCAACTCTATTTCTCTAGGAACATATAAAAATTCAAGGGAGCTACAGCGCGATCTAGTAATCTACAACATAATTTGCAAAGACACTTTGACTATGTTCATGATAATGAGTTTAGTTAATCATATTACTTAAAACTCCCACTCAAATTGACATCCCTCCGGTCATTCGAGTGTAACATGATCCAAATCCACCAACTCAAGTCCGATCATCACGTGAGTTGAGGTGGTTTCAATGGTGAACATCTTCATGTTGATCATATCTACTATATGACTCATGTTTGACCTTTCGGTCTCTTGTGTTCCGAGGCCATGTCTGTACATGCTAGGCTCATCAAGTTTAACCCGAGTGTTCCGCACGTGCAACACTGGCTTGCACCCATTGTATGCGAACGTAGAGTCTATCACACCCGATCATCACGTGGTGTCTCGAAACGACGAACTTTCGCAACGGTGCACACTCGGGGAGAACACAATTTTATCTTAAAATTTAAGTGAGGGATCACCTTATAATGCTACCGTCGTCCTAAGCAAAATAAGATGCATAAAAGGATTAACATCACATGCAAATCATAAGTGACATGATATGGCCATGAACTTGTGCTTTTGATCTCCATTTGCAAAGCACCGGCATGATCTCCATCGTCACCGGCATGACACCATGATCTCCATCATCTTGATCTCCATCAACGTGTCGCCATGAGATTGTCGCGCCGACTGTTGCTTCCACGACTATAGCTAACTCATAGCGATAAAGTAAAGCAAAAACGGCGAAAATAATTAAAGACAACTCTATGGCTCCTGCCAGTTGCCGTACTCATCGACATGCAAGTCGTGATATTCTATACAACACATGATCATCTCATACATCACATATATCTCATCATGTAATTGGCCATATCACATCACAACATACCCTGCAAAAACAAGTTAGACGTCCTCTAATTGTTGTTGCAAGTTTTACGTGGCTGCTATGGGTATCTAGCAAGAACGATTCTTACCTACGCAAAAACCACAACGGTGATATAAAAGTTGCTATTTCACCTTCTACAAGGACCGCCTCTGTCGAATCCGATTCAACTAAAGTGGGAGAGACAGACACCCGCCAGCCATCTTATGCAACAAAGTTACATGTCAGTTGATGGAACCGGTCTCTCGTACGTGGACGAGTAAGGTTGGTCCGAGCCGCTTCATCCCACAATACCGCTGAATCAAGAAAAGACTAAGGAGGGAAGCAATCTGAATATCAACGCCCACAAACTCCTTTGTGTTCTACTCGAGATCTCATCTACGCATAGACCTAGCTCTGATACCACTGTTGGGGAACGTTGCATGGGAAACAAAAATTTTCCTACGCACACACAAGATCTATCCATGGTGATGAGCATCTACGAGAGGGAGAGTGAATCTACATACCCTTGTAGATCGCTAAGCGGAAGCGTTAAGAAACGCGATTGATGTAGTCGAACATCTTCGCGATCCAAATCGCCGAGCGTCCCGCGATCCAATCACGATCCGTCCCGATCTAGTACCGAACGGACGGCACCTCCGCGTTCAGCACACGTACAGCTTGATGACGATCTCCGCCTCCTTGATCCAGCAAGAGAGAGAGCGGAGAGGTAGAAGAGTTCTCCGGCGGCGCGACGGCGCGGCGGCTATGGTGGTGGAACAATTCCGGCAGGGCTTCGCCTAAGCACCGCTGAAACTAGACTAGAGGAGAAACCGATCTAGATGAAGTAGAGGGAGCACGTGGCAATTAGGGTTATTTTTCTCCTCTAAATCCTCTAGTATATATAGGAGGGAGGGAGGGGAGGAGGCAGCCTCAAACCCTCAAGGGCTGGCCGAAATTGGAGGTGGAGGAGGTGGACTCCTCCA